>JAULBG010000006.1:0-2772916 GCA_030864175.1 Neonectria faginata | reverse complement strand
CCTAACCCCTAACCCCTAACCCCTAACCCCTAACCCGTTCCTTGCCCATTCCCTTGCCCATTCCCTTGCCCGTTCCCTTGCCCATTCCCTTGCCCATTCCCTTACCCGTTCCCTTGCTCGTTCCCTTACCTATTCCCTTGCCCGTTCCCTTGCCTGTTCCCTTGCTCGTTCCCTTATCTATTCCCTTACCTGTTCCTTACCTATTCCCTTTTACCTTTTTCTCTTACTCTTTTACCTTTTATATTCTTTCTTTACTTTTTTTTTAACTTTCTTTCTCTCTTTTTCTTTTAACTTTCCTTTTTACCTTCTTTTAACTCTTTAACCCTTATATATATTACTCTCCCTAACCCTTATATATATTACTCTTTCTAACCCTTATATATATTACTCCTCCTAACCCTTATATATATTACTAACTCTAACCCTTATATATATTATTAACCCTAACCCTTATATATATTACTAACCCTAACCCTTATATATATTACTCCCCCTAACCCTTATATATATTACTCTCCCTAACTCTTATATATACTACTCTCCCTAACCTTTATATATATTACTTCCCTTAATCTTTATATATACTATTCCCTTAACCTTTATATATACTATTCCCTTAATTCTTATATATACTACTCTCTCTAATTTTTATATATATTACTCTCCTTAATCATATATATACTATTCTTCTTAACCCTTATATATACTATTTCTCCTAATCTTTATATATACTATTCTTTCTAACCTTTATATATATTATTCCTTTTAATTTTTATATATATTATTCTTCCTAACCTTTATATATTTTACTTTCCTTAATCTTTATATATATTACTTTTCTTAATTTTTATAAATATTATTCTTTCTAACCTTTATATATATTATTCCTTTTAATCCTTATATATACTATTCCCTTAATATTTATATATATTACTCTTTCTAATCCTTATATATACTATTCCCTTAATCTTTATATAATCTTACTTATTTTCTTTACTTTACTTTATACTTTAACTTTTAATTCTTTAACTTTTTTTCTTTTTTACTATTTTTTCCTTACTTTATTACTTTTAATCTTTTTCTTTTCTTTCTTTATAATAACCTTTTTACTTTTCTTATACTTCTTTTTTTCTCTTTACTTAAATATTAATAATTCTTCTTTTACTTTCCTTTCCTTTTAACTTTATTTCTTTCTATTTATAATATACTAAATACTTTCTTTATTTTTCTTTAACTTTTAAAACCTTTTTTTCTTTTTTCTTTTTCTTTTCTTTTTTCTTTCCTTTTCTTTTCCTTAGCAATTTACCTTTTACCTACCTCTTTTTTTCTTCTCTTTACTTACCTTTTACTTTTTACCTTTTCTCTCTTATTTTTAACCTTTTTTCTTTTTCTTTTCTTTTTACTATTTTTTCCTTACTCTTTTACTTTTTCTTTTACTTTTCTTACTTAATACTTTTTACTTTTTCTTATTAAAAACTTATATACCTAACTTTTTCTTCTTAAAACCTCTAAAAATAAACCTTTAATTAAATTTATAACTTAATTTTTATTTATATAATCTTTTTTTAATATGTACTATCTTTTTTATACTTTTTTCTCTTAATCTTTATACTAATCTTTACTTTAAAATCTTAACTTTCTCTCTTTCTTTTTTTACTCTTTCTTCTTATAACTTTCTACTTACTTATAATATATATAACCTCTCTTCTTTCTAACTTATTACCTAAAACCTTCTCTAAACTTCTCTTTTCTTTTACTACTTTACTTTCTTCCTTTACCTTAACTCTAAATCTCTCTTCCTTACTTACTTCTTTTTACTACCTTTCTATCTAACTAATTTAGTTCTTTTTTTCCTATTTATAAAACTTACTAAAATCTTTACTTTTTACCTTAAATAATACTACTTTACCTCTAAAATATACCTTTAACTAAAACTTACCTAACTATACCTAACTTTAATCTTTATACTTTAATACTCTTCTTAAACTTTTATAAATACTACTTTCCCTAACTCTTTATACTCTTTACTTTTTACTTCTCCTAACCCTTATATTAATAATTACTCTTCTTAATCTTAATAACTTAAATATAAACTACTTCTAAACCTACTTTACTCTTTTTATTCCTTAATTTTTATCTTCTTTTCTTCTTTTCTTTTACTAATATTCTTTTACTTTTTTTTTTCTTTCTCTTTTTCTTTTGCTTTTCTCTTCTCTTTACTAATTCTACTTTCTTCTTTCTTTATCTCTTCTTACTTTTCCCTTTTCTTAATTCTTACTCTCTTCTCTCCTAACCCTTATAATAAACTATACCCTCTAACCTTAATATATATATACTCTCCCTAACCTTAATATATATACTCCCCTAACCTTAATATATATATACTTCCCTAACCTTAATATATATATACTCTCCCTAACCTTAATATATATACTCCTTCTAACCTTAATATATATATACTTCTCCTAACCTTAATATATATATACTTCCCCTAACCCTTTAAACTTCCTTTCTCTCTTAACTCTTTTTACTCTTTATTCTTTTTAACTCTTTTTTTTCTTCTTATTTTTTTCTTTTCTTAACCCTTTTTATACTTTTTTTCTTTTACTTCTTTTATTCTTTCTTTTTAAATACTTTAACTTATTTCTTTCTTTTTTTATTTTTATTTTTTATTTTTTTATTCTTTTTACTCTTTTTTCTTTTATTTTTTTATTTTTTTATTTTTTTATTTTTTACTTACTTTCTTACTTTCTTCTCTTTCTAATCTTTCTTACTTTTTACTCTTTTTAAATTTTATACTCTTTACTCTTTTCTCTTTCTAAACTCTTTATACTCTTTATTATTATTATCCCTAACCTTTATAATTATTACTATCCCTAACCTTTATAACTATTACTATCCCTAACCTTTATAACTATGACTATCCCTAACCTTTATAACTATTACTATCCCTAACCTTAACCCTTTCCTTACTTACTATTATATTACTTTTAACCTTATTTTTCTACTTATTCTTACCTTCTTTATATCTCTTTTCTCTTTTCTCTATACTCTATACTTTACTTCTCTTTTCTAATTTTTCTTTCTCTTTATTTTACTTTCTCTTAACCTTATTAATTCTTTACTCTTTACTTTCTCTTTATTCTTATTTCTTTTTACTATTTTTATTCTTATATTATTATCTTTCTTATTCTTTCCTTTTCTCTTTCCCTCTCTATACTTACTAAACCTAATATTATATACTTATTTACCTTAATACTTTTTATAATTCTTTATTCCTTATGCTTTTTCTTCTTTACTTTCTTTTTTACTTTTATAATTATTTATCCTCCTATTATTTATAACCCTCTTGTCTTACTTTTCTTTAATACTCTTTTTTTCTTTTTATTTCTTATTCTAATTACTTCCCTTTCTTTTCTTTCTACTTTTATCTAACCTTACCTTTATATATATATCCTACTCTTACCTTCTAATAAATCTTTTATTATATTATTCCTACTATTAGTAAATAGCTTATAGTAACTTATATATAAAATACTCTAAATACTTAGCTTTTTCTTTATATCTACTTAATTAATTATAATATACTTCTTCTTATCCCTTATTTCTATTTATAGTATATCTATATAATTACTTAGTATATTTAGCTTACCTATATTTCCCTACTAGCCCTTCCTCTCTAATCTACTAACCCTCCTAACTATATATAAAATATATTCCTCTAGTTACTTATATATATACTAATTCTATTAGCCTTTATTATCCTATTAATCTTACTTCCCTATTAATCTTTTACCTATAACCTCTATATAATAAATATATTAATTAATACCCTTCTATACTAGTATATCTTTCCCTTAACCCTTTAGAATAACCTCTTCTTATTACTTATAGCTTCCTACTACTAATAAATAGCGGTTATTACTCTCTTCCTATCTCTACCTCTAGCGGCTACCTAAATATTAGCGGTTAATCCTCCCTCTACCTCCTATAGCTATTTAAATATTAGCGGTTATTTTATCCCTCTATCTATAGTAGCTACCTATATATTAGTAGCTCTTACTCTCTTATCTCTACCTCTAATAGCTAACTATATATTAGCGGTTAGTAGTTACTACTCTTTCCTCTATATATACCTCTAGCAGCTATCTATACATTAGCGGTTATTTCTCTCTCCCCTATGCCTCTAGTAGCTATCTATATATTAGCAATTAGTGGTTCCTACTCTCCTCCCTCTACCTCTAGCAGCTATCTATATATTAGCAGTTAGCTATTATTACCCCTCTTTAATCTCTACCTCTAGCGATTACTTATACATTAGTAGTTATCCCTCTACCTCTAGCGGCTATCTATATATTAGTAGCTATTTCGCTCTTTCCTAACCCTCTAGTAACCTTCTAACTATTAGTAATTATTACTCTTTCTTATTCTCTCCCTTATCTCTACCTCTAGCAGCTATCTATACATTAGTAGTTCTTACTCTTCCTATCTTTACCTCTAGTAATAATCTATATATTAGTAGTTAATCCTCTCTTCCCTACCCTATGCCTCTAGCTAATAGCTATCTATATATTAATAGTTATTACTCTCTTACTTAACTATTAATATAGAAATCTTATCTCCTAGTAGATAAAGATCTTACCCTCCCTTATTTATAACCTAGTGGATGAAATTATAGTATTATCCCTTACTATTATATCCTCACTACTAACTCCCTATAGAGAAATCTTATCTCCTAGTAGATAAAGCTCTCTTCCTCCCTCCTTTATAACCTAGCGGATAAAATTATAGTATTATCCCTTACTATTATATTCCTGCACTATAAACTCCCTATAGAGAAATCTCATCTCCTAGTAGTTAAACATTGTACCCTCCCTCTTTATTAACTACTAGATGAAATTATACTATTATATTCTACTATTATACTCTCTCGCTCTTAGTACGATACTGCTGCTACCCCCTGCCGCTGCTGCTGCCACTGCCGCTGCCGCTGCCACTGCCACTGAACGACCCAGCTGAAGATGGCCATAGCATTCGTCATTTCCTCCCCACCGACCAGCCGTGGGTGCCTTTGCCCGAGCCAGCCCTAGTACTCCTTCTGGTCCCTCAGGGCCCGGCCTATCACTTCCTTCTCGATCCGGCCTCTCAGCTCGGGCTGGGTAAAGGCAGCTAGGGCCAGGGGAAGGGCGATATGCTTATACCTGCAGCTGTTGCCCTGGCTGCTATAGCCAGCCGGGCAGAGAGCTTGGGAGAGGTAGCAGAAAAAGCAGCTGAGAAGCTGGCTGCCTTTGCCTCGGCCTGTGTGGCTGCTTGCTGGGTAGCTGATTTGCCTCTGGAAGCCGATGCAGCTCTCGAAGGAATAGTGATGAAAGAGGCCGCCTTCGCCCTCCTTCGCCACTGCCGCCTGCCTGATCCTAGGGCAGCTGTACCACAAATGGCGGGCTTCCTTGGCCCCGTAGAACATCCAGCAAGGCCGGCAGCCCATTTTCCCCAAGCCCCTGATTTCCTCCAAGGCAGCTTCCATGGCCTGCAGCTCCCGGCTGCTAGCCCGGCCTCGGTCTTGGAGCAGGCAGGGCCCTAGGCCGGCCGGCTCGCCCTGCCGCTGACAGTTATCGCAGAGGAGGGCGGCCTGGCTAATGGCTCGGCAGCTACAGTGGTCCCCATCTAGGTGCTGGCCTAGGATATAGCGCCGGCACCCCTGGGTCCAGACCAGGCTGCCTATTTCCTGCCTTTCCACATCCAGATAGGCATCTTCGCTCGGGTTCCCCAGAGGCCAGCTTCTATCCTCCACTATGATCTTGGCCCACACTGGCTCGCCGGCGCGCCCGGCTCGCCCTGCCTCCTGGCTGTAGTCGATAATGGAATGGGGGATATCGAGGTGAATGACATGAACAATAGCAGCTACGTCAAGCCCGGTGCCTAGGGCTGCAGTAGCTACTATATACCGGCTTTTCCCTTCCTTCCACTGGACATAGCCAAGCTCTCGCTGGGCTAGAAAGTCGGCATCGGGGTCCTCTGGGTCTCCATGATAGTAATGGCAGCCCAGCTGGAGGGCTAGGGCCTTGCAGCTGGCACGGCTGGTGCAGTAGATGATGCCCTTGTCCCCTGCTTTCAAGCTGCTAGCTCGAGCCTGCACCCGCTGCTTGACCTCCCTGATCCCCTGGCCGTTGCGGACCCGATGGACCCAAAAGCTCAAGTTGGGGCGGTGGCTGGAGGCTCGGACGTAAATGGGGGTCTGCAGCAGCATCGCAGCCTCGAAGTCTTGCTGCCTGTGCAGCGGAAGGGTCCCCGTGAGGAAGACCAAGGGGCAGCCGAGGCCCCGCAGCCGGCTCAGCCTCTTCAGCTTTTGCCTATAGGCTAGGGCAGCTATGAAGGTCAGATGGCACTCATCTAAGACAACCCGGTCCAGCCGGCTGCTCAGGCTCAGGCTCGCTGCCCACTGGAGGAAGCTGTCGGTAGTGGCGGCCTCGGCAGAGACTACTGTCACTATAGGCCAGGCCTCCTGGGCTTCCGGCCAGCTATAGCAGTCCAAGCCGGCCTCCTGGCAGCGGCTGACTAGCTGGTCCTTCAGTGCCCTATAGGGGGCAACCACAATCGTCATCCCGGCCCCAGCCAGCAAGGCTGGGACGATGAAGACGAGGCTCTTGCCAGCGCCCGTAGGCAGGACCGCCACCAAGGGCGTTCGCTTAGCAGTGGCTAGCTGTATGGCCTCCTTCTGCTGCGCTGACCGGAACTGGGCCGTGTTGTCCTGGAGGGCCTTTTGCAAGGTCTGGAGCAGAAGCTGCTCGTCTAGGGCCACGATCTCCCCTTCTCTCCCTGCTGCTATGGCTGCTGGCTCGGCAGCCTTTAGCAGCCCTAGGGGCAGCCTCTTCTTGATCTGCCCCCCCCTCTCCCACTGACAGCTGCCTTCTCCCTCTTCCTCTGCCCCTTCCCTCTCCTTCCTCTTCCCTTTTCCCTTCCCTTTCCCTTTCCCTTTCCCTCCCTTTCCCTCGCCTTCTGGTTCTGGCCGAGGCCCTGCTACAAGCCCCTCATCGTCCCCGCAGCCAAAGAAGCGGTGCCACCGGCGGCTGGCCTGGCCAAAGACTTCCAAGGACTCAGATGTCAGCTGCTTTAAGATGTCAATGGTGACCCCATAGCTAGCGGCAGTGCGGCCTGTGTGGGCAGCAGCTAAGTCCTCTGCATCCTCATAGCATTCGGCCTCTTCCTCACCCCCCCCCTCGGCCTCATCGAAATCAGCCCGGCTGGCTCCCTTAGCTCTAGTATGCCTTCTGCTGATGGCGATAGCGATGTGCCGCCACTGCTGCAGGGTAACCCTCTGGCCGCTATAGTGCTGGCTCCATTTCGCCAGGGCCCGAGACATCTGGCTGCTATCCTAAGGGCTGCTAGGGCTCTCTGTGTGATGCCAGATGAAGTCGCTAGGCAGGTAGACCTTATCAACGGAGGCCCAATAGCTAGCCTGAAGGCAGTCTGTAAAGGGCCGAATGTAGATCATATATATTACCATCAGCTGCCCGATCCGGCTCGGCAGGATCCTCGGGATCACCTTAGGGCTGTCAAAGTGGGCAAGGGACTTATGATACTGGCTAATGAGGACAACCTCGCCGTTGATGACGAAGAGGCTGCGGTCCCTGTTGATGCCATTGACAAGGCGTAGCCCGGTTATCTCTGTGCCCCTAAGCGGGTGGTTAGTTAGGTGCACCAGGAGCAGCAGTAGCTCCTGGAACCTCTTGACCTTCTGGAGGTACTGCTGCACCCGGGGCCATTTCCACTCGTCTTGGCCGTCGAGGAATTCCGTCTTGAACGGCCCAGCTATTAGGTTCTGCAGCATCTCCCTTTCCCTACTGGCTAGGCCGTTAGCGTAGACGAAGGACTGGCCGCGCTGGGTCTGGGTAAGGTCGTCCTAGATGGCGGCGAGGGGGATAAGGAAGCGGCGGGCTAGCCTGGCGGCCGGCTCGGCCACCCTGGGCCAGAACATAAGCCCATCCTAAAGAAGGTCTTCTGCATCCGTCGTCATCTGCCTTATCATACGGCGGATCGTCTCCATGGCGAAGGGCCGGCCCTAGAAATAGAGCAGGGTCCCTTCCCGGTTCCAGGTGATCATGAGCTGGCTGCCCGTCTCGGAGGCGATCTTCCTCCCGTAGAGCAGAAGGCTCAGGATGTAGCCCATCGGCGCGTAGCTCGAGCTGCACAGCCAGCTTTCCCTAGCAGCAGCGAGCCGCTGGGGCAGGTCGGTAGCGGCAGCCCGGCCCTGGCGAGGGAGGACGGCCTCGGCCAGTAGGGCCCGGCCGGTGTAGACAAGGCCGGCGAGAACGTAGGTGAAGTGGTGGGCCGGCCGCAGCTGCCCGGTCTCGCCGTCGATGCCGAGGATGGCGACGAAGTGCCACAGCGGGCTAGCAAAGGGGTCTTGGGGCAGCGGCTGCATCCAGAAGCGGGCTAGGGCCTGCAAGACCCCCTCTTCTAGGGCTGCATTCGCTTCCTCGCTGGGACCCGTACGGGCTGCAGCGGCCGCCATCTCTTGCAGCCAGTCCTAGAGCTGCAATAGGTCCTCCCTTTGCGGAGGGGTAAAGGAAAAGCCATGCTGGGCGGCCAGGTCGGCGGCAGGGAGGGGTAGGACCCTTATGCAATAGCAGAGAAACCGCTTACTGTAGCCCAGATAGCGGTCCATGCTGGTCTTTTTCCTGGAGGGGGGCCGAAGGGCCGGCTGTGCGGGCTCTGGGCGTGGGGGCTGGCGAGGAACAGCCGGCTGATCAGGGGCATCTCTTGCAGGCCGGCGATGCAGCGGCCAAAGAAGAGCCGGTCTAGGGCCTCGACCATGAGCTCGAGAGCAGCATCATCCTCGGGCCCGGGCATCCGGCTGGCCAGGTAGATTAGGCCCAGGTCCTTGCCACCGAAGTGATCGATCCAGCCTGCCCGCCGTAGCCAGTTGGTTACCTCGTGCTTGCTCACGCTATCCTCTAGCATCCGGAGCTGCATGCCCTGCTGCTGGTCTCGCTCCTCGTCCCATTGCTGCTGGATGCTGGCGGCCAGCTGGGCCTCTTGCTGCTTCTCGGCCTCAGTCTTAGTCTTGGTCTTAGTCTTAGTCCCGGTCCCCGGGGCCGGGGCTGGGGCCGGAGGTGGGGCTAGAGATGGGGTAATGGCGGCGGTAGTAGCGGCGGCAGCAGCTGTATCAACAGGGAAGAAGAATCGCCTGGATGGCTGCGTAAAGAAGGTCTAGGCCTGGACTGGGCGCCAGAGCCCCGATCGGGCTCGCCGATCCTTCGCTTGGTGGACCTGGCTGCAGTGCGTTTTACATTGCTTCCAGTTGATCGTGAGGAAATTAGGGCATCGTCGGCAGCAGAAGCCATAGTGGATCGGCAGCCCGGCAACGGCAGCAATCGCTCGATCTGGCACCTTCCTCCCCCTGCCCTCTTGCTGCTGCCAGTCTGGCCCGCATAGGTTCTGCCCCTCATAGTGCCGTATGAGAGCCTGGCTGGTAGGCCTATCTAGGTCGGTATGCTCTCTCTGCAGGTAGCTCCGTACGTCGGCGATAGCATAGCCGTGCACCTGGCAGATGAGGGCGCAGTAGGCTAGATGGTATTGTAGCCAGGACTGGCTTGCTGCGATAGCTGACTGCTGTCGGGCAGCCTCCTGTTCTTGGTCCATATGGCGTAGCTGGCTGGCTGGCTGGCTGGCTGGCTGGCTGGCTGGCTGGCTGGCTGGCTGGCTGGCTGGCTGGCTGGCTGGCTGGCTGGCCGGCTGGCTTACTTGCTCCCTCTCTCCTTTCTTCCTTCTCTCTCTCTTGCAAATTACAGTACAGCCTAGCTAGGGGGGAGGACGAAGGCGGAGGGCCAAGGCGGTCACAACCGGCAGAACCGGCCAGGCGCCTGGGTCCTGGGCTGTGCGGCTTTTTTTGTCGGGCCCTTCCTGCCCCCGCCTTTCTCCCGGCGTGCCGCCGCCCCATTGGCCGCCGACCGGTCATCAAGTGGCAGGCGGTCATCAAGTGGCCGCCGACCCGGCGGTGGATGCGCGCGGCCCGTGCGGCGCGGTCGCGCGCCAATGGCCGCGCGCGAAACGGTCATCAAGTGGCCGGTGGTGCCGCTTGATGACCGCGGCCTCGCGGTTAGGTCGAAGGATCTTAAGGTTTCTAGGGTTGAAGGCAGAGAGGACTGCCTCCCGATGGACGCTAAAGTTGAGATTCGACTCCTGGAGTTGTTCGTTCCCAGGTGTTGCGCCATTGCTGCTAGGGAACAGCTTCAGCTCGTCGCTCGATCTAAGTTTGCGGAGTTCTTGCCCTATAGGGTTCGTCTCTCTATATGCGACTTCTTCGACCGATATGATTGCCGGGAGAATACCTTCGGAAGGGTAGATAAGTGTCCTATCGTCGAGCTGCACGGCAGTGCGCATAGTCCGTCGGATGTGCATAGTCCGGAATATACCGCAGATGGCGTGCCTACTAAGGTTGGTGCCCCAATCAAGCTGTCTAGCGGTGGCTCGGAGGAGGTCAGGAGAAACAACCCATAGGCGGGAGCCATCCTGATCATAAGCTGCCTTCAGAGCTTTAATCCCTTCGTCGGGCTCATCGTCTTCGTCTTCCTTAAAGCGTGCGAATATGCCGGCCGTTGTCTCTTTTTTGAAGACATTCTCAAGCTGGTAAGGGTCGTAGTCGTCCCGATATAGCCCGACAAGCCAGCCAAGTGATGAACTTAGGTCCCAGTCGATTCTATACGCCTCCCACATCAGAGTAAGGGGTAAGAGAATATCCTTAAGAGACCCGGCGAGGGGAGTCCCTATAACCTAGAGTATTGTATCCTAGCTCAGGTGTCTTAGCATATGATAGTAGGAACCCTTTAGCTTTTTAGCCATATGGGCCTCATCTGCTATTATCCAATCAAACTTGGCGCGGTTAATGACGTTTGTGACGACCTTGTATGTCTTGATGCATGCATTGGGGTGGGAGTGTTTCCTATAGTCAAAGGTTGTGTAGCTAGAGTCCTCAAGTGCCTTGTCGGTAGAGAGGTATAATAGGATCTTCTGTTTTCTCTAGTGACGTCCTGGCGGCGGGGGTGGGCTTTTGCCTCCTTTACGGGCAAGTTGTCTTTTGTGCGAAGCGGTACCTTAGCTATCGTCGAATACGATTTGCTATATGGATGTCTTGATCATTCGAGCAGACCAAGTCGGCCAAGTCGAGATGATAACATATCTACCATTCTGCGAGAGTAGACATATGTTAGCATATGTGATTGTGATATAAGCTTGGTTACTTATCTTGGCTTTTTTCCCCGCCTCCTCTAAGGAAGTCCTATGCAGGAAGTCACTCATCTTGCTGTCGTCTAATACTCAAGCTATTAGGTTAGTAAATTGGCGTTTAGAGCTATAGTACACCATAAGGTTGAGATCGGGAAAGTATTCCTTAGCCTCGCGGTATGTCTGTGCCAGTGAGTTGACGGGGGTTAATATAAGTGTTAGTCAAAACTCAACATCTTCGCTGTAGTTTTTGCGTAGCTCTAGCGAGCGCTGATGCAGTACCTTGGCGGTAAGGTATGTCTTTATTTTACCTATACCCATTTCGTTGGATAAGAATGTATGCTTATAGTGTCCTATCGCTCATTGGTGTATATAATCGGCATCTATTGAACCGTATTAGTAGATAAATACAGCAGATAGAAAAATTTCATCCCGTAGGGGATAAGTAATCGGGGCAGGGTAATGTAGAGTCTTTCTGATAGCACGTAAATAGCAGTGGATAAGATAAAATCGTCTCCTAGGGGATGAGA
Organism: Neonectria faginata; assembly: GCA_030864175.1. NCBI lineage: Eukaryota > Fungi > Ascomycota > Sordariomycetes > Hypocreales > Nectriaceae > Neonectria > Neonectria faginata. Next base: position 2,761,163 of record JAULBG010000006.1, on the reverse strand, counting down.
AAACGCCATCTTCTAATTGTTAGTGTAGCATTAGATTGAGCGACCTTATCCCCTCATAGATAATATTATGCTATGTTTTAGTGTGGTTGGGGGGCTTAGGCAGGGGAAGCTAAGATTGGGGTGAAGTAAAGGAATTTGAGGTGGGGGATATAACAATTAGAAGTAAACTTACCGAGAAGCTAATGAGGCTTTAGGTCTTAGATTCCCTTGACCTTGTAATCTTTGTACAAGTTGATGTGCGGGTAGGGATTCAGTCCGTGTTCTTCACAGACAGCTCTAAAGCTTTATGTCTGCTTGGGCTGCAAACTCGCTATAAACATTTCGTTTGCGTATTGTTTGCTCATCTCTTTTAGGAGTCCTTCTATTTCCTTAGGCTTATTTGCCGTGAAGTTGACGATTTCTGGGCAGTCGCTCTGCGCGGTGAGGTAGGCCTCTAGCTCCTAGTTGTCAACGAGGTGCTTAAGTGACGTTAATATAGCCTGCGTCTTCTCAAGGCACTGGCTCGCATCTCCCAGGTCGTGCAACCGTCTTAGGGTCTTTAGGGTCTTCTTCAGTGTCTTGGACGTTAGAGCCGCCATATCACTGCCCCTAAGCTTCTTGAACCGCTCGGAAGTGCCTTTGGCGGCGGCGCCCGAGCTAAGTTGTTCGAGGATGATGCCGGTGATGTCTCCAGCGTCGGCCCCGACAATGGGCTTGTATTGGTCTCTATTCTTGGCGCTGAGATCGTCGATGAGGGCGTCGTGGTTTGCGGCTGACGTCTTGTAGTCTAGGGCTGCGTTTATGGCCATATTAGTGCCAATATCCTCTAGCTCCTAGCGCACTTTTGAAGGGTCAAAGTTGGGGTCGATATATCCAGGCCAGGTGAAGGTACCCTTAGTCGGGGGCTTGCGAGTTGTCAGGACGTTACTACTGCCGATGCGTCGGGAAATGGCGTAGAAGTATAAAAGCACAGCTCTATTGAGGTCTTCCATAGAAAAGCGACCAACAACCGTAGTACCTATCCTACCCCTAGCAATAGTGGTTGGGAATCGGTGCGCATATTGCTCCAGATCATTAGAGTACTTATTGGCCCTACGCCATTCTACTGGAGCGAGCGTCAACAGTTGCACAGTGTGGGCTAGGACGAATGCCATCGTGGCGATACTATAGTTAGAGTTAGCAGAGACGTTCTTAAGGTTGGACTCAAACATAGGGATGAAGGTGGGCTTTCTGCAGTGGGTCGCAATTGTGTCGACAAAATCCTTAATGTGAGGGTTCTATGCGTAGAGCCTGACTATCTCCACGGGGTTCGGTTGGTTCTTCAGCTCGAGGACGACCTCATCATCAGAGGCGGACTCCTGTATGCTAGTTGCTATTGACATAATTGAATCCATATATCGTATGAATGGTTCGCTTGCATCGCTGTCATACTCTAATGCATCCTACGCGTAGTTAGAGAGTGATAGACTATGCGACAGAGCAGAGTCCATAAAACGACTGTTAGAGAACAAGATAGCTAGTTGTACAATGTTGCATACTAGGTGCATATAACAGTTAGTAAGGATACTAGGATTGACCTTCGGAAAGTGCTTGACTGTAATGGATAGAGTAGACTTACTGATATTATTAACAAACGATAAAAGCTCGATGGGGGACCTATAGCTTAGGTACTTTGCAATGATAAGGGGGCCCGCTACAGCCGATGCCCATTTTTCGCGTACAAGAATGCCCGCTAGGTATCCAATCTTCTTATGGGCCTTGTTGAACTGTAGATCGGCTGCTCCGGAATACTATTCGATAGGTTGCATAATAGGCTTTAGGTTGAGATTCTTATGCCATAATGGTATTTCATATTGCTTGTCGAGTTCGCACACGCGCATAATGGAGATAAAGTCATAAGTAAGGTCATGCTGGTCGTCCTCCATCTGTGGCTTCTTCGTGTGAGGTTTCTTAACGGTCTTCTTCTTCTTCTCTGACGCCTTGGGGCGTTCCTCCGCTGGCCCCGAGCCGTCCTCTAAGTCCGAATCGTCTTGCGTTTGAGGGCGTTTCTGCTTAGAAGCAGTAGACTTAGCAGTCTTATACTTCTCTGACGCCTTAGAGCGTTCCTCGACTGGCCCCAAGCCGTCCTCCAAATCCGACCCATCTAGCGTCTGAGGGCGTATCTGTTTAGAAGTAGTGGACTTAGCAGTTTCTGTACTCTCTGTCGTCTTTAGGCGTTTCTTGACTGGCTCTAGGCTTTCTTGCAAGTCTATGATTTCCTGATGAGGGGAAGATAATAGGGGCAACTAGTTGGAGGTAGACTCTATAGTTGGCATAGAGTCTATGTAACCCCTCAGCTCATCGAGTACTGCCTGACTAGCCCCAAGAACGGGTGGCCTTTAGAGGCTGCCCAAGTTATTATCTTCCCCTGTTGCAGTTAAGGGAGACCATTTGGGTGGAGATAGGGTATTAGTGAGGGGGGGTCTTATGTTTTCTGGGGAGGGTGGAGATTTAGGATGATAAGGTGTATTGAGTGCCTCAAGTTGATCGGATGTTCGCTTAGCATTGCATGTTAACTTGATCCTTCAAATGGGGATTGATGATGTATTCTCATTGGGAACCTCATCGGCGATGTAGTATTCCTTATCGCTTTTCTTATGCATACTGCTGTGGAGTTTGCAGACCATTGTGTTGGCAGTTGTAAACTAGGCGTTAATTAGTTTGAGAGTGGGGGAAGTATAAATAAGGGAATTTCATTAGGTAGATAATAAGGAAAACTACCACTGCAGTAGGAGTTAGGAGTGCAAATAGTATAACCTTATTAGCTACCTGATGATGGCATATGCACTACTTATAGGATAGCTGACGAAATAATGCTAAGATAGCGTGAAGGGTAGTATTGCAAAGAGTAAAGGGATAGCTAGGAGCGGTCAGTGCATTAGAGTAATGGGTAGTGTAGGGTGATATGACTTATCTGGCTAGTGCGCCATCCACATTGATACTTAGTTGGTTGTGGTCTGTAGCAATGTGAGTTTGGTGCTAAGCGTTTTCTTGGTTGTGGAGGATGAGGTTGAAGATAGTAAGAGTAAACTCGCCGCCAGATACGCAGAGAGCTAGCAGCAAACACAATAGAATCGTGTGAGGATGCCTAAGCGTCAATAGGGGCACCCTTTCCGATAATGTGTGTATGCAGGTGTGTGTGTATGTTATCAGTGTTAATATATAGTTATGGGAAGGAAGGAAGAAAGGAGGGAGGGGAGAGGGCTAGGTGGGAAATATATAAGGTTGAGGTTGTAGGTAAATAGTATGGGGGAGTGAATGGAGGGGTAATAAATGGCAGGGTGAGTAGGGCAATAGTGAATATAGTTGTCTGCACTCGCGAATAACATTGCCTAGTGGAGGGGGCAGGCAAATGGCGGGAAAACCGATGATATCGCAGACTCAAGCGAATATAATGGCGAGGTTGAAAGTGAGGGATGTATTACCGCGCAAGATAGAGTGTATTGATGCACGTTGAGGGCTCGAGTTGTGGGGATGTGCAATGGTGCATAGCGGGGGATAATAGTAGTGCAGCAAGGGCAAGGTCGCATAGCGACATTCGAGAATGTTGCAATGTTATGATCTTCATGCTACATATAGATATGTATGTTTTGGGGCCATAAAGAGGGCAAATTTAGTCTTTAATAGGAAGATTGCGTATATACCTTATGTGCGTGGGGAGGTGTGAGGGTGAGGGTGAGGGCGAGGGTGAGGGCGAGGGCGAGGGCGGAGGTATTATGTAAGGAAGAGAAAGAGTTAGACTTCTGCGGTGGGTAGAAGATTTTGAATAGTGGTGTGGAATAGGGAGATCACTTAACCCAACTATAATTCAGTATTGCTAAAAACTAGTCACCACTTATGCACGTTGGGAAAATAATAATAGTGAATGTGAAAGGTATAATTCAGTGCTGTTTAAAAATGGTTATAATTGTTGCCATTTGACCATAATATCATATTATTAATGTCCATTTTTTTGCTTGGATACTAGACGAATAAATGTTAAAATATGACTTACTTCCATATACTACTATATAGAGGGTATGGGTTTTTCCTTATTCTACCCTATAAAATTATTAGTAATAATACCTAATAGTAGCTTAAGGGGAGGGAGTTCTATATATAATATATTCCTATTCATATTATATTATACAGTAGTATAGGGAATTAGACTTATATTAGTATGAATCTTAAGGCTGTGTTTTAATACTATATTATATTAGAGCTAGGGTATTCCTAAGGGTAATATGAGAAACCTAAGAGGGAAAAGATATAGTATGAAATGGCCCTATTTATAACTATAATAAGAATAAAACTATAAGAGTTAGTATAATAGACTAACCTTATAATAGACTAATCTTACTAAGCCTATAAGGTCGACCAATCCCAATAATCTATATTACTATAAGCTAGAGTTATTAATAAGTAAAATAGCTGAATTTCATGTAATAATAGATAAGAATATTATATAGTTTACTATTATATACTAATATCTATAACATAAAGTTAATAGTATAATTTCATCTAGTACCTAATGAATTTATAGCTTAATTATATATATAAATAGGGTTAAGTACTAGTTTAACTTTTTAATAAGTATATAAGTAAGTATAAGCATAAAATAAGTATATAATAAATATCTAGATAGAGTAAATTATAATTACTAAGCTTATTTACTTTATTTAACTATATAATTAGCAATCTTCTTTATAAATAAGGAATTATTATAGATTATTACAAAAGATAAGTATATATAAAGAGAGCAATCTTTAGAAAATCCTTAGTTTATATCTAAGTATAAGCAAATATATTATTTTTACTAGCTTATATATTAAGTTTATTTATATTATTTTATTATATAGAAATCTATTTTTAGAAATATTATTAGGCTTAGTTATTTCACTTTATATTATCTACTCTAAGGTAAGATTACTTTATCGTTTATTAAGTATAAGATAAGATTTGTTTATAATAAGTAAAATCCCTTTATCTAGATTCTATTTAATACTATTAAATAAGTATAAGCATTAATATCTAATATAAATTCATCTAGTATAAGATGAAATTCCTTTATTATTAAACAATTAGCTATAATATTTCTTTTTTATTATATAGGGTTGTATAATATAGTATATAATACTATATATATTAATACTTATAATTAGGTTAATAATAAAAATAAATAATTCCCCTTTTTCCTCTATATATTATATTATTAGTATAAACTATTCTTAGTATAAAATAATACTATAAGTCTAGAGCTAGTAACATTAAGTAGTAGTATAACTAGGCTTAATACTTATTAGTTATAATATAATTAAGCTATAAGGCTAGGTTAACTTATATATAAGATACTTTACTCCTTGGTTAGCTAGAGTATTCTAAGTTAGTAAGGAATAATAAGAGCTATTATAATATAAGCTTAAGTTAAGTTAGGTATAGAAAGAACTATAGTTCCTAAATCATAAGGATAGAAATAATAAACTCTAATAACTCTCTAAGTATAAACTATTACTTTATATAGTAAGTAAATTTATCTTAATTACATTGAACTCTATAAGTATAATACAGCACTAATACCCTATATATACTATCCATCATAGAGTATTTCTTTATATTTTATTATTATATTTATTATCTTAGTCTTTAAAGTATATTATAAGTAGATTTTATTAATTACATATTATATAATACTTAAGTCTATTATGTATAAGATAGAGAAACTTTTAATGCGAGTTTAATAGGAGAATATCTTTTTGCTCTACATGCTTATTCATGTAGTCTTATTATTGTATTAGTTAGGTAGGCAAGGTAGGGTAATTTCTTTTACAAGTTATATAATTTAGGAGCAATTATAGTATCTCTAGTAGTAAAAGCAATCGAACTATTTATTCTCCTAGGCATCTTAAAAAGTCATCTTATTGCTTGTCTTCCACTTTAGTCCTAGCCTATAGTTAACCTTTCCTAATCGAAGGCCTATGTACCCTTTACCAAATAATACCCTTATTATTCTTCTCTAGCTTCTCCCACCGATGAACCTATTTAGTGTTCTTAGACACTGCATTTGCCTTTTCACCCTCTTCCATATTGACTTCATTGGCTTCAAGGGGGTCCTCCATGATGACTTCGTTGGCTCCGAGGGGGTCCTCTATGATGACTTTATCGGCTTCGAGGGGGTCCTCCACGATGACTTCGTTGGCTTTGAGGGGGTCCTCCATGATGACTTTATCGGCTTCGAGGGGGTCCTCCACGATGACTTCGTCGGCTTCGAGGGGGTCCTCCATGATGACTTCATCGGCTCCACGAGGGTCTATCATGGCCCGGTAACGCTTTTCGGCGGGCAATTCTTCTTTGCGCATTATAGTGCTCTTAGGTCGCCATCGCTTGTTTTGCACCTTGACTCTCTTGCCGCTAGAACCCTTCTTGGCTTTATCGAAGTTGGAGATACTGCGAGGGACATCATTGACTTGTCCAATAGGCCCTTCGTAGAACTCTGAAGGACAGACGGGATCTAGGCAGTTGCAAGCTGTATGTTCTGATTTCATATTGCGCTCTTCGCACTAGTAGCACTTCAGCCGGAACTAGCATAACGCAACGGTATATCCTGGCTGATGACATTGAAGACACCATTAGTCCTAGTTCTTTCGTTCCCCCTTGATCTAGATTATGCACTTCTTATCTCTATGAAATTTCACCAATTCTCCAATTTTGCCTTACTATTGGAAAGCTGCCGCATGCCCAACATAGAACTGAGCTAGTCGCGCGCAGGTCGTTATTACCGCAAGGCATTTGCGGTCGGAGAGGAAACTAGGCGCAGTAGTACGTATAAGGTCGATGATGATAATGTCCGCCTCGGCGCTGATCGAGTCGTCAATCGTCTGTACGGTCAGGAGGCCAGGGGGGATTTCTGCCGGCGAGATTAAGTCCAAGATAGCCTCATATTGATGTTTCTAGTTAGCATACCCTGTGATGATCATAATAGTCCTACAGCGCACTAGCTTGGTTTCATCCTTAAGACTTAAGACATAGTCAACTATATTGCGTAGTGGGGAGTCTCAGTACAGTTATATGGCAAGCTCTCGGACAATAAGCAAGTTGACCGTATTGATATAGGACATCCCGATCCTTTCCTCCTCTCCACACTAGATATTGATGAAAATGCTATTACTCTCTAGGGGGGGGTTCTTCATCGTCTAAATATACTAGTGCATTTCTCTAGTTGCTTGCGAACGCTAGTTGACGATCTTTATGCGACCATAATAGAAGTGCGACTAAGTAAAGTCCATAATGGAGCCATAATTGCGGTGGTTCGCAGTGAGAGTTACATTGAATGCATTAATGCTGCTAACTCTATCGAGCAGGCTTACCTTCCGCTACTTACCAAATAGGTTAGCAAACGTCTTGTCCTCCTCCATTCGGTTGAATGGAGTACACTAGTTTGGGTCGCTAAGGATAAGACATAGGGCGTCAGTAAACTTAGAGATTGGGATCATTAGAGCGGCCTCATTGAGGCGGCCAGCCTCGTCGATAATGATAATGTCTGGCTTCTAGGCGCTGACGTAGTGAGCTACTTCTGACACTGCGACTGGCGTCCTGACAATAGAGTCTGCCTTGCTGAGGGTATATTCTAGCAAGGAGTGGATAGCCTCCATATTCTCAGCCTGGTTTCGCCTGAACATTGACTTATTGAATGTGAACTTGTACATTGCCCTCGCAGTGTTAGCGAACGACTCGGGGTGGTCGCATACAATAGATTTAGCAACCTCCAAGAGTGACATTTTGTCTGCAGTAGGGCTTAACTCCTCCCACCGAATCGCATTGTACTGGGCGAGGTGGTGGGCCAATGTGACGTCTTGCTAGGGCAAAGTTCTGAGAGCATCTTCATCTGCGGCTTTAGGTGCTACAGCCTTAGCGTTAAGGGCGTTAGCTACTTCCCTCTTCTATAGAAATACATAGATCACTAGCTTACTAGGACACTTATTGCTAAGGCGGACTCTAGCATCCTACGCGAGCCGGTTGGTTAGCATTATCTAGACGCATCGCCCAGTCTTCCCTAGTTTCACAGGCTTGACCTCCTCTACAGCTACTAGGTCTTGGGATAGGTCATCCCATCTGGGAGCTTGCTAGACCTCTTCGTTGCCTATGGCTGATGGTGACTGTTCCTGTGGCCATTATGAGCAAATGTCTTCGTTAGAGATAATATAGTTGGGCCATAGCCTTAACATACAGTATTGCCAGTCCATACATTATTCTAGGTATTGCATGTCGACTCCTCGTCCTAGGGCCTATCTCCCAATGTATCAGCCTAAGGTTGAAAAGGGTAGTTAGCATTTGTCCGCTAAGTTGCTTATCTGTCATAATAGTTCAATTTCGTATCGTAGTCAACGAAGGTCTTAGCTAACATCCTTGGATATCTAGGGCTTAGTCAAGGATAGAGGAATCTTATCCCCTAGGAGATGATAAATAGTTATCTTCAACCTGGGGACCTCTATGAGGGGGCCCTATTCTTATCCCCTAGGAGATGAGAAAAGGCTATCCTGGTGAGTGCGCTAGCTATAGTGTATATCTGGGGGTGAAAGAGCAAGGAGTTGTTAGTGGGTAATAGTCTTACTTGGGTCTTGGTTTCGCCAGTTTGCATCTCTGCATCCTGCTGCTGCTCTAACTTTCTGTTTGTCGCGGCAATACGGCGCTGAGCTGCAGCGGCCGCATGCTGTTCCTCCAGAAGTGCCTGGAGTCTCGTCCGTATAGCCTGGTCGATCCCGTTTTCCCACACCAATCCTTCTTCGTCGTCGTTTATTGCTGTGAGGAGCCCCATGACGGCTGTAAGCTCTTCTTCATTGTCCTCTTCTTGTGGCATCGTTTTTTGGGTATCTTCTTCGGTTATCTGCGAGGTTTCTAGAGGCATCTACCCTTTCGGTTCCAATAGGCCTTCTATCACCGCATCGCAAACCTCCATCGCTTAAGTTGACTTTCTAGCTCTAGGGCACTTAGTAGTAACAATAAAACCAGCGAGGGTCGACTTTAGGGATTCCATCGCCATCTTTATGTCTAGGTCATTGTTGTATTTGCTGCCAGTAATGCGTGCAGCCAGTTCGGGGAAGGCAATCAGGAGGTTTCCTCGGTGGACGCATTCTAGGTTCATAAAGTCGATAATATAATGCTACCACTGGTCGACTCTGCTGTTCTCCTTGACGCTATTGAGGACGGTGATGGCCCGGCACTCCGCGATTGTAGTTATGTCTGACTCCTAGTACTAGATCTTAAGAGTGAAGGTCTATTGCGGGTTGGTTCTACGTCCATTCTTGTCGAACAAGCTCGAAAATGCTAGCTGCAGTTGACCAATCAATAGGGTATATAGAATTAGGTACTTCATTAGGGGATTTTAGAATCCTTTCATCCAGTTGCTTTGTTGAGGCGTGCGGACGGAGAATAGCGTAATGTCAGTATGTACCCCATAAGGGAGGGGGATGCAAGTGGCTTTAAAGGCATCTCCCAGTTCAGACTTAGCTCCGGCCATCATAATGATATCTTGCTTTGAGGTCCAGTCAGTAAGTCTGTTGCCCCAGGCGATATTGTCTTCATCGCATTGTTGCTCAAGCATCATCGCGAGGAGTCTGGCAGAGTGCTATTTCTGCACCTCTTCTGCCTCGTCAGGAAGTGCTGCCTAAGATGCTTTAGCTACCTCCTTTACGAAGGGGTATATATAGCGCTCTGCGTGGCAATAGAACGTATCCTTCAGTATAGTGACCAACTCGTTTTGCTTCCGCTTGACTGCATCTAAGTCAGGTTCATTCTTGCTGAGGAGTTTATCAAGCTGCGCCTAGCAATTTTCCTCTGCCGACTCTCCGCAGCAGCGTGCGGATCGCAACTCAGACTCTAGGTCTCTTGCTATCTGCTGCTTCTGCGACGCCGACAGGCTCAGGCCTTGTGGAATGGCGTGGTCGATGTATCTAAGGTTGAGGTACATTAATACCTGGCTGCCAATGTTGGGGCAGATCTCCCTAATGCTAGCGAGGAGGATAGCGATATATTGATAGGTGTAGATCGTACTATCCATTCGAGTACCGTAGGTATTGATGTCATCATCACTAGGCTTGATCAGGGAGATAGGGTCTGCAAAAGCGCGTCCGTTGAGGTTAATGCTGAAGAGTAGCTTCTCTCGTGCCTATTGGTGCGCTAGGTCTTTGACCGCACTGACAAGGAGGGCGACGGTGCGGTGGTCTTAAGAGAGGAATATATCGCTTGCTAGGTTGGAGTGGATTGGCTGCTGCAGGAGTTAGAGGTCAATGTTCTTAAAGGCAAGGTCATCTACACCATCTCGCACATTTGCGCAAATGTCCTAAAAAGGGGCTAGATTAGTGAGGTTAGTGAAAGCGCTATGCTAATATTTCTTCCAGTTGGGGAAGAAGGGAAAGATAAATATAAGAGTGATAGTAGATTTCTCCTCCATTGTGAATGCATTGATGATAGCCTTGCTATGCTCTTGCACAGTGGCGACTTAGTCTTTAAGGTGCTAGATAAACCACTTGGAGGGTAGCACAATTATGTCCTCCTTCCTAACGTTAAAGTGGAGGTAGATAATGTGTGTAGAAAGTGCGGTAAGGTGCTAAGCAAAGCTAGGCTCGTCTGCAGTTACGCTAAGGTCTAAGTTATTAAACTGTGCCTTGTCCTTCTTGTTGATGAAGCTATCGCAGAGGCCATCGAGGTTCTGCTTAGCATAGGGGATAAAGCGATCTAGAGTCTTAACGTTCGACAAGCTAATAATAAAGTACTCAGCAGGGGCTTAGAGAGATTGCAGCTTGAGGGTTATGCCTAGCATGTGAGTTTGCTCAGTTCCATTCTGCATCTTGACTATGATCCTAATGTGTGGAGGGATGTATGGGCCCCAGATGCATGTGGCCGTAGTATGTATACTAGCAAAGCAGCTGCTGCTAAGTCGAGTAGCGGTGTCTTTAGCGTAGCCGGCGAGGAGGTTGTTATCGACTGTGATGAGGAGTGGCTGCCATCGAGATGTGAGGTTCTTGTCAAAGTCTGCATCAGTTGCCTCTTGCTTGTCGGGCAGTGCCTCAATTGCCTCTTGCTCTCGCAAGTAGGGTTAGGCAGGCTCCTGCTCAGGCTCCTGCTTATAGAGTGAGCAGTCTGCCATCTTGATAGCAAGTAACTAGTTGATAGGTAGGGAAGGGGGGGTAGAAGGTGTAATGCTATATGTGTTTAGGGCTCTAGTAAGGTTGTAGAAAGGTATGAAGGGAGAAGGTTGTAAAGAGGGAAGAGGTTTAGGTATATGTGATTAAGTAGGTGAAAATTCTGCAGTTAGGGCTAGGGCATAGGAGTTCTATGAATCATTAGACAATGATAGGGTGTTGTGAATGCTAAGAAGTGTTTATGGCTGTTAGCGGCCGTTGGCAGCTGTTGGTAGTCATTAGCAGTCATTGGTGCCTAGTGTTGGACTAGAGTCGATTTTGGTGTTTAGCTATTCATGCTATTGTTAGTAGAGATATGGGAATCATAGGAAAGTGCGATAAGAAGGAATAGAGCAGAAAGGAGAGATGACTTATTTGAATGTAGATTCGTAGAGGGATTAGGACAAAAAAGCAAGTAAAAGAGAGGGAATGTAGAGTAGACTCCTAGCCAAGTACTACAGGTAGTACGCAACTTTAGCTAGCAAGAGGGCATACTATGCCCATATGGTTCCTCTGCTCACCCATAAATAGGCAAGTAACGCTGCTATGCTAAAAGGCACTATAGTAGCGTATTGTTGCGCTTTGGTTGTTTTCGCTCTTTTGGCTGCAATGTAGGTGGATTAGGCCGCAAGGTTGAGGTCTATGGCGGGGTTGCGGGAGGTTTGGTGTCACATTACTTTCCCCATAATCGTATTGGAAATTGCTCAGCTAGGGAAGGAGATTATCCTATTATGATGATGATTTTTATTCTACTGTTACTACCTTCTATAGAATAAGTAGGGTTATCATAGTTATAAGTATTGTTACTGTCTATTCCTACTCTAGCGTATGTTATTGGGGCTCTCCTCTAGTGGGGCTCAAATGGCTTATTAATGGATAGTAACTAGAAAGCTAAGGGCTATAATGATGTCGCATAGCTGATAGAGATTGCAGCTCTAGCGCCGTACCTACTTGTACTGCCTCTTCCAGTTGAGCGAGTAGTCCTTGCGTTCTTAGGCAATTCTTTCGGCAAGAGTTATAAGCTTAGTGTTAGCTAGGATGAGCTACGGCTTAAAGAAGGTGTCCTTAGCGATGGGTAGGAACTAGCGAGAGGAATGTAGTGGTTTCTTCGGGAGTAAGGGATGCATAATTTGCGAGGTAATTAGTGCAACCTTTAGGGTAGGGGTATAATAGAGGCAATGCATTCAAGGTGAATTAGAAAGAGGTTCTCCGGTGAGAGCCTAGTCGGGGTCTCCATATTTAATGATTAGAGTATCATTAACTCCCAATCGCTTAGCGATGTTCTGCCTAAGCTCTTCGACCTCTAGGTCGAATTGCTCACTATATTCATCCGAAGGTCAGTCGTTCTGAAGCTTAAGGTCGATTAAGGGATTAAAACTACCATCTTGGTTGATATCTCTCTCTACGTAAGAAAGGTAGTTAGGCTATATGCTGTCGATTGTAGGCATAGTGCTTCTATTGTATGTGTTCGAAGCTAGTGGTATATTATCTTTAGCTACATATTGCTTCTCGATCATTAAACCATACGCCTTAGACCTACCCTACACCCCTAGGTTAGACCTAACCATTATATTAAGGGGTTAAGTTATATGTATAGGTTATGTATATCTCTATTATGTAATATTTAAATCCTTTATATAATTATAATATTATTCTTTACTATTATACTCTCTCACTTTTACCTACTAATAGAGAAATCTTATCTCCTAATAGATAATTATACCTTTCTTCGTCAGTTAATAGATAAAATTGTAGTATTATTTTCTATCCTTATATCCTCTTACTCTCAGCTGCTAATACATAAATCTCATCTCCTAGCTGATAAACATCTCACCCTCCCTCCCTCCTTCATCAGCCAGTAGATGAAATTATGCTATAATCCTCACAGGGAGCTTATAACCTTATAGTTGAATTTTGGTAGGCTGCTAATTACACGGCCCTTATGATCGTCAGTAGGACCGGCTAACAATTAACTAACCATCGCTTGCAGTAGTATCTAGGGTGGAAGCATCTTCCTCATTCCCATCTTCCTCTTCCCCTCCCCTTTCTACCTCTAACTCTCCCTCTTCTATCTTAGCTATCTCCCCTGTCTTAACATCCTGCTATAGCGGCTCTATTTAGCATAAGAAACGCTACAGTAGGGACGGGCTCTCTGCTTCTGGCTCCACTGCCTGCTACTTCGCTTCTAGGTGACTGTAGAGGTTATACTGCCTGCCGCCATTATAAAGTAGATATATAGCCTACCTCCTAATCGAGGTGATAGGCTAAGGATGTGCTAGAAAGGCCCGGATGGTTTCTAGCAGCCCGAAAAGGTTGTGGCGAGTAGGCAGCAGAATGGTAGGCAGGCTTACTACCATCTCAGCCTGAGCCTAAGGTATGTTTATCTCCGATACGGGTAGGAATAGAACATCCTCTTCACTATAGCCCTACAGCAGTATATCCTCAAAGGCCCATAGAACTACATATCTTAGGTTAGGGCTGTTGCTCCAAACGGGACCTACTAGAGAAACCATTCGCTTAAGTAGCCATTAGCAGTAGTGCTAGATGGCTTCGTCTGCAGTATGCTGTAGCTTCTCCGTGTGGACTATTAGCTGCAGCCAGTCTACTTAGGCGTGCATCTTAAGGTCCTGAAAGGCCCGGGCAGACAGGATTCTCAGAAGCATCATAGGGCATAGGCCATTGGGGTACTCTTCGTAGCGGAATACGGTGCTCAGCCTTGTACAGCGGTCAATTTCTGGCGGTGAGAAATAAGAAGCTTAATACTAGATCTAGAAAAAGGCTAGCCTGCCGTGATACTAGGTGCCGTAGGCATGCTTGGTGCCCACCTCCTTCGTCTGGTCGCTATTGAAGGTGACCAGGACGTAGCGGCCGATTTGGGACTTAAAGCGATCATCGAATGGCCCTGCCGGCTTATCAATCACCTTCTAGAGCTCCTTGAAGGCATAGTAGACCTGCAGAAAGCAGAGTCGTGCCCAGGTTGGCAGGCTCGGGCGCCCGAATAGGTGGTCGAACACAAAGTCGCACTAACTGTTGCACGGCGGCCGTCGTCGGCGGGTTGTCATCCAACATGGCAGTTCGCTTGGCAGGATATGGCCGTCCCCTTCCGCGGCGGCTTGGCCAGTCGTCTCGCCCGTTGGGGCCGGCGCGGCGGCAGTATATGTAGACTATGCCTCGACGTATACCTCCCAGATGGTCTGGGCCGTGGGGATACAGCCCGCATCGGCAGCAGATTCATCCTGCGCCCGCTGGAGCCGGCACAGGCTTGGCGTCTTGCTTCGCCTAAGCCTACCCCGTACCCCGTCCTAGTAGGACTCGACCTTGGCTAAGAAGTGTTCATAGTAGGCTCGGGCAATCTCCTCAGTGGCGAGCTTTATGGCCTGGTCGGCCAACTGCTCTGCCTTGCGGTCGCGCCCCTCGTCGAAGGCCAGCCGGGCGCGCTGGAGCCACTTCTGGAGCAAGAACTCGACGGTGACCTGCGAGGTAGTAAGAGCCTGTACGTTAGACTGATGGGCCAGGCGTGCCTAAAGGGGGTTCTGGGGGATATAGAGGTTGATGAGGGTCTTGAGCGCGAGGTGGCCTTACTGCCAGTTCATATGAGCCTGAGGGATCTAAAGCATCCTAGATGCATTGATGGAAGCGTTAAGCTTGAGGCCCTACCGCTCTTTATAGCCATCCTGGGTCCATACGCGCCAACGAGACAGCCAAATCCACTTATTAAAGCCTAGCGCCTGTTCGCTGCTTAGGGTGTATGTGAGAAGCTGATAGAGGAGCTAGGCAGTATAGAAGTCGAGCACCTGCTGGACTGGGGGAGGGGATGAGGGTGCCTAGCTAGGCAATAGCTTAAGGAAGATATAGTCAAGAGGAAGAACTAGGCGGGCAGCCTAGGTGAAGATGAGGGCGTTAATATCTTTGGTGGGGACAGCCCAGAATGGGTAGTGTTCCCTAGGCTCCGGGTTTAGTGGGACTATGTGGGTCAGCGAGCCAGTATATAGGCTCCAGTCAGGGCAGAAGGAACTATTGCTCTACATGGCCAGGATGGTATCTAGGCGGAAGGTGACTTCCTTCCGGATGCTATAGTTAGTTAAGGCTTAGGGGTTCGAGATGGCCTAGAGATGCTGCTTGTTCGCCTCCTAGGCACGGAGGAGGGCAGGGCGGTTCAGCTGGGGTATAAAGGCCTGGTCGCGATTTTGGCTCACGGAGGATAGGTCCTTGACCATGCTCTCGTCAAAGGCGAGCAGGGGGAGGAACCTAAAGCCGAAGAGTTGGTAGTCACTTAACATAACACTAAAGAGCTCCTTATTGCAGTTATATGCCTTAGCGCGAACGACGCTAGGTTGCTAGGCCTCTAGGTGCGCTAGGTCGGACATTTGGGTGGGCTTAACCTTAGAGGTGTAGGTGCCTACGTCGCGGAGGAGGAAGGAACAGAAGTGGGTAGCAGCTAGGGAGGCCTCTAGCGCAATGTCTACAAGCCGCTTGTAGAGATAGTAGTTGCACTGGTTCTTCCACAGGAGGGTCTAAGGCTCGGACTGGTTGGAGGAGATAGGGCTACTTATGTAGTCTCGCATCCTAATGTTAAGCCAGCATAAGTGGATGTCCAGCTGGCTCGGGTTAAGGCCTACTAAGACTATATCCTAGAATGCACGCAAGGTTTCCTAAAGGCTGGGCTGGGCAAAGGTATTCTTTAGGTTGTGGGCCTGAAAGAGCAGGCGCAGGCCCTAGAAGTAGCCAACCGGCTCTCCCTTAGCAGTTAGGATAACAGTTGAGTTTGCCTTCTCCACAATAGAGGCCCAGAAGCGGGAGAGGTCTTCAGCCGGGATAGCATACGCAAGAGAAAAGGACCAGCTCTCATCCTCTGCCCTCCACCGGCCTGTCCCGGGCTTTTCCCTAAAGGAGTGGGATTTAGTGTAGGCGATATCGTACGTGCGGGGGATCTCCTGTCGAATGGGGTCAGAGATAGTCTCATAGGCTGCCAGGATGATGATGTGGTCATAGAGATCTCATTGCCGCTCGAGCGAGAGGCCGTTAGAGGTGGCTAATATTGTCGAGCGAGTGGCCTTAGGGAAGAAGAGGAGGACGGAGATGCGGACGCTCGCTGTCGTGAAGTGGCCGAGGGGGATGTATCATATGTTTGTAAGGTTGAGGCCATGCGGCTGAATGACTTAGTTGGTGGTGAGGTTAAGCTTATAGGGGGGGAGAAAGGTAAGGCAGAAGTGGTTAGGTGGGCGGATGGCCGCTAGATCCTTAGCCCCAAGCTATATGCTGTTGACGTCCTACTGCTGAGAGAGGGTCACTAAGGCCTGGGGGAGGCTAGCTTATGTCTTGCAGAAGGAGAGTAGCTCGGCTAGTTAGTCGGAGAGGAAGGACTACTACTGTTAGAAGGAGGCCTAGGGGTTATAGGTACTATTCCCAATGCTAAAGATAGTTGCTAAGGGAGGAAGGGATTGCTAGAGATGCTAGACCCTTTCTTAGATTGTATGTGTATGTTCGGGCTTATTATACTCTTCTGGGTGTTGACCTACATAGCGTTGTATTAGTATATAGCAGCTAGTAAGCAGGTAGGATATAGAGACTAGGGTTCATACAGCTGCAATCGAATGCAAAAAACGTGCGGAGTATACGATTGTATATATGGCCCTACATCTGAAGAAAGTTAGGGCTACCTGCTGTTTCCTGGTCGTAGATAGCTTAGATGAAGCGGCCTAAGACTGGTGAAGCTAATGGCATAGACCCTACAATGCTTGATGAGTCTAAAGGTGATGGAGGGGGATTGCTAGGCTCAGGAGGTAGGCCGTTAGAGACTAAGCCTGCAGATGGGGGCAGAGATGCTACCCCCACCTTAGGCACCTCGGGTTCAGTATTCGCATCGTATAGTAGAGCTTGGTGGTCTAAGAGCTGATCTTGGGTATCATATAAGGTCAGAGCAGACAGAAGGGCGGGAGGGAGAGGGTATAGGGTATCGTATAAGGTTAGAGCAGACAGAAGGGCGATGGAGGGCTCTAAGGGGACGGCAGTATTAGCAACTGCAGTCACGCCTGCCTGGCTCGTCTGTGAGGATATCGTCGCGGCAAGCCTAGGGCTTCGGCGCCTAAGGCTTCGGCGCCTAGGGCTTCGGCGCCTAGGGCTTCGGCGCCTTGGTCGCGGCAGCTCCTACGGTTCGGTCGGCGCGGTGGCGGCCTCAATGGCGGCCTCGATGGCCGGCAGGCCTGGCAGGGGGGCATGCACCAGGCGAATATTTGCATCACCAGCACATTCGTCAATGCATTATGCTTGCCTCTCTTGGCGTGTTTTTTCTCGTTGTCTCTATCGTACTGCTTTTTCTGCAGCAGAGAGTGCATAGCAACCCATAATGGAGAGTTGATAGAGTTTACTCTCTTTCTCTCCATTTGTTTGTTTATTCTTCTCTATTTATACTACTATTGCGTCTGTTGCTACCTTCCTTTGCTTTTTTTCTCATATTATGTTATATGGCTTGATAGTAGGACATCTATGGTAAGCGTAATTGGACGGTCTAGGAACGCCTATAAGGTTCTCATAGTGATGCATACGTAGCTATTCTTATTGAGCCCGATGATTGGGTTCTACATTGAGGGGTGCATACTGTAGCGGTTATAGAAACCAGGATAGGTAGTCCATAGCACTGGGCTGGGGCTGTGAGGGGTGCATACTGTGGCGGTTATAGAAACTAGGATAGGTAGTCCATAGCACTAGGCTGGGGCTGTGATGATGTTGCATACTGGCTCTTTCCATTCTAAGATTACTGGTATCTTGGAGGCCTAAGGTATAGGGTAGGTCTACGACATTGACTAGGAGACGAAAGGACAAGGTGAGGGATGAAGCTAGCTATAGGTTTTAGGGTTATATATATAGTAATAGTATTCCCTCCTTTCCGTCCATTTTTATAGGTAGGATACTAGAATACTGTATGCTTCCCGCCAAACAACCATTACTATAACTAAAGTAATCTAGTCAAACTCTATAGTATTACTCTAAGGGTGGGTCTTAAACAAATCCTATTGGCCTACTGAAGAGAAGTAGGGATCTTTCGTATATAATAGATTAGATTGGTTGAAAGAACGCCTCGATAGGGTAGATTTCATTTAAAACTCCTCCTATTAGTCTATCTGGCAAGGCTGTAGTACGCCACCTTAGGACCTATAGCCTTACGAGCTGCATTGCTTTGCCTATTACATTGGGAATATGCTAATAGAGATATCTTATCTCCTAGTAGATAAAGCTCTCCTCCTCCCTCCTTTATGACCTAGCAGATGAAATTATAGTATCCCCACGCTACGAACTCCCCATAGAGAAATCTTATCTCCTAGCAGATAAATATCGTACCCTCCCTCTTCATTAGCTACTAGATGAAATCGTAGTATTATCTTCTACCATTATACTCTCTCGCTCTTAGTACGATGCGGTCTAGGCGGCCCTAGGTGGCCAACCCTAAGCCCATAGTAGGAAGTCATTGGTAATAGTGGCCTCGGCCACAATCGTCACCCTCGGCCACAATCGTCACCCTCGGCCAGCACTTGCGCGCCTCCGGCCAGCACTTGCAGTTAAGCCTGGCGTTAGTGTAGCGCACTACTAGCTGCCGCTTGAGTCTGGCTCCAGGCAGGGCCACTACTGGTCGGGAGGGTAGGTCTTAAATATATCCTATTAGCCTACTGAAGAGAAGTAGGGTATCTTTCGTTTATAATGCATCAGATTGGTTGGAAAAAACCCTAAGATAGGGTACATTTCGTTTATAATTCCTCCTATTGGTCAGTCTCTTTAGCCACTTAATAAGGGTGTAGTATACTACCTTATAACCTATAGCCTTACTAGCTGCATTGCATCCTAATTTGCCTATTACATTGGGAATAAAATGCCTACATAATAACTAAAATGAAAATGGTCCCTAGATATATGTTCATTACGTTTTTCTCTATCCATTTATGTCCATATTGCCTTGTGCATCAGTATTGTAGTATTTCTATGGATTTTTCTGTCTGTTTTTGCGACCGAGTTGGAATTGCACTAAGTCCCGCGACATACCGTCTGACCCTAACCCTACGGCCTCCT
This sequence comes from Neonectria faginata, assembly GCA_030864175.1. Classification (NCBI taxonomy): domain Eukaryota; kingdom Fungi; phylum Ascomycota; class Sordariomycetes; order Hypocreales; family Nectriaceae; genus Neonectria; species Neonectria faginata. Next base: position 2,741,928 of record JAULBG010000006.1, on the reverse strand, counting down.
CTTCTATTAGAGTTACGGTACGGGATGATTAACTTACCATTCCATGACAACGCAATCAGAAGCGCGTCTGCCTGTGCTAGTCTCCCGACTTAAGTTGTAGATGCGTCATTAGGAGAGACCAATCCGAGAACATAGCATCGCTAAGCGAAGGGGGCGTTTTGGGGCCTGATCTTCGAATAAAGGGTGATATGAGACGCCACTACGGAAGAGATCTCTAGAGGCGACCATGAATTAGTGTCTGCGTCGACATCCGAGCGCTGCCCAAAATGCAGAGTTCAATGAGACGAGGCTACAGCTCCAGGGTTGACGCGTGCTGGCCGTTGGGCGCGTTGGATGAGATATGATAGCCTCATCTGCAGAGGTCATCAATCTGGTTTTCGGCGTTGAGATCAGGCAAGCAAAGATACATGAGAAACCCTGATTGCTGGGCGTATATCCCCTGTTTCGCGTGTGTTACGCGGATGGGTAAAGACGGCGCGGCAGGTCTCTGCCGAGACCAGGTGAATGCGGCGGCGGGTGGCTGCGCGGCTTGTGCACAAGACCTGCGAGCCTCTGCCGTTCTCTGCCATTGCTGCTGCTCGAGCCCTGGTGGAGGCTCTCCAGCGTGAGAGTGGAGACGGCGGTGTGAGTGTTACGTAGCAGTCTGGTCGGCATGTAGTAGGGTAATTACTGCGTTTTATTAATAGTTAGGCTACTTCTCCTGTGGTCTGCTGACGGAAGTGGAATATAAGTTAATCCGGTGCTTATGCGCAACTTATTTGTATGAACAAACATCACGTCTCACATCTCGCGACTCTCGTTGCATCCACTTACTTCCGGTCCCTTAATGGCAAGCCTGTCTTGCACAATCTCCTGAGGCTTACGAATGGCAACCCTCGATGAAATTGACGGCCATGTTGGCCTCCGACCGCACTGTGGTGTATGTGGCAGCCTAGTGAAAGTCGGTGAGCGACTTGTAATGCGTAAGTCTGTAAATGAATTGCTCCCTTTCACTGAAGTCTGATTCTGATTGTAAGTTCTTACCTGGGCAGTACTCGGTAATAACGACTCTACCGCTTATTCGCATCGCAAAGGTCCCTACCTTTTCCCTGAATATGGCCCTAATCTTCGAGACGAGAACGGCCTCTACCTATGTCGAAAACCCGGTTGCAGACGCTGTGTCATCTCACCCGAGGCATCTACTATACACCTAGATTGCTTCGATGTTGTAGCGCAACAATGCAAGCTAGACGATTATTTGGATCACCTCTGGATTACTACGTCTTGGCGGACTCCGTGGCGTCAAGCACCCAATCTTCGCCTCGAGGAACCGGCCATCACGCCAGATTTATCAAGAGCAGATGACCTTGGCATACCGAGAATGAGCGTCCTTCCCCTAGAAATACTTCATATGGTTTATAGCCATTCGGCGACCAGTCTGTTCTGGCGGTACAGTAGAGCTTTTGGCCTTGCTCGACGACTATCCACTGCTTCTTTGGATGAACTCCTCTCAGTTCCCTTGTGTACTGTCTTAGCGTGGAAACGTAGTGGTCTACCGGTATTATCAAAGATAGCCAGTCAACTGCCAATTTTCCGTTTGACAATCGACTCATATGGGATCAGAGAGATCGAAAGACTACCTAAGAGACCACGATTCCAAAGGACCCGAACTGACACTCTTGCGTTCGTCATACTGGAACAGTGCTACCTCCAGGGTATCATAGCATACTTTAAGGTAATAATACCCCCTGATAGCCGAAAACTTATGCTAATGCCACATTAGTTTGGACTTTTACGTTTGGAGTTGCCTAAAACATGTCATGGCCTTCAAATTTGGGATACACCGACACCCCCTCTAATAGAGCAATGCACTTTTTACCCAGCAGATATCACCAGCTCCACTCATTTCCGAACGATCGAGTTGTGTAAAACAACTGGAATTACCCTCTTCTTCTGTCTTGGGGATGTCTATGCCATTCATGCTCATACAAAGGCAGTCCCATGCGCTGAGGTGACATATCGTTGCCTTTCTCGTCGACGTCAGCGATCCATCACTTGGGCATATATGCCAATTCCAGAGAACGATTCCATTGTTGCATTTGGAACGCAAATGGCACTGCCTGGCAGTGATTTGGAACTGAGTACCTGCCTACTTGTAAGTTTGGTCTTCAATAGCAAGATATTTTCTTAAGGTATTAGTGTCTAATTCATCCAGTTCCGCTTGAGACTCGCTGGCGATGTTGCTATTGGTCTAAAGTGCTTAAAGAGGACTAAAGATTTGCTCCTCAGTAAGTCGCCATCGTTAACACTTATATACAACACCCGCGAATTAGAGCCCGTTTCTGTAATCGGCGCGTGCGTCGAGGACGAGGACGAGGACGAACACGGGCCAATAGGCCAGTTTTATCACCCTCTTGTTGACAATCCCTCGTTTCGAGATCCGTATTTCTCACTTGCCCCCTTGGAGAGAGTCAGCCGCATTCGCATCTTCAATAATGAACAAAATGGATTTTGCATGGGTATTTTATTGGATTATGAGAACGGTGCGCAGAGGTCACTTGGGCAGTGTCGAATATATGTCGATCCCGTCGAATATTGCGTCAAACCGGTACGCTTATGCTTCCTACGTACGACTTATTTTCGACCTAGGACGACCGTACAGCTGCAAGCCACAATGGTCGAGAGTACGAACACATACAACCATAGTCATGGCGAAGAGGGCTGGACATGTTTTGCGATGAAGGGCGACCTAGAGTTCTGGTTCTCTAACGAAGAAACTATGCTGACAGCTATTGTTGAGAGGTAATACTGTCGCTACTAAGCTACTAAAGCGACTCTAGACTTATCAACTCTGGCACCCTTGATATCATTTTCTCGTCTTCTTTCCCCCTTTTCGCTCCGATTCTAAGGACCATGTAAAATACTGTGTGCCTGAGTTAGCCATCCAGGAATAGCCATGGTAGATCTGTCCTGAGACAGAAATACCACCTTCAACCCACGCGTCAGCGCCCACATGAATACGACCTCCGTCACTAAGGCGGTTGCACTTATATGTCTGGCCGTCCACCTTGTCCACAACAAGCTCCAAACACTGACTCGCATCCAAAATCGGGCCCTCGAATGCAGTCTCTTGCTGGGATTGGCTCACGGATGTGTAGTCCGTCATTTGCTGGTCTGATCCGCTGGGTCCTGCGTAATCCCCCGACGTCGCAGCCGAAGCGATGAAGGCAACTTCATTATCATGCCAGCCAGTAGGGAGCATGGGGTGAGCTGGTCTTGGGGAAGGTGGGTTTGCAAAGACTTTTTTGTCAGGGATGGGATGGTGCTTGATGAATTCGAGGTTATCGAGGATCCCCTTCCCGTGGGTGGAAAAGTCAACATATTCGCCCTTTTCCGCAAGCCCGTCTCCTGGAGGCCAGAATGGTGTAATGTAATCCGCATCTAGCTTGTACGCCCACAGCCTCGCCTTGGTGCCAACACATGTCATTGCCCAGATGGCACGTCTCGATGTGGCGTAGAGATTCGCACAGCAAGCTGTGAAGGCCTGGTATTCGACCTGCTGGATTTGATCGCGACTGGCGTCGGCTCGCTTTGCCTCCATGAAAAGCAAAATTGCAGAGTCATCAATATTCTCAACGATCAGGTCGACCCGGCGGAGGTCACTCTCATCGTTCGTTGGTGGCTGTTGCGATGCAACGGCCCACCGAGAGCTAGTAAAGACGTTCTGTTTGAAGACATATTCCCAGAACTTAGTCGTAGCCCACTCCGGTTTGACTTGGACAGCATCCCAGAGCTTCTGCAGCTGAGGTGTATCGATGTCAGACATAATACAACAATGCGGGTCCGTGGGTAGAAACAATGCGGAATAATAGAGTGTGTATTGATGGTGATGGCAGACTGGTTCACTCCCCGTGCCTTCAAGGGACCATGAGCAAAGATGTATATTTTATTTCACATCTTCATTCATTCCCACCTCTTTTTATAGCAGTTTTGACTGGCCATTACGGATTCCCTACGAAACATGCGATCATACATACTGCCCCAATCCCAGCCGTGCGTTTAGAGCACACGATTAGGGTACACACCAGTTAGAGCACAAGAATGAAAACTGCAGGCTACAAATGAGGCTGCCTAGGCGTGCGTGATCATCACTTATCCGAAGTTCCCACCATCGATCGCAATCTGTTGACTGGAGACGGGTACTTTTAGTCATGCATGTCCACGACAGTAGGACTAGTTCAAGGCGGGAAAAGCCGGAAATGGAGCCGTCTTGACGTGTCTGGACAGCCCAGTAGAGCTACTCTGTAACCCCAGCCATCCTTTATGGCTGCTTCGAAGGCGTAGCGCGCAAGGTCCGTGCAGGTATGTTTGATGGCGCAACGCGAATGGTCCGTGCAGCGGCTGCTTCGATGGCGAACTGAACGCGAAGGCTCGTTTACTTCGTTGCGACGTGGCTTGACGCAGACGCACCAGTATATTCACGTGGCGTAACGCGAAATGGTAAGCTGGCCGTCAAGCGCGCAAGCGGAAGCCACGGGGCCTGTTCAATTCACCCTAAGTGGAGCCACAGGCCCGGGTGACGCAGGCTCAATGCTGCCTAAGGCAAAATGCGTCATCGCTTTGATTGTTCGTCAGGCTTCCCCAAAGGCAATCGGGCTCCGATTTTCTCAAACTAATTTGCACTTCAGTCCGAGATTTCTTCGTTCTGAAGCAAGGCGGAAAGCGCTACAGACATAGAAAAACGAGAGCGCTACGCAAATTTGTTATTCCTCCGAATAACTGGCACAAATTCAGAGCACTGCGATGGCGAGTCTATGAGTCCTCGGATAGTGCCGACTCAGCTAACGACCACATAGGATCCAAAAGCAGACAAATTTGATGAAGCAGAATACAACGCCGCGACACCAGTCACCAATCCTCTTCCCGTGATTTTTGGGCCTCAGACAATCATCTGGAAAGACCTCGACGGTGTGCAAGTCCAAGTGGAAGACGGACCCTGGGTTAACCAAGCCAGGGAAGGGAAATTAAAGCTGCAATCGGGATGGAAACTGTTCACCGGTGGAAAAGAGGTTAGGCAGGTTTAATACCCCGATAGTATTTGCATTAGCGGCGAAAGGAAAACAACATTTGACCACACATCCACCCGAGTCTTGTGCTTCGGGTCACCATAGATCTTCATTTGTAGGCAGTTGGTCCTTTCTTGCATGCCCCCCCACATGAGTTCCTTCGTCCTTCCATAACTATTTTCCATCGCCTTGACAAAAGTATCACCGAGTTCGGCCTTGATGGGCCCCAAATTAGCTTCTTTCAATGTGATGCAACTGCCCGTATCAATGACTATCTTTCCACCAGTATTGTAGGATAGGGCTCGATGTCCAAGCTCTTTCTTGATGCGGACACCATACAAAGCAAGAGCCAATTGCGAGCTCATTCCATCCTCAATGTGAAAACTAAACCGTACATCGGCAGAGGGATTGTCCCCCCACCAGAGGCCAACGGATACATAATATCCCGCCCTCACGATGCTATCACATAATTCTCGAATTGTGAATACGTAGTGTAAGTGTTGGGCCATAGGCCATGTGACTTGGCAACCGTCAAACAAGCTGGAGTCGTCAATATGAGCTTCCGCACAATCCGGACCATTACTACTCCCGCTATGGGGGATAGTGTCACGGCTCTGGGATGCGTTGAGTGTATCTTGTGGTGATCGTGCCATGATGCTTGGACCTGCGCTCATATGGACGTATTCGTTTCGTTCGGCGGGATTTTGGTAAGCAGCCTCTGCACTATCGTTCTGGGGCATAGATAGGGTATCATTTGGTTGCAGCATGGCGCTTCCCGTGCCTGTTTCATCGATCGTATCGAGGGGGCGTTCAGAGAATAGATGGGGTTGTAGAGTCCTGGTTACTGTAGTTGAACTTGTTGTGGCCGGATGAGAGTTACTTTCCTCGGTCGTCATCAGGACACTGCGTTGGCGTTTGGGTGCACTACAGATTGCGGCCCAGTCGTCTAATTAGTTAGCAGGTGTAATTATGTAACTATAGCGTTTAACTTACTATGTCGTTTATATGCCCGGGAGGATTTAACAAAAATATGATCAATTAGGTTCTTAATAGATGCATGGCGTGGAAGGGTTTTAGTTTTGTTGACTAAATCGGTGATGTCTGCTTCTGACAACTTCTCGATATCTGACTTGATATTTGGGAAGTCTGGTAATGCTAGATACTGCACGATCCAGATTGTCTTTGATTTTTGCAGAAGCACAATTTGCGCGTGGGTTTGAGGAGCGTTGTTATGGGGAGCGGTCTCGTGAAGAGTATCGTTTTGAGGAGCAGAGTCTCGAGGAGCGTCGTCGTTGGGAGTGGTTTTATCGAGAGTAGCGTCAACAATGCCTTGGCCAGCAATAGAACGTAACGCCGTCAAATCTTTGTCGACATGTCTGGGTGCTTGCATTTGATGTTCCCTTTGGAGGACTCCCTTGAATATTTCAGAGATCGCGCTGACTTGCGCGTTATCCTGGCTGGTCGTCGTCATTAGGGAAATGTGTCCCGAAGAAAATGACTTTGCGCGTGCAACGCGATATTTTTGGACGTGGCCTCTCCGCGATGAAAAAATCGCGCGACTTGCAGGTGCACTACCTACGCACTGTGTAAGATACAGTACTTACTGTACACCTCATACTGTCTTCTGACGCTATTTGCTGCGCGCTGTAGCATCACGCGCAACGCATGGGGATGTTACTAGAGTAACGTGTGTTATGACTGCTGCACGGACCATTCGCGTTGCTCCCTTGAAGCACGGACCTTGCGCGTAACGCCCCATAGTAAGGGCCATCCAAAGCCTAGTGTAGTTTGCGGGAGTTATAGTAGCTGGTATTTGCCCGCGAGCGGGGTTGAAACCAGATGTTATCTTTCACTGCAATCCATTTCACTCCTCTTACGCATGGTGGGGGAACAATATGCAGACGTATACAATAGTAGATCCTATTAGTCACAATGAATATTATAATGGTCAGGTCTAACCTAGGGGTCTAGAGTAGGTCTAGAGGCGTATGTTTAATGATCAAGTGGATCAGGATATTATAGTAAGCAATATAGGTCACGATAGTAATGTGCAATAGTAAGTTATTATATAACTAAGTAGGAGTATTAATAGCTAAGGAGCTTAAGGCTCTTATCTAATATGCTAAATAAATGTATATATATACTATAGTGTATTGCTTAGATTATAGTTCATAATAGTGATCTTATCGTTAGATTATATTTTAGAATTATAAGTCTGTCCCTAGATTACGATTAGAATTATAATCTATATATAGTTAGTTAGAAATTTGTAGGGGTGTATATAGTCTATGCGCGCTATATGATAGGGTGCAACCTAGGCTATAATATAATATCTCCCCTCCATTAGTCTTATCCTTAAGGCCACCTAAGTAGGCCTCATACAATTTCTACCATTAGTTTGTAACTTCCTTCTATAATTATCCTACAGCATGCTAACATAATGTTAGGATATATACCTAAGTAAAGAGCAAAAAAAGACAACTAAACGTAATTCTCTTTGTCATTTTGCTAAGCTAAATTATTATACTACTAATATGCCTTATACTTATTGTTTCAAGCATAAGATTGACTGTTAGATAGAGGATTCTAGCCGTTCCGATCGTTGCAAGGAGTGCATTCAATAGGGTTAGACTTGCGATAGTATTTATATTGTGTCTTCTTATAAGGTTTCCTGCTGCTTTCTATAAGCTTCTAATATACTAATTTTGCCTTATCTAGTAAACAAGCTGGTCGATCAGCAGAAAAAGCTCGAGAAGGAGGAAGAAGAGGCTGGCGATGAGATCTTAATTCTTCACGACCAACTGGCCTAGCTTCAGTCATCCCTTGCTATAGCAGTGAGTCACTTGGCTAGGATTTAGAAGATCAAGAAGAAGGTAAAAGAGCGGGGTTCTAATCTGTTTGAACGGGGGATGCAGGAGTTAGACAAAGAGGATGGTATTCTTCTGGCGCTAGAGTCTTACGAGAGTTAGGTGGTGAACAACCTTCAGTCATTAGGTATTCAGGATGAAGTAAATTAGTCTACTTTAGGCTTTAGTGACAATTTTGGTAGAATTAGTCTTTTGCTTGATTCTAGCGTTGCTAGTGAAAGTTCTTTAGGAGGCATTATATATAGGTAAGGTTTTTTGCTAGTTCTTATATATTTTCGCTCTTAGGGTAGTCTTTCTATTTGATAAGGTATTCTATTTTATTGTTTACCTATCTAGTTTCTATGATAGTTTTAACAATATATTCCTTAAGTCCTTTAACCTTAGTTTTATGTTTATTACTAAACTTAGTATAAATTGTGTTTTTTACTATTTTAAGGAGTGAGATGTAGAAAACTAGGTAAAGTCTGACTTTTAGTAGTAAGTCTAATTGGTAGTTATTCTCTAATATTTTTTCGATAATTTTGTAAGGTCTAATGAATTTATAGTCTAATTTTTTGTTTTATTGTTTTATTTTGATGTTTTTTATTGTAAGATAGATTATATCTCCCTCCTAGAAGGATGGTCCCTTCATCCTTTTTGGGTTATAGTATTTTTTTATCTGATTTTTAACGAATTTAAGCTCAGTCTTAAGTTCTTCATGCAGGTTTTTCAATTTTTCTGATGTAAGGATAGCCTTAGGGTTGATTAATCTATCTCGGCTCGTTCTGTAGGCATCGGGGGTAAATCCGAAATTAGCATATGCTAGAGTAAGCTTTATGCTTTCATTTGTAGCTGTATTGTAGCTTAGTTGTGCGGTTAGGAGCTTCTCAACCTAGTTATTCTGTTTATAGTTAATATAGCACTGAAGATATTATTCTAGTATTTAGTTTATTTATTCTGTCTAACTGTCAGTCTGTAGTCAGAAAGCTATAGTAAGTCAGTAGTTTAATCCTATATGATCTATTAATGATTGCTAAAACTTCGAAGCAAATAGGGGTCCTCAATTAGAAAGAATTTCTATAAGAAGTCTATAAATGCTAATAATATTTCGCAAGAAGATATAAGCAAACTGCTTTACATCTATTAATTCTTAGTAAGGTATAAAATAGGAAAATTTCGTAAGTTTGTCTATAATGATAAGAATGCTATTATAGGGGGTTCTAATTGTGGGGTCCTCTAATAGTAGTAGTTTTATAATAAAATCTATAGTAATGAAGTCTTAGGGTCGCTTAGCGACTAGTAAGGGCTATAATTCTCCATATAGTTTGTAGCATTAGGCCTTAATTTTCGCGCATTTATCGCATTAGTTAGTAATAGTCTTAATTACTACCTTTATCTTAAGAAATTAATATGTTAATCTAACTCTATTAAGGGTTTTATTAACTTTCTAATGTCTATATAGGGGATGCTTATGTATTTCCTATATAAGTTAGTGCTGCAGTTCTCTAGGAACTTGCTGCCTATCTGTTTTTTCGTCTTAAGGTAGCTCATCATTGTGTTGCTAAATCCGGGCATAGAGATCATTATGATTTATGATGATATAAGCTCTTCCCAATAATTTGTTGTAGTATCTATTATAGTGTATAATAATGTAGTGCGCGCTTTCTTCTATATTGGTGCCTTTGAAGTTCTGATCTAAGGCGTCAGTAAGTTTTTCTTAGTCATTGTTATGTATCTCTTCCTATCTGTAGATTGATGTCATGATGACATCGGTCTCAATGCAATCCAATCCTATTTTTCCGTTTAGAAGGTATTTAATATAGTACTATTTATTAAATGGTGTCCACTTGTTTTTCTAATTATAGTATTTCTTTAGTACTATAAGGTATACTGAATTTAAGTTTATCTTCTATATTGTAGTAATATACTTCTATTTGAGGTGTCCTTTAGGCATAAAGTGCAGAAGTTATTTATTAATCTTAATTTTTCTATCATTAAAGTCGCATTTATGGCTTATAGTATTGGCTTGTCTATTCTTAGATCCTTTTCTATGGATAATAGTATAGTTGAATTCTGCAAGATATTTAGCGTAGTGTAATTATCATCCAGTAAGTTCTTAGATAGTAGCAAAATAAGCAATATTTTTATAGTCTATATAGACTTTAACTTAATGCTTATTCCCTAGGAGATAGTATTAAAATTCCTTAAATAAGTTAATAATTGCTAAGAATTCTTTATTGTAGATAGGGTAGTTAAGTTTAGCTCTATACATTTTGTAAGAAAAGAAGGCAATAGGGTAAAGTATACTATTATTATCTTATTGTCCAATCTAAGAATCCTATACATAGTTCAATAAGTCTGTCTTGAGTTTGATTTCCCGTTCGGGGTTGAAGGTTGCTAGCACTAGTTCGCTCAGAATAACTTTCTTAATGTTATTAAATGCTTTCTTAGCAGCTATATCCTATTAGAAGTTTTCTCCTTTCTTTATGAATCTAGTGACGGGTATAGTAAGTCTACTAAAGCTTCAAATAAATCTTCAGTAGTAATTTGTAAACCCAAGGAAAGATTGTACTTCTTTGACATTCTTTAGTCTAGGCTATTTGCTAACTGCAGCGATCTTCTTAGGGTCCATTCTGACCTAGTTGTATGAGATTATATGTCTAAGAAATTTTACTTCCTTAATGTAGAAATGACTTTTCTATAGTTTAACTAACAAATTATTATCTTGCAATGCTTTTAGTACCTTATAGACGTATTTTATATGTTCTTCTTCAGTATTAGAGAAGATTAAGATATTATCTAGGTAGTATATCACAAAGATGTCTAGGTATTCTTAAAGTATATAGTTAATTATTCGCTAAAATGAGGCAAGTACATTCATAAGTCTAAAAGGCATAATAAGGTATTTATAGAGTCTATACTTCATTCTAAAGGCAGTCTTCCATTTATTTCCTGCTTTAATGCAGATTAGGTTGTACACTCCTTTAAGATTTAATACTATAAATACCCTTTTCCCATAGAGCCTATTTTGGCAGCAGAAAGGGACTGTAAACAACACCCCAAATCGATAGCAGTCCCTTAAGAAGGTACACAGTAAAGCGTCATATAGGCGTCTTTATTGGTCAGCCTAAAGCTGCACTAGATTGCGCATATGTACTGTAGCAGTCTTATATTTAGGACCCTCTAGCAGGAAAGCATCTCATGGGATTGATTATCAGGTTGGTAGCAGGAAAAGAATGTTAGCAAGGCATCAAAATGGCCTACTACTGGCTTGATGATCAGTATGTGAGGGACAAAGGGTGGACAGCAATTCGAGTTGTGATCGGAAATGAAGGAGGATCTCAAATTTTCTCGTAAATAAAGGCAAAGAACTCAAGCTTCGAGCTTAAAGAGCTCTCTTTCTCTTGTATCTCTACAAGAAGGGAAGAATCTCTCTGCCAGCAAAAACAAAAATCTCTCTAATCTCTCTTCCAACCGATCATGATGATGATCGTTCTTCGTTATTGTTCCCTCATCCCTCTTCTGACTATCCACTTTATCCCCATTAAATCCCTGCTAGCAACCTACTAGCCTACCTGTCTAGGAACCCCCATCACACTATCCTTAAGCTCTATAATTAGGGATAATAGGGTTCAATCTTTAAGGGTGATTGCATTCAACTGTCTATAATCTACAATAAGCCTAAGTTTTCCATTTTTCTTAGGAATGAACATAACTAAATAACCTACTAAGGACTTAGATTCCCTTATATATCCTTTTCGTATCATTTTATTAAGATATTCTTTAAGTATATATAGTTATATTTCATTAAGGTTGAAAATCTTATAGAATATAAGTAATGCTCTATCTTTTAAAATAATTTTATAAGTCTATTTATTGAATTAAGGTAGACCTATCTTAAGTTTTTCTCTAAAGAGTTTCTTATAGATATAATACTCTAATAGTATATTCTTAAGGCATTCTTCCTTAGGTATCTTCTTATATTCCTTAAGGTCCTTATTTATCTATATGATCTACTGTCTAATGCGTCTAATTGTTCTTTAGATGTATTGATGTTTTATTTGTTTTTATTTATATTATATTCCCTTTAGGGTTAGCGAGGGGTTTCCTTCTTTATTCTATTCTTCGCCATTAGTATTGTTATCAGTTGAAGTTTGAGATCTCTCTTCTAAGTTATTCTTATTATTGCTAGAGAGAACATCATTAAAGTCAATATATACCTAGCCAGTTTTCCAGTTGATGTTAGGGTTGAATTTCTTCAGCTATAGGTACCCTAGAATAATGTTATAATGCGATATAGGTATGATATTAAGGGTGATATTTTGGTTCCTTCTGTTAATAAAAACCTTTAAGTAATCAATTTATTAGGTTATCTATCTATTATTATATGTAAATATATTGCCTTCAAGATTGTATACTATATATAGGTTGTCTTTATTCTTCTATAGTAGCTCCAGCCTATTAACCACACTAGGGTTAATATATAAGGCTTTAGCTCTACTATCTATTAATGCGGTGAGCAATTCGTTCCTAACTTGCACTTGCAGCTTAAGTGTTGTTCGTTTTATTGCTAGTTTTATTGCGCATAGAGCTTTTATTAGAAGTAGTTTATTCTCCTTTGTGTTGCTTGCCTATTACTCCTCTATAGGTAGCATTAGTCATTTTTCATTGTAAGTTCTTTATAGTCTCTTCTTAGGTATCCTATCTTTAGGCATTATTCGCATTTGCATCTAGGTGTTTTTTTATACTTCATAATGCTAGTAGAAGTGCTAGCATATTGTTGAATATATTAATATTATGCTTAGTCTTTAGCATTCTCGCCAGTTCGGATTGTGAAGTTAAACCTATCTTCATGCATCTTGAGGATCCATTCGTAGATTCCTCATGCTTCTTCTGCGTATTCTTTGCAGTTTTAGTTGTTATAGTTCACTGCATGCATTTCTATGCATTGAGTTTATTAATGTTCTTAGGCATTATGCTATTTTTAGATTTTAGCTTAAGTGTGCACTTTATATTCTTAGGTTTTACAATCCCTTAGGTCTAATAGTCCTTTTAGGCAGTTCTGTAGGTAGTACTTATAGCATTCTTCTAGCCTTACTATTTAGTAGCCTATCTACATTTATACCCTTATGTATCCCTCTATCTCTTATTCTAGGTAGAGGTTATTAATTATTATGCCCCTAACCTTTATAAAATAGCAATTATTTTCCACTTTATTATTTATATAGATTTAATATTGATAAAAATAATATAATATTTAGAACAGTTTATTATATTTTTCTACTAGGAGTTAGAAGCATTTATCATCCCCTTCCTTAAGTACGGTAGGTTAGAAACTACTTTATGCAATATATCTTAGTATAGCTTAAATATAGAGTACTTCTCCATCCTAAATGTTAGGCTATTCCTAGACAAATTATTAGTATATATCCTTAGGGTTCTTCTAGCATCTAAGTCTGTTTTCATTATAGCTGTTTGTTTCCCACTAGTATTATTTAGTTGTAGGCATAGTTGTCTATAGTGCTGTTTTTTCCCTCAGCGAGGTCGTACTATCTATGCTTGATATATAGCTTGCGGCTTCATTACTAGGGTATTCATCTGCTAGGGCTAGGATATCGCTATTAGTAATAGGCAGGCCGAGCTGTTTTGCTCGCTTAGCATTATAGCCTGCGCTAATATATGGGATTCCTTCCTTCTAGGTGTAGAACTATTGGCAGATGTAGTCATTCTCCTCTTATTGTAGGGGGAGTTCTGCGCCAATTTCTTCATTATTAGGTTGCCTATTAGGGATCTCTATCTCGACTGTCAGTCGACAGTAGGATTCTCCTTATTCTAATATGGGTGTCTAGATTAGTTAGGTATTTTTCCTAATTATTATAATAATCTTGCCATTTGTTTTTATGCTTCTTCCTTTAGGAACTAATTTCTAATAGCAAAAGGGGTTATTCTTCTTTATGCCCTTATTACTTTGCGGTTTTAATTAGATCTTACTGTATAATTCCTTAAGATAAATACTATCTTCCTTACTTTTATATTGTTTTATGCTAAGTAAGGGTTTACTAGTATTGAACATATTGCTACTAGACATATTAACTATTTGGTAGGCCATTATAATTATCTTACTTTTAGTTGCCATCTGGGAGGTATATTGCTAGTGGTTAGTAAATTAGACGTACTTACCTTTAGGTATAGGCTTGTGCTTTTGTCTGGTCTTAAGCTTCTAGCACTTGCTTTCAAAGTGTTCTATTCCTTTATAATTCTAATATTTCACGTGAGAGTAATCTCTTTATATGGCTCTAAGTTCTATAGGGTTAGACTGAGTTCTATAGGCAGTACTGCAATTTCCTCCCTTATTCTAAGAGTTATTATAGTTATTATTTTAGTCTAGGTAATAAGGATTGTAAGGAGTATCCCTATTTTTTCCCCTAGTAACTGCTTTCTCTTTGCGTTTTTTATACTATCATTCGTCGATTTTTATAGCTATAGTAATGAAGACCGTAAGGTCATTAGGTCAGTTAGCTTTATATAGCTCGTCCTTAACTTCCTCCTTAAGTCCTTTATAGAAGATTTCTATGAGGACTTTATCATCCCATTTGAGGCATAAAGCGACTTATCTAAATGCAATAGTATAGGCAGTGGCTAACTTAGTCTACTTAACCTCATAGATTTTGCTAGCTGCCTATCATTCCTTATTGACTATTCTAAAGTTATCTTTAAGTGCTATTTTAAAATTGTCCTAATTGTTAAAGATGTTTATAGTGACTTAGTTATGTTTATCTTCTTCATTCTCTAAGATATTATGCATAATAGGTTTGAACTATATTGCAGTATTTCCTTTAAGACGTCCGTTAGTAAATAAGGCTTATGTTTCTCCTGTGGCGAGCTTTATTAGGAAGAATCAAAAGTATGCCTTCATCCTAGTAAGGAAGGGCATAATGTCTTTTAATTCCCTATTGAACGGTTTAGGGAGAGGAGGTTTAATGCTTTCTCCTAGGTCCTTAGTTTCTTTAGGAGGCCCTTCTACAGATAGAGTAGTTAAGGTTATAAGTATTATATTTACCTATGCTTATAGTTTGTTTATTATTATATGAAGCTATACAATCTTAGCGACTATTTCTACAATGCTAGGGGGCATAGTATAAGCTAATAGTAAGTTAGACCCTATAGCTAGTATAGTAGTAGGGCATAATGTAGATATGTCTAATAGTAGGTATTACTTAGGTCAATATGGTAATATACTAAATAAAAGCTATTAATATATAATGGTTAGGTCTAACCTAGGGGTGTAGGGTAGGTCTAAAGGCATATATTTAATGATCAAGTAGATCAGGACATCATAATAAGTAATATAGGTTATAATAATAATGTGCAATAGTAAGTTATTATATAACTAAGTAGGAGTATTAATAGCTAAGGAGCTTAAGGCTCTTGTCTAATATGCTAAATAAATGTATATATATACTATAGTGTATTGCTTAGATTATAGTTCATAATAGTGATCCTATCATTAGATTACATTTTAGAATCGTAAGTCTGTCCCTAGATTACGATTGGAATCGTAAGTCTATCCCTAGATCACAATTAGAATTGTGATCTGCGCATAATTAGTTAGAAATTTGTGGGGGTGTGCATAGTCTATGCGCGCTACGTGATAGGGTGCAACCTAGGCCGTAACAAATATTGCAATAGCAAGTTGTTCGATAGACTCATTGGCTAAAGATGGCTCATTGCCGGATCCGTAGAGTGCCCGTCTGTAGCTGAATAGGGTTCCTGCATATTTTTATTTGGCTGATGCGAACCCTTGTAGTCTTGTTTTCCTAATTGGTGTCTGAGGCTCTAGAACCCGTGCTAGACACTGTATGAAGGAGGCGGAGATAGGGTACCCAGCTGGTGGAAGTACTCGCTATACCACTACAGGTAGACTAATGCAACTGCTACTCTGGCCAGCCTGCTATTGTGGCGGCAAATATCGAGATTAGAGGCCATTTCATAGCCTTAACCAGTATGGTGGGGGTCCCTAGACAGGTGGGCTAGCAAGTTACTAGCAGGGATTTAATGGGGATAAAGTGGACAGTCAGAAGAAGGACGAGAGAACAATAACGAACAACCATCATCATTATGATCGGTTGGAAGAGAGATTAGAGAGATTTTTGTTTTTTGCTTGCAGAGAGATTCTTCCCTTCTTGTAGAGATACGAGAGAAAGAGAGCTCTTCGAGCTCGAAGCTTGAGTTCTTTGCCTTTGTTTACAAGAGAATTTGAGATCCTTCTTTTCCGATCACAACTCAAATTGCTGTCCGCCCTTTGTCCCTCACATACCAATCATCTGTAAGGAGCTAGCCGCGGGTTCAGCGTGTATGCGCTGTAGGGCTCGCCGCTGTGTGCTGTGAGGCCTAACTCCTTATGAACTATTATGTGGCGCGATTCAGTAACGCAGCTTACTTGAATTGGTTGATCTTTTTGGCCTAACGGCTGGACTGATCTATTGAAGGTTAGGAACGCTGCCCTAACTCTTACACTTAGTCCCTTTCCGCCGCTAAAATACACCAGTCATCAAGCTAGCAGTAGGCTATTTTAATGCCTTACTAACATTCTTTTCCTACTACTAACCTAATAATCATTCTTATAAAATGCTTTCCTACTAGAGGGTACTAAATATAAGACTGCTATAGTATATATGTGCGATCTAGTGCAGCTTTAGGCTGACCGATGAAGATGCCTATACGATACTTTATTGTATACCTTCTTAAGGGACTGCCATCGATTTGGGGTGTTATTCCCAGTCCCTTTCTGCCGCCAAATTACTTGACACGGGACGCCGTAAAAAATTGGTTGAAGGAAGCTTGAATGGCGTGATTATCCCTTTGAGTGCCGTAAGACTACACCTCCGTACCGAGCCCCACATAGCCCCCGCTAAAGCCGAGGTACATAGAGTGACCGTGAGCGTCAGCAGAATCAACCCCACCTAATTCCTCATACAACTCATTCTTCAGCAGTGCAATGTAGCTCTTTGTAGAGTAGGGAATTGTTGGGACTTCTATCACCATATTAGATAGGTGGGGTTGGAAGTACCTTTAATATGCTTTACTCTGGTTGGCTAGACCCCTCTGGTCGTGACCCAAGTGTAGTCTTACGGCACTCAAAGGGATAGGGCACGACATGCCGTCATATCTAGAACATTTCGAGTTCTATGTCAGCTTCAGTTTCTGGCCGATACTCCTTCATAATTTGCTTCAGAATGTCGATCCACTATTGTCGAGACTGAGAACCAAACAGGGCCTTCCTATGTTCCCACCACTCAGGCCAGAAGCCCGCCATTTCCCAGTCCACAATTCTGGTGACGGAGCCCGTTGTAGGATCAAGAAGAATATTCTCCCATGAGAGATCCGCATGCGCAAACATAATATAATAGTCATCAGGGAGCATATTGCGATATTTAACCACCCATTCAGGCCGTGGACAATTCTTGACGGGGCTAACAAGGAAGTCATGAAACTTGGCAACAGATGCGAATGGGCCACAAGTAGACATATTATCCAGCCGATGGTCATATGCGGGCCCTCCGGAACAGGAACCAATCCAGCTAGATCCAGACGGGCGAAGGCGATGCAACTGGCATAGGTATGATTGAAGCTCAGAGATCGTTTGTGCCCTTGCTGTTTCTGTCATTATCGACCATGCTTCGTCTAGCTGTCGTCCGGGAACTCGTTCCATCAAAATCCAGCCCGGCTCGTGGTCGCTCACGCCGAAATGCATGTCGAGAATCGACGGTACAGGGATCGAGGTGTGACTTCGTACGTAGTTCATAGCTTCGGCTTCTCTGCGAAGCCGGAAGGAATCAGCCTGTTTGCGGAAGGGTATTGAAGGCTTGCTAGCAAGTTCCGTTTCATCATGGGGCGCGGCGGTGGATGTAGTAGCCATTTTCAGGTAAAATGCAGATGAACAGGTTTTGGCGAGCGAGAAATACAGGCCGCTAATAAGCACACTCACTACGGCCCGACTTTCTGTCCGAATATATGACTAAGCGGGAAAATTAGACACGAACAAGAGTGCGTTGGTCCGTTTCTGGGCCAATATCCTGGCGATTGCCTCAGGCCAGAAATTGCACTGAGACCGCAACGCCTGTGGCTCCGCTTCTGGCGTTATAGTGCTAATGACGCTTTGGCGCGTGACAGACGAACGGGGGGTTGAGCTATAATTTAACTGAGACCCCCTTAGTAGCACCAAGCTGAGCAGCACTTCGGTCTCACATAGTGATTGGTCCGTCGGCCTGTAGTTTGCGAGCGGGTCGGGACACAGCGACTCTGCCACGACAGATGCGTCCAAGAAAGCGACGACACCCAACACTAAGATCCAGATCGGCTTCCGCGCTATTAAAGTCACCATCGACCGACCGTGGTTCAAAGGGCAGCTACTCGGCCAGACCAAGGAATTCTTTCACTTCAACGCCAACAAGATCTCGGCCGGCGATTCGAACAAGGTACATGAGATGATGAAAAACGGCGACCATGTTGATGGCACCCAGTGCATCCTCCCTAGTTGGACGATTGCCTTTGTCGTTGTCAAGGACGTGCACATCATTTTGGCCTCTGAGTCGGGGTTCCAGGATTCTGAAATCCACGACATGCAAAGCGCATCTGCATCCGGCGCTGGCTTTCTCTGTTTCCAAGCATCAAAGAGCGCGTTGAGCTCAGACCATCGCGATGCCTTCTCGATGACATCGGATAAGAATAGGATTTCCATCCGTATTTTGGCCCTTCAAATTCTTGGCTGGGTTACTCAGTTGGCACCCGAGGACCATTCGTTGAAGACGTACACGCCATTCAACGACAAGGAGTTTGCAGAGTCTGGAAAGTACGTCAAGGGTAAAGCAGTTGACGGGAAAGGCTATGGGTTGCCCACTCCACCGGATTCACCTTTAGGCTAGCGAGGGGGTGCTCGAAGCATGCTGGTTTGTTTCTATCCGTCAATTTTGTCGTAATTTTTGAAGCCACTCCAGGGGAGAACCAGCACTTAGGTTTTCAACACAATCCCAGCTGTCCGGCGGATTCGCAGGCGAAACTACCAACAATTCAGCAGTAATGTTGCCCCCCTAGGCCCTACTGTACCAATTAAACCCCGGCGGCTGATTCCCTGTCACCGCGAATAGGAAGCATCTTTCGTATGGCAAAGCGTGCGCCGGAAACTCAATTATAATGAATGTAATTTCGGAGCTTTGGCGTCATGTCTCCTATTCATATAATCTCATGAGACCTAAAAACCCGATGCTGGCATCCATTCTACTTGGCGTCCTTAATGGATGCTTTTTCGCCTGCATTATCCTCTTACTGACTGAGTCGGTCACGAGACAAACAAGGCACAATGTCCGTCGATGCAGTGTTTTCACGGGTCAATCTCTTCATTGACGTTCATGCTCGAGTGCTCATATGCTGCAACGACGTATGCCGCGTTGCCCTTTCCCCTATCCCTGCTCAAGTCAGCCAGTATCTCCGAAAGAAGCATAATATACCTACTGTTGAGCGACGTCAGGTGACTGATCTCTTGAAGGCTCGTACCTCACCACTATAGAGTCCATCTGAAGCTCCTGTACGATAAGATGGCTCATCCCTAGACCCGAACTTGCACCTCATACATGGGTTTACGTGTAAGTTCTGCATCGAACGTACGGGTAGCTCGCAGGTTATGTCTCGTCATATAACTTCGGCGCACGAGAAGCAAAGACTCTAGCTGGGAGTGCGAAGGAAGGCTATATATGAACCTGTATTCCTGCAAGCGTGGACTAAAAGTCCTTCGGGAGTACGTTACTGGATTGTCGAATATGGCGGGTCTATAATCAGACTAGTCGGAGGCAAGGAAGTTTATGACCATCTTGAAGATGTTTTCGAGCGTGAGAGAGGCCGACATAAAGGCTTGTTAGGTGAGGACTTGGCGAATGGGATTGGCACCACTAGGGACTCACAACCCATAATATTCATGGATACCACTGCGTAAGTTCATCGGTTGCCTTATAGTCGAGGTCTGGCTCTCCAGACATACTTATGGTGACGAGTGTGGCATTAGGGGTGCATGAGTCCATGCCAAAGTCTTGAAGTATTTTCTCCAGGTACGTTATCTGGGACAAGGAAATCGATCGATTCACTCTATCTCCTCAGTTACAAGGCCATCGAGAAAGGCTGCCTGGTCATTGCTTTGTGCTAGTTCTAATCCCATGTCGCTACAATGACAACAGTTATCCTATAGCTTATCGGCTTGACAACAGAGACAAATGTTTCATTGAAACCAATCCCTTCCCTTTGCTTGAGTCCTCTCACGACAAAGCGGGCTTTGTACCGCAGAACCCCATTTTCCCTTCGTTTGAGTTTGAACACCCATTTGCCTTGAAGGGCCTTTCGTCATGGTGGAAGTATAACTAAGGTCCAGACACTATTCTCGATTAGAGATTCGTGTTCATCCTTCAGTCCTTCCCACCAGAGTCTTCCATGTGGACCCTAAGGGGCTTCCTCGAAGACCCTTAGCCCTGACTGGCCGATGTCGCGAGCAACTAGGTACAGCTACGTTGCAATTGTTGTGAGGAAGCTGAAGCTTGTGCTGGAGCTCAGCATTATCCTCGGCCTCGGGCTCGTCCGGCTTCTTTAGGGTATGTGTTTTAAGCGAAAGATCTCTTAGGAATTGCTTCTTATCGCTTATTAGAAGAAGAAAAAACCGCACGCATACGACAAGTCTCCTTATCAGTAGCTCTAAATTGAAAATGAAGGTAGCGGCTGGTTCAAGCAGAAACAGAGAGCTAATAATAAAATCATCATGCAGGCTTCCTCCCCCAGACGAAATAGATCGGCACATAAAGATGAATCGATGGATCCTTAAGCTCCCTCTTGACCTTGGCAACATACACCTGAAGTTCCTCTTCCTTCCAGTTCATGACGGTCGAAAAGATCCTAGGCGTATATGACTCAACGGCTTCCATTTGTTGGATTAGCTGATATTTTCCAATTTCCTTGAGTTTTGGATCCTTAGGCCAAGCACCAATCGGCATCTTCCATGTCAGCAGCGACCAAGCCGTTAGTTGGACAGAAACATACCTTGCGCACCTCCTGCCGTACCTCCACAAACCCCGCCTTCTCCATCTTCTCTTTCCAGTCAACCGCAACCTCAAGAGGCTTTCCGAACTTGATAGACCCCTCAATGAGGACCTTCAACCAGCCCTGGGCGTTCTCGGCCTTCTCGGCGGTGCCGTCGTCGGAGAGCCAGCGGGGGTACACCGCCTGGAACTCGATATACCCGCCTGGTTTCAGGTGCTGGAATGCGCGGCGGAAGAGCATATCTCCGTCGCTGATGCAGCCTTCGATTTCGCGGCCGTGGATGAAGTCGAAGGGCTTGGTGTAGAGCCAATCCCTTTCGAAGTCGTCTACCTCAAATATGCAGTTTGGAGGAGTCCTAGACCATGTTATTACGTGTAGCTTGAGGAATCAAAAGGATGGGGTACCATTTTGGTTGAATGGGACTGAGATCCGTGCCAATAATCTCTGCGGACGGGTACTCACTGGCATTTGCATCAGAAAGACTCAGATTTTATCATTTTTTCGAGGGGACCAACTCGGCAAAGTCCATTGCCCATATCCCAGTGCCAGTACCGAGATCAAGGACACGCTGGATGTTATCTGGGATAGGCGCTCGGCAGAGTTCTCCGTTAAGTAGCAGACGATATACATGATGCACGAGATCCATGCGGTCTTGCTCTGTCTCGTCATTTGGCTTTTGACTCTTCGTTAATTTTCTCTCTATACTAGCGCCAATAGATACGTACTAAGATATAAGTGCCTGCACGGAATGCATGGTAGCGACGTTTGTTCTAAGACCATGTTATAAACTTCTGGTGATGAAGTCCCATTTATGCTAATATTCACCTCATATCTGTACCAATAGAGGGCGCCGGTTAGTTAAGCCTAGGAATGATGACTCCTTCGGACACGCACTGATAATTAATGAGGCTTAAGGCCAATGAGGTTTGGTAGCTGGCTGAATTCTCCCTAGCGTAACGGTCAACAGCCGGTCCTGGGGGCTGCAGTCAAAGACTTACAAGACTGCGTACGCCAAATCGTCATCAGGAGGACCCTCCTCATGAGGAGGATCCTATTGAGGACATGGTCAGCCAGTAGACGAATCGGGAATGTTTTACTGCTCACGTCTGCCTCTAGAGGATCCCCCGCCAGGGTGTCCTGCAGTGGCGGTATCGCGGATTTCTGTCTCTCTTGTGCGCTCATTTTTGAGGTGAACTGTTGGAACAAGTTGACGATGGAGTGACAGCGGGGTCAGCAGGCATTTAACAGCGGCCAAAGCATGTGGGACGCTCCATCGCCGAGAGCCAATCAAAGAAAGATGAGAAGTATCTATCGTCTACCTACACTAAGCCAGGGTAGCCCTGGGACAGGGGTTCCTCTCCTGTCATACCTACTACTTTGAGGGTCATGCAGCATGAAGCCAAGTTCAATGGCACGACGGCAGGCGCCAATCATGCCTGATCCGGCTAAGCCCATCAGCGGGACACTTCTAGGGCGAATGGGGATAAGAGCCGGTCGCCCCTCGCGAGCCGAAGTCAGGGGTTCGTCGAGTGGGTTGACGCCTTGTCTATTCAGCATGTCTGTCTTCTGGCAGCGAACATTTCGTCGACCTCCAACCCGACACCCTAAGAACTAATATCACCTGATAGCGGGAAATATGGGCCAGGTTCGTTCGCCTACGGCTTTCGCGCTCTATATTGATCAATTGTCTTGTTTTGGAAAACGTTTGTTCTCCGAACACATCGTCATCTGATGTCAGGTATCTGTTAGGGAGATGCCCGGCCATAGCGGCGAAGGACACAGCTTCCAGCGCATATGTAGCTTGTCTTTTCCTCTCGAGGCCTGATCCAGTGTCTTGTATCGTTGGAGCTATCCTAAGACACTTTCAGTCAGAGAAGCTAGCTAATGAACCACATCACTTCTATATTCAGATGATTGATCACCCTTGGTGTTAGTTCGACAGGTCGCAACGATCCGCCTCTAGGATGCCGAGGCTCGCATGTGGCTCCTTGCCGTGTAGCCTGATAAGACACTGTGAGGGTTTTAGCTCTAACCTAAAATAAAATGCACATGTTCGGAGAAGTTCATAGTTAGCATCAAAATGTCGCCACAGTCAGGATATTCATCTACCTGCAAAGTAAGGTTCGATCAAACCTCTCACTAATTGCCGACTTCCTGCGTATATGACGGATCTCTGACACAATTGTTATTTAGTCGACGAAAGAAGCCCAAGTTGATCTTACCACGCAACTCTTATAAGTAATCTGAATTCACTTGATGGCCAAACCACGACAGTCGAAAGAGAATCCACCATACTTGCCTCCAGGCAGTTTCGGCCCGGAGATACCATCGCCTGCAACATAGGCCTTGGTCCGCTCCTGGCTAACCGTACAGGAAGCCAGGGAAATCTATCAACAGTTCCGAAAATCCTGCATCAGAAACCAGCAGGTCTTGTGGAGCGGCATGACCCGTGAAAAGGCCTAGCAATGGGCAGACAAACACGACTTGCAGACATTGACGACGGCATTGGGGCCCCTCCTCAATCCTTCCCATCCTCATTATTCATTTCACCTAAAACCATTTACTGGGTGGAAGGGATACATTCATGGAGCTTCGGTCTTGTTTGCCTGGTACATCTCCTAAGCAGACTCGGTAACGGTCCTATCGTAGCCTCCACCGCAGTGGTTCCATCCCTCCGGACGGACATTCTACCAAAAGGTAGAGGAGCCTATCATTAAAGGTAAGATGGGTAACAGACACATCAAGAATATCACTATTGTGCATCCAACTGTAGGAGGAAAAGCCGAGGACTTTAGATATGAAATGTGGCCCAACGATAAGTCGCGCCCGTAGGCCGAGAAATTTGGCAGATAGGACATTGGTACATGCTGGCAAGCAGTCAAGGGAGAAAAAAAAGCAACAAGCTAGGAGTATTTCCAAGGTGAATAGTTGATAGTAACAGAATAAGTTCTTCATGACCTGATTAACGATAGCAGGCGTTAGGAGGACTAGGCACGATTCCAATAGCCATATTGGCCGTTTGAAGTCGTAGCAAAGTATGCCAAAATTAGTCAGAAAGAAGAAGAAGATAGTTAAAAAGGTTGTTAAGAGCAGTAAGGGAAACGAAACTATCTCAAAACGCTTAACTAAGGTGGTTTGGGAACAACTGATAGCGGTGGGTATTCGGCAAGCCAGTAAGAATAGGAGTAAAAAGAAAAAGAAGCAAGACGCAGTTCATGTACA
This sequence comes from Neonectria faginata, assembly GCA_030864175.1. Lineage (NCBI taxonomy): Eukaryota > Fungi > Ascomycota > Sordariomycetes > Hypocreales > Nectriaceae > Neonectria > Neonectria faginata. The sequence goes on along the minus strand of JAULBG010000006.1, from coordinate 2,717,738 downwards.
TCTCACGGTTGCCGATCTGGTTGAACCAGGACCAGGCGAAGATGGCCTCGCCGCTAGGGGTGTCGGAGGGGATGGTGAAGTCGAAGGACGAGGTCCTGCATTGTTCCGAAGAGAATTTGGTAGCCCTTGCAGGGGAAGTTGCTGCCGTCACCAGAGAGAGGAGCCGTCATGCTGTAGTCGATGTCGGAACCAGCAAATGGGTTGGCCATGGACTTGAAGGGAGGGGGGTAAATCATCTCCATGTGCGCCTTGGTAAGGCCGGCAAACCCGAAGGCAAGGGCGAGTGACTGGATGAACTTCATGGTGATGATGTGCGTTGCTGTGGCTGGTGTTATTGTTTATTTTAGGTGAGTGAACAGAAAAAGCTCGTCACGTCCGTCGAGGAGTGATGAGGGTATTGGTGCAGAAGCGGGTGATGTGACTTGCTGAAAGTCGAACGTGTTCTAGTTAGTTCGTTGGTTGAGTGTGATGGAAGAAAAAAGCAAGGTCCCGTTTGCCAAGATGCTTAAAAAGACTTTATGTCACGCCCGGCTCGAAAAGATAAGTGGCGAAGGCTGGTTGTTCAAGTGAACGGACCGGATTGTTGAGTTGCGAGTGAATGAACGGAGGTGCCGAGGGCGTGTATTCTGTGAAAAGGACGATGTTTTTGTGCAGACTGAAGAGTCAGGGGGGAAAAAATGGAATGTCCCAGCCAAAGGTCTGAAGCTTGACCGCAAACTGCTTGGCGTGCCGAGGAAAGACAAAGTTGTTCATGTTGTAGTTGAGGACATGTCTGTCAAAACGCAAGGAGTTCCATAGCTCCTCAATCTGTGCCTCGTCGTCTGCACTGGAAAGACTTACGTGCCGAAGAGTAGCTGGTAAGTTCCCGCACCCGTGAACCCAGTGCTCATAATGGGTATTAGGGTCGTCTGTTCTGAGGATGTGCTGCAGGCTGTGAGAAATCTGGCTCTTCGAAAGACCTGTTTGATAAAAGGCGAGACAGGTCAGAACGAGAGCAGTGTCTGGATGGCCGTACTCGGCCGTCTGAGAAGGCACGCCTTTGGCTTCGAACGGTACTGCAATGGGAGCTCGCTCGGGATGGAGACCAAACTGCACATTCCAACGCTTCTCGAGGCAAAGCAGAACGATGCGCTCCGAAATGAGACCACGGAGCAGGTACAAGCACTTCAACCCGAAGACATCGTCTGTCAGGGACATTGCTGCTCTTTCCCAAGTCGCATTTGAAGCATCAGTACCTGAGACGATGAGTGCAATGGCCTCTTGGGCACGCGAATCAAGGGGATTCTTCAGCCGAAGGCGCGCAAGACGACCCTCGCAAACGTCCTGGATAAGCAGCCTGTTGAGAACGTCCTCAACTTGGGCATGGAGAAAATGGATAATGGCGTAGCCTTGATGACGCCGGAAGATGTGGATGCTACCTCTGTACGTCGACTCCAAGAACGAGCAGTGGCCTTCCACGAGAGACAGTAGGTCTTGCGCCACTTCCTAGCGATGAGGGTGTCCGTCCACAATGACCGGAGAGCCGCTGGGATATATGAGCTGGGTTTTGGAAGAAAGCGTGAGGTCAGACTCGTCAAGAATGTCGCGACTGAAATCATGAATCCACTGTTGGATTTGGATCATCTTCCGAGCTGCTTTTTGTCCGCCAGCATAGTTGCCGCCATCGGCATGATGCATGATGTTTTTCCTGTGCTCCCTGAATTAGCACTGGGCCAAGGATATTAAAATATACAAAAAGCACGCAGACTGACTGACCTTCTCCCATGTTCATTTGCAAGACAGAGTTGCTAGACGACAACGGCGACACAATTGCCTTTGCTACATCGACTTGCGACTGACGTATGAGGATGTTGTTGTCAATTTCCAGAAGCAGCCATTCCGGCTGGTCAAAGGGCCGCCAGTTAGAGTGACCTCTGTGGTCGTTCTCCTCGGTAAGCCGCCTCATGTCCTTACAGAGTCTCGCATCATGAATTCGCTGGAGACGCTGGAGTCTCGTTATGAGCAAACCATACCAAACGAGAGCTTCCTTCATACCCATCTCCAGATGCCGCACGTTATCGTTTCGGAGTAGTTCAAGCAAAGCTACTGGTGATAGACACAGCCAAAGGTTCCCAGCGCTAAGCCACTCTCGACTCTCCTCACCCTGTGAGAGCGCTTCTCGAATGGCTTCAGCGTGTGTCTCTAGTGCTTGTTTGGCTTGGTGGATTTGGAGAATGACGTCTTGGCCGTGTGGAGGTTGTTTGAGGGCCGCCGACGTCTGACGGAACCGAACCAACGCCTCGAACGACTCCTCGAAGTCTTTGCCGTACTGCTTTCGTGTAACATCCGTTGAAGAGACAAAGGTGTCTATGATTGCACTTAGACTAGAAAGCTCCTTTGGTCGAGACGAAAAGTCAGCCGATGCCTTGACAAGTCGCAACAGCCCAGAGGCCAACGGCCGAGCCGAGTCGTTCGGGTCAATCCCATCCGAGTTTGAATTCTTGAGAGCTTTTCTATATGTCCTCAGAGCCAGTCTAGACTCAAGGTGCGGGACTTGGAAACACCCCGACGTGAGATTTGAGGCATATGCTGTCATCTTCTTGAGTTGAGACAAATCATGCCCCGGCTCAATCTTGTGCTGTGGTATTTGATTGGCAGTGTCTTGAAGCTCTTTATAGTAGCAGGACAGTTTGTGGTTGTGAGATAACCTGTTGAGTTCGAGCGTCAATCCCTCCACGCCTTCTTGACGTCAACACAATCGAAAATTGACTCTCCAAGCATATCTTGCAACTCGTGGAACGTCTCAGGTGTACTTGGCCATCTAGTCATGAGAATCTGCGCAACATTCTCCGCTTCATCTATTTGTTTGGTTTCAAAATTGAATTTGGCCCGCGCTGGTTTCCTGGTCCGCTTCGTCCGTAGGGTATCGAGATATCCACTGTAGTCCAACTGGTGCTGGAGAATGCATGCCAACAAGTTGTCTTTGCTCGGTGTCTCAAAGGCTTTGAATTGTCTGTAAATCGACGATTGTGGAGGGATGATTTTCCGAAGTCTGGCATTCTTTGCAAGAGCCGCCAGCCAGAATACCAGCTTCATGCTGCCGGGCTTCCCATGCAATGCCAATAATGCGAGCAGGAAGAGACGATCGTATTTGACCGATAGACTTGTATTGCGGCAGATTTGAACGGCCTGGCCCCAAATTGCGATGATTTTGGTATCGAGAAGTCCTTGAACGTTGATGTTTTCGAATGCGTGTTGGAAGCCTCCAATCATTTCTTCGTTCTCGAACAAAGGTGCTAGTTTGGCAAGCTTAGGAAGCTCATCAGGTTTGTAGCATAGAAGGTTGACGATCTGGTACACTTGGCAATCCCCAGTCTTGGCACTGCAGTCCCTTGGCTTATATGGGAAGACTTGCGCAGCCTCGGCAAGTGTCAAGGAGTCAGACGGAGAGCGGATACGCTCATAGATCTGTCTACGAATGAGGCCTCGGAGACTCAAATGACCCATGACAACGTCTTCTAAAACCACTGCAGGCTGTGCTTCTGCGGCCACTTGAAACGTCTCTAGCTTCTGCGATTGCTGGAGTATGCCCTCAACCAGCGGCGCAAAGCCCTCGTATTGAATCGTCATAGTCAGGTCGTTGTCCCATTTGGCATTCTGGCAGAATTTGGATCCCCTGGGATAATAGTGTCTTTTCGGCGACAGGGATTTCAGCATCGAGAGCATGTGCTTTGAGAGGTCTGGCAACGGATTCCAAGGCTGACTGTAAGCTGAGGTCAAACAGTGGACAGCTTCTTCCGTTCCCGTTCGGCCAGTCAGTTGATCCGGCAGAGGAAACGAAGTCAACGCATGCAAGGCTGCCTTGAGATATAGGAGATTCAACTCCTGGGCGCAATCAAGTCGACCAAGGAGTGTGTTAATGGTGAACCGGGCGTACATGCCGGCGTTGGCAATCCGGACGGCCACATGCATCCCTCTTGGCTTCCAAGAGAATACCCTGCCGATGGGAACAATAATGCTCTTGCGGTCCGGATTCACGACGCTGCGCAAAACAATCTGGCTCGTGAAGCCGTAGAGTGTCCCGGCGTCTTGGTCTGGGTTGACCTTAGATGCGAGCTGTGGACACTCTAGTAGGTTCTTGGCGTTGACAACGAACCGAATCTCCAAGCGCTTCATCTCGGCCGCCAAGAAGCCCCCGCTCATCGGCTGGTAAATAGTCAATCTTTCCACATCCTCAAAGTCCTGGAAGATGGCAGCTATTAGTCTCCCGACCTTGGAGCGCGGCTCGACAAGGCAGCTCCCCGGCTTTGCACGCCCCCGACCATGTTTGCCTTGACCTCTTGTGCAGTAGCGCCCGCCAACATCCAGAGTCCAGTCAGACGGCTTCGTATGCCAGATTCGCGGCTTGCGGCGCATCTCAAGCATCCCTGAGCTCAGGTTAAGCCAATGAACACAGTCATCAACAAGCCCGGAAGGCAAATCAAGGCCGGAAGCGCTCTTGAAGACGTCGCGCGAAACGTGTTCCAGCAAGGAGTTTCTGAAAATTGCTCGAATGACAACCTTGCCATCTTTGAAACCAATGTGAACTTGGTGGTCGTTGACTTGGCTCATGAGTTGATATTGCATACCCGTAAGGCTTGATGGACGGGTGAGCAAGTGTTGTCTTACAAAGAGCTCTCGGATGCTCGGGTCCTCCCTCATCTCCAAAGGCAGTCTTCCTAGTGGCTTGCCATCCACTAGAAAATGTCCCTAGAGTACATGATAATGAATGACTTGCGAGGCCGTCCATTGTGTAGTAGCAATGCGTGACATTACCACCAAGGGTGTGGTGGCGGCAGAAAGGTCCAAGGGGAATAGGTTCTCCTACCAGTAAGTCCTGAATCTGTCCGTATCTCATTGATGGCATCCTCTAATGCGGCATGAGACTTGACAACCCATTCCTTGACAAGTTCTCGCATAGAGTAGGACATGGACAAGTCCTGAACCAGCAAGCCCTTCCGGAGTGGAGTAAACTCGTCCAGATTGACTAGAAGATTTTCCTGAAGTGCTACCGAGGCACGAAAGAACTGTTGAAAATCGGCATTCCCAAGAGTTCCAGTTGTCTCGGGCGCACCAAGATATACCGAGAAGGTCTGGCGGCAAAGTAGAGCAGCCCAAAAAGCGTAAGCTGCAGCCTTCCGCGCAGCCTCAGCATCACTTGTTGACCTGACCTCATGACGAAGATAGATGATGCAGCCAGAAGTGACCTCGCGAATCTTCACCAAAAGGTCGTGTGCGGCCCCCTGACAATCCTGAGGACCCAGATGATGTATTCGGAGACTAAGGGTGACAATGATGCTCATGCAAAACACCTCTCGCCAGTTCGAAACTAGTGTATCCAGCCGGCTGAGAAGCTGCTCACACAACCTGACGAGAAAGACTTGGTCATGAAACCACCTGTGAGTTTCACGCAACGCCCCTGAGTTTTTTTCTGGGTCCGAGTCCAGTGGACCAGCTTGGAGGGCGAGATGGTTGAGGAACATCATCGTAGTCTCACTGCTGAAGTTCAAGTTGGTCGCCCCGAGTTCAACCAGGATCACCAGCCAGCGTCGGCCTCGGCCGGAAACGGCTCGTTGAAAGGCAGAGAACACGTGCACAGACATCTCCGGCAGGCAATCAGACGCGTTGACTGCAATCTGATACGACGAGGGGGGGAACACGGCGTCTTCCCTACGGCTTGTTTCATCTTCATAAGGATCCATGACACCTCGGGGCAGCCAGGACCCGAGTAGATGTTGGAACCAAGGAACCTTTTGGACCTCATCAGCCCGCACTCTCAGCTCACTGTCATAGTAAGAGAAGTCGGGCGAAAATGGCAAACGGACTTGGGCAGTTGTCTTTCGAAGCTTCACTTTCTTGAAATGGGTTTGCTGAAACGACTTCTTTTCCGACGCCATGGTAAAAGACACAGAACCCCGGGTGCCGTGCCTCTAAAATGGCTTGAGATGGTCCAATTGCTCCAATAACAACGGAGGCTGATGGGTAGCTACCGGGACAGAACGAGTGCCCAGCAAGCGTAGCTTCCAGGTGGCCATTCGATAGCCTGCAAGATACTCGGGTGCTCCGGGTTCAAAGACAACGGCAGCTCGCTGGGCCTTGCCATGGTTCGCCTCGTTCTGCGGGAGGAAGTCTTCGTGTATAGCGATCTTTAGTCGCTTCCTGCAACGCAACCTCCAACACTTTTTGCAACCGTTGACACTTTTTGTGCCATCAGGGAGGCGAGTGCAACAGCAGACACCAGCTTGTATGGCGTCGGAGAGCGTCTTGTACTCTGCCATGAGGGCTGCCAGCTGGGAGGTTTTCGAAGTCTTTGCTTGTTCGGAAACCGTGTCGATTCTTTCGCCTAGAGCAAGAAGACTTCCTCCCTCGTCGGTCTGGCTGACATATTATACTGGGAAAGCCAATTTTCGTTTGGCGTCGTCGAAAATGGAGCCATGATCCGAGCTATGATCGGCGACGCGACCAGCGATATACTCCTAAACAAGTCTCAAACGGACCATCTCATCCATTGTGAGTAAGCAGAGCACATCAAGTGCTTCCGGGACAAACGCAGGATGGTATTCCTTGAGAAGAGGACACGCCGCTGTGGCCGCTTGATCCATGGCAACCCATAACTCGAATAGTCGGAGGAGATGGCGGCTCATCATCACTGCATCGTCCTTGAACGCGTCATCAGCTGTCACCAGATACTTCAAGAGTATTTCTGACAGATGGGCACAAGTCCATCTCGGGTCCCTCGACGTTGCCTTGACCTGTGCCATGATCTCCGTCTCGTCATCGACTAGCTTTGCGTAACGACCGCCATCTCATTGACTTGAGAAATGGTTCCTTCCATTAGGAGAGAAAGATTGAGTTTTTTACTCAGCCGTGAAGCATTGGTTTCTGGGCGAGCAGTTGAGAAAGAACGGGGCCGCTGTTTGGCAAAGCAAGCCGGAGGTCTTCGGTTGGCGCGCGACGTGGCATCATCGGAATCCGGCGAACAGTCTTCTTCTTGTATTCCTCCCACGAGTTGCTAACTTTCTGGCTTGCATTGGCCACAGCAGTCTTGAAGTGCCCGGTCGTGGCTATGAAGAAATTGTCGTATGCCGACTGGAGCGATCCGGAAACAGCCAGCTTCTCAGACTCAAGCTTAGCAAGGCGTCGACAGGGCTTTGCTTGCAGCATCAACGTTTCTCTCCGGCTAATTTGCCGGTACAGTCTTTGAGAAGGTCGGCCAACACGACGCACATGATAAACTTGAAGTACACGTGGTCGATGCCGACTCCGCAATCGTTGAAGAGGTTGGAGAGAAGGCGTCTGACGGCAACGCGAAGAACCAGCCAATATGCCGAGCGCTTCCAAGGAAGCTCAGATGAACCGAGCACCACTTCGTCCCGAACTCTTTTCCGAACCTTCACAACGCCGACTGGGTTCCCGATGCCTTCTAGTAGCGGCATGAGCATCTCGCTGATGAGTGCCGGGCTGGGACAGTCACGCGTCTCGACAATGGGCTTGCCCGCTTTGGACGAGCGTGCCGCAAACTTGTCAAAGGCCTCTGAGCTGGCCTGTTCGAGAAACTCGGACAGGGTCTCATGAAGGATTCGTCTCTAAAGTCGTCTAGCGGGATGGCAGCAGCGCGACCAGGAAACTCCCACGTGAGAGCGTGGTTGGCTTCAAGGACCGTTGCGATAGGCGCCGCGACTTCAAAGGCTTCGAAAATGACCGTTTTGGTGCTTGAAGAGGAGTAAAAATGAGTACAGGGAGTGTTCAGAGGGGGTCAACAGACAGGGACATACATCTCGTCTCGGTGAACAAGGAGAGCGGCGTTCTGCTTTGCGATATGAAGAGCCAGCCATTCCTTCCCAGGGCGGTTAAAGGCCCATGTGAGGTCGTCCTTTGCCAGGAACTCGCGGTTCAGTGCTCGTGTAGCCTTTGTCCCAGACTCTTCCATCTTCGAAATGGCAAAGTTTGCGAAGGGTACCACAGGCGGTCAGAAGTCGCTGCCCAAGGTTGTCAATCAGTGAGACATCATCACCATCAAATTACGTTGGGAGTTTGGGGGGCAAGACCAGGTGATTAAACACAGCATCAAGTAGAGGCTCATGTTGCGAGGCCATTATCGCTTCGTGTAGTCGGGGCGGTGCAGTCAACAAGGTCAAAGTGGACGATGTGCGATGGATCATAGACGAGGTTTGGAAGAGAAAGAGAAAAGGAGAGCGTAAGGAAATCCAGCTGAAAGATTCATTCAGACTGAGTTACAGGCAGCCAAGCGTCTACGCGAGGCTGTTGGTCCGTTTGGGACCTAGACGGCCTCCCGCATCACCTAAAGTGGAGAAACCTTTTGGTCCGCGGTTATGGTTGAGATGTTAATGGTTGGCTTTGAAACGGTGGTGCGCCAACAATTATGCAATAAGTCCTAGATGTAAGATGACGCGTTTAGTCTAAACAGAATCTCCTGCACTGTTGTCCGATGTTGGCTGATCCCAAGATTCGGGACATCGTACAACACCCAACCATGTTTGTGCGTCACTACTCTTTGTACTGTATTGTTTATCTACGGTGCTATCCGAAGAGATGGCTAGTGGAACATGCAGCCAAGCGAGCACCAGGTGATGTCAAGGTTCTAGCAGATAGCCTATCGACCCGACTAGATGGGGGACTTGAAAGATTGCATGCTGTTGGCCGTACATCAAGTGTAAGGCTCCAAGCGGCTAGGAGCCTTTTATGTTACGTCACTGCGACATGTTTGCCCACTTGCTCTAGATTTCAGATTTTAATCTTCGGTCCCCTTTCTTCTGTGATGCTTTGTGACTTATGAGCGATAATAGTGTAGTATACGATCAGGGGGAACTGGGTACGAGTGCAGAGAGTGGCTCTTCACGCAGACTTCTGTGAGGCTATGGACAAAAAGGTCTACCCAGCAATCCACAGGCTCGAATGAAGACGTAGGCAACCCTCAGCCACAAGTTCTGTAGGTGGTCATCCGACAAAACAACAAACAGCTCGGAGCCAAGCATATCATCCGCGCAATGCAGTCCTTTTATGATGTAGAGACGCCCTGTTTTTGGCAGGTAAAAATGAACCGCTGACCACTTTAAGATGTCATTGCGGACATTCACCGACAACCTGATCAACCTCGCGATAGAGAGCTGTCTGGTCCGCGACCTTCCTTGCATTCTGACTCCTAGTGATGTGAGCGGTATGAGTGATGAGACTCAAAAGGAGCTTGCTGCAGCGCCCAAGGAAGTTTGCGACTACCGATCTCAACTCCATGAGGACATCAAGCTGCTGGAGGCAGGGCTCGAACACTGCCGCCAGTGCAAATCGAGAACAGCCCCTGGTTAGTACCATTTGTTTCTATGTTGTATAACAAATCTGAAGCTTATTCAATGACAAAGCATTTGAGTTGGTTGGATCATCACGAACGCCTCATCAACGCCCAATCAAGGACTGCAAGGTTATTAGTAGGCAATCCCTGATGAATCACACATCGTAGTACTAACAAATATAAAAGCTCCTTCTGATCAGCCAAAGCCATCCGACACAAAGCAACCTAGCACCTCGGATGCAGTGCTCACACGCAACCACTCAGGCCTGGTTCTTAGCACGGCTACGGTTACCAGAGAGAAAAATGTTACACCTAGCTCTATACCGCAAGCTAATGCCACAACGCCTGCCAATAACGCTAGTTTTCTCGCCAGTATAAGTATGGCTGGTGGCTCCTCGGCCAGTATTACGAGCAAGACATCAACGGAATCCGAGGACTCAAAACCGTGGACTTGGGGGTTCCTACACGTCCTTCCCCTTCATTTGGCCATGAAACGTTCAATGGGATCTCGAAGCAGACAAAGGACGAGGCGATTGTGCACTCAAGCCCCTTCGGAAGACACCCCCTCTAAGCTTGAGACGCAAAGCGCATTTGGAAACCTGGAACAGAAAATGGAAAATTCACCCTGGTCCGCTCAGCCTGGATTCGGTCAGAATCCTTCTCCATTTGGCGCGGTCTAAATCCCGCCACTTTCACAGTCCAGCAGTAGCGCGGCAACTCTTACGGCGACTCTGAGTGATTCCACTGTCCTTTTGCAAGGGTCACTTGGAAACTTGCAAAGGCAAGTCGACAAGTTACTTGGAAGCGCTGTCTCCACCCAGTCTTCGTCCTCTCTATTCGGTACAGCCCACAGCCCTAGGGCCGAGTACGTCTGGATCGTAACGGATGGAGGTGCAAACGAACTACCCCAAGCTAACACCAGCAAAAGATGAGGATCTGATTTCAGACCTACCCAAACTAAAGATTGTCCCTGTATCTACCACACGTTGGGAAATATTGCATGAGATGAAACTTGATGATTATTAGGATGAATGGTATATGGAGAAGTATCCGCATATATGCTTTGTAAGCGGCTTCAAGCTCTTTTCCCACGAGGAGATCAGGCTAGCAGACTACGGGTAACAAACGACTACTACGAATACATGACGTTGGACGAGTTTGGGTTTCAGGTGGATCTTTGTCCTGTATCACGCATCTCAGTTCATGTGATAGTGGCTAATTAGTATGAATACATTCAGGCGGAAGTATTGAATCCTAGGCCGGCAGTCGCTCACCCGTTTGAAGCTATGAAGATTGCTCACCCTATCCTAGGAACCTTCCCCTCTAGTTTCAGCCGACGGTCACAACGCTCTCTCAGATCGATGGGGATTGAGAATGGTCGCAACGACTCAAATATTGCTAGATCAGTTTGCTCATCCCGGCGTACGAGCATGAGGAGAAATTTGAGAGCTTCGGTAATCAAACTCAGGCTGCAGGAGCTAAACTGCAACCCTCGTTCCGGGGTGTTGTCCTCTAATATAAGCAGGCCCAATGGGGTCCTGGAGAATTGTGGTGGTAGGGCGAATTCAGCTCCTTCCAGAACATGAAAGAAGGGTTTGAGTATCTCGGTGTCCGCGCAGGGGGTTTCAAGAAGCAAGCAAGACTTCTCTTCTCACCTGGCACTCCAATACTGGACGTCGCAAACAATGCTCCACGTTGGAGAAGCTTCTTGATCAGTACTGCTTTTCCATGCATAACAGCCCATCGTACCGGTGTCGTCGATTCGAATTCTGACGTTACGGCCTGTTGTCTATTAGATTCTTTGACATAATGAGACTTTCTATTTGTTACATCATGAGAGACTCAGTATGTATTTCCTCCCGCGCGCAGAACGTATACTTGATATCCAACCTGGCCGCAGACTGTCCACGGACGTATACCCAAGACATGGTCTCGACCCTCTGCCACGCAGCGATTTGTTCCATGCTCTGTGTCATTTCCCCGTCCCCTGACCCACCCTCTTCAATCGCGATCACACGCTCAACTATCCTGGCAGCCAAGATGCTATCCCAAACCGCCTCCCGTATCGGTTGCCGCCGTAAGATACTCAAGACCTCGCGTCGGACCACAGGATGCCGGCATTTGACCCCGATTACGTAAAGCACGGGGACGATTCCGATCTCCGGCGTAAAAGTCGGCTTTAACGACCCCGAATACCGCTCATGTGCCGCCGCTACGTCGCCTGCCAAGGCCACACATTGCTGGAACTGGGGCAAGAAGTTGTCATAGTCCATTTCCCTGCCACGTCCGTAATTAAAGATGAGAATCCATGCGATGGTATTTTGTAGGCGTAGCAGTGATATGAGCGGGTAAATCTCAGAATCCGTCTTATAGGAGCTGCCTTGTTGCAACATCTTTTCGAAGAGACTCGACCACGCTTCCAACTGCCCGCGAACGATATCCTTGACTGAGGAATATGACGGCGGCATCTTACCCTGCTCCGTGTGGCGCAGTCTCATTACCCGAGCGACGAGGATCTGGAGGTGATCGGCGGCTTGCTCGAGAGACAGAAAGGCACTGCCAGAGGGTGGAAGCTGGGACACAAGTGATTCTTGAATATCGGCGGGAGTCCAGTCGACCAGGAACGTTACAGCCTGCATGTCGAGCCGGCGGATCTGCCTTGTGGCCTGGCAGATAAGCGTGCAAACTCCCGAGGGTTTGGCATCGTCGTATGTACTGTTGTTGTTTAGTATAGCCTTGTCGATGTTGCGTGAGAGCTCCACACCTCCGCGTAGGTGCTTGATTGCTTGTACGAAGTTGCCCGCCAGATGATCAAAGCAGGTGAAGAGATAGCAGACCAAAAGGGTGATGGCTGTTGTTTCAGTGCTGTCACCACTTTCCTGGTTCAGAAGAAGTTGAATGGCCCGATTATAGTGAAGTAAGGGAGCGTTATCCGGTTGCCAAGCTTTCGAGGATTGTGGTTGATGCACATGGTCGCCAGAGTCACAATCCAGGTGGTTTCGGTGGATCAAAGCCAGAGCAATGGCTGCATGCCGCACTGATGGCACTGTTTGGGAGAAGAACATGAGAGTCTTTCGCCATGAGTCGCAGGGGTGGTATTCATTCAGATGCTTGATCGAAATATACTCGAAAAAGCACATTGCTTCTGTCTGGGCTGACCCAGACACTGGTAAGATCATAAAGGGTCCGAGGTTCCGCTGCCATTGTCTTGGCTGATACGCACTGATCGTGGTGCATGGGCGGTAACTGTCGCAGCTCTCTGCTCTGTTGGCCTTCTCGTTGTGATGATGACTTGATTCAATCTTGGCCTTGAAAGCGAGGGGCATTTCGCCATAGCCGTCACAGGTGCGACCTGTAGAATGGCATTTCAAGCATGAAGGCCGAGATAGATCGCACTTTACTCGTCTTATCCTGAGAGGTGCACCGAGGTTGAGTGTCAGTTTTTGAGTGAACACAATTGATCGCGCTGTAGCAAAACACAGAGCCAACACTCACTTGCAAGTCTTACAGCCTAGTCTTGACTTTGGAGCGGACTTGCGAGGCTTTTTTCTCCAAGCTTGATTGGTCGTCTTGGTGTTCTCGTTCTTGATCTCGTCCATCACGTCGATGTCCGCTGGCCAAGGTTTGCAGTAGGCGCCGTTTCAAGCAGAGGACAATCCCAGGGGCACTACGACCATTGGCCGCCTCAAGGATTATACAAGGTACGGATTGAATTTCAAGACGATCGTCTATTCGTCTGTTCGTATACCAGTGGGGAAGTCATTTCCCACATCCTTTGCGTTGGACACTGGAATGAAAAAGGACGGACGGGTTATAAAATAAAAAACAAGAGAAAAACCTCGGGGAAAGCTGAATAGCGGGATAATCCTAATAGAGCCTAGTGCTTATCATGATAGATATTGATTGGCTGGTTCGTATAAGCGGGGCGCCTTGGGCGGCGAGCTAAGTAACTTGAGGACTAACTTTAGAGTCAGGGCCCACCTTTCTGCAGATCCTTAATTAGCTCCATCTCGTGTTAAAATGAATGCTGATTGGCTGGTTCGTTTAAGCTGAGCGCAGGTATCGTAAGTTGAGAGGAAGAATGCGGCTGACTGACGAACTTGATTGTTAAGTCTCTTGGGAAATCCAACTGGTATAAATAGTTCCCTGATATCTCAACTGTGCCGGCTGCAATGATGCACGTCGCCACTCCTTTTCATGCAAGCAACAGAATAGAAAGCTCAATGAGAAACCTTCTGGGGATAACAATGGAACGCCTTGTGAATGCCCTCATTCTTTCCGTTTTCTCCACAAGCTTGGGATGCAAAGCCGATAGCTCGCATGCTACGGCCATGGTCTATGGATTTGAGAATGTAAGTCTTGGACTTTGCCCAACCCTATCCTCCAAGGCTCTCAAGCTTTCTGACTGGCCATCTAGATTGAACCATCAGCCAACCTCACGTGGACACCATGTTTCGATGACTTTACATGCTCTAGACTGGAAGTTCCTTTGGATTATTCAAACAGAAGTCTTGGCACAACGTCAATCGCCTTCATAAAACAAGCTGGCAAGAATGCCACCGTCGATTCCCCAAACATTGTAGTCATCCCCGGTAAGATCTCCATCAGTTATCTCATACAAAGTTACCTTGATTCCATGTGACTGAACTGACACTCCGTCAGGCGGTCCGGGTGGCTCTGGTGTCGACCTCCTCCTCACACACCGGACCCTCACAGGGCAAATGTTCGGAGAACAGTACAACTTTGTCTCCTTTGACCCTCGCGGTGTCAACAACAGCGGTTTGAGCCTCGACTGCTTTTCGGGGAACGCAGAAGCAAGATTGGCCTTCAATCGACTGCACAGTACAGGCGCTACCAACATTTCATCAACGTCGCTTGAAGAACAGTACTATTCAAGCTCTATCTACGGAGAGTGGTGCAACGATGCTGTCGAGAACGAGTCGCCTCATGGATATTATGTGACCACACCGGCGGTTGCCCATGATTTGCTCACATTTATCGAAGCCGAGGCCGAGGTGGCCGGTCAGTCACCATCAGACGCTAGATTGTGGTGTTATGGCGTCAGTTACGGCACTCTCGTCGGCACCACTTTCGCTTCCATGTTTCCCGACCGAGTTGAGAGAATGGTACTCGATGGTGTTGTGAACGCAGAGGAATATTATAACAACGACTGGAGGGACAACGTCGATCAAATGGACGAAGCCATGGAAAAGTTTTCGAGCTTCTGCCACTCCGCAAGCCCTGAAGCGTGCTCCTTCTGGGGACCCACGCCAGCTGACATCACGGCCAGAATGGGCGGCATCATTCATCAGCTTCAGAACCATCCGGTCCCGGTAAGCGGAGTCCAAAGTCGGGACCTGCCGACCCTGGTCACCTATTCAGACCTGAAGGCCCTTTTCTTCACCAGCATCTACGCCCCACTGGTGTCCTTCCCAGTCATGGCCGACATCCTACATCAGCTCGAGCGTGGGGACGCGTCTGCTCTTGCGGGCATGTCTGACGGGTTAGCTATTCAATCCGACGCCCGTCTCGCCATCCAGTGCGCCGATTCGTATCAGAGAAACAAGCTCACTACCATTGAAGAATTTAAGAGTTACGTCGAGTACACGGTTTCTAAGAGCAAGTACATCGGTGATATCTACCCCATCTCCCTGGAAACCATCTTGTGTAGATCATTCCGACCACAATTGCCTGATAGCATGGTTTTTCAAGGTAGGCAACCCTCTCTCTCTCTTTTTCTGCATTCTCGAAACTTCATCTTCAGACAACGTAGATGAACATCTGCATTGGACGCAAAATCTAATCAGTGTCTTTCTTACGCAGGCCCAATAGGTGGACCAGACAAGCCTACGTCCTTCCCGATCCTGTTTGGGAGCAATACTATCGACCCTATAACACCCTTAATATCGTACGTTCCGACCAAACTATCTACCATCTAGTATGTCGCTAATTGACTTTACCTCTTTGCAGGGCGCGCAAGATGTCTTCTCGATTTCCCGATTCGGTAGTCCTATTGCAAGAAGCTGTTGGCGTAAGTTATTATCAGATCTCAATCACACAGCCATCTCAAAAAAGAGTCTAAGCTTACTCGTGGGATGTTTCTCTACAATGCAGCATACTGTCATCAACCTGGGGGGCTCAAACTGTTACTTTGGACATGTTCAGGCATACTTTCAAGGCAAAGTTCCATTGTCCAACATTACATGCCCGCAGCAGTACACACCTTTCATAGACAGCCCTTGAAGATTGCTAAGCTACGGAGGAAGGGTTCGGTAGGTTCTAGGAAGGAATTAGCTAGTGCCACCAAAGTGCTAAATAGTCTCTAGCATTGCGGACCTGACGTTTCTATCCGTGGGACTGAGGGGTAGAGGCTGGATTCAAGAGCTGTTTGAGGAGATTGATGCGGAGACTGAGCTTGATAAGGAGACGTGGGCAGAGATGGAGGCCAAGGTTAATGGGGCTGGATTCGGTAGCGAGAAGGCTGAGATAAGTTTCTACATGTTGTTTCTTTCCCGGATTGCGTCGTGGCCTAAACTCAGCACTAACTTAGCTTGGAGCGGCATGAGGTCGTTACCGGTCAAACGCCATTATCAACTTTGGCTGGTGCTTGCATGAACCTGTCTCCTGGACACCACTTGACCCTGAACGGGGTCCGTAATCATCTCTTTTGGTGTGAGGGCTGAGTGGCCACTTCCGTTGCTGAGCCAAACTATGTTTCGATGAGGGAAAGACCGGCGGGGTTGGCGGCGCATTGGAGACTCGGAGACTTGGAAAGTCAGAGACACTATCTCTGGGGAAAAGGGATCTGAGGAGCGCGGGGAATACGTCGAGAAGGGGCCAGACTGGCCAGGATCTGCGTTAACCATACGGGGCCTTACTGTGTTCTCAATGGTTGTGGCACATGGGAATTCTTGAACCGAATGGTCTGTATGTAGTGGGCAACCTGGCGCCAACGTCATGTCAGCAGAGTCGAGACTGGCAAGAAGAGGAACAGGGATGGGAGACTATTGCTCGCCGAGCCCGGCAACAATAACAACAATAACGCGCCAACGACCTGCTAGAGCGACTCCAGCAGCGTGCGGCCAAGACGCCTCGAAACTCATCGTCGCCCGTCTCCACGGGGCTCAAGATCTCGCCCCCCGTCCTCACGTACCCACTGATCGTGAGCGCCCGCGTGATGATTGACCAAGACGCGATCTAGGTCTTTGCGGTAGTCGCTAGCAACCAGTACATAGTCTTCGCAGACCGGCAATGCGCCTAGGACTTCACCGAGTTCCACCAGGCCGCACAGGAACACGCTCATCCCGCGGTGACCCTAGAACAGACGGCCCTCTTCGCCCAGATTTCCCGGGGATTTGTCGTCAATATGGACGCACCATTGGTAATCCCAGCGATTACGTCAGAGACATTCAAGCGCCTCGCTAAGGATGTGGTCAATATGCTAGCGTTCGCAGACGGGGAGCTGCTAGGTGCGCACCTCTAGGAAGTCATCAAGGACCTTAAGGTCGGCGGATGGAACCCGCGCGCCGGCTCCACGGAGATAGTGCGCGTGAACCAACACAATATGACCTTCTACATTCGTTTAGAGTCTCGAGATGGGCCTCAGTGAAATTACCGATATATTGGGATAGATCTCGAGCCTGACAACGCAGATTTGCTCAGAGTGGCTAAAATCTTACATACTTGCCCTAGAGGTGTTAAATTGAACTTTGTAAAAGCCCTGGGAGTTGCCAAATAACCTCCCAGCTTATACATACAATGAAACAAATTAAATAAAGAGTCCTAGTTATGAACAGTTCCCACTACGTTCCGGATTTGGACGGAGTCAATGGAATCAGTGGTAGAGAGCTATTTTAACTATTGTCCTGGATTAAGTGTAGGGTAGCCAACTACGACTTGGTCAATAATGCTGGAATAAGCCATCTATTCCTACAACAAGACATTCGACAGCATCTAAATATGCTCGACAGGTAAAATAGTTGGTAATAACTTACGTCGCAAGGAATGGGCTGACAAAGTCATTACAATACGGGTTTAGGCTCCTTTTTCAACAGTGTATATTGAGATTTCGGTTGGTGATGTACCCGTTGGGTTAAGTCACGGGTTGTCATGTATCACGGCTTGGTGTTAAACCAGACGACTAGACGAATACATCATGCCTTGATTATACAAACAGCCAGTAGGTAAACAACTATGTCCTGATAAATGCCTGATCTCTAACGCTGAATCTCTACCCTGATGATTTAAGAAAATTTTGCAAAACTATTGTGTACACTCTAAGACAGTAGCCTTCCATGTATAGAAAAAAAGAAATAAGCAGGTAGCGGGGAATCAGTAGTGTATCATAAGCGATATACGTCCAATCAGTTGGCTGTGACGGACACCCTCGAGAGTAAAAAGTCGCAACGCCCATCCGCATCAATATCCTTCATCTGAATTGGCGTGCTCGAGTTGATATATAGGATGTCGCTGGACGAGCCGTACTCAGGCCACTTAATGTTTGATGATGAAAGCCCAATATTGGGGTCACCGTTGATGATGAACGATGAGTAGTAATGCTGCAGTTTTCGACCGATCTCTGCCCCCACAGAGGTATCATTTGCAGAAATGGTTTGGGTTGGAAAAACCAAGGCAGTATAAGCTCCGTGGTAGGCAGTATCGTAAGTGGGATGCCCATAGATGAATTTGTAGACAGGTTGGGCACCATCCTTATCAACCAAAGAGAAAGCCTCAGCGGCAGAACTGGCGAGACGGTAGGATGGACACTGAATAAACGCATCTCCGGTGACGAACTCGGCCTTTCGTTGTGTTCCCTTGTAGGCGAACGTATTAACTGCTCCAGATGGATAATAGTCTTGAAGTCGGCCAAAGAAGTTCGCACCACCGTTGGAAAGCTGTTGTACCCGATCTTGATACTCTGCTTCGGTGGTGATGTCTTGTGGAGTAAACGCGAAGCCTTCGTTCCCGTCTCGGGTCGCCAAAATGGGAACCTTGGCGAAATGCCCGGCCTCTGCCTCTCGTGTTGGATAGTCTCGGATGTACCGACCATCGAGCGCAGGTGAAAAATAAAACGTTCCATACAGAGTGTTGGCAGATGCAAGGACCTTGTTCTGGACACCGTTGTACTCGTCTGCGGATAGCTTTTGTAGACAGGAAATATCGCTGCAGTTTGAAGCAGACAAAACCTCTTGATACTGCTGTTCAAGCTGGCTAGGGCTGAGGATGGACGGCATCCAAGGATACTCGGCCATCGCAGCTCGATACGGGGGATGCTCCTCTCCGCCATTCCATTTGAGTTGGTTAAAGACGGAGCCGCCACCGGCTGATCCGCCGTTGATTGTGACTTGGTTTGGGTCACCGCCGAATGAAGAAATGTGACGTTGAACCCACTCTAGAGCGAGTCGTTGATCGTGTAGCCCGGCATTAAGTGTCCCGTTGCCTGCGCCGCCAAGAAACCCAAAGCCAGATAGGCGGTATTGAATATTGATCACGATGAACTGACCTGACGCTGCAGCCATGAAGCCTGGGGATGGTATAGTTGTGCTGCCTCCCGCTACATAGCCTCCTCCATGAATAATGGCCAGTACAGGAAGACTCTCAGACACGGGCTCACCCGGAGCATAGACGTCTAGCAGCAGACAATCCTCGCTCTCTTGACGGTTTCCAAAGTGATTGCTGGCTGCTTGAAATGCTTTGGCCTCGGGGCTTTCTGGAGACCACCCAGGCCATCCTTGATAGCAGATGGGACCAAACGTAGTCGCGTCAAAGGTGGATTTTCCTTCAGACTCTGCAGTCTCAATGGCCACCGGGGGTTTGAAGCGTCGATCTCCAGTGGGCGCTGCGCCATATCGGATGCCCAACCACGCGTTGATGGGCACGGTCGACGAGATCAGTCGAGTTCCTTGAACCTGGAGATAGTCCAGGTCCACTAGTTGACCATCGGGACCTGAAAAGTTTGCATAGCTAGGGGCCGTGTATTGAGAGGTTGATAGGTTCGCAAATGCTATTGCTGAGAAAAGAGAGGACCACGTTGTTGGGTGCATCCTGCAGAGATGCCATTAAGGGGTTATATACAAGAATCTGTTGGGTTGGGAGGAACGCGGGCGGATTTTATTAGCTGACGTCGGACCCCCCACAACTGACCACCCCTCTTAATCGTAGCAATATCGCTGTATTCGTGTGTATCTCCCTAGCTAACTTAGGGGCTGTGCCCGACATGTGTTCCTTCGGGGATGGACGCGCATCCTTGCGGTCTTACAAATCAGGTGTGGAGCGGGATGTCAGCCCATCTGAAGGCCGACAGCCACGGTCCACCAACACCCGCCTACCCTCCCACTCTCTCCCAGCAACACTCAAGAGCAGCCTAGCTAGCTCCCTAGATGATCTCCGCTACTGCCGTCCAGGCAGACACTTGAACAGATTGCCTGCATGAATAAGGGAGATGAGCACTACCACCATTCAGCCAGATGCCTCGCTACTACAACACCTAGCTCTCACTTGGGCCGTCACTTTGACCCCTCAGGTAACAAAATAATAGAAGAGCACTCGCCTTCCAGACGAGCAACCTGGTGAATTGCCAACATCGACAATCTCAAGAGCGACGGGGGCGAGCTTCCAACCACATTTGCCTGTCCCCGATCCGCCCACTCCACATCACTCATCTGATCCATCACCGGGGGCCTGATCCGATTTACGGCAATCCAAACCCCTTTTCACTGAGGATTCAGCGAGACTTACAGATTAGACTACCCGCACTAGGCCTCTCCCTTCCTTTAACCCCGCGACCAGCCCCCTCCAAAAAACAGCGAGCTAACGAGCTTGCCGAGATCTGGGCGTCAGAGTATCCAGAACTGATCATGGAACAGACGACTACCGAAATTTGTGCCCTCGCTACTGGCACATAGTCGCTATTGTCCAAAGCTATCAGCACGACAACTCTGATACCACGATATGATGGCGACCCAATCGAGACGATCACCCAGTACAAATACACTATTATTGAGTTAGGCGAGGAATCTACAGATGATGGCTTTACGAAAGGGGACTCTACTGGAGAAAACATGTCCAATGAAGGTGGCGGTTATACTGGCAGAGAGAGTAATGCTGGGAGTAACAATGTTAAGACGCTGACGGTAGTGGTTGCGGGCTGCGCAGTAGCGTTCAACGTTATATTCTACTAAGTTATTGTAGGGGAATTAACTTTGCTAAATGCGTTATAGTATATGGAGGCTAGCTTGTGCCAGCTCAAGCTGCTGGATGCCTAAGGCAGTACGGGTCAGATTTGACTATAAGCCGCGAAACCCAAGATGATATCGATATCAAAGAACTGGTTGGAAGAACTTACTGTGCATGCTCAGTACGGGGGCAAGCCTGCTAATCCTGAATACCGTAGCTAGTCTTCGTTGCAGTGAAACGACGTACGATAAGTCATCAAACATGGATAACAATCAGAAAGCTGAGTTCTCAGCGCCAATCCAGGACAGAGGCGAGACAAAGGCAGACGACCAACCGACAGACCAGACCACCGCCCGCTTTGCAGCTTTCGAGGAATACCAGCAAGGGGAGTAGTTGGTCGTGTTTCCTACGTTGCAAGATGAGTTATATTTGGGCTCTCTGTGAAGTTATTCGCACATCATCCTGCAACGTCATGAAGTAGAACTGTCTACTTCTACGCAGGTTGCCAATATGAGGGCGATATCTCCGTGATATCACAACCGGCCAGCGACCTCGGAGGGACTTGTGAGCTTCGCGCTAAGCATTTGACAATTAGCGGCGGTTGGAAGACTTATCACAGTTGTTGCAATCTTGTCCAACAGTTCGCCATGGATCTTTAGCCGAGTTTAGTTGGACGACCTCTGGCCACTCCGGACTCACGCTATCTAGGCCGCGTATAATTTCTTTCCTCCATTGCGGTATTCCCTCTTAATTCGAGAAGGCCTTATCGAGAAGTAGAATTTCGTGTAGTACAATTACCTTCAACCTCGCCCCCTGGATATCATGATCCGTCAGCATCATGTTCTTGTTGAGCCAATCATGGCTGATGTAGTCGGTCTCTTCTCTCTCCAACGGGGAAGATCATACCAAAACCGCAACCTACCACATCACAACGTTCTCCTCCTGGCGTTGCACCCGATGCGAGCACACATTGAATAATAGTTTGTAGTAGGCACCACACACTAGTCTTTGGAGCCGCTTGATTCCAGTCAGTCCATTTATCCTTTAGCGGCCGGTACTTTCTGTTTTTTACCCAACAGGGCATCTCGCTCAGCATCTAGTCACTGTCACGAATGTCATCACCAGATGATGATGATGCTGCGGTATGTACAGCCCATGCTTCCATATAAATCTCCAATATCGTCTGAGCTGTAACAATCCGGTTTCTCTCAGCGGCTGCATCTCTCCGGGCCCGTTTCAACTGAGACAGGGCGGGGAGTACACCACGTCCCAGATTCCCTCGCACTCGCTCCCAGTACGATTGAATCTTTACGAGAAGATAAACCACTCTTTCTTAGAGGGCTTTAAGATAAGATACTAGTTCTACATAAGGAAAGAAGGTCAGCCCAGCATCAGGGTAGGACATAATGCCTTACGCGCACGACAACTTGGCCTTCCCAGAAAGCATGATAGTTACGCTCATTCTCCGATATTGCTAGCGTCAGACAGAGATTGGTTTCGGAATGTTGATTGCTATGGATCTCGTACCTGGATCGGGGGATTTATGGGTTAGGAGGCTTAACGTATTCCGACGTGCAACCGCACCAAAGTGGACCTTTCGGAACCGACTTACGAGCTACTGTAGGCTGAGCCGTCGTCTTGAATGGTGTCCTTGGCAGCGCCGGGCCATTCAGTTTGTGAAGTGTTTACATCCGCGTGTAACGTGTTCCGGGTCAGGGCGTCCTGGGGCTGTCCTTCATTGTCACGCGTGGCTGATCAGGGTTGAGCGAGACTCGGAAACAACGAAGCAGAGAGAAAGAATTAGCGAAATGCCGGCTGATTCATTACAGGTGTTACCACAAAATCGTGTTTCCCCGCTATGCAGGCCTTCGTGTTCAACAACCCCTGTCTATGGCGTTACTTCCGAGCGCTACTCTTCCTCGATTTAGTAAAGCTGCCGCCGCAAGTGGGCAATGGGGGTCGGAGCCGTCGTCCGCGACCCGAAGTTCCAAAGTTCTTTTGAATGTTGGCCCTCGTTGTGGGCCTGTTGTTGCAACGCTATGTCGACATCTGAGTCAGGCAATTGCACACGATTCTATATCCTTCAGTATCATAGATTTAGAATCTTTAAATAGAATTAAGCTTAAATATTATAGTCAAAGCTGACCTAGTGTTTGACTTGGAATATGGTGGTGTGAACAGATAATTAGGGAGGCTGGGGTGGCGTGTGGCGCATCTCGTATCCTTTGTGCCCAGGTTGCATAGCATTTCAGCTGAGGGATTTTGGACCGAACCACAGGACTTGGGCTTTCATTGCCAAGAGCTTGGCGTAAGATATTGGATATGTCCGTCGTATTCTCACTCACATATAGGATGGAGGTGTTCCGCCAATGGTCCCATCTGTTGGACAAGAGTTTGCCAAAGACGGCCATTCCACCACGTCAAGCTCGTCAAGTCGAACGTTGACAGCAGAGCCTTGCCCAAAATGGTTCACGTCAAGTTGCAGTGCCTGTTGGCGGCGGCGTACAGCGCAGTGGCTGCCACTGCTGCGTGCACCTCGGACCTCCTGGTGGATGACTTGTCCAACTCGTTCTCAACAAACCGAAACAACCTCGGTTCGTGGACGTCAGGTAAGAACCCCTCATGCACCGTTTCCGGATATTATTTGAACACTTCAGCTGACCAACTGCAATAGACGATGGCAGCATGGCTAACATCTCGGCGTCCGGCGGCATCCTCAGCTTCACCCCCAAGAGCGGAGCTTACTACTATGAAACGTTCCCATGCCAGGCGCTGCAGACCGACTCGTACACGCACGTCCAGCTTGAGATCAAGGCGCCCGTGGCGGGTGCGGCCTTGACAGCCCAACTCACGTCGGCCTCAAGCTGCTCGGCAACGACCAATACGAAAACGTCTTTCCGCGTCACCAGCCTTACGGGGGGGTGGCAGACACTCCGCATCCCACTGAGTAGCTTTTCCGGGGCGAACCTCAACGCGGCCATCTCCCTTGTCATCGAGTCCTTTTCGTCAACCCAGCAATGGCAATTGGACAAGGTCCTCTTTGTCTGTTCCCAGAGGCAAACTACACTCTCCTCGACTACAGCCACTTCAAAGTCATCCACCACGACCCAGTCCACCTCCCCATCGTGCTCGCCACTCCTGGTGGATGACTGGGCGTCGCAGTCACGCCTCGATTTCCTACAATACAACGCACTCCTACTGCCGACTGGTGATGACGGGACAATGCAATCCATGGTTGTGAACAACCACCATATTACGTTGACGCCAACATCCGCTTCGTCGTACTTCTTCACCCAGGTCGGATGTGTAGATGCCACAAAGTACGGTGGCATCTCGCTCCGGATCAAGGCTCCGGCCGGCACCACGTTCAAAATCGAGCTGTCTTCCAAGACGACGTGCGACGGCGCGACCACGGGGTCGTCGTCCCAGACGACGACCCAACTGGGCTGGACATTCGACGGAACCGAGAAACTCTACAGCTTCCCCTGGTCCAAGTTCAGCGGTCTCAACCTGGCCAAGCTGAGATCGATCGTGCTCTCAGCGCCCAACAACGCGCTCACCTTGGGGCCGCTGGCACTCTATTGCGGGAGTACCCCGAGCGGCTGGGTAGTGCCCACGCCTACCAGCCCAACAGGGCCATCAGAAACCGTCGAGGCACCATCCGCTACCGTCTCGGGCTTTGTCGTCGACACCTTTAGCAACCAGAACACGAACTCGCTTGGATTCTGGCATGGCGGCGATGAGATGAGCCTTACCTGGGGCTCCAACCGCGTCTCCATCGTCGCCCCAGGTCCCGACTACGCCTTCACCACGCTTCTCAGCGGCGGCTGTAGAGATTTACGCAGCCACCGCGGCTCGTACTTGCACATCGCCTACTCGGGCCACACCAAATTCTCCGTCGCGTTGCAGCAGCACAATTCGCAGTGCAACGCCGGAGTGGCACCGTACCCCGAGACGAGGGACAGTCTCGAGGCCGGCCGGTATGCGACGGGCAACGACATCTACATACCCATTTCGCACTTCAACATCAACCTTCAGCGTGTCAGTAGCGTCGCCATCAGGGGCGTGTACAGCACCGAGGCCGTGGTCCTGACCAAGGTTGAGATCGTCCCCTCGATCCCCTCGGCAGTGACCATCCCCAAAAAGTTGCCCTCGGGCACCCTCGTCTTTGCCTGCACGCGGCCCAACTCGTTTGCATTCGGCATCGACGACGGCAATCCAAGGTACGCCGCCAGACTGGCCGAGATCATCCGCGACGCGGGCATCAAGGTGACCTTTTTCGCCGTCGGCGCGGTGCTCGAAAACGAATCCACGGACATGGCCAACCTCTACAAGCAGTTGAAGAGCGAGGGCCACCAGATTGCACTCCATTCCTACACGCACCCGAGGATGGAGGGGCTCCCAACCACCGAGAGCATCGACTGGGAGTACAGCCAGGATTACAGGGTCATGACCGACATCTTTGACGAGAGATCAAACTATTTCCGCCCGCCGTACGGGGTCGAAGGAGCGCGTATGCGTCAGCGCTGGGCGGCTGCCTCGGGGGCGGAGAAGGCGTATATCATCAATTGGAGTGTCGATGTCCAGGACTGGCTGTGGGCCGAGACGAGCACGCCGGAGAAGCAAGTCGACGCCTTCAATTCCGATGTTGCAAAGGGAGGCAACCTGGTCGTCATGCACTTTTCGTACAACTCGACCGTCAACTACTTCCCCGAGTTTATCAGGCAGGCCAAGGCTACTGGTAAGCAGATCATGCGAATTGATCAGTGCATGGAGGATCCGAACGCACCGCCGCTGTGAGTGCGGCAGCGACCTTTTGGGCTTGGAGACCAGGGGATTAGAGACCGCCGTGAGAGCGATCTTCCCGCTGTAGTAGATGGGTTCAGTTGCAAAATTAGGGCCCAACCCTTAGTCTAATGCACTGTGGAATGCTTCTGAAAAACAAACGGGTATGAAATTAGAAATAGGAATTAATAGAGATTTAAGGATCTGGCACACGGGTTATAGTACTGTCAAAGAGGGTGGCTGGGGGACATGTCGCCACCGGAGGCTAGAACGTCAGTGGAAGCACCTGAGTAAAGCTTCCCACAAGAGCGGATTAGCATATCTATCCCCTCTAACACCAGGAGATATTTTCAGTTTCTCTCGATAAGGAAAGTCAAGTCAATAACTCGGGTCTCGAATCTATATCAGGCGAGGCTTGATAGCATGCGTTCTAGTTGACGAACGACGAAACGCTCTAAAAGCCACAGCAGGATTAAGAGACCTTACCGTCTACTGAGTCTGAGACTTTAGCAACAGCCATAATGCACCCAAACGCAAGAACATTCAGCAAATGTAAGATTGAGCCCATGGCAAACAGATACTCATGAGTTACTTTGGTCGCTTTCAGTCGTGATCCTTGCCATCGTGAAAGAAGCCAGTATTTTAGAACGGTTGCGAACTGTTCAGCCGAGACCAGGATTGGGTTAGAAGATTAGAGCATCGATCTCATCGACCTAATCGAAGCTTGGGAGATACACGCTTTGTTTTGCACTGGGATGTCCAATTGCCAACCTGTGTTTTTAACCGACCCGGTATCATCGTGGCGTGCGATCCGGGACTGGCCAAATTGTTTGAGATTCCGTACCAACTCTCCGGGTGGCACAGCGTGGATGAGCCGATCTCCTGCGCCACTAACAGAAGCTGATGATTACCCAGGAGACACTTCCAGCCGACATGCATACATGTGCAGTCTCAGATTTAACGGCCGGAACCAAGGGGAAGCCAACCGAGAAAGCGAACTCAGCCGCCAGCAGAGAAGCAAACAAAGAGCCAACAACGTCTTGCCCCAATTTGCAATCCTGGATTCACCGATCTTGTCAATAGCAAAAGACTCAACATGTTCCTGTTTGGTATGTACCCGGGACCCAACATGACCTGTCCTCCAGGAAGCTGACAGTTCGCACAGCACTATTTGGCGCGACGACATGCCTGTTTATATGAACCATCTTCCGAGCCATCGAGCTGAGCGAGGGGTATGCGGAGAAGCTTGCCAATCAAGAGGTTGAGTTTATGATCCTCGATGGAGTGATGGTAGTACTAGCATGTATGAGCTGTTCTTTGGTGCTTACCGCAATCTAAGGAATGCTACTGGATTAAAGGTTTATCCAGTGGCGCAGTTTTGGTCATGGGGCTGATGGTAGAAATCAATGACGTCACAATTCCACTGTTTACCTCAGTCATCCGTCTTACCTTATAAAGTTGGCAGCCTGGGATTTACCCCATCTTTTGCTCCTTAACAACTCTCACTCCCTCCAAGAAACACAAGAAAACAGCGTCAGCCAACATGTCTTTCAGCATCATCCCCTTCCTCCAGCTCTGGATGGCGACACTGGCACTCGCCGCCCCTGTCGCCAGTGACATCGTCAACGCAGAGGGCGCCAAGCCGTGGCAGTACGGCACCGGCGGTGGCATCCTCGGCTTCATCGTGCTGATTCTCGACATTATTGTCTGGCGTATGTGGCTTTCAACTCTCCCCCTGTTGCTCCGTCTGTGTCAATCGTACATCCCGCTAACAGACGTCACTGCACAGTTGAGGTCCTCCAGTCGAACCGTCCTCCCTCGCACAAGGTGCTGTGGTGCCTTATTGTCTTCATCTTCCCTATTGGTGGCATGGTCATTTACTGGCTATTTTCGAACCGCAAGTCGCATATGTCGGGTTCTGGGGGGTACGAGCCGATCGCGTAAAGGGTGTCGTTGGGTCTTCTTCTCCATCGGCTGCTGTCGGAGCCTGTGCCTCGACGTCCATCAGAGAAGAATGGGCTGGCCATGTACTCGACATCGCCGTGTCTCTTGCGGCTCGTTTTTCGCTAGATTCGCTTTCGACCGCCAGGCCCAAGGGGGAGAGCTTGTCGCCTCGTACGATTGTCAGAATGGAAACCCTAAAACTCCATGACACAGGTCGGTAGTTTGATAGACAACGGCACTGACATGCTACGATTCGCTATCAACCTTCTCCTAACTACTTGCTCCTTCTGTGCGTGAAACAGGTGCCACCAACTGGGGATCTCCAGTATAACGCCACACCAAACGAAAGAACTAGCAATCCGGCCAGGAGGCTTACCATCATTACTTCCTCCAATGCGGAAGCAAACACAGCCATGAAAGCCGTACCAATTACTCCGGCAATTCCCCATGTGGTGAGAATCTGACCGTATGCGTAAGGAAATTCTGTAGCTTTAGCCTGTTGGTCTTTGATCAAGCCTGGCAGGATGCTGAACCCCGTTCCATGGCCAAACAAAACTGTGACAAGGGCTACCATGGCTGCTGCGGGCTCTGGAAATTGGGAGAGTGTGATCAGAACAAGGCCCCTGCAACAGAACAGAATGATGAACAATAATCTTGCACCTAAGCGCGAGCTGAGAGCAGGAGCCAGAAACCCTCCGAAGGTGAGGGCCGCCATAGTGTACGGCAGGACGGTTGTAGGTTCGTCGTGGGGGCCACGGCTGTAATATGAGGCAACGGGCAGCAGTCCGGAAAAGGCCATCATCCCAGGTAAGGCATTAAAGAGCAGCAAAATGGAAAAGAAGCTTGTCGAATTGTCTCGGGTGTTTTGTGGGCGGATGAAGAGTTTGCTGTAGTCGGCATCGATAGGAAGCAACGCCATGGTGGCGGCTGCAATGACGATGAAGACGATTCCTCCCGCCTTAAGACAATGTCCAAGTTTCTCCGCATTCAAGGAGCTGAACTCATATATTGAGCCAAGTGAAAGGCAGGGGCGTCCCCAGTAGCCTGGGTAACTCGGCGTGAAGCATACTGAGGGCGTATACTGATCCCACGCTGAACATGTTCGCGAAACTTGCCAACGCGATCTGAGAAGGGGTCGCCGTTACCGGTAGTGAAGCGGAGGCTGATTTGATGTGTGCCATGGTGGCCATTTTCAGCCCTGAGCGTATTTGAAGTATTTAGCGACAGTGGCAGGCAGGAGAATGATGATGATGATCAAGGATGGATAGTTGTGAATATGACTCGGATCATCGATCTTGGCGATTCAGGAGGGCGATTTCTAGGCTTGAACGTTCGACGAAACAACAGACTACCAGAGGTAGTTTATGCGTGCAGATAATGTAAGTAGGTATGGCGTTTGAGGAGCATCATCAAGGCACAATGTGTCGGGTTTAGAATCGAAAAGCGATGCAGAGGACTCGCACTACCTGTTTTCACGACATGCTTAGGGCGTCGAATCATATCATTTGCCAAGTATTTTTCTTGGTTTAGCGGCGGTATTGTAACGGGGTCTCCGCCGCCGTAGTACTCTCCGCGCTATCAGAATATTCATACCCTACACATGAATCGAAAGCTTTCTGTAGCAAAACTTGAGGTGTACATATGACTACGAATCACTTTTTATAAACCAAGTCTGCCTCCTGGAGTGTTGGACGTCCAGACTTCACACTACCCGACCGGACTGTTGGAGCCGACCAAGCTAACAGGACGGGAACACAAAGACTAACAGCCTCACCAGGTTCCCTTCATCTTATATTTCCCGGATCGACAAATCACTGGTAGCTGGCCCTATAAGTGTCCCAGTAGCTGTAGACGCGATCTTCCTGACCGGTAGTGAAGCCGGTGAAGCAGTCACTGTTACATAATATCAGCTTTGTGCCTGAGAATAATGCCTCGATATACTTACTCATCAGAGTAGTCCATGTAGTTTGTAACGGGGTCAGTTCCGGCGATGCTAGGACAAGTGTCACGGCCAATCTGACAGCCGTAAGCCTCCTCGGACTCAGCAGGAGTATCGGAAACGTAGTCGCCGTTTCCACCACAGGCGTAGCCTTCAAACGTGTGGTACACTGACGGTTTGATTAGTACTTGTCATGGATAGCCTCTCTAACTCAGCACCTGGGCGGTTCTTACATCCCAGCCAGTGGCCAATTTCGTGAGTGGCAGTGTGACCCAGGTTGTAGTCGGTCTGGCTACCGCCGGGCACGGTGGAAGAGCGAATGACAACACCGTCATAGTAGAAGTCGTTGGAGCCAGTGGTCACAGTGGTAGGGAAGTAGGCATAACCAAGATAGGCGGTTCCGGGCATGAAGTAGACGTTGAGGTCAGCGTATGTGCCCTTGCGGAGGGCCTTCCTCATCTCCAGCTGGGAACGATCGTTGGCATAGTTGGTGTTGATGGTCCAATCGACACCCGCCTGAGCAAACGAGATGTCGTGAGGGGCGTAGGCGTCATTTAGAACGTCGAGCTGAGAGTCGAGAGTGGCTTGAGTCAGATAGCCTCCGCTGACGGAGTTGGACGTAGCAAGGACGTGCCAGTAGACATTGATGGAGATGGAAGCCGCTCTAGAGGTGTTACCAAGAGCACGAGCACTTGACTCCTTAAGCATAAAGGCTTCAGCAACTTCGATTTGCTCCACAGTAGGGCTGGGAGTTCCGCAAGTACGCCGAGCAACGACGCTGGATGCCGCCACGAGGGCGGCAAGGAAGGCCGATTTGAACATCATGTTGACAGAGGATCCAAAAGAACAAGCAGAACGAATGGCTAAGATTGTCTGAGCCGGGATGGTACGGTAGTAGTGAAGTGATGGAGGAGGCAGTAGCATTAATGGCGTCTTACACGGCGCCTTTATACTTTACTTCATATAATAAATGCTACGTTGCCTCATGTAGCAATCAATACTAAGTTTTCTCGAACGGAAACATCTCGGCCTATTCATCAGGCCTTATCCAACCATCTAGAGAGTAATACAGCAAAGCTAATCTCATCAGAGAATCGACATGACAACAATGGTCTCTTTTCTTGCTTCAACATATGATCCGACTAACGCCTTCCTATCCTAGCGCCGGCAATGGAGGAGATCGTGCTGCCCCACTAATGATAAGTCGGGCTACTCCACGATGGTATCTAATTTTCCATGAATAGAGACGGCTTGGGTTCTGCATTAGGAAATGCCAAGCCGGTCTCAGTAGCTGAAGGGGGTACTGTTTCCTGCTTCTAGGATATCTGACTGACGTAGAACTGCTTGCGCGTAACAATAAAATCCACCTTGCTCATGGCCTTTTCCGCACATTGTCACCTTGCATCATGCGAAGCCAGCTTGACAGTTGTGGTATGAGACGCTACACCTGCCATTTAGGGCAGCCAATTGCCGTGAGTGCATTCAGGCCTTGTCAAAGAAGCTCCTATCTAAACCAACCCTATTACTTAAGCTTCTTTCCGCTCATCATTTCCTCATTGCGACCATTCCCGCCTGCCAAGACAATACTACCCTTCTTGCAGCCCCAGTCCCGGAACGATGCCCACATACCGGGCTCAGTCCCTCACACCTCCCCTTCTGGGCTGTTACAAAAGTTCTATTTCCTGGATGTCCATCCTCGACGTGTCGAAAGCCAGCGACCAGCCCATGTGGACGAGTGGGAGAAGCCTGCCGGCCGCGGAGTTGAGGGACTATGCATGTGATCCTTCCTGCAATGCCGATCACATAGTTGCACCAGGAGACTTGCAGGCACTTTTGTTCTTCAAGGCTTCTCTAAAATCGTGTGCAACTGGACTATGTCTGCTTTGATCTGCTTTCTGCTCGGCGTTAGGTTGGCCGCGGGCCTCAAGCGGCCGGCCGAAGCGGCCCTTACGATAACCGCTAAAAAGGTTAAGTATAAATGATTGCATCCCAGTATGGCCGTGTCGGTCTAGTCCAGGTCGGATGCCACGATATTACCCTGTCAGTTCTGCGTATGTCTCTGCAAGCAGCAGCGATTTAACTAGCATTTGGATGAGGGTTACGCTTACCTGGTGGTTGAGATCGCTGGCTAATGGTTCTTACAGTTATCATCCACTCTCTGGACAGATTATACTCGACAGACAATGATATATGAACGACTGATACCAGCACGCAGAACAGAAATATTGAGTGTCAAAAGACCACTGACAACAGCCTAAGATATGTGCTAATTTCTGACGGCGTTTACCCGCCTCAATTGCTCTCATTTTGGCTACTAACTCTACAAAGCAACCATGGAAATTCACACAGGACCCTCTAGCTTAGCATCGACAAGTGTTGACAATCGTCATTCAACGCGTAGCCATCTGTCCAACGCTCACACTTTGAGGTCAATCCTTTCATGGTGGGCATCGTGTAGCATGTCGCAGGTTCTGATTGGACCCCTCTTGAATGGTGAGCTCACTTGTGCATGTGTAACTATAGTTGTTGTGACAAGAACAGAACCCAGGAGTTATGCTGACTAGAGGTCTCGTATTCCAAGCATTCGTACGACACAAAAGGAATGCTGGGGTGGGCCCATTACTCAACTCAGGTTAGTCTTTGCCGTCGGGGAAATGATTAGCGCTGAGCAAAATCTCCTCCTAAGCCAAGCTAAAATTTCGCCATCAAACACTGTTACCGCCGTCCACGACAAGGTCCAACTCGTCGAAAGCCCTCGCAACATGACTCTTGGAAACAGACACGGGCAAACTCATGACGCCCTGGATGAAACAACGCCGCTTCTTCCAGGGCAGCCATGCGTGCCGCAGGACGAACAAGACCCCATTGTCGCCCGTCCAGGCAACATCTGGTCCGAGTTGTGGCTCATTTGCCGGTATTCGGGCCCTCTGATTGTTACCTATCTCCTGCAATACTCATCCACTGTCATCACGACCATCGTGGCCGGCCATCTCAGTCCCGACGACCTCGGGGCCGCCAGCATCGGGCTCACGACGATGAACATCATCGGCTACGCAATCATCGAAGGAATGGCTACTGCCCTCGACACCCTTTGCGCTCAGGCGTATGGTTCCGGCCGTCTGACCAACGTCGGGCTTCATGTTCAACGCATGTTGGTCGTTATGGCCATCAGTATAGTCCCAATCGGGGCCTTTTGGCTATGCTCTCCTTGGTTCTTGCCTCTGATCGTCAACCAGCCCCAGTTAGCAATGAAGGCCAGTGTGTTTCTACAAGTCAGTCTCATTGGCCTTCCGGGCTATGCCTTCTTCGAGGCAGGAAAGCGGTTTCTCCAGGCCCAGGGAGACTTCAAGTCGGGCACCATAGTCCTTGTAATCTGCACCCCAGCCAATGCCATACTGAGCTGGCTCTTTACCATCAAGTTCGACATGGGACTTCCAGGCGCTGCATTAGCTCAGGCTCTTGCGAATACGCTTCGGCCGATCCTGTTACTGCTTTACATCCTCTTCTTTGGACAGTGGTCTTTGCAGTGTTGGGGCGGTTGGTCTCGAGAAGCGCTTCGTTCATGGGGCGCTATTCTCAGCCTCTCGGCCGCTGGGACTGCCGTCAATATGGCCGAGTGGATGGCATTTGAAGTCCTCATGATTAGCACCTCCTACATCGATACGAACCACCTCGCCGCGCAAACAATTCTCAGCACCATCTCCATTATTTCATGGCACATCCCATTCTCAATCAGCGTCGCTGTTAGTACACGCATGGGAAATTTTATTGGGGCGGGACTTATTCACCTAGCCCGTCGAGAGGCTATGCTCTATGCTATCATCTTTCTAGCCGTTGGCATCTTCAATGGACTCTTCATCTTCCTGGTTCGCCATCAGCTGACTCCTCTGTTCTCCAACAACCCAGAGGTTGTCGAAATAGCGGTCAAGTCCATGCTTGCTGTTGCAGCGTTCCAGATAATCGATGCAGTCAACAATGGTTGCAATGCTATGCTGCGGGGACTTGGTCGCCAGTCAGTAGCTGCCTGGGTGGTTCTGGTGGTGAATTATCTCGCAGCCGTTCCCCTGGCTATTTGGCTCGAACTCGGGAGCCCAGACATGAAGGTCGATGGTATCTGGATTGGACTTGGATGTGGCATGGTTTTGATTGCAGTTGTCGAATGCGGGTACATGAAATGGATAAGCTGGCAAGCTTGCATAGATGACGTGAGGCAGAGAGAGTCTGAGGGGGTAGAGTGATTGGATAGATGAAGACGGTTAAAGAAGGAATAAAAGTTGACGAGTTCTTGCTGTAAGATACGGTAGGAAAGTCTTCTGGGTACTGCTTTTGGGTATGAGAGTCTTGATATTGGAAGCGATGCTCTAGAACGCAGATACCCAAGCATTCAATTCAGCCACACGGGAATGGTATTTATGACACTCTTGTAGTACGAGTCTTCCACACTCGGATTTCTGTCCCCCTCGTCACTACAAGAAAAGTCAGACTCATCGTCAGAATCATCAAAGAACCTATCGATACATATAGTTCGAATCTCCTTCCAAGTCTTCCCCGGAAACTCCATGCGGATGTCTGAATCAATGAAGGGGGAATTCCGCTTCTCCTCGTAATCCACATTGTGACCCCTCTTGATAACGACCATGATTTCTTTGTGGCGTTCGCCATCAACCATCAGTCCGGCATCCTCCACGCGGCCGTACTGATCTTGCTCTTTCTCATCTTTCGGAGGGGTTTGCTGGTATGGCTTGCGCATGTTGGGGCTGAAGATGGAGCCCTCGGTATGAGGCTTTGCCGATCGATAGATGGTGACTGATGGTGCAGATGACTTCCCGTCCCGATCCTCGAGAGCCTTCTGCCAGTGCAATGGTTGGGGCTTTCGTAGATACTTTTCGTCTTGGACTGGAGAAACTGGGTTGGAACTCTCGGCGTAGCCGAGTAGTGCGCTGTCGTGGCTAATATAGCACAGTTCCTTCCATCCACCTCCTTCTAACACTAGGCGATTAAGTGTGTCGTAGCGAATTTTAGCTGAAGGAAGACCTAGGACGGTGAGTGTATCTAGACGCAGTCCCTGTAGAAGTTTGAGCGCCGAGACTAGTCGATAATAGACGTCATAATCTTCGCCGGGGTAGCTGAGCATGATGGTATCGTCACGGACACGCCCAATACGGCCCGTGTCTTTCTCGCCGTGACTGAGTCTGGTGGAGGAGAACAGCTCGGAGTAGATCTGCTCGCGGAGTTCCCGCGGGATGCGGAAGAGTAGGCTGGCTTCCTGTGGTTCAGTACCAGGCCCTGAACGTTGCTGCCGCGTTAAGGCTGACGGCTTCGTCTTCGTCTTCTTCTTCGCCTTGCTCCTGGATTTCTTCTTCACCATGATGCCAAACTGTGTCGTGTGTCAGAGGGGAGGGTCAGGGCGAACTGTAGTAGCAAAGCTCATTGACTGAGGTGTTAAAATCCATCAAGATTCAGTGATGCTTGTATCACCTATCGTCTCTCCACTTCACCGTCAACAAAGTTCACCGGCTGTCGACGTGAGCGGTCAACTCTCAGCTCAAACACGTCCAGTCGTTGGTAGCCACCAACAACATCATGGTACTGCTTCCCCTCGATGCAATCCTCCAGGTCCATATCTGCGTACAAGATGTCCTCGGTACTCTGAAGCAAATCCGTAGGAGTGTGTTTCCCCGTCGTCTTGTCTACCGTGAATCCCTGCAGCAAAACTCCATTTGGGTCCAAAAACATGGTGGCACCTCGCTGAGACTGCTCCAATGCACGAAAGACGAATTGAGGATCGAAGGACCCGGCACTGATAGTTTCAATAGCATCATCACTGAGCACCCCCGAGCAAAGAACACTAAAGCACTTGGCTTCGAAGCAATGTGCTGCTGCCCGGATCTTGTTGGCCGCCACGTTGTCATAGTTGGCCGCCATATTCTTGCGTGGCTCCGCGTTGGATTGGTCTTGGAATTCATCGACGTGATCGGGCTTCGGCTTCGGTCCCGGGATCCGCGTTGGCCAGACAGCTGGCCACGTAGAGATATGGACCTGCTCGCCCTGAGACATGAGAGCATACCGGGCCAAAGGGTTGGTGTTCTCCCCGCAAATGAGATTTCCAATCTTTCCGAAGGGTGTCTCGGCCACTCGTAGCCCGAACCCGTCACCCGGAGCCCACGTCAGCTTCTCGAAGAAGGTTGGCATCAACTTGCGGTGGTGAACGAGGATATCGCCTTCGCTGCTGACCAGAATGTTCGAGTTGTACAGTGTGGCACTGCTTGTTCGAACCTTTTCCGAGATTCCGATGCTGACCATAATGTTCGCTGCTTTGGCCGCTGATCGAACGTCGTGCAACTCCTCGCCATCGGCGTAGACTGACTCCAGAGCCATGCGCTTGAAAAGACCATGGTTCTCGGTAGGAGGTCTTAGTGCACTCCAAACCGGAAAGGCCGGTATAAAGCTTTCCGGGAACACAGCAAGGTTGGCGCTATTCTTGGCAGCCTGTTTGATGAAGGCGATGGCCTTGTTCGTTGTTTCTCTGGCTGAGAGGAAGATGGGTGAAGCGTGGCAGGCGGCAATGCGGATTTGGGACCCCATGTTGGTGAGCTCGCTCAATGATGGGCCTTGTTGTTGACGCCGTGTACTTCTAGAGGCGTATAACTCCAAGCCGAAGTGACAAAAGATCACGTCGTATATGATCACGCTACCATGGTCGGCACTTCTTTTGCACACCGGGCTACTCCTCACCATGTACCTCACCATGTAACCCCAACTGTCACCCAACATCCAACATGGTTAGCAGCGGAAACGCGGTAATTGATCCGCCGACTCACATGATACAGTCCAAGTATGTACGTGCTTCATGCTGATCTTGCCGCAATTCACTCGACAGATATGCGCCCAGGGCTTACGCCCTCTATGTCCTGTCTTACACCACTGCAAGCTTGCTATCGACTTGCTCAATCCGGTGCACAATGTCACCAGTTTTGGCGTCGGCTTCAATAACCAGCGCAGTCAACTGCTTGCCATACACGCAACCTGAATCCAACCCAAAGGCGTACCGAGCTCCTCTCACCGGCGTGCCAGGTCCATCATTACCCGGTTCAAGTTGCACCTCAGGCTCAACCTGTAATCCAGTCAAGGCATCGTGACCATAGATAACAACTGTTCGCTCAGCAGGCGTATCAAGCATGTTCTGATGCAAGTTCCACACATGACTCCAAGCCAATCCCTCACGACCTTCAACCGGCTGTCCGACCGCTCTATCGTCTTTCAGGGCGTCCTTCAAGCTTCTTACAAGTCCTCTGTCTTCAGCTCGCTCGATCTTCTTGTCAAGTTGCTCCTCATCGTCAAGAGTGGCAGAAACCCCGTCACAGAAATCTTTACTTTCTCCCTTGATCGGCTTCTCTTTCTCAGAGCCCTCTTGGGCATCATTCGGTGAGTACATGAGACTCCGCATATTCATGACTGCCCAAGGGCTTTGTTCTTCCAATGGCACAAAAGGTACCAGGCCAGCATGTACAACCAGAACAGTACCGGCGTTCCAGGGCGGGGATGTAGCGCCCTTCAACTTCCCGATGCGCAAAATCAACGGCAGCGATGAAAGCCACGCAATTTGGGCCGTGGAAAGTGAAGCTCCGGTAGCACGATCGCTTTCTTCAGAACTGGGAGAGGTCCGTGGTTCTGTAGGGGCGTCGCCGTTTTGAGTAGCGACAGAGACGTGAGTTAATCCTGAGGCCACGCCCTTGTCGGAGCTTGCTGTGCTTGAGCTATCATGCATAGCTTTAACAAGGAGGACGCGATCTTCATTGTTGCCTCTCACAGCATCGGCACTGAAATCCATGGCTAGCTGAACAACAGCAGCACTGTTGGGTCCTTTGTTGACAAGGTCTCCCGTGAGGACAAGGTGATCTCCCTCCGATTGGTTGAAGTCTATCTTGTCAAGGAGGTTTCGTAATTCTGTTATGTGACCGTGGACGTCGCCAATGAGTATTAATCTTTTTGCCGGCTTCTCTGATGCTTTTCCAAGGCCGGATGTCGTATTTGACGTCGGTAGATGCGCCGGATCAAGATCCTTTATCCACACCAAGTCATTACTCGAGGCACTGGGAGGCATTGTGGAATCCCGAACCGAGACCTCAACTTTAACGAGATATTTAACGAAACTCAATCCAGATTTGGGGTTTCTCGGGAGTGATCGAAGTGATGCGAGCAGTAAGGAGCAGGAGTGAGTAGTGTAAAGAGATCGGTTTATGGGAGAACTTCCACCACCTAACTTGGAGCAACTGGTTTAGGCAGCTTTGCTGCCTGAGGCATTAATCGAGACACAAGGGAAAACGATGCTCGCAATCGCAGACCAATAAGATGCGGTGCCGAACATTTAACCCGGAAGCGGAGAAGCTTCGTCATCTTGCCTGTGATACAGAGTCTCCGCGAATGATGTTACCGCGATCTATTGTGAGTGAGACATCGAGATGATATGGATGCGGGGCTCAACAATTGCAGTAAGACCACCCGTTTCTGCACAACAACTCCAACAATCGACGAGGAGGTAGTGAAACGCTCCTGATAACTCAGCGCCGTCATTGCCTACTAAGACTGTTGTCTCGACTAAACGAAGACAAAGGCCCACACTGTTGTCTACGTCATGGATAAATACACCTTTCCCAACGACCCGATCGCTGACCGAGCCGCCGTCGTGGCTGGTGATAACTTCCGGTTCACTCTCATCAACGAGACCGTTCTTCGATATGAATGGGCCGAGGACGGTGTCTTCGAGGACCGCCCATCAACCTTTGCTCTCAATCGTCGATTTCCCGCCCCGGAATTCACTGCGTCGAACACTGAAGAATACCTCAACATCAGAACAGCCTCCTACCAGGTCACCTACAACCGTAAACGCTTCGACCAGTACGGCTTTGTTGTCAGCTTCAACAACAAAAACACCCTTTGGGGGGCTGACTGGCGGTATGGGGAGACTCCGGAGAACCTCGGCGGCACAGCCAGGACGCTTGACAATGTCGACGGACGCTGTCAAGTTGAGCCGGGCATTCTTTCTAGGGCTGGCTACTCCGTCCTCGATGACAGCAAGTCCATGCTGTTCGATGGCCACGGGTTTGTGGCCCCGCGGCGATCGGGTGATCGCATCGATGGCTATCTCTTCTGCTATGGCCACGATTATAAGCGCGCCATGAGTAGCTTCTACGCCATCTCCGGAAAGCAGCCAAAGCTCCCAAGATGGGCCCTGGGCAATTGGTGGAGTAGGTACTATGCCTACAATGACAAAGAGTACTTGAGGCTCATGGAGAAGTTTGAAACGAAGTCGGTTCCGCTCTCGGTAAGTACATCTACGCTCTAGATGAGCTTTCCTTGACACCCTTTGCTATTGCGTGAGAGGCATTCAGCGACTGATCCTTGAAATATCCCCATAGGTCGCAGTCATCGACATGGACTGGCATAGAGTTCACGGCGACGACATACCTCACGCAGGTTGGACTGGCTACACCTGGGAAAAAGACCTCTTCCCAGATCCGAAGGCTTTCACCCAAGCCCTGCACGAGAAGGGAGTGAAGATGACGCTCAACGACCACCCTCACGCGGGAGTTCACCACCACGAGGACATGTACGAAAAGATGGCTCAGGACCTGGGACGCGACACCTCAACGCAAGCCCCGATTCTGTTCAACCCCACCAGCCCAAAGTTCATGCACTCGTACTTGAACACATTGCATCGAAAGCTCGAGGACGATGGTTGCGACTTCTGGTGGATTGACTGGCAGCAAGGACACGTCTCGAGAATCCCAGGCCTCGACCCATTGTGGTTGCTCAACCACTTCCATTTCCTGGACCATCAGCTCCAGGGGGACACCAGATCCATCATTTTTTCTAGGTTCGCCGGGCCAGGCAGCCATCGCTATCCTGTCGGGTTCTCTGGCGACACCATCATGACGTGGGAGTCGCTGCAATTTCAGCCGGAATTCACAGCAACCTCGTCCAACATCGGCTACGGGTGGTGGAGCCATGATATCGGCGGCCATATGGGCGGCTACAGAGACGACGAGCTCGCCACTCGCTGGGTTCAGTTCGGCGTCTTGTCGCCCATTATGCGCTTGCATTCTTCCAACAGCCCGTGGGCGTCCAAGGAGCCTTGGCTCTATCGGAAAGAACACGCTGCTGTAATGCAGAAGTTCCTTCGATTTCGCCACCGCCTGGTTCCCTATCTCTACACGATGAATGCTGCGCCACCCTACCGGGATGAGCCAATTGTGCAGCCTTTGTACTGGAAGTTTCCCGAGCGAGATGAAGCATACAACAAGCCGAACCAGTACTATCTCGGCACCAGTCTCCTTGTCGCCCCGATCGTGAAGCCGCGCGACCACAGGACTGGATTTGCCGCTGTCGATGTTTGGGTACCTCCGGGGCGTCATGTCGACATTCTTACGGGCATGGTTTACGACGGAAACAGACAAGTCAAGATTCACCGAAGCATTGAGGACATTCCAATTCTCGCTGGCGAAGGAGCCATCATTCCTTTGGATTTGAGTACCACACCTCAAAACGGATGTCGCAATCCTTCTGGCCTCGAAATCCTTGTTGTGCCTGGCAAGGACGGCGTATTCACCCTCGTCGAAGAACTTGAAGATGACGAGGCTGCGTCGGGAGACAGAAGTGCACCTCGTGAGATTCACCTCGACTACAACGCCACGAGGGGGCAACTGAAGTTTGACTCCGCTAGCAAGGAGTGGTGTATCAAATTCTTGTCTTTGATGACCATTCCATCAGCTCTATCAGTTTCGGCAAACGGACAAGTCATATCGGATATCCGCACGACTATCGAGGATTATCCGGATGTTCCAGGACTCTCTGTTTGGATCCCAAAACTCACTGATGACGGTACTGTTGTGCTCGACATCGGGCCGAACCCTCAATTGGGCGTACTGGATGTGTATAAGAGAGTCAAGAACCTCTTAATGGATTTCCAAATGGACATGAGTCTCAAAAACAAAATTTGGGAAGCTATCACGACGTCTGACGAGCTCACTATCAAGATTGGGCAGTTGGCGAGTCTTGGCCTCGACCAGGATGTGATTGGCCCTGTGGTGGAGTTGCTCACGGCGGACAGTCGAAAACAAGTTTGAATTTGGCAGACTACTTCGAATGGGAATGATGGGGATATTTTCAAGGTGCGATTAGAAGAATTGATAACGTATTTGGTTTACTCGAGGTCGCCATTTTCATCAAGGGGGAAAGAGCAAGGCAATTCAGGGGACAATGTGCGACTGATAAAAAAGGTTGATTTTCACGAGGTTCTGACACTTAATACAGCTTCTACTCACTAAAAAATGAAGATTCTGCATATTCTTCGCAAATTGCGTCAAACCTGAGACGCCCGTTGCGAATGACTAGGTGTCACGAACGTTGCTAAACTCAAGATGAACAAGCTGTTGGCCTGTCTGCTCAAAGCTGTCGGTGACGATGACGTCGAGATAGCCAGAAATATTTCTCAAATCAGTTAGATATATTTTTTCGGCCGAAGGATTCCTTCTACTACATCGTTCTGGGGTGTTGGGCCGAGAGTCGGCGGAAGAGTCAAGTTTCCGCATGAGAGAAACTCGCGCCCCGACTGAACTTTGGTGCAAGCGACTGGGCACTCAACATATCCCGGCCGAATCAGTAGTTGAATTAGTCGAATTTGAATAAACGGCAGTGGACTTGGTGGAATTATTGTGTCTATAAGTAGTCTGCAATCCCCCAGCTTTCCATCACACAGTTGCCCAGAAGAAGCCTTTCCCAGAGGAACCTAATCGACGCCGCAATCCAGGCCGAGGTGAAGCGATTTGCACCTAGCGAATGGGCCTCGTGAGTGGCATTATTATTTAACTCACTTACGCTCTTTGCTAATGATGTGTCCATAGCTCGTCTGTCGAATACCTGGACTGGTACAGAAACAAAGCTGAGATCCGAGAATACCTCAAGGAGTTGAACAAAGATCACAACGAGCCGACAGCTATACTAAAGACGGTGCACCCATGCAATCGAGATGGTGTGAACCAGACGCACGTTTGGTTCCGCCTCGTCTCGATGGATCGCTATATCTCGCTGATGCTTGGTCTTCCTCTGGGCTGCCCTGAGAATATCTTCGCCAATCTGACGGCCCTGGAAAGCTGCCCGCCCTTGGGACGCATGCAACGCCTCCGGTGCGTGGCGGCGGGACGTATCTTCCACCGCGGCCAAGCTGGGACCGACGACCTTGCCTCGGCGCATGAGATTGACACGCTGCTGTGCGAAGTCTCCCCGTTGATGCCTCCTAGATGGTGGCTTTCTCCGGCCCCAGGCGACGACGAAACAAACTCGCGGGAGACGGCCCGTATCATGGATGTTCTCATTCACCACTATCTAGTGGTGCGGTTGCATCTCCAGTATCTGCTTCGCTTCTCTGCCGATCGTAAGTATGACTACAGCAAGATAACCGCCGTCAACGCTAGCCGCGAGATCGTTTCCTGGTTCGTGTCTTTCCGTGCGTCAAGTCTAGCCACTGCCTATTGCCGCGGATGCGACTTCATGCAAGCCATGGCCCGCGATGGCACCAACAAGATCGCATCCAGAATCGCCAGCATTCCTCCGGCATCTTCTCGATATTGAAGCTGATGCTGCTGTTGGTGGGACTTACCATACCGACTCTACCCTTGGAAATCGTACCGGTGGCGAGGAGGGGCTTGAATGCGACGGCAATATCAGTGATGGTGGCAACGTGCTTCGTAT
Organism: Neonectria faginata; assembly: GCA_030864175.1. Lineage (NCBI taxonomy): Eukaryota > Fungi > Ascomycota > Sordariomycetes > Hypocreales > Nectriaceae > Neonectria > Neonectria faginata. Next base: position 2,675,820 of record JAULBG010000006.1, on the reverse strand, counting down.
CTACATCCCGTACTCTGGGACTATCAAGATTGAACGTGGCAGTATTACCAGTATTACCGAGAAAGCTTTGGGCCTACCTCAGACCTTTGAGCCTGGTTCTACTGTCATGTCTGGTGACCCATTTCTCTCAGGAAACCAAGAGGAAAAGCAAGCACCAACAAACCCGACGTTAACTACCCCAACGAGATACCAGGTCCGCGGAGAGTCAGCGAACCGGGACTGGCCATTTCACTTTCTCTCACCCATCTCAGATCCTTCGCGGCCTGCTGGTGAAGATGAGAGTAACTCTTACGGCATCGAGGGTGGACAACGGTTTATCCCTGGGCCAGAGGCAGATAATAATGACTGGGACTTACAAGGCTTAGATCTGACTTTCTTCAACAGTCTGTTTTAAAGAGATACACTTGGAAAAGATTAAATGGTTACAAAAAATGATTTAATTACACTACCTAAAAAAAGATGCACGCGATGAGACTCAACCTGAGTTAAGGAGCCCATGTTTTACAGCACAGAGTCAAAAGACTCCTTTGCCCGGAAACGGATCAGCTACTGAGATTTAAGCTTGCTTCCCTGCCAGTACACCATCATACGGGTGCACCACATTGTCGCTGACCAGCCACTCAAGCAACTTGAGCGCTGCCTCGCTAGCTTCCTCCGACCCGGAAAAATAGACGGACGCGGCACCCTTATAGTCTCGAAACCAAAGGGTGCTTTTGTTTCTGCCTTGGTCTGCTGTCCATTTCAGGGGATACTCCCAGATGGTCTTGTAGCGAGCAGTATTATTCTCCTCCTCCGGCAGTTTAGGAGGCGTGCCAAACATAGCGATGAGCCGGTAGAGCAGCAGCTGCGACGAGATCATATTGTGAAAGAAGCAGCTACCGCTAGGGGCGCCAAAGGCACCTCGATAGACTGCCTTGAAGGTTGGCGACCCAGGTGTGGTATAAACGCTATAGGGACTCCAAGAGACGTGCGATATTTCGGGTTCGTTGCTGTCAGACGTGGCTTCGTCGTCTCCGTCATCCGTGTCGTCGTCGCCGTCATCCGTGTCGTCGTCGCTGTGGTCCGTAACGTCCGATGTACCGGATTCGTTGCTGTGATCCGTATCGTCGTTGTTCAAATCCCGACCAGCCTCCCCCCACTGCTGCACAAACCGGTTCTGGAATTCATACGGGTCAGTATAGCTGTCATTGAGCTCAAGAACGGATATCTGATCGTAATGCAGGGTTTCAGCGTCAACTCGATCGCAGGCAGGCAGTCTCCGATCTGCAGCAGCCAGTCGAAGAAAAGGCTTATATTCCTCCCACAATTGATGAAAGAGGTTGCGCTGCGTCTCAACATTGGATGCGTCGTACTTCTCCAACACGTTAGACCTGTAGCCTCTGCATGAATTGTTGATGAGATCTCGAAGGGTCATCTGCGCCTCCGCTGCGGGTTGAGAATTCATTGCCATGGTGCGGATGGAGGGTGTTGGAGATGGGAAAAGGAAAGAGGGAGGGAAGTCCTCTTATATAGACAAGATGGAGGACGTACCCTAGGTAGCGAGTCTTTTTTCAGTCAATGTGCGTTTGCAATGTTCAAGTTGAATACAGATGTCATGAATGAACATTACTTCTACTTCGCTGACCCATTGGCACTGTGCTACACCTGCTCAAACACACCCCTTCTGTGGCTCTGTTCATGGCTGCCGGTGAGGCTGCCGTTCAAAATGAACAAAGACCGTATCAGGGCTCTCAGGTATTATATCACCCCTGTTCAAAGGCACCACTTTTGTCCCTTTGCGCATGGTTGCGTCTCATGCCGTGGGAAATTCTGGCAATTTAGAGACACGAAATAACCCCAAAGTGTTCAAACGTTACGATCTGGTTATAGTGTGGTCGAGTTCAAGTACTTCGTTACGATACTCTGAAATATAAACCCGATCTAGGCGATCGATGGCGCGACGGCACACTTTCCGAACAACATTTATCCGAGCTACAGCGCGACCAGCAGTATTTTCTTTTGAACATCAATGCCGGGACAAGTCAAAGCAGTTGCACGACGATGGAAGTCGCCTTTACGTTCTTGCGAAATCTCAATTAGCGTGAACTAGTTGGCTTCGGTCCACGTCTAGATTTTGTTGAAGCAAGTAGAGCAAGTAGAGTGAGATAGCTTTGCTGTATTATTAAGAGAGGATGAGGAGCTTATGGTCTTTTCGGAGAATTGTGTGCCTGTTGTATCATCCAAGCTTGTCCCAAATTTCCCAATTACATCCCCATCCAACGTAACAAACATGTCAATAAGAGGCTCTAGTAAGCCGTCAATCCAAGAATGTTATGTGGCAAAACATCTTAGTAATGAAGCGTCCCATCTGCCCACCCTCGCTGTGTGTTTGCCACCATTTCAGACACGGCATACTCGCAATGTTGCCTCAAAACAACCCTAGAATCATGCAGGATTTGGCCTGCACAAGCGAGGTTGACCTTGAGCTGCCAGTGAGTGAGCTGCGAGCTGTGCAGATACAACACACGCAAGAATATGCAGAGTTTATCGTGGTGAGGGACGTGGCATGTTTTTGCCGCCGGAATTCGGCAAACAGAGCGCTCTGTACTATACAGTAGCACCAAATAGACGCCCGGCCAGAGTGCGATCGGGTGCCACATGACGTTTTGTGAACTCTTTATTGGCCGCCGTCGCCTCAGACTGATCTACGTGCCGGCTCAGCCGCAGTGGCGGAGTGCCAAGGCCAAAACACATAAAGGACGTCATGGCCTGACACATTTCCCGTCGATATTCGTATTCGAGTGGTCAGTACGAGGTGTCTTTGTTATTGTTTTGCACCTTCAAGACTGTTAAGTCGATTAGTCTGCCCGGATCTTGGCACCCCATCTCAGATCGATTCATCGTGAGTATAAATGAGAAACCCCTCATCCGTTAATCCATAAGCCTAAACTAACCGTGTTCATTCTAGCAACAACTGCAAATGACTGCCCCGCCGTCTTATCAAGAAGCCGGGGCTGGCCGCCATGTCACGGACGACCAGCCACCACTCGACCTCACGGCGTCCTTTGCGAACCTCAATCTCGGACTGACACCTCGCGACCCGGACCCAAATACCTGCCTTGCGCATCTCAGACTGCTGTTTGCTTTCGAAAACTTGAAAGAAGACATTGGCTATACAGATGGCTTATGGGGATTGTGGGATTCGCGTGCCGAGGGTAATATGGAGTTACCCGGGAAGGCAGACATCAAAGAGCATGTTCCCAACGGCTCCGACGCGGAGATTCCAGAAGAAAAGCACCGGCTTCTGAGTATGATACGCGAAAAGCGCTGGGCCCTCTTCGTCGCGCGGGCTGTTGACCGCTATGAGGCCTGGTGGAATAGCCTCGTCGAGGGCCCCCGCCTAACCGAGGAGGACATGGCAGCTCCAGATTCTGCTGCCTACATACAATTTACTGCTGTCCAGGACCTTGAATACTGGAAAGGAATGACACTTCCGCCACTCGGTAAGTGAAGTCTGTTCAATTGCGGCTTGTTACGCGGAGTTTGCGGTATACAAATTACTAACTGGCCTCCAAAGACGTCCTGATGGTGTATCACGCTCACATGCTGAATCCGTACAACTTCTTGGAAGACTGTCTGCGTGCTGGGCATCGTCAGTTCTGGGCCAGCGGAATGCCGTGGAGTCTGGTCAATGCAGCCATCGACCCAAACTTCAACTACAACGTGTCCGACGACGACAAGGCCCGCTGGGTAGCAAAGACCGGTCGTTCGTGGCACAACGCCGATGATGCCACCTTCAAATCCATCGGCTGCCCCGTCTGTAACTCTCAGATCATCATTCCTTGGACGACCTGTGGACTAGACGAGCATCCCAAGACGAGTGACCGACACGGACTCATTGGCTCCGGCTACGGCGATGGGAAGCTTGACGCAAGCTGTCCCACCTGTGCAACTCGCGTCAACAAAGAATTCCTCAGTCTCGCCAAGTTCTGCAACGACTCCCGAGATCTCTTGACCAAGAACGTGCCAATGCCTGGCACCGTGATACACCCTCTGAGCGGAGAGCCAAAGGAATTCCATAAGACACACAGGCTGCGCTGGAACCCGCACACGTTTCCCAACCGAATGATCAAGCTGGTCCTTCGCATCGAGATACAGAATCTACTGAAGACCCCGAGCTTGGGGGATCCACCGACCGTCGATGATGTGCGCAAGATGATTGAAGTGACGTTAGACAAGCAGAGTGCTTTGCGACTCATTTACCAAGGTTCGCCCAACAGCTTGTCCTTGCGGCCTGTCAGAGTATCTCCTCTCGCTCGACTGAGTATTCGCAAGATGATGAGCCACTATTGGGACAACTTCAGCCCATTCGCACTCGATTTGTGCGGCGCAGTCTTGCGGCAGGGCATCTTTTCAGAGAAGATGCGTCAAATTGACTGGCTACACTCGCCCGCCGCGCCCGAGACGATGAAACGGCTTTGCATCAAGTACCAGCGTTTTGTTAAAATCATTGCCCAGTATCCAAAGGAGGTCGCTGTCCCTACTCTCGACGTTGACCTTGCCTGGCACACGCATCAGCTGTCTCCATCGCCATACTACATGTACACAAAGACAGTTGCCCACAAGTTCATCCGACACGACGACAAAATAGAGGAAGACAACCTGAAAGAGGGTTTCGAGTGGACCAGCAAGACATACCAGGAGAGTTACGGTGAGGTGTATTCCGAGTGCACGTGTTGGTATTGCGAATCAGTCAGAACCTCGCACATCTCTTCCTTTGGCAAGCTACTCGGGATTTCTTCAAACGAAAAGGGCAAGTCCGATGTCTTCCACACGCGCAGAGTCATTGACTAACATTACTACAGTTGAAGAGAAGTTTCACTCATCAGGCGCCGCCAGTCTCTGTCCGCCCGACAACTCGGCTCACATTTCGTCGCACAACGCCGTGAAGCTGAGCGATGATGCCATGGTCCTCCCACCGGGACGAAGATCAGTTCAAAGACAGATCCAAGAGTTGCACCAACAACGCTTGGAGGAGAACTACCAGAAGGCTCGCAAGCGCGCGGAGAAGAAGGGCCGCAAGTTGCCTCCCCGAGAACAGTACTACGAGCACTGGGGCTTTAGTTACTACAGTAAGTCTGAGGTTCCATGACGACAACGTTGCGTATCACCAACTAACGGCCTGTTGCAGTGTACGGACCTTGGATGTATCCCATGTACTTTACGGGAGGCATGTACTATGGTTCGGCTCCGGGTTATGGTGGAGGTTCCTGTGCATCCGGAAGCTGCGGAGGAGGCGTGGCCGCCGGAGCTTGTGGCAGTGCTGGCGGCTCATGCGCGGCGGGTGGCTGTGGAGGAGGCGGAGGAGGATGTGCAGCTGGAGGAGGAGGAGGATGTGGAGGTGGAGGAGGAGGATGTGGCGGCGGAGGAGGAGGAGGATGTGGAGGTGGAGGAGGGAGTTGAAGTGTCTTGTATTTCGTACCATGGACAGACGTTGCCAAGATTGATGCGTATTTGTGAATTCTACCCTTTTTCTCTTCTTCCATCTTTTGAATGGACTAACAACAGCCTAACCCTAGCACACATCTAGCCCGTCGCAGGGGGTGTTGGTGTTGGGCAACGCCGTTCCGCTGCAGTTTAACGTAGCGTGGTGATGTGGAGATTCGGCGCTCGATAGCTTGGCAGTCTAGCACCTCATTGACCACTAGCACCACCTACTAGACGTTATTCTCTCGCTCTGTTATATTGGCTACGGCAAACCCGGCTCAGTAGGCTATAAAGGTGCGATCCGGAAACGCCAAGATTACAGTGGTTCCCCAGATTTTGTCCTTCTCTCATGTAATTCTATCTCACGATTACCTTCAAAATGCCTTCTTTTACAGCCGTCGTCGTTGCCATTGCTTTGTCCATCGGGACCGTCAATGCAGGCCCATGCAGCCTGAGCGCTTCCATCACCACTTCCACTGCCGAGCCATCAACCATCACGACTATGACCACGGCAGAAACCGACTCAACTACAACCACGACAGCAGCAAGCACAACCACTACCGCAGCTTATGTCCCTCTCACATGTCGCGAGCACGGGTACATAACTTCAGACTCGCCCTTCTCAGTTCAAGGCGCCGTGTCTATCGACGCTTGCGCACTTCTCTGCGACGCCAGCCAAAGTTGTTTGGCCTGGAGATTTGTTAACGGAGCTTCCTCCGGGCAATGCAGTCTGTACTCCTCCTCGCTCCACGACCTTGGCTTCTCCGAGGCGAACGTTGTCGATGTGACCTTTTCCGACCGGAATTGTGAGGTGGCACCTTGATTGAGGATTGGTGAAGTATCTTACGGAGTGGACGCTTGAGTTGCCGAGTTAGCGTAGTTGAGATTTTCTGTGCAAGTTATCATAGTAGTTAATGCATCGACGAACCTATCAATCAGATCGGTAGCATTAGCATTTCTCCCTGGAGTCATTGTTCTGCCTCTCACTGTCAAGTGGATGGTGATTTATCAGCATGTGTGGAGAAGGCAGGTAATTATGACCGCTGTTTCCCGTCATTCGTAGATAAGCGCTTAACTCCGATCAAGTGCAGAGTTGAAGATGAGAGTTACGTAGTACTATTGAGCCCCCAAGTTTAGCTAATTGATACCCCAAACCCCACTTCAAGCCAGAAGATAAAAGTCCAGCACTGATTATACATCGTCATACCCCTCATCTTATTCATCACACCACCGATACACAGAGTCACCAACATGGCCTCACCATTCACTGCAGGCGGCGTTGCCATCATCACCGGCGGGGCTTCAGGGATTGGACTCTCGCTCGCAAACAAGTGCCACGGCTACGGCCTGCGTGTCATTATCGCCGATTGGGATGACAATGCCCTCAACGCTGCCACCAAAACCTTGGGAGCAGACGTCACTCCGTTCAAGATGGACGTGGCGCAGAAGGACGACTGGGAAGCTCTCAAGAAAAAGGTGGAGGAGAATTTTGACGGCAAGTCTAGTTTTCGTTTCTGACGCGACCTGGAATCTAACTAGATGCACAGGAAGAGTAAATCTCTTGGCACTCAATGCTGGCATTGGGCGTAAGACATCGTGGGATGATGCCTCCACATTCCAAGATATTTTTGACGTCAACCTCATGGGTGTTGTCAATGGCATTGCCGCCTTTTTGCCACTGGCAGAGCGGACCGCTTCCGATGGCGGCTCATCGTCCATCATCATCACAGGATCCAAGCAGGGCATCACGAACCCCCCCGGGAACCCAGCCTACAACGCCTCCAAGGCTGCAGTCAAGTCAATTGCCGAGCACCTCAGCTGGGACTTGCGAGACAAGAACATACCCGTCCATCTCCTCGTACCGGGATGGACATTCACAGGAATGACCGGCAACAAAGCCAATGCAGGCACTGCAAAACCAGATGGTGCTTGGTGGCCAGACCAGGTGGTCGACTATCTCGAGAAGAAGATGCAGGAGGGACAGTTCTGGGTGATTTGTCCTGACAACGACGTCACGGAAGCACTGGACAGGAAGCGGATGATGTGGACTGCGGGCGACATGGTCCAGGGGAGGCCGCCGCTAACTCGGTGGAGAGATGATTGGAAGGATAAAGCCAAAGGTGCAATTGACGCCATGGAGCTATAAGGGAACTGTATATATGTCTACCTAAGGGACTTTCCAACTCTCGTCAACTCTTATCAGACGTGTCTAAAATCTAGGTGTGAAACGTAATCTCTCCCACCAGCAGTCGGATCTCACTAACAACAGATATTAGACGTGTTCATCCAGTCATTGTATACAAACAGCTCACTTCAGTTGTTTCTGCAGCTCGAGGCTCAGAACTGTTCTTAGAAGCTCAAGAGCTACGAATGCGGTGTGTGCCGGCTCACAAGAGTTTTGCATCCGCAGCATGTCTGATTTAGTCTTGTGCAAATATCTCATCAATGGAAACGATTCCGATACCGCGAGGAATGGTGGCAAGGGCTTATGATGCGTGAGCGATGATGCTAGGTGACAAAGCAGTGATGTCGTAGCCTGGAATTGGGAGTCAGTAGAAGCCCACGCGGCTGCTAGCGGGTGTGGAGGTTGTTCTGGTGGCCCTGTCGCATCGTGCGATTGCTCTGGGGATGGCGGTGGCATGTTTTGAGCAATGTGCGCCATCAATGACATTATGGTTAAAATGCGTTGCATGCCAGCCGTCAACCTGGAGTATATTGCGACTGGGAACTTGCCCCCAATAGGCGGCTCATAGGTCGCGAAATGAGTATGTATGCGCAGTGAGTTCAACACCAGAAGCTCTTGCTTATAGATATCGCGAAGAATGCCGCGAAGATGGGTATCTTCATTTCGTCGTTCAGGAGCCCGTCCCTCTCTATGAATCCACGATTCTACAGTGGTGTGCATGGCACTGTAAAATCTGGCGAGGTTGAAGAGACTGGCACCAGCGAGACGCGGGACATTGGACTTTGCTGTAATGGGATACGGAAAGATGGTCCAGAAGAAGGAGACGGCACAGCCTACTGCAACCGCAGCCAGTTTATACGGGCCAAATTGGTAAATGGGGTAATACGGCTGGCCGTTTGACTGGGCGACTTCAATACCAAGCTTTTTGACCTAGCAGGAACGTAAGAACGTGATACATAGTAGAGTCTTGTACACTGAAGGGTCTCACCTGGAGTTCATACGCAATGATGATGTTCAGCGTGACAATGGCGATAATCGAAGGGCCAAACAGCTGCGGTTTCTTCACATAGGTATAGAACTGGATATGCGGTAAGCAAGTTGTCTGACATCACCTTGGTCTGACTGGAGGGGATCTCTCACTTCCACAACGTTTGCCAGGTAAAGAAGGATGATGACACCAGGAGTCTTGCCGACAACGATGTACCAGGCAATCAGACTCAAGGCTACAGAAACAACAGTGGCCATGATACGAGCGAAAAATCCAAGGAAGGATTGCCCGCTGGTAGGGCTCATGCCAATGACAACAACGATAGTGGCCCATACTCCTCGCTGGTGGATGAAGAAATCGTGGGTTTGGTGTAGAAAGGCCACAATGCCAATGCTGAGCGATGCGGCGGCAACTCGGAGACCAAACATGCTAAGATCTGAACCGATGAGATGGGAAGTGAATCGAAACCATTTGCTGCTTCGCTCCAAGAAGTTTGCTGGTTTCAGATGTACCAAGTCGACTACTTCGAGTCCTTGGACTTCTCTCGCAGTGGCCTGTTCCTCATCTGTATGTGTCGGTGTCGGCCCTTTCTTTTGGTTTGATGACGATGGCTTTGATTGTCTTGGATGGAAATAGGCAGGCATGGTGAGACGCGATTCCTTCATCGTGCCATCATCGACCTTCTTCTTGGCGAAACTGATCAGGTCGAAAGTGGCCTCAAGAACCATGGCTTGGAGACTGAACAAGTACAGTACTAACAAGAAGTCTTGTTGGATGACTATATCTTTATCAACCTCTGGTTCTGCTTCCGAGACGCCATCGTGACCCATCTCTTGCCAAGTGGAAGCGGATGACTTGACAAGAAATGCGTCGACACGAAGACTGTGCTTTTTGTCAGACAACTCGTCAATCTTCGACCGAAACGCACTTAAAAAGCCTGGCGACGACGGGTCCAATTCCATCGGCACAAACTCTGTAGCGCCAGCTTCGGGATCAACATGTGCATTCCCAGAGTTTCCTGACTCTAAGAGCTCCAGGTTCAGCAACAAATATTTTAGGCCAGTGCTGACAAGAGATTTCGTGTCCTCGAGGCACTTAGATAAGGCGTCGATGATGCCGCCATCAATGGGGGCTTGTATCTCAGGGGTTGGGTCATTTGATAAAGCATTTGTATGATGCATCGATGATTCTGCTTCGGCAAAGCTGCCGACTATGTCTGGAAGAAGCGACATACCTGACAACGGGATCAAAACGCCTCTTAACAGCAATGTCATCTCATCTAGGTCGGCAGCGGTGAGTTTTCCCCAAGCTACCTCGTTCCTAGAATATTTCAAGCTGGCCAGAAGTTTTGCATCTAGCGCGTTCAGAGTATCCGATGCTTTAGACAAATGACAACGAGCTTTGGCAAATCCGAAATCGGAGGGTGGCTGAGTGTCATCTTCTGGTGGTATATCTTCTTCGGAAGCAAGATGCGTCTTTTGTCGCGTTAGAAAGCTTGATCTCGATGCCGTGTTGATAAAGTCGGTCAGTGCTTGGAGAACAGCATTTGTCTCTCGGACGAAGTTGCGAGTGTCTTTGAAGACGCCTTGACGGCATGTCCTGGGCAAAATAAACAGCGAAACCCCGGTGGGAATTGCAAATCCAATGAGAAATGTTTTGATTAACCGCAAGACGTAATCAAGACCATCGCCAACTGTGGTCCAGTTGCCAGCGCGGGTGAGGGCCACCAACGCAAAGATGGACGAGGTGACGATGGGATCCTGCAATTCGGCCATCCGCCAGGCTCGCAAAGCATTGCCGACCCTGAGGTTCGGAGTTCATCAGAAAATATCCTGTAATACAGAAGGCAAAGAACCGACCAGATCATTACAAAGAGCCAGATAGCAGCAACCGCAGATGCGTTGCTGTCGTATTGATCCGGTGTCTCACTGTTACCCGGATGACGCGCTTTAACAGCTGAATATATTGCCAAGCAAGTTATCGATGCTGTCACGCATAAACTGAGGAGACAAAAGAACATAACCTTGATGAATTTAGCACGCGGTTGGAGACACTGCGCGGAGACTGCAATCAGAGCAGCCAAATAGCCGGTAGTGGTGGTAACATCTGCAACGGCGGGGCTTTGGGAACTGAGCTACTGTTAGAGAGCCAACGGAGAGAACAAGAGGCACTTCTGCTTCTACCGACATTGCAATGACAATCGTTGGCGCGAGCGAACCCTTCATCATCATGAAAAGGGTCTCCGTGTCCATCTCAAGATAGGTCCACCACGCCACTGGATTCGCCCATCTTCAGCAACACTATCAGCCAACGCTCTGGTAAGGGATGACGTCAAGGAAGGGATAGCGAACCTCCTGAGCCGAGATGCGCATATTTCATGATGCCAAACCATCGTGGTAGACAGTTAGTCTATCTTCGCCTGCGATCAACCGCCACAGTCTAAGCAAAGGTCATGGAAAGATGGGAAGCCGTGGACGAATATGACCCCCACGAGGACACAAAAAAGGGACGCATGGCCCTGTCGAACGAGCGCTGCCACGACTGCGACTAGGCCGTAAATGGTTATGCCGGTCTCGCCAAGTCCATCTCATTTCCGGTCCACCTTTTGCCGGATATTCGGCAATAGGGTAGGAGTCAGGTGGCGATCATCTACAACCAGAACTGGCAATCTTCACGTTGAGGTTCACGCAAAGTTGAAGGAACCAGCTTCTTTTATTTACAAGAATTGAAGTATACTACGGTGACTGCTATTGGAAGTGGCTTAGGCAACTGAGATGGTGTAGGCCGAGGTCTTGAAGACGGCGTTGGACCCTAGGAGGTTGTTAGGTTGAATTAATTCTAGCAAACGTGGATTAGAAAAGAACTTACCAGTGAAGGGCTCGGTTCCGGCCTGAAGGCTAGTAGCAACCATGCTGGTGCTGACGCCCTGCTTCGAGGTCAAGTACTTGAAGAATAAGTTCAAATCTCCGCTGAAGCTGGTGATGGTGCTGGCCGCCACAAAGGAGTAGACGGTGGTATCTCCGTTCGGGCCAGAGTAAACCGTCCACGACGAACCGGCGATGGTAACAGTGTCGATGGCTGACCCGGTGCTAGAAATGGGACCGGCACCGCCGTAGGCCGCAAGCCAGATCATGATCTCATACTGGTTGTTGGCTCCGACGGAGGGAGCAAGCCAGAGATCATAGGCGACATCCGCCACCAGGTTTGATCCAGTTTGGCTACATGCGAGTTAGTATCCCGGTAAGATGAAAGCAAACCCAGGAATAAGGACTTACGTCCACTTCCAGGTGGAAGGAATGGAGCTAATAGCAGAGAGCTGCTTGTTGACGCTTTCGAGAGCCACGTTCGAGTAGGACTTGACCTGGTTCGAGCCGCCTGCCCAAGTCCAGGAAGTGGACCAGACTACGGAGCCTGAGTTGATGGACTCGAAAGTTGTGCACTGAGAACCAGACGTTGCCTGGGCGGCGCCCCAGTTGTTGTGGTAGATGGTGAATCCGCCGGTTGCGAGAGAACCCCAGCTGTCGCACCAGGTGGTCGCTCTCTTCTCCAAGGTTGGGGTTGGAGTAGCCACTGCGACAGCAGCGAGCAGGGATTGGGTCAGAAACGTGACGGCCTTCATGATGGATGAATGGAGATGTGCTGAAGCTTAGGCGGGAAGAGATGGCGTATGGAGAGTTGATGGTTCCTAAGACTAGAGATAGTGGCTGCCAACTTATATATCACCGTGATCTCGTCCCGGTTACTAGACAACCTACAAAGAGTCTGTTCCCGAAAACAAGAGTTCTTCCTCCAATAAGGATTCAATCACGGGATTGTTCCCCAAACGGACTTCATATGGGCCTACTATAGTGTGTTTCGGCCTTCATCTACATGGCACAGGCACAATTCAACCGAAACGACGTCCGGGTAGCGTGCGTAAGCCATCCGCCCACGACGGCGTGGAAACGGCCCTTGGTCCACCGAAACGCGGATTTCCCACCAATTGAGCACAGGTTGGATATATTCGGCTGAACTCCAAACAAGAGGCTTCGGATGGTCAGGCTCCGCTCCTCGGTGGAATCTTGGCTTCCGATGCTTCAACGGGATATTTTTAGAGTCGATCTTCCCCTCCTTTTTTTGGGGCAGAAAACACTCAAGTTTCTCTGTCGTCGTTGACTAGTGCAATAATTGATCTGGTCTGGTGATGCTCCTCATCGACATTCAGGCTACGAACGATGGCGGGTATTTGAAGTCGCGCTAGCATAAAGGGGTTACTCTCTTGCTCCTGCCTGAGGCATCACAATTACCCACTCATCTGTCCAGCAGCGGGTCTCCCAAGTTGGTGGCCAAGATGGCAGGCTTCGAGAAGAGGATGGCTTCTTTTCTGTTTGTATCCTATGTCATCGAAAGCCGATATTGCACAAACAAAACCCTGCCTTCTTGCAAACTTATGCAGACAATCAGATCGTTTCTGTTGAGGATAAGACACGGCCAGCTCGGGAAGACCCACACGCGCCGTCCAATCCAAATGCAGAACATCACGCCAACCTGAAGGAAATGGGCCGAGGCATCGTTCGATCTGGGGATGACAGGGCGGACGAGTTCGTGCTTGAGTTTTCGTCTCCGGGTTGGGGATAAGAAGTGGTCAGATTCCGGGTGGTTTTTTTTTTGTTTTTTTTTGTAGCAGGATTGCCATGAATGAGATGGCTGGGGACTATTGTACGGCTGGATGATGTGCATCTGCACTCTGGAATGTCGTCAGAGGTCGTGTACTATGAACAGAGCATGAAGACTTGTTGTGTGTAATAAATCGACAGAACATTCAAGTGCAAATGACGAAATACTGACATGCCACCGCTCCGGCACATACCGGCCATCTCGACATTCCAGACTATCTATCCGTACACCTCATCCATTTGCCGCTTCGGCAGTGGGCCTCGAAACGCGTTGTTGGGCATCTGTTGGGGGAGCTTGGGATCGCGACGGCCGGGTTCAATCCATCTCGAAAAGGATACAAGCTAATTACAAGGCTGGTTCCCCCATCCGGCCGTCCGACCCTGGCTGCGGGCTCCAATTGTCCAATACCAGGCGCCTGATTTTCCCTTGCATCCTGGGCCTTGATCCACAGTCCAGAATGCGGCCTTGGCGGAGCCGGGGATGATTGTGTTGATCATCGGAATCTCGGCCGCTGTCAATGGCTGACAAGTCCCAGACGACTATTGTGGCGTGATCCCATCGTCAAACACCCAAATCTTCGCCATTTGCCGTCGACTCAACCAGATCCTCCCTATCGTTCCATTTGTTTATCTGCACACCTCAACTCGCCCATTGGTCTTCCAGCAAACGGATATCCCCATCCCTTTTGCCCGCTCTTTATCTTTATATCACCCGTCCAGGTTGAGGTTGACTTTGATATAAAGATCCACTGTCCCAACGGCATTCTTTGCACATTCAATCCCTCCACATTCCTCTTTGCCATATATCCTCAACACAGGGTCTCATGCTCACAACACCGCCTTGACCTGACTCCTCAAGAAGGACCTTCTCTTCGCACTTGTTGTCTGTGCTGGGACTTCCAATTGGCCACCTCCCTTCTTCCACACAACCACCGCCATGTCGTCGGTACCTCCCACTGCCAAGGAGGCCACGGCCTTTCCCGACGGCACCACCGACTATGTCCCATTGCGAGGCAACACCAGTGCCAAGGCCAAAAGCCACAAGACCAAGGTGCACATTTCAGAAGTTCCAATGACCTGGACCAACTGGCCGCAACACATGAACTGGCTGAACTGCACCTTGGTCGTCCTGATTCCCATGGTCGGATTCATCTCTGCCTACTGGGTTCCTCTCCAGCTCTACACAGCCATCTGGGCTTTCGTCTACTACTTCAACAGTGGCTTGGCAATTACGGCTGGTAAGTTCCTCTGCCCTGCTGTATTGAAGGGAAGTGAAGAGCATTGGCAACTAACCAACGTTTCTCCCTCATAGGCTACCACCGTCTTTGGTCGCATTCTGCTTACAAAGGCGCCACCCCTCTCAAGATCTACCTCGCCGCCTTCGGTGCTGGTGCCGTTGAGGGATCTATTCGATGGTGGTCTTACGGCCACCGCGTCCACCACCGCTATACCGATACGGACAAGGACCCATATTCCGTTCGTAAGGGTCTCTTCTACTCCCACATCGGATGGATCATCTTCAAACAAAACCCCAAGGCGCAGGGTCGAACCGATATCACCGACTTGAACGAGGATGCCATTGTGGTCTGGCAGCATAAGAACTACATCAAGTGTGTTCTGGTCATGGCCTTCGCCTTTCCTTGTCTCGTTGCCGGTCTTGGCTGGGGCGACTGGTGGGGTGGATTCGTCTACGCCGGCATCCTCCGTGTCTGCTTTATTCAACAAGCTACCTTCTGTATCAACTCTCTCGCCCACTGGCTCGGCGACCAGCCCTTTGACGACCGAAACTCCCCTCGAGACCACATGGTTACCGCGTTGGTCACCCTCGGCGAAGGCTACCACAACTTCCACCATGAATTTCCTTCCGACTATCGCAACGCCATTGAGTGGTATCAGTATGACCCGACCAAGTGGAGCATCTGGCTGTGGAAGAAGATGGGTCTTGCGTATGACCTGAAGCAATTCCGAGCGAATGAGATTGAGAAGGGTCGTGTTCAGCAGATGCAGAAGAAGCTCGATCAGAAGCGCGCTACTCTTGATTGGGGCATCCCACTGGAGCAACTTCCTGTTATCCCCTGGGACGTCTTCGTGGCTGATGCGAAGAACGGCAAGGCTCTGGTGGCCATTGCTGGTGTCATCCACGATATCACCGACTTCATCAAGGACCACCCTGGCGGCAAGGCCCTGATCAACTCGGCCATTGGCAAGGATGCGACTGCCATCTTCAACGGCGGTGTTTACAACCACTCCAACGCCGCGCACAACCTTCTATCAACGATGCGTGTGGGCATTCTTCGCGGTGGCTGTGAGGTTGAAGTCTGGAAGCGAGCTCAATTCGAGAATAAGGATATTACTTACATGAACGACTCGACCGGCAACCGGATTGATCGGGCAGGCACCCAAGTCACCAAGGTTGTGCACCCGGTGGCGAGCGCCGATGCCGCCTAAGAGACGTGGGTAGGATTTATGTGACGAGAGAATGAACTAGATACCTTGGTTAATGCGAATCATCACAACTTGGAGCTGCTCTGTTACAGCGCGGGAGAACTTTGCGGGTCATTTTGACGGGAGAAACCATGGAACGAGGGCTATCTGACGAGAAGATTGAAAAGGTCAAATTGGCCGATACATTGTCACAGCGGTAGCAATGCTTATGACAATACAGTTACTACCCAAATGCCTTGGTTCGATAATACACATCCACACCATTCATACAACATGATGAGCTCTCCAGAACATCCCAACAGTGATACACTGATAGTCTAGGAAAACGACACTGCGGGATATAATTTAAGCCCTTATTCACTGAAGAGATTACCCGTGACGAATGTTGGTAGGATGGCGCAGCAGCTTGCGCAACACGGATCGGCATCCTACTTGCCTCGTAGCCAACAAAGAGGGGGGGTTTGTCTGACCACAGCCACTGAATGTTGATGAGATATTCCTTGGACTACGTCACTTGTTTCATGTTTCGATCCTCCAGGTCTCCAGGTTATTAAAGCATTACAAAATTCACTCCTTGTCTCAGTGCGTTGTTGGGCATCTCTGATTGCATTTTGTCTTCATATCACTCACGCCAAAAGTCTCTCCCGCAGAACCATGGAATCCGACAACAAATCCTTGGGCTTGTCCCTTTCCGAGGATGCCATGAGCGAAAAATACTGCAGTCCAGTCTTCGGGCCGGAAGTCCTCGTGTTGGATGGTCAGTCGATATTTTCCGAAACTGCACCTGGAACACCACTTTATCAGATGAGCCGGAGCGTCACAAGCCTCTCACTGAAAAGCACGTCTGTGGTTTTGGAAAGAGTCGAGAACGGACTGCCGGGAAATGCTCAAGGCGATGGCCGGACAGCCCAACGAAAACAGCCTATTTTCTATCTTGCACATCCACTCCACGCGCAATACAGGACAGACACCCCATCATACTACATCACCTCTGCGTCACCAGAAATGGTTGGAAACGTCCGGCTGGAGATATCCAAGCCGTTGCTTCAGAAGCCAGGGTTCCAGGCTCTCCTGACCCCTAAGAAGTCCGCGTCGGATAGTCCACTGTTCAACGACGAAGCCCAAGAGCCCCTGTTCAACGCCAAACCGAAATGGAAGGGTGGAAAGTACAAGTGGACCGATCCTGATAGAAAGCAGCTGGCCATTGAAGAGGGAAAGGATGATTGGCATAGACTCGTCATCACAGCGTCGATGCAGCCAGAGATGAAAGATGCACTGGTGGCCTTGTGGGCTTTGAGACTGTGGCACGACACGGCTGAGAGTAGCAAGTCCAAGAGAGAAGGCAAGTTGTGCTCTGCTACAAGCATATCCCTGACAAGTACTTTAATGTTGGGCTAACTGTCTTTTAGTTTTGGAAAGTATGACGCCGCCGTCTGCGGTGTATCCAGATACAACACTTGGAAAACGAGCTGGAGCCCTCAGTGGCGTTGCTGGAGGAGCTTGTTAATCTACAGTCTTGTAGTAAAAATGTGCCAGATGATCAAGACATGTGCGCACAGTCCTTGTGCTACTTGTCTATATTCGCTATGGCACATGCCGGTTGATTAGAAGGCTTCATCAAGATAAGTATTCTTTTCTGCGTGCCATGCAATGTATTGAAAGTGATGAGCTTATTCTACCATCCAAAATGCTATTTGAAAGGATTCGCGGAATAAGTGCATATTCACAGGGTTGTAAGGCCTGGGATGTGCCCATTTCAAAGGTAACTGAAGCAAAGGTGAACAAGTTGAGTTGGGCTTCTGTCTGATGCAGGCCGAAATTTTACATTTAATATTAAGTAGTCATCGTCCCACGATGTAGCAAATTGATCAAGCTTCCTGTCCTACACTCTTTCTGGTATAACCTCCGTTTACAACATAAATGCGGCGAATGCGACGGCGACAGCAGCTAAGCTAAGACCGTTCGCAACAGCGGCACCAGTCTCGGTGCTCGAGGTCTCAGCAGTGCCAGTAGCGGTAGAGGTCTCAGTCATGGACATGGTTCCGCTGGCCATGGTGGAGCTCTTCTCCTCAGCAGTGGCGTTCTTAGGCTCGACGGGGGTATCGTACTTGGAGCACACTCCGTCCATGGCCAGAGGGCAGGTCTTGGTGTCGATGCAGATGGACTGGAGCTCAGAGCCCTGGGCCTTGATGACTGTCGTGGCAGGGGCACAGCGGACGTTGAAGAGAGAGTTGAGGGCAGTGGCAACGGCCTTGATATCGTCCTCAGCAACACCGAACGAGGCGGCGGCGAGACCGACCTGGGTGACGAAGTAGGTCATCTCATAGTAGTCGAGGTCCATGAACTTGTGGACCTTGTACATGGAGGCCTCGGCCTTGTAGGCGTCGAAGCCAGACATGCCCTGCATGGAGCAGCCAAGCAGGGAGCCGAAGAACTGGTAAAGATGGGTGAGGAGGAAGCTGAGTCCTGTGTAAGTTTGTGACTTCCAGACATGCATTGGAGGGAGAGTCTTACTATTGGTTGGAGTCCTCGTCGTCGGCAGCCTTGTTCTTCATCAGGGGCTTAGCAGCGCCGCCGTCAAGGAAGTTGACGGAGACACCCTTCTTGCCACCGCGGTTGGTAGAGGCAAGGTCGCCAGAGAAGTAGGGCAGCAAGTTGACGTCGGTACCGTTAATCTTGCCAGGGGCGAGGATACCGGGCACCTTGATGCCGACATTGGGCTTGGTGTCTGAAGAGGAAGGCATCAGCCAATGGAAGTCATCGTGATGCAGACCTAAGCAACTTACAGTTACCAATAACGACGGTGTTGACTAGCACGGTCAGGAGACCAAGCTGGTTCTCAGCGGTGTTGTTCTTCAGCAGGGCCGTCGTGTAGTAGTCGCAGATGGGAGTGTCTGAGGGTCGCTGGGCAGTGACAGAAGCGACAGTGGCCGCGGCCAGGGCAAAGGTGTCGAAACGCATGATGATAGATGTCGGTGGTGATGTTGTTGTCAAAGAGCTGAGTGAGTTGAAGCGATGGTTAAGAAAGATTTGTTATGTCTGCGGTTTTCTGCCTTCTTAAATCTCAAAAGAACAAGGCGGAGACTAAGGATACCACTACTCCTTCTCCTGCCCCCAAGTACAACGCACGTCCTCAAGGTTCCTCCCCAACCATGCAGAGAGCTCCTGACCCGTGGCAGAAATGAGCAGTGTCTTGGTGTGCCGGATGTGTGAGTCTCCGGTCGGGCTTCGGCACGATCCAGATGGACGGTAATGCCAAGCTAAGGAGCCTTACAAACGCCGGCTGCGGGGAAGTGGCATTTTAGCTAGCCCCCTTGGCCAGATCAGGCAAGGGATGGGCTTTGCAATTACCTTTTAGGGTGGTTGTGATACTGTAGGGTCGACTGCGCTGGGATGGACAGGGTAATCACCTGTTGGGGCGGTCATGATTGGGTCGTTTGCATTCTCCATCATTCTCCATACGCTTGGCAGTGTCTCAAACGAGCACGGTCACCATGGACAGTGAAGCTGGAGCCTTATCCTTCGGGGCGATCTGGAAACTGCAACTGCCGATCCCTCAACTCCCTTGACCGATGGCTGATATTGCCTGAGAACATGTCCAAACAAACGGAAGTGGTCTAGCGCTCACAACTGACTGACAGAAACTTGTTTCGTTTCTCAGGCGGCAAGCCATTAAGCCAAGTCCCAAAAAAGATAGCAGCTCCTTTCCTAATCACTTCCGGGAACTTGACGCTCATGTAGCTGCCCAAGAATGGTCCAGAACTCAGTAGGGCGGTCCGGAACAGGACACGAAGGGAGCCAGAGACAGAGAGTTCAGACCACCACAAAGCGTCAGGGGAGCACGCCAATGAAACGGAGCGTTTTAGCAATCTCGGTGTCTTAGTGTCTTAGAGTGACATCACATCCGCCCAAGCCCTGCCGCTAGTTGGCCGGAAGGCGTCGGCTAGCTTCCATTGATCATCGCTCGGATGAGCAAAGCTCCGGTGGCCACAATAGTTCCGGAATCCTGAGATCCGTCGGCGGAGAGCTCTGTGATCGACGTCATGGCCTTGGCCGTACCGTACTGTCTTAGTAGCTGCATTAGTTACGGAGCGCTGCCGAAGTAGTAGTTAACAACCTCGACTACCCACACACTAATGACATGCAAGGAGATGAAGCTTACAGTCCAGCGAGCTTCGTAGCAACGCACTATTTCACCGCGACTTGTGCCTGTGCTTGTTAGTGAGTTGGTGAGAGAGGGGCCCGTGGGTGGCGAATGAAACCTCAGAAACAGAAGGCTGGTCGCCCAACTGAGTCTTGCGGCGGAACGGGACATCGAGACTGAATGCTAGGCTGTCTCCGTACAAGAACCGAACCCGGAAGATGCAGTAGAACTGCGAGGATACTGTCAAATCTATGACTTGATTGCTTCCCCTGGAGTCGCGCACGGGGCTTGAACTCGCCCAGCGAAATCTGGCAATGATATGTCGTACGACTCATCACTCACAGTGAGACACGGCCGGATCAATGGGGAAGCATGTTTCAAATCCGCATCTGAGATACTCCGCGAGATCCATTCCTCATGTACCGGATCGTGAATTTCGGTCGATCCCTGCTGTTCAAGGCCACAGCCGAACCTAATTCGAAAGCCGCACCGGCTTAGTTACCAACTCATCATGCAGGAGGCTGCTTCACTAGCTCAAAGGAAGCTGGGAGATTGCTTACAGCCTAGTCTGGGTCGTGATGGAAATGCTTTTTGTGTGTGGGCACATGTAACGGTCATTGACGCTATTAGGAAGGGTGGTGAGACTTCGTGTACCACCAGCAAAGAAAGTCAACCCGCTCGAAATATTTCGTCTTGTTGGCAATAAACAAGCTGTCGAGAAGCTATAAGAGGCAGCCCTAGAACAAACGAATTCATATTGTCTTCTTAGATCTGATTCGTCGCGAGCCACCGCCTCAGTTTGCCCGTGGGTTAGAATACGGCAATTGACCTCGTGGCAAATAAACATCAGCGTCAAATTAACCACTGAAGGAATTCAATGATTTCCTAGCTTTGGGGGCCGTGGTTAACTCGTTGCCCTGGGTTTCCCCTCCAATTACCGGAACGTAGTGACGACATGCTCTGCAAATCAATACCCAACCCCCAAAGTCCTTCTAATACCTGGCAATAATTGCTCAAATTACTTCTTGATATATAACGGTGACAGGAAAGCACCGTCAGTTACCAATAGTCCGTATCAATACGTTCTTCCGGGTTTCTTTTGCTTGGTGATGGCTTGATGCGTCTTGTCCAGGGTACCCCGATGGCCAATTTCCGCTACGCAGGAGCTATTTAAACATTGAGTGTCTCCGCAAAGCCTACCACACTCGTTTGTTGTTCCCTTCCTTCGCCCATAAATTTCTTATCTTCTCCTGTATCTCTACAGAATATCAGTCTTGCGGGTGTAGCTCAGGTCAACGTCGTTTCCCATCAGAACTATCCGGCAACGTGACGGTTGTTCGTGTTGGCTACATTTTACACATGACTCTTTGGAGTCGCCTGCCCCTGTACCGGACGCACATCAGCACGGACTCTGGATCCCCGTCCCAGTCTGCTTCGCTGTGAAACGTTGCATCTTCTGCCTCGGAACCCAGAGCGCTTGAATTGCTGCTTCCACCAGAAAGGTCACCGCTCAAATTCGAATGTTCAACCTCGAACTTGTCAGGCACACCTGGGCGGACCAGTCCATTGGCATTGACGGGTATTACGGTGACGTCAACATCAAGAAGAACGAATTTCCCGACGTCTTTTGGTATTCTGCAGTGCTTGATGAGAGACATCGCCAATAGGGCTCTCTTGTCTACGACGCCTACACATCGCGCGTCGTTGTTGAACCGACTGTCTGAGAAACTTGAGACGTCTCGCTCTCTTCCAAGAAGAAGACTTGAAAGAATGCGCAAAACGTCCTCCCGAGGCATACCTCTGATTCCAGGCTGGGTCAAGGAGCCAAATGTCAAGAATCTGGCTTGAATGTAGGCAAAGAATGAGGGCGAGCCAAAACCCCATGCTCCGTCGACGGTTTTGCACTGCAGGGCTGGGATCACAGGCCAGCAAGCAACGAATGTGGAGGCCTTTTGACCGTCTTTCCATGCCATCCGACACCAGTTGGCAGTCTCGGCGTCCACGGGGAACTGGGAGAAGCACTCCTCTGGACAATAACCCGTCCCTCAAAGTCAGCCACAGCCTTGATGAAACTGCCCAACCGGCTTCCCTGTTTCCGGTAACAGCATACGCATGAGTGCCTAAATCAAGGTTAAACTACATTATATGCATCACTACGCACGGTATCAGACAATCCGTGCGAAAACTATTTTAACATTACGTGCTACTCACGTACGTGTGCTCCGATGGCCGATCCGTCCGACACGGCCTCCACCATGGCACTTGGCTTGCCGTTGGACTCGCTCTAGTGGCCCTGGTGGGCGTCATCGGGCCGCACTTCCTCCTCCGCGCGGCCCGCTCCGAGCGCGCCGTAGCTCTCAAGGCTGTGGACGACCAGGGTTTCGGATACGTCACAAACTCCTTCACGCTGACCGAGAACGTCCGCTTTCGCCGCGTTCTTGCCCCGATCCTGGACGAAGCGCCCAGCAAAAACGTCCGCCCAAGGAGAACCATAAATGCCCGACGCAACGACCAAGAGGTCCCCTTGTCGTTAACCGGATGGGTGAACCTCGCATACTTCGCCATCGGCAACTTGCTTTGTGGAATCGCAGACAACATGATGACGGTGATTATCGGTCGGGTAATCGGAGGAGCAGGAGGCGCTGGGATGTCGAGTCTGGTGTCGTTTCTCATAGCTGACATGGTTCCAGCCAGAGATGTTGCTTCCTACAGAAGCTACGTCAATGTTGTGCAGACTGTCGGGAGAAGCTGTGGCGGCCCATTGGGTGGTAAGCTGGCTGAGACTCTAGGATGGCGATGGTGAGTTGACTCATCTCGACTCTACGTTTTGTGTGAGATATCAATCATCTTGCAGGCTATTCATTCTATGTCCAAGTCCCTATCACCCTGGTCGCCATCACTCTGGTCATGTCCACCTCAAAGCTGTGACGCCTGCTCTGACGAGTCTCCCTCAATCAGGGCACAGCTTGATTGTGTAGACTTTCTTGGCTCTGTTTTTGATGTGCGGAATGGTTGTCTTCCTTCTACTGCCAATTTCCATGGGAGGTAACGGGTTCGGCTGGACCCATCCCCTAGTCTTTCTGTTGCTGGCAATTGAAGTGAATTGGACTAAATTCATATAATTCCCCTATCGAATAGTAACCTGACTTTCGCCCTTCTTACTCGGAATGATCTCATCAATGCAAACCCCGACGATCTTGTATGGATCTACTCTGTGTCTCCTGGACAAGAGCAAATTTCCAGACCCTCCCGTAATAGTCCCTCATCATGTCCGTAACATGGTGGGTAAACTCCTCCCTCACAAGAGCCCTGCCACTGGGCAAAGGCACTTCATGGCGGACAAGCTTGTTTTCCTTCTTTTTCCTGCAGCTTGCAGAATACAGCTTGTGGGCCTGTATGTCACCCGAGAAAGCTACCAGGTCAAAGGCCTTGCCGATATCCCCAACCTGCACCAGCCCCAGCCCATCTTGCAGGACTATCCTGTCATCGTCGTCCCATGTCTCAGCTCTTCCACCCAGGGAGCTTCCCTCCACCGCGGTTATAGCCTCGAAGATGAGCGCGAACGGAGCAACTACAGTGCATCCGCAGTTAACGCTAACGTGACATGTGATATCCGCCGCGCTTCCGTTTGCAAGGCGGGAACCACACTTTGTTATCGACACCATCCTGTAGTTCATCGAAAGATTATGCGCCCGGAAGCCAATGGCGTTTGGGTTCTCCCAGAATGTGCCGCTGACCGACCGATCTTCCCACCCCACGGGCTTGGCACTGGGGTCCGTCGTCTCCCACATTGGTTGCAGCTTTCGGAGCAACCTCCTCCGATACTCGACAATATTGTCGTATCCAGGATCCAATATGGCTCCCAGAATAGTGGCGCAGTGCACCAGGGTTCTGCCTGTTTCGTCCTTGACCACATCCCTGGGCTGGTCATGCGTAGGTATGCGCTTGCTGCTGAAACCACCCGACTTCAGTTTCTTACCACAGTTGCAGCCCTTGAAGATGAACTGAAAGTCTCCATTCCCCTGGCTTAGCCGAATCTTCATGAACTTTCGTGGAGTTCCGATGAGGCCTGTTACGGCCGCTGCTTTGGCTCGCCCTTCCCTCTTGAGCCTCCCAAGTTTGAGTACTCCCGCGAAGCAATCGGTAGTCATGATCTCGTTGTCGCTTTCTACTACGGGTATCCAGTTCCATCCGCCCTCCCTTTCCACGCTGGTCACCCCAAGCTTGGTCCATGCCAGCCCGGTCTCAGCAGACAGTCTCTTGAAGAAGTTGAATGAAATGACTTTGATGTCGTTTCCTGACAGCTCTGCATTCACCTCATCTTTGGTGAACAGCCCGCTGAAGATTCCCAATAGCCCCCTGAAGATGTCTGCGGTGTCTCTGCACTTTCGTGGCTTGATGGAGATGGCAGAGAAGATATTGCTCACTCCCTTGTAGTTCTCCCGCCACCAGTGGGAGCCACCGTTGATGATGTCGGTCCTTGCGCTGTTGATCCCCATGACTTGGGTCTGTAGCCTGACAAGGGATTTGACATCCTCCTCAATAACCCTGAGTATGGCGTCGACCGCTGCCGTCTTGAGAGTACGACTATTCTCTATCCAATCGCGTAGCTTGAACGCCTTGTCGGCGCAGTCAATGGCCAGGTCCATCCAGGTATGGAGCTGGCCGATATAGAACATACTCGTGGGGTTAATCCCCCACATAGTAATATTTTTGCCAAGAATCATCTCCTGGAACGTCCAGACCCGAGAAAAGTAGGCATTGGCAAATAGAGACGTGACACGGTCGATGCATGTTGCGTAGCAGTTTACCACGCCCATGTCGATTGCGGCAGACCTCACGGTTGACTGGGCTATGTCGGACTTCCATTTCGTGTTGGCCCACTGGGTCAGCCGGCTGATCAAGTTGTCAGTCAGCCCGACGGCCTCGGTGGCAAGTGCCGCACCACGCATATGGTATAGGATGTGGTCGATGAATTTGAGGTCGTCAACAATTTTCTGTGGGATCCACTTCTCCTCCATCTCAAGAGGAGGTGGCACCTCTCGGCGTTTCTGTAGTACTCAAACATCTTCGGAATCTCAGAGGCTTTCTCGTTCTCGTCTGTCTGGTTTATGCATACGCAGTCGACCCAGAGGTACCTCATGTCAGCCGCCGTCATCAGTCGCTTGATGTCGTCCAGCTTGTCCCGGTGTATCTTTACGTCCCAGGTGACGCCGCCAATCCGGCAGTCATACGGTTTCACCTCATCGCCCCAGGTATAGGAGAGGATGTCGAAGCTTGTGACGCGGTGGGCAGCAGGGTCGACGACGAAAAAGTTGCCGTTGTCGTGGCAGAGAAGCCTCAACGGGAGCCCGAATGACATGATGAAGGTGCTGTATATCCGGGACAGAAGACGAAAGATAAAACGATAGCGGTAGTCTACTGCTACGTAATAGACTGGGTTTCGTGTGATTGATGGAGGGTTTATTGCTCTGAGTCAGTTGGTAAGAAGGTTGTAACTTGGAGCATGTCGTGTCAGAGTTTCTACATGAGACACCGTGCTTTTGAATACCGGCATTTACTTTCTCTACGTGATAATAACACGGATCAGGAGCGCGCGAAAGTGACACCTCTGATTGGCTTGGGTATGGCCAATCTCCGCCCTTTTCCTTGGCGTGCCAGTCGTTTCTTCGTATGCCCCCTTTCCCTCTGTTTCACCCTCTCAGCTGACCAGGAATAACCAATCAAGGTCCGGGCAGTCTCGGAGCTGAACTTTAGTTGCATTCATTCGCGTTCGACTGACAAGGGTTGTTATCTCTTAGAGCGTGCTAAGGCTCTGTCTAACCTTATACTGGCTTCACAGTACGTTACCCTTCACCATACAAATCATTTTGAAATAACGTTCGCCGGCAAAACTGGGATCATTTGCGCCATACAGCACTAGGCATCATTTCTCAGGACGGCCGTGCCCTTCTTTTAACCGCAATTTTTGGACTCCACAGCGTTCCTTCGCTAACGACAACGTCGGTCAAGGGATCGCCGCACATCATGGCCATGAACATAGCGGCGAGTAGAACGGTTAACTTTGCCCTGTGAGCGCTGCAGCTCATATTCGCCATCATCGTCATGGGAACAGACGGTTAGGTCCCTTATAGGGGATCCTAACAGTGAGCCTCTCTAGGCACCTCAGCCCAAGCCCCGCAGGCCTCAGCTCGAGCTTAGCGACAGCTCAGCTTAGAGCAGCGGGAGCTCAGCTCTAGAAACGGAAATGGGTTTTGGTGTGCTTAAGTTTCGTCTCCGAGTATAGTGGCGTGATGGACCACACAGCGGCTTGAGCGCGTAGCTTATTGGCTTCTACCCGAGCGGGATGAAACTCATCAGCGTATGCCAGGGGTAACGAAGCCTGTTGTGAGTCGTGATTCCACAGGCTCACTTGTTCTGATGAGCTTGGGGAGCCAGTCGCGAGAGATGATAGATCAAATGAGACTTGTAAGATGTCAGTGATGGATTCCAGCTCTACTCGCGCACTGGATAGATACTCACAATCGGTGAGGTTAGAATTGGGTGTACCGTCAAAAGGGAAGCTGAACGTGCTCATGCTCATCCAAGTTGGGGGTCGAAACCGGTATCTACCAGAGACGGTCCTGCAACGTCGTTGAGGATGGGTGATGCTGATGTTGCAGGATTTTCTAGCTGCGTAGAGCAATTGTTCGATTGTTCTACACCTAGGAGGAGCTCTGGGGAACAGTGCATTCTTCTTTGTAGGGGTTGCAATGTGTCGATGACTGAATCAATTGTACCTTTCGTTGCGTTGTCCTGGCTAGACAATTGAGATGCCTTGCTCTCCGACTCTTGCAGTCTGCGACGAAGGTCATCGACTTCTAATTCGAGTTTCAGGGTTCTCCCCTTATTCTTTCTTCCCGCGGGTGTTGTTAGTTAACAAACGATAGGTATAAAAAAGCACTGCTTGGTTCAACTTGCCTCACATTGCGCTAGTTTTCTCGGTCAACAGCTCTCTTCTGGTAGAGTCGAGTAAGGTCCATATCGGAAACCCGCCGTGACGATTGAGGACCTCCAGACATGATGAACTTGTTGTTGCTCGTCTAGCGCTACTATGCAGTTTAAATGGTGTAATCACCAGGTACGCGAGTCACGCAATTCTGCCCATAGCCGGAGGAATGAGGCCCGAATAAAGACGGCTGAGATGCCGTGCATAGAGTGTGATTGTAACAACACTCACACTCATGTTGTTCACGATGAAGTTGCTTCCACTCTTGTAACTTTGTGTTACTTGGGCTGGCCAATGGCTTGCAAAGACAAGTTAAACGCCCCAACATCGTCTTCATCTTGACAGACGACCAAGATATGCACATGAACTCGCTCGAGCACATGCCCTCTGTGCAAAAGCATTTAATAAATCAGTGCAAGTCTTTCGAAAAGCATTATTGCATCGGTAAGCAACACCATGATCTATCCCAACTTGACCAACACCAACTAATGGCCCAGTGGCGATATGCTGTTCCAGCAGGGTCAATATTTGGACAGGCCCACAACACCAATGTGACGGATGTCAATCCACCTTACGGTGAGTCTTCTGTGGATATTTCTCTCTGGTCACATCTAATAGCAGCAGGCGGTTACCCAAAATTTGTCGCCAATAGCTACAACGAAAACCATCTCGCGTTGTGGATGCAGCAATCAGGCTACAACACTTACTACGCTGGCAAGCTTCTCAACGCCCATACAATAGACGACTACAACTCGCCTCTCGTCAACGGCTACATAGGTTCAGTCTTCCTGATTGACCCGTTCACATATCGGTATTGCAACGCCAGCATGTCACGAAACGGCCAGCCTCCTGTCAATCATTTTGGCGAATACTCACCAGACTTGACTGCGAAAAGCGCCTATGGATTTCTCGACGAAGCCCTCAGCCAACCAGACACGTCCTTCTTTCTTATCATCGCGCCAGTTGCATGACATGCCAACATGACTTTGTATCCTGAAATTGTGGCCGGGCCACTAAAACTCGCTAAACGTCATCGACATCTATTCCAGGACTACAGAATCCCCAGCACCAAGAACTTCAACCCAGACTCTTCGAGTGGTGTGAGTTGGGTCTCTCAGCTTGAGCGTCTAAACGATACCATTATTGAGTATAATGACGAGTACCAACGATGCCGGCTGCGTGCACTGTAATCTGTGGATGAAATGGTGGACACCCTTGTGCGTCGTCTGAACGAAGCCGACGAACTCGAAAACACCTTCATATTCTACTCGTCCGACAATGGATACCACATAAGCCAACATCGGATGCACTCCGGAAAGGAGTGCGACTTTGAAACAGATATCAACGTCCCGCTCATTGTACGAGGACCTGGCATTCCCACCGGAAGTGTCCAACGTGGACCAACGCACATACCGACCTTGCACCGACTATCATGAAGCTTGCTTAGAATCCACTCGGCAACCACAAATTTGATGGAACTCTCCTTGACGTCTATGACGAGTTCCCCCTTCGGTCTGAGCATGTTGGGGTTGAATTTTGGGGCCTAGGCGTTCCGGATGGCAAATATGGCTACTCGGGCAAGTATCAGTTCGTCAACGGAACATCTAACGCCTACGTCAATACCTACAAGGGACTTCGGATGAAAGTGAGAACTACGGCTTCTACTACTCGGCGTGGTGCACGAACGAAAGGGAACTGTACGACATGAAGGTATGGGGCTCTCCCGCTGTGAAGGTTTGATACTAACTATTGACAGAGAGATCTAGACTAGATGCATAACCTTCTCTCACCGGGCTCAGACAACACCTAGAAGGTGCTAGGCCACGATATCCACTCTATGGTAGATCGTCTGGACGCCCTCATGATGGTACTGAAATCATGCAAGGAGGATTCCTGCGTCCACCCGTGGAAGGACATTCACCCAGATGGCGACGTTCGGGGGTTGCACGAAGCTTTGAACTCCAAATACGACTCTTTCTATAAAGGACAACCAAAGGCCAGCTTGTCGGCATGTGAACTCGGGTACATCATCGAATCAGAGGGAGAGAAGGAGGTTCTTGCATTTGAAGAAACCGGCTTCGGGCGAAACGGAGCACAAAAGCCCTTGATTAATCCTGACTGGAGTATGTGGGTATAGGCTTGTATCATGCTTCGATAAATGCCATACAACTGTAACGTCCCTCAAAACGCAGTTCTATCAATACCGAAATTTGTGAATCGTGACATCACATGATATTCGTCTGGCACAGTTGCACAGGGTGGGCTCCATGTTTCTAGCCGTGGTGTCATAGCCAGATCGTGAACCAGCTCATCTCAACCTCAGGTGCATGCCTCGATGGCAGCAACAATAACACCGTTGCGAGACATTCGGCTTCAAGTTAACGCATGGCAGTGTCCCGCGTTACGCATAATACTAATCGAGCCCCCTTGGCACAACGCGAGGGTGTTCTCATCTGCAGTACTATTTTACTTCGGACCGAGACACAGACCTCGCCGAGAGTATACAACCGAAATCAACTCCAAATGATGTACAATGTACCCTCTACTTTGATTAACTGATAACACTTCTCTATTGGCCCATCGGTCCATCGGCCACGGGTTTCTACCGTGTCGGTGATACCGAGAATTCCAGGAGTGACTTTGTAAAGGGAGGACTATTGAAATACAGCAGAGATAAAAGGGCCAGCTGGGTTAAGACACGGAACGAAGATATCAGCCTGGACGCGAAATTCTCAGGACGAGATCAACAATTGGGAACTGCCATGCGATTGTGATTAAAATTTAATGAGGAGGCTGAGACCTGGCGGTTTGATACATGTGTCGTAAGCATCTACGGAAGACTGAGTGTTTCAACGAGTCTGCTGTACGAGGGAACAAGTAAGACATCATTCCACAAACACGCCTCGCCTAGATATCCTCGGCAAGAGGTACTTGGAATGAGATCTCAAAGCCTCAATACCTTCAAATTTTCAAATGAGATATCACTGCTTCTGAAACGTCCTCGTGCCAGGGGGAAACTAGACAACTCGGTCTTTGGCTTTATGGTCATATGGCTATGCTCCATGCGTGTGCAACAGATTGTCCAGGTACACCCAGATCAGATATTTTACTCGGCGCGCAGGGCTCAACGTCTACCATACCCATCATCCACCCTCAATTTCATCGGCAATGCTGTCCCACCGCGTTCGAAAAAGCCTCAACTGGCTTGCAGATGAGATCCCTAGTGTGCCAGTTTGGCCGGAAGGGGTGTTGGCGATGAACTCGGCCGAGAATTGGCTGTGTCGGCCGGATCTGATCCCCCTCATGAAGCGCACCATCTCATCCAACCTCAAGGCTGAGCATCTGTCGTATTCAAAGAATCTTGGCGGTAGTCCGGATCTTCTTGAAGCAGCAGCCTCATTTTTCAACAAATTCTTCTCTCCCCGGTGTCTCGTCCAGGTCGAGCATATTGTTTGTGGCGCAGGTGCAGGCTCCATCCTCGACAGCCTCGACTTTTCTCTCTCGGAACTGGATGAAGGCATGCTGATCGATGCTCCCATGTGGGAGGGCTTTGGCATTGCCAGCAATCTGAGAAATGACGACCGCCTCATTCCCGTCACAAGACCCGACTCGCTGTCCAGCCCAGAACAGCTTACACGGCTTTATCTCAAAGCCATGGAAGCTGCGCCGTGTCGCATTCGCGGCATCATTGTCTGCAACCCTATGAATCCTTCTGGACACATCTATCCAGAATCCTGGCTGGAGGCAATCCTTCAGTTTTGCGAAGCACAGGACATCCAGTACATCTCCGATGAGATATACGGCATGTCAGCCTGGGGTCCTCCGAGATACCGCGACTCGGAAGTTATCTCGGAGAAAGCTGCTCCCGTATTGGAGTCCATGGAAACGAAATTCACCTCGGTGCTGTCTATGGACTTGCAGCGGATGAAAGTCAACCCTGCTCGAGTCCATGTCGTCTACGCTCTCAGCAAAGACCTTGGCAGCAGCGGACTTCGGCTGGTACGTAGACCTTGGTCAAACACTCTCTGCTCGTCTGTCTAGTATCGCTAACACACAAGGACCAGGGATTCCTCGTGACACAACGGAACCCTGAGCTTCGTCATGCAATGGCGATCCTGAACAGATTCAGAGTGTCCAACGCAACTGCTGTCATTGGAACGGGTCTCTTTTCAGATCTCTTGACCCTGGAGCACATCCTAATTCGCAACAAAATGCTCCTTCGTAATGCTGCCGAGCTGGTTGGGGACTTTCTGTCCTTCCACCGGTTCTCGTTCTATCGGCCGGTGGCAGGCGTCTTTATATGGACGCGATTAGGCGGAGAATCAGCCACAACAGAGTCCGATGCTGAAATGATGAGAGCATTCGCTTCGGCCAGGGTTGCTGTTGCTAGTGGAGTGCCATTCCACGCCAAGGATCCGGGGTGGTTTCGCATCACGTTTGCTCTCCCGCATGGCGACCTGATGGAGGGATTACGCCGCATCGAGACGGCCATGGACATGAAGCGGAGATGGCAGCCTGAGCAAGGTCAATGTGAGGCGAACGATCTGGCTGTCCAGAAGCAGATTGAAGCAAAGCAGAGAGGTTCTGGGTGTACTATGATGTAATTAATCTAGTATACTAGTGATGGGTGTTTAGAGTGGTGTACGCAGAGCTATCTTTATCGATTTCCTTTAACAAACAGAACTCTGGCTATAGTGATGGCTCTGTGACCGGGTGTCTGAGAGATAATGTGTCGACTTTGGATATAGAGAGACACCGCTAATACGTACATCGGACGAGTCGCGGTGTTGGTAGAATATCGTCGTTGATCGATGCTCATTCATGGTGCATCTCTACTCCTACTCTACGCTTCCAAAGTATACAAATATCCCATCAATAAATCAAGGCGTTAGAGGTCGTCGCCGAGCAGATCGTGGGACGAATCATTGACTTGCGCCCATATCTCTTGTTGATGCTCGCCTCGCTCCGTTTCCTTGTCCGCGACTAATAGACGTGGCTTCAAAGACCTGCTGATTTCCCTCTCTAGTTCCACTGTTCAAATCGAAGTCTTATTAGCCATCAACTTCCACCCCAAGACAGATCGCCGACTTACTCTGGATGTCCACAACTGCAATCTTGCCGGTGTACAGTGAGTGCAAGACGTTTGTGCTCTTATCGGTGCTTGCGTCACCCACGGCGTAGATGCCGGGGATGTTGGTGCGCATTGTGATACGGTCCACGGCCATCATACCACTAACCAGATTTACACCGAGGCTGTGACCAAGCGTGGATCGCTGCTCATTGTCGAAGACGGCGAACAGCACATCGCGTTCCGCGTTTTCCTTACCATCGAGTTCAACATTGAATCGATCATGCTCGGGGACTGTCGGTAAGCTTGGGTCTCGGTCATGCACTTCGCCATCTTGCAGCCGCGTGATACGGGTGATGGTTCGGTTTTCAACCTTGATGTTCCGTCTTTGCAAATATGCAGACGAGTTCACGGTGAACTGGGTATCAGCACGCGCTCGATACTCTGCCGTGTCAGTGCCATTGGCGAATATCACAACGTCCTTGTTCAGCGTGACGATCTCAGCTGCTGCCTCCACAGCCTTGTCCAGTGGGCCTAGAATCCCCATCGTCTGGTCTGCATGCTCGATGCCATCGCAATAAGGGCACCAGTAGATGCCCTTTGCGAAGTTCTCCTGAAGCCCGGGGGTCTCGGGGAGGAGATCACGCAGGCCCGTCGCCAGGATGATTTTACGGGCCGTGTACGACACCGTGTCGTCAACAGCCGTCACAGAAACAGTAAAATAGGAATAATTGGCTTCGGGCTGGATGTCCGTTACAGTTCCATTGGTGGCGTTGACGGTTGGGTAGTGGGAAATCTGTTGCATGGCGGCCCGTCGGTAGTAAGCCGGGGTGACACCTGTACTGCGATCAGTGACTGCTGCTACGTATGTGTAAACGATCGAAAAGAGTGGCGAACCATCAAAACCAGGGACATCATGCATGAGCCGCGTATTTGCATTCCGGTATTCGCCAGAGTCGATCAACAAAGATGTGCGACGGATTCGTCCGAGGGAACTGAGGGCGGCGAGTCCCGAAGGACCGCCACCTACGACGATGACCTCGTAGTCTGCTGAGACGACCAGCGGGAGAGCCGTGGGGGCTGCGTTGGCCGAAACGAGAAAGGAAATACAAGGGAGGAAGATGGCGGCGGCGTTGGACCACATGCTGGAAGTCTCTCGCTTGTAACGATCAATGATGCTGCTCTATATTCACGTCGTTGACACAAGCCCGCTTACAGTTCCATGCCTTTTTATCGAGATGGGTATCAAGATCCTGGGTGTATGACAGCTAACGGCTAAGTCCTGTGTCTTGTACTATACTCTGTCGATGATTCCTCCTCCCGTCTCTTCTCATGTCTCGGGGGAATGAAATACATGCCGGCGTAGGGACCCGAGAGCCGTGATACCGGTACACACAAGGTGCGGCCGTCGGTAACTGGCTTGATCCACCACCGCCTTGTATGTCTTAGAATCGGTGGAGAGCAGAAAGGAAAGCCATGATGGTTGATTCGGTACACAGATGCTGCTTCCCCACTAGACACGGCACGAAACTGAGACACGGCATGGCCTAACGCTTCCAATTGGTCTCCCCTTAAAAGGATGAGCGCCTGGCACGTCAATTTGTGCTCATGTACGAAGTAGAGGTAGCGATGTTGCCGAGTTCCACACGGTTCCTCCACATCGCTATTGGATACTGGAAGTGAGACGGTAATGTTTCGCCTCGGACCATCGGCCACTGATCGATGCTCCTGGGTGTTAATGGTGAGACAGTGGTGTAATGTTTCGCTTCGGGCCGTCGGCGGCTTCTCTTCTCCTTCATATCGAATGGTAAACAAGCACATTGCAGCCCGACCAGCCGCTGATGCTCCCTGCTCATCTCGGCCGTAACTAACGCTGCCGTGTCACATAGGCGGTCTGGTGTCTCATACGATCCTCTTTTCAAGGCCGTGCTATTTGCTGGCGACGGCCCGAAGAATGCCCTGGCTATCACCACCGGTTAACCCGAGATATGCTAGGCATAGGTAATGGTGATGCAATGCAATGCAAGGCAGTCGGTGGGCATTTTCCCCTTGAGCGTCACATTTTTCGGTCTCACCATGCACCTCCTTGAAATGCTTATTGGCTTCGTACGGCAATACCACATGTCGGCATGGCTGCATTGTCACGCAAGGAGTAAGCTCTGGATGTAAAAAGTAAGTCTCGACGCATTTCAGCTCAGCCAAAGGGCGAATCTGTAACCACGAAAGGGTTAGTTTGCAGAGCCGATGTGTGAGTGCGGGAACACACCGCCGGCGACGGCGTACGCTTTCACCCCGTGGCGACGGCAAACTCACAGGGCTACCAAGGACTCTCCGCCATGCGGCTGTTTTTCTTTTTCTTTGTGCATGTCGTTGCGGGCGTGTGTCTCTACTTGCGTGTGGCTTGAGAGGATGGGGAGGTTGGCATGTATAAAATCGAGGGGTGCCTGTGCGTGCCACTATTCGCGACGATTCGCTGTAAACTTGTTGATCTCTTTATCTGGTCGCTTTGAACCAAACAATGCTTGAATCCATGTACCATCCGACTCCTTTCACTTCCCTCAAAACCCATCAGGATGATAAATCCAGCTTCGGAGTCACGACTGCCCTGGTCGAAAGCTTCGGCGATTGGCAGATCCGGAACGACA
The DNA here is from genome assembly GCA_030864175.1 of Neonectria faginata. Lineage (NCBI taxonomy): Eukaryota > Fungi > Ascomycota > Sordariomycetes > Hypocreales > Nectriaceae > Neonectria > Neonectria faginata. The sequence goes on along the minus strand of JAULBG010000006.1, from coordinate 2,641,236 downwards.
TCCTCTACCTCGACAACGGCGCTTTCGGTGCCTGTCCTACGACCGTCACGGAGAAGCAAAAGGAAATCCGACAATGGATCGAAGAAAACCCCCACGAATTCTTCGAACGATCCTACATCACATCGTTAGAGGCTAGCCGACTGGCCCTGGCAAACTTCCTACACGCTGACCCGAGTGACTTGGTCTTCCTCCCTGGCGCAACACACGGCTTGAACGTCGTTATACGGAGCCTCAGCTTCAACCACGGCGATGAGATATTGACTACAAATCACGCCTACAGCTCTGTTCGGATGGCTCTCGAGCACGTGGCAAGGCGAGATGGCGCTCGTCTCGTCGTTGTCGATCTACCTCTACAGGTGACTGGCCCCAAGGATGTCCTACAGCGAATCCTCGCCGGCACCACGCGTCGAACGCGGTTTGCAGTCATCGACCACATACCCAGCCGGTCTGGACTCATTCTTCCAGCCAAGGACATCGTTCGCGAGCTCGAGGCCCTTGGCATCGACACATTAGTTGACGGAGCGCATGCTCCGGGCATGATCCCGCTGGACCTGGAGGATGTCAACGCCGCATACTACGTGGCCAACTGCCACAAGTGGATGTGCGCACCGCGTGGAGTAGGGTTTCTTCATGTCCGTCGCGACCACGCCCACAACATCAAGCCACTGGTGATTGCTCGGTCGCCTTACGTTGTAGGCAGGTCCAAACACTCGAGTCTGGAGCATAGCTTCGGCTGGATGGGGACCTACTGTCCATCCGCCACGCTCACCTTGCCGCACTCCATCAACCACCTCGAGACGGTCATGCCAGGCGGATACAGCGGCCTCATCAGCAGAAACCACAATCTCACGGTCCTTGCGCGGAGGATCATCTGCAACGCTCTCGGCATCTCAATTCCATGCCCAGACTCCATGATTGCCGCCATGGCAACTATCCCGCTGCCCGACTCGCCTGGGCCCGAGCAGGAAGGGATGCTGCCGATTCAGCAAGCCCTGTGGAAGGAACACGGCATAGTCATCCCGGTGTATTCCTGGCCTTCGTACCCGAAGCGAGTGATACGGCTGTCGGTACAGGCGTATAACTCGCTGAATCAGTACCTGAAACTCGCCGACTGTCTGCGCATGGTGCTGTACAACGAACGGAACCCGGTGCCCAAGAAGATCAACCACTGGCCCTCCAAGTCCCTTCCGTGGCCAGACGTAAGGAGAGACAGCCATGACTCTGCGTACTCTTCCTCGACAGAATCCTCCTTGCCTTGCGGTTGCGGTCACGAGGCTCACACCAAAACCAAGAGATCCGATCGCCTGGAAACACCACATGAAGACATCGAAAATCCAACTCCGTGGCTTCTCATCTGGCTATCCCAGTCAAGGGTACGACGGATCCTGGAAGGCAATTTCGCCGCATATCCCGTCTCCCTGTTTCCCACACCCGGAGACACCGAGACACAGTTTTCTCTAGCAAGCGAGCCGAAACACCATGCCAACCTGGAGATCTCTCGAGTCACATACATGCTGTCCTGCATAAACCGACGCCGGATCCCGCAGATGATGGCCCGTCTTGTGTCCCAGCTACTGGAAACCGAGGATGTCATTGAGAACTGGCCCGCCGTGATGGGGACGTTTAGAAATCAAGCCCAGATCTTGACCCGCGCCATCATATTCGATACGGCTGCTCCCAGAACACCCGCCAAACTCCCCGTCACTGCCAACGATTTTGTCAGTCGCGTGGTGCCGTACGAAACGGAAAACCACGACGGGAATCTCAGTCTGATCTTTTGGCTGCGCATCTTGGCCGACTTCACTACCAAAGGCCAATGGTCTCCCACGCGAGTGACTTCGTTCCTGCAAATCCACTCGTTCCTCAAGGATCCGGTCGGTGGACTTCGCAACGACGTGGAGACGCCAACGGATGTGTTCCTTAGGGTATTCGACGGTCTGAAACCTGATCTTGAGGTCGTGAAGCCCAGTCAGGGGACTTGGGAGCAGATTGCCGCCCAGCTGGCCCTCGAATCGTCCTTTTTGTCACAGCCTCTGGTTGGACATGCAAGCTATGTTCATTTCTCAGGCGACCAACAGCTGGTGTACGTGTACGTGGACATTGTCAAACTGGCTCGCTCCGAGTTCGCTTGTCCGAAGATTGTCACGGGGATGATCAGTGAAATCACCAACCCAAGCAACAACGACCATGAGTGTTGCATTGCTCCCATTGCGATTGCTCACAGCTATCCGGTATGTTCCAGCCATGATGCTCGACCAGTTATCGTCGACGGCAACAACCGCATCGCGACAACTACTTTCTTGAGGTTCATCTCCATCTACGGGATCTCGGACGCCGCAAAGATGGAGGAGCAGCTGAGAGCGTACTGCCAAGAGCATGGGCTTGGACCTGTGTACTTTGTGGACTTTTGCGCTGTGATGCACAGGCTGCGGAATAGTGCCATGGACGTTCTGGACCAACTCAAAGCATGCAAGAATCTCGAACGGTTTGGCCATGTCCTACAGGTTCCAGCGCTGATCACGGAGGAAGCGTCTTTCTGCACCAAGGTGTTAATTGGCGAGGACGAGAACATTGCGCAGCCGGTGCACCAGAGCATCTTCGCCACGGACGATCTGCTCGTGGCCCTGCCGGCGAAGATGCAGACCCACGGGCGAGCAAAGGGATTCAAGGCTTTGCCTATTCGATGATGACTTGGAGACTGGCTGGGCAAAGAATAGATGTAGATACAATGATTGTTGCGCAAGGAATGGATTGAAAGCTTGCGACTGTCTACCTGTGTCCGACTGGACAATGACGGCTGAATACATGAAAACACCCCGTGAGCATCAATTTCCCATGGCCCAGTCCGCAGCAGCTACAGCGTGAATCTGTGCCGTGTCAAAGACCGGCAGGTCACTCCCAGCCTCATCAACCAAGAGCCCAATCTCAGTACATCCGAGGATGAGGCATTCCGCGCCGGCCTGTTTGAGCTCACTGATGATGGTGTAGTAGTCGATCCGCGAGCTGTGGTTGATGATGCCGTTGCAGAGCTCGGTGTAGATGACGGTATGCACCGTGTCCCTGCCCTCGTCGTTGGGCACGATAACCTGCAGCCCGAACTTGTCGGCCAGACGGGACTTGTAAAAGTCCTTCTCCATGGTGAAGCGGGTGCCCAGAAGCCCAACGGACTTGTACCCCGCCTTCAGGATAGCCTGAGCAGTCGGGTCGACGATGTGAATGAGAGGGAGATGGGCCTCGAGGCCGTGAGACACAAAGTGCATGGTGTTGGTACAGAGCACCAGGGCGTCTGCGCCTGCAAGCTTGAGCCTGGCGGCAGCGTCGTCCAACATGGCACCGGCTTCTGCCCATTTCCCGGCGTGTTGCAGAGCCTCGATCTCGGCAAAGTCGAAGGAGAAGACGATGCAGCGAGCCGAGTGCAGACCGCCTTGGACCTCGCGCACGCGGCGATTGATCTCCTGGTAGTACGTGGTGGTGGATTCCCAGCTCATGCCGCCGATCAAGCCCAGCGTCTTCATGGTGAAGGTCTTTGCCAATGGCCCGGAATCCATGGTTTGCGTGTTTGATTTGGTGGTGGTGGTGGTGGGGAAGCGGTGTTGTGCGAGGCGAAATGGGAAAGGTGTGTGTGAAGGAGTGAAGATATGCCATGAGTGGGGAGAAGCCAGTTGTCCCGATGATATCTACGACGTTTGGTCACGATTCCGGGTATACCAATAGGTGACAAGGTCGGCCTATCGGCCTGCCTCGGCTCCTCGATAGTTACTCTGCATATTTGTCTCAGCTGACGCGCAAAAGCGAGATTCGGGAAGGCATCTTAGATAGCCAAACCCTACTCAACACAGGAATGCACGGGTACTACCAGGCGACCCCTGTTCTGCAAGGGCGGACAGACGGAAAGTGCGGGTGTCACTAATTCATGGCTCCGTGGTCCGCAAGACACGACCCGAACTAAACGATAGATCTGCCAGGAGGCGAGACAAGGACCCGAGGTGCGAATGTGACGATAGCGCGACGCCCCGACGGAATGTGGAACTATACGCGAACGGTGCCTTGCTATCGGTATTGTCTGGGACTTTGACTACGAGTCTTAGGTACCGTCTCTTATAAAACGTTTGGTGTGACTTGGCCGATAGCCTCGTGTTTCCATAGGCCCAGTCTATGACACCACTCTTCTCTTCTCGTCTTTTTTCCATCTCCTCTCATTGTCAATGCTGAAGCTGAGTTGTGAGCTGCAACTCATCTTCTCAACCACTACCAAGATGAAGCAAGTTCAGAGCAGGATGTCATCCTCGTCTGAGAGAACCCCGCTGCTCCGTTCAAATGTCCGGGATGGATGCTACGGGGCGTCTGCTTGTGGCAGTCTCACCACAGAACCAAGCCCACAAGACGACGAAACAACAGCCATCTGCAAGGAACTGTCTTTTACGCGCTTGGCATTGATCATGAGCACGGCGTGGCTCGGAGTCTTCCTCGGAGCTGCCGATACAACGGTTATCGCCACCTTGTCCGCTCCAATATCAAGCGACTTCAACTCCCTCAGCCTGCTGTCCTGGCTCGCCACGGCGTATCTCATCGGCAATGCCATCAGTCAACCGATATCCGGCCGGTTGACCGATATCTTCGGCCGTGGCCCTGGATTGGCGTTTAGCAACGTTGCCTTTGCGACTGGCAACCTCGTTTGTGGGCTTGCCACGAGCCAGAAAGTCATGATCCTTGGTCGGGCCATTGCTGGCGTTGGTGGTGGTGGGTTGATGAGCATCCCCACGTTTCTCGGCTCAGATCTGGTCCCTCTTCGCAGGCGAGCTTTGGTAGGCGGGATTGCAAATCTATGGTATGGTTCCGGGGCCATGGTGGGTGCTGTCTTCGGTGGCTTCCTGAACGACTATACCAACCTCGGCTGGAGACTTGCCTTCCTGGCCCAGGTGCTCCCGTCCTTCCTCTCGGCCATCATCGTCTTCCTCTTGATCAAGGTGCCGCCGAAGCAGTCCAATAAGTCATACCTCAAACGCATCGACTTTGGCGGCGTGTTCCTCGTCTCTTCGTTCTTGACCTGCTTGGTGCTGGGTCTTAGCTCAGGGGGTAACATGGTCCCATGGACGCATCCACTCCCAATCACAGCTACCTCACTCTCGGCGGGCTTATTCATTGCCTTCATCTGCTGGGAACTCAAAGCTTCGCAACCAATCATCCCTGTCAAGCTTCTGCTCAACCGCACCATCCTTGCTTCATGTTTGGCTAGTGTGTGTTGCGCCGCCATCGCTCTGACAAGCGTGTTCTATGTGCCACTCTATCTCCAAGCCCGCGGAGATTCTGCGACCAATGCCGGTTTGAAGATATTGCCGTCTTCTCTCGGCACATGTGCTGGGGCACTCGCCCCTGGGTACGTGATGAAGAGAACAGGGAAGTATGTAGGACTGGTGATCGGCAGCATCCTGGCCCTGATCTTTGGAACTGGACTATTCGCGCTTCAGGATGACAATACTCCCACATGGATGACCTGTCTGGCATTATTTGTTGTCGGCGTGGGCTATAATGCCGTCTTCACCATTACGCAAATCGCCTGTCTTGCAGTGGTGGATCACACGCAACAGGCAGTGGTCACGTCGGCCACATGTACGTATTGATCCCTCGGATGGGAGTGTCTGCCAACTTCCCAGCCAAGAGAGTTTCGGATAGACAACTGACAGCTTTTTAGACCTGGCCCGGAGTCTAGGAGGCACCATTGGGATTACGCTTGCCTCTGTCGTATACCAGGCCAGCCTGAACGCCAAATTACAGAAGCGGTTCGGTGACCAACCAAACGCCACCGATGAAATTCAACGCATTCGGGACGACCTGTCAGAATTGCAGCGTCTGCCCAATGGGTGGTACGAGGGAGTCATCGCGTCCCTGATGGAGGCTTTTCAGCATGTGTGGCTGATAATGCTCGCTTGGGCGGTCCTGGCGTTGATCTGCATCTCGCCAATAAAGCAACATAAGCTTTACTCGACGTTGGAAAGAAAGTGAACCATGGTAACTAGTGGAACTGTGGTGTGTCTCTTTGGCAGTCAAGACCAGAATCACAGCACCAAGGAGATGACATCAAAGGATGTCGGGGGTCAGTGTTGTAATGTTAGATTAGTATTTCCTTAATCCCATGATCATAATAAATTATTCCACCAAAAAGATGCCAGACGGTTCTGTCAGTCCAAGTTCATGACTTGATCCCCATGGTGTGCATTCACTAGATGTGGCGGGTTCCATGTTGGGATGAGAGTGACAACATCTTCATATTCCACTCTTTCGGCGACGGATGACGTATAAGTCATCACATAGATTCATATGAATGCAAACATCATGACGGAGTCTCTATTATCCAAGCCAAAAATCCAATCTAGTCTATATGCGCCGCTCAGTGAGGAGTACCTTTGTAAAAAGCCGGTACTCCAACCATAGCCCAGACTATCGCATCCCATCTTTCGCGTCAACACTGCCGGCTTTCATTAGACCAGAATGATAGGCCCGACTGGCTTCGTAAGGTTCCGTAAAGCGCAGCTCCATCAAGGTTCTCACCACCATATGCTTTGGCGCTCAGCATATTGTTGGTGGCGATATCCAACGCCGGCATTCTGACATCCAAATCCTGCGCGATGCGCAGCGCGTGTTTGGCATCCTTGATAGTGTTTGCAACAGCGAATCCAGCCTGGCCTTCTTTAGGAGCATATGACCCTGTCGTCATTCGGCGAGAGTAGCCACCCAGAACAGGGCCAAAGTTCTCAAAGATGACCTCTTCCATGACTGAGGTACCGAGTCCGTTCTTCTCAGCGAGGACTTGCGTCTCCGCAATGGCTTCCAGGAAAACGACAAGGAGAACGTTACTGCCACTTATTGTCAGTACGTAGCCTTGGAGTTGGAAGTTTACAATGCACTCACCCGGTCACTTTGAGAAGCGACGAGTCTTTGGGGTTCTCGCCCATGTTGACAACCTTTCGACCCATGACACCAACGATCAAGGGCTCAAGTCGCTGAATAGCGGATTGGCTGCCAGCCATAGCGAACAGTAATCGCCCAGCTTCAGCGACGGTGTTTGCTCCGAATACCGGGGAAGCCACAAATTCGGCCCCAGCTGCTTGGAGCAGAGTAGAAACCTCAGTAGCCGTGTCAGGGTGCGTGGTAGAGCAGTCGATAATTGTCTTTCCCTTCAAGTCAATGTCTGATTGCAGCAACTCGTTGATTAAACCCTTTAGGACGGCATCGGTGGAGACCTGGGAGAAAATTAGCAACCAGAAAACATTTCCATGGGGTTTGAAACGTGCCATTAAAAAGACATCATCGCATTCGCGGCCCAGTTCGGTCATTCCATTCTTAGGCAGTGCGCCTGCTTGAGAGAGAGCCTCACCCTTGGAAAGGGTGCGATTAGAGTAAGTGAGAGCTGAGCCATCAGACTTGAGCTTCTTGTGAAGGTTCAGGGCCATGAACAGGCCCATAGAGCCCAGGCCGTACTGTATTAAAATATTTTTAGTGAGTCTTCGCAGGAGCTTTGCATGGTTTCTTACCCAGCCAACTTTACGAGTTTTATCCATGCTTCGGTGAGAGCAATACAAAATGGTAGACGGTGAGAAGCGAGAACCTTTTCCAGTGTGTGACAGTGCGTTCCTTTTATTCATTGTAGGTAATTATCTCTAACTCTAGATGAGGGCATTTTATGCCGAAAACGGATCCAACAAGCTATCTTCGCACACAAACAGAAGGACCGATTGATTGTGAGTCTGTACCCACATTCTATGTCTGTGTTTTCGTCTCCGACTCTTCTCTTCGTGATGCCGTGTATTGATACGCGATCCGACATGCTCCGGATCTACGCTCCGAAGAGTCAGCGATGAAGAGACTAAAAATGGGAGCTCCCGGAACGACCAGCCGGAGAATTTCCTAAGAAACCAAGTCAAAGAAAAGATAACATGGCGGCACTAGGGATGATAAGGTCAAGTAGGCCAAGACTTTGTGGGGCCGTATATCGGCAGCTTGCCGTATCTCACCTGAAGGCCGGATTAGTCACCGAAGTTCGGGCATCCGTTCCGAGTGACTTTAACCTCCTCTATCGTCGAATCTAGCCGATTTCGGTAGGCAAAGTGGTCATTTGAATAAAGGGAATTCTGTGTTGAGTGGATTTCAGAGTACAAAGGTTCAACAGTTAGAGGATAAGCTCTTCTGAACAACGCATCCTCACATCAGTTTTAAAAAAAGAACCTTTACCGAGAGCCGTTGATGTATTTATCTCTCCAAGTAGCCTCAGTCGTGGTAATATGTGGATTGCCTCTCTTGCTGGTCGTCATGAACTGGTTGTCAGATCATTACATTGATCTCGTCTGACTCGGACTTCCATCAATTCCAAGCTTGACCGGACTACCAAGTTTGGTTGGCTAGGCAGGCCATAGTAGTATCCTGCTTGGTCTTTGGAGATAAACGCGAGAGGCTAGTGGTCTATATTTGTTTATCTCTTCTAATTGTGCAATGAAGCGTGAACTTAAGATCTCCTAGACCTAGTCCACGTATGTAAAAACATCTTACCAAGGCCAATCTTAACCGCAGCGCAAATTCTAGCACTATGCTTTAACTACGGTCAACATTATTTCTCAATTCATGGTTTAGGGCACCAGATACTATATCTCAGGGTATAGATAGTTCTATACACGTTGGGTACCACTTGGGGGCCGGATGCTAAACTAAGGCGTAGACGGCAAGGGGCATTGACTACCCGATAGTACGCCTGCGGAGTCAAATCGCACCAAACAAAGGTATGGGTCCTTGGTACAATACTAGACAAGATGCCTTCAATAGGACCAGACAGAATTAGTGCAGTTGCAATATTGGCTCTAAATTCCATGAGGTCCCTGTCTGAAGATCCCATGTTCTATCGTGGCTATTCCAGTGTAACAGAAGCGAGAAATGCTACCTTATTTAAGTACCACTCACGGTTTAAGCAGGCCAGTCTTCCTGTATGAGAGTTACAAATCCGATATCAGTCCGTCGGGCGTATTTAACTACTCTTGAATGATCTGAGCCCATTTGTGGCTCTCATTCCCGTACATGATGTCCTTCAAGCACTCCTTCAATCTGGTAGCGTAGGGCGCAATCACCCGGCCTTCACCATCCTTCTTGGCAATCTCAATATTCACACCGTGGTACTGAATCGTGTTGACGGGCGAGATGAAGAACTTTAATGAAACTAGAATTAGTTCTAGAAATGCAATAAGATTCCATGAACTTACTGCAGTTTCTGTGATGAAGGCTTCCAACAGGCGACCTTCCTCAGACGCCAAGACCAATTCACTCATTGTGATTGATCTCTCACACACCTTCAAGCCCTGAAGATCACCGAGGTGTTTAGATCCATCGACAAACATCTCTTGGGCAAGTTCAAGAGCAGAACGTCGTGTAATTCTGTCTAGAATAATGTCCCCTAGTGGCGGCGTCACCAGCTCCAGCTCACCAGACTCCTTGTTACGAAGGATGTCGAAGGAGTTGCTTGCTCCAGCTTCCGTCACGTTGTCTTCGGGGCCGAAGAGCCACAGTACCTGGATGAAGCCCTCGTTGTTTGCGTTCTCTTGAGACACGAGCGTAGGTCCATAGTTGGCGCCCAGCTAGAGTCAAATATCAGCCGCCACTAGGAAACGTTTAGGAGACAATGGATGCTGGTTCAGAGCCTCACTTTTGTATTTCCAAAGCCACCAGGCCAGGCTCGCACTTGTCCACTACTACACTGGAGCTTCAAACCTGGGCCAGACTGGCCGAACTGCGGGAACAGCACGGCGACAACAAAAAGCATGGCCTCTGTCGGTCTGGTGACACCTAGCGCAGCGCTGGTTCCAATCACGGCTGGTCGAACGTACAGAAACGTGCCAGGGTCCGGAAGCCATCGTTTTCCGTCCACGGCAAGGAAAGACTGGTCAGTTTTCCAAGCTCTAGAGGGTCAATGTCTGGCAGCCCAACTCTCAGTGCTGGCGTCCGTAAGCGAGTGCAGTTCAGTTCGGGGCGGAAGAGACGGAGCTTGTTGTCGTATCCTCGGTAGGCTTTCAGGCCTTCCTACGTCACGTTAAGTGGGATGGCTTCTTTTGAGTCCAGGAATAACTACTTACGAAACATTCCGTGCCATAATACAGAACACTTGCAGTTGGCGGCAGGGAGAGGTTGCCGTAAGGCTGGATCACAGGCTTTGACCATCCGTCTGTCTTTTTCCAGTTCACAACAAGCATGTGGCTGGTTGTACAGCTCTGTGCCCGTCGACTTGGGTCATCTGGTGGTGGGACAGACCGTTCCGTCTCCGGATCCATGAGATCTACAGTCAGCATGCTGACATTCAAGGAAGTAAATCCGACACTCGAATCGCCCTGGACGTTGTTGGTTATAGCCGCCGGTGCCATCTTGATGACAGATGGAGGTGCAAACAACGATTTGGTGAGGTTGAAGTTGGGTAAGTTGGGTTCGTGACGATTTGCAGTGGAACTGGACAAGTTCACTACGTGTCTGGAACTCTCGTGGTCCTGTTCTAACATGGCAACGAAGAAGTTCATTAACTTCATCCCAATACTTCCCAAAAAGGCATTAATGAACGACAGGTGCTGGAGAACATCGAGTCTCCGCCGCCACTGCAATGACTTAACTATCCTTATCTCTATCGGATCAAATGACCAAACTTGCAGTATGGAGTAAGTCTTTGAGGAATTGGCGCAATCGCATGATCATTCGTAAGCGCTGAACATCGTAGAGTGCTGAACTTTCCTGGCGTGATGTTTCGGGTCTAAAGTTGCGAGTTTCATATAGGCTCAGGTGGCGGGATATTTTGGCTTCACCGTCTGTGGAATTCTCTTCAACCAATTAGCAAGTCTAAACGAATCTCAACTGTGTCATTTCGCATCGGAAATACAATCGCCCTTTGGTCCGACTTGCCTTAGTGAGTTGTCACCTATCAACAACTAAACGTGAATGCTGGTTGGCGCAGGGAGCCGGCGATAAGGATCCTGGGTAGCTGAATGTGGTAATATTGTACGTGATAAGCCGTCAACCGACGCGTGAGAGGTGATAGCGATGCTACCTCTCTCGTAATTGCGTGACCATATTAATAAAATGGCCTCGGAACCTCATCCAAGGACTTTCTAGGATGTCATCATCGACACCGAGACCGAATTGAAGCCATGGCGAACGCGTCGACCAGCGACAAGGACTCCAGTGCCCTCAACTACGACTTGAAGGCCAACGAATCTGTCGGCAGACTCGGCACGGAGAAGGCCAAGGGTATCCAATATGTCCAAGACGTGGAGATTGAAGATGGGGAAATCGAGGACTCGTAAGTTGTACATTGCCTCATAGCCATTGTGTCCGCTGATGTTGACCTCGATTTAGTCCGTATGACGAGGTCAGAGCCATTGTGCCTCCGGTCGATGACTCAGAACTCCCCGTGAACACCTTCCGAGCATGATTTCTGGGCATTGTTTCGACTATTGTCTTTTCGGGAATACTTCAATTCTTCCACCTCCACTCACCGCCTAGTAAGTGTCTGGCCTCAGTACTATCATGTCAACAGACATCCTCCTAACCTATGCAGTCTTTCTCGCCTCGTATCTCGTCATCATCATCACATTGCCCGTGGGCCACTTCATGGCGCGCGTGCTGCTAGAAAAGACGCTGAACGTGTTCGGCTGGCAATCCAGCCTAAACCCGGGTCCTTTTAACCACAAGGAACATACCATCACGGCCATCATGACGACGCTGGTCTCGGCCTTTGACAACGGCTCCTTGGCGTCGGTTGTGTACGTGGCCTTCGACAAGTTCTTGGGCATTCCCATTTGCCCGGGGTTCCGCTTCATGTTCTTGCTCACCACGCAGGCTCTGAGCTTTGGCTTCGTGGGCATGTTCCATCGCTTCTTGGTGCGTCCGGCTATTTGCATCTGGCCCGGCGCGTTGCCCACGTGCTCGATGATCTATGCCTTCCACAACCCTTTGTTCCACAACCAGATTGCCAATGGGTGGAAGGTCCACCGGATGAAGTTCTTCTGGCTGGTTTTGGCCATTGCTGGGAGCTGGCAAGTCGTGCCGAGCCTCTTATTCACGTCTTTGACAACGTTTGCTTGGATAACCTGGATCAGACCCAACAACGTCACCTTGAATCAAGTCTTTGGCGCTACGACGGGAATGGACTTGCTTCCTCTTACGCTTGACTGGAACCAGATGTCCGGATACCTCTCTTCGCCTTTGGTAGTACCCTCTTGGGCAGTTCTCAACATCTTGGGTGGGAGCGTTCTCTTCCTCTGGATCATCTCCCCTGCGTTGCACTGGACGAACGTGTGGTATGGTCGCTACTTTCCGTTCTCTTCATCGAGGACCTCTGACAATACTGGAGCAGCCTACAACGTCAGTCGCATCATGAACCCCGACTTCAGCATTAATGACGAGGCTTACGCTGAGTATTCCCCCGTCTTCCTCTCAACGACCTCGGTTCTATCCTACGGTCTCGGCTTCGCTTCGATTACTTCTATCCTCGTCCACACATATCTGCACCATTGGCACCTGCTCTGGAACAGCCACAAAACTGCCATCAAGGGGAAGGAGGACGAGGCCGAAGACGTCCATGGAAAACTGATGCACGCATACAAGGCTGTCCCTGAGTGGTGGTACGGCATCGCGTTCGCTGGCCTCTTTGGCATCAGCATCGCTTTCCTCTATGTCTATGACACAGGCTTGCCTTGGTGGGGGCTGCTTATCAGTGTCCTCCTCAACGTGGTGTTGCTGATCCCAATTGGACTGATAAAGGCAACGTGCAACGTGACAGTCAACACTGGAGTCTTTGCAGCACTGATAAGTGGCCTGATTTGGCCGGACAAGATGGTAAACAATGTTGTCTTCAAGGTCTTCACACTTGTTTGCACATTCCAGGGCCTCGGCTACATCCAGTCGATGAAGACTGGCCATTACAAGAAGATTCCCCCTCGCATCACGTTTGCGGCCCAGTGCTTGAGCATTATCATTTCATGGGTCGTGCAGACAGCCGTCGAGCTTTTGGGCCATCCCCAACGTGGAGGGGATTTGCACCGAGGATGCTGTCAACAACGTAAGCATCGACGACGAGATGAAGGGACTAAGCCAGAATGCTGACATTTTAAGTAGTTCTACTGTCCTCTTGCGAGCGGATATGCAGCCAACGCAGTATTCTGGGGCCTCATCGGACCGACGAAGCTCTTTGTGTCTGGTTCCATGTACGCCACTATGCTCTGGTTCTTCCTAATCGGGGCTATTCTCCCCGTTTTGATGTATTCCTCGGCCAAGAAGTTTCCTGAGAACAAAATCCTCGACAAGGTAAGGGTGTATTTCTAGTTGGTAGTATCACATGCTAATCCAAGATGTAGATCCATACGCCCGTAATCTTTGCATCGACATCCTCGATCCCCCGTGCAACTGCGGCCAACAACATTTCGTGGGGGCTCATTGGTCTCGTTTTCAACATGTGGATAAAACGTCGGTACCGCTCTTGGTGGTCCAAGTACAACTACCTGCTCTCTGCTGTGTTGGATTCTGGACTCGCAGTTACGACGTTCCTGGTCTTTTTCTGCCTGACTTATCCGGGCGTTTCCTTAACTTGGTGGGGGAGCACTATCGCCGACCAGACTGCGGATGGAATGGGACTGCCTCTGGATACCGTGGAGCCTGGCAAGTCTTTTGAGCCAACTGCGTGGCACTAAATCTCCGGGGCGATGGGGATTGCCATTGTTGGGTGACATTGGCTTCTTTCTCCTTCTTAATTGGCTTGGCCTTGTACATGATCGACTTTTGAGATTGTTAATCCATGATGTGCCCGTTGAACGCGGTCACAACTCCTGCTTTCTGTGATTAATCTGTACCAGTGCCTCCTCCGTGTTTTCATCTTGATATATGAATCTAGGACCGCCATTTACTACTAACTCATGTAGCAATTAGTTGGAGAAATGAATTAGCCTGGGCCTTTACTGACTTGACAATCAACCAGGTGGCGGTACGAACGCTTCCAATTACCTCCGCGTATGCTATTTCGATCTTTAGAACTGTCTTATTATAGTCTAGGTTCTACTGAGAAGCACTACACCAAAAGTCTTGTCGAAAACCCAACCCCAGGCGTTGTGGGAATCCCGTCTAGATGAGCAGTACCATCGGCCTCCTCCTCTACATACGACCATAGCTCTTAGAAAATACGGGATCCCGTCCGCTCTCCCTTAGTCAAGCTGAGAAGCGGTGAATTAGTACTCGGGTCGGTGACGACCGGGGAATCCTCACTGTTGTATGTTTTTTGTTGTCTTTATTTTTGCCTCCGATTGCCATCGCCTATGTAGACTATACTCTTCAGTGGGAGTCTGGAAAGCCGCGTTCCCCATGTTCCTATTCTCTACGTTGATTGAACTCTTAACAATAGTGAACTTGCAAATTTTGTGTACTCGTAAAAAGGAATCATCTTGTGTTTTGTGGACCTTCTCTTAGTCCTCCACTAAACTAGTCTCTAGAACTCTCCATCCGCCATCCAGGTTTATATTAGATGAGGCGAGATCTCAGGTTGGTTAATAGGTACCATATACCCAGCTTTATCCACCGTTACAAACGCAAACCTGGATGCTCGACTAGCATCATGCGTTGCGAAAGCTCTTACCTCTTTTATTGACCTAGCCGTGACTATTTTGCCATCTTTTTGAGCAAACCAAGGCTTCAGAGACTGAGAAACAAACTCAGCTTGACCAGCCCAAGACAGTCCCTCGGTCCATCTTAGGTTGCCTGCTGTATTGCACGCCAGGTCGAGGTTCCCATTGTAGACTAATACGTGTACTCCTGCCTGCAGGACGTATTTTACCTCGGTGGCTGTGTTGACGAACAAGTCGTTGCCGTTTGAGAAGAGTTCATGAATGTCCATGTTGAGTATAGTAAAGTTGAGACCTTGGGAAACATTCAGAGCCTCTCGCACGTGGGCGTGTTTGCGTACTCTTCAACCGTTAAGACTTCAGAGTAGCAATACTGATCGACCTCGCAGATGCGTGTGATATCAAACGGATCTCGGCCACCCTCTCCTGTCTCATTGTCGAAAAGGGCGTGGATTTGACTACTGCAGAAAGAATCTGCGGCTGCCACAAATGAGTCGGATGGAAATTCCATGCCCTCGTCCACATAGGAGAAGCCAGTGCCGGCAGGCTGGTCAATGAAGATCATGGAAGAGTTCTTTGACCAGGAGAAGGGATTTTGATATGTGCTAGGACCGTTTTGTTCTATCAAACACGGACCAAGTTCTAGCATCATGCCTTTGGAAAAGTTAGAGTTGAGTTGGTTAACTTAGTATCGCCAACTTACCGATGAGACCACTGCAGCCTGGACCGCCGGTCATCCACAAGTTCAGCGGATCATTCTTGGGATCGTTCAAGCTCTCAAAGTACCCTGGTATTGTTAGTTTTCATTCAGTACGGACAAGTCGAGGACGGTATCTTACAGAAGAAGAAATGTTTGCCAGTTGTGTCAAGCCAGCCGGTATACTGTTTTGAGCCGACATCGCAGAGACTGTCGTCTTGCTCAAGGATACGGATGGAGTGATCGGGATAGTCAGGACTGCTATGCACGGTGTACTCTGCTTCTTTTGCTGCGAGGATCTGTTGGCGGTCTATTGTTGCGGCAGACGTAGTGCCAATGGCAAAAGCCATCCATACTATACGGCTGATGAGTCGACTCAGATTCGCCATTGTGCACAGAGTCTTGAGAAAGCGATAAGATAAGAATCAAACGAGGATCAAGCCTTACAACACGGTGCAGGGAACCAAGGAACAGCAATTTCCGCGGTTTCGCTTGTTATCAAGAGTCTCATCATCAACGCCCTGGTCGATCCGAGTGATGTATCGACCTTACTATCCCAGGTAAGAAGATACGGAGTCGACAAAGCCGTCTTTGACTGTCTTGGTTTCCATTCTCGATGCAGGATCGGGCTAAGATAGATCCCTGTTCCAAGGCTTAAGCTGTCACACATATTGATAACTTAATATTAGTTGATATTCTACTGTATCACTCGCTGCATCCGATAGCCTCCATGTGACGAGGACACGCCCTGCAGTCTTTAATTCCGGTTCTGTGTGAGGTCCTCGATTTGACACGATGTCTGAGGCTCTTGCAGTAACACTGCTGCTGACGCAGGATGGAATCACTAACTCGCATTCCAATCTCTGGAGTCCTCTTCTGATACTCCTTGCCATCATTTCTGTGTCAATAAGAGCAATATTCTTACTTTGGCGTCGACCTCGCCAGCAAATTACATACTTGCATTCGACATCACACATCCTCATCAATGCGGCAAATACGACGGCCGTTTTGACTTGTCTTACCACCAACACATCGGAAATAGTTGCTAGTTTTAAGTCGAAAGATGTTATTTCTGAGCTTGCCTGGGTACGTTGAACCTTAGACGTGCATGGATTGAGTGTAACTAACAAGGTATTAGATATCATGTCTCCTCTGTCGAATTGGGTACTTTACGTTTCTTCGACATCGTCAGGGGTTTCATCTTCTTGCGAACTGCTTTTCGTTGAGTGTACTCGCTTTCATCATCACTCCGGTGGATATCTACCCTTTGGTGGTGATACACGACAACCAACATGCATTGCTGAGCCATGTCCACGCAATCTACATGACGGGAGCAATCTTAGCTGCTGTCATCCTCCCGCTCATCACTCCCTCTCACTGTCGTATTGAGGAGAATGGGCTGGCACCACATCCATCAGCTACGTGCTCGCCAATTGTCCGCTGGTGGACATGCGGGTGGATCAGCCCCTTCGTTACGACAGCTCACGCAAATCGTGGTGGGACTGCTCCCATTAATCTCCCGGCTTTGACGCCAACGACTAACCCACGAATGTGGTCTTCACGCCTACAAGAAGCTCGTTTCAAGACGGGCTCAACAGTCCGAGCTGTGTGGATTCTCTTCAGGCCCCGATTTGCTATCATGGCTTCTTTCATGGTCCTTTGCGGGTTTGCAGAGTTTATTGGGGCTATTGGACTGCGCAGTCTTCTCGGATACTTGGAAGGGTCAGTTCCTAACGGCTCTTTTCAACCATGGTTTGCGGCTGTTCTCTTTGGCGCCTCGCCTATAGTCCGGGGCTTGTGTATGCAGACCTTTGAATCGTTCTCAACGGACACGATATGCCACTTCAAGTCCATGGTTACCAGCACGATTTTCGGAAAAGTTACTCAAACAGAAACCGGGAATGCGTCCGGACTCTAGGCAGGTCACCAACCATGTTGCTGCGGGCCTCGAAAAGATCTCCGTGCTTCGATACAGTGTCATAGCAGGCTTCATGGTTCCCGTCGGGGTTGTCGTTGCCAGTGTTTACTCTACCAGACGATGGGATGGTCCTACATGCCCGGATTGGCCATTATTGTGGTCACTCGCGTTTCTATTTCGTGGTATATCAGTCAGTTTCAGGGCCACGCGCAGTCTGTTGTCATGGCCGCGATCGACGCCAGGGTGCGTCGGGTGAGCGAGGTTGTGAAAGGGCTGCAGACGGTTCAGATGCTGGGACAAGCGGCGGCATTCCGGGAATGGATTGATGAGGAGCGAGAGAAGGAGCTGCAGGCCATATGGGCCAAGATGGAGATTGTCGTTGCTTCAGACACATTGTCAGCCGGCTTTGTGTTGATATCACTCATTGTTTCCCTCTCGTTGTACACCATGCTTGCTGTACTACCGCTTACGCCTACCATGGTTTTCACTGTCGTCTCCATCTTGAACACTCTCAAGAACATGATGTCTTTGGCGGTGGTTGGATTCAGCACCCACGCCCACGCAATGGTTTTTTTTTAGAAGAGTTCTGGCGTTTCTGGACGGCGAACTGTCCCAGAGTGACGATTGGATGAGCGACTCGACCGAGTCCAGGTACACGGATGACGAGCCTAGTGTCTCACAATCAACATTTGGGGCGCAAAACGCTACGATCCAGGTTTATGGAAGTGATGGAAGTACAAGGACCATCTTGAAGAAGGTCAACTTTAGGCTAGTGAAAGGTGGCTTAAACGTTATTGCTGGCAAAACAGGATATATTCTGGTATACTCCTCACCGGATTGTTCTAACATAGTGATTAGGTCAGGGAAATCGACGTTACTCAAAGGCCTTCTGCATGAAGCTCACCTGTCTCAAGGCGAACTTGGCCTTCGGTCGAGCCCCTTTGAGAAGATCTCGTACGCTGGTCAGGCGCCTTGGCTTCAGCAAGTGACAATCCGAGAGAATGTTTTGTTTGGGTCGTCATTTTCCGAGCGAAGATACAATGAGGCCATTCAGTCAACAGGCCTTGAGATTGACCTCAGAACTCTCCCTGACGGCGATGCAACAGTTATTGGTGAGCGTGGCCAGTCTTTATCTGGAGGCCAAAGAGCTCGCGTGGCTCTGGCAAGGGCTGCTTTCGCCGACACGCAGGCCGTCTTGCTGGATGACGTGTTGTCTGCTCTAGATGCCACCACGTCTCGATTGGTTGTCGTGAAATGCATTCTTGGTGATTGTATGAAGGGAAGAACCGTTGTCTTGGTGACTGAGGACTTTCAATGCCGCCAAGAAGCAGACTTGTTTCTTGAGCTGAATGACGGGAGAGTTACAGAGACTCAAAGACTAGCCGGCGCGAAGTCGGCGAAAAGCACTGGCGTCACAGTTTCCGAGACTGAGTTGCCAGACGATATCCTCGAAACCTCTTCAGATACCACGGCGTCTCCGAGAAGTAACTCCCTTAGCACCACTGAACCTTCGCCGAAGAAGACGGAAAAGCTCATCACCTGTTTAATTGGAAGGATGTCTATCCTCAACTACCTGAGACTGTTCGGTTCTGCTTGGTTTTTATGCTTGTTTTGCTGCATTATCCTGAGCTCCCAAGCAGCCGACGTGGCCCTGTCCTTCTGGTTGTCGATCTGGTCGGGCAAGTATGAACACGAGATCAGTCAACGTCGCCAGGAACTTCCAAGTTCCTCCTTTTATCTTACGGTCTATGGAGTTATTAAGATTATTCAGTTATCCTTGGTCTACGTGTCTAGCCTACTCTTCTTCCGCAGGGCTCTTCGAGCAAGCCGCACGGAGCATTCCCAGATGATCACGTCTGTTCTCGGAGCGACGCTCACCTGGGTTACGACCACACCTGTCGGGTGGATCTTGAATCGATTCTCGTCGAATATGTTCTCGTTAGACAACACCATCACGGAGTTGTTCAAGCAGGTGTTGGAGAATTTCCTCGCCATTGGGTTCCGACTCGCTGCGATCTTGTCGGCTCTTCCCTCATTCATTGTCCCTGCGATCTTTCTACTTGGATTAGGATTGTACATCGGCCAGATCTATCTTCACGGCTCAACTGCAGCGAAAAGGGTATACGCTGCGGGTCTATCCCCAATTATTAGCGGTATTACCCAAGTCATTTCGGGCATCGAGGTCATTCGAGCTCATCAGGTGCAACCGGTCTTTCATGAGCAGTTCCTGCAGTATCTCGAGCATTACTTACAGGGCTGGGAAGCTGTTAGTGCGACGCAGAGGTGGCTGGCTGTCAGAATGGATTTCTTGGCTGGCCTGATATCGCTTTTGACGGCTGTTCTCGCGCTGTCGTCGCGGGACGCTGGTCCCGACGTTATTGGATGCAGCATGACGAGTTCAACCACTCTCTGCACTGCTCTCTTATGTATGCCCTTGACCTTTAGTAAACTGAGGAAGATGCTAACAGACAGGAAGACATTGTATATCTATCGAGTCTCTTGTAGGTTGAGATGAACTGCTTCCAGCGTATTGAGGAGTACATCCACATGGTACCGCAGGAGCCTAGGATTGTAGAGAACAATATCCCATCTCACAGTGTCCCCGGGTGGCCACACAATGGGAACGCGAAGATGCAGAATGTCTCTGCCGGCTACACAATAGACGGCGACGTGGTGTTGTCCGGGATTAATCTTGAAGCGAAGCCCGGACACCGAGTTGCAATCGTGGGGCGGTCTGGCAGCGGGAAGAGCTCGCTTGCAGCGACTCTTCTTCGACTGACGCAAAGGTTTCAAGGCCAGGTTCTCATTGATGGAGTTGACATGAAACTGTTGATGTGCATGAGCTGCGTCAGCGGATTTGCTTCATCCCCCAGAGCCCAACGCTGTTCACAGGCACGTTGAAGTTTAACCTCGATTTCAGTGGCAAGATCCTAGAACATGTGCTCCAAAAGGTTATATCAGGCGTTCTGGATGATCTTGACGCGACGAAGCAGGAAACGCAAATAGAAGCAGACGGGGCCAACTTGTCACAAGAGGAGCGACAGCTCATTTCTCTTGCGCGCGCTCTTGTAAGTGACGCGCGGGTTGTCTTGATTGACGAAGCCACAGCCAATCTGGATGCGGAGAGCGAGGAAAGGATACAGAGGTTGTTGAAGGAACGGTTCATGAGCAAGACTTTGATTGCGATTGCGCATGGCCTTGAATCGATATCGCAGTTTGACTGGGTGTATGTGATGGATCAGGGAAAGATTGTCGAGGAGGGAGACCTTAAGAAGCTGATGGTGCAAGAAGGAAGGGAGTTTTGGAAGTTTTGGCAGGCGACGAGTGATTTGTAAAGTAAATAAAAGAGTGTTTATCTTGATGAACTGCCATATTGGGTATCAGTAAGCATGGGCTCAGTTAAGTTCCATCCGTCTAGTTCACGTTAATAGCCTAATTGTCGCTACCATCACGCATTTGCAGCGACGAACAAGTGCCGACACACACTCGAACGGTTATCTTGTCCCTGAGTTAGCCGGACCGCCGTGAGTGACTGACTTCTTGCAACCGAATCCCCGGCATCTTTATCTACAAGGGGTCTTGCGGGCGGTTTGGACGGAGATACGACCCGTCGCGCCATGAAGCATGAAGATAAGAAAGGAGAGAGGTCGCTCGGCTTGCCGTCTCCGAGACTGTGACTCTGCCAATGAATCTCTCTCTGACACATCAATTGGCGGAGCAGCGGCGAATCCGAGACACAGACTCGTACAACAACCGTCCAAGTCGAAGCTCTCTCTATCGGCTTCATCGTCGGCCAAATTCCCAACATATCTCCCCCGTCGGATTCGTCTCCACCAGTTCCCAAGACCGGCCCCCCGCGGAAGCGAAATGTCACGTCCTGAGACCGGAACGGGTGCGTGACCTGTCGGAAGCGCCATCTCAGATGCGACAAGACTCACCCAGAATGCAACAACGTTTGTGTCCACAGATGTCCAAGATGCAACCAGTATAACTGACTGAAGCCTGTAATTCATAGTGTCTGAAAATGAACCGGCTGTGTGAAGGCTACTCCAAGAGAATAGCATTCTCCGATGAGACCGTCTTCGTCACCCAGAAAGCCCAGGGCAATCTTCCCAAGCGGGCAAGAGGACGGGCCATGAGAAAGGTGATAACAGGCGCGAGTCCAAGCAGTGGGTTTGGCGATGTCATAGCCGAGGACGCCCTTGTTACTCTCGAGAAAGCCCAAGACAACGGCGGAGACGCTACAAACGATGCCTTGGTGCTGGCGTCTGACAATGGTGACTGGATGTCCTAGGAATGGGCACTCTTGCTGTGGCCTCACGATGATCCAGCGTTGACCCTTGATGGTGTATCGCCTTCTTCGCTGTTGGAGATGAACTAGAATGCCTCGAGAGGATTCCTGAACATGACTTCTTCAGATCTTTACTCGGCCAATGCTGTCACTTCTCCCATCCTGCAGCCTCTTCCAGAAATTCCCATCGGAAGCGGCCACGCATCTCGGTTATTCTGCTTTCCCCAAGACAAAGATTACTTCCAACGGCTGCGAAACGACGAAATCGACGGCCTCGCCATGATCTTTCCCATACGAGACATGCACGTCAACACTACAGAAACGCGCTGCAATGCGTCAGAAAAGCCTTCCCTCAGGAATCCCCAGCGGCATTTCAACATGTAAACCAGGACGACCCGCTAGGTTGGTTTCTGACGCGTCTGCTTCTCGCCAACTTCGACTTGTGTCGCGGAAACCTAACCTCGTGGCGCCATCACCTCCGAATAGCGGGCAGGATCTTCAGTTCATCGCATCAAAGGCTTCTGTCTGCGTCACGCGGCCGTCAGCTCGCTCACGCTTTTGCGCGGATGGCGTTGCTTGTGGAACTACAGAATAGCGATTTGGCACTCACTAAAGTGCAGGACATGAACCCTGGTGTCGCCGGCCAGCTCATCTCCATTATGGAGGAGTCCGAGTCGTCTCGCGACCGGCTTCTCGCCTTGATCAGGAACGTGAGCAAGCTGGAGATCAAGTTCCGCTATCGACCTGAGCTACATGATAAATGAACTCGGAAAATGGCCCTCATTGACGCGAAGCTGACGGAATGGCAACGAAAGTTGCCATCATCTGAGCTTCCCGTTGATACTGGCGTTGCAGAATCTGTCAGATTCCCCGTTGATCCCGGATCTTCGATGCCTTCACTGGAGGTTACGCCGCTGACTTTTCCCAACTCTTCTAATCCTTATACGTCGGCTGCCAACTATGCCCACTTCCTCTGCGCTCGCATGCGCGTCCGCACCCAATACCTCCCAAACGGCGGCATGGTGAACGTGAACCCCCCCGAAACAGAATCCACAGTCCTGTACACCTGCCGCATCGCAGCTGGACTGTCTCCGCGTGGCTGTGCGCGAGCAAACGCCTTTGGACACGGCATGATGCCAGCGCTGGTCGGGTCGTACCGCTGGATCACCAGTGCTCAGGCTCGACATTGGATCACGTCGTGGCTTCGTGGCTACGAGGAAGAGGGAGGTCGCGAAGGGCTCTGGAATGTGCAACAGACGAGACGGTTGTTGTCGTTTTTGGACGATGAGGCTCATCGCAGGCGGTCTAGCTCGGGACGTTGGGATATAATTGCGGCTAGGATCGAGGATGAGGATGATTCAAGTGATGGCGAGTACCTCTCCGATGGGTCGCTGGCAGACGCGTCTCTAGGAAGTCCAGGGGAGTTGGAGTGGTCTTTCTCTCCTTGTGTGACTCTGAGTCCGTTCAAGGTGGTAGTGCACTCTCGGTCGCCCAGCGGGTGGGCAACTGACCACTACGTTTTATCATAGTCTAGGTATGAGACGCTACGGAATAGACACAGAAGGTGAGTAGGTTACGCCAACAACGCCTCCGTCAATACACCCTCTAACTCCCTGACAGCGACACGGCTGGTCGTCTGGCCAACCATGATGTAGAAGACATTGCCCAGCACCCGGGAATGAACGTTCCACCGTCCGTCTTCATAGCCGTCTCGCAGTCGAGCCTGGAGCGACAAGGCCGCAGAGCTCTTGTATCCTGTGGCGCCGTCGCTGCGCAGAGTGATGGCGATGACGCTTCCCAACGCCCAGACGCCGCTTACACGGGCGGTGTTGTGCGAGATAGTGTCGATGAAGGCGCGGGACCAAGCAGACCAAACAATAGAGTCGTTTGCATCTCTAGGGGTATCAACAGGGGCTGAGGAGTCAGGTGAGACCCAGCCATCGGTCTTGAAGGCATCCCATGCTCCACGCTTTTCCATACTCTGCATCTCCTGCAGCGACTCGAGCGCAACTTGACATCCCACAGCGTGTGCCGTGTAGCTATGCCCGTGCAGCAGAGCATCGCTCTTATCGTCGCTGAGAAACGCCTCGTGCACACTATCGGAGGCCAGAGTCGTACACATCGGGACGAGTCCTCCGGTTAGGAGCTTTGCGTGCACCGAAACATCGGGGTGGACGCCGAGGAAGGAGGATGCGGTGTAACGGCCGAGACGGTACAGGCCGGTGAAGACCTCGTCGAACACGATGGGGAGGCCCATCCAGGTTTTATCGTCTGCTTGGGATGACAAGATAGAGGCGGGCGTCGTGGTGAATAAGTGAGAAGAGCGGCGGACAACGTTGATGAGGGTGCGTTGAAAGAGGGGATCCCTGGACTTGTTAGTTTCGTTCCAGAGACAAATGTGAAAGATAAAAGACTTACACGAAGATCATACCCCCGGCACCGAGGATAACGGGTTCCATCATCAACGCACCAAACTTGCGTCCCTGATTTTGGAGTGTTTCGAGAGTCCGCTCGATATACGCCTCATACTTGCGAGCAGCCGAGGCCTGGTCTCTCCCCTCAGTATCAAACACATCAGCCACAGACGTAAATTCCTCGCCATTGCCTAGATCAGTCTTCAAGCCGTCCGGCACATCGACAACCCACTTCCCCTCCTTGCACTGCACCGTTGGGTAATCAAACCAGAAGCCCCTGCCCTCATACCACTCCACCTTTTCGTTAAAAGTGCACGGCTCAGCGCAGTCCATGGCTCCAATGGTATCTCCGTGATAACTCCCCTTCAGCCCGAGGATGCCCAGCTTTGTGTCCTGGTCCCAGCCGTAGCGCACGCGGGCCGCGCGCAGAGCCATCTTGACGGCCACCTCGCAGCCGGTGCTCCCGTTGTCGGAGAAGAAGACGCGGCTCAGACGCGGGTTCTGCAGGCCCTGGAGGAGGTTCTCAGCCACAGCCATGGCGGGCTCGTGGATGGCTTCGGCGAACATGACGTGTCCGTAGCGGCCGGCCGCGTATGCCGCTGCGAGCGTGAGCTTCGGGTTCGCGTGGCCGAGGCCTTGTGTCCACCATGAGGCTGAGCCGTCGAACGAGGGACGGAGGAGGCTGATATCGGGAGAAGGGGATGAAGTGGTGGGCTGAGTCTGAAGGGTTTGGAAGTGGTCGCCGTATGCCGAGTCGATGGCTGTGATGCGTTCAGGAGTGAGGTGCTTCTGTTGCGTAAAAGGATACCAAATGCTCCGATACGCCTTTGCAGGCATTTCGTCCAGTCGGGCGATGCGGGTTTGATGCCGTTTGTCCAGCTGGAGCAGAACATTGTAGACTGCATTTTCCTCGCTGGACTCATTGTAGTACTCCGCCATGTTCTCCCTATCAATCCTCGGGTTTTCGTGCCTCGTCGGCGGCGGGCCAACAGTTTCGACCGAAATCCCATACTTGTCACCAAAGTAATCGGCCAAATAGCGATAGTTCTCATGTACCGGTTCGCGGAACAGCAACACGCTCTCGACATCGTACCCTCGAAGCCGCAGCGACTCAAACGCTGAGACGGTCTGCGAAATGCCCCCGAGCTTAGAGTCGCCAATGAGAATCACGGGCATGCGCAGCGGCGCGTAGAGATCGGCCTGGCACGCCGCCGGCTGTTTCGAGGAAGAGCCAGCCGGATCCTTGGTGGGCGCGCTGGGAGATGTGCTGGTGGATTTTGGCGAGGACTTCGTGGTCTGTGGGGATGGGCTTTGGACGGTGAGTGTCGATTGGTAAGTAGGAGGTTTGGTTTATTGTACCTTGCTTGAGACTTCGGCGGCTGCGTGAGGGCTGGTGGGAATGTCCCACTGGAATAATGTCTCGATGTTGGTGCTAGGCGCGTAATTCTCAAGATGCCTGCATCGTGTTAATTCCCAGATGATTGATTTGACCAGAAACAATGTCTGTTAATAGTCAGTTCTGATTCTGTTGAGATTGCAGTGTTTTCCAGCATACACCTATCATCCGCTTCATCCTGCGGCCCCGTCGACACAGGCTTCAAGTAAGAGACCTGCTCATCCTTCCAGATCCTAGACGCCGAATTGCACAGAATTGTCGTCAGGATCGTCTTCCCCACGTCGGTGTTGGCACCGTAAACCTGGTGCACGCGGAGGGCGCGCCATAGCAGAGCACCTACGGGCGGCATGGCAGAAATAGCGAGGGATTGCGAATGAGGCCTGAAGTAACTAAAGCGAATAGTTGGAAGAATGCCGTCCCATAGGTTATATCGGCTTTGCTCGGCAGTTGGACAAACAACAATCCGGATCCTCAACAAAGACTCGACACTGATTAATTAGAGGGGGGAAATGCCGTAAGCCTAGTTGGATGGATTGCATGCAGATCAACGTTGAGTCTGTCTCATGTGGCCATGGCCTATCAACGTGAGGTCAACCAAGACATTTAGCAATGCTCAAGACAAGACATATTACTAACCTCCATATAGTACTCAGTCTAAGTACAAAAGAATTATCGTCAAAGTCGAACATTCACTCAACCCTGACATGTGATCTCCATCGTAAATCTCTCAAGATCCCCTCTCCTCTCCCCTGAGCATCTCCACTTTCTCTGGGGTAGTCACTCTAGTGCCTCCTCTGTCCATCCTAGCGCCTTCACAGTTCGGATGAGCGGCCCAACGGACTGGTCCTCTCTAGCCAACAAGAACTGGCTGAAAGCGCGCGGCTTTTGGCGTTGCAGAGAAATTATCCCGACATGATTTGCCTCAACCCCTGCTTTCCCGGCCGGTTGAGTCCACTACCGCGTTGAGGGATTAGCCATACAGCCAAATACGGGTGTCAGAGCCCTCGTAAATTCCCTTCTGGGGTTTCCTCCATGCACGATCTCGTTCCGGCCTCACGCATCACGATGGATCACGAACTCGTCGGCTTGGAGGCGAAACTGGCTTCCCTCCTCGCGCGTCGGGAGTCGCGCTCTCAGTTGCGGCGCTTAACGACCGTCTCTCCCGGCATGGTGGATTTCTCCTCCAATTCTTACCTCTCGCTGTCCAATCATCCCGACGTCCAGCGCGCATACCTATCGTTCCTGAATTCACAACTCGGCAAGCCCTCGCGATTGCCTGCAACCTCGCCTTCACTACTTGGTTCTGGTGGTTCACGACTTCTCGATGGAAATAGCTCCTTCGCCGAAATCCTCGAGCGCAACATTGCTTCATTTCACCGCGCACCTGCAGGACTACTTTTCAACTCGGGATTTGATGCCAACGTCGGCCTATTCAGCTGCGTGCCTCAGCCGGGGGATGTCATTGTGTATGACGAACTCATTCACGCCAGCGTCCACGACGGAATGAAACTCAGCCGGGCAGCGCAGAAACTTCCTTTTCACCATAATACTGTCGCCATGTATCCTACACATACTGAAAAAGGCACAAAGAGCCTTGACGTTGTGCTGCAAGATCTTGTTGTCGGCGAACAGGGCAAATAATTCTGCGAGGGGAAGCGGAATGTCTTCATAGCTGTAGAAGGGGTGTACAGCATGGACGGAGATGTGGCACCGCTTCGAGAGATTACCGAATGCGTAAAACGGCATTTCCCTAATGGCAATGGCCACATCGTCGTCGATGAAGCTCACTCAACGGGCATCTTTGGCGAGCAGGGCCGTGGGCTTGTGTGTGACTTAGAACTCGAGGAGCGAGTCTTTGCCAGGGTACACACGTTTGGGAAGGCCATGGGGTGCTCCGGTGGTATGTTTACGCGTGAAACTCAAGAATGAGTGCTCAAGACTGACTGTAACCAGCTATTGTGCTCTCGTCTCACACAACACGAGCCTACCTCATCAATTACGCACGAACTCTCATCTACACAACCGCCATGGCCCTGCCCTCTCTCGCAAGCATCAAACTTACCTACGACTTTTTCATGAACAACGGTGGCGAGCCACTCATGAGAAACCTGCACCAACTCATGGAGCACACCCACAATCTCTTCCAGGCGTCATTTGCCCTTCACAACCCTCCTCCAGACCCGCCGACATCACCCATCATCCCACTCTTCACTTCGCATCCTCGTAGTCTGGCGCAACATTGCCAGCAGGCTGGGTTCATGGTTCGTCCGATTGTCGCGCCGACTGTGCCGGAGGGAAGCGAGAGAGTAAGGATCTGCTTGCATGCGGGAAACACTATCACCGAGGTTGAAGCCTTGTTAAGGGCTGTTGAGAAATGGTTACTGCCCCGGTTGCAACGAGATGGAGGAGTGGCTGTAGACATAGTAGAGTATAAAGCACCGCAGTTGCAGGACACCAGTACCGAGGTAAAAGTAGAGTTAGAAAAGTCAAAGCTGTAAAGTCAGGCTTTCTAGGGAAGAAGCAACAACAACTTTCCGGAATCTCACGTAAGAACCCAAAAGAGACCAAAGTCAAAGGCAGTCAATACCAATCTTCAAGGACAACGCATGATCATAGATGCAGGCCGGCTAGTTTTAAACAAAACACGAGACACTGCATATTTTCCTTCTCTTCCTTTGGTCACAGCGAGGACTCCGTACTTCTCCCTACACGTGAAGTGCTAACTATGCAGGAAAAATTGCAGACGTTAGGTCTGGTTAGGTAGGGTGAATGAATTGTGTGAACTTGGAGCGTATGAGTCAAGAAGATACTAAATCGGTCTAATATCAAGTTCCTTGGAACTACCCACGTTCCAGGCACGAATCCAGCGCCTTACCTCTGCACTAGACTAGTTACGTGGATATTGTCACAATCTAGTCGATTGGACTTCTTTCATTACGGACTAAACGCCCCGACGACCAACTCTTGAACGCCGCTGCCGTCACGAGCGAACTACCCCTTTGATATGGTTTATTCTACGCTTGAACTAAGCTTTCTCTAGCTTAGAGAACGAGCCTGAATCGGCACTAGATGAATAACAGCGTCAGGGGCCGCCAGAACTCAAACCTTTTCAGGTGTTTCCCGGTAGCTTGGTTCAGCCAAATATTCTCGTTGATGTTCATGATCCAGCATAGGCTATCAATCAACATTTTTCACGAATCCTCACGACTTTTCATTCTTGATCCCACCAGTTCATAAATCTTCATTGGGTGCCGGGCACGGACAAAAAGCAAAGATCTCCGTGAAATCGAGGGCTCCAGACTGAATAGTTCAACTAGCTTGCTTCAACTAACGTCAGAATGACCCGTTTTAGCAACAAGTGTCCAGTAGTCGCGGCAATGAAGCTATTACAGCGCATTGAACCTGCGCTATCGTATAATTGATCGACGGCAGGCTGGGTGTGGCGAAAAATCAATAATCAGGTGCCTTGTGCAAGGAAGGGGCTGAGATTGCCCAGGGATTGACTACGTTAAGAACCTAACTGAGCACTTTGACATAAAGCCCCTTGTTACGGTCGCGTTGATGTTCTTAATTGGTAGGCATTCTTTTTGAGCGTCCTGGCTCGTATTATATTCGCTTGATCATGCGGTGTGTACTGAGTCTTGTAGCTTTGGCTCTTACCAGCTCGCTTGATGTTGTGATAGCAGGTGCTTGCAAGCCCAGCACCTCGCTTTCAGATGACTCTGGATCGCTATCCGCCATCTTGGAATCAACGTGGACGAGTTCCGAATTGACTTCAACTACTTCGGACTCATCATTGATCGACAGAGACTCGATATCGACCACTGAAACCTCACTATCAAGCACACCACACTCCACCGATTCAGGCTCACGGTCGACTACTACGTAATCACTGGCGACCACCTCGGGATCAGCTTCCTCAAGCTCCGAAGACTTACTCTCAACCACCTCAACATGGCCGTCGAGCAATTCTGTTGAACCTGTCGACACCACAACTGCCTCGGGAACTACTACCGAAACCGCCGCTTCATCGGCTAGCACTGAAGACGCTCGAACCGTCGAGAACCTGCTTGTCAACGGAAACTTCCCAACTTTCGATCCAGATTCCCGAGGCGGCATCTCCGCTTTCGAGATCGAGGACCAAGCTAGCCAAGTTGGAGGCTCCGGATATACGGGCGATGGCGATGGAGAAACCGGTTTCGTGGACTTGGTTGTAAGCCCCCGGGACAGTGGTAATGCCATCACCGGCAAACGAGCGGCCTCGGAAGGTACTGCGAGTCTTCAGCAGTGGCTAAGAGTTCCTCGTGGCTCCAGCATGTTGACACTGCGTTTCTACTTCCTGGTCATGAGCGTCAATCGAGCAAATACTTGCCGCCTGGAGGTCTTTTACGACAGTGACCTGTCCGCGTCGTCGCCGTACTTTGCGGTTCCGGCGTCTCGTAACTGGGAAGCGATTGTTCATCAGGGCGCCATCCGTACGAACGCCGCGTACCTGAAGATGCGGCTGACATGTGTCGATGGCGGAGCAGCTGAGGTTTACGTCGACCAAGTTTTCATTAGTGACTAGATTGGCCCTCAGGACTTGGGCAATATACGCATTTCTTGGCCGTCATTTGCTGTCGGATCTGGGACTACAACTTTGAGCTCATCATCAACAACCACTTATTCCACCACGGTAAGCTCTTCAACGACGGC
The DNA here is from genome assembly GCA_030864175.1 of Neonectria faginata. Taxonomy (NCBI): domain Eukaryota; kingdom Fungi; phylum Ascomycota; class Sordariomycetes; order Hypocreales; family Nectriaceae; genus Neonectria; species Neonectria faginata. Next base: position 2,611,195 of record JAULBG010000006.1, on the reverse strand, counting down.
AGGATCTTTGACAACGTCTACTATTTCTTCGGCGTCAAGCTCGTCCATCTCTACAACAAGCTAGACCATCACCGTTTCGGGAACAGCTGTTCCGAGTAGTACAAAAATTCCCTCCTCTGCACCAGCGCTGCCAACATCGTTCGATTATATGAGTCCTGGTGCACGGAGATCTACGACTATTTGATAGCACACCTCCACGCCGACGAAAACGGAAATGTCGATGTTCCTGCGCCAGAACAGGCAGAAAGAGAACTCACCGTGTCTTCCTATAATCCCGACGACACTACACGCCAGGCAGAACTTGAAGATGCCCTTCAAGCTCTTGGTTTGAAGCCGGTGGATGACCTCTTCACTGCAGCTGATTCCAAGGTCGACGAGGCCTCTTCCAAGACTTGTCCAAACCTCAAACGTGGTGTGCCACCTCTAAAGACTACTCCCGCCAGAAGCAGCATGCCATCCCGATTACTCGCGGCAGCGGGCCGATTCGAGAATCTACTCAGCAAAAGAGAAGACGGCTTCTGGGGGTATGCGTGCGGCGACGTGGTGGAGGCCATTGCCGGTCTTTCAGACAAGACCGAGGCGGGCCAAAAGCTACTCTGTGCTGGCAAAGGAATCTACGACAGTCGGGATGCTCTCAAGTGCCTCTTTGGCGGCTGTGACACTTCATCACCGTATACAGAGCTCACGTATAGCTGGAACTACGAGTGGACTGTCAAGTTCCCGTCCATCGCGCAGTGGCTGGTGAAGCTCGGCGACAACAACGTCCTCAGCTGCATCGATTGCAGCTTCACCATCTCGAGCCCCAAGTTCAGTGGCAAGATCGTGGTCTGGTCGTCTCAAGGAAGTATCCAGATCAAGGAGGCCACTCTAATCCCTGAAGTCTCGGGTGCTGCAAACATGGTGGTGGATTTCAAGACCGATCGTGCGTGGTCGTCCAAGTGGAATTACATATTTGAGGCCGCGCCTTTGGACACCATCAAGCACAACGACGCGTACAGCATCACTTCCAAGATTCTCTACGACGTGGGGGTTAAGTTCTCTGCGGACAAGGCTGTCGATGTCAAAGGCGGCGCGTCGTTCAACCTCAAGAACGCCAGGGCGGAGCTCAACATGGGATCCAATACGCCGACGGTAAGGTCCAAGTCAAATTGGGAGCCGTGTATTTCCTATGTCTTGCCGTCCTTCACCACCAGCGGCGGCGTGACGATGCAGCCGTACTTTCGATGGGGAATCCAGTTCTCCGTCAACATATACAACCAGGTCACCGTGTCGCCGGCCATCACGTCCCAGTCCATGGTGACCATCAAGTCGGTCTTTTCGTACGACCCTATCGATTCATGTCCTACCGCGAACAAGCTGGCCGTAAGTACGTTTCTCACGACCAACAGCAACATGGTCCTCCGGTCTGGTGTTTACGAGACTTTGCATAACGGTGATAGTCGGGCCGTTAACCAATGCTTCGATGTGCCGGATCTAGTTCCCTCAACCGACGAGATCAAGGCCCTGGGGTCGGTTGGAGGCGAGTTCTGCACGTCTTTCCTCGCTTATACGCCTCCTAAGTCGACGAAACTCGACACGTCTACTGTCTTCACGCCCAGTACCACCATTACGCAGCGAACATCCACAGTGGTCCCCATCACCACTACCAATACTACAACGACAACACAGTACATGGAAACCAGAGGCTTTGCCGAAGTTCCGCTCACCACCTACACTGTGACGGGATCAGAGACGGCCTCATTCCCTCTCCTCAACATGAAGAGGGACATCGTCATTATTTCACTAGCTGAGCTCGTTGCGCGGGCTGTTCCCACACCGTCAGCCCTCATCAATTGGGACCGAACCAATATCTCGTTTGCCTGTAGGCAAGTTGCGACTGGCACCACCACGGTTACACAAACCGTCACCGCCAAGGTCCCTTCGGGTGCTGACTCGACGACCATCACCGTCACGGCGAACCCCAACGGTCCTCTCGTTACGCAGACGGTCATAGAGAACTGGATCAAGTACATTGGAATGGTGCTCAAGACTACACAGCATCCCTACTACGCCGAGCCGACCGTCACTGCATGCGCCGAGCCTGCGCCAGATTCAGGCCAGTGCTTCAAGATCAAGGTCCACGGCCCAGACTGGGTTGATGGCCAGTATATGAAGTACTGGGACCACAGCGGTTTCGTAGCGGCCAACGCCGTGGATGTCCCCTACGACACCTACTACTTGACTTCCTCGGGCAAGCTGGTGATGCAGGATCAACGCAATGCAGACGTCTTGGTCCTCTTTGCGGGCTCTCTGTTCACACCGCCGGGTTCAACCCCCTGGTCGCTTCCCAATGTCATCTGGGGTGGCGAGTCGGACCACGATTTGACAAACCATGAGCGATTCCTCTGTTCCAAAGACGCGGACCCGTGCTCCAGGGTTCTTCATTGCAATACCGAGACGAGAGACGGCATCAGTTTCCTCCCTCCTGCGTACTACAAGTCGGGTTACAACGCTGAACTAGTACACTTGAGGGCTCTTGTCGGGACAGCCGAGGGTTCTATCCCTGCTTCGTTTACATGGGAGGAAGCACCTTGTGGTTGTGGCGGCGACTCCTACTGGACGATTAAGGCCGGTTGGGAGACTGATGAAGAGTCGGGTGGCTGGACATTCGTGGGGTAACCGGTATTATAGAGAGATGGTAGCAGGCAACACGAAAGATGTTTCAAGTGCTAAATAACATTCCTGGTCGATGCTTGTTTATGCAGTTGCTGAAGAGTCCCCTCTTCTCATGTTCTGAAGTGGCAACCGCAGCGTCAAGCAGATTCTCAGTGCAGATTCCCCAAGTTCGAAGGGAACAGCGCTAATCGCATGCTTACGGCCCGACCCTAGCCTGTAAGATTTGACGGAGCGCCCGGAACTCGATGGATTAAAGAGCCAAGGGCTTCGTTTCCACTTGGCTTGACCTAAGTCCATCCAGCAGAATGGGCATCACAGCTGACTAGCCGTCGCCTCTTGCGCGTCTTATCGTAACGATATAGTGACCAGGACCTCGGCGTCAAATCAGAGTCGGTATCCTGTGGTGGCTGTGAAGGTGACGAAGAATTCCCCTGCTGATGATGCAGCGCTTAGTTCAATAGACTAAGAACCACCTCGGGATAATCCACCTCAACGCAATAGCGCGAGTCTAGAACGGTCTAATTCATCTCGCAACCCAATTGTCTCCAATATTGGATCTATAGTTTCTCTAAAAGCGGTAACGGCTTGCGAACTAGGTCCCTTCTCGGCAGCTGAGACGTAACAAAAAGCATTTGATGTTGAGATGGGATAGTTATGGCTGGGAGCACAACTATTTGTAGTACGGCCAACGCACAATTGTTGGCTCCAACTGTGTCAATCTATCATCACTGTATTTTTCTCTCATCAGAAGCCCATCATGTCTTACGTCCCAGCCACAACGCATCCCAATGGCGCCCGCCTTCTTGCACTCGACGGAGGCGGCGTCAGAGGCGTGGCATCGTTGATCATCCTGGATGCCATCATGAAACGGATCCAAACGAAAAAAGGGTTGAAGGAGCCATGCCGCCCGGCCGATTACTTCGAGCTTGCGGCGGTACGAGCACCGGAGGCATCATTGGCATCATGCTCTTTCGCCTTCGCATGACCGCAGAGGATGCCATCAAGATGTACGACGTCATCTCGAAGCAGGTGTTTAGCCCGAAGATCTACGGCTACGAGATCAGCAATTGGGTCGGCAACAAGCTAGGATCATTGATCAATAACAGCAAGACCATGGTTCAGAGCAGTCGCTTTGACGATGCGTCGCTGAAGCTAGCTATTGATAATGTCGTGGAGAAATTCGGGCTCGATGACAACGACAAAAAGCTGAAGGGAGATGCGCCGCTTTTCCATGAGAAAGCTGGCAAGATGTAAGTCTTCACTCACGGCCATCATCTCTTACTTTTTCTCACCTGGGACTAGGTTCCTCTGCACAACTGCTCAAAACAGAGCTGAGACCGTTTTAATGCGATCTTACGACCTGAAGGAAAAGGAAAAGACCACGTTCACCAGTTCCAAGGTCAACAACGCAATGAGCAAGCACCAGAGCAAGATAACCATCAGTCTCGCCGCCCGAGCCACTTCTGCTGCTCCGACGTATTTCCCAGAAGTCAAATGGCCTTCCAAAGAAGACCTTGACAATGATGAAGAGCCATTGACGTTCTGGGACGGCGGACTCCTCAATAACAACCCCATTGATCAGCTGTGGTACTCGCGATACGACCTCGTTGGATCACAGGACCCGGCGCCTGCTATTTCTTGCGTCATCAGCCTAGGAACTGGCTACGCAAAGGCCGGTTCTCCGAACAATTCGTGGATTCGTCTCGCTGGAGTGGCCTCTTCGGTCATGGACTTTGCGACGAACACGAATGCGAAGGGCAAGGACTTTTCACGGCACATGAAGCATCTGAACTCGCGGCCTGAGTTTGAGAACACACAATACATTCGGTTTAACCCGAACCTGGGACTAAACGAGATTGGGCTTGCCGACTATACCAAGATGGAATTTCTGAAGACGGTCACAAGAGATTACCTTGCGGAAGATGGGAGCAAGCAGTTTATTGAGAAAGCTGTGAAAGCTCTCGCTCCCTGATTGCTAGAGTAGTTATGCATGGAATTGGTACCGGCGTTAGTTGAAGGTAGGATGGATTAGTTGTACTGATGTTATTTTAACCTCAACGACAACTTATATCAAAGAACACGCCCTACGACGATTATGAAGGTGCAAATCAGAGCAACTCTCAGAAGGTTACCACGTCTCGCCGCATCGAATAGTTGAGAAGCTTCGTCAAGGTTCCCTAAGCTGAGCACTGCGCTAGCAACGCCTGATTTAGCTCGGACCACGAGGCGACGGCCGTCATCGCCAAGAGTCTCGGCGAGACACAATCGTTGCGAGAGGATACGCGACCCGAAAGCGCCCTATAGCTAACACCGTACTGGCCTGACCAACAAGGGCCCGATACTTGAGTGCATCATCAATTCCTTTGGACTGCTTTAGAGCTTCTGTGAAGTAGCTTTCGGCTACGCTGTGCTCAGCGTTCTCCAAAAAGGTTTCGCCCAGCTCGACCAGTATCTTCGCTCTGACCTTGACCAGGTTGTTCAGTAGAACTTTGGCTATGCTCAAGTCCCGGCAGAAGACAGCGAAGGAAAGTGCGGGCGGAATGGTGTCATCGGATGTGTCGAAGTCATGGCCCTGGTAAAGGCATGGAATGTTCTCGTCGAGAAATTTGTTGATGTGTCTCAAGACACCTAAGCGCTGGTGTAATGGCATTGGATAGATATTGCCACCTCGTACAGATGCTGCGAGGACTGCCACCGCAAGCGAAGCGTAGTCATTGTGTCGAGACGAAAGTTCAGAGGACGGGTCGATTCGAATCAGTAGCCATTCCCGTATTACCGGATGAATCGAATATTGAAACCCATCTGACTCCGGTTGCTCGTCTCGTTGGAACTGGATCAGACTCTTGTTGGCCAGTTCAGTGATGCATCCCCGATATGCCAACACATCCCAGCTTTAGACGGCCGGAAAAGAGAAAGCCACTTCGGGTCAGTATCACCGATCTGGGATTCCAGAGCAGTAATGTTCGAAAAGTCCAGGTGAATGGCAGCGTCGCCGAAAAAAGCATAAGAAGAGCGCAAACTAGAGCAACAAGTTAATAGCATTATCGGATATTGCCAACCTCAAAATCAGAAAGACAGTCTCCTCAATTTCTTGTTCAACATGTGGCGTTTGCCTGCATTCACCTAATCTTAGCGGCGTATGTGCAACCGATCGCAACGGTCAATCTCAGCATCGGCGGGAAGACTCTTCAAAGTCAAACGGGAGCTAACACTATAGTGACTCTGACTACTACGGCATGTTCCTCGGCCACATAGTAAGAGCTGCAAATGTTATGCAAGCGAGTGTACTTCGTCGAAGAGGGCGTTCAGCTAACTCGCAGAACGCTAACGACCTAAACAATGCTACTGTACATTCTGCATGGCAGTCTCTACATCGCTGTCTCCTTCGGTATGCCTCCTTCTCAGTCGTCGATCTCTGAATCCTCCCTTCAAATCTGCGAAAATCGCTTTTTGAAGACCAACTGACTCTTTTTCTCCGTCATGGGCGCCTCCTTCCCGAGTACCCTGCCTGGTAAAAAGATTTGATATGGCCGAACTGTAGACGTACGCGGCCGCCATTGGGAGGAAGATGAATGGAGATAAATCTGGATTCAGAGAGATGAGTGTTTGACATTCCAGAAGCGAAAGTGAAAGCTTACAGATCACGAACAGAGACCACCAGGGGGCCTCGAGAAAGGATGATACATCTAGAGCGAACAGAGATGTGAAGAATGACATAGGCAACTAAGTGAAGCCTCTCAGTATGCATCTCAATAGCGAATGTTGGTGATGGAAAGAGAAGAAAACACCTACAAATATGACGGTAGCCAGAGTGAATGCCATGACTATCTTTCCCTGACTCACGGCCTCTTGTGCTTGAAGGTTCGCAATCTCACTCTCCTGAAGTGTGATCGTAGTATCCAGCTATATATTGAACGTCAGTTCCGCCGGTTGCATTTATACCATAGAGTCGACTCACAGCTGCTTGTGTCTGTTCGGCCGTCCCATCCAGTTCCTTGATATCATTGCAGACATACTTGGCCGCCAGATCCTCCTCGGCGATAGTGTTGGTCTCAGCGCCAGCCATTTTTGACTGAACCTTCCGCTGAGATTCCGCGATGGTTTTCAGAATGTTCAACTCATCGCGGACATCCTTCACGTTGAACAGATGTCTTGCCGCAGCCTTCATTGCCTTTCGCAGATCCTCGATCGAGAGCTATTTTGTCCTTGATTCTTGCAATGTCTCGGTCAAGGGTGGTTCTACCCTCCCTTCTGTGACGCTACCTTTGGTGTGCTTTGACTGGCCACCAGGGGAGTCTTGCTGCTTGGATGGAAGCCTTGCCGTTTTCTTCACTGTCTTACGTGATCCCTGAGTCAAGGATGCCTCTGCCTGGTCATCGCAAAACAGCCTGAATATACGTGCCTCCTCTCTTCCCTAGAAAGCTAATTAGCCTCATTCTAACGCGGGCTTGACTTGGCGCTGCGAACAATTTGGTTGATGGAGTCTGAGAAAACCTGACGAATTGACCGCTCCTCTTTCCGCATGTCGTCATCCGGAGATTTGCTCCGGTCTTCATTGGAAACCTCGTGGGTCTGCTGAATGCTGAGGTCTGAACCTGCAATCTTTCTCTTCCGATCGTGGGCGTTGATGCAGTAGTCGACAATTAGTTGGCTCATTTCAGTGGCAGAAGATGGTCCACACCAGTGGCTTTTGGCCTCACCTTGTTTTTCCAGCTCGGCAAGGATTTCTTTCACAAGAGGTTCTTGCTTGGCGCCAGTTGCACAAGAGGTAGAGGTGATCAACCATTCTGGAGGTAGGTTATCAGCGCAAGAAGATATTGCCGGCAACGCCCTCAACGGAAACCTACTGTCTGCAATGACCCAGATCCAGAGTTGGCTGACACGGAGCAGGGGCCAAGTGTTCAGCCGTTCGGCTCCTCGACCGATTAAGTATTTGGTAACCACCTGGTTCCGGTTTCGTTCCTGCCGATCGTCCTGTGAAGGACCATCATTTGCGAAATTGTAATAGAACTCGTCGAGAGTTGAAGGTTGGTGAATGACCGTGTTTTCGTAGGCTTTGAAGAGCCTTTGGCGTCGAGAGACCTCGTTCAGAACACAGCTGGAATCGCCGGTGGCTCCTTTATCCCCCCTCTCCTCTGTGGGCGTATCGGCCAGTAGGACGTTTCTCTTAGGCTCGTACTCCCCCTCGGGTTCTTCACTCTCGCTCTTGTGGTACATCGAAAAATACAAGTATGGCATCTGCTCTCATATGTAAGAAACCATAAGATGGCCTGATGGTCAAGGGTCCTCACATAAATCGCCCTGACATCAAAAGGCTTTTCTTCTTGACTGTTTGACTTGTCGTCACTGGCCATCACTGTTTTGTTCACGACATATCGAGGTCGCATGAAACGTGAGGTAGACGTTCCATCTGGCGTTTGAATCCAGCTGTGGCGTAGAAACGACGATACTTCTTTGAAATCTTTGGGCGACACCCGTCTCATTATCAGTTTCATTGCGTCCTGTTCAAAACGTCAGTCAGTATGCGTGCTATCCTCCCAGTCTAAGGGGTACAAGGTTCATGGAACACAAAGACGCTTACCTCCATCCAGACAATCTAAGTTTTGCACAATTAGCTTCGCCTTGCCATGGCCGAACACTCTCTCAAACTCACATTAGTGGACGGCAAATGGATCCATGTGAACTCGGTTCCATTGTCAGCAACCGTTGAGTGCTTGGTCGAAGCGCGTCTTGTAGTACCCGTAGCGTTAACTGGTTTGGATGCATACTTTTGGAGTCGTGCCTCCATGTCTGCAATGGTTTCGATCGGGCCAGACTCATACAAAACCTCCTGTACGGTTCGGGATCTGACGTATTGCTTGAGCTTGGTCTTGTTGTGACGCATCTGGACAATGGTAGCATAAAAGGTCTCTGAACTTTGCTGCATAGACTTGTCAGGCCTCGACAACGCGTTTGTTTCGGTGAACCCTTTTAGTTTCTTAACACGTAAGAAGTCGAATATATCGTCCATGTCGCGTAAGACCTTCATTTCGTCGCCTGGGTCCTTTTTGTCGCTCTTTCCCGCCTGGATGCTCTTCTTACTGGCCATGCCCTTGGATTTGGATACACTCTGCTTCAGTATTTCCAGAAGCTCCTTTCCACCTTTGATGGTTTCGTCGGCCACGCCCGCTGAGAGTGCTGTCCAGAGCACCCGAGGCAGCCGGTGGTAGATTGCCCACTGGACCACAGTCCATTCTTCGCGACTCAACTGCTGTAGCTGAATCGGTTTCTCCCGAGGCGGATACTTTGATAAGATGCGCTTTGCAATGTTGTGTCGTTTTGATGATTCAGCCAACCAGAGGAGATCAGTCTCTGACCGCAAACGCTCACTCAAGGAGTCCCAAATAGACTGCAAATTTTCTGCAACATTTTCATTGAACGCAACATCAAATGCGGCCTCGTCGTCTTCGTCGACCAAAAGGAGGCTTTCATCAGCCATGTGGTCGAGCACCTGCAACGCAAGGTCTGCATTCCTGGCCTTTGCCGCATAGCGCATGACGTGATGGAGAACAGTCCTTCCATCATTATCGGTGACATCAACCGCCGCACCAAGCTTGAAAAGTTTCCTGACTGACTTTTCCGCTTTCAGCAACGGTTCGGCGTCTTCGAGAAGGTTGACGAATAGATTCATGATAACCGTCCTCCTCGCTTGGTCTGGCATGTCGATCGCCCCTTCTCCGGGCTCCTGATGGCTAAGCAATTTGTTCAAGATATCGTATTCGCCTTCTTTGACTGCCGACATGAAGGGCGTCCATCCGTCCGAGTCTTGGATATCAAGCCGCGCGCCTTTGTCGAGTAAGACCTCGACAACTGCCTCATGCCCGTAGTAGGTGGCGATGTTGAGCGCAGTCCAACCCAATCTAGTCTCTTTCGCGTCAATTTTCGGGCCTTTGTCACCAAGAAGTCGAGGTATCACCTCGCTAAACCCCACCCTGCTTGCGTAGTGAAGAGGATACCATCCTTGAGTGGACGCGTGTCCAACTTCAGCGTCATGTTGGATGAGCAAGTCAACCAACGACTCATTTCCAGTTTCACAGGCCATGTGTAATGCCTGTAATCCTTCAACGTCCTGAACATTGACATTCGCCCCGTTATCGACCAGAAGGGAAGCCGCCTCTGAGAACCCATTTTGGATTGCCAGATGGAGAGCCGTTTGTCCGGTTTCTGATGACAGAGTGTCGAGTTGGTCCTTCCATGGAAATTTTGCGATTTTAATACTTTCGTAAGCGTCGACATCGCTTTCTGCGTCTCGTATGAGGGCGTACAGCTGTGTTTTCTGAGTTGTTTCCTGAGTTGTTTCCTGAGTTGTGTCGTCGGATTCGTCTTCTTTGACCGCATCCTCATTTGTTTCGCCCTCTTCAGAGCAACTTTTGACTTGCTCATCATTGTCTAGTGCGGTGGATGGGACCTCATCGTCGGGGCGCTGGCTTCCGGACTCATTGGCCGCAGCAGCGTTCGTCGGGATGTTCAGACTCATGTTTGACTTGACAAACGAGAGTAATTGTGAAAAGGATGCTGGTGAAAACTGCGTGATGTGTTCAGCTATCGTTCAGCCGTCTACTTTGGTCTTCTTAAGGGATGCGAAGGAGTTATCAGATAGAAGAGCGGAGAGACTATTTCGGGGGGGGGTCGGGCTTTACCCTGCAGAACACAACCCAAGATGTTGTGACAGGCCTTTGGCGACTTCGCTTCGGCGACTTCTCCTCATCCGGCAAAGTGCAGAGATTTTCGGAAATGCCGACTGAGTTGTGCCGACTGATTTGCAAGTAATAGAATTCATAATTGGTTGCCTTGCGTTTGACGTTGCTTATGCTGTCAGAGATGGCTGAACGGCGCAGCCTGTTCTCGGCTTCCTATTTGACGAAATATTGATTTCAAGCCCACTCAGCATACCAGGGTGCAAACTCGGTTCCCCCGTGTGGTGCTGTCTTACTGGACATTATCTATTGCTGTCAATGAGTGTCAGCAAGGGTTCAGCCGTCATCGAGGCTGTCACATTTCACCAGTCGGGTATCAATTTTGGCCAGTAGAGTTGAACACTGGAACAGCCTGACCAGTAATTACAATTCCATTGTTTTCTATCACATTCGGATTAATAATGTCGACTTTTAGGCTGAGTCGTTGTTGCTGGTGGTTGTACGGGTCATCAGACTCCGTTGTGAATATTGACCGAAGGCTGCGGGCAGCCGTACCCAAGGCACTTTTATGGGCGTACGGCTACGTAAAAGACCCTGGACTTAAAGTACTAGTCTTTTATTCAAGCATACGCCTATCTTTGAGTGCAAATAGTGTATAGTCACTTGACAGACCAAGTCAAAAGTCTTGTAACAGAGAGCGTGACGTAGGAAATAATCAGACGGCAACCCGGGAGTAGACTTCGCTATGGGCCCCGCAAACCAAGTGCATTGCGCAACCGTTTCTCTTTTTTCTCCGCTCAAGATTATAATACACATAATACATATTGCTTTTCACCTTGCAAGATACGAAGGCTTAGTGGCCAACATAGCGATGACGAGCCTCATGACCTGACTCTTCGTCCACCTGAACAGCGAACTCGCTCGTGACGACGATGTGATCCCCGTATCCAGCACCCTGCCTCCAAGTGTTGCGCTGACCCGTTATGTTGCTACCTCCAACGGCTTCAGCGGTCGTCACAGGCTTTATCCGAGACACGTAGCCGTTGTTGTAGCCGTCTTGGTTCGCGTTTCCAGATGGTGTTGCCTTGTCCGAGCCCGGTAGCGACACGTCGTCGCCGCTTAGCTGCGCCTTGTCACTAGTCTCGGTGGTGACGATGTGATCCTTTGAACCCCAAGCTGTCTCGACGAGATCTCTCTCGTCGGCGCGGGGCCGAGAACTCCCTTCATTCTTGAAGCTTTTCAGACGGTATCCATGGCTGTCGCCTAGGCCTGGTCCCCGACTGCCGCCCTTGGAACTTGAGACGCTCTTCTCGATGAACCTCTTGACGAGAGGGTAGACCATGGGCATGTTGGTGAGGACGAAGCTGACAAAGGACTCGCGGACCGACCAGTAACCAGACTGCGCCGGGTCAGTGTTGCCTTTCTGAAACGGAATATTAGCTTGAGCTTAATGCATGTTGGGAGTGCTACTAACAGTAAGAATGGAAATAGCGCGTAGAATGCCGAAAGCCATCTCCAAGAAGCCGCCGCTGAACATGACCATGATGACAAGCTTCTTACGCCAAGGCATTCTAGCCTTCCAGACCATCTACATTTAGTTAGTATCTAAGTAAACCTGTTTGATCCAAGTAGGTATGCATACCGGGAGGGGAATCGCCATGAGGTAAAAGTCGGTGATGGTATTCATGGCCATAACGTAGAGGGTCTGGATGTAGGTGATCGCAGGCATGCACGAGTCTAAAACTGTCAGTCAGACTGACTCCAAAATATTTGAGTATGTGGAAACGTACTTGGTGGCTCTGGCTCAACCTGCCATTGCTTCTCAAATGGGATGCACTTGAGAAACGCCACCAACAGACAAGAGACGTAAGTGATGGGAATGATGAAGCCGCCCCAATAGGCGACTCGCTTGGCCGAGGCGACGCCTTCGCTAAAACCCTAGTCGTTTGAGTATATGTAATAGTAGCCTAGGGGATGGGAAAGGAGGACGTACGTCAAGCGATTGTAGTAGACAATCCAGTAACCCTTCAATAGCCATAGGAGGGTCATGTAGAGTAGAAGGCCGATGACGTGTGTCTTGGAGCCATTCATCCGGAGCTCCCATTCTGGGTTGTTTGGATCATCGAGCAATGCTTCTCGTTGTGCGGGTGTTATGCCGTTATTCGCCAGGCCTTTCCAGTATGCGACGACAAAGTATGCAGCCACCGACTCAGCCGTGTAGACGACCTAGACAATCGAGTTAGATGGTTTGTATTTCTGCGCTTGACACGTTGAACTTACCGTCGCCAGCAGCATGAGAACATCGTCCCAATGCACGCGTCGACCAAACGACGAGAACTGGCTGTAGTACCGAAGCGCCACAACCAGGTACGCCACACCTTGAAGGCCCCATACCTCCTGAATGAACGCGTTGGCTGCTGCTTGCTGCTCCGCCGGAGTCGCCATGGCGTGGTACTGTGGCTTGTTGATCAGTTCAGGCGTCCAGGCCGAGCTAAGCTATCGGCTTTGGCGAAGGACAGAGGCGTGGAAACTGTCGATGGAGCGCGTGGGACTCTGCCAGGAAGAGACGGACGCGGATCAAAAGGAGTGGAACCTGAAGAGAGACAAGTCAAAGCTAAATAGGAAGGGAGAAATGAAGAAGAATCAGAAAGGGAAATGAGAAACATCGACAACGACTATCTGGGACTTGCCACCCCTATCGTCTGGACAGTCAGTGAAGACTTTGTTGTTTCTTCTTTCCATGTCGTTACATGGAGGGAGCGCCGTTACATTGAATGCCGATCCAGGGGCTTGCCGATCCAGGGGGGATGCAAGCCAGACGTCGACGTGTAAGATATCGCCGCTGTGCCCGTGTTTCGGGACGTTATTTCGGGGGCTCTTGGCACAATAACACGGGTTTTCGAATACCACTGTAGAAACTCTGGCCTCATAACGGAAGCATACTAATGACTATGGGCGTGGGGGGGTTTCCGGTCCCAGCACCTGGGCGGACTGAGTGCCGAAACCCGGAGATGGGCGCTCCGTGGCAGCCAAACGTGCGAGGTCGCAACCGGCACGCTGCGAGGGAATCAATGCCTGAAAACTCCCGCAGTCGTATGAGCCTTTTCGGGCGCCTAATACCACCTCGCAGCGGTTGGGAATGCACTAAGGTCTTTCGCGTCGGGACGATGTTACGGCCCCATGCGCTTACGAGGACAGCTCACAGGGATGGAAAAGGCCAGGTTGTGGCTTGGCATAAAGGTCGTCATATGCACGTGTGAGTGTTGACAAGGGATGACAGATACGAATAACCCTGGGATACCGTTTACTATCACTATTGCTGCTCATGGGTGGGAATAGTCGGGTAGACTATCATGTCATGCATTGAAGTTATAATGCAACAACGGACAAAATAAGCTTTCCGTTCTTGTGGCTGTACAAGGTCCTACGTAGTAATACTGCGGGACTCTGGAACGCTTTACACATCGTGGCCATTCTAGGCGAACAACTGCCTGCGGGTTGACCAACGGGGACTATGAGGGAAGACGGCAAGGGTACGGAAACCCACTCTCAGACCAAAAGAACTTGGTGTTTGCGACAGGTTGGTTACTTTGGCAGGGACCACGGTGCTGGGAGGGTTCTCGGACTTAATCCGCTCCGCAACGAGAACCTGGGCGACGATGACGCTCAGGTAACGGGGTTGAGCGAAGTCGGGGTCCCCGGTTGTATGTTGAGGGCGGGATTAAGTGGAAGAAGAAGCTTGGGGGGTTTGTATGGAGGGCTTATTCAATACATCCGGCTTTCATAGGTAAATGCAAAGGGAAACAAGCAGTCACAGGGCGAGGGAACAACGCTGGGGACGCCACTTGGTTGACAGGTAGCAAATGTGACCAAACTGATGTGACCAAGTTGCTTTTGCGTTTGATCGGCCGCCACTAACTACATCTTCCCCAGCAACCATCAGCGTAGCATTTGCCAAGAGCCAGAGGCCCGTTGCACTAGAACCCGCGGAACGGCTACCTAGTCACGCGAAGGCTGCTTACCGCCGATCATTCTCCCGCCGTCTGATCTCGATGTGCAAAGGCGTCGAAGGATCCCCCGTCAGCCCCAGCCGCGTAATGCCCGCGGCCGTTGCTGCCGACGAGGAAACTGGGGAGAAAACTGCCGATGGCACTTCGGGGCTGCTCCAGGGGACTTCGACGAGACCGTTTCGGGCTGGCGGACAGGGGCCCTGGAAACGGCGTTAGTCGCAACTACTGCCGCGATGCAGGTGGACGGAACCGCGTTGGAAGGATGGTCTAGGTTACTACACGATTTCAGGAAAGGCATGGCCGGACAGAAGGGGTTGGTTAATTGCGACGCAGTGTTGGTGCGTAGACGAGGAAGGGATCGACCAGTTTTACCCTGTCGTCTTCTGCCCATGTCGTGCTGCCTTTCTGCCCAAGCCCTGATGCCATGGTACTTTGTACTCCCCTCTTCCCTCTCCCCGTCTCCAGGCTCTTTTTTCCTCAACAGTGTTGTAATTTGATTGATCTGTACACACGGCCGTCTAGACGCAAGGCGAAAGTCTCATACTTCACTCCGAATATTCATTAACCAAACGACAAGATGACCAATGGACAGGCTCCCGAGTCCAACGTCGACGTGTAAGCCCGACGATCCCCTTGCGAAGCTCCCACGTGAATGGACGCTGATGGTTGCGATCTTTGTCTAGGCTCATTGTCGGTGCCGGCCCCGCCGGGTAAGAAACCATCCCCCTCACTCTAGAAGTCCGTGTGATGTCGGAACCTGACCGCGTGTGCTGTGCAGGCTGATGGCGGCGGCGTGGATGGCGCACTGCGGCGTCAAGGCGCGCATCGTGGACAAGAGAAACTCCAAGATCTTCTGCGGTCAGGCCGACGGGCTGCAGTGTCGCAGCCTCGAGATTTTGGATAGTCTGGGGTTTGGCGACCGGGCGTGGAAGGAGGCCAACCACATGATTGAGGTGAATATGATGTTCTCGACGACTATCTGGTAGAGGTGTATACTAACAAAACTGGTAGATTTGCATGTGGGTGAGTAAACACCACAACTATCTTGACACATGTCATGATATAGTACAAGCTCACACATACAGAACCCCGGCTCGGACGGCGTCATCCGTCGTTCCGACCGCATCCCCGACACCATCGTCGGCCTCTCGCGCTTCCAGCAGATCGTGCTGCACCAGGGCCGCATGGAGCGCTTCTTCCTCGACAACATCAAGAAGTACTCCAAGGACGCCATCAAGGTCGAGCGCGCCATCCTGCCCGAGTCGCTGCACATCGACGAGTCCAAGCTGGACGACGCAGACGCGTATCCCGTCACCGTCAAGCTGCGCCATCTGACGGATGAAGAGGCCACGCCCGCGCAGCAAGCCACAGCCAGCAAGACGCAGGCGTCGGACGGCCTCTTCCGCAGCAACCTGGTCTTCGACGATGAAGAGAACGAGACCAACAACCTCCTCCGCAAGGCCCAAGACCGCGACGCCGACGGCGAGGTCGTCCACGCCAAGTACGTCCTCGGCTGCGACGGTGCGCGTAGCTGGGTGCGCCAGCAAATCAGCCTGGAACTCCAGGGCGAAGTCACCGACTTCATCTGGGGCGTCATGGACATCATCCCCAAGACGGACTTCCCGGACATCCGCATGCGGTGCGCAATCCACTCGGCCGAGAGCGGCAGCCTGATGATCATCCCGCGCGAGAACAAGCTGGTGCGCCTGTACATCCAGCTGAAGGAGGTGACGCCCGATGCCTCCGGCCGCGCGGACCGGTCCAAGATCAGCCCGGACTTGATCTTCAAGGCCGCGCAGAAGATCATCAGTCCGTATAAGCTCGACTACGAGTACTGCGACTGGTGGACGGCGTATCAGATCGGACAGCGCGTGGGCACGGCGTTCGACGCGCATGATCGTGTGTTCCTCGCTGGCGATGCTGTTCATACTCACTCGCCCAAGGCCGGCCAGGGCATGAACGTGTCGATGCAGGACTCGTACAATCTCGGCTGGAAGGTTGCCTTGGTGGCCAAGGGCATCGCCCAACCCAGCATCCTGAAAACCTACCAGAGCGAGCGTCGCCGCGTGGCCCAAGACCTCATCGAGTTCGACCACCGCTTCAGCCGCCTGTTCTCCGGCCGCCCGGCCAAGGATGTCATGGACGAGGAGGGAGTCAGCATGGAGGTCTTCAAGGACGCCTTCGAGAAGGGCAATCTCTTCGCGTCCGGGCTCTCGGTCAACTACGGCCCGAGCAATATCGTCGCCAAGGCCGGCGACCCCTTGGCCCAGGCCGACGGCGTCAAGGTCGTCTCGCCGCCCGGCGTGACTCTCACCGAGGAGAAGCTGGCGGAGAAGCAGGCCCTTGCTACTGGTCTGCCCGTCGGCATGCGCTTCAACAGCTTCAAGGTGCTCAACCAGGCCTGCGCGCGTCCGTACCACTTCCAGGAGCGCCTCAGAGCCGACGGACGGTTCCGCGTCGTGCTCTTCGCCGGCGACATCCTCGATCCTGCGCAGAAGACCCGCGTTGACGCCTTTTGCGCGCAGCTCGACAGCCCCGACAGTTTCCTCCATCGCGTTACCCCTGCTGGCGCCAAGCTGGACAGTGTCATCGAGGTGCTAACCATCCACTCGTCCAAGCGCCAGGAGACGGAGCTGCTTCGTGATTTCCCTTCGATCCTGCGCCCGTATGACGAGCATTTTGGCTATGACTATGAGAAGGTGCACGTTGATGACGAGAGCTACCACGAGGGTTACGGCGACGCGTACAAGAACTACGGTGTGGACAGGAAGCGAGGCTGTGTTGTTGCCGTGCGACCGGATCAGTATGTTGCCTGGGTTGGCAGCTTGGAGGACTTTGACGATCTGTCCAAGTACTTCGAGGGCTGTCTTGTCATGAAGAAGGCCCATGGTGACATCCCCTTGCGCTGAAGTGGGAACAATAGGTACTAGTGTTCAATAAATAGAAGCGCTTCTTGACGTGACTCCAATAGACAGCCTGTCAGTTACTGCAATGTCCAGTCTACTTCAAGTTGCTACGTGACACTGTCACATAGCTACGCATGTCGTGACCTGTGTCGTGAACAGGTGAGGTTTCATAATACGAATCTACCAATTTTGAACTCATCATTCTTGCCCGTAGTTGTTATTTCGGAAACATTAGTCCAATCCCGGCTAGATTCCAAAATTCTCCCCAGTCCAAAATCAGTACCATTTACTACTGGCTCTTGCGTCCTAGTATTCGCTGGTCAGTTCATCTCATTAATTCCATACTGGAAACCCATCACTCGATCGCTAAAGACTAGTAAATCCAGAATTCCTCTGTTGCAGGCCCATTTTCAAGGTACTCGCCTTGCATGATACTGTCCACGTAGGCATCTCCACGGAAATAGAATCCTCCATCACGTCGCTGTTTTAAAACGATGGGCGAACACACGCCTCAGACTAGAGAGACCACGTCACCAGCCTCAACCACCACATGGCCAAGCCCAAGCATCCCTTTCCTTGTCTTGAAAAGTGTCCTATTCTTGTTCTGTGAAGCCAAAACCTGTCTCCAAAGACTGGAAAACGACGCAATCTGCTGATCATTGAGACTCTGAGAATTTGAGCCAAAACCCATTAGGAGAGGACCGTTGAGGATGATTTCGGCTTCCTGGTCAGTCAAACTCGCAGCATCGACATGTTGCATACGCATTATCTTGCGACAGAGTGCAAGAGTCTCGTCACTGGGGGACTTGCGCTCCTGTCTAGGAACATGGATGTTTCTGTGAAGTTCGTTGCGCATAACGGTCCGCCAGACGTAGTCCTCTCCAGCACCCGACTCGGATCCTAATCCGGCGAATGTAGCAATAGACCGAAACCATCCGTCTGCATCCTTAATCCAGGGAGGATCATATGGACTCTCTTGAACTCACTCAGGCAGCTGCATGACCTCCGTTATCACGTCCACTCGAAACCCAAACAAACCGACAAAGGGCATTGTCGTTTCCCTCAACACTTTGCGTAGGCGCTGACGTTAGAACACCGCCAGCAGCGTTGAATGTTTTACGATGGTTGATGCAGTAAGTTTCAACGCCATACATTCCAATGTCCTGCCAATCAGGAACCCACGTCGGTAAAGGCCCCGTGATCTCTCTAGGATTGCAAAAGTCCAAATGAAAGGAAGTTTGATCCTCATCTCCAGCAGAAATCAGAACCCGAGTCAAGGTCGTGAAGACGTCAGCAACCGACACGCTGTAGTCTGCACGTATTCGTCCAATTTGCTCTCCGTCCACCGAGCAGCCCAAAGAGGATATCTCTAGAGTCTGTTGCGGTACAGTAGGGGCGTCCTGACGCACCGCCAAGTTCCCAAAGGATTTCTACCAACTGCAAGGATTTCCTGGTCGGGTTTTGTCGTCGACGACGACGTATGTCCAAGGACTTGATTCGGTAGAGCGTGCCTCCTAGGCTACCGCCAAAGCCTTTCCACTCTGGACGCATCAAGCCTGGACGCAAGTCCATGCAATACCATATTGCAGTGAAGGTCGCATCAAAGACGTCGAGCGAGATACTCTTTGTACCAACAACGACAAGAGCGTCTTTCACCAGGACTACCTCTTGGATGACCCAGATTCGGTGCCAGTAGTCTCTCTCCAGAATGTTGCGTATGCCAGCCTTCAAAGGGGACCGCGTCTGCAGGTCATCCTCATTCAAAAGGTCGTAAATGAATGACCCCAATTAGGACTTTTGTGTGGGGTTTCTATCGACTTCCTGAAGAGAAGCCAACTTCTCGATGTAGGAGCTGACCTCCTGCTTCCTCGTTGCGTTGTTCCATAAAGTCGAGGCATCGCATTTTTGTGCCCTGTGTCCAACCCGAGAGATGAAATCCATGGTTAAATCGCTCTCGATGCATCCAGGACCCAGCCATAGATGGACATGGTCTACGCGGCCAAAGACTTCGGACATTTCCATAACCTGCCAGGCTTTTTCGAGATTATTAGACTGTTCAATACAGATGGCGTCGATCCAAAGCCAGGACTCGATCCCATCTCGTCGGAATTGTTGCAGAGCCTGATGTAAGTTCTGAGTAATTGCGAATTGAGAGCCATTGACCTCAATGTTTGTGGACTCCTTGGCACTCCCCCAGGTATATGAGACTGCCGCGTACGAGACGTTGTCGTTGAGTGACACATGCCGTAGCTCGAGTGAGATCGGTTCGATAATGTCGGGCCTGTTTGCAGCACAAACGAATCGGACGAGCCTAATCTCGCGACGTCCCTGGTTTAGAGGGCTGCGAACAAACATGGCTGGAGATAAACAAAGAACCACAGAAGAAGATCTGCATTGATTTATGGCTCAATATATTTGGGGGGTTTTCTTCTATGATGAGACCCAACACCTCACTCATTTAGGCTGCAAGGCCCATCGTCTCAGCCTTGGCGGCCCGGGGTCACGATAAGTATGCCTGAGGCAGCCACAAAATCGACCCAGACCTGCCTCAAGGCGATCAATTTCCTTGCACTTGACCGTAAGCAAACTGAACTCGATTCTGCCCGAGACCTGGTCTCCTCGGGAATTGCTCGCATTTAAGAGCGAAAATAGGTTTAGTCTAAGATTCTAAAGTCAAGTTGACGTGCTTGAATTTCCTCTCTGGGGGTGGCGGGGGTGACGTCACTCATCACCCGGCCAACCATAATCACGGCTCGCGAAACAACAAATTGATGCCAACTGCGTAATCACCCACAATTGCGCATTTCGCGACACGACTTCGACCCTGTTAAAGAATTGTCCACAACGCCATCTCTATGACTAGCCCTCTATCCTACCCTTTTGTCGAGGCGTGGCTAGATGCCATTACTCAAAACTTCGAATTTGTACAGACGCTTGGCGAACTATCGCAATCGATACCGACGAAGCGAGCCGCCAACTTTCGGCATCGACACTCGATGGCGACTCCTCCACGATCGACGTTCAGCAGCCGGAGCGAAAGGCGTGATCCATCACCGACGAAAAGACAGCGATTTGAATCCGACGATGGCGACAACGGGGAGATGCGTTGGGTGGAAGACAGCAACGACCAGACACCGCGGTTGCATGTCAGTCAACCGCCAAACAATACAAATGCACCACCGATCCCGTTCCGAGGCTTCAGCGTTCCAAGCATCACACCATCGCAGTCTCCTTCGCTAGTATCGGGGAGCTCGAACCAGTCACCGTCTGTGGCCGGGTCCGAGAGGTTCAACGTCAGAACCCGTCGCACGAAGAGCCCTGTCAAATCTGCGAATAGTCTCTGGGCGTTGGACTTGCCAGTCATATATACGCCCATGGGAGATGATGCGGCGCAGATCCTTCCAGAGGATGTGAAGCATCTGTTCAAGAGTATAGAAGAGATCACCATGGACCATGTCGATGTCATTCCCTGCGAAGTTCGCAAAGATGTGGAGGCCATCATCCCCAGAGCAGTGAAGAAAAGCGAGTGGTTCCGCAAAGTTCAGGAACCTCCTAGTGGGAAGCCACACGATCCGCAAGATGAGGCTGGTTATCCTCGCTCCCGCCAGCCGCAAACACCACTCGATATAGCCTTACACGAACTCGATCTCCTACGCGACATTGGAACGAAAGCCAAGAACAGCGATATCCGTGCCTGCGCAGAGGTGACTTGGAATATGCTGGTCCATCAACCGCTCTTTGAACATGCCCTTTCTGGTCATGCCACCGTTCAAGCCGAGCCATCTCTTACGGCCAAGATCATGCCACCATTTTCCCCGGCAACAAGCGGACGAGGAGGAGGAAGCGTCATCGAGAATAAGATGGTTGATTTCTGCTTTGTTCTCTGGCTGAATGACGGGAAGCCCCGTCAGCTTGAGGGCAGTTCATCAACCGACGCCAGGCTTATATCCGCTATTGCAGACCGAGTCTGGACTCAGCCCCCAGATGCCCAGTCCGTTAATCAGACTAGCTATCCTCCGTTACAATTCTCACCCATTGCATGCAATATTGAGACCAAGACATCGACAGCCCAGCAAGGAGGGCAGCTGCAGCTATCTGTCTGGACCGCCGCATGGTATCAGCGTATAATCAAGCTGGTCCCAGATGGAGTTGCCCAGCATGGTATCGTAACACTACCACTCTTGCACATCGTCGGGCATGACTGGAGGTTGTCATTTGCATGTTGGCGGCGGGACAGGATTGAGATCGTTGGGGAGCTTGCACTGGGAGATACTAGGACCTTGCTGGGACTGTACACACTCGTTGCTGTGGTGCGGAAGATTGGCGATTGGATCGCAACTGATTATAGAAGGTGGATTGAGAAGTTGTTTTTGGCATAAGGAAGCAGGTCTTGAAGTATGTCAAGATATGAGGTATGACTTTATGGCGTTTGTGGACTCATTCGCTTGAGGCCTTTAGAGTATGTCAACCACGATAGAGTAGCTGTGTCATTAAACTATAGAACCAAGTCTGAAGCTATGTTAAAACGTCCCATCATATAGTCGAATATGACCCATCTCCCGATGGCTTCAACCTCCGCCATCACCGCCGCCTCCGCCACCTCCACCTCCGTCACCACCTCCGCTTCCGCCTCCGTCGCCACTACCACCACCACCACCAGGGTCTCCATACGACCTCTTGAAAGTCAGCGGCACTCTTCTCCCTTTGAAAGCATAAAGCCCTTTGACTACTCTAGTCACCTCGCCCTTCTCTGCGTCCTCGGGTGCGAACGTCGCTGTCTCTGGGACATACTGTGGGAGCCATTCATCTATGGCATGTATATTCGGGCATTCAGTCCCGTATCTCATCTTCCACTCCTCTGTAGTCTTTCGAATTGCGTATTTAGCAGCGCCCGCATTGACCGTCACTTGGACGTCGATCATCCATCCGGCCCTGATACTTGTCCACACCCAGTACTTGCCTGGAAATAAGCGATGCGTATGCCATAATAAGTCTACCTCTAGTGTCGGGGGTACAATGCGTACGTATCTTCCTGGTACAGGTGAAGGACCGGGTCCTAAAATAGGAGCCGCTTGGGAGTGCTCCTCGAGCATCTTTGGGTCTAGCCTAGACACGTATTGAGCCGCTCTAGCTCTGGGCAGCTTCCCATGAAAAAGCCCAATGAAGTTTTCATAGTCTTCTATTGCCCCTGGAAGCCCCTCGATGAACGCAGGCTTGGAAGATTTAGTCTGCACCAAGGCTCTCCAGAAGGGAATCTGGCGCTCTAAATCTTCACGAAGATCTTGCACCGAGGGCCAGGGGCGAAGGTCGCATTCTTGACGGAACTGCTCATGATGGCTCTGAGCTCGGCATCGCTCGTCTCGTTGCCAAGTGCGGACAGTAGTATAAGACTTGACGTCCCATATTGCCGGCAGGTTGTCGCTGTGACCGGTGTAGCAGCGATTCCACCAGTGCATGACGATGCGGCGCTCAAACTGGGGATTCTGCTGTGCACGAACATCGTCGTGGCTAACGGGAGGATCTCTGTTGAGAAGCCGTGAGAACAGGCTAGATCTTCGTCGGCCCTCCCAGGGCGGAGACGGCCAGAGTTGATATGGGAGCTCTGGACCTGGCCGGTCGCCTTTGGGAGAGTTCCAAGCATCCCACATGCGGCGCGTCTTTTTGGGAGACCATTCGCCTGACAGGAGGGCTGTAAGGGGAAAGCGACGATGCTCTAGACCATACGAGATGGCTTTATGTGTAGCCTGACTGCTCCAGAAATACTGATGGAACCGGGTGGGCGAGAGGAGATGCAGGTACCATATTAACGCGACGTCCCTAGTTCGAGTCTCAGCTTTGCCAGCGTAGAAGCATAGACAGACGAAGCCGAGCTCCAGTCCGTTGAGGGTGCCGACTCACCAAGGTGGAGGGTAGTCACAAGGAGCAAACCCGCGTGCATAGAGAAAGCGGAGGTAACTGATGTATCGCCATTCCGAGAAGACGAGAGCTTCATCATGGATGCTCCCATTCTCATCCGTTGGGAAGTGCGGGAGCAGCTTGAGGAAGATCTCGACTAGTTCGAGGTGTTGCTGGAGCAGACGTATAAGAACTTACGAGCTAAAGGACTAATGAGGGACTGAGAGGGTTCGTACAACGGCTGCCTCTTCAAGAGGGACTTGCTTGCGGCCTCCTGGCCAAGGGTCTTCGAACACGGTGATTACGGACATGGTGTTGTCAGGTGATGTGCTGTGAAGCTCGCAACGGCGAGCCGGTAACCTAACGTAGAGCTTAGCGATGAACGATGGAAGCTGATCAAACTCGATAGTGTAGTGAAGCCCTCATTGAGAATGAAGGTCCAAGGTTAGGAACCGCAACTTCCGGTGGATGGAGTTGTGGGCGATACTAACGAAGCCGGCTTAGCTTATCGCCAAGATTGAACTGAGGCAGTGCAGTGGCACTGCTAAAACAAATCTCTTAGTAGGGATTCCATCAATTCCGCACTCGAATCCACCCTTGGCATCCGCTTTTGGTTACCATAGGCGAACGATAGGTTTCCATCGGCGTATGCGCACAAGATGGGTCGGAGTGCATCGTTATAATGCAAATAGTTAGGAGTCGACAACCTAAGACCAAAAGTCTTAATTTGAAATATCCTCAAGCTTTCCACTCACAACTAGTCAATAGCAGCACTCAATCTACATCTGAAACTATTTGGGGTTTTATCGACTGCCGGGGGTAACTCTTTTCTGACACTTCCGACAAGGTCATCCTCAATTTTCCAAACTCTCAAAGATCGGGCATTTGTTGTTTAAGCCACAAGCGATAGATGCGCGGCTTCTGGAACTGACACGGCTAGTTATATCCCCCCTTTAATACAAGATGTCCGTGTAATTGCACTTACAAGCCATCATCAATCTCGATTAAACACTACATCACTGGGTGCGGGCCGTTTCTATCCATCGGCAACACTACTCTACCCCTCCGTGGAATATACACCTTTATACGCTAATTAAATGCTCATGTTATAATGCCAAGACCCAGTCAAATAGCATACTACTTATTAAGCCCATCTAGTTAGCCCATATTGTCTCTTATCGTAACCGAACCTATCACTATCTCCGTTTAAGGTGTTTAACCGGTATGTCAGCACTAAGAGATTCGTACGACTCCTTAAGTTCCAATGGAATGCTGTCATCTTAGGTCAGCACTGCTGATGGATCACCCTATAAAGCCATGGTTCCGTCTTACAAGATGTACCCTCTTTCAATTTTCCACAAAATTTCAGTATGGTTTCTAATGGGACGAAGATTGCGGTGGTAGGCGGTGGTATGTCGCCATTCAACTACAACACCGCGCTTGGCTAACTTTCGTCTTTTATAGGTCCGGCTGGATTAGTGGCGCTGAAAGAATTGAGAGAGCAGGGATACGACGTCACGCTGTTTGAGAGACGTGATGAAGTCGGAGGTATCTGGTCGTGGACTGGAGACCAGTCGATGACTACGGCGCTGAAGGAGACGCGACTCTGCAACAGCAGGCTTTTGGTTCGTGACTTGTTACAGCATGAGACGATGTTAGCTAACGATGATCAAAGCTGACTTTGAGCGACTACCGCCTGCCAGAAGGTGAGGCCGATCTTTTTCCATAGGCGCGAGATAATGATGCGCGCATACTAATGCTATAGCCAAGATTTCCCATTATTTCCCGCTGCCCCTGATATGGGTTCATACATAAAATCGTTCGCGAAACACTTCGACCTCCATCGCAATATTGAGTTTGGCAAGACGATTGTCAAGTTCATTAAAGGAAGGACATCACGGTGGCAGTTGACCTTTGCCGATGCTCCCGATGAGCCGAGGGAGTTTGACAAGGTCGTCTGGGCGACTGGGTCGTTTCTCAACCCGCGACCGATACAGTTCAACGGTCAGGACGAGTTCGCAGGTCGCATCCTACACTCTCAAGATGTGAGAGATTTGGACGACTTCAAAGGTCAAAACGTCATGGTCCTGGGTATAGGAAACACGGCTGGAGACATTGCCGTCAATCTCGTCAACCGAGCCGACAAGGTTTACCTCTCCCACAGGCGAGGAGCCAAGATCTTCAGACGCGCAGGCGTGGATGGAGTCCCGACTGATTCGATGCTGACTCCAACCATAGCATCCATTCTATGGTGGTTCGAAGCAAACATACCATGGCTCTGGGGCAAGATGATGGACGGCGCCATGGACGACAACTTCAAGCAGAACTGGGGCGAGAACAAACCCGAATGGGGGTTTGCTCAATCGCCAAGCCTCAGGGATGGCCAGTACATTATCGTGTGCAACGATGACCTCGTTCCATATGTCAAGGAAGGCAAGATCGTGTCCGTGCCAGGAATCAAACGTATCTCTGGTCCTAGACGCGTGGAAATGAGTGACGGCCAGGTGATAGAAGATATCGACACCATCATCACCTGCACCGGCTACTACGACGACATGGAAATCCTGTCTGAAGCCCTCACGTTTGTCGACGGTCCTCCTGGAGCAGCTCCTCTACCGAATCTCTACATGGGCATCTTCCCGCCGGAACACGCAGACTCGCTGGCCTTGATCAGCAACGTACACCTCAACGGGCCTCAAATACAAGGCCGCGAACTCGCCGCCATGAGCGTCGCGCAGCTATGGGCCGGAAAATCAACGCTGCCTTCACGACCTGCCATGGACGCCTGGGTTCGCAAGCACAACGACTGGCTGTCTAAACGGCTCGCGAAGTCACCCGGCGCGAACAGAGGCGACGTCGTCTCGACAGACTGGCAGACGTTTGTTCACGAGGCTGCTGGTACCGGCATGCTCGACCACATTGGCTGGGGGTGGAAGGCATGGGTGCTCTGGTGGAGAGATGCGGAGCTCTATAGAGCGCTTGCACATGGACCGTCGACTGGGTACGCGTTGAGGCTGTTCGAGACGGGGAAGAGAGCGCAGTGGGCTGGGGCTCGACAGGCTGTGATTGATGCGTATGCGGAGATGCAGAAGATCAAGAAGGGGGCTAAGGAAGTCAAGGGGTTATGAGGATAGAGTCAGTAGCTGGACACTTATGAAAGAACCTTGGAGGCGCAAGATAAATTGTTAGATTGTGGGGAATTGGCTTCTCGGGACTTTTGACAGGGTCTGTTTCTTCTTCTTCTCATTAGAGTCTGCATAAGTCATCGTTTTCAGTTGCTATAATTGCTGAATTCGCTGCTGAACCTCGCTCGTCAACTGCAGCTTTAAATACCCTCGTTAACTTGGCCAAGTATACATATTTTAATCGAGTGCAACAATCCAGATCCCAGCATCTGCGGCGACGAGCTTAACTTCGCCATGGCCAACGAAGTGATCCACGAGACGTGCAGAGACGCCATCTATAGTAAGCCGCAATACATGCGCGATTGGGAAACTAGAGAAGGTTTTGATAACTATATTATGGTAATTGGCAACTTGTTTCCACAAGAACGTGAGCTGTTGTACTTCCATAGACAACTATAGGGTAGCTTCGGTGGGCCATGAGTTATTCTCCCCTCCAGCACCTAATACTTAAACCCGTGAGGTAACGTATTGACGGGGCCGAAATGGTCATGGGAAAGGTTCAAGTTAGTTAGTATAGGATTCAATGATGTCGTGGCCGTTAGAAACCTTGTCAAAAATAGAGTCTGGATACACTTGAACGTGGACGTTGTTCTCGACGAGGGAAATGGGATTGGGAACACCACAGCAATAACCTTCTAGCCAGTGGTGAACCTGGAACACGGCATAGATAGAAATGAAAGAAGAAATTTACCAATTAATGAGTTGGCCCTTGATGCACTAAACAGTCCTCACTGAGAACTCTTCCATTGAATTATTCAAGTCACTGCGCCACGTTGTTTCGTGACTCCCTCGCACGCCTCCTGCCAGTATACTCAGACTCCGCATACAACGGTGTCTTATCCGGATACCGTCCATCCGCAATACTGTAAAGCTGGGCCAAGATCTCGGCCATTTGTCGTTGTTCAGCTTCCGTCGCAGCGGCCGTGTGCGGACTGTCCATGTTCACCTGCCACGCGCGAACCAACCGCCTGACCTCGCTGAGGATGGCATCGCTCTGGTGCTTCATTTTGTTGCGCTTCGCTGGCGTGGCCTGGCGTGAGTTCTGCGTCACCCAGAGACTCATGTCCAGGCCGTACATCTTGCGGAAAAGAGCGCCCGCGTCTTCGATGTCCTCGGTGCTGATGATGTCGACGCAGGGGTCCTTCTCCCGCACCTCGGGGAGTGATTTGTCGCCGTTGTAGTAGAAGTTCTGGAGCTTGCGGTCGAAATCATAGGCTTGGACGAAGTTTTCGGGAATGATGGTTGGGGTGGGCTCGCTCGATTTCCAAGCCTGGGGTTTTCGAGGGCTGAAGATCTCGGCGCGGTTGGCGGACGCCCACCAGATCATGCACAGTACGACGATGATGGATACGGCGATGAAAACGACCGATTCGGGAGGGACTTTCTGGTTGGTGGTTTTCGACGCGTTTTGGATGATGGTAGCGTTGGAAGGAAAGTCGTAGGTGTCGTTGAGACGACCTGAGATGGCGACGACGTTGGCGGGGAAGAAGCCGATGCGCCATTCGGCCGTGCTCGAGTTCATCAGTTCAACCCATCTTGTGGTGTTTCTCGTGTAGTAGTTTTGATTTCTCCACGAATCCATTATGCGTTGGTTGTGACGTTGAGTGAAAGGTGGTTGTAGAGAGAATTGAGACGAAAACGATGTGGATACACGAGCGGGAACACAATTGCATCAATTGCAGACAGGAAAGGCAACAAAGAGAGGACGAAACAAGGTAAATCGACCTGAACAGGTAGCAAAACTCTAGCGACTTAGCGTGGGTAGTGGCCTGGAACGCCTGATTCAACCTTGCAGCTAGTCCTGCAGCTCACCTCCCGACGCCCAGCTGAGAACTGTGGCGCGCCAAACAGACATGTCACATGGTGGCATTGTCTAGACCATATACGATGCTTATTTCAAGACAAGACATCCTGCAACGGCTGAAGCCTCGGCGGCCTCAGCAACTATCTATTCGTACACTGCCATCGCAGGGCGTCAATAGTGCCATGTCTTCACACACTAGTCATGTCTCGAGGTGGGATCGGCCAGGGAATTATATGAATTGGGCTGAAACTAGAAAGACGGGCGGCTCTGTGGCTGTTCCCGGCCGCTTGTCAAGAAACGTGGCTGTGTGATGAAGCCAACAGACATGCAGCAGGGGTTCCGCTTTCGCAGGCTTATTTGGTACATCGGCCGAGTAAAAAGATACAAGGCGTTACTTTACGAGACACAATCTAATTAAAGCCTAGTTTACATGCGGGGATTGCCTTCCCGTCACTCCGTGCGATTGCCGAAGGACTCGGCGTGTGAAGCCAGGATGGTTCCAGGCGCTCCCGCCGCCCATGAAGTCCTTTGTGCGGCCAGTGAGGAGCTCGCACTGGACGCCTTGCTGGGTAACAGTGACATCCAGCTCCATTTCTCCCTGAAAGTACCTCTGATTCGGCACGCGGTCTAGAGGCGCGCTGTCCAGGTCGAAGTTGAGGTCTTTGGTCCACCGTCGACCTGCAGTGGTAATTAACAATGTGCCCCTGGGCGTGTAACGCAAACAACTTACCGTTGAGAGGGATGTCCTCGAATCGAAGCGGTGGCTGCGTCGTAGCCTCGAACTCGGCAAAGACCAGTGTTACGATGCCAGCCCTGTTTCCGTTTGCGCTGAGTTTCTTGACGATGGACTGCGTGATCTCGATGCCCTCGTCCTGCGTGATGAGGTCTCCCCTTGCCACCAGCCACTTGATGCTTTCCTTTGCTCGCGGGACCTTATCGAAGGCGTCGATGTAGCGCTGTGCTGGGTCGTGGTTGTACAGCGTCCATCGCTCGGCGAGAACGACTCCGATATTGAGCGGGCATTCTTTGCAGGGAGGCGGTGGTCTGCATCCAAGCCCGAGGCCCATGAGAACGCCGCCTTGGGCAACGGCGGACCATCTACAGGATGAGTCAGTGGGTGGTGAAAAAAGAGGTGGTTTTGGGGATTACCGGTCGTTGCCGTAGGCCACGTTGATCCTCCAACCGTGCGCGAGGACCCTCAGACGGTTTTGCAGATATGGGCTTTCGGAGAATCCGCCAGAAAGGAATATCGTCTGTTTGCGTGTTAGTCAGGGATGCCGAGTACTGTTGGACTATTCTTACCTTGACTTTCAGTCGTTTCTGATCAACCAGAGTCAGCTGCTGCGTGATGAGCTCAATGGTCCCGTCGGTGGATTCCCTAAACATGGTGACGAGGTCCGCACTGCAGTCGAGATTAGCAAACTGACATAGATCCGCTTGAAGTCATCTATCACACACCTAGAAATCTGCAGTTGGCCGTGCTGTATTCCTTTGCCCGGGTCGTTCTCAGGGCCCACGCCTTCAATCAGGTCCAGCATCTCAACCCGGTCTGGCTGGCCCCGACTGGGAGAGCCCTCGAAGGTGTGCTTGATCTCCTGGAATCTGTTCAAGAGAATTTGGCGTCGGCGGTTGAGGATGAAATGGGACCCCCGGCCGTGTTGTTCGGGGAGGGTTTCGTCGGTGTTTTGCAGTTGGTCGTAATCTTCCCCAAGTCGTTCTTGGAGGAATCTCGTAAACGACTCGTCGATGCGCGATGCGCCGCATTTGCGACCTAGACCAGTCAGTCGACGTTGGGGTGAAGCCAGTAGAATGATGTAGGCACTTACCACAAACATCTGTGATCTTCCTAACTTCAAAGGTTGGCTCTACCTGTTCGACGATGTACGAGACCAAGTCCTGTACGTGTCAGCGCACCAATTTCGTCACTGCGATGGAAGATGGACGTACAACTGTGCCGCCGCCAGCGTCTACAACGATGAAGCATTCGCCCTAGTGACTCAGTATTAGAACTGTTCTACACGGACCATAACTGCAGGCGAATGAGGAAGTGGAATACCTTCTTGAGTCGGTTCAGGTTCTGGTCTTGACCACATCTCATGGTGAATTGAGCGCAGGCTTCTGGTTCCGTCGCAAGACGAACAACACCATCGCTATTCTCAATCTCGTGAAAGATATGTCGGAACGCCTCATTGACGGCTCTGAATGTGAGGTTGCGAGCTCTGTGATCCCATTCCTGGTGACTAGGTCAGCGCCGTTGCCGGATAATGGACTAAAGGTGTCTTACCGCAGGATGTGTGATGATCAGATCAATGGGAAATTGTCGCAGGGTTTCTGAGTCCCTCTTGTTCTCGATATCGAGTCGCGTGGCATTCGCAACCTCCATAAGATAGTCGGTGATGACATCAGAAGTGCTCTTGATTAGATGACGCGGGATGTGGCTGCTCAAGACATTTTGTGAGTCAAAGTTGAGGTACGCTGCTTCTTGAATGGTCCGCTTCAAGGCGAGGAGAGCGTCGATTCGCCTGGGAGCCTCCAGATCCAGCTTCGACCAGCGGATCACGTAGGCATTGTCGCCGATGTCGTAGCCCAAGAGCTCGCCCTCGCTAGAGGAGTAGGTATATAGTGACGGGACCTTTTGAGCGATGCGTCCCCAGTTGGCGACGACGTTGACGTCGGCGAGTGTGGGAGTTTGTCCGGTTGTCAGGGTCCAAGCAACGCCTGTGAGATTTCTGTTAGCGGGCGATGTACTTGGGGAACAGCCACAGAGTACTCACCGGAGAATGTCGTGCCGTAGTCGATGCAGATGATGAATCGCGGCTCGTGTTCCCACTGAGATGGAACGCGTTGATACGACATGGTGGGAGACCGTGTTAAGGCAGCAAAGGAGGGAACAGCACAAGGATGGATCTCACTGGAATCTGGAACTTCTAGTATACGGTTGGAATTTATGGGCATAAAAGATCTAGCTAATACAGCAGAAAAGCGACTAGAAAGACTGGTGCGCGAATCGGCGTCCGGGGGCTCTAGCAGTTTAGTTCCGCCATCTTCAGTTTCCCACCGTCCGTCATCACCCCCGCTGTCATGTCGTCCCTCTTCACCAGAAGCAAGACAAAACCCCGCGAGCCTGGGAAGATCGACCTGAAGAACTTCGGCAAGATTCGCGATAAGTTCAGCTTCAACCGCGAATCCTCCATCTCCAAAAATCCGGATGACGACTCGCCGCCTCGCACCATCATCAAGACCGTGCCCGCCGAGGCTCGGCCGGACGATGACGACTTGCCCACAGGCACGCCCATCGCCAACGAGTTCCGCCGACCGCGCGTGTCGCAAGAGTTTCCCATCCCGGGAACGACGGATGATCAGACAAGACAGCAACCAGGCGCGGGCATGAGTAATGGCGTCCAGCATGACCAAGTTACTCACGTCTTGCACGCGCAAGGCCCGACTGTGCACCAAAATCCGTCGGATTCATCTGCGCCGTCGACGTCGGGATACCAGTTCATGTTCGCCAACGACAGCGACATGTACAGGAAGCCGAGAGTCGACGAGACGCAAATTACTCCATCGCCGGAACCCGACAGCACGACCGTGGCTACCGAGCTCCCAAACAACGTAGTCAGAGCAGAGCTGGCCGCCGTCTCCCGCTTTCTGAACCCGTCGAGGCTCCAACAAGCCCAGTAATCGCGAACACGAAGAAATCGTTTAAGCAACAGGTAGCCGAGCTCCCATCGACGTCTCGTCCACCGCATCCCAGCACCGCACCTCGAGCAAACGATGCCGTCCCACCACCTGCTCCAAACCAAATCGGACGACCGGAATCGCGCCAGTTCAAACCGTACAGTCCTGAAGTGCAACAAGATCACAATGCGCCCTTGTCAATGGCAGTTCAAAGTGCCAGGATGGTCTACAACCCCAAGATTGTGCTTTCTGAAAGTGAGCCTGCCCACCACGACGCTCCTGACCTCGATCCCGTGCAAGTGGATTAGGGGAGCCTCGACTTTCGCTTTCCACAACATGAGTCTGACGAGGAGATCGCGAAACCAGAGCCCCAGCAACAACAAAGAGCTTTTCCACTGGCTCCTCGAAAGCGCGACTCGCAGGACGACACGCCGAATCGACCGCAGGAGGTCGATCAACCGCAGAAGGTCGATCAAACGCAGAATGTCGATCAACTACAGACGCTTGATCAGCCGCAGACGCTCAATCAGCCGAAGGAGCTTGATCGACCACAGAAACTCGATCAGCCAAAGAAGCCCGATCAACACCGGAATGTCGCTCAACCGAAGACGCTCGACCAGCCGAAGCAACCCAACCAGCCGCAAAAGCCCAAGCCACAGCCCGCAGACATTGACGACAGCGACTTCAGCGACCAGCAACGCTTGCGTGACTTCCTCAAGGCCCACGAAGTTCCCAGGAATCCACGTTTCGATCACTTGGCTACGCTCTTCGTTTGGATGGAAGCGAAGTTGGCGGAAGACAAGCAAAAAGATGTGATTCTCGCCTCCAAGGGACCGATCTGGACCTCTACGAACGCGAAAACGCCGAGCTCAAACAAGAAATCACTGAGCTCAAAAGAAAAATCTCTTCAATCCAAACCTCAGACAACAGCCTTGCCAGGTTGCAGAAGCAGCAAGGCCAGCAACTCAACAGAATTATTCACAGTCTGCAGCGGGACCTCCAAGCCAAGACTCAGACTGTCAACATTCTCCAGGATAGAGTCAACGACATTATTATTGAGCGAGATCAGATTGAGAATGAGCGCGTGCAGACGGAGTACAAGCAGAGTCAGGTTGAGGAAGATTACCGTCAACTGTTCTTGGCCAAGCAAAACATTGAACTGCAGTGGGAGAAATACCACCAAGCTGAAATGTCGCGTGTCGAACAAGATCACGCCGGTCAAGTGGATGCTTTCAGAGACCAGATGGAGCAAGACAGACTTCAGTTCCAGTCTAGGATCGACGACATGTTGCACGAGCACAAGCAGGAGATGGAGCTCAAGGAAGCTGACATCAGGGACATGGTTGCTACCCACGACGCGTCAATTCAGACACTGCAGACGAACCACCAGAAAGACATGGAGCTGCAAGAAAAGAACCTCCGGGAACTACGCCGACACATGGCCAGCTACAGCAACACCGGGGGCTACACAGCAATCTCGGACGACGACTTCCGGAACCGCTTTCAGAAGCTCACACGCGGCATTGACAACCTGATCAAGCTGGTCCCGCGGCCGCAAACGTACGCGGTAGACGGGGAGTTGGACCCGAACGGCTTCCTCGCGAGGACTGCGCAACAAGGCGGTCGAAACTGGCCCAAGTCTGTGCGCAGCGTCTGTTGGCGATCTATCCTGCGCGGGTTTTATAGCCAGAAGCTTGGGGTTGGGGCGTTTGGGAGTGGTGGTGAAGGGTTTGAGGAGCTGGATCAGCTGCGGCAGTTGTTTGCGGTGTTGGATCCTTTGGGTAAGTGAAGATATGCGACCTCTTCGTCTAGGTTGAGTGCTAATGTGTGATACTCTACAGACTCTGGTGTACGTGCTACGCTTCCTAACACTAAAGAGCTCAACACTTGGCGCGCAAGCTTCTTCGACGCTCTCGCCAAGACAATCGCCCACGGCACCGCCAGCCAAACCAACAACAAATACACCCGCCTCTTCCGCGCAAACATGGAAGCCGTAACCCAAGACATCGTATCCTCCCTGCAGCGAGTAGCCAATGCGCGGCTCGATCCGCGGATATGGGACGAAGTCGCCGGCTTCGTCGAGGGCCTGGGCACGATGGCGCTGGAGATGGGATCGCAGCGGGCGCACGTGTACCTGGAGACATGCTCACACGGCGAGAGCATCACGGTGGGCGATCGGTTCAGGGACGATGCGGATCTGGGGTATGAGGTGCTGCAGGTGGATCTCATGACGCAGCCGTGTCTTACGAGGGTGGGTGATGGGCGGGAGGATTTGCAGACGGCGAGGACGATTGTCAAGGGGGATTTTGTAGCGTTGAAGCCGGGGCAGTTCTGATAGTTTGCTTATCCATGTATATTAATTATTATTTTAATTATTGAGAGTTGCTAGATCTAAACCTGTTTACAATCTACCACAAGCTGCCGGATTTCCGTCACCATTGTTGCACATGGTTCTGTTCACAGGGATATCATCCCCGATCACAGACGCCTTACTTCAGGGGTGCACAGTACACTTCTACTCTCACTTGTGAAAATGGTTTCAGCCTACCGCTCCAATGAGCCTCATTCCATAGGCAACACCTGCTGGCGCACTTCGACTCAACTTGAAAGCGTCCAGCTGACATGGCGCGTTGCCACTCGACCTCGTCCCTCCCGCCCTCATTACTATGTCGACTCGCGTCAACTGAGCTATTGGACCCCAGCCGTTAATCATGCGAGGCTTATTTCAACTCAGTTACCGTAGTATTCGCAATGAAAGCCGGTGGCAGGTTGCGGGGGAAAGATTGATCGACAAACCAATGACAGAATTGACAACATCAGGCTGCCGGGTATCGCAGAAGCAAGTATGGCTCCTCAAGCCTCGGACGCATATTCCTAGCCCTCGTACACTTCCACGCATGCAACAAGCCGAAACTGTCACCCAGGCCTCGCCGCCCACGCCAAAGCGCGAGCGGAAGCACGCGAGAGGGGGTGGCTGAACATGCAACCTATGAGATGCTCACCGGTCAAAGCCCCTTGCACTATTGCGGTCTGAGACTCCTGATTCGCGTGGGGTGCACAGGAAGCGCCGTCTCAACGGTGGCTTGTCACATTCGAGTCTGGGGTCAAGTATCCTCGTGTACCGAGCTGGGGATACTTCCAGTGACTTTTGGGCCGCGGACGAAACTAGCTATGCAGGGTAACTTAGGGCTGAAGGCCGAGATATCAGCTAGTGCTGGGGCTAGGGTAGGCTTCGGGCAAGGCAGTGTCATTAGAGTAGCAAGCCGCTTTTCCGCTGATGAACGAGGAACTTCTAGAGAGAGGTTCTCTAATTCTATTGTACCGTTGCGCTGCCCCTCCACAAGTGTGCTGCTCGATTTCCTCCCGGGAAACGTTCTCCTTCTACCATTCTTCACTCATTCCGCATCCTTCCTAAAGTCATGAAAACTAAAACATTGTGGACGCTGTCCAAATAGCCGCTCCCAGGGCCAGACAGCAAGGCCGATGCAGTCTTCGTCTTCATCTGGTGGGTTTGCTCGGCTTGTCTCGCCTATGGCTTCCACTTCCTGGCACACAAGCCGTCTCCGACATGGCCGGAGTTCAGGTTCATCGGCCTGGGCACGATTCTCCTTTTCTTGTAAGTCGAAGGGAAATTTTATCTGTTCTGAGATACGGACACTGACAGCACGGCAACAGTTCCTACTGCGGCGTCGTCTTCGATCGGTTCCTTCATACCTACCACGTCGCCGCCCCGTACGGCTACATCCTCTTCCCCGCCATCTGGGAATTCTTCCACATCGGCTCAACGAATTTGATACTGTGGGGAACGTACACGCTCGTTTGGAGGGAGGTCGAGGGCCGCTTCGCCAAGAGAACCCAGGGATTTCTGTGGTTCGCGGCCAAGTTTGTCAATCTCCTGGTCTTCGTCGTGTCGCTGTTCTACACCATCCTCAACTTGGTTCTGTCCATTGTGTGGATGGTGTTTGTCAACTTGAACGCTATTGGGGACATCGCTACTAAGCGAAACGACTTTGAGTTGGCCATGGTGACTCTGTTCTTTGGCTGTAGTCTTCTCACTGCCGGCGTCGCCGCGGCCGCCAACTGGCGCCCAAGTCATCTCAATGGGAAAATCCGCAAGGTTAGTTTTACAGTCCAAGCATAAATCATTAAGCTGACCAAAACTTTAGACACGGGGTCTTCTATTCCTAGCCACTGTCCTGCTACTGGCCCGGTACATTGTGCAATTGGCCCTTGTCGTCCAGGTCTATAGAGGAGTAGCCAAGCGTCCGGATCAGGTCCTAGTCAAAGACATCTCGTACGGACTTAGAAGCATTCTCCAGCTCGCTGCTATGGCTTTTATAGCTTGGTCTGTGGCGCAGGGCTTCGACATGGGCAGCAACGACGCTGAACTCGTCGGATCCGACATTCGACAGGACGTACTGACGAAGCTGCAAGACAAGACCAACAGCGGCAGGACGCAGTCACCTCGGTTCGAGGATCTTCTCAAGGAAGTCAAGGAGAATCTCGAGACAATCTTGGCCAGAGGACCGCTTTCATCGTCCCTGTCCATGGATAGGGACGACAAGCGAAGAGCCGCGCGGGAATGCATCGCCTACCTGCGCGCCCAGTACGGCGAACTAGATCCGAAAGAAGGCAAGGACTACAGCTCGCTGGGATCTCGTAACCCTTCGGCGCTGTCTTCCATTCTCCGCATGTCTGGATTCCGCACTCCATCTAAATCGGACATTGGGATGGAGAACATGACGCCTAGCGGGATGCCTCGAGTCAAGTCGCGAGAGATGCTGAGACGCTTCACGTCAGGGCAGCACCCGCCGCTGCCTGAATAATTATGTTGTCATCTGGGAATAGGATAATAGTAATTGGACCTGTGTAATTATTTAGTCTTCTAGAATGTCATTGGAGTCGTGTGGGTAAATAACACAACAGAAACATTTGCATCGTCTAATTTATATGATTACGCGCCTTTATCCAATTTAATCTCAAAACCAACAAAAGTCACAACCATTACTACCAACAAGACAATTACGCCAGCAATCCCAAAGTTTAGTCCCTACGCCCTTCCCGCCATCCTCAGTCCATCCCTGTCCCCGTGCTAGCCGTCGAATACGTGCTCGTACTCACCATCCTGCCAATCGCAATCTTCCTGGCCATAATCACATTAAACGCTTCCGGTGTAAACCCAAGTCCTCCTTCGGGATCGTAGTGTCTCGTGCCGTATAGACACTGCAGATTGCGTCTCCAATCCAGCCAAGTCGTCGACGTCAGCGCCTCGCCACACCGATCCAGCAAACCGGACGGTCTGTGACGCATCTTTCGCATCAATAGCCGTCGCCAGCACTCTGCCGCAGGTTGGACGTGGCCTCCTTTGATGGTGGATCGTGCGAGATACGCCGTTAGGTTGACGCAGGCTAAGTCCGTGTCCATTCTGATCAGTTCGCCCAGTTCACGTACGAATGTGTCGTGTTCCTCCTGGGCTTGCTTCACACAGGCGATGGCGTCTGCAGAGTCGAAGCCTCGCCTCATCTCGCGCAGAAAGTGCTCTCGCAGAGTGTTCCGGTCGCGATCAAGCCGCATCGACCATATGGGATCGTCCAACAAGAGCGTGAATGCCACAATGTCCACCGCTCTCGAAGATAGAGCACGGGGGCTGCTGGCGCAAACGAGAGCTGCGATGGCATCACGATAGACCTGATGGTTTTCCCTGGGCGAGTTGGCCATCATCTGGAAGGTGAGAGAAATGGCGCTTTCCTGGGGGATGTTGCGTAGCATCCCGACGTATTCTTCGGTCCAGTGTTCGTGAAGCCAGGTTGCTGCAGCCAGAGCGCGGCCCAGGCGAACGACTTGTGCTGCAAACATTTGACTGGGATCTCCGCTGTCTAGTTTACTGCACAGCTCTGCTTGCGCCTTGGACAGAATTTGAGGCCCGTGATACGCAATATCGTCGGCGTGACCGAACAACGTCTGCATCCGAGCCGTGGACTGTATAACTAGCAAAGTGGCACATATAGCCTGCATCTTTTTAGATAAGTCGTTACCACGGATCACGCGGAGGAAATTATTGAGTCGTTGAATGTCAGATACCGATGGTAGTTCCAGGGCTGTTTCGACCCGCTCGAGGGCTTGCCAGCTGATGGGCCTTGGCTCAACGCAAATCGTAATGAACAGCTGGATGGCTTCCGCGCCTCTTTTGACAGCTCTGTCGAACACAAACAGTAGGTCGTCTAGAATGAACCGACCGTTCCTTGCAGGGAGGTTGTAGACTTGTCCGCCGAAGACGCCAGGACTGGATCGCCGAAGGGTATTCAGCTGGTTGCCTGTCATGTCCGGTCCCTTGAGGTCGAAAATGCGTGTCAACGCACGTCTGTCTGGATGGAGCATAGGTTCCTCCCATAGATGAATCCTTATAAGGTCTGGCTTCCACGATCCCCACGTGGAGACGTCGGGGAAGACTTCTTGGACCAGGCCAGTGGGCAGATCTAGACGACACACTTCGCTCAGCCCATTGACGAGCTGATAGGCGGAATACCATCTGCGAGCCTCGACAAATTTCTGCAGCTCTCTTCTCAGGTTTTCCTTATAGCAGACAAACTGAAGTATCTTCCGGACAAACCGAACGGGCAGAAAGTCCTCGCATGTCTTCTCCCCTACGGTTTGGAGAACGCGGAGCACCGACGGGAAGTGTCGTCGAGTCTCAAACTCCCTGACCACTTCGAACAACTCCCGCGCCGCAGCGTATGTATCGTCGTGGATGAATTCCGGCACTACCTTGTACGCCAGTATCACACACTGGAGGTAGGCTCGCACTCGGCTGCGGAATGAATGGTCTGACACCGCGGTCCGTTCTTGCAGGTCGATGAGCTTCCCGTAGGCGATTTGTGGCGGGAGAGCATGCAGACAAGCCATGATGCCTGCTTCTTCGACAAAGATCTCATCCTTGAGCTTGCTCGTCTCGGGGACGAGGGCTTGTTCGCATTCGCGAGTCTGGGGCTCGATGCCGCGAGAGAGAAGGCCAGTGTAAGAGTTCCGCAACAGGGCGTCCGTCAGGGCCTGTACCTCCAGAAGAGGGAAAAGATGGTATCGGTCCTTCTGGAGGCTGGAAATTGCGTTGGCCGTTCTACGGAGCGGTTCCTGCCAGGCCGCCCCCCTGCCCAAGGGGGACAGCGACCACGACGAGTTGGGTGAGGACGACATGCATGGCAAAGAGTAGCGAGTGGAATGGATGGTGATCACAGTGGGAGGGTTGAGCAGCGGCGGTGGGTTTTGGAATGTGTCTGGCCTGGTACGAACTCAACAGCTCCCTCCCAGGACGACTCTTCGTATTCCCCCGCTGAAAAAGCCACTGGAAGCACAGGGCTGCGGACGACAAGTACCCCCAAGTCACGCTCAGACGGTGTGGCTCTAAGGCAGAGTGAATCAGGTTCAGGCTGTACCCCATAGCGCCAAAAGGTGCAGCAGGTGGCGCTTCGTATGCGCCGGGGCGCTTTGGGGGCGAGGCAGAAAGATTGGCTGA
Organism: Neonectria faginata; assembly: GCA_030864175.1. Taxonomy (NCBI): domain Eukaryota; kingdom Fungi; phylum Ascomycota; class Sordariomycetes; order Hypocreales; family Nectriaceae; genus Neonectria; species Neonectria faginata. The sequence goes on along the minus strand of JAULBG010000006.1, from coordinate 2,571,876 downwards.
CCAAGTGTAGAAGTGTGACTTCGGTGCGTCTTTACTGAGTGACTAGTTGATTCTGCCCATTGGTTTCCCTCCAGCTCAGAAGTTTTGCTATCCTAGAGCTACTGCAAAAGTTCACTAGACCTTCGACAGATACAGGCCGAGGCTTTGTTTAACAGTATGCGATGGTATTGGGGAGGCGGTAATTAATCCTGGCTCTAAAAATCTGGCGCTGTGCAAACTTCACAAGACGCGCGTTACTTTGCCCTCCCTATCCTCATCGGCTCCCCATCGATTTTCCCACATGTCCATCTTTACATACCGCCATCCCATGGGAGCTGCTATGCCCCACGCTGTCTTCATCTCCTCCAGTGTGATAGGTTCAACGAGCTGGTAAAGCTCAACAATCGGGTACCCAAAACCAGATTGTTCCGGGCTCGAATTGAACTCGGCGTTATCAATTCCGAACGGAACATCCGGTACATTACCAGGCGTGTGGCGGATGTCTGAGGGAATGGTAGCGATATGCCTGCGAGAGTCAGCTCAAAACTCGCACCTCCCGCACTAATGATGGGATAGCACTGACGTGACTGCGGCACGCCCTTTGTCCTGTTTGGTCCCTCGCGTCTCGTAAAGCCACAAGCGCTGTACGCCATCACACAGTCGGTAATTCCGATACTCATGATTCTTTCGTTGGTGGACAATGTTGTTGAGGTGAACGGGCTGGATGGCCAAGAGCACGTCGGTTTGAACGCGTTCCGACACGATGGAGGAAGATGTGGCTGACTTGGACTTAGACTTTTGCCCTTTCTTGTCGTTGGCTTTAGCTTTGCTGGGAGTAGGCGACTGTGTTGCTGTATCGTGTTTGAAGGCGGTCTTGGAGATGATCGTTTGATGGCGCGACCGCTTGGACTCCGCCTTAGAACTGCGCGTCTTGGCCATAATTAGAGAAGCCACTGATGATGCTTCAGTTTGGAAACTCTGGATAGATTGGACAGAATAGATGCGAGTTGGACTCGTTTACGAAATGCGAGTTATACATTGGGGAGTAAGTTCGGAATCAAGAGCGCGGTTGGTGCGTTGATGACACGAATTCACGTGATCCCCTGGTTTCTGTGCCCGTAACTCACCAGATATGGATGAAGTTTGCAAATAGTGAAAATCGATGCAATATAGCTTAAATGCTGGATTTTCTTCTATATTAACAGGAAGCAAGCTGTGGTAAGGATACATTATCTCCGTTGAACTATTCTCTAACTGAGCTATTCGGACGGGCTTTAATGCAGTTTTAGTAAGTTTTCTGGCCCTAACGTCTCAAACTACGGCGTGATGAAATCTTGTGAGTAAAACCCTTTCACCTAGTTGCGTGATAAGACGAAAGAACTATATTGTCTGGGAGTGGTGTTACCACATAGTTTATCAATAGGCGTAGAAGAAAACTACCATCATACATAGTTACTAGAATTATAGTTAAGTTCATAGTGAAGCCGTCAAGCAAAAAGCGTTAGATAGCTGGGCTTTCCGGTGAAGTTAGCATACTAAATTCTTTTTCTAAGGTCTCTACGAATAAGACATGCATCCCCATTTAAGCCCCCCTCGATCAGCGACTGGGCGTCTAATTCCAACATTCTTTGTGCTCTTTGTGTCTCCTGTTGCCCACATGTTGACTATGTCGAGTCTATTACTTGCAGCCCGGCGTCGACCCTCGCAAGCATACCATAGGTTTCTCTGACCATAAAAGCAGCGACCATCTTTAGCTCTCTCGCCGGCCTGCTATCCCCCTCGTTCACTTTGTTCACTGGTCCTCACGCTCATTCGATTTGTCGCGGCTGTTCTTGATCACCAGTCTGCTTACCTCCGTTGAGTGCCATTCACCGCCAGTTTCATAGATGCGAGGGAGATGCACGAGTTGCCACTTCCGACGATTACAGCATGTGAAGGGGTGTATAGAGAGCACGTCTCTAATTCTATTTACATGATTTGTGTACCGCTTTTCCATGATGTTAGAAAAAGGTGTTCGATGTTCCCTCGGCTCCCTGGAGACTTTGCTGGCCCTTCTCAGAAGACCAAACAATAATTATACCAGCCTTGACAATACCAGGTGCCGGGTCCTCTTCGAAGAAGCCGTTGGTAAGTGAAATGGCCCAGCGATTGAGGACGTACTCGCGCACTTTGCTGTGGATCTTTTGGTTGAGTGTATAATCCCTCCCGCCGTATTGGATGGCACGGACGATGATCTGGCGCTCCTTGTTCAAGCGATTCTGAGCATCTTTACGGTCATTCTCCGCCGCGTTGGCGAGTTGGATGTAGCGCTGTTTCTCTTGATCGAGGTTTCGGATCGTCTCCTCGAGTTGTGTCTTCTTCTCGTTGAGCGAGCGCTCGCGGTCTTGGGCGGCCGAGAGTTCGGTCCTGACAAAACGCGTTTGATCTTCCGCGGTGCGGACCTGGCCACGGAAAGTCTCAATGGTTGCCGCGGTAGAGCTCTCGTCGGTATCGTAGATGGGCGCGACCTCCTGTACGGTGGTAGTCAGAGCTGATTTGCTTGTGACATTGGCACCCCAAATGACACCGACACGCAAAAGGCCTCCTGTTTGTGGGTCCATGTCGAGCCGACCGAAGAGTCCCTTCAACGTTCCGGAGCTGAAGGCTGCATCGATGAAGGTGGTGTGCGCTTTCTTGTACTCAACGCCGTCCTTTCGTACGAGATCCTTCGATAGCACTTCGTTTCGAACCGCTTGCCCCAGTAGCCTGCGGCCACGAGTGGTGTACATGCAGATCGACAACACTCGCTCTCCAGTACCACCAGACGTAACCTCGCCAACCTCGACTGCCACGGAGGTGATACGTTCGCCGGACTGGAAGTCCTTCAGGGTCTTGAACTTGACGTCGGTGAGAGCCTGAAAATATGGTTAGCACGACAAAAGGCTGTTTCGACAAGCCGCATCTACTTACCATGCCCTTCTGCAGAATCAAACCGTTGTCGTACTTGATCTCTATCGAGACAACGCGGCCCATGGCAATGCCGATGGTAATATGCTCCACCTGCCACTCCGGGAAGAGGAAGTCCAGATTGTTGAAGAGCAGTCCGCCGTCCGCCTTTGGAACCGCTGTGGAAACTCTCAGGTTCTTTCCAATGCCCGGATACTTCTCCTTGATTTTATCCAGAGAAGATGTTTCCTCCATGGAAAGATCTTGTTCCATAGTGTACAGTGGCGGTGAATCCGCATCGGCTGCGTCTTGGGCGTTCTGTTCTTCCTCGAGCTCTGCTTCGGTCTGAGTCTTGGCCATGATCCGGCGGCCACCGAGGGGATCAGACTTGGGCTTCAGGCGATTCGGTATGCCGGTAGCCGGTAATCGCTCCTCAAACATCAGTGGCGACTGGAACGGCTCCTCGTGGTCTTGGTCGGTTGCGATCTTCGGGTCCTTCTCAATCAAGTCAACTTCGTTGACAATGTAGACCATCTGGCGGCGGATAAACTTGCGAGCATCGCTGATGCCTTTCATGGACGCGTCAAAACGAGATATATCAGCCGCAGATTGGAGCGCTGCCAGGTATTGCTGAGCTTCTGCCGCTCGCGGATGCTTCGTGTCGATCTTCCGCTTGAGTTCAGCCGTCAGAGGCGTCGTCTTTGCTGCAGCCTCTATTGCGGCAGTCTTGTCAGCCTCCGCTTGTGCCGCATCCACAAGCTCAAACTCCAGAGTTTTGTTCTGGATGCTGAAGCTCTGATCACCTAGTCTTTTGTAGATTGACTTGTATGTCATGAATGCGTCCATGAGCACATTAGTGTACATCTGCGCGTTCTCATACTGTAATGGTGAGAACGAAGCTGGGCGCAGAGCAACGAAGCTGCGAAGCGTGTCGTACTTTGTGAGGATGGCGTAGGTGCGCTGAGGACAATGGGAGACCAGCTCGGGGAAGCGAGCGGCCGCTTCCATAATGCTCTGAATGTTCCACGGCTGGTCCATTGGCTTGATAACTCCACCTCCACACCAGCTAACCTGTATAGTAGTCTCGGTGTTCATCTCCAGGTTAGTTCGAGCGATCCCAACGTTAGCCTCGGCCGTGATATCGACTGGCCCTGTTGTGAGGGCAACCTTGGCTTCGGCCTTGATGTCAAGAAGTTTTGCTTTGTTGTGTACCTTCATGCTGACAACGGCATTGAACTCGCCTCCCTCAACGAAGCCGGAGATGAAGCTATCCCCATATACCTTGTTGAAGTCGTCAGAGGCGATGTCAACTGAGCGCAATTTGTTGAACTCGAGCGCATCCTTGAAGTTGACCGTCTGGTTGACGACTTTGACGCTGATGTAAAAGCTCAGGTCACTTTCTTTGAACTTATCCGAGTCAACAAACGATCCTCGACCGGAACCACCGATCTTGGCCATCTTGACGGACAGAGCACCGGAGATGGACATGTCTTCCGTGATATCGCTGAGCTTGTCGATGAACTTGCTAGAATAGGTCACGGTCTGGCTTGTGCCGCGGCCTGTGGAGGGGTCGAAGTAGAACTTCTTGTCCTCTTTCATCACGCCTTCAAAGCGGTCCGCAAATTGGTTTTGGGCCCTGATCTTGTTCAGCTCTTCAAGTGTCAAGGGCTCCTTGTTCTTTGCCACAGCTTCGTTGATGGCTTTCTGCGCTGCCTCACGGCGAGCCTTCTCGAAAGCTCGCTTTTCTGCGCGGAGCTCCTGCTGCTCCTTCGCTTCTTCCTGTCGAATGAGCGTCTGCTCCTTGTGTCTCTCGAGTTCAAGCTCGCGTTGGTATGCGCGCTGCTCAGCCATGCGCTTCTTCTCTTCTTGCAATAGTTCGAGCCTCTCTGCCTTCTCCATCTGTTGAGGGGCAGCGAGGGCTCCCTTGCGAGCTTGTCGAGATGGAATTTCCTTGACTTGGAATCTGTCCGACTTTCGAACGGCTAGTGCTGACGTCTTAGCCGACTGCTTGTTGCCAACAGAGGACGATCGGTTGCGGGCGACAGATGTGCCTGTCTTCGCGAATTCTTCTGCGCCTTTGCCTTCTTTAGCAGCAGTCGGAGACGTTAAAGAAGGCTCTGCTGTGCTTGGCGCGGCGTCTTCGCGATCAACTTCAATCACAGAGCCACTCTCACTTGAGGGCATTTTGACTGTCTCCCCTGACTCGTTGACAGACGTATCTTCGCTCGCAGGAGCTGCATCTTTGGCGGCTTCAGACTCCAGTACCGGCACAGCAACCTCTTCCAAGGTTGTTGCCTCTTCCTCTGGAGGAGTTTCACTAGATTCAGGTTCTGGCTGCGCAGGCTCGATAATTGCCTCCGGCGATGAGTCTGTGGGGACGTTCTCTTCGCTTTCAGCGAGCTCAGGCTCGACGAGGGGCCCTTCCTTGACCACCTCTCTGATTCGGTTCCAGGCGCTTGGTTTGCCCGTGAGCTCTGCCGCAATCCGCATAGTGGTTCCATCATTGGTGACGATGTTCTCCGCTCTGTTGGGGTCGATAGCAACGGCATCGTCGACACAGATTTGCTGGGTATAAGAGTTGAAGCTGTCACGATGTTAGTGGGGATACACTCGGGAGTGAAGTATCAGTGGACTTTACCCTTGCCCAAGCCTCATGGCATTGGTGTAAGGCGCAAGGAGCAGAGCCATTTTGGATGTATGGAGCCTTCCTTAGTGTTGTTCAGCGTGACGGGAAGATGTATCGTTGAAGGAGAAAGGAAATGACCATGCAAGAATAGAGAAGGAGAAGTTGTCCGTAATCTATATATGGCACCGAACGAAAAGCAACGTGGGATGATGATTCCACGCCCTCAAGAGCGGACAAATGCGTAGGCGCTACCTGGATTTGCAGACGGACACCCCGATTGAGTCGAGAAAGGCAGGCTAGTGGTGATAGCCGCCCACGCCTGCGTGGACATATTGGTGTTGCTCCTGAGACCAGCGTCTACTAGATGTCCTATTCTAGACAGGCTCAGCTCAAGGGAGGAATGAATTGGCTCCTTGGGTGGCGTCTTGAGCATTCCTGGAACGGCCCAGGCCGTGCGACCCCGCAAGCTGAGCGTGGCGTGGCGCGTGCCTTCAGTAGTTCCGACGAATATTGAATAGCTGCATTAGACGACGGAGCTATCGCGCCTTTTGCCTGGGGTAAACGTGTTCCACGAGGAGTTGAAATTGCATCACCTGGTATGGCACCTCCGCACTCTCTCCAGAGCATGTGAAAAAAACCGCGGACATGTCTCGACAGAAGATCCAGGACATCAAGTTTGAGGATTGGCTTCAACTCGAAGAAGAAGACACGAATTGGGTGGCTCAACAAACTGCCCAAGGACTGCCCTTGGTCCTTCCATGGAAGAAACAAGCGGTTCGCCTCGGAACCTGTTTCCGATCGCAGCGTCTTGACGATCCCTGGCTCAAAGACAACCCATTCATTCTGTCGGACTTTTACATGATCCCAAAAGTCCTTCATAGCGATTACGGGAGCACTTCCTCTTTCCACTCAGTTAGCACATCGAGGAAGACTGAGACAGGTAAGCACCTTGCTCTTGGCTTCGGTGTGGGAGTAGGCCTTCCGTTTCTTTGTTCGGCTTCGGTCAAAGGCACATACGATGAAGCCCTCAAGGAAAACAACGATGTACGAGACACTCTCCAGATCCATCCTCCTCTCAACTAACAAGACTTGTGCAGTCAGATAAGAGCTCTATCCGGGCGAGCCTACGATGCGGCGTGGTCGAGCTCGAACGCAACCCTCGACTGTGTCACGAAGCTCTGGCCATGTTAAAGTATGGAGGAGGTTACAAATCGTTTACAGAACAGTACGGCGATTACTTTGTCTGGGGTTACCGATTGGGCGGCGACACCGGTCTTATGATCAGCAGCTCGGCCTTCGAGAAGAAGAAGGTCGAGCAGTATGGCATCGAGCTCACCGTTGAAGTCCTGCTCGTTGAAGTGAGCCATAAGTGGACAAAGGACTTCCACACATTTTCGGCCGGCAAGAAGATGCGGCTACTGGGCTACGACACTCTGAGCGACACGAATTGGAATGTCACGATGGAGGCTTTGGGGGACATCGAGAAGCTCTCCAAGCAGGCTGATGACGTCATTCTACGATCGCAGAACTTGCTCGAAAGGAGTATCAAAGCCCTGGAGGACCAGGGCATGTTCCATGGGGACCATCTCACAAATGCGCAGTGCGATTTCTTGACAAGTAGCGGCATCACAGTCGAGTTGGTACTACTGCCTATGAGCACCCTTCGAGACGTGGCTCGTTGGACCACTGAACGGAATGTAATATAGACACTTGTAAACATGAGAATACTTGACATCATTTGGCCAAGCAAGTTGAGCGAGCGAGAGCACTGAGCATCAGGATAACCAGTAGCGTTGCGGCGTCCGGGTCCAGCCAGGAACAGTTGCCCCGGCAATAGATCATACCGGGCGAGTTCGCAGATGCAGATGAGCCCCATACGTTCCAGACCACACGGCCAAGCCCGGAATAGCGTTGGGGAAGCGTTCTCAGCCAGCCCCTGCGTAGCATCTAGGCTGGCATGATAGGGTCTGGAGGGTCTCAATGCTCAATGAGATTCTAGATGCATGACTAGTGAATACAGGGTTGGATACAGCCTATCGGAAGGCGCAGCTACGCGCAGTTTGCCGCCAGCTGAATAGCTAGAACAGATGAGCTCGAAATGGCAATGGGAACCCTTTCTCAGCCAGCCACTGCATGGGGCCCCGGCTCCTAGAAGGTCTCAGTCACATTCTACACGGACATGTGGTGGGGCTAGATGGTGAAAACCGGAATGCCACGTTCTCAAGCCACCAGCACTCAGCTCATGAGGGATGAATGAGTGGTCCTTCGATGGTATCATCGAAGCGCAGTTTAGCATTCTGTTGGTGCTAGAGATGAAGGGTAGCCAATGTGTTGAAGGTTCTCAAGTATAAACATCAATCAGTCTGCTCAAGTAAAAGCATCTTTGTTCTTACAATCGCAGTCAATTTGCTTTGGAAGCTGCACCATCTCAACAAATTCAGCGACGAAGAACTACATTTGCTTCTCTGCGCTCGTCAGTTTGTCACAAATCTTTAAAACACGAACATCTTCCCAAGGCGAAACTCCAAGGCTCATCGCTTTGCCTCATCCCAGCAGCCAACAAGATGACCACTTACGCCAAAAATATTTTCCCAGCGTGCCAGGGAGTCGCCACATGCGCCCAGCAGCAGAAGGCAGCATTCGACACCTACTACTTGAAGACCGGGGCAGGTCCATTATTTCGACAAGGGAAAGGAGCCTGCCAAGGCCCTACGCCTTGATGATTTATACGGCGCTTTGACCAGCTTGTCCCTCCAGCTTCCCACGTCCATGAGCGACAAGAACAAAAAGACTGCCATTCAACAGGGTCTCAACGAATATTACCATAAGAAGGATCCAGCAGCAGCCTATCTTCTGCTTTGTATGAACCGATCGGAGAAGTCGCAGTCATCTAAGAACGCTGTCGCTTGGTCTGACGAGACCCAAAAAATACTCGATGGCCGGGTCCACGTTCTTCAGGAAGCGCTGAACGATTGGGAGCTATGAAGATACCAGGATTGGGAGAGTCACGCCCGGCTTACATCTCGCCAGTGGATCACATTCTTTTCTCGACCGGCCCAACGGCATGGCTAGACTCGCCAAGTTACCTTCAACACCCATCACTCTCCTACCTTCACATAGGCTCTATATATGCGTCTCAGACACAGGTTCTTATGAAATAAGAATCACCTGCTTCTTCAGTCACATACCTTTCTTTTTGATCCCGTGCCTCCAAAGTGTCCAGGCGCACGCCTGGGCCTAGGACTTAGCGTATACCTAAGGCGTGAAAGCCATGTCTACCTCCTCGTGGGGACTTGATACATCTGCTATCTACACAATGACCGTACATAAACGAAATAGAGGTAAGGCGCGTTGTTGGTGCTTCCTAGGCTTTCCACGCTTAGCTGCAGCAATGGTAGCTGGGGCGTGCATGTAGCTGGCCGACCGATGTAGACAGCATCGACATCCGGGTATCAAGGATCTCTTTAATTACTTAGTACTTTTGGATATGCTCTGCTTGTCGGCAAAGGTATCAAGGCAAGTCTTGCCACGCCTGAATATAGCTTCATGCATGACCCGGGACTGCCCGCAATGGCTTTGGCCACGGTATTAGAGATGAACATTGTGCCTAGAATGCCTCGGCGCATCATTTTGGTCATTTTTACGTGAGACTCGGCTAAATTAGGAGTCAAAGTGAGTGATGATTGAATTTGCTTTCCTTGTGACGTAATTCAGAGGTATGATACCCCTCACCAATTCAATTCCTAGCGGTTTGCGACAGTGATTGGCGGTAAGGTAAGATGTAGTCTAGCTGTAGTTTAAGTCTGGCTCTATGCCACTGTTCCAATCTCGAGTAGTACTTTTCTCTCCGTCAACGCCTTACTATTGAGGCTCCGAGTCGACTGGTTCGCCACTGATAATCAGTATTGGAGCCAAGTCATCTGCACCGCCACAGTGGATGCCTAATGTTGAAGCACGTTCAAGATAACATGGTTTCCCTCTCTTGAAACACACTGTATCTTGTGTTTTGCAGCCTCTCTCATAGAAGTCATCATGGCTTCGTTGACTTCGCTCCCTCCCGAGATTCTTGTCTCCCTCCCAGAATATCTGCACACCATAGAAGACTACACTAGCCTTTCGTCGACATGTCGAACCCTCAGCTCGACTCTCACGTCTGCTTCGCCCAACACCATCTTGCGACTCGCAGCCGCCCAGTCGCGCGAATTCTTCAGCCCCTCTCCCTACTTCCTGGTTGCGGCAACAGCTCGACAGCTTGGTGACTGGGCGAGGCTCTCGAGCTCCAATGAAGCCGCCCTGGTGACGGCGTGTCGATCCGGCTTGGATGGTTTGCTTTCCCTCGCGCTCGAGCATTGTGGCATCACACTACCCCGCATCCGCGAGCTCTACGAGATGCGTTTTTCCATCCTCAACCCTGTCACCGACATCATCGACCAGTGTGTCGGTGATCAATGGTACAAGACCGCCGACTTCTGGGATGGCGGTGTTGATGATGCATACACTATCGATGCCGACCCATGCAGTACCTTGTTCCATCTCGCCATCTACGGAGAGCTCTTTGGGCCCGACCTCACCATATATCTCGAGACACCACATGCTTCATCGCCTCAACGCTCCTTGACCATCGATACGCGCCTCGAGTTCGTGAAATACTGCATCCCTGATTTTGCTTGCGAACAGAAGGGTCATATGAACTCAGGGGGCGCTCGAATGGCCGGGCTCGACCCTCGCCGCGACGTCGAGCCTGTTGGTCCTTACGCCACTTCCCCTGGAGGACAATACCAGACGCCGGTCAAGAACAACAATCTGGCGTTGGTATGGGTGCTCAAAAGCACTCGTTGGAGGCCCCATTGGAAGAGGCTGAGACAGAAGGCTGGCAACGAGTTTCAGGACGATTTCGTAGAACAGTGGTGGTACAAGGCTGGATACCAAGGAGACTGGAGGCAGAGGCTGTGGGAGAACATCATGGTCTGCCAGGGCCTCGACGGCCTGGGCATGATCAGGCCCAAACTGCAGGAAGCGTGGTTGGACCAGGTTCGAGGTTGGAGAGCAAAGATTGCAGCACTGGAGAAGGAGCCTGCGAGAATCATGGTGCGAAGGCAAGCCACGTATGATTATCCCTTTTTGATGGGAGATTTGCGCGTTTGCGCCAGTGGATATGTTAGTGGTACTTAGTTAACATGCCCATGTCTGCAGAGCACGCCAAGGAGCCAAAAACGATGAATTAGTGGCCTACTCAGAGAGCTCCATCCGTATAAATCTGAACCAGGAACGCTGGGAGCAACGAGATACTAATCAATAGTACAAATAACCTTGCCGCGTTTTCGAAATCTTCAACATGATCCAAACGTTTTCCCACGAAAATACCTTGTCTGTATGAACTTTGAGTCCCCCCGTCTCAAGACGGGGTAAATATTCTTCCAACTTGTCACGCAGTCTACCTTGGTACTCTTCGTTACGATCCCGGAACCATCCTAGTGCCCTGTCGAATGGTTTGTCATAGCCGCAGTGACTTTTGTTAGTAGTGTCAGAGAGTATGGTTTGAGCAAGCTACGTTGATGGAGGGATGAACTCTTGTGCGCCAGTGAAAGGAATAGAGTTATGATATGCCAGCCGGTTAAAGAATGCGGTGTCTTCTTGGAAGTACGTTCCAGTGACCTTAGAAAAGCCAACCGTTGGCGCATTGTACGGCCACGGCTCTCCGTCTCCCGTTCCGAACAGAGCCAAGGACAGACCAGAGAAGACACCGTAGCCCTCTGGTCCGAACGCTTGCCAGAAAGACGATATGTTTGTAGGATAGGTTGGTGCGTCTTTTCCAAAGCTGTAACCGAGCTGATACAAAAGAGGCCTACATCGAACGTGAAGCATCAAGGTTCGACGTGGAAAGTCGGACTTCGGAAGAGGGGTTTGCCAATACTGCTAGTCAGTAAATCATAAACAATGGGCTTTGGTCACAACTTACCGTTGTGGTTTTGTTCTTGAAGGACTCCGTGTAGATACACATTCCAGTCTGGTTGACACACCCGCGGATGCCGATATCCTGGTGCTGTCATTCTGAAAGGTATGCTGAGATTTCAACCTTCTTCCTTGGCTCGAGATTCCCGCTGAAACCCAACACTTCGGCAGAGAATATCGTGTTAAGGGATGTTTTCTTGCGCAGTAAGGCTGCCGGTGTATCTCTGTCACTTAACCCAAAGACGTTCGGCTTCAAAATAAGGCCTTCTGTGTCGACTCGTAGTTCTTCGTGTATGCGGTTCGTAACTGGTACCAAGCCTTGTCCCAGTTTGAGCCCTTGAATTTCTCAGCCCATTCTTTGGGCACTTTCTTAGGCCCAGACTTGGGTTCGACTTCCTCGCTCAATAAAGTCGGCTTTCTGTTGTTGAAGACGGGCCACTCATCTCGCCATTTGACATTGGTCAGGAATGTTTGTCGTCCTTGGTTCCGTTAGTCCTATGGAGTGTCGTGATAACAAAAGAAGGATAGGTTGGTTTAAGTCTTACCTGGAGGTGCTTTTTCGTTGACATTTCGACGTGCAACGAAAGATGCATACCTGTCTCCGTTCGCCGTCTTCATCATAGTCACATGGCCAGTTGACTGCACCGTCAAATTATCAAATCCCCACTGCCTATTGTACATTAACGGATTGGCTGGGTTGGCAACAAATGGTCCACTTGGGAATTTGCTTCTAGCGATGGTGTCGCGGTGAAGATTGTCCGTACCCCCTTTCATGTTATGAGCGCAATGGAATAGTCTTGTAGCGTGTGTGTGTTTACCTTCAGCAATCAGGAGACAGTACCAGCTTTCCTTGTAATACATCTTTGGACCTTCTGGTCTAGCAGTAGAGTTGTGTGGCAAGGTTCCGTTCCAAAGGCTAACGTATGGCCTGGTACATTGACTAGAAGAGAGAGACACCTCGCATTGCGAGATACCCCAGACTCGGTCAATGCTGTTGTTTGGTGCCACCAGGTTCAAGTAGGTCTTCATCGTTTTCGGATGCTGAAGTGGTTCAGCGTCGATGCCCCAAGATTCAGCCCAGATAGGATCAAACCAAGTGATGAGATCTTTGGATGAGAAAAGAGCACTCGCGGCCAAACCCTTGACACTGGATCATATTTCCATCTTGTCATAGTTGAAAGCCAATACTTTCCATTGATGTAAGCTAAGCTGGGGGCCCAACCTCCTCTAGGATCAATTAGTATCATTTCAGGAATTGACTGGGTAGTTGTGTACTTGCCAGCGGTCGTCAGAGTCCCAAAAGGTTGCAGCTGTTCCGGTCGAGTCAAAGCGTGGGAGAATAGCGTCCAATCAGACAGATTCTTGCCTATGAGTTTAAGTCAGTATCCATCGAAGTTATTAGGACAGACACCAATTACTATGGTATATTGAAACGCCGGGCCAGTATTCAAATGAGGAAGTCGCAACGTAGTCGTCGTCTCCGACTGCAAGGGTAGCCGGGTCTGGGTTCCAGCCTGAAATGATGGGGTTCCAAATGCTCCACGCCGGTGAGGAGAAGAGCAGAATTCAGACCTAAATCACGCCCCGTAGCGATACCATTTTGAGACTCGAAGAGGCGGAACGAAGTTATCGTAGGATCACGGTATAAGGGTAGGATTGCCTCATTGGTAATGGATGGCTGGTTGTGTCTCGAACAGGCGCAGCCAGTGTAATTATAGGTCTATGTAAGACATCGGAGGGATGCCCGGAAGTTGTCCCGAGCTGGATTGACTAAGTCAGTGGCAGCTGATCTCAACTCGACAAAATGATCCACCAACATACCAGTTCATTCCAGCAAAACCCTCATGTCCAGGGCGCAAACAGGCTGTCGACTCTAGTGCGAATACCCTGCCCATTCTACTCCTTGCAAAGCTGGGGCTAGCACCGGCGATCGGGTAAGCCACCGGACCTTCTCCCTGTATTTCACAGAGACTCAAAAACGCTTTCTCGTCGCACATGGATGGCTTGACGTAATATATCGCCAGTGGACACAGAGATCCCTTAGAGTATGGTAGGGCTATACTTACGCTAGTAGCAGAGTTTCAATCTAATTAAGGGGCATAAAAGTCATGGTAAATGAGGTCCCGCGCATCTTTCATGATGCTAGAAGTAACTGTCACATCTACGCAGCTGTTTGAAGTCAACCGGCGTACCGTTGATCTCCCGCGCTATCGTGGGTTGCCAGGCCTAGTAGCCTTACCGCACTCTTTAAGGATAATGGTGCAACTCGCGGCAAGCCTTGACCGTTAGGTAGGTAGGAGGACCCATAGACAAGGCATATAGTTCGCCTAATTGGAGCCTAAAACGGTGTATACAGAGCATTTCGAACCTGTATCTATAGAGGCTGGCTGCCCAACGTGGACAAGAGGTTTAGGAGTAAAAACCGGAAAGTCATGGTTGCTGTGGAATCGCGGCTAAAACCGAGGAGAAATTGAACCTGAACATGATACTAATGACGTATCATATGGTCCCCGTCATGGTGAAGTCGTGAATGGAGCTGCTTGATATTTATTTATTTATTTATTCATATGCTATAGACCTAAGAGGTAGATAGTGATTTTAATCTATATGGATACAGGAAAAACCAAACTGGACGAAAACCTATATCGCATCCGTAGCGGGCCCGAGTTGGAATGGAGTTGCTTAATATAGCTAAGCTACTAATGAAATCAACATGATAGATCTCCTTCTGAGGTCTCTGTTTGAGGCAAGAATGTGTACGCCAGTTAAGACACGTCTGATGCTGGGTTTGAGTCTAAAGGATTGTAGTTATAGTTTAGATGATTGGGTATAATAGATGCCGGACAACATAATAGGTGCGATCTGGGAGGATCACAAGTCGCCGAGAGCTTGCGCATTCTTGCCGGCGTCAAAGTGTTTCATGGTTTTCGATGCAAGAGACGGGCGATATTGCTAGAGTGTATCAGCAAGAAGTCACAATCCCAGAATCAATCGTCTCCTGGTCTCGAGAAGGGTTCACATTACCAGTGCGAGCTTGACATCAACCACAAACCGCCTCCTTGAAATATCTCTAAACTGTCCCCGCCGTGTCAATATGCATGTCTCAAAACATGTTCAAGAATACTGTAGCTGGTGTACCGATTCTTCAACGTCCAATCTCGAAACATAGACACGCTGCTTATAGTGAACTTAAACCGCTTTGGTAGTAACTTCAGAAGCCGTACGACCACCTCTGGACTAAGACCTGTTAGGTTCCTTGCCAGATGGTAATATGGTATCTCTGCTATTGATTATGTTTTATTGAAATTCGCCCCGGTCCCAGGAGCACAAAAACCATCTTCTCGTGTTTGTTCAACAGAGCACATTGGATGGTTGTTTCACTATAGACAGTCGTTGCGTTGATTTTAGCACCCTGAGCGAGTAGCAGCTTAACAATGCGCAACTGGCCTGCTTGGACTGCTTGCAACAGAAACGAACTTTTGTTGTCTCCTACAATGTCACCACCAATGTTTAGGAGCATCTCGACCACTTTGACTTGGTCGTCGGTGAGGGGATGCACTTCAACCTTGTCATCCCAGTAACCAGAATTCAATGCTAATTCTTCCCAATGTATGAGGTGTTCAAAAACTCGGTAGTAACGATTTCTGTCGAAGTGTTCATTTCCGTGTGTGTAGGTCTTCACCTCGCACTAAAGAAGCTGCCAAAAACACCCCTCGTTTCCGAAACGAATCGCTAGCTGGATAGCCTCATCAATGGCTGTCTCAAACAGATTATCGCAGTGTACCTGGATAATGGTGCTCAAAGATTTGTGAGCACTGTCTTTGGACTATCTCGTACATAAAATAATCACTGCTTTAGATATCTCCTCATGACTGATGGTTTCGTCGGTTCCCTCCATGGGCATGATTATTGGTACATGTTCATGAAAACCTCGATCAAGAATATATACTAGCCACTCAGCAGAAGGACTCTGACGCGCCAGTATATATGTGGCCATCTGAAACAACATGTCCGTCAACAAAGCATCTTGGGGGTCCTCTTCGCGACAAGTGCTGTCATTTTGCCTCCGGATCGCGGCAACCTCCAACCCTCCATGGAATTCATTGACGTGGGGATAATGCATCCTCTTGTCCACACACATCTTCGAGGACTCCAGTCCTTGTCGAAGAAGAAGAAGGCACAGCTCGTGTTGTAGTGTTGCAGTCGCCCTGAAAAGCACTTTCCTTCCCATATAGTCTCTAAGGGTGACGTTAGCGCCCCTTTCTATGAGCAGTCGAGAAATCTCCAATCTTCTTGAAGTGTTCTCACGATACGACAGATCAAAGTTGGAAGGCGAGTAATGTCCAGCAGCCAAGTGTAAGGCCGATGCACCATTTGAATCAACCGAGTCGATGAAGTCGTAGTGGCCTAGGAGGGCCTTAGCCAAGGCGGCATAGCGTAGCGGTGTCTTGACGTAACCATCTGTGCCGTTGACGTTAAGGCCGCCGTTCAACAGTATTCTCAGTCGCTTGAGGTAGCTCGGGGTCTGATTCGGAAGCACATAAAGCAAATACATGAAGCGCCGTCTAGCCTTCATTAGTCTTAGCATTGACATCAACATCGCGTGTGACCAGGCTCATAATCAATCCTAGATCGAGATACCAGCGCATGAGGGCATGGCGCAACGCAATCCTGCCGTTGTCGTCTCTGTCGTCGACATTTGCTCCCCGTTTGACTAGAAGATCAATTGTCGACCCCGTACCAGCGCGAGTTGCTAGATGAAGCGCCGTCATGCTCTCAGAGAAGAGATCCCTCCCTCCAGGATCCTCTCCTTGGTCAAGGAGATATTTGACCATATCTCGGTCGCCATGCTCGGCTGCACGATACAGTACACCCACACAGAGCTTTGCCCCAGCAATGCGCTCAACGTTTCCCCCCAGCAGCCGTCGCACAGCTCCACTTGGGCGTAGTGAGGAAACTCATACCTGCGTAACATGTCTTCGGGCAGCTCTTCTGACACCAGTTCCTTTGTCTCCGTGCGGGACACAATCTCTACCATCTCAATTGGGAACCCCAAACAGAGATAGTTCCAGCAAGTATCCATAATCTGCATTTCTGCTTGCTTCCCATCAATGGAATATGGCGAGGAACGATGGAGCGTGGTTAGATAGTCCTTTGCAGATTGATGAACGAGGTTCACACTGTGATCTGTGGTATCCACGTAGAGAAGCTGGCGGCATGATTTGTACAGGTCCAGTTGTTCCGCCACATCTTCGTGCTGAGGTGCAGCCTTGCTATTCCACGGGTTGGGACTGTTCAGGGTCATCGCTGTTGCAAGCTCAACGGTCTTCATGGCCCGCCTGGAAGCCACAACCCACTGGAGAATTAGAGCCGCATCTTTCTTGTCTTCGTCCGGAATATCATTGAGTATTCGCTCATATGATTCCTCCAAGCTTTCAGGCATTCTGAGAAGTTTTTCCCCGGCGCTCTTTGTTGTAGTTGCGGTGGCAATTTCATCGAGCATGAATGAAGCCCACAGAAATGTCCCACCAGCACGGTGCAGCACAGCGTCTTTGACCTTGTCAACAAACTTGCTTGGGTACTTCTTCTCGAAGGTCTTGACTTTGTCGTCAATGAACTTTGATAGATCGCTGTTGATGTCGTACGAATTGAGGCGAATATCAACCTAGGCGTGGCCGGTCTCCCGGGTGAAGGGCTCTGGTCGACTGGTTATCATGATTCGAAGATTGGTAGACTCCTCCAGTCGGCTGAGAAGGTGCAGCAGTCCTCTCCTCGACCCGTATTCACACTCATCCAAGGCATCAATGAGTAAATAAATGGGATCGGTCCATTTTTGGAGGATTCGACCAAACATGGTCCCAAGAGCTGTAAGATTTCCCGACAGACGCCCTTTTCGTATCTTGTAGTCCTCGGCGACACAGCCAAACAGGTGCTTTCGTCTCTGCAGCAATTGCACGATGATTCCTTGCAGTATGGCCCATGCTGTGTTTCTGTGTTCGTCCTTGTTGTCGCAAATGCAGTAAGCAAAAGGTTGATGGCGGCGATTCCTCAATGAATTTCCGAAGCTTCTCCACGAGAAAGCATGAGATGACTGTCTTGCCGGAACCCGGCGGCCCAACAAGCCAGAGAAGATGAAGCCCACGCCCGTGGAGCCAGTTGGTGTACTCGTCTCTCTCAAGAATCCACTCGCAGGTCTCCTTAGTTCTGTCGCCCTTGATTCGCTGTGTCTTGGAGAGGTCTTCCGAAGGGTCGGAGATGAAGAGCTCGCGGAGGAAAGCGGTCACAATTGAATCTGGGACGCCATCAGACACAACTCATCAATTAGAGTACCTATGCTTACCACTTTCGGGCCCCGACGTGTACGTGTTGTTGCCTAGTTGCACATAACTGGAGGGCCCAGCATCCACCTTCAACCGCTTGTACTCGTTATGGTATATGTCATAGACAGGGTGGCGATCTAACGGACGTAGAATCGTGTTCACAGTAGAAACAGGTGTCTGAATAAAGATCAGACAATTTCCCAGGTGTTGGCATCTCAAGGGTAAAAAGTTGGGATACCGTTGTTCCCCTCGTTTAGATTGATGAAACAGGCTGAGAACTATTTTTGGAACTCAAGGTCACAAGGTCACCAATTTCAGCCCAACAATCGCAGCCTCAAATCTTACAAACACGCAGGAAGAACTACAAACACGCAGACTATTCCCATTTGGTCTTTCTGTAAATTGTCAGGTGTTTATCGAAGGACTACGACTATACTTGAAATGAACAGTGTCACATTGCATTGGCTATCACAAGGTTCCCCCACATGACAAGCTTCCTAGGCCCGATGGTCTTACAAAGGTTGACCAATTTGACCTCTCTCAACAACCTAGCTACGAACCTTGATGCCCTCAACAACCTAGTCATCCTAGATGACACGTTTCCTTCCTTTCTCATCGCTCTAGATGACACGATCCCTATCCCCTCCTACGGACCAAATCATGTATTTAAAGACCTTCCTTTCCCGCTAGGATAGATAGGAATCAAGAGCTTTTACCCCATTGATCCCGGCCTTTAGATGTGATAAACAGGAAGTTTAGTCGTGTCTATCAACGAGCTTTCGTCTATATGTTTTCACAAGGTTGAGACTGGTTCAAGCCACCCACACGAATTTTTACAAGACACTAAGTAGATATCAAACTGCCCGCAGCCTGATGAGACTCGTCCCTTTGGCGTACTAATCTGATATACGTGCCGAGCCTGATTTTTTCACACATCCCTCGGTGACGCTAGCGCTGACATGCAGGTCTTGGTGGTGACACAAGTCGCCTTGCTTTCAATCGACTGGCTAAGAGCGAATTCCGGTAAAACAAAACATGGATGGTGAAAGCCCTGCCTGCCAAAGGTTGCAGGTTGTTGAGAGGCCAGATTCATACGATGTCGAAACGCTCCCAACAGCTCGCGCGACGCTCTAACATGTTCCCTCGTTTCTACATGTGTTCTGATTAAATCATTGTCATTTTATAAAGATATGACTGCAATCGCATCCGACGACGCGGCCGTTTTGTTGATGAGGAGTAAGTTGATCTGCATTCTCCGACCGACCGACCTATAGCCATGGTCGAACCCTTTGGCGTTGTCTCGGGCGCCGTCGGCATCTCTGCTTCATTTTCTGCTTGTGTCGACGTCTTCAAATACATACAACTTAGCCGTCGCTTCGGCAAAGACTACCAGACAAGCCAGCTGAAGCTTACTTTACTCCAACTCCGGCTCTCTCGGTGGGGGGAGGCTGTTTCCATCTACGAAGACCCTCAACTTGGCAACCCATCTGCGAGCGAGGCCGAATTGCAAGCGGCGAAGAACGTCATCTTACAGATTCTTGAGCTATTCAAGGATAGCAACAAGATCTCTCAAAGGTTTGGTGTCAGGGCTGGTCATGATATTACCAGATCAACTGCTGCAGGCTCTGACGTGGGCAGCGCTGCGGTTTCGGTGAACAACAAGATGCGTGACATTGCCAACACACGACAGAGATCCGTGAGTCTTTTGAAGCTCGCCAGCTGGTCTATTCACCATAGAGCTGCCTTCACAGCTTTGATCAACGACATTGCCGAGCTTCTCAGTGATCTTAAATGCGAGTGTTGGCCACATCGTCTGAGGGCATTGATGATGCTCTTCACCACACAGTAAAGAAAGTGACGGGACATTAACACAAGACGATCAACATTGACGCTGGCACGGACGGTGCAGCGATTAATGGAAATCTTTACTCCGACGATTACAAAGGCAGTGACGGAGGCGCGGCATCGCATTCATATGAAGGTATCGACATCAAGGGTACAACAGGGCCTCGTGTCTTGAATGGCAATCGATATGGCGGACAAGATTTCTTTTCAAGGAACTGAGTGTAATGGTAGTATGAGTTATGGTTAGTCCGTGGTTTTGAACGAATTTGTAAGTGCGACTGTGCAACTACCTTACTCAACGCGGAAGCTTAGTATCCTGACTGGCCTTCTAAATGTAGTCGGATTGGATGCATGAAGGAAGGTTTTTAGGGCAAACCCAATTCAGAGTTCTCTGTAGTTGTGCAGTATAATAATAGGATTGTGGGAGACTAGACAAGAGAAAAGATACTCCTTGAACCCAGAAAAAAACATTTCGCCTTAGTAAGTGTCCCGAATCACTAGGAAGCCTTTCCTCTTTCTTCCTATCTAAGCATCCAAGTTCTACATATACATTTACAAGGTTGGCTATAAAACCCCCACGTACCACTCAAGTCATCACTAAGAAAGAAGTATAATTGATGCCTTCCAGTCACCCAATCCCGTATTACGTTGCTCTGAAAGTGACCAGGACGGGAAAGTCGATGTCTCGCTTCATTCAAGTATCACAGAAACTCCCCTAGTGACAGGAAGTGACGGCACATGTTTCACACCGATTGGATATTTCTTCCTTGTTGTGTTTCCTTGTGATACCCCGTCTCCATTTCTGGAGTCACATTATCGCTGCACCTTCTTTGAAACGGCTTCTCCCCAATAGGTTCGGTTGGAAAATAGCCGGTTCTGTTTGATCCAGTTATTCCTGTATGTCGCACTTCTCTTCCGATATGTTACAGTGCCGCAACACGCAGAGAGAAGCGGTGCTCCACAACATGCAAGTGATGAATCAGTGATTCCCTATCTCGACAGGGATAATGGCCAACCATCAACAAGCCCCCCGCACGACGTAGTAGTTGCCGCATCCGTTTGATTGAACCAAGAAGGTGAATGAGTGACGCATGACCTCTTGAGATACCTGAAATATCTGCCGACAGTGGTGATACCACCGTAGTTACACGAAGCGGGGCTTAGGTAGCAGCACAACACCTGTTGATGTATAAGACCAGACGCCGTTCCGTCAAATTGTTCAGCAGCTTCCTTCAACACAGAGGCATCACTTTCTAGTTTATTCTTTAAACCGGCCAAAATGATGCATCCCGTCGCATACGGGGGAGTCAGCTCCCTGGCTTCTGCTGCCGCTTTCTTCCTTGGAGTGCTTCTCCATGTCACATTGTTTCGTTTCGGTGAGTGGGACCTTTGGGTCCCCAAACTGATTTTCTTGTTCCTTTTGACATACTTTGTATTGGTCGTCTATTTCGCGTTCCACATGCCGTTAGGCGTGGTTGACCCCTTTCCTCCTGTCATGGACGCTTCCAGCCTACTGTTGCTGGTCTTAGGAGGCATCTACACGAGTACATCGGTATACAGAATCTTCCTACATCCACTACGTCGGTTCCCAGGGCCACTCCTAGCTCGGCTATCTAGTGCCTATGCAACTGGCTTGTTAGTCAAGAAGTACCAGCCCTACAAAGATATCCAGCAGCTGCACCAGGAACACGGCGACATCGTCCGGTTAGGTCAGTGTCAACTCTCCCCCAAGATTCCAACAGATCACTGACGTGATGCTTTGTAGGACCATCCGAGCTGTCCATATCAAACTCCAAGGCTGTCCAAGCCATGCATTCGAGCCGATCACCATGCTTCAAAGGAGCCTGGTACAATCTGCTTTTGCCTTTGGTTTCTGTTCATACTACGAGAGACAGCAAAGAGCACGCACGCCGTCGGAAAGTCTGGGACAAGGGATTTTCTGCTAAGTGTGTGTACTGATTGCATAGGGAAGCCCTTTCTTCATTGAAATTGGCTGACGAATAGTCTAGCTTTTCGAAACTATGAGCCCAGAGTGGCCCAATACACCAACATCCTTCTCAATCAAATCCAAGCAAGAGAGGGAAAATCTATGGATATTACGCTTTGGTGCCACTTCTACGGATTTGACGTTATGGGAGATCTGGCATTTGGCAAGAGCTTTAACATGCTGCAGGATGGAGTTAAGCACTACTACATGAAGCTGATGCACAACAACATGATCCTGACTACCTCATTCGGTCGATTCCCATGGGCTTTTCTCCTTCTACAACACGTGCCTATTTTGAACCTCACCTACAAGAGGTTTATAGAATGGCTCAAGGGAGAGGTAAACGATCGAATGGAAGTAAGTATTAAATCAGAAAATAGCTATGCCTAGCTGACACGCAACACAGAAAGAACCAGAACTGCCGGACATTCTCTCAGAGCTCTTGGTCGACTACAGAAGCAACCCTCGGCCATCGAACCAACAGTCCCTGGATCTCTATGGCGATGCGAATCTTGTTGTTGTGGCTGGAAGGTAAACCTTTCATGTTCTCTCGGTGGGATGAAACTCACGGCTTCTAGCGATACGACATCCGCCAGCCTGACGTGTATCTTTCTCGAGCTTGCAAGCCATCCTAGGGCTTGCATAGAGCTGCAACTTGAACTGGACGGGTTCTTTCGCCAGCATGAAAGTCCAGAGCACGTGGCTTTATCCAAGCTCAAGTATCTTCAGGCAGTTATCGACGAGTCAATGAGACTCTACCCTGCTGTGCCTTCGGGTTTGCAACGCATGACTCCTCCAGAGGGTTTGCAGATTGGCGATACCTTCATCCCGGGGAACATGACGGTCCAAGTCCCCACGTATACGTTGTTCCGCGGTCAGTACCTTGATCAGTTTTCAGTTCCCACAGGACCCTTGGGCTCATGTTTGGTAGATCCGAGATACTTCGAGCGACCTGATGAGTTCATCCCGGAACGGTGGACAACGCAGCCGGAGTTGGTAAAAGATGGAAGTGTGTTCACTCCATTTTCTATCGGTATGTTTTCCTATGAATCGCCTCGAAGCGCGATCGTTGAGAAAATCACTCAGGACGTTACTCTTGTGTGGGAAAGCAGCTCGGACTGATGGAAATTCGATGTGTCGTGAGCCAGATTATCCATAGGTACAACATCAGTCTGGGCCCTGGGCAAACTGCCGAGGCATTTCGGAAGGGATTAGTGGACACCTTCACGCTGCTTTGTCCAAAGCTGGATGTGGTGTTTACGCTGCGGGATAGTTAATATGTAGCAGTGGTGCCATGGGATTCTGCCTGCCCTGTATTCCAGTTAATTTAACTAACTACACGAAGACAACCCAACGCCAACGAGAGGGTCAAACATCTTCTTCCCTCACGCCCCTTACATTGGTTCTAGGCATTTGTAGCATTTTCTTCGTTAATGTCCGGTTTATCGTGGAGCAGCTGTGAAGTGTATGGAAAGCGCATCATTACTTTTTCTATAGACGCTGGATGACACCGTTAATCCCGAAATTCTCCTTATGAGTACCTCTTAGTAATTTTCAATGTCCTAGGTAATACATACTTCCCCTTCTTAGTATAGTACTCGGGTATTGTCATGACGTGTGAAAGTATCCAGTTCTTCCCGACTTTCTTGAAACAAATTGGCTAGTTTTGGGGACTGAACCGAACCCGGAGAGACGAATGACTGGAGACAGTCAAGTGTTGAGTGGAATGGTCCACTAGATGACTCGTTGCGCACGTATTTGATGGAGATCGTAGACCATAATTCCCGTATTGTCAGATGCTTCGTCAGATTGTCAGTGAATAGGCGGAAGGATTGAAACTTGATCCATGACGAAGTGAATAGAACGAAAGAGAAATGCAACACTTACTTAAGAAGAGCAAGAAAAACACCATGATCGTTGATGTCTAGGCGTGTATGAGGCTGGGTTTAACCAGCCTGAAGTCTCCATATTGAGCGGAGGTGATTAACTGGAGTATCATATTGTTAGTCGCACTGACAAGTGACAAGTAACAACAGACTCCTCGGTCACGAAGCACAGCAAAACCGGCAGCTGAAGAGATTCCCACAATTAATCATCCCCCGCTGATCTACAGTAGATCTCCTAGTGAATGGCAATGAAAACGCGGGGTCATTATCTGTCACATCTCCTGCCTCGGTATATGCAGTCTCCTTATTAGCCGGAACCCCAAGGACCTGAATCTAGATTGGTCGAGGGTTTCACCATACCTGCGGATGTCTACGGTAGTTCCTAGAGCCCCGAGTCACATCCCGACGCACTTCAGATCCCATGAAGATTAGCTTCGTTCATCTGCGGGGCTTGGTCACACCAGTGTGACTAGACACGCCACGTACTTTTCCGAGAAGACCTGTCGAGTCAGACCCTCGCGTGGGCAACTTGCAGCCATCAAGTGACCTCACAGCAGGAGTGTGTATCCTTGAGTGAAACACAAGCCGTCTTCCAAATGGCTGTTTTGGTTAGATGTTCCCTCAATCACTCCACCCCATGCCGAGGCTACTCCATCAAGTCCTTCTTAATAATCGGTGACATCTCGCGGACACACATCAATTGAGCACCTTATCCTTTACGCGAAACCACCATCACCATCTACATTATCCAAAGTTAAACACGCAACATGCCTATTCAGTCACGATGGACAACGCCAGTGCCGGAAGTATCGCTGCAGAAATGGCTGTTTGGCTCTTCCTTTGACCCCCTGCCGAACCGAACTACCCAACGTTTATCGACGCTGACCGACCTGATTCCCGGATACTCACCTTTTCCGACTTTCGCCTCTGGTCGAAAAAGATTGGCTTGGGTCTTCAAAATGCAGAACGACAGCTTGGAGACCGAGTCCTTCTTCTCAGCGGAAACCACATCTTGTTCCCATCTGTCTTTGTCGGCGTACTCATGGCTGGAGGCACCTTTACTGGTGCCAGTCCAGCCTTTACATCCCGTGAGCTATCGTACCAACTTCGAGATAGTGAGGCCGCCTTTCTCATTGTTGCACCCAATCTGGTCCAGAACGCCATTGAAGCAGCCAAACTGGCTGGTCTGCCTCTAAGTCGGCTATTCATCTTTGACGGAGCAGCCGAAATACCAGGGACATCTCAGCAAGGCGTACGGGCCTGGACCGATTTGGTGGCAGGAGATGCGGAAGCCCTGGCATTCGACTGGATCGAACCTGAAGATCCGCGATCAACAACATGCTGCCTCAACTACAGCTCTGGCACAACAGGATTACCGAAAGGAGTCGAGATTACACACTATGGCTATGTTGCCAATGGCGAGGTGGGACTTCTTCAACGCCGTATGGCCATGGAAGCCAGTGGTGAGAGGCATGATCGGAGTCTCTGCTTTCTGCCTCTGTACCACGCAGCGTCCCAGACGACGTTTGCAGTGAACTTCCCCAAGATGGGAATTCCAACATACGTCATGCCGACGTTCAACTTCCAGCGAATGCTCCAGCACATTCAGAGCTTCAAGATCACGCAGCTGGTAGCCGCACCACCCATCATCAATGCTCTCGCCACGAGTCCTCTAAGCTCAATGTACGATCTCGGCACGGTCACGAGAGTTGGATGCGGCACCGCTCCTCTCGCACCCAACATGGCCAAAGAAGTAGAGAGACTGTGGCCATGTGGCGAGGTTTTCGTGCAACAGGCCTGGGGCATGACGGAAATCACTTGCATCGGTTCAATCACAGATCCCTCCGAAACGTCGAGGACCGATTCAGTCGGAGAGGCGGCACCGAATGCGGCCATCAAATTGATGGATGGCGACAAGGAGATCCTAGAGCCCAATACTCGTGGGGAGCTGTGGTTCACCGGACCAACTCTCATGAAGGGCTATTGGCGCAATGCAAAAGCTACGCAGGAAACCATCATCGAAGACAGCGGAACGCGGTGGCTGAAGACAGGGGACATTGCATACGTCGATTCATATCGCCCAGGAGGGAAGATCCATCTCGTTGACCGAATCAAGGAGCTCATCAAAGTAAAGGGATTCCAAGTGGCTCCCGCAGAACTCGAGGCCTTACTTCTGGAACGAGACGATGTCATCGATGCTGGGGTGGTGGGCGTTCAGACAAATGGAGAAGAAGTTCCCCGCGCCTACGTCGTTAAAGCCCCGGGTTCCAAGACCTCGGTCAAGGACATCACCAACTGGATGGAGGCGAGAACAGCCAAGTACAAGTGGCTCACAGGCGGGGTTGTGTTCATCGACAGCATTCCCCGCGTTCCGGTGAGTGAAGCAGAAACAGGTTGGCAACGTGCATGATACTGACTCGGCATTAGTCTGGAAAGATTCTCCGTCGAGTTCTACGGGAGAGGGCGCAGACGGAGACGGGGACTCGACATGTCCGAGCGGCTAAACTGGCGTGATGAAGGCTGTAATCGTGTATGGACGTGTGACTTAGAGTCAGACTTGGAAGCACTCAGATAACTCGCGGGCAACCGGGGTGCTTGACATCCTCGGTATCAGCTGTCACTAGGTTTCCGTGAATAACAGAAATCTGGATGTGCTGGGGTTATGCGAGTGTATGCAAGGAATACCAAAGGTGCCAATATCTGATGTTACATCCATGATCAGGTTTCCGAACTTGTCGTAGTTGATCACCTAAACCCTTGTTCATGATGTCGAAGTCACTGACTCGGCATGGCAAGCCCGATTTCCCCGCATTCGAATCCAAAGCTGGCAGATCTAACTAGCCACATCTGGGATTGAGACAGATGGACGAGCTAGGCCAGTCCCTCATTGATGTTGTAAGACCTAATGGTGTCTCGGAGTCACCAGCACTGAACAAGTGTCCTCTTTCCCTTCTTGAGTCCGCTTGGCAAATGGTATACGGCGTTTGAAAAGCCGAGGGTCGATGCATTGATTGTAATTAAAATAGTATTTAACCTGACACGACTATGACGTGATGGGTTCAGCGGCAGTAACTAAGACTATCTCTCTATCTCTCTATTCCGCAAATAGGATAATGCGGGCAAGTCCATTACGACTCATTTCTTCTTCTTTGACCTGCACCGGCGACACTCTTCCGGGTCAACCAAGGTGATCGTCGACCGGCGGTTTACCTGGCAGCTTTCTTCATGGCACTGCGACTTGTCTTCGGTGACTCTCACCACCAACCCGCACACTCGGCATCGAAAGATATGTTTGACGATTCTGCACATTTTGCGAACCTTGAAAGGATGAGATTGGTGGTGTGGCTGCTTGGTTCTTTAGTAGTTCGGGTAGCGTTTAGTCGGGTTGTAAGAAATAAGAGCTTAAACAGGAGAAGCAGCTGGGACAGGTGTATTTATATGCAGAAGCATGGTTAGAGGATAGTGATTCGGCGACTCGGAGAGGGCGTCTCAACGGCAAGCAACCATGACTCTAACCAAGTCTCCATCACGTATATCTCATTATCTCTTGCTCATTGCAGGATATTTTATCAGAGTATACCTCTGCGAACTCTTTTCATTGTAGTGATGCACAGCCCACAGCTGGAAGACCGAGGTGTTTCACAGTTGAGTTTAGCTAAGAACAGCAGAATCAACTGACTATCTGAAGCTTAGGAAAGCGGTGTATAGCTTATGTGGTGGCAAGTTCTATTTCGCATTGCTTCCCCCATGCTCCGTGATGGTTTGCTTCCGCTCGAACACGTGGGCCTTATCTTCATCGACACGAGGCATTTTATCACGCTCCTTGATAAGGAAATCCTAGGTCGTAAATCATAAATCATCGCCCTTGTCTCTCGCCAAAAAGCCAAACAGCCCTTCACCGTCACTCCTTTTGGACACACTCATCTACAGCATCCTGCACTGTCGTTTGTGCATCGCAGAACCCGACTCGTGACTCCAGACTCCCTGTAAGCTAGCTTTGCAGCGCTCTGCTGACATCCTGGTGCTGTCGCTCGTACTCGTCGTGCTTGGCCTTGGCTTCGAGAAAACGCTCCTCGGCTCGCTGCCGCCGCTCCTCCAGAGCACGAACCTCTGCGTCGAGGTGATCCATGTTGGCCTGCTCTTCTCGCATGAGGAGGTCGTACTCGTCAATCTTTCGCTCGAGAGGCTGCAGGACGATCATTTGAATGCTCGGGCTGTTGACACGATTGATCTCGGCGCCGGCTATAGCCAGGCCGCCTCTTGAAGAGGGAGGGTATCGCTGTGGCTGGCGCGAGCCATCGGACGTCATTGATTGAGACATGCGGTTCTGCTGCATGCTTCCTCTTGAACGCGAGGGAGACCCCGACGGAGCCGAGCGCGGAAACGAAGGTGACGATCCCGCCGTTCGCGGTTCTGATTCTGATTTGCCGGGCGATTGGCGTCTGGAGTCGCTCTTCTCCCCGCTCGCGAAGCTCCGAGGGCTGCTGTCTAGGCCCTTCGGTCCAGGGTAGGACGCGGGAAGCGGCTGGGGGCCTCGATGGTTCGCGGGCGGCGGTCTGCGCTGATCTCCGTTGTGGCCTGCGTAGCCTGAGGGAACGACTCGCTGCTGGACATAGGTTAGAGACGGGAACAAGGGGAGGGCAATGTGTTTCGCGGAGAAGTGTCGAACTTGTTGCGGTGCGTGTGCGTGTGCGACGGCGGCGTCATGCAAGGCCACGTCAGACGTCGGAGAGCGGGATTCGCCGCGTCCGCTGTAGAGATCGTCATCGAAGTCCGGCGACTGAGACTGTGGGCGTCTGTAGCGAGAGCCGGAGCCGTTTCTGGCCGCTGCGCGCGCGGCTTCACGAGCTTCGCGGGCGGTTTGTGGGCTTCCGGGGTCGTCCAGCGTGTATCTCTGCTGTTGGGGGGACGCCATGGTTTGTTTAATCGTATAGAAGAAAGACGAAGACAACTACGCGTAAATTAGCAAAGTAAGACAAACTGAGAAGGAAAAGGGGGATCAAAGAGTCGCGAAAATGGATACAATACGAAAAGTCGGAGGTTGGTTGCGGGGGTCTAGGCCCTATCCCCAGCATTAGGTTGCTAGGGTTTATGTTAGAGCCAAGCTGCTATTCCCGGTGTTGTGCACCACTCATCGTTCGACCTTTTTTGACACCTAATTTCTGATTTCCCAGCCATTTTATTGAGGTTATTTATTGTTGATCGTGTCGGCGGGAAGCCCTTGTTTTACATCCGAGACACAGGTGTTAGCCACTATGTGATGTGAACAATAAATTAGTCAATACTAACCTGGATGTTTATCGATTACTATATGCCCAGAAGAATCTATGTAAATGCAACAACTCTTCTGCGATTTTTCATGATTACACAGTATGTCCATTCCGTTCCCTTCTCCCATTCCAATTATTACCAGTAATTCCGTGTTACTTTCGTGAGGCAAATTTCGTTATTTCGTCATGCTCATATCCAATCAATCTTCCCTTAGTAGGTGTAAACCTGCTGGGGACCGAGAGTGCCGTACTGTCCGGAGCCCAAGGGAGAAGAGGGAGTGACCTCCTGCTCGTTGACGTTGGAGACGCCAAACCAGGCCAGCTCCTGGCCGTCGACAACGGTGATAACAGCAAACGCCGGCGCGGGCTCGGTGACGTATCCCCACGAGACCTTGAACTCGGATCCAGACGTGCATGGCTCGTTGGACCAGCTCTCGGTCGCAGCGTCGGCGCCGGGCATGCGGATCACGGTGCATCGCTCCGTCTTGCCGTTGGCCTCGATGGCGAAGTTGTAGTCGCAGCCGGAGTTGTCTTCGCCGCAGTACCGGGTCAGGTCCTTGATGGTCCACTGCTTGCCCTCCACGATGACCGGGTCGGCATACAAGGGGGCGCCAGCAGCGGCGGTGGGCTGCGCGTCGGGGACCACGGCGGTCGAGAGAGTGGTGGCGGTGAAGTACGACGACGGGCAGGATCCGGGGTGAGCGGGGTTGCAGCCGCCGGGAATGCCGGAGATGGAGGTAAACTCAGGCGCAGCGGAGGCCGTCGACTCCGGAGCCTCGGTGGTGTAAGTGAAGTAGGAAGAAGGGCACGATCCAGGGTGCGCCGGGTTGCATCCGCCGGGAATGCCAGTGCTGGTGGGCAGCGCAAGCGAAGCCGTGGCGCTGGCGCAGAACTCGCGGTTCCTGGCGTTGTCTTCACCGACGCAGGCCGTCAGAGTGCATGAGCAGGCGACCTCGGGAGTGCCGTTGGCGATGCATGCCTTGTAGGCGTCCTGGCAGGGGTCCTGGCGTTTGAAGGTGGGAGCTGCCGAGACGGCGGACAGCAGGGCCAGAGTGAGGGAGAGGGTCTGGGAGATCATCTTGGTGGTTGAGGCTTGTCAGTGTTAGACTTGTTGATTGAGACTTGTCGAGAGGTGTGGATGAAGCTCTGTGTAAGCCAAGTAATACTGAGCTGATGAGGTGGTAATGATGAATAAGTTCTCTGTCGGGAAGAATCTACCTGGTTATATACATCTCTCAACTGCTGGACCAACCTCCAAAAGATCTAAATGGCAAGGCTGGTCATCGTCCATCTCGTGCCCGACTCTCGTATCCGACCGAGAAACCCATATTGCGGAGCCAACCATACAGCCACCGCTAACTCTCGACAACCACAACCACGCGATTGACAGTTGGGCAGGCGACCCCGCAGGTTTCCAGATCGTCTCCAAAACCGATCACCACGCTGGGCTCACAGATCGTCCGTCACCCCACAGTCCAGCCACACCTGCCACGGCGATGCAGTCACTGGCTCGCTTGGTCGGAATGACGTCTGTCTTCATAGGCTCTGCCGTAGTATGCATGCTTTTTAGCTAGAGGCTAGGGATACGAGGAGGCAAAATACGAGGGGCTCGGCTCGGTCGTCCCAACAACTCGCCCGATGGCCCGTCGTGGGGATGCAAAAAACGGGTGGCAGGGTCCCTCAGCTATACAGCCCACCTGACGTCACAGTCACGACGAGAATAGAACCATCCGAGCGAAAGCGTTCTAGAGACTCCGTTCCTCTTAACTTCTCCTAGTCTAAATCAGGAAATGATTGATCTTCGGCCGAGTCTTCCGGCGTTACCTCTCCAACTATCGCCGGCCCTCTTCGCTCGCTCCACTATCACGACGAACCTTACCATCGGTAAGGGAACAGAACCAGAACCAGTCTCTGCGACTTGGCCCAATGCGCCTAGATCTCGGCGCGATCCGACCGAAAGAAGAAGATCGACGGCAGAAGCACTTCCAGTCTTGGACGGCATCAGGCCACAACGATGCGGACTACCGCTTTCGACGTGCTCGTCGCCCAGAGCCGTAATTTTGCTCGCCAATGGTAGCTTTGTCTAGACAACCGAACTGGCCACCGCTGTTTAACTTCTCGTATTCCCTTGGCGAACTTTTTGATCGGTTTCCTGCGCGCTCCTCAACTGCTTTTTTTCGCATCCACTGTTGGAATGTTAACGTCACGATAGATTCAGCAAGCTCTGTCGGTCATTGAAGGTCACGTTGCTTTCCTCTTTCTCTCATCATTTCCCTTGGTTTTCTTCTTCTTCGCCAAGTTTTCGTATTCTTTTCGTAACCTATTGAGTTATGTCTGCAGTTTCTTCTTCGCTCCACTATTCCGTCATTTGAACTTAATTCTGCATCGTCGTCAGTAGACACCAGGTCACCCTACTAACCAAAGGATAAGTGTTTGGGTTCATTCTAAGTCTATTTTTCTTAGGTAATTGTCTCGTACCTTGCAATGTGCAAGCCGAAACTCGCCCTCTGTTCCTCCTTTATGTTCCTTTCTTGTCAGTCTTCAGGAGGGTCATGAAGCTGTGCTCATCGGTTCGGCTCTTCGCGACTGAGGATATAAGTACCAGTTTTGTAACCTACTCATTCTAAGAGACAAAACCTCTGCCTCGCTTACATGTCTGCTAATCTGGATAAAACCCTTCTGGGTTCCAAGGGCTTTCATAGTCCCGAGGGTTGTGAAATAAACTACGTTCGTAGAATCTACTCGTCCACTCATCCTTTCAGGATCATTTCGGACAATATTTGAGATCATGTTGCGTGTTTTGGGTACGGTATCTCCTTCGACAGTCGAACCTTTCTCACATATCTAAATCCGGCATTGCACGTTAATAGTATCACACATGACTTAATGGGAAAAGGGGTTTAGCATAGACCCCAGCGTGCTCCCAGGTTCTTAATGTCCAAGCCCATTAGTCTAAGTTTCTTCTGCGGCTCGAAGGACCTAAAAATGTGCGCGTTAAGTCCATTTAAATGTTAGCAACGCAGTAGACTACCAAACTCGGACCCAGCTGAGTATTTTTTATGATCTTCTACATACAGCTTCTACTTTTCCCGTGACCTTTAATAAGTTTAGTGGTCCCATGATACTGGCTTAACTTTGATGCCACCCGAGATAAGGAGGAGACACTATTGGTTAGATGTACCTTATGTACCGAGACATTTATACAAATTAGATTGTGATCACTAGCATAGCCAGAAGGGATTTAATACTTGAATGTACTCAAACTCATCCGTGCGCCATCAATAACGCATGCTCTTTTGACTTAGCCACCAGTGGTTTCATAGACTTTCAAATGAGTTTAACTTGCCACTCGGCATTTTTTTTGGACTATGCTCAAAAGCCTGCTTACTGGCGAATACATCCTAATCAGTTGCTATGATCATAGGGTTTCATCTGCTGGTGATCCACATGAAGTGAAAATGAGCTACCCTACAACAGGAGTACTAGCGGCGCTTTACTTTAGGCATCTTGTAGATTAAAAAGGAAAAGAAAAAAAAATCGTCTTAAGCGTCTCCAAAGATTTCGTGTCCTTTGTCTGGTCGATTAATGGGCTTTGGAATTGGTGTTGACGTTGCGAGGACACGGTTCATTATTTGGACTCCGATGGGATTTGGCACTCTATGCTCGGCTTCACCAATATTTATTAGGTAGAGTGTGTACCCTAGGTGCAAAAATACATCTCTATGAGCCCAAACGTCCATTCTCTCGAACACTGCATCTACCTTGTGATTCTGACATGCCGAGGCTCACAACGAGCATGGTGCGAGGGGAAGTGAGAAGACTCGAAACCGGCTTGGGATGTCCTATTTGGAACTACGGAGTATATCTGCCTTGGCACTCGTTGCAAAACCATCAAAGCCTTACCACATTGGTTACCGGTCTGATTCTTCCCCGCACCTGGCTCGGCCCATCGCAGAGTGACCTTCCAATCCTAGATGGATCTCCGGCCACGCCCTCATAGTTCCGGCATATTATGAGCGCCCCTCGGCAGAGACGAGTGGCTTGTTGAGGCCCTGTCTAAGACAATGCTAAAATGCTTGGCGGGGTTTGGCAAATCACTATACAGATCGTGGCCTCGTTGTCGCAGGGCCCAGAGATCATTTCTCAATCGGGCAGGTGAGTGCCAAGCAATCAGCGTCTCTATGAGAAGGGAGTTTAGCTGCGGGGTTTTTACTTGAGTGCTAGGACTTGCGAAAATAGATTAAATAGACCGTTGTGGTCGCGTACATTGACTGATGGACCAGGCTCTAGTTTGTATACTGTGTTCTCATTAGCAATATCATCTATTCGTCGATATGAAGTGGCACGCCCTCATCACCTCTTTCTTGCCGGTTGCTTTGGCACTATCCACTGGGAATACGGACTCATCCTTGTCCACACGCCAGAGCGCCAATACCGTTACTGATCAGCTCCTCTTCAGCATCACGTTGCCCGCATTTACAGCTCGTCGCAATGCGCGAGACCCCCCAACCCTGAACTGGGAATCGGATGGGTGCACCTCTTCCCCCGACAACCCTTTCGGCTTCCCCTTCGTGCCAGCTTGCAACCGCCATGACTTTGGCTACCACAATTATCGAGCTCAGAGCCGCTTCACCGTGAGCGCCAAGCTTCGCATTGATGATAATTTCAAGACCGAGTACGTGGCATTATTGAACGCCATCGAAGAAAAGATACTAACGTATTATAAAGCCTTTACTATCAATGCCAATCTAGCAGCGTTTCGGGTGTTTGCAGGGCGTTGGCGGATGTCTACTATGCTGCGGTTAGGGCCTTTGGAGGTGATGACGCCACGCCCGGGAAGCGAAGTGACGGCGACTTGGTCCAGGAGTATGAGGAGAAGGTGGAAATTTATAACCAACTAGTGCAGGAAGCTCAGGAGAAAGGAGAGTTGCCCATTCTTGACTGAATACACAGGTGGTCGGTCTATTAGGAAGATGATGTACTACACTGCGATAGTTTCACAGGCAAAACTTATGGCTTTTCTATCGCAACGTGTCTTGCGATTCGCTGTTTCAGTTTCTTGTTGAAAGCAAGATATGTAGGGTCATGGTTCAGAGGTTTGAGTGATGGGGGAAAGGAACTGCCACGAGAACACATGCAAGAGATTGCTCTTCATTCCAGAAGTTGACTATCGTTTCTTGTTGATAAAGCCAGTAAAGTCTGGCGTGATGAGAGCGCCATGGATGCAATCCAATTTTCACTTTGAAATGAGTATGCCCTAGCGTGGAGCCACTGGCCTCTCCGAATGTTGGGTTATGTCACCGAGAAACCCCGCCGTCTTGCCATAGCGTTGCCAAAGGGGATGGTTTCTAGGCCATCCTTTATTAGTATGGTGAGAAGTCTGCTATTGACTGTAGCGCTGTTCAACCGGCCTCAAGCCGTAACCGCTCGCCACAACATCCGTGCGGCGAGGAATGCAGAATGCGGCGGTTCCAGCTTGAAGACATGTTCTAGCTATGAAACAACGATGCTCGTGACACGCGCTGGTGGAGACGAACCGATCACTTGGCATGGTCTGGACTTCCTCCCTTGACTTCTGAAACAGCCAGACACTTATTTCATGACTAACGTCTTAGCGCTATTGTCCACAGTTGCGGTCCACGATTAACACGCACAGGGCTCCTAGAGAAGTGATTATCCTACCAGGAAGACGTTGACGACGTCAAGTCTCATGGCCCTAAGCGCTCTTTGCATTCCAGCATTGACGCTGTGAACGATACTATTGTGGATCCTCATTTCCTGGACAAGATGTCTTCTCAACTCTTTATAATCGTCACGCAGACGTAGGAGGAAACTCGTTCTGTCGTTTCTTCTCACAGCTTTTCCAGTCGCTCAAGTCTTCATGATGAAGTCCACCACTACCTTCCTAGCGGCCTCGGCATCGTTATTATCCCTCTGCAAAGGCATCCAGATCACCACCAACAACGACGCAACAGCACTGGCCAATGCACTCTTCAACGGCCCGGGTATAACAGTGGTTTCGGCATCATATGCCGGCGCATCAGCCGCCTCGGGAACCTTCAGCCAGGGGCCGTTTGGTATTGAAATCGGCAGCATCTTCACGACTGGAAATGTCGTGGGGGCCAATCCTGGTGGAAATGTCCACGTTGCCAACGGTGCCGCCGGATCAGCAGCATATTGCGGCGGCAATACCAACGACGGGTCTGTGTTGACCGTCGACATCGTTGTTGATGCTGCGTACTCTGGAGTCTCCGTGCAATTCATCCTTGCATCAGATGAGGCCTCTGCGTAAGTCGAATCCCGTGTTACCGGAGAACGGTGTGGCTGACAAACATCAGTGGTGGTGTTCTTGACCCCATGGGAATCTTCCTGGACGGCACGCTATACGCCAAAGACAACGGCGGAAACCGAATCAACGCAAGAGACGAATATATGTCTGCTCCTATTTACATACAGCCCCCGAACAGTGATACCTCATACGCTGGTTCGTCACCACCCCTCATTTTCGGCATTCCGGCTAGTCCTGGTGCGCACACGATGGTATTTGCCGTCTGCGATCAGAACGATCGCGACTACGACTCGGCGTTAATGGTCAGGGCCCAGGGCTGTGAGAACTGTGACACTTCCATCACAATCAATTACGTGACCACAACGACAACGGTGTCTGCTGGAGAACCAGTTGGCACGGATACTATCAAGGCATCAGGAACTGTGTCCGGGACTTTTATCGTGACTGTGGAGGCAGAGACGACAAGTACAACCGAGATGGAGACTACCACAACTGAGTCGACAACGGAATCCACCACGGAGTCAACGACTGAGTCTACGACCGACAGCACAACCGAAAGCACAACCGAAAGCACGACTGAGTTGACGACTGAGTCGGCCACAGAGAGCACTACAGAGAGCATCACGGAGAGTACTACGGAGAGCACGACTGAAACCACGACTGAGAGCACTACCGAGTCAACTACGGAGTCTATCACCGAGTCAACCAATGAGAGCACAACAGAGTCGACTACTGAGTCTACCGCAGATAGCACCGCAGATAGCACCACCGAGAGCACCACTGAAAGCACCACTGAAAGCACCACTGAGGATACAACCGAGAGTACTACTGAGTCAACCACAGAGTCAACCACAGAGTCTACCACAGAGAGCACTACTGAGACGGAGAGCACTACTGAGTCAACCACGGAGTCTACTACCGACAGCACGACCGGGTATCCGGAGTCGACTATGGAGTCGACTATGGAGTCGACTGAGGCTGCTGCTGACAGCACATTTGTAGTCTACGGCGACAACCGACTCTACGACCGACTCTACAACCGAGTCAAGTGAATCGACAACAACCGCAGACTCGATGACTCAGTCACTTGATCCTGAATCCCAGACTGAAACTACGACATCGACTGAACCTACCGCCACGACCGGATCTACACCTGAAGCAACAACAGCCGAAACGACTGAGTCGTCCGCCTCCAGCGAGTTTTCTGAAACCTTCACTACCACCTCTTCGACAACAAGCACATCTCCCATCGGAGAAGCCGCTTCGAACCTGCCAAGTATTGCGCGATATATCTACACTGGATGCGATGGCTCCGTGGAAGGCTTCCCGACATTCAACCTGGTTGGGAATAGCCCAGACATGACAACGACCGAGTGTCAGTCCCTCGCCGAAGGCCGCGCGTACATTGGCCTGATCGGAACGTTCGTGTTCCCTATTTCAAGCTTGAGAAGCCGTGAGACAAATTGATAATTCCCGTGATAGATCCTGCTACGCTGCTAATTCTCTATCTTCCACTACTCGCGTCCTGGATGCACGCTGCGATATTCCTTGCCCCGGTGACAGAACTGTTTTCTGTGGTGGGCTGCGTCTGAATCTGAATGCGACTACGCCAATCCGACGATCCGGGCTCTGGCAAGACCTCAGCCGTCGTGATGCTCCGTCTACCATCTTGCTCACCGTGTATGCGCTAGTCAAGGACGGAGACGTGTCTTTGAGCGAAACGGCTACTGTCAGTACGTCCGCCTCGTTGGCGCTCGGTGCTACTGCAACATCGCCCCTGGCCCTTATCACCACCGCTCCAAGCGGTACTGCTTCCCAACTTGTCGTCAATATTGATGTTTCTGTGTCTGAGTCCACTGTGTCTCAGTCCACCGTGTTTGGCTCCGCTGTGTCTGACTTGGCTGTGTCTGACTCTGCCACCCTGGACATTTCTGCTTCGGGTCCCAGCTCTAGCACCATCTTTGTCACCACTGTGACTTATACTATCGTCGATCCTTCCAATCCCGGGTCCTTGACTGTCACCGAGTACTGCTCGACCCTAGAGTACGCCCCATGCCATTGCGCAAGCCAAATGTACCCCAAGGTGGAGATGACGACGATCGAAATGAGCTGCCACTCTTGTGGTTATGGCGGGGAGAACACAGTTACCCTCACTGTTCCTTGCGGTGCTGTTGAAACTGCATTCGAGGGCGCCGGCAACTATCCCACTGAGATAGGTTCGTGGGAGCATCCTCATATGCCAGGATCAACTGCGCACGAAGAGGAACTCGACACCGATGCCTACCCAACAAGACCAAATGGAAAGGCCGTGTCTGCTGTGGATGGAGTTGGACACAACCCCACTGAGACAGCTGAGTCGTATGAGGACGGCCATGGCCAGTCTGATGGGCAAGGCGAAGAGGAAATGACTCGTGAGGGGGCCGAGAAAGCTCAGCCTACAGCCGTGGGCAGCCACGAGGACAAGACTTTGGAGCCTGCCACAGTAAAGGCCCAGCAATACGAAACGGCTCGAGAATCATCAATCATTGCCGCCTCGTCAACGAATCTACCACCCACAAATCCAACTGAGCCCTCGGATAGGACGAAAACGCCCTAGTTGGTGACAGGAAACGGTATGCGAAAGAGTACGAGTGTATTACTGTCCGTTTCTGTTGTTCTCATAGCCGGGATGGTGTTCGTGCTTTAGATGTTATACCTTATTTGATTTGATAGATAGTTGCACGACACAAGGTACCCATTTCTTTGTAAGTATAGCTGCGCTTCCAATTGATATTCAATGGTAGATTTGCTGAACAATCATAGGACCCACGACTTGTGTTGGTGAGAGGCAGTCTAGGAGAAAAGGCACAAAGCCGCACGGTACATTCCAAACCGCTTTGGCGGCGGAAAGGGACCAGGAACAACACCCCAAATCGATGGCGGTCCCTTAAGAAGGTAGACAGAAATGCGTCGCACAGGCGTCTTCATCGGTCAGACCGAAGCTGCACCAGATCGCGCGTATGTACTCTGGCAGTCTTATGTTTAGTACCTTCTAGCAGAAAAGCATCTCATGAGAATGATTGTTAGGTCAGTAGCAGGAAAAGAATCTTGGCAAGGCATCGAAATGGCCTACCGCCAGCTTAAAGATCGGTATGTAAGGGACAAAGGATGGACGTCAATTCGTCTTGCGATCAGAAAAAGAAGGATCCCAAATTCTCTCTCATAAACAAAGGCAAAGAACTCAAGCTTCAAGCTCGAAGAGCTCTCTTTCTCTCGTCTCTCTGCGAAGAAGGAAACAAAACAATCTCTCCGTAAGCAAAACTCAATAATCTCTGATCTCTCTGAACTCTCCGATTTCTCCTGAAAAGAAACCTCCCTTGTCCCCTTCTGACCGTCCATTTTATCCCCATTAGATCCCTGCTAGCAACCTGCTAGCCCACCTGTCCGTGGACCCCCGCCACACCACCCTGACAGCCTGGTTCCGATGTCGAACATGACTGACAACTCGGAAAAGGGCCTAGGAGTCAAGGCCATCTTGGGAACGGTAGGAATAGAAGGCCAGCTGGGCTCTGACGTCGTGTTGGGGGTTGTAGATGGTTTCCACAAATGGTGCCTGGCTTCTTGTTTTAGGGTCGTTCAGACGGTTCGCGCCAATGTATGGCGAGGAGGCGATTCTGACAATATTATATCGTAGTCATGGAATAATCGAGGTGTAGGCGTCACGAGTAAATAGCGTTTACACAACGTTCCATCTCTAGAAGCCGAACTCTTGATGTAATACTCTCACGATGAGTGAATAGCCCCCTGCCATTCATATTCGCAATTCCTTACGAGTTGAGGACCCAATTGGTTTGAACAAACTCACCAGAGTTGGGGACCATGAACATGCTCTACAGTCAACGACAATAGTGAGACTTCAAGACGTGTGGTATTTGGAACAATTGAAGCTTTGATTGATGACCCAGAACCTCCTCAATACACATCCTACTATGGCTCCCACACCTCTCCCATCTATCCACGACAAAGATGCCTTAGACCGACATCATCGACAGACTCGCACGCAAGCAGAAGTCGGGGGTTGATTCGTTGGCCATTTCCCCACGGGCGCGTGAGGCCTTCACCCGGAAATCCCTCTTCCGGTCCTCGTGCCTCTTGTCCCGCTTGGCTTTCCTCCTGTTTCGGTTCTCCAGGATGCCTTCCATTCTGGCCTTGAACCGCTGTTGCTCTTCGTAGCCCTTCGCCACGGTGGCCTTGACCTCCGGCGTCAGAGGGACTCGGCGCCCGCAGACCCGCGCCACCTGGGCCTCCAGTTTCGCATACAGGCGTGCCAAGCCGGGGTTGAACTTGGGCAGGGCGTGGTAGTTGGGTGCGGTCGGGATGGAAATAGCGGGAGGGACGGTGTCGGGCCTCTTGGTTTCAGCGCGACGACGATAGGCCAGCTTCTTGTTGCGTCGGGACTTCTTGGGGACCGGGTCAAGAAGGCTGCGGGATCGGAGGGCAAAGCGAGGCATCGTGAGCGGATGGAAATGCGAGTGCGGGTGATAGGAAGAGAGAGGCGGAATAAAACAAAAACGGTGATTAGTCGTCTACTTGTTTGTGAGAATACGAGAGTGCGCGAGAGAGAGACGGTGGGATTGTTAGGTTGTGCGGCTCGCGAGAAACGGGGATGATGAAGGAAGGAAAAGTCTTACCCCCAGAGGTTTGCGGAGAGATTTTTATTTGTGGCCTCGAAGCGATGCGCATTGTGTGGACGTCGTTGTGAGAAATATCCGAGTTTTATTGTTTAAAGTCATGGTGACAATTAATCGCCAACCTCACCTTGGTCTCACTTCCAGTTCACAACATCGCGCACCACAGAGCGTACCACATCCGAATTCGGAATTACCCCGCAAACACAAGAACCGTTTTCAACATGTTTGATTCATTGTAATTAGCTGGAGAATTAAATTGCAGAACGTTCAATGTAGTCTCAACAATGGGTGTCTCCCCGTGTTTTAATACACCAAGGAAACTCCACAACCCATCGTCGCAAGCTCATGCACCACAATCCGAGGAGCACACCACGGTATTACCCGCGTCCAGATAAGCAATTGTCTTTGAAGTTGCATCTCTACAGGCCCTAGCACCGACGGGACATGCCCGGGTAATTTTCAAACCGCTCACCTTGCTGGTGCCTCCGACAACAACACAAGATTGCAACTGGCAGAACCGCAAGGCAACATCACAAGCAGAGACTGACCTGCCAAACGTACCGTGGCCATGCTGTCGAAATCAGACATCGCTGGTTGCCGTAACAGGGTGCTGATCCCTGTATGACCTCTATTGGTGGAGCCAACGACGTCCCAAGCAGAGCTGGATACATGGCGCCGGTCGATGTCCTCAAACTTCTCAGAGAATACGGCATCGACTTTGCAAAGACCAATGCACTGCAATCAGCGGGTCGCCGTACGGCGTTGCATAACGCCGTGTGGGGAAAGCGGATTGAGAACCTCAAGTTCTTACTTAGTCGAGGAGCTAATCGGAGCATAATAGACTGGTATGGGAGATCAGCTCTTGATATTGTGCGGAAGAATGGCTTCGTTGAGAGGATTGAGGTGCTGGAAGAGATGATCAATGAAGCGTGAACTGAGGAGCATGGCTCACTTTCTACTAGCTGTCTATAATCTACCACATACCCAAACAGCCCTCCGTTTTCTATTGTCCTAACTATGAATTAAACGGTATGCTCCTGTCCTGCTTCTCCTCCTCAGCATGAAGCCAGCGCCGCGAAAGTGGTGGGCAACCTAGTACTAATGCTAACCCTAATAACGATAGAATCCGAGTAAGACAGCGTTTAGTAATATGGTATAACGTACATGTATAGCTTGTGTGACAAACAAGCATGCGTGACAAAAATCCCTCAACCTACATTATCTCTATTTGATCAATTGATTCTTAACCACCTAGTATATCTCAGTCTAATGATGAGGCTAGAATCCTTCTTGCCCTCTAGGCCCTTCAAAATGACCTAAAACTAAAGCTCAAATGCGCTATAGAGATATATAATGTTGGTCGTATGAAGCTATAGCACTAGCAGCAAGGCATTCAATCCTGACTTGATTGGATCCCTAAATCACACAAGCTCTCGGACCTAGAGGAAGAGATCCTTATTCACTTCATTCTCGACCTAGATTCGCGAGGATTTCCCCCCTAGCTTTATGGTATGAAAGAAATAGCTGATTAATTGCTTGCTAACCGCAATGCGCTACCTGTCAGCACGCATTGAGCTTTAAACTTTATTAAGCGATAACATACTTAATAAGCAAGTAAAACAGACAAGCAAGTGAAATAAAAATCCTTACCTTATTATTAGAAATCACAATAAAAATACCACAAACTATTTAATTAATTAAAACTACTTACTATACTCTTCCCTAAATGTCTTAATCACTACCTAATGTGATGGGGGTCCCTGGACAGGTGGGCTAGCAAGTTGCTAGCAGGGATTTAATGGGGATAAAGTGGATAGTCAGAAGAGGGACGAGAGAACAATAACGAAGAACTATCATCATCATGATCGGTTGGAGGAGAGACTAGAGAGATTTTTGTTTTTGCTTGCAGAGAGATTCTTCCCTTCTTGCAGAGATACAAGAGAAAGAGAGCTCTTCGAGTTTGAAGCTTAAGTTCTTTGCCTTTATTTATGAGAGAATTTGTAAGGAGCTAGCCGCGGGTTCAGCGCGTATGCGCTGTAGGGCTCGCCGCTATGTGCTGTGAGGCCTAACTCCTTATGAACTATTGTGTGGCGCGATTCAGTAACGCAGCTTACTTGAATTGGTTGATCTTTTTGGCCTAACGGCTGGACTGGTCTATTGAAGGTTAGGAACGCTGCCCTAACTCTTACAGTATAATTGGGGATTTAGCATTATAATATCTATAATAAGCCCGGTCATAATGTAAGGACCTATTAGGTAGTGATTAAGACATCTAGGAAAGAGTATAGCAAGTAGTTTCAATTGATTAAATAGTTTATAGTGTTTTTATTGCGATCTCTAGCTTAAGAGTTTAGGATTTTTGTCACGCATGCTTGTTTGTCACGCAAGCTATACATGTACGTTATCTAGGTTCTTAATAAATGCTGGATGTTACCTGTAGCCTGTTTTGTTCAGCCTGTGCTACACCGACAAGCCTTTCTCCGTCTCGGTTCAGATGACATGAAATCTCGCATCCGACAAGTATTCACATATGCATGAGCGCTTAAGCCAGAAAACAAAGAAACCGCATATGTCGCTTATATAGTCTTTTGACCTAGGTGCCGAGGCTAACACCAAAGCGTAACAACACTACGTTGACGTTGGGTACTGGGCCTGGCTTTCAGAGGATATTCGAGTCTTTAATAGTGCCCGCGGATGCTTCAAAAAGGGTTAGAGCTTTTTAAGAGGTCTAGGACCACGTCATGAAAATGAATGCATGTTTGTATCAAGGTCCGAATTGCGCGTTTTCAAGCCAATACGTAGGTGCCCGCATGATGCCGCAGTCGGATTTTCTGAGGAACGTGTTGCTAAAGTACCTGATCTCTAAATTCTGGTTAAAAACAGACATTTCATACCATGTTACTACGTTAAATCGGCCCCTCGTTGTGTTTTTTTGACCATGTGAGATTCAAGCAAAACCACACACAAAGGTGGTCCTTGAAAATAAATGTGTTAATATTCTGACCTCTTGCAACTCATGCCTCAGCCTGTCAGACTACATTAAGGACAATATTGATCCATCTCTATCATTTTCGGAAGAATGCAAAACATCATTTACCCAATACCAATACGGACTAAATACTCTACGTTCGGGTCTCCTTACACCACACAGAAAATAAAAACAAGACCACAACTCCTTTCAATCTCCGGAATGAGGTCTATTCACCTTTCTGAATCACTGCAGATTTAAGCTGCGCCATCGTCAAAGCATACTGCGGCAAATGCTTCTCCAAATGTTCCACATATGAAAGCGTGGGGATGATACCAGCCTCCACAAGCGTACAGAAACCAAGCCCCTCACTGGCCAAAGAAAGAACTGCGGACTCGAGATCAACTATGTCCATACTCGGGTCTCTCGTGAGATCCATGATGCGCTTGTACGCGGATGTTTCTTCCCCTGATCCGTGGATATCTTCAGATTCCCCACTTGAGTCAGCGCCCGCTGCGAAGAGGCATTCGGTGATCTCGGGGGTTGAAAGTTCAGACAAAGCGCGATGACATATAAGAGCCTTTGGTTCATCGCCGTTGGTAATAATGAACCTGATCTTGGCCACGGGGTTCTCCAGCCTTGGCAACAGCTCTTCAACTTTGGATCCGCCGAGAGTCTCCTCGTCAATGTCAATGGTGAGCCCCGAAAGCAGACGCAAGAGTAGGAACTTGAAGTCGACCTCGTACAAGAGCCAGGGTGAGTCGTTGTGGATATACGTACCCGGACTACTCAGCCACGTCACATTCATCAACGACGCATCGCCATCTTCCTTTATCCGTCCGATTACCAGCGTCGTGGCGCTCAAGTCCGGACAAATCATGGCCATGATCACCGCAGATTTCAACATCTCGCGCGCAGAATCGCTGCCGAGGTGTTTACCCTCGTCGATGGAGTTTATCCCAAACATCAGAAGATTGCTAAAGGCTGTGCCTTTCCGCGCGAAAGGCTCCATACGACCCATTTGTTGAGCTCGGTTCACGCCCATTGCGTGCGGATCAGCACCCATTGGGATTAATGCGTTGATGAGTCTCGATGACGGCACGCTGCCTCTGCCGTAGTATAAAGATAGGTCTGGGTCCCAGGTCTCGCGCAGGATGTCAGTGGCCAAAGCCGTTGAGTCAGCTTTCGCAAGCCTTGATATGACGAAGTCGTCGAATTGGGCGTGATCT
This sequence comes from Neonectria faginata, assembly GCA_030864175.1. Lineage (NCBI taxonomy): Eukaryota > Fungi > Ascomycota > Sordariomycetes > Hypocreales > Nectriaceae > Neonectria > Neonectria faginata. Next base: position 2,527,930 of record JAULBG010000006.1, on the reverse strand, counting down.
GTCAAGTGACTCAAGAACGGAGCTTGCGGCTGCCACAATGGCCGATCAGCTCCGATGACCTTGTTATTATAAAGCTTTTCCACGAGGTGGAGTATTTCGATCGCCTTCTGTAGCCCTTCGTTGCCATCTGACTCGGATAGTTTGATGGCCTCGTAGAAGATATTCTTGGAACGCCCCATCACACCATACTCGGACCGGAGGAACCGAAGGAGACAAAGCAAGCCTTTCAGAAGACGAACCTGCACAGCATCCTCAGACAACTCGCCGCACTTCATGATATCCTGACCCGTCTCAGTGTCCGTCAAGAAATCATGAGCCGTGCGGTGGATAAAATCTACGCGACTAAACAGCGCATCCTCGACGTCTTCGGTGCCCTTGGGAAGCTCAAGGTCGTTCGCTCCTCCGAGAATTTCTATCATTCTCCCACTCATTCCCGGCGGCCTGATTCTCAAAAGACCAGCGCATCGGTTTTGGATGGCCAATTTGGTCTGCTCGCACAACCGTTGCACTTCCGGGAAGTCTATTGTGTCTGTGCCCTTGAGAAGAATGTCCTGAGTCTCGATACTTTCCGCGCACGCTATTTGGAACAGCACAGACTGTTGAATTTCCGGGTATCCAGAGGGATAGCCAACTTCCGGGAACATCGGAATTAGACCTCTCTCTTGGAGTGCATAACGGAAGTACCTCGCTGCCGTGTCTCGATAAACGGAGTTGTTCTCGTTCAGTCTTTGCCACATGTCGGCATACAGCTGCGTCAGCTCGCCTGGAAGTTCTTCAAGTCGAGCGAGAAGCATCTCTTCAGAGTCCTCGTTTTGTATCCCAGTCGTGACGCTTCGAGTTGCCAGATGAAGCCACAGGAAAACACCCTGAGCTTTCCAAACAAGCTTGTCGGTCAGGTCCCTGTGGATCTTTTCGGATATCATGTTGCTTGAGAGGAAGGGTTTGAGTTTCTTACGCACAAAGATGCGCATGTCGGGTCTTGTAAGGTCTTCGAGCAATACCCCGGGTACGCTCTTTTTCTTTAGCCAGCTCATGACAAGTGTCTCTGGTCGGCTGGCAACACACATCTTGATGTTCGGGAATTTGAGGATTTCTTCGATCATCTGTGTGAGTTTGAGGAGACCATCGTTGTTGCAAATCTCGTCGAGGCCGTCAATGAAGATGCACTGATGTTGAGTGTCCTTCTTCAGAATGTAGTAGAGGACAGTTTTCAGGTCTTCGGTCGACCAGTCGTAGTAGTAGGTATTGGACGATAGATGAGGAAAGCGATCCAATACGTGTTCCACCATTTCCTTGTTACCGTCCAGGCTTCGGTAGACCAAGGAACACAGAAGCCCTTTGATGCTATTCTGTGCCGAAGACCCAATTTTCCAGAAGAAGTGTGATATGATTCTAGCCTTTGGACTCCAGCACGTAAGCAGTTGTTTGGTGTTTTTGTTGTCTATGATGAACTTGACCAAGGTGCTTTTCCCCGAGCCTGGTTTTCCTCGAATGCAGAATAACGAGTCGCATGATTGCAGCCAGCCAACGAATTCAGCCCAGGCTTGATCAATCTCGCTTGGTACACGCTCGACTGTACTGGAATCCTTGGCTTTACTCTCTCGGGTCGGCTTGGATTCGTCGCCGTTGCTGGTCATCTCCTTGTACGACGCAAACACTCGCTTGAAGCTAGCATCCCTCGAGTTCATCAAGTCGTTGTATCGTTGATTGATCTCTGGAAACTTGAGGCTCTGGAGAAAGCTTTTGCGCTGGGCTTCGGTTGCTGCACTGGTGCCCAGTGCCTGAACCTCGGTCGTGACGTGTGTGTTGATGGCTCCCCGAGTCTTGACGGCTTCCTGGGCGATGACTTGGCGGGTCACGTCGTGTTCTGCTCTGACGAGGTCCTCTAGTTTAGTGTGGCCGTGGGATATCTGTAGCACAAGATTCTGGACGTCCATTGCCAGGTCGTTGAAGTCTTGTTTTTGCTGTAGCTCGATGGCATCGCTGCGAGAACTGTAGAATCTATCAACATATGGTCACTCACTGCAAAACGAAGCACTCACCACATATGCGACATCATCTCTGTTTCCATCACTTGTATATTCCTAAACAGTGAAAGTTCCAGACGCTCAATTTTCTTCCGATGGCTGGAGGCTCTGAGCGTAGCATTAATTGCTTTGAGAAGACTGCCCTTCTTGTGCAAGCCCGTGACAAAACGAAGCTCGATTTGTAGCTCCTTAGAGGCAGTTCGGCAAGCCTCAGCAATGTCGGCGAGCTTCTTGTCGTATTCGGATGGCTGATTCTTGGCCATAGTCTGGCAACGGCTTTGGACTCGACGAACAGCATCGGACATTCGCTTGGCGTGTTCTTCAAGTTGGTCATCGACCGTGGGCTTTCCGTCGTAGACTTACTTGCAGCCGACTATAACGTCGCTTGCGAATGAGATGACTTGAAGCACGGCGCTGGCGGCGCCGAGCGCTTCGAGGCCGGTTGCTATGGTATTTCGCTGATTGAGTAGTTCACGTCATCAATCAGCGGTATTGCTGAGGGGTAAGCAATGCATGTCAGATGAAGCTGAACCAGGCGCTGATCAGTGAGGCTGTGAAGATTACTAATGACAGGGGTGGTACCTAAGTGGTCATAAGAGCGATAATATCACTTTATACAAGTGTATCTAACTAGTGAGAGGAAGCATTCAATACATATATATGCCTTTAGAGATAACGATACGTTGTTATAGCTTTCAGCTGTGGAGCGGTGTTAGTTAGCTGGTTGACCCACGACACTACTCGTCCGTCAAGGAGGGGTCTTTTTGTGTTATAGCGCGGCGAAACATTTACGGCTGATGGATCCAACATAGAGTGGATTTTATGTAAACCAGAGTGAATTGATATAGGGCGAAGGAATCAGCGCGGTCTTTTTCTTCGTAGAAGACGAGGTACCTGTGGTTCTCGGCAGACTAATCTAAATCTAAAGATCAAACCGCTTCCTAATGGTACCATCACTACCCACAACAGCATTTCCCTTGTGCTTCCTATTCGCCCGCCAGTATGCCCACATAATCAGCAAAGTAACTGGGATGGACGCAGAATACAGCAACAAAATAGCTAAGAATGCCCTCGTATACCGCGGCGCATCCGAAGCTCGGAACAGCTGCTGACCCGCAATGGCTCCAAGGTTGCTGCCAATAACTACCATGGCGAGACCAATACTCCGATTGCTAGACTTCGTCGCGTTGATGCTGAGCCACGCGTCGTTGAGGCCCTGGGATAAGGCATTCCCTCCGCTTAGAAGAATGAAGACTGCGTAACGTGCCCATTTATCGGTTCCCAGTGGCAGACCGAACAAAGCACCTGCAAAGGCGATGGACCAGATGAATGCGCCGATACACCAAGGTCCACGCAGACCAGTCCTATCGGAGCCAACCGAGATGAGGTACGAAAGAATGATGACGAGAACGCTGCTAACTGCGTTGAGGAGATTGGCGTTGATCTTGGAGAAACCCAGACCCTTGATAATCGTAGGGCCGTATAGCTGCAGTCCACCTTTGGGCGCAAGACTGACGATGTTGAGGATCATGTGTAGCCAGAGCCGGTAGTCGATGATGGCTCCACGAAGGCTCTCCAACGAAATGGAAGCTCGGTCCTCGCCTTTGCTCTCGTCCTCGGCAACGACGCGGGATCGAAGAATAGTCCGCTCGCGGTCGGAGAAGAAGTCCCAGCGGCCGTGGATGGGAGCTGTGTGGGCTGGACTTCGGGGGAGGAAGGCGACGAAAGCGACGAAGACGAGGAGAGTTAATGCGCCCTCCACTGCTTCGATGTCAGTGCTGACAGTCGAGTACGTGAAAGAAAATCCCGGGACTTACGAATGAAGAGCCATTGCCACCCAGAAAGCCCACTGATGCCCGCCATCTGCAAGACTCCCGCAGCGATGAGAGAACCCGTCGCAGTGGCCGAGTAATTCCCAAAGTAGAAAATAGCTGTCCTCAACGCCAATTCCTTGCGGGTGTAGAAGAGAGCAAGCATATACTGGGCACCGGGGATATAGCCGCCCTCGAACAGACCCAAGAGAAACCGCGTGGCGTAGAACGAATGGATATCGGTGCACCACGCCTGCGTCAAGGCGATGAGACCCCAGACAAACATCTGGGACGTCAACCAGACGGGGGCGCCGAGTTTCTGGAGGATGATGTTGGAGGGGATCTCTGCGACGACGATACCGATGGACATCAGCTGGCTTCCGAGGTTGACGTCGTCGGAGGTGATGTTCAGGTCGGTCGTGATGGTGTCGGTTAGGGCGTTTCCGATGTTGCTGCGGTCGAGCTGGAGGACGAAGAAGCCGCCTACCAGCATGGGCATGAGAAAGAAGTCCAGTCTTTGTTTTGTTAGCTAGGGATGCAACAAGGGGTCGTGGGAAACGGCCTACTTTCGCAGTGCAGCTTTCTCTTCAGCCTGAGTCCATTCTGGCTCGTGGGCTACATCCTGGGTCGAATCATTCTTGAGATCCTGCTTCCAGGCACCCGATTTAGAAGCTGCCTTGTCTTCCATTGCACTTGTTGCGTGCATACCAATGCTCTCGAATGGCTGTGGCCAGTGTGGCTGTTCCAAGCCAGAACGCGGCGGAGTCCTCGTAGTTATACCCAGACACCTGCAAGTATCACAGCCATTACGCCAACGCGTGTCTGCATAGCGTGCTCAATCGTCAGCCCGGCGATGATGCAACATGGAGGTGAGCGACGGTTCAGCGCGGACGCGGAAAAGCCGACGACTCAGGCCACGGCGCTGAGACGTTGGCGTCGGAGATGAGCGTCGGAGGTGAGCGTCGGCGGTGGGCGCTAACATGGAGTGCTGTGGGCCTCGGTATTTAACAGGAAGATGCGAGATTTAGATCTCGACTTTTGATAGGGTTCGTTAATCAATTTCCATACAAGCCATCATGTCTAGAGATCCAAACCGCCCAAACGTCGTCCTCGCTCTGGCCGATAACCTTGGCTGGGGCGAGCTGGGATGCTACGGCGGCGGCGCCCTTCGCGGTGCCGCAACACCACGCATCGACAAGCTCTCCACCGAAGGCCTCTTGCTGCACAACTTCAACGTCGAGAGCGACTGCGTGCCGACTCGCTCCGCCCTCATGACCGGCCGCCATCCCATCCGCACCGGCTGCCGACAATCCGTCCCCGCGGGGTTCCCCCAGGGCCTCACGGAATGGGAAAAGACGCTGGGCGAGTGTCTGAAAGCGAACGACTACGCGACGGCGCATCACGGAAAGTGGCATCTTGGGGATATCCCTGGTCGGTATCCTTCCGATCGCGGCTTCGATGAGTGGTTCGGCATTCCTCGGACCACGGACGAAACACAGTTTACGTCTGCTATTGGGTACACACCCGAAGTGGCCGAGCTGCCGTATATCATGAAGGGCGTCGCCGGGCAGAAATCCGAGGATGTGTGTGTCTATGACCTCGAGAAGCGGCGGCTCATCGACGAGATGCTGGTGGAGCGGTCCAAAGACTGGCTGACGCGGAAAGTCGAAGAGGAAAAGGCCTTCTTTCTGTACCACCCTCTCGTCCATCTCCATTTCCCGACTCTCCCGCACAAAGATTTCTCTGGGACGACAGGGCAGGGCGACTTTGCAGACTCCATGGCGGAGATGGATTACAGGGTCGGAGAGTTGATTGATCACATCGACGCCCTGGGGATACGGGACAACACCATATTCATCTTCGCCTCGGACAACGGGCCGGAGTTTCGAGAGCCGTACCGAGGGACCGCGGGGCCCTGGTCCGGGACTTATCACACCGCCATGGAGGGCAGTCTCCGCGTGCCGTTTATTATTCGATGGCCTGGACTCGTGCCTGAGGGCGTCACGTCGAATGAGATCGTGCACGTCACGGACGTCTTCACGACAATCCTGAGCATGACGGGCTCGCAACTACCATCAGATCGTCCCATTGACGGAATCGACCAAACATCCTTCTTCAAGGACCCGAACGAGAGCAAGTCCGAGAGAACCGGATTCCTCTTTTACATCAAGGAAGAGCTGCGCGCTATCAAGTGGAAAGACTGGAAACTGCACTTGGTCTGGGAGCCAAAAGTCAACCAGTCATCCGGGCGTCTAGAAAGTCCGTACTTATTCAACACAGTCCGAGATCCCAAGGAAGAGTCGGACATCCTGGCTTTCAATACCTGGGTGATGCAGCCCATGACGAAGCTGAGGACCGAGTTCATGAAGAGCCTCAAGTACGACCCTGCGCCGCCAGATCCACTAAAGGAATTTTAGATGCCGGTAAATTGTGAATAAATAATGCGCTATATGCTTTCATGGACATGTGACAGATCCCCGAATCCCCATGATAATGCGTCAAGTGCCGTCAGCGGTAGGTTCGTGGATCCCAGGTCTGCAGACATATCGGCAAATATGGACGCCTGTTCCTCGCTGCTCGGCTCAAACATTATGTGACCATCGCCCAAATCCATCCCATCACCTCGTTGGTTCACGGCTGCGTTGCTTAGACTGTCAAAGATGTCGCGATACGCTTGGCCCGCGGGATATCTCTCGACCATACCCCAGAGTATCGATGAACACGAGTTGATCGACGCCTTCATTTCGCTGAGATCTAAACTCGCGTTTCGCTGCATCTTGGCAACATGCGCACAATACACAACGGCCACGCCGCTCCGAAACAGATTGTGGACGGTGCGCCAGTAGAACCGCAGTTCACCTGCGCGGAAGCTTTTCTTGTAGCAGTTGATACTATCGGTGGCACTCCGTGCGAGGACAGCAAGGTCTTCGTTTGAGGGATTTGGGAAATAATATGACGGATAGTACAAAAGGACCAGGTCATTGTATAGGCTACCGTTAAATATCTCGGCCGGCGCTAGTTGGCTTGTTTGTCGAATTGGGGGAACAGATGTATGCCACTCTAGAATTCGCTGCTGAATGTTCTCTCTCCATACTCGTTTATCGAGAACCGCCCCGTTGAGGGCTTCTTTTTGGTTGAGTGTCGTGTAAATCTCCGACTCCAGACGACGGTTCTTTATTTGGTGCACGGCGAGCGCACGTTCGGGGTCATTTGATGACGGCACTGGCAGGGGCGTTTCGATGGCCTCATCTGGGATGGAAAATGGCCTACCGATGATCGTACACAGGTTCCGCTCGAAGGTGTACATGGACCAGAACAACCACCGCCGCTCGTTGAGCTGATGTTGGTCAAGTAAAGGTTCAACTGCACGCTCGTTGTGCAGGTTTAGTTCGACTGCGAGCCTCGTGGCGAGGCCGAGGAAGTGCCATGCAGCAGTCAGGTTGGAGGCGAAGCAGGAATATTGAATGATGAAGAGAAGGTTGGCCAGGTGCTCTAAATCGCCCGTGCAGATTGCGTCAGGACACTGGGAAAACAATTGCGTAGCGGCTGTGAAGTAGCCTTCTGATCTCGATATCGGGACGGATGAGTCGGTTCTGTTCAGAAGTAGGATCGAGGTCCCGAACACGACCAATGCGCGAAACCTAACATTGATCAAGGATCGATCGGAAGAGGAGCTCTCGGCGTAAAGCGGTTCAATGACAGCAAGGAAATCGTCCTTGGATGAGATTATTGGCGAAAAGAAATTGCAGTGCTCAAAGTACGTGTCAACCAGCCTGCGTGCCACTTCTTGTCGAGGCACCCGGGCATATGTCTCACGCGGCAGCTCATCCAAGAGCGAGTGGTTGTCGGACTTCTTCTCGACCCAAGATACCTTGGTCATTGCGTCGGAGAGAAGTGACCGAAGCATTGAGAGGCCGTTCTGGTTGACGATGCCTTCGGAGAAAGTGTGAGGTTGCAGACAGTTGAGGGCAATGCGACCGATCAAGTCTTCGGAGTCGCCCTCGGTTTCCTGTGAGAGGGTCGAAGCGGGGACGGATTCAGACCCATCGGGCGCTGGGGAGAAGTCGGCAGGCAGCATGTCCACATCCTCGATGCCATGAGCTGTGAGTTGTGTCTCAAGAGAGGCAATGCGGTCCTCGAGGCTCTTCATGTAGCTGCGGAACATCAGCACACCAGCAAACTATGGATTATTCATGGCAGAGTGAGTGAGTCTAGACCTTCTTGGAGCAATTCTACCGTCAATGTCCGTACTCACGCATTCGACTCCGGCCCGCTCGCAACTCGAACATGCCGGGAGGTTCTGGTCACATCGCTGCTTGCGAGATCGGCACCTGGTGCACGCGGTGACGTTGGCCCGTCGCACGTTGGATCTTCGTTGCTCGCGCGACATGCTTCTTGTCCAAGCCTCCAGGGGTGAGGGTTAGGAGGCTGCGGACGATAAGCGGGTCGGATGAATAATCATTGAGCTGAAGAGCAGGCTCAGACAGATAACATGGGTTGTCTCGTAGGTACGTGTGTGAGACATCTTTGTAAGGACGAGCGAGTCGCTCACCTCCGATACCTTTAGTCCAAGTTAGCTCGTGTGCCAAGATATGGCGTAATTCACGAGTACGTACTATCGCACAGTGTCACGTGCCTTCATACCAGCGAGGACAAGCCACAGGTTCAAGCCACGATGCTTTGTTCATGATATTCCACCATCAATCGAAGAGTTTCAAGAGACCATATAGCTTTTTATTTAACTTGTAAATCTGTCTCTGCTATGCTGGTAGTAGCATTGAATACGTACGCCCTTCACTTATTCAATCCCCATCACATCATAAAGTCAGCGTACCCTAGAGTTTGGCTTGGCTCGAGAGTCTTGTCTTAAGTAGAAGGATTGTTTTATAATTGCGTTCCTCTTTCAGCACGCCTTCAATGACACTCCAACTTACCCAAAGACACAGGTGGTTGATTGTGAAGTGAATTATGATGTCATCCACCAGCCAGAACTAGAGATGTCTGAATAGTCTGGTACCGATGCTGGGCGATCTAGATGCATTACTGGACTAGGACCTATTCGCTGCCATTGTCATCTTGAGAACACTCGGGGAAGTAGAAGGTTAGAAATCAGATTCTCTCTTACCCATGTCAAATCTGACTATTTCTAACTCTGATATTCCAGTTCCACTCAGTGGCGCCGACTCCGGGACTCATCTGTTCGGCAGTCATCTTTTTGTCACGGCTTCAGGGAAAAGCCCAATGTCTGGATCAGGTCAACCAGACGCTTCATCAAACTTGGTCGAACTGCGTCGTGCCGCCTTCCTCGTTGCCTTCCGCCAAGAGGTCTTCACAGCGTTTGTGTCGCAACGCCCAGTCACGCCCGCCTTCTTCCTGTACGCCGTGTTAGATCCGTTGACGAACCAGCCGATAACTGCACGTGGACGAATCGGATCCTGCTTCACGTTGTCGACACATTGGCCTTCTGCTTTCCTGATTCTGCCTTACCCAAAGATGAATCTATCAGGAAGTATGAAGAGGGCATCGACGTCTTGTATAAGACTAATTGCCTTTGCATGTCGAGCGAAGTCATGATTTCCCATCTTCCAGAGCTTCTACTACCTCAGAGGCTCGATACCATAACTTCACTGGAGATTATATGGCCACTGAAAACTCGTATGCAGGAGAACCAAGTTCCCACCTTGGAATAAGGTCACTTGGAAACCCTGTTCAATCTCATTCCGTCCCATTTTCACAATCTCAGTCGCCTCTATATCGCGCTTCAACCAACGGCTCGCATGAGAATCCTGAGGCATTGGCTAGACGTGGGAGACTGTTTTGAAGCAGTTCGACCATCTGGTTCCGCAAATGCAGGGTCTGGTCGAATGCTACCTTGCGCTTCCTTCTTCTGTGCTCATTAAACTGCTAAGTCCCCTTGTGGATGAATTCAGAAAAGAGCCCGTAGATGGCTACAAAAATTTCTTTTTTCGGGCCTTTCGCTTCCTGGATGGCGAGCATGTTCTAGGGGTGCCTTATACCGATGCTTATCCTGACCCGCCGCCTCGCTCGCACGAAGCGGACGAGCCAAAGAGCAAGATAGAATATTGGATAGTTCAGTCTGGCAATGATGGAGAGGGCGAGGATTCGCCGCCATGTTACTGCGGGGGGTGGATGATTGGTTTGTAAGTTCTGAGAATAGCCTGGAGTAGTAAAAAGAGGTTAAATATGGTGATTGCGAGGGGGTAGAGCAGCTTCAAGTGTCTTTCTGATTCTTTCAACTATACAACTTATTATACCTACTGCTCTAGTCATCATCACTATCACTATCAACACCACCATCATCATCAACATCGCCAACACCTCCCAGCTCATCCCCGCTACCCTCATCACCACTCCCATCTTCAAACGCCCCTGGCACAGCAGCTACCGCATTACCAGACGCCGGAACAGGGTCCAGCGCTGTGGCAGCAACTGCGTCGAACTTTGCTGTGCTTGCTGATCCTAGCCTTGCAGTAAAAGGCCCAAAGCCACGCTCGTGAAACCCCAATCTCGCATTGGGATTTCCAGGGTCACCAAGCGGTGGCTGTTCCGAAAGCGCCCAGCCCATGACGGCGTCACCCGATAGTGCCGCGCCACCCAGGCCCAATGTGCTATCGAGGCAGTTTTCGCAAAGAAAGGTATATGTGAGGGATGTTGCGTTTACAGAGACACCGTCCGGGAGCGGTCTCACGTTGAAGTCCCCGGTCACCTCAGGGGGGTTGTCTTCGTCTGTAGCTTGGCGAAACGAGGCCATGACTCCACCACTACCATCCGGCCAAGCAGCGAGGATGAAGTTGCCCTCCATGTCTCCGGTGAGTCCCAAGGCGCCCCAGCCTTCTCCATTGACTAGGGGAAAGGAGAGCTGGCCGATGAAGGAGCCAGCAGGTGCTTTTTGGACCTCGGGAAGCGCAAAGGCGAAAGCGAACGAGGTACGAGCCCCGAAGAAACGCTCCATAGTCAGGCCAGTTATTTGGTCTAAGAATGGTTCTGAGAATTGCGCTGGGGAGGATGTTGGGTCGTCGTCGTCTTGGGCTAAGGTGAATGCAGGGAGAAAGGCGGCGGTGAGAGCTATGCAACGTGGGTTGACGTGGTCGTGGCGCAGGGCACGTCGCCTACGAACATTGCGTGAACGAGACATCTTCATGAATATTGGGTCAGAGAGGTGGCGAAAGAGATACTTAGAATGAAAGAAGAGGAAGCTGGCTTGGTGATGAAGAGTAATTTGATCGTGGATAAACTTGAGATTAAATAGTAGACAGCTTGATGCTGAAGCTAATTATATCCTTCGACTCGAGAGGTGTTACTATAACGCCTTGGCTGCTACGAGAAAAGAAGCTCAAACTCATCCCAAACCATGTTCAAGTATCTGGTGTGTGGTCTGAGGTTGTCGTATCTCCCATGAACCAAACTTCCACCTGGGCTGAGCGCCAATGGCAGCCTTGGCAGTCTCATATTTGACCATATCTTGCCGATACCGAGACGCCAAGAAACAGTATAGAATCCTCGCGAATCAAATGTGAAGAGTAACTAAGCGAGGAAGAGTGAAGGTCTTTAAATAGAATTGAGAAACGGACCTGCGACGGTTCCAGTGTGAGGTCGTCTGAAGCCTTGCTCAATTAGTGTTGAAGCCCCTGCTCGGTTGTGCTTGTTTCAAATCCCCGCACATGTTTATAAACAGAATAAAACGAACCCGTATAATAAGCGACTTAGTTATTATTACACGTTCTGGCAGATGTGATATCTATTGTTTGTGCCGGGGATCTGATGATCCCATCAGAATATGGTAAGCCCCCAAGACTGTCGGTTTGCGATTGCACAGCTCCCAGGTTCTCATTGTGCTCATTCTCTACTTGAAATTTCCGGAGTGAAATGGTCAGACTTGGCAAAAAACCAGAAACCACGGCGGCCTACTTCAGAACCCCAGGTGTCATATTCCCAAGGCAAGCTATGGTGAAACAACGCCAATAATCCAGTTAGGGCTGGCACGTTGGACGTCGCGGCGTACAGTGGTACGCGAACTGTGCTGTCCTCTTAGATGTCATCTTTACAACTATCTTTAGATTGGTGCGATGCATTGATTACTATCAGATCCCAGCACTGGAACCATGTGTCTGATGCCCATTGAAGCGAATGGCTTTTCTTGGTTGCAGTGGTGTCTCATGCTAGTATCTGTAAAGACCGCCAATGGTATTTCGTCTATTTATTCCCCCTTCTCCAGCCCCTGGGCAGCTGCTTCGTTCTGAATCTGGGCATCAGTCTTATAAGCCTTGAACTTCCTCGCAGGAACACCACGAGCAAACATCTCGTCCAATTCCTGGTACGATCGTCCAGCGGTCTTGGGAGGGCACATCTAGAGATACAAGAAACAGAAGAAACACAACCCTCCAAAAATGAACGCTACCTTTGCGCCGAGGTTTCCCTGATCGGGGTTGAGCATGAAGGGGATGACAAACTGCCACATGACGTTGATGGAATTCTGCACTGCGTAGCCAATAGCGATTGTCTTGACTCGTAACCGGGACGTGGAAACTTCGCAGAGCAGGGAGAAGGCCGTGGATCCGATCGAGACGTTGTACCACCAGCTGTAGATCACGATGAAGGCCACTGTTCCTGTAATTTCTGGCTTTGACGTTCCTGTTCCGAGTCCGCCGGTAATGAAGAGGAGAATAGTAAGGACGACGAGACCCCAAAAGGTCAAGTCATGTCTGCCAACCCTGTCGACTATGGTGGCTGCCATCAAATTGCCAACGATGGACAGAACGGGCTGAGCACTTTGGATCCGATAGCTCATCTGCGTCGAGTATCTAGCTAGTTGAAGATAGCATGTGAAGTAGCCTGCTACAAAAGCAATACTAGACAATGCCTGAATGCACAAGGGCATGATGCTGATCATGGTGCGGCGAAGGTTGGACTTCCGCATGCACTCCATATACGTCACACCTTCGGTCTCCGATCGAACCTGTTCGAGTGTAAGCTCGATGAGAGCATACTTCTTGTGGCTGGTTTCTTCCGTGTGGCCGAGTTTGCGCAGACTCCTGATGGCCCTTTGCTTATGTCCCTTGGATACGGGCCACCACGGTCATCTAGTCACAAATTAGCTGAAGGTCTGGGAATATACTGTGGAACTTACTCAGGCATGAAAGGGATAAGGAGCAATGCTACACCAGCGAACCCCCATTGACAGCAAAATACTGTGCGGTACGCCCAACGCGTTTCGACATCGCCGGTGTAGTTGATGACGATAAACGCAACCAACGGGCCGATGCCGTAGGCTACGCCGACGCCACACGTGAACACGCCACGAAGCGCCATAGGGGTGATCTTGGAATATTATGAGCAACCAAACAAGCTGCTTCGAGATCAATAAAACTCACCTCTCCTATGTAGCTGACCATGGTTGTGGCAACACCGCCGACCATGAAACAGTTCAAGAGCTTTCCAAGGAAGAAGACAAGGTTGGTGGTGGCGATAAACTCGATGGCCACGGCAATCAGCGAGATGATCAGAGATCCTATGAGGACATCTTTTCGACCGACCCAGTCCGCCAGCTCAGCACAAACGAGCGAGGAAATCACAGCGCTGAGCGAACAGCCAAATTAGCAAGGATCTCGAACAATCAGAATGGTATCTACGAAGCAACTGGAGCACCGCTGAACGCCGACTGACATTTAGCAGCAATGACATAGCTATTCTCAAATTCGAAGCCAAAGTCCTTGCCGGATTGGGGAATGCCAACGACGCTTCCTGCAGCCTGGACATCGAAGCTGACGAGGATGATGCACCAGCAGGCATAGACACACCAGACACGTGCCCACGGATACTTGACGAAGGATTTCCAGATTCCCGTGTCGTTGTCCTCTTGGTCCGATAGATGGGCTAGCTGCGCATCTCGGGTGGCCTCGACTTGTTCGGCGCCGAGCTTCTCGTCGTGGAGAGCGGTATTGCCAGCCATGTTTTGAGCAATTCTTTCATGCAATAGAGAGTTTCGGAAGTGCGACTCACTAGGAAGCCATCGACTTGGACTTATACGCACAAAAAACCGCACGGCTCGTCCTAAAATTGTCATATACGGTAGTGATCATCATGATCAGCATTCGCATAATCATCAAGTTCCCCAAAATCTGGGGACCGTACCCCAGACTTCAGCAGTGCCGCCGTCATGTAGGTTTCGACTTGCCGTTAGTGCTCGTAGGGAACCAGGCATTCCTTGGTAGCGGGTGCTTAAAACTACCCAAAATGAGGATGCTTCAACTGAGTCTACAGTAGCGTCTCTTCAAGTGCGGGGGTTAGACTGAGAAACGCGTAATAGACACGCCAAGCCAGACTAGGGTTACCGAGTAAATAAGCGCGGGGATTCTAGGCATATAAATGCCATTTTTGAGAGTTTGTTTCTCATACATTTATGACGCAAGCTTGGTTGGTGAGTGCGCAGGACTCGCTAAGGACGAGGATAATCAGGTAACTCATTAGACGTCAGACAATACTTGTATAACTAGCGGAAACTTAGCATTATCATTCCTCTAGAGCGCTAGTGCTTTCAGATGGTTCTAATGTTGCAGTCAAGCTTACTGCTGTGAGTGATCAATGCTACCTTTGATGATCATGATCCACCTCAGTACATCTTAACATATGCAATTTATTGAATAGGCGCAAAGGAAGACATGGTGACGCATCCTTAGATATCTTCTCCATTAACCTTCTCAAAGTAGTGCCGATAAGATACTCTTGAGAATGAAGTGGCCAACCTCCGCGACTTTGTATCTGGTCATGTCCGTCAATCCGCCACATATCAGCTCCGTCCACCATTGCATTTTTCAACCCGCGTTCCAAGCTAATGAGAATCAAAAATTACAGCGCATTTCTGATCCTTGTCACATCCCAGATCGCCGTCTCTCTCAGCGCAGGAGTTGAGCTTTTCGTGGTTACCTTTACCAATGCCAACCGGTGGTCGATTTATGCCAGCTCAGTCATTCTCTCCAGTATGCTCGGCTGAGTGCTTAGTTTAGAGTATAAAAAGAGCATTCTTCATGAGTAGACAGAAAAACCTGCGTATCAAAATCGATCATGATGGAACCGTCTCGTACAAGACCAATTTGAGTTGGAATCGGTAACTTATCCCCTCCCTCGATTGTCATATCATCTACCTCCTACTACCTGAAGTGGTTCGATCGAGGTTAGCCTGGTGACCACACGTTCTAGGCAACAGCGGCAAGGCGACGTGACGAATCATCAAACGCGGCACGGCCAACAAGTATTTATATTCACGCATACAAGTGTCACTTGTGAACCCAACATATGACATTTTCTAAAGCCGCTCGCCGTCATGGGCGCACTCCACGATGCTCTCCAAATTCCCGAAATCCTCGTGTTCATCTTTCCTGGGCGCGGACATGAAGATGCTGCTCACATGCGCACAACGAGTCTGTTGCCAGTGGCATCAGATCATTGCTACATCATATTCGCTCCAGGAGAACCTCTTTCTACGGCCGGCTCCAGTTTCGACACCCATCATCCTCAACCCTCTCTTGGCCGAGAAGTTCCCGCATTGGTTTCTCTCCAATGCAGGCGCGACAAGACCAGCCGTCAGCAGTTGGGTCCGCAGGAGCTGGAATAAGGATGTCCTGGAGGAGTATGAGTTCGCCCGTGAGGACAGGAATGCTGCTTTCAAGTATGAACGCGCCAGCTGGCGGAGGATGCTGCCCCGGCAGCCCCAGGTCAGGTCGTTCACCCGTTGCAGATTCATCTCCACCAAGGGGCCGGGCGGCCCCGGCATCGAGTTAGGATCCGTCAGAAAGGATGGGGTCTTCGACGACGAAGAGTCCGTGTACGATGAAGAACCAATGTACGATGACTCCGAGGACGAAGTCTTGGAAGAAGCAGCCTCGGAAAGAGGAGCCTCAGACGAAGGAGTCTTCCAGTACGAAACCGCTGTAGAAGAAGCCTCCGAGGATGAAGTCTCTGGGGACGAACCCTCCGAATACGAAGCCGCTGACGACGAAACCTCCTCCGAGGCTGGCCAGGACTGTGGCAGTGAGCCCAGCGTGGATGAACAGTCGGCCCATGGCAACACTGTCCCACTGGACATGAAAATGTTCTACGACACCGTCACGCTCCGTCGGTCCTGTACCGATTGGCTGTTCGTCTGAGCCGGCGTACCAGGTCATGCTCGACACGTGTATTCGCATTGTTATTATTTCAAGTTCTTGTTAATCGGTTGAATCAGTATCCTCCGGTAGCTCGTCAAAGGCGGCATTCCACGATCCGTAACCTCCAAGATGAGATGCAGTAGAAGACCACGCTCAATGGGTTTCTTTTCGCGGAAGAGAATGCAAGAAAGCTCAGGTGCCGCAATTGTCACTTCGACCTTACTACCGCTCTCGTTGATCGTCTTGATCTCCAGCTTAGACACCTCAGGCGGGTGATATGTCTGCTCGGCACTCGGTTCACGGTACTGGTACCACTTGAACGAAAGCGTGTCTCCATCAGGATCAGTGCTTTCTGAGGCGTCGAGAGTAATGGTCGAACCAGCTTCTGTCTCGATGCGGATAGGTGCGATTCCAGCATCACCGTCGACGGCGATGACAGGGTGATGGTTGGCCTTTGTGAAGTCGCTCGTCAAAGTCCACTGCATGCGAGCCGCAAAGTCGTTCTGGAAAGCATTTCTCCACCGCCAGATTGTAGCCTTGTTGGATTTGTAGACTCGACCGTCCAGCCCCGTGACTTCATCCACCGTGTCGGCGTGGTGTCCCATTGGAATCCCCTTGCTGCTGATGTTGACGGGGAGATAGCGACCGCCCCATGTGGACATTTGATACTGATTCCAGCCATGTACAGAGCAGATGTAGAGAATATCCGGCCACTGCAGTCGGATCCAGGCACCGGTGTCGTCTTGGTCAGAAATAGCATACACGCGGAGTTTTGATCGTAGCGCAGCTGCGTCGGGGCGGTTTCGGATGTTGTTGAGCACCTGTGCCAACACATTTACACCGCCCCAAACAAGGATCCAAAGGGGGTCAGTGGAAGACGACGTGATGCTCTCCAAGAGGAGTTTGCCTCCCTCGCTCAGGGGAATATCGTCTCCAACAGCTTCCATGCCATAGACCTGGAATCAAGAGTTAGCTGTGTGCACTAAAACTAGCGTTTTCTTGCTTACTGGAGGGCCGGGCTTGACGATGTTTCTAAAGTAATCGGCAGACGAGTAGGGAAATTGCGGGTGAACATGAGCATTGAGGTTGTCGACAACGTTTTCGTACCCATCGAGAATCTGTAGCAAGTTCTCGGGCGCGACCTTGTCCTTGAGCCATATCGAAGTGCAGGCAACTACTCCCTCGGTCTGGAACTGGTTAGAGTATGTCAGATAGCGGCAGAACGACTGGGCGTCATCCGGCTCGTTGGTGATATCCGTGAGAATAAACACCCGCGGCTTAGAGGGGAAGGGAGCGATGGCCCCGCGGTTGGAAGTGGACTTGGCCATTTTGCGACAGTGAGTTTAGACTGAGGGGATTAAATGCTGTTAGCATGCTCGAGCATGTCCCGATCTGCAGTTTTATGTCAGTTGATCCAAGAGACAATGTCCGTGGATGAGCCGGAGTGGAGTCTCGATA
Organism: Neonectria faginata; assembly: GCA_030864175.1. Lineage (NCBI taxonomy): Eukaryota > Fungi > Ascomycota > Sordariomycetes > Hypocreales > Nectriaceae > Neonectria > Neonectria faginata. Next base: position 2,510,470 of record JAULBG010000006.1, on the reverse strand, counting down.
GTTGGATGGCTCAAAGAGGAAATGTTAAGCACCGCACCCCAGCTCACAAATCTGGGGTTTTGGCCGCCGATCCCGCAATGTCAGTCACATAGAAGCTGAGGAAGGGGATGAAAGGCTGCCAGGGATGTTTCGAGGCCCGGAAGCCGGAAATGGGTGCGTACAAGGTTGAGATAACGTTCGTTTGACGGCTTAATACGTTGGTATTGTTGTCATTATCAAGTTATTCAACGCTGGTACATGTTTTTCGTAGGCCATATGATGCCTAACTACCTATCTACATTTTTGATACACGCGAATCTTCAAAATATTATATGATAAAAGAGAAAGGCCACTTACAAAGGAAAAGAGGGATCGCCGGAGACTTGCGGGCACTATACATGCGGGAATGGGGGATAGTTTATGAGGTCTAGGGTAGGCTGGGTTAACTGTATCGGACATCTCTACAATGTACTGCTTGTCCTGGTCGTAAGTAAGTCGTACATTTTGTTCAAGCGCAAGTGTGAAAGAGTAATGCTGCAACGCTGGTAAATTGTTCAGCAACTGATTATCTTTTTTACTTTCTAAAACCCCTTCAAGCATAGTCTACCTACTCCCCTCTGTCTATCATCCATTCCCAAATCTTTTAACCACCAGGATTCGTCTGTAGGCTACCGCTCGGATTCCAGGGAAATTTGGGGATCTGAATCTCTCCTACGAAACTGCTCAAGTCAGGCGCGGCATTCTTCATATCGTACGCGCAAGTGGGCTGCTCCGTGCCAAACGTCTTCTTATCAACGATGGCCGATTTCTCGTCATACGAAAGCCGGACTCCGTGGGTGGTGCGTCGCGACACGTCGCCGGCGAAGTAGTTCTGCGGTGCAATGGCAATCGACGACATCGCCGTCGTGGTCACGGTGTTTGGCAGGTCGGCGGTGTTGGGGATGTGATGCATACCCAGGTTGAAGTACAGCACGATGTCCTCTTGGTCCAGGCTTTCGCTGTTGAAGAAGTCTTCGAAGTCCACGGCTGGGTTGTGGGGATCATGACTATTGAAGGCGTATGCACTCTTTGGCTCCGTGTCGTGGTGCTGAAGCGCGTAGAGGTTGTGACTGGCCCAGTTGGCAGATTGACCGAGGGCTGACGACGAATGAACGGTCAGGTAGGCGGTACTGCCGCTGTCTGTAGATACTGTTAGCGAGGTAAAGTGCGTCTGGGGAGTTGGCATACTGGGGAAAATGCGGTAGCCGGGTGCCTCGCCGAAGCTGTTGAGCTGATCCTTGTTCACAACGGCGTATGAGGCAGCTCCATTCTTGGACCAGGTTATTTTGCCGTCGTCTTCGTTGGTGATGTATGAACGGTCAATTTTCATGGTGTTGATGGGTTGGCCATCAGACCACGGGTAACTGAGGATCGTTAATAATGTGATGTAACAAAGGAATAGAGGAGATCTTACATTTGAGACATCGGCACAAACTCAGTCTTCATTAGGCTGTTTTTCCTGCCCTTGATGTCCAAATCCAGCTTGAAGTTGATGACATGGTCGTGCATGGAGCCGGACAAGTTGTCGTGAATATGAAAGCCGTAATCACCGTCTCCTGACCAAAATGCACCCTGAATGTAGCCCGAGGCCCGAACAGTGACGGCGATAGTGCCGTCGTAGTGGAACGAATACTCAAAGAGATAGTCGTAGTTACCCACAGTCGAGACAGCACGCACAGTGAACACAATGTTCTTGGTAGCAGATACATGAGTTCCAGTCAAGTGGCGTTGGATCGGGTAGCCGGCGTCGTATTCAAAGAGACAGAGGCTGTTAGGATGCACATGAGTAGTCTCGCTGATGTAAAAGGTCGTGTTGAGATAGGTAGCGTGAGACGGGCAGTCGAAGCCGTCGACGAGGTTCCACTGGCTCGTACCCATGCCGTATGAGGTATCGAGGTACGCGGACGAAGCATGTAACGGGTCTTGTGAAGCGTAATGTGCAAGTGCCTCCTGCAGACCGAATTCGTAGATCAGACGCTCGCCCTTGTACTTGATGTCGTGGAGCTGCATGCCAACCTCCTTGTGGTTGGACATGTAGAAGCTGAAATCCACTTGTAACCCGTTAGCAATATCCTGGGAGTTTTATGAACTAAGTGCACTTACTCCACTCGACGTAATTCTCTTCCTTGTCCACACCGAATCGTGGTCCGTCTGGCTGCACAGAGATGGGAGGGTACAAGTGATCACGGGGAAGTTTGTCGCCCGCCTGGTCAGTAGAAGTCCAAGATCCATCGACGTTTGGTCCTGGCCTCCGAGTCAGAGTCTTGCTTCCCTTGCGGAATGCGGCAGTGGTAGGCCAGTAGTTGCCGTCGTAGTACCAGCCAACCACTTTCCATTTGGAAGGATCACGGCCGGTGATGTCGACTTTGAACTGCAAGCTGGTGGGCAAGACAGTCTCGGAGAAGAACTCGCCCGTGTGGGCAGAGTAAAACTCGTTCCATTGGTAGACTCTGCCGCCATTGTGAATTAGAGGGTCACTGCCGGCGATCAACAAATTGTCATCATCCGCGCCCGTTGCAGTCTGTTAATGCTGTTAGCTGGGAGGTCTTCGGGGGCATGGACCCGGGATATGGGAATACTGACGCCGTTGAGGAGCTTCTTGGTGATGTCCTTGATCTGGGTTCCCACCTCTAGGTTGAAGGCAGCGATGGCTTCACCGTCGGCGTTGTACACGTTGGTTCGGCCGCGGCCAGACGTGAAGATGTAGTTGAGTTCCCCGTACCGAGACGAGTCGTGCTTGATGGGCAGTGGTCCGACCATATACTCCTGGATGTAAGGTTGCAACTTGGTATTGAATTGTAGCGTTGCTCTGGCGTAGCGCACAGGAGCAGGACCATCATCGTCGAGATATGACAATGCGTCGGTCTTGTTCGGTTGCAACAGGTCCATGGACACGATGACGTTGTCCCAACTGCGCAGATTAGCTAATGTTGCAACAAGAAGTCACTGGCGGGGCATTGCGAAAGGGAAACACTTACGATGTCGAGTTGACTACAGCAGTCAGATTGAGTTCCTTCTGCGCATGAAGGTAGGTAGTGACATCGGCATATTCGCGATCCGTGAGACTCTGGAAGATGTTCTTTTTTGGCGCGGTGATGGTGACATCTTTCCCGGAGCTACAACCGGACGTTGGAGCTTCAACATCCCGGTGCTTCGACGGACGGTTGAGGGAATGCGGCTGCGCAGCTGGGCCAGAGATACCTGGGCGAGCAAAGACTTGGCCTAGAAAAGGCACGAGACAAAGCTCCAAACAGATGATGAGACGCATGGTCGCTTGTGAAAAGACACGAGTACAAAGGATCATGAGGATTATTTGGCAGTACGACCTGTCTTTAAAGGGTATTAATAGAGAATATTACCACTTTCAATCTTTTGTTCTACACGCCACGGCGTGTTAGGGCACGGCTCGGCACGTTGCACGGAAATACAGGGATAAACCAACTCCTGGTCTACCATAGTCTATTACGTAGCTACATGTAGGTACACCACGAAAGATCGCGGACGAGCGGGATAGGCGGCAAAAATCTGATCACAACGCACTAAACCAGGGGGCGAGCAGCTGAGATGCGATAAGTATTGAACCTGTAAGAGGCCAACGGACCTACGACCGGCAGATAGATGCCGAGTCATACGACTGACAACTCACAACGCTATTTACGGGCTGCAAGGATTACAGAGGCTCTAAAGAGACTTCTGCTGCAGTGCATCGTCGTATTGTAAGCCACTGTGGAGATTACTTGGCAGGGCCCGGCTTAGTTCTGCGAACATCGACGATCGACGATCCATATCAAATACTTTGACTAAAGTTAACTTACTCGGACGAAATAATGCAAATAGAGATCTCATGTAGTCGATTGGATGATGCTATTCACTCCTCTCTCCCAACAAAGCGATTCGTCTTTCCTCCTTACCCCTGGCACTTAGGAGTTTCCACTACGCCTCCCATTACTAGAATGCCTGTTTACGGCGGTTGGTTGGTTGTAAAATAATTCAGAGACTTGTTTTAAAGAGGCTTAAGCCATGTCCTGAGAGACGCAGCTCGAGGAGAGATTTCTAAGGACTTCACGCCACTGACGTTATGGAAACTGACAAGGCTTGACGGGCAAAGCAAGCTCGACAGCCTCACTGTCAAGACACATTACGAGACACAGGGCTATCCCCCTTAGTCGGTCTTCTATCAAGTTTCCCCTGTTTTTACCGCCAGGCTCTCATACAACGCAGCAAAAGCCGAGTCCTTGGACCCCTTCGCCAGAAGCTCTCGCGGCGGCCCAAACTCTTGCAGTTCGCCTGCGTCGAGGAGGGCCACAACGTCAAAGTCATCCAGAGCCGACTCGAGCTTGTGCACAATGGCAATGATAGTGCGGTCCGAGAATCGCTCTCGCACCACACGTTGGACCAGTTCGTCCGTATGCGAGTCCACACTACGCCATGTCAGTCGCGGGAATGTAGAGGGAATAAATAGTGATGGAACGTACCTGCTCGTAGCTTCGTCAAGAACCACGATGGGCGAAGGACGCAGCATGGCCCGCGCAAGACAGAAAAGCTGTCTCTGACCATGCGACAAGTGCAGCTCCTCAATGGGCACATCGAGTCCGCCCTTTTCAGCTACAATGTCCCACAGTTCCACAACCCTCAGAGCATCCTCGATTGCAGCATCGACAAGTCCCGCAGCAGGGTCGGCGTTCAACCGCACGCTGCTTCCGTCGATGAGGAATGCATCTTGCGGCACGCCGACGAGCCGTGTACGCACTTCCTCGCGGGGAAGCGTCGCAATGTCGAGCCCGTCTACGGTTATTTGACCCCCGTGCAGGTCGATCATGCGGAAGAGACATGAGACCATGGAACTTTTGCCGCTGCGAGGGGGTATAAGTTAGCGAAAGAAAGACAAGGTAGGAATGTGTACGTGGAATGAGGTGTTACCTTCCAGTTCGTCCGCAGATACCAATCTTCTGCCCTGCTTCGATAGACAGAGATATGTTTTTCAGAACATTTTCAGATTCTCTGCAAGTAGATCAATCAGCGCGTGTGGGGGAATTAGATGACATCTTGACGCACCTATATCCGGCCGAGACATTGTCAAACACAATGGCTCCCTTGGACGGCCACGCAGACGGTGGCTTCTCATTCTCCTGCGGCTCGTGCTCCGAGGCGGTATGCGTAGTGAACGATTTAATTCTCGCAATGGCGCCGATGTGAGTTTCCAGGTTTGTCCAGAACGTCATCAACAGCTTGAGGTTCTGGCTAAACTGGATGACACTGACGAGGGCCACTCCGATCATCCCGGCCGGCAGTATGCCTCTCAGCTGGGTCACGAGCACGATGAGCAGCACGGCGAGACCAGCGACAAACATGTCCAGGACAAAAGTGAGCCATCTTTGGACCGCGTAGAGCAGATAGAACGGCCTCTGAGACCGGTCCAGCAACTCATGAAGCTTCTTCTCCAGGGCGCTGCGCCATCCGAATGCGCGCAGCGTCGCCAAGCCAGTGACGGACTCGGTGAACAGCGCATACAACGGGCTCTTGGCCTCGAGATCCATGAACCGCAGCTGACGAGACGTCCGCAGGTACGTGTGCTGAACCACCCACAACGCCGCGAACAAAAAGGGGAACGCGATGGCTGTGTAATACGAACCCGCGGCGATCAGCGCCATCTGCGCGATGCACAGCACAAACGTGGCAAAGGTATTCAGCGCAGAAATGGGAAGATCCATGTCGATGAGCTGCAGATCCTGGCTGAAGCGGTTGATGGTGACGCCCGCGTCAGTGGCGGCGAAGAAGGACATGGGCGCGTCGAGCACCGTCTTGAGCAGGCTGCGGTGGAAGTTGTTGCCCGACAGCGGCACCATGGTGACGATCATCTGCCAGGTGCTGAGGATAAGAAACACAATGGCGAGGCCGCCCAGCATGGCGTAGATGCCCAGGTAGTACCCGACGCGGGTGAACGGCTCCTTGACGTTGGCGGCCGCCCACCAGTTTAGCCAGATGGTCGGGAAGGACTGACAGAAGATGAAGGCGCAGATGGCGAAGACGAAGATGAAGGTTGGGATCCAGCCGATGGCGCGGACGTAGTATGTGTATATCGCCATGTCGCCCGTGCGACGACCATCGTCCTCGAGAAGAGCCACTTCTGGGGTCATTAGGGCATCGGGGGATGACTCCGCCGATACAGCTGAAGTTTGTTCATATGCCCAGTCTGCGGACGAAACGAGAGACCGAGACACATAGCCACTAGTACTAGCCAGCTTTTCAAAGGATCCCTCTTCGCAGCCTGTGCCGGTGCCGTCCAGGCTGATGATGTGATCTGCGTAAGGAAGTCGTTTGGCTAAGCTTGGGTTAGTTCTGGCTCAACGAGAAGGGTCGACTGTAGACTTACCGCGGGAAGAGGCGATGATTACGGTTGCGTTGAATTGCCGCAGGAGACCATGCGTACCGAGGAGATTGTGAAAGACGGCGTTGTCAGTGTGCGCATCTAATCCGCTGAACACGTCGTCTAGGATGATGGTGTCTTTCTGTGCGTACACGGCTCTTGCTAGACTCTGGATGGCTTCATGTTAGTATTTTTTACATGCGGATGACATCTTTGTATTACTTACAACTCGTTGGCTCTGGCCTCCACTGAGAACAATGCCCTTGCTTCCTATCGTCGTGAGATCCCCCTTGGGCAGCTGCGCCAGATCCAGCCTCAAGGCGCAGGCATCAAGGACCGACTGGTACCAACGCTCGTCTACGGGTGAAAAGGCAATGATGCTGTCTCGCACGGTGCCGTTCATGTGCCACGGGGTCTGGTCGCAGTATGCAATTTCTGAGCTGGACACTTGGACAGACCCGGCCATGATGGACACTTCTCCCAGGAATGCTTTGAGCAGTGTTGACTTGCCACTGCCGACCGGGCCCACGAGCATGGTGAACTTGCCCATGGGGATCTCGGCGTTGATGTCGCTCAAGGTAGATTTCTTGGTGGTGTCGTAACCGAAAGCCCCGGCCTTCACAACGACGGCGTTGCCGTGCAAGGATGGCTTGGGAGTTGGGTCTGCCAGAAGCTTGGGCTCTTCATCCGGCGAGGAGTCCTTCTCGATAGGGCTGCGCGACGACCTGGAGGTCCAAGAACCGTCGCACTTGTTGCCATCTTCGATTAGTCTATCGTCAACACGGACGTCTGAGTTGAGGAAAGACTGGATGCGCACGAAGCATCCGATGGAGCCCATCAACGACGACAGCGAGGTGACAAATGAGGTCAGAGGCTCCTGTAGCAGTGCGAAGAGCGACAGCGATGTAAAGACGCGGTTTGTATCCAGGCTGCCGCCTTCTTTTTGGTTCCGGGCGAGCAGAATGTATGTCGTGAAAGTCAGGATGGGGGCGAAGATGGGTGCGAGGTAGGCTGTTAGGTTGTAGTTAGCAACGTTACTTTGAGGCTTCAAGGAACATTGTTGAAAGTACTCACCCAAGCCCATGTTCCAGATCAACAACCGACGGAATTTCCGTGAAATGTGCAACTCCTCCGTCCGCATGTCCTGAATCCGCGTCCCGAGAACTTCAGTCAGGCCGCACATTTTGACGCCCTTCATGGCCCCTAGCATCTGCGACGTCACGGCGATCCTCTTTTCGATAGCCTCGAGCCACATGGCTTGACGTGCCATGACGAAGCTAACGGCAATGACAGATCCGACGATGGAGCCTGAGTGCAGTAGTCAGCACGTTGATATTCTGCTTCACTGTTAATCCAAGCTCACTCACCAATTGCTGCTCCGACGGGAATCAGGCACGCGACGCCAAGCTGACGCTCCAGCAGAAACACTGCGACGCCGATTTCTATCAAGTTGGCCCAGATGTCGTGGGCGGTGCGCCATCCCATGTCGATCCTCTCAATGTCGGCGCTCATCAGGGTCAGGGCTGCTGTAGGGTCGGCAGCCGTGATGTTGATCGCCGTGGCCTTATCGTACATCATGGAAATAAGCTGGCCACGGACCATGGTGATGGCGCGGAACGTCAGATGTTGGTGCTGACCTGTGGTTACCTGCGACGTGAGTGTCAGTAGACGTCGGGCTCGTGTGAGTGAACTTAACATACCGCTATGCCGACGAAGACAAGGAACCATGCGCCGATGAGGCCATACCCTTGGTCCATGTCGTCAGAGTCGCTGTCTCGTTCGGACCATGCCAGTGTAGCGGAGATGAGAAATGGCTGGCAGAAGGTAAACCCTATGAAGCACAGCCGCGGGAAAACGATGGCGAGAATAGGCATCTTGAGCGTCCTGAGGACAGTGAGCATCAAAGCGTGGTCTCCCTTTTTAGATGCTATGCCGCTGTTAGCTGGTAAGCCATGTGCACTTCCACGGGCAAGACGACGAACCTTGACCCCATCTCGTGTGTAGTAAGTTCTGCAGGTATTGGGACTTGAGGTGCTTGTCAAGCTGAAACAGATCCTTAATCTCCAACTGACTGGAATAGCCAGCACGGAATAGCGGGAGCTGCCACGAGAAGAGCCATTGCGAGAACACGCCACTTGTAATCTCGGGAGGCAGTGTGCGGTATTGGGGACGCAAGAAGGCACGCTTTTCGACCGTCTCTAGAGCGAGGAGAATAATCTTCAGCACGGTCGCGATGAGAGTGGCGATGGTGACCGGCCGGTTATAGACCTGTAGCCATAGTGTACGTGTTCGCGTGGCATCAAACAGGGTCGAGAAAAGCAGGAAGAGGTTTAGTATTGTCGACGGTCGATACGAGTAGATGTGTTCAAAGTAAGACAGGCCCAAGAGAGTTATAGACGCGACAAACGAGAGGGCGGCGGTTGGTAGCGAGGCTCTGGTGGTGACCGCTGAGGGCTGAGTCCAAAGAACAAGAGCACCAGTTTGCGACCCGATCAGAAGGATGTAAAATATCTAAGGATGATTAAAATGGGGACAGCAACAAACCGTCTGTATGACTTACAACCTTGCAGTACAGCCAGTAGTTCTTTTCCACCTTGACAATGTTCTTGCGCAGGAGGTACCCAATCCGAAACGGGGCTGCGAGGAGCACCAACGCAGTAATGGGCACAACAAGGATGGACTCTTCAAAAAGCAGCGTCAGGTCGAACCCGCCTCTACAGTGACTCGCATGCGGGCCGAAAGAGTCGTCGACGACAAGGCACGACGATGCGGCCATGGCGGTCGCTTCACACTTTCTTTTCTGTCTGATCTGTCAAACGAGCGTGAAGTGAAGAAAGACAGGCAACAAAACGGACGGCCCTGCGGCCTGGCTAAAGGGAAACGGCGGCTGTGCAATGACGTTGGCAAAAGGGAGAAGAAAAAACTTGGAAGAACGTCGTCGGACACTTTCAAAATTTCTCGGGCCGTTGAGAAGCGCTTCACGCGGTTACAGCTCCATCGGAGACGCCGTCGCTCAGGCTTTCACTGCCGACAGGGGAGCGGCTAGACCAGGTAGGTAAGTCTGTCCGGATGGATGGCTGAGGACTTTAGAGTGAGGCTGATGGTGGCAGGCGAAACCTGGCGGTGCCAAAGCCGAATCGAGGAAAGATGGGCAGAGGAAGCCAAATTAGGAGCGCGAGGCCCAAACGATTGTCCTGTGGTTGGCGTGTCAGGGTGACATCGCGGGAAGGCTAATGAGGTTTATACAGATTTTGTCTCAGATTACGCAGACCTGTGTCCGGCAACTCGACGACCTCGGCCAGCTAGGGCCAGTCCCGCCCGGGCCGGGCCGGCCGTCGTCAGTTAGCTAGTGGTCTCTTCTCTTCCCCCTTTGAGTACGGAGTACTGTACGAGTGAAGCTGTGAATCGGGCCAATGGAAGATTCGTTGTGGGTTGCGAGGTCCACCGGTTCCGCAGACGATGATCTGTCAACTCGTATTGCATGTCAAGGATCAATCTCATCGAGAAACCAGGCTCGGACCTTGCTCCGCGCAGGCTCGTCCAGGTCGCTAGTCGATGACGATATTCTGGCCTCGAAAAAGCCCGTGGCGGGAACGTGGCTTTTCTGACGAACAAGTCATTGAACACGACGGCTCTATGCAGTCTTAGCCCGTCCAGTCGGTATGGCGTATGCATTTTCAGCTGTGTCCCCACCGCCACCCATGGAATCATATCATCGGTGATCGATTCAGGGCCGTGCATGCAACTACCGGGGGCGGCGGAGACAACAAGCACGCTAATGGACGGGAGTGGCCGATCCCGTTGAAACGGACTGATTTGTTGTTTTAGCCTGTGGATCTATGCACTTGCTCAGGGATCACAGGGGTTAGCGTCGTTGCAAGGGGTGACTATCGACTTCATGAGCCAAGAGGAAGAGTCTGGGCTCCTGGGTCGGGCTGGGATTACCTGGGGGATTCAACGTGGCAAGTGCTGAGGATCATATCATACAGCTAGCGTTGGTGATCCTTGAACGACGCCTTGCCGCAATGTTGTGCTGAGACTATTCAATGTTACATGGGACCAGGGCTGAATCTTCCAAGGCGTGATGTGACACCTTGACGTGGCGAGCATGTAGGGTATGGATAGATGGTGATGGTAGGAGTCTTTGTGTACTACAGTGCACCTGGGTGACGGTAAGAACGACTACCGTTGGCGCCAGAAAGCGAAGAAATAATGAATCGTCTCTGTGCTGCTGTCCATTGGCTGAACAGCCCTGCAATGCAACACTAATATGCACCCGTAAAAGATTTGCAGACGTTGGTGGCTTTTAATAGTACACGGTAAGTGCCGACGGCACTTGGCCAACATGCTCAAGTATTCAAATATGTGCTGTTCATCCGCATGAAAAGAAACAAGGCTGGCATCATACCCAGTGTATGCGTGACCAGGATCCATCTGGGCCATATTAGCCGTCCTAGGCTATGCATCATGTACGCACCAAGCTCCACGCCGAAGAACAAATAGAACCACTTCTCGGCATCATGGATCATCTCGATGGGGACGCTATGGAGCATTTATGCAAGAGCTTGAGCAATTAACTTTTCCGCCCCTTGTGATCCGTACGGGATACCACACTGTAAAAGGGCTATGGAGTCGTCCGGTTATGAAAGCTCCGCCTGGCACCAATGAAATTTTCAGCTGCCTGACAGGGGGAATCAAAGTTCTTTTCTCCCGAGAGGGTCGAATGCCATCTCGTCCTCGTGTCATGCCGTGCTTCACTGCTGCCGAACTAGCTTGGCCCAAGGCAAGAGATAACTGCAACCCCATGCTAGCACGATTCAGCCCGATGTCCGATGCCGGGTTTGCTCCGGCGTCCCTATCTCCACACAGGCCATACAGGGAAGTCGTCCGGATTCGCGGCGAGCGTGGATGGGATCGCTCGAGTTCTATTGGGCGTGTTTGTAATGGACCTGCCTGTAATGGCGTAGGTGGAGGCTACATGCAGATTGCTTGTTTTCCTGCGGAAACTAGGAGGCCGTCGAGCACCGAGATATCCTTGTCCCGAGCAGCCACCTGCATCATCACGACACTATACGAAGTGCACTCGTTCTGAGAGCCCCCTTGTCCAAAGTGGCTTGATAATTCGAGCGCGGCTTTTCCAAGGAAGAAGAGTCTTTCGCCTCGTTTTAGGCATGGTTCGTAGCCAGGTTATATCTTGTTCCCTTTCCATCAACTAGCCATACGCTCGCCCATGCAGCCCATCCTCAACCCCATCGTTTGCTTCATGTTAATCAACCGTTTCTCTTAATCATCCCAACGCATCTTACATGCACCTTAATTCTTCCAAAACCTTGAGGACATCAACAGAAATGTCTCCACCTACCGGCTGTGCGCATGTCGCTAGTCGATCATTGCAAGATTTGGAGCCTTGCATCTTTCCGGCATTCGACGTCGGGGAGAAGGACCGGACCAAGTTTCTGGGTTTCACTGGCAGGTTGAGCTGCACTCTCGATCGGGACGTAACCCAAACATGCAGCGTGCTGTGCGCTGCGTGGGGAGTTCTGCTCGGGAGTTTCACTGGGCTTGAGAATGTCTGTTTCGGATTCGACAGTGAGCACAACGGAAACAACCCAGGTGTTACACCAACTGCACAGCTGCATATTCCGGCTGAGAAGACTGTTGAAAGTCTCTTGGCCGAGAGCCTCTCTGGTTTGCTGGTGTTACCAGAGACAAACGCAACCTCCCTATTCAACACCACACTTTCCATCCGCAGAAACAACGATGAGCAAAACCAGACGAGCAGACAAGATTCTGCTTCATGGTGCAAGATCCGCATTTCAGTGGACCCCGTCACGCTCGACACCGTCTTCTCCTGGGATCCCTCCTTCATGACCCGAGAACAGGCGGAAAATGTCAGCAACACTTACGACAAGATTGTCAGTGAGATAACCACACGTCCGGAAGCTCTCATCTCAGAACTCGATTGTTTCAGCGAGCTGAATGAGCGGCAAGTCCTGGCGTGGAACAATACCCCGAAGAACAATGTGCAAAAGTGCATACACCAAGCCATATCCGAGCACACAGTCTTGCGCCCCGATGCCGAGGCAGTTTGCGCTTGGGATGGCAGCGTTTCATACGCCCAGCTCTTGTCTCTGTCAGACCGCCTCGCGTCTCGTCTACAAGCCTCCGGCGTTGGACCCGAGGTCTTTGTGCCGCTATGTTTCGACAAGTCCAAGTGGGCAGTTGTCGCGATGCTGGCGGTGCTCAAGGCCGGCGGTATCTTCGTGCCTCTTGATCCCACCCATCCGTTGCCGCGTCTTCAAGCCCTGACGCACAAGGTCGGAGCCAAGACCATCTTGAGTTCCCGGCATCATCTCGGCATGCTCGAATCGGCGGCGAACGAGTTGATTCCCGTGGATGACCAGCTATTCGCAGAACTGCCCGAACACGGCGGCGAAGTAGACTGTGGCTTGTGGAGTAACGGCGCTTACATGATCTTCACAAGCGGTACGACAGGTGAGCCCAAGGGCGCGTTGATTCAACACGGGGCTCTCTTGTCCAGCGCGCTTGCTCACGGACCGGCCATGATGATGGATTCCAACACGCGATCACTGCAGTTTGCCGCGTCGACTTTTGACGTGAGTATCACAGAGATCCTCACGTGTCTGATACTGGGCGGGTGTGTCTGTATACCTAGCGAAGACGCTAGGCTGAACGCCATCGAGGAGGCCATTGTCCAACTCCAAGCCAACTGGGCCCTGCTGACCCCGACATTTGTCAAATTCATCAACCCTGCCAACGTGTCGTGTTTGAAGACGCTCGTGACGGGCGGAGAGGCCATGACCCACGCCATCATCCGGTCATGGTCTCACATCAACCTCATCAACTGCTACGGACCTGCCGAGACGTCTGTCGTCTCACACGTCCATCGTGGCATGCAGGAGGGCAAGAATCCGCTGAATATCGGCCATCAAGTTGGTGTCCACTGCTGGGTTGTGGACCGATACAACCACGACCGCCTGATGCCCGTTGGGGCGGTGGGCGAGTTGGTCATTGAAGGCTACACGCTTGCGCGGGAGTACTACAAAGAGCCCGAGAAGACTAAGGACGCTTTCATTGTCGATCCTGAGTGGACACGGTGTCAACCGCGGGAAAATGGTCCCAGACGCATGTACAAGACGGGCGACCTCGTCAAGTACAACCACGACGGAAGCTTTCACATTGCTGGTCGCAAGGACACACAGATCAAGTTCCACGGCCAGCGGATAGAGCTCGGCGAGATCGAGCACCATCTCAACGTCAGCCCGAGCATCAAGCACGGAATGATAGTCCTGCCGAAGGAAGGCTTCTGCAAAGGCCGACTCTTGGCCATGGTGCAGCTCAGCGATGCGTTGAACCAAGACCTTGTACCCAGGGGTCAACCGTATAAGTTGATTGATGGTCCGCTCGAGGACACCGCCAGAGTCAAAGTCGCAGAGGCAAAACAGTTACTCACTGAGCGATTACCGCCATACATGGTTCCGTCTATGTGGCTTGCAGTTGAGTTCATTCCCCGTCTGCAGTCCGGGAAGCTCGACCGCAAGCAGACGGCGAAGTGGGTTGACGATATGAGCGAGGCTCTATACCGTCAACTGAACCCCGTCGCTGCCACGGGGTCCTCGAAGGACATGACGTTTGCTAGCAAGACGGAGCTGGAACTGCACAAGATCTGGAGCCACGTGTTGAATCTCAACACAGAACAGCTTGGTCTACCACAATCCTTCTTGAGTGTTGGCGGTGACTCGATTTCCGCGATGCAGGTCATGAGCGAGTGCAGAAAACGCGGCCTCGGGCTGGCCGTCTCACACATCATTGCGTGTAAATCAATCAGCGCACTGGCGCTACACGTCAAGGACATCGAGACGCCGTTGTTCCACCAGGAGATTCTAGAACAGCTGTTCGAGCTCTCGCCCATCCAGAAGCTCTACTTTTCCCGACCCAACCACTCCCAGGGCCACTACAACCAGAGCTTCCTCCTCCGCACAAGCCAACGCATCCTGCAGTCGGACATGCGTAGGGCCATCGAGACGGTTATACGGAGACACTCGATGCTGCGTGCCCGGTTTTGCCAGGATGGCGAGGGTGAATGGCGGCAGAGGGTTACCAACGAGATCGCGTCTTCGTATCGACTGCGTACTCTTACACTGGCTTCGAGTGAGGAAATCGACTACTCGCTCGTCGATAGCCAGACTTGCCTCAACGAGACTTACGGTCCGTTGTTTGCCGCCGACCTGATTAATCTCAACGGAGAAGAGGAGCTTCTATTCGTCGTGGCACATCATCTAGTCATTGACCTCGTGTCTTGGAGAATCATCCTCCAAGAGCTCGAAGAGCTGCTCCTCCGACCAGACCTCGTCCCTGATACCGACCGCCCATTACCTTACCAAGCCTGGTGCAAGATGCAACTAAGCCACGCCGAAGCCCGGACACCGGACCAAGTACTGCCTGTCCTCGGCATCCCCGACGGTAACGCAGAGTACTGGGGGATGGAGAATACGCTCAACATCTACGGTCAAATGGTCCGCGACGGCTTCGAAATCGGCCCCGCGCAGACATCCCTCCTCCGGTCGAAATGCCACGAGTCACTACGCACGGAGATCCCCGATGTGCTTCTTGCCGCTATGATCTTCTCGTTCGGTCAGACCTTTACCGACCGCCGCATCCCAGCCGTGTTCACCGAGGGACATGGCAGGGAATCCTGGGACACTTCCATCGACTTGTCCAACGTGGTCGGATGGTTCACCACCATTTACCCCGTCTTTGCGGGATCAACGGCTCAGTCGAGTCTTATCGATACGGCGAAGCTGGTCAAGGATGCGCGACGCAAGGTTCCTGATAGTGGAAGGCCGTACTTTGCGAGCCGTTGGTTGACGCAGCCGGGAAAAGATGCGTTTGCGCGTCACTGGCCGCTGGAGATTACTTTCAATTATCTTGGACAGTATCAGCAGCTGGAGCGTGAGGGTGCCCTCTTCACTCCCGCGAGGGATATCGCAGGAGAGGTCAGAAGTGCCACGGACGGCGCAGACGTCGGTCCACTAACAACTTGCATCTCCTTGTTTGAGGTCTCTGCCGTCATCCTCAAGGGCTCTCTACGGTTCTCGTTCGGCTTCAACCAGAACATGAACCACCAGCCCGAGATCCGTCAGTGGATTTCTGCCTGCGAACAGAGCCTCCGTGTCCTGATCGAAGAGCTGAGCGTAAGGGCGCCTGAACCTACGCTGAGCGACTTCCCGCTCCTCTCTCTTACCTACGACCGCCTTCATCTCATGACAGAGGAAAAACTGCCCCAGGCTGGCGTCCCGTCTATGGACCTAGTCGAAGACGCCTACCCCTGCTCTCCTATGCAATCAGGACTGTTGGTCAGCACAACCAAGAACAGTACCTTTTACGCTGCTTATACCCTGCACGAAGTCAAGAGCAGAAATGGCCTGCCCGTGGACGTGACGAGACTTGCCAATGCTTGGAAACGCATCGTCGAATACCACCCCATGCTCAGAAGTATCTTCGTGGAGAGTGTTACGCAGCAGGATTCGCTTTATGATCAGGTGGTGCTGAGAGAAGTCGATGTTCCGCTGGTTCAATCACAGAGAGATGCAGAGGAAGACGCAATCAGTGCGCTGAGCGCACCGCCTGTGCACCAGAAAGACAACTCCCAGCTGTTGCATCACTTTGAGATCTGCACGTCGAAGAGCGGCAAGGTATTCTGCCGACTTGACATCAGCCACGTCATCATGGATGGAACTTCTCTGTCACTTGTCTTCCGAGACCTCGCCTTGGCATATCAGGGGAGTCTGGGATCGGGTGAAGCCCCGTTGTACCGCAACTACATCAAACACTACCAAGACCAGGCGATCCAACCGGGCATCGACTACTGGACTTCGTACCTGTCGGGTCTTGAACCGTGCCACTTCCCCGCCCTCGACGATGGCGATGCTGCGGAATCAAAGGACCTGAAATATCTCAGAGTACAGTTTGAGGAGCTGGCGGAGTTGCAAAGCCTGTGTGACGACCGAGGAGTCACCATTGTCAACGCTATCTATGCCGCTTGGGCGTTGACTCTGCGTCTGTATTCCGCCTCTGAGGAGGTATGCTTTGGCTACCTGACATCAGCGCGTGACTTGCCCATCCCTGGCATCCGCGACCTCGTTGGCCCCGTCATCAACATGGTGGCTTGCCGCGTCAACGTTGGTGTTTCTACCACGCTGGGTGACATGATGGCCCTTGTGCAGAAGGACTACCTCGACAGTCTGGAGTATCGCCACATCCCCTTGGCCGAAGTTCAACACGCACTGCAGCTTTCCAATACTGCTTTGTTCAACACGGCGTTGTCGTATAGAAAGCTGCCGCCGACTGACGAGAACACTGTTGACATCGCCTTCGAGGAGTGTCGTCCGACCTACGATCCTGACGAGTACAACGTCTCCGTCAACATCGAGGCCGGCGAGGCTGGTATGGCGATTGATCTTATGTACTGGACCGACACGTTATCTGACGGCCAGGCCGCCAACGTCGCCAGCACCTTTACTACGGCGCTCAGCAACATCCTGCACCATTGCAACCAACCTATCGCTCAGCTCGAGCACCTTGGTAACCAACACCGCGAGCAGCTGTGCCAGTGGAACCAGCAGATGCCCGAAGCCATCGACAGCTGCGTCCACGACTTATTCACGCAGCAGGCACTCTCCCGTCCTGACGCTCCGGCAATTGCGTCCTGGGACATGGACTTTACCTATGCGGAGCTTGATCTGGCTTCTACGAAGCTGGCGCATCACCTCAGCTCCTTGGGCGTCGGCTTGGAAGTTTTCGTGGTTCTCTGCTTCGACAAGTCTGCCTTTGCGATTGTCTCCATGTTGGCCGTCTTGAAGGCCGGTGGCGTGTGCGTGCCTCTCGACCCAGCGCATCCAGATGCTGCGCTGCAACTTCGTGCAGAGGATACAGGCGCTTCTATTGCCCTGGTTGCCCCGTCCATGGTGTCTAGGTTTAGCCAGGTCGTCAAGCAGACCTTGGCCATCGACGCGGATCTCCTTCAAAGCATCTCCGTGCCTCAAGGCCCCTCTCTTCCTCAGGTCACCCCTCACAACGCCTGCTTCGTCATCTACACCTCTGGCAGTACCGGCAAGCCCAAAGGCGTGGTACTAGAGCACAGAGGCATTGCCACCAACGCTGCGTACTCCGGCCCCAAGCTGGGCTACGAGCAAGACTCAAGGGTGTTGCAGTTTGCCTCTTATACCTTCGATAACAGTCTTGCTGAGATATTCACCACTCTTACCCGCGGAGGATGCGTGTGCGTGCCATCAGACCACGAGAGGTTGAATGATTTGGCTGGCGCAATCAACCGCCTGCAGGTCACTTTCGCTGACATCACCCCCACGGTCGCTTGTTTCCTTCAGCCAACTGACGTCCCGACCTTAAAGATTCTAGCTTTGGGCGGTGAGGCCGTGACTGCCAAGTGCGTCGACATCTGGCGCGACTTTGTGTCTCTACGATGTTGCTACGGGCCGTCTGAGTGCTCCGTCAACTCTACCTTCAGTGGTGATATCGCCCAGCCAGGCAAGGCTACGAACATTGGTCGCGCTGTTGGAAGTGTCGCTTGGGTAGTCGATGCCGACGATCACAACTCTCTGGTTCCAATCGGTTGCGCTGGCGAGCTTCTCGTCGACGGCCCGATTGTGTCTCGAGGCTACCTGAACCTGCCCGACAGGACAGCGGAGTCATTTATAGCGCCACCAGCCTGGCTTGAGGGTATCTGTCAAGCCGGCAGCTCAGATCGTCGTCTATACAAGACCGGTGATCTGGTACGCTACGACTCCGACGGCACGCTCATGTACCTCGGACGCAAAGATACCCAAGTCAAACTCAACGGACAGCGAATCGAGCTCGGAGAGATTGAGCACCACATCGAGCAGAACCTCCCCGAGGACTCGCAATCTGCCGTTGAGCTCATTCTGTCGGGTGGCAAGAAGTCGCTGGCCTGTTTCGTCTGCGCCGGTGCAGATGGTTCCGTACCGGACAGCAGCGACGAAAGCAGCATTCTGGATATGCTCGACTCCTTCAGAGATCAAGCCAAGAACCTCGAGGTCATCCTGTCTACCAAGATCCCCGCCTACATGATTCCCTCCGTGTGGCTGCCCGTCTCCACGATGCCCCTGACTTCATCCGGTAAGTTGAACCGCCGCCGTCTACGCCTGCAAGCAGAGACTGTGCCGGCATCGCTCATGGTCTCTTACAAGCTCGCCACGAAGAGCGGTAGAGCCCCGTCAAGCGATATCGAGAAGCAGCTCGCTGATATGTGGGCTCGTGTGCTCAACATCGAAGCTGCTTCCATCGGTGTCGATGATCATTTCTTCAAGCTTGGAGGCGACTCGATCGGTGCGATGCGCCTGGTCACGCTGGCACGACAGTCTGACATCAACTTGACCGTGGCCAGCATTTTCCAAAAGGCGTCTCTGCTGAACATGGCTCGCTCAGCACTTCCTATGTCCAAGACTACCGTCACAGTCGTTCAGCCTTTCTCGTTGTTATCCAACGTACCCTCGTTGGACATGTTCAAGCAAGAGGTTGCGGCCTTCGCTCGCATTGATGCCCAGGCGATTCAGGATATCTATCCTTGCTCCGCCTTCCAGGAGGGTCTCATGGCCCTTTCGAACAAAGAGCCTGGGGCGTATGTTGCCCAGCTCGTTTACCGCCTCCCAGACGGCACAGATACCCTCCGGCTCAAACATGCGTGGGATCTCGTTGTCAATGCCGAGCCTACGCTGCGAACGAGAATTGTCCACACCGAAGACGGGTTCGTACAAGTGGTGGTTGCCGACACACCCCAATGGTCTTCAGTCGCAAGCCTCTCTGATCTGGAAGAGTCTCAACGTCGCCTTCCACTCCATAACGGCGGAAGATTGACCAACTACACGATCGTTGGCGATGGTTCCACAGAAGTCTTCTTCGTCTGGACCATTCACCACTCGCTCTACGATGGGTGGTGTTTGCCTGTTATTCTGGACAAGGTCAAGCAATGTTACGAGGAGGCCCTAGGCTATCTACCTCTGAGTGGCCCCTCGTATTCCAACTTCATCAGGTATCTCACAGGCCTCGACTCGCAGCAGGCAGACGAGTTCTGGAAGTCCCGCCTGTCCAACATGTCCGCTCAGCACTTCCCGCGTCTCCCCAGCCCCGATTACCAGGCGAGCGCGAGCAGCCTGATGATCCACAAAGCAGAACTGAACCGCCAGACCGGATCAGAGATTACCACAGCCACGAGGATTCGCGCAGCTTGGGCCCTGACTGTCTCCGCCTACTCAACCGCAACCGACGTTGTCTTCTGGGAAACCGTCACGGGACGCGATGCCCCCGTCCCTGGGATCGAAGACATGGTCGGCGCAACGCTGGCGACGGTGCCGACGCGGATGGTGCTTGAGCCATCGCAAACGGTCTCCGAATTCCTCGGCGTCGTTCAAGCTGAGTCCGTGGAGGCGAGGACGTATCAGTATGCCGGTATTCAGCGCATCAAGCGTCTCAGCGGTGACACGGCCATTGCGTGTGGCGCGCAGAACCTCATCGCCATTAACAACGGATCACGAGAGTCGACTGATTCTTTCTGGGACGAGCAGGCTAACGAGATGGTGGGGACCAACTTTTACTCCTACCCACTCATGCTTTCGTGCCACATTGGGGATTCAGAGCTTGAAACAGTCGTTCACTTTGACCAGGGTGTCATCTCGGAATCACACATGCAGCGCGTCATGGACCATTTCGCCTTCATGCTTGATTCTTTGAGCTCATCTGAGTTGTGTGATGAGAAACTCGGCGACTTGGCCATGCTCAGCCCTAGAGATCGCGAGGTGCTGCAGGATATGAATCGCGCAATGCCATCTCCCATTGATCGACTGGTACACGACGTGATCAAGGCCCGAGGCGCTGTCCAAGCACAAGACAAGTTGGCTGTCTGCGCCTGGGACAACAACCTTACATACGCCGAGCTTGACTGTCTGTCCACCAACCTTGCGAGTGTTCTGGTAGACAACGGCATCAGCGGCAGTTCAATCGTTCCCTTCTGCTTGGAAAAGTCATCTCTTGTCGTCATCTCGATCCTGGCCATCCTGAAGGCGGGTGCTGCGTTTGTCCCGTTGGACCCTGCGCATCCCGACGTCCGTATTGATAGCATCCTCGCCGATGTTGAGGCCACCGTTGTTCTCTGCTCTCCCCAATACGCGGGACGCTTCGGATCCAAGGCGATCCCTGTGTCACAGAACTTTGTCCAGGGCATCTCACCCCGCCAACAGCCGGCTCCTTCGTTGTCTCCCAGTAGCCCGGCCTATATCATCTTTACTTCCGGAACAACGGGCAAACCCAAGGGAACTATCGTCGATCACTCGGCCTTTTGCACTGGTGCAACTGCCCACGGCTCCTCCATGGGGATGGATGAGGCGTCTCGAGTTTTGCAATTTGCCTCTCACACCTTTGACGCCAGTATCATGGAGATCTTGACCACTCTTATCCGCGGCGGGACGGTATGTGTGCCCAGCGACGAGGAACGTCTCAATGACGTTGCGGGGGCTATTAATCGCATGGGCGTCAACTGGACCTTGTTGACGCCTTCGGTCGCTCAGCTAATGCAGCCTTCACTCGTCCCTGGGCTTAGAACACTTGTGCTTGGAGGGGAGGCCATGTCCGCTGCTCACGTCTCTACCTGGGCGTCGTCCGTCCAGCTGATGAACGCATACGGACCGAGTGAAACAGCCGTCATTGCTACGGTCAACACAGCCGTCAAGTTTGCATCTGGTCCTTCAAATATCGGCCGCGCAGTGGGAGGTCTTTGCTGGGTCGTCGATGCGACCAACCACGACAGACTGGTGCCCATCGGCGCTGTCGGCGAGCTCGTAGTTGAAGGCTCAATCCTTGCTCAGGGCTATCTCAAGGACCCCCAGAAGACTGCAGACTCGTTCATCACCAGCCCGCGGTGGTGCAGTCAGTTCTCCAACGCCGATACCAACACTGTGCGCAGGATGTACAAGACAGGAGATCTGGTCAAGCTCGCTGAAGATGGAACACTCGTCTTCCAGGGCCGCAAGGATAACCAAGTCAAGGTCAACGGCCAGAGACTCGAGTTGTCCGAAGTCGAGCACCATCTCGGCGCTGATCCAGTCGTCCAGTATGGTATGGCAGCTATTCCATCATCTGGCCCTTACAAGAAGCGTCTTGTCGCCGTCATATCTCTCAAGCCACTTGCCGAGACAAAGCGAGAGACGACAGATGGAGAAATGCGGCTCGTCGGAAAGCATGGCTCTTCTTCCCACTTGGAAAGTATTCGTGAGAGGATGGCAGGGTATCTGGCCGCTTACATGATCCCATCCACGTGGATTGTCGTGGACCACATCCGTCTCCTCCCATCCGGAAAGCTTGACCGTCAACACGTCGTGAACTGGGTCGAGGAGATGACTGCCGAGGACCACCAAGTAGTCCTTGACGCCCAGGATAGGGCCTCTGCTCTAGACAGAGAAGCATCCGACGTGGAAGTCAAGCTTCGAGCAGCGTGGGCCAAGGTCCTCAGCCTCAAAGTGGACAAGGTTCCATTCAAGCAGTCGTTCCTCCATCTCGGAGGCGATTCCATCTCCGCGATGCAGTTGATGGCCGTTTGCCGGTCTTCCAATATGGCTGTTACGGTTGGACAAATCATGCAGAGTAAGTCCATCGTCGAGCTTGCGTCTCATGTTACTCCCGTCGAGGACGTTGTATACGATCAGGAACTGGTGAACACGCCTTTCGATCTATCGCCCATTCAAAAAGTGTACTTTGAGTGCATGGGCGCCGACTCTACGCATTTCAACCAGAGCATGCTTTTGGGAACCACGCGAACCGTCACCCCTCAAGAACTGTCGACAGTCTTAGAAACCGTTATCGCGACACACAGCATGCTCCGTGCCCGCTTCTCAAACGCGAATGAAAACTGGACTCAGATGATAACCAACGACGTCACTGGCTCATACACCCTGCGATCACATACAGGTGTTGCCCAAAGTTGTCTCTCGACTTTGATTGAGGAGAGCCAGAAGAGCCTCAACATTGTCGAAGGACCCCTCTGGGCCGCAGATATCTTTGAGATGGAGAACGGCAGTCAAATCGTTGCGTTCGTCGCGCATCACCTTATCATCGATGTTGTTTCCTGGAATATTATCCTGCAGGATCTTGAAGGGCTCTTATCAGCTGTGTACCGCCCCGCAAAGCCACTTTCCTTCCAGACCTGGAGCGCCATGCAACGCGAGCAAGCTGAGAAAGCGGCGCTGGAGCAGGTATTCCACGACGTTCCAATGCCTCAATCCGATCTCTTGTACTGGGGAATGCAAGATGTGCCGAACATCCACGGTGACTCCATCACTGAGTCCTTTGAGATGGCTACCGACGACTCTCTTCTACTCCTAGGTCCTTGCCACGACGCCTTCCAGACGGATGTCGTGGATGTCTTACTGGCCTCGCTGCTGGCATCTTTCCGCCAGACCTTTTCAGACCGTACCGTCCCCTCCATCTTCAACGAGGGGCACGGCAGAGAGCCTTGGGACGACAAAGTAGATCTCTCGCGCACGGTTGGATGGTTCACCACTCTTTGCCCCGTCTACCTGCCTGAGCCCTTACCCATAGAGACAGACATCCTTGACGTAGTGCGCTGGGTAAAGGACTTTAGACGAAAGATTCCCGGCAAGGGCCGTCCTTACTTTGCTCACAGCCTTCTATCCGAGACGCATACCCGAGAATGGCCTGTGGAAATTGCCTTCAACTTCCTCGGGCAGACACGACAAGCTGAGTATGGCGAGTCGCTGTTCAAGTCACTTGGTGGGAGCATGCTAGACTCGGTGAGTTCGGAAACCGACATTGGGGTAAATGTTCCGCGCCTTGCACTTGTCGAGATCTCAGCCTCGTTCACTGGTAGCAACCTGAGCTTCAGCTTCTCATTCAACCGTCACATGAATCGTCAATCTTCCATCCGAAACTGGATCGAGGCTTGCAGTACGACTATTTCCCAGGCCATTCAGAGACTCTCTCAAGCCAGGCCGGAGGCAACGACTGCTGACCTTTCTCTGCTTCCCCTGGCTTTCAGGAGTGAGTCCCAGATTCGAGACAAGCTGTCTGAAGTGGGAATTGCCTCTTTGGGCGAAATTGAAGCCGCATACCCATGCTCTCCAGTCCAGCAGGGCATTCTCTTCACGCAGATCAGAAACCCAGAATACTACGCGTACTCAATCACGTTTGCGGTTAACTGCGCGCACCCAGGCGAAGCTGTGGACGTGCAGCGCCTAGCAGACGCATGGCAGGACGTCGTGCGACGCCAATCTAGTCTTCGAACTGTGTTCTTGGACGGGCTGCTAGATGAGGGCACAATGAACCAAGTGGTTCTCAAGAAGCATCTTGCCAATATTACTATCGTTGAGTGCACCGACGAGGAGCTTGCTCAGAGACTCGGTGCCCATTCATCCCTGGGTCTTCCCACCAACCAACCTCCCCACCGTCTGAACATGTTCAAAACGCCAGACGGAAGAGTGCTCTGCGTGCTAGAGATGAGCCACGCCATCTCCGATGGAACTTCGATGCCAATTCTATTCCGCGACCTTGCTTTGGCGTACGAAGGCACCTTATCTACATCGAGCCTTTCTGTCTACAGAGACTACGTCGCGCATTTACAAGAAAGCCAAAGTTCCAATACTGTCAGCTACTGGAAGAACTACCTCTCTGGAGCTGAGCCTTGCTATCTCCCTAGGCTGAAAGAGGGAAACACAGAGCTCAAAGTTTTGCGAGCACTTGATCAGGGCATTTCTCGCGCTGCTGACCTCCAGGCGTTCTGCAATGAGAAGGGTGTCACGCTGTCCAACGTCCTCCAGCTAGCCTGGGCCCTCGTTCTTCAAGCATACACAGGCCTTGATGACGTGTCTTTTGGCTACCTCGTCGCTGGGCGGGACGTTCCCGTCCGTGGCATTGACGAGGCAGTGGGCGTCTTCATCAACATGCTCGTTTGCCGAGTGCGTATCAATCCCGCTACCAACCTCAACAACCTTCTGGAGACTATCCAGGCCGACCTTGCGGGAGCCATGCAGCACAAACATGTCTCACTCGCCAGCGTCCAGCACGAGATGGGCACTTCGAACGCTCTCTTCAACACGGCCTACTCTTTCCAGCGAAGATCCGGATCCAAGGCCATGGCCACGGAACCTATTTTCTTCGACGTCAGTGACGCGCAGGATCCTAGCGAGTACGACATGACCGTCAACGTCGAGGTCTGGAACTCGCGTGCGGAGCTGCAGCTGTGTTACTGGACAGACAAGATTTCCGATGCGCAGGCCAAGAACATTGCGTCCACGTTTGACCAAGTCTTAAGTTCCATCGTTGCCTGCGACTCTACAACCCCGATAGGAGATCTCAACGTCCTCAGTGAACACTGCTCACAGCAATTGACATCATGGAACAACGCAGAGCCCGAGTTCTTGGAGAAGTGCGTTCATCACGTCTTCGAACACAACGCCGACCAACGACCCGACGACACACCGGCGATTCAGGCCTGGGATGCAAGCTTCACTTACCGCGAACTGGATGGTGTGGCTTCGCAGCTCGCTCAGCACTTGGTCTCCCTCGGAGTCGGGCCGGAGACGTATGTCCCTCTCTGTTTCGAAAAGTCTGCCTGGACAGTCGTCGCGATGATGGCGGTTCTCAAGGCTGGAGGCGCGTTTGTGCCGCTTGACCCTACGCACCCCCCTGAGCGAATCAACTTTCTCATTCGCAGCGTTGATGCCAAGCTCATTCTCTGTTCGTCTTCATTAATGCTGAAGTTTGAAACCCTGAGCATTCAAACGTTTGGTGTTGAACAACAGACGCTATCTCAATTACCGAGTACCTCAGCCGGGCCCCTTCAAGTCCAAGTTGCACCCAAACACCCAGCGTACATCATCTTCACATCTGGCACTACCGGCCTTCCCAAAGGCACAATCATCGAGCACGGCGCCTTTACTACTGGAGCAACAGCTCATGCCCAGGCCATCAAAATGACATCCGCGTCTCGCGTGCTGCAGTTCGCGTCGCACACGTTCGATGCTAGCATCATGGAGATTTTGTCTACCCTGTTGGTGGGAGGTTGCATCTGCATTCCTAGCGATGAGGATCGTATGAACGACTTGGCTGCCGTCATCAACAGGCTCAATGTCAACTGGACTTTGCTCACGCCATCTGTGGCGAACGTGCTCAAATCAGGCAGCGTACCTACCCTCAAAGTGCTCGTTACAGGGGGAGAAGCGATGTTGAGCGATCACATCACCAAATGGGCTAACCACGCGGCTCTTGTCAACGCCTATGGCCCCAGTGAGACATCCGTCATCGCCGCAACAAGCACCAAAGTCGATGAGAATGGCAACGTTCTAAACAGAGAACCTGCTACTATCGGACACGCTGTCGGGAGTCGTTGCTGGATCGTCGACCCGCGGAACCACAGCCGTCTCATGCCAATTGGTAGCATTGGTGAACTTGTAGTCGAAGGTCCCATTGTCGCAAGAGGCTACCTTGGCAACGAGGCCAAGACGCGAGAGGCATTCATCGAGCATCCGCCGTGGCGTACGAACATGCAGCTTGCTGGTGACCGTATCGACCGCATGTACAAGACCGGTGATCTCGTCGCCTATAACTCCGACGGTTCGTTTCAATACATGACACGCAAGGACACGCAGATCAAGCTCAACGGACAGCGGATCGAGCTCGGTGAGATTGAACACCATGTCAAAGTCAACGTACCAGCCGACGTTCAGTCAGTGGTAGACTTGGTCGTTCCCCAGAGCAAGACCTCTACCAAAGCATTGGCCGTGTTCTTCACCAGCGACGACAAGGCGATGCTTGGAGACATCAACGACGTTCTCCTCCCCATGTCCAGTGCTTCCGCTCAACTCGGCCAATTGCTCAAGACAGCAGTCGGAGCAGCTTTGCCGTCATACATGGTACCGACCATTTACATCCCCGTGGCCAAGATGCCGTGGACGTTGGCCGGCAAACTAGATCGTCAGAGACTGAGGACCATCGTCCAGTCCATTCCGCCTCAAGAAATGGCCGCCTACAAGCTCGCTGGAATCAACCAGAAGCGAGTCGCTACAACGTCCATGCAGCGCAAACTGCAAAAGGTCTGGGGGAAGGTGTTGAATATTGGTTCCGATGCAATCAGCAGAGACGATAGCTTCTTCCGGCTCGGCGGTGATTCTGTTGGCGCCATGAAGCTTGTCGCTGCTGCTCGCATGGAGGACGTCGTGCTCACTGTCATGAACGTCTTTAAACATCCTACCTTGTCCGACATGGCAACATCATGCGGGCTGTCCAATGACACTCGCGTCACTGTCGTACAGAGTCTGTCCCTGCTGCAGGATGTTGCGTCTCCCGCTCTGCTGCTTGGTGAGCTCGCGGAACGTTGTGGCATCCAGAGCAGCCAAATCCAGGATGTGTACCCGTGCAGCTCCCTCCAAGAGGGCCTTGTCACTTCGTCTATGCAACATCCAGGTGCATACGTTGCTAAGAACGTCTTTGAGCTCCCAGAAGATATCGACCTCGATCGTTTCAAACTTGCATGGCAAAAGACCGTCGACCAAGTTGACATTCTGAGATCGCGCATCGTCAACGCGCAATCCAGCAAGTCATATCAAGTTGTCCTCCAGCCTCAGGAAATCGAGTGGGATGACCACAGCAGCTTGAAATCCGCCAACGACAATACCAAATCAGTTCCTGAACACAACGGCGGCGTCCTGGCCCAGTACACAATTGTCAACTCGGCTGAGTCTGGTTCCCGGTACTTTGTGTGGACTGTCCATCACGCGCTGTACGATGCGTGGAGTATGCCCTCTGTGCTGAAGTTGGTCTCGCAATTCTACCACGGAGACGATGTCTATTCACCTACTTCGATTGTCCCGTTTGCCAACTTCATCAAGTACTTGGCCGACGTCGATGTCCAGGCTTCCGATGAGTTCTGGAAAGCCAAGTTTCAGGGCGCGTCTCCGTCGCATTTCCCACCCGTACCCTCTTCACCAAGTGCTGAATCTTCCGGTATATCACTAAAGCACACTATCCCGTACAGCAGAGGCAGTCTCGACATGGACATTACCATCCCAACAGTTGTCCGCGCAACATGGGCGCTTGTCATGGGGTCTCAAACCGGCTCTGACGACGTCGTCTTCGGCGAGACGCTTTCCGGGCGTGACATTGCTCTCGACAACGTCGGCGACATTCTGGGCCCAACTTTGACCACTGTCCCTTCAAGGATCCAGATCGAGCGGGACGCTACCATCGGCCACTTCCTGAAGACTCTCCACGAACAGGCAACGGCGGTGATTCCCTACCAGCACGCCGGTCTTCAAAACATCAAGCGTCTCGGGGACTCTATGGTCGTTGCCTGCGACTTCAGGAACCTGCTAGTCATCCAGTCCGCCGAAGACACAACGAGTCAACAGGAGTTCCTGCAGCCTCTAGAAGACGAGTTCGAGCAGCAGAGCTTCTTCACATACCCGCTTGTCGTCGAGTGCGCGATCGAAGCCCACAACATGGTCCTGACGATCCACCATGACGAGACAGTCATGACAAGCTGGCAGGTGAAGCGGATTGCCCATCAGTTCGACGCCCTGGTGGAACAACTCATCGCCATGTCGCGAGAGCCCACCCGCAAGGTGGCAGAACTTCGACTGTACAGCCAAGAAGACGTACGGATCATCAAGGAGTGGAACCAAGTTGCTTTCAAGCCCGTCGACGACAACATCCCTAGCCTGTTCTGGAAAGTGGTCGCTACGCAACCGAATGCCACGGCAATTCGTGCTTGGGACGGTCAACTCAGCTACGATGCCGTCCGACAACATGCCACCCGCCTCGCCAAGTTCCTCGTGCAAAAAGGCATGCGAGCTGAGACATTGGTGCCATGCTGCATGGACAAGTCTCTATGGACGTCGGTCTCGCTGCTCGCCGTGGTCCTCGCTGGTGGTGTCCTCGTTCCCTTGGACCCTGCGCACCCTCCCGCTCGCCACGCAGATATCGCCCGTGACTGCAACGCCCGGGTTGCTCTTTGTTCACCACAGTATCAAGACCGCTTCAACGGCCTTGTCGAATCCGTCGTTTTGGTCAGTAGTGACTTGTTCACTGTTCTGCCTCGTGAAGAAGTCGCATCGCAACAGCTGCCAAACGTTGCAAGTCGAGATGCCGCATTCGTCATTTACACCTCTGGCAGTACCGGGAAGCCTAAGGGCGTTGTGATTGAGCATGGTTCTTTCTGTGCCAGCTCCAAGGCTTTTATGTACCGCATGAACCTCACCCCGGCTTCGAGTGTGTTCCACTTCACGTCGTATGCGTTTGACATAGCGATGGGAGAGACATTCGGCGCCTTAACTAGCGGTGCCTGCCTCTGCGTCCCCAGCGAGGAGATGCGGACGGCCGATTTACCGGGTGCAATGAACACACTCGGAGCCACCTGGGCCTTCCTGACGCCTTCGGTCGCCAACATCCAGAACAGCTCCTCGTTCACAACACTGAAGACACTAGTCTGCGGCGGAGAGGCTCTGACGCCCGAGACCATTGGCACCTGGGCAGACAAGGTCGAGCTGATGAACGGCTACGGGCCAGTTGAATGCACCATCTTCGCCGTCGCCAACGCCGATGTGTCTCGTGACAGGGATCACACGAACATCGGCCGCGCAATGGACAGCGGTCACACGTGGGTCGTCGACGCCAGAGATCACAACTACCTCGTCCCTCTTGGCTGTGTAGGCGAGCTGCTCATCAGCGGACCCCTTGTGGCGCGAGGGTATCTGAACGACGATGCAAAGACGGCAGAGTCGTACATCGAAAACCCCGCGTGGATGCACTGGTTCGTCGGTGAGGAAGATCAGCACATGCGCTTGTACAAGACGGGCGACCTGGTCAAGTACTGTCCCGACGGAACCTTGACTTACATGGGCCGCAAGGATCACCAGGTCAAACTCCACGGCCAGCGCATCGAGCTCGGTGAGATCGAGGCTCATCTCGAGTCTGACCAGCGCATCCGCCATGCCCTCGTCAACTTGCCCAAGTCGGGAATCTGCAAGGGTCGTCTGGTGGCCATCGTTTCCCTCGACGGCCTCATGTCTGACGAATCATGCCTTGCTTCGTCAACGCTTATTCCTGTGTCTGCCTCAACGATGGGAGCTGCTAGGGCACAAGCCTCCGCCATCCAAGACCGTCTTTCCGAGAACCTCCCGCCTTACATGGTGCCGTCGGCTTGGCTCGTGGTTGAAGCCATTCCGCTATTGGTATCTGGCAAGCTCGATCGGGCCAGCGCTCAGGCATGGCTCGCCAACATGGATGCGGACATGTACAAACTTGCCGTCGGGTCAGACGGGAGCGAAGACGTCGCCGAGCCTGAAACGTCGGTTGGGCGGCAGCTGAGAAAGATCTGGTCGTCAGTCCTCAACATTGCCGAGGAGGCGACGCCCGTCAACCGCTCGTTCATCAGCCTCGGCGGTGACTCCATCGCCGCGATCCAGATCATGACTCGGTGCCGTGACCAATCTATCAGATTGTCGATGCAGGAGATCATGAGGGGAAAGTCCATCACTGAACTAGCCATGCTCATCGAGACGGAAGACCGCCAAGCGCAAAATGACGCCCCTGAGTATGAGGAACAACTTAACCGGGCATTTGACCTGTCGCCAATCCAGCAGCTCTTCTTCAACAACAGCTCCAACCAGGACCGAGGAGACCGTTTCAATCAAAGTCAACTATTATCGGTCAAGAGCCCCATTGATGTCTCCAAGTTTGAGCAGGCCGTCCAAGCACTCGTGCAGAGACATTCCATGCTTCGCTCTCGCTTCAACAAATCACACGACGGCCAGTGGACTCAGCAGATTGAATCAGACATGAACGCGTCGCACAGCTTCCGCTTCCACAAGCTCGCTGCGAGATCTGATATTATTTCATTCATCGCCACCAGCCAAAAGAGCGTCAACGTTTTCGGACCCGTGTTCGTGGTTGACCTCTTCCAACTGCCCGATGAGTCCCAGGTAGTATCCCTCATCGCTCACCATCTGGTTGTTGACATTGTCTCCTGGATCAACATCATCCACGACCTCGAGGCCTTCCTTACCACTGCATCTCCAAAGTCTTCGAAGCCCTTCTCATTCCAAGCATGGAACATAGCTCAGACCGAACATGCCATACGTCTTGAGACTCAGGGCGAGGGCTTGCTATCTTTCCCTGTGCAGCCTGCCGATGTGGATTTCTGGGGCATGTCAAACACCACCAACGCCTATGGAGATGTTTCCCGCAAATCCTTTGTCATTTCAGCTCCCGACATCGTCTCTCTGGTGCTGGGTGACTCGCACACGGCACTCAAGACCGAGCCGCTCGATCTGTTCGTCTCGGCTCTACTCCAATCCTTCGGACATACCTTTGGAGAACGAGAGCTTCCGACCTTGTTCAACGAAGGTCACGGCCGTGAGCCTTGGGACCATACTATCGACCTCTCTCAAACTGTCGGGTGGTTTACGTCCCTTTGTCCTGTTCACGTATCTCGGGCCAACCTCAACCTCGACGACGCCATTGACTCTGTTCGCAGGGTCAAAGACGTGCGCCGCAGCGTACCCAGCAACGGCCGTCCGTACTTTGCTCGTCGGTACCTAACAGAATCGGGGAAACGAGACCTTGGCAACCATGAACCCATGGAGGTTTTGCTGAATTATCTCGGCCGTACTCAGCAGACGAGTCAGAGCGATTTTCTCCTGGGACCGGTTGATTTCTCAATGACCGAGGGGGAAATGGAGATCATCTCCGACGTTGCATCTGAGACGCATCGTCTAGCTCTCTTTGAGATTTCCATCTCGATTCTCGACGAGGGCGTTGGCTTCACCTTCATGTACAACAAGCACATGCTCCACCAAGACCGCATCGAAAAATGGGTATCCCACTGCGAGGAAGTGCTCGTCGACACAGCAAGAAAGCTGAACGAGGCGCCTTCTGCTCCTACGCTCAGCGACTTCCCCCTCATGCCCTTCGGCTACACCGAGCTCCACAAGCTTGTCACCAGGTCCCTTCCAGCAGTTCACGTCCGCTTCGACGAGGTGGAGGACATGTATCCCTGCTCGCCCATGCAGACAGGTATACTGCTCAGTCAGCTACTAGATCCATCGCAGTATCTATTTCACACTGTCCTCGAAGTAACCCCGAACGGTCCTACGATTGACGCACAGAAGCTATCGCGAGCTTGTGCCCAAGTCATCAACCGTCACCCTGCGCTGCGAACCGTCTTTGTCGACAGCGTCTACCGTGGCGGCACATTCGACCAGGTCGTGATCAAGCCTCGTGAGACGCGAATCAGCGTCATCAAGTGTCGGGAAATCGAGGTCATGTCAAAGTTGAACACCCGATCCCTTGAGAAGAGCAACAAGGGGCCTGGTCCAATGCTCCCCTACCAAATCACCATCTGCCAGACACCGCAAGGCAAAGTGTTTATGAAGTTTGAAATGAACCACGCGGTTACAGACGGTGCTTCGACGGCGGTCATCATGCGCGATATAACGAATGCGTACACTGACAGCCTGCCCTCGACTGAGGCCCCGTCGTACAAGGAGTACATCAAGTACATATCTAGCCAGTCCATCGACTCTAGCCTCGACTTCTGGACCACGTATCTCTCCGGGGCACAGCCCACCAGCTTCCCAACGATCAATCCCGATCCCACAGATGACCGCAGCTTGGGTTCTGTCACGGTAGACTTTGGTCGTTTTGCCCATCTGCATTCCCTCAGCTCGGAAAGCGGCGTCACCTTCTCAAACATGATACTTGCGGCGTGGGCTCTGATGCTTCGAAGCTACACCAAGTCCGAGGATGTCTTGTTTGGATACGTCGCCTCTGGACGTGACGCGCGTATCGACGGTATTGACGAAATTGTTGGTCCCTTCATCAACATGCTCGTTTTCCGCTTCCAGTTCGCGCCCGGCATGCTTCTTAAGAGCCTCTTTCTCGACGCTCAGGAAGACTATCTCGCCAGTCTGCCGCATCAGCACTTTTCTCTCGCTCGCGTCAGCCACGTCCTGGGACAAAAGAAGAGAGGCTTCTTCAACACCGCTGTGTCTATCCAAAACGCCGGCTCGCCCAGTGGCTCCAATCCCGAAGCACTCAGCTACGAGTCGGTCGAGGCTTTCGATCCAAGCGAGTATGCCGTTACACTAAATGTCAACACCGCTCGCGGCGATGAAGGCATCGTCTTCCGCTACTGGACTGATGTTCTGTCCGATTCCCAGGCCGAGGATCTCGCTCTTACAATGTCTGACTTGCTCAGTGACTTCATCGATCACAGCGAGGAAGCCTTGTCCCATCTGCGCCTCTTCCAAGACTCACAACTACTCCATGACTACACACATACGCATGCAGTTGAGTACTGGACATCTCAACACGATGACGTGAACTGCAACGCCATAGTCAACATCTCGGCGAGCAGCAAATCTTCGACGGATCTGGACGCCCTGACTTTCTCTCCGCCCAACAGATCCGGTGCCTTCACTCGTGGCAGGGATCAACTACACGACAAGCTAACGGCACTATGGAGAGAGACCCTGGATCTCGGAAGCGTTGTAGTCTCTTACGAGGATAGCTTTTTCGAACTCGGCGGTGACTCCATTGTCGCCATGTCAATGGTTGGCAATGCCAGGGAAGCGGAAATCCCGCTCACCGTGGCGGACATATTCAAGAACCCCACGTTTGGGCCGATGCTTGATTGCCTCCTGGAACGATCAGACAAGGATTACGAGACGGCGTCAAGCGATGACAAGACGTACTTTTCCCCCTCCAAGAAGGAGGCATCCAGTATCGACGAAGAGGTATACGAGCCCTTCTCCATGCTCGGCCAAGAAGACGCCGAGCAATTTGTCCGAGACCACGTGTGCACTGTCGCCGGCGTGTCCCGAGCGAGCATCATGGACGTACTCCCAACAACGGACTTTCAGGCCCAGGCCATCGAGGGAAGTCTCCTCGCGTCGCGATGGATGCTCAACTATTTCCACCTGGATGGTGCTGGCCCGCTGGACATTGGCCTGCTGCGAGAGAGCATCACAAACGTCGTGGCATCGTACGACGTGTTGCGCACCGTCTTTGTCCCCCATCACAAAACATACCTGCAGGTCGTCCTCCGCCAGGTCCAGCCCGAGCTGATTGTCCACGATGTAGACGACATCGAACAGTTCACCTCGGAGCTTGAATCCAATCATCGACACGAGATTCCTCATCCCGAGCAGCCCTCCCTCCGCTTCATCGTGGCCAACCAAACATCGTCGGCACGACACAGGATTTTCCTAAGAATCTCCCACGCGCAGTACGACGGTGTCTGCTTCCCAGCCATCCTCGGAGCATTAAAGGCTTGCTACGAAGGCGAGGTTATCCTTCCCACGCCTTCGTATGCA
Organism: Neonectria faginata; assembly: GCA_030864175.1. Taxonomy (NCBI): domain Eukaryota; kingdom Fungi; phylum Ascomycota; class Sordariomycetes; order Hypocreales; family Nectriaceae; genus Neonectria; species Neonectria faginata. Next base: position 2,476,651 of record JAULBG010000006.1, on the reverse strand, counting down.
ACATACGTCCGCGGTGCACTGGGCAAGATTACCCTGGATCACTACGCTTACTGGAAGAGCCTCCTCAAGGATTCCACTCCGACGGATGTCATCCAACGAGAACGTGGTTCGCTATCTACGGTCCCTACCCAGGTTTTGAAACAGGTGGTGCCTACACGCTCGCTCGCGTCTTTCAACATCACCACGGCTACTGTCGTCAAGGCCGCCTGGTCGACGGTGCTGGCAAAGGCCACGGGCAAGACGGACGTGGTCTTTGGGCACCTCATCAGCGGACGCAACGTCGGTAGCGTCCCGGGTATTGAGTCCATTGTCGGCCCTTGCCTCAACGTTATTCCCGTACGCGTCCGTCACCAACCCTCCTGGACCGTCCTACATCTCCTCCAACACATCCAGGATCAGCAGGTGGACAATATGCCATTTGAATCACTCGGTTTCAAGGAGATTATCGACAAGTGCACCGACTGGAACAACGACGGAGCAAACGGCTTTTCCACTGTGGTCCAGCACCAGAGCATGCCTCAGACGGGTAGTCTGACAATCGGAGGAACCACGTACGAGGTTGGGGCGATGGCCTCGCAGGAAGACACTGCTGACTTCAGCGTCGTTACCACGCCGCAGGATGCGAATAACACTGAGGTCTGCTTGCTTTATGCTCGGGACGGGGCTATAGATGAGTCGTTTGCAGAGCAGATCTTTGACTCGCTCTGCGAGACCATCATGGCGTTCTCTGAGGATCCCAATACCTATGTTGTACAGCCCTAGTTTCTTAAGATAGATGTCATTAGATAGAGACAGTTTCATATGTAATTTATTTCACTGCAAACTTTGTGGTTTCATGTTTCGACCAGAGTGAGACCATGGGACCGAGATATCGTTGCCAGGCGGGGCGACCTGCGGCCCAAACAGCCCTTGGTTCCTATGCAACAGGGTGATCAGTGATGGAGTGGGCAAAAAGGTAGCCTGATGACAGCTAAGTTACCAGTAGATGAACGCGTATGCTCACAATCTCGCGAGCCGCAAGGGTGGGTTTCTTGGTAATGTCTTGTGAGATATCGCATGGTAGGCGCTCCAAGTTCAAGAGCGACTCCGCGAAGAAACAAGTAATTTGTAGGACCCGTAGTTCACAGGAGACACGGAAATATGATGAATATTGCGAGCAAACTCATGCTCGTCACGTCATCTGGAGATTGAACAGTGACCCACTCTTCGAGCGAATTTCTTAAAGGGCCGGATCCTACAACCCAAGTTTAAAAGTCTTCCCTCAACCTTCAGTCTTTGCCCTGATCTTGGCTGTTCAAGTTCGGGATCAACTTCCAGGAAATTGCCAGCGTCTTTTCAAGAATTAAAGCGTTCACCACTTGTCTCTATTCCCTACATCATGGCGGATAAACTCAGCTATCTCGACGCGGTTCACAATCGCCGCAGCATTTACAAACTCAAGCAGTCGTCGCCAATTTCCGACGACAGGATCGAAGAGATCATTCATAAGGCCCTGGAAGATGTTCCTTCGTCTTTCAACTCTCAATCGACTCGTCTCGTGGTTCTCCTCAAGGAGGACCACCGCAAGTTCTGGAATATCGTCATCGATTGCCTCAAGGCCATTGTTCCCGCCGATTCCTGGCCAAAGACGGAGAAACGCATAGCTGGATTCCGAGATGCATATGGCAGCGTAAGTGTCCGTGTAGAAAACATTTGACTTTGTCTCAGAAAGCTCATAGAAACAGGTCCTGTTCTACGAAGACTCAAACGTCATCAGCGACCTTCAAGCAAAGTACGCCATTTATGCCGACAGATTTCCCCAGTGGTCCGAGCATACGAGTGGAATGCACCAGTATGCAATTTGGACGGCGTTGGATGCTGAAGGCTTCGGTGCCAACATCCAGCACTACAATCCCTTGCCTGACCAGCGAGCCGCCGAGGTCTGGAATATCCCTCGGGAGTGGCAGCTCAAGGCTCAGCTCGTCTTTGGAGGGTACGAGCCAGATGTCCGAGAGAAGCTGCCTACAAAGACACAGCAGCCGATCGAGAAGCGGCTCTACATACACGGCAAATGAAGAGGAGGAGCAGTGGATCTGTGCATGGCGTGCTGAGAGGTGATAAACCACAAAACTGAATACTACTTTTAAGCAACTAGTAAAGCGAGCCCCTTGAGCATCGTGAGACAGTGCGACTATACTCAACCATCTGAGTCATCGCCTTCATACTCGACAGCGACCCGATCCTCGCCCTGGCGCACATTCTGGTAGAAGAGCTCAATGCTCATCGAAAGTCCGTCAAACACAGGCTCTATCTGAATCCCAGGAGATCCTGGACTGAATTCCCGGACATTCACACCCGACTTCCACTTAACATTGAAACACGGTCTGCTTGGCGTCGCGTCCTGTTGTGCGTAAACCATTAACTCGAGGACCGCCGTGCTATCCGCCTCCTCAGTGACCGTAAAGACCCTGGGGTCTAGGTTCAAACGCAGACGGTTCCTGGTGCTCATTGTGTGGCCCTGTGCAGCGAGGACTGTCAGCATTCTGGCCGCGTCTCTAGGGATCGTGGTTACTAACCTCGCGGACAAACCATCTGGGTGTGGGTTGGGAAGGGTCCTGTATGCCGTAGCTCGCCGTAACGACGTGCCCATCGACTTGACCAGCTGAGGCACCGAGTGGTGTTTCAGGGTTGAATCTTACGGCGCAACTCTGAGCTGCCCCTTTTGATACGGCCGGTAGCCTGGTGGATTAAGGATTAGTGAAACTCGTACATACAAGAAGAGAACATCTTACCCAAACGCCATTTCGTAGGCGAGCGTTTGGATCCGACACCCCAACGCATTTGCGACACTATCCACTCTCTCTGGACAACTCTTCGGAGATAGGAGTTGAGGCCAAAGCCCTCAGCCACTAGAACATACTGTAAGGGATAATTAGTAACAGTAGTTGAATCAAGTCCAACCGGATCAACAGATCTGTACCTTTAAGGCTTTCCCCATCTTCGAATGAATTTCACGGATCTGATCCGCAACAAGCTGGGCAATGTCCGCTACGGGCTCAAAAACTGTAGTGATTTCCTCGCTACTGGTTGTTAGCTGGATCTCATGATTGTTTACAAACAGGCAATGCGTTGCATACCTCGTGAACCTCAGCTGAGGGTGGCTGCGTTTGGCGGCTACTGTAAGCCAGGCGCTGGGGACCTCATAAGTCCAAACAGCTTGGTTCTGCCCAAAGTTGATCTTCATCTCAGGGAACCAGAAGTTCTCAGCAAAATTGCGAAAATATTCCTCTTTTCGGGAGTTGAATCGAGCGTGGGTCGGCACATCCTGGACCTTGCTCTCCAGCAGGGCCATGAAGCGATCATCTAACTTCAAGGCGCCATTTAATTTTGCAGATCGCTGGAAGGAACTCGTTCATCACGAGGGGGCCGACACTGGAAACCTCATATACCCCCAGGTCCTGTAGTCACATTGAAGAATTAGCTTTGTGCTAGATGAGAAATCCCGAGTAACTCACCACCGTTCCTCCACCACAGTCGGGGACCTGGATCAGATCGCCTTGCTGAAGAACAAGGTTGGGCAAACAGTGTTCGCCGGGCGCCTATCACCAGAACGGTCAGAGTAAAATAACCAAGGCTCGGAAGGTGAAAACTTACCAGCACAAGCACGGGTGCATCAAAAACTCCGACGATAGTCGCTTCAGGCTCGGCCACAAAGCGACAAGGTACGCGAAGGTCGTTCAGGATATCTGAGCTTTCGACAGCCTTTCGAATGGAATTGATTGCGTATCGAGGCCATCCAGCTGGGACAGCGACGGTCAAGAAGTAGTCGAAGGCTCCATGACGATGTGAAGGGAGGAACTTGCTCAAGAACTTATCCCACATGTGGCGAAATAAGTGAGACGTTACCTCATCTGCTCGAAGGCGGAGTTCAGTACGAAGATGTTCGTACTGTTGGTAGAGAGGAGATTGGATGATCTCGAGGTCGAGGTCGTCACGATGCAATATGGCCAGTTTGAACCACTGCATCGATTTTTCCCCTTCAGGGATCATGACACCGCAAAGAGTGTGTTTCCGCCGGAAGAGGTCACCTTGCTGGGGAACTTGAACCGACATTCGTTGGACCATGACAAGGTGGTCGGCTCGGTCTCGGCCACGTTGCCAACGATATATGACAACCCCGAGAATCTAACAAGAGAGACGTCAGTATGTCAGAAAGCATTACGAGATGGCTTCAAAGTGTAAGGCAGAACACTCACGTTGTCCCAAAATCTATCCCCACGAAAACTGGCGTAGGGGCGTCGCCATCAGGTTGTGACGGCTGTGCCGCAGCCATGGTGTAAAGGCGAGGGCAGAGATGAGGCTGGCAGAAACTTGGTTCAAAGGCAGGGGTGTGTACCATGAGGTGAGGAAGCTTACAAGAGAGAAATACCCAGTGGCTACGAACGAGGGAAAACAGCCGTTTTATCCCACAACTTCAACTTCAACAGCTCACAGTTGGTCAACCCCAATCATATCGGTTGGCTCACGACTTTCCTTCAAGCGACTCTGCAGTTTCCATCTCGCTTATTTTCGGGAAGCTCCTGCTCCTGCTCCTGCTGGTATCTAACCTTCACAGTTATGGAAGGAAAAAGCCTTCCCGTCGGGAAGTTGCTGTCGGCGACTGCACTTCGCCTCTTCCCATGACACAACTTTCACCGGAGTTTAACCTTCCATCTGGACGCAATTAGATCTACAGGATCTGAACAGCGTCCATGACACAGCGTCCATGACACAGCGCCCACTCGGTTCCAGCATGTTTTCCAGCGACTTCCCTTGTGTGGAGATGTCTGCTTCCATTTGCAGTTGAAATAGGCGAGTTTGACCTTACACCACCGAGCCACCAGGATAGTAACGCTCCGAGAGGCCAACCAGTTGCTTACGAGTTGCTCCGATGACCTCGCACTCATGTTCCACGGGCGCTAGGGGAACAATGCGTCCATGACATCGCTCCGTCATGCCTATCCAATCGTCCAATTACGACATATCGCACCGATGTTCCGCCAAGAGAACAACACATCTTAGATGCGGTATTGGGCAACCACACCTACCTGGCAGACCAATCATCGATTGGTGCTCCAATGAGTATGGTTGGGAATAGTAACAAAGGGCCCTGATTGAAACTCTGATCGTTACACATTAAGCCCTCCCTCTCGCCGCTTGCTTCCGCCATTTTCTCACCCCAATCTCTTGAGGACCATCACGTTTCTAATACCTCTTGTTCATTCAGCCATCCCAGGCTTTTTTCCGTTTCTTTCCAAACGAGGAGCCTGCAATCGACACCTGAACAACATGCCTTACACCTCCAAACGTTTGACTGAGTACCAACAGCACTGGGCGCACAAACCTGTTGTGACTTTCTCCAGGCCTTGCTCCCCATCTGCGTCTGATTCTGGATTGCCTGATGTCTTCACGGAAGATGGGGCTAAAAAGGTAAGTCGCCATTGACTGTGGCCTTGTGGGCGTCGGAGCTTCGGGAGACTTTTTGCCTTGATCTAACAGGCATTCTATAGTTTAAGACGGCTGCAACTCTTCCGGGCGATCCAACGCAACCTACTCTGCAACAGTATGACTTTCGGCGATTGCCCGGAAGAGGGGGGGGTCAATGCATCGTACTTCAAGATGACTGGCAACAGCGCACTCGCGACATCATCAAGTTTTGCGAACTGAACTTCAAGCACGTCTCCTGGGATGATCTCGATGAACCCACGCGGGATGAGTTCATCAAAATGGCCCCGGAGGCTCGCAGGCTCATGACCATCAAATTTGGAAACGTCCATCTCTTTGCTGCTCGGATCTGGCGTATCATTGATGCTGCCATCTTCCAGAAGACTGACACCAAGTCGATCAAATGGACGCACGACTACTTCAAGTACCAAGATGGTATGCTGAAGGAGCTTCGGAGTATGTCACCTACCCCGACCTTGGCCTACTAGAACTGACTTTTAGCTTAGAGCTCAACCCTACTGCACCCCACTCGTATATGACTGAAATGTGGCAGCAGTGGGATCGGCTGTCAGTTTGTCTCCATGACGAGATGCTTGATTCTCTGGAACCACCCGGTATGGCACCCAATAGGAGATTCATCGAGGAACGAATTTCTGTGGATTGCTTCCAACAGGTCATTGCGGATGGCATTGGGCCTTCGTTTCCCAGCAGCCTTTGTGACCTTTCCAAGGACATTTTGCAACGTTTGGGACGTTTTTTTATTCGTTGGGAGCAATAATTTTCCTTTTCCAAGGATTATCCCTACTTTCTGTTTGCTCACCCCGGGACTCTGAAGACGTCGTTTACGTTCAAGAGAAAACTTTCTCTTTGCTTAGCGATGCAAGGTCTGAAAGATAACTACTTTGGTGCGGGTGTGGGTAAGGATCCTGGTCAGAGATTTGAGGGTCGCCAGGTCGACCTTATTGTGGCTCCCATGGTGATGGCAGTCAACTTCAGCGAGGAATACAACTTCATTCGGATTCCAATGATGGTGGTGCCCATGGTGGTATGCGCAGGGTGGATCGACAGGCTTGACAGAATGGAGAAGGAAAAGGGTGAGACAATGAGCGATGATGGCATCTGGTCGGACACTTCTTACGGCTTTGACAGCACGGACGAGGAAGAAGCTGAGACAGAAGATGATGCTGGGGAGCATGGCAAGGTGGTTAAGAAAGAGATTGAGATGGAAGATGATGATTCTGAGGAGCTTGACAAGGTGGTCAAGGAAGATGGTGATGCTGAGGAGAGTAGCAAAGTGGTCAAGGATGAGGTTGAGATGGAAAATGATGATGCTGATGAGAGTAGCAAGGTGGGCAAGGCCGAAAAAGACAAGAGTGCGAAGGACAGGTTGAGCGTTAACGATGAACGACCAACAAAACGTCGTGGCCTTCGGAGCGATTCCCACAAGTAACTTGGTGGAATGTAGGAGTTCATAGTTCATTTGGTATTACCTTGTTTGCTTGACCAAGAAGAGCCTACTCTCCCACTCTGAGATCATGAACGGATGTGTGCACAAAGCAACCTGGTTACAACGAGACTCGCCCTGACCAAGGGGATTGTCTACGACGAGTGACACACGTGTCAGGTTCCCCATGGGGAGCTTCAGTGTAACACACATGGCTGAGGAAACGCTGTGAGGACACCCCTGGTACATACTCATGCGATGCTACCAAACCTCGAGGGTGTTAATTCTCCGATATCTGGTCATACTGCAACGCAACACGAGATCTACCACCCCGGGCCAACGCCCTTCCCTCGACCCCACCTTCAACGACCTCGAGATCTTGTTCGACCGAGTACAACGGCAGCCACGTGGTAGCACGCGTCATCAACGAATGTGTGACGGTGCTAAGCGCATCCGCGATGAGCCGCGAACGACAACATCCCTAGACAGTCACAAGATAGACAACGATTTACGGACAGGCTTGGGCAAGGAATATCAGCTGTGGTCAATCTAGCAGGGGCGAAATGAGATGGGAACCAGAAAGCATGAACTTGGAAAGCCGCGGGGCTTACAACTACAGTAAAGTCTTGATTATGTACTTTCTTCATTGGATCTGTGAGTCGAATATATGACCCAGTCGCAGGCGAGCCAAGACAACAGTCCACCAATAATAGTGAGACTCCAGGATCTTCTATCAGACTTATTTAAAGCTGACGTCTGGTCTCTCAGGAAATTTGTTTACGACATGCTCGATTACATAGCCATATCCCGCCGCGCCGCAACCAACCAGTCATCACAGTCAGATAATATCCGGAACGTCTTGGAATCCCCGCAAGAGAGAAGGCGACTTACAATGATCGCTTTGGCCTTGTCAGAGAAGTACGAGTGATGTCGCCACTCTTCTCGTGCGTGGATATTAGACACATGAAGCTCAATGAAGGGGATTTCCACGCCTAGCGGCGCATCTCGAATCGCTACCGAGGTGTGGGTGAAGCCACCGGGGTTGACGACAATGCCGTCAGTCCGGTCAGTCCTAGCCTCTTGAATCTTGTCGACAATGGCGCCCTCCCAGTTGCTGTGCTCCGAGGTTAATCAGACTCCACGAGACGCTGTTGAGGTGTGACGACGTGCCATTGGAAGAAGTCGATGTTGGCGTTCAGGTCGTCGCCCTGCTTCTTGCCGGCGGACTCGACGTCAGACAGGGTTTTGTGGCCGTAGATCTGAGGTTCTCGAGTGCCGAGTAGGTTAAGATTCGGGCCATTGATGACCAGGACAGTTTTCTTTCCGCCACGCATTTTCGGCTGGTTGAAGCGCTTTCAAAGCGTAGGGCTTGAGGGAGAAAGTGGCTGTGACGTAATGATGGATGGGAAGATGATGTGAGCATGCAGAGCCATGAAAAATGGCAGAGTTTTATCCGACCGAGGCGTCCGTTTCCCCGCTCCCAACTGCTACTACGAATAATCAGCCTCTTGCGTGTTCCTATATTGTCGAGGCAGGGTCGTCATCCTGAGGCGAGCTCAACGACCATTTTCCATTGCTTGCCGCACAGCCTACCCTATAGGGGAGGCCATTAACAACAGCGTTGCCGAGGTCCTTGCTGGCTCGCGTGCTGAAGTCAATAAGCCTTCGAGCCTAAGGAACTGGACTTTATCAGTCGGGCGAAGAGTAAACAGCACGACAAGAGGTGGGCCATTTACTACTAAAACGCCCCAAACGATAGGAATCAGAATTATGAGTGGATTTGAGAAAACTAGAATAACTAATCTTAATCTACGGCGGCGTACGGGACCAGGCATTGCCAGGCTCGAACTAAAGTGATTCTTCTTTACGAGTAAAAAACAATTTACGGCCAGTAGATAGCCATCGGTCTTTGCAACACGTCACAAGCGGCCGAAGAAAGAAATCATCAACATGAAATATCTCGTAGATACCACTGCCCCCGTTACAAGCTAGTACATTGCGATCGTTCAAAACTTCAATTATCAACCCTTCCATCTCTTGTGAGAATTACTAGCCTCCACAGTCATCCACTACTACAAACTTATTGACCGAATACTTCCTTGATGGTTTCAACTGATACTCTGTGAAGAATTTCTCGCTGCTCCCAATCATTCGTTCCAGGCTCGGTTGCATGATTGAACCCATGATGGACTCCTTTTAGCTTGATGTTGATGACATTTCGCTTGCCATCGTCCAATTTCTCTGCCAGCTTAAGGGCCTCCGGAGCCAATATGTCTCCCTCGCACGTGAATATGGCCACTGTGGCTGGGAACAATCCGGGGTCGGCAAAGGCTGGAGAGACCAGAGGGTCTGTTCGCAGTGCAATGTCTGGGACATAGCAGTCGTTGAAGATGGCCGCTGCTTTGGCCGGGATCGGCCTGATGGGATTGGGAACCTTCTTCCCAGCAGGGTCAGCCGCCAGATCCGTCCCAGGATAGCCGCCGATGACGAGACGCAGTTCGAGAGGTGCGAGCTGTTTTCTCAAAGTTGAAGCCGTGATGAGAGCTAGGGTTCCTCCGGCGCTGAATCCGGAGACACCAACACGTTTGATGTCGAACTGTTCCGGTTGACTCGCCACCCACTTGAGAGTATCCTCTACATCATGGATGGCACCAGGGAACGGGACCTCGGGGCCCTTGCGATAATCCGTGTCCAGAACCATGGCTCCGGTCTCGCGGGCAATGCAGCTGCAAAAGGCGACATCTGTACCGAGATTTGCGAAGATGAAACCGCTTCCGTGCCAGTTGACAAGGAGAGGTCTCTTGGATTGGGGCGCAGTAGTGGAGTCGGGAGGAGAGTAGAGCCAGGCTTCGATGAATCTCCCGGCATCGCGCGATGGGATTCGCACAAGCTTCCGCGCGGGATTGCCAGATATGGCGAGATCTTTTTCGATTCCGGCGAGTCGTCGCCTGAAGACCATGAGCCGGAACAAGGTGGCGAAGAACTTGAGTCGCAAATACTGGAAAAAGCCGTGTCTTGTCATTTTGGTGTTAAGTGAGATGGGGAGGTTTCAAAAAGAAAGCAGTCGTTTGCAGAGTTGAATAAATAATAATTCCACGAGAGCGACGATGACATGTATTCATTGTGCCACATTCAAATGCGAGCTGTCATATCAGTCTTGCGCGTCCGAGGAGGGTCTCATTCTGACAAAGCTATCCGCATCGAGCTCGCCGCGGACTAAGAGCTAAGCCTCATTGAGCTCACAGGTATTCCGAACTAAGCCTCATCGAGCTCGCCATGGACACGCAGCGTGACATTATACGCATGAACGTCGTATCATGATGCCATATGTAATGACGGAGGATAAATACGAGATTCCTAACTTGATTGTCCAAATTGATCTACTACACCTGCATGGATTTCAAGAAGCAGGGGGGAAATACACTGCCTCCTAACGATTGGAACGGCACATTGTGGACGGTGCAAGGCTGGTTCGCCATATAGGCACATACTAGACAAATGGAAAAAGCTATGTGAGTTGTATAAAATTCTCTCTCTTGTACTTTGTCGTCTATATATTACGGAAGACTTAGCTCACGCAACTGAAGCTTAGCTAGTTTATTATCTCCTTGCCGGGCATGTGATTCGTTGCGACTTCTCCGCCAGCAGTTGGACGAGAGATGGTCCGATGGAATAAAAGAAACAAGAGAGCGTAAAAGCGTAAAAGAGAACGCAGTATCAATTGAGACTGTTCGAGAAAAACGAAACCTGTGAGCCCCAAACCTACAAAGAAGTGGGCTAAAAGTCGATTCAGACATGCGTTCGTAGGCGTGTATGCCGAGTTTGGGAGGCGGGGCTGAGATAATCATTCGAGAGGGGAAGCTCGGAGTGCTATGAGATGGGGATTTGTCAATTGCTTGTTACGGGCGAGATACTGTGGCAGTTTTCCTCTGTAAAGGGGTACAGTCACTTCATCTCAGTCACATAACAAACCAAGGCATTCTCTTGTATCCAACGCTATTAAACCCAAGAATCAAGATACACCCACCCTCTTCGACACTTCTTTCAAGACAACCAGCAACCTTCTCAAGCTCCCTCACAATGGCCGCTCAGCCTACCGTCCATAATTCCGGCATCATCATGAACGGCGTCACCGGCCGCATGGGCCCCAACCAGCACCTCATCCGCTCAATATGCGCCATCCGCAACGAGGGCGGCCTGAAGCTGCTCGATGGAGAGATCATCATGCCCGATCTGACCCTGGCCGGACGCAATCCTCTCAAGCTGCGGGATCTCTGCCAGGCCCACGGCATCACGCGGTCCTCCACTGACCTCGACGCCTGTCTCGACGATCCGCACAACATCATCTACTTCGACGCCCAGACTACCTGCTGACGTTTCAATGCCATGAAGAAGGCCATCGCCAAGAGCAAGCACGTCTACTGCGAGAAACCCACTGCCGTGTCGTCGGAGCAGGCGTACGATCTGTACAAGGCTGCGGTTGAGGCCGGCGTAAAGAACGGTGTCGTCCAGGATAAGCTCTGGCTCCCTGGCCTCATCAAGCTCCGTACTCTCATTGACATCGCCTTCTTTGGCGAGATCCTCTCTTTTCGCGGCGAGTTCGGCTACTGGGTCTTCGATGGCAAAGACCCCGTGGCTCCGCAGCGTCCTAGCTGGAACTATCGCAAGAAAGACGACGGCGGAATCATCAGCGACATGCTGTGTGATTGGCAATACGTAATTCAGAACTTGTTCGGAGACATTTAGTCCTTGACGTGCACCGGCGCAACTCATGTGAAGGGGCGTGTGGATGAACAGGGAAACACATACAAGTGTACAGCGGATGACTCGGCATACGCCACGTTCGAGCTCGATAACGGCGTCATCGTGAACTTCAACTCCTCATGGACCGTTCGGGTCCGCCGCGATGACCTCTTGACCATCCAAATCGACGGCACAAAAGGCAGCGCCGTAGCCGGCCTCCGCGACTGCGTTTGCCCAGCACGAGAGCCAGACGCCGAGGCCGACTGGAATCCCGATGTGGACTCGTCCATCAAGTACTCGGACGGCTGGCCTCGCGTGCCCGACTACCAGGAGTTTGATAACGCCTTCAAATTGCAGTGGGAGATGTTTCTGTGTCACGTAATTAAGGATGAGCCATGGAAGCGCAGCTTGTTGGAGGGTGCCAAGGGGTTGCAGCTCACGGAGCTGGGTATTCGAGCTAGGAGAAGCGGGCGTGGGTGGATGTTCCAAAGCTAGATTAGTGAGGTTGAACACAAATCGATCATGTCTGTTTGAAGAAATATTATCAAGTAATGCAATAACAGGGCCAACTTTCAAGGGAGTTTGATACTCCCTTAGAAGACCATTCCCAGTGCAAATCTCTAAAGCTCAAGCTGCATATGTTTTCTACAAACTTGAACCAAGCTGCCCGGTTTGACGGGTATCCAAATATATTTTGTGTGTGTATTTAACAAATCACCGTCCCATATATCCGCCGTCAAGTACAAGCACCTCGCCGGTCACATACTGGCTAGTACTACTGCACAGAAATAACGTCGGCCGGACAACGCGCGATTCGATTCGCGAACTGCTGAGGGTCTGATCGAAACTCCGTATTCCTGCGAACAGTCCATCAGGGCCGTTCAGTGTTAAACGCGTAGACCATCGTTGCTTACATGCCTGTGACAATAGAGCCAGGCGCAATGGCGTTGACTTGGATGTTGTGCTTTGCCCACTCGTTGCTCAGCGCCTTGGTCAGCTGTGCCACGCCTCCCTTGGAGGCTGAGTAGAAGGCAACGATCTCGCCGCCGATGAAGCTGTTGATCGAAGCAATATTCACTATTTTGCCTGTCCTTCGGGGGATCATGTGTCAGCCTGCTGACTGGCAGATGAAGAAGGGCGCCTTTAGGTTGACGTCGAGGACCTGGGCACTCGTCAGCGTTTGAAGGGAATATAAGAATCCCACGCTGTCCTATTCCTCCTCGCTAACCAAGACCGTCTTTCTTTCGCTTCAATAGCCCGCCACAGTTGATGAGAATATCGATCCGATCATTCATGACATTCAGTGCTTTCTGGAACACGCCCTTGACGTCCACCATGCTAGTCAGGTTGCAGGTCACAATTTCCACCCTGCTGTCTTTGGCGGGGATAGCGTCAGCTATAGCGGTGTTGCTGACATCGCGCTGGGCAAGGCAGAGGGAGGCTCCGGCGTCGGCTAGAGCGTGGGCCATTGCGGCGCCGATACCTCGCGATTCTCCTGTGACGAGTGCATTCTTGCCCTTCAGAGAGAAGAGGTCGAGGGCTGGGACGCTGGGAGTCGGCGCTGCTTCTGGGGTGGCCATGTTGAACGATGGGGTATTCTATATAGCGGGCCGTAAAATCTAACGGCTTTGTTATCGTCATGAGAGGTTTCTGAGGAGGAATAATACTGCCAACCTTCTCATAAGTGTACAAGAGGGATGTTGACAGAGTGGGGAAAGGGCGCCAGTCGGGATCTGCCAAGAGCGGCATTTCACCAATCGGAGCAATGCACTGGCTTGACCTACTTCGTACTCGAATCTCATAAACCGATCTCTCGGTCGAGTCTAGCTGAGGAACGTCCAGTTTGTGGGGAGTTGGGGTGGGGCAGTTCCAACGAGGCGTCCGTAATATAGTCATTGCCAACGCACTTCAAGTGAAATATTTCGCTTCACCAAGCTCATTTTTGGGATATATATGAGCCGAGTCCTTCTCAGGTTTACAGCACGGTGATTCTCAATCAACTCGAATTTGGGCCTGATGAGAGGACCATCACATAGGTCAAGGCAGACAGGCGCTACATACAGAGCCTACAGCTACGGGTGTGAAGCGAACACGATTACGACGTGGTTGTTTGTGCGTTTTCTGGGGCTTTTACGGGACTGGCTTTATTCATCACGCTCCTTAGACCGGAGAAGAAGCGCAGGTACTTTAGCATCACGGAGAAGGTATATGAGCGTGGTGTTTCTGCCAAGGATGCTAAGATCACGTTGAGCGGATTTGAGGAGTCGGATTGATTGAGAGGTTCGTGGGGGTGCTGGCGGTTTATTTTCTCTAGTTGCCATCACTAACATCCTTGCGTACTCTTCCACAACGTACCTATCATACTCTGAGGCCAGCTAATATTGTGAGTCTTGAATGTTTGCAGTCATGTATCTATAGTGCACCTTTCCGGAATTATCGTATGAATCAGCGCACACTGAGCAAAATCTTGAACTTCATGTCAAATAGCCTCAATATCCTCAGAATTTTGTCCAAGCCAAAGTCGAACTTCAGTAAGTATCCTTTGCTTTCCTTATCCCCAGTTTCGCCTCCACGCCCTCCTGCCGAACAAACCATGAACTCTTCAAACTCCATGTTGCTTGTGGATCAGCAAGTTCAACCTAGAGTTACTGCGTTAGACCCGACGGAACTTTGAGATTGGAAAAGGTTTTGACTCACTGAATAAGTAAGAAAAAGGCTCGGAAGCATTTTGTAAATCTCCCGGAGGCTGATATTCTTCCCGATGCATGTCCTGTGTCCTTTTTCAAATGTGAAATCGGCGCCCTTCATAGCTTTGAGGCGCTTCGCATAGCCATCCGCATCCTCGTTGACGCTCCACAGCTAACGTTCTGGTCGAAAGGTTTCAACGTCCTGCCCGAACACAGACTTGTCTCGATGCATCACCCACGGCGATGCGCCAACAATAGTCCCCGTTGGTAACGTTGTCCCGCAGTCAAGCCGCAAACCTTGGTTAGGAACGATCCTCTCGGGGATGAGTCCGACTGCCAGATGAAGGCGTAAAGCCTTCTCGACAACGGCGTCGAAATACGACAGGTCCTGGCTCTGTCACCACGTCACAGGCATGCTGAGCTGCCTAACTGCCCTCGCGCCGTCCAGCTCTGCCATTAACTTGGCATAGACCTGAGGATGCTTGAGCGTGTAATACACGATGGCTCGCAGGGAAATGACAGTCGTGTCAGATCTGGCAAACATGTTCGTGACCATGTATGAAAACACCTGGCGGTCGTCGACGATATCCGGGTGCGTTTCCTTGGCCTGGAAGAAGCGATTGACAAAGTCCCGCTTCTGCGACTCGATGCCATCGCCCGACACCTTTTTTTCGTCTCATCGAGCCGGGAGACGAGCTGTTGGTGAGCAAATTGAGCCACGGCACCGGTTCGTTGCGCTATCCAAGTCCACAGCGGGTTTTTCTTAAGCCAGTAGTCAAGCCACGGAATCTGGCCAACAGCGGCGTTGTAGTCCATGGTTACGTTGAGAGCCTCGATGATGCCGCCCACGTCGCATCCCTTTTCGAGAAATCCGAAGGATTCGCTGCATGTCACCTCTCCGATGACATCGAAAGCGTAGTACTGGGGCCATTCGAACATGGGACAATTGCGACTGGAGTTGACGAGTGATACGTGGTTATAACCCTTGGAGACATCAAAAAGCCTGTATAGATTGGTAAACTTGGCGAGAATTGGTCCAGGAATGTCCCGACCCCCGAGGCGAAAAAGCCTTTGACGATGTAGACAGGAACCGAAGCGAATACGGCCGCAAGCAGGAGATACAATTTCTCGGCTTCGAACATCGTAAATTCTTTTAAAAACGAACGAACGAGCAAAGCCGCTAGTGCTAGATGAATTGCTGAAGACGTGCGAACGTATGGATACCATAGGCAATAAACCCCATGGGGAGGGGGGCGTGATACTGATGGCTCAAGAAAAACATCCGCCGCTTCCCCGCGATTCGGCACTTGGCAAACATAACCGAGCTTGTTTTCCCTGCTCTCGGTATCAGTCCGAAATATTTCTATTGGTACTCCGCTCTATTCATTATTCCGTTTGTGACACTGGACGGAATCTGATCGGAATCGGAATAAGCTGATTACCATTGGCCCTCACCAAGGTCCATTTGCTTCATCTAGCCAACAGATTTAGAACCAAGTTGATGAACCATTGTTTGTCTTCAGCTAACAACTCAATAGGAGATCTGTACAAAGCCCACCCCACACTGTCAGATCACTGGATTTACCACGGCCGCGCAGACAACATCATTGTCTTCTCGAACGGAGAGAAGCTCAACCCTACGTCTATCGAGGAGACTATCGCAAGCCACCCGCTTATTGGGGGAGCCCTCGTGGTCGGGCAGGATAGGTTCCAACCGGCACTGATCATCGAGCCAGCAACTTTATAAAAGGATGCCACAGAGACAGAAGCACTCATTGATGCTATCTGGCCACTTGTCGATGAGGTCAACAAAGTGACCGTCGCCCATGGCCGTATTGTGCGCAACTTCATGCTCTGTCAAACCCTACGAAGCCATTCCTACGGGCGCCCAAGGGAACCATTCGTTGAGGTCCAACCTTGAAAGAGTACAAGGATGACATTGACGGATTATACCACAAAGCTGATGCAGCAGGATACCAAAGCTCTTTCTCTCTTGATCTTGGCAGCGAAGATACCCTTGTCCAGTCTATCGTTGACCTGTTGACAACGACATTCAATATGCAGAACTTTGGGCCCGACACGGATTTCTTCAGCGCCGGGGTGGACTCGCTGCAAGTCATATCAATCACGAAGATGCTTCGATCGGGTCTTGAAACCGCTGGGTTCGATGTCAACCCGACCACAGTGACTCCACGGATCATCTATGGGAACCCGACGCCGAGGCTACTATACAAGCAACTTCTGACTATTCTAGACTAAGACGGCGAAGCGGATAAAAACCACGACAGCTCAGAGATTAAGATCGTGGAACAGCTCCTCTCGAAATGCACCAAAGATCTTCCAGCGCCAAACACAGCCAAACTCGACCCGCTATATGAAGGTCAGACGGTTCTTATCACTGGCACTACCGGCTTACTCGGGACATATCTGCTTGACCAGCTCTGTCCATGCCCTACTATCAAGAAGGTCATCGCCCTCAACCGGGGTGAAAACGGAGGTCGTTCGCGTCAACCTTCCCTCAACGCGTCCCGTGGCCTGAATATAGACTTTTCCAAGGTAAACTTCTATGGCGTCGACCTCTCACTCTCGCACCTTAGTCTCAGTGAGTCCCGATACGACGAGTTGCTCGTTTCTGCCGACCGCATCATCCACAGTGTATGGCCGGTTAACTTTAATTTTAGCGTTGCTCTTTTTGACCTGTATATTCGCGGTGTACGCCATTTAGTCAATCTAGCGAGCAAGGCTTTGAAACGCGTACTGGTGGTGTTTGTATCCAGCATTGACACAGTGGATGTCTGGAGTGCTCCATCGGCTATCCAAGAAAAGCGACTAAATGACCTGACGTTGCCTCAGATGGGATATGGACGCTCTAAGTTGTTGGGCAGCCTCATCTTGGATGAAGCGGCAGATCGTTCTGGAATACCGACGGCGTCTGTGCGAGTAGGTCAGGTTTCTGGCTCGTGGAGTCGTCAGGGAGTATGGAACCGACAAGAATATCTTCCTAGTCTGATTGCGAGCTCATTGTATTTGGGCGTGTTACCCCAGAGTCTGGGTGTGCAGGAGACGGTGGACTGGTTGCCCGTCGAAGAAGTGACGCGAGTCATCCTCGATATTGCCGGCGTCAACTTCAAGGTGCCGTTATCCAGTATATTTGGCTATTTACACGGCGTCAATCCGGCGAAGACCCAGTGAGGAGAAATAGCCAATGTGCTGAAGGGATACTACGCAGGTCGGATCCACGACCTTGTCAGCCTCGAAGACTGGGTCACTACGCTGAAGAGGAGCTCGGAGACGACAGTGAACGTGAACAAGAACCCCGAGATCAAAATTCTTAGACACATATCGGGCTATGCAAGGCACGTGGACTTTGCCATGGAGAGGACGCAGAAGTATAGCCCGACGGTTCTAAAGGCTGGGCCTGTGATGGCAGACTTGGTACGGAACTGGTGCAGCCAATGGGATTTTTGCTTTGAGAATTGATTTAGATGCTTTATTAGTTATCGTGGTGGACAGTAAGACGGTTTGTTAGATTAGCCCAGACACATGGCCATCATTGTCACATCATTTTTGCATTATATTTATAGATGTATTTCTCTATTTCCCTTTTCCTCCTCTAAGTAACACCGCGCAGAAAATGTTTCCCGCCGCATTTGTGAAATCCGGTAGACCCAGTGTTCTCAGTGCGTCTACATGGGACGATGGAAACAGCACGGCACAACCAACAAGATGCTACGCAATATGCGACCCACGGCGCAGTAGCGTGATGTAACCCGTTCAGCCAGACCTGGTGTAGGCAGATCCTAGTCTTGCAGGGGATCGTGAGTTCTAAGGAGCTCACCGATGTCGCCGCAACTATGGCACGTGGGTCGCTTGAAACCCCGATGGAAAGGAACGATGGTGTAGGTAGGTTAGACTGAGGTCAATTTGTGGTTAAAAGCTGATCTCAGCAGGCTTTCAAGATGTTTATTCGCACATCTTTTCACAATTTGTCCCTCTTAATAGCTTCCCGTGCCTTGGTAGAATCGAAACACCTGGAGATTGGGGCATTCGGGACGTTGTGGGGTGCAGTCTTAGTGCAAATATGCAGCGGACATCAACTAATAATGACCCACCAACTAAAAACACAGCCGGGGAACATGCGGGCGGTAATGCACTCACACCTCATTTTCCTCTAGACTATCTATATCACAGACTCATCTCATTATATTATCCGCTCTTGAACGGTCACGGAAATTCAACCTGCGGCTTACACTTTGACCTGCCACGGCACAAACATCACCTCTCTCTGTCGCACAGCGGTGGTGGTGCGTCCAAGGCGGCCAGTAACAATCCGCCACGATGATTCACAAATGCCACCTTGACACGGCGAGGCTGCGCTAAAGCCTAACAATAAAGGCAAACTTTGGCAAGGCAGACGCTGGAAACGTTGACGCGGGACGTCCATTTCTTCCGGCTTCAACCCCGCCAAGTCCATCGCCAGAGCCTCAACTCCACTCACCCGCTCGCTTCCACCGAGACAAACATCACGGACACAGGCGTCAATCGACGGCTGGCGGTCCGTCCGGCCTAATGCCAGCTATGCCGCCTCCCAGGCCCCATGAATGCACCACCTGCCACCGCCGCTTCCGAACGCCACAGTCGCTGTCGCAGCACATCGACGCCAACCCGCATCCCGTGTATGCGTGCACCCAGTGCGGCCGGACCTTTGGCAGCGAACGGGCGCTGCGGCAGCATGTCCTCGATTCGCCGTCTCACGGACGCCACGAATGCGTCGGCTGTGACCGGTCGTTCCAGACCGCGCAGGCTCTTGCGCAGCATCTCAACGACTCGTCGGCACATCAAGGTGTGGACGACGACGAAGAGCAAGCCCTTTATGATTTCTACATAAACGAGGTTGTTCCGAACCGGAGCCTAGTGTCTCAGTCTGGCCTTCTCGAGCCTCACATCTCGCGGTACATGGTCGGATTCGAACCAGAGAGCTTCCCCTTGGGATGGGATTTCGATGATCTAGACAGCGACAGTGACGGTGGGACCGAGGGATTTGGGGACTTTTCTTATGATAGCGCCGAGGTACGACGGCTGGTGCCTAGCTCTATAACAGGAACACCGCCGTCGGTTCCCTCTTTCAACCGTCCGATGGAGGCCGAAGACTCATCCCGTGGCGCGGGCGCGACGGACACCCAGACACCTAACCCGGACCTCGATGCTGATCCGTTGGCTCTAACCGACCCTATACAAACTCCTCTTCGTCAAAGTCCCCCCCTCGAGGCCAGTGCAAGCATAGACACCGACCTTCCGGACGCCGAGCCTCTTACACTAGAAGCTCAACTGGCGGCTGAGCGAGAAAAGAACAAGGCTCTGGAGCGGGAGCTTAGCGCACTGCGGGAGGCCTTGAAGCTGGAAAAGCTAATTCGCCAATGCGGAATGTGCTACGAGAAGACGACCGATACCGTGACCAAGTGCGGCCACCTTTTCTGCAGCGGCTGTGTCACGAGCTG
Source organism: Neonectria faginata (assembly GCA_030864175.1). NCBI lineage: Eukaryota > Fungi > Ascomycota > Sordariomycetes > Hypocreales > Nectriaceae > Neonectria > Neonectria faginata. The sequence continues at coordinate 2,456,816 of JAULBG010000006.1, read as the reverse complement.
GCAAGAGCAGCACCATCCTCCATTTTTGGCTCCATGTCCCATGTGCAGGAGTCCAATGGGCAAAGCAAGACGAGTTTTCAGAGAATAGTCAAGTTGGATTGTGTGCAATCGGGAGTATACAGTGCTTGGTCGGTTGGACAAGACGGGTGCGATTCTGAGCTTCGTACCAGGGATGATACGCTCACTCTTGCTATTTCATGATGTCTGGATCGTCTTTGCAAAACAACAGGGATATCACGATGCCAGGGCTTAGACTTGTCTTGTTTAGCTAGTTCATGACAGCCAATGCTATAACTTTAGGCTTCAAGCCGTTTGTATGGACAGAGTGTACATATATGGGTATATACAATAACAAACACAGCATGCTGCCGGTATGTGTTGGTCCCTTGTTGCTCGTAACGGATATCTTATCGCTCAGAAATGAAACCTTTCCCCTATGTGTACATGTCACATCTACACAGTGGCGCCAGAGATGGTCACGGTGTAGTCCAGACCCGCGGAAACCTCAGACGAGAGGTTAAAGCCATCGTAGAGGATGGGCTCCGCGGGGGTGTTGGCGATGACAAGAGTCGCCTCTTCGCCCTGCGCAACAGCCACAGACGCAGAGTCGTTGACGAGCGTCACGTATCGAACCTCGCCAGAGGAAGTGTTGCGCACAGCAACGGTGCCGGTGTACACGCCATCAGTGGCCACCTTGACAGCGACAGTCGCAGCCCCCGACGTCGTCAGCGGGATGATGTTGGAGCCCATGTACCGCGGCTGGCGCGCCGCCTTGACCTTGTAGGAGCCGCTGCCCTGCGAGTCGAGGTTGGCGAAGTTGATGCTGTCGCGCTGGGCCAGGAACGTCTCCTGCGCCGTGGGGTGGCCGATGTCGACGTAGGCCATGCGCGCCCAGTAGCGGCCCACGATGTCGCCCACGGTGGTGTCCTCGGACACGCGGGCGAGCGTGTGCAGCGGCGTCTCGTTGCTGTCCTTGCTGTACTGCACCATCAGCTGGCGCAGCGTGTCCTGGCCCAGCCCCGCGAAGTCGTCCGGGTTGTTGGTCAGGTACGTGAAGAAGGGCCACGCCTGGTAGTAGTTGCCCGAGTTGGCCGACCCGTCGACGATGACCTGGAACGAGTCGCCGATGACCTTGGCCAGCTCGATCTCGCTCGGCGTGGTGCTCTGGCCGTTGGCCTCTCTGGCTGCGGCGCAGAGGTCCGACGTCATGTAGGTGTCGGCGACCCAGTTGGCGAGCGTCTCCCACCAAGCTCCGGTTCGGCCCTGGTTTACCCAGGTCTGTTGGTGGTAGTGCAGGGCGTGGCCGTACTCGTGCACAGTGACGCTGGGAGTGGCCAGCCAGTCGGCGACAACCTCGAGATAGCCCGCACCAGCCTCGGCATCAGACTGCATAACACCAGCAGCGCCTCCGCTCAGCGTGCTAACAGAGTAGACGTTGGTCTTGTACCAGGGCCCGGTGGAAGTCTGGCTGTTGAAGGAGAGGCCCGACGAGCGCCAGCCGAGCTTGCCAACGAAGCACTCGTAGGCGCCTTCTAGCATGGCGAGGGAGGACTTGGTCGCGGCCGCGTCTCCATTGTACACGCGGAAGTGCGCCGAGTCGGTGAAGCTGTTGCCGCCGGGGCCGACGTTGGGGGCCGCGGTGAAGGTCGCGGGCTCGTCGCTCGCTGCTGTGGCGGCTTGGGGGGCTGCGTTTACGGCGAGGGCGTAGAGGAAGAGGGTAAGGAGGGCTTGGCTGGATCTGGCCATGGTTGCTAAAGTCTGGAGTTGAAGGCGGAGTTGCTGAATATTGCTGCTTGTTCTGATCCTGTTTGTAGAACCTCATAGTAGTTACGTCCTTGTCTTTATATATCACTCCGAAGACTTACAGTCGGGGTCCAACCCGCCAAGACGCAAAGAGAAATACCTTCTGACGAACAATTCACCCATTGGTGCATTATTTCCAGTTGCCAGGGTTTCAGGAACCCGTTTCATGGCAATCCGGTGTAATTCAGACGAAACACAGATCCATCCAAAAGGGCAACGGAATAATTACCCAAAGGGGCAGCGGCCCGGCACAAACACGAGGAAGACATCGGTCGATGCAGAGTACGAGTTATGGCTTGAAATAAGGATTTGCGTTTGGAGGATCTTTTGGCTGACCGAGACCAGACGATGGACGGGGATGTTCGGCTTTAACGTTGGTGTTTAGTCTATCCGTAACTACTTGCCTTAACGAGTCAGGTTTCTAGAAGCGCGCTGGGATGGCCACTGACTGAGTCAGGAATGTCCAGTAGCGCGACTCTGTCTGACCATCACGTCATTTCCGACAATTACCCGCTGCCGTGACTGATCTCAGCACATCACCATCCTGTCCTCCTCACCACAGCGTCACCACAATCCGTGCGACAATGGCCCCCGATCGCGCAGACGACGCCGCAGTACACCAGCCGCTCCTCCGCCGCGCAGACTCCGACGTCGAAAACGGCGCGCCGTCGCATCGCGAACATGGCACCTTTACGCGCAACCTCGGCGCCGTCGAGGCCTTCGGCATCGTCATCAGCATCGTCATCGGCAGCGGCGTCTTCACGTCGCCCGGGTCCATCGACACCAACGTCCCGTCGCCCGGCATCGCGCTGATCATCTGGCTCGTCGGCGGAATCCTCGCCTGGACCGGAGCCAGCACGTTTGCCGAACTGGGCACCGCCATCCCCGGCGAAGGTTAGTCCCCGTTCCCCCCGTTCCATCCCTGCACCGCTTCACTTCGTGCCGCCGAGTCTAAGACAACCAACCCACAGGGGGCGTGCAGCCGTACCTTCGCCACATCTATGGCGATGTCTACGGGTTCCTGGCCGCCTGGACATGGATCGTGGCCATCATGCCTGCGACTCTCGCCATCCTGAGCATTGTATTCGTCGAGAGCGCGTATTCAGCTGCCGGTGTCATGGATGGAGCTGGCCACTTGTCGCATAAGCTGCTCTCCATCCTTGTCCTCGTCATCATGAGCGTTGCAAACTCAATCAGCACCAAAGCCAGCACGCAACTCAACTCCTTATTCGTGGTTCTCAAATTCACCAGCATCGCGGCCGTAGTTGTCGCCGCTATTGCTGTCGTCGGGCTCCAGGTCTCCAGTCCCGATCGGGACATTGGCGGCCGTGATTGGTTTACCAAGCACTGGTTTGCCTACCGCAAGAGCTCTAATCCAGACGGCACCGAGACGGATTGGACTCAGTTGAGTCAGTGGGAAATATTTGGCCATTACTCTGCCGCCCTGTACGGCGCGTTGTGGGCTTACTCGGGCTGGGACAAGGTTAGTGAATCCAATTGCTAAACCAAGAAACCCCTGCTAACACCTGTCACAGGCAATCTACGTTTCTGCGGAGTTGTCAGAACCAGCGCGACAACTACCCCTGGCAATCAATACCTCGATCCCAACGGCCATCATTTGCTTCCTGGCTGCCAATGCGGCCTACTACATCCTTCTGCCATGGGATGTTGTCTCCACAACTGATAGCGTGGCAGTGGTAAGCACTCCGCCCATGACGCAACGGCAACACGGTAGCTAACATTCCCAATAGACTGCAATTACCCAGTTGCTGGGCCGGGGCTTTGGCATCGTAGCCGCTATACTCATTTGTCTCGTAGTTGCGGGCTCCCTGCTCGGGAACTCTTTTGTAGCCAGCCGCATGACAGTCGCTGCAGCAAACAGCGGCTGGATTCCCCGCGTCTTCACTGTCGTCGGCAGTTTCGGACGCAAGACGAACGCAAGCAACGATGCGGATTCGGAAAGTGCTTCAGACGCTCCTATTAACGCCATCGTTCTCTCCGCCGTCCTCGCTTCCATCTACATCCTCTTCGGGAGCTTCCGAGCTCTCATCACCCTCAATGGTATTGGCGAGTACTCCTTCTTCTTCCTCACCGTCCTTGGCGCTGTTGTCCTGCGCTACCGAGAGCCGCTTCTCAGCCGGCCCTACAAGCCGTTTATCCTCAACCATTTTCTATTCCTTGCTGTCAGCGGATTCGTCGTTGTTAGAGGTGCAGTCTTTGCTTGGTTCCAGGCGCTTATCGTGGTTGTGATTTGGGTTCTGGGGCTGGGTTTCTACCAGGCGAGAAAGCGTCGTGTAGAGTAATCACCCTACAAAGGGGAGAGATTTTGCGTGTTCGCAATAATTACGTCTCCTGTGCGTACTGATATAGAAGACCACGATCCAGACTGAACGGTGGGAATAGTGGCAAAAAGCGGGCGAGATACCGCTAGGAAACATACTGGGACAATCATTTTAATATTAATTGGAAGTACTTTGATGATGCATTGTTCGTCGTAAGAAACCGCACTTTGGACAAGTTGGTCTTGTGTTATGGCCTGCCTAGTGAAATTGCGGAGATGGTTCCCTGCAATTCGATAAGCATGTTGCGTCGGAACATGAAGAAAACGCAGCTAATTTTAGTTCAGCTTCGAATCTCTGCCTGTCCACCAGACTACTTAGGAATTCGAGAACGTTCAACGGGCGTAAAGATACAATAATCGAAAAGAGTAATTTTGCGCGACGTATATCGTTACTCCTTGGAGCCGTCGGCCGATGAATCAAGTTGCCTGTTTGAGACATCGGCGATAAGCCGCCGTTCTACCCTCCACTAGACAACTATTGACCTTCCCCATGGGGATGAACTCGGCCTATCGGTTTCCTAAACATGATTGGTGTAACCATATTGTCAAGTCATGGGTCTTGTACTTAACGGAACGGCGACTCGACGTTTAGGAAAAATCGAATTCACAACCGCGTCGTATCATTGGTGGTTATAATGGGGTTCAAGTTAGTTGATCCATGGGAAGTTGCTAAAATCAGCTTTGCACTGGCATGTGTGATGGGTGTCGTTGTGGGAGGTAGGAAAGTTGGAGATGAAGAACGCAGTATCGATATGGCCCTAATTTCCTACCCTTGGCATATGTACGGACAATGCTTATTAATTGCAGTTGTGCAGATGTCCTTGTTAAAGACCAGGTTTTGAACTGTCTAAACCTCATCCAATCGGATTAGAATATTGATCCTTCTTCGACATATTCCTCTTTGCCTGCCACGACGATCCCGGTGTTGAATTCAAGAAATATTCGATGACTGGTAGGATAATTCTATTACCTTCATCGGCGCTCTTAACCAAGATTAGATTGACGACTGAATCACCTGACAGCGTCCAATTCCGGTTTCCTGCGTTGTCTTTGTTGTTCATACTGCGATCTAGGCCGCTGTTGTTACTAGGTGCGATGTGCTGGTTTCCAGTTGATTTAGGGTCTCAACTAACACCAGCACATGAGCCCGACAAGATCTTAGTTCCTATCTCTTGACTATCTATGCCGGTTGCTCTCAAGTGGCTGCTCACAGTGACCGAGAGATATAACTGATATTATCTGCTATTCGGAACATCATATAGCTTCTGGAAGTCATCGTCGGTCTAGCTTACTGAACTGCCTCAGAAGGAACACTACTTTACTAGTGAGTAAAGCTACCACTTTCAGTTTCGCTGCCATCCTTCCCTTCACACTGGTCAAGTAAATGCTGTAATAGCAGGTCTTACCATACTGTGAGGGCTATACACGCATTGTTTCTGCCGTTTCACATCTTTGGCTTTGGAGAATCGTGCGCGCCGTTCTTATGGACGATGACAGCCGAGTTGTTCCCTCCCAACCTACAAGCGAAGCGTGTCGCTATTTCAACTTAGTCTAGTTCGACTTTTACACTACGCCTGAACTGGACCATTGGGAGGCTAACTTTAGAAGACTGGATATTACCTTCAGAACCAATCTCATCATGTCCTCTCTTGCCCAGATAAGAAGATCCAGAGCCTATATTTGCGTTGACTTCTGTGTGGTATCCTTCACTTGGATGTGGGTTCGCTCAGTCACAAGCCGCGACGTCATGGATATGAACCTGGTGTATTCGCTTCGCGTACCCGAAAATAAATGGCTCGCCTCCCATCCCCGTGGTATGTCGTAAATACGCCTCAATTCACTTGCAAGCCTAGCTTGCAGCGCTACACAGGACTAAAATGGCGTGATAGGAACTATTCTACGCTCAAAGATGCGTATCCCACGTTTTGCATAAACTGGCCGACGAGAAGCTAGGTCTTTGGGCCGACTTTCGAAGTCATTATTGAGAAACGCGATTTGTCCAAGACCTACGGAAAAGATGCCGCGAACTAATACCTGTCCCTCTTGAGACGACGGTCAAGTGGGGGACTTGGCGGTGTCGCCAATGGCAGGCGGAATTGCATCATCGCCATCCGAGCTAGCTAGACAGTTCATGCAGTATTCGCTCGACAAACGGGTGACGATACGCGCCTTAGCGGCTGCGCTTCCTGGCAACAAGGGTGATAGATAACGGCACGAAAGAGCCGGGCTGCAGAGTGGGATAGACCAGGCTCAGTCCATCATTCGTCGCTCCCACTCGGGTGTGATGTGCTTACTGGCATACCTGACGTCTGTCCAATACTCTGCGTCTCCGAATCAACGGCTCCCTGTTCCAAAAGAGGGAACTACGATGATCCTATAAGTTGGGCTCTATTCCCGTGGAGGAATATGGTAGAGCAGAAGAAAAAAACACTGCAAATATGTCTGTTGCACGACGCTGGTACCACTGGTTCTCGCCAGACGATGGCCCGGAGGAGCGAAAGCTCATATTGAAGCTTGATCTGCTGATTGTGCCCTACGCATTCATCATTTACTGGGTCAAGTATGTTGACCAAACCAACATCAGTAAGTCTGCGTCCTTTAACCGTGTTTCTCCCGCTGACGACTTGTAGATAATGCCTACGTCTCAGGCATGTCCGACGACCTGGGATTCAAAGGCAACGAGCTCGTACAGTTCCAGACCGTCTTCGTCGTGGGAAACGTGGTCGGTCTTTTACCATTCATGTATCTCTTTCCTAGAGTTCCCATGCACTATCTTGTCCCGACTCTCGACCTCCTCTGGGGCATTTTCACGCTGCTGCAGTATCGTGCGCAGAGTTTCGGCGAGATTGCGGCATATAGATTCATGGTTTCGCTCTTCGAGGTACGTCAAGAGCAACTTGTTTTCAAGAAGGTACTAACCTCCGCACAGGCCTCGTACTTCCCCGGTGTGCACTTCGTGCTAGGATCCTGGTACCGCAGCGACGAAATCGGCCGTCGCGGAGGCTTTTTCTACATTGGACTCACCCTCGGAACTATGACGGCGAGCTTGTTGCAAGGCGCAGCGACGCAGTATCTTCATGGAGTAAACGGACTGGTCGGTTGGCGATGGGCCTTTATCATCAACGCCGTCATTACCCTGCCCCTCGCGTTCTTGGGATACTTCATCTGGCCGGGAACGCCAGCAAGACCGAACCGCTTGGTTCTTAAGGAATCGGATATTGCCCTCGCCAAGAGCCGACTGGAAAAGACGGGATTCAAGGTCCAGAGCACGCCGTTCTCGTGGAAGTTGCTTCGACGGGTCTTCACGAGCTGGCAGTTCTACCTGTTAGTGTTCTGGGACATCCTCTTCTTCAACACCAGCTCCAACTCTGCCGCATTCCTGCTCTGGATCAAGAGCCTAGCCCCGCTACGACACTACGACGATGAACCAGCTGGCGGCAATCAGCCCCGGCCTCGGCATCTTCTTCGTCCTGTTCATCAACTTCAGCGCCGATCTCTGGCTTGGCAGACCGGGAGCCATCACGCTGGCCTCGGCGGTCAACTTCACGGGCCTGGTCATTCTCGCAATCTGGAACGTCCCCGAGGCGGCCAAGTGGTTCGCCTTCAGCGTGACGTTCTCGGCCGTGGCGGTTTCGTCCGTCTTGTACGGGTGGGCCAACACGATTCTGCGACATAACAACGAGGAGCGCGCGATTACGTTGATTCTCATGACGGCGATTGCGACGTCGACGACGGCTTGGATTCCGTTGTTTACATATCCTACTGTTCAGGCCCCGCGATTCCCCAAGGGTTATGTCTACTCGGCCGTCATTGTTGTGCTGCTTGTTGCCATGACGCAGGTTATAAGGATTGTGTTTGGTAGCCATGGGTATGTTCGAGACAGAGATTCTAAGCAGAATAGAACTGAATTATTCACAGGGAAAAGGTTCTCGTGCCGAACTCGGATTCAGCGGCTGTGGAGGATGATGGTGCTGAGTTCAGCGAGTCTAGGTCACCGCAGGAGACACGGAAGGGATTCAACGAGGCGTCAACGCAAGTCTAAGTCACAGGGCTTCCATCAATGTTGGAAAGTAAATAGCTCTGAACTGTCGTCTGGTTCGAGTGTCATGATAAATAACTACCTCAGTCATCTAATGTTTATTCTCCCCACGCAGTATCAACTCCGGCGGCCCTGCACCGCGTTGTCTCGCCTCCCTTGATGTTCTCCGGACTGTATATCAATTAGTGGCAGATTTATCGTCGTGTAAGACTGATCCGTCGAGGTCCTGCCCTGATAGACCGGTCTATTGTTGTCCATCGCAACCATCGGCATTGACGCCGCCCACTTCGGATGCAGCACCGTGCCATCCTTATTGTTCACGTTGAGATATCCAGCTCGTAGATCATGCGGCTCCAAGAACGGAACATCGTCGTCGAAGCCTTTCCAACCTTGTATACCGGTACCCTCCGCTGCCATGCGCTGTAGCTGTAGCTGCCCATACGACGTCCAGGATAGCATATCGTCGCGCTGTCTCCATCGCCAGCTCATGAACGACGTTACGGCTGCTGGCACAATGATCAGAAGAGTCCCTACAGCCGCGAGCACTATGAAGCCTGTGCGGTGGAAGTTCTTGAACTCGGTGTCGTGGATCTTCTGGTTCGAACAGATGATATCGACGAGGTCGTCTCTGTCCGCCGACAACATAGGCAATATATTCTTCAGGCCCGGCAGCGTCACGTCCGGCGGCCCCGTGGAAACACTGATGGGAAGCAACTGCATCTTTGCAAGCCCGATCTTGAACCAGTACAGAACCTCACGCTTCCACTGATCGTTTGGCAACGGAGTCTGGAGACCCACGACCAAGCCGGGATACTTCTGTGCGCGCAACGCTTCCATGCCGAGCATCATCAACTCCGTCCCGATGCCGCCCGGCTGGCCTTGGGACCAGCTTAGTTTGATGGCGGTTGCGGCCTGTCGCTTGGAGAGGCCCGCGATGAAGGTGGTGTTGTTGGCGGCGTCGGCCCAGCTTGCGGGTTGCGTCCACACGTTCCGCACGGGGTCGCCGAAGATGTACTGGTCGATGCAGCCGACGGCAGTGACGGGGCTGTCAGGCCAGTAGTATTCCGGAAACTTGGGCAAGTTCTTTTTCGTGGCGGCGAACAATGGATCCTGGCATGGTCCGTCGGCGCCCTTGATGGGGATGCCGTTGTTGTTGAGGAAGATGACGGATAGGTCGGCGTCGAGTCGCCGCAAGCCCTTGATCGGCTCAAAGGTGGAGCTGTACACGCTTCCGTTCATGGGATTACTCGTGAAGACTCTAACAAACTTCATTAACTACAGTAGCCAGAGACGTGGTGGGTGGCAACATACTGGAGGTTGTAGTTTGACGCGGCCACAGACTGATAATTGCTCACACCGAACGTGTAGGCTTTATCTGACGTCTCGCCAAAGTAGACAGCAGTGATCCTATCGTCTCCGAGCGACCCTTTGATCGTCTTGCTGAAATCGTCAACGGCGAGTGGCGCACACGTCGTGATGCGCTGCACCTTGACCCTCCCGTCGGGCGCGGAGTTGATACCAAAGTCCTTATGCGAGTCAAGCGTCTCGGTCCTCATACTGAACCCCGGGAGCTTGGCATCTCCCAGACACAACGACTTCTCGAAGGGGCATGGTTCCGTGTTCCAAGTCGCCACAGGCAAACTCCGCTGCGGGAGGAACTGATCACAGAGGGCGGACTGTGTATGGCCCTCGTAGCAGCTGTCGACGTATGACATGGCCTCCAGCGACTGGTTCTTCAGGTCCGCGAACGCCGTGGACTCGTTGTCGGAGAGGTTGATTGTCCAGAAGCCGCAGTTTGGACTCTGGATGAGCACCTGGTCGTCCTGGCTGTCCAGAAGCTTGTACGCAGTGACGAGCGGCAAGCCTACGAGAAAGCCCACGAAGCTGAGGATGGCAAGGAGCATCAGCGGCAACGTGCGCACGGCAATGTCCGGCCGGCGTCTCCAGTTGCCCCAAACATTCCAGAGCTTCAAGTAGGCCATCCCAACGGCGATGTCGGTGCCGCCGTTTCGGAGGATGGTTTGCTGTTGGTGGAACAGGCCGTCCATGCGACCTGGGTCTTTCTTGGCGGAGCGGCGGTTCCAATGGAAGATGACAAAGGTCAGGAGGGTCCAGAGACCGCCCTCGACAAAGACGATGAAGATGCCGACGAAGATGGCGATCAGCTCTGCCGAATCCTTGTCCATGGTGATGCGGCCGCCCTGCATGGCTTGGCCATCGTGGTTGGTCCACGCTCCTTGTTTCACATATCCGTTGGGGATATCGAAATTGGTGTTTGCCGCCATCGCAGCGAGTGTCGTTGATGTGGACTGGGAGAGCGAAAGGGTGGATAACATGCACTCCGACTGGGGCTTGGCTTTGAGGGCTGTTTGCTCTTATACCAGCGTCTTGTGCATTTCAGCTGGGGGCAAGGGACTGAGACAGTGGCAGTGAGGGGTTGGCGGTCTGGAACTCTGGGTTCCAATCGTGCAGAGATCCTGCTCAAAGTATACTTAATCCATACTGGGCTGGCAAGGCGAAAAGCAAACAAACGCGTCTATTGACATTGTGATCCAATGAGGTGAGACAAGCTGCCCCTTTTCCTTGCTTCGAGCTTTGAGTCGTTGAGTCCTCGCAAGGCAACCAGGAGCTGAATGCGCCTTGTCAAGCCACATCACACTTACAGCTAGTCTGGGGTAAGTATTGGCGCCAGTACCGCCATTTGTGTCAGACTGAGCCCGTGATGGATTGCCATTCGCTCAGACAGGTTGCCACGAGCGAGCCTAGCCCAGACATTGCGCTGGCTGTGTGATACACTTGTCCTACTAGGGGCGACGAGTCTCTTAGTGGCGGTTCGAGGCACATCTGCAACAGGGCGCCAATGATTTGAAGAGACGGGCCACCGTTTCAAGCAGTTAAGAAGCACGCCGGCACATGGGTTCCCGAACTTTGTTGTTTAGTGATGGCGGTGGTGGTGGGAGATGGGAGGTGAATAGGTTGAAGATCGAAGTGAGAGCCCCACAGTGCAAACACCCGCGCACTGTCACCTAAGCACTGTACGCATCGTTCGCCTACGGGCTCAGTAATCAATCTCCTGCTCTGAGGTTTCATTCTTCCCAAGTTCTCTCGGCATGGGCCCAGGGCACCGTCCTGCATCTAATGTTCTAAGGCAGCTTTCTTCTGCGTTCGGTTGACTCGCCTTACCGAAATAAGACATCTAAGTACTGGTGCGACCCAAGTACCTATATGACGGCTGTGTTAAGCAACATGTCCAGAAACTGCTCTATGGTCCGTTCATTATATTTTCCTATGTGAGCACTCCCAGCGGATGCAACAGGTTGGGGGTTTCCTATTGGCGACTGAACTCAACTGGAAAACCGCACAGTGAGTATCATTCCAAGCACTGTTTATCGAGATGCTGAATATAGCCAATGAATAATGAGACGCCGGTGCAGTCAAGTTCCTATCTACGAATGCGGCATGGCGTCATGTAACAGCCTTGCAACCTCATACACGGTCTGCTTGAAAGCAATAAGACATCGTCAGATCCTGCGTTGGTGCTACTTGAGATCAAGTGCAGAGTTATAATCGATGGGAAACAGTAATGAGCAGCGCAACTGACGTGCGCCTTTCAACCATTTCTGCGTTGCTGTCTTGTGGCTTGTCCTGTGGCTACGTAGTTGGGGTACAGCTAACGGGGCAAGTTGGTAACTATCCCGTCCCATTAATAAGCCCGGCATGTGTTCGATGTCGTGATTGCCATCTACATCTGTCGCCATCGCCTTTCCTCTGCATTACTTACTAATTGTAAATCAGTCTGACATATTCCTTGTATAAATGGCTGCCCATTCCCTGAAGGATGAAATAATGCATCATCCACCAGGACACATTAGGACCAGCTTCGCAAGCAAACAACACCATGGCAGACTCAAAGTTGTTGCATCTCACCGCATTCATGCGACCGGTTAGCTTGCATACCGGCGCATGGCGGTATCCCGGTTCATATCCGGACGCCAACTTCAACCTCGCTCATCTCAAAACATTCATTCAGACGCTGGAGGAAGCCAAGTTTGACGCCTTCTTCATGGCCGACCACCTGGCTGTCTTGAACATGCCCACAGAAGCGCTGAAGCGTAGCCACACCGTCACCTCATTCGAGCCATTTACTTTGTTGTCCGCGCTATCCGTTGTGACCAGCAAGATCGGCCTCGCTGCGACGGCCTCGACAACCTACGACGAGCCGTATCATATTGCCCGGCGCTTCGCCTCATTGGACCACATCAGCAATGGACGCGCCGCTTGGAACATCGTCACCACCGGAAATCCGGAATCTTCCAAGAACTTTGGCCGCGACGAGCACCTGGAGCACAGCGAGCGATACAAGAGAGCCCGGGAATTCTACGACGTCGTGACCGGTCTCTGGGATAGCTTCGCCGACGACGCATTCATTCGCGATCGAGAAAGCGGCATCTACTTTGACCCGGAGAAGCTCCATGTGCTGGATCACAAGGGCGACGCACTGAAGGTGCGAGGGCCGCTCAACATTGCGCGTCCGGTTCAAGGCTGGCCCGTCATCGTCCAAGCCGGGCAGTCCGAGCCTGGAAGACAGCTCGCTGCTGAAACGGCCGAGGCGGTATTCTGCTCGCCTCGAGACCTGGCGTCCGCGAAAGCCCTGTACGCGGATATCAAAGACAGGGCTGCTGCTGTGGGACGGGACCGCAACCACCTCAAGATCCTCCCGGCTGCGTTGATCGTCATCGGCGATTCAGTCCAAGATGCGCAAGCCAAGCGCCTCAAGCTAGACAGCCTGGTACACTATGACAGCGCCATTGCTTCGCTGTCAGTTGCTCTCGGCAGCGACGCATCCGGCTTCGACCCAGACAGCCCGCTCCCAGAGGACATCCCCGACACAAACGCGAGCAAAACCGGACGCGCGGGGGTCCTAAAGCTCGCCGAGGAAGAAGGTCTGGCTGTTCGGCAACTCGCACAGCGCTACGGGGGATATTCTGGACTGGCCTTTGTTGGAACGCCTGAGACCGTGGCGGAGGCAATGAACACATGGCTCGTGGAGGAGGCGGCAGATGGCTTTACTGTTGTGTTCCCCTTCCTACCCCAAGGACTCGACGATGTGGCACACCGGTTGGTTCCGGAGCTGCAACGCAGAGGTATCTTCCGCCGGGACTATGAGGGAACGACCTTGCGAGAGCATCTTGGGCTTCCTCGCCCGAAGAATCAGTTCTTCAAAAATTGAAACAATTATTGTTTTAAGCAACTAAGAAATTGAACATGCCTGCAGATTGCAATCAACTAAAATAGATCTTGTGCGGTACTGTAGTCTCCGGTGAAAAAGCCCAGAGGACGTTATTTGGCAATCTAAATCAACTGGTTATGAGCGCCTACATTATAATCATGAACACTGATATTACGCAAGCTCCCCGCAGCTGGACATGAATGGCTGATGATCTTACAATATGAAGAGCTTGGCTTCAATGAGGCGTCCAATCGGAGATGGTTGCATTTCTCTCCCTTCAGCTTTTCAGGCTAAGTAAGCCACTGCCGGGCTTAGATCATCCTGGAATAGAAGAGTGCCGGCACTTTGACTGGTGTATTTAGGCTGTCTTCCGACTTTTTGGGGCGGTTGTCAAGCTTATTGCATTTAACTCGTCATGTGGCTACTAAGATGATGGATGTTTCTCTTCAACTTTACCCGGTGACTGAGTTATGATACCCAAAGATATACATAGTGGTGATGTAGTAGTGCGTGTCCGCGTAACCGTTTCTGCTGTGTGACAGCACAGCCTCCAGGACTTCCTTGAGCTGAATGTAAGAAACAGAGAGCTGGGCAACTGGGTTATAAGTAGGCGAGAGTAGTAAACGGCATTCATGTTGAAAGGCTGCCCTCATCAACTAAACAAGCAATAGTCATGCGATTTGCTGAGTTTTGTGTCTTCATTGGCATCTCTGTCATAGCCAACGCCTGCCTATTACCAGGTGAGGGCGAAGGCTACCATTTCATCAGACAGACAAATTCCTCCATTCCTACCGTCCGCATCAGTGTCGGCGATCGCTTCAAAGGCGGTGCTGTCGCTCCACGAGGCCTTGGTTCACAGCCCGTCGGAACCAAGCTCGACACCTTGATGAACGTGCTCGAGATCGGGTCCGCAATCCACGCTCGCGAACGTGGCGCTCCAGATAACCTCATCTACTTCATCTCCTCTCGGTACGGGACTTGCCTACGGCGGCGTGATGTACACGCATGACGATGTGCTTACCGCGCTGTCCACGGGGATTGTCTTCATGCCGCTCGTCAACCCCGACGGCGTGGCGTATGATCAGTCTACGAGCTCTTGTTGGCGCAAGAACTACAACCCGAGCGGTGTAGTTGATCTTAACCGCAACTTTGATTTCCTCTGGGACTTTGAGACGGACTTCGCGTCTGGTCTCGGCGTTTCACTCGCTTCGTCGAACCCGTCGGACCCGACATACCACGGAACAAATGCCTTCTCAGAACCAGAGACGTGCAACGTGAAGTGGGTGATGGACAAGTTCCCCAAGTTGCGGTGGTTTGTCGACCTGCACTCCTTCTCTGGTTTGGTGCTCTATCCGTGGGGAGACGACACCAACCAACCAAGTACTTGACTCCAACAAAGTCTTCACCAACTCAGCTTATGATGGGAAGAGGGGCGAGATCCCTGATACATCTGGGCTTGCGTACAAAGAGCACATAGGCTTCTCTAACTGGGATGCAACCATCGTCGCCGCGACCAAAGTCGCCGTCAACATGGAGTTCCTACTCACAACTACGCGCCAAGGTCTTAGAAGCCCTAGAGAGTGTCCCTCTGGAGGTTCCGGCTACGCGGAAACGTGCGTGCCCGGCCAATGCGGCAGCCGTACTACGTGCGAGTTCTTCAAGCCGCTCAATGGAGCCCCGAGTTTTGGGAATAGTTACTGCTTCTGTCAAGCTGGATACAAGGCTCCTGCTGTTGCGGATGCGGACACGAGTAAGCAGTATCATGTAACGTGGGAGAATGGTAATGGGGACCAGACACATCGTGTGCTGGTTACCACCCGGTGAGGATTGCTGGGATGTGTGCGAGTACAACCGATGTAGTGAGGTCTCACTGAGAGATAGCTGCCGGTAAATGTGTTGATATAGACCATTACCGGATAGGGTGCGCAGATACCTCCTTCAACTTGTAAGAAATTCTGGTTTATAGCCGGAATCGAGTGCGTTATCGATGATTGTCTGATGAAATTTGATTGTCTTCTTTCTTACCTCAAGCCCATCATGCATCCCTCTCTTTGCACGCATCCGAGAAAAAGTCTAGCCCAGCATCTTTTCTAATGGCTCCATACATCGAACTGCTATCCAAGGGCCTACTGGGCTCGATAACCCTGGCCTCCTCCATATGTCTCAAAGCCAGCTCGCTAACCTCCAGCCTAGTTCCAGCATCCTTGGCACAAGTCAGCGCGTGCTTTGCATCCTTGATAGCAAGCTGCACATCAAAGCCGGCTTTCCCAGACGGCGGCGGCGCATAAGCCCCCGTCGTCAGCCTCTTCGAGTAGCTTTCCAGAACGGGTCCAAACATGTCGGCAATCATCGTCTCGAGCACCTGAGAGCCGAGGCCGGTTTTTTCTGCAAAGACATGGGCTTCTGAGAGGACTTCCATGAACGAAACGACGCAAATGTTGCCGGCGATCTTTAGCAGGCTTGATTTCGAGACGTCTGTTCCCATTGAGATGACGGACCGGCCCATGACGCCGTTGAGATAGGGGGCGATCTTTTCCGTCGCTGAAGATGGACCAGCAGTCACGAAAATGAGCTTTCCGGCCAGCGCCATGGGAGAAGCACCAAAGACGGGCGCTGCAATATTAGATACGTTTTTGAAGTAATTGGTGTTGGTGAACTCACCTGCGACGAATTCACCGCCCGCATCGGCGATCTGACTGGCAATTGCCTTTGAAGTGTCGGGATGGACGGTCGAGCAATCCACATACACCTTGCCCTTTAGACTGCCAGACGCAATGATATCATTCGCCGTCTGCTGTAAAACCTGATCATTGCTTACCTATGATGAATTAATAAACACTCTGTTTGGTTTGTTTGGGCCAACATACACATGAGAAAATAATGTCGGATTTTCTCGCAAGCTCCTCCACCGTTTCAATCGGAATCGCGCCCGTCTCTTTGAGTGCATCGCCTCGGGCCATGGTACGGTTTGTAAATAATAACGCCGGTGCTCCTGAACCGGCCAGATGGGCTTGAAGGTTGCGGGACATGCCGATGCCCATCGAGCCGAGCCCGATCCAGCCAAGTTGTGGTTGCGACATGGTTTCTAGGGTTCACGATGCTGAAGAGAGGCTTGGTTGTTTGTCCAACTTCGTGGTATAATGATTTATATCTTACGTTGTTCGTCGAGAAGCCGACATATCACCAACCGCCTGCGGCAGCTCCTCCGTGTTATAACTTATCTCTGTTCCGACGGCACACTAACAAGTTGTGCTCCACAGATCCGAGGCGGAGCTCCATCTTCGAATGTGAGGCGTCAAACTGCGTGATGTCATGCTATCACTTTGCATGTCGACGTGTTCCACTTTTACTCGAAGCGTCAACTCACGCAACGAGACTAGCCGAAGCGTCCGCAGTTGGGTGGAGTCTTGGATCGATGAGCTCCTCCGAGTGCAGGCATTCAGATCTGCGGGAAGCGGCAGTTTGATGCTACGGTAATGGAGGAAATGCGACTTTATAACCAGACTTCTTTTTCTGATGAGGCCCAACGTATCTTTCTCAAACCTCTTCCTACTTCTTTTCAAAACCGTCCATTCAAATCCTCACAATGTCGTTCGGAAAGCTTTACTGGTATCCCAAGGCCCCTCGGGCCACCATGTGCCTGTACATCGCATATTACAACAAGTAAATTTCCATCAGCCAGTCACATTCCGGTTCAGCCCAAGCCTAACCGATTCCCAGACTAGACATCGAGTTTGTGGAGGCGTGGCCTATCAAGGTCAACGCAAGCAAGGGCGGAGTCGGCGAGGATTTCCGTATGCATCTGCTCCACCACCTTTTCCATCTTGCTACGGCTACTGATTACCGATCTTAGTGTCAAAGTTCCCTCCTGGCAAAGTCCCGGCCCTGGAGCGCCCGAATGGATTCACTTTGTATGAGTGTATTCCCGTGTCCGTATACTGTATGCATCCACTCCCATGCTGTTTTATGTCAGTGCACCGGCTGATTATTGAATACAGTGGCAAAGCAGGATCCCAACACCACCCTGCTGGGTTCAACGCTAGAAGAAGAAGCTACTGCTCTGAAGTAAGTGATTTTATCTCATCTCCGTGCCTCATGCATACACTAACGTCATGGTCCAGGTGGGCATCTTTCGCCAACAGCGAACTCCTCCCACCCATCATGGCGTGGATCAACCCCGTGATAGGCAAATCGCCTTCATCTCCAGAGATTCTTGCTTCTGTGGAAAAGAACAGCGAGGCTATGGTCAGCGTTGTTGAGAAGGCACTGGCGGGGAAGAAGTATCTTGTGGGAGATACTCTGACGCTTGCCGATCTCTTTGTTGTTGCCGCCATCTCCCGGGGCTACCAGTTTGTAAGTCCCCCCCCCAGACGACGCCACTGATGTTGAATGATATCAAAACGCCTTTCAACATCAGAGCTCGTTGACTAACAAATCACCAGGTATTTACCAAGAAGTGGGCTGCCAGCCATCCCGCTATCCACGAGTGGTGGCTGCGGCTGAAGAGTGAGGACATTTGGAAGAAGATTGATGGCGAGCCTGTGGTTCTAGATGATTGAGATGGATTACAAGCTAGCGTGTTATTGCTCAGAACGGTGAAATACGTTGAATGAACCAAGCATCATTGAGAACGAGTATAAACCAAGCTCCTCATATATTTGCAATCTGTACCCACGGTGACTAGGATAAAGATGACAGCGGGTGGAATCCTACCCTTCGCAGCTACTATCGTGCCAAACATGCTGATCCGGGGTTCACTTGTTAGTCCGTGGTGATCAAGCAAGTCAACATTAAGAAGATCGCTGCAGCATTCTAGGCCGTCTACGGCGAGGTGCAGGGGCTGGAACGACTGGGAAGTTTGGAAGATCTTTGCAAGCTTATACACTAGAAACTGGACTAGAATCTAGAAAATGCTAGAGCCTGGCTAGGTCTATTCTACATGCAGTATGCCACCAACAGCCAAACAAATTTGCCACACCCCCCCCTTAATGCCACCCTGCTGCCAAGCTGGCCATTATCTGAGATCCCTTCTGCTAAGACCTCAAGGGACAGCTTTGAGAGTTCGGGGTCTTTCAATCGTGAATATAAACGGAGTTGTAACGCGGGATATAGTCAAGAAAGTGTCTCTTATGTTCTGGTGTATTTCCCTCAACTACAAAGAGTTTTCTAGATCAACCAATCCTTTCAGCACAGCATCCTTTTCTCCTTCGAACTTGGCACTCGCCACCAAACCCAGTGGTCTTCTGCTTCGCCCTCCTCCATAACCGTAGTATCTATCCAAAGCTGCTTTCAAACCAGCCACGCCTAGCTGCACTAGCACCCAATCTGCTTGGCTGAGACGGGTTTGAAGTTCCTGGGCCTCCTTGATTTTACCATCGTCGTACAACTTGAGGAGATGAACATGCACGGCTGGTGCTAGATTCGCCGCCGCGGCAATCACGCCGTTCGAGCCTGCGACTAGCCCATGCAAGAAGAAATCGGACTTTCCCGCAAAGACCGCAAAGGGCTTCGTCGTTCTCGGATCGTGAGCTACACGTTGTAGCTTGCCGAGATTGCCACACGTCAGTTTGCAACCGACGATGTTGGAGTTGGAAGCTGATAATTCGGCAATCAGGTCGGAGTCCAGGTCAATGCCAGAAGTGACAGCAGGGAAATTGTAGAGCAGAATTGGGATTGGCGATGCCTTTGCAACGTCGTCGAAAAACTTGAAAATGACGGGCTTTTGCATGGCTCCAGCTGTGACAATGCGTTAGTCGGCGTCATTTGATTTAGACACAAAGAATGCAGACTCACTCCAGTAGCTAGGGGCCAAGACGAGAGCGTAGTCGGCACCAGATGCTTTCGCCTCTTGGCAGAGCTGGATGGACTCTCTGGTGCTCTGTGCGCCACAGCCAGCAATAACGACGGCGCCGGGAATCCCGCTTTCCTTCAAAATGGAAGAAGCAGTGGCGATGACCTCTTGTCGTTCCGAGTGAAGTAGATGAGGCGCCTCGCCATTGCTGCCTTGGATTACCAGACCTGCTACTCCGGCCTTGGCAAGACGTGTGATGTGAGTTTTCAATGCGTCAAAGTCCAGCGTCTCGTCTTCGTTGAAAAAGGCGACGACGGGTGCGTACACGCCCCGAGGGGGACAGCTAGGTGCCATGATGATGTATCTGAGAGTCGATTTAAGCCGAAGATACGTGACAAGAGAACTGACAACGAATCTATAATTGGCGCAGCTTTTTGGATCTTTTCTATCTCATTTTCGATGGGAGGAGCATGTAAAGATACGATCCGACGCCCCACATTCTCATCAACATCGTTGGTCAACGGATCTTCCTCCGAACCCCAACCGTGTGGAGCTCCGCCGGCTCAGTAGTTAATGCCCGTCAAGAGAATGCCAGCCCCAAGTCATTCTGAATCCACTGGAAGTGCCCTTCCCAGTCGATTCATCATTCTTGCTTACGTTTACACTACAGCTTGGACTCATATTCACTCTCAAAATGACAGATTCTACCCCCTCGGCATTCTCCAAGGGCGAATTCATCCCGCCGGACAGCATCTTCGACGTGACGAGAAGATACGTCGCCGATGAATTTCCTAACAAGGTCAACTTGGGCCAGGGAACCTACCGAGATGAGAACGGGCAACCTTGGGTGTTACCATCGGTGCGGATGGCGAAAGAGAGAGTTGTCGATGCTGGGCACGAGTATTTGCCTATTGCAGGACTCAACACCTTCCGTGATGCAGCCGTGCGCCTCGTTTTCCATGGAACCAAGGCACTTGAAGAAAACAGGGTAGGTTTGTAACCTCATTTTTGGTGCATCTCATGCTAATGTCCTCCTTGGTGGCTTCTTGTCAATCTGTGTCCGGAACGGGAGCGCTCCTACTCGCAGGCCTCACGATGAAGAAGGCTGGTTGCAGCGTCAAGACCGTCTACATCACTGATCCAACCTGGTCAAATCACAGTCTCTTGTTCAGTTCTATCGGCTTCGACGTCAAGACTCTGCCATACTACAAGAACGGCTCTCTTGACTTTGATGGCTACGTAAACGCGCTCCAAGCCGCGGACGAGGACTCTGCGGTAGTCATGCATGCGTGCGCGCACAACCCAACCGGATGCGACCCGTCTGAAGAGCAGTGGAAGAAGATCGCAGCCATAGTGAAAGAGAAGAACATCTTCCCCATTTTTGACTCCGCATACTTGGGCTTCAACTCAGGGTCCGTCGACAAAGACGCATGGGCCATCAGATACTTCGTGGAGGACTTGGGACTGGAGGCGTGTGTTTGCATGTCGTTTGCCAAAAGCATGGGACTTTATGGAGAGCGAGTTGGACTCACTGCCATGGTTGCCAGCTCATCTGATGCAGCTCGCACTGTTGGATCAATCCTCGCCAACTCGCAGCGAGCCACCATTTCCAACCCACCCGTGTACGGAGCCAGGATTGCTGCCACTGTTCTCGACACATCGGAAATCGCCGAGCAGTGGAAGAGGGATCTGATGACCGTGTCAACGCGTATTCTATCCATGCGCCAGAGACTCTTTGAGGAGCTTCAGGGTCTGAAAACGCCAGGGGATTGGTCTCACATCATCAGTCAAACGGGCATGTTTGGATACATGGGAATCACGCCTGCTCAGATCGAGCATCTGGAGAGTAAGTTCCATTAAGAGCTCGGTCTTTTTGACATCGACATTATCTCGGGGCTGCAAGCTAACGAAGTGCACTGCAGCCAGGTACCACATTTACATGGCGGACACATCTCGGATCTCGATTGCGGGGTTGAATGAGGGCAATGTGAAGTACGTAGCCTTGGCTTTGGACGATGCTGTCCGGACAATTAGGTGATAGCCAATACATTCTCTAGGATACATCCAATAAACCGTTTATTCTGTACTACTCGCACAAATCGTCCCATGCCTAGCAAAGTGAAGCATAAAGCAGCGTATCTCCCATGCCGCATTCATCATGTAATTGCATACCTTGATGCTAACTGCACCACATTCCCTATAGAAATCATTGGTCAATTTCCAATCCCCTTCTTTCATAGGTCTCGTGAGCTTACGATAAGCGGAGGAGCTCCCATGTGGAGGGGGTGGAGTGAATGTGGAGGATGTGGAGGAAGTGGAGGGACGGATGTAAACGCCGAAGGAGACGTATCTCCACACACACACTTGTTATCGAGATCGGATTTGCTCCTCCGCTGCAAGCCGTGTTTTGGTTGAGAGAAGGGAGGAGCACCGGGACTCCTCTCTTATTCGTCCTTCCGATCTGTGCCATCACGTTTACGAGATAGAGGCATGTATTCCGAGCGGGGGGAATCTCAGGATTATAATCACCCTTGCACCACCCGTTCTTGCAGCCGACACAACGCAACACCAAGCACTTTTATTCCCCATCAATGCGCCTGCTCCAGCTTTGGTGACCACTTCAAAACAATCTAGATAGCGCACAATGGGTTCTCTTCCGGATCGAACCAATGGGATCCGAATCTCCATCGACAGGGGAGGCACCTTCACAGATGTATGGAAGTCCCGCTTGAACAGTGCACGGGACGAAGCTGCTAACAGTTGCTCAGTGTGTCGCTACCGTCCCAGGCCAGGAAGACATTTTAATCAAGCTTCTTTCGGTGGACCCAAACAATTATCCAGATGCTCCCGTGGAGGCCATTCGCAGGGTGCTGGAGCAGGCGACTGGCCGATCCTATCCCAGAGGCGAGAAGATATCCCTAAGAGGAGTTGGTATGTCATCCGCAAAGTGAAAACAATGACCATGAGACTGACATATTTAGAATCAATTAGAATGGGCACAACTGTAGCGACGAATGCACTCCTTGAACGAAAGGGTGAGAGGACTGTGTTTGTTGTGACCAAGGGCTTGAAGGTGAGTTGTGAAGGAAAGCTGTGTCACATTCTCTAATCAAGTTTCAGGACCTCCTTCATATCGGTAATCAGTCAAGACCAAAGCTGTTTGACATGGCAATCAACAAGCCGGATACGCTGTACTCAAAAGTCATCGAGGTAACTGAGCGAGTGACCCTGGAGTCCTGGACGGAGAGCAAGAAGCCCACGCCCATCGACATTGCGTCAGACTCCGCCCTAGTAGAGGGTGTTACTGGTGAGGTAGTTAGGATTCTCGAGCCCTTGGGTAAGTTTTACACGGCCTGTTCTTCTTATTAGAACATAGTTTTCTGATCAAGTCAGACCTCGATTCCACCAGAGAGTCCCTCCAAGCGGCATACGATGAGGGGTTCCGCTCCGTTGCCGTCTGTCTCATGCACAGCTTCACCTTCCGCGACCACGAAGCAGCAGTGGGCAAACTAGCCGAGGCTATCGGATTCACTCACGTTTCGCTAAGTGCAGAACTATCCCCCGTCGTCAAGATCGTTCCCAGGGGCAACTCGTCAACAGCAGATGCGTACTTGACACCGGAGATCAAGCGCTACATCAGTGGCTTCGAGTCGGGCTTCAAGGACCTGAGAACTAGCGGTTGCCGCTGTGAGTTCATGCAAAGTGATGGAGGCCTTGTGGAGTTTTCTAGCCTGTCTGGACTGAGGTCTATTCTCTCGGGTCCTGCGGGTGGTGTTGTTGGCTATGCGAGAACATGCTACGACGAGCAAGATGGGACTCCGGTTATCGGGTTTGACATGGGCGGCACAAGCACAGATGTGTCACGGTATGTTTCCCCGTTTGATCGCCCTCAATTCTTGCTTCTGACGTTGTTTAGGTACACTGGAGAGCTAGAACAAGTCTTTGAGACCACCACCGCTGGAGTCATCGTCCAAAGCCCTCAATTAGACATCAATACCGTCGCGGCCGGTGGCGGAAGTATCCTCGCATGGCAGAGCGGCATGTTCAAAGTTGGGCCGGAGAGTGCTTCTGCGCATCCCGGGCCTGCATGTTATCGAAACGGCGGTCCCTTGACCGTCACGGACGCCAACTTGATCCTTGGAAGACTACGTCCGGAGTTCTTCCCTAAGATCTTCGGTCCAAATGAGGATCTTCCTCTAGATATTGATGCCAGTCGCACACTATTTGAAAGCCTCACTGAAGAGATCAATAAGGAGGTTGCTGAGAAACTCTCTGTGGAGGAGGTCGCCATTGGGTAAGTCTCGTACATACTCACTCCCATGATAACTGCCTTCTGACATGACTAGCTTCCTGGATGTTGCAAACGAAGCCATGTGCCGGCCTATTCGAACCCTGACCGAAGCAAAAGGTTTTGATGCTGGTCTTCACAATCTTGCCTCCTTTGGCGGTGCAGGAGGACAACACGCCTGCGACATCTCCACGGCGTTGGGCATTTCAAGAATCCTCATCCACAAGTACTCATCACTCCTATCAGCACACGGAATGGCTCTAGCAGACGTTGTGCAAGAAGAGCGCAGCCCATCCGCAGCCATCTACTCCCCTGAGAACTTTGCCCTGTTTGACGCGGAGTTGGACAAACTTCAAGACAACGCGATTGAAGCTCTGCTCATCCAGCGGATTCCCAAGTCGCGCATTGTCTCGGAGAGATACCTCAACATGCGTTTCCACGGAAGCGACACTGCTCTGATGATTCGGGACAAGCCCGGGACAGGAGGCTTCCTCGCTGCGTTTGAAAAGGCGCACCAGAGCCAATTTGGTTTCCTGCCGACTGGGCGAGATGTTATCGTGGACGACTGTCGAGTGCGATCGATTGGGCAAAGTAACGTGGAGTCTGCTACACCGTGGCCTACCGAACTGGCATCTGCTGAAGGAATCTGGACGACCAAGGCACACATGACGAAAGATGTGTACTTCAAAGGCTTGGGCTGGAGCAAAACGCCCGTGTATGTCCTCAGCGAACTGGTTCCTCATTCCAAAGTTCGCGGACCTGCATTGATCATCGACGACAAGCAAACCATCGTCATCGTCCCGGAGGCCACGGCCACCAGACTCACCAACACCGTCATCATCGACGTCCATGTTGGAAGCAAGGCAACTCTTTCTTCGAAGCAAGCAAACCCCATTCAGCTTTCCATCTTCGGACATCGGTTCATGGGAGTGGCGGAGCAGATGGGTCGAGCGCTCCAGAAGACGAGTGTTAGCACGAACATCAAGGAGCGATTGGATTTCTCCTGCACCGTGTTTTCCCCGGATGGTGGACTTGTGGCAAATGCGCCGCATGTCCCGGCAATGGTGAGTCTAAAAGTCTGTGGTGATTACGAGATTTTATCGACTGACCATTCCACAGATCGGCAGTATGGCTTTTGCCGTGAAGTGGCAGATTCAGCACTGGGGAGACAAACTTCGACCCGGGGATGTCATTCTTTCCAACGCCCCAGGTGAGACACAAACTTGCATACGTAAAGAAGAATCTCGAAGCTAACCCGTTGTTTACAGATTGTGGTGGCACTCACTTGCCGGATCTCACGGTGATCACACCCGTGTTCAATGATGAAGGAAGCAAGATCATCTTCTGGACGGCATCACGGGGTCACCATGCAGACGTAAGAAACATATTAATCACATCTCTCAAGTTCCTTCCTACAAGTACTGACTAATTGCAGATTGGTGGCGTTCTCCCCGGTTCAATGCCTCCCAACTCCAAGGAGCTCTGGGAAGAAGGGGCGGTGATCAAATCCTTCAAGGTGATCGAGGGCGGAGAGTTTAAAGAACAAGAGTTGACCGAGTTGCTCATGGCTCCATCGAAATCTCCAGGTTGCCAGGGAACTCGTTGTTTGAAGGATAACATCTCTGACATCAAAGCCCAAGCTGCTGCGAACCATCGTGGTAGTCAGTTAATCCACGGTCTCATCGATGACTACGGCCTTGAAGTGGTGCAGTTCTACAGTAAGTTGCACTATCCCCAGTTGAGGATTAAATATTGACTCAAAAATAGTGGAGGAGATCCAAGGTGCCGCGGAAAGAGCTGTGCGAGACATGCTCCGAACCATCTACAAGTCCACCGACGGTAAGGCTTTGGAGGCAGTCGACTTCATGGACGATGGCACGCCGATTCAGCTCCGAGTCAGCATTGACGAGGCTTCCGGTGGCGCCATCTTTGACTTTGAAGGCACGGGTCCAGAGGCCTATGGTGAGATTCCTCGTGCTCCAGGTTTAAGACGACAAGGCTAACAGACGTCAGGTAACTGGAATGCCCCCATAGCAATCTGTCACTCCGCCATCATCTTTGCTCTGAGGTGCATGGTTAGCATGGATATCCCGCTAAATCAAGGCGCCATCCGACCCATTGACGTCCGCATCCCCGAGTCCTCGCTGCTTCGCCCGTCCGAGGACGCAGCCGTCTGCGCTGGCAATGTCTTGACTTCGCAGCGCATCGTCGACGTCATCTTCAAGGCCTTCAAAGCCGTAGCCGCGAGCCAAGGGTGCATGAACAACCTAACCTTCGGTACTGACGACGAGGAAAATGGCTTTGGATACTACGAGACCATCTGCGGCGGCTCCGGCGGCGGGCCAACCTGGGATGGAACCAGCGGCGTGCACACCAACATGACAAACACACGCATCACGGATCCCGAGGTTCTAGAGCGACGATATCCCGTGATTCTCCAGAAGTTCTGTCTTCGAGAGGGAAGCGGAGGCGCGGGTGCCCACCCCGGAGGCGACGGCATCATCCGCGAATTGGAGTTCTGCATTCCCACCAAGGTTTCTATTCTGAGCGAGAGACGCACGTATGCGCCGTACGGACTCGAAGGTGGCGATGTCGGCGGAAAGGGACAGAATCTCTGGGTCAAGAAGAGTGGACGCGTGATTAACTTGGGTGGCAAGAACACGGCCATGATGGCTGCTGGGGATCGCATCGTCGTCAAGTCTCCGGGTGGTGGCGGATGGGGAACGCCAGGAACCTCGACGTCGACCAGCCGGGATGGTACCGGCGAGACGAAACACAAGTTTGTGGGGGTTGCGAACGGTACAGTCGACATGATTCAGTCAATGGGTGAATCAGCTTGATCGTTGGTTTAGATCAGCAACATGTTTTCATGATAGAGTAGCAGAGCAATGAATAATAGAAAATTGCTTCCTCACACACTTAGACACTGATAAAAGACTTGACGAGAGATCCTTGCTTAGCCCGTAGGATCTCAGCACTGAATGGCAACAGCCAAAGACACGAACTTTGCTTATCAAGATCAGATCAGCGGGGAGCAAGCCTGATTCTGTCCTTTCCTGAGTATCCTAGCTGCATATAGGCAAGGAGACCATGTGATGCTTGGGCCGCAATGCAGAGAGCCCAGTACGTCTACGTCAAATGCCGATATCCCCACCCATGGTGATTACGATCAGGCTTGTTATGGGAGAATCCCCGCAGTACCCATACTCTCCACAGTCTTGAAAACTAGAAGTGACCTTAGTTCTGTGCTGGCTATCGTCATCTCATAACCTAGAGCTACTTTATAGCGTCAAAGGGAGACGAAATGTGTCTCGAACCAGCACATCATGCTGCTTCGTCCCAATGTCGGACTCTTCAAAAAGTCCTCCCACCCAACTTGTGACGCATCACACGGCTTGGTCATCAATGCATCCCAAACTGCCCTCGTGACGATATGTTGCGTTGCGTCGCTTCCTGATCGTCGTAAGGAGCACAGCGAGAGGAGCTCCATGCTCAATTTGCCGCCTCTAACAGGAGGAGCTCCACGCTTCGCTCTGCTTGGAGTGAGATTGGGTGGCGTTCATGCTCCTCCCGTCTCCCAAGCGTCCATCGGCACGGGAATTGCATCTCGGGCTCGATGGGAGCACATGTCCGCTTGAAATCTTCCTCATTCCTTATCGAAGTCTGCGAAATCGGTCTTCACTTCAGCATATAACTATCAACGCCTCCAACTATCGATGCGTCCAACACATCTACACTACCAAACCAGCAACCAAGACTGAGAAAGTCCCAATTGTTACATCAACACTCTCACATCACTTTCCATCCATCATGGCTCCCAGTCTCGACCTACTCCCGGAGTACACACCTCCACCTCCTACCAAGGAGGACCGTGAGTAGTTACTCCTATCGTACCTAATGAACCCCATCTCACCAAAGCACGTCTAGTCGACTATGTGGATCTCGTCAACCTCGATCTTTCCAAGTTCGACGACCCTGCCGGCCGAAAGGAGCTTGCCCAGCAGATGTTTGAGGCCGCTACGGGATACGGATTCCTCACGCTCACGAACCACGGCATCTCGGACGAAACGTACATGCGGCAGATGAAGATTGCCAACGGTGTCATGACTTTGTCGCCGGAGGACAAGGGACCTTACGAAGGTGATTCAAAAGCATCCGCAATCTTAAAAAGAATTTGATCTGACTGTTTCAGTCACCCCCGAGGAAGATGCCCGCGGTCTGTACGTCGGCTTCAAGCCCTCCGGTCCGCTTGGACACAAGGGCGGCTTTCCCAAGCAACTAGACCACTATAACATCCTCGTCCACGACCCCAAGAACCGCCCGCACCCCGAGCTTCTGCGGCCCTACATGCAGGAGACTAACGAGATGATGCACTTCATCCGAACCAACATCCTCGTCAAGCTGCTTAAGCTTGTGGCCATGATTCTCGAGGTCCCAGAGGAGGTTGTGCTTTCTACTCATGCTCCCGGCGGCTCCAAGACCGAGTACATCCGCTACGTGAGTATATACAAGTTCCCGGTTTCTTTTCACCCGCAATGGCTGACTTGACCGTAGATGATGTGTGAGCCCCGTTCAAAGGAAGAGAGCGAAAAGTACCGTGACATCTTCCTGTCCGGACACACCGACTGGGGCACCTTCACCCTGCTCTTTTCGCAGCCCATTGCCGCTCTGCAGGTGCTCTGCCACCACACCGCGAAGTACAGATGGGTCAAGCACCAGCCCCACGGCATCGTCGTCAACTTCGGCGAGGCACTGGAACGCCTGACGGGTGGTCTTTTCAAGGCCACGATCCACCGCGTGGTGCAGCCCCCGGTGGACCAGCGCCACCTTCGTCGCATCGGCGTCATCTACTTCGTCCGTCCCGCGGACGAGAGAGAGCTTGTGCCGGTGGAGAACTCGCCGCTTCTCGAGCGCATGGGAGCAAACACGCCGATGGATGATAGGATCTTCTGCATGGCGGACTACTTGGATGCTAGGAAGCATGGGTGGAAGCGGTACGAGTTTGACCTGGATAAGCCGAGGGATGAGACGAAGCATGCCGATTTCTTTGCAGGGGAGTACATTGATCCTGAGGGGCATACGAGTCTCGGCAAGTTTGACCATGTGCCCAGGGAGAAGTACACGCTTCCTTCTGTAAAGACTTAGGTGTTGAGAGATCTGAGGACAGCGCGCGGGACACATTCGCAAAGAGAACAAGGGTACTTTCAATTTCGTAGCTGGCGGTAAAGGCATACATCGGGAATCGTCAGCAACGCAATCGTACTAAAAATAAAGCCCCGCAACGACGATTTCTTCTTTCTTTCCGCCATGTGCTTTACTTTAGCTCGAACGAAAAGAAATGTTACATTTATAACAAAAAACCAAGCTCGTCTTCCGTAACTCATGAACATCGTCTTCACCGCCGTCAAATTACCCTATAGAACCCATCATTTTCCTTTTCAATTGACGAACTTGTCCCAACCCTGTTCATTCCAATCGTCGGGACAAATCGCCGAAGCAACCAACCCCCCATCTATTTGCTTCACTACCCAGCAAATCGCACGGAACATGGACTTCTACACCTTCCTCGGTGAGCATCCTCCGCTATCCCAAGGTCTCGCCCAAGTAAATGATTAGCGTCTGCCAAGTGGATATCGGCTAAGGCCCGAAATCTTGCGTCCTTATCTCCCTCGCGTATGTTCCATCTCCACCGTGCTATCTCCTCGTATGAGGCCAGAAAACACGCGCAGATATGCGGCGGACAGGAGACTCCAGTGCTTGAAACATGGTGTGATACTAAAACAAAGACCTATCTCAGCCTCCCGTTTCCCTGCTTCTCGCAACCCAGATAGCCCTGAACTCTCGCGGCCGTCTCGCCGTACCGTGCGCTGACACTGGGAGGAGCGCCTCCCAACGCACAGTCGCCGCCAAGGGTCCTCGTTCGCTGCTTATCAGCCGATCTACTGAGCTTAGATCGCCTCCTGGTCTGTTCCGCAGGCCCCGCGCGCGTTGCCCCGGATTCTCGTCCCCTAACAGCCCGGAATACCACCCTCGCGCGTCGTCTGGGGTGTCAGCCGTTGAGCTATCAGAGAGGAGCGCCTCTCTGCTAGTGACGTGGTCGCAACCCAGCTTGCCTATCGAAATTGAGAACCACCCATGATCCTTACTCGTCTGGGCTGTATAGTAGCAACGGAACTCATCGCCTGCACAGCAGTTATAAGTACGGAGGCCCGAGGACGTGACAAGGAGGGTAGCACAGCATCTCTCGATCTCCCAATCGCCATTGATCGCCAGTTGTACAGTGAGAGTGGTTTCATCTCGACGACAGGATGTTCGCCAGGTTGCAAGAGTACTTCCGGGGCAACCCTAGGTCCGCGTTGGAGAAGAAGCTGGTGTTCAAACTCGATGTC
This sequence comes from Neonectria faginata, assembly GCA_030864175.1. NCBI lineage: Eukaryota > Fungi > Ascomycota > Sordariomycetes > Hypocreales > Nectriaceae > Neonectria > Neonectria faginata. The sequence continues at coordinate 2,426,935 of JAULBG010000006.1, read as the reverse complement.
TTCATTCTGACGTTTTGTTGTTTGGCCTACTTCATGTGAGTACTGGATTGGTGTGAAAACGGGTGGCTCTTTGCTGACCTTTCAGGAATTACCTCGATCGATCCAACATTACACAAGCGTATGTCTCGGGCATGAAGGAAGACCTCAACTTCAAGGGCGCTGAGCTCACTGTCATCAACTCGATTTACCAAACTGGGTACATGATGTGAGTATCCGCATGGTAACCTCCCGGAGTCGTCCTAACACTATACAGTGGAATTGTCCCGAACAACTTGCTGCTCACCCGCTTCCGCCCAAGAATCTTCTTCCCCCTGATGATCGTAATCTGGGCCTCTTTCACCATGTGCACAGCTGCTGCCCGACGCCCCGAGGACATCATGGTCATCCGCTTTTTCCAAGGATATTCCGAGTCCTGCGTCTTCGCCGGGACGCATTTCCTCCTTGGGTCGTGGTACACCGAGGAGGAGCTCGGCAAGCGAAGCGGTATCTTCACTGGCTCTGGCCTGGCGGGTGGCATGTTTGGTGGATTCCTCCAGACGGGAATCCATAAGTCGATGAATGGGCTTCACGGGCTTCCGGGTTGGCGATGGCTGTTCATTGTGAGTTGAAACTACTCTTAGAGCTCGTATAGTTCTATTGCTGACATTTTTCCTCTACGTAGATCGACGGTATCATCACTATGCCTGTTGCTGTCTATGGATACTTCCTGTTCCCGGATACTCCCGCCACGACAACGGCGCCGTATCTGTCCCTGGAGGAAAGACAGCTGGCTATTGCCCGCGTCCCCATCTCCGAGGATAAGCCAATTCTCGACAAGGCCTTCGCCAAGACCGTCTTCAGCTCGTGGTACTTTTACGCCTTTGCCCTTCTCTGGATCCTGGGCAACTGCTCCGAGGCGTTCAGCTCGCAGACGCTCCTGAATCTGTACATGCAGGCCCACCCCACCATCACGTACTCGGTGTACCAGATGAACAACTATCCCACGGGAGTCCAGGCCGTCGGTATCGTCTCGACGCTTCTGTGGGCTTGCTACACGGATATATACGGCCGGAGATGGATCACGGGATACTACAACGCCGTCGTTGGAATCGTCACGTCCATCATCATCCTGGTCCCCAGCACGACTACCGCGGGTCACTTTGGAGCGTACTACTGGGCCGGATCCATCTACTGCTGCCAGGCGACCTTCTTTGCGTGGGCAAACGACACTCTTCGAAGCAAGCCCCCGGCAATGCGAGCCGTGGTCATCGGGACCATGAACTTTTCCGGAAACTTCTTCCAGGCGTGGTGGCCGCTGATCTTCTACCGTGCTAACGCGGCGCCCAAGTTTACGGTTAGTCCCATGCAGCTCCTCCTTTGTTCGCGACTCAGTTCCAGCTAACGGCTTCACTAGCGCGGCATGTACTGCATGATTGTTGTGTGCAGCTTACTCGCCATTTGGGTTACTGCCATGGTTTGGTACGAGAGGCGGGATAAGAAGCAGGAGGCCATCCTCGAGGGATTGGCGGTTGGTGATGCTGCGGATGTGAAGGTTGTGGACGACGAGACGATGGATCCTGACAAGAAGGTGTAGTTGAGTTCGCGCTGTAACTGGTCATGAACCCGGTGATGTTGGCCTTGGGCGCTAATATCCTAGGGTGTTGGTGGACTGGAGTACACGGTATCTATCCTTCACATCGTATCCTACCAAGTGCTTTATATATATTTTGTCTCATTCTCCCAAAACCCAGTCTTCATCTCTCATCTAGATCCTCATCGCCTTGATGTCCCAACAAACAAGATGATTCATGCTTCATGCTTTATCCCCAGCCTCCCTCGCCCGGGACTCTAATCGTAGCCACGTCGCCCACGTCTTATCTCCGTTCTCCAACACTCATCCATGAACTACTACCGGGAGGAGCCCCGCCCCTCCGCATCACCTCCAGCAAGATACCTTATCTCCGGTCTTGATTGGCCTCGCTGGTCAGATACCATGACACACTCTCTCCCCGCGTCCATCGGCCCAAGCCAATGGAAGCGACAGCGTTACAACGTCCATCTGTAGCAGTGCGCTCTCCACAAAAAGATAACGCTTCGCGGAGTTGCAGCCGTGGAAGACCCCGGCCATCTAGTCTATCTCCATCGCAGCTGTGTCAACCCGACCGCGACAGGGTTCTCCGTGCCGGGCCTGTTTCCATCGTAGCTTCCCCTCACATTTTGAATTGGCCCTTCTGGCTCATGTCGCGATCCAAGACGCCACCAAGTCGCATCTCACCAGAAGTCGCAAACCTCAGACTCACTCGAAAATGACACCGACCATGGAGGCTTCTCCAACACCGGCCGCAGCGCCCAATACCGCCCTGAGGCCTTTTGCGTGCCCGGCTTGCTCTAGTCGCTTCACTCGACTAGTACGACATCCTATGCCATTTGACGCCGTGAAAAAGCTGACAGCAAGAAGGAAAATCTGAACCGACACACCCGATCAGGTATGTTACGTGGAAAGTGGCCAGATCTCTCAGCTAACACGTTCTTAGTTCATCGGGAATCTAATCAGAGGCCATTTCCATGTCCACACTGTGACGTCGCATTCTCAAGAAGGTCAGTCGGCCACCCTGTCTACTGCGATCCCGAATACTGACACTTACGCAAGTGATTTGAGAAAGAGGCACGTCAAAAAGTCTCACAAGCGGTCAACCTCACCCAAATCACCTCTAGAAACCGTCAATCAGCGCAACCCGACGATCGAAGATGTGAGAACGATGCTCCCCCATCAAAGCCCGTATCTAATCTTGTGATGCATTAGACACCAGAACAAACACAGGATTTCTTTTCTCCCCAGGATATCTCATGGCTCTTCAAACTCCCACAGTACATTGTCGCCTATTTTGAACGGTTTCATCCCACGTTACCTGCCCTGCACTGGCCAAGCATTGACATGGCCACCACACGAGAGCCATTGCTTCAGGCCATCGCCTGTATCGGAGCTGTATACCATTCTCCAGGCCATAAATCCAGCCTGGTACTTTTCGAGGCCGGGTTGAAGACTCTTGACCAATATGTTCGTACATGCCATTTCTTCCGCATCATAACTGCGCTTGAATCTAACCAGCTTAAGACCAGGGAAGATCGCTCCAGGTTTCGCGAGGTCTGGGTAATCCAAGCCTATCTACTCTTTGAGTATTTTGCGATATATAGCTGTCAGGAAGATTTGTTTCCCAGAGCGTTGTGCGTGCATCGAAAGCTCGTTGATGCTGCAAGAGAGTTCCAGATGCTTCAGGACGGCGCTGCGTTGAACAGTGGAAGCTCCGATACCTCGATGGATCGCAATGACGGGTTGGAGACGGAGGAAAGTCGATGGAAAACCTTCATTGAGAGTGAATCACAAAAGCGGTCAGTTAAAAAGACATCAGCGCCTGTCAGGATGGAAGTTAATGCTCCTACAGAATCATCTACTCGCTCTACTACCTGGATTCTCAAATATCCGTCAGCTGCAACATCAGACCACTCCTCTCTGCACTCGAGCTCAAATATGAACTCCCTTGTCCAGACAACCTCTGGGCCGCGACCACCGCCAGCTCTTGGGGCTTGCTTCTCCAGGTCCAAGATTCGTCCTTTAATATGAACGAAGAGGACGACTACGAAGGAAATCCCGATCCACGACCCGCCCACGGAGACCTTTACGAGTGTCTCATGCACTTGATCCATCCTAATCGCACCGTGGGACAACCTCTCGGACTGCTCTGGTATTCACCGTTTGCGTCACTCATTTTGATCATTCAGATGCAGATGATGATCCGCGATATGACTATGGCCAGCGTTTTCTTCTCCTCCAACGTTAACCCAGGATCAACGAGACATAACCTGTTGGGTGCCCACTCAATGAACCGTTTCGTTGACTAACGTTTCTGAAGGTCAATGATATCAGAGGAAAATCGTGCGCAGATCTTCCAAGCACTTCATAGCTTAGCAGGTATCTATCTCCCTTTTCCGAATACCTATGATTGGGGCTAAGATGATTGCAAGATCTCATTCCCAAGCTTGAGACTCTCAACTTCTTGGACGATACGGCAACATTAGGCATTGACGATGCCGCACAAACTGACAGGGGAAATAAGACTCTCTGGCATTCCGTGTGGATTGCGTGGCACTACACGGCCCTAACCTTGACTCATCAAGATGCTCTTCTTACGACTGGAATAGTAGAACCCAGTCTACCAACTGCAATATCCAGTAAGTCCTTAAAGGCTAGATCCATCGCATCAATATTAACAGTTGCTAGCTTGTTGGGAGCTTGGCAAGCCTCGAGCAAAAGATCATCGAGATGTTTACAATGACAGAGACTTCATTCGAATAGTATATTCACACAGACCTTAACTATTCTTTGACATAGACTTACACTGTGGATAGGTTGATCACTTGGAGCAGCTGATCGAGTCGATGAATACTCCTACGATAACATCCACATCGCGAGACGGCACCTCGTTCCAGTGCCAAGAAGACCCTTTCATGACGATGCTAGGATTCAAGGCATGTATCATGGGATGGCGCGTGGTTCGCTTGATGGCGCTCAGTGTAGAACACAAACTCTTGACAGGAGAGCTACCAGTAAAAGCGAGCACATCTACGTCTCTGGCCCGCGTGGTTCTAGCTAGGCTCATGGACGCAATCGCTTCTGGGGGGGAGAGCTTCATTGACGGAACTAGCTCTGACTCTCGATACCTGCACTGGGCGACGAAAGCGTTTTCACTGCGGGATACGTGGCCGACCGGATCATGGATGGTGGCTGTGTTTCAAGAAACACAGCGTGAGGTAGTATAGACACCACGTCCTAGGTGTAGTTGAATCATTGTCAAGATAAACCACCTATAGACCATCGTAATCGGGGTAAGTTCCACCAGCCTCATCCCGAATAACATTATCTCCCAGGATCTTTGTAAAGATGGGATCGGACCTTAGCCTCATGTAGTACTCGTGCACGATGGGATGCTTAGCCGCCCATGCCTTTGTGAAAACCTGCGAATATGTGTTAGAAGATTTAATCGTCATTGATCGTGCTTGAAGACTTACAAACTGGTAGCCTCTCGCGAGACCAGATACGACGAACAAGTCCGCAATCGTCAGAGTGTCGCCAACGAGAAACGTCTTTCCTGAAATCTCCTTCTCGACCGCCCTGACCGTGAGCTCGCAGTTCTCCTCCAGCTGAGCCAAGATCTCTGGACTAGAAGGGGCGCGCCCGATGATGGGGTTGATCCAAGCCATGATAGGCGGCAACAACTCATAGTCTGTGAAGGACGCCCATCGCAAACAGGTCGTCTCCTCGCGGAGACCTGACCCGAGCAGAGTAGTCTTCGGGTCTTGCTTTGCCACTGAGGTCACATCCGCATTAGCAAAAATAACACCACGGAGCCAGACTAGGACACGCACAGAACCACGACACAGCGATGTTCTCGTAGACGCAGAATCCATCGGCAGTCTCCAGCGCAGGCACCTTGCCGGGGTGAAACTTGGACAGGTACTCCTCGCCCACTCCGCCACGGTCGGTGTAGATCTTGATGGGAAGGGCTGTGACAATCTCGACATCCAGTTTAAGTAGCTCCGCGATGTACAAGACCATGGTCGAGCGCGGGGCCTTGGGGTAGGTGTAAATCTTGCCGAATGACATTTTGGACGTGTTGTTTTGCTTTGGAACTAGAGTAAAGAGCTAAGGACAGAGTAACATCCAGTGTAGTGCCTATACCTATACATATACATGACCCGGTGTACAGGATGTGATCGCTAATCACACGGTTGTCAGCTGCATTGAGGAGCTCATGGTTCACTCCGCAGGCCAAGAGCTTCATCCGCGTCAAGAGGAGCTCCTCCCAGCTCCGCCTTTTGTGACATCTGTTATCGAGCACTAATTCGGGAATCGCTTATCAAGCACATTTGAAGGATTCCTTAGTCTATCACTCCAATCCAATCCTCTTCCATCTTCTGCTTTTGATTGCTGCGGTTGACTTTATAACCTTCTGTCCCAGTTCTCCGAAAAGTATTAGCTTATCACATTAAAGCTAAGTACCCATAAGCGAAATCATCCGCAACTGCAAAATGTCTTTTAAGTAAGAAACGCCTTTGAACTAATCTGCGCGTTGCTAAACGATTTAGATACATCTTGGTCACCGGAGCGACTGGGTTTGTTGGCGCCCATGTCGTGGATTGTCTCCTGAGAAAAGACTTCAAGGTCCGAGCTGTGGTACGATCTAAAGCAAAAGCATCGCGGATGCTGGACTCGCACAAGGAACTTTCTGATCAATTGGACTTCTATTACATCGATGATCTCACAACACCTGGTGTTTTCCACGATGCCATGAAGGATATAGACGGGATCATCCATCTCGCGAGTGTGAGCATTCCTCCGTATCTCTTGAAGTGAATTCACTGACCAGCTGAAAACTAGCCGCTGAACTATCAAGTGGCAGACAAAGAAAAGGAACTCATAGTTCCAGCTATCCAAGGCGTTCGGTCATTAATGGAGGCCAGCAAGGGCAGCGGAGTGAAGCGAATCGTCATGACCTCCTCGTTTGGCGCTGTTCTTGACATGGGCCGGAAAGAAACCGACCCTTGGACTTATTCTTCCGCAGACTGGAATCCCATCACCTACAGCGAGGCCGCAGATCCAACGGCAACACCACAAGACGCGTATCGGGGATCCAAGGTCTTTGCCGAGCAAGCCGCGTGGGATTTCGTCAAGACCGCAAAGCCCCAGTTCGACTTGGTCACACTCTGCCCCTCGATGATCTTCGGCCCTGTTGCGGGTCATTTAGACTCCCCACAGGATCTAAATGAATCGAACGGTTTGCTGTGGAAGGTAGCAACTGGTGGTCCGTCGAGTTCGCTGCCTCCCGCGAGGTTTAACTTCTGGATCGACGTGAGAGATCTAGCAGAAATCCATGTACAGGCCCTGCTTAACCCAAATGCTGGTGGAAATCGTTATGTTCCTGTTGCGCCCGAGAAGTTCAACTATCAGCTTGTGTCGGGGATCATGATGCAAAACGTACCAGAAAGTTCCAAGGGCTCCGTGTCGAGAGGACAGCAAGATATTAAGCACCACATCAACGTGGATACGGAGGACATGAACAAGGACTTTCCAGACGTAAAGTACAGAACCCTTGAGGAGACCGTGGTCGACTTTCTAGAGCAAGTGCTGCCGGTTGGCGCCTCTTAGGTACATAGCAGGAGATAATACAAGGCCAAAATTGACTGCAGGCTATCTAGTACGTCAGACGTATTACAGATATGCGTTGAAACGATCCTTGTCCTGGCGTCTCTCCGGAATTGAGTCTCTCCGTCGTAGATTCTCCAGCCGGTTGGTTCGTTGTTGAAACTGAGGAAATCTCATCGACTGGCGTTTTAAGATTTTCGACCCGTGCACTATCTGCGCGGCGGCTCCAAGAGATAGACGACTCTGAGACTCGCCATCATCATGGGGTTCCTTTGCTTTCCGCTTCACTCTTCTCGACGACCGGAACTCGCACGGGTGATTCTCAGCAGTACACCGCCTGTAGACCTGCGGCTGTTCGGCAAGTGGCTCACAACGAGACTTGCGTCGACGACAGCGCTCACAAGAAAGATAGGCGCGGCGATGCTTTGAACCTGGAGTGAGCTTAGTTGGTAGGTGGGTAAGAAGCCAAGTTGGGAGACGGTGTTTCCTTACTGGTCTCCCATTGGCGTGACGGAGGACTATGTCAGATGCCCTGCTTGTTCCAGCTTGTGCTTAAATATTTTCATAATTCTCGAGAGTCTATCATACGCTCGACAGCGTCGTTAAGCTTGAGCTCATCTTGTTCGTGATGGTATCTGTACGAAGTAATAGTTTTCGGTTCAAGACTCCGCCCCTTGCAATCCATTTGTCCAGATTAGCTTAAGGTCAAGGCTAGTTTTCCGACGATTTTGCAGAATATTTCATTGATTGACAAGGAGTATCTCCTTGAGTTTTAAGTATGATTAGACTTAGACTTGGGAGCCAATGTTAGGGACGTAATGGCTCACTAACAACACTTCGACTTACAGTACTTAGCTTCTATCAGTATCATGGCTAATTGATATCCCTGCAGTTGATTAAGTTGTTTAAGTGGATAGTTCAGTCTTCGCTACGGAATCAGATTCTGCTTTCTTTATCGGGAATTGGCAAACGGCTTGGGCGTATATTTGCCAATACGATAAACGGAATAAAGATTCCACTCACAAATTCATCCTACATGAAGCCTCGTTATTGAACCCTGCAACTGAATCAATCCGCGCTCACCTTTGGATCCACCTTACTCATCCATCGAGTCATAATCCTGCAGCTCTTGGCCAGTCCTCCTGTAATAAGACGCTCGCCTCCTCTCCCTCCTGGCTGTATCGAGGCTTGACATTATGACACCACTCCTCCTCTCCCTCCTTCCGTGTTCCATCCTCGTTGAACACTGTACACTCTATATCTACTCTCCTGCCCTCTAGCCAGGAAGGTCCGTCGCGCAAACCCCCGTGGTAAGACCGAGTCCAGTCCCCAGCGCGAAACCGCACCATCTTCAGTTCCTCGCCGACCTTGGCCGCCCGGAGGCGCTTGAACATCTCTCTCGCGCTAGAGGGCTCAAGTAGTGGGTGGACGAAGTATTTGGGTCCCGTGTAAGCCCCGGTGTATTCATCGTTAAGCCGCTTCCGCCCACATTCAGTCGCTAGCTCGAAATAAATTGTTAGGCTCGTCAACTTCGGTAAGCGTGTTGCTAGGGCGTCGAGCTTGGCGTGGGGCCAATAGTCTGAGTCCTCACGGTTGAGGTCGATGGTTAGGTCCTGAAGCTCCGGCGCTGGCGTACCGAGCTGCTGAATCTGATCGATGGAGAGCGTGGGCTTCAATTTGTACCTCAGCTCCGAGTTGCGCCACTCCAACTGCTTCAGCGTTTGGCCGTGATGCTGCAGAATCTTGTTGAAGACGTCTTCGTCGCACGAGCTGTTATCCAGCCAGGTCAAGTTGGTCAAAGAGGACGGTGGAAACGCGAGGATGAAGTCCCGAGCAGGCGGTGTTTTAGGAAGCGTCGTAGCCCCGAAGTCGATCCATGGCCCCCCAACAGTCAGCGAGCGAAGGCTTGGGAGCGCGGCCGGGAGGCGGTTGAAGAGGGCGTCGCCCTTTGGTGTCGGATGGCGAGTCTCCTTAATGGCGAGGGTATGAATTTGGGAAAAGTCCATGGCCTCGAGCCACAACTCTAGGTTCGTCTTAGTTCGCTTCTCAGGGGACAGTTTGCTCGCGTTGTACCACCTCAAGGCGTTGCCCGACGTCACCCACCAGCTTCCAATGAGCCGGAAGCACGTGTAATCAATATCCCATAGGACGTTGTAAACCCATGACTCCCAGCTGGGACGATCCAACGGCCACGCCCCATCCTTGTTAGACCAAATGGGGCAATGACGTTGGATTACTTCCCAGTCACGCCCGTCGAAGTCGTATGACTCGAGCTTGAGTACGCGCAGAGACGAAAGGTAGCGGTCGCTACCATCGAGGTTGAAGGGCAAATTGTAGCGTCGGGGAAAGTTGGAGCAGCCAAATACGGAGGCATACAAGTCAAGCTCAACGATGTGCGAACACGTCTTCATGCCCGTGTGAACCGCATCATGCGTACCGAACGGGGTGCTAGTTGGCATGACTGCTTTTATTTTACTCGGGCAGGGTGATTCCGGTGTCCATTGAGCACCTCTGACAGAGACCTTAGTCCGCATAGCAAGATAAAGGAGAAGAAATATAGGCTTTGGCGATATCTTTTTAAGATCAGCCCTGAGGCGATATTGGCAGAAGGGAATGGAAAATGATACTGGCGAAGGTTGGGTGAAATAGTTGGTGGTCGTATGATGGAAGCCTGCTGACGCCACGGTCACGTTTTCTTGATACGAAGATCTTGGCACCTACAACCAACTGGCCCACAAACATTGTTGGCCAAACGAACCCAAGAAGTATGTCAAATGGGAGTTCGCATCAGTCCACCTATATGAGAATCGCATCGCAGCAGTAGATAGTGTTCTCGACTTTAGTAATTGGTAATCTGAGTGGTTTACTGCTTCAAAACTCTGCTCCGCCCTAACGCAGATTTATGGTTGGAGTGCGCCCACAGTCAAAAAGAGAACCGTGTCCCATAAGTGCAGAAGAGGCCAATGTCAGAGACCAGGCATTCGTTCAACACCCAATATCTCGCACCAAGCCTCGGGTCGAAGAGACATAAATTGATGTGCTTGGCGTCCATCCAAGCAAGGTTGTCACTGCCAGATATCTGAGACGCACCCTAATAGCAAGACTGTTGTGCAGTTGATCCAGCAGATAACGGTACCTCAACCTTCTGAATAGTTCGATCATTATGATCTCTGTCTAGCGCGACAAGAGCTAGCCTGTCAGATTCGGCAGGATATTATGCTGTCCCTCACTTTAATACTGCGTGCAGAACCACTCATGCTTCAACACGTCCTGCGCACTAAGCCATTCTTCCGGCCGGTACCTCAGCAGCCTCTCCAGCAGCTCCGCAAATGTCGCAGCCTCGGGTTTTGAGATGAGCTGAAAGCGCGGATGGGCGCAGCCCTGTCCGGTACAGTCGTGGCAAGTGGCGAGTTTCTTTTGGATAGAACGACCGCGAGCCCGACACATGTATCTCCGTCGTCCCCCAGATCCAGGTCATTTTGAGACATGCCGTTTTCGAATTCGTTGTCCGATACGGAGTAGTATTGTATCCACGGCGCTGGGGGTTCCCCCAGGATAGACGAAATCTCATTCATGTAATCCTCCTTGCGGAGCCCAACCAGCTGGAACACATTGAACAGCCGCCGACCAAGCCGAATCTCGTACAAAGTACAGCCCAGAGACCAAAGACCCATGGCCGTGCTACAAAAGCTATCAAAAACAATTTCTGGCTCCCCAAGTAGCGAGAGCAATTGCTCCTCGTCTAGGCCATCGAGATCCTTTAGCTGTAGAAGAATGTTTGAGGGGCGGAAATCTGTGGTTTACGATTAGTATGGTGAGTCTAGAGGGGCATTTCCATACCTGACGTACCTCCATGGCAGATGCCGCGACTATGTAGTGTAGCCAATGCCTCAACCGCCTGTCGTGACACACTTTGAAGATCCCCAATCGCTGTCTCTTCATCAAACAAGTCTGCTGCATCTCGCACCGTTGGCCCAAGTACAGGATAAACAAGGCATATGTGTGTTCCGCTCGGGCTTTTGCTGGTGAAATTCTTCAGAGACATAAGTTTTGCCCAACCGGGAGCTTATTCATGCTCTCTGTCGTTAGGTCGCCAGACAGCAGTTGCCAGTACCATAATCGATGGAATGACAGAGCAGCTGGTAAGTGCATACCTCGCATCATGTGTTTGCTCTAGTATATCATCGAAGATCTCGAAACCTCTCGTCTTTCTCTGCGAAGCAGGTGCCTTTGCTTCCTTCGTTGCGTTCGGGTTTACTTCTGACGTCGCAACACGACCAAAAGCCAAGACAACCGACTGCCTCTGTTTCTTCGCTGCGCTGATCCTAGTTCTGCGACGAATCGGTAGTTTGTGCTTCTCAAAATTCAGGCTCGAGGAAGCTTCCAGTCGAGCACACTGGCAACGCAATCATCAGTGATGACCCCGATTAGTTGTTCTGTGCCTAACTCAGAATACTGTTCCACGGTACCTTCCTGCAATGTCTGGTTGCTTTGGTGAGAGAATAGCTTCGGACTCTGCTCGGAGCATATTCTGGACGTTTCGGAACTCGTCCTCTCTTCCAAAGGGTGGGATCGGTGTAGAGATGACTCGCTCCGTTGGCGCTTTAAAGTCTTCTTCCGGTATAGGCCATGGTCTTCCTCCCAGTGTGAGACAATGGACTCATACACCAACTCGCTTAGTGCCTCCGCTGTCTTCGATGGCGGTAACTGATCAACCCCTCGGTGTAGATCCAAGCTGCCCTCAACTGCTTTCAGATAGCTGTCAGTGGCCGATGCCCTCTTTCCTTCGTTGACTAGTTTTTCAATAGTCAACCAGAGACTTGGTTGACCATGATGGTCCTTCTCTGTGATTATGACCTTCTGCCCCGTCTCAATCTCGACTAGGAGCTTTCCAACCTTCAGAAATATCGACTCCCCTAATAGATTTGCATAATCCGAGACATTTTCCGCTCGTCGGGATTTTGCTTCGGTGCACTCCATGTAGGAAGGAATTCCGTCAAAAACCTCTGAAATCTCGTTTGATTGGAGCAAAAATATTTTGTCAATAGACCAGCTGTCGTCCGTCCACTTGCAGTTGAACAGGTGTATAAGACACCACGAAAGATCCAGGGTAATCTCTCTCTTCTCAAATAATGTGAATCTCTTTGACATCGACAGGTTCAAGACGTGTGAAGAAAGCGTTGTTGCTCAAGGAGTTGCCCAAGACTCATACTCGAAACGCCGTTTTTTTGTCGAGCATAGCCCCCGATTTTACACAATCTCTAGTTTATCAGTTACAACTCGAGTAATTTATTATATCGCATGGATTTGATGGTTGTCTCGCATAGATTGGCCAGGTCACTGTGTCTGACCTGAGCATGGCCAAGGTCAACGTCACTGCAGGCATTAGCTTGGTTAATACGAAAATTACTCATGTAAGCGGGGCCTCAGAAACATACCCAGTAATGTATTCAACCTCTTGCCATGTTTTCGGGTTTCCGCAACCAGAAAGATACACCGAATCAGGCCTTGGCTTGGCTTCTTGCCAGGTACGGCCGGCAAGTTGTAGTAGCATCCGGTGCCGTACTTTGCTCTTGCACTGAGCCAGTTGGTTCTGTATCGTGCTGAGTAATAGCTCAGTCCTTCTTTTGTGGTGACTGTCAAGCCGTGAAACTTTGGGTTTGGCCTGTCCAGCGCATGTGTCGATCGTCGAAGTCGTGCTCTGAACTGTGCTTCCATAGACTTGTTGAAAGACTCTAAAGCTGAGACGATGGAGCTAAACAGTTCTTCATCAATGAGAGGAACAACATCCAAGTCCTTGAAACCACTATTCATCCGTTATAGATGATTGTGCTCCTTGGCTGCTGCTTCTAAGAAGCAGAACAAGTCAACTGTCAAGAGCTTGTCGGGAAACGGAACCACTTTGTTGATCTGGGCCTTGAGAAGAGATGCGGCATCCTCGCTAAGTTCTCTGTGGGTCGGGACAATAAAAGCAAGTGTCTCTAGCTCGTATTAGGGGAATTTGAGGTCGTTTCTTAAGTTAGACAAGGGATCGTCGGCGGTTGTGTTCTGCAGCGCCGATTCTACGGCAGTGACCAATCAAGGGTGTACCACCTGAACCACACGCCATTCAGCTAAATCGCATACGCGCATTACAAGACATGAGCGCTTTCATGGATTACAGAACGGCTGAGATGTTCCAGTTGTGAAAGAAGAAGAGTTAGAAATGAGGATGCTTCGTAGAAAGTTACGGCAGAATCTTTCAGCATCACTTTTCCAGGCGACATCAAAACAGGCTAAGCCGCACGTGATCGGTGCGGGGGAATCACAAATGAGGGATTATCAATAGTCCGATAGACGAGCCTCGTTGGAATGACGTGTGCCTCCGAAATACTTATTGCTGTATGAAACTCGGTCAAGTGGATTCTTCGTACTTACTCTGCATCCCAGCGCGCGCCTCGCCACAAGCCTACACGAATTCTTTTAGTCTGCCTCCTTTTCAATTGACAGACACCAGAAGTGCGGATTCTATTCAACGGCGTGTATGTTCGGTTACACAGAGTGAGCCAGGAGTCCGGTCCGCCAGTCGTTGACGAAGCTTCTCGAATGGTCGATTTCCAACAATGAGCCAAATTGGCGGACCGTGGAAATCGAGGACCCATTTTCTCTCTGGCAATGAAATGTGATGGACTATCTGCCAGGTGTTTACGCGATGTCGAACCCTCAGACAACCTTAGGGTTCACGAAGCGTCAATATCCACAATAAGGATCACAAAGGACTATCAAGCTCGTTTCAGTGCCTGGTCTTTTGTACATGGGGATTTTTGCAGACGGAAAGCTGTGTCTTGACCGCCGTCTGAGCGAGAAGGTCAAAATCCAAAGCAGCATCGTGAAAGTCCTGGACGTCCTGAATCGGAATCTTCAGAGCTGTACGTCCATTTCCATTCTAGTTTCTAGAACAAACAAATCAACTCCGGCATTGTTACTAACTAGTTACTTTAGTTGCTGAGATCTTGGAGGTGAATAGCGGATCTTACACTTCACCTGAGCAGCCTTCGAATGACCGGTCACAAAGTCCAAGTCGGACTTGCACCAGAAAGTCTTCCAAACCACATGGTGCAGTCGATGCTAGAAACGCGATTTTACGCTACTGTATCGGCAAGAACGTCAAAAGCAGCTAGCCCGTCCAGTATACTCCGTTGAACTACAGGTACCAGAAGAAGAGTCCGCTAGTCAGGAAGTCACCACGACGCCACCTGTTGCCGGCCCTAATCCTGTGATTATTGTTAGTCACGACGATGTGCAGGATACAGTTATTACTCGGGCAAATTCATGGGGAAGCAAGCCTTCAACGCTCAAGACGGACGAATTTCGCCAAAGGTTGAATACCAAGGAAAATGTGACGGTTATTCCCCATTCCAGAACATTTATTCATTGCGGTTACAGCTATTTCTTCCTGAGCATAGCATAAAATAAACATATTTAATGTTAGGATTGGTATTTAGGATCATTTAGGGTATAGTTTTTAGTTAAGTTAGGATATATATAGTTTAGGTCATAGATTGATTGATCTTGGTACATATCACTACTGTCTGTTATAAAAATTAGGTTCCATGGTGTTCCATTCATTTGCACCAGTACCTTTCACTTGAAATACCCCTATCATTCGTCGAATACCTTCCCGGGATTAAGTATCCAGCTAGCTTAGATGTAAATAACTAATTCAGCAAATTGATCGAGGATGGACTCACTATGGGTCAAGCGCTTCCTTGAGCGCTTTCATGACGCCAATAGTGGCAGGACCCAGTTCCTTTTCCAGACAATGCTACCAATTGTTAGTCGTAGAACATGCGCGTTGAGATGAGGAATGCATACCTTCTTTCCAAGCCCGATTCCATGCTCTCCCTGTGACAAGAGATATTAGTTAAGTAAATCCAACGTGACACGGTCTCATTACAGTTTGTTCTTACCGAGACGGTGCCCTCCATCTCCAATGCCCGATCCATCATGGCATGAATACAGTCCTCAACAGCCTTGCACTCCTCTTCATGATCCGGCCTATACATGACGACTTGGTGGAAGTTTCCATCGCCGACGTGACCCAGGACACTAGCAAAAAGGCCCAAACCCTTGGCTCTCTCCTTAGAAATGTCTATCTTCTGTTAGCTCCCATTCTAGTTGACCTTATTTCACCTACCAATCAGCTCCGTCATTCGTGATAGCGGCACAGCTACGTCTGTCGACCAAATCTGAGTACCTTCGGGTCGAGCGGCGAGGTTAGCCCAGAGCGCTTGTTTTCGAGCCGACCAAAGGGACTGCATCTGCGATTCCGTAGTGGCCGATTCAAAGGAATGGCAGCTCTTGGACTTTGCGATTTTGTGCGCCAAATGCGTGCTGTCCTCTACCGACTTCTCTGACCCAGAGAACCTCAACTTCAAGTCAGTAAAGCACCATCTTCTCGGCGCGTGAAGCCTTACTTTAGGAAAAGCGTGGGCAATTCTTCCCACATCCGGCCACCAGCTCCCCCGCTCTTGTTGATCACCTGCATCTGAACCTCGTCCATCAACTCCAAGGCGGCAAGTGGAACGCCACGACGCATCATCGTGAAGGCAGCGTCTGCGGCTTCCTTGACAGTGGAGAAGGTGGCTGTGGCTACGCTGAAACTCTCGGGGATAATTGCAAGCTTCAGGGTCACCTCGGTAATGATACCCAGAGTGCCTTCGGATCCAGTGAAGAGGGCTGTGAGGTTATACCCGGCAGATGTCTTGCGAGGCCGATGCCGGGTCTTGATCACGGATCCATCAGAGAGAACTACGGTCAGATTGACGACATAATCCTTCATCGTCCCGTATCGCATGGCGTTCGTGCCGCTACAGTTTGTGGCCACCATACCTCCAATGAGCGCCGTTGGACTCGGGTCAAGAGGCAGAAACAGGCCAGTTTCTTTGATCTTGTCATTCAGACTGGCCCAATTGACTCCCGGTTGCACCACAACGTCCATATCCTCGGGGTGAAACGCAACGATCTTGTCCATGCTCGACATGTCCAGGCAGATACCCGAGTATGGCGAGCTGAAGTTCCCCTCGACGCTGGATCCTGCTCCGTAGGGGACTATTGGCACTTTGTACTTTGTGCATATTTTTGCAATCGCTGAGACATCTTCAGTCGTCTTGGGGCGTACAATTGCCACGGGACGCACATCGGTGTTGGATGTAGACCATTCGGAATAGCCGTGGTCCTCCAAGTCGTCCTTGTCAACGCTGACGCCGTCTTGTTCAAGGTACTGTCGGATCTCATCGACCGCCTTCAAAATATTAGCATGTTTTTTGTTACAGGGTCGATGATCAACCTGCCTTTATCGTGGTGCCAACATCAGCATACTTGGCCTGAGCTAAAGGACGGCGTTGTGTGTCCGAAGCCCTCCACCTTGGGATTGATTCGTTCCTCGGTTCTGGAGATTTCCAAATATGCCCTACAGAAACAGCAGTCATACCTCCGATCAGAACTCCCACGGCTATGTAGGCGAGAGGGTGTTGGCGTTGCTGATTTCGAGATCTGTCCGCCAGAGTCGATGACGATAGACCGCGAATTGGCGGGGCGTATTTGCGAATTGACTGATATCGAGGCCATCGCATCGAGAACACGAGCGTTTGATTCGGCCTCATCATCTCGGGTTAATTCACAATTGAACGATGAGACAGTATTGAGAAATGGCCCAATTGCGCCTGGTATTTGTTGGAGGATACTTCCGTCCACTGAACGCTGCGCAGTTGCGACGCCTCGATCGGATATTCCCAAAGCTCTCTAGCGTCGGAATCCTGTCGGATCGGATATCTGTGGAGATGCCGGCCGGTCTCGGCACCGGACCATCACTTTTCTCACTCCCACGGGAATCAATGGCCTGATAATTGGGCGCTCCGTCGCATTTCAGCGGCGTTGAACGGTGGGAAATCCGGGGTAATTGTCCGGGGCAAATGAAAATTCGCATGTTTAAAACCCAGGCAATGTCCGGCTATCGTGGTCCTGGCTCGGCAACATCGTAGGACCACTAATGTTCGACGCGTAAGTCTAACTTATATTCTAAAAGTCATGGTCATTTACTAACGACTGAGATGTAGAAAACACGCCCTTCGATATGATCAAAGTTTCATTGGCATCATGGTCTGTTTCGCTGTATGTGTCTTTGTCGCTCTTGGTCTCCGCTTCGTGCCTGCCCGCGAAAACGATGTCCGTCAGAGGCTTTATGGGACACCTGAGATCAGCCATGGGTTGGAAGGAATGACGCACGGCGAGAATAAGTCTTTCAGATACAACCTATAGTCTTGTTCGTAGTTTATGTGGGGACTTTGTGTACAAGTCACATATAATTAGCCCATCCAAGCGTCTGTTCGGATCATGTCTATTACTCGTAGGTTTATCGTCGTGGTGCTACTTGCTGGCTGGAATAATCCACTTAACCAGCATCTAAACAGCTGGAGTCTCTATGTCCTTGACGGCTTTGATGAGGCCTTCAATCTTATCCTCACACTCCTTTCTGCTCGTCTCCTGCTTTTCGAAAGTCTTCCGAAGTTCGTCGACCATGAACCCTCGCAACGGCGTCTTCTTCGCAGCCCTGTAGTCAAAGACGACGATATCTTCAAAACATCTCGCCGCAGGTCGTTGATGCCGCTCAGACAGAATGACAGCTTCGAGCAAAACATGGTCTGAGTCGTAATTGGGGGGAGACACAAGCTTGTGCAGCACGGTGGTTTGATCTGGGAAATCCATCGGCTGAGAGCTATTAGCCATGCATCGACTGGTGAGATTAGTGTTCAGGCTTGTCACTTACGAATTTGTAATCTGTCTTGATGCTTCTCAGGATGAGCCCCACGCTGCGAGGCGTCATCAGCTCAACCCATTCCTGGCGATGGTCTGGGTCAGATGTTGCGGCAAAGCTGCGCAGCCAGTTGACTCGTGCGGCTTCGGCATATTTGTTGTACATGACGTTGTTCACGTGTCCTATTAGAGATTAGACAAGAAGCAAACGACAGCGACAGTATTGGGTACCCTGTGGAGGAGTGTCAGTGCTGCTCGTAGCTAGAGATGTTCAAGTACTCACCATGCTATCCTGTTTTTCGAACAAAATCCCATTAGTTCACATCAGTTATCAATTTTGAAACGACAGGGCCCCACCATATCGCCCCAAGCGACCTCGTGCTTGTCAAGACCTCTCCATTCCTTGGCGGTCAGGAATCCTTCCTCCCCAGCCAGTAGCTCCATCCAATGGTTTTGAACATGAGTAAACAATTCCTTCGCTTTTTCGGCTTGTTGCGACGGAATATCAAGCTCTTGACATCGTTTGAGACGCTCCTTGACGTCCGGTAGCCAACGGGGGTTGTGGCTCTTTTCGGCGGGGCGGGTCGCGTGGAATTGACGGATCGCACCCGTCGCAGAGGGAGCAATTGAAGCCCGCGATAAGGCGCTCGGCACCGTACGGCGCATCGTTTGTGAGAGTCCCATTAACGGAGTCATTTGCGGTGGTTCGTATTCGTCGTTGAGGATGGTGGATGAAGAATAAGATTCATAAGTTTGGTTGACCGCGATACCGGTTCTTGCGGTTGTCATCGGCCCAATCATCGGCAGAGACGTCATAATTGCCGAAGCTCCGAACTCCGAGGAACTTGCGACAACGGGATTGAGGCAAAAGAGGAGGCATCGCGGGAAGAAAGTAAAGACGCCGAGATGTGAGTGCGAGGTTGACTGGTAGATAGTTTATTGGTAAGTGAACTACGTTGGTCACATTGAAGGCATGGGTTGTTTACTTGGCTTCATTTAACCATCACAAATTCACAATACCCCCCAAAATAATCCTTTGCTGAATATTTCATGGACGACTAAGGCGTGTGTAGGCTTGAGATCAAAAAATACCCTTCGTGTGTAGGTGCCTCACGATGGACTACATGATGACAGCTTCAACTAAAGGCACGACTACTACTTCTTCTCAGAAATCAGACACTTCCCCCGATCCGACGTTGCTGCGGGCGCCTCTGGTCGTATGTCAAAGTCGAAAATATCCATTGGCAATCCGATCGTGGTGCAAGCATTAGGAATCTAGACATCATTGTTTCAGCTAGTCCAATCTTCGAGGAAAGGCGGCACTTACGTCAACAATGCCAGCGATATGGCCCTCCACTGGTGCAGCGCTCAAGAGCAGGTAGATCTGGTAGTCATCGTACCCATACCGTCGAAGATACTCGATGACGCGGAGGCAGCTCTGGCGGTAGGCGATTGTGGTGTCCAAGTAATGCTGTTTGCCGTTTTCGTCGACAGAAAAGCCCTGGGACTAACGTCAACACCTCCACGCCTGGGGAGTCACCTGCGCAAAGGCTTACCTCGAAATAGAGCATCCTGCCAGGCCCGAACTGAGGCTGTACAGGACCAGGGATGTAGATGGGAGACCGTCCGTTGGTCATGCCCATTTGCTTCTGGCCTCCCTTGATGACTTTGCAGTTCACGGTGATGATGCCAGCCATTTCAATAGCACCACAGAAGGAAATCTCTCCATCGCCCTCTGTTCCCTATTAGCAACGCTTCATCGACGGAATTTCAAGACGTACGAGAGAAGTGCAGGTCTCCGACGCTAAACTTGGCACCGGGTACGTGTACCGGCAAGTACACCTTGCTACCACGCGACAAGTTCTTGATATCGCAGTTACCGCCATGCTCCGGCCTCCCGGGAATCGTCCGGGCCCCTTCTTTGGCAACCTTGCTCGTGGCGGCTGCATCCGCTGCGCCGGCATGGACGTTCTTCTCCAGCGGGGGGTTTGCAACAGTGCGAGTGAGAGTCGTGGTGCTGATCAGCTCGGCCTCGCGACGATTCCACTCGGCGAGAATCTCAGCTGAGGGGGCACAACCCAGAATCCCCGGGTGGATCAGGCCGGCGAACTTGACGCCTGGGATGTGCCTAGACGTGCAGTGAATGCCCTCAAAATCCCAGATTGCTTTTGCACTGTTGATCGATTAGCAGGCATCTTGTTTCAGATTCAGTGTTGTAAGTACGCGTGAGGGTAGATCTCATCCAAGAAACCTCCTCCGTTGTCTTTGTGGAAGATGCCGGTGAATCCCCAAGGATGGTCCTCGAAGGGCTGGACGTCGTGGATCTCGACGCAGAGCACATCGCCGGGTTCTGCACCCTTGATCTCGAATGGGCCGGAGAGGTAGTGGATGCGGCTCAAATCGATTGTCAAGACGTCGTCGGCGGAATCGTTGTTTTGGATCTGGCCGCCGGTCCAGTCGAGACATTCTATTTTGACCGTCTCGCCGTCTTCGATGGTGCCGCAAAACGGGACTGCAGCGTGCAGCGTATTAGTCGCTGCCGTGGTAGGTCATGAAAGTTGAAGCGTACCATCAGGGTGCCATCGATTCTAGGAGCATGTTAGTGTTACGTTCGGTTCACAATCCATCTTGATCTCGTCAACATGGTTATAGGCTTACGTGGAGATAAGGCTGATCCTCGGCAGGACGATCGAGGTCGACGCTCAAAGCAGTTCGGACTTTACCAGGCATCTTGGTGTGTTATGTTCCTGCGGATATGTCTATTTCGTTACTCTGAGATCACCAAAGTGTATGAATCGGCGTAATTTGGTGATTGCGGTAAGATGTGTAGAGCTTCAGCTGGGGAACATTGCACTCCCTGGTTTTAGATACCCCGCCTGGGTATCAACCGATCGCGCATGACGCACGCTTCGTTGTCGGCTTAGCAGAGGTCTGCATGGAATGCCCAGCGGAGAATCCGACACCCTTATCAGAGGGGGAAGTTTGCCCTGATCAGGCAGTTGATCGTCATCGCCGCAGTTCTCTACACCCTCCACTTTAGATACGGGAAGTCCTGTTGCAGCCAATTTGTACGAGAGCCGGCGCGTTCCTCCAATACCCGGCCTAATCCTGACAAACGGCCTCCTTCACTTTGTGTAGCTTGCATTAGCATCGGCGGCTTAACACGAGCTTCCACCTAATCAAGCCGAGAGTGCGGGGATTGATGTCTCACATCTGAACACCACGCAAGCAAAGCGATAAGCAACTCGGGCTACGTTTTCATCTTTTCTCGAACACGTCTAAAGATGAGTGAAGTCAAAACATTCGCAGTCGGGGACTTTGAGCTCCAAGACGGGGGAAAACTCCCTGGGGCCTGGATCGCCTACAAAACCTTTGGCGACCCGTCGTTCCCGGCGGTGCTGTATCCGACATGGTTCTCCGGCGCCATCTCCGACAACGAGTGGCTCATCGGCGAGGACAAAGCGCTGAGCCCCAAGAAATACTTCATCGTCGTCCCCGCGCTGTTCGGAAATGGCCAGTCCATTAGTCCTTCAAATTCCGACATCAGCCCGTTTCCTAACGTCTCGTTTTTTGACAACGTGCGAGCTCAGCGTCTGCTTCTCCAGGAGTTGGGCGTCAAGCATCTACGCCTCGTGACTGGATGGTCTATGGGCGCCGGACAGGCGTTCCAGTGGGCGACGCAGTATCCGGATTTCATGGACATCTGCGTTCCCTTCTGCGGTTCGGCCAAGACGTCCCTGCACAACCAAGTGTTCCTAGAAGGCGTCAAATCGGCGCTCCTAGCTGCCAAGGGAGTTGCCTCAGCTGGAGGCTCCAACGGCCGCGTTGAAACATCTGGCAAAGATAGCCGGACCTGGTCGGACAGCGAAAAGCAGGTCGGGTTGAAAGCTTTCGGCCGTGGCTATGCTGGTTGGGGCTTCTCGCAGGCATTTTACCGCGAGGAGCTGCACAAGAAGTACTATGGAGCCAAGGATCTGGAAGACTTCATGGTGACCTTTTGGGAAGACTGGGCGCTTAGCAAAGACCCCGAAAACCTGCTTGTCATGCTTCACACATGGCAGAGCGGAGACGTGAGCAAGCAGGAACCGTACAACGGGGACTTTGAGAAAGCCATGGCAGGTATCAAGGCGAAGACTTTGGTGCTTCCATCCAAGACGGATCTATACTTCCCGTAAGCTCTTTGGTTCTGTGGTTTAATACACGCTAACAGCAAGCAGGCCTGAAGATTCGGAATATGAGGTTTCATGCATGAGTCCAAATATTGGAGAGTTGGATATCTATCCTTCAATATGGGGGCATTGGGCTGGAGGACCGCCGGGTAACATGGACGATGTGCGGTGGTTGGACGAGAGACTGGAGGGATTGTTGACTGAGGCGCCCAACAACGAGCTGGTCGCTAGGTTTGACAAGATTTCGTGCTGATAGTGATAATCCGGTCCAATACCGCGGATCTCATCCAAATCTTGATCAGTAGTTTCTTCTTCAGCTCAACGAGTGGCATGAATGAGGCCCCTTTGCCAAGCTCTAAGACGGCTGAGCGGAAACAACCACGTGGTTGGCCAGGCACAAAACAAGCAACATTGCTCCGATTTGACACGGCATTCCAACGATCTGCGAGCAGTCAGGGTTTTCGGATCTTTTGCTCGCCCATCATCAGCAAAAGACGGATGGCGACGTCACGCTATCTATCGGTCCTTCGGTCATTTTTGGCCACCATCCAAGTGAAGTCCATGTGGACCATTAAGTGACAACTCCGGCGATGCAATGAGTAGTATGAGCTAAACCCTAACTGTAACTAATAAGGAATTTTGTCGGTGGAGACTTGGAGAACGTTGGTAGTGCGGCTACGAAGCAGAACCTCTCATGTGATCATTGGCTAACCATCTTCTAATTTATGTTGTTGCGGCTCAGAATGGTATCGAAATCAACAAGGTTGTAAATTCTACAGGTAATTGCTTTGCAGAATAGATTCAATGTCAAGATAGTAGCAACATCGAAGCAAGACGAACAGGGGTATTGTAATCTAAACAATCGTATCTCCATGAGTGCCACATAAACCAGGCTCCTCTCACATTGACAACTTCATCATCATAGCGTGCTCAATTTCTCACCTCCTACCAACAAAGCTGTTCGCACGACTCGCCGAAGGGGTCCCTCTCGGGGTTCCCTTGGGAGTAACACGACTCTCGCCGAAGAAGCGTTGTTGTTGGCTGTAGGTGCGGTGGTTTCCAGGTCGCTGCGTCATAACAGGCGTGGCTGTCGCAGTAGAGCCTACGATTTAATTAGCCTTTATCATCAATCTTTCATGAAAGAGAAACTCACTGGCACGTCTGTCGGTCGCGATGGTGCCGCGATGTCCTTCGTTTTGTAGCTCGGTCCGGGCCTCGGCTAGCTTCTGCGCAAAAGGCGAGCGATGGCGCAGCGCGGGTCCCTTGAAGTAGATTGCGTAGACGGCAATGACGAGCACAAATGAAATGCAGAATAGAATCGTCGAGGCATATTCCAAGTTCTTACCGCTGTCCTTTCCGATGTTCTGGAAGAAGGGCGTTGCAGGGACAGTGAGAACACCGGCCAGGAAATCTCGAGCCCATCCGTTGCCGCCAGTGGCTGAAGCCGAATAGGGGCCATCTGGTTCTGGTTAGAATGGGGTGACAGGTAGACAGGATGGTGTAACTTACAAGCACAGATCATGTAGTCAATGGTGGCCATGTAGATGGCGTAGTTGGCAATTCCAACAATTCCAGCGAATATCATGGAACCAACCCAGTGGATAGGCGGTCCTTGGATAGTCCAAGCAAAGCCAATCAGTCCAATAGGAAGGCACGGGGCCGTGTACAGAAGGAACCACAACCGTGACTCGTACTGGGCTCGTTCGTCATTCGGCTTCGCTGCCCGCTCCTTGATATTCCGCTTGATGGCAGGGATGAACGCAAGCCACGCCACCACATAACCAATGCCGATGGGAACGAAGGACAGGCCGATCTGGACAGTGGTAAAGCCCCACTGCTTGTAGACAAGGGCGAACGACTGAATGAACATGAAGATGAGGGCATCCGAGAAGCCGGAAAGGAGCGACAGGACGAGGACGATGGGCTCGGTGACGAACATCTTGAACGGGCGTATCCATGTAATTAGGATCTCCTTGGCGGAGAACCGGTCCGCGAAGGGAACGAGCTCATCGGGACCCCAGACGTTGGCGTTGGTCTCCTTTCTGCGTCTCTTGGCGATGCGGTTCATCATGATGGTGGTGCGAGTCTCGGGGACAGTGAAGAAGTGGACGGCTTGGACGAAGCCACCGAGGATGAGCTGGATCCAGATGGACCATCTAATACCAGGTTAGTGCCTATTGATGTAATGGTGAGGTTGAATGAATGAACTTACCTCCAGTGAAGATACTCCTCGGTGAAGCCGCCGATGATGGGACCCAGCACCGAGCCACCAACAGAAGAGAAGACGACATACGCAACGGCGTACTGCTGGTTATCCGCCTCCCACATATCGGCAATCATGCCAAGCGTCACAGAGCCACCAGCAGACGACAAGCCACCGAGAGCACGACCAACCATGACAGTAGCGAAGTTGGGAGCCAGCGCCACGGGCAGCTGCCAGACGTTGACGAGGAACAGCGAGAGCTGCAGGACGGGCCAGCGCCCAAACTCCTCGGACCACGGCGCCCAGAGCTCGCAGCCAAAGGCGTACAGCACCAGGAAGATCATGGCGCCGCAGCGAGCCGCCTGGGCGCTGACGCTGAACTCCTCCGAGATGCCCGGGATGGCGTTGGAGTACAGCGACGTGTTGAAGTTCATCGACACCTGCACCCAGAAGATGACGGTGAGGATGTACCACTTCTTCCACTTGGGGAAGCTGAAGCCGAGTTCCTCGTAGCAGTCATCCTCGGTGATTTCGTACTTGTCGTAGGTTCCGACCTTCTCCAGGCCGCCTCCGCTGGCATCGACGACGTCCGCCGAGTCATCGTTGCCCGAAGGAGACTCGTCAGAGCCCTCCAGCCTGTCGTTGGCAATCTCCAGGTCCCGCTGATTAATGACCTGGGGCGGGTCTTCTGAGAAGTGAGTGGGCATGATCGCGGAGAAGAAAAGCAAATGATCTGCAGCAGGCTCTTGACTACCAAGAAATCACGGCTCCTTTTTCTTTTTCCTCTGGGCCATCGGTTGCTATTTAACGGCCGGGGGAAACTCCACCAAGACGGTTGTTGGAAAAAGTCGGAGATCCATCGACAATCCCACGTTGACATCACCACCGCGTTTTGCCGTGGCCCGGTTTCCGTGGAGGCGTCACTGCGTCAGACAGGCCATTCCGGGGGTGTCGTGGGGACTCTGGGGAGAGTTGGTGGAGCAGCTGTGGTCGTGGGCGAGCCGTTCTATCCGGCCGATCTGCGGTGGTATTACGGAGCAAGACGACGTCGAGTTGTCGGGTTTGCCGCAGAATGCGACTCAGAATTGGGATGTTAGAGGTGTAAAGGAGGGTAATCATTCACTCAGAAACACCCATCTAAAAAATTGGAAGAAAATCTACCTGAAATCCGAAGAGGTATGCTCTTATCATTGAAGCATCGCCAAAACTCCAAGCCCCCGTGAGGCTCTTTGTGCTTCAGCCGCATTACTCAATAAGCGGCCGAAACATTCGGGAGCTAGCTCCATGACGTAGCCAGAACCCACAAAAAAAAAACAGAAATTGCCCTCTTGACCTCTTCTAATCTTCAAATCCCGAGCTGAAGGATGACGAGCCGAACAGGCAACAGAGTAAACCTGCTCCACCAACCCCACAACGACGGGCATAAGCGTCTGTTCTCTGCCCTTATTTCCACTTTAGATGGAGGCGAGGCTCGAAGTGGAACCGTCACATGAAGTGCAGAACCTGGTGGTTTCGTTTGTTCGTTGGTTGTCGATCTCGAATGAAAAGTACCTTACGCCGGAGGTCGCGGAGGTCTCGCGCTCTAGTAAGCACTGAGTAGAATAATCAAGTTCCGTGTCATCCTTTGACAGCTATTCGACAGGTCAGAATATCTCTCTCTACCTTGAAAATGGAGATAACAAACTATGTAGTCAACTCCGACGCTGATCTCCAAAATCCCGCAAATTGTGTGATTCCATTGCTTAAGCATACGATTTAACATTGGAATCAATCCTCCGTTCTCCTCATTTGGTCGCATGGCGAGCTGGGGTTGCGGTATCGCGGTGGGACACAGTAGCACTCCGAGTAAAATCCGATGCGGATGTACGTTGCCATTGGATGTTTTCCCCAGCCGTGCTGCTTACACGGCAATTGGTACTGGATGAACCAAGCCTGGTGTACAGGTGCCGGGTCGTCTGGCGAAGCTGGGGTTGCAGGTGATCCGCATGAAACGTTGCCGTACCGGTCGAGGTAATTTTCCCGAGGTAATTTTCCCGAGAAGTCAAGGGTGTTTGTGCCAGAACGAAGCGGCTCTGTTGGGACCTGGCCCCATTGGTACGGTTGGGCTTCAACGACGGCTCGGCGTCTGTTGCAAACCGTCAAAGTTGCTGCATTTGCTTCTCCTGATGGGCTCATCTGTCGGCGAAGCGCACTCTAACGCCGATATCACAGCGAACCTACTTTTTTAGGCAACAGAATACACTCTTCAGTGGATATTGATAGATTGTAACACCCCACAAAAGTCCAACAATGATCGCGTCCCATAAAAGCCAATGTGGGGAGAGCAAGGGAATGCCTGGGAGAGTAAATGTTCTGGGAACTGTGTCCAACGTGCCAATCCAGCTACTATTTTCTCATGCGCCAAGTTCATGCACTACACTACCTAGATACGAGTTAATAACTTTCACCTCCAGAAGAAGGCTTTGGCAGGACCACGAAGGCACTGTTGTTCACGTCGCCTAGCAAGTCGACGCCAAGGTGTAGGGTGGGCGATCGGCCGGATCTGTCTAGCGTGCCAACACGGTTCACAGATCGCCAAGCTTCCGGGAGTTTACCATGTGGGAACTGGGGAACACGGGGTACAACCTGTGGGCTAGCAGCTCGTTACCAGTTTTGATACTATCCGATAGACGGCAAGTACTCTCTGCCAGACGGCCTTCGACGAGGGGTGATAAACCTTGTGGGTTGTGGAGGAGTGGAGCAGGAGGGAACTTGACGCGCCATCATTACTGTATTATTTCTACTTGAATCCTCTTAAAATTCACTCAACTCCCCTTAAAACCGCATACCCCGAAATACTATCAAGACAATTACTCAACTACATCAACTCCTTTCAAGTTGAGCGAAATACCAGGCTGGATCTTCTCCAACTTCTCGATGAGCTGATTGAAGAATGCCTTTTTGAATCTGTTGGCCTTTTTCGGATGTGACGTGGCAAGCAGGACTATTGAAACTTTTAACAAAGTCTCAATCGAGAGGTGAATACAGCACTTCAAAACTCACGTCTGAACGGGGCAGTTGGTCAAGTAACAACCATGGCTCCCCTTGCCCGCAAAAAGGCCATGATACAAAGCACGACTGCCCATCTCAGTACTCCGTGCGAGCAGCTTATCTGTCATGTTGGTGGCAAATCCCGCTTGCTCCCTCAGTAGCTCCGATTTACAATAACTCGGGCTGGGCGTATTGATGATCGGCGACGCCTGGCATCTCTCAGCCAACTCGCGGACGACGAAAATGGCTAGCAACTTGTTAAGTGGGTAGCGCCCGCCCA
This sequence comes from Neonectria faginata, assembly GCA_030864175.1. Lineage (NCBI taxonomy): Eukaryota > Fungi > Ascomycota > Sordariomycetes > Hypocreales > Nectriaceae > Neonectria > Neonectria faginata. The sequence goes on along the minus strand of JAULBG010000006.1, from coordinate 2,399,279 downwards.
TTTTAGCCCTGTTGGAATCGTTCAGCCGGGACATGATCTCATCGACGTCGTCCAGTTCCTCGAGAGGGGCCCAGTAGTGCATGGCGCTGTTTGGCACGACAAAGCGACAAGGATTATCGGTCTGCTTCTCGGACTCGCGCATCCTTGGAAGTAGCAGGAGGTAGAGAGGAAAGGTGCCGATGACGTTGACGGTCAGAGTCTTCGTTGCCTTCACTCAGGCTGAACTGGGTTGTCATGAGACCGGCGTTGGCTAGGACGCCGTCAAGGCGTGGAAGCTGCGAGGCGCGATCTGAGAAAGCTTTGACGGAATCGTAACTGTCCATATTCAATTGCCAGACCTCAGTTGAAGCGGCATCGCGTCCGGTGGAAGCAAGAAGTTACTTCCTTGCCGCCTCGCCTTTGGCTGGGTTTCGTACAGCCATGATCAGCTTGTCTACTCCGAGACGCAGCAGGTGACGGCTAGTTTCCAGTCCAAGACCGACATGTGAGCCTGTAACGATGACAATTTGCTGCTGCAAGCTTTCATAGCCCTGCGGTACTGGAAGGTTGATGAATAGGTTGGAAGCAAAGGTTGAAACAACATCTTGGAGTGCTGAAAGAGCAGACATGGTTCGTAGGGAGTGATCGTATGCTGTCTGAAGGAATGTGGTTTTTGTCAATCAAAGGGCATTGCAAGTGCGTTATGGCGCGACTCGACTTATATTATTCGAAGACAAACATGGATCGTGTCAATGAGGTCCGTTAGCAATGACAAAGCCGAGAATATGTCCCGACTAGGCAACATGCGTCTTGGGTCGAAATAACATCGATCGGATTTATGAGATCCGCACAGAATAAAGCCGCGAATGCATCTTGGCATGCCAGGTCTTTCGTGGAGTATTTAAATGACAATTGCTTTCCGCGTTCATCAACACAAAATACTGCCGGAAATTTCTTCATATACTCTCACGCATTGATCGTCTCTCTAGCGGCAGCAATAATTCTACCAAAGTGGAATAATCAAGGTAAAATAATCAAGGTAATAATACACTACCTATCGGAAAATGCGGCTGTGTTTAAGATGCTTTTCGCAATAGAGCTTACGATGTCTTACACACCTAATCATACTAGGGATATTTTAGGATCAGTTGGGCGTTCTATAACTACGGTCTGATATCTAACATGTAGTATAATGCAAAGGCAAGAGCATTGTTAGATACGCTTAAGGCAGATGGACATCTACAAATCAGAACTTGCCGAGATCCCGTCTTTCTAATAGCTGGGGATGCGGCTGATGGTCGGGCGTTTTAGTTTCAGGAACAGGACATGTCCCATTTACCCAGGTCCAATCCAACGTCATCAAAGACTTGTGTAAATAGTAAATACCTCATTCAAAACTGATGGCAGAAAAAAAAAGCAATGGAAATTCCAATAGTTAGGCAAGTCAGGGATGGTAAGGATGACATACATTCGAGATGCTCCTAACCACGAAGACAGCTTGGACACGACGTATGCAGATATTTTCGTGCCTACTCCTAGAAAACAAGCACACACCACTCTTGCAACATTTTATGATAATACCCTCCCTGTTTAATTGGGTATCACTTTCAGCTATGTTAAACATGTGGTGTCCACGACCGCAACCGTCTGACAAATGCTTGATTAGAAATCACACATGGCATCATCCTCACCCCTCAACACCCAGTCCTCATAAGCCACAAGACATCCGCTCGAGTACTCGACAATCAACTCACCATTCTTCATTCCCACCTAACCTCTAAAAATGGCTCCCATCCGCACCGCCCTCATCGGCCTCTCGGCATCGGCCAAAACCTCATGGGCAAGCGCCGCGCACCTCCCGTACCTCCTGTCCTCCCGCGGCCGCTCGAAATATGAAATCGTGGCCCTCTGCAACACAAGCGTCGAGGCAGCCCAGAACGCAATCGCGTACTTCAAACTGCCGAAAGAAACCAAGGCCTACGGAGACCCCGAGTCTCTGGCAAAGGACACCAACGTCGAACTCGTCATCGTGTGCACGCGCGTCGACGTCCACCACGCAACGGCCCTGCCCAGCGTCAAGGCCGGCAAGACGGTCTACGTCGAGTGGCCGCTCGCGCAGGACAATGCCCATGCCGAGGATCTCGCGCGCGCGGCGAGAGAAAGCGGGAGTCGCACCATTGTTGGGCTCCAGGGTCGCCTTGCACCGGCTGTCGTCAAGCTCCGTGACTTGTTGCAGCAGGGACGCATTGGAAAAGTCCTGAGCAGTGAAGTCTACGCAACTGGTGGCTCAATGGATCGTGATCTGCTGCCTACTGGGTTGAAGTACTTTACCGACCGCGCAATCGGGGGCAACATCGTTACCATTGGCCTGGGACACAGTTAGTCTGAGAGTCAAGCCTCAAAGCGCCGTTCTAACACACCTATAGTATTCGATCAGGTACAGCACGTCCTGGGTGAAATCAACAACTTCAGAACTCGGGTTCAGATACAGCGACCCAACGTGAGGATCCGCGATCCCGCCACAAACAAAGTCCTGGAGACCATCAAATCAGACGTCCCAGACCTAGTATTCTCCGCCGGCACACTCTCCGCCTCCCCGGCCGCCCAGGAGGGAGCCAGCGTCCTGTTCCGTTTCCGCCGCGGCCAGCCGTTCCGCCGCGACCCGGCGTTGGTCTGGAGCATCAACGGCGAGAAGGGAGAGATCCGTCTCGTGGCGCGGGAGGGGACGGCGCTGCATGCGAATGCGTACAGTGGACCTGTGACGATTGAAGTTGACGACTTCGAGAGTGGTCAGCTTGAAGCTGTCAAGTGGGAGTGGGAGGCGTGGCAGGAGGAGCTGCCGTTTGTGTCTAGAAGCGTGGCTGCGGTGTATGACAAGTTTGCAGAGGGTGGTGTTCACAGCATAGCCTCTTTCGATGAGGCTTTGGTGCGTCATAGGCAATTGAACGGGATGTTAGATAGCTGAAGTTCGACGACCCAGAACCATCTTAAAGAAGTTAAGGTAATAAGTTTGGTCTATCTGTCTATGCGTGTCTAATCATACGCTCGAATCATTAATGTGAAGTCCCGCCCTGCTGCCATGTTCTATTTCCCTCACTCCTTCATTGATCATATTCGCCGGCGTAAAGGATCTCTCCACGCTTGCCGTTCATCTCCTCCCAGATAGCTCGCTCATCCAGCACATTTCTCTTCTCATCATCATCCTTGCCCGCCTCGGCCACCTCCTCCACGGAGTTCTCGCGCTGAATCTGCTCTTCACAAACGTTAGTACGCAGACATGCCAGTTAGGTCAGGATGACTTACTGTGCAGGAAGACTGCCGTCCGCTTTCCGCTGTATAGAGCATGGGGAACGTTGGTCGAGTTGTCCGAGTTGGCGTCTCCGACGGCGAACACGCCGGGGATGTTGGTTCCCAGGCCATTCGCCATGTCCGCAGCGAGTCGTCCCTTGTACAGATTGACGCCCATGTTCTCTCCTACCTTGGACCTCTGCTCGTCGGGAAAGCTAGCTAGGAACGCCGCTCGCTGAACAGGCCGTCCCTTGGGGAACTCGACACTGAACAAGTCGAACTCTGCAACACTCGGCAGGCTAGGATCCGCGTCCTTGTCAGATCCGCTCTTGAGGCGCTTGATTCCAGAGATGATGCGGTTATCCACCGTGACGTTGTGAATCTCCAGATACGTCTGCCACTCCGGGCTCTTCTCCTCCGTCGCAGCGCGCAACTCCGGAGTGTCGGAGCCGTTGACAAACGCCACAATGTCCGTGTTCAGGGTCAATATCTCGCGGACCATGTCGGGGATGTGGTCCAGAGTCGCCAGCAGGCCCAGCGGCTGGTCGGCGTGCTCGTGGCCGTCGCACCACGGACACCAGTATATACCCTTGCCCCAGTTAGGTCTGATCCCGGGCGTGTTGGGGAGGATGTCGCGCACGCCGGTAGCGAGGACGATTTTCCGCGCCGTCAGCGTCTTCTTCTTGTCTCCGGGCAGGATTGCCGTCACGGAGAACTGCGTGTTGTTGTTCTCGGGCTTGATGTTGGTGACGGTTCCGTTGGTCATGGAGACGGTGTCGTAGTATGAGATTTGCTTGCGAGCTACCCATCGGTAGTAGGATGGGGTCACACCTGGATCGTGTTAGAGGTGCTGCATGGAATTGTGAACGTATAATGTACCGTCGAAACCGATCACATCGTGCATGTGGCGAGTCGGGCCATTCCGATATTCGCCAGAGTCGATCAGCAGCACATTTCGGCGCACTCGAGCCAGTCCGCTCAAGGCACTAAGACCAGCAGGGCCGCCTCCGACGATAATCGCGTCGTATACTTCGGGCTCAGACTTGGTCTCCTCTCGCTGAATGGCCGCGCCACCGACGAGAGAGAAGAGCACTGGGAGGACAATGGAATTGAGCCACAGCATCTTTACGCTGTTTATATTAAATGCAGATGGTATGAGAAGGTATGATCAGGCTGAAGGATTGTAGCAAGGACGATCTATATAGCATCCCGGGCTGTTTGCACGCCATCAGGACGTGCACAACATGGAGATGCCGCTGCGTTGAGACGAGTCAACGCCGAGGAGGATCCTAGCGCAAGCAAGACCCCATCGGGAGTTGATTCGCCAGGGATGCTTCCGCGGCAGTGTGATAGTCCACGGCATTCTCTGACTACGGTCGCTGGCTATCCTCAATCAAGAAAAAGAAGAGCAACCAGAACTGAGACACGGGACGGGATCAGCTCTTAGTGTCGCCACAGTATGCCGTGACAGGTGAAGCCCCGGACGGCATGGTCCGAAGCGAGTACCGTACAATCCTCGCGGGGGACGAGCTAAGGCTTAAGGGCACTTTCCACCATCCGTATCGGCAGCATCCGTCAAGAGAAAATCGGGATCTTCAGCTGCTCCGTGGCCCGGGATCTCCGATCTGCATGCAAGTGGACCTAGCGGATCGGCCGAGCAGAGCGCTCGGGCTTGGGAGATGCGGCTAGAGAACACCTCTTCTAGTGAGATCACTGGCAATCGGGACAGGCGGTTGGAGAGAGTTTATGACTTCATAGCGAGCTTATCGAACGAATGTGTTTTCGAGTCAGCGAGACTCGGCTTGCATCAGTGGCGGATGGCATTGGATGATGAGGCTCAGTGGCTTCGGAGGACGGCTGATGGTGTGAAAGACAACAGGTCTGATCAGTGTAAGCAGTGTTGATCATCCGAAGCAAGGAATACCGAATACCCCGTATTCGTAGTCCTGGGATCGAATTACTGAAGCATACTCCACTCAACCCCATCCAGAATCAGCCCTCTTACACCAAAGACCTGAGCCATCTCTCAAGCCATCCATGTCGCGGATCACTTCATATTCGTCCTCGGCTAGCACGACTCGAAATGCCGGCGCAGACGGGAACGGCGGGACAGACTCCAGCGGCTTGTGGAGTGTCGAGCTTGTATTAAGCATCTGACAATCGCCCCACTGCCCGCTCGTGTTGCAATTGGGATCCGCGGTAAAGCTACACATGAACTGATCTAGGAGAATGCCGCATGTCGCATGCCGCGTGAACTTGGCACTTCGTGTTCGTGTTGTGTGGGTGTCTTGTTGATTCACTGACCGGCATGCACACTTAAGCATACACATAGCTTCAATTGAGTGTTATAGCATGAAACGAATCAATCGATATTGTGTCTCGGTGATAACAGCATGCTCCGCGAAACAGTTTCCGGCAATGATTATGCCCTAATAATGTTTTCCTGGTAACTCCAGAATAATGAAATCACGACAAAACTCTTCCTCAATACAATCTTCCTCCGAGTACATTTTCCCGCTTCTCACATCCACCAGTCATTGAACCCAATTCGAGGGATTCCAGCGACTTGGCCAGTTTGGTTGTCCAATTTAGGCATCGTCACCATTTTGGGCGAGTCGGATCCGGCCCTCACCGCCGAAACCGTGAGACCAGTAGCCTCCCACTTCGGGAGTGGTGTCACGGTGCTTGCGTGAGGCAAACAGAAGCCAGACACCGAGGACGGCCTTGCTCAGGACATCGAGCACGGCGTAAATGATGATTTCGGTATCGACGGAGGTCTTCTTGGCCCCGGCGGAAACGCCCCACACACTGTTACTGGTCAGCGATGTAATACTAGATTGTCGTGGAAGACTTACATGAGATAGATGGCCCAGATAACCGCGACGTAGGCAGACAGCGAACCGAACAGCTTCGTGACGCCGTTATCTCTGTTGTTGCCAACTCTAGTGCCTTGGACGGCGACATGCCAGATGACAAACAGGTAAGCAATAGCACTGATGGCAAACCATCCCCATTTCTGAGCCGTGTGGACGTGTCCAAAGGCAGAGAACAGACCCGCAAGCACCATGATCAAGTTGGCAACGACGGCCATGAGCGTGTGAGCTCCATCAATTCCGGCAAAAATGAACAACTCGAAGATGATGAGTGGGAAGGTGAGCGCCCAGTCGACGTAGCGAGCCCACAGAACCTGGCGACAGACATCGTGGTACGTGTCGGGGAGGTGCTTGTGGTGGTCGGCTTTCGAGGTGCAGTTGTAGGCGGAGGCGTGACCCGATGCCATGCCAAAGTAGGCAATGGCAGAGATGAGGGTGGTCAGGGTGGTGATGATGTGGAAGATGCGGCGAGACACCGGGATGTTCCACGACAGCAGCGCAAAGCCGGCCGACGCGAGAACCATCAATACGAAAACGACCCAGAGAGTTCGGACTCCATCATGGCTGGCTTCCTGGTAGTGAGCCGGTTCGGCTACAAACAGTTAGCATTGGTGTGTCGGAGTCAAGATAGATGGTTCAAGTGTTCATACGGATAACAGTGGGGATGGGCCCGACGCCGCCGTGGGTGTGTGATGCAATCATCATTGTTCGTAGTCGGCGATATCAGGACCTCGAGAAGTTGCAGGAACGGTGCAATGTAGGAGCAGAGAACAAAAGGCCTTGTTGGCACGTTCAAATACCGGGGAGACTCAAGGATTAAATTCATTCCCTCGCCCGAGACGGCACGACATGACGCGTCGAACAAGAACCCCTCACGCAGGCAGGCGCCCGTCGTCGTTGGTCAACATCAACGTCATCCATGACAGCTCGACTGGCAAATGTTCCGTCAAGGTATGGTGGCGATGCGGGGAAACACGCCAGGAACGTCCATTGTCTGGACAGTCGCAGGCGAGAATAGCGTCACCATCACGTAATCCGCGCCCGTTCGGAGAGCGGAGCGGCATGGTTCTCTTTGCATCGTAACACTGCGTCTTGTTGTTTCGGCTTTTCGCCCCGCGTACGCAGGCTCCGGCAGTTGGAGCGCCTGCGAAGCTTGTCCCGGGGGCTGGGATAAATATTGATGGCGTTCCCCTCCCCTCCCGGTGAGGCTGGATACGGGCCTTCGGTCGCCTTGTATCGGGATGAGTCTCGTGTTGAGCGTCGCATAGCATCGGATTTCGCGGGTGGTTTGACTTTGCAGGATGCAGAGACGGTGGCATTGATGACGGGTGGGCAGGGATGTGAGGTGCAGAGAGAGTAAGCACGGAAGTAAGCAGGCAAGAAAGCAAGGCATTGGTTCATTAATTTCAGTGTCAGGATGACCTATTTCTTCTGCTCGTCCATGAAGGTTTAAAATGTGGTAAGTTGGTCAACCACTCTTCCTCATCAAATTGGAATCCAAGCAATGAAATGGCGGTTCATGACGTTGCTTCGATTGCATCCGTGGGTGCCATTCTACGGCATACATGCACCAAGGCCGGGATTTGTCCACCCAAGACCCCCTTAGTAATCTCAATGAACTTGTAACAATTCCACGAAGATAAAATGCTCTAGTTAGTTACTTCTATTAAAGATACTAAACTATCTGCCCTAGTTAATCAACTCCGTGTCCCGTTCCACTTTAACCAATTACTGCACTGATGTATCGCTCGCCACTCTAGGGTAAGCCACCGATATGTACTTGAAGAACCCGGATTGCAGCTCCCGCAATCGGCTCACCTTCCCACGTTTAAGTAATCCAGCGACAATAGTTGCGGGTAAGCCAAAGTATTGGATCGAGCTGACCTAGCCTAAACTGCATAATTGTCCAGCGACTCCATTGCTTGCTGTTCAATGAGGCGCATCGGTGTCGTAAATTAAACTGGGCTTGACCAATATACCGTCATTCCCCAGCCCTCTTTTCAACCCTACCTGGAATGGGTGTCAAAGTACAAAAACAATGGTACAAGGATTTTCCATGTTTATATTAATGCGATTCGCCGCCAGCCAACGCCGTTGCGATCGATCACCTCCCTGATGTTGGCGTTCCCTTCCCAATACCGGCTCGCTTTACAATTCATGAGGAGCACGCTTCCGTCGACCCCAACTCACTAGTCAACATTGTTACTTGGAGAAATCACAAGGAGTAGGAAGATGAATCTCAATTGTGAATACTTTTCTCAGATTTCCCTGACAGTGCGGCCCTGCGCGGAGTTGTGCGTGGGGTTAGCATGTAAGGAGGGTAAGACAAGTGCTACACTCGACAATGTTCGAGTGGGGGTACCTACGCTGGAATCATGGTAGTCGGGAGCTCGAATATTTATAGCTGACAATCTTTTATGTGAAATGTTTGGTCCACCGGCAGTAATTGGTAGGGCGTTGTGGAAACGATGCATGTGAGTGTTACAGGATGCAAGGTCAGCAGGGGTGGCGGAAAGGCTTGCACCCGAGTGGAAGTCCTTTACCTTGGTCAGCGTTATTACTGTGCCTGGGATGGTGGGATTATGGACATGTGCAACAGAGGGATCAACGAGAGGGCGACAGAGCAAGACACGGGAAGTCGGACAGGCAGCATCGAGGCTTAAGACAGACACGGAAGGTCAAGATAGATAGACAGTCAGCCCTGGAGAGGCAAGATTCTCACAAGACAGACACAAGCCAAACAGGCAGACAGGCAAAAATGACTCCTTCATTACTTCACTCTTCACAGCCTGATCTATCACGTATCACAGGCCAAAACAAAACAGACCGCGTCACGCACCAGGCATACGACGGCAAAGAGGGCGGAGGCGGAGACCATCAGACCACCTTTTGGCCCGCTGTGTTACCCCATTTGTCCATCTTGCTCATCATCTCATCCCCGCCGTCCATCCACATCTGAGCCACGAGATGGTCGGGTGGGGACCCCGGATTACATACAGGCGGTTCTTGCGGGGGGGAGCCGAAGCTTCGGGCCGGCCCCGCGACAAGAAGCAGTAGAGACAGGCCAAAGCCAGGTAATGGGTTCGTTCTTAAGAGGCGGGATAGATCAACCAGGAGCGGAGTGGGCGCCATTTTGAAGCGAGAGAAATACAGGTGATGAGTGGAACGGGCATGGGGACGGGCAGGCGAGCAGCTGAAGCCAGGGCATCATAGGCAAGAGAGTGACATGTGAAAGGACACAAGCGAAATGAAGACTTTTCCATTCCTTGAATCCCACGATGGTGCTCCCACCGTAGGTACCCCTTCGGCCGTAACGCACCGAGACGGTACCTACTCGCAGAGCAAAACACTGGCCTGGAGGGCGCCGCTATCGACGACGGAGGTGGGCCACGTGCCCCTGTAGTGGTTGCGTCAGAGCTGCCAGGGCTGGGCTCTCCAGGGGCGTGATTGGCGGCGCGGGGGCGGTGTAGCAGCCCAAACAGGGTCAGATGCGCTGAAGCTGGGTGGGATTTCCCCGTTCGTCTTCCCCACGGAATGGCGGGGAAGAGGACACCCCACAAACGCAGGTTTTTGGTCATGGGCCTTTGTCAGATTGCCAATTCGTCCAGGAATCGGCAACCTCCTACCAGGTGGGCAGTGGGAGAGTGAGTATTGTAGACGCCTTCAACAGCGCAGAATATGCTTGCTCATCGCTGTGAGGTTACTTCACTATTGTCTGTTTGTGTCCCTTTGTGAGACATACCGAACCAGCTGAGCGCGGCTTCCAACGTTATCCACTCCCGCATCCACTTCCACATCGGCTTCTCGGCGTCCCTCTCCCCCGAACCTCAACCAACCCACCCACTAACCACCAACCACCACTACCATCCCTTCGTCCCTATCTCTTCCTAATACCCTCAATCCCTCTCCTATAACCTCTCGAGTCATCTTACAACTCGCTACTCCTCTCCAACTCCAACATCCTCCCGCTATATACGTCCCAACTCAATCGACCTTTCTCCGAACAAACTTCTCTGAATCCTCTCCTAAATTCTCCCCCCACCCACCCGCTCCTCCGCCATGAGGTAATGCGCTCCCTCCTCGCCCTTCCAGACCTCCTCCTCCAAGCGTCTACCGCACACCCATATTCACTGCCCTTCGCTACGACTTCGCCATGGCCGACATCCTTCTCCAGGCTCGCCCAGTCCCGGCCCTCCACGCAAAACCCACAAAGTCCGCGGTCAAGCCAAACACAAAAGCCAAACGGCCACCCTCCAGCTCCAAATCTACTCCCGCCCCAGGCGTCGTCGCTACTCTCCACAAGGCGATTAAGGATGCCAACAATACATTGCTGTGGTGTAAGGATGGCCTGACCGAGCACGAGCGAGAACAGAAGAGGATCGCAGAGGAGAGACGCCAGATCCTATGCGCCCGACTACAACAGGTAACCCCTCTACTCTTGTCGCCCTTGGTATGCGGAAATACTGACGGACCAAGGCCGAAACTCGGTCCCAATGGGAATCAGCTGCCCAGGAACTTGACCTCCTCGACGGAAACGAAGAATGGAAACAAGACTCCTCGACCGGCGACTACAACCCCGACCTGATCGAGGACCGGCTCAAAGCTCTCGACGAGGCCCGAGCCAACTGCGACATCCAGTCCATGATGCACCTCATTCGTACCGCCCTGTCTCGAGATCTCGGGGGCATGGATAACGTCGACCTGTACCGACACTCTTACTCAGGGACCAAGCACCTCATCGAACGCTACGTCGACTCCACCATCCAGACCATCGAAGCTGTCGTCACTCAAAGTCGCCTGGGCCATGGCATCGAGCACCGCGACCTCCTCGAGGGAATTCTCTTCGCTCGCCAGAGCTACGGCCGGAGCGCTCTACTCCTATCCGGTGGTGGCACCTTTGGCATGTCCCACATTGGCGTGCTAAAGTCCTTGTTTGAGGCTCATCTCTTGCCTAGAATCATCTCAGGCGCCAGCGCTGGCAGTATTGTGTGCGCCGCCATGTGCACGCGGACCGACGAGGAAATTCCACTCTTGATTAAGGAATTCCCCTACGGAGACCTAGCCGTCTTTGACGAAGAGGACGGGAAAGACGGCGTGTGGAACAACCTGCGCCGCTTGCTGACCGAGGGCAACTGGTCCGACATTAAGCACCTCACCAAGGTCATGAGAAATCTCACCAACGACATGACGTTTCAAGAGGCCTACAACCGCACCCGGCGCATCCTTAACATCTGCGTCTCCACGGCCTCCGTTTACGAGCTCCCCCGTCTTCTCAACTACGTCACTGCGCCCAACGTCATGATCTGGTCCGCCGTTGCAGCATCGTGCTCGGTTCCTCTCGTTTTCAGCGCCTCGCCTTTGCTGGTCAAGGACCCGGCCACAGGTGATCATTTACCATGGAACCCGTCTCCCCAACGCTGGATTGACGGTTCCGTGGATAATGACTTGCCCATGACCCGCCTCTCTGAGTTGTTCAACGTCAACCACTTTATTGTATCACAGGTGAATCCCCACGTCGTGCCCTTTCTTTCCAAGGACGACCACCTATCACCAGACGGGAGCACTGACCGTGATCGTCCAACTCGGACCGACGATTTCGATTGGGTTTATACTCTCACATCCCTAGCCAAGGACGAGGCACTCCATCGGCTGCACTTTCTGGCAGAGCTTGGCATCATGCCCAACTTGGTGACCAAGTTCCGCAGCATCCTCAGCCAAAAGTACTCGGGCGATATCAACATTCTACCCGAGGTCAACATGAACGACCTGCCACGGTTAATGCGAAATCCCACCAGCGAATTCATGATTAGGGCCTGTCTACTCGGTGAGCGTGCTACGTGGCCCAAACTTAGCCGAGTACGCGATCGGTGCGCGATCGAACTAGCATTAGATCGTGCTGTTCATCGCCTACGAGCTCGCGTCGTCTTCTCGGAGAGCCAGCGAGATCTCCGGCGACTGAATGTCGGTCGAGGAGGTTTCCAGGTCAAAGGGCCGGATCCTTCTCACATGACAAGCTCGATGATGGGACCTAGTCTAGAAATGAAACCGCACAAGCGCCATCGTCGGCGGTCTGGAGGTAGTCTCCAAGTGGCCCCTGACCGCTGGATTCTTCTCGACAGTGCCATCACCGACGACGAGACGGAGCAAGAAGAACTTCTTGAGATGCAATCGCGCAGGAGTCGAGCCGGATCTCCTGTTGCACTGCGCAAGCCTCGCTTGAAACGGGCATCTCGGAGTCAGATTCACATGCACGCAAGAGGGCTGCACGCAAGCCTGGCTGAAATCGACGATGGGGGCTCGGCAATCGACTTTTCAAAACCCTTAACCCCGCCACTTGACCTACAGGAGCGAGACAAACTAGGCCCGAGAGCCCACGACGTGCTGTTTGAGGAATCCGGGACGGCAACTTCGGATCCTTGGTCCGATCACACCTGGCAGTCGAGGGGCTCAAAGGGCAATTTCACATCGACCGCGGAGGACTTAGAAACGAGCGAAGCGTGTCATTCTAGCGACGGCCGAGATACAGACGCGAGTGACCCCGAGCCGTACGAGACGCAAGCCACCAAGCACTCACAACGCAGCGGCAGTAGAAGCCCTTTCCGACGAGAAGAGCGAGCAGGATGGATGCTTTGGGACTAGAAGGGACTGTAGTAGACAGACAGGGGATCAAGAGACGGGCGTTGAAGAGACGGATAAGGCCATCTAGAGTTGACCGGCTCATGTCGACAGGCAGCGAGGAGACCCTCACATTTTTGGGTAGCATCTCAGTACATGGCGAATGTGGTGCATGGTCGTTTGGAGTTGGATGGGATTAAGGTAGCATTACATGGCGAACACGAAGCATTGGGTTAGTTCGAGATGTTGCATTGGAGGATAGATGTGTTACAGTAACGCCGTTAAGACGGTTTGCTAAATCGAGACATTCACATGAACTATTTGGAAGAACGAGTGTGGTTTGCGGGGTGGTTGCACTGGAGGACGCGCGAACATGCGAAGGACGCTAGGGCGGAGGGATGTCCCTGGTGATGTTGAGTCGAGCGAGTCAAGCCACGAATTAGCTAAACTGGAGAAGCTGTGGTTTCAGACTGTACGTATCCATGTGTTTCTAGGTTGATGGGACATGAATCTCACGGCGCAAGGTCCACGTTGAGAGTCCGCGGGACCACTGACTGACTCTGGTGAGACGTCATCAAGTCTTCAAAAGACAAACATATTGAACGCCAAGCCACACACTCACTAGATAGAAGGGGGTTTTGTTTTCCCAGGATCAAGATAATCCAGCATGCCCAAAATGTCAAAAAGCCAAGAAACTACCACGGACAAAGGCCATGTCCGCGATCCCGCGACTCCTCAACATCATCAACGAGACCGGCAAACAGCGTAACTCAGCTCTCGCGAAAAGGCAAAAAGCAAAAAGAAAATTATCCGACCACGCCAGTATTCGAAACTGGAATCTCTAGAGAGTTTTGAAGTCGGTGAACCGAAATCTAGCGCCTTAGCCATTAGGCCACGCGGCCGATGAAGAAAATCGTGCGCTGTTGCGGCATACGCGGTGGATATCGTGAGGTTTTTCGGTGGGACTCCACCGCGGACCACATCACTGCAGTTAAGAAGAGAATAATTTAGTTCATTCTCGGGGATATTATACTAGCGATTTCACACTAAGGCTTTGGTTACTTATCCACTGCGGCTTCTTGTCCAGGTCGTCCCATGGCGCACAACATCATTACCGCAAACCTTCTCTTCACTTTCAATGCTGGAACAACAAGCGCGCCAGATTCGGCCAAGCTTGACACATCTTTGTTCTAGACGTTTAGCCAACATCTTGTTCAGCTCATCGTTGCCATGGTTGTCTACACCAATGGCTGATGCTCCAAGCTTCGCAAGATGCTCTCACGCACTAGCAGTTGGCAGCTGGCATGGAACTTCAACCCAGCAACGGTTATTGGTTATCAGACATTGGGTTTACACTCATGCCAGCTGGTGCCAGGTGCCATCGTGCATAGATAGCCATCGCCACATGTTGCGTTTCTTTCGTTTCTTCCCTCCTCCTCATCCTTGACCCCCCTCTGGAACTCGGTGGGACATCCAACGCCTCCTTTCCACCATCGCTACTCCGCCCCCCATCACTAGCAGACATGATGGGTAGAACCAGAAGAAGTGCTAAGAGAATGGCTTTCGCCAGTCTTCAGAGGGATGGCTTCTCTGATGCGTCAACTGAACCCGCGCCTCCCGCGGACTACCTCGCTCTAGACCGTCCTGAGCTTCTCAGTGCCGACAGTCAAGTTCTCCACCATAATTTCCAAGTTCTCGCTCGCCAACAGGCACATCTGGAACGGCAGCAGGTGGAAATGGCTCAGCAGCAAACCGAAATGGTTCGCCAGCAGACCGAAATGGTTCGCCAGCAGACCGAAATGGCTCATCAGCAGGCGGACATGGCTCGACACCAAGCAGACATTGTTGAATTCCTTCGACAGGTAGCCAGGTGAGTTCTTTAAAACCTCACTGTCTCAGTTAACTGTGCTTCGCTTGCTAACTATTCGGTCTGTAGGTCAAAATCTGCATCTCGTTCAGGGTTCGACGTTGAAAGAGTGGAAAAGTACGTCCGGTATGATCAAGAGGAAGTTAATAAGCAGTTGGCTCTCCAAATTCAGTTGAGGGAAGCATACGCCGACGTGCTTGCAGAATTTTATCGCCTCTGGATCTACGAAGTACGTATGAGCTTCCCAATATCGCAAGCGAAAGGTCGCTAACAGTCCAGATGGGCCCTGTTCCCTTTGTATCTTGTCGCCCTACAATTAAGTCGTTCGCGAAGCTGTTCTTCGACTACCTTCACCAACGTAGATTCCATGATGCTTGGGACTTTGTGGACCGTGACGACTTCGTGACGTTCAAACGTTGGCTTGAAGAGCTTGATGACGAGTCAGAAGTACGCGTGTATAGCTACTTCAATGAGAGGCATGGCGAATGGGTATTGCGACACAAGTAGTTGAGAACACTCGATTGGAATTGAGCATCGCTGGTTCATTACTTGTTGCAGGGTATTGAGATTTGGGAGTCGCGCCCCTGGTATTGAGCAATGGGCTGAGGTGTTACTTTGGGAGGTGGAGGTGGAAAGAAATGGCTTACGACAGAACAAAAACTGGCTGAGGAAAAAAAAATGTTACGTTTCCCGTGATTGCGTTTATCAGTTTTATGAACTGTAGTTGGTATCTCACCCGGGACTTTGATGCTCGATTCTTGTTAGCCAATATCGCTTGCCATTGGCAACGACACCAACCACACACCACCACCTCGTCGTATCAATTGACGTGATACTCGAATGAACATTTCGCCTTGGGTGGCTGCGGGGCCGGACGGCTCGGGCGGGAGGGACATGGTTTAGCCGCAGAGAAAGGTCAATAGTGGTAAGGATATCGGCGGGGAAGAGAAATGATGTGGCATTTGGCAGACAGGCAGGGGACGAAGTGAGTACGTGATGTGATGCAGAATTGTGTGATGGGCTTGGCTTTGGACGGCGTTGCATTCTCTTTGGTGAAGAGCGGCGCAGCGGCGTGGCAACGAACCGCACGACCAGTGCGCTAAGATGCCATGACGCATGGGATGGGATGGGATGGGATGAGATGTGATTTCCGTATGAAGGTTACATATATATGCATGTTTGAAGCCGTGATTCATCTCCACTGACGCAGCAGAGAGCCTTGATCTCCTCTGGAAAGCTGCTCAAGTCTAGGATATCTCTCATCGTTGCTCGGATACACAGGAATCAACAACCACTAACAAGACGACCCGACTTCCGAAGCATGTCCCACCCCGAGGATCCAGACCCGCGAATCGAACATGTGGAATGCCGGGCAACGATGGCGTCAGGGACACGGCGATGGCAGCATTGGCGCCGACGATGGCACAATGGCATCGGACGGGCCAATGGCGACGACGCCGCAGCACGCAATACGAGGCTTTGCCGCATCGGGCCCAGTGAGGGGCATCTTTTTTTTTGCTCTGGTGTTGATCGCAGGGCTTCTGAGGTCGGCATCGGATTCTCACATGGTGGGAGGGATGTGAGCGCTTTTGGTGGTTCTCGCTCTTCTTTTCGTATCTTTAGCCAGCTCTGGCGATTTTACCGGATTTAATTGGTAACTCTGGATCCCAGGAGAAACGGGTTGTTGTTGGTGTTGGTGTTGCTGGATGGCGGGGTTCATAATGACGAGCGACGGAGCTAGCAACGGCAGCGGACTGGAGGGGTCAACTAATTAGTGCGGGGTTTGTCTTTTACATGCCTACGTGGACAGCCTTGGGAACAATAATCTGGGAGAGCGAGAGCAGCATCTCACTCAACAGGTCAGCTATGGAATCAAACATGGACCAAAAATACAGCACATTTCAGTAGTAGTCCCAATGCCGGATGCGGGTCTTTCCCTGGGCACAATCCCGTGAACAGTTGGAACTTGCGCCGCGAGTGGGTGGGTGGGGGAGCAGCCGTCCGTCGACGCAGCTTAGAAATGCTCTCACGCGTGAGATACGACACACAATTACACGCACCGCATCCAGCTTCACACCTACCAACTAAAGGTAGGCAATTCCTGAAGCCAAGCCAAGGGGGACAGCAAGGTTCCATTGGTAGCGTCCCCGATCAATGAGGTAGACTAGACGCCGTGTTCCTACCGGACTCCCTCCTCATCGTGTATATAAACCGCTCCCCGCCTGGCCACCGCGGAGCTCCCCCTTTCCCCTCTTCTTCTCCCTTACACACACACACATACACACACACACACACACAGACATCCATCTCTCTCCCTTTCTTCCATCCCAAAACAAAAACCTCCCATCATGTCTGCTCCCGCTCCTCTCCGTCTGGGCTCCACCGCCCCCAACTTCAAGGCCGAGACCACCCAGGGCCCCATCGACTTCCACGAGTTCATCGGCGACAACTGGGTCATCCTCTTCTCGCACCCCGAGGACTACACGCCCGTGTGCACCACCGAGCTCGGCGCCATGGCCAAGCTCGGCCCGGACTTTGCCAAGCGCGGCGTCAAGCCCATCGGCCTGTCCGCCAACACCATCGAGTCCCACGAGGGCTGGATCAAGGACATTGCCGAGGTCACCGGCGGCACCGTCACCTTCCCCATCATTGGCGACAAGTCCCGCCAGGTCTCTCTCCTCTACGACATGTGAGTACTGGAGTCTCCCTCAGCTTGACCTCCAGCTAACAAATCCCAGGATCGACCAGCAGGATGCCACCAACGTCGATGAGAAGGGCATCGCCTTCACCATCCGCTCCGTCTACTTCATCGACCCCAAGAAGACCATCCGCACCATCCTCTCCTACCCCGCCTCCACCGGCCGCAACGCCGACGAGATCCTCCGCATCATCGACTCCCTCCAGACCGGCGACAAGTACCGCATCACCACCCCCATCAACTGGGTCCCCGGTGACGACGTCATCGTCCACCCCGGTGTCAAGAACGAGGAGGCCAAGACCCTGTTCCCCGAGTTCCGCATCGTCAAGCCCTACCTCCGATTCACTCCCCTCGCCAAGGAGAAGGTTCTGTCCCAGTAAATGTCTCCTTCTCTCCCCGATCCACCACCATATCATGATACCAAGGACAAATGAGCGAGACAAGCCGGAATCAGGCACAGACGAGTAGATGAAGTACGAATGGCCTAAGGAGCTGCATAATCGCCACGAGACCCTTTTGCGGGATAAGTGCAGACTGGCAGCATGCCTCGGGTTTCCGAACCATTGACTCTGGCCCGGTTCTCCAAGTAATCTGACCCTCTGTTGAAACGGAGGGGGCTAGGTTTGAGCCATTTGTGATAGCTCCGCTAAATAAATACAAATAAAGAAATGATGAAAACACAACAAAGTAGAATGCTGCATCCTGTGAATTAATACGCTGCAATGGATGTCAATTGACCATGGTCGTGATAGCTTCTTCGCTGCACACGTAACCAAGCTTGAGACGCCGGCTTTCGGACCGTCGGCGATTCCAGGGAGCTTACCTTAGCTAAGCCGAGTGTGGATGGTGGAACTATGGAAGCTTCTGAAGCATGCAGGCTACGGACTGGGCGAGTTGGCGGTCCACTGGTGTGTTTCACCTTCTCGACTCTTATCAAGTTGCGTCTCAACTCTCCTATCACTGGTATTACTTTTGCCAATTGATCATGTTATTCAGCAAATATTTGCTAATAAACATGAGTTGTAATAACTGACGGGTTGATTATCATTCTCATAAAGGGCGAGACAGTAGGTAGCTAGGTTGACTAGGTACCTTTAACAGAACCCGTCTATCATCAACCCTGTTGACCCAACTCTATATCATTTCTCACTGCAAAAGAACCTCGTCCGTCTTACTGTATCACTTGCGCACCCACGCAATAATAATAAACCATTACCCGGATGGTAATACTCTGCTTAAGTCCACTGCCCGTCATCCACTCCACCGTCTTGTCCCACCTGGCATCCTACTCAACGCCGCACTCCTTCGAAACTTAAATCCCCAGAAAGGATGCAGTTAGCAAGCGATCGGCCATAACGGAATACGCAGAGCCATTCCCCGAGTCTCTCACCTCCCCCCTGTGCCCCAACCCCCGTCGTTTCCTCAGGGGGTCAGTCATCATCGGGGTTTGTCCCGAGGCGCTGGCGCCTCGAAGCCAAGGCAACCGGGTCCTGGAGAAACGGGGCTTCCAGAAATGTTCCTCCTATCCCCATGGCCGAGTGAGGCCACCTTGTCCGGTGAGGCTTCCTCTCCTCACTTCACCCCCAAATCCCAGCCAGGCGCTGTTCCATCCGCGCGCTGCCTGTCCTGAAATGACCTGGGGAGACGGATCAGGGCCGGGCGTGGGCCTTTTTTTTTTTGTTGCTTCTAGTTCGTCCACCGAAGCGACGAAGTTGGCATCTTAGCTTTTCCTCGGGGCTTGTGGTTGTCCATGTTTTCAGTTCCGTGTGCTAGGCGCCCTTTTCTATCTTTCAGTGGTGCCATCAGAGAAAGAAGCAAGATCGACAGACTTGCGGTCAACACGAGATCGTTCGCGTCGCAGCGCCAAGGTTACCGAAGCCCGTGTGTTTTGTCTCAGGCTTGTTTGTCCCATGTTGAGCAGGGGGGGCAATGCAAAGGAGGATTTCCCACGTGGGGGGGGGACAGCAGCGATTCTGGCCCCAAAAGACTCCGCCAAGTCATCTCAGGGACGAACATCGTCACGGATTCCTTTCCGACCTCGTTTCTTCTCTTCGTACGCAGTAAATCGGGCTGCTTTGGTTGCTCTTACATGGCGGAATCCCCTGGAAGTGACATTCTCGCCCGCGTGATGATGCCCACATGGAGACAGGCGAAATAAGTGTCGGCAGGTACGCGAGGTTGATCGCCATTTGCAGCGACCCAGTGGAACAGTTAGCAGCCGATCCCGGTTCTATATCACCATGTCAGAGGGGGGGGGCGGAGATGTGCTTTTTTCCCACTTTCATAAGAGGCCGTGTTAAGTCGCAAGTCGTCGTATTCCGCCGTCCCCGTGTTTGCTTCGCACCGTTGTCTGTCTGCCGGCAGCTGTTTCGTCCGTTTGAGGTTTGGGCAAACAAAACGCCACTGGTTTGGTTTTTACAAACAGAATCCATCCATCCATCCATCCATCCATCCATCCATCCCTCCCGCGTTGCTGTGCCGTTTTTGCAAGTCTGACGTGTGACAAACGAAGAGAGAAATGCAGGGGCTCCTGTATGTACTTGTACCTTTGAGTCCGAGGCAGGGGACGGGTTTGTGCATGTGTCCAATGGGGAAATCTGGGCGCTGCGTGAAGAGAGTGATGCTCTACTGGCTGGCTGTTGTATCGCTCTCTGTGATGCTGCGGTGATTGATACTGCCTCCGCGTGTACAGTGGTGGTTCAGCGCTTCCCTCTGCGAGTTCCCGTTTTTGGACTCGGTGTCTCTATTGGTCAAGGCTTTGTAGGTCTGCCATCCGTTGCCGCCTTCCTCATTCCTCCTTCCTCATTCCTGTCAACAACACCACATGGCAAACATCATCACTCCGCATTCTGCACCACCACCAGAGTTGCACTGGGTCCAGCGCCAAAACCCTCACACCCTCCAGCTTCGGCTTCAGCATCAACAACACTCGTTCACTCTTCGTGCACACGCAACCACCAACCCGCCTACGCTTCTCCGGGCCCCCAGCCTGGCCAACTAACCCTCTTCAGGATCCGCTCCACCGCTGCGACCGACCCGAAAACGCACCACCTCGTCCGCCAAAACTCGTCTCCTCTTCCGTGGGCGCACCCGCGCTAAACAACCACGCACGATACGTTCGATTATTCGATACCCACCCCGTCGGATCCCCCTCCAATCCGTGTCTGTGCGCTGCTGGCCGTTCTTCTGTCTGCCCGTCTGCTGCGCTGCACGTCCGTCACTCGCTTTACTGCTTGCACCGCAACCAAACTTCCGTCGTGTCCACATCGCCATATCCCCCTTCTCCAGCTCGCGGAGATTGCACGCTGCAACCTCCTCGACCGATCGCCCCGTCCCGTCCATCCCTGGCCTTTCCACCCGCGTCTACGCCTGCGTCTGCGCCTGCGGTGCCCCGTTCCTCACCATCACTGACAAGTGACTGACGACCCCGTCGACGGTACTGGTACGTCCAACCACCCCGGTCAAGCCCGTCTGCCACTCCCACCCGGCCCAGTCTTTCTGCTCTCCCCTCCCTCCCCCCCCCCCCGTTCGCTTGTTTGCTCGTCGTTCGTCCCTTGCCTTGCGATCCCCATCTCGGCCGTTGTCTCCAGACCGAGCCTCAACCCCCGCGAACCAGCGACTGGGAGCTTCCACGGACCCTCCCGCTCGCCTCCCTTTGCGCCTCGCCGTCCTTCTGGCCCCGAACGCCCAGTCTCCCAAGGCCCTTCGTACCCTGCCTTCTGGGCTCGCCTCGGCCTCCTTGCCCCCCGTCTGGACCGTCTTCCAGACCCATCGTCAGCCGCGACGTCCCCGGCACGACTTGCTTGGCTTGGGTCGTGTTCGTGATACAGCCGCGTGAGAGCTCCCATCTGCTGGTTCCTTTCGTGTAGCCCCGTCTTTGCATCTCCTCGCCCGAGTCCCATCTCCGTTTCCGTCTCCGTCTCCCCAGTCACCTGTCCTGTGTCGTTTCGTTTCTGCAACATCCTGCCTTTCCTTCTCTTCCTGATTGCTTGCTTCTTCTTGTCCTTCGTTTGTGTCAGCTCATACACTGCCACTCGCGCTGCGTCGCAACCAGCCGACCACCATGGCCGACTCTTCGGAACTGACTGGTAGCCAGGACTCTCGTGCTCCCGCCGACGACCACTCTTGCTTCTCCGACTCCGAGGCCGAGGAACGGCCCCAACGGCCGTCCAGCCGCTACACCCCCGATATCTTCTCCGGTGTCTATCGAGGCATCAAGAGGCTGCCTTCTGTCAAGCTTCCTCGGAGCTCCTCAATCCTCGGCCTAAAGAGCAGCTCTCCCGCTCCCGACTCGTTTCCCACTCCGCCTACGTCATCAAAGGCTCCCGACTCGTTCCCCAATCCGCTTCCGATACCAAAGGCCCCCGAAACGTCGGCCATTCAGCATGTTCGAAACTTGAACCTCCAGTACAGTCTTGCGAAACCTCTACCCAACACACCGCCCTCTGGGGACTCTACGTCTCCCTCCCAGCTTGTTGCACCCAAAGAACTGCCCATTGTATTCGAAGACGAAGACGACGCGGACGACGACGAGGACTATTCAGATATACAGCTCCCCCCTCCCCGACCGAACCCACCGAACCACAAAAAGATGGACAGCCGAACCAGCACCATGGATTCCGGCTCATCGGCACCACCAGCAGGCAATATATATGGTCAAGACCCCAGCGCCCATGATTTGGATAGCAGTGTAAGCAGCTTAGCAAGCGCCAGGCAAGAGAGCGATCACGAATCACGAGATAATTTGAAGCCGAGGAGCACCGGCTCTGCTTCTGGCGGTCCGTCTCCATCGGTATCTCAGGGAAGGACGCCTACGTCTGTTGGAGGACCCTCTCAGGGAGGTCCGTCTGCTCATCTTTCTGGGTTGATGTGCAATGTTCACCGGACTACGGGGCGTGAGCCGCACGCGCTCGTTGGAGCCACCACGACTATTCTTGGCGACAAGCTCTATGTGTTTGGAGGACGCATCCTGTCTAGAAGCCGGCCTGCCCCTCTGACCTCTGACTTGTACGAACTGGACCTCATCCGGCGACACTGGACAAAGCTCGATACGACGGGCGATGTCCCGCCTCCTCGGTACTTCCACTCCATGTGCCCCTTAGGAGACACCAAAATGGTCTGCTACGGAGGCATGTCGCCAGCTCCGATCCAACCACCTGGTAGCGATCCACAACAACCCGAAATTACTGTCATGTCAGACATCTTCATCTACGACGTCACTACGAGGACGTGGACCTTTATTCCGACGCAAGACACCCCCCAAGGCCGATATGCTCATTGCGCGTGTATCCTCCCCTCGGCCGCCACTTTCTCGTCGCACCGGGCTTCGCTCTCCGCACTGCAGCACAACCCTTCAACCGGCAACCCGAACGAGGGACGAATCGGAATCAACATCAACGGTACGGGAGGCGCCGAGATGGTTGTGGTGGGTGGCCAGGACGGTGGGAACAATTACATCGAGCAGATCAGTGTATTCAACCTCCGAAGCCTCAAATGGACCTCGACTCAACCCCTGGGGAAGAGCTGTGGCGCCTACCGCAGTGTCGCCGCACCACTCACTCCTGCGGTCACTTCAAAGATTGGTCGCGCGTACTCGAACGGCATGCACAACATGGATGGTGGAATAAGCCAAGAATCCCGAGAGCCCGGATCGTCCATGCTCATCTACTCCAACTACAACTTTCTCGACGTCAAGCTGGAGTTGCAAGTCAGGTCGTCGGACGGGACCCTGACGGAAAAGCCCATGACTGGAGCCTCATCACCCCCTGGACTGCGATTCCCGAATGGTGGAGTGATCGATACCCATTTCGTGGTAAGCGGGACATATCTGACCTCGTCTAAGCAAGAGTACGCTCTCTGGGCGCTGGATCTGCGGACCCTCACCTGGAGTCGTATTGATGCCGGGGGTAGCGTCTTCAGCCAAGGCAGTTGGAACCGGGGTGTTTTGTGGAACCGACGCAACACCTTTGTGATCCTGGGAAACAGAAAGAGAAGCCTCGTCGACGACTATAATCACCGACGCATCAACTTCTCGAATGTCTGTATGGTGGAGCTCGAGGCGTTTGGGTTTTATGACAACCCGCGCAAGATTAGCCCTCTGTCGGGCTTCATCTCGGCCAGCTGTCCCTATGCCGGTCCTGGCCTCAGTCTTGCGCGCAAGGCGGGTTACACCGCTGGTGGACGCCACCACTCCAGGGCAAGTGAGGAACTGGGTGAGAAGGCGTTTGCGATGCGCGAGCTGGCAGACATGGACATTTTGTGCATTGGGGGCGAGCGGATACCCGTCAACTCGAGGATCGTTGGACGGCGATGGGGACCTTACTTTGTGCAGCTGTTGAGGGAGGGAACAGCCACGCAAGACGGCAGCGATGCAATGACGCTCCGTTCGGGCTTGTCGAGCAACCCCTTGCGAGCTTCGGCTATTACGATTACGCCGAGCTCCAGGAATGCCGAGACGTCATCGATGGGCAGTACGATGGGCGCATCGGGCTCAAGCATCATCACATCCAGCACCGGGGCTTCGAGCATCTCTGGCGGTGCCATGCCTCCCGGTGGCGATAACAACCCGAACGCAGCGCCGACTCCGCGATCACTCCCGCCCAACTCACGACCCCGATGCCTCTACCTCCCGCACACGCACTTGACCATCCAAGCGCTGCTCCACTTCCTGTACACGAGCTCTCTTCCGCCTCCGTCGTCTCCGCTGTGTACCCCTCAGATTCTGTGTTCTCTACTACAGATTTCGCGCCCATATCGCATCGACGGCCTCCTCGAGGCCGTGGTCGAGCGACTGCATGCGCTGTTGGATAGCCGAAACGCGGCGGCTGTCTTCAACGCTACGGCGATGGCCGCTGGTGGAGGTCGCGGGATCGACGGGTCACTTAACCCCAACTTTTTCGTTGGTGGCTTCGACCCCGTTGGATCACCCACCGCCACGCTAGACTTTTCGATGGACGGCACGGCGAATACCCCGTTTGCGACGGACCTTCAGAGTCGGACCGAGGGCCTTACTATCGACACGAGCGTGCAGCAGTCGAACCGGCCGCCTAGCGAGGAACTGTCGGCTAGCACTAGCGCAAGTGGCTCAGAATGGAGCTCGTCCGAGATTGGAGGTAGCGAGCGGGAGAACTTTGTGTGGAACGGCGAGCTCAGCAGCGTGATTGGACTGCAGAAGCGAGGACTCCGAGGGTTGATGGAGGGAAGAAGGATGAGAGAACGAACGGGAACGGTTCCCGGACCGGCGTCGATGGGCGGACCCCGATATGGTGGAGGTCCGAGCCAGCGTGTTGGTCTTGGGATTGCAGGCCCCTGAGCAAGAGCCGGGACGGGAGTAGAAAGTAGGGAGAATGCGGATGTTCTGGTGGGAATCATAACGGGTGAAATCATAGCGAAGGAATTGCCATGTTCGGACATGTAACGACTTGACGGTCTACGTAGAAGAGGGAAGCTGACGTGGACGGGAGCGTCACGTTGGCAAAAGGGACATATCAATATCAAATGTGTAGACTAATGGGATATGAAGGAGAAACCGGAGAATATGTGACCTGTCACGTTGGGATCGGATTCGTAATCCGTACCCGAGGACATGTCTAGGAGCCACAAGGCAAACAGCATGGTTAAACAGTATCTATTGTGACTTGTTGGAAGTGACGTCTATTCATTAATAAGTGTCATCGATGAGGACTACTGGGGTATAGACCAAGAGTCCGTTATGGGGTGGGGTGAGCTGGCGAAGCAATATACAAGAAGATGGTGTATGTACACATGATCTCACAGGACCACACGGGGTTCGTTCTTTACATGTCACAGCTGGACGCGACCGGCATCAAGCGCCTTCCAGTCCTCGTCGGTGAAGCGCACGTAGCTGTCGTCGTGCAACCAGTACACGGTGCCCATAGCGTCGTCGTCGTCGGTAGTAGGCTCGACGCCCGCGGCGCGCAGGATGCTCTTCTGCTGCTTGTTGGTGCCGGTGATCTGGCCGCCGCCCATCTCGCGCATGACGCGCAGGAATATGGGGCGGGCGTAGCGCGGGAGCGAGTCGTTGACGTGGGCGGCGATGCTGCGCATGGTGTCGGGGGATACCGAGGCGTTGAGGAAGACGGCGGCGCATCCGGCGCGGCCGTCGTGGTGCGGCAGCTCGACGCCGTAGACGTTGGCCTCCTTGACGGCCGGGTGCAGGCACAGCGCGTGGCTGACCTCGGCGGTGGACACGTTCTCCGACTTCCACCGGAAGGTGTCGCCGATGCGGTCGTGGAAGTAGACGCGGCCGTCCGAGTCCCAGCGCACGACGTCGCCGGTGCGGAACCAGGCGTCGCCCTTGCGGAAGACGTCGCGCGCGACCTTGGACTCGGTGGCCTGCGGGTTGTTGTAGTAGCCCTGGAAGCGCTTGAAGGGGTCGCTGGCGGGCAGCTGGAAGAGCATCTCGCCGGGCTCGCCGGGGCGGGTGCGGCGGCAGCGGCCGGAGCGCGGGTGGCGGTAGGGCATGTCGGTGTCCCAGTCGACGTCGACAAGGGCGACGCTGAGGCCCATGACAACGTTGTAGATCCAGCCGTTGCGGCCGATGGCGCCGGCGGTGAGGTCGTTCTTGGACAGGTTCCAGGTGGCGAGGGTGCCCTCGGTGGCGGCGTAGAACTCGGCGATGGCCTCGATGCCGAAGCGGCGCTTGAACTCGTCCCAAATGTCCGGGCGCAGGCCGTTGCCGAAGGCGATGCGGACGCTGTGCTTGCGGTCGAGGGACTCGCCGGTGACGGGGTCGAGCTGTGGCGGCGCGGCGAGGAGGTAGCGCAGCGTCTCGCCGACGTACTGGATGCTGGTGGCGCGGGAGTCGCGGACTTCGGCCCAGAAGGTCTTTGTGGAGAACTTGCGGCCGAGGGCGGTGGTGGAGCCGGCGAGGACGGACGTGCAGAAGGCGAGGATGGCGGCCGAGGAGTGGTAGAGAGGCATGGACTGGTTGTGTCAGTGGGAGCAGGTTTATGCGCGGGTACCTGGAGAGGGAGTGTTATACCGTGTACATGACGTCGTCGTCTCCTCCTCGGGCTAACAGCTTCTCGGCGACGCTGCCGGCGACGATGCACTTGCCCCAGGAGATGACGGCGGCCTTGGGCATTCCCGTGGTGCCGGAGGTGTAGATGAGGATGCACATGTTGGACAGGCTCTTCTCGGAGCGGTCGGAGTCGGGGGCCCGGACGGGCTCGTGGGCGAGGACCTCAGCCTCAACGTGCCGGGTCAGGACGTGGAAGCGGATGTCGGACAGCTGGTCGCGGACATCCTGGGAGACGTTCTCGGCGACATTGGGGTCGACGATGCACAGGCGGGTGGTGGCGGCGCCGAGACAATGGACGAGGCTCGGGCCGGACAGGTTGTAGTTGATGAAGGCGGGCTTCGCGCCGATGCTCCAGAGGCCCCACCACAGGAAGACGAAGTGGTGCGAGTTCTGGAAGTCGAGGGCGACGATGTCCCCGGGCTTGACGGCGAGGTCGTCGCGCAGCCAGGCACCGTAGCGGAGGATGGCGTCGTAGGCCTGGGCGTAGGAGAAGCGACGGCCCTCGAAGAGCAGCAGGGCGCGGTCGGCGGTGGCGGGGCTCTGGGCGAGGGCCTCGAGGGCGTAGAAGAGGTTGAGGCGGTCGGCGAACTCGCGGTAGTACATGCGGCTGGCGCCGGTGAGGGCGCACTTGAGCAGGAGGATATCGTACCAGGCGGAGGAGCGGGCGTTGAGGTAGGCGATGGTTGCGAGGACGGCGGGAGCGGTGATGGCGAGAGGGACTGGGGGGGTGTTAGTGGGTGGGTGAGTGAGGTTATAGCGAGGGAGTATAGAGAACGTACGAGACATGGCTGCGGTTGTATGGTGGCCGTGGCCGACCCGGTTGAGGGCGAGGAGCTGTGTAGGAGAGAAGGGTGAAGTGAGGCGTGGGCCGATTGCGGGTTGACGTTTATCGATAGCTGTGGTTAAAAGTGGATGACGATGACGACGAGGGTCGGAGCTCCACAGACGGAAGTGCAAACGACAGAAACAAGGGCATTGGGCTGTATTTAAGGGCACTCATTAGAAACAAACAACGCCGCTTGTCCTCTTCTCCTCTCCTCTCCTCTCCTCATGCACATGCACCTCCAAGCCTTGAATCGGAGACTCGGGGCAACTATAAGACGAACGGCCTTGATCTGGATGCCTCGGCTCCTCGAGCGGGGGGCGGAGGCCGCACTGCATGGGCGATCTGGGGAAGCACGGCATGTTCGGGTTGGGGAAAATTGTCCGAGGAAGGGAAGAGTTGCGGGATGGAGGAGGGGATGGTTTTGTTGGACGGGGAACGGAGAGTATCAGTAGGAGTTGTGAGTTGTGTCGGATCTAAGTGCTTACGGGTGTAGTGCAATGTGTAGATCACGTTAGTCCAGACGTTCAATACCACTCTCTTTATTAATGTGTATTAATTCGAGCGTATGAAATACTATAGATCCTTCATCTTCAGAGCTTCCCTGTTTAATTGCTAGCTACCCAGTCATGTCGTGCATCACCGCCATCCATCGCCAAGCCCTGTGCCCCATGCCGGAGGCTTGATCGAGCCACTCCTCGCAGCAACTACAACCATACCACGATGGACGCCTCACCATTGGACACAACCTCAGATACAACCCCAAATGCAACCCGCAAACAGTAGCACAGAACGCACCCCCCTCCTCCCCCGACCGCAACGCGCCGCCCCGCCGCGCCTCTGCATCTCGCACTTCCTCTCCGCAAGGAACTCCCGCCTCTTCGAGTTCGGCTCCGTGCTATTCCTGACGGCGATATACCCCGGCACGCTGATGCCCGTGTCCGTCTACGCCCTCGCCCGAGCTGCGGCGGCTATTGCGCTCTCCCCCGCCCTGGGGCTGTGGATCGACAGCGCGAATCGACTGGTTGTTGTGAGGGTTTGGGTTGTTGGGCAGCGGGTGGCTGTTGCGCTGTCTTGTGCTGCGTTTTTGGTTTTGGAGCGGCGTGGGGATCTTGGCGGTGGGTTATTTGCTTTGGTCGTTTTGTTAGCTGGGGTGGAGAGGTTGTGTTCGGTGATGAACTCGGTTTCCGTCACGAGGGATTGGGTTCGTTGGTCCAGATTTCAAGTTGTGGTTGTCTTTCACTAACGACAGTCTAGGTTGTTGAGCTTGCTGAAGGGGATAGCCTTGCTCGGCAGAGTATGTCAACACATGACAGATATACTTATCCCACTAACATTAGCAAAGATCTCAATGCCCAGATCCGACGCATCGACTTGATCTGCAAATTACTCAGCCCCTTCGTCATCGCCTCTATTGACGAAGTCTCGACTGTGGTTGCTATCTGGACGGCCATGGCGATGACTACGCTGTCTGTCTTTGCCGAATATGTTTGCATTAAACAAGTAATCCGTAAAATTTCCCTCACTATAGCCAGCCCTCTAAAACAAATAGGTGTACAATTTGGTCTCGAGTCTCCAGCAAATTCCGCGAAAGGCCGTCAAGTATCCAGAGTACCACGTTCCCAACGAACACGACATCTTCACCCCTTCGAAACAATCCTGGTTCTCCTCCACGGCACGGCAGATCTTCCCCTGGCCATCAATAGCCCTCTACATCAACCACCAAGCATTTCTGCCCTCCATCTCATACGCCTTCCTCCACTTCACCGTCCTGTCGTTTTCCGGCCGCATGATCGCATTCCTGCTCGCAGTCGGCTGCACCTCCTTCGACGTCGGCGTTGCGCGGATGGTGTCGACCGGCGCAGAACTCAGCGCGACGTGCATCTTTCCGCGCATCACTCGGCGAATTGGTAGTGTTCGCAGTGGCGCGGTGAGTATTGCTTGGCAGACGGCGTGGCTTACGTTTGCGGTTGGGTGTTTCTTGCTTGGTGGGAATGGTGCGTTAATTGGGCTTGTTGGAGGCGTTGTTCTTAGTCGGGTTGGTTTGTGGGGCTTTGATCTTGCGATTCAAGACATTGTTCAAGATGTGAGTCCTCTTACCGGGTGCGCTTACAGATACCTGATCTTGAATCAGGGAGTCGACAGTGATAATAGAGGCGAGTTCTCAACGGCTGAAGCGTCTGCGCAAAACCTATTCGAGTTGCTCTCATACGTTTCCACCGTTCTTGTCTCTCGTCCGGAGCAATTCCAGTGGCCGATGCTCATGACTATTGTCTCAGCATATCTTGGATGTTTGACTTATATACTTTACGTCCGACAAAAGACACTGATCAGATATCACATGAAGCACAGTTGGTCGCGAGCTCACACGAAACCGGAACGAACTATCAACGTGTTTTTAAAATACAAATTAATTCACCAAGCTATTCAGCTCAGATTTGGCGGTTAGTGAAATGTAATCTTTAGTACGCAATCCGATTACTAGGACTGTTAAGCTGCCAGCTTCTTGTAGGTTTTGGGATACCATACGTGATCAAGTTCTGTTAAGACCACCCGCGACTTGTTATTCATCGGGGGCATAAATATCTTCAACGCCGAGTGAATAAGGGACTTTTAAACGATGCGGAATAATTCTACAAAATATAATCTACAGATCTACAAATAAACTTCTTTTTAACGAACAATTAAGCTTGCAAATAACCATCGGCACATCGGCGCTTCAACTCCCGACACCCCGGTCCGAAGTCGCCGTGCGCACGTGATATGGCGATGTCCTGTCTCGGCCTCATGGTCTGGCCGCCCAGGAGCAGAGCGCGTGAAGAGCCCCATCCAGTCTTCCGCCAGCCTCTCGCCTCGTCCACTCTCTTCGTCTCCTCCCCCCGCGGACACCATGGCGCCCGGCCCCTCCTCCGAACTCACGCTCCCGCCTCCCGAGAAGCCGTCCGACGTGCGCCGCCGCTCCTACATCGTCTTGTCCTTCTGGCTCGTCGTTGTCCTCCTCGGCTTGCCCATCTGGTGGAAGACGACGACCATCTACCGCGCCAATCTGCCCCTCAATGGCATGTTGGAATGGGCCGAGGGAAAGGTAGCAGACTCCCCGCCTTGCGTAATTGCGCCCGCTGTCTTGAGCCGTGCTGATACTTCTACCCTTCTAGGCCTGTCGTCCCGTGTTTCCCCTCCAGATATCCATCAAGGCCGATTCTCTCCAGGAAAACGAGGCCCAGAACCTCGTGCGCTTGACGCAGCACGCCCTTGACGACCACAATGACTTCTCCGGACATCATCTACGCCTACAGCTGGCCCCGCGACTCAACAGCAACGGCGATGATGCTCCCGCCCAGGATAACTCCCAGGTCGCCCTGACCATCCAGCTCACCCCCGGCGAGACCAACACAGCCTCGCTGAACCCCCATTCTGCCGTCCTCGACATCGTCTACCCGCCCAACGCGATCCCATCTTCGTCCTCGTCCTCGTCCGCGCTCGCGACGTACATCGCCAAGGAGCTCCAGTCCACCTTCTCCGAGGAGCAGTCCACCATTTCGTACCTCCTTTCGACCTCATCCGCCCCGGAAACCCGCCCCCAGAGCCTCTCTCCCGAGGCCGCTGAGCTGCTCTCCAAGCGCACCACCCGGTCCCTGCGATATGCGCCCACATACCACCTGACGTTTTCGCTGTTCACCGCTGGGGCTGTTCCCAACTCATGGGACATTGAAGCCGCCATCGACGAGTATATGAAGCCCATGCTCGATGTGCTTGGTCCTATCCACAACTTCACCATCGACAGCCAGGTCCAGCTGTATGCGACTCCCGGCGCCCAGTCCCAGGTCCTTAGCAAGGCGGATCTCGCGTCCTTCATCAACGCTGCCGAGTGGCCGCTCTCGCCCTCGATTGGCGGCGCCCCGACTGTCAACTTTGTTATTTACATTGGCGATCAGAACGTTGGTCTTGAGTCCGAGTCCGAGACGTCGCAGTCGTGGATGGTCCCTCAGTGGGGCAGTGTCTATCTGTTGTCGCTCCCCAACACCACGACCCACGTATCTGGAGAGACACTCCGACAGCCCATGCTCACCTTCAACGGCCATCTACTATCGCTCCTCGGCACGCCCCAGTCCGGGTCTCTTCTTCTCCGACTATCGACCCTATCACGAATCCGCTCCGCCGACCTCATCCTGCGCGCGTCGTCCACCCTCGGCTCCCTGGCGCGCCTATCCCTAGCACTCCCCTCCATCTCGATCCCCCGCAGCGTCGCCGACGGTGTCGCATCCACCATGGACCACCTGCAGCAGGCCTGCGGCAGTCTGGGCGGCCCGGAGGGACTCTACCACGCCAGGATCGCCGAGGAGGAGGCCGAGCGGGCCTTCTTCGAGAAGAGCATGGTCGGTCAGCTGTACTTTCCCGACGAGCACAAGATCGCCGTGTATCTGCCCTTGCTAGGGCCTGTCGGGGTTCCCCTGGTCATGGGGCTGATCAATGAGCTGAAGAATTGGGTTAAGAGGAGGAGGCAACGGGCCAAGGAAGCGAGCGAAAAGAAGGCACAATAAATGAGATGAGCCAGGAACTAGAAATGTGAAATAGACACGACTGCATCTAATCAAGTAAATACGGTATTTACTACCTCGACCCAATAGGTCTGTGGTTGAACCATAGTCATCACACTAGGTACTACCTACCAATCCAATACCAGAAAGGAGACGTTCAGGCTTTACGTCCCAGCTGCTAATCCAAAATATGTCGTGGCGTGACCGACAACCTTCTCAAGTAAACTCGTGACTATTCCGTCCATAGTGCTCGGCAGCGTCTTCGACTAACGAGCTGTACATACTAACGCTTTCTTCCCTTCGAAGTCCGAAGGT
Organism: Neonectria faginata; assembly: GCA_030864175.1. Classification (NCBI taxonomy): domain Eukaryota; kingdom Fungi; phylum Ascomycota; class Sordariomycetes; order Hypocreales; family Nectriaceae; genus Neonectria; species Neonectria faginata. The sequence goes on along the minus strand of JAULBG010000006.1, from coordinate 2,367,240 downwards.
CGTCGAAAGTAGACCGTCGTTTCCCGCGAACCCGGCTGTCTACCACCGTGTTTGACGAGCTGCTGTCAGTTGTATTTCCCTTATAACTTCCAAGATCCGAGCCACTTGTCTCGAGCTTGATACTGCTTCTTCTATCGAACTCTCGCTCCTCCTCCTGCTGCTTTCGGTAAATGGCGATTTCTTCGGCCATGAAAGCCTTGAAGTGTTTTGCGCGCTGCTGTTTCTGGTGCAGAGCGTGTTCCTCTTCGAATAGAGATTGTGCCCGTTGCTCGGTTTGGTAGAAATTGAGCCTGATGGCGAAGTAGGCTTGTGCGTAGGACCGCAACTGCTTTGCCTGGCACAGTGACTTTAAGCTGGTTAGTTATGGAGCAGTTCAGAGGTGGCGCATCTATCAAGCCGGACTTACAAAGTCGCGTTTCTGTTCTTCCTCTAGTCGCTCGATTTCGCGTTGCCTCGTGTGCTGCCGCTCGAATTGCCGCCACCGTTGCTGTATCATGGCCACCGAACCGGGATACGTTCCTGGAGATTTGCATCTATTAGCACGTGAGAGTAGAGGACACGATTCGTGAGAGCAACGTGCTGTCCATTTTCTGCTGCTCCTGCAGCAGCATCTTCACCCCCTGCTGTTGCTGCGGCGTGACCACGCCGTGTTGCATGGCGATCAGCCGCTCTTCACGCTTGATCCTCCGTTGAAGGTCCATCAGCTGACCAAAGACCTGCGGCGTGGTGTTGTTCGGCAGCGGCGGCTCATGGTGCTGGTTTAGCTGCATCCGCATCTCCTGTTCGAGCTTGATGCGCATCTGAAGGGGTGGAGGAGTAGCGGACTGCGAATATGTGCGCACGGTGTCGGCGAGTCTCGCGGCTGGCAGGTCCTTGGCGGCTGCCTTTTGCTCCGGGGTCAACTTGACGAGGAACGAGTCTGTCGTCCCGAATCCCGGCTTCGCTTGTTCCTGGGTATGGCCTCGTGCCCAGTTCTGTGCTATCTCGTTGAAGGCTGCGGGAGGGACTTTCTCCATGCCCAGTCGCTCGGCGGGAAACAAGCGGCAGAAGAAGTCGTCGGCAGCTGGCGATTTGATCCGCACGCCCTCCTTCAGCAACGCCTGCGTCTGCGTCTCCCATTTCTGCACGGCCTTACTGAGCAGCTCGGGAGGGAACTTCAGCGCCTCTGTTCGCTGTGTTTGGGTCAGGCTAGAGAGGAAATGCTTGTTCGGGCCGTCCGGGATCACGTCGTCGTCCAGCCCCGGCCAGGTCAGCACCAGGTCTTCGAGGAAGTCGGGCGGCAACCTCTCGGCGCCGGCCCGTTGCTCGCGGGTCAAGCTGCCGAAGAAGGCTCGCTTCCGGCCTTCCGGGACGGTGCTTGCGGGGGTTGTTTGGGTCTGCATGGCGGAGGACGATGCCATGTTCGACGGGCGGGTGTGCGGTCCTGCAGCGTGCGGGTTGGGAGAATGGGCTTCTCAAGGCAGCAACCCAGCGAGATGTGTATATATCATCAATCACGTGGTAGGTTTGGAGGAGATCCTAGGGGTCATGTCGTGATTATTATTGGAGTCGACCTGACAGCGCACAGCCCTCCCTGTTGGATGTTGTTTGCGCGTTGGTTGCATGTTGCTCGCTGGAGCCTGTGGTAGCTGGTACGAAATACGGTCTATTAGCGGAGTGAATGCACTGGCTGGATCGCATCAGATATTCAATTCGAGGGTGAATTCAGGTGCAGTTCCTCGTGTTGAGAACCCAGATCTGGTGTCTCGGGCGATTTTGACTCATGAAAAGAGGATTCTGTGTGGCTGCGTCTCGTCTGTCTCAAGTCAAAGTCTGAAGAACATCCTCCGCGCGCGGGCGATGCAATGCCGAATGCACCCCGGATGACGTACCGAGCTAATCTAGCTACCCTGGAGCCCCGCTCGTGCCCGAACCAATTACGTAGCTAACCCTCTTATCGATAACCACAGCTACCCGATCAACTCTCCTCGCAACTGCATCATCGCCACATCAACTCCTTGCAACTCCACGCAAAAGGCATCGCGCGGAACCCCCGCAAGATGCCATGACGCGGCGACAATGACGACTCTCCCCGAACCGACCCTCACGCTCACGCTGCCCAGCGTCCACGACGGCCTCACCCTCGACTGCCGCGTCTACCATCCGCTGTCGCTCGCTGCCAATCCCCGCGCCCCGCCGTGGCAGCGCCATGCCGCTGTGATTGCGCACCCGTACGCACCCTTCGGTGGGTGTTACGATGATCCGGTGCTGGATGTTGTCGCCGGGCAGTTGCTGCGCAAGGGGTTTCTGGTTGGGACGTTTAATTTTCGGTGCGTCGTTGGAGTCTCGAGCTCGATGTTTCTCTTACACTGAGTCAATTGCTAACTAGAAGCGCAGGGGAGCTAGCGGCTCGGCAGGGCGGACATCGTGGACGTCAAAACCCGAGCGTGACGACTATGCGACCATGGTGGCCTTTCTCATTTACTACGTCCACTACCTCGATCCTTTCCACCCGCGTTCCGCAGATGGACCCGGTCCCCTACCGGACACGCTGAGCCCGTTCGATGCCCCCGTTGCGACGCCTTCATTGCCTGTCCCTCCAGTTCTCCTTATGGGAGGTTACTCGTACGGCGCCATGGTCGCCAGCCAGTTGCCCCCGTTGTACGCTCTTCTCCAGCCGTTTGCGTCCCCGCTCGCCGGCTCCGACGCTGCCGAGGTCCGTCTCCGGGCTGAACACCTAGCCGAGCAGCAGAACGCCGTGCTGGCGAGTGCTCGGGAGATTATGACGGAACGCGGGATCAGAAGCCCGAGCAAGCGGCGCGTTAGGATTGGGGGCGATGAAGGGGGAAGTCCTCGGAAGAGTCACGAAAGCCATGGCCGGCGGAGCTTCTCACTTGATGCTGAGGATAAGATACGCCGAGGTGTTCATGATTTCATGGCAAGGAGGAGGTCAGGGCGGCATAGCCAGAGGTTGTTTCACACACCGACAGACAGCGAGGATCGCGCCGTTACTCCTCCACAGCCACTACCGCAACCGCAACCAAATGAGCGACTGACCGTCATTCCAAACCTCACCACACCCACTACAGCCTATCTCTTGGTGTCGCCGCTCCAGGGCTTGGTCACGCACCTCGCCACCATGTCGTTGATCCCGTCGGTGCTGGTTAAAAACAAGGACCCGCAGCACGCCGAGGCGGAGGAGAAGTTGGTCCGGAATCCAACCCTGGCGGTCTTTGGAGACACGGACGTCTTCGTGGCGGTGCAGAAGTTGCGGGGATGGTCGAAGCGCTTGGAGGGACGACCGGGGTCCAAGTTCCAGGCGCACGAGGTGTCTTCTGCAGGGCACTTTTGGGTTGAGGAGGGGGTTTTGAATCGGATGAGGGATGAGGTTGCTGCTTTTGCGGAAAGGTTGCTCAAGACTTGACGTCGGTGGGCAGTTCAAGGAGCATAGTATGAATATAGGTCGAACAATTGTTTACATGGCGCACTTGTGGCGTTGATCCGGAATCTAAGACAGACCGGGAAGACTAAGGTCGGAGGAGGTACACGACACTACGAAAGAGTCGGACACAAAGTGGAGTAGGAAGAATCTGTATTCACTCTATATTTCAGGACAAATCACGATATTGAAGTATTCTACATATCTCGCCCTATGTACACAATGATAAAAGACCAAGCATCATAGTAAGTCGCCAATGCATCATGTATGTGCATATATTAACAACCTGCGTGCAGTCATAAGATGGCGCAACAGAATAGCGTATTTGAGACTAGTAATGATGCATGTCGTCGGTGTAAGACGGCAGACCACGACTCGCTATCACGTCTTAAGCAACATGGGCAATGCCATGCTTCTGCTCGACCTCGCCGACTCTCCGCTCGAGGTCCATACCGGCCTGGAACTTCTTGGTGTCCATGGTAGGCACAAAGAGGGGAGCCTCGGTGAAGAGGTAGCGCATCTCCTCGAGGGGGCGCTTGGCGGTCTCGGGCAGAATGGCCCAGAAGAAGACGGCGTTGGTGAAGTTGCAGACGATGAAGAGGATGTACCATCTCCAGCCAATGCCGCTCTCGTCGTCGAGGGCCACGGACGTGGTCTGGCCGATCATGGTGTTGAAGGCAAAGGACAACATGGTGGCGATGGAGACGCCCTTGGACCGGGTCTTGGTGTCGAAGATCTCGGCGGGGATGATCCACGAGAGAGGACCGCAGGTGGCGCTGAAGCAGAAGTTGTACAGCCAGGTCATGGCGATGAAGCCCCAGGCGGCGGCGTGGTTCTGGTTCTCCGGGGTCGGCGGGAACTTGGCGAGCAGGATGGTGGCGATGATGAAGCACATGCAGTTGCCCAGGTTGCCCAGGATGAGCGGCCAGCGGCGGCCGAAATGGTCGATGAACATCATGCATAGGAACTGGGCCACCAGGGCGATGACGGACGAGATGGCCTGGTACCGCAGCGTCTCGGTGCCGGAGATGCCGATCTTGGCGTAGATCTGCACCGAGTAGTACTGGATGGCGCTGACACCGGTGAGCTGCACCGAGGCCTGCAGTGCGCAGGCGAGGAACAGGCGGCGGAAGCTGCTCTTGTCGGTGAAGAGCTCGCTGTATCTCTTGGCCTCGTGCTCGTGCTCGACGGTGATGGTCTCCTGGATCTGGTCGAACTCGGCGCGCACCCAGGCGTCGTCGGTGTTGCCGTGGGCGTGCAGCTGCGCGAGCGTCCTGAGGCCCTCCTCGACGCGGCCGTTGTCGATCAGCCACCGGGGGGACTCGGGGAAGAAGAGGATGAGGAGGGCGAGGATGCCGGCAGGGACGATCTGGATTCCGAGCGAGACGCGCCACTGGCGGGAGTCGGAGGGTTCGAAGCCGACGTAGGCGCCTGGGGTATAGGGGTTAGTATATCGATGGTGTTGTGGTGTGATGGGGGAGTAGCGAGTGAGGAATAAGTACCGTATGAGATCCATGCGGCGGCGAGAGAACCGATGCCCAGCATGAACTGCTGCAGAGCCGTGACTCTACCTCGGATGCTGGGATGGCACAGCTCGGCCTGGTATAGGGGGATGATCATGGTGAGGAAGCCAACGCTGGAAGCTATTAGTCCTGGTACAATGTTTCTACAGGAGGCTCATAGCTTACCCAACTCCGGCGAGACATCGTCCCGAGTACAGATACTTGATGTTCTGGGCCCCGGTCTGCAGCGCGCCGCCGACGAGGAAGATGCAGGCGCCGATGAGGATGGTGTACTTCCGGCCGAGCCGGTCGCCGGTGGGGCCGGCGAACATGGCGCCGAAGAAGGCGCCTCCGGTGAAGACGGATACGACGGCTCCGCTGCACGGTGTCAGTCAAGACCACTTCCGGATTGTTTGGTAAGTGGCAACATGCATCTCATCTGGATTGTCGCCAAAGGTGCGCGTAAAGTTCTGCGACGCAATGGCCTCGGCGATGACGCCCAGGTCGTAACCGTACAGCAGCGAACCAAGCGAGGCGAAGACGCTCACGAGGAACTGGTACCACTTGGGTGGGAGAGCCATGATGGCGGGAGGACTATTATTCGTCGGCGTGTATGAATGGTGTTGTTCTTATCGAGATATGCACAACAGACCACGACTCAACGCTTGATGAAGGAGGCTTTATACCAAGGCTGGCCAAATAGAAGTCATAAGCCAAAAAAGAAACCTCCTTTCCAAGGAGCGGCGACACCGGGCCTTTTTAAACATAATCATACTCGCCATCCCAGGTTTCCGCTCTGCATCACGCAAGTCTCGTCTCCCAACTCATACATACCCATACCCCCATACGGGCCTTCGTTGTCTCCATAGAACGCACCCAACCCATGCGGCAGCACCCCATGGGCAGCGGTCTCCATTCCGTACAGGCCACTGCGACAGGATGTTGTGTTGGTCGGTCTGATGTCAGTAGGGTCAAGGACTCTCGGGAGTTCTCCGCCTCCGAACACGCGGGTCCACTCTCGGGACCGGGGGGGGGCCGGATGGCGGCTCTGCGTGTTGTCTCTCTATCTTTTTCTCAAGAGGGAAATAACAGAGGGAACTGTCGAAGAGCACGAGGCAGAGGGGAATTCCAGCTTCCCCGCATGGGTCTTTGATGAGGAGGAAGGGGAAAGAAGGGGGAGAAAAGTCGGATGCGGGTCCTCCGGGAGGACACTGCCGTTTGGGGGGGAGAAGTGGCCCGTGATTGTGCGATATGGGGCTGATGACTATCGCTGAGGCGACTCATGATGGATCAGTGTAGGGAAGTGAACGCAAAAGGACTTGGTTGCTGGCCTTGTGGAGGGAGAGGGAGGGAGAGAGAGGCTCCACCATCTGATCACGGGCATGGACATGGACATGGACATGGAGTTGATGATGGAAGTCTGTTGGCTGGCGACTCAGTTGCCGAACTGAACTGGGTAATTTGTTTGTGTTCTTGCTCATGTGTAGTCATCTGTCTACAGCCTCATGTTCGGTCTGTCATCGGCCTCTACGTCTTTCATTGCATAGATTCTCATGGCATATCAATCGACGGTTCGTACCATGTCCTATCCTATCACCCCCCCCCATGCCTCCAGCGACCCCCACAGCGGCTCCGGACAACGGAACAAGTCCCGTCGTTCGTTGCGCCAGTCAGTTTGACAGGTTAAACGTAGCTATCCAGAATTGCCATCCAGCCTCCGTGACTGGTGGAAAGCCGCCAAAATTCTCCGATCTCATTGCCAGCCAAATCACTCGCGCCACCTGACTCTGCCCACATCGTCCATGGCGATAAAAAAAGGCCAACCAAACTACCGCGGCTTTTCCCTCCGAAGCGCTCCAATCGTCGCCGCCCGTCTCCGCTGCGGGAGGCCCGAAGCGCACGAACCGGAAGCCGGCGGGTGCAACACCAAAATGGGAATTTCCAACGGAACGCTGGAAGGTGAACAAGGACCAAAAGTTGGGCGAGTTGTGTCCTGTCACCGCCCAAGGTTGTGTGTCGTGTCCACTGGCGCGGGGGAGACGTTAGGTTAACTCGTCGTTTTTTTGGTGGTGATAAAGCGTGGAGCTAGTATCATGACATGAGCCAGCTTCGCGCCAGAGACGGGCTTGGGGCTTGGGGCTTGGATTTTCTTTCCTCTGGTCTCTCGTGACTTGACTCTGCCTTGGCTTGTTTTTCTCCTCTTGATTACTTGGTTTGCCCTTGGGAATCCACTTTGTAAAATCTCCCCAGAGCATCATCATCATCATCATCACCTGTTTGTCCTTCCATCATGGCTACCTTTACCCGCATCCCCGACGACGAGCGTCCGACCATCACCGTTGATGCCTCGGCCGTGCTGTCCAAGATTGATAACAACATCTACGGCGGCTTTACGGAGTGAGTTGCCGTCTTTCCAGTTCCTCATCCCTCCCTCTTCTCCCTCTCGCTCCCACACACTCACTTCCCTGGGTTCTTGTGCTGGCTGCTACCCCAGACACCAACCACCAACACGGACCAGACACCCCATCCCAGCCTGTCGGGCTCGACCATCGCATTGTAGTCCCATGTATTGACAACCTTCACCTTAGGCACATGGGCCGCTGCATCTACGGCGGCATCTACGACCCCGGGAACCCCCTGTCCGACGCCAATGGCTTCCGCACCGATGTCATCGACGCCTTCAAGGACCTCAACGTCCCCGTCGTGCGCTACCCCGGCGGCAACTTTGTCGCTACTTACCACTGGCTCGACGGCGTTGGTCCCAAGGAAAACCGCCCTCCCAGGTGAGTTGTCATGTTCTCCTTTCGAAGGACATGCTGTGCTGGCCGTGTTGTTCCCGTGAAACTAATATCCTCCTGCAGACCTGAGTTGGCCTGGATTGGCACCGAGAGCAATGAGTTTGGCACAGATGAGTTCCTCAAGTGGTGTGAGGTTGTAGGAACTGAGCCGTACTTTTGTCTCAACTTTGGCACTGGTAAGTTGTTTATGTTTGATCATGAGATGGTTGGAGAGTGAATGGTGCCGACACTGTCACCGTTCTAAGATGGGCCTCACCCATCTCTCATCTCCCCTCTCATCTCATGTCAAATCTCACTATCTTATGCTCTACCTATACTAAACCTGTTATAGGAACCCTCGACGAAGGTTAGTTACGCCGCTTAGATGCACAGCGCAACCCCCCCCTTGCCATCATGTTGCCGTCTTCTCCCCATCTTTACTAACAAACTACTGCAACAGCCCTCGGCTGGGTCGAATACTGCAACTCGGACAGAAACAGCTACTACGCCAACCTCCGCCGCAAGAACGGCCGCGAGAAGCCCTACAATGTTAGCCCCCCTATTCCATACCTATTCCCCAACAACTTCAACTCATCTCTCTTCTACAGGTCAAGTACTGGGCGCTGGGCAACGAGTGCTGGGGCCCCTGGCAGGTCGGCCAGCTGACCAAGGAGGACTACGCCAAGCAGGCCTACCAATGGGCCAAGGCCATCAAGCTGCTCGACCCGTCCGTCGAGCTCATCCTCTGCGGCGAGACCGGCTACAGCACCTGGGACTCGTACGTCATCAAGGAGTGCATCAAGTTTGATCTCCACGGACTGGGCGGCAGCACCACCGCGAGCTTGGTCGACATGCACAGCATCCACGTCTACACTGCCAGTTCCGACCACAACAAGAACGCCACAGGTACCGTGTCAGAGGGGAGGAGGTTGTGCGCTTGTATGCTAACGGTTTGCAGCCCCGCGATCTGCCGAGCGAGCCATCCAGATCGCCGCCGGCCTGATCGACCTCGCCCGCATCGAGAACGGCGTCCCGCCCTCGGTGCGCCGCCAGAAGATCTGCTTCGACGAGTGGAACGTCTGGGACCCCGTGCGCGCACCCGGCGAGGAGGGCGCCGAGGAGAAGTACACGCTCTCGGACGCGCTGGCCGTCGGCGTGTGGCTCAACGTCTTCGTGCGCCAGTCGCAGCACATGGGCATGGCCAACATCGCGCAGTCGGTCAACGTCATCTCGCCGCTGATGACGACCAAGGACGGGCTGCTGAAGCAGCCGACGTGGTGGCCGCTGCTGCTCTTCAGCAAGTACATGCGCGGGTCCACCGTCGCCGTCAACGTGCGCTCCGGCGAGTACCTGGGCGACACGGAGCCGGCGTGGATCCGCGGCGCCATCGAGACGCCGTGGCTGGACGTCAGCGCCGCGGTTGACGACGACGGCGTGCTAAGCCTCGCCGTGGTGAACATCCACGAGACCAGGGACTTTGAGACGGAGCTGCGCGGTGTGGGCGCCAACGAGGTAACCGTGTACAGCGTCAACGGCGCGGATGTCACGGTCGTCAACACGGCGGAGAAGGAGGAGGTGGGCATCCAGGAGTCCAAGTGGGATGGCCAGGGCCTGTTCACGTTCCCCAAGCACTCGCTTACTTTCTTGCGATGGAAGCTGTAGGGGACATGTCTTGAGGTGGCTGTTCACAGCAGTGGCTTCGGCTTTTAGTGAGGTTTCTTGATGGTTTTCTCTGGTTGGTAATCTACTGAATTTTGGGGTACGGTTATGAGGGTGTGGAATGATTGATGATCTTAGTCGCACTAGAGTTGTGTTGACCGTTCAATGAATGACTATTCACCATTTTCTGGAGCCACTGCAGCATTGACTAAAGTACGGGATAATGCATGGAGAGTTAGAATTCCGAGTCCGCCATTTTTATTGAAAACATGTTTGTATGAGAATTATCCGATTCCTGGTGTAGGTGTAGGGTAAGTCTGGCAAGCTCGGAGGCCAAGAACAATGTCGCAATTTGGCCATCAGAGGACGAGCATGGATCCGGGTCATGTCTACTTATAGATGGCGCTTAAATCCATTAGCAAACAATGCGGACCTGCTACGTTCTGTAATTGATTGCTTCAGATCTTCATGTCAACTTTCTCATGAGCTCGACCAACTACTCTACGACCTGGTTCTTCACAGACATTATTAGACGCTGCTACTCCTCACAAACTTCCTTCAAGAGCCGACGAGCGCTACATCCAAACCCTGTCGCAAAGCGCTTCAGTGCCAAGGATAGCCCGACCCCTGCACGAACAGGTGGCCGTCTATTTGCGGCAGAAGAAAATCCCAGTCCTACCACAACCAACACGCCAAACATTCCCACTGTCCATCGTCAAGCTGGATTATCATCATCAAACTTTCCTCCCCACGGCTGGGAACATGAAACCGCCCCGGTGCTTCAGTACACGCCTGCCGCTGCTCTTCTGGACCCCCCGTTCTCGCAAGCGCTTTTGCAAGACAGAAAATGCAGTTTTTGTGCTGGATGGGCGCAAAGAGGTACCTCCCCCGCAGAACGCTGGTGGGGAGGTACCCATCAATCTCCTCAGTCCAATCACAGCTGAGCAAGCCTCGTCCAAAAATAGCCACGCTAGCTTCTTCGGGAGCCGCCTCATTTTGAGTTAAACGCGCGCCTGCAAACGAGGGCGCCAATTGGACGGGCGCCGGGGCCCCACACCTACGCTTTCGCGCCCTCTTATTTCCTTTCCTTTCGTGCTCAACACCAACAGCGGCTCTTTGTTAGCAACGACGTTTGATCGTCTCGTCCGTCGTCCGTCGTCTTTCCCGTCCAGGGGTGCGGAAGCTTTGAACTTACCTTGCTCTCTCTCCCCTGTGGTCCTCTGCCCCTGATCCATGATGCTGCTGCTTCGATGATGCGCATCGCTTGGGTCTTGGCTGCAGACTTCCCACTTGTTCGTGGCATGCTGAGCAGTGAGCGGGAGTGGGCCGCATCATTTCGATCCTCTGTCTCACTCTCACTGTCTCACTCTGTATCTCTCTCCCTCCATCTTTCTTTGTCTCTCCATCCCCACCACGCCATGTCCCCCCCCCCATGCTCCCTATGCAATGCAATGACCCCGTTCAATTTCTTTTAGCCGCCACCCACCTGTCTGTTCGCCGCGCAAACGACTGAACCCGCCCACCCCCAGGACTGTCATGGAAGGCTCTGAAACCTGCACGACGGCTGGCTATCGACATGTTGCAAGCTCTTGGGGACCCTCGTGGCTCGTCCGCTTCCGTCCACATCATCTGAACAGGACCACGCCATCGAACACAATCCGTACCTAAACCTCCACGCTGAGATGCTGTGCGCCGGCTCTGACCCGCCACCAGGCTGCTGGCGCTTCCTCATACTTCGTCCGCCCACCCGTGCAGCCTTCTCTCTTCTTTTTCTCTGCCCATCGTCAGAGACAGACCCCGTCCCGTCTTCCCACAGCGTAGCCGCCAAGAGGACCCTCCCCCCGTCTAAGTGTCCCTCCCTAACCGCCCAGCTCCCTCCCGCCCAGCTCCCTCCCGCCCAGACAGCCGCCTCCCCCGACCAATATCAGCGGCCCATTCGCGGCATACGCTCTCCTCCAGACACGAGTGTGTTGTTTCATTTCCCTTTTCCCGTCCTGCCATGTCTCGTTTCAGCGGCGCAACCGCCCAGAGCGAGATTGGCCTTTGTCTCTTTGCCCGGGTTGCGCGATCCACCCGCGGCCGCTCCGCCAGCTTAAAGCTGCTTCATATCCGGCCTTCTCACGGCCTCTCAGTCCTACTCTCTCTCCTCCCAAACACGCTCTCGCTCAACTCACCAAGTTCCCATCTTTTTTTTTCCTTTTCCTAGTTTCCGTTTCCTTTTTCCTAGCCTCGTCTCGTCTCGTCTCGGTATCGGTCTCAGTCTCATATTCGTCTCTGTCACGGTTTCCTCTGTCGCTTTCTTGACCACTTCCGGGGCCACGATACCATTTCGCTTTCTCTCTCATTCTCGATTATTCTCCTTATATGACCTTCTGGACCCTCTATTTCGGCCGACTTCTCCAGACCACGGCCGACCCAGCTTGAGACCAGAACAGGACAGACCAGGCCGCAGGTTGACCCGGGCCTTTACCCTCTTTGCACGCGCCTAATCGGTAATACCCTCTTCTCAGTTCAAGGGTCCGACAACACCCTGGACTATCTCTCACTTCCTCTTCACTACATACACGACACACTCACTCCCAACCCAATCATGCCGAAACACTCCAGAAACCCCAGCAACTCTCAGAGCCGCTACGGAGCTCCCATGCCAGTCTCCCTGGCCCCCTCCCCTCTGTATGGCCAGCAGCAACGCATGGCCATGCCCAGCAACTACTACAACGTCCCTACAACCTCGTCCTCCTCCATGGCTCTCCAGGCTCAGGCCCAAGTCCAGCAGCCCACCTACGACTCGTACACCACGAACACCACCTCGGCTGTCTCGGCACCGCCTCCGATCCAGCACCGCGCCAGCTCCGGGGCATGGACGCCGCAGGACGACCAGCAGCTGCTCAGCGCGCGGATGCAGGGCCTCAACTGGGGCCAGATCCAGGCCAACTTCTTCCCGACCAAGACGCCCAACGCTTGCCGCAAGCGCCACGAGCGGCTGATGGAGCGCAAGGGCTCGGACGACTGGGACAACCAGAAGCTCCAGCGCCTGGCGCGGGACTACATGAGCATGCGCAAGGAGATCTGGAGCGGCCTTGCTGCGCGGACGGGCGAGAAGTGGAATGTCGTGGAGCAAAAGGTGAGAAAAAGAACAACACCAACCCTCCAAATATCCCCGTGTCTAGAGACTGAGACTGACCCGTGATCCTCCCAGTGCATGTCCAATGGCCTCAAGAATCTGCAAAGCGCCGCCCGCGCCGCCGCCCGCCGCGACCGCCTCGAGTCCGGCGGCGGCGTTCTCTCAGGGTATGACGACGACAGCGGCATCTCCGGCATGGGCCTGACCCCGGTTGACGAACTAGACGCATCCTATAGTAGCCCCGAGACCACGTCGTCGGCCATGCACTCGGCGCACTCCAGCACGGCGTCGGCCGCCGCCACGTACCAGGCGCTGCAGCAGCCGCACGCCCCGATGGCCGCGCTCGGGGCCTACGGCATGGGCGCCTACGGGGCTGGGTACGGCGGACACGGCTACTCGTCCAGCGTGAGCTCCACCGCCAGCGCCGGCCACGGGTACGGAGGCCACGCCGGCCACGGCCACAGCCAGGGGAACAGCCCGTACCTGAGCACCCACCGGCCGCAGAGTTCGGATATGGGCATTCCGGCTATTATCAACCGGCCTCGCGGTGGCATGTAAAGGGGTGGTCCTTTTGCATCCTTGCACTGCCTCACTCTCTCACTACTTCTCTCTCCCTCACTACATGTCTCCCTCCCTCTTGGCTTTCCCCCTATTCACGCCGTCCACTCCTTTATCCGGTAATCTCATCCGGTCACCACCATCAAACCACTCTCGTGGTATTAGTCCTTCCAGTCTGCCGCTTTCCCTACTTGTCTCTCTGCATGGCTAGCAGCCACCCCCTTGGGTACGGTGTTTACGGCGCTCTGGATAACGAACGATGACGATCAGCAACTTGCACTGTTTTTCTTTTCACCCTCTGCTTGACAGTTCTATCTTTCGTTCCTTTTGCCTCTATTTTTGCTTTTGTTCTGGAGTTGCTTGGAGTTTTCGCATAATGGCATTTTCCCCCCTGATTTTGTTTTGATCGTTCTAAAACGGTGGCAATTGGCCGACACGACTTTCACTTGTCTTGTACACTAGAGATAGAAGATACCAGGGCATGAGGATGGATCATTGGGTCTATGATCTAGATGCAGGTCCCCGCACTGAGAATACAACATTTGCCTGTTCTTTTTTACTTCCTTCATTTCGCTCAGGTCTCTCCGCCTTTGAGTCCCAGATGTAACCTAAGTACTAGTATAGTAGTCTACAATGGTGTTGAGTGTTGTGCAAAAGAAGTGACAAAACGTGACAAAATCAACTACGATTGAGAAGGCAGATGCCAGGTCTTGTCACATCCCACCGAATGCCGTCCTGTCAATCCTACAATTGTTTTACAGTGCCGCTGTCACCTCGTTGGCTTGGCAGCTTGCAACGGATCGCTCGAGTTCTCCGCCGCCATGATTACCATCTCGTCCAGCTCCTCCTCTTCCCATTCACCCTCATCGTCACCAAATATGCTCCTCCACGCCCTGCTCCACATGCCCTTCTTGTGCACGAGCGCCAGAATCATTACGCCTGGTAGATGCCATACGCTTGCCCAGAACAAGCCCCTCGCAGTGCCATTGTGGCCATCGTGTTGCCAGAAGTGCACGGCCTGTCGCAGGAGCCAGGCGTTGATGGGGAGACTGGTCACGGCAAAGGACCACTCGGTCACTCCCGCGGCGCAGAGCGAGATGCATAGAGGGATGAAGACGATGCTGTATCGGAGGGCAACACGGGAGTTGCGCTTTGGGTTCGTCCATGCCAGCATGCGGAGGCCGGCGGCCTTGTATTCCTCGCGGATAGGCCAGCTGAGGGCCATGAAGTGAGGGAACTGCCATGCGAAGAGCAGCCCCGCCATAACCCAGCCACCAATTGAGGAGCCGTCGCTGGCGAACAAAAGCTCTCTCCAGGACCCATCCTTGGTGGCTGTTTCACCAGCCGCCGCGGCCCAGCCCATTAGAGGAGGAATACCACCGACAACAGCGCCGATCCAGGTGTTGAAAGAAGTTACGGCCTTGAGCGGGGTGTAGGCGCCGGCATAGAGAACAATGTTGGCCAGGCCCAGGAACGAGACGGTTGGGTTGACGCCAACATACAAGGCTCCCACTCCAGTGGCTCCGGCGAGAATTGCAAAGGCCACGGCGCTGCGCGTTGAGATGAGTTTCCTCACCAGGGGACGGTTCCGGGTCCTGCTCATCTTGGCGTCGGTGGAGGGTTCGTAAAGCATGTTGAAGGCGTTTGCGCTGGCCGAGCAGAGGGTGGTACCGGTGGTGAGGAAGAGCAGCGTCAGAGGGCTCAGGCTCGGAGTTTCGGTAGTGCTCGGGGCGAGCATCTCGGGAACGGGATAGAGCGCATAAGAAGCCATCGCCGTCAAAACGACGAGCATGGTTAATCGGGGCTTCGAGAGGGAGAGGAAGGTCGAAAGGTTCCGGCGGAGAGACTGGCTCGGCTGGGCGGCCGCATGAGAGGTTAGAAGTGAAGAGGCATCGGGAGGGAGAGGCTTTTCGCCGCTGGCGGCAGCGGCAGCAGCAGCCTTTTCGCGGCGTTCAGCCTGTCGTCGGCGATGAGGGCCGAGAGTAGATTCGGGATGTGAAGCTTCGGAAGAGGTGGAAGAGACGGCGGAGTCGGCAGGTTCGGGAACGGACGATGCGGCGACAGTAGACGAAATACTGCCATTGGCGCGGCGGGCGACGACGAAATCGAGGCAATTGGATCGCTCAAACAGCCGGTTGGACAGGAAAAAGGCGTGGCCCCTCAATGGCACGGTGCTGGGGATCCTGGGCGGGTGGAACGTGGCGGGCGACGACATCCATCGGCGGATCAGCGGCGAAGCGGAAGGGCCGTTATGAGGGGCTCCGGAGAGCACTCTCCAGGGCTGAAGCTCTGTGGCGGGGACGAGACATCGTGGTGGTCGCATGGTCGCCTGGGGCTCGGGTTCATGGCGTCCGAGAGAAGCTCAATCCATTGCCGGTCGCGCGGGAAGGGAGAGAGGGTTGTAGGGGCGGAAGGGCGCCGGAGTGGTACGACTTGGTGAGTGGGATGGCAGATTTCTTGGTGGTTTGGGACGAATTGGGAAGCTCTAGGGAAAATGGGTGGTGGCACGTGTTTGGTCATGTGAGATGTTTCGGTGAGCCATTCCATTCCAGCGCCTCAATGCTCCCACGTTTGTTTTTGACTTGGATGTTATATCTCCACGGCCTGGAGTCTTACTATCATTGGAGCTTCCTTGTATCTTTTCTGGTGGGGTTTGATCGTTGGATTGTGAGCCCTCTCAACTATCTTCGTGTTTCTACTGTACGACTCGTTGGATCGATTATCCATCCATCACAAACCGGTCAGGCTCAAAGTGTGGCAGCCTGGAATGGGAAATATGGGGTGTGGAGAGCAGTCGGGCTCCCGTTAACGCAATCCAGCGTCTACTTGGCAGTTCTAGCCGGAAGATGGAGACCCCGAAGCGTCACCTGAAGGCCAAAAGATGGGTCTGGGAGGGGGTCACACTGAGCGAATGGATTGCCATATGCCGGCATGTCAGGATGATGCGGTGGGAGCGGGGGGCACATGAAGGTTCGTCAACGTTGAGTTGAGCTGCAAGAAGACAGGAGACTATAAGTTTATCCTAATTTCTTTTTTCGTTTCCAATTCATCTTGTCGTTTGCTGTGTTGTATTCTCTCACTTCAAGATATCCATCTCCCTCGCCTCTTCTACAGTGATGCCCACCCTCCTCGACGCCCTCCGCCAGACCAGCAAGGTCGACTGCGATACCCTCGATGCCGATGGTATGCTTCATGCAACGCGTCGAACAGGGGTCCATGGCTAAATACCACACAGTCCCCAACGACCTAGGTCCATTCGTGGACTGCACCTCCAACCAGGTGAGTTACTCACCCTTCCCACCTTGCAACACCGCACCTAGAATGTACACTGACACGCAATCCGACTGTCACCAGGCCATTGCATTTTTTGAACTCACCAGGCCCGTCACAGGCCAAACCCTGCTGCACCATGAAGCCCTCATCAAAGAGGCAGTCAGCGACGCCCGAGGAGCACTGAAAGCGCTCCAAGGCAATGCGACGTTTGAGGAGTTTGCAGTGGAGATATTGGTACCTGAACTTCCAAAACACACGAAATAGTGTCATTCACTAACATGATCCAGATGGCCAAGCTACAGCTCAAGACGGTCCCTAGTGTGACTGGCTACGTCCACATCCAGACCAACCCGAAACTATCCTACTCCGCAACAGCGACTGTGGTCAACGCCGAACGTATGGTCTCAAATCACACCCAAACCTGCAGAAGTAATTGCTCATGATAGAAATAGGCGTCATTCAGATCTTCAAGGCACTCGCACCCGGCTTCGACGCGAAACGGGTCTGCATCAAGATCCCGGCGACCTGGGAGGGCATCCAAGCCTGTCGCATTCTGGAGGACAAGGGCATCTCCACGCTTGCAACGACCATGTTCTGCATGGAGCAAGCGGCGTTGGCGGCCGATGCAAAGTGTACTTACATTGCTCCGTATGTCAACGAGCTTAAGGTCCATTTCGAACAAGGGTGAGACGTCCAGCCAAGCGGTCCAAGACAGGACTGATGATGCTAACCATCTAGATCCGTCGATGAGCACAAAGCCTTTGATTTCTGCCGCGAATCGCAAGCATACTACACCGCCAACTCCTTCCGCACCCAACTGATAGCAGCCTCCCTCACCTCCGTCGACGAAGTCATGCAGCTTGCCGGCATCCACCACGTCACCATATCCCCACCG
This sequence comes from Neonectria faginata, assembly GCA_030864175.1. Lineage (NCBI taxonomy): Eukaryota > Fungi > Ascomycota > Sordariomycetes > Hypocreales > Nectriaceae > Neonectria > Neonectria faginata. The sequence goes on along the minus strand of JAULBG010000006.1, from coordinate 2,350,034 downwards.
CTCCTCCGCGCCCTGTCCACACGCGACATCTCATCGTGGGACGGCAAACTAGGCGACTACTTCGCGCAGGGTCCGGCGAATAAGAGCTGGGAGAAGCGGGATTACCAGGCCCTGGTCAAGGACGAGGGCGCTTGGAAACTGGCGTTTACGCGGAGCGGCTTTGGGACGAGCGAGGGCAAGATCATCCAGGCCATCAACTACTTTTCGGACTTTCAGGAGAAGCTGGAGGATGTTGTCAAGGAGTATTCCGGTTGAAGAACGGGATGCAGCGACTTTGGCGTGGAGCACAGCGATTCCTGCTCGGACTCTGGCGAGGAGAATGCGCTTGTCAAGATAGTAATTTGATGCGCAGTTCCCCTTCCTTTACCGCAACCCGCTGTGTTTTCTTTGTTTCATGTCACACAATCTCTTCTCAGCTGATGTCAGTCTAACTGGCGCGACAGGGCCAGCCAAGCTCACAAGATGCTGATGAGGTACGGACGCCAGCAACACCGACTGTTGAACACCGTTTCTTTGTCCATCACTTCTGCCCGGAAAACCAACCCCCTTGTGTTCCGCCCAGTAGACTGCTCTCTGGAGTCCGTCTCATGGCGTGTGGTGGTGAACACGGTGGCTGGAACCCCATGTGCAACCGCCCACGCGTTGCCATCTTCTTTCAACGACATCACCAGCCCCGTCTCTCAGAACAGATGAGTTCAATCATTACAGGTACTATTGTGTTCCTAATCTGACTGGTTCCGTGCAAGGGCGGCCAGGGCGGGCACACGGACGCGGGTTTCTTTGTTCGTGTGATTGCTGCCATGGCACGGGATGCAGTCAACCCGCGGCCAAACGGGAGAGCATATTGAGGTTTGCTCTCTTAAATATTTCTAATAATGGTACCAACGCTCTGTGTCATGGACCTTGATCATAGACGATGTCTCTTAAGAAACAAGTCGCCATGTTGGAATTCCTGGAGACTGCCGCTGGGCCTTCAACCGCAACACGCGGAACCACCGAAAGTACGAGCTCTCTCATCCACAAAGACAAACTTATTTCGCATCCCTGGATACCTGTCTTCTTTGTCTCCGGGACTGCGGCGCAAAGCGCCAGCTGGAACACCTGAATGACCAACAATGCCATTGCGCATGTGCCGACCCTCCTTGCAGCCGGGCAGCTGCGTCTCTCATCGTTGTCTTTTGTCTTTGTCCTTCCGGCTTGTGAGCTCACCTTATTATCCACGCTGCCGTTGACCTTTTGATTCACCGTTTTTCTTCTTCTCCTTTCCAATGCTAGATTTGTTTCCGATTCACCGTCGCTGTCACTTTGGCTACCTGACTGATATCTACCCGTCTACCATTTCTTGCCTCTTTTGAATCAACATTGGGACTTGGCGACGACCCAAAATACGCCGCCATGCGTTGCTTTCCTCTTCCTCTTCCTCATGGACCCAATCTGGACCCCTCTGAGATGCTATCCCGCATCGGAGAGAGGACCAACTTGGGGCCGTTCGTGACGCCTGAGGAAGCCGCAGCACGACGCAACCTTCTCATCAAACCCACCGACGCGGACTGGCAACTCGCCCACGAGAAGTTTACCTCGTTGATGGACCCTTCCTCCAAGATGACCATCAACGAGCTCCTGAGGCTGACCTTCACCCGCCACGAGGCGCGCATGTTCGCCTCGTCTGATCGCCCGGACATCCGGTCGATACAGGAGAGCAACACCGAGAGATTCCACAAGCTGCGCAGTGGACGGCTCAGCACCGTGGACGACTCCCTCGCCACCAAGCTCACCATGATGTACTTTGGGCTCCCCGTTGAACCCATGGCCTCTCCGTTGGATGAGCTGGCCAAGGAGACGAAGCAGAAGCCCTCTGAAGGGCCGCTCTACAACGTTACGCCGCCCTTGCATTTCCTTACCGCCCACAGCCACCGCAACTGGGGCAACGATGGGTTGCGAGGTAAGTCTATGAATGCCAGCTCTTAGTTTTGACCGAGTTTCTCACTAAAATACTCCAGGGCAAGAGGCTCCCATTCATCCAGTCCTGTTACCAAAGGACCACATCGGCTCAACGAGACTCAGAGGCGGCGAGCTCAGCCCCGAACGCGAGACCAGGCCTGAAGGCGAGACCAGGCCTGAAGGCGAGCCCAGACCCGAGCGTGCCCCTCCCGCAAAGGTCGTGGACTACGTCCCTGAAGGCGAGGAGCGGTTCAAGGCGACTGACAAATGGACGAAGCTCTTTGGCCTGAAAGGATACATCCCCTTCGTGCCAACCAAGTGGAAGTCCTTCTCGGACGCCGTCAGGGCTCTTCTGTCTCTCCGTACCAGCGACGACACCAAACTCCAATTCAGTCTCATTCGCTACGATAAAAAGAACCGTCAGGTTCGGTATGCCATTGACGATTTCTTGCCTCTCACTAAGGACAGCCCGTCTATGAACTACCTCAGCCACCACTGGGGCACGAAAGATAACCACGAAGACTGCTGTGAATACCTGGTCAAAGTAGGCCCCGAAAGCAAAGCAGCCACGGACAAAGTTGGTGAGGTGTGGCTCGACGACGTTCTAAACTGGCTGCCTTACCCCGACCAGCTCAAAGTAGACCTCCTCCAGATTGTCTTCCCGGTCTTCAATAAGAAGGAGGACCCATCCGGTGCGATCTATCGCTGTGCATGGCTCGCCTTTCCCAAGACCAAGAAGGATAAAAAGTTCTCCATCCTCGACTACGGGGCCAACCAGTACAACATGCATCTCAAGACTGCCATTGAAGTCCTGGTCGGACGGCCCGAGGGAGACTTCCACCACGCCCTTTTCCGGGTGCACGACTTGAAGAATCCTGAAGCTTCGAGGCTTAACCACTTCGTCTACGGCGGGATGACGCAGCATACTTCGATATGGGAACGTATGAACCCCCAGACCAACCCCAACGCTGTCTGGATTCTTCAGAGAAGACGGCTCAAGCAGGACCAAATCGCCGTCGTTGTGCCTCACTACTACCCTCCTCATGTCCCCATCATCAAGAAGGACGATATCGACGGGGCGTTGTTGCGGATCAGACAACTAATGGCGAGCGCCTACACCGCGCATGACCTTCGCAAGATGGACAGGGTCAAGCTCTCCCCCGGCAAGGTCATTCTTGGAATGGAGCCTTCGTGGACAGTACTTATCTGGCTCAAGTATCGCAATCCTAAATTCCAAAAGATCCCCGAAGAGTTGGATGTTGACAGCGAGGCCGAGGGAGAAGGCCCGTATGTCTTCTCGGATGACGACGACGACGACAATGTTGACGACGATGACAAAGATAACGAATACTACGACCCGAACGAGTGTGCCACAGAATACGACTATGTCAGTACGGACGAGGACGAGGAAGAAATCGAAGATCGCCAGTGTCAGGAGGCCAGAATTCATCCCATGGACTTTAGCCTCAGGGGCAATGACCAGAGCGTGCCACCTAACACTCGTGACGACGGCAGTCGTTTTCCACTCCCACTCCTGGATGAGGAGCGCGGCGACGCCCGCGAACTCCTCCAAGAATTCCTTAAGGTGGAACAGAAGGTCATCTTGCTCACCCCCGACTGGCACACGGTCAGGGCACGATACGCCCCTGGCTGGGTCGAGGACGAAGTGGGCTCGCGGACGACTATAGGGAGACCCCCCTTTCGCGAGGCGGCCCCGAACACGACTATCGTGCCTGATTTCGAACAGATTATCAACCGCATGTGCGACAGAGCCAAGCACCCGAGGATCAGTTATGACAATAGGGTCATCTGTCTCCAGTCCGCCTGGCCGGAGGGCTCGTCGCATGATAATCCTATGGTTGTCGTCAATGGAGACGCTCTTTCTTCTCATTTCCGTGGCATCCATACCAGCCTTACGTCCAGCTACATCAGGGTTACGTTCAAGCGCCCCAAGGCGGGTAACTGGAAGAAGTCCATCAGCTCCAGCAATGTCTGGGGGCCGAGAGTCATTACAGGTAAGAAAGCACCCTGCCGAGCACAGCGAACGGAGAAGCTAACGCAAGACGATCTAGACTGTGGGTGCAGCGAACGCTTCCGAGAGCTTCCAGCCTCAGACGATGAGGACGACGACTTTCTGGCGGAGGGACGTAGAAGAGGGCGACGGAGATCATCCAGTCCTCCACAAGCATATAGTGAACCACCACCCGAACTCCCAGAACGGCTTCACGCCGAAGACGAGCCCCGGGCGTCATCATGGTTCCGACAGCCCAGCGTCTTCGACAGCCACCTCGGGCCCAGAGTCCCAACCAGCGCGCCGCCGAAGGAACACTTTCTGCGGACCTCACGCAACTTGCCCATGGTCAGCAAGAGTATATTGACAGGAACGGATGTGGACAGACTCGCCGGGACTCTCTGGAATGAACGAGGCGCTTACCTGGGGCGCCAGAGGATCTGCCCGTACGCGTATTGTGATTTTAAGTACAAGTTGAACGACCCGGCCGCCATCGAGAAGCACCTGCGCGAGAGGCACCGGTCGAGCAAGTGTCTCTGGTGCGATATCCCGATGTTCGAGCACTGGAACTATGAGGAGAAGATGAAGCATCTTCGGACACACCATCGTCCTCAGCTGCTCCATGCCTTGGAAGATGTCGGACAGACGCGAGGCGGGACGTCTGCCACGTTTGTGCCGACGGAGCCTCCTCGTCTGTTCCCGTCTGATGGCAGATGTCGGCTGTACTTTGTGTGTGGCACCCGCGTTCGCGACTTGGATGATAGGGAGTTTGTCGAACACATGCACGACTGGCACCAGGACTATCTGGACCATGGAAAGTCCATCGAGGAACTGCGCCGGGATTGGGTGGACGCAGGCGAACCAGTGGACCAGCGCAAGGGCAAGGGAAAGCAGCTCGAAGTCTCTGCTCATAGCTCACCAAGTCGAGCAACACCAGTTGGTCCATCGACGCAAGAAGAAGGGACTGACGAGGAAGAGGGGACTCGCGTGGAAGAGGGAGCTCGCGAGGAAGAGGTGACAAGCTCAGTCCAGAAGGTGTCTCGTAACGTGACCATCGCTCGGTCCACCAAGCAGCGTGTTACCCAGCAAAAGGCCCCTAAGAGGACTCGGGATCCCTCCGTGCAGCAAGAAGACCCTTTAGTCGAGATCATCTCGAGCGGATCCTCATCTCTATTCTCCGAGGAGTCCACGGAGGAGAGACCCGCCAAGCGAAGCCGAGTGTCTCGTGAACCAGCCGAGAGTCTGAACCCCGGGACTGATAGACGTGCATCGAAATCCCCAAGAGGAAGACCAGCGGAGAAGTGTGGCAAACGGAAGACAGATTCCTCGGCAGGCGGACGATATCGGCGATCGCCCTCGCCTGACTGGAACGACTTGCTGGGCCCGGAAGATGCCAACTTTGAGCCAGGCGAGGACATGTACTGCTCCAGGTGTCTCCGCAAAGCACCCAAGTACGATGACCAAAGCCCCGGCCGGTCGGTGCTGGGCCGGAGCAAGGAGATGGAAGTGAGTATCTCAAGGCCCGTCCACGCTGAACAACACAATGCTAACCACTCATCACAGTTCCACCACGCCAAGGACCGCTCTTGTCGCATCCGCAGAGGAGTCGGCGTCCCGGAGGCCCTCCCTAACCGCAGCGGCTGGGTCAGCGCCGCCGACCTCCCCAGCCGCATCACGAAGATGAAGGACAACTTCCTCAAGTGGTACCCGGCCTACGTGCAGACCATCTACCCGACGCGGGTCTCGGACACCAACACCACCGTGTGGCGGTCCGACCCCAACAACGAGATCAACAAGCTGTGGTGGGACATCCCGTGGCCGCCGTACGACGGCCAGCCGCCCTTCCCCGGCGACTGGAAGTTCCCCGGCTACCCGGAGGTCGACGGCACCGGCCGGAAGCGCAGACGCGAGTACAGGGGCATCCCGTTGCCGTATGACCCGAACTATCAGTACGAGACCGATCATGACTCGGACGATGACCTGCCGCCGGATGTCGACGACACCAAGGAGTTCCAGGAGAAATCCGAGAACGGCAGCGATGGCGCCCGGAGCAGCGGCAGGACTCCGATGAAGAAGCCAGCCGTAGTTGAACCCGTTGAGACGGATGATTCGGAGGCGACTTCGGCCGAAACCTCGCCCACGATGGCCAAGACCAAGAAGGCAGTCGCCGAGAAACCTGCCGCCAAGCCAGTTGAGACGGGGCAGACCTCGGTCAAAGCAACGCCTAAGAAGACCGCAAAGAAGGCTCCTGCAGCCGAGTCTCTTCAGACGGAGCAGACAGTGCCCAAGAAGCCCAAGAAGACCCAACGCGCAAAAGAAGCTGTAGTTGAGTCTACCGAAGACGATGAGCAGGAAGAGGAGGCCGCGGCCGAACCAGCGCCCAAGAAGACCAAGAAGCAGGCTCCTATGGCCAGAAAGAAGACTCCCGTACCCGAACCTGTCGAGGCCGAGGACACCCCGTCTGAAGCGGCGCCCAAGAAGAAAACTGCTGTGACTAAGAAGAAGGCTCCTGCACCCAAACCCGTTGAGGAAGAGGACACTCCATCTGAAGCGGCGCCCAAGACGAAGACTAAGAAGGCTCCTCTAAAGAAGGCTCCTCTAAGCAAGGGGTCTCTGAAGAAACCTGTTGCCGAACCTGAGGATGAGGCAGAGGAGGAGGCCGCACCAGCGCCGAAGAAGCCCAGACAGACCAAGAAGAAAGCTCCTCCCAAAGAAGCCGCCTCCACGTCCGCAGATCTAGAGATTGATGAAGGCCCGGTTACGCCACGGCCGAAGCAGACCAAGAAGCGACAACGCGCAACAGAAACTGCCACTGTCACTGCATCAGAGGCCGAGGTGAGCGCTGGCCCATCCACGAAGAAGGTCAAGAGCACCGGCAAAGGTACGTTCCCGAAAACCAACCCAGCAACATCTTCATCCCACATTGTACTAACACCATCGACAGCGCCACCACGAGGGTTGAAGGAGCTTCCCGGCTCGGCCAAAAGCAGTAAGCCGACGAGCGCCGTGCCGACTCGAGCGTCGAGTAGGATCCGGGCGAGACAGGCAAGTGTAGCGGCTTCTGCTCAGTCAAAGAAGTAGGACTACTTTGGAGGGTGGTGCTGTATATCTTGACCGGTTGCGATGTCTGTCTTGTCGTTGAGGAGTTGAGGTTAGACGGTTTTGTGTCGCTTTGGGTTTGGGTCAGTTTTGCTTTTACTTGTCGACTATCGATGTTGTTTCTCGAGGAACGGCCATGACGATTGGACTACGCTAGTGTGTCCAGTCTCGGAACAAAAATCGCTTTTAGTGTAGCTAGGTGTTATTTGCATTTAAGGAATTAAGATCACGAGAACTGCGAGATTTGCTACTTGGTTTCCAGCACATGTGTGAAGTAGAAAATAAATACGGCACTTGGTTGTATCTCCTGGTAGCTAAAACTTCACGAGTATGCGACATGCCATCTCATCCGTTAAACTAACACAAAGCTCCAATTATCAAACCATTTCATTTCGTTCGACTCCCCATCTCATCACACGCAGCCCATTGCGTGCGTTATGTACCTCCAGGGCGTCTTTATCAAAGGCTCAAACCCATCGCCTGCCATTATTGTACAGAAGACCCAGTCACGCCAGAGATCCCAGTCGAGCCCCTATCTTTCCCATATTCGCCAAACAAATCCATCCATTAAAGAGCCTCAATGGCTTTCAGAAGCACCTCTAATCCCTTTTGCTTCACATCTCCCCTATCCCCAAGCAGCGAGCCGACATCACTGAGGATGCCCAGTGGGATATAGCATCCCGTCTTGGCCTTGTCTAGACTGTCCTTGAGTCTGCTTGTGTGCTCCCACTCCTTGGCCGCCACCTCGGCCCTCTCAATCACCCGGTTTGAGATACCGCACATGGCTGCGCAGTGCATGCCGAAACTGCCCTCAGCAACCCCGTCTTCGAGCTTGTACAGGAACGTGACACGGCGTTCCTCTTCATCGACATGAATCTGCATCCTTCGTGCTCGGATCTCGGGGTGGTTCTCAAACTCCGTAGCTAGAGAATGGTAATGGGTAGCAAAGAAGCCCACGCAGCCAATGTGCGTAGCCACCTGGTGAAGCACGGCCTGGGCCACAGCAACACCGTCGTAAGAACTGGTTCCTCGTCCAAGCTCATCCAAAATGACCAGCGATCGAGGTGTAGCTTCTGAGAGGATCTTCTTCGTTTCAGACAGCTCGACAAAGAAGGTCGACTGAGCAGCAAATATGTTGTCGTTGGCTCCCAGGCGAGACATGATGCGGTCGACGGGGGTTAGACGGGCTGAAATGGATGGAACATAGCAGCCAATCTGTGCCATGATAACGGCAGTGCACGACTGTATTTTTGTGAGCATTGTATCATAGCACTTAGAGATGTAAGCTTACCATTCGTAGGACGGTCGATTTACCAGCCGCATTGGCGCCGGTCAGTAGATTAATCTTGGCTTGGTCACCACCGAGCTTGATATCGTTGGGGATAAAGTCATCCACGGTGTTCATCATGCAAGGGTGGCGCAACTCCGTAAAGTCAATGGTGCTCCGTTCCTCGTCGACGAACTGAGGCCGGCAGCTTGGGTGGCCGATAGAAGCAGAAGCCTTGGCCAGACTGACCAGGCAGTCCAGTTGAGCGACGATCTTGATGGCCTGCAGCCATGTGTCGTAATCAACGTCGAACTTCTGGAAGAACCTCGATGCCACGTCTCGGACGAGCTGTGAATGGGTTTCTTCGGCTTCCTGCAAGTCTCGCACGAGCTTGCTGAGCTCAGGAAAGTACCAACGCTTTACATCCTTCGTCGCCGACATTTGACGCCAGCTAGAGGGGACCTTGACACTCTTGGGAGCCTCGATCTGGTAAATCTCTTTGCCAATATCGGTGAATTTCAGCGCTTTGCTCTTGAACTCCTTCTTCTTCTCATCCAGAAGATCAGCAAGCTGCTGCTTGATCGCATTGATTTGATCAAGACTCTCATCGAAGTCTTCGTCAATGCCACGCTCTGGCAGCAACGTCTTTTCTTCCCGAGCCTTACGACGATCAAAAGCAGTCCGCCAATAGCTGAGCGGCTCTTCGAGGTTTGGCATTGAGGAGATGAGACGATCAACCACACCGTTGCCACCCTTGAACGCGCCGAGCAGTTCCATGGTGTTCTCAATTTGCTCAAAGCCTTCCAAGACTCGAACAAAATCTTCCGGTTTGCAAGCTCCCGCGTGGATCCGCGAAATGAGACGTTCAAGGTCAGGCATCTTGACTAGCTGTGAGGCGAACTGCTCACGGACAGCTTGGTCGGCGTTCAGCATGTCAACCGCGTCCAGGCGTTCATTGATTCTCTCAATGTTGCAGAGGGGATGCGCGACCCATTGGCGGAACAGTCGCTTACCGAAGGGCGTCACACACTTGTTAAGTAGACTGAACAACGTGCCTTCAGTGCCTCCGTTGGCGTTGGAGAATATCTCCAGGTTGATGAGAGTCTGCCCGTCCAACACTAAGATGCCATTGTTCTGGATGGGGTTGTACGTCTCAAAGTTGCCCTGAGACAGGAGCGGGCGCTCGAGCTTGAGGAAGCGCAGGTATGAAACCAATGCTCCGGTCGCTGACATGACAAGATCGTCATCCTTGTGTTGCTGCAAAGCTTCGGGCCACACCTCCTCTTTCGTGTCTTCGGCGGCAAAGTAGTTACCACAGTTCAGTTCTTGACGAGATTTGTCGGCGTCCCAGAACTCGGTCCCGGGCTTGAGATGCGTCCAGATTGTGGTGGGGCTAGTGTTGTTCTTGAGAATCCGGAGCGCCTTGGTTGACAAATGAGACTTCTCGAGGAGAAGCTCCCTCGGGGTAGTCTGCGCAACCAATGTCTCGAATTTGGTCAGATCGACGTCGTCGACAAAACTCGATAGGAAGAATCGGCCAGTTGCAGTATCCGCAAAGGCAATGCCGAAAGCGGGCAAGTCATCAATAACAGATTCCTTGATGGCAACACAGTAGGAAGCCATGTCGTCTTGAAGCATACCACCGTCCACAAGGGTACCTGCGGTTAAGACACAAGCAAGCTCACGTGAAATGACCTTGTCTGCCTTCTTGCCGCTCTTTTCTTGTCGTTCTCGCATCTCCTTGCCCAAGTTGGTTTCCTTCTGGTCGACGCGTGCGACCTTGTACTGTTTGGCGATGAACTGGTTCACCCAGTAGTCGAGAGAGCTCTCGGGCACTCCAACCATTCGCATGTTGACACGGTCTGTCATCTTCAGGTCAAACTCCTGATGACCTATGGTAGCATCGTTCTCGTAAAGCTCATAGAATTTGCCCTTCTTGAAGAAGACAATAGTGTCCCAGAGATTTTGTTTGATGCCCCAGTATTGCCTCTCGAATGGGGAGAATTTGTTCCAGGCAGAGGAAGGAATGAAGATTGTCCTGGTGTCATACTCGGGGTCTGCTGGGGTTCGCTTCTCCTTATCCATGATCTGGGCCAACCACGGATATCTATCCTCGGGTTCCCTGGTGTGTGCCTTTTCCTTGAACTTGGGGTCCCTGGCGGCGCGTTCGGCAGGTTTCGTGACGGGGTGCTTCTCGGTTGACGCTGGATCGTAGTTCCACTGGACGGCGGTGGATTCGGGGAGATCCTCCATCATGTCCTCCAGCAGATCTTCCTCTATAGGGGTGGTTTTCTCTGGCCGTGTAATAGGGGATGAAAGATTCGATCGCTTCCGAGGCAGCTGAGGCTTTGCAGATCGCTTCCGCTTCGTAGTTCGGGGCTCCTCGTCGGATTCGTCAGATACGACAAAATCTGCCAGTTCGTCTACGATTGTTAGTAACTACTTCAAGTTCATTAGGTGTGGAAAACTAACCGTCATCATCGGCCATATCATCGGCCTCTTCGTCATAATCATCCTCATCTTTGATGACCGGTCGTGCGGCTCTCGTCCGTCGGCGGGAGGCGGATGCGCCGCTGAATATGAAGGGCTCGTCTTCGTCGGAGGACTCGGCGTAACTAACGACCTTTTTGCTCTGAGGTTGAGTGTTAGGGGGGTGTTGTCGAAGGGCTTGTGGATATTGCTTGCGAACCTTGCGAGTGGGACTGCTGGGGAGGGCGTCGGTTTTCGGGATAGGGGCCTGCTCGGACTTGATCTTAGCTGGCGTCGCGGTTGGTGAAGGCAGGGAGTCGATAGCTACCTTTACGCCCGAATCCATGTTCTCTTGGGAGCTCGGGGGCTCGATCGCGTCGCTGCTAGGGACGGGGGTGGAGAGCTTGACGGAGGGTTTGAGGGGGAGCTTCGCCTTGGGAAGAGAGTTGGCCTTGGTGGTCTCCTTGAGGAAGGACGACTTTTTGGCATCGGTAGTAACCTTTGATAGGGGCGAGGATGCAGGGGCAGGCCTCGAAGGTGTGGCCTTGGAGAAGAAAGACACGATTGATCGCTGCTTGGCCGAGGAAGAAGCAGCTGCTGGCTTGGTGGCCTTTGCAGGCGTGCGCGCTGCCGCCTTGTCGGTGGCCATGATGGGAGTGACGAGCCAATAGCCGTTACTCGAGGTAGATTAACGAATGATCGAGGCGGAAGGTGGCAGGCGGTAGTGATTCACGGGATAGAAGAACGCTGTACCAAGTGAGGGACGGAAGAATTGAGAAATTTCGACGAGAGAATGCAGACGAAGGATGGAGAGTGTCGACGGGAATGGGTCTTGATCGGGGGGAGGATTCGACATGGACAACGGTTTATGGGGATATCGGTCGCGTCGCGGGACGGCGCGTGCGCGTTCTCGCGTAAAGACATGGGGACTGGAGGGAGGCACGGCAGTTGCACCTGCCTGCACTTTGCTTTTTCTGGGGCGCGCTGATAAGAACGCGCACTAACCGCTGGAGTTGCATTATGAAGGGCACTGTAGATTTGCACTGTGGTTTTTATGCAACAGTGATTTATTAACACTCCGCCGGCACATGCACCACTGCACTGCGGTGTACATGTTAGGTGGACACTCACCACCTCCACTTAGGTACCTCCTTTTGCTCCTCTATCCGTAACATCTCCAACATGTACACAAGACAACACCACACTTGGGCACACTTGGGTGCTCAAGGTGAAGAGCTCATCATAGAAACTTGTGACAGGCACTTTATGGGCATTAAATTGAGGGTATCTTCATCATGTCGCTGTCAAAGTGCATTCGAGCCTCCATCCTGAAGAGACCAGGATGGACAAACAGCCAACAAGCATGCGACCACCCGTCATCAACCATCACCAACCAGAACAAGAACCCAAGGAGTATCCTAAAGCTCAACAACACCTTACGTCACCTTCCTCCCCAACACCCACCCCATAAACTTGCCCACCACCAACATCAACCAAAACACCCAGTACTGGATCCCGGTGCTGTGTCCAGCATTGAGCCGAGCTCTAGACCCTTTGAGGAGCTTCATAGCCCTGGGCACAGCCAATTTATCGTACGCCGCGATGGCTTCCGTCAACGAATCCCCCTTGCACAACTGCTCTGCCAAATCCCACCCATCCGCCAGCGCCAGGTTCGCCCCGAATCCCGAAAAGGGGCTGACGGCGTGGTTGCTGTCTCCGATGAAGACGACAGGCATCTTGTGCAACTTTTCGTGCGCGAAGGGTTTCTTGTCCCGTGCGTTGATGGACAGGACTGTCTTTGGGTCCGTGTGCGCAACGATGGTTCGGAAGGGCTCCTGTAATGGGGATCCCAGTTCCAGTCCACGGTCGATCACAGCCTGGACTTGTTCCGCGTTTCCCAAGTCGAGTCGGGGTACTTCGGTATCCTCAAGATTACCAACTGCCCAGACGATACTGTTCTTGTCGACGGGCGAGAAGAAGCATGAAATGCCCGTCCCTGACAGCATGAATCCCCAGTCCTGATCAAGAGGCTTCGGGAGGGCGGCTTCAAACCGGGAGACACCACCTCGAAGAACTGCCCGGGCAAAGTCAAGCTTGTCGTCTGGCCGTAAGGAGGCTCGGAGTTTGCTGCTCGCGCCATCGGCAGCGATCAGGATATCGCACTCCTCCTCCGTGGTAGTCTCCTCTCCAGGAGGCCCTCGCATCACCTGTACCTGGATCCGACCGTCTTCTAGCCGTCGGGCTGAGACACACTTGGCACTCCATTGCATGGTATCATTGGGACCAAACCCATCGTGGAGAACCTGTCGAAGATCCTTTCGGGGGATGCGAATACTAGAAGCCGGTAACCCTTCAACAGGCTTGTGTCGAAAACTGACGTGTTCTTTCCAGTCTGGGCCCCATATCTTGAACGCCCCGATGCCGTCAAGGCCAGCGACAGCCTTGTCCAAGATCTGGTCCAGAAGCCCGAGCTTCCTCAGTGCTAACAGTCCGCCGGTAGCGTCGTAGCCTGCGAGAGACAGTGTGTAGCTTTCGCGCTGGGCCGTGACCTCTTGCGTATCGCGATCGTAGATGTGAATAGTCGGTGGTTTCCATTCCGGTTTCCATAGTTTTCGGAGGCCGACAACAAAGGCAGAACCGGCAACGCCACCGCCAGCGACGATGATGGTCTTTCCCTCGAGGAAGTGTCGTCTTGTACCGGTTTTGTGGTCCATGGCCGTGGTTGTTGGTCGTCTCGTCCAACCATCAATGAATTAACCAGCAGGCGGTAGGCAAACTGATGCATCCCGAGATGAAACATCCAAGGGCGGACAGCATCATTTTGTGTTATATGGGAGGAGCGGACGACTCATGTAGTCGTCGGTGTTACAGCAAACAATTCCGTCTTCTGCGGCAAGTCCAGAGGCTATTGGACCCGCATACACTGATTTCCCTTCTGGGTACACGTATTACCGCTTTGGGCGCCGAGCGGGTTCTCGATCCGCGACTTAGAACAATGGAAAGCTTAGCGACTTAGCGCCGCTGCGCTTTAAGTTGACGAGAGCTGCGAATCTGGGAATTCGTATATGAAGTTCGCCTTTTTCCCGAACCCGTCATGTGGCCTGCTGTGCTCTGAACCAACAGCCCACGTGCGCAGTGCCCATTGCGGTCTCCTGTTCGTGCCGCAATGCGCTGGGGCAGTTGCGTGTTCCGAGTGATGGCACGAGTTGCGTCGACCTATCCCCGGAGGAGTATGTGTCTATGTTCATGATGTTATCCGTCGGATTACCAAGCTAGCTTTTCATCTCCGTTTTGACGACGGCAGAATGTCCTGTATGGGGTCGGTCGTAACGGTGAAGAACCTGGACTGGCCTGGAGTTTATGCGGACTTCGTCAAAACTCGGGAGCTTAATCAAGGCCATCTCGCTAGAGGTCGGATGTCGGTTTAAAATTGTCGGTTTAAAATTGTCGGTGTCATCCGTAGTGAGATGAGCCTGGGCTGAGGATATGTTGGGATGCCATGTCCGCTTTGGGGCATTCGTACTGGATGCTAAAGTGGGCCTAGGATTGTAATGCTCGTTGTTTTACAGATTATTCGCTAGGGTTTTCAGCTGAACGCCATACGCCATGAAGCAAACCGAAAATGATTTAAAATATGGTGAGTGAGTCGCAACTTATATAATAACTAATCAACAGTACACAGGCTAGGCAACCATTAATCTCAAGCCTATGCTCGACTGTCAGGAGACAGACAGGGCTCAATTTCTAATTCACACCCTGCGCCTCGGTGGTAAATCGTAGTGAATAATTCGCACACAGTCCTCCACCTAAACTTGGCCACTTCCGCACCACCACCCCACCTTGACACCCGGCAGGACCCCTCCAAGTTAGAACCCCGCGATGACTTCAAATCCGCCATCAAACGGTCCTAAAAAAACTTCATCTTCCATCCTCGTCCCCCGTTCGCCCTCGCACCATGTCGTCCGAGCTGGCCGCGCCGCCCGTCCTGTCGACCCCCGACGACAACATCCTCGAAGTCCCCGCCGCCGAAGACTACACAACGTCCACCCTCTCCGACGATGCCCTGAGAGCGACGTACGAGGTCGCACGCACCGTCGACGAGATCCGCGCCGGCGGCTGGAGCCGTGTCGGCTTGCAGTTCCCAGACTTCATGCTGGTCGATGCGCCGCGCGTTGTAGAGGTACTGGATAAGGAGCTGCAGGATGATAGCGCCAAGAGGAGGATATACATCCTGGCCGACAGCAGCTACAGCGCGTGCTGCGTGGACGAGATTGCCGCCGAGCATGTCGCCGCCGATGTGGTCGTGCACTATGGGAGGACGTGTCTAAGTCCAACCAGTCGTCTGCCCGCCATCTGCGTCTACACAGCCCACGAACTCGATTACGGGGTTACTATGACAGAAATCGAGAAGGAGTTTGGCAACAAGAAGACGAAGCTGGTGGTCATGGCCGACCTTACATATCAGAACCATGTGGCCAAACTGGTCGAGCTTCTCAACGACAAGGGATACATCAACGCGGTGGCTACAGACGTAGTACGGGACCCGGCGGCGCTCATCCCCAACCGGAGGATACTGGGAGAGCCTATAGACGAAGAGCACTGGAGGTCGTACTCACTCATCCACGTCTCCGACCCTCCCGCAGCCCTGCTCCTCGCTCTTCAATCCCGCTTCGCCTCACTTCACATCCTCTCCACGCCATCCTCGGAAAGCCCATCCCTCACCAACCCGACGATGCGCACCGCCGGCGCCCTCCGCCGACGCTTCGCCAAGGTGCTCTCGCTGGCCTCGGCAGGCGTCATCGGCATCCTCGTCAACACGCTCTCCGTATCCAACTACCTCTCGTCCATCAACCTGCTGCGCGAGAAGATCGCCAAGGCCGGTAAGAAGAGCTACACGGTGGTAGTGGGCAAGCTTAACCCGGCCAAACTGGCCAACTTTTCCGAAGTGGAAGGCTGGGTGGTGGTCGGGTGCTGGGAGAGCGGGCTGGTCGAGGACGATGCGAGCTATTGGCGGCCGGTGATTACGCCGTTTGAGCTGGAGGTGGCGCTCATGGGTGAGGAGGAGAGGGTCTGGGGCGACGAGTGGTGGGGAGGCATCGAGAAGCTTCGCTTAGAGGAGCCTAGCGAGGAGAAGCCAACAGAGGCTGAGGACGGCGTGGATCAGCACAACGGGCACACAGAGCCCCTCGAAGACGACGTCCCCGGCGGCGTGGAAGGCGAAGAATCCGAAGCTCCCGAATTCGACCTCCGCACCGGCCGACTCGTCAGCCACAGCCGCCCGATGCGCCTCCCCGTGCGGAGCAACGGCACCACAACGGCATCGGCGTCGGACACTACCCCCCGCCAGTCGGACGCACTAGTCAAGCGGGCGGCGGGCGAACTGGCGAGCATCAACGGCGTGGCCAGCCCGGGCGCCGAGTACCTGCGGTCGAGCCGCACGTGGCAGGGCCTGGGCAGCGACTTCGATAACGAGGCGAGCACGCTGGTGGAGGAGGGGCGGAGCGGCATCGCGAGGGGGTATCAGGTCGGAGAGGCAGGTAGTCGGCACTGAGGGAGTTGAACTGGAACTATACCATGCGGATGTTGGATCCATCTAGAACAGGAGTTTAGGTCACGGAAAAGGTAAATGGGGTCATAGATTGGAATTCAACTGTTTCATCTCTTCAATTCGTCATTCTTTTTCTGTCTCGTTAACTCGCAAGGAGATATAATAATGGCTATATGTGTACTTGGTTGATCAAGACTTCTAGAAGCCAGAACGCTGAGGGTAATGTAGAGATATTCCGATATATATAGGCTTTCGCCAGCATCCACCCAGCAAAAGGGAGACGTAACATGTCGTATAAGGCAGCTAACCATCAACAAATAAATATCAGGGGTTGTTTCGTGATACATCATGGTGCCCCATGGTGACCAAGGAGATCTCATCGAGAACTTTCATCGATGAGGTATCCTTCTCAAGTCCTCGCATGGAACCTTTTGATCCATGTATTCGTCCATCCATCGACTCTTACGAGTTGTCTCTAGGAGATTTGAGGTGAAGAGAGGCATACTTCGTGTCGTCATTGCACATGCTGTGCTACCTCATCCTTCTTTGTAGTAATGTAACGTTGTAAGGGAAATATGACGGCAGTGCCGTATCGTCATTCATTAGTGATTTGTGTGGGCTCGTGGGATATGTTGGAATGAATGGGTGCACCAGGTCCGAGGAATGTAACAAGGCGCGACTCCGATTTTGGTTTTGGGGATAGGATGGGATAGAGGCGGGTGCTACGGATGCAGCCGTGAAGCTGTCCGGCGCGGGAGTGGAGACAAGCCCAACCGGAAGCCCCGGTACCTCGCCCTAGCGTATATCCGTGTGCATTCACCAGGTTTTGTCAATGCATTTAGACGTAGACACGACGTGAGTGAGGGCTGCGATTGCTGTAACGGGAGCCAGAGCGCGAGCGAGAGCGAGAGTGCGAGTGGCCGCGGTGGCTGTGGCGGCTGGAGTGGTGCGAGCGGGTGGTGTACTTGCGGTCGTAGCCGGCGCTGAGGCTATCGCCGTGAGAGAAGGCGATGACGGAGGTGAAGAAGAACAAGATGATGTTGATGATGGCAAAGGCCCAGCAGGCCTTGAGCATGGCGCAGGGCTTGTCGGTGGTCCAGTCGTAGTCCGGGCCGGTGACGGTGACGTCGCCGAGGCGGGAGACCCAGACGCCGTCGCGGGAGACGTTTATGCAGTCGGCGTTGCGGATGCCGCGCAGGTACCAGACGGCGGCGATGAGGGCGCCAACGAAGCCGAGGTCGACGACGGCGACGAAGAGGGCGTTGGCGGAGGAGCGGTGGTAGGAGAAGAGGGTGAAGATGGCCCAGGCGAGGGCGAGGACGGAGACGATGAAGAGGACGAGGATGGAGTCGGGAGTGAGGGCGTTTTGCTCTACGAAGCCGTGGACGAACCAGGCGAGCATTCCCATGGTGGGGATCTGCGATGTGTTAGTATGGCGTTCGTGGTGTTGTGCGTTTGAGGATGTAAGCTAAGACTCACCAGAGTAAGGATCTGAAGGATCCGGATGCAGACGAAGAAGAGTGCGAACAGCATGGTGGCGGTTTGAGGAGTGAGAGTGCCCGAGAGTGGCAAGCGACGATGATGTGAGAGAGATGTTCCTTTTTGCGTCGAGTGGTGGGTGTGCGACTTGGAAGCGGGGTGGAGTATTGAGAATCAAGCCTGTGGCGAGATGCGACTGACAGGGCTGAGGGCTGAGGTGTGATGAGATGTGATGATGATGAATCAAGTCGAGAAAGAAAGAGGGAAGATCTTTTTCACATTCTCAAAGGGTGGGAAAACGTCGCGCATTTTGTATTGGGCGTCCTTGGCCTTGTGCTTGGGCGGAATCTCGGGCTTGCATGGATGCAGCTGGCCCAACTTGCAGGTTTTCCTTGAAAGCGGACTTGAGAGAGGCTGGGGTTTCGTGGTTTGCAGACGGGGATGGTTGGGCGAGTTTTGGGGGCTACAGGGGGTCGCCGGGGGGCCTATGGGCGGTGCGCGCTGGTGCTTTTGGTGGGTACTCCGTTGTTTCTTAGTGGGGGTGGCCGCTAGAGCGACAGGGTACTCCAGGAGGGGCCCTTGCTCGGCCAAGGTCGTGCTACGTATTGCAGCAGGCTGGGGAGAGCAGGGTTAAGTTAAGTCAATCGAGGGATTCTTCCGACCAAAGCAGGCACTTTAGCCAAACGAACGGGGGGGGGGGGTTCGTTCGAATAGTTCGAATGTGCCTGGCCTAATGAAGCAGAAAGGGAAAGGGAAAGAGAAACTTCAGAGGAGGTTGGAGTATCACCCATCGTTCGGGTATCCCGCTGCAAACGCCCGCCTCCGCGTGCGTGCCCAGCCAATCACAGCCCGAGCGCATACCAGAGCGTGACGGATGGCATCTCACGCAAGACAGCAGAGGCGGCCTGATGCTAGCTGAGAGCGACAAAACGGGCAGCATCTACTCTGTACTTCGACCGACGAACAGGGATAATGCCCAGTTTTTTGTTCTTTCCTTTTTCTCTTGGCCTTTTGTCTCATTACGAATAGACACCCCATCTGTGAAAAGCCCGGATCGCCCACTGCCCGCACATGACGTCGTCATTTCTCCAGGCTCATGCACGCGGTCTGCAATCTGCGCCGTGCAAGAGGTAAACCAGCTGGTTTTGGAAATTAGCAAAGCGCGCTCGCTCGCTGCTGCAAGGCACCTTTCAAACACGTGTGTGTGTGTGTGTGTGTGTGCCTGATTTTTTCCTTCCTATTCTCGTTGTTTTTTTGGTTGGTCTGAGACAGGTGGTCTAGACGGTGTGGTGGCGACAGGGATTTCGATCCGACGTCATAGGAAATGGCGGGGCTGGGGAGCGAAAAAGACGCTGGCTGGGGAATTGGCGAGTTGCGGTAAAGCTGCGATCGTACCTGAACAGCGGTGAATTGTTCAGATGAACCACGAATACCTCAGCCAATGGGGTTGATCTAACTTGGCAAAATTCTGCATTTCGGGTACGATCCCAATGCCCTAACTAGTCTCAAGCTCCAAGCTCCAGGTCAAGGTCAAGGTCCGCGGCACCTTCGCATCATCACGATAACCTCCATGCACGCAATAACATCCCTAGCATACTTGCGTTTCCATCCGAATTTTCGCTTGCTCCACTTACCAAGATTCATCAAAACCCCGTGTTTCACACATGGCCCCAATCCTTGATTTACGGGAATGAGGTAGGATTATAGCCCCCGTGGTCTCGGTGATTGCAGTTCGTGATGGGTCTGTCTGAGTGTTAATCACGAGGCTGGAGAGGGCATTGGCCTTTAACCACCGTCTTTAATCCTTCTCATGCATTCATCAGGCTAATTACTCATTATCAATCAATATTCATGCACGTGTCTGTGCACTATCACAACGCCGTGATGAACGACTCGACCGACTGCTTCCCTCGCGGTGCATCGCCCATCCCGTTTCCTTGCCATCCCGTAGCTGTAGTTCGTCCGCTTCCACCCGCCCTGTCCCGTGCCGACCTCCGCGTCCGGCCCGAACTGGACCCCGATCTGGATCCTCCACCTCCGCCCTTCACCGCCCGCATACCCCCGCGCCCAATCTCTGACCCGGTCTCCTCCCGCGAACCGTAGTAGTCCTCGTACTCGTCGTACATATCTCCCTCGTCGTCCTCCTCCTCTGGCTCCTCCGCCTCCGCTTCGCTGCCCCGGCCGCTCCCGCCCCAACCCTGCGGCACCACCCAGCAGTACGACCGCTCGTGCGCCGTCGAGCCCATGCCGCTATTGCTCCGGCTGCGCTTCTTCCACGGCGGCACCTGCGTGCCCTTCAGTCGCGGGCCCAGGTGGTAGCCGACGCCCGCGTGGTGCCGCACCCGCTCGTCGTCCACCGCCACCGACGCCAATGTCTGCAGCACCCCGTACAGGAGCACCCAGCGCCCACGCCGCGCCGCCGACGGGTCCACCTCGCCTACGCGGTCGCTCTTCTCGAACCGCACAAAGGCGTCGACCAGGTCGCTCTGCACGAAGTCGCTGCCCAGGGCGTAGATGTTGGTGCTCTCCGTGTACGCCAGCTGTACCCGCCGCTCCGTGGCCCCCACCCGCGACCCCGGCCCGCCCGATGGCTCCGGCTTCTTGCCGTACTTAAACAGCCCGCCCGCCGTCGCCGTCGCCGTGACCGTCGGCGGAATGGACTCCGGGATCAACGGGTATGGATGTGGCACATGCGGGAACCGCAGCTTGTTATCGAACTCAATCAACATGTCCGTCATCGGCACCTCGGCTGAGTCGGCCTCAAATGCCATGTTGCCGCTCTCCGACGCCATCATCCACTTGCGTCCCGACCGTGCCTCAGACACGTCCCACACGATGTCTCGGTCCACCAGGTAGTCGTACAGCGCCCCAAAGTCTTTCTGCAGCGCCATGGCCACGGTTCGCGTGAGCCACATCTCATGCTCTGCGCCATCGCCGTCCGACGCCCGCGAAGATCCCGGCCGTGACGATGGCGGCGGCGATGGCGGCCAGGATCCATACGCGCGTGTGTAATGGCCCTGCAGCATCTCCTGCAACCGGTCCGCGGCTGCTCTGGCTGGTCCCGTGGCCGCCGCACCTGACGCCGCCCACATGTCGCCGTACGCAAACTCGGCCAGCCGCTCCTCGGCCGCCTGCACGCGCAGCTGCGTCTCGAGACTCGCGCGCTCCAGCAGCGCCCGGGCGATGGGCGTGGTGAACTTGAAGTCCGGACAGCGCTCCAGCTCGCCGTCCATGCCGGCGCAGTGCGTGAAGCACTCGCGCCAGCCGTCCTCCCATCGCACGTCGGGGCTCTCGGCCCACGCCAGCAGCGACACCGCCGTGGCCGGGTCGGAGCGCACGTTGTCGATGCCGCGCACCGAGAGGTACTTGACGATCTGCGCGACGTTGTCGTTGCCGGGCGGCATGTAGCTGTCCAGGCGCGTGTGCAGGTCCGACAGGGCTTGGTACAGCGACGTGCCCACGAGGGACGCGTGGTACAGCACCGCGAAGACGTTGCGGGTGGTGATCTGGTGGCGCAGCTGGTCGGCGCGGTTGAGGTTTGCGGGCGGTGGGAAGTACATTTCGTACGAGATCTGGCCCTCCAGCTCGTCGCGCAAGCTGGTAGCCTCTTCGGAGATGGGAGGCGTCAACGGACCATCGCGTCCCAAGCCGAGGTGAGTTCCGTACCCAGCCGGCGACGGAGGTAGGTAAAGATCCTCCTCGGTCGAGCCCTCACGCAGCAAAGTGACGAGATGGCGACTCTCTGTCGCCTCGATAATATGCGATGACAACCGCAGACTCGGAGGCTGTTTAGGCGCCTGGCCCCTCCGGCCGAGGAAGATAAGCACGTCGCCGTTGGGGTCCCACAGCTCCGGGTCCTTGCGGAGTTTGTTCCACCGCGCCACCGGCCTCCCAGCACCGACCCAACGGCGGATCGTGGGCGTGGCCGCGGCGGGCGACTGCGGGATCGGCGGCAGCTTCGTCGTCGGCGGCGGGCCGATGGGCTTCGTGTCCCACGGGTTCTGCGGGCTCGGCGGCGACGGCAGCGACTGGTTCGGGAACTGGTAGCCCATGGGTGGCGGCGCGGTCTGGATCGGGTGCGGGTACCGGTCGTAGGCGTGGTTGCCGTCCTGGCCCATGACGGTGCCGGGTCTCACCGTCGCCGCGCTGGGAGGGCGTTCGGTGCTTCCCCGCCTGCCACTTGGGACATCGTCTTCACGTTCTTTTTTGCGGAAGGCAAAGGCGTTGGCCAAGCCCTTGCGGACGCCGTCGCTGCGCTTATCCAACATGCTGCGCAGTCCGCTCTTTTCGATGCCGCTCTCCTCCGCCTTGACCGAGGTCTTCCAGGGCCGGCCGTTGTAAGCCCAGTCCTCCGGCGGCGGCCCGGGCTGCGCAGCCATGTACCGGGGATCACCCATCATCATCATCATCGGTTGGCCGGGCATGGCCGCGTTGCCCCAGCCCTGGGCCGCGTGTCTCGGGTCTGACATCGGCGTCACCATCGGCGTCTGGAAGTTGAGGTATTGCGGGCTGATGGGTCCAGGCAGCGGCGGGAGAGGGAAGTCTGGGATGTCGTGGTTCGACGAGGTGGCGGATGCGGGACGGCCATGACTACTGCCTGTTCTGGGTTTGGTCTCGGTCTTCTTCTTGCGCGCAATGGCGCTTCGTCCGGACATGGTGAGTGTTGTGGTGGTTGTGGTGGTTGTGGTGGTGGGGGTAGTAACAATTCGAGTAGGGAGGTTGCCGAGCAGAGTAGTATATGAAGAGCTGCCCCTAGGATGTACAGCTCGGACTACTAAACAACACAGACTCTAATAAAGCCAGGGGTATTCAAGAATCATCAAAACAGAAGGGCGCAAAAGGGTATATGTGCAGGACTGATATACGTCGTCGCTCTCGGGGCAGGCGGAAAAGCAAGTGACATGCGATTTGAGGCGGCAAGAAGACGGCTGCTGTTTCGCACAGAAGCAGAACAAGGGGTACTCGAATTAAGTGGTCAATTGGTCAGGTCGTTGCTGCATACAGCCAATCGGTACATGGCGTCGTGAAAAAGCGAATTGTGATATCTCGTGTTTGTCGCGGAATGCGGGTAAGCAAAGTTCGGAGGTGTTATTATTACAAGGTGGTGCTTTCCAAGACGTTGCGCCCGCTGGGACGACGCATCCGGCAGCGTAAGGTAAGACGGCTAACCCCTTGGCACACCGTACGGTGAAGGAGAGGTCGAGGACGGGGTTGTCTCCCTTGTTGTAGCCGCGGGAGCAAGAGGGTGTATTTCACCAAAGTGTCTAAGCAAGCAGCGGGAGAGAGAGAGAGAGAGAGAGAGAGACGAAGCGTCGTGCTGTGCTTCCTTTTTTCTTTCTTTCTTGGAGGGGCAGATCGTAGGAGGAATAAATGAGCGGCAAGGGAAACCCGGGGAACGCCTCTTCTAGTCTAAGTCCCAAGTCGGCCGGAGAGAGGGCCCGTTCTTGAGTCAGTGCCGAGCGGAGGTTCCGGAAGCAGGACGGACAGGAGACGGAAGAAAGAGAAAGTTTGTCTGTTAAGTCTCGAATATTCCGAAAGAGCAAGTGTTGCTGCAGTCGGGTATCACCGTATCACCACCACCGCAGAAATTCCTAGTATACACTCCTCTGGGTGTGCGTGGTTGCAAAACCAGGGGAGTGGGAAGAGGCTTGGCAGGGGGGGGAAGAGATGAGAAAGAACCGGGGGGGGGGGGGGGTCATACTTTAGAACAATGGAAAAAGAGGAGCTTTTTTTGTCTTGGGGTCTTGGTCATGGCCCGGATAGGCATCTCAGTTCTAGGCTTGGGAGGTGAATGTGGCTGATAAGGATGGCATGTCGAGGACTTAAGACCCCGGACAGGCATTGGGGACTGATAAGAAGCGCGGCGACGGGCCAAGGAGAATTGTAGGTGGATGGGAAGAATTCCGTTGCGGTTTGCTGGTACCGACGACGGTCGTGTATGGTGTATGTACAGAACCTTTGGGCCAGAATAACGCAGTACGGTAGGATGTATGTATTCGCATGTAGAAGTCTTTGCGAAGGGGACGGTGACGGTGATAAGTCACACCTTATTACCCTCCATCGAAACTCTCTTTTTTGCTTTTTTGCATTGTCGCAGTCGCGTCGGGGAGTTGGCAAAAGACGAGCATCATGGATTGTATGTAATGCGTCGAGATATGGAGATAGCGACGATCGATCTAAGGCGAGCCCTGCTGCCACGCTGAACCGTGGGCATGGATATGGAGAGCTTCTGGGGAAGCATGCGGTTTGTCATGGGGTTCACAAATACCCAAGCAAGGGTCAGTCCAAGCCAACCCCCGGTTCATCTTGGTCTTGGTCGCGTCGAGGCTTTTTTAGCCCCCGTCTTGTCATTCTCTAGTCTCCGTACTCTGGCTCTCCAGGTACGATTGCTATTGGGGGGCGTAGGGTTTGGGGGGATGTCGATTCCTTATCTTTCCTCCAGTGACATCCTTACCAGCCAAGGAAGCTCGCCAGCCAGGGTATTAATGACCCTCCCCCCCTGTCAATGGGCGACCCAGGAAAAGGCCTTCGCCGGGGCACTTCCATGTCTGCCGCCATCGTCGACGACGGCTCGCCAACAACGTTCATCAACGCCGCCGGTGGCTATCTTGCATTCCAGGGGCCAGGAAGCAGCAGCGGACGCAGGGCCGGACATTGTTGCACATATGCGGACGGCTTCCGGCGTTTCAGTGGACGAATTGTGTCGGTGACCAGACCGACGACACCACGGCGCAGAGGATGAGCAGGGTTGAGATGCAAGCTTCGTCCTCGCTTCTACAATCCCGTCCCATCCCATCCCATCCGCTTTGACCTCCCCTGCAAGCCGTTGCAGCCACCCCCGGCTCGCTTCACCGTGGCTTTCAGGTCCCTCCCCCACCACCCAACGACGATGAGATGGATGGGATGCCTCCGTTCCACGCGAACGGGAACTACCCGTCACAGCCTTCCGCGGTGTGCTCCCTACTCATCTAACCCGCGCCGCGCCGTATCACGTCTCGCAGCCGTTGACGGATCCAGCTACCGGCCGTCCGTACCCGTATCGAGGGACCAAACTGGCATGGATGGAAATGGGGCGCCTTCTTCTCTGGGACTCTGGGAGCATGCAGCCAAGCCATGTGAGTTATGTGCCGAATCGATCGATATCCGCTATTGGCATCGCCAACGACCAACACCAGACCCGATCGCTAAAACACCATCGCCAGGCACGAAGAAAGAGCCTCCCCCTCTTGAAGCTTTTGTTCAGTTAAAAGTCTTTGTTTTTCTTCCCTCGGACCATCCCCCTCCGTCCAGACTCCGTCCTCGTGCTCAATCCAGCCTGGCCGTGTCCCTTCAATTCCCCTCACAATGGATCTTCCGCCAATCGCAGAGCCCCCAGCTAAAAAGGCTTACGCGGTGCAGAGGGAAACATCAACCACATCCACCACTGTCTGATGATATGAGCGGCTATACGGCTCCTGAGATGGGGTCACGGATGGAGTCATGGATGGATCGAGGTGATATAGAAAACGTGTACATAAAACAAACGTCCAACGGCGCTGTTTTGAACGCCCCGTCTTCCCGATATCAGAGGACTCCAGGAGAGCCAGAAGGAAGAACATCATCACCAACACCCAGTACTTTATAACATCGCCAACATGAAGTTCTGGAGTTTCCTCAGGGCCCTGTTGCCCGTCGCCCTGCTGGCCACCGAGGCATCCTCCTACGCCAACCCCGGCGCCTGCAGCGGCCAGTGCTGGTCTCACGACCCCAGCGTCATCCGCCGGGACAGCGATGGCGTCTACTTCCGCTTCGAGACCGGCAGCCTCATCGGCATCTGGAAGGCCTCGGCCCTGACCGGTCCGTGGGTGTACCAGGGCGCCGCCGTTCCCAAGGGGAGCATCATCAACCTGACCGGGAATGATGACCTGTGGGTGAGTGATTGATAACCCGGGAGCGTGGGGCTCCCGGAGTCCGGGGGATCGGCCTCCGGATCGGCATCGGGGCCATCCTCGGGATCAACCTCGGGATCAACCACGGGATCAACCTCAAGGGTCGGATCAACACTAAGGATGAAACACTGACTAACACATTTAAATCAAAAAAGGCACCGGATGTCCAAAAAGTCGGAAGCCAATACATCCTCTACTACACCGTCTCCTCGTTCGGCTCGCAAAACTCGGCCATCGGCTATGCCACCTCGACCACCATGGAGTACGGCTCCTGGACCGACCACGGCGCCACCGGGGTCGCGTCCGACTCGTCCAAGACGTACAACGCCATCGACGGCAACCTCATCGCCGACCAGTCCGGCAACTACTACCTCAACTTCGGCTCCTTCTGGGGCGACATCTACCAGGTCAAGATGAACGCCGCCGCCACCGCCGCCGCCGGCACGCCGTACCAGCTCGCCTTCAACAGCACGGGCTCGCAGGCCCTCGAGGGCGCCAACATGTACTACCGCTCCGGCTACTACTACCTGTTCTTCAGCTCCGGCGTGTGCTGCGGTTACAACACGGCGCTGCCGGCCCAGGGCGAGGAGTACAAGATCTACGTGTGCCGGTCCGCCAGCGTCGCCGGGCCCTTCGTCGACAAGGCCGGCAAGAGCTGCACCACGAGCAACGGCGGCACCCTCGTCCTGGCCAGCCACGACAACGTCTACGGGCCCGGCGGCCAGGGCATGTTTGCTGATCCGACCCACGGCACCGTGCTGTACTATCACTACGCTGATAAGACGATTGGCTTGGCTGATTCCAACTATCAGTTTGGCTGGAACACGGTCGCCTGGTCCAGCGGATGGCCGAGCGTATAAGCGGAGCGAAGTCGAGGTAGTCCTGCCATGCGTTGTTGCGTGGCTTGGGCTTGACATGACAACCCCTGCAGAGACCGTTTTAATTCTTCCTTGTATATACTTTAAACCACATGTCCGCGCATGAAGTATCATGTAAGCATCGCGACGTTACGTTGCTGGGGACCAATGGACGTTTTGCGCAGTTGCCAAATCTTCAGCACACATTACACTATGTTGTTGTGCTTCACTTAAAACACCTAGATGTCAATCGCAAACTACACTTGCCACAAAAAGATTAAAAGGGTAAGGTTAATGTGATTACTACATCCTGTTGCGCCAAAAATGTATGTACATTTAGCTCCAGTCACCAGAAGCGTTTCGTGTGAGTGCATCGCGTGGCACCCTTGTTTCGTAAAGTCCATCCCTAGGGTATCTCCCAACCGTGTCCCGTCGCATTACCAGGACGAAAGAAAAAGACAAGAAAAGACAAAAACACCAGAATCTGAACATCCAAGCTAAGGGACCGCCACGTGCTCGACTCCCAGATCACCAAGTTTTGTGGCGGTTTCGCGTCATATCTATTCGTTTCGTGTCATGTGTCAATTGTTTAAGCAAACGAGTGGCCGGGCTTGGTGGTATCGGCATGCGCGCTGTGGCCGCGCGATCGCATGAAGGTCAGACCCTCCATGACGGCCAGACCAGTGAAGATGGCCCAGATGAAGAAGCCGAATGCGACAGCGGCCTGGACGCTTTGGCAGAATGTGCTGCCGTGGCAGTTGGGCACGCCGATGTGGACGGCCATGGCGATGGAGCCGGCGAACCAGAAGAGGGCGGTGACGGCAAGCAGGCCGAAAGCTACCATGGAATGGTAGAGGCGCGCCAGGAACAAGGGCGTAAGGGCGAGGTATAGAAGTACGAGGATCGACCAGATGGAGCAGAAGAGCATGAAACTATAGGACGACGGAGTGTCCCATGTTGCGTCGACGGCTGTAGAGACGGCATGTTAGTAAATGTGTCGATGGGAACAGTGTCGAGAAGAAAGAAGGAACTTACCGTATCCGGTGAGGCCGAGCTCAATGATGAGGAACACTGCCAGAACGGCGTGGATGATGGTGATGATGCCAATAGCCATGGCAGCGGTTGAGCTGAGGTTGGAGAGCTGTGGATTTGTTGGACAAGGATGATGGAGAGCTACACCAGATGGATAATAAGATGCACGATGACCGAGCTGGAGAGAGTCGGAGAAGAGTGGTCCAGATGCGTAGACGCTACAGAGGAATTCAGGATGGAGAGACGAGAGACAAAGGACGGCAACAAGAGAAGGCGAGGGAGGGTTGGGTAGCATTTAAAAGACCGGCGGCCTGGCAGTCCATGACGACTACGACCTATGACACAGCAAAAGCCGCGACTAGACTACAGTGTGTGAGTGCGAGCGCGAGAGCGCGAGTGCGTGAATGCGACCCAGATTTTACCAGAACAGCAACAAGAACGAGGCCCGGCAAGGGACTAAGCCGGGTCAGGTGCGCGGCCTGTGGATGGATGGATGGAAACAGCCTTACACACCCAAGTCCACAGCCCGCACGAACACGTCAGGGCCAAGCAAGACCAAGACGACATCGAGTGGCGATCTTTTTTCTTTTCACGGCGGAGGGAGCCCAAGGCTGGTTTGGGCCTGGTGGGCGAGCCAAAGCAGTGATTCGATGACGAGGGGCGAAGACCAAAAAGATGGAGGTGGAGGGGTCTTCTCGGCTGGCACGGCGTAGAGCTGGGCGTGGTGTTGCGTAGAGAAATTTGTGGGATGACGGCCCAGGTTGTGGCGCGCCGGAAATGACGTTGGCAGCGGGCGATGAGGTCATTGGGTGGCTTGGATGTGGCATTGGTGGCTTGGCGATGGGACGCATTGACGCTTGGGGCTCTCTTCTGGTGGATGCGTTCAGTGAACCAGGTCCACTGTTTCAGAGGGCAAGTGCCGGGGCGTTGCACTGTGTCACCGGCATTCAGCGCTGTCCAATGCTTCCTTCACGGCCAGGTCGTTCTGTGAAGCGCTGGACAGTTGGGCGCTTATTCCATCCGTCGCAGTGGCGCTGGGGTGAACATTGAAGTTTGAGGTTTGAGGTTTAAACAGATCTGGATCCATCTGTCCAGTCTCTCTCACCCTCCTTGATCCTGATGCATCATTGATACCTGAGGTTGCCCCACTTCAAGGTCTTGGCCACTCCCGGGCATCGGCACCCTTCCAAGCTTTCTCTTCTCATCTTCCATCCATTCATCCATCCATCCATCACGTCTTCATCAAACAAGAATACGAACACGAGCTCAGCCAAAGCAAAAGATCAGAAGCGCAATCCCAACTTTTCCGCCTCGTTGCGCCCGATCGACTGACGACGACTTTGCACGTGCTGACGACGCGGTTCATCGGGAAACCAACCGTTCGCTGAGCACAGCCTTAGCTCCGTAGCTGAAATGCTCCGATTTTCTCGTCCGATCATGATTCCAAGCCACCAATGGCACACGCACTCTTCCGATGGCTCCCGGCATATTCAACCCTGTCAACTGTTGCTTTTCTAAATGCTGGTACAAAGTATAATTGCATGTCAAGCCTTGGTAAACAAACCACAACCAACATCAAGTCCCTTCTCTATTCTAATTACCGAGAAACTGCTTCATCGTTGCCTCTTCGCATCCGGTCTTCATACACAACCGTCACTGTTGTCGTCTGAACAATGGCTCGCTCCGCGTCAACATCCTCGTTCCCAGGTTGATCCAACAACTGTACCTCGGACCCCGAGTCTGCGAGTTTGTTGATGGACTCCTCCTGCCGTCGCAAGTGCCTGGCAATGACTCTCTCCGGCCTCTCACTACCCCTCCCAATAGCCGTTTCCGTCGGCAGCGCATGTCCAATCACCCCCAGGTCGAACCCAACGCCCTCGTTAACCGTCATTCCGAACTTGTCTATTCTCTTGCGTTGCACTACGCTTCCAATCGTCTTGAACGGGTGCCTGTATCCCCCCGTTGTGCTCTTAAGGTGGTATCCCGCCGATGAACCACGCTCTCCAATAAGTCTCGGTGCCACGTGAATGAAGAAATGTCGAAGGGTCGTTAGCGACGCTCATATGATGAGCAGGTTTGACTCGACGAATCTGGACGCAGTTTTTGTCAATTCCATGCTCCGGGTGGAAATGGCGAGAATAACTTACATCCAGATGACTGCGCTAGCAATGACCCAAGTAACGTCGCCGTGGTGCAGAATCGGCATCAAAAGTACCATCCGGACGACAGAAGTCACGAGCGTGCTGCCAAGAGGACGAAACCGTCAGTACGATTCGCCGGATTGGGCTGAGTGTAACAAGTGCTTACGCTGAGCCGACGGTGAACAGCAGAATGAGGCCCGCCTTCTGCCGCGGTGGCATCTGCAACCGCACTATCATGGGAATCGATAGAACCAGCAGCATCAGATCCGAGAGAATTCCGAATGCCGCCGTGGCAATGTAGATGGCCGGTCGGTTGATGCAACTGCCCTCCGTCATCTCGGTGGTCCAGTGCTTCTTCAGTGGGCGACATCCAAATATCACAGCGAAGAAGATTGCCACGTTGTATCCGACAATGAGAAAGAAGGTGCCATACACAGACCATTCCCACCATTTCTGGGGCGAGAGCTTGTTGTAGAAGAGCACCAGTGAGGTTTTGGCGAATCCTGTTTCAATGGCATAAAGAATGGGTGTCATGACCATGAACTGGACGCCATATTAGCAACGACTCCGCCCTGGCGCCTGGCTGGATGACAACGTTAGGACATGTTTACTTTGCTGCCGTAGTTGAAGTCCTTGAGAGATAACTCCCAGACGTGCACACCCATCAGGGCATTGGCAAAAGATCCTACTGGCGAGTTAGTACCCATCCCAGAGAGAAAAGACCTATCCGTCGACTTCAGAACAGCATTATCAACAGGGGTACCTACGAAGTAAGGCACCTTGGACTGTCACGGAAAATATCCAACCCACAATGAGACATACTTCATCCCAAGTCAGCACATCAATACCAGACGAATCATTGGACCATCTCCTTACCTGCTTCGCCGTTTAGCCTTCGCAGCGCCCATATCTTGACATAGAGAAACTGGATAAAGAAGAACAAGGCCAGCACCAGCCCGACTCCACATACGATGTAGGCTTCGAGCTCGCGCCAGCGCTTCGGATGGTTAGAGTTCACTTCGTACCCGTCTGGGGCGGCCATGAAGACGGTAACGCCGCCGACAGAGAATTTATCCATGGTCTTTCTCTGTGTTTCTCACGGTCCGTTTTAGGGATGTTGGAGTCAGTCACCAGGCCCTCGATGATAGAGTGCTTGGAGGTCGTTTTCGAAGGTTGGGGAGTCAGCGTCGTCGAAGTAATCCCGGGATTCCCGTTCGTCAGGGTTTGGCAATAGTGAATCAAACGAGGGCAATCTTTATGATGGGGATGAAGTATTGTCGCAAACACCAAATCACTTATCCCACGCCAGACAGGAGTCGGTAAGATGGGATATTAGAACAAAAGGAACAAAGCTGAGACCAAAGGTTAACCTATACCTAGGCCTGGGGAAGTACAGAGTATAAGAGAAAGATGAAGACCCGAGACCTAGTTATCCCTCCCGAGGTTGTAACGACAGACATAACCCAACAAACCAGACGCACACGCTAATGCTTCCTCGATCCACGATGCGTTGGCTCTAGAAGCACCATAACGCCATAAGCGTGAGAGACGCAGAAAAACCTTTACTCTATTGGCCTGGGTCTTTGTTTCTTCGCAACAAGCCCCAGTCGCCGCACTGGGTTCATGGTGTTTTGGCGCGCGCCGCTACCGACGCACGCAAGGCCCAGGGTCCAGTCTGTTGCCTGTTAGAATCAGAAGCTAGGTGTCGTCCAGGTGCTTCTTCCATGGGTTATGCGGCTTCAAGAGCGCAGGCTGATGAGGACGGGGTTTCGTATCTCCACTGGGTTGATCAACTGCATGAATAGCCACGGCAGATCTGCCCGGGTATGTTCCGCAGGTATTTCTCGAAGCTGAGATGGGGAACCCACAGGTCTAGGTGTGTCCGGTAAGCCGCGAGTTCCATGATATAGCCTGAGATGTTGGCTAGTTTCCCACTAGGTGTCTACTAACATCACCAACATTGAAATCAACACTGGTGCTATCTTCCAGCAGTCGGCTCCACGGCCAGGAGAGAAGCCTTATAGCCCTGTCCTCGAATATTTCAAGTCAAACAAAGAAAGAGACGGAGAAAATATGCAGGAAAATCCTTTCAGCACAAGGATCAGATCCGCAGCATCACTCCTCCAACACGACCAGGGCAACAGCCAACACCTGCATCTGCAGAGTGGAGCCGCATGCCGGGAGATCTCCGATTCCCTCGTTTCTTCTGTGCCTTGTGCTTTATTTTTTGCCCGTGTTTGTGAGCGTCCGATCTCAGATGCATACGTCACACAAGATCGAGCCTTTTTTCTTCCCTTTCTTTTCTCCTCCTTGAGGCTTGGCTCTTCCCCACGATTTCGGAGACGGCGCCGGTCAACGCCATCTTCAGCTGGCGATGCGGGCTAACCGACGCCGCTGGGGCTAGGGCCGCAGCGAACAGGGATGGCGTGGGACGCTTGAATGGGTCAGAGGTTTGGGAATTGTTGGTTTTGGTGGTCAAGGGCTGACGGTTGAGATGGATACGATGGGTCGTCGAGGACGAAAAGATTAAGGGGAGTAGAAGACCCGGATGATGCCAGGATCACGATGCAAGACCAACGGCCCTTCGAGGTTGTTGCGCTTAACAAGTCTCTTCCATTCGTCTCTCATCATGACATACATATCAACAGGTTGGTCTCGACTTTGTTAGTCCATCCCTCTGCTCACTTCAGTACAGCCAGGTCTCACTCAGACTTTAATATTAAAGCAGTTGGCGTAGTAGGTCACCGTGGCACTCCAGTCGGAGAACAGCCCGACGATGCCAATCTGGCGCCACAGCACGTCCACCAGCTTGTACATGTCGCCGTCGTTGTCGACCACGTCGGTGATGGAGTTGTAGTAGTAGTCGCCATTGGCCCCGTTGGCCAGAGGTCCCGATCGCTCCAGACTCCACGAGATGATGTCGAGCCCCAGCTTGCGCGCCTTGGTGGCGTAGGCGCTGGGCACGATCTCGCCGTCCTTGCTCGTCACCAGGTAGTTCAGCGGCGGCGCGACGATGGGCACACCGTCCCGGGCGTACCGCGTCAGGTTCTGCACCGCCGTGGCAAACGTCTCGGGCGTGTCGCCCGTCTCGTCCAGGTACACGGCCTGCCTCGCGAACTTGGGCTCGTGCTTCAGCCAGTACAGCACGTCGTCGTACAGGAAGCTCTGCGGCCACACGCGCGCCGGCTTGATGCCCATGGCCTTGTACTCGTCGATCATCTGCTGCGCGTACTTGGCCTGCGTGTAGTCGCCCTGGAACGGCATGTCCACCTCGGGCGTCTTGAGCTCCGGCGTGAACTTGAGCCCCAGCCCGTCCACCAGCGCGATGTGCTCCTTGTGGCTCAGCACCGTGCCGCACGTCGCGTACAGGTCCGTCCGCCACTTGGCCGTGCCGTCGAGGAAGGCCGCGGGCGTCGTGGCGCTGGCGTTGAAGCCGTCCATCTTGGCGCACAGCGACTTGAACTCCTTGAGCGTGATGTCGCTGGTGCAGCACTTGGCCGACGCGGGCGCACCGTCGGCCGCGGGCGTGAAGGGCGTGGTGCACTTGGCGTTGAGCGCGGGGATGCTGACGATGTTGGTCGTGGTGTGTAAGTCGCACTGGCTGTGGCGACACACCAGCTCGCGGTCCTTGGTGAAGGCGACGTCGCACTCGAGGACACCCGCGCCCATGCGAGCGCCGGCGAGGGTGGACTCGCGAGAGTGCTCCGGGAACTGTAGAGCGGCGCCGCCGCGGTGGCCGATGGACCAGTCGGAGCGCTTCATCTTCTTGTTGGAGCACGACTGCAGCTTGCGCTTGAGGAGGCCGTCCTCCATGTCGTTGACGAGGTAGTAGGGCCGCGGGCCGAGCTCGATCTGCGTGATGGGCTGGAACTCGACCTGCGGCTTGGAGCTGGAGTAAGGCGCGGCGACGACCGGGGCGACGACGGCGAGGCCGGCCATGAGGGAGGTTGCGAAGCGCATCTTGGAGGAGGGAGGTGGGCTTACACCGACAACGAAGGGCAATTGAGGGCGCTGCAGGCCCAAAGAGAAGCTCGAGAACCGGTGACGGAGACTGGGACTGACACTGAAGCTGGCAGAGAGTCCGAGAACTACTAATCCTACAGGAAAACAATGCCGTTCTTATGGCCGCACAGCTCCTCCAGCGATCCGCATTGGATAAGCCTATTTGGGAAGTCCACGACAATGACGTTGCGCCGCGATGCCAACGTCCACGGACAGACCCCAATCTCACTGCAGAAACTATGCCCGTCGCGGCCGTCCGCGCCGGGGGAGGAACTCCCTTCGGTATATCGGACGGGCATAGGCCGAAGTCGCCGTCGACAGGGCACCGGGACGCGGGCACGCGGAAACAAGGTTCTCAATGTTGGAGGATAAGCTACAGCTCGGGCACGTGTGGGGGAGCAGCTCCCGGTGTCGTTGGAGGTCTGGCGATCCGGACATGGTTGCGGCACTAGGTGGTTGCGGCGTGTCGTATTCGTCGGGTGTGATTCGTCGTGGTTGCGGAGGAGTCCACGCGAACCCTGGTATAGGTCATCCTCTAGGAAGAGCCGGTGGCCGCGGATTGATTGAGCACGGAGTGTCAATTGAGGGACATGGGGCTGGTATAACGGTTGGCTAATGGACGGTTCATGCACAGAACGTGTAGTGTATTGTTCGTTGCCAGTGAAGATCCTCAATGATCGTCCCATGTCTGTTGCTGGGTTTGCATATCCGATAGCTCACAGCTCACAGCTCTTCCTTGGACGCCCTCGCGTGTCTGTTCTTGCGAACTCCTTCAACCGTGGCCTCGAAATGCTCAAACCGCGGAGCATCCTCCCCAAGCCCCCAGGCAAACACTCCTCCCACGTTGAGCTCCGGGACAAGATCCTCCATCTTGTGCCGGATGCTCTCCACCGTGTCGAACGTCCACCATCGCCACTCCCGATCATCCCAGTAATAGTAGCTGCCCTCGTCGTCGTAGCTGCCGTCAGCTTGCGCACGTGCAAATGACCCAGCCACGTCCTCGGGAGTGGTATCATGCCAGCTAAAGCCGCCCGTCTTGCCCATGTCGGCCCCGGTCTTCGGGTCCTCGAGCAGTTGGGTGGGACAGCCCCGTGGGTCGTCGGCGTCGCATTGCTGGGTCAAGAACCACTTGACGTAGTATCCGAGGCCGAGGTTGATCTGGTGCGGTGGAGCCCCGCGGTTGATATATCGCTGGATGGCATCCCGCGAGTCGCCGACGCCACTGTGGTGCTTGGTGATGGTGTCGCGGCGGTTCATGAGATCGTACGTCATGATATTGAGGAAGTCGGCCTGCTTGATAATACGAGGTACAGTCGATGGAGTGAACGATATCAGGTCGATCTCCTTGCCAGGCACGGCGATGGAGAGGAGCTTGCCCTCGCTCAAAGCATCGCGGAGCTCCTCAATAAGTGAGACGAAAGCCTCGATCTCCCACACGCGTTCAGAATTGGGGATCAGCTTGTAGTCATCCCGGTTTCCTCTGAGTCCATTGTCAGTCCGTTCTTCTTAACACACCACGGCCAAACAAGAGATGAGAGTCGTCGTACCCTGGATACTCCCAGTCAACGTCGACACCATCCGCTCCAACAGCCTCAACCATTGCAGCAACCTGCTTCGCCCAGCGCCTTCTCGAAGCCTTGGTCTTCGCGGCCACCTCGAAGCCCTCGTTGTCTCCCCATCCTCCAATGGCGACCATGACCTTAGTCCCCAAGACAAACTTGGAGCGGACCTCCTCCACAGTGGTAAACAGAGGGAACTCGGAGGGAGTCTTGTCAACGTTGAAAATCTCAGACCGCATGAAAGCGAGCATTACATGAGTGATGTCTGCAGCGGCATCTTTAGCGGGGACCACATTGTGCTGCCTGTGCTTGCTTGTTAGTTTCAGCTTGTAGGGAAAGACGATGATGGAAGGCGTTGGGTCTACCCGGTAAGGTACATGATGCACCGAAGTGGTTCCCTCTTGGACGCAACCGCCATCATAGCTGACAGGGCGCACAGCCCGATACTGGCGATGGCCGAGACTCGCATTGGGATGTGAAGGGTGGTGAGATGTTGGTGTAGAGAATGCGACGTTGGTGATGTTTCAACAAGATTTACCTATGACCGTTACTCCGTGAGAAAAGGGATTTATGCACTGTGCGTGGTTGTGCGACGACAATAAGTTTACATCAATAACATGAAACAAGATAATATGTGTTTCAAGTGTCAAGCGTTGATTAGAACACATCTATGTCCAATCTAGGCATCAAATGATGTTGGTGTTGCTATCCCTTTGACTGTGGTAAGACTACACTTAGGCTAGTGACAGGGATTTAAACCAACAAAATGGTAAGAAAGCCGAGGTACATAAGATCCCACCTATTTTATATAGTGCTAGAAGTCACAGCTTCTGGGGATCTACATCATAGTACATCACACTTCCCTACTATTATATGGCTTTTGAAGTCACACTGCGTACCGTTGATCTCCCGGGCCTTTGTGGGGACTATGGGTCAAGTGTAGTCTTACCACAGTCAAAGGGATAAAGGGCTTGTCCACACCGTTAGTTTCGCTTTTTAGCACCGCCTGTATTTGATAAGGTTAAAATATCAGTCCTGGCTTTCCGATCATAGAGAGCAAAACCTGGAATTAATCCCGATACATCTTTTAGAGCCAGGTCAATTAATAGCAGTATTTAAAAAGCATCTATGCTGAGTTCCCTCACAAGCAAAATATTCGGCGAGTGTTTTTCATCGAGAAGTATAGGGTAGTGTTTGCGTCTGCCACAGTGTATACATGCGCAACCACTGGTCATATTAGCACAGTGTCGATCGTCCGAGCTTCATTTTTTCTCCATGATGAAAGACAACAATCGTCCTGGGTCTCTTCAGCAACCTGCACCACCAAAGCTTTGGACGAAAACGAACCGAAAGGCAGCACACGTCTCCTCAGCGCCCGCTACGCGTCCTATGGGCTAATTGAACGCCCATTGCACTATTTCCACCAGCTACCCGTTGTCGCATTCACTTTTTCTCTTCCACCGCCCATCTCACAAACTGCGATTCGAAAACACCATGTTCGAAAACACCTGCACGCTTCCGCTCCAGGCGGATGTTTTCACTACCGCTCTCCACCCGTCTGAGCCTGTGCTCACCGTTGGTTTGTCCAACGGCCATGTTCAGTCGTTCCGATTGCCGCCTGGGACCTCGTCCGACGAGAGCGCCGACGGCGATACTAGCGTGTTGAGCGATGGCAAGGGCATGATCGATACCATCTGGCAGACGAGGCGACACAAGGGAAGCTGCCGCTCGCTGGTTTATGCCTACGATGGCTCTGGTGTGTCTCGCTCAAACGGAAATGGCTCTGCTGCAAGTTGCTTACTGCTGAACAGCCATGTATTCTGCCGGGACGGACTCGCTCCTCAAGCACTTCGACTCCACGACTGGTCGCGTCGTTTCCAAGCTGGCGATCCCAAGCACCACGACGATGCCCGATGCCCCGACCCTGCTTCACACCCTCAACCCCCAGAGCCTCCTGCTCGCTACCGACTCCGGCGCCCTGCACATCCTCGATCTGCGTGACGGTGCTCCCGGCAAGAAGCCTGCGCAGACACATTTCCCCCATGCCGACTACGTCTCCTCCATCACTCCTCTGCCGCCTACCAAGGAAAGCACCAGCGGATTCCCGAAGCAATGGGTCAGCACCGGCGGAACTACACTCGCCGTGACCGATGTGCGGAGGGGTGTGCTCGTGCGTAGTGAGGACCAGGAGGATGAGCTGCTCACCTCTTGCTTCGTTCCTGGATTGGGACCCAAGAAAAACCGCAACAATGGCGTCTTGGCTATTGGCTCGGGATCCGGTGTTCTCACCTTGTGGGACAAGGGCGCATGGGACGACCAGCAGGAGAGGATTATTGTGGACGGTGATAGGAGAAGTGGTGGCGAGAGCATCGACGCCATGGCCCTGGTGCCGCAGGATCTGGGTCTCGGCAAGAAGGTAGTATGTGGTGTTGGCGACGGCAGCCTGAGAGTTGTCGACCTGGTGCGACGGGAAGTCGATGTATCTGCCAACCTCCGACACGATCATCTGGAGAGCGTTG
This sequence comes from Neonectria faginata, assembly GCA_030864175.1. Taxonomy (NCBI): domain Eukaryota; kingdom Fungi; phylum Ascomycota; class Sordariomycetes; order Hypocreales; family Nectriaceae; genus Neonectria; species Neonectria faginata. Next base: position 2,312,182 of record JAULBG010000006.1, on the reverse strand, counting down.
TTTCACTTGCATTCGACTCGAAAAACCGACTTATCAGCGCCGGAGGTAGGACAGTCAAGCTCTGGGAAGAGCTATCGGCGCTGCAAGGGGATGACGACGAGGACGAAGAAGAAGAGGATGACAGCGACAAGGAGGAGCAGAGCGGCAAGCGAGCCGCCGAGAGCGACAGCGGCAGCGACAGCGACGATAGCGATGCTGAGCGAGTGGAGGAGATGAAGCGCCGAGCCAAGAGGCGCAAGGAGGTGCAGAGCAGCAAGTTGGGGCCCATGGGAGCCCACGGAGTCATGGGATTTGAAGGTCTGGATTAAGACTAAGGTTACAGAAAAAATATGGACGGAGGAGGGCGGTTCTGTGATACCCTGGGATGTCGGAACTCGAATCCCCCCCAAAAACGATGAAAGACGACATAAGAACTAGATGGGCAATTTCGGATTCGAAAAGGAGTGCTATGGGACTTGGTCTCGGCGAGTAAATAGCCAGCTTCATTGCGAAGCTTCGTATTAGTCTGAATATGACTAAATCAAGTAGATACTAGAGATCTGTAGAATGTGGAATATAGTTCTTGAGGTTCATGAACCGCACCTACATCCGCCGAATCTCTACACTAAGCTCAATGTTGGGTACACATACTAGCCACATTCCATAGCTAACTGCTGACCTTCTTAGTTACATTATTAGACCCGTATCTCACCTAATGACCCCTACAAAATGTGTTTAAGAGGGTTTCTTTTCCTCTACGTCCTGGCGCGTTGAACTGGTTGTGGACGGTTGGCGATCGATTCGTGGTCGCCGATAGGTTCCTTAGCTGTACAGTAACGGTAGATGACAATGTGATGGAACCAGTGCGCTCAACACTACCTATCTGTCCAACAATGTCTACTCACCATAGTCTTGCAGGTCTAGCGAGAACACACTATGCTCATAACCTGTAGACCGGGAAGCCGAGACGCTTCCAAACTGTTAAGTGGCCCTGTCAGCGCTTCTGATAAAGGCTAGGGACTGTATAATGCCAATGGCAATCTCAACGAACTCGAATTGTTTGTGCTCACAACTGTTTGAACGGGTTGTCGCTACAGATGTCGTGGATGATGTAGTCCGATGGTCGTTGGGGAAGTGGTAATAGTGAGGTAAGATGGATTCGGTATGAGGGGTGGATACGTATTCCTTGGCGGAATAACAATGACAGAGAAAATGCTAAACACCGGGTAGGTGGATATAGCTCCAAAGGTCGTCTTCGGTTTTGGCTCGATGGCGAAGCTGAGCATCCATGTGCGCGTTGGTAGCGCTGGGGGCAGATATCCGTTCGGTGGCGCTCATGGTGAGATCCTCATCGTAGATAATGACAACGGGCTTGGAGTAGACAGCCTTGGAGTTAGACACCGGTCTCCCCCGAAATTGTCGATGCTTAGTCTTTGCGGTATTCAAGGGAGTCAACATTCTGAGCTCGCCGCCGCTGTAGGTCGTGGGAATGCAAATGTGCGGGATCCCTTTGCGCAGGCCGATGTTCCTCGCTAGAGCGACGGCCGAATCTCCACCGACGCTGATGACACAGTCCCGACCGGAAACACTAGCGAGAAGATCGCCGTCCATGCGTACTGCGGGGAAGTGCTGGACGACCGACGAGTCTAGAACCCGCGGGTTGAGATTGGGAATGATGGTGAGAATTCTGTTGGTCACATCGATGCGCGATGGGCTTGAGACGATGAGCGGCGTTGAGAGACCGAGGCGGCTTAACTCGTTGGGGAGACGGGTGAGGACGCCGGGGCCGAGGACGATTCGCGGCGATGATGTACGACCGGCTCCGTTGAAGACGGATTTTCGGGTGCTGGCGGTGGATGAAGGCGAGGCAGACGGTCGGGATGAGGCTCGCCGTGTCTTGCTGAGATGTGTTCGGAGGCTGGTGCGAGTGGTGGTGCTGGTGTTGGTGTTGGTGTTGTCGTTGAACCGCAGTTCATTAGACTCCGAGGCAGCGGCTTGCAACTCTGGCTCAGCGGGGTTTTGCATGACTCCTTAAGAATCTCGAGTCTTGGAAAGGCAGATTTTAGATATTTTGCAAACGCAGAGAGTGCCGAAGATGTTGAAGTCAGAAACCCCGGGTCGTCGAGGGAGGCCCGGACATGGAGGACGGGGCCTCGGAGGCCTAGACCCGGCCGTCATGCGGATGTGGGTCCTCGGATGTGGCGAAAGACACAGGAAGAATTCGCCACCTTTGTCGATCTTCAAGCCGAGACTGCTCGAAAGCTGGTTTGCGGGGCTAGACACGGTTGCAATGCGCAGGATTCCGGAGTGATTTTTGTCTGTCTTAAGTTACGTACGGCTAGCTACGCCACTGAGCCGGCTTTGTGGATCGTGGACTCCCGGAACGCCACGGTGGCAACCGGAGTATTTAGCGTCAGGGACCTGTAGCTTGGTGTGGCTGGTGGGCATTTCTGTTTGTGGGTCATTCTGCCTTGCACGTGCCTATGTCAAGGACGGCATGTTTTCTGTGACCAAGTGGTAAGTCGTCTTGGCGTGCGCCGATTCTGTGGAAGCGAGATGGGGTATCAAGGATTGCAGATGGGTAAATGGCCATCTTGCGGCCGCTGCGGAGAGAGAAGCGAAGCTTTTGATCATTGGTCACCCCAGATTCTCCAGGGGAGGGGAGACATACTATGGTAGGTAGCGAATATTGCATCGTGGTGAGACTGTAGATGTATACCGGGGTAGAGACGGGCACTCAGATGTTTGGATATCGTGAGGCCCAAAACGGAAACGACACTTTGGGTGTTGGACACAGCAAGGCTACTATCTGCTAATTATTCATGGCCATGATTCAACATTTGCCGCCCAGCTGCCTTTCTGGTCAGCGGCGATGATCCTCATGCATGATGATATTGATTATTCCCCGGGCAGCTTAGCTTGGGCTGTTTATCCTCTGCAGCAAACACCGGCACGCAACTGACAAGCACGCTGCGATGCACTTGTAGGGATCACCCCTTGTCGCCCTTCCGCATCCCTTCCTCCGATTGTGATGAGGCTGGGATTTCTTATCTGGTTTTGATTTTGACGTGGGTGTTACATAATGCCTTCCTTGCTACTACCCGTTGTGGTTCCTGCCAGTGCGGAAGCTAGTGGCAGGTGCAACCCAAGGGAAAGGGGAGGGAGGTGCCATGCAGAGTGCTGCTCCCTTCCGCGGGAACTTCTCACTGTTACCGTACGTACTGTCGATCCGGGGAAGTCGCGATGGAGGCAAGTGCTGTTGCTGTCGCCTTGATCTCGGATGTGCAAGGCAAAGAAGGAAGGTGCGACTCTAACCTTATGATTAAAGTGCCCGACCGTTGCTTAATAGGTCATGGCTCACGTGAAATTTAGTTTGTCGTTTCGCCTCTTGTCTTCCCACTCTCTACATCCAACCATCCTCTTCGTCAACACCATGCACCTAGAAAAGTCGACCACGAAATGGGCGACTGTCCGACCACCGGACTCTCGTGCCAACCAGGCGGCTGCACTGGTCCAATTTCCGCTGAGTTGTCGTAAGTGCCAGCGATATCAGCCTCTAAGGGAAATGAAATCTCGAGGCATCGTCAAGCCCGATGCCCGTCGGCGCCCATCCCTCTTTGCAGTCCAAGTTTGCATCACGCCGTTGTCCGACGACTCCTGGCCTTCACTAGAGATATCATGACCGGATACGGCCGATGCCCGACGACGACACCCAAACCGTCCCAGCTGTCCGTCAATCTGCGTGCCCTCTGCGCTACCCCACGAGCGAGTCGCATGTCGGCGTTGGAGGGAGCAGTGGCCGCCAACAGCGACGTGCGCCTGGGAGGCATATCTCAGCTAAGAGAAACCGTCGACGGCCATGAGCGCCTCCAAGATAACAGAAGCAACTTGGATGGACCGTCGGTGTTGACGAACCATGGGGTCGACGCCACAATCTCCGCCCCATCCGTACGCTTCGCGATCTAGTGCGGCCCTTGTTCCGTTGTCGCACAGCTGCCAGTTCGTCTCGGCTGGATGGTGTCCTACCTTGGTTCCTTACTCGCCCAAGTGCTTGCATCTTCATGTGTGGCTCGCTATGCTTCGGGACCGGGACGTAGGAATGTCTTCCTCCATCACCAACACCACCACTATGTTCAACGCTAGGGAAGCATCCGCATCGGCGGTGGCGGCCTGCGATGGTGAACGGCGTCCTCCATCCCCGGCCATCTCCCTTGGTCTACTAGCAGTATCGCGTTGATCCAATTGACGATGAGCAGAGACACGGCCAGAAAAAAAAAACCCTTCCCCCACGCGGACTGCTCCACGACCCCAGCTTTGATAACGGGGAGCTTGCTTACGGGATCGGGAACCACAAGATGCAGAGGCAGAAGCCTAGCGAGACGTCCGGGAGCGCCCAAAATCTGGCCTCGTTTCGTCCAGTCCAGCCTGGAGGACTTGCAGGCTTCGCCTTCGCCTGGGATTGCCCATTGCGCGCGCCCAGTCATTCAATGCTAATCCCAGAACGACCGTGGACCCTCCACCACGGCCCAAGACCCGCAACACCCACTTGATGCTGCATCCTGGCCACTCACCTTGCTCTTTGCAGCTGGACAGTCGCTGATAAGCTATCTCTCCGGCTTCGTACCAGACCATCAGCGCAGAACTATCAGCGTTAGAGCTGGCCGCCGGCGCCAATACCACGCGACACGGCCCCGTCCGATGTGCATCGTCGCTCAGAGACCCGTTGCAACGCTCAATTGTGAATTTATACTTTAGATCGTCCATGTCCTGCCATCTGTGAATCCAATTCGAGTGCCTCTTCACGGATCTCTTCGACAGCTTCAACAGATTGACGCGCCCAAGCCGGTTACATCGCCGCCTACCCTGGTCGTCCCCGGTTCTCTTTGTGACGCAATCCCTCCGAACATTTTCACTTCCGCCTTCCACCTCAACCACAGCAATGGATGAAGACCAGGGTCCCAGATCCATTGTGCCAGAGGAAGCTCTGTCCAAGACCTTTCCCCAGCGCCTCATTGCCATCAGGAAGGCCTTTACGACTCGCGATGGCCTCATTGGTGACTACGACTATGGTTTCCTCTTCCGCCCAAACCTTCCCTTCATGAAGAAGTCCACGCGGGCCAGCCCCTTTTTTGGCCTTAACGACAAAATGCCCGTTTTCCTCGGCCTGCTTTTGGGATTTCAGCACGCTCTGGCCATGTTGGCTGGTATCATCACACCTCCCATGATCATCAGCAGCGCCGCCAATTTGGAAGCCGATCAGCAGCAGTATCTCGTGTCAACTGCCCTCATCGTCTCGGGTATCTTCTCTACTATCCAGATCACCCGTTTCAGAATCTGGGGTACTAAGTAGGTTTACTGTCACCAATTTCTTCATAGAGCTTGTTCCACTGACAATACAATCAGGTACTACATTGGAACTGGTCTTCTTTCTGTCGTTGGCATCTCCTTCAGCGTCATCCCCGTCGCCCAGGGCGCTTTCACTCAGATGTACGCCAACGGGTATTGCCCCTCGACCGACGACGGCACTCCTCTGCCTTGCCCCAAGGGTTACGGCGCCATCATTGGAACGGCTGCAGTCTGTTCCCTCTTTGAGATCCTCATCTCCTTCGTACCCGCCAGAATCCTGCTTCGCCTGCTGCCACCGATCGTTACCGGCCCTACCGTCATGCTCATCGGCGTCAAGCTTATTAAGTCGGGATTCCAGAACTGGATGGGTGGTAGCGGCAACTGTGCGTATGCCACCGAAGGCCTCTTCGCCCTGTGCCCCAGCATCAACGCTCCTCACCCTCTCCCCTGGGGCTCCGCAGAGTTCCTCGGTCTCGGATTTTCTGTCTTCATCACCATCATTCTCTGCGAGCGCTTTGGCTCTCCCATCATGAAGTCCACCTCGGTTGTCATTGGCCTCCTGACTGGCTGCATTATCGCCGCCGCCTGTGGTTACTTTGACAAATCTGGAATCACCTCGGCTCCCGTTGCCTCCTTCGCCTGGGTCCACACCTTCCCCTTGACCGTCTATGGGCCCCTTGTTCTGCCACTGATCGCAGTCTTCATCATTCTCGCCACTGAAGCTATCGGCGATATCACAGCTACCTGCGATGTCTCTCGCCTCGAGGTCACCGGAGAGATGTACGAGTCACGAATCCAGGGCGGCATTCTATCTGACGCTCTCGCTGGATGTTTTGGTGCCCTTATGACTATGACCCCTGGTAGTGTCTTTGCCCAGAACAACGGTGTTATCGTCCTGACCCGTTGCGCCAACCGCACAGCCGGTCTCGCCTGTGCCATGTTCCTCCTCATTATGGGCATCTTCACCAAGTTTGCCGCCGCTCTCATCGCTATCCCCTCGGCCGTTCTCGGTGGTATGACCACTTTCCTCTTCACTGCTGTCGCCGTCTCCGGCTTGTCCATCATTACCCGTGGTGTCCCCTTCACTCGCCGTAATCGTTTCATCCTCACAGCTGGTCTCGCGCTTGGTTATGGTGCCACTCTCGTCCCCCAATACTTCGACAACGTCTTCACCTACGAGGGCGACAACCGCTCCCTCCAGGGCTTCTTCGATGCCATCGTCCTCGTCATGGAGACGGGCTTTGCCGTTACCGCCTTCGTCTGCATGGCCCTCAACCTTACGCTTCCCGAGGAGCTGGAGGATGACATTGACTCCGGCCGCTCTGAGACCAACGTCGTTCTCAACGATACGGCCCACGACCTGCCCGCTGCCGGGTCAAGCAGGGAGCAGAGCATCGAGCAGAAGCAGCAGAAGCAGGGTTAGACTGCAAAGGGAAGGGAAAAAGATGGAGTTTTCATGGTTTATCGTTTGATGAATGGAGGCGTTTGCGGCGGGGTCAAGACGTTGATTTAATACTATCGTACATACCATATCTAGTGTTGGTTTGACATTGGAGACAGTAAAAGCACGGGTGGACAAGTATGCGTCAACTAAATATACCCCTTTATGACTACCTGACAATGGCCGTTTTCCCATCTCATCATCTAAACCCAACCGAAACGCCAACCCGCGATAACCTAGCAGTAGTTTACGCCCCATGTCTTTGCCTCGTAACATCTAAAACTGTCTCGTGGTATATGTCCTTACTGCTGCCTCACTCATTCCTCGTCATCAGCCCATTTACAACCTGCTGCTGCGCCCCGTATCTCGTCTGGTGATAGGCATTTACCTGCCTCCTGTAGTTCTCTTGCACGCGACCCCACAGCCCGCGATGGCCGGCGTTTAAGCAGCCCGTCAGCTCGCCCTGGGTGCGGACTCTGCACCGGCACTGGTTTGGCGTGCCGCCGAACTTGGCCCTGGCGTTGGGCTCAGGGAACGTGATGCTCAGACGCTTTACCTTATCCCACGTCACGGCGCTGGTCGTCGACGCCGGGTTGTTGAGTGCGAGGCGCGCGATGTTCCAGTCCATCTCGCCGCCCGTCAACGAGGTGGAGTCGTACCGCCGGGCAGCGAGGTTGCCGTCTCCGTCGGACTTCTCGATGGAGACAATGGGGCACATAGTCCCCTCCTTCCCGGACCGTCGGCAGTTGCAGCGGTCGGGATTCACGGACGTCTCCTCGTCGATCTGGATGGTGACGAATGATGACTTGCTGTCTTGCGGGTTTTGCGTGAAGAGCACGAGCATGGGTTTTGGCGGACGTCGATGCAGGAGGCCTGTCGTGTTGGTGCCCGTCGAGATGGTTGTGCTGAGAGCATCGCTACCTGACGAGTTGCTGGCGGTGGATACTGCAGACGTTGAGACTGCGCTAGAGACACTGAACGATCGACTAGAGGTGCGTCCGTTGGTGATGTTCGACGCAGGGGTGGCCAAGGTGCTGCTCCGGCGTGACGATGGCGGCGCGCCAACTGGCCGACGAACTGGTGACTGCTGTTGGTTTCCCGTGTAGAAACCTTGTCTCTCTGGCGGTGTCGATCCTAACTGAGTTGGTGACGCTTGCTGTGGCCATGGCGCCGAAAACATTCCTGGAGTTGGTGACTGTCGTTGCGGAATCGTCTGCAGACTCGGTTGGCGGCCCGGTGGGCTCGAGGATAGTCGGTCTGCGGACCTTCTGAAAGGGTTTGGTGATGCTGTTAATCCATCGCGGCTGAAGATTGGAGAGGTTGGTACGGCTCCAAAGTTGGATGTTGCCATTGAGCTGGTCCGTGAAGGAGCGGGAAGTTGCGTTGCATCAGCCGCGGCGTCGCTGCTGGTGACTAGAGACCCCTCGACGTCCTTTGGAACCCATAGCTGGATACATGCTCTCTCGACGGTCGGTTCCTTGCGGCCGACGACGACAAAACTGACCATGACGTTATACTGCGAGTAGGCATCCCAAGGCTTGAAGCCTGTGATGCACTGTTGGAACTTGAGCATGTGGCTCATTTTAGTAAACGCCATTCTTGCAATCCTCTCATCCCGCCTGAGAATAATCTCCTGTACCATGCCAGCGCTGTTTGGCATGGCGTACTGGGGATTGATGGTGACCGAGGTGATGTCAAAGTCAATAACCTCGGCTGTAAGAATGTCAGTGAAGATCAAAAGGGAGATGGTGCGAGACATACTTTGTCGTCGTGGCCGCCCTGATGCCGTCTGCTCGATTCCTGTTATCATGATCCGAAATCTCCGGCCATCTGATCCCATGCGTCTGAGAAGCTTGGCCTTCTGCTCGACACTTGCCGCAGGGCTCTGCAGTGGTCTGTTTCAAGTCAGTTCCTGGGCTACTAGAAGGGCTTACGTTTCATGGAGAGCAGCGTACACTTCGAGGAGTTGCTCCATCATCTCGTCTCCCGTTACCACTGGTACCAGCGGCGTCGGTTCTCTATCTGGCCAGATCGAGAACATATCTCGCCTCATCACCGGTGTAATCAGCTCCGGCTTGACGAGCTCTTGACCAAATCGCGTGCATTCGGCCGACAGGTTCTGAAACAATTAGCAAGGGTGCAAAGGCTTCTGATTCGAGGTAGGCTCACATCTTCTAGCTGGCGTAGGTAAGAAGGCCAGTGTGATTCCTGGTCGGTGTTCTGAAGTGGAGGTGATTCTTGGATCCTTTTGAAAAGCCAAACACACTTCAAGAGGTTGATGTATTGGTGGACAGGCGGGATGCGTTCTGCGACGACCACACCACTTCGAAAGTTGATGGTTGCCCTGTCGAAATTCAAGATGAAGGCATCCGACATTTCCTCCAGGCCGAAGTCGGCATCCGTGCGGTATTCAGGCCGGTCTGTAAGAGCCGCGAAGCGAAACTGTTCGGCAACGTCAATGGGGACATCGAGGAAAAATATATTTCGCCGGGCCTGTTGGTTAAGGGCCGTATCGAGGTCAGGGATCATTACGCCCATGATGCGATAGATGTCATGGCGAACGGCGGTGATCCTTTCGGCAAGGTCATGGTGCATCAGATGAATGTCCTGCCGAACTCTGCAAAGGAGGTCACTGTGGGAGTCAGTCTTAGTCTAGGCCGTATGTCGACGAGGCAGACTTACATCTCGAAGGGCTTCAACACTTGAAGAACCTTGGAATTATGCAGGGAAATCCGCTGACGGAGCTGGTCGGCGTTGGGTTGAACAAGCACGTTCCATTCAATATTGCGTAATGGGTTGCTCCCGGCTCGGTACCGCTCATTCGATCTGATTAATTCATGGCATTCTTGAAGCGTCCTATGGTAATCGCCAATAATCTGGTTCAGCGACGTCCGGTCCCAACGTGCCACAGCGTTGTAGGCGCCTTGTCTCTGCAACGACGAGGTGGCCTGAGCGACGACGCTCGAGAGGATGTCTAGATTTCTGGCGAGGTCCTTGACGTCTCTACCAAACTCTTCGTATTGTCTTGCTGAACTAAGTTTAGCATGTATGTCAAGTTACATAGGAGATGATCCTAAACGAGTAGGAGATATCTGGAGGATTGGTCGACGGCTCGTGGATGGCGGTTTGTGCTGAGAGCCTAGCGAAGGGGATTCCCGCCCGGTGAGCCTCACGAGGCCCCAAGCGGAAGCTGTGGATAACGAAGTGCGGGCAGTAGGCACTCACTTGCATTGAGATCGTCGGACCAGCCATAGCGGTAGATATCCCAGGCCAACTTTCCAAAGTTGATGATATCTCCAGGCTGTATGAAGCCTGCCATCAGGAGCTGCCCCCGGCTGTCGAAGAGGTGGACTCAAGAAACACGTAGAGGAGCAATGGTAACCAGAGACTCAACTGTGAGATGGCAGAGAAGAGGGATTACAGAGAAGAGATGGAGAGTGACATGCAGGGGACCCCTCGTAGGGGCGGCTATGTTCATAAGAGGCCCCAGCTAACTAGGCTGCAGGCTGATGGTGGCACAAGACACAGAAGCAAAAGTGGTGGATGAGGTGTGTTAAGAGGACGTGGAGGGGGGCACTGCTTCAGCACTCGGTCTGGATCTTCTTGAATGATAGGAGGAAAGTGAGGCTGGCGCGAGTTGAGGCGTGTTCGTGTGCATGTTTGTGTGTGGGTGACAAGACCTGGCTGAGACAAGCCAAAACAGAGAGGGTTGGGTCCTGGAACTCCACGGCAGGGAGTCTAGGACACGCGAAATGAACGCAGCCGGACAGGATGGCTTGCAAGCCAGCCGGTGGATGGCTTTCGGGAACGGGACGACATGTTGCCAATCCGGGATAGCTGAGCGAGCTATGATAAAGGGGGTGACATATTAAAGCAGCCAACATGCAGGAGAGTTTCGTCCAATTTCTGTTCCGGCACAATCAACCGTCCTGGGTGTCTGAAGCTATCAAGCTGAATGTAGGGGGAAATCCTTCCTTATCAGGAGAATGGCGTTGGTTGATAATGGCTCGTCGTCATCTCGGTCCTGGTCAATCAGCCCAGGGCCAGGCTCGACCCGCTTCCCCGCGTTGGGTTATTTTGTCCACGCGAGGTCATTCAGCTCGGCTTGACTCTCCCATGTGTTGGGGCTGTGCTGATGCAAGGGGTTCGGATTGGCCCCGGGGACGCACCGGCAACGCTAGAAACGCCAGAAACGCCCATCATTGCAAGCAGTTCTCGATATGGTCGGGCGTCCTGGAGAGGGCGCAAGGCAGACAACCCGATAAGGCTGGGCGAAGTCTGCCTGCGTGCGATGTTTGTCTGCCTGAGTCTCGGTCTTCGGTCTTAAGAACAGGCAGGCATGGACGCCAAGGTGTTAATGTCAGTCACACGAGGGGAGCGAGGCTGCCGGGACGCCTCCCCTCTGACGCACAACCCAGACCATTCTGGGACATGGCTGTTCGCCCGGCTGCGGTGCGTGTTGCGAAGGGCTTGCAGTAATTAACACAGCCGAGATGCGTTACTTAACGCCTGACGCCCCGGCTTCCCGTGTGTTCTGTGCCGCCTCGTCTTTGCTCCTTGCCCAGCTCAATCTTCAACGACTCCTATTCAGTGTCAGTCTCCGGCCTCCGGCGGCTCGAAATCCGGAACAATGTACGACTTCCTGACGAGTGTTAGCGGCTTCCACTCTGCGCCCCCGGCGCGTGACGACGTGTCCATGAGCAGTGAAGGAGAATTGGAACCACCAGAGAATCCCAATGAGATTGTGACGGTTGCGCCCAAAGAACGGTTTCGGCTGGGCTACTTTGACGTCATGTGCCTGGTGATGAACCGGATGATTGGTAAGTCACGGCGAAGAGCAGGCGTGAGATTTCCTAGCAACTTGATCACGAGGAAGGGGAAAGAAGGGGCGTTGATGTTGAGGCAAAACTGAGGTTGCCGTAAGGTCGAGTTAAGGTTACCTACCAAACTCTAGTCCTACCTAACCTGAGGTTGGATTTATGGTTGGGTCGTGCTCAAAACGATCTTCGGAAACCACCCAAGTGGGGACGGGTTTGTCAAGGAAGGAACCAGATCCCAGGCTTGTACCTGCCTGCTAATCCAGATCCATGGATCGATCCCACGTCGTTTCCATTAGTTAATATCCTCCGAGAATTCATCTTGATGGATCGTGGATGAGATTTCGGATGGATTCCTGGTTTATATCGAACCACTTACACAGAAGTTTCGTGTGAAGGGGGCTCGATGTATGGATGGCTCTGTGGATTTGTTTGTTGGAGGATGGTCCATTACTTACATCGATTTCTTCAACGCCATAAACATGAAAAACACCACTAACACGCCAACCTCCTAGGAACCGGCATCTTCAACTCTCCCCAACGCGTCATGCAGGGCACCCACTCCACCGGCGCCTCGCTGCTCCTCTGGTTCGCGGGCATCGTCTACTGCCTCTCCGGGATGCACGTCTACATCGAGTACGGCCTCAATATCCCGCGCTACACCATCCACGGCGTCGAGCAGAGTATCCCCCGTAGCGGCGGCGACCTCAACTACCTCCAGTACGTTTATCGCAAGCCCGCCTACCGCAAGGACACCGTCCTGTTCAGCACCTGTCTGTTCGGCATCGCCTTCATCGCCCTGGGCAACATGGCCGGCAACTCCATCAGCTTCGCCACCCGTGTGCTCCACGCTGCTGGGAATGATGACCCGAAGAACGGCACTGTTCGGGGCATCGCCATTGCCGTCGCCACCTTCACTTGCTTCATCCACACCTTCTCTCGTCGGGGCGGTATCTTTCTGAATAACGTCCTGGCCATTATCAAGGTCATGATCCTCCTGCTCATAATCGTCACCGCAATCGTCGTGGGAGCTGGGGGCCTAAACAAGACGAAGAATGTCATAACCGAGAACACCAGCCCTAAGAATGCCTTCGACAATGCCTCCACTGACGCCAACGGATACGCCCAAGCGTTTCTTTCAATCATCTTCTCCTTTTCGGGCTTTGAGCAGCCCAACTACGTTATGGGAGAAATTAGTCGCCCGAGGAGGAAGCATCCCATTGCTACCATCCTCGGTGTTTCCACCGTGGTTCTGCTATACATGGCCGTTAACATTTCATATGTAAGTTTAGTCTTGCTCCAAGCGTCAAGCCATCATCCCTAACATGATCACAGATGGTTGTTGTTCCCAAGGATGAGCAAATCAACTACGATGGCGGCGTGGCTCAGCGCTTCTTTGAGTTGACTCTTGGTGCCGTCTCCAATGATACGGCAGGCACCCGCATCTTCAACGCCTTCCTGGCCATTGCGAGTCTAGGTAACATCATCGTGATGACCTACACCGCAGCCCGTGTTAAGCAGGAAATTGCCAAAGAGGGCATCATACCCTATGCCAAGTTCTTCGCCCAGGACACAGACATGTCCCTCGGTCGTGTTCTAAGCTGGTTCCAAAAGAAGGGCTGGTTCAGCTCACTCCTTCGCATACGCTGGTTTTCTCCCGAGGAGCACTCGGAGAGGACACCAGTGGGTGCCTTCGTCCTGCATCTTGCCTCATGCCTCATCCTTGTCTTTGCCACTTGGGGAATGACTCCAGACAACGCCTACACGCTTCTCACGAGTTTGAGTGCATACGTCATCAACGCCTTCTTCGGCACGTTCCTGGGCCTTGGGATTCTGATCCTGCGCCTCAGAGGGCCGCCGGCCACGCCGGAAGTCGACAACGCCCACAGCCAGTCCGCGGCTCCGTTGACCTGGCGCGAGATGACGGGCAAACACATCAGCCCGGCCCTCAGCGTCACCTGCGCGACCATCTACACGATCGGCGGTTTGTGGCCCGTCGTCAACACCTGGATCAAGCCGACCAGCGCCATCGCCCAGCCGATCAAATGGTGGCTCGTGCCGACCATCTCGTGGGTCATCATCGGCAGCGGGATCATTTGGTTCCTTGGCTTCGTGGGCGTCGCGTGGCGGACCTACCGAAACCACCACAAGGTCTTCGTTGTCGAGAAGCAGCCGCACTTCGAGAACGCAGACGGCTTTGCCTCGTCGGATGACAAGGAAAGTCGTGGGAGCGGTGGTCTTGTCCTCATTCACGAGACGGTGTATCTGAGCTGGGTCGGCAAAGAGACTTTGAGGGAGAGGAGGCCAGAGCAGATGGTGTTTGACGATGGCACGGATGAGCAGCCGGCGCAAAAGACGAATTCATATGCGGGAACGCATTTTGATGGCTTCTTTCAAGGGCAGCAACATCAACAGCAGCAATTTCAGCGGCAATACCAGCAGGATCAATATCCTCAGCACCAACAACACCAACAACAACAACAATACCAGCAACATCAGCAGCAGCAACAATACCAACAGGAACAGAGCACGGGATATGGCACGGGGTACAGGCCTTCGGAATTGAATTAACGGGACAGATGATATGATACCACTTGCGAAATAGCAGATTGATTTTAGGTTCCTATGAATGTAAAGAAGACACGATACTTCACTTTAATCCTGGCCATAACATTATCCTAACCTCAAGACAACCCTACTAGTAATAAGCACCAGGGTTAGTCCTCGTCTTTTCAAGTTGGGTCGTAGATAACCTAGCTGAGGTAGGTAATGAAGTAGCTACCTTAGTACGACGCCTAGCCAACATCCTGCATACCACTTAAACCGCCCCACGATGGCATAAACAAGACGAACCTCTCCCTCGCGAGATGAGATTGTACTATCGGCGTGGCTGCTCATTCTGTAGGCCCAGAAGTCATGACGTACAAAGAGCTGGAATTCACACGGTCACGTTGCATCAGTCGCAAACCAAATGGCGAGTGGAGAGACAAGTCTCTCAACCAGCATTTTGCCTCACTCAGCCTACAGAACCCAGACTCCGTCAAAATTCCACCGAAAAACTTATGAACATGAAGAGGGAGAAAAGCACAAGAGTGAAGAAGAACAAAAAAAGATGACAAATCAGAAAGCAATAGTGACGCCGCGCTGATCTCCAACTCGCCTTTTCGCGTTTCCCCGTGACCAGATATCCATATTCTACCTAGATACAATTCTTTCCTTCGCCCTCCCGTCTCGTCATTTTGACAAGAGCCGTGCTGCAATTCAAGTACCCGATTATTCCTTTTCCCACGGAAATCTCCCATGTTCGCCGATCAAAGTAAATTATCGTTGGGTTGTTATAAGCTCAGGGAAGAGCTTGAGCTTTGCGTGCCAGGACGCGTACGTTATCGATGAAGCCCTCGACGAGCTCTTGGTATCGATGTGGTGCGCCACTGATGGCCTTGCGGCCCTGGTCGAGAGTAATCATGGGATCCAGCTCGATTTCTAGTTCGTGTTGCTTGTCCATCCTCTGGGCGCCCTTCAAATTGTTAGCATCAATTGGTCTGGAACGTGACCGGACCAAATCTTGACTTACCCCTGGGCCGGCTGCTGGGTGCGTGACCTGCGTGAGGTCGATCTGATAAGGTCCGTGGGTGTAACTGAGCCGGTCCTTGTTACGATCAGGCTGTCGTTCCACCTGGCTTGTTGCGAACTGCTCCAACTCGCCCACGGACCCTTCCCAGTCCATCTCAAGGTTGATGCTGATGCGACAGTCCATGGGACACATGGGCATGTGCAGATTGATGTCCGCCACGCGTGCCTTGATAATCTTGTTAAGAACTTCACCGGTCTTTTGGTCGTAAGTGACCCGGACGCGAACATTTCTGCTCTTGGACCCGAGGCGTGCACGCATGCAACCTGGTAACCGGCCTTGCAGATCCGACGGGAGTTCAAAAAAGCGGTCGATCTCGCGACGATGCTTGTAGAGGACTTGAACACGGCTGTTGCCACCTGGCGCCCGGGGGTCCGTCTGTATGACCATTTGGTTTAAGAAGTCGTTGAAGTATTTGTGATGGGCCTGTGATATGTTAGCCATGAGGTCCTTAGGGCCTTTAGGGCGTTGATGTTTGGGGTTGGGTTACCTCAGTCATGGCGCTCTTGAAAGCAATCCGACCATTGTCGTGAAGAACGCATTCGGAATCCAGGTATCTATCCACTCGGTGGTTGGTGTCTTTGTCAACGAGGATCCCTAGCTTGGCCTCGATCTCAAACTGAATCTTCCGACTCATTATCTCTTGCATGTCTTCATTGTTGATGACGTGGATGAACAAAAAGTCGGCGACAGTCTTGGACATTTCTTCATACGGCTTGACGCCAGTGATGCTTGCCTCCCATGGACCAAGGATGTCTTGGGGGCTTGGCTCGGCAGGAGAAGGCTGACTGTGGCTGGCTTGATGGGATCTCGTTGTCTCGGGGGAGGCATGTCGACTTGGACGAGCGCTGCCCTCATGCTTGCCGTTCACAGGCACGTGTGCTCTTTTTTGCAAGACAAAATTGGCGTGATTCGGCATCGACTTGCCCAAGGTCCGGGCGTTTTGGGCCCAAACCGGCGGCTTAGTTCGAGGGAGGCGCTTTTTTCGCCCCATTATGGGGGAGCTGGATGACTCTGATCGACGGGCTTGGCCAGGGACGTGTCTTCCGTTGAGATCGCCGGGCGGTGGGCGAATCTGTCTATGCTCGAGCTCTTTGGGGCTGAGATCACGGTCTTCCAATTTTCGCTTCGCCGGGGTGACTGCTCGGTCAGAGTCAATGACCATAGCCTGGGGAGTGGGGCCGCGTCTGGTTTCTGCCTCGAGCGAGGGAGGGTAGTCCGGGTTGCTCTGTAGGGACGGCACGCGTGTCTTGGGACTGACGGAGGCGCTGAGTTCTCGTTCGGTGTGGGACTGAGATCGTGGGTGGATCTCGGGAGCAGGGGACTCGTAGCTGGTTGAAATACGTTTGGCAGGCAGTGGAGGCAGAGGCGGCGAGACTTGTGCTTGTGCTTGTGCTTGCGCGACTTGAGCACCGGCGGCGAGGGAGAGCCTCTGCTGGTAGGGGCTTGACGGCTGAGCGTAGCTGCCCACGACCGAAGGCTGTCTCGAACCGGCAGACAACGGCAGGCCGATCGGTGTGGGAGGCTGGGAGGGCGGGCGGCTATATTCGCCGGGCGGAGGACGCGACGCGGCAATGGGACTGCCCTGGGCATATGGCGGCCCGTATTGATGTTGACTTTGTGCCGAGGTGGGAGTTGGGGTGGAGTGAGTTGACTGGGAGCGCTGGTGGATGTATGAATGAGAGTTGGCGGCGGAACCGATAGGTGGTGTCTGTGGGACGGGGTGCGGCCCTGGTTGCATATATGGACCCGAAGCGTGTCCTGGGGGGACGCCCTGAGGACCTTGAGAGAAGCTTTCGCGTCGCGAGGGCTGGTATTGCGCGGGAGGGTATTGATGGCGCTGCACGGGGCTACTGACCTCGGGCGGAGGTTGTGACGGAGGAAAGGGGAACGCGGCGCCTACGGGGGCGGTGGAGGGAGTTGTCGCGGGTCGGTAAGGGGCGGGGCCGCTGGGGGATCGCACATCGTGGAACGAGCCGGTAGATTGGAGAGGCGGCGGCGCAGGACGGCCGGGATAAGGCCCAGGAGTTTGGTAAGGAGAGGGTGGTGGGTATGCGTTGGAGGGGGGAGGTTGTTGATGTTGGAGCTGGTGTTGCGGTGGAGGGGCATGCTGCTGTTGCTGCTGCTGCGAGTGTGATGGGCGCTGTTGTTGTTGCTGCTGCTGCTGCTGCTGCTGAAGATGAGGATGATGGGGAGGATACTCTTGCGGCGGCGGTTTGCCAGGCGATGGTTGCGGTGGTGGCGGACGGCCGTAGTCGTGATAGGCGTACTGGGCAGGGCTTTGAGAGAGACGAGGCTGCGGCTGCTGCTGCTGCTCCTGCGGTCGCGGGGGTGGCGGCTGTTGCTTAGGCGTCGGGGGGGCTTTGGCCAGGCCGCGGTCGCCGTTGTCCGAGGTGTTGAGGACAGATCGAAGATCCATCGTGGTGGGTTTGGGGATGGGCGTGGGCGTGGACGCTTGGGTAGGACGAAGACGAGGACGAGGACGAGGACGAACAGTCTTGCCGTGCCCGACGACAAGGTACGTTCAGACGGAGACGGCGTCGGGTCAATGTCAAGTGCAATGGCAAGTCTCGCATCAGATTCAGATTGCGGACGCGACAAGATCGCAGCCGGAGGAGGCCGGCGTTGGATGCGGGAGCAGATGGACCAGGTCGGGCCACGAGTGCGGGCGGCGTCGTCGTCGCGCGGAGATGGAGGATGCGTCGCAAGCGGACATGGATGAGTCTTGCACCTCTACGCCGCCATGGCGAGGCTGCAATGCTGTCGATGCCGATTGACGCCTGCTGGACGGGAGACGGACAAGTCGCGCGGGCAGTGAATGAAAGAGAAAGAGTCGCGCGCGCTGGACACTTGTCGTTAGATGGCCATGCCCTGGTTGGGATTTTTTTCAGCACTGTTGTGTCTTGACCTTTCCGAAGAGACAAAGAAAGAGAGACGAGGCGGAGTCCCAGCCAACAACCAGCTGCAGGGATGTGTGTCGCAATGAACGAGCGCTCAGAGAGACGGGGGGGAAGGACACTTTTTTTTTCTTTTCCATGGCTGGAGCTGAGTGGTACTTGTGAAGATCGGGGCGCTAGTATGGGAGCCAGAGGTACCTCCGAGTTAATCAGTTGGCTGGAGCCTGCCCGACTCTGGAGCATAAGGCAACCCGACATCATCCTGGTCACTTTCCAGGGGCGCATACCGGCCGGCACTAGCACTGTACGAAGTCAGCCCGGCACGGGAGCGCTTCCGGCTCTGCTCTAATCTGATCTGTCGGATGCTATCTCGTCGGCCAACGGATGCATGAATAGGTTGGGCAGCGCACTCGTATGTAGGGCAGACCAAAGTGCACCGTCCTAGCGCGATGGGAAACCCAGGGCAGCCCTGGAAGCCTGGAGTCAGGAGTGCCTCCCTTTAGAGCATGTTTTAGTGGCCGATGCTCCTTGAAGTCGGAGCTCGGGCTCCCTTACTTTCAGTTTCAGCCTTGCGCTGGATCTATTGCCGGTAGTACTTGTGTATGCATTCGTATGTCTTCCGTCCTAAGTACACCACTCTTCGTCGCCCAGAGCTGTCCATCTCGACGTCATGCTCTTGGAAATCGGGTAGATGTTTCTTGTCTCTTCTTTCCATTTCTTGTGCGTGTGTTTGTGCGTGCGTACGGGCGTGCGTGTGTGTGTTGTGTAGTCACATGCATGTCTCGTGTCCCACCACAGAGTACAATTGAGGATAACTTTGACCCAGCCCACCCACTGCCTCCAATGCAGCGACCCATCCCGCTGTGTCTGCCACGTACGCCAACTCCCGATGCTAAGATCCACCGTTAAGATGAGCCACAGGTAACTACCCGGTCCCGTCGCTCTGCGCTGAAACAGATCCGGCGTTGCTGGTTGGGATCTCTCTGGCAGCTTGCAGGTCCGGACATGTCAAAACGCGTAAAGTTTGCTATCACAATTGCTTTTGCAACTTCAATGATGACTGCGACATACTAGTCTATTTGTCCTGATGGTATCAAGTACGCTCCACGAAGTACATGCAGAGCTACTACATGACTGCACACCTTGGTAGGTTGCCCATCCCAATTACACTCCAAAGCTGTAGTCAAGTCCTTACCTAAGAGCCTAACTATTACATCGCTAGTCTCTATCCGAGCGTGACACGCATAACCGGCTCTAGAAGGTCCCAGGATTTATAAGTCAGTGAGACTCTGTGGCCCTACCATTGCCAAGAAACGCGTCCAACGGTGGCTCACAACCCATGCGGTGTTTCGTGTTATCAAGCCATGCGAAGATGGTCCTCCCTGTATTGCGCCCCGGTGGTGCAATGTGGATTTGAACACGATCCTCTGATAGGGTATTGTGTTGGTGGTCGTCAAGTGAATCATCACGTGCTAGCATGCCCGAAAGACATGGCCGAATGGCGTTCTGGACTCGGTGAGGAAGACAATGGATGTGGCTGGCACGGAGCGGAGCAACCTTGAACCGTGCTCAGTTACTGGTCGTGTCCGACCTTAGGCAGAAGCTGTCCGCGTCGTCGCACCATGCTTTTGTTTCCAATTGCGGCTCGTGGATGAGTAAGCCGAGATTAGGTAAGGTACGTCGTCTGTCGTACTTGCCTCTGCCTGGCGCCTGGAAGCTCCCCCTGGCCAGTGCGTCGCCTGCAAGGCAGAGCTGTGCCTGACGTGGACCATCTAGAGTTTCCTCCTAGCAAACAACACTCGCCTTGCCCTTCTCCGCTGTCCTTCCCCCCATTCCTCCCGACGTCTCGTCGTTTCTAAGAGGCATTCTATCATATGCCCTTGGGCTTATTCGGAAACAGTGCTTTTGCTTCCAGCCGCCCTCTCCTGACTGTCCAGTCGCCTCTCGTCCTCCTACAGAACTCACTCGCCCACCCGTCAACCCCGTCGCACACCTTCAAGATGCCTGGACTCGTGTCCGCGACTGGCGTCCTCGCCTTCCTCGCCGATGAGGAGCCCGAACTCAAGGTCTTCGCCCTCCAGACCCTCAACGATGACATCGACACTGTTTGGACCGAGGTTGCAGCCGCTCTGAGCGACATGTGCGTCCCCGATTACGTTCTGCTACCGCCCCGATAAACTGACTCTTCCCAGCGAGGCTCTTTACGAAGATGAGTCTTTCCCCGAACGACAACTCGCCGCGCTCGTCCTCGCCAAGGTCTACTATCACCTCCAGGCCTACAATGACAGCATGGGTTTCGCCCTCGCTGCCGGCGACCTCTTCAAGCTCGACGCCCCCGGCGAGTTTGAGGAGACCATCATCTCCAGGTGCATCGATCAATACATCGCTGTGAGCGCTGCTAAGAAGTCAGCCCCCAAAGCGTCCAAGAACTCTGATCTCCCCGAACTCGCCACCACCTTCGCCAGCGGATCCGAAGGCGCCATCTTGTCACCAACAACACCCTTCTCCCAAACAACTCTGCCTCCCAAGAGTTTGCTATCGCGCGATTCCATCGACAACACAATGCTTGATGCGACCCTCCAGCCCGCTTTCAAGCAAGGCCGGTCCGGTTCCATCGCTACGCTCACTGGCCAAGCTACCGACTCCCTTCAAAGGGTTATCGACCGACTGTTCGAGAGCTGTTTGAAGCAGGGTCGTTATAGGCAGGTGGTCGGAATCGCTGTCGAGGCCAAGAATCTCGAGGTCCTTCGACAGGTAATCAAGCGTGCTAGTGATGACGAGAAGAAGTCCAAGTCCAAGCCCCAGGAGAGCTCACCTGGTCCCGCCGAAGATTTGATGGAGTACACTCTCAGCATCTGCATGGACATCATCCAAGAACGAAGTTTCCGAACCGAGATTTTGAGACTGATTCTGGATCTTCTCAACGAAATCCCCAACCCAGACTACTTTGCCATCGCCAAATGTGTCGTGTACCTGAACTCCGACGACGAGGCATCGCGAATGCTACAGACCCTTGTCGACAATGGCGACGACTCATCCATCGCAAACGCTTACCAGATTGCATTCGATCTGTATGACAACGGAACCCAGGAATTCTTGGGTAAGGTCTTGGCCGCACTGCCCACTGGGGAGCCTCCCAAGAAGGAGGAGAAGGAGAAGAAGGAAACCGACGAGAATGAGCCCCTCCTCGAGGACCAAGAGGAGACCCTTGAGGATGAGCTTCCCGAGGGTGTGGCAAAGATCTACCGCAACATTCGATCCATTCTCGATGGCAGCAAGACGATCAAGCTAAACCTGGAGTTCTTGTACCGAAACAACCGAACCGATCAGAGCATTCTCAACAAGGTGCGAGACAGCTTAGAGGGCCGCAACTCCATTTTCCACACCGCCGTCACCTTCTGCAACGCCTTCATGAACCAGGGCACCACCAACGACAAATTCTTCCGCGATAACTTGGAGTGGCTGGGCAAGGCCGTCAACTGGTCCAAGTTCACTGCTACGGCTGCTCTTGGTGTCATCCACCGTGGAAACCTGTCCCAGTCCCGTAAGCTGCTCGAGCCGTATCTTCCCCGACAGGGTGGTCTCAGCAGTGGCTCTATCTTTAGCCAGGGCGGTGCTCTCTACGCTTACGGTCTCATTCACGCGAACCACGGCGCGGATGCTTTGGAGTATCTCAAGGCTCAGTTTAGCCAGGCTGAGGAGGAGGTTGTTCAGCATGGTGGTGCCCTTGGTCTGGGCATTGCCGGCATGGCGACTGGCGACTGGGAGATCTTTGAGAAGCTTAGGGAAATCCTATTCCAGGATTCTGCCCTCAACGGCGAAGCTGTCGGTCTGTCCATGGGTCTCATCATGCTAGGCACTGGAAACGTGAAGGCTCTGGAGGACATGATCACGTATGCCCACGAGACCACTCACGAGAAGATTGTTCGTGGTCTGGCCATTGGTATGGCCCTCATCATGTTCGGCCGTCAGGAGGGCGCCGATGTTCTGATCGAGGGACTCCTCAACGACCCCGACCCTACGCTGCGGTATGGCGGTATCATGACTGTTGCTCTCGCTTACTGCGGCACCGGAAGCAATAAGGCGATTCGGAAGCTCCTGCACACTGCCGTCAGTGATGTCAACGATGATGTGCGCCGAATCGCTGTTATGAGTCTGGGCTTTATTCTCTTCCGCAAGCCTGGAAGCGTTCCTCGCATGGTGGAGCTACTCTCCGAGTCTTACAACCCCCACGTTCGATACGGCTCTGCCATGGCTCTGGGTATCTCCTGCGCCGGCACCGGGCTGGACGAGGCCATCGACCTCCTTGAGCCCATGATGAAGGACCCCACCGACTTTGTGCGGCAGGGTGCTCTCATCTCTCTCTCCATGATCATGGTGCAACAGAATGAGGTCATGAACCCCAAGGTCTCTGCCATTCGCAAGACGTTGAAGAAGGTAGTTGGCGACCGACACGAGGATGCCATGACCAAGTTTGGTGCTGCCCTCGCCCTCGGTATCATTGATGCTGGTGGTCGCAACTGCACCATTGGACTCCAGACCCAGACTGGCAATCTCAACATGGCCGGCATTGTCGGAATGGCCGTCTTCACGCAGTACTGGTACTGGTTCCCCTTCACCCACTTCCTGTCACTGAGCTTCTCGCCTACCTCCATCATCGGACTGGACCATGACCTGGAGATTCCTGACTTCAAGTTCCACTGCGCTACGCGCCCTAGCCTCTTTGACTACCCCCCAGAGCAAGAGGCCAAGACTGAAGAGGGACCCGCGCTGATCGCCACCGCCATTTTGTCGACCACCGCGCAGGCCAAGCGAAGAGCCCAGAAGAAGGAGCGTGCCCAGCGACGTGAGAGCATGGATATCGATCCCGCCACTGCGATAAGCGGCGATAAGATGGAGCTGGATGAGGACAAGAAGGAGGAGGATGTCAAGGATAAGAAGGAAGGAGACGAGAAGGAGGGTACTAGCTCTACGGATACGAAGAAGAAGCCCGAGAAGGAGAAGCTTGGCCACGAGATCGAGAACATGAGCCGTGTTCTCCCGAGCCAGCTCAAATACGTCAGCTTCCCAGCTGGCCGGTACAAGCCTGTGAAAAAGGTATGTCCGATTCTAAGGCAACGTTTTAGCGTGGCCGCGGACTAACACATATGCAGCCTACCGGCGGACCTCTACTGCTCCACGACTCACAGCCCAAGGAGACGAAGACTCTGCTGGAGGAGAAGCTCAAGAAGGTGACTACTGAGCGCGCACCTGTTGCTGGTCAGCAAAACGCACGAGGCCCGCGGTTAGGCAGAAGCGGACAGTCCTTGCTTGATGGCCTTGTGGACCCATCGCGCGCTGGATCCAACAGCGCCATGATGCAGCAGTTGCTCCGTAGTCAAGCCCCCTCTGCGCCATTCGACCTCGATCCCCAGATCCCTGGCAGAGGCTCGGGGGCGGCAGCAGCAGCGGGAGTGTTGACGGCAGTGGATGAGGATGGCGAAGACGACGAGGAGGCCAAGCTGCCCGAGGAGTTTGAGTACTTCTCGGATGACGAGGTCGAAGCCGAAGATGAGGATGACGACGACGAGTAAGTGCACCGCACGCTAGAATGCGAGTGCCGATTGTACAACTAGACCAGCGCAACTCGCAGGGAGCATACAGGAGCTGGTGGAATGGGTTTGTTGTATATTACGTCTCGGAGGGATGTACTCAAGGACCATGGATCAAAGGCTAGAAACTTATTGCGTCGGACGCTGCGACTGCAGGTCGTCTTGGTGCTAATTTCCGATTCAACACTGGCTTAATTCGTGCACTCATTGGTTTCATGAACATGATGCGTACATGGGTGGGTGATATATCTATGTGGGTTGATTAGACTAAGACTCGCTATAGCAAGTATGTTGAAGGTGTTGTTCCATGGTCATGACGGAAAGCTGATGGAAAGCCAGTGAGATAAACCATCGACGCAGTATAGCTCGCTCATCCCGTAAACTCCAGGACCGTTCGTTGCGGTCGTTGCGGCCGTTGAAAATGATGCAATAATCAGAATAGTAATACAACAAGTGGGACTAGATGTTCTCCCATCCCTCGTAGGGGTCGTCGGGGTTGGTGACGACCCCTCCTCCTCCCGTGTCGGATGGGCAGTCAGAGCAGACCTCGAGGCGATGCCAAGCGGTAGCGAGGTTTCCGCGGAGGTTCCAGGTGGCGGCGTGGCTCTCGGGCTGGGTGTTGTAGGACTCGTCGGTGGCCTTGACGACAAAGGTTGCGGTTGCGGCCCCCTTCTTGTCCGGGACCTGCTTGAAGGCGTTGACGGGCACCAGGCCGTCGTACGTCCAGCGTCGCCAGGCCCAGGATCCGTGGCCGAAGCACGGCGACGACGCGCCGTCGTTGGTGGTGCAGTCGGGGAGAATCTTGGCCTGGCACCACGACTTGCCCCCGTCGAGAGACACGTCGACGCGGACGATGGCGCGGCCGCCGCCGGAGTAGGCGTATCCGCTGAGGACGGCCTTCTGAGCCAGCTTGCCCTGGCTTCGAGTCCACGCGCCCAGTCTGCACCCCGTGATGGCGCTCTGGACGGGCATCTCCTGGATGGCTGGCGCTGTCTCCCAGTCGACGTGGGTCTGGTTGGGCCCGAAGCACTTGTAGTCGCGGCGCTGCCACTGGCTGAGGCTCTCCTCGTCGCTGAGCGTGATGTGGCTCAGCCACTTGACGGAGCGCGCGGCGACGTGGCCGGGGACGATGGCGCGCAGCGGGAAGCCGTGGTCGCGCGGCAGCGGCTGGCCGTTCATGGCGTAGGCGAGGAGCACGTCGCCCTGCGGATCGACGGCCTTCTTCATCGGGATGGACGCGCCGTAGGCTTCGAGGCCGGAGAACTGCACGTGCTTGGCCTCGCTGGTGCCGGCCAGGCCCGAGGCCACGTCGAAGCCGGCATCGGCGAGCACGTCGGACAGGAGGACGCCCTCCCACGAGGCGTTGGAGATGGCGCCAACGTTCCACGGGAGCCCGTTGGCCTTGCGGCCGGAGCCCTCGCTCATGTGCTTGCGGCGGTTGCCCGAGCACTGCAGCGCCGCCGTGACCTTGTGCGCGCGGAACCGCGTCTTGAGGTCGTCGAGCGTGTACTCCTTGGTGGTGCCGTCGTCGAGCTCCACGGTGAGGGTGTGCTTGCGCGGGTCGTCGGGCACGGCGGGCACCCACATGTGGTTGCGCACGTAGAAGAGGTCGTTGGGCGTCAGGAAGTCGGCCGTCATGGCGTCCGGGGGCGTCTCGGCGTTCCGGGGCTTGGTCGTCATGGTGATGAGCGCGGGGTTGCGGTCCGGGTCGTCGGAGAAGGGATCCTCGATCTCCTCCTGCGCCGGCCGGCCGTCCACCAGGTCGGCGGCATCGATGAAGCCGATGTGGTACTGCGCCAGGATGTCGTAGACGTAGTCGGCCTTGTGGATGGTGAAGATGTCCCAGTAGGGGTCGATGGAGCCGCCGGCAGCGCGGAGGATGACGTCGCCCCCGGGGTGCGCGGCGATCCAGTCGGTGATGTCGTAGACCTTGTCGTCGTGGATGACCCAAGGGTGAAGCGACTGGCCGTGGTGCTTGCGGACCTCGGCGATGCGGAACCGGGGGAGGCCGGGATCACGGCCGTCGGCCGGAGGGCGCGCGGGCGAGTCGCATTTGGTTGCGGGGGCGTGGAGGAGGCTGAAGGTGAGGAAGAGGGAGGCGGCGCCGGCGATGAAGGCGATGCTCTGGAAGCCGGGGCGTGGACTTGGCGATGCTCCGGCGGGCGGTGTTGTCCTCGGGTTTCTGCTTCTGATGGGTGCGGAACAGCTGAAGAAGCGACAACGGGCTTGTGTCCTCGCTGGGGCTTTACAAAGACCGATGGAGAAATGCGGTGGCTGCCCTAGACGGCGGCTTATGTGGCGTGCTGTTGATGCTGTTGGTGAGAAGACGGACATGGTGTGTAGTCTAGTCGGAGTGAGATGAGACCAAGGCAACGATAAGCCAATACGCACGACAAGTCATCACAAGAAGCAACCCAGAAAGCCACCCGGGCAATCCAAGCGATGAGTGAACCCTTCGGGAAGAAAAAGGAATTAACAAAAACAAAAAAAGGAGTCAATAGCAACAGCACCGACGATGCGTGGCCCTTGGCTGTTGACGCGTGTGCAGACGGGAGGGTTCTTGATAACGGGGAAATTCTCGGAGGTCGAGCGCCGCGTGGCGTTTTAAAGCATTGGAATCTCAGTCACACAGAGAGCGAGAGAGCGGTGACAAGGGCGGTGCACGTGCGGAGAGATGAAGCGAGTAATGTGTTCCTGTATCTCGGGGCGAGTGTTGGACAGCAAGAGAGAGAGGTATCGTGATGAGATGAGACCTGGCACGCCGACGGTTGCCGTTGGAAGCCATTGCCGGTTAGGTCCTTAGGGGGTTCAAACGGTCTTAGCGTGGTTCTTGGGGCCTCTGGTTTTACGTCACTAGGCGGTCTGGCTGTGCGAATCAGGGGACGGCTACAGTGGTTGTAGGTGCCATTCTACGGGGGATGCTCACTCTTCCACAATGGATGTCCGACCTCAGGTGGAATTACGCACCGGCTCTTCCTAATGTATACGAATCTGCGTCAATTCGTTGCGTTGGGGAAATGTCGCAAAGAAACAGAAATCAATACTTTGTACGTATTCGTACCCTTCGCAAGGTTCCCCTCTTATTTGCAGGCATATCCCCTGCACTGCAACGTCTTAGGTTTGTCTTATCATCACCGTCTTCATCAACACCGCGACCAAAGAACCCAACAGGCAGACAGCACCATCCATTTACCCGAACCACATCTAACTACCAGTATCCAGCCATTGACTTAGCTTGAACCAGTATCTTAGTTCGTTACCGTTGTAGTCTAGCTCGTCGAATTTACTGCAATCGATCACCTCTTTCCACGATCGCTTACCCACCCGATCGATCGCTGACATCGCCGGCTCCGTGCCGGGACCTCCGCATCACCAACCCCGGTTGCTGCTCCGCCACATCGTCTAGTGACTCTCCGCATTGAGCTTCCCATTCACACTCTACATCAGAGGCCTTCATGAAACGAGAAAGTCTCAAAGAATATTTTATGTCGCTAACGAGTCACTTTGTTCTGCAGTTATATGAGCCTTGTGTCTTTCCCACGAATAGTGCAAATCTCCCTGAACCTTGTCATCCCCTTTTGCCATCCGGGTCTACTCTCTGTTCTTCCAGGCTTGATGTGTTGACGATTCAACTATGCAGCGTTTATACTTGCATCCATGGGGAAAATTGACGCCATATCCATGCATCTAATTGTCCAGCCCAATGACCACAAATTCCCCATTGTCCTGCTCGCCAGCCTTGGCTGGCTGAACTTCTTTCTCCTTGCCCTTCTCCTCTGTAGAGCCCGTCCCCGAAGCGGTCGTCGTCGTCGTCTCCGTCGAACCGGGCGTCTTGGCCGCCAGGCGCAGAATAACAGCATTGTGGTCGAACGCCCGGTTGAGCGTGAGTTCGTCCTTCTTCTTCTTGTTGCGCTTCTTCTTCTCCTGCTTGCGGAACAGGTCCGTGAACAGGACCCACAGCGCAGACATGTTCTTGCGGGAGAAGATGATGACGGGCAGCTTGACGATGAGCACGGCGATGGAGGCGAGGTTGTGTCCGGTCTCTTGCAGCTCGCCAGTGCGGTGCTTGCGGAACATGTCGACGAGCAGCATGCCGATGAGGGCGCCGAAGAGTAGGGCGAGGAGACCGTAGACGAGGACCGTCGCGGCTATGCTGTCGGAGTCCACCATCCAGGGGTTATCGTCGTTAGGGACCGCAGATGCATTGCGGGTGATGATTTGTGTGGGGGTGGGAGTAGGGAGGACAGCCATTGCAATGGTGTTTATGGTTCAGTTAAGACAGTAGTAGTCGAGGATAACTTCCAGAGTTTAAAGCTTGCAGGATTGATGGTCGACGATATCCTGGAGATATGGCGGTCAAAAAGATCCTGAAAATATTGGACGTCGATGTGAAGTAGCCGCGAGTACAGCTAGAATCGCACTGGCAAAAATGAAGAGAGAATTCAACAGATTAGAGAAGAAGAGGCGACCCGGGATTTATTTAAGCAAGGCAGAATCAAGTTCTGGAGAATGGTAGCTTTGACATTCAGCCAGCAAAGAAGAAAGATTAAGCCAGGGCTACCCCCAACACCCCTTTGGCCCATGTCGAGGGCGTATTCAGATTCCAGTCCATGGTGGCTCCCTGGATAATTGTGCCGAGAGTGAGGCGTTCACGGTGTTTTGTCCAACTATAATCGTGAAAGACTTTTGCAAAAAAAAAAAAAAAAAAAAGTCACCTGGTGCTTCAGCAAGGTGCTCAACCCACGTGTCCACCTGCTCCTATGGCTTGAGGAGCTTATCAATGTCCACCCTCTCAAAGAAGCTGATGTGCTCAGACCCAACCCAGTACTGAGCGAGCCGGTCATGGCTAATAAGGAAAAGCTGGCTTTCTATGAACTTCTCTGTTCCCGGATATCTCGTTAGTCGAAGCTCCGACTTGGTTGGGTTAATATTTGCTCTCACCTCCAACAAAGCCTGTCCCGGCCACACGACCGCGGCTATTTACCACCCGGACACCCTCAAACGGGGGGTCGGTGGCATCGCTGATGTAGCCAGCGGGGCCCAGGTCATCGACGATAAAGGTATGCTCTCCACGGGGAACGTTGGGATCACCCGTCAGTTTAATGGCTTCCAATCGTCCTCGGTAGGTGTGGGCATCGGTCTTCCTAGACTCCCACTCTGCGTCCGTTTCGGTGTCGGCACGCTCAAGGCCAAGCTCAGCATCCGTGATGGGCGGGTCGTCGGGCTGGTGGATCAGGATAAACTCGCACCCGTGGCCACTGTAGTCGCCGACCCAGATCCCTCGCCAGGGTTTGAGAGGCGTTGGAGTGTAAAGATCAGGGTCAACCGTTGAGTACGAGATGAGTTCTTCGCCTACGTGAATCCCTACACTGCTGGCAATGAATGTCAAAGCCTGCATCCATCCAATATTTTGGACGGGGGCAGGGCCTCCTGCCATCTCCATCCACTTGCGGACCCGAAAAGCTTGGTCTGAAACCTCGGACCTGCGTCGCGGGCGGTCGTTGGGGTCGAGGTTCAGTATGTCCTGTTGATCCAGGATACGGGAGATATGCTGGCGAGCGGGCATGGCGGGAGGTGGCCACACATTACCGTAAGGATATCCGGAGGTCAGTTTCTGAGTCGCAATTTTTGGATCCAGCGGGCGGGCGAGAAGGAAGTTGCTAAACAAGGATTCAAAGTCGTCATAGAGTTCCATGGAAATCTCGTCGGAGAAGCGATTGGCACCGGGTCGCTTGGAGAAGCCTCCATCATCTCCAGGCTGTCGAATCCGAAATCGTAATACCGGTTTGTCGAGATGTAACCCGACTTGGGGTTCAAACCCATGGATAGAGACCTCACTGAGAGCGGTCCATGGTTCAACCGTCGTTGGCTTCCCGACGGCAAGCAACCGATATCCCTCGATGCAGCCGCGACGGGGGTCGTATCGAATGAGAATGATCCCACCCATCAGGTCGCGGTCGCAGAACCAGATCTTGTAGCGGGGGAGAAACCACACCAGATCGTGTGCGGCGTAGAGCTCATGGTAGCTGCCACATGGGGCGGGACTGGTGAGTTGTACGCCAGGAACGTTTTCCTGAACAAGAGGATGCCAAATGATGTCAGAGAGGGCATGTTTCCGCAAGGTACTGCAGGTTGCGGCGACTGTAATGAGGTCGTGGGGTGAGAGATGGCGAATGATTGTGTCGACCAGCTCTGGAGGAAGGGTGAGAAAGGGGCAACCGTCGGGGAGCGACTCGGACGAGACCGACGAGGATGGTAGCGAGTAGAAGGCTGGCGACAAGGGGAGATCCATGATGAAAACGATAGCCCTTGAGATCTCCGGTGGAGTGAGCGATGTGAGCGATACTTTGGATACTTTGGTGGAGAGCGTCAAGAGTTCAGTCCAAAACGTCCGGTCTCGGTTAGTTCAGGGTAGATGACTGAGATGGGGAAGCAAGCAGTGGAAGAGGGGGAAGAGGGCGCATCGTCTTTCCTTTTCCCGCAATGAAAAGGGAGAGTCTCAATCGTTCTGAGTGTTTGTTGTTGGTTCTAATTAGTGGACCCGAAGTTGAGATATTGGGCTGTCGAGGTGGATGACGCAAATAAGTTGGGACGTTGCAGCGTATGTATGCATTGGGAATCACAGGACGTTGTTCGTCGCCTTAGTAATGGTCTACCTGCCGTTCAGTTTGGCGGGGTCATCGTCACCACGCTGGCAGCAAGCCAGCAGGCGTTTTGGGATCCAACAGCAACATGATGTTTGAAAAGCTGATCAAGGACATTTAGTTGTTGTTGTAGGAAATCATTTCATAGCCACCACGGACCCGTTTGCACTTCTGAGGCTTGAAAAACAGGATCGAAAACCGTGCCCAGGCGCAGGCTAGCGATTCCTGATTCACCACGACTTCTAGGTGCTGCCATCCCGACTTTTCAAATGGAATTGTTAGCGAGATATAGAGGGACAAGTTGGTGCCTCAAAAATTTCGCCTAATTCGAGACAAACAACGAGATCCCTATCTCAAAGCTTGCACCTCTGCACTCAAACAACGTGGGTGCTGCGGTATTCTTAGATCTACTATGTACTTTACTGAGCTTCTGGTTCTGGTATCTTGCCAATGCATTTTGGTGTTAATGAAAGCACATATTATTAATAAGTGTTTCCGAAATTTCAGTTCATCTCTGCTTTAGATACCTCCGCCTTACTGGGACCAAGAAGATCACATGCAAATAAGCATAGTCTAATCACGGGGCCCGAATGCAGAGAAACCCTCGTGTATTAGACTACGATGCAATGTGTAAGCAGACTGCCTTTATTTACCTAACCTCGATGCATTTAGGTGTGTGAGCCAGATATCAGCTGATCTGCACCCAGGTAGTCTGACCTGCGACTTCCACCAACAACCCCACTTCCACCTCGGCATAGATACCTGAACCTGGACATAAGACTCGAGCAAACAAACGACTCATGCATCGTCAAGACCTCATTGCGGCTTCATCTCTTGTTTAATGATGGCATGAAGCTTATGAAATGAAATGAGCAGACATATACTTGATTTCTTATATCTTTAATCAAGCTCTCAAAATTCCCGAACCCAAGACACCTGAGCAGCGTCTCTTCCCGAGGACGAATCGTATGAACTTCAACATTTCGACATCGCCCTCTTCATCATGACGACCGTTGAAAACCGCACTAGTTCTCCACCCCCCTCACTTCTCCTTCTTCCTGCGCCACCACGACCATCGTCTCACATCGCCCTGAATGCCGCCTACCGAGCGCCTTTGTCTGCCGTTCTCACCAAGCTCAAGGGCCTCTCCAAGCCGACAACGCTGATCATCGCCATCACTTGTCCTATTCTTGACGGCCCGTCGCCGCGAGTAAAGTCCGTTCGCTGGACTGAGGCGCAGTCGCTGTTGGCTGGCCTTTACACGATCGTCTCCATCATCTGCGCGGGCGAGTCCATCGACGTCGATGTAGGCGCCGGGCCTGGGAGCGTGGATGTCCGTGTCGTCTTGGTCGATCATGGGCCCTCGAGGAAGTACTGGCCCAATGCGGATGGAGTGTACGAGGCCAACTGTACCTCTGTACTTGACCTTCCCGCCTTTGCCTCTAAAACCCACCCATGGGGGACCATCTTCCATCCCAGCACTGAGGCGGGCTACGAACTACTGTCTGTCTTCCTCAGTTTTGTCAAAAAACAGTCCTTCACCTACGGCCAGCTTGTTGCTGTCGAAGGTGGCATCACTCTGGTCACAGAGACATCTGGTACTGCCACGTTGGACAACCCCAAACTCGGCGAAACTGTCTGTTTAGGGGGGACTTTTGATCATCTTCATCCTGGCCACAAACTGCTCTTACATGCGACGGTTCTACTTCTTGCTGTGCCCGAGAAGGATTCCTCCAAGACATGCACTCTCATTGTTGGTATTTCCGGCGACGAGTTGCTCGTCAACAAGAAGCACGCCGAAGAGCTCCAGTCATGGGATGTGCGCGCTCAAAATGTCCTCTCTTTTCTCTCGTCCCTCCTCGAGTACAAAACCACTGTTACTACCCCCACGACAGTCTGCAAACCCGACGAGCTTGTCGCGGCGCTACGGGATGGCACTGTGGTAGTTCGCTGTGTCAATATTCACGATCCCTTCGGACCAACCATCACCGAAGAGGTTATGGATTCCATCGTCGTTTCTACTGAGACCCGTGGAGGTGGAAAGGCCATCAACGACAGGCGAACAGAAAAAGGCTGGCACCCGTTGGCCATCTACGAGATCGATGTGTTGGATGCTCGAGAGATCGTCGAGAACAGCGGCGAGGACGACGCAACTAAGACGGAGGATTTTAGTGCCAAGATTAGCAGCACGGCTATCAGAGAGCAGCGGGCTGCCAGGAATCAGTCATAATGCGGATGCAGTCCAATCTACACTTCTTGCATTGCTGCAAAGCAGCGCATATGATTCTCAGTTTAAATCTTTTAAGAAGATGTCGTAAATGCCTACGTCAAGGAATATGCCTATTTCCGCGGTGAACAAGAGCCCTCATTCTTTCACTCAATCTGAAGCCTCGACACTGCTGCGAAGCTATCGAACTTATTCAAAAAAGAATCGCCTCCCGCTTCCTGCCGTGGTGGGCGCCTTCTGACCTGGGCCCTCAAGATCCCTATCCTTTGGAAGGAATTCGGGTTGGTCCTGTGAGGCTGCAAGACAAGATAAACGGCCAAGGTCTTCTGACCTTGCACCGCCTTCTGCGTCATCTCGAGCAAGGAGACGTTTGCGCCGTCTGTGTTCTTCTTCCAGAAGTCTTGACAGTCTGCATTGAAGAACCACCCTGTTCGGAAAGTTTCTTGGTTCACGCCGCTTCTGATGACGAGTGATTGGCTCAGACCGGCTTTGATCTCTCTAGGCTTCATGATGCCCGTTGCTACTTTCCCCTCAAGTGTGAGAATGCCTCGAGTCAAGGCCCCGATAAGAGAAGGAGGATCTGACTGGCAGTCAATCTTGACCACCCGAGCAGCCATCGTAACACTGGGATCAGAAAGATCGCTCTGGCAATAGAGCGTGGCAAGACCGCCCGAGACAGAACCCCAAGACCACGAAGGCACATCCTTCAACTCATCCGGCCGTTTCCCATCCTCCATAATGGCCCAACAGAGATCCGGAATAAGCGAGTCCTCCCACAAGCCGGCGAGATACCGGCCTTTGCAGCCCTTTGCCAGAAGACTGGCCACGCCAGCTATAGCAACCAAGCGATCTGTAACAAAGGTAAAGTCCAGATTCATGATGCTCTCCACGTTCTCATACCACAGCTGACGTCGCTTGCGGACATCACCCGTTTGTAGACCGTACTTTGCCGCGCTGAGGACTTGGTTTGTGACATGATCGGAGCGAGGCGTGGCTGGTATCATGCTGCATTGGCAGTGCGTGCTGGAATGGCATTCCCACACGAGCTCTCTCACGCCGAAGTGCAGAAAGCGACGGGAAAGTATATGCTCCTGATAGACCCATCCTCGCTTTGTGAGAGGAAAGTAGTCTAACTCGTCTTCTTCCAGATCGAAAGGATGGTCAATGGCTGTCCTGGTGATGAGATAATACGGGCGTCCGGTTTTATCTGTCCCTTGAAGTTTGAGTGCCTCGTCAGTCTTGGGTCGCTTCGGAAACAACCCAACTGAACCATCCTTGGCTGCTGATGCTGCGATCGTAAGATCAGCGTTAGAGTAGTACGATGCCATTTTGACTGCTTCGCTCTCCCAGTCCGCTTTAGAGTCTTGAATGATGCATAGAGAGTCAATCCAGATGAACTCGACGCCGATGCGGCAGGCAAAGTCAACAGCGTCCTGGAAAGTCGTTGAAAGGGTGTTCCAAGGAATTTCTGTCTTGTGCTGGTCGAGGTTTTCGTTCTTTGTGACGATGATCTGGCGTTTGCCCCAGCAGTGGCTGAGGCAGATATAAGGAGCCCGTTGATCTGGCGCATGTTCGTACAGTCGTACCCTGCAGTACCCTGGCTCCGAGCCAGGAATGATTTGAACGACTCGTTTGGGAAGGACTCCTTGCGTCACAATTTT
The DNA here is from genome assembly GCA_030864175.1 of Neonectria faginata. NCBI lineage: Eukaryota > Fungi > Ascomycota > Sordariomycetes > Hypocreales > Nectriaceae > Neonectria > Neonectria faginata. The sequence continues at coordinate 2,277,948 of JAULBG010000006.1, read as the reverse complement.
GCATTCTTTGTGGTCCTTTTCGCATTTGTTCATCCAAGCATTGACTTGCTTCGCGAGGGCCATTGGATTGGAGGGAGGAACAGTCCCCGGTGAAAAGATCGGCCATGGACATGGTTTCTCTGCATAAGATGTGGGTGAAATAACATAAGAGGTTTCCACCGGGCTCTTACCTGCCACCGAATAGATGTGAAGGACTCTGCGCTTCCATCCATCCTTGACCATCCGGAGCGGATCCTCATCGTCGTCGGGAAATTCCTTTGCAGACACGGACAAGCCTAAGACCTCTTTAGGGAACTGGAAATTTTCCCCTCCGAAGAAGGAAATAAAGATACGGTAGTAGGACGCCGCTACAAAGACTTCAGGGTAGCAGTGGTACGTGGCTTGGTACAGGATGTTGCAAGTAGTGCAGTTCTTCGCAGACCGTGAGACTTCTTGGAGACATGGGGCGCAGCCACTAACAGAGGCTGATTCTTTCCTGATGCTAACATGGTCGAGATCGAGGCAGAGTTTGCATTGAGTTGGTGTTGCTGGTTCTGTGCTCGGTTCGCTCTTCGCTTTTGTCGGAGGCGGCTGTTGAGCCTTCGGCGCTGGCGGATACGCTTCCGGATGGTTGTGGGTGCTCTCCGTCTTTGGCGTCATCTCGAAGATTGCCTGAGACTACGCGCTGCAAGCCCGAATAGTAGTTCTTTTTCGACTCGTAAAGGCCGGTGTTGATAGTGCTGGCATATACAAGGGACAAAGGATACATGCGTGATTTACGGGTGCTGATGGTGAAGGCGCATGGGTTGACGTAGGGACTGTGAATTGCCCATGGTGCAGACGAGAGTGGCTTTGTGGATATGTGACGTTGATATATGGCATTCAATCCGGTGGCCTGAGACAGCATGCGATCTGGGACGATGTCGATGTTATGAGAGCTTACTGGCTCCTAATTCATACACAGTTTCCAAGAGAAGAAACGACTGTATTCCTCCGGTTTACTCTGATGCTCAACCCAGATCCTAGTTCTACCCAAATGGCCTTTTAGTGTAGGGCCCGTAAATCACAACAAGGGTGTTCGTGCTAAGGCAGCTATAATATCGTTGTATCGATGCCCAACCCCACGAAGCCATCACCACGGCGGGGTACGTACCTCGCACTTGGGATTCCATTGGCGCCATCCCGTCATCGCCATCGACCCAAATTCGCCCCTTTGATTCTTCGAATCATTACGCCCTTTGCATCGCTCACCTGTGTTTTCGACGAACCGCTCTACTGGTCCATCTGCTCAGGTACCTTGGTGCTACGTCTTCTTTTCTCATTTCTGCTGCCTTTGGACGTTTGTTCTGACCTCATCGACGCATCATTAGCACCCGCTGGACATCGTCATTCTGCTCCGTGAATAACCTCGTCACCAGGAGTGTCAGAGCACTCGGACCTTGCCTTGCATCTAATACGCCCACAGTCATTTATTTTATTTTAAGAAGCTGCCGTTCCTTGATCATCCGTCGCATCTTAGTCGCTCATCATCAACCTTGAACATATCCCGGACACCGCCCATACCACATCCCTGAGACATTGCACGCTCGCCTCCTCCCTTCTTCAAACCATCTATGATACCCACCATGGCGTCCTTATTGCCTTTCATCTCTGAGATCCTCCCCATGATCATGCCTTCTTCAACCCTCGTCATCCGAGGCAAGCAACTTGAGCCATCTCACCCTACAGTCGAGGGGCCGGTCATCCAGCGAGAAGCTGTCGTCGATAAATGCGACAAGATGTGTGCATCAGGTGAGGAAGCTTGGAATTTATACCACATACTCAGCAAATCATCCATCCCTCGTGGATCTCAGCCTTCCTAATTACGTACCGACGCTGATTGTCCCCCTAGTCCTAACTACTCGGCCCAAGTCGTCCTCAACAATTCGTCATAACAGCGAACAAGGTGAGAACCGGTGTAGCCGACAGCCATTACATAAGAACAATCCAGCTGATATATTTTTAAGATGCTATTGTTTACGCTGTCTCAGGCTGTGGCACCCTCGTCGTGAACGAAGGCTTGGCTATGGATCTCAAGAAACACGAACTGTCACCTGGCGACTTTGCCTTTATCCCTGCCTGGACAGAACACCAAGTTAAAAACGAGACCGATCAAGACCTTGTCTGGATCATCATTCAAGGCGGCCGGTCACCTATCGGCGCCGACTTGGCCGACTGGGGAGGTGACATGATCACGAAGCGGGACTGAAACGTTCAACCGGAGATATAACTGTCTAATGAGATATTGCTCTATGGAAATCCTCTGCCACCGCTCAATTCTAGGGCGGCACAGATCTGTCAACTTTGCAGTTGGATCTAATCAGGCGGACTACTGAATTGATGGCAGAAGCATCATCAAACAGTTGCGCATGATCCAACGTCGGGAACATGATCACCTTCATTCTGTCGTGCTCTTCACGACTTAACTCGTCAATGGTCATCTCTCCGTCTCCTTCCAGGTATTCAGACACTGCCCCAGTGTCGACAATCAAATCTCGTCCAGCAAGACAGACCACGACCTTCCTCTCCGTTCTGCGCCCACCGCTCTCGGACCCTAGCAGCTCGTCCTTCCACACAATGTTCTCCCGCCAGAAGAAGAAGCGTCCGAGGCAGAGCGCCACAGCCGGGTCAGTGCTTGCGTAGTACCACAGCTGCCACTCGTTGGCCATCTTGGGCTGTCTTCGTGTAAAGTTGTAGGCGACATGTGGGAGGTGGAGCGCGATGGTTACCGGGTCGATCAGAGTGACAGAGGAGATGCGGTGGTGCATACTGGGAGAGTGGAGCATGTGGGTTGTCAAGACGGAGCCGTAGGAGTGCGACACTATCGAGAAGTTGTCCCAACTATGATGGTTTATAATGGTGGCCATCTGGTCGATGAAGTCCATCTTGTTGGGGATTGGGGATGTTAAGCGGAATGACACAGGCAGGAGTTCGATAGCAATAATTCCAACGTTGCCTTGCCCTTTCTTGTTGTTGATTCCAGTCAGTTTCGCGAGGAATCCTACATATGTCCACAACCCGATGCCGATGCCGTGGAAGAAGACAACCGGGACCTGGTCCTCAGCCGAGTGAGGGCGATGCCAGTAGCTCAGCTGGGTCGAAGGAGATGGCCGACCGCCGATGAGCTCCTGAGGGCGCGGAGGGAAGACACGGACTGCGTTGGACCCGCGTCTGCGATGGTACTGGAAGCCGTGCCAGAGAAAGGCCAAGTGTGTGAGCTGATCGATGAGGAAGACGATAGTGTACCACAACATGCTTCGATAGGCCGAGTCGACCATGTCCAGTGTGAGGCGAAGGCACCGAGCGCTCCCTCTGCCTTCCTTCAGAGGACGGTCTAGTTTCTTCTCGATAATATCCAAGAACTCGTCAAGCTCTTGGCGTGTAGCTTCGTCATCCACACTCGTGCTGTCACTATCCCGCTCAAAGAAGGCCCAGAGGATGAACTCCCGCACATTGTCGCGACGGATGTCGTCGGGATGCGCGCCGAGAAACCAGCCTTGAAGGTAGAGCTCGAGGCTTCGCACATTGCCCATGCATCGCCGGAACAACGCCATGCGCTCCGTTGGCGACATGGGGTCCGGGTGAATAGCATCTTTCTTGAGATGGGTTAGGTACGGGCGGTAGATCAGTCCAAAGAAGAGTGTCTCAGCCAAGAGTGCTACACAGAGCGCCCATGTGGCACCCATAGATATGGCTGCGGATCCATTGACTGCATACAACACAGTGACACCTGTGGCGTAGACCACCGGCGTGTACTGGAAGAGCAGGATGGTAAGGCGAATAAACGCCCATTCCGGGAACGTGTTGTTCAGCATGGCGACTGTTGTGCGTGCGCTAGGCCAGGCCAGTCGGTTTTTTATTCAAGAGAAGTCTGCGAGAAAGAATGGCGACTGTCTGGGAGTGTGCAAGCTGCAGAATGGGAAAGGCATTGATCAGCAGCGCATCTTTTATGAAACGTCTGACAACTTTTGTTGGGACCATCGGCTCCGCTGGGCCTCAGGCCGCACCCAAATCCTGCTCTCGAACTGCCTGCCAACAGGAGACCAAGCCGTGAAAGATTGCAGGGCTTTGAGGATGGTATCCATTTTATTTGCTGCCTGGGATGTTTATTATCGGGTTCTGCGGTCCAATTCGTTCATTTTGAATGGCTGTTGGCTTGTGATAGGTTTGGGTCTAGTAGAACCAGCACGTCGTCCGGGCGCATGCGTGAGTGACGCACTCCCGCCTTGTCCCAACAACGGGCTCTTTCACATGCAACCTAGGTAGGTAGTGCGGTACCTTGGGCTACTAATTACACTTCAGAATCGACCTACAGAACGTTATCACAAGCCTTTTCATTCGTACTCGTTGAGGTACGTACCCTGTAGATCGAGACGAGACGGGACAGAGGCGATGACGTTTTCCGCTTATATAAGGGTGATGCGTTCTTCGTTTGAGAAGTGGTCAATGGTTAACTTTTAGCTTTCATTTGTTTTATGTTAATATCGATTGCATTCTGTAGGATAGAGAAGGACGCTAGGCAACAGATATGGCGATTGTAGCTTATGAAAGGGATATTTTCATGATTGAAAAATGGCATTTAAAAGATAAAGATTTAAGCACCGAACAAATACCTCGTTCTTTGGCTTAAGTCATGGAACTTTTTTGCCTGGCCACAGGTCCGCTGGCTCTGCAAAGCTGTGGCCTGGCAGCAAGAATATGCCGGGTTCATTGGCAAACAACCTAGTAAGAGTGAGCTACTGCCATTTCGGCAATATCGTTGGACGAGGCTGGTATGAAGAGCTCGCGCTTGATGCGCTCCTCAACCCAGGTCGTGCATACGTTACAGCGCCAGAAAGGAGAGCCCGGATGTAAAACCTACCCAAATGACAGTTCATGGCTACTAGGCGAGCGAAGCTGAACCTGCACAGGACTGGTTTGTAGCCTAGGAATCCATGCCTCACGCATGCCTGCGGGTGTTGCTGAGGATCGCCTCCGGGCAAGGTGCTGCTTGTAAGGCAGATAAGACATGCACCAAGATAAGATAAACGAGCGAAGTTTCGGGGAGCAGAGATGCTTGAATCAGTTTCGGTGTTAGTCATCCAGAAAATTTGGGATGAGGCAGTGCTGAATCGTCCGGAGTGGGTTGAACCTATCCGACACTTACATGAGACGCACAGACATCTGGAGTGCAATTCCACCAAGAAGTTTTACAGAGCGGATCATTTCCGGCAGCATCTGAAGCATGCGCATGGCGGTACGAGCGGGAAGTGGACAAATATGCTGGAGAGTGCGTGTATGAAGGACGAGCAGCCGGAATAAAACGCACGAACGAAATACTAGAAATCAGTGAGACGAGTACGTAGGTTGTCACGTGCAGCGCGCACGACAACGACACCGACAGCACGACAACGACTCCGGCAATCACATCCACCCTGACCAAGAAAGATCGCAAGGTCGATAAAAACCACGGCTTCTATCTCAGTGTTCAAATTCAAACGATGTGGCTTATTTAAATAAGATGATAAGACTGATGAAGGAGGAAAGTTGGACCACTGAAGTATCCGTACGACCTCCCTGTACTCCGCTGGTGAGAGATGACTCCGAGAAGATGAGCCGAATTGTCGACCAACCGACCCATTTGGCATCATGAAAACAGGCAAGACATCGTGAAATATATCGGCGTCCTTCTTCCGCATTTTTTGAGAGGTTTTCTGTTCTGAGCAACCCTCTCCGACGGAGATCTCGCTGGACGACGGATATCGGACTCTTGAATATGTAATATAGCTTCACGACGAACCCTCGCCCGCAAACGCCCTCAGCGACAAGATGTTTGCCGTTTCTGTAGAGATATCAATGATCAGTTGTTCGAGGTAGACAATGGAGGTAAGACGGTATGATAGGTCGGGGCGAGGTTGGATGAGGTCGGCCAGGAGGACGCTGATTGGCCAGCGCCGGGGAGTATTGGACCTGGAGCTCCCCGACATAAAGCCCAGCTCCCCCCGATTCCTCCTCTTCCTATTTTCTTCCCTCCTTCACTCTCTTTCTTGCCATTCATCAAGAATCAACCATAAAACTTTCAGAAGCCTCAAGTCACTTGAGTTGCATCTCATCCCCATCTCCGACAGTCCCTTGGACCATACTAGAAGGCCACACGCCTTCAATAGCCTTGTCATCCACCTCGTCGTCGCTGTGGCCATCATCATCCTTCCGCATCATCCCGTTCGGGTAACCAAGGTTTCTTTGCAAGTCATCCCTATCTCTGCCTCCCGAGATATCATGTCTCATCATCATCCTGCTTTACTCCACCCTTCTCCATCCCCATACATGTCGGCGCTTCAGCTGTCGCCTGGTCAAGGATCAAGGCTCAGCCAAAAAGACCACAATGCGACGCAACCATTATATGGATCACAAAGCGACACTGAAGCAAGCAATCTCACCTATCGCTATGATGAAATTTCCCTCTGGCATTGGAGCCATGATGGTCGAGGAGCCGACCAGATGTGCGGAGCAGTCAGCGCCCAGAGGCCGTCATCACGTGGGCACTATCAGACCTGGGAGTCGGACTCCGTTCACATGGAAACACTCCCACATCTTGACCCATCAACTGTTTCCAGTTCTTGGTCTGGCCAAAAGGTTCGTCCTTCGTCTCGGCGGAGATCGAAGAACTTCTCGGTACGAGGTTCCCAGGCTGGGTCTTCTCGACCCGATCGGGGGCTTTTGACTCCAAAAGTTGCCCTGATCGGATCATGGTGTGACGCAGACGAGGCCCATTCTACCATCCCTTCGGCTGAGCTCTTCGAGGTCGAAGAGGACGTCTTGGCAGATGATTGGTGCCCAAAAACGCCGCGGGAAAGTAGGCTTCCTACTCCGGAGCTCGGTCCCATGTCCATGGACTATGAATTTTGCGCTTGCTGTCAGAACGAGGAAAACAGAATAAACGAAACTTGGTACATGACCTCGAGGGTAAAGATGGAGGATCAATGTATGTCGAGAGCCTTGAATCTCGAGCCATGTCTTGTACTGACCGAAGACAGTGAACAGTGCAATGGAGCATATGGCTAGAGCCAAGTCTCAGACCGGATCCAAAACGACACGAAAGTGCCGGTGAAGTGAGCAAGTAACAGATGAGGGTTTCATCAGGAATAAGTGTAGGAGGTCTCGTGTTCCGAGTCCCATTTCATAGTGTTTCTTCGTGGCGTTTTGTGAGAGAAATGACCGAGTGTCGGGTTGCTGGTTTTGATTAGTGCATTGATTGGGAGGTATCATGGAAAATGGACAATTGATATGATCGATGAAAGAAACGTTTTTGTCATTCTCATCGTTTGCCTACGAGTAGTTATCGATGAGAGTAGCATGTCGTCTGCGGTGGGGAAACGCGATCGCTGTTCACCAGGATGGATCCTCTCCTCATCAGGTAAGGTGCTTACTGCCTGAGGCATTAAAACATACAAGAATGCATCGCGGAAGCCATTGGCTGCAATTTCACCATGAGGTAAGCATTCATCTTCTTCAGTCAAGGTGTTGTTTCGCATTCGTAACAAGCCATTCTGGCGGTGAAGAGGCAGCTGTGCAAGGCGGAAATGGTACGCACAGAACGACAGAGAATCGAAAGTAACCCGGGATGGTGCGGATAAAAAGAATCATTATTGCAGTTGGTGCGCGCCATGAAGCTGGGAAATCGAAAGGATCGCGATGTGGGGATGAGTTTCATCATGTACTCTGCTCGGAAATCTCCTCGAGTCTGCGGCGAGCTGCAAAGATTGGCGCAGGCAAAGCGGAAATAAGTGGCCGTTGGTGGCGATGCATCCAATTATCAATCGCCGTAGCATGGCCGCTGAGCTGGGCGGGACACAGCACGCATGAGGGGGAAAAATCCTCACGTCATATACTCCAAAGAGTCGAGCCATCATGGCTGCGCATTGCCGTGGTCCTTGACTGGAAGATACCCTCAAAAACGCCATTTATCCCCGGTGGCGACGGACATCTCACAATCTCCTCTAAATTCCACGACCACATTAGCCCGGAAAAAAACTTAGACCTTGAATAAACCCAGGGAAACAACACGCAAAACGACGCGGACAATGGCAGACAACTACGTGCTGTACATCACAGCCGGCCCAGGCTATGACGACGACGAGCACGTCCAGGTCCCTGTCAACACTGCCCAGCCGCTTCGCATCGCCAGCCACCTCGCCGAGATTGAACTCAACGTGCGCATCCAGGACTACTCAGGCCTGCCGCGCGACTCCCCGGTCACCTCCCCCTACTTCTCCGCCGAGCCCCATGCATACAACCAAGATCAGTACAGCATCTCGTTTCGCTTCACGCCGAAGAAACCAGCCGGCGACGAGGGCGCCGGCATCACCGCTACCAACTTGCAGTTCGGCAATGACTTCGACCACTCCATCCGGGATCGCCTCCCCCCCGGCTTCAACACGGCCATGAGTATTGTCCGATGGTGGATCGACCCCGGGCTGGAGGGAGACGCCTATGCTGACAAGCCCTACTTGTATGGACCGGCTTTGAGCTCCTTCAATATCATCTACGTCGGCTCTGGTGAGTTCGACGAGGCCAAGGGTGGTCTTTGGTTCGAAGAGGGCGGGGACGAAGCCGGTCTTAAAGCCCGTGAAGAGATTGGAGCTCCCGAAGCCAACAATGCCCGGATGAAGTGGGCGCTTCGTGCAGACAGTAAGGAGAAGTGGGTGTTTGAGTATGACCAGACGTACGGGCTGGACTTCTTCAATCCCTACCTCGACTTCTCCAACCTGGCGTTGAAGCTGCCTGGATTCCAGTTGCCCATCATGAAGTACTGGGACGGTCAAAGCCTCAGGTAAGAGCCCTTCTCCTTGATTTTGAAGGCCTGCCTTGCAGCCATCCCCAGTTTCCTTGCGAGCCTCCGACGCCCCCCGGGCGAACGAGGCGCGTGTTTAGATGGTCATCTTTCTTACGCCTCCTTCGTTTACCGTCTCAGGTCCACCCAGAGACGCTCACACCAGCTCAGATACGTGCTGCGGAACAAGGAGACGGAGGACACATACCTGGTGGTCCTCTTCACTCTGTATCACAAGGACTTTGTCAACGAGGACGGAACACTCAAGCCTGGTGCCAAGGAGTCTATTGCTGAGAGGCGCGATAGCCCTATCCCTGAGAAGGAGGGCGAGTACAACGACGTCGACGCGCTGAATGAGGCCAGGGAGAAGTTTGGGCCGAAGTTTGGCGAGGAGGGGTATGAGAAGACGAGCCCGGACGACGTAGATTAAATGCAGGCGGGATGTGATCAGTTGGCGGTAATATTCGATAGCGCGCGCGGGCCTTCTCAGGGTGTCATTGGACGCTGTGAGTAACTGAGACCCTGGGGACATCGACGCCACGGCGATAGTTGTTTTTATGGAACAAACTTGGCCACACACATTTTCTGAACATATCCCCGCCCATAATTTGTTCTTGTCTAGCTGGTTACGAAGTCACGATATATACTACGAGCTTGATTGAACGAAGTAGGTAGCGGATGAGAGAGACTTTCGTCGCACTCACAGCCCCAATTGAATTGAGCAACCCACCCATACCACACTAGTACTTAAGTTAGACTCCCTGCACTGGACCGGAACGGGGAGGGATGAACATGCCTCTTTGACGTGGCGCTTACGACGGCAGTCAGATGATGCATCACGTGGCGGGTGGCCTCCTACCTCCTGACTATGAAGTGCTCTCCCCGTCTCCATCTCTCACCGCAAGGCCTGATGTTGGATGGGCAAATATTGCCTATTTCAGCATCGGATCCGATATTCACCATGCACGCTCCGTGGTTTAAGCGAAGTCCCCGCTTGAGCTAATGTTAAGTGGGGAAGCTAAATCTCCAATCTCCCTGGATCTCACCAGATCTCACTCATCTCATCCTCCTTTGCGGCTTTGCCCAACGGAACTGGGTTGCTGGTTGCTGGGCTCGTATTCCTCGAATCCTCACAGGCGAGATAAACCATGCCCCGGCAATAGTCGGCCATAACATTCCCCACCTCCCTACTCCGCCTAGTCCCCCGCCAAGCGAGGCGGTGTTCCCTCCAAGAGGGCAATCTTCTCGGCAGTCAGTCACTTGGCTCCCGTTTTTGAAGGCCTTTGTCCCGGGGCATGCCCAATCAGTCGACTTCCTTTGGCCCTCGGTAAAAAAAAAACTGCGGCAAAAATGACCGAATTGCAAAGGTCTAGACCCTGTGACGACGCCGCCCTCCCAGGATCTAAGTGCCGCTGATTGCTCGACCGGCCGTCCAGGGTGTCATCACGCAGCAAGCCCAGCTTATTTCCGGAACCAGCATCAGAAATCTCACCGTTGAGCTCGGGGCCTCGGGGATGTGGGAAAAACAGGTCGAAAAGCTGTGAGGCAGTGAGGGGGACGAAGCTTGTTCCCCTCGAAGTCAAGTCCAAAATGAGCTGGAGACCTGCTGTTCTGCATCATGGCGTGCAAGATATGTACTTGGCGCGAATTCTGCGCCTCGAACACCGCCCTCTCAAAGCTGAAAAGTCACTTCTCCTCAACTAAACTTGATCCTTGATACCACTTTCTTTTTCCGTTCTATGCACCAATCTTCAACACCACTTCATGTTTGCCCAACACGCACTAGCGCCGGGCACAGCTTCTGAGTTCTCACAAGCGATTCGTGGGTCGTATTAGTCTTTCGGGTCAAGGTAGGAAGGCGGATCCCATGCGAAGTCACCATTATTCCCGTCGAGATCCCGCGGCAGTGTTCATCTCCCGTTCTTCTGGCCCTCATAACCCGGGGGTACCCCCCGATGGAGGGACACGGTTTTATATCCCTTGGTGACCCCTAGGCAACTCAGATGTTCTCTCCTCGCCGAAGCCAGAACTCCAGGGAACACAAGCAGCATCTTCCAGTCAACTGAGGCTCCTTGGACACGACATACTCTCTGTGACGGCACCGCGGAACGGGAATGGCTCCACACGAGTCTCGCTGGGACGGGGACACCTCCGTGCTCGAACAAGGCGAGTTGGAAATCAGCATCGACAACACCCTCGCACCGAAAACTACGGAAAAGAACCCTTCCGACGATGAATCGATATCATATATCTACCTCTCTTTCACAAGCAACTTGCCGTCGCCAGCAACCGCCCAGGAGGCTGGTCTTCGTGACACCGAACAACTACCTCCCTGTCCAGACTTGAAGCATTACACCTCACCCTTGACATGGAACCTGGCTCGAAAGAACATTTTGCTCCTGCTATCCTGCATCGCGACATTCCTCACGGCGTATACCGCCGGCGCTTACTCGCCTCCTTCTGCCCTGATGGCCAAGGATCTCGGCACAAGTCACCTTGCGGCGCTTGTTGGCATCACCACATTCTGTCTGGGCTTTGCCATCGCTCCCATGGCGCTCGCTCCTATATCCGAGATATGGGGACGCTACCCCGTGTTCGTTCTTGCTGGTGTCATTTATGTCTTGTTCCAGGCCGTTTGCCCTCTCATGACCAACCTTGCTGGCATGCTAGTCGCACGGTTCTTGGTTGGAGTTGGCGGTTCCGTCTTTAGCTCCGTCGTCGGTGGTGTTATCGCCGATCTGTGGGATAAAGAGGAGAGGAATACCCCAATGGCGTTGTTCAGCGGTGCGGTGCTCGCAGGAACTGGAGCAGGACCACTGGTCTCGGCTGTCTTCGTAGACAGGATGAGCGATCCAACCCAGGCATGGAAATGGCCTTTTTGGCACCAGGTCATCATGGACGGCGTTCTCTTGATAGCCATCGTGTTCCTCTTCCGCGAGAGTCGAGCATCGGTGCTGTTGTCAAGAAAAGCCAAAAAGCTGAATCAATGGTACGAACAACTGGAAGCCATGGGCGCCTACGGGGTCTGGGTAACACAAGTTGAGGAGGAGACAAGCACAGAATCGTCATCATCAACACTCAAGACCCTTCAGGTCAACCCTGTACAAGTCGAGTACAGCTCTGGCCGTGGCCAGAAATCACAGCGCCGATTGCGACGTGTCAGATGGGTTGTCCAGGCGGATGAAGAGCGAGCGTCCTTGGCCAACATGATGTCAACCTCCGTCAAGCGTCCCTTTTACCTCCTTTTTACCGAGCCCGTCGTTTTCTGCTTCTCAATTTGGGCGGCTTTCTCATGGGGAGTCCTCTACTTGTCTTTCGCAGTTGTTCCTTACCTCTATGCCGACAACCTCGACATGTCTAGCCGTGTATACACTGCTATGATGGTATCGGCTGTCGTCGCAACTGCCGTCGGCATCCTCCAGGAGAATCTTATGAAGCATCCCCAGTGGCGGAAACAGGAAGAAGAAGATAAGCCTCAATCAGGGTCCAAGTTCTGGGCTTTCATGAGAAAGAATTTCCCCGCGGAAGCGCCGGAGGCAAGACTTTACTTTGCTTGCATTACAGCGCTGTTTCTACCCGCAGGGTTGTTCGGTGCATTTTTGAGCCCAGCGAGCTCGAGTCACTACGCGCAAGCCATTGGGATTGGATTCGCCAACTGGGGCATTTACTCGGTCTATCTCGCAACCTTCAACTATCTTGCAGACACATACCACCTCTACGCCTCATCAGCACTGGCCGCGCAGAGCTTCTGCCGCAACGTGCTAGGCGGTTCATTTCCCATTATTACAGGGATTATGTTTGACAATCTCGGTCTGAGAAATGCTGGGTGCGTACTCGGTGGAATTGCCAGCGGGTTGACTCTTATTCCATGGGTTTTGGTGTTTTTTGGAGAGAGGATTCGGTCCAGGAGTAAATTTGCTATTGTGAGTATTCTTGAAACCACTTGTGCCATGATATGTGAACTGACCTTGCAATAGTCTTTACAGTAGTCGCACGCTTTGATTTGAGTCGAAGTACGACGGGCCTTTACTCTAGTACGCTTGGCTACAGATTAGGTGAAACTAATGAAGGTAGCCGGGAGCAATGGGCTTGGGTGAGTTAACCGCAGGCATGCGGCTTGGCGTTGCCTGTAGTTGCTAGTAAATCTTGAATATTAGAAAATAGAGTCGGGACAGGTTGGGATATGAGGACAATGATTTACGATGGGAACGACGAGATAACCAACAGCCAAGGCGGAGTTTGTTTTAGAGACGGAAACATGGTCTAAGGAGGCTGACGAAACTAATTAAAATACTGATGGGAGGGTTGTTGACAACACTTCTATGCTAGCGTAGCGAGAACAAGAGTACTTGGTGAATTAGATGCTTCTGTTGGGCCCATGTAGCAAGCGTGATATGAGCTATTGTACATCTGTGCGAGTAGCAACAGTACCTATGAGAAGAACATCAGACAATCGCCATGTGAATAGACCATCCGAGATTAACCAAGTTACTTGGCAACACTACAACGTGGTGGAAATCTCCTTGCTAAAGGCTCGCTTCCTTTTAGCCTTTGCCTTTCCATATATATCCAACAGCCTCATGATCTTCTTCTTGTCGAACCCAGTCACATCCCCAATAATCTTTGCATTACTTGGGTCGTCGAGAACTTGAATCTTGATGCTGGATTCTAATGCCCGGCTCCTCAGCATCTGTAGCGCACTAACAACCGGCGGGAGAGAAGGATTCTCGTCGACGTCGAGCATCGGCGGGGGCAGCTGGACGCATCCCTCCCAAGCCGCAAACGCATCGTTGGAATCTGCATCTTGGGCCGGCTCGTGGTTGTCCAGTGTGAGGTATCCGTCTCCCAGATCGATGTAGGATTTCTGTCCGCTGAGACGAGGCCAGATCGTCGACGGCGCCACGCGATAAGAGTGGCGCCTGGGATCCGTCCGCGCCGAGGGGAACATGGTTTCGATGAAGTCATGTGCATAAGAGGCGTTGAAGCCGCAGATGCGGAGGGAATTAATACGGCCGCGTAGTCGTAGGAGGTGATCACATATGACGAGATAGGAATCCGGGCAGTAGTCGGCCTGGTGGTCTGGCAAGTAGGAGCTTGTTTGGGTCTTGGTCTCGGTCTGCTTCGGGTCTGGGGTTTCGATGCCATCGCGTTCCGCAGACCAAGCATTCGCGGCATCGTCTGCGTGAGAATATCGGAGAGCTTGTTGGCGGACGGGAGAAGCGCTCAATGCCCTCTCCAAGGCAGGCGACACTTCTCGCATTCGTTCAATGGGAGAGGTTGGCTCGGATCTTTGACTTAGTCGACTGTAGCTGCTCGCCTCACTTGATCGTCCCGTGATGGACTTCGTCGACTGGACATTGTATCGGCGACCGTAGAATCTGCGACAGAGAAGGACCAAGCTATCCAAAGGACGCGATGTATCCCGCCGGAGTTGGGATTCGACAAACTTGTGTAGCAACGCCTCGATGTGCTCTATGCCTGGAAGCAAGGTCACGCCTTCCGGCCATGGGCCACAGCTGAGTCGGGTCATGTCGACTTCAATAGCGACTCTCTGGGCATATTTGCTGTATTTGTTCATCCACGTCGTAGCAAGCGGGCTGACCCGGGGGCCGACGTAGGGACAGAATGTGACATGAAGCGTCGTATCGAGGAGAAGGGTAATTAGGAGATCAGCACGGAAACCGAATGAGACTTCAAAGTAGGGGAAAAGGGGGAGAAGAGCTGTGCTGGGGGACTGGAAATCATCACTGCGCCAACAATCCCGGTTGAATGAGCTGCGGTTAAGGCGGATGGGTTTCCGGCCGCGATGTGGAGCTAAGACGAAACGACAGACCCGGAGACGAATAGCGTCAGGGAGATTGAAATAGCGAGACTTGGGTCTTTCGTGGTTGTGATCCTTGAAGAACTCGTTAAGCGCGTCTTGAAACTTGGTTTCTTTGCTGACTGCATGATGGTCTTGGGGATACTTGTGGTAAACGGCATCAAATGCCCTGTTCCATGGAGGAAGACCCTGGCGATGAGGACTCGCCTCGGTATTGTTGGGGAAAACAGAGGAGTGTTGCTCGAGAGCCTGGTGGTGAATTCCCTCCGGGAACGGCGACGATAGCGAGCGTTGGAAGGCGGAGTTGCTTCGAGGTCGGCCCATTGCTGGCACCGCTTAGAAATTCGTTAGCCAAGACGAACCAAAAGAGCAGAGGCTATGAGCTAGAACTTCTCACCAATTTTATCTCCAGGTTACAAATTCTGAAGCTGTGGTTGTGGTGGGATGGCGTTGTTTTGGCTAGGCTGGTCGCGGTGCGGATGCGGGCGAAGAAGACAAACTGATGGTGCAAACGCGACAGTGAATCATGGGGCGCCGCCTGGAATCACTCCTTGCTCACTGCCGTGTTCGAGTTTCTTTACTTGTTTGTCCAATCCATGGCTTTGGCAAACGCTTCCTTGCTTGGTCCTCCATGACCGTTGAGAAGCTGAACGCTGGGCTTTCCCAATTCACTGCCTCGATGCTGACTGTTAATCGAGTAAACATAACAAACCACTATAGTCCTCCTTCACGAGTTGGCATCACACAAGTGCTGTATTGAAATCGGCAAATTATCTCACATCAAGTCACAAGCACGGTGATTTGCATAGTAGCCAAAGAAATTGCCTTAGATTTGTGGGTACCACTGGCGATATCAGTGCTTGCAGAGATAAAGTCCATCACGCCCAGGTTCCAGAGAACCCAAGGCTCAAAATGGGATACAATTCGCGGACCTCTCGGCTGCCTCTGTATGTAGTGAGCCACTGGAGGCCCGGATCGTTGCCCCCTCTCCTCGTACGCCTTTTTTGGCGAAGCGGGTTTCCTTGGATCGGCAGTCGGTCATCGGTCGGCGAGATGGGGTATGGCCGTTGTAGTGTGCGCTTTTGGGGTGTTTCTGGCATTCTGTGGTATTTACTTAGCCTTGGCCTTCTCGGCTTGGGCCTGCTCGTAAATCCAGTCATTCAGGCCGTTGCGGTTTCTACAGTACAGGTGTTAGAAATTTGTGGCTACTATAGTCGAGGAACGGAAGTGATGCTTACCGAGCAATCTCAACAGCGTAGAACTGCATGCGCGGCACTGGGGGATTGTTAGCGGTTTTCGAGGTACTATAACCTGTTGTCCCCATTTACATACCGAAAATGGTCGTGTCCTCCTCGTACTCGGCCTTGGGGTTGTTGCGGACCATGGTGCCGTAGTTGTAGTCGTCGACCTTCTTCTCGTAGGCCATCATGAACTTGCGCCACCTCTCCTTGCCCACTTTGCTCTTCATTTCATCCTCGTTGATAGTAGCGGCGGCATCAAACTCGGGGAAGTCGGCCTTGAGGTGCTCGTAGATGTCGTCGTCGATCTTGGTTAGGCGGAGGGACGAACCCTTGACCTTCTCGAGGATGGACCAGTAGGTTTGCATGTGCTGGACGACTGGATATGAGGTCAGCGGAAGGTATCAGACGGCATTTATCAAAACAGGGACACACACCCTTGACAGCGAATTGCTTCTCGATCTGGGGAAAGGAGGATTAGCCAAATTGTCTTGGTCACTGTGAACAAGCCAATGACGTGGGGTAGCTCACATCCTCGTTGTTCTCGGCGTTCTCAGCGTCAAAGTTCTTGGGGACAGGCCCACCGGACATGGTATCAAGGGGATCCATCTTTTTGAAGTGTGTAGTTGTTTATACGGGCTCGAGTCGGATCGTAGAAGTGTCGTGTTGTTGGTGTTGACAAAAATCTTGAACGTGGGGCAATTTGTTTTGGCGGGGGATTCGATCAAGTGGATGGAGGGGCAATGGAAAAGGTGGGAGGATGATATCAGCGCATAGTGCATGCGCCTGTATGCACTGTGTGCTTCGCACGGCACCCATAGTGCCTGCTCGAAGTTAGTGGATGCTTCAGGCACTAACAGCAACATACGAGACCACTCCCAGCGAGGGCAAAAGGAGGATATGCTAGCATTACGAGATGCTTTGAGCTTGACGAAAGCCGTTCAAACTGAGTCTAGTTTGTTCGCCGTCTGGAATCCCGCATGTTTCGCCTTTCAACTGCGTCGATTTGCCACAACCACTAACTTGTGCGCGCATCAAGACCAAGACATCAACTAATCCGTACGGAGCCGCGGAATCAACGGACTCCGGAGCCCATCTCTCCCTGGGTTGAAGGCTCTGGAACAAACCTTACCAAATTCCTGATTGGTCGTGTGGTGGCGGTTCCCGCCCGTTTGAGCTCAAAATGCGAGAACAATATGAAGCCGCGAAACACCAAAGAACAATAGGCTTCGCAACGTCTGTGCCGCTTTAGTGCACCACTTCGGCGTCACCACAACCCGAATCCACCAGTTGATATTGTTCTTTGTCCGATTCCAAGTTGAGAAAACCGCCATCATGTGTCGGCAATATCTCTTTTTGTCCCTCGGTGCTATCGTCTCTCATGCATCGCCTCCCTCATGAATAAATCCCGGATGCCAAATCGACATTGCCTTCAGACGATATGGATCCGACAACTCTCAATCGCCTTGATCCCCAAGGTTCAGATTTAACTACGAAGAACCCTCAACAGGCCGTGAAATCATCATGGAGACATTTATTCGTCTTCACAAAGCGGGCGCACACACTGCCCTTGATCGGAGCCCTGCTTGCGTCCACCGTTACAGCCGGTTTCAAGACTATCCTAGCCATCATCCTAGGAAAGGTCTTCGACATCATCGCCGGCTTCGGAAACGGCACTCTTGATGGCTCCGAAGCCGTGTCTGAAATCTCCAAATGGTCGCTCATCCTAATGGGCCTGGGGATAGGCTACTGGTTGGCTAACTCGGCATTTCTGGCCCTTTGGGTCATCTTTGGCGAGTTACAAGCTGAGAGTGTTCGCCGTGACCTCTTTGAGAACCTCCTTTCCAGAGACATGGCTTGGTTCGACTCCCAGTCTGAAGGCATCTCAAGTCTTCTCATCAGGATCCAGACGTGAGTTGTCTCTGCAATTTCTCAGTTGGCTGGCCTCCCCTGACGTGATACATCACAGACAAACCCGAGAATTGCAACAAGGAACCTCTCAAGTCTTCGGCCTACTTGTCTGCGACGTCATAACTTCCTTTGCGTCCCTCGGCATTGCCCTCTACTACTCGTGGAAGCTCACTTTGGTACTTCTTGCAATTCTACCCGTCTCAGTCATTATCCTCTCACTGGCCACTCGTCGACTGGAACCCGCCATCCAAGATCAAAGACGCCATCTTGCCATTGCTTCCAAACATGCCGTCGCTTCCATTACTGCCATTGACCTTGTCAAGGTCTTCAATGGATACGATCAAGACATTTGGCAATACTGCACAGCCATCAAAGCTGCAGCAAAGTATTACCTCGTCCAGGCGCAGTGTAACTCCACCCAGATGGGATACATCAGTTTCAGCGGCATCGCTATGTTTGTCGTCGGCTTTTGGTATGGCGTGGTCCTGGTCAACGGTGGACTCTCACCTGGCCATGTCGTTGCAACCTTTTATGCAACGCTCGCCTCGTTCCAGGCAATCGAAGCACTTATGCCGCAATGGCTCGTCATCGCCAAAGGCATGTCGGCAGGCGGATTCTTATCTGCCATGGTTGCCAGCTCCAAGCCCGGATACGGATCAAACAGAATGACAGGCTCCCTAAGGCCAGATACATGTGTTGGCGACATTGAGTTAACTGATGTAAGTGTTTAAACCCTGAGTCCAAACAAACAGAGCGCTGTCTAACAAACACCAAGGTGAGCTTTGCATATCCTTCAAATCCAGATAGCAAGGTTTTGAACAAATCGTCATTCTTCTTCCCATCTGGTGATTTGACCTTCATTGTTGGGAGAAGCGGTTCTGGCAAAAGTACCCTTGGTAACCTCATGGTCGGATTCTACGAGCCCGACACTGGCGACATCCAGATTGACAATCAGTCATTGAGAGTCTTGGACAGACATTGGCTGCGAGAAAACGTCACCTTGATCCAACAATCCAGTATTCTGTTCAACGAGACTCTGTTTTGGAACATTGCCTTCGGCCATGTTGATCCCGAACGAGCCACACAATCTGAGGTGAGAACTGCCTATGAGGCAGCACTACTGCAGTCCACTCTCACTACACTCCCAAGCGGGTTGGAGACCAACGTGGGCTCCGGTGGCTTCAACTTAAGTGGCGGCCAGAAACAAAGGGTGGCACTCGCGCGAGCTCGACTCAGGGATCCCCCAGTGCTCATTCTTGACGAAATCACCAGTGGACTGGACCAAGTCAGCAGAGATCTAATCATGGAGGCGATCCGAGAGTGGAGGCGTGGGAAGACTACGATCATCATTACTCATGACGTTTCCCAGATTGCGGACGATGAGTTTGTGTATGTCATGGACAATGCATCTCTGGTGGAGGAAGGCTTCAAACGGGACCTGATTCGAAAATCGACTGGAGCATTTGCTACACTTACGTCCACCGCCCCAAGCGACTCGCCGGATACTCCGATTGAAATCAATGTGGCATCTCCGGATAGCCCCGGTCCACGCTCCCCAATAACGATACCCCCTCCGGAAAGGGCCTCACGGGTTTCTCGAGTCTTTATGGAAGAGCTCGAAGGACTCCAGCGAAACTCCTTTCTGGCACCTGGAACCGGCATGTCGCGGCGGATTTCGTGGGGTTCGAGTACCATTACGGCGCTGAGAATGAGAGAGGAACAAATCTGGGATTCAGAGATCCCTCCAGAACGACCAAGATCGGTGGCAAGAAGCCCACCGCCTCTGCGTGAGAGAACCATGCTGCCACTTAAGCGGTACAGCGTGCGTTACAGCGTCACAGACATCCAAGAAGAAAGATTGAGTGGTTCGACTGAGGAGACTGGCTACATATTTGGAGGAACCGACCGTCGCAAGAACATGTCGAATCTGCGACTTGCACGTTTCGATGAAAGGAAGGATACATATACGGCTGAGAATGAAACGGAGAAAAAGCCAAGGGATTTAGCAGGTAAACCTCCAGGACCAATGTCGCTGGTGGCCATCCTGAAGACCGTTTGGCCATCCCTGGGGCCTCGCCACCGGCTCGTCCTGTTATTCGGAATTCTCACCTGTATCATCGGTGCCGGAGCAATCCCCACATTCGCATACTGCTTCGCACAACTCCTTGGAGTCATGTGGTCCCCTGGTGACAAACTAGCCGAGGGCAGAAGATGGGCCATCTATCTCTTTGTGGTTGCCATTATCGACGGCGCCTGCACTGGTGGTGGCCGTTACCTGCTGGAGATTGTTGGCCAAGCTTGGATCAACGCCATCCGCGTTCAAGCGCTGAAGAAGATCTTGCGGCAACCCAAGCTGTGGTTTGACCGGTCGCAGAACTCGCCTGGTCGTATCAACGAGTGCCTCGATCGGAACACAGAGGAGATGCGCAACCTCGTCGGTCGGTTCGTCCCCATCGTCATTGTCGTGACTGTCATGACCTCGGTGGCCGTCATATGGGCGCTTGTCGTCTCTTGGAAGCTTACCCTCGTTGCCTTGGCCCTGATGCCTGTCGTTATGGGCGCAGTCAAGGGCTTCTCATTTATCAGCGGCAAGTGGGAGGCAAATTGCAACAAAGGCGCCGAGGATTCGAGCGCTACCCTCACCGAGATCTTTCTCAACATCCGGGTGGTGAGGGCTCTCACTCTGGAAAACTACTTCCGCGACAGGTACACCAAGTCTGTGTTGCAAACATTTCGGCTTGGCTTGCGGAGGGCCGCGTTCACGAGCGGGCCGTATGGGCTTTACCAGTCGCTCAATTATCCTCTGACGGCCTTGGTCTTCTATTACGGTACGGTCCTCCTCGCAAAAGAGAAGGAGATTACGGCCACATCCGTAGTCCAAGTGGTCAACCTACTCCTGTTCAGCATAGGCACAGCCACCGGGTTTCTGAGTGCGATTCCACAAGTCACCATGGCTCAAGCCACAGCTGGACAGATGTTAGCATATGCCAACATGCCAATGAAGCCATCCTTCGAAACCCGCGGCACCCGGACACCCCCAACCCTCCTTCCGGTGCGGTTGCACGAACTTAACTTCTCATACAGAGCGGGCGGCTGTCGTCCAGTGCTGCGAGGTGTGTCCTTTGAGGTTAACCATGGAACTTGCCTAGCCATCGTGGGTCGGTCCGGATGCGGGAAATCGACTGTCATGTCGCTGCTGCTGGGTCTCTACTCGCCATCAGCGCGTTCGGTCCTCAGCACTATTTCGCCTTTGACATTTGCGGGTGTTTCATTCGCCGATATTGACATTGAGCACCTCCGGAGCATGACGGCGTATGTGCCGCAGGCGCCCTTCCTCTTCCCGGCGACGGTTGCAGAAAACATCGCCTACGGTATTGGCGAGAGCTCGCCATTGCGACGCATCGGCAACGTTGTGGCAGCTGCTCAAGCTGCGGGTCTACACGAATTCATCGTGTCGTTACCCGAGGGGTACAACACGTTAGTCGGTGATGGCGGCCAAGCACTCTCGGGCGGGCAAGCGCAGCGCCTGAGCATTGCGCGGGCGCTCGCGCGGAAGCCTTCGTTGTTGGTTCTAGACGAGCCCACAAGCGCGCTGGATGCGGAGAGCTCCGAGGCAATCCGGCAGACGATGCAAGCGCTTGCGGAGGAGGCGAGACAGCGGCGTGCAGGCATGGCCATTGTGGTCGTGACGCACAGTCGAGAGATGATGGCCATCGCGGACCGGATCGTGGTGCTCGAGGACGGGGTCAAGGTGGAAGAGGGCACGTATCACGAGCTACTACAGATGAAGGGACGGTTCGCGGAGCTGGTCAGCGGCGGAGGGTGGGCGGCAGAGCAGAGAAAGGGTGCAGAGAAAGAGGATGTCCCGCGCATTAAAAGCCCGGTTGTCCCGTCGTCGAGGAGCGGAGGAGGTCGTCATGACGATAGTGGGCTCGGAGGCGACGCCGGGGGAAATACCGGGGGAGACCTCGGGCCCGGGTCCAGCGCTGGGTCCGGGGGATGGGGCAGATGAAAGGAAATTCAAGGTTGAAACAGCGGGAGGCGAGCTTTATGGAATCATTTTGGATGAAACTAGTTAGCATTTCCGAGTTCTTGCAATGTCATTTGCTGTGGCGCGTCGAGTCGGACTTCTGATGTAAGTGCTCCGAGTGTGGCGATTAGTGCCCTTGTCACACAGACGCAGCGCTCGCTCGGCGCTCTCCATTCATCCGCTCCAGCAACCAAACTCGTCGTCCTCAGGCCATCAAAGCAGAACCGCAGCCACATAAACGTTCTTGCTACTGACTGACTGACTGACTGACTTGCAGCTTTCTCATTGGGGATTAATCAACGTGCGGCACTCAAAGACGACAAGGATACAGGTCTGGAAACCCAGGGCTCATCGACCCGTCTCCGTTTGGCATCTGCATCCGCATCCTTCTCCCTCACTCCACCCACTCACTCACTCACTCACTCCACCACGCTTATCTCAACCTGTCGGCATCCCCATCTTACACGGCCGTGTCATCAAGCCCGTCCGTCGTCCAAATGCCAGACCAGCCTAAGCCGACGCCGGCCAAGCGGCGCGGTCGACCTCCGTCCAACACGTCCGAGGTTGACGAGGCCACTCTCAAGGTAAAAACCGAGCCAACACCCCGTAAACCCTCATCCTTTGTCTAACACGGTCCAGGCCCGTCGCCAGCGCAACCGCGAGGCGCAGAATGTCTTCCGCAGACGCAGACAGGTCGCCGAGGCGGAGCAGACTAAACGGCTGCGGCGGCTGGAGGAGGTGGTCGAGGAGATGAGCTCCATCTTCATCGGCTTCGTCGACGAGATGCTCGAGACCGAGGTCGTCAACCGGCAGCCCGACCTGGTCGGGAGCTTGCGCCGGTCGGTGTCGCGCATCTTGGCCCTGGCTAATGAAGTCGTTGGGCCAGACGACGCGGAGGATGCGTCGTGTACGCCTGTTGCAGCTCCGGCGAGTTTCGGTGCGCCGATGTCAAATTCCGATTCAGCATCAGCATCATCCTTCGCTCCAACATCAATTCCAGCCCCGGCATCACGTTCAACTCCAGCCTCAACTTCAGCTCTAGCCTCGGCCACCAAACTTCCCGCCATCCCCGAGAACGACACTCCAGGCCACTCGTCGACCTCACCACCCGGCGACTCGTCCACCGCCAGCCTCACCTCCGACGACACCATGGACTACGACCCCTATCTCGCCAACGAAACGGCTCTGCAGTCCTCGCAGACCGCCGTCATCCTCGCCCTCCCAGGACCGCCCGGCCGAACCTCCAACTACGACCACACCAACTTCTCCGAAGAGCCGCCGAACGACTTCATACCCAACGTTCCCACGCAACCACAGTACGGCTCCATGCATCCGCAGATCTACGGCAACGGCTGGGCCCTCACCGGCCACCCCATCATCGACTCTAAGTTCCGGGGCCCCCGCGTGCCGCTGTCTCCCGACTCCTTCGCCTACCGCCTCGCAAAGGCCAGCCTCACCATCGCCTATCTGATCCTCACCAAGTCCCAGTATCCGCCCATGACGCAAACCGAAGAGACTCGCATCTTCGGGTCCAATCTACGTTTTCGCGACAGAGGCGAGCTGTTGATCCGTCTACGATGGCTGCTGGGCCCGGGTAGTGAAGACATGTACCGCGTCGTCGATCTGCCGTATGGACAGCACGGCTCCCAGGTCTTTTCAAGGAACGACTTGAATCCCACCTTCGAGGAGCTCGGCTGGTCTGGCATCTGGAAGCCCCGTCTCCACAACGTCTCGGCTGGATATCTAAGTATCCTAGGCGTCGAGAAGCAGCTGCTCGCCCTCGGCGGCAGAGTCGTCGATTCCGAGACGCTCGAGCTCAACATCGCCGGTCCGTCGTCCATCGACGATCCGCCCGCCGAGGTCCTCTCCGCCCAGCCAGACAGCTGGAGCTTCGTTGACTTCTTCTCTCCCAACCAACTACGGCCACGGCCTAACGTCCTGACAATGCAGCTTAGCATGTCCTTGCTGGTATCAAACCTGGCCCGGAGTGCCGTCTGTCTGTTGCGTGGGCCCGGCTACCCTCGAGATGAGCTAGGCGGAGCCATCCAGGCGTCCATAGTCAAGGTGGCTTAATTGTAACGGACACCTCTCCCGAATTAGGTACAAGAGGAAATGAGAATTATGTTTTCTTATAATTAGCCGGTAACGGGCTGTCACGATGGGAACAGAGCTCAGCATTTTAAAACAAAGCACCACCTGGATCATTGGTATTGTTCCGTGTCTGATGTATCCGTCATTACTTCGTAGTCGTCAGATTAATATATTATATGTAATTCATACCCCAGCTTTTGGGGGTGTCATCCGCTTATTACAATCTTACTTCGGCCCTCTTCATCTCCTTTTTGACCTCAGCAACGACTCCCATTTGAAGCTACTTGCTCGCCGAGTCGGTGGCTGGGGCTGTCGTCGCTGTTGTTGATGGTTTTGATGGGTTTGCGCGTTCCTATGCACCTGGCCCGTCAGGTTTCGCATATGCCTCCTATTTCTATCGCCCACTGCGACAAACCTCATGAACACAACATCCTGGCTCGGTGGCACCGTGCTCTCGGTGGGTTTCCTCAGGATCGGATCGTCCTTCAATGTTCGGGGGTGAAGTTCCAGAGTCGCATCACCACGCTCCCGGCCCAGCCTGGCAGCTTCAACGAGGCCCTTCAAGTCGATTACTCTCGTCTGTCTGTCCGTCTCTTGCTGTCGCAATTTCGCCGAGCTCTCCAGAGCCTCTCTCTGCTCGGCAGTCGTAGTCTCGTCCTGAACACCTGACTCCGGGCTCAAGCCCAAGCTTTGAATAATGTTCTCAACTCTCCCCATCTCCTCCTCCGGCTGGTCCTCGGTGCGCTTCTTGAATCTCTTGGGCACCAGTCGCGAAAAGCACCCTCGGAACGGTCCCGTAGTCTTCTGATATACTATCCGACATCCATCAAACAACATCTGCACTAGACTATCTGGAATTTGTCGGATTAACGCTCCCAGTGGAATTGTCAGAACTCCAAAAAGCATGCTCCAGCCCCATTGCGCACCAGTCAGAGTCCTCGTGTCGAACGCCTCGCCTCCTTTAAAGATGATGATGAATTGTCCAGCCACGGTGATGAGCTGGACCCCGATGAACCACGGGTTTTTCAAGACGCCTTGGTACCAAATGTCCAACTTGTTGTCAACCCGACGACAATTGTGCTGGTTGAAGAACTGCATCCATACGTAGATGTTGAAAACGAACGTCTGCAGTTTCTCCACCTCAAATTCCGTGTCTGGATTGAACAAATCCCAGCCAGCATAGTGCACAACGAAGATCACCGCAAGCTGGTAAATCGCCTGCCCGATGATCATCTTCCACATCGTGATGCTTACGATGGGTGCATTTCGAGATTCAGGCTTTCGCCGGAGGAAATCGGGCGAGGGATTATCGGTAGCCAAACCCAGCGATGCGAAGATGTCCATGATCAGGTTGATCCATAGCAGTTGGACGACTGTGAATATAGCATCGCCAACAAGCTCCGATACAACTGTTATTATGCCGGCAGTTAAGTTGATTGTGAATTGAAACTAGGAAAGCACCATTAGCTCTTGTTTTCAACAAGATTGACGGGGAAGCGGGTGTTCGTGGGTTTACCTGACAGAACTTTTTAACGGCATCGTTAACTGTCCGGCCCCAGGCCAGTGCCTTGACAATAGAGGCAAAATTGTCGTCTAGGAGAATGATGGAGGCAGCCTCTTTGGCCACTTCTGTGCCCTGGATGCCCATAGCAAACCCGACATCCGCAGCCTTCAAAGCCAGGGCATCGTTGGTACCGTCTCCAGTGACGGCCACGGTTTCATTCATGCCCTTCAGATGCGACACCAAGAGTAGTTTGTCCTCGGGACTCGATCGTGCGAGAACTTGCAGGCGAGGAATGACGGCATCCAGCTGCTCCGAGGTCAGGTCTCGGAATGTGGCCCCGTCCATAGCAATACCACCAGCCGTGTAGATGCCGCACTCTGCCGCGATGGCCTTGGCAGTGAGGAAGTTATCCCCGGTGACCATGCGAACAAAGACGCCTGCCGCCTGACACTGCCGCACCGACCCCGCCACTTCGGGGCGCAGCGGATCCCTGATTCCAAAGACGCCAAGAAAGACCAGGCCAGATGCCAACCATTCCAGGTTGAGAGAATCCGGATCATCGTCCGGATCCTCGAATACTTCAGACGCGTCAAAATCACGGAATGCCATGGCTACGGGACGCAGCAGCCTCGAGGCATAGTCCTGAATAGTGTTGTGGAAACTCGCCCGGTCATCATCAGAAAGACGCGCTACAGTTGTTCTGTACGTTGGGTCTGAGACAATAAAGGCACAGTATTCGAAAACGACTTCTGCAGCACCCTTCACCAATAGTCGGTATCTGCCATTGGGAAGCTTGACGAGAGTGGCCATCCACTTGCGGCAGGAGTCAAACGGCAGCATGGTGACAACTGGACAGTTGGCCCTCTCCTCAGTCAAATGATTCATACCCAGATGTTGGCGACTGAATTCCAGCAAGGCCGTTTCTGTACTGGAACCGACGAATTCTGATGACCCAGAATCATCGCTCTCAAAAGCCGTCGAGTTGACAGCGACGATGTCCTTGATCAGGGTCTTAGACTCTGTTGACAACGTCGTCACAAGCTGAGCAGAAGTGTCACACTTGATCGTAGACGCCCGAGACACAGACACATCTAGATCACTAACAGCTAAATCCGTATCGTCAAAGTAGCATTGGAGACCGATGCGACCAGCCACAACAGTCATCTTGTTCTGAGTCAAAGTACCCGTCTTGTCTGAGCACACAGTTGTCGCATTACCCATGATCTCGCAAGAGCGAAGGAGGCGAACAAGGTTGTTGTCCTTCAACATGCGCTTGGTTGCAAAAGCCAGGGCAATGGTGACGTTCAGGGCCAAGCCCTCTGGTACGGTGATTACAACGACAGTGACGGACAAGATGAGCACATGGAGGAAATCCTCCACCTTTTGTGATGGTTCAACGTTGAGATTTCGCAGGTCGACCAAGTAGCGGATGAACAGGATCAGGAAGAAAATAGAACCAGCAACGGCACCAATGATAATGAGCTGCTTTCCAAGTCGTCCCAGTTTCGCCTGCAGCGGAGTCTCTTGGACATCACTCCTCAAGGACGCCAGGACACGCCCGTAGGTGGAATTAGAGCCGACGGCAGTGACGAGATAACTACCAACGCCCCGGGCGATGGTTGTCCCGCTAAGAATAAAGGGGTCGGCCGAGACGGTATGGGAGGATTCGTCTTCGCACGGAACTGTCTTGTGTACGAGGGCGGACTCGCCAGATATAGAAGATTCGTCTACTTGGAGCCAGGACGATTGTACGAGAATACCATCGACAGCAACGACATCACCGGCCTCAACGTGCAAGATGTCACCAACAAGCACATCGTAGACGGAAATGTTCCGAAACCTGCCAGAACGGATAACCGTCACATTCCTCTGGTCCTTGCGCTCGTTGAGCTTCTTGAACTTTTGGTTCTTCTGCCAGTCGGTGGCTGCGCTCGCCAACACGATGACGGCAATAGCGCCAACAATAGTTACGCCATCAACCCATTCGATACGGGACGAATCAACGGAGGGGTCGACGGTCTGGTAAATGCCGATGGCGAGGGAAATTGTAGCGGAGATAGTCAAGAGAATTATGAGCTTGTCGTTGAAGGCGATCCACATGAGCATGAGGAAAGATTTTTGTTTGCGCTGAGGGACGCAGTTCTCGCCAAAGATTCGTTTACGGTCGACGAAGTGGTTGTCGGGAGGCTCACCCAGGCGCAAGCCATGGGGGAGGAGAGTCGGAGGAGTGGACGGAGGCGGGCCATTGGTGACAGTGGGTGGACGTCCAGCATGGCCAGCAGCAACGGCCTCATCGAAGGACACGATTCCATCGATGTTTGTCTCGTCGATGCTGAGGCCGGCCGAGATGTCGGTGCGAAGACCTGCGGCGAGGCCGAGAAGGCTGCCGAAAGCGCGAAGGGCAGGGAGGCTTCTGGCAGTCAAGAGTTGGTGAAGCTGGTTCGGAGAGAAGGCGAAATTGCTGGTGAGGTCGACATTCTCTTCGTGAAAGTCGAGAGCCGGGTCGCCGCGGTTCGGGAGCTGAGACGTTGCGGGGGCATCGCGGTTATCGTAGTCGTTCTCAGTACCATGGCCATTGTGACGTAGATCCGGAGCGGCCGTAATTTCGTCCATCGAAGAAGGCCTTGGACGATGGAAGAGTAACGGCGACACGCGAGGTAAGGCAACCTTGAGTGAAAGAGCCGACGCCGTAGACAAATTGCCAGAGTCGGAGACGAGAGCGAAAGAGAGAAAGAATGTTCACCGTTGCGATGCGCATTGGGGAAGCGCGGCAGTGTGATGGACGGCCTCCATCAAAATCTAGCGCGTGGCCGTCACCAACAGCGACTGACAAGGGACTACTACAGGACGGTCCTCGTCATTTTGGCGGTCCGGCCCCGCTGTGGACGCAATGACTTGGAGCGGCCGCTTCACTGGCGCTTGGCGTCAAACCCGGACAGGTGGTAGTTTTCGCACTGTAGCCTCGTCAGCTTCGAGAGGAATCAACGAGTCTTTCCGGGAAAGCTGATGGGCGTTTGTGAACGTGAGTTTGCGTCCCGTATTCAATCAGTCGTTAGTCCAGATGTAGGTTTTCCTTTGGTCGACGTAGTTACAAGCAGGATTTACCCAGCCTGCAATGTAGCACGTATGCAAAAGTACAGCAGTCTTGAACTTGCCAACGTCCCGGTGGTAAGATGCCAAGAAACTCACTCTTTTGATTGTACACTTCGTCGTCTTGGCGAATGGGGAGAAACTGTGCGTCATTAGGTTGCCAAGATTCGTTTCAGTTGGTTGTCCGTCCTAGACTGTCTTGTTCTATCCGTCATTCGGGGACGCCGAGCCGATATGCCGAGACGACATGGCCCGGCATTTGATGATAGAGAGATGACGAGGGTCATTTATATGAGGCTTGTGGCCGCATGGAAAGATTGAACTCAACTTTCAAGTCAAGGCACAGAGAATTGCTGCGGTTCAAAATAATGCTGCCTGGCTGGTACCTAAACAAATAAGGCATCATTGCTCCTCGTTTCCTTGTAAGGCTTCGTCCTGCCCAGCATCACGGTCGATCCTTGGCACGTGCGCGGAGATGCTAAGAACAACCCAACCTCCAAGTAATTTCGCTTTTCCCATCACAAGATTGTTCCACTCAATTCGGTCCACTTGCAAAGTGCGAATACGCCCGATACGTTACTTCGTTGCTACCATCAAGACACTACAACACACGAAGCGCATCTGTTTTTTTTTTTACCTCGTGTCTCCAACTAACCCGACAGCATATCGAATGAGATTACACAGGGAGCATGGGACAGAATGCAACTCAAAAACAACAGAACGGCTCAGCAAATCACGGGCAACAACATTGATACCCGTAGTCACCAAGCGTGGTTATTGACGCCTAATAAGGAATAATCGAGCAACACGCACACAAAAGACACGTGCAATGCTACCAAAGTGATGGATGTCGCCGAAAATCCGCCGCCATGGCATCGCACAACTCTACTCATATGCTAAAAGTATAACTAGACTGATACAGAAACACGACGATACATAGACACATGGCTGTACCAAAGAATGCACATCACAAAATAACAAGACCCAGCTATTCCTCCCTCCACGTTCTCCTCGCGTGCTCATTGCTCTCTCCAAATACCTACGCGAGATAGCACAAGACATACCATGCTCGACTCAGTGAGTCCTGCCCTTTCGCTAGGTATCGAGGGATCCAAAAACGGCCTTCATTCGTCTGCGAACGCCAATCGCATCGGATCGTTTGTTTCTCTTCCCATGTTTCGGCACCCAACCCAACCGCCCGAGACATTCTTTTCCCAAACCCGTCGTCGGTTAACCCGGGAACTATGCCAGGGCTATAAGTGACACAACAACCCTACAGAAGACACAACGTAAACAGACCCGTTCCCACTCATTCATGACTGATTCCGTCCCGGGGTTGCTTGTCCTAGGTCACGCAAGGAGCGCAATCACATCCCCAGCGGCCTGGGCTGACCATCCACGAGACAAGACAAACTTCGACTCACTTTCAATCACGTCCGTCAGAACTGCTTCGCCTGTTGTGTTGTTCCTATGGCCAACACTCGCCGGGGTTCGCAACGCCATAATCATGTCTGGCCTTGTCCTGCTCCCGGTGTTCCATCCACTGATACAAAAGTTCGAGGCCTCGCTTCGAGTATCCCAAGGCATCTATACTCACAAAGGGTGCCTTTTCTTTGTTTAGCCGCGCAAGTGAGGCCAATTTTGCCCAGCTGGTTTTCTCCTTCAACATAAAACATCAATGTCTTACCGTATACACACCTCAAACATTCTGTTCTTGACGCCACTTCGCCAATACTTCTCAAAGGTGAAATTTCCAAGGTATACAGATCTGTAGTTAGTTACCAATCACGGCTCAGTCAACCCTTCAGAGACTCGAGCTACATTCGAATCTTAGACACATCACTGTCATCCTTGGAATCTACAGGCCTCGAATCTCTCTGCCGCAGATCCACCCGTCTCTTCATCGGCTCCCTTTAGCTCCTAAGTCCGGTGTAGTAGCCGTCTTTGACGACAATCACTTCCGAGATCCCCAGTCAATATCCTCTACCCGTCGCGTCTTCGTCTCCTCCCGCATTCCTCGTGGCTCTCTACTCGACCTGATTCAGTCACACGAGACATTTTATTGCTCCAGTATCATCCAGAGACCAAGGAAAGGGTGCGACAGCTCGGCACGGTGAGTCTTAACTTCCATATTTACCCCTTGCATAGCTCAGTTCGCCAACTCTTTATCACTGTCACCGTCCCTCCCAACATAATTACTCCAGCGACAACCACAAGCAACGTCTTTTTTCTCATCCATCCGTTACTTCACCCTCGTTCTATTCTCGCACTGTCATGTTTCGCGATGCTTCTTACTCTACTCCTGACCCTTGCCCTCTGCGGCCCACTCGTGCCCCGTGTGGTGGCCAGACCATTCTCTGCCAACTTTAGTCGGGAAGACCCGATCGCTCCCAAGGTTATGATTATTTCTATGGTTCGTCCCTTCGCAATCCAAAGCTTCCGCAGTCTTACCAACATGTGAACCAAGTGGTCGCCTGAAGCCCAGGTCTGGCACGACCACCTCCCGAGCTCTGGACTGGGAAACCTGAGCACTGTATCCGTCCACTCGCCTGGCTTCTCAATGCTTTTTCCACATGCCTTCTGTACTGAAGACGCAAGCATTTGCCAGCTCACCCTAGGGGAGGGAGAGATCAACTCGGCAGCAACCCTCATGGCACTTGTCTTGTCTCCCTTCTTCGATATTCGCAAAACGTACTTCCTCGTTACTGGGATTGCAGGAGTTAACCCGCGTTACGGCACATTGGGGACCGCCGCTATAGCTCGATATGCTGTTCAGGTGGCACTACAATACGAAATTGATCCAAGATCCCTCCCATCCGAGTGGTCAACTGGTTACATCGCCTATGGGCGCAGCCAGCCCCACGAGTACCCTATCATGACTTACGGCACCGAAGTGTTTGAACTGAATGCAGAGCTGCAGGGTGTTGCATACAACCTAGCGTCCAAGGCGACCCTAAGGGACGCAGATGGTCCGCGGTCGTATCGGAACCTGTACAAACCCATGGGAGAGTCCTACAAGGTCGCGTCCGAGCCTCCAAGCGTTGTCAAATGCGACACTGCTACGAGTGACGTATACTACTCTGGGAGAAGACTGTCTGAAGCATTTGAAAACACAACCTCATTGTGGACCAATGGGACTGGCATCTACTGCATGAGTGCACAGGAAGACAACGCTGTCCTAGAGGTCTTGATACGGGCTGCAGTTGAGAATTTAGTTGACTTTGGAAGAGTTATGGTTCTTCGCACTGGTAAGGCTTGCGTCCGCTGTTCTGTCTTTTACGAAATTATCACATTACTGACATCGCCGTCAAGGTTCCAACTTCGACCGTCCTCCTCCAGATCGCTCCGACCTAGACCACTTGACCGACACCCAACAAAACGGCTTCGCCATCGCCAATGAGAACATTTTTCTTGCGGGCTCTGAGATTGTCAAAGGCATCATAGAAGACTGGGACTGCACCTTTGAAGACGGCGTCCCCACCGACAACTACATCGGCGACATCTTCGGTAGCCTTGGTGGCAAGCCAGACTTTGGGTTTGGCAGCATCACCGATGAGCAGCCTCTAGCGCCTGGGGGTGTTAATGCAGACTTAGCTGCACGGGAGATGAATAGGCGGAAGCTGTTCATGGGTAAGTCGCCAAAGAAGCTCTAATTGGCGATCGCGTTGGGCACGAGCTTGGATTTCTATGATCACGCTTTTTGGAACAAGCGGGTTTTTTTGCCAGTGACAATTCAGATTTGTGTCTGCTTATGTAGCGACTACAAAGCCAGTTGGTTGTAAGGATGCAGATGTTACAATTTCGTAATGACACAACTCTATCAAAGCGCTTCATGCAGATCGATGGCAACGAATACTACCGGAATCTCCTTTAACGCTTCGACAACCTCGTAAATAAGATAAGAAGTCTCGTGATTCAGATAGCTCAGTAGCCTTGCGTACGGCATAATGTTATCTTGCTCTGACATACGTTGTCGGCTGTATCTCGGTGAAGGTCTTAAACCGTCATGAAATCTACGAGCGAGAGAGCAGATTGTATTCTTTTTGATGTAGATGCTATACTCTACAGAAATTCAACCCATCGAAGGTCCAAACTTTTTTAGAATGTTTCCGTAGATAAGTAGGCTGTCTTCCTATACGAATTCTTGGCTCAAAACATGTTGTATCATCTTGTTTCAGCTCGACTTAAACTGAAGAATGGCTTTCTTCCACCTGGATCAACTCACACACGAGTTGAGGGACCTTTTAGGGGGGTAGACTAGGGTGTGAAAAGGTTCATTATTACGTTGTGGTTTCCGTCATCGCCAATAGGGTAAACCTTCATGCTCACTTGTTGCACAGAGGACTTTCCGTTCTGAGGCCATCCAGAGAACAAAGAAGTGAAAGGCCAGTAGTATCAGACTTGTTCCCAGGCCCCAAGCATGAGCACCGGAAGAAATGAGTCTCCTATGGTCCTGTCCGGTCATCGAAGGATGCCTAGTGAGTTGCGGCAAACCAAGATCCAAAGCGGCCGCGGCTACTAAGGGAATGCCGACCTGGGAATTGATGATAAATGGCCAGCACGGGCGGGTCAATGAGACCACCTTGGCAAGGAAGAGTGTCAAGCGCCCGACGTAGCTCAGTAATGGGAGATGTGGCCCTGAGATCGCCATTACACGATACAGAAATCCACTGAGCCTGTTCCGTAAGACACTCGATTGGTAATTGGGGGGGGGCATCAGTAACGGAGGGCTGAACGCCCTTTCAGGCGCTTCGGGTTGCTCATGGAGGTCGTTGGCGGCATCAGGACTACGGACTCCCTCTTGGCTGCGGGATATCACCATCGAATGGGTGTGACGATGACGGGAGACGACAGTGTGACTTTGTTCCTGGTGGTTACTTCGTGCGCCGGTGGACGGTGAGGGATCTGTCTCTGAGGGTCTAGACCATTGGTCTAGCGCCTGGAACTTGTCTGGGGATTTAGGGCGCTGTCGTTGTCGCGAACCTGCGAAACAGTAAGAGCAAAGCTTGCCATGACATCAACGATAGGATACTTACCTGCGACCGGAGTGCTAGGTACTGCAGGAGAGTCCAGATTTTGGACTCGATTTCCGTTGATGCTGAGCGCCGGGACCGGGGGATGTTCCTCCCTCGTGTCAAAACTCAACGATTCACCTCTCATTGCCTTGAGCACCTCGTTGGCACTCGGGCGTTCAACGGGGTTCAAGGACAGCAACCTCTTCAACAGCTGGTAAAGCTTCGAGGGAAGATCGGGGCGTAGTCTCCGTTCATCCTGAAAGCCCTGCCAGTGAGTAATCTCATCTCTGAGTTCGTCTACATCCTCAAGCTCTTCCTGGAGGGCATTGGCATTTTGATAGGGCAATCTCCCAAAGCACATAAAATATAGAATCATGCCCAGTGAAAACACATCCGACTTGGTGGTGAAGTTGCCGTAACGTCCCGGGACTTCCATCTTAAGAACCTCGGGAGCGCAGTAAGAAATCGTACCTGTGGTGCCTGATGACTTGCGAACCGTGTTCTCAGGCTGGACTTCACCGAAATCGCTGATGAGACAGACCAGTCTTCCGCCTTCGCGGTGTAGAAGGCAGTTGCTCGGCTTCAGGTCGCGATGGATGTAGTTCGCAGCATGCAGGTAGGCGACACCAGAGGTGATGTCCTTGAAGAGTGAATAGATTTCATCAAAGGACAGTTGGCGGTTGCCGGAAAACAAGTCTGCCGGGGGGTCCAACTGGCCCTTCGACCTCCGACGCATCTGGGCCTTGAGTTCTTCTTTCGTCGCCTCTCTCGGCGCGCCACCAAGGATGTATTGGTGAAGATCGCCGCCATTGCAGTATTGTTGTAGGATGAATGCGCATGCCACGCTGGGGCCGAAGCGGGTCAGCCTGACGTCTTCCAACCAGACATGGCGGTACGAGACCAGATTCGGGTGTGACAGCTTGGCAAGCAGCTCGACCTCAATAAGGACCTTTTCTAACCAAGCGTGGTCATCACCCACGGGGACTCGTTTGCAGGCGAACTGGCCCAGAGCGCAGCCGTCGATTTCGTGGCGTACCAGGAGGACGACACCCTTTCCACCCTTCCCGAGGATTCTCTCCTCGACAAAAAACGTATTGAAGTAGTCGGGACTGAAGGCGTCCCGGCGGATCTTACTGCCTGTAGTCGGTGCGACGCCAGGGGTGCTAGATACGAACTCGGCAGTGCCGTCCCGGATCTCGGGGGCAGGGGACGACGCTTGACGGCCAGAACTGCTGGGATCTGCAAGGGCGGGTGCGAAAAGCCTCTGTATGGGACTGGGGGGCGTGTTATCGGGAGGGGAGTGGGCGTTGGCGGCACGGAGCATGCGGAAGTAGTCGGGGTCGACGTAGGATTCATGGCGGGCACCGAAGGAGCGGTCATAGGGCCGGTCGGGGGAGGATGGCCGGCGGCCGGTGGTAAGCGGCTGGTGGCATGTGGGACATTCTGAGAGGCCTCGGATCTCGAGTCGGTGGGAGGTCGAGTCGCGGACGACGATGGCGTTGTGGTGACGTCTGCGAGTGGTGTGAGCATCAAGATGCGAGGAGTGGGATGATGGGAGATGAGAGATGGAAGCCGGATGACGTACAGGACGATCTCGCGGCCTTCGTGAGGCTGGTAGGGAATCAGCGACATAATGTTGGAGCAGCGGCTGGGGCATCGATCTCAGATGCCGACGCAGTCGTCATGGTGCGCGCGGGGGAAGGAGATAGGTCGACGATTTGAAGGTGTTGATGTGTTGGATCGATGTATGGACGGTTTTGTGGAGGTGGGAGAGACAAGAGAGTATTGGAGGAACCGAGGAGCGAGAAGCTGTAGGTAATAATTGGCAGCTGGTGCGTGATACACCCAGTAACGTGCCAGCTGTGAGTCGACGTCACGCAACTGGAGGATCTACAAATACGATTATTATTGGCGTACCAATGAGCACATAAATATAGTAACGAGATAGACGAGATCGACTTAGTTTAGAAACTCGAGAGTCGCTCAGCAAGACGTGCACCTACATTTTGCATCTCAGTGATTTATTAGGCTTCCCGAGACACGCAAGCGATGGCACCCTTTGCATCCATTTGCGTCTCCACCAGGATGCTTCCATCAACCGCTCAACTTCCCTTCCGCTCTAACCATTTATTCAATTCTTGCGTCACATTTCAATTACTTCCCAAGTTTGTCGAATCATTCAATTTACAAGTGCCTTAAAACTTATCAATAGGTGGTGTGTTGACCACCAGCCCAAGTTTTCCCACCACTCTCCAGGGTAGGGGCTTCGTAGGAGCACGAATTAGTAGTAGCTCCTTCCTAGGTCGCCTAGATGATTAATTAGCGTACTGATCCCAGGTGTTCATTCAAACCTCTCCAAGTCACCGTCACACTCACGACACTGCTATCTACTAAGATCATGGCCGACCTCCGCCAGGCTTGCGACCGTTGCCATGACAAGAAGCTGAGATGTCAAAAGCAGCTAGGATATCCTACCTGTAACCGCTGCGCAAGGGCTGATGTTGATTGTATCTTCAGCCCTCCCACCCGATCTCTTCGAAGCGGCCTTGTGGAGAGCGGCGAACAGCAACACCCCGAAGCCGCGGCTTTCGACTGGTCTTCTCTACTGGAATTTGACCAGCTTTCCAATGGAATTCCCCATAACTACATAAATCAAAACCTCAACCCCCTCGTCATCACGCCACCTGTGAGCGACAACGCCGACACGCCTTCCTCGAGCAAGATATCCGAGTTGGCACAAATCATGGCCGCGCTTGATCGTATCCACCGCGACTTCCCAGCCTCTCCTATCCACAGACACATGTCCATCGAAGCGATGAAGGAATACTCAAGTTCTGCTGCCACCCGCTTCCACCTGCAGTCTACCGTTGAGCTCCTCTTACAGCAGGGACAGCAGCTCGCCGTGCTTTACCCCCATGTCATCAAACAAACGAACTCTGGTGTCAACAGACCGCCGGAAGACGACTTGTGCACATTCTCTGACTGTATGCATCACCTACGCCAATCCCTAAGGCCCAGGCCGCCACCCATTGTGGACCTCTCCCTCTTCAATCTTCTGATCGCCTGTCACTTGCGACTGATCGACATATTTGACAATATGATGGACCATTCGCGTGTCTGCGTCCATGCCTTCTCAACTTTGCCCAAAGACAAGGAGCCCAATTTTGATATTCCTGAGATTCGAATCGGCTCATTCGTGGCTCCGAAAGACTCTTCTGCTTCCATTGTGATTACCATGCTGGTGGAGCTTCAATCTTCACTCGAAACCAGAGGTCAAGAGCTATCCAAATCAGTGAAACTTGCAGCCGGAGAAACCTCTCCCCAGTCCCAGATCCTTGCCTTGCAATGCGACGCCTTGAGCCAACGCGCGACAGAGACGCTGGCCGATATGAGGGACCTCAGGGCAACATTATTCAGTTCCGGGATTATGGGTTGAATTTACATGGATTGTTCGACTTGCAGTTTTTCCATGAAGAGCTGCACCACGAACTGTATGTCAAGAAGTTCGTCAGCTGCCAACTGAGCAAATGTGTCTGGCATCAGAGGCAATGCATCAGGCATCGCTCACTTCGATGCTTTATAGTGCTGACGCGGCAATTCTTTCACCAACAAAGTGTCTGTTCTTATGTTGCTTTGAAAAGCAATTGTAGCAGCTCAACAACTCAAGGTTACTATTAATAAAGTATCATTGAGTTCCTTGTCAGCGCAGGAAACCAGCCATGTCTTGTCAACGGGAAACGAACCCTTAACAACAGGCTCTTGCCCTAAAACAACCAGCCCTATCCGATCTCTACTGGAGATCGATAGGCCACACCGGTATCTTTGTTAATCTCGGTAACCTATCCCCCCATCCCAATGCTCCGTCATCTGCGGACATGGGATTTGGCCGAACGCTAGCAGCAGTCGACTCACGGTCTCTCACCTTTTAGCCTACTTCGGATTATCCCTCGATCTGGGCAGCCATTAACTTAGACGAGGAGAACATGGAGAGGGGATGTGTGCCGACTTCCGGGCCACGGCCATTAGCGGGGAATTGTGGCCGGCGTTGAGCAGTCCGTCGGCCGAGACGATCCAATGCCTAAAATCGCGGAGACCAGGGTCCATGCCACCCCAGACCCCCATTGTTGGATTTCCCCGGCGCTCCTGGACGCTTCTTGACCCTCCATGAAGCCATGTAACCGCATGGTGGAGTGCTCTGGGACCAATCAAGGCAGATGGAACCGAACATCTCTGATTCTTGTTGGATTATCGGAACCGGGGCTCTTCGGTTACAACTTTGCAGCCTGCAGGACAGGTGAGGTGAGTGCGGTGTGTCTACCCTTCTCCACCACAGCCCAAACACGGCAAGGAGGGTCAGATCCACGGAATCTTTGATGACTCCGAAGGGACTCTTGATAACGAGGAATGCTAGAGAAAAGACATGGACCCAAGGCAGGGGAACAACGGACGCGAAGCATCCAGCAGGGGGGACGGAGATTGGGACACCGACACCGAGGGCCGTGGTGTTGGATCCGGTCGGATGAAGCAACGAACTGTCCGGGCCTTGAAGGGCGACAATGTTCATTTTCTCTCCCTCTCACTCTTCCTTTCTCTCCGTCTCCGTCTCACCATTCTTGGGGTTTCGCCTTTCAAGTCTTTGTCTCGCCATCTCAGCTGCGCTTCTCATCGCATGTTCCGTTATGCGTTGCCCATCAGCAAACTAGACTATCTGACGAACAATCGACCCGACTACAGTACTTGTATCAGCTCGCCCGCCAAGACGGACGTCAATACCAAAAGGCCACGAAAAGGGCACCCACCCAACTGTACCAGGTCGTGCCGCGGTTGTGCGTAAGTCACTCCAGGAAACCTTACAAGGACCTGACTCTTGGGTCGTTTTGATCCGATCTATTCTCCTCCCCCTCTCTGGGCATTATTCCTCTCGTCCCTTCATCGTGTTACCATCATTCATCCCCTTTTACCTTGGTGTCTCCATGAACTGACGGCGGAATCCCCCGCTTCTTAGTGAGAAACTTAGTAGGCCATCAGTTAGTATTTCAGTGGATCGCATCCCCGGACCCGCTGTAAACCGCCTTACTGCAGGGCAAACACACGGCCGAACCACTGAAACCAAGCCCGAGTCTCCACATTGGTTCTGGGGAACGCGTTTTTAGTCGATCAAGCTTAACTGGGAAGCCTTTTCCGCATAGGTACGTACTCACCAACGTTTGTCTGCACCTAACCTCGGAACCACCGATTACAGCAATTGAATGTTTGAGTCGCTGGGACCTCACGTCCTCCACCAAGTGTTACTTGTGCCTAGTCAATATACTAGTTACAGTGGCGAGTCATTTATATCAGATTTGCACAGATGGTGGGAGGATAGGATGACGACGGACATGAAACTAATCCGCAACCTTCTCGATGATAGGCGACTAAAACGACCGAAATGACCCACGACCATACTGATTCGCATGGTCACCATGATGAACCGACAACAACATCTCATAGCCTAAGAAGAGAGCCCACCCGGGAGGAGAAGACGCGGGAAGCCATCGATGAGGGCCACGACGCCGACATTCCCAGCAACATCGGCTTCATTCTGACCGAGTCTGGAAAACGTCAGCGACGAGCCAGCATTGTCAGCAGTAGACGTGCAAGGAGAAACAGCAGCGTCGCCGGTGATCTGGAAAGGGTGCATGGAGAGCTGGAAAAAAGTAGAAGCAAAGAAATTCACGACCTGGAGAAACGAGCCAGCGGAGAAGGGAATCGAGACGACGACGAAGATGAAGACGAGGACGGTGACGTGACTTCGAGCCAGGACAGCGACATCGTTTGGTGGGATAGCGACGATGACCCTGAAAACCCTTACAACTGGGCTCGTTGGAGAAAGGTCCTCAACTGCGTTCTTGTCAGTTCTTTGACCTTTGTCACGCCGCTGGCATCGTGTAAGTGTGCTTTGTCTTTGTTCTCATATGCAGTCGGCCCTTTAGCCGGGTGGTGAACATAACCTTGAACTGAGCTTAGATGCCAACTTGTACTTCTTCCCACAGCCATGTTCGCCCCCGGTGTCCCGGAACTGATGGTCGAGTTTGAAAGTCGGAGCACTTCTCTCGCCTCGTTCTGTGTTTCAGTCTACGTCCTGGGTTTCGCTGCCGGACCCATGATATTTGCTCCCTTGTCTGAGCTCTATGGGCGCTTGGTTATCTACCATGGGTGCAATGTTGGCTTTATCGGTAAGCCCCCCACAGTCGGGCGACCTCTTTTCGAAACCTAGCACTGACCTCCCATTCCCGAAGTTTTCCTCATTGCGTGTGCCAAAGCCCCATCACTCAATGCCCTTATCGCATTCCGCTTCCTCAGCGGCGTTTTCGGCTCTGCTCCCATCACCAACGGCGGAGGCACCATCGCCGATATGATCGTCCAGGAGAAACGTGGCGCCGCTATGGCTAGTTTCGCTATCGGTCCTCTCCTTGGCCCTATTATTGGCCCGGTTGTTGGCGGCATCGTTGCCGACAAATTGGGCTGGCGCTGGGTCTTTTGGATTCTCACTGTCATCTCCGGGACGCTCTCAATTGTCTTCTTGATATTCTCCGGCGAGTCGTACGCCCCTGTGATCCTGCAGAAAAAGACAGAGAGACTCCAGATAGAGACAGGAAACCCCAATCTGCGTTCTAAGCTCGATGCCGGCCTGAGCCCGTCCGACTATTTCAAGCGTGGCATTCTACGTCCCTTCAAGATGCTTATATTCTCCCCTATCTGCATTATCTGTGGTCTCTACGTCGGCCTGGCTTACGCCTACTTATACCTCATGTTCACTAGCCTCACACCTCTATTCATGCGCATCTATGGCTTCAACACTATCAACGCGGGCTTGACTTTCCTCGGCCTCGGCGTGGGTAGCATGATCGGCGTTGTTTACTTTTCCATCTCTAGTGATCGACACGTTAAGAAGATGGCTGCCAGGGAAAAGGAGCGTGAGGCTGCAGCTTCACAAGTCGATGGGGGAGAGGCTGGAGGTGCTACCGGCAACGACGCGGCCTCGGCTGTGACTGTTAGCGGCATGAAGCCTGAGTATAGACTGCCCCCTCTGAGGTTTGGTGCCATCTTGCTTCCGGCTGGGCTGTTCATATACGGCTGGACAGCCGAGTACAAGGTGCATTGGATTGCGCCCATCATCGGGACTTCCGTCATGGGCGTCGGGAATCTCATCATCTTCATGGTTTGTTCTCGTTTACGGCCCTATTTGGTGTTAACCCTTGCTAACAGATAATGTTCACAGTCACTTCAGATGTACCTTGTTGACAGCTTCACCGTCTATGCTGCCTCAGCTTTGGCTGCCAATGCGGTCATGAGGTCCATCGCGGGCGCCGTCCTACCGCTGGCTGGTATCCCCATGTATGATAAGCTCGGCATGGGTTGGGGGAATAGCTTGCTTGGATTCATCGCAGCTGCCTTGCTCCCGGCTCCGTGGCTCTTTATGAAGTATGGTGAGTATCTGAGAAAAAGGTTTGAGATTAAGGATCTGTAGGAAAAAGACGAGTGTGGCTGTACATGGTTGTGAGTGTCTTTGTTGGCGTTTCTGGCTCAATGCGTGTTCTACGGATCAAGAAAACTGGTGCAGGGATTTGGAGAACAGAAGTGTAGAACAGGAGCTACAGGCGGACAGAAACGCATTAGTTACAGGGATTTATGCAAATTATTCAGCAAGGAAATAACGGTCCAGAGGTAAATCCTCACGGTTACAAAGAGAGGCAAGACACGAGATGGGGTTTCAGTTACTTTATTTTGTTTACGTTTCTCTACAAACTCGAATGCGTACTAGATACTAAATGGTATCACCGACACACCCTTCAGATCTAAAGCCTCCAATGAGGGAAAGAGACAACCTAAACCCGCTCTGAATGTGCGTATCCTAGGCATGGAATAGTCAGTAACGATTGTCTCTACGTTCAGGAAAGATCTTGTAAAACAGACGGCAGAGGACACCGTGCCTCTTCTGACCGTCGGGGTCATAGCCGTCATCGTACTCCGTGACCAAGTCATAGCACCCGGATTTCTAATCCTTTTTGTGCTTCGAAAACTTGGGCCAGGGCTTTTGAGTCGATTTGACCCGTACTGGCTGCGACCGTGTCATCCACTGAGCAATGCAATCCATGCACATCGCCTTTACTTTCTCAGATAGGGTCGGATGAGCTGTGTTGACTGACTGATCGCAAGGGACCTTGTTGTAGTGGGCAGCTTGGCAGGGAATGACGATAATACCGCCCTCGTAGGCACGGAGGTTCGGGTCATCATCGAGCTTGAAGTCCGACATGAGGCGTGGCTTTATGCATTCGCAGCCGAACGTGATACAAGGCTGTACACACATGATTTCTGTCTGAAGAGGGCATATATATTTGGGAGAATGGAGAAAGATGGAAAGTACCTGTTGATGTGCTGCGATGTATTGCGTTGCGTTGAGTTAGCGTGAGGAGGTTGCTTGAGACGAGTTTGAGAAACAAAAGAGTTTGGAGAGAAATGATGCCTTATTTATACTTTTCTCGGTACCACCGCTGCTAAAACGTGTCCTGGAGAATATAGAGGCATGTGCTTGAGGTCATAGAACGTGTGTGAAGTTCAGTTGTAACAGAGGGGCGTTCTAGACACCAGGCG
Organism: Neonectria faginata; assembly: GCA_030864175.1. Lineage (NCBI taxonomy): Eukaryota > Fungi > Ascomycota > Sordariomycetes > Hypocreales > Nectriaceae > Neonectria > Neonectria faginata. The sequence continues at coordinate 2,235,784 of JAULBG010000006.1, read as the reverse complement.
GCGAGTTATTGAGATTATAGAACGAGCGGAGGTTCACCAATCACACCTGAGAGTTCTTGAGTATATATGAGAAAGCTCGTGGGATTGTGAGAACAGTAGGAGCGCTGGGTCCATGTTCGGTCGTTACGGAGAGGTATGTTCTAAATGTTGAGTGTGACACCTGGACCCGTGTAGGTGTGCGGTGAATGTCAGACTGAAGTCTAGGACATGGAATGAGTTCTCTAACATTGACATATTCTAACTGGATACTTTCTAGTCGTCTCGAACAGCAAGGCTGGCAAGAGAGAAGGAAAGATAGAATAGTCTCTGAAGACTTAGTGGGTGTGACAGATGTAACAGAGAGACAGTCTAGTGTTTGAGAGTCAGAAAGACGTTACTATTCAACATCCCAACTCTAATATCCAGAGACTAGTATTTTTCACAAAGGATACTTCGCACAGCAATTCCCAAGCACGTACCGATGACTTGCAGGCACAAACCCCCCAAGTCCCCTCGAAGCGAGCAAATGGCAAACACCCAACATCTCAGGGCGACGAGCCGACAGTGATGTCGCCGTCACCCCAGATGGTGTCCAAAACATTCCAAAATCCCCAGCTTCGAGACCATCTCGCTTAGATCTCCGCACTTGCCTTGTACGATTCCCCCCCTTTCATCCATCAAAGCTGCGGGTACTCTCTGCCGCGGCTGACCTAGCCTATGTCCTTCTCCGGTCGTCCGTTGAGCTGTGTGTTTTTGTCTTCTTTTCTCTTTCAAGACGTGCTAAAAACAGGTGGTCTGATTAGGAACACGTCAGATTATCTATTTCAAACTTGTGGCTGTCCTGTTCAGCTCTGCCGCGGGAAGGCCCGTGAGAGCCATGACAAGGCCCGTGAAGATACGTGCCCGTGTTCCCAGATCGCCCCATCTCGTCTCATCTAGTCATCATGCCACGATCCACGATTCTCGAGGCCTCTCTAATCTCTCTTCAATTTGGTTTGTGTATCTTTCGATGTCTCCCATTTTATCATCAGGTTCCTTGTCCACCCATCATACCATGGATCCACACAGCTAAAGAACCCTCATCCATCGTCTATTCGCGAGGGGAGGGACTGGAGCCTCTCTGAATATCATAAAGAGCAAGCCTCCTGCATGCATTTGTCCTATCTCCCGGGAGTCCTTCCGGCTGTCCGGTAGGTACGTGTGCATCATCCTTGCTGGCGTTATACTATGAGGAGCTATGCTACATGCTCAAAGACCGACCATCTTGAATGGGCTACGCAGGTGCATAAACATCTATCCGGACGCTTCCGTACTGTTTGCATATATCATGTTCGTTTTGATCCGAGCCCTCTCACTCATACTAACCTTCGGCCGGCCCATCTGAGGTCTCATGGATTGGATCGTCGCCGTCACAAGGAGCACACCTATCGTAGGCAAAATGTATACTATTCAGTTGATACGAGTCTGTTTCCCTCCTAGCTCAATCGTACCGTCGTGATTGAGACTTCGAAAACCCAGTACCTAACCCTGAAGTAACCCGTAATCCTTGTCTATCATTACTTGTGTATTAAGAAACCATTTCCCTGTCTTTCTCTGTTCAGGAGGCCTTGGCCCGTTTACAGCTGCCCAATGCCCAAGTGCTCGGGATCAGCCTTGACAATACGTAGGGTGTTGGTGTTGCCCATGCCACCCTTCCATCCCTGGACAACCACGACGGTGTCGCCAGCAGTGAGAACCTTCAGGCGCAGAGCGTTGTTGACAGCCCACTTGATGCGCTTGTCAACGTCCTCCTGCCAGTTGACCTGGGAGAAGTCGGGCTTGGCCTCGGGGAACTCGAAGGGGTACACGCCACGGTACAAGTGACCGAATCGAGACGTCGTCGCGTTTCGAGTCACCATGAAGATGGGGCACACGGGTCGGTACTTGGACAGCATGCGAGCCGACTCACCCGACGTAGACAGGACGATGATGCCACCAGCACCAAGATCGAGCGACGCACGCACAGCAGCCATGGCACAAGACTCAACCGTGCTGACGGGGCGCTTGACCAGGGTGCACATCTCCTCGAAGTGAGAAACGTAGGGGATGGTGTTCTCGGCCTTGAGGCAGGCCTCGTGCATCTCGTGGACGGCCTCGGCAGGGTAGCTACCCTTGGCCGTCTCGCCTGAAAGCATGACACAGTCGGCACCATCAGTGATGGCGTTACCGACATCGCTGATCTCGGCACGGGTGGGGCGGGGGTTCTTGATCATGGACTCGAGCATCTGGGTAGCGCAAATGACGGGCTTGCCGGCCAGGTTGCACATGGCGATGAGCTTCTTCTGGGCGGCGAACACCTCGGCGGCAGGAATCTCAATACCGAGATCGCCACGGGCCACCATGACACCGTCAGTCTCCTCAAGGATCTCCTTGAAGTTGTTGAGACCCTGTCGGTTCTCGATCTTGGCAATGATCTGGATCTGCTTGCCATCTTCACCGAGAACATCACGGATGTCTCGGATGTCCTGGGCTCGGCGGATGAAAGAGGCGAAAACCATGTCAACCTTGTTCTCGACACCGAACCTGAGATCGGCCTTGTCCTTCTCGGACAGGGCGGGTAGGTCGACATCGGTGTTGGGCAGGTTGACACCCTTCTTGGAGGAGATGAAGCCGTTGTTTCGGGCCTGGACTTCAACGGTCTGGTCGTCCTTGATGCTTAGGACATCAAAGGCAAGGACACCGTCGTCGACGTAGATGACACGACCGGGCTCAATGACCTTGGTGATGTTCTTGTAGTCGACGTACCTGCGTGGGGTAATTGTTCGTTAGCGAGGAGGGGCTTATCGGGGGCGAGAGGATGTACGGGGTCGTGCAACTAACATGTTCTCGGTGCCACACGAAGTGGCGTAGGCCTCATCGGTGGTAATGTTCATGATGGTACCGACAGAGATGGGAATATCTTCATCGTTGGGGGTGTTTCCAGTTCGGATCTCCGGGCCCTTGGTGTCAAGGGCAATGGCGACATGGCGACCGGGCTGGGCCTCGACGGCGGCGCGGGCGTTGTCAATGACAGACTTGTGGTACTCGTACGATCCGTGGGAGAAGTTCATGCGAACAACGTTGAGACCGGCATCACGTAGACGGTTGATGGCCTCGACCGAGTTGGTCTTGGGACCAATGGTGCAAATGATGGAGGAGCGGCGGTAGTTTCGCGAGGGTCGGTAGGCGGTGTTGAGGGAGGCAAGCCATGAGATCTTACCGCCGAACTCGAGGTGGTCCTGGGTGGTGGCGGTCATGATGCTCTGAGCACGCTTGTGAGAAGGTCTAGACATGATGGGGGAGTGATTAGTAGGTGAATCTTGGGCGGGGTGATTTCAGTTGGCGGGGTCGTTATCAGCAGAGGAGCTGAGGATGGAAGGATAAAAGAAGGGGATTGTCGAGAGGGAGTGGGAAATGCAATTGATATATATTGGATAACTGCTGCAAGGCGAGCAGTGGCCAAGTGTAAGGCTTGAGCGGAAGACGCAAAAGCAATGCAAGCCCCGGGGGCAACCAGTAGGGACATGGGTGGACCATCGCGCGGCATGATGAGGCGCCATGGGTGTGATGTGATGTGACGTGGTGGGAAGAGATGCGGTGGGTATTTTTGGGGGGGTGCGGCGGGTAGGGAGGAGTGCGAGCTGCTTCTGAGCTTGAACGCTGATGCTTGTGCGCAGGCGAACGACGACAACTGACAAGACGACAAGCCGCTGACGGGATACCAGGCGAACAGCCAGGAAAGACAAAACACGAGGAGCAGCCGAAATCAAAGGGCAGAGCCAGTGACGCCGGAGGAAGCCAAAAACCAAGACTTTCTTGCACAGGCACCACGCCGAGTCCACGGCCGGGGCCACAGTCAGAAAGTCGGGTCGCTCGCTCGCGGCGCCAAAGACACGCCATCTCTGAGTCGATGCAGGGCACAGGTAACTTACAGGAGTCTGTTTCGTTGTACGAGTGGCACACCGTACGATGTAATAAAAGGCGGACGAGGTGGTCAGAGGCGGTGCGGAACGTGCGCTCCCTGGAACAAATCCGAGGCGACAACGGAGGGTGGATGTGGCGATACGTAGCAACGATACTCAGGAGGCAAGAGCAAAAAGAGGCTCAAGTGAGGATCAGGAGGTAAGTAAGAGAGGAAAGATAGTAGGCGGCGATGGATGTGGAGGAGAATGGAAGATGAAGAGGGATGAGTTGGAGAAAAAAGCTTGGTGGTTGTGGTGGTGATGGGCAAGATAAAAAAGGCCAAGCAAGAGGCAGCCTCCCTCGCAGCTGCTCGCACCTCCCCTCACCTCCCCTCCCCTCCCCTCGTTTTTTTCACAGACTACGCCGACTACGTACCTACTTGGATGGGGAAGGTAGCGGCTACCTACCTGCCTTGCCATCACAAAAGTATCCAGTATCCTTGATGTGGATGGGGCATTTGGGGACTCGGGGACGCACATAACGGTAGCACGCACGGAGATTTGCTAGTCCGCCTCCTCCGGGCTCGGGAGGCTCCCCATCCTTTTCATAGGTATTCAACGGAGCAGAACGCCCAGACAACCAGAGTGTGTTCCGTCCTCACACGGGCTGACGGTTTGATCCAATGAGTTGGGTACTCAGACGGTTGGTGCTACCGTGGCTTCCTCCTAATAATGTCAGCCCCCGCTCTTCCATGCCAGTTGATGCTCTCATCAGAGACTCTTTTCATGCAGCCAGCCAACCTGCCTTGTGTTCAGAAGGGGTTTTTTTTTGTCAAGCCTTCCGTTCTTCCCCCTCTCTGTCCCCTCGTCCCTTGTTCCCCGTCTTCGCTCCCGCAGTCCTCCCAGACGAGAGGAAGCTAAGCGCTGTGATAAAACATCAGCGCCTCCAACTACCATCTCAAGCCCTCAAGTTCGTAATCGCAGTAGTATGTAATAGGTAATGAATGGAGAGGTCAAGGGAGTCCCAGCTAGCTAGAAGCTACAACCGTAGTCTAGGTAGTCTGTAACTAATCCATAGAGCCCGCCGTGAAGCTCCCCCCTCTACCAAGCTGGGTAGCTCTTCTCTCCCCCCACCCCCCACTATGACTGCAACTGGTGCAGCATTAGCCCGTAACTGCATGTGCCCTTGTTTTCCAGTTGGGGCCTCTGGGTTATTTCTCCCGCAGCGAGGCAGCCACTTCGGCGCGGAATGCCCCAATGAATGCGGCCGCCCCAGTGCTTCTGGCGCTACTGCACCAGCCGCCAGTAGCTGCATCTTTTCTCCTCTACCGGCGAACCACTGTGCAGTTCAGTGTTTTTTCTTCTTCCTCATCCAATGTCCAGGGTGGGTGCGGGGATGCCGATGTCAATCCAATCCATGCCACCGCGTACAGAGAATGCACACCATTCATTGCCCAGTGCCCACCGCTGCCCACCGCCTGCTCTGTCTCCTCGTCCTCGTGTCTCGTGTCTCGATGACAAGTCCGCGTTGGCTGCCGCGACTGGCTCCCCTCTTATCGGTTCGTCCGTCATTGTCTGGTCTGACTAAACGCCCGGGTACCTTGCTTCCAAGGTTCCACGGCTTCCTGGAACCAACGACTGGTAACACGCGCACTCAGGGGGGCGCATTACACCTAAACGCAATGCGCCGCCGTGTTTGATCAAGGCATGGCATGCACCTCTCTGCCCCGCCCGCCTTAGTCTGCCCAAGGACCGACTGGGGTGGATCCAATCATTCCCCCAGACACATATCGTGCCGCCGAGTCGCTAACATGGTTGGGGGGTTTGTTTGACAGTTGGCTAGGTGTAAGAGGAGGATTAGTAGTCCTACGTAGTAGATGCCGCACTTTACAGAGCCCTTAATTACCAACGTTATCGGCGCGTTTATCTACTAGTATGGCAGACATGTCGCTCTCTTAGCAATAATTTGCACTGTCCAGGAAGCACATGCCTCCCTAAATAAACCACTGATATATTGCACATCATGATACCGATAACCAATCCAAGTACCACCTCGTACGCATACTAACGGATGAAAATCAGAAATTCAGGGCCGATTTGATCTCCTCTTTAATTGGCAGATACGGTAGTGGGCAACTAACTTATCCTCTTATTCTCACCTGCTCACTCTCTGCTAACTGATGCCGGCCCGAAAGACCATAGATTACACCGAGTCAAGGACATTCATTCCCCGCAAATCGCGAGACCGCAGCTCAGAACAGACCCCTGAGCCATCCTCCCTCACATCCACTGGCCACAATGGCTTGGCGTGGTGGCTGACTTTTCCGCTGACCGACTCCATCTCCAACAAAAAAGAAACCGCCAACCACCAACCGCCAACAACCCCTCTCTCACCTAGGTCGGTCTAAGTGAGGTAGGCTGAGCAAAGTAGGAACAAATACAGCCCACTGTATTGGGTGACAGCATTCTGCCCGACTTATGGAGATATCGATAACACGATCCGTTGGGGTAATACGGACTCTATCACGTAGGAGAAATGGGGGGCGACAGTCCGTGAGGCATTTTGCTCTTTCTTTCGCCTTGTCTGGGCAAGACTCGGCGCTTTATCCTTTTTTTGTTTTGCGCCTGCTCCCCGCGTCTGTTCTGGGCCATGATTATCCCTCAACCCTTTTCCCCTCTGCATCTCCTGATGTAGTGTATCAGTAATACGTTGGACTAATGGCTTTATTGAAAGAGTTGGCTGAAGGATTTGGCTTACAGACCTTGTCCTTACCGAAGCACAACTGCAAACTTGAGGCCCAATGCAAGACGGTTGATGCATCATGCGTTGCGGTTCTAGAGTCTGTAGGCCCCTCCACCCCTCGGGTCGATGTCGGACCCTAGGGAGTCCAGAGCCGGTTCAATCACGTGATGCTTTCTGCTCCGCAACACGTGAGCGGTCACTGGGTCACCTAGCCAACCTCCCGGAGATTCGGCGCTGGGAGCCCGGACCCATAGCACCCGCTTCTCAAACGGCGGTCGCATGACGAAGGTGCCTGGCTGACTCCATCTCCAGCCTCTCGATTCGAGTCTCAAGACTCAAGCTCCGACTCCAACGCCAACTGTCACTCCGCTCACACGCTACCTCTTGCATACTTGCTCTTGTTTCCGACCGAACCCGACAATCCTCAATCTAATCAATCTCCTGCCCTCGAAGCAGCCACCATGGTCGTAAGCAGTTCCCTTTCCTTTAGCCGCCTTCAGTCTTCCCGAACTCCGCTCCGCCCGTCGAGCTCGCCGCCTGGCATAGCCCGTCTAAGACTCTTTTGCAGCTCCTCGACCTACTGACACTAGGATTGTGGTCAAAGGTCGGACGGTTGACACACTACGCCTTCGATGCCGTTCTCAGTGAGTACTCCCCACCCCTTCCCTCTACGTCCCGGGCCGTCTCCGCTCCAAGTTCCGACCCGTGTCCCGAAACCCGGATCGGATCTTCAATATCCACCCACTTCCTAGCATCTGCTAACTGCCTGTAGTCTCGGCCTTCCTCGCCGGAATGAAACGGTCAACTGGCTTGACGTGAGTATCCAGCCCAGGCTTCGTCTGGTGCCTTTGCTCCCTCTCCGCCAAACATATCTGACTCGAACCCGTTTTGGGACCTCCCAGACCTAGCTTCAAGACGGACGCAGTTGCCGGTGAAAACAAGGACCTCAACGGGTGGATTCACAAATACCTCGGGGTTGGCGAATGGGTCATGGACCAATCCGTCGCAATTGCCGGATCCAGCGGTTTCTTTGAACGCACACGATGAACTTTTCTTCACGGCTGACGACGACATGCACGACGAAACTCGACACAGTCATCTGGGATATCTAGGTCGCGACTTTAAATCAGAAAGGACGGGTGGCTGGATTATCCTCGCTCAGTACGTTTTATGGCTCGCCTTCACGATTGGTACGAATTTGTGGTAGGAGGATGCAAGGGATTGCTCTACACGCGCCTCGAGCTGGACACATACACCCACTTGTATCATCGGGCAGCTGGCAGTAAAGAAGGATGTATGAGGCTGGCTAATCACAGCCTGTAGCTCAGCATGAGGCGCTTATCTTGATAGCGGCGTTATGGTGCAGGACTAGCACGTGAATCTTGAATCAATATCACGAAGAAACTGTACGTGCTACTTGAACGTGACACAGCTAACGACATATTTCCGGTTGTGCTTTTATAATCGAATGAAGACAAGGGTCTATCGGCCCGGGTATATTCAAATCCGGTCGAACCTATCCATCTGCCTCAACATGAAGGTCATGATAGACCAGCTGCTACTAATCTAATTCAACTGACTGCCATGCTCTGCTAAGAACTCGGGTGGTACGTCGTTGTGCTCTCCAGCTCCCTGGCTGGGCAGGTCACTGTTTCGTGGGGAACTTGAGGGCACATCATGGTCATGTTCCTCGAACCGGGAGACCAAGAGGTCGGCAGGGACCTCGTTGTCGCTCTCTTCATTATGATCCTCATCCTCGTGCCTTGATACCTCGGCCTTGTCTTTGTGCGCAGTCGAGTGCGATGATCCCGCAAGCAGTTGTGACTCCTCCTCAGGAGCACCGAGTGTGGCCTTGAGGAGGCCTTGAGCCTCCACAAACGCCTCTAGCTCTGCACCTATGGCACAGATGAGGAGGTTCCAGTGCTTTTCCTCGGCCAGTTGTAGCCTTTGTTCCAATTCTTCCACAACCGAATCCATGTGTGCGAGTTGGTCATCGATTGCTTCCTGACGTGGTGTGGCAACGTCAACGTCCTTGTCATGTTGTCCGCTTTTGATCAGTTCGCGTAGGGTTGATTCGAAGTCTGCCACATATTTCGTTACCTCTGACCATATTCTAGCGCCTTCGGCCAGAGCTTCTCGATCTTCTAGGATCTGAGCCTTGCGGCGTTCGAGAATTGTAATCTCCGCTTCCCACCACGACCTGGCCATTTCTGCCGTGCGCCTTTCTGGTCTGAGTCGCAAGAAGTCGAGACCGCCTGGTGACTCTATGATTTCAGATCCCCCAACCGCACTTTGCTTGATAGCTTCCGGGTCCAGGGGTGTGATGGGTGGCCGCCGCAATAACTCCCGAACTTCGGCGTCGATGTCTCTGCCGGCAGCTCTATATCCGCTTAGTCCAGACTCTCGTTGATTCTTGACATCCTCCATCTTGTCCCTAACCCATCGACGGCGATTGCGCATCCCAACTAGTTTCTCTTCCATGAGACGTATTTCTTGATCCAGAGTTTCGCGCTCAGCGCCAAGCTCTCGCAGCTCCAGAGCCAAGGGCTCTTGATCATCTTCTTCCAGTGCATGAAGTTCAGTATAGATATTGTCTCTCCTACCGCTCATCTTATCAAGGTATGTCAATACCTCTTTCCTTTGGGCGAGGGCGGTATCCAGATGAACATCTTCCTCGGCCTTGAGATCTGACAGTGCAGCCATTGACCGGTGCAAACCGGCACGGGCTGATTGCAGGCCTACAGGCTTTCCCGATGTAGGCTGTCGCACTGGGATCACGTTGCCGTCAGGGGTAGATCGTGGTGGGACATAGAGGGAGCTGGCCATGCGAGACTTGGATGTGGCGGCTGAGTAAAACGTACTCTCACCCGTATCACTGTCTCTGTCAAGGTTCTTGTCGGAGACACTATCTCCACTACCCGCAAGCAACCCCGAAGCCTGCAGATCTAGAAGCTGTTGGATATCTCGTTCCAAGACTCTCTCTCGACGATGAAGACTCCGCCAGACCGAATCCGGCCGATAGGTACCTTCCTGAGGTCTCTGGTAGAGGAAAGTGCTTTCAAGGCCTAGTCGACTCGCTGTGAGCAGCCCGTTCCCCGGCGCGCTCTCGGTATAATTCAACGGAAGTGAGTGATTAGGGATGGACTTGCTTATCAGGGCCGATGAGGCGATTGGGGGCGGCGGGCGAGAGAATATTGGTTTCGGTCGGGTTCTGGATGGAGAATTTGGGTCGCTCATCTTGCTATCCCAGGAATTTGGCGAAGAAGGAAGTCGTATGGGGGTGGTTTGGGTCGCTGGCTTTCTAAGCCTGGGGCGAGGAGGCTCCATGTCGGTCATGGTTTCGTCTGGGCGAGGTTCGAGTTCGTCAAGGGGATATTCGCTAGGTGGACGCGCCGAAGGGCTATGTAGAGGAAGGATCGGGAGGCGGCTTCGGGAACTTGATAAGCGGTCCAGGAGAGATTGCGACGTCATGGTTGATGATGTAGGGTGAGCCTGGTAGGAGAGTCGATGATAGCTGACTACATTCCCAGCTCGCAGGCGGTGCTTGAGCTAATGCGTCGACCGGCAAAGTGGAATAGAACGAGGGATCCGTGGAAGTCGATGGATGTTATCAGTGAGAGATGTGGTTGTGGGAATTGGAGGACGGACGGGAGCGACGAAAGAGGTCACGTTCTGTGTTCTGGCATGTGCCTAGAGCAAGTGTGTTGTGCCGTCATTTCCCGTTTTAGCTTGTTGGCAGCATGATGAATCCGCCAGGCTCAGGCAACCTCCAAAAAGCTACAGTGGGGCAGCACTGACACGCAGGGTCTGAGGGTCACCCGCTTGATTCAGGTGGATTGGTAAACACTGGTAGGGCTATGGGGTACTTCGTGTTTGCTAAAATTCTTAGCAAACCAGCAGCTGCATAAGTATTTACCAACTTGAGAGAGCCAACTAGAAATCCAGGGTTGGGATTTGTTCTATGTTACATTGTTATGCCGATCTGTGGAGAATATCTGTGTGTCTCTTCTTATTTCAGAGCATTCTTGAAGTCGGATAAGAAAGTCCACCTCGATTTGTGATGCCAGCCTTTGGCCATGAAGTCGTTGGCGCTTTGGGGGAAGATATCGATCACATCCCGAAGGTGAGAATCATGAGCGATGACAACGAAAACGTTGCTTTTTACGTCTGCTTCCTGTAACTTGATAAGTGTGCGATCCGCAGCATCGACATCACTGAGTGGTATCCCCGGTCGCTTTTTCTGGTAAAATGGGAACGTCTTGTTGCTGTCGCGAAGTAGATGCTCAAAGAGAGAGCCGGGACAGGGTACCGAAACCTCTGGTTGTAAGGGATGAGGGTGAATCTCCGATGGAAGAGGGTGCCACTTGGAAGGCCGCATCTCGCCTGAATGATGACAGGCGTCCCCACCCATCAGGACAAAAGATTGCGGCGATGTGGTTGTGGTAGCGAGGGCGCAAAGGTGGCCAACGCTATGGCCCGCGCCATCAAGGATGTAAAAGCTTCCGTCTCCAAAGTAGTTGAGGGTGTCGAAACCGCTAATTTTGACTGTGTCTTCTCCTTCGAAGTCAAGTTCCCTGAGCTCTCTACCCGTATAGTCGGTCTCAAGGATTAAACAATGGGGATTTTCTGGAAATCCGGGAACGAAAGTCTGTTTGAACCCCGGCCCAACGATCAAAGCTGTCGATGGGTCGAACTTAGAAGGGTCTCCAATGTGGTCCCAGTGCCAGTGGCTCCAGGTGATGGCTTCGATGCTCTTGGGATCTATGCCATTTTCTCCCAGCACATCATGCACATCCCTCTCGACAGTGGCTCCCATGGCTGGCATTTCTTCTGTTTCTTTGAAAAATCCCTGGATCACCGGTGGCAGGTTCTGAAGGTCCTCTCGCACACTTAGATCGAAGAGGACTCGCCTTCCTGAGGGATGTTCGACCAGGAACGAGTGTGAAGGAGCATCCAGACTCTCATGTCCCTTGATTGGTCTGTTGACAAAGATGTTGGGGACAAAGACCCGGGCAGTATTAATAATGCGCACATTGACTACGGTCGTGGATAGTGAAAGCTCCATGGCGGCAGAGACTCTTTGGGCTGACACTCGCGAGTTGAGGACGCTAGAGCAATCATTGAGAGTGACGGTGGAAGAGTGTGTATGGTCAAATGAAGTCAAACGACGTCGTGGAGTGAATGAAGGCAGAGAACAAGACAGAGTCTTCTGTATTTATAGGCGACTTACTGAACCACAACGTCGCCATTGACAAGTATTAATGCCATAAGTCTGTGTTCTCTCTATGGTACGTCACGAGGAGTTCAAACCCTCTACCCGACGGAGTATCAATCAACCGTCGGCTGAACAACACCGCGGTGGAGGTGGGGAGGACTGAAGATGGCACCAAATCATGAGCCATGGCTCGGTGCCATCTGTGAATGCTAGAGATTCATCTCGATGCTGAAGCCATTAGGTGAGGCGTTTTCATCCGTGTCTCCCACAGTCGCTCCCGAAGGCGGGATCTATGGGTCCTACGGAACCCGAAGACTCGGAGACGTGCCGTCATGGAACAGCAGGGGTTTAGACAGTCTGCAGGCGGCCGTTTGACAGGTAGATACTGATTCCTACTGAAGGGGGTGAATCAGGCATAGTACGCGCGCCCGGGTTTGACGACATGGTAACGGCGAGAGACTTCGAAGAGACAGGTGCTTGGTGTCTTGCTCGCCTTTGGTAATGAATTCCGATAGCGGCCATTGAACGACTGACAAGCCCGAAAGATGGTGTAAATAATGATTAGTTAACCAACACTCGATAAAGACGTATGGAGCACGGAGATGAAGGTGTATCCAGACTCCCCTCGGGCCATATCGGAATGATGCACCTGAGCTGAGCACGAGACTCCATGAGCGGTTCCTTGGAGGGGCGGCGGAGAAGGACGGAAATGAAAGCAAGTTTCAAGCGACCAAGTTCCGCCTTGAGTCATATATTGCCCAGTCTGGATACTACACCTAGAAGATGTGAGGTATATGCGCTGCAAGAGGGGGCCTGATGTGGCTCTGGGTTGAGAGTTGTTGTTGGAAGCTGACCAAGCAGGGCTCATTGTGGAGGAGACTCAGCGCTCGAGGCACTCCCTCAGCTAAGATACTAAGGTGGGCAGGAATATAGCGTCGAGCCCTACGAGGTCACGTGTCTAATTGGCCTGGAATCTCCTTCTCGGGCTATACCTACAGCCAAGATGTATCGTAATGAGTTGGTACTAAGTATTCGTGGTGTTGTAGCAGGAGGAATCGCATTCGAGGTACAGATAATGAAAGGGAAAGGAAAACGTAGTTACTTGGCTGCCATTTGATAATCTAAAACCCTAGTGATTGGCCAAGCCTGCAAGCCGCAACACAACATAGGACGGGCGCACCGGGCTATCATGTCATGTCATGCTCATAGGTGCCCGGGTGCCTGGCCGCGCCTGTCAGCGGCGGCTCTCCGCTTCCTTTCCCTTCCCTTGCCCTACCAGCCCATTACCTGCGCTGCCTTACCAAGACTCCCAACCAAGGCGGCCGAGGATCTGAGCCTCTTCGTCTTATCTCATCCACTTCACTCTCTGTCGAGTCTGTTTCCAGTCTCTTTTCCCCGCGCCCGCGCCCGCGCCCTGGGTCTCTCCCGTTTTCGGTCCTCCATCCGCAGTCCTCGGCTCTCGCTCTCCCATCTCACTCACTCACACCCATCACAGCCTTTCGCCTTTACAACCTTTATAGTCCCTCCCCGACCGTCCATCGTTGGGTCTCGGGCACCTACCGCCGGGCTTCCGGTTCTTGCTGACTGGTTCTTGCTGCTGGTTCCGTTCCCTCCCAGCACGCTCTCACGCAAACGCACGTCCGCCTCTCCATCTACGCCCAAGGCCGCCCAAGTCGCCCTACGTCCAGGCGCCCACTCGCACCCAACTCCCACTTTCTCTCTGTCTTTCCCACGCCCACGCCCACGCCCACGCCCACCTGCGAAATCGCCATGAGCCAATCACAGCCCTTCCCTTCCTCGCTGCGTCAGGCCGGTTCCGTCTCTGGCCCAGCCTCTGGCGCGCCCTCTGGCTCTCGCTCCAGCTCCCATCACCACCCAGACGAACTGCACATGTCAAGCCTAAGCCAGCCTGTTGCCCCAATGTCCATGTCGCCCCAGGACTATGACTACGACTACCCACCGCAGATCAAGCTCGAGCAATCTTCCCCCAACCCCAATTCCTACCCTCACTCGCAGTCGCAGTCGCACGTCAATCCTAATCCCCATCCGCCCTTCGCTTCCAGCTCCAGCGCCAGCTCGGTGCCCAACGTCCTCCAGCCCGCCGGTGGCCTGAACGCCGCCCGCCCCCCAGCCTCGCCCAATTCCTCGACGACGCCAGCGGCGATGCACCAGCCGCAGCCGCCGTCTGCTTCCTCCGTCTCCGCTTCCGCTTCGTCTGCCGCCGCTCATCAACAGTCACAGCACCATCATCATCAATCGCAGTCCCAGCTACCCTATTCTTCCGCGGGCTCGTCTTCCAAGCCTTCTCTGAGCATGTCTCACAGCTACTCTCGCTCCAGCCCGGCAGCCGCCTACGAGGGCTCATCTAGCTACCACGCCTACACACCCACCACCCCCGGCGGCGCCTCCCAACTCATGTCCCCCTCCGATCCCTCAAAGTACAATGCCCCGGGCTCCCAGCGCAACATTTCAAACACCCCGCTCGGCCTCGCTGATATCCGACCTCGAGCTGACTCGAGCATGTCCGATGGCGCCCATGGCCCTCTGGGATACGATCTCGCCAACGCCCAGCCCGGTACCAGCAACTACTTGGCTCCCTGGGCCATATATGCCTTTGACTGGTGCAAGTGGGCGCCTCAGGGTAATGGCGCCGGCAAGCTAGCTGTGGGAAGCTACCTTGAGGATGGCCATAACTTTGTGCGTGTCTATGATGCTTCTGTTTTCCACACCTTGTTGGCTTTGTGCTAACCTTCCTCTCCAGATTCAAATCCTCGACAGTCAACTCACCCCAACCCCTCAGGATATCTACGCCCCAGGCTCCTCCAAGTACAATCTCGAGTTCACAAAGGTTGCCGAAGCGACGCACTCCTACCCAGTCACCCGTCTCTTGTGGGAGCCGCCCTCCTCGCAGAAGCAGTCCACCGACCTGCTTGCAACATCCGGAGACCATTTGCGACTCTGGTCCCTCCCCTCTGAAACCCCCGCGACCCCCGGAAACACCATCACTCGTCCAGGTCGTGACGCCGGTGTCGCCAAGCTGACCCCGCTGGCCCTGCTTTCCAACTCGAAAACCCCGGATCACACTGCGCCACTGACCTCTCTCGACTGGAACACTGTATCCCCGAACTTGATCATCACCTCTAGCATAGACACGACCTGCACCATCTGGGACATCCCATCGCTGACCGCCAAGACCCAGCTCATTGCTCACGACAAGGAGGTATACGATGTCCGATTTTGCGCCAAGAGCGTGGATGTCTTTGTCAGTTGTGGCCAGGATGGAAGTGTTCGAATGTTTGACCTGCGAAGCCTCGAGCACTCGACCATCATCTACGAGCCCACCGGAAAGGAAGAGAGGGGCATGTTGATCCCCGTCGTTGGCACCAGTACCAGACACAGCTAACAATGCCCGTGACAGATTCTAACGGGGGCCGCATCAGCCCGACCCTTGCGCAACAGACCATGGCAAACCCCCCACCTCTCCTGCGACTTGCGACCTCCCCACATGATACCCATCTCTTGGCCACCTTTGCACAAGACTCCAACATCATACGCATCCTCGACGTGCGACAGCCTGGTCAGGCTCTCCTCGAACTCCGTGGCCATGGCGGGTCTGTTAACTCCATCGAGTGGTCGCCGCTGAGGAGAGGCACGCTGGCGTCTGGAGGTGACGATTGCCAGGTCCTTATCTGGGATCTCCTCAACAACAACCCTTCCTTGGGCGGTCCCCCTATTAATGGCGCTCCTCCACAGGAAAACCATCGCAGCCCTGTGGCAAGCTGGCAGTGCGACTACGAGATTGGAAACCTAGGCTGGGTGCCCCATCTTCCTAATGCTGACCGTGGCGAGTGGCTGGGAGTGAGTGCTGGGCGGGGTGTTTGGGGCACCCGCGTCATGTGAAGTCATTTTCAATGGATAGACTGA
The DNA here is from genome assembly GCA_030864175.1 of Neonectria faginata. Taxonomy (NCBI): domain Eukaryota; kingdom Fungi; phylum Ascomycota; class Sordariomycetes; order Hypocreales; family Nectriaceae; genus Neonectria; species Neonectria faginata. The sequence continues at coordinate 2,220,003 of JAULBG010000006.1, read as the reverse complement.
TGTGCTTTGCGTCACACCGAACAGGCGTGCCATGGATCGTATGTTGCGCTGCTGCTCACGCTGAATCATGTAGAATTTGGCGGGTTGGGTCTGGTACAAGCATCGTGCGAAGTCCGGAGTTTTCAGGGGTTGGGTTGCAAGTCATATTCGAGCGAGGGCACTGGATAAAAATGAGGGATGCGACGGTAGTGGGCAGCATGGTTCGTGGCGGCAGGCCATGGGATTTGAGATGAGCGATACCAATGTGAGGCCTGGGTCCCAGGTCAGACTCGCCTACTCCATTCAGATAAGGAGACGAATAGAGTGGCTATGATCGGGCTGGAGAATGGCGTTTCCGAGAGATTGACATGACTTGCCATACTTCCTCTGAATCTTCCGCGCCGAGAGGGCAAAAGCTTGTTCCCCAATTGTCGGTCTCCTCGCCCAACTTGGTTGAGGAAAGTCACTAGGATTTGAAGCGGATCCTGTTCTTGTTTGGCAATGCTGGAACCAGAACGTTGTCGCTATACTACCTAGACAGATTCGACATATACTATGGATGGTTTCCGCCAGAGCACGACTTCCTGAACATCTGTCTACATGCGCTAACCACACCAACATCACCAGTCCTTGCATTGATAGGAGGATATACCAAAGCTCAACTGATCATTAACCAGAGTTCTGCCTATACACCCAAACTCCCAACCCTTTGTTATTACTTGAGTAATGACACTAAAATGGCTAAACTACAGTTGAAGTCGCCATTGTCCTTTGACTATCGATGATAGATATGTGCTTACTTAATTTCTTAAGTACTTTTAGCTGGACAAGAGCCAACCTGGTTACTTGAAGAATGGCAATGACACACTGTACTCGGTAGTCTACTTACCCGGGTGCCGCGGCAAATGGCTTTCCGGCTATTGCAAATGCCGCTTTTTGGGGATACCTAAGGTAACTTATCTAAGTCTTCCCCTCACCAAATCCCGGGGCTATCCAGAACAAGCGAGGAACCACGAACATGAGTAACTTATAAGTGTATCCTCTTCAGTGTTTCTACTATGCTTACATAGAATGGCGATTGTTATCTCAACGAGACCTCATGATGAAGTCTATCATAGTTCTTGATTTCTGCGACTCTCTAGATGAGATCCGAGTCTCCGACGCGCCAGCTCCGGAGCCCAAGCAGGGTGGAATCCTCATCCAGGTTGTTGCAGCTGGTGTTAATTTTGTCGACATTCTTTACGTATGTTTTTTTCTTACCATTAGGTGATAAGCGCTTTTGCACAGGCGTATACATACACAACAGCCTGCTAATGCATCACAGGCCCGAGGCCAGCATCAGAACAACAAGAACTTGGTACGCCCCCCGTTCACGCTGGGTCTGGAATTTGCGGGCATCGTAATCTCATCGCCGGATACCTCGTCTTTCAAACCTGGCGATTCCGTCTTTGGTGACTGCTCCGGTGCCTATTGCGAGTTCTTGATTATCCAGGAAGACTCAGGCTCACTCCAGAAAATGCCGACATCTTGGGACTTCACGGAAGCTGCAGCACTGGGTGCTACCCTGCCCGTCTCGTATGGAGCGCTCGTCCTTCGTGGCGGGCTGAAAGCCGGCGAGACAGTCCTTGTTCACTCTGCAGCTGGCGGCATAGGCGCAATGGCCACGCAGATTGCCGTGGCTATGGGGTGCCATGTACTGGGAACTGCCGGTTCCTTTAAGAAGTGCGTATATGCTCAGGGTCTCGGCGCGAGCCTCTGCGTCAACTACTCACAGGGCAACTGGTGGGAGCGCATCCTGGAGGAGACAGATGGTAGAGGCGTGGACGTGGTGTTTGACCCCGTTGGCCTCGTCGATCGCAGTTTAAAGTGTCTCGCACATCGCGGCAGGGTTCTCGTCGCGGGTTTCGCGGGGCGGGACGGCCAGATGGAGAAGATTGCCATGAACCGGTTGTTACTGAAGCAGGCGACTCTGACTGGATATGTAAGTCGGTACAGCTCGATACGAAATGCCAGGAGCCTTCTGACCATAATCTTAACAGCGATATGGAGAGTCTCTGCGTAGGGATCCCGACGAGAGGCGTCGTATTTGGCACGAGCTTCGGCCTCTCATCGAGGATGGCCGAATCAAGCCAACAGTTTACCGGTGTTATAAAGGTCTCGAAAGCGTTCCTCATGCCTTGAAAGATCTCGCTAGCCGCAAGGTCTTAGGCAAGGCAGTCATCAGAATAAACGATACACAGGCGGGCCAATCTGCATCACGGCTATAGTAAACTCCTGCTTTGGCACATCACGACGGGGGGCAACGGGGCCCTGATCCGGCTTCGCCAGCTTCGCAAAATCATTTCACGACGTGCATAACAAGTTAATTGCAGGTAGGGAGGTACTTGCCATCTGCTTCCAATTAGGCTAGGCTAGTGTACGTCCCACGCACTGAATATAAGCAAGTAGCTATGCACAATTCTGATCGTGGCATGATGCATAAGTCGCGCTCACCCTATATGCAACCCCCTCGCCGTCGTTTAGCCGGTCGCCTGCTGAGCTCTGACAGCATTGGAAACTTAAGCTCAGGCGTCCCAGTTTCTTTGACGCTCGCCAACGCGCTCCTCTTCATCACTTTCTTCAAACTTTTCTCGCACTCCGCCATCAGTCGACGCTGCCTCTCTCCGTCAGCGGCTGCCGCCTCCTCGTGGCGGTTACCTCGAAGACACCATGGCTTCCAATGACCGATCGCGATTTGATGAGTCCGAAGACGAGGAGGACTTTAACCCTGCACCCGCCGACCTGTCTGACGAGGAAGCCGGCGACGATAATGCTGATCAGCAGGTGAGATCAGACGTGCGCGGAAGTAGTCCTGCTCCTCATCGCGCTGTGGATGACGAAGAAGAAGAAGAAGAAGAAGAAGGCGCAGACGAAGAAGAAGACGATGCCAGGCGCCCTGCTGCTGCCGACGACGACGACGACGACGATGAAGAGGAAGAGGACGAGGACGACGAAGATGATGTTCAGCAAGTGAGTAATGCAATAGCCCTTTCCGCAAAATGCCTCACCAGTCTCTTTGCCGCCCCTTTGCTGACTGTCATGACTTGTAGGGTCACCGTCGCAAGCGTCGCCGCGGCCGAGACACGCGCAACGCCTTCTTCGATATCGAGGCCGAAGTCGATGATGAAGACGAGGGAGAAGATGATGAGAAGGACGGCGAGGAGATCGGTGACTTCATCGACAACGCGCACATTGACGATATGGCCGACAGTGGTCGGAATGATGATCGACGACATCGCGAACTCGATCGCCGCCGAGAGATGGAGTCCAGCATGGATGCAGAGAAACAGGCAGAAATCCTGCGACAGCGCTACGGAAATCGACGTTCTGCCAAGGGATTCGGCGACGCGTCCGTTGTCCCCAAGCGCCTTCTCCTTCCGAGTGTCGATGACCCTAGCATTTGGGCTGTGAGGTGTAAGGAAGGCAAGGAGCGCGAGGTTGTGTTCTCAATTATGAAGCGTATCGAAGAACGTGCTGGAACCAAGGACGAACTCGCCATCACTGCCGCTTTTGAGCGTGGAGGTAACGAATCTGTCATGAAGGGTTTCATCTACGTCGAAGCTCAGAGACAGACGGATATTCTCAAGGCGCTTGACAGCATGCTCAACGTCTACCCGCACTCGAAGATGATTCTGGTCGATATCAAGGACATGCCAGAACTGCTCCGTGTCACAAAGACGCCAAACCTGGAGCCGGGTGCCTGGATTCGCCTCAAGAGACCCGCCAAGCACAACGGAGATCTGGCGCAGGTTCTTGATGTCACCGAGAACGGCCTAGAGGCTAGGGTTCGATTTATCCCTCGACTAGACTACGGCGTGCGCGACGAAGCCTTGTCAGTTGACGGAAAGCGCAAGAGGCCATTCGGCCAGTCAGGAGGACCGAAGCCTCCCCAGCGGCTTTTCAGCGAGATTGAGGCCCGAAAGCGTCACCCGCGCCATATTCAGGGCAATCCCACCACCAACACCTGGTCATACATGGGTGACGAATTCGAGAATGGTTTCCAGGTCAAGGATGTTAAGATTCAACAGCTCGTTGTTACCGATGTGAACCCAACCCTGGAGGAGGTCACCCGATTCGCTTCAGGTGCCGAAGATGGTACTGAGAATCTCGATCTCAAGGCCTTGGCTGCTAGTCTGAAAGACAGCAACCACCTAGTAACGTACCTCCCCGGCGACATAATCGAGGTCTACTCCGGCGAGCAAAAGGGCGTTGTGGGTAAGGCGACTAGCGTTCAGGGTGATATTGTCACCATGTCGGTTACCGAAGGTGATCTTTCGGGTCAGACAATTGAGGTGCCCATCAAGGGACTGCGCAAGCGGTTCAGGGTGGGTGATCATGTCAAGGTCATTGGAGGGAGCAGGTTCCGGGACGAGGTCGGAATGGTGGTCAAGATCTCTGAGGACCGCGTGACGCTCCTGACCGACCAAACCAACACGGAAGTGACGGTCTTTAGTAAGGATCTTCGCGAAGCTAGCGACATTGGCGGAGCTGGATCGCTTGGACAATTCGAGCTTCACGATCTTGTGCAGCTGGATCCTACGACTGTGGGCTGCATTGTCAAGGTGGATCGTGAGTCGCTCGTTGTCCTGGATCAGTTCGGCGACACGCGACAGGTGATGCCTTCACAAATCGCCAACAAACTGCCGAAACGAAAGCAGGCTGTTGCCGCTGACCGCGACGGCTCCGAAATCCGACTCGAAGATGTGGTGAAGGAGTTCACTGGTCAACAACGGCAGGGAAAGATCATCCACATCCATCGATCCTACGTGTTCTTGCATACCAATGACAGCAAAGAGAACGCAGGCGTCTTCGTCACCAAGGCAAGCATGGTCAACACCATCGCAGCCAAGGGTGGCCGAGTGAACGCTGCTTCTTCGGGACCTGATCTGAACATGATGAACCCAGCACTCAAGATTCACAAGAACGGTACCGAGAACAAGCCTCAGCAACCAGCTAAGATGTTTGGCCGTGACAAGGCCATTGACCAGACTGTTATTATCAAGAAGGGGGCCTACAAGGGCCTGCTGGGTATTGTGAAGGATACCACGGATACTCACGCGCGTGTTGAGCTGCACACAAAGAGCAAGACTGTCACCGTGCCACGTGACAGCCTCGCCTTCAAAAACAGGATGACCGGCGCAACGATTGATATCAACACCCGTGGCAGAGGTGGCCACATGGGAGGCGCTGGCCGCGGCGGAGGAGACAGAGTCCCAGGTTGGCAGGGAGGCTCTCGGACACCTATGGCTACGGGCAACTCGGATCGCGTCCCCGCCTGGGGATCACGAAGTAAGTACCACAGTGCTCTAAACATGGATCGTTTCCCCGCTAACAGTACCAGCACCGGCAGCAGGTGGACGAACACCGGCTTGGAAGGCTCAAGATCTATCCGGAGCCAGAACGCCTGCCTGGGCAGACGGCTCCAGGACTGTCAACCCTTACGACGGCAGTCGCACCGCCTACGGCGCTGGCTCGCGAACTCCTGCTTGGCAGTCGGGAGCGAGGACTCCAGCCCCTGGGGATGCGTTTGGCGTAGGATCTCGAACTCCCGCATACGCTGGAGGTGACAGCTGGGCGTCGGGCTCCAAGACTCCAGCTTACGGCGCTTCAGCTCCCACTCCAGGAGCCAGCGGCAACGACACTTGGGGCTATACCCCTGGGGCCACGTCATCCAATGCGTATGACGCTCCGACACCTGGCGGCGCTCTCCTAGGAGCCCCTACGCCTGGCGCGATGAACGCTCCGACACCAGGGGCCTACTCAGCACCCACCCCCGCGGCGAATGCGCCGACCCCGGGAGGAGGCTGGCAGAGCGGCTGGGGCGTGGACTCTGCTCCAACGCCTTCGGCCGGAGCTCCCACGCCGGCAGCAAGTGGGTTTGCAGGATCAGGTGGCTACTACGGTGCTCCGACTCCGGCGGCCTATGGAGGGGCACCGGAGACTCCTGCAGCAAGTGGCGGGCCAACGTACGTAGACGACGACGAAGAATAATCGCTGATGAAGCAGGGGATGTGTAGTGACGTCGATGAGAGAAGATGGGAGGCTGCACAATGGCGTTATGGGGGGTTTGTACAATAGAACCTATGTAAACAGACGAGCCGTTCGGCTCTTTGGAGCAGCGGCCGTCGCAGTTCCTGACCAAAATGGATCCAAAGTCGATATGGCTTGTGATTACAATTCACTATCTATAGTGAGCCAAGGCTTTATATCAATTCGAATAAATAATTCGAATAAATAGCAAAATAACGACAATTTCAACTCGGTCAGTGCTTTGTGTCGTCCCTGGTGATGCAATATCATAGACTATGTCTCTTAAGTCTCTGTCTGAGTTGGCGGGGCCTTATCGATACCACAAGCCTCAGCTCAAGCAGGACCAAAAAACTCGATAAAACTCCCATCATTTTACCCTTTCAACTATCCCAGGAAGCCACATACACGCCCACTACACTTGTGCCTGCAAAACCTCGACTGACCCAGAACGATCCCATATACTGGAAAATTGCATCCGCGAGTGTACCGGCAATCAAGCGGGTGTCCAAATGGCGTCACTCCCACAAGTGCCGCGATTGCTTCTCCGGCGCATCCATCGAGCGCCAACCCCAATTCGACCATACCGACCGCGCCGACCGTACAACGAGCGAGTCCTCTCGACCACGGCTTCTACAAAACCCTCTGCCACTCCTAACCGAACCCCCGCGCCATCCCGCAGCCGAGACGTCCCGAACAAGCCATCACGGACTGCGCGAGCTTCACGGAGTTCAACAGTGCGTACAGCTTCTTCTGGGCCCAGTGTCTCCGGGCAGACCTCCAGTCCCGAGCGCCCTGTTGCCCCCGGCCCATCTCAGGACGCGATACGTGCTGCCATGCTGCGAGAGCAGGCGCTCCGGATTGCGCGATTGCAACGTGCCGGCCATCGCGAGGAGGAGATCCTCGGGGCGCAAAAGAAGAAGCTGGCGCAGCTGGATTACACCAGTCGGTATAACAGCGCGGCGCGGAAGTGGGTGTCTTCAATTATTGCGTTGCCAATCTTGCTTGTGACGAGTTACTACCTCTTCGATCGACGTGAGTTCCGTTCGGCCCTGGATCCAGAGTTCACGACTAACAGCTCGGCCATGGACAGTGGTTCTGGGAAATGCAGCGAAGGTTTTACCTAAAGATATGCGGGAAGATAATGAATAAGTAAGAGGGAATACATCCCCTACGCTCGGGGCCATGGAGGGTACCGGACAACCAGACGAGAGAGGGAGCTGGATGACAGACATTGCGACGAAGCTGGAGTCGAAGTGTCCAATTTCTCGTGTCGATACAACTTCCAGCCGACAGGGTAGAGAGAGATGATTCCCCAATATTGCATCCCTGTGGCTTCTGTTGGATGAAGTCCTGCCAGGTTCTCTCTGCCACCGACAGGGATGCCAGCCACAAGCCACAACTGTACCCCCTTGCATTGGACGCTCCCCGCGATGGCTCGCGAAGAATGCTGGAGCTGGTCACGGCTATAGTGGCTGGACATGTCTAACATGAGGGAAAATCACTTGACAGGCACCTACAGTATAAGTCGATTTGTATATGGCTGACTTGGCGGTTCAGGAGCCGCTTACTTTAGTCTGGACTATGTAGGGTAGGGAGAGCAACATCAGGAGGAGACCAGCCTTTCAAAAACCAGTCTTCAACGGCTGCGCTAGCTGCGGAAAGACATTCGATAACGGTGACTCTTGTATCACAGTTTGGAATACCGATCTGGATGTCTCCAATTTGTCAGCATACTGAAAGGAGTCGCGGAGATATGTCAACATCGCCAAACAACATCACGTCTGCATCTTCGTTTAGTTACAGTACAGAAATGACCAAGATGTGGTGGATCTGGCAGCCGACTGACGGATGACGCAAGCAGGAACAAGGAACACAAGACTATCTGTTGGGGGCTTTTTCCAAGGATTGACCACCCCTTCCCTTTCGCCTTCAATTGCGCAATCCGCATCACGCCTGACGAAGACGCAACCTGACCCATCCTGGGTCATGGAACACTCGGATGTCTCATAATACTCGGGACAGGTTGCTGTCAGCAATGACAAGAGCAAGCCGTATAAAAATGACAGTCTCCGTTACACGCTGCTCTTGTTCAGCATCGCGAATCTCTAGACTATATTGCCGTGACGCCGACGACGCCCGGTAATAGAATAGATGGCTGGCCAAGCCGCTCCAAACCCGGAGCTCCACCCGCTGCTCCCGTCGCCAGATCAGACACGGTATGGCTCCGGCTCTTCGAAGGATGGGGACACAATCCGGACATCCTCGGCGAGCTCCGTCGACGAAGGCGAAATCGGCGCCGACGACACAAGACCGTCGCGCGCAGTCGAAGACGACGTCCTTCCCGAGACGTCGCCTCTCGGACGAACCCTCACGTGGCAGAGCGCGTACATCTTGGCCATCTCGCGTGTCGTCGGCAGCGGCATCTTTGCTACGCCGGGTGCTATCGCCCAGTCTGTGGGAAGCGTTGGCCTTTCGCTCTCCCTGTGGGTTGTCGGCGCTGTGATAGCTGCGTGCGGCCTCTCCGTGGCCCTCGAGTATGGCTGCATGTTGCCGCGCTCTGGAGGGACCAAAGTCTATCTCGAGTTTACTTATAGATACCCGCGGTTCCTCGCGTCGACGCTGTACGCCATCTACGCGGTGATGCTGGGCTTCACCGCGAGCAACTGCGTCGTATTCAGTCGCTACGTGCTGTTTGCTCTAGGATTCCACGACGCGGGAGACTTCCTCTCCAAGGGTCTAGCCATCGGACTTCTCACTACCATCACAGTGATTCACGGCGTCTTTCCCAGGGCCGGAATCAGAGTGCAAAACGTCCTCGGCTGGATCAAGATCGGCGTCATCTTGTTCATGATCCTGTCCGGTATCTACGTCGTCCTCTTCCGTCCCGTCACCGACGCCACGGCCGAGACGAGGAAGCAACTCTCTTGGGACAACCTCTGGAAGGACAGCAGCTGGAACTGGGGCATTATATCGACGTCGCTGTTCAAGGTGTTCTACTCATACGCAGGACTCGACAACGTCAGCAATGTCTTGAACGAGGTCAAGGATCCGGTGAGGACGCTGAGATCCGTGGCCATGACGGCGCTGGCCACAGCCTGCAGCTTGTACTTTCTCATCAACGTGGCCTACTTTCTCGTTGTCCCCGTGGACGAGATCAGGGACAGTGGCGAGCTCATTGCGGCTCTCTTCTTTGAGCGTCTGTTTGGCGAGAATCTTGGACGGACGATCTTGCCCCTGGCTGTGGCACTCTCTGTGGCCGGGAACGTCATGGTTGTCACGTTTGCTATGGTGAGTCCTCTTGGAACTAGTTCCCATGCGTGAGTCTTGGAGAACTAACCGAGTCAACACAGGCACGCGTCAAGCAGGAGATTGCCAGACAGGGCTTTCTTCCATTCTCCGACCATCTCTCCTCATCGAGGCCTTTCGACTCTCCACTGGGCGGCTTTTTGGTCCATTACATACCGTCATTTCTCGTCATTGCTCTGCCGCCGTCCAGCGAAGTCTACTCCTTCATCCTTGAAGTCGAGGGATATGCTGGCGAACTCGTGAGCCTCGCCGTTGCAGTGGGCCTTCTCAAGCTCCGGTTCCAGCGACCCGACCTCAGTCGGCCGTTCAAAGCCTGGATACCTGCGGTTCTGGTCAAGATAGTACTGGCTGTTGCGCTCCTAGCTGCGCCCTTCTTCCGTCCCCCGGAAGGCTCCGGAAACGGCTTGTTCTATGCCACCTACGCTCTTGTAGGCGTAACTATGTATGTACTATTCGAATGCCAAACAATTCCCCCGTATTTTGCTGACCAAGTCGCTCCAGTTTCGTCGTTGGGGTTCTCTACTGGTATGTGTGGACAGTAGCCATTCCTCGCTGGCGAGGGACTAGATTGGAGGAGGAAACCCGAGTCTTGGGCGATGGGACTACAGTTACAAAGCTCAGATATATTTAGAGAGCGGCTGGGCTTTGTCGAAAATCCGGGTTATCTTATGCAATACAGGTATCCAAAGTAAACCAAAGCCGTCTCTTATATGCGGAGTGACCTGGCTGGTTCAATGGTGTATCGAGGTGCACATGGGCACACTATGTCCAGTAAGAAATTCGGTTTATGGCCTAGGATGCTTACTATGATTTACTACAATAACTAGCTATGGAAGGAGTCTCGCATCACACACATAGAGAACACTCTCACTTTTCTATCCTCAATTCACTAACATGTCCCTTGATGGCCTCCTTTTTGTCTGTTCCTAGTCGGATCCGAAACCAGCGATTGACGGCCTCGATTCTCTCATCCTCATTTCGAAAGGTCCGCAACACTTCCTCCTTGCCCCAGAGACTCTTTTTAATTCGATTCCCGTACAAAAGCAACGAGCCCAGCCAAGCTTTTTCCCCCATCACCTATGAGAAACCTCTGAGCGAGGACGTTTTTAGGTAAAGAAGCTCCTTGGACTTGTCATAAAGTAAAAGTTCATAGAGTCAAAATCAGTGGAGAGGTATTCTGTTTCAGTAAGGTAGTAGGCTTCTACCCATTGTAAATCTTGGCAATTTCGATGCGAGTAAACCCAGAGGCGCTGGGCCGGATCCGAATGCTGGGGGGGTTGTGTAAACTCGGCTATGAACTGTTCCGACGCAATTCCAGCCACAACAACACCACCAAGGGGTATCGGTCGTGTGGAACACGCTGATCCGTGACCGATATCCACCAAGTATCTGATATTGTCGATTTTGACCAGATTCACAAGATGGCTCCTATGAAGTCACTGGTCAGTGCCAATAATCTCAGCACCATGCGTTCAAAAAACAAACATACCATCCTATCCAGCCTGCCTTGCCAGTTGTGGGTTGTTTAACCCTGCCAGCGGCATAAATCGAGTCAAATTCTAGACATCGGAGAAGGCAGTTGTTGTTTTCCAGGCAATATCCTCCACGGCCACGAACCACAATTTCCTGGAACAACTCGTTGAGGTCTAATGACAAAAGCCGTTTCGTTGAATTAATGGAGTGAAAGGTTCTCGAACGGGACTCTTTCTAATTGCCGCTGTTGTAACTCAGCCAGCAACTCGAGGGGATCTTTAGGGTGTTCATCTCGTGGAAACCCTATGTGATTGAGGTACTGATCGATTTGCTCCTCGTTTAACATGGCGGTGATTCTTGTGAGACGATGCTATCGTGCGAAAATGAAGGGTAAAGACATATGTAGTTGGGAAAACGGCTGCTAGAACAGGGAAAACCGATATCACAGCTTGTTCTGGACATATGTCGAGGCATGGCCCATACAATAAATGGAGCAATCTCAGACGATGTCGGGTTAGAAGCCGCCCGTTTGAAACCACGTAGCTTACACACTTCAGGCATTGCGTAGTTTGATTAATTCATCAAGCATTTGCAAGCTTGCTGCTGTCCTAAATCCCATTGCGACAAGTGGTTCATGCGGTGCGTTATCCGCTCGTTTACCAGAGGGCGTCGGGAATTGCTCCCACTTCCGACTCCCGTTGCCGTTCCCGACACAACCAAGAACACCAGGGTGCCTTTGCATCCACCGCAGATGTCATTCATGGGAAATTGCCTATCATGTGTTTCAACAGTGTATTTCAGACATTCTTTTAACACTGAGAAGAATCCGTGAGTCTTATTCATGGCCTGTACATGTCGGCGACTCTCCCATCTACCTCCCCTCTACATGTCCATGCTTTTAACTGCCTATTCAGAGTTCTTAAAGGCTCCTAGCTTAAACAGTTTCTTGGCGTTGTCCTTGCCAATCTTCTTCACATCATCTCCACACAGTTTCACTCCATCATACCAGTCACATGCATCCCCAAAGGATTCAAAAGGGTAGTCGATGGAGAACAAAATGCGATCAGCGCCGATCTCAGTGATGCAATATTCCAGGGTCGGAGTGGAAAAATGCCCGCTCGTGGTGATCCAGATGTTCTGTGCAAAGTAGTCTCGAATCGTCTTTCGACACGAGAGACCCAGCGGCTTCTTAACATCCTCGAACCAGTGGTTGATCCTCCACAGATCAAACGGAATGTGCTCTCCCAGGTGGCCGATGACGATCTGCAGCTTGGGATGACGGTCGAAAACGCCATTGGTAACCATTCCCAGGAGATGGAGGCTGACGCCCTGCGCAAAGCTCAGCGGCGGCCCGATCAGCCACTTCCTCTTTGCCCACAGCTTGTCGTGGATGGAACCCGTTGGGTTTCGAGGATGAAGGTAGAACGGCACGTCTAGCTCAGTGACCTTGGCCCAGAAGACATCCCACTCGGGGCCGTCGTAGAAGACCATGTCATCCCCGTCGTCGCCGGTACGCTGGGTGTCGTTGACGAGGGCGCCCTTGAAGCCATACTTGGTCACGCAGCGCTCTAGCTCAGCGGCAGCTTGCGATGGATCATGCATCGACAAGGTCCTACAGGAGAGATGCGAGTTAGTCAATCCAAGCTCTCGCCGACGTGGGAGCTTGACTCACGCAAAGGCACCGAGACGCTCTGGGTGTAGCTTGATGGCTCCCGCAACGTAGTCGTTGACCTCTACAGCGAGTGCCTGGGCCTCGACGGGGTCCCAAACGTCCTGGACGCCCGGCGCCGTGTAGGACAAGATGGTGTATCCGACGCCGTGCTTGTCCATGTACTCGATGCGGGTGGTGGTGAGGTCTGTGATCTCGGCGGCATGCTTATCAGGATCCACAGCGAAGAGAGACGCCCACCACCTTGTCCTCTCCTGGAACCGGGGCAGGGCGAATGCCTCCTCCAACGCTACCTTTCCAAGCATGATGGGCTTTTGGTTGAGGTAAAGATGGCAACGGCAAGAACGTCAAAGCAATGAAGATGACGAGCAGGTGCGGGCAGGAGAAAGAACATAAGCGAACATGGTGTGCAAGAGCGTGGCTGGATAGCTGGCTATAAGTACCATATGATTCTGGCTCGTCTTAGTCAGAACCTCGATTCTATTCCCATCACACTTCTCTCGTCTCCCCGTTGTGCATACCCGACGCTGGCAAGTCTCCTCGGCGATGCGAACGAATGACGAGCCGGTCAGATCCGATGGAGCACCCGGGAGCGGGGGAGGTCACTGAAGACTCCGGGGAAAGTGGAGTGCAGCTGTCGAGTCCCGTCAGTTCAGTTTGATCGAACGAACAAGTTGACGTCGTTCGGAGCGGGTAGTGCATCCCATCCGGACAGTGCAGAAAGCCACTGTCGGACACTGTCACATCTCCTCGAATGTGCCGAGGACATCAACAGGCCTCTTTGTGCTCTCTTCCATCCGTGTATTCATAGCATGCGGGTGTTGTCACTTCGCACTAATCTGACGGAACCGGCACATCGAAACACCATAGGTTATCCTCATTTTGTCAACTATTTCCTTTCCTACTTATTCCCTGATTCCCAGTTCCGAGCTCCGAGTACGTCCAGGTATTCCACATATGTATGTACCTTTCTAACTTACCGGCTTTAGAGAGACAGTTGGACCGTCTCGGCCTTCCCAAGGTAGTCGCTGTACCGAGCCAGCTTCTCCTCGGCCACGGCGCACATACGCTCTGTGATGACGGCCGAGCGGCCAGTGTACAGCGACGGGTCCAGCATGGCGTCGAGGTCAGCGTGGATGGGGGAGAAGTACTCCGTGTTGCGGATTCTCTCAATCAGATCGTTCGGCTTGCCCTCGTTCTTGACGACCAAGCCGGCTTGGCGCGAGAGAACACGGATCTGTTCGTGTGCCTCTTGTCGGCTTCCACCCTTGCTAACCAATCGCATGATGATGTTCTCTGTAGCCATGAAAGGGAGCTGGGCGTCCAGGTGGGCGCGGATCACTGGAGCAGGTGTGGTCAGCAGGGGAACCTTGGTCCACTGACACGATGCAAGGGAAAGACGAACTCTGAGGGTAGACCACGAGACCATTGGTAACGTTGTCGAGGGAGGCACCTGGTCCGATTTCGCGAGTCAGCAACTTTTCAATCCGTGTATGCTGGAGTATACACGTACACAGCGCATCAGCTAGTAAGAATGATTCTGGCAAATCCACTCGTCCTTTTCACACACAAAGATTAGCGACGTGTCTAGTACAGGCAGAGCTAGGGTTCACACTAATTGCACTGTCGTCCAAAGTCCTTTCGAACCATTGCCCAGCGAAGGTCTGCGCAAAGTTCGCGTTCTTGTTCATCAACTCGCGTCCAAGGGACGTGATTCTCTCGCTGCGCATAGGGTTGCGCTTGAAGGCCATGGCCGAAGATCCAATCTAGGGGTATGGTTAGCGGGTGTGGTATAGGTAGGGCCACCAGGAGATTGGCTGGCCGGCTGGTTACAATGGCTCAACAACCGAAGTCAGCCGCACTAGCTACGACGACATCTCGTAACTGACCTGGTCCTTCTCCATTGGCTCCTCGATTTCTGGGAAGCTTCATCAGTACTTTTCATTCATTAACGGTTGAAAGAATCTACAAGATCCCGGGGAACAATGCGAGAAGCAAGGAGTCAGAACGGCGGGCAAGTACCTGTCAAGTGCGCCAAGTGTCGGATGTCGATTGCGATACGCCTATCACACGACCGTCAGAAATCACTGTTTTTTGGTTTCTCGTGGGAGTGACAGCTATGTTAAAAGATGTTGGGTCCCCCAATTCCCAAAATCATCAAGCGGAGGGGGGGGGGGGGGGGGGTGTTGTACATACTGCGCTGTGGCGCCCAGGGCAGAAAGGACATTGGCAACACGCCTATAGTCCTTAGTTAGCACTTGCAAGAAAACCTATCCTTCCTCCACAATCATGGCGGGGCCGACGATTCAAAAAGCCATTTGGAGGCTTTCGTAGTAAAACTAGGCCGAGGGGAAATCGATTTCACTGTTTCGGGCACTTACAGGTCCACCTTCCTAGTGTACTGCGCGAAGTTTGGTTAGTCCTCTTCAACAATCAAGGCACAACTGGCGCTATCAGTGACATACGGTTTGGGTTGAGACAGGGTAGATGCCTGGGAATCCGGCTTTCTCGCATAGCTTCTTGTTAAGCTCATCGATCTTATCACCATCGGAGTCGAAGATTTCCATGAACGATCTAATCCACAATTAGCATTTTAGCAACATCTCAAGCATCCCGGGGGCACAGTAAAATCCGAAGAGCTCTTCTTAAGCCCTTCTGCATCACCTTCCCGAGATATTTGGCTCGATGGAGCCACGTTGGAAGGAACTTACGCCTGCGTGCCAGTAGTGCCAACTTTGCATGCCGAGTCAGTGAACTGTGTGTTTCAATGGATGGAGACAGGGGTAATTCGAGGATAGCACCTCAAGTCACATACCAGCACCACGGAAGCGGAGTTGCTCTCGAGCATGTTCAAGGTCTTCCAAGTCCATTATCTTTAAAGTCAGCACTCGGGCAACATCGCAATGACTGAAGTAGTACTCACAAGTTCCTGGATCCATTGAGCGGCACGTTTCCCGACACTTCAAGCCACCATAGGTCAGTAAGAGCAAACACTACAAGCTTATGGAGGTATTTGTACCCCGCTCGGAGCTCGTATACCGTCGGCAAGATAAAAGTGAATTCAGGGCCTTACGTGATCGGTTGAGCGGCCTGGAAGTGTGTAAATCTAGATAATTACGATGGTCAGACTTCAAGCCTAGCCAACAGTTCAAGAATTCGACATACCCCAGGGTCGGAAGGTCCTTATACTTCAGGGCGAAGGTGCTGAGGTTCTGGATGACTTTTGCAAGCTTTGGAAGCAAGAGATCCAGGCCATCACGAATCTTTTCTTGAGTTAGTCGCGGCTAGTTGAAATGTCCCGGGAGAATGGCCAATATTATGCAACCCAAAGGGTGGCCTTAATTCGAGGGTCAACGTACGAAGATAAGATCGGCGTTGTCGGTAACGAAGCAGCTTAGATACGTCAGGTCATGTCTTGATATCGGTTCCATACATGTACGAACCTGGTAGCACCGTAGTGAATCACACCGGCAGCAGCACTTTGAGTAGCAGTCAGTTAATAATCTCTCAGATACATCAAGTAGATGTAAGCACGTCCTGACTGTGAGGCAAGTATGGACTCCACAGTGTCTCTAGATGGAAAGTGAAGAGGACAAGAATGGAAGGGAACGTCGATAAGGTTACGTACGGAGCCACTTGTCCGAAGGTCTGCACTTCGCATTAGATTTTGGGTAGACGTTGAGACGGTATAAACTAACGTGGACGTGAGCCATAACGTCGTGACGGCGGCGTGCCTCCTCCACGCGAGCAACCTCGAAGTCTTCATCAGTCATGGTCAGATTGGCCCTCATCTGCTCGAGGGCCTCGTCCGTGACCTGCTTAATGCCAAGCTCATGCTCAGCTTCGGCCAGCCACAGCCAAAGTTGACTAAGATACGGTTAGATTGATTCCAGTCAGGTCAGGCGATGTCGGTGAGAGTCTACTTGCCGCCAAGTGGAAGCCCTCGTTCTGGCCGAAAAGAGGGTGAGCATTTCCTTGGATGCATAGCGGGAGCCCAGAGGGGTCTGGTACGAGTCGTAGTTGGACATGTTTGCTGTCGTTGATGGTGAGGAGCGACTGGGTAGTGTGTCAACGAAAGGATCTGAGAAATCCGATGCACCGTTGTGTTGGGTGATGAGAGGGTTGGCACCCGGAGAGATGGAGAAATTTGAGCACTCTTCGGGCGTTCTCGGCTTGAGCGGCAGCACGTGGCTACAAAAGCAGCAGTCCCCGCGAGATGCAAAGAAGGCCAGCGACGTGGTGGCATGATGGCGGCGACTGTGACTAACTTACCAATAATGTTGTGATATCCAATTGGTATGATGGTCTTGAGCAATAACCGACTCGATTCCATGCTCGACAAGTTCTCTGAACGAAAATCAATGGTGGGGTAGATGTCGGTGTTGCGGGGGAGGGGTAAAAGTGTGCCACTTGTTTAGGCAGGCGGCGAAAGCTCCGTGCAAGGTTTTTCAATCTAATAGATAATGTCTTACTGGGCAAGTTACTTGGTAGTCTATTTGCTGTGGTTTGCGCACTTCGATTTAAAGTACATTATGTCAAAAGGACAACCCAGTAATCGCAAGCCCAGGTGATTTCATGTGACACTTGTGAAAAAGTTGGTAATCTTTTGACTTCCTTTTCCCTTAGCTGTGCCTTGGCCCTTTGCCTGATTCCGAGTCGCGCTTATCTTACTGTGACCCTGTTGCTTAGTGGGGTCACTCAAATTGCCGTCATGACTTGATATAGCCGAGACTTTTCGTTTTGTGCCCTGCGATTGAGTGTCGCCCAGGGCCTTCGAGGACTCCGCAGCGAGAGACTCGGTTTTGGCCAGGGATCCTGTGTCCAGTTGCCTTGACCCTGGCTCATCTTTGGAATGTTGATGCTCGGTGTCGTTCTTCTTCGAGACGTTAGCAAACAAGTTGGCGATGTTGGACTTGTTCTCTTTGCTATCCAGGGGGATGATGAAAGATGGTGAGCTGTTGCCAACCTTCCCAACGTCCTTCGTTACCGGGTAGACGCTGAGTTTTCCGTCGAAAGGCTTGAGCAAAGCCTGGAGTTCGTGAGACCATTCTTGGCGACAAGGATCAAGCCACATCCTAAGATCGTCGGACCCAGGCTCCAATACGACTGGCATGCGATCGTGCAGAAACTTCAATTGTTTGTTAGAGTCAGTGGTGATGATAGTGTAGGTGTAGGTCTTGTCATCTGAACCTTCGAATGGTCAGTGCGTGCCTTTCGCTCCGCCACCACCGCATTGCTCACCTTCGTATTGCACGCAGTCCCAGAGCCCCGCGAAGCACATGAGACGACCATCATCCCTCTTGACAAAGTAAGGCATCTTTTCCTTGGGCCCAACTTTCAGCCACTCGAAGAACCCCTGAGCGATGACAATGCATCGCTTCCGTGCTTTCATGGTCGCCCACATGCCGCCCGGCGTGCTCAATGAGTCACTCCTGCAGTTAATGGTCTTCAGCATCATGCCATAGTCTGGCTTTCGCTTGCTCCAGAAAGGTACCAATCCCCACTTCATGGATTGAAGCTTGTACTTTACAGGACCCAGATCCGTACCGCCTGGGCCTGGAGTATCGACGGCGTCGGCCTCTTTCTGGCTGTTCTGATGCCCCGATCCCGAGTCCGGCGTCTCTGCGCGGTAAACAATACCGTGATACGACGGTGCAAAGTTGTAGCTGTTTCGCGGTGCCTCGTCCCCTTCGTCTTGTGGGGCATCTTCGACCGGCATGTCATCATCCTCGAGCATCTGACGGACCTGGGATGGTCGCTGTGCGCTGTCATGAATAAATGTGAAATCCGAGCGTAGATTAACGACTTACCAGAGCTAAAGCGTACCGGCCACACATGATATTTCTTTACCCCTCCCCCCTAAGCTTAAGGTAGATATAAAGTAAGAAGAGTCTTGGTCTTTGCAACGTGAAGATGGAAACAACGGCAGAGGCAATGGCCAAAGTTGAAAACGTCATTAACCCTAATTAGGTTAGGCTTGTGATTCGCTTTTTCATACTGGCACAGGGTTGTCGCCACGTCGATCACCACCTAATGTGTGTGTGGTATTGGATTTGCCAAGCCTTCGCACACTGTAAGGGGCCTGGTAACCCGGAGAGTTGCATCCATGTATTAGTGCAAGTATGTGAATTGTAAATAGGACTGGACCATGCAAAACCCTTAGAATTGGGTCTTAGATGCACAAAGATCATAATTTTAATTTTTTACCATGCGGATGGGAAAACCCAGTCAAGATTTTCTGGACCTATCTCCTTCATCAGTGCGCAGAGGTACCAGTGGCATACTGAGCTCCACATCAACCCGGACGCCATTTAGTACCTCGGAGACCTCTAACACAGGCAAATCATTGAAGAGAAAAATGTAGCCCGGGTGATCGAAAGTCCTTATGCTCACACCATCAATCAGTGCAAGCTAAAGTACTGCCTATCTCGTGTTCTTCCATTGGTTTTGACCCCTGTTAACTGAGTCACTAGCACCTCTGCGAACTTAAGGAGATAGCCTATGAACCCTCCTTAGCGAGTGTCCATCCAAGATCCCTTCTCAACTTGAGGTATTCTGGATTAAATCTGTATGCTAAGCCCGGTGATTAAGAGACAGAATACTATTGGTATTTTGCGCGTGATTATGCCGCTCTAATGGATTACACTGACGAAGCTGAATATGTATACTAATTACCTGTCCGGAAACAACAGGTGTCAGCCGCTGGCGCAGCTAGCAAGACTCGCCATCATGGAGGGAGTTGTATCCTTTTTTTAAACAGACTCTAAGATTCTAAACAAGTGCAAATTTTACGTAGTTACTGTTTCTTACGGTCCTCCTGGTGCTTTTATCAAAAAGGATACTTCGGCCTGCGCAATGGGGAGGAAATAGTCCTCAAAGGTATTTTTTAATAAAGCTTCCCGAGCTGACTGCTTTGCTCTCGAAACAACCGAGGGAGATTGTGTGCAGTTGTTTCGTCTTCAAGTAACGCATTTTATTCGCAAAAATGATCAGGTGAAATTCGGATTCATTTGTGATGGCAGTCAAGCTATCTTAGACATAATCGACGACTTGGTGGAACGCATCAAGTGTTAACTTGAAAGCTCGCAGGAAGTATGCTGTAAGGATGTAGGACTGAAAGATTTGGACCTTTGTCTGGGTGGAAGGACCAATCTAAATGATACCATAAGATAGTCAAAGTTTTTTTCTGAAAAGTAGAATTGTCCCAGCTTTCTCCTATTACGTACCAGCCCATGTTTTCGGCGATGGCACATGTGCTATGCATTCATTGTGAGGCCCAGATCTGGCTAGGGGGGTTATTATTCTTTTCATTCATCACCTAGGGCTGTTCCCCCCTGTTTCATTCAAAGTCCTCACGGAAAGTACCGCACATATTTGCGATGCCCTTCGCCTCACTTCTACAGCTATCACAGTTGGCCGGCTTGATAATCTAAATAAATGAATTGACATCTCATGAGTTGGGAAGATTGACCCAAGTAGTGCAAGGTTGGTTGAAACAGCTCAGCAGAACCTATATAGATAGATAGGGTCAATCCTTAACCGTCGCAAGGAGCTGAAATAATGTATTAATCTGATCATACTTTTTCCGCTATAGAGAATTGGACTACTCCTGCTTGCAAATTTCTCGGATTTGGGATAATTGTAAAATAAGACATTAAATACTCTATATCATACAGTCATTAGCAAAGGTTGCCGTCAGACGTTGAAGCAAAACACTGAGCCCAGTTTAGTTCGATATTCTGTTGAAACCAGGGGTTTTATAGATGCTGGTAGCCTAAAATACTACGCATATAAGTAGTTCTAATGCCATTTGTAAGACAGGACATTAAAGGAGAGACCAGATGATAACATCCAGGCAGAAGCAAGGCAATAAGCAAACCGTTTCATGAGCTAATTTTAAGGTTCTCTTAATGTAGAAAGCTTATAAAACTTAACATAGATTATGCTGCAGTTACTAATTGTGGTAAGTAAAGATAAACTGTAGTAATGCTCCAATTTTAAGATAAAGTAGGATGCACGCTTGCTAAGCGATGTCCTCTATAATGTCTTAATTATTGGAAATTTTCGTCGCTTGGGGGGCTGGCGCAACGGTAGCGCGTCAGATTCCAGTAGAATTGGGGATTCCTGAAGGTTATCGGTTCGAATCCGATGTCCCTCAACTTTTTGTCCTGATAACAGTGTTAAGTTACTAGTAGGGTTGTGAAATTAGTCTACTAGATGTTTTAATAAGTATAAGTTGAAAGCTTTATTAAAGGTTAGTCTTTAGGTTTAAAATTAAGATACTTAAGATTATAATATTCTAGCTATTTTGGCGGCAGAAAGGGACTAAGAATAACACCCCAAATTGATAGCAGTCCCTTAAGAAGGTACACAGTAAAG
This sequence comes from Neonectria faginata, assembly GCA_030864175.1. Taxonomy (NCBI): domain Eukaryota; kingdom Fungi; phylum Ascomycota; class Sordariomycetes; order Hypocreales; family Nectriaceae; genus Neonectria; species Neonectria faginata. Next base: position 2,199,128 of record JAULBG010000006.1, on the reverse strand, counting down.
CATCATATAGGCATCTTTATTGGTCAGCCTAAAGCTACATTAGATTGCATATATATACTATAGTAGTCTTATATTTAGGACCCTCTAGCAGGAAAGTATCTTATAGGAATGATTATTAGGTTAGTAGTAGGAAAAGAATATTAATAAGGCATTAAAATAGCCTACTACTAGCTTAATAATTAGTATATAAGGGATAAAAGGCAGATAGCAATTTGTATTATAATTAGAAAAGAAGGATCTTAAATTTTCTTATAAATAAAGGCAAAGAACTTAAACTTCAAACTTAAAGAGCTCTCTTTTTCTTATATCTCTACAAGAAGGGAAGAATCTCTCTGCAAGTAAAAACAAAAATCTCTCTAATCTCTCTTCTAACTGATTATAATGATAATAGTTATTTATAATTATTCTTCTTATCTCTCTTCTAACTATCTACTTTATCCCTATTAAATCCCTACTAGTAACTTACTAGCCTACCTATTTAGAGACCCCTACTATATACCTCCCCCATAACCTAATAATTGCCCCCAATTAGGCTAGGATTATGCACAAAAAAACTGCCTCCCTATATAGAAATTAAACAAAAGAAATAAATATATATAGTAAGAAGTATCTTATAAGAGCTTCCTAAAAACTAAATTCAATAAATAAAGGAAATCTACCTAATAATCTACCTCCCCATTCTAGAATTTATCCCCCATCAGAGAGTTACAATCTCATCAAGAGAATTGCTACTTTCTTTCCTCCTTTAGGCAATATTATTCCTCCTAGGTAATCTTTATAATTATAGGTAATATAATAGTATTGTAGGTAGAGTCAACTAGGTCTACCTACTAGCTCAAAGAGATTAGACCTTTAGGAATGTAGGTCGCATAGGTCTTCAATTTGGGCAGATAAAATGTTAATTGCTTAGCGATTAAGGGTAGACACATTAGGTTAGTATTAATAGTCATTTTCTTTGCCCTATTGCCCATTTTGAAATCGCAATACATTTCTCTTCCCTCCTTAACCTTCTAATCATCTATAAAGATAGGGAAAGTATTACTAATGAACTGGCTTATTAAGACCATTAGGGTTATTAACCTAATTATATATTATTACTATATCTATAGTTATTTTTCAATAATAATCTGTTTTAAGAAGCACATTTTGACCCCCTTTTATGCTTATATCTTAGTTTAAAACTTTATGAGCGGTCAGTATGCTAATTGCATTTGGCATAACTATCTTGATTGCAATTAGAAGTTTCTTCTTAGATATCTAGCTTTAGGTCATTAAGAAGGTCTCTAGAAATTCCCCTTAGGTAGTAAAGCTACTATTCTAAATATATTAACTTCCTTTACTTCTAATATCTTCAATCCTCGCTCTTGCCCTCAAATTATCTTAGAGTATCCCTCTAAGTCTAGCAGCTTATTTAATGCTAAAATTTGCAAATAGGCTGCTTAGATCTCTACTTAGACTCTCTATAGTAGATATCAGGCTTTTTAGCAGGTTAGATTGGCAATTCTCATTAGAAGACTTCCTCCCTAGAATAGGCAATAAGTAGTGAATGCTCAACATCCTACATTATTGCTTAATTATTATTGCTTTCTTCTTTTCTAGATAGGCTCCCTTTTTCCTGCTCTTCCTTCGCTTATGAGGTTCATTTGTCTTTTAGTAGGCATAAAGTTCGGTTTAAGTAATCATTTTGGGGTCTTTTCCTTTATAGATGCAGTTTGTCTAGTCTTCTCTAGTGACCTAAGTATCCTCCTCCTCTTTGCCCCTCCCCACATAGTAATATTGCTATCCTTAGCTGGCGCTATATCTTAGGTGTCTTATAAGACACTTAGATAGCTGCATACTGATCCCTAGCTTCCTTAGTTATCTCTAGGATATAGATCTAGAAATCTCCTCTAGGCCCCCTCTGTGGTCGGACAATAGGATCCAGTTTAGGGTCATCTGATAAGGAATCCAACTTGCTTGGCTCATAAAGTGTATTATAAGATACTTCTCTATCTTTTAAAGCTCTAGTTATTATCAGATTATTATCTTTTATCTAGTCCCTAAGAACGATCTTAAAGACTTTTTAGGCTATTTTTTTATTAATATATCTAATAAGATGCTTAATATTATCCTCCTTTAAACTATAGATATCCATTCTTTTTAGTTTAGAGGGTACTCCCTTACTTATTAGATCCCTCTTAGTACTTTTTAGGTAATAATTAGAAGCCTCTATCTAATTTTACCTATAATTAGGGATATAATCTTAATATCTCCTAACTGGTAGTAGATTAATATCTTACCTAAAAGGGTCATATAGTTAAAGGTAATCTTTACGCTCCTAATGAAAGGCATCCCTAAAATGAATAGGATTGATACTATAGAGGTTAAGGCTATATATATCTTTTAGTCAATAAAGATATTACTAAAATAGACTTTAACCTTAATTACCCCTACTATTATAATATAGTCTTTCAAGAAGGAAGTAATCCTAGCCTTAATAGGCTTAATATTGAGCCTACTAATCTTAATAATATTATCTAATATAATATTCCCTTTAGCTCTAGTATCAATAATGGCTTCTTAAGTATAACTATCTAGATTCTTAAGTCTCACTTATAGCTTTAGGAGATCTTAGTATAGTAAGATATTTCTTAAGTCTAAGGGTTAGATTAAGGTCGGATTGACTTATATAACTATCTTATAAGATACTTCTAGATTTAGTCTTTTAGCTTCTCTTCTGTAGGAGATCTTCTTTATTAAGTTAGAGTCTATTACTAGGTAGTCCCCTAGAGTAAGATAGGAGTTATTATAGGATTCTAGTGGCAATCCTTTTGGACTAATAGTAATAATATTGACTCTATAGCGCTAAGACAATTTGTTAAAATAAGCATTTAAGAAGCTTAGGTCAGTCCATTCTATAATATTGTTTATTTTGACCTCCTCTGCTCTTTTTGTCTTATAGGATAGGTTAGAGTCTATCTAGATAGTCTCTATAATCCCGTCAGTAAGGTTAGATAGCTCTTTAGCTATAGATTGTCTGAATTCTAGGTCATTCATAATAATCTGGGGAATGGTGACTCTAATCTTCATAGTTAAGACCCTTTGCTTCAAAGCAGTCCTATTCTTAAGCTTTATGGTCAGGCAGGAATCTCTATTAGGTCCCCCTTTCGCAATAGCCTCAGCTATTATTTGATCCTCTAGGTTTATATGCTTGAGGATTCTTAGGGTTATTATTAGATTGGGTGGCTTTATTTAACTTCTTCAGTCTTATTATCCACCCTCAGCCTCTTACTGGCCGCTATATTAAAGGTAATATTATTATTTAAGATACCTACTAGTTCCTTAAAGCTTCTTTTGTCAATTAGGATGATATTTAATTGTATTATCCTATTAATAAGTTCCCCTTCTTAGAGCTCTATCTTTCTACTAATCCTATTAATAATTATATCTTCATAAAAAGTATCTTAATTTCTCTTCATGAAGTTAGTTATAAGGTTTTGCTCTTTTTGGCTAGGGTTCTAATTGCAGATAGTAGACTCTAATATCATTCTATTAAGAAAACCTATTGCTAGTAACTTTAGGAACTTCTTTATCTATATAATAGCAAGCTTCTTGACTCCTCTAAGGAGTCCTATCTTCTAGACTAGCTTTAGAGGGAGAATAGCTTCTCTTCATCCTACTTAGGCCATTCCTGCTTTAGAGTTAAAGTTATAGTAGCTAGCTTCCCTATCCCTCTGCAATTCATAGCATTAGCTTGGGAAATAGCCCGAAATTCCGCAATAGAAACACTTTAGCTGCCTCTACCTATAGCTAGCATTAATGAGGATGTTATAGCCGTCTGTCCCATAGGGTCCTATATACTTAGAATGGTTGCAATTAATAGATAGATTGCTATTAGGAGGGTTAAAAAGCCTCTACTTGTTAAGACTTCCTTAGAGCATAGCAATAAGACGTACTTCTATGTCTTTATATCTCTTTATAGCATTAATGCTTATATTCTAGACCATCTAGGCTAGGGAATCAATTATAGTATTAGTAGCTAGCTTTATTAGAGGTAGGTTTTATAAATCTATATTTATCTTCTAAGGCTTCCTCCCTAGACTGAATTCTCTCTCTTAAGGCTCCTCAATTAGGTCTTTAAAAGATTAGTCCTATTCTAGCAAGCATATAATAAGATTGACTATAGTATTATATAGCTTAGATTATAGAGTTTAGACTGGGATATTCTTCTATTAATATACTTAAATAATAACCTTATAGGGTAGAGTATAGAAGATAGTATAAGAGTTTCCTTCCTTAAATTTCCTACTATTATTAATAGTATTATATAACTCTTTATAGGTCTTAAGCTAAGTGAGGATTTCTTTATTTATTATATTCCTTATAGATTGAGTGTTTATCTTAAGGACCTTTTAGAGGGGTTAGATCTATTATTCCTTATTACTATCCTTAAAGTCTTTAAGAAGCTTTGCCTTAATTTATTCCTAAGTACTATATTTAGTAGCCTTTAGGACCTTTATCTTAATATCTTTATAGATAAAGTATAGCATTAATTAAGCCTTCTTTTCGTCTAAGTGGACTTATCCCTTAATATAGTTCTTAAATATCCTTAAGTAGCTAGAGATATTAGTCCCCTTAAAGATATAATTAAATATATAAATTAGGATGAGAGCTTTAGGTTCTTTACTTATCTTCCCTTTCTCTATTAGGTCTAAGACCTTCAAGCCTATCTTATCAGTCTTAGTATTAAGATCAGTTAGTATCTAGATTAATAAAAGGTCCTTAATTAAGGGTGCAGTAAGTACTAACTAAGACTTTATGTGCATATTGAATCGATTTGGTTTCTAGGGCACTACCTTTATAAGCATTAAATAAGATGCCTTCTTCCTCTTCTTTCTCCTTTCTGCTCTAGTAGTAGTAGCAAAATTATAATTGTAGCCCTTAGGATCTTTACTCATTAGAGAGCAATTCTTTCCTCTAGATATAGCCCTTATTAGCTATAATAAAATAAAGCCTTAATTGCTATACTATCTCTCTTTAGGGGATAATAGTATAATTAAAGAATAAAATGAATAAAAAATAAATAAAAATACTAAATAAAACTTAGATTAATTATAATCTTTATATAAATATCTCTATAAATCTCTTAGTAAAGGTTAAAACTTATAATCTTAGCCTTCTTAATATTATTCATAAAAGTTATTATATCTCTATATCTTTTATCTCCTTCTCTTCCTCTATTTTTTAAATAAACCCTTCTTTACCCTACCTCTCTCTAGCTCTTAACTTCTTATAATATAAAGGGTTATTAAGGCTAAAGTAGCTAGATATTAATTTCTTATAAGAAATTATATAATAATCATTCTAGTAATACCTTTCTATTATCTAAACTAATATAAGTTCTCACTCTACTAATTGCTCAATAAGGTTAAATAGCATTTCTTTTCTTATAAGAAGCCCTTATAATTATAAAAATCTTATAATATTATACTATAAGATACTTTTAAGTTTAAGTATACCTTATTTTTTCTTAGAGCTATTAGGGTAGAGGAATAAGTACAATAATAAGTAGTATAGTTTAGAGTTTAAGTATCTATTCTTATCTTACTTCTTGCAGTAGTCTTAATTAAGCTATATATTACTAATTTTACTAGTTCGATTTATTATAATCTTTTAGGGTCCTTAGGTCTAGAGTCTTTTTAAGGAGGTCTTAATCCCCTCTATCTCTCGTTTCTTATTATCTTTTTGCTTTCCTTAAGTCTAGTAGTAGCAGCTTAGAAGTGCATTAATTGATCTTATCTATTAAGCTAAATTAATTGATCTACTGCCCTACTATAATCTCTAAATTTAGTAGTAGAAAGAATCTAAGAATAATACCCCAAATTAATAGTAGTCTCTTAAGAAGGTATATAATAAAGCGTCATATAGGCATCTTTATTGGTCAGCCTAAAGCTACACTAGATTGCATATATATACTATAGAAGTCTTATATTTAGGACCCTCTAGTAAGAAAGCATCTTATAGGAATAATTATTAGGTTAGTAGTAGGAAAAGAATGTTAATAAGGCATCAAAATGACCTACTATTAGCTTAATAATTGGTATATAAGGGATAAAGGGTAGATAGCAATTTGTATTATAATTAGAAAAGAAAGATCTTAAATTTTCTTATAAATAAAGGTAGAGAACTCAAGCTTTAAACTTAAAGAGCTCTCTTTCTCTTATATCTCTGCAAGAAGGGAAGAATCTCTCTACAAGTAAAAACAAAAATCTCTCTAATCTCTCTTCTAACTGATCATAATGATAATAGTTATTTATAATTGTTCTTCTTGTCTTTCTTCTAACTATCCACTTTATCCCCATTAAATCCCTACTAGCAACTTGCTAGCCTACCTGTCCAGGGACCCCCGCCACACTATTTAAGTATTATAAATTGAAATCTTTTTTATTATTATATTCATATGCTATAGACCTAAGAGGTAGATAGTGCTTCTACTTTATATAGATACAGGAAAAACCAGATTGAGCGAAAACCTATATCCTTTCCGTAGCGGGCCCGGGTCGGGCCCCTTGTGCTCAGCGCTGCTATCAATGTAAGTCACCCTAAGTCAATCCAAATTAAGTCAATTCAAATATGAGAATTCTTAGACTTGTCAAATCAAGCAAAAATATTTCAGATTTACAAATCATTCAAATCTGTAGATTCTCGATTAGTCATACACTATAGGGTAGGCGGGGGGTTGATTTCTGTGCATTTTCCGGGAAATAGCTGCCTAGCCCCACTATTCATCAGTTTTTTAGCCACTTAGAGACTAGAGATTTCTACACCTTAATCGCGATCCCAAACGCATTTTTAACCTCCCTCTTGCATCATCATTTTCATCATGCCGGATGCCCTATTCATCCAACCTCCAACTCTCTCTACTCCTATTCCCACTAGTTCTTTAGTGCGATAGAGAGAACCGACTGTCTAAGCCCAGATCGACTCATATAGGGCAACCTAACGGTCGAAAACTCTCGCTGAACTCCCTCGAATACACATCGCATAGCAGTCCTTTATGCTAGCAAGCTGGCTTTACCAATACATACTAAAGAGATCCTTTATCTACAGCTATGGCTTCTCCCTTGTTGAGGTCATCAATAATGAGGCTAAGGATCCTGGGCATGCTATTTGTGTGATAAAAAGAGAACAGCTAAGTTAGGGCTATTCAAAGTGACTGCAACTTCATCACCAATGAAGCATCTCAGGAAGGAATACCGCATCAGCCCTAATACTCAGTTATCAACTGATGATGATAGTAGCTCTACAAGCTCGCCAGCATCACAATGTGCAGCATTATTGCGTGCTAACCCCCAGCCCTTAAAAGAAGCCCTCATAAAGGCTGCGATTGCTGACTTCAAGCAACGACTTCTACACTAGATCGTGGAGGCAAATGTACCGCTTAGTGCAGTTGAATATGACTCCTTTTAGCACCTTATTTCGACCCCTGCGAATGTTATCGAGCAAGCGATGCCACAGCATCATCAGACTGTGAAGAATTGGCTGATGGCCAAATTCAATGCCTCTCGCGGCCAGCTTCAAGAAGACCTGCTAGCATCGCAGTCAATAGTGCATTTGACATTCGATACTTGGACCTCACCAAATCAACACGCTATTCTCGGTATAGTCTATCACTTTCTCAATGAATAGCATGTCCTAGTGTCCTGGCTGCTTGGCTTGAAGCAGATTACTGGCCCTCATTCTGGTGATAACCTCGCGCCTTTAATCAACAGCGTCATCAAGTCGTATAGGCTGCCGAAAATTGGATTCATTATTACCGATAATGCCTCATCAAACGATACATGCATTCATCACCTATTTCAGACTTATTTCCAGTCGCCTGCCCAAAATCCGGCTCTGCGGAACGCAGCTATGGTCCGACTATGGTGTTTTGGCCACATTATCAACCTAGCCGCCCGCGCCTTCCTTGATAAGGTATTCCCACGCAGTTATGCACCTCAAGCAGGTGCATCACTACCGGCTTTACATAGAGATTTAGCGTGCAGCTCGGTAACCAAACTCCATTCTCTTGTGACCTTCATACGCTACAGCCCTCAACGCAGGCAGCAATTCTAAACCTACGTTACTTAACATCGCGAAGCTTGCCTAGAGTCAGCTGAATCTCTCTAGGAGGCACATCACAACATTTAGCTATATATTAACAATGATACACATTGGAATTCGACTTTTGCGATGATTGAACGCGCTCTTTATCTCCAGCAGCCTGTTTCCCAGTAGCTTGCAGTAAATTTGACTGAGCAGCCCGATCGCCGGCTTCTACAGTCAGACTGCCTTACTGATGATAACTGAAATGCTCTTGGAGACATTAGGGATCTGCTATTGCCACTATATGAGGAGACTATAAGGTTCAAATCCCGTCTTCCTGGTAATATTGGCTGGGTTTTAAGGAGCCTATTCCGCTTGATCTCTCACTTCAACGCAGTCCGCGATAATCAAGAAATACCATACATTTTGAGCCCCATCAAAGTCCCCGTCGAGCCGCGTCGAACGCAGCGTTAGATCATCCCAAATTCCCTCTACAATCCAAGTACCTATGAGACCGACTGGCTTCCCTGCTCACAGCAGCCGCAGCGATATCAAGAGCCCGATGAGCCTGAGCTACGACCTTAGCATACCCTCCTTTACACTGCCTGCAAGGCCGCGATCGAGAAGTTAGAGTCATATAAGGAGCTATTGGACTAGTTACCAGCGTACTGGGCAGCCGCGATCCTACATCCTGGCCTCACAATGAAGTGGGTGACCAATGCTGTGCCTTATAGGGCCGACTCGATACAGCAGCGATTTGAGACTTTCTTCAAGGAAGGCTGGGGTCAACAGCTTCAGCAGCCCGCGCCGCCGGCTTCCACCGCCGCGCTAGATACTAGAGGGTCATCACGAAGGCTGCCTGACCTCCTTCCCAGCTCTTTCTATGAGGAACAGGCAGCAGACCATGGCGGCAGCGTCCGAGAGCTTCAGGCTTGGCTCTCACACCCTGCCAAGTGTAAGGAGCTAGCCGCGGGTTCAGCGCGTATGCGCTGTAGGGCTCGCCGCTGTGTGCTGTGAGGCCTAACTCCTTATGAACTATTGTGTGGCGCGATTCAGTAACGCAGCTTACTTGAATTGGTTGATCTTTTTGGCCTAACGGCTAGACTGGTCTATTGAAGGTTAGGAACGCTGCCCTAACTCTTACAAATAAGCCTATGCTGACGTCAAAGGAACTAGTCCCTCCAAGCATCAAGACATTCCGCAAGAAACACTCGTCGACCACTCGCGCAATGACCACAGAGACTCTATCGACCTTAACCCAATCTACAGATATAACTATAGCTAGAGGAGAAGACAACAACCCAAGCTTCTATGAGGGAGATGATATCGCGATATAAGCCCAAGATGTCGCCGAGCTGATAGAGAAGGGTCTCTAAATGTATAATGCATTATAGACTAACTATAAGTACCTTAATAAGCACTATAAGAAGTTCAATATAAAAATAAAAACTATTTAAAACTAGATCATTAAGATAGTAAATAAACCCCTTAACTGAACCTACTGTAAAGATAGTAAATCCCAAGCTGAATGGGTCTAGTTGCTATATAATGAATTCTCCCTAGTAGCTAATAAATGCAAGTAGAATGCTTGCTAAGCTTACTGCAATTTTCTATCCAAATTATATCTTATAAAAATCACTACCTATAAGGCAATAGGAGAATAGCTAACTTGCTAAAGAGATACTATAAATAAGGCAAATAATATTAACTTATAAGAAGCTATAGAGCCTAACTAGTAGCTTAATAACCTTATAATTGCCCTATACTATACCCTACTAAAGTTATAGATTAATATATATAATATATTATAAATTAATTAGGTTAGGGTAGGCACCCTTAAGGTTAGACTGATAATAATAAATATTCACTAAGCAATTAATAATTACCTAAAACTCCTAAAGAAACATAAAGTTACTTTAGGGGCATTCTATAGAGTAGCTAATTAAAATAATATTAATACTAATTACTTGCTAAAAGATTAATAATTAGCATCTAAGAAGTAAGGCAGGAAGAGCATTAAAAATGATAGAGGACTAAGATGCTTAGTATACTTCCTACATTATCTACTAGTATAATGTTTCTACGCATTTCCTAAGAAATAGCTATAGGACTTTACATTACACTAAGGTCTTATTGAATGCATTAAGCAATAGATCAATAATAATAAGGACTATCTAATCGACTAGATTAAGAAGATCAAATTAAAAGGGTCAGTATGACTAAGATTGATCAATTCTTACAATATAAATGCTACTTTAATAATTAATAATTATTACCTATTGTGGGATAGTATCCTCCTTAACTTAGGAGCAACTTTATATATCTTTTATAATACCTTAAGGATGAAGAACTTATAAGCTGCCTAACTAGGAGATTTCTTCTAGTTAGAGATAGACTAAGTGTCTATAGATAGCTATAGAGAAGTAATTATTAGCTTAATATCTACTAATAGCTTGCTAAGAAAGCTTACTATCTATAATATTACCCTATATATATTCCTCACTACTAACCTAATATTATTTTCTAAGCTAAAGAAATAAGGCCTATAGTAAGATACTAAACTAAGAAATAATTATCTATAAAGAGTAAATAGAACTTTCCTTAAGGCTATTAATAAATAGAAAGGATAGTAAGTTCTTAAATAGAGAGAAAAACAATTAATTAAGTAGAACTCTTAATAAATGCTTATTAAGAGATTAATAGTAATAATAATAGATAAACCCTAAAAGAAATGTAGATATACTTTATAGACTTAATAAAAGCCCTTACTAGGTAATACCCTCACTTAGCATTAATAATTAGGCTATTTAGGTCCTAATGCTCTTAAGTGCTTAATAATAGCCTTAAAGGGCATAAGACTAAAGATAAAAGAACCTAAAGGACTATAAAGAATTATAATAGTTAACTATAATGCCTATAGTATAGTGAAGGCTTACTAAGTAGTCTGCTAGGCTTAGCGAGAAGCTATAGTAAGAGCTAGTCTAAAAGACTATATTGTACTTAATTTCTACTTAATAATATAAAGATATATAAGGTATATATTAGTCTAGATTTTTACTAATAGAGCTATTAGGTACTTATAGGATTACTATATAACTAATTGCTTAATACTTGCCCTATACTTAATAATTACTTAATTCCTTATGATGCTAAATATATAATACTCTATTAAAATTAAAGCAATTAAGTATAATAATAAGATAATAGAGATATACCTATATATAGCTAAATTGCTAACTAATTGAGGAATACTTACTAAGCTCTTAGCGCTAAATACTTAAGCATAGAATAGTAGTATAGAGCAAATTGTAGCAATTATTATATAGAAAAGCTATATAATGCAAGTAGGAGCTAAGTTACCTAAATACCTATAGCTTAAGTCAATTAAAGTAGCTACCTATTTATATAACTATATGCTATTACTATATAGGAATAGAAAGACCCCTTATGAGCTATTTTATCATTAAATGCAGTTAGAAAAGACTATAAAGCCTAATCTATTATATCTCTAAGCCTATAGCTATAAAGTCTTTATACTTATAGCTAATATATAGCTATAAAGAAATTAGCTATAAAGGTAGGCTCCTAGGGCCTAAATAGGCTTCCTAGTGGGATATATATTAAGCAATTCTTTTAGAGTGTAGAATCCATTGCAAAAAGAAGTCTTTACTACCTAAGATATTATATTTAATAAATAGTAAATATTTGATAGGTATATAGAGAGCCTTTATGATAATTTACTAAAAGAAGACCTTAAAGAAATCTAAGTATAGATCTAATAACTGCTTATAATCTAAGAGCATATAGACTAATAGATATTATAGCTGCTAGAAGATAAGGCAGATGAGATCTTAGATGAAGAATCTAATGAGGATGAACCTACTAAGTGCTTACTAAGTGCCTAAGAATATAAGGCACTTAAGGATTATACTATAGCTAAGTTTGAAGTGCTCTTAACCCCCCTATAGTTACTGCCTGCTACATTTTTCTACACTTTAGCTGCTAGTCTTAGTGTGAAGGGGCATAAAGTAGGAATGGCAGATAATAAGATCACTCATAGAGTAGTTAGCAAATAGCTAATGAGATATAGAACCTCTTTTAAGGTAGTATTTCTTACTAGAAGACTTCAGTTACCAAAATACTGCACAAGTAACTGCTAAGTAGTCTATAGAAGTCTAGCTAGCTCTATTAGGTTATTTAATAGGAGAAGTAAGACTTGCCCTCTAAATCAACTAGATATAAGAAAGTAAGAAGCCTAAAAGGAAATTTTCTTATAAGATAGAATAAGCTCTACATCTAGGGAGGAGAAATAGCCTATTATTAGTACATATTGGAGACTGCTAGAGCTACTCCCCAGTTTATATGCAAAGATATTAAGTTATCTATACTAAGATATAATACTTATAGCTAAAAAGGTTTACCTATAAAGTTATACTAAGTTGAATTCTTAGATTAAAGTTACTAAATCTTTAGCAAATGGTCGCTAAGTGCTCAGATGCTATTAGGTATATATCTATAAGCTTAATAAGTATAGAAGATTCCTAAAAATTAAGGCACGCCTTATTGTATGTAGCGACCAGTAGGCAATCAATAGCTAAGAAATATATGTAGTGACTCTAGCCGATATATCCTTTAGGACCCTTATGGCCCTAGCTAATAGATTTGACTATAATATGCTATAATACGATATAGTCAATGTGTTTATTTATGCTTAGCTCGATGAGGAAATCTATATGGAGATACTAAGAGGATACTAGAAGCTAGGGATAATTCTCAAGCTTTAAAAGGCCCTTTATAGTCTCTAATAATCCCCTCTTCTATGGTAAAAACACTTTAAGAAGGGACTATTATTAGTAGGCTTTTGCTAAGTGCCTAGCGAAAACTGCTATTAGCTCTATAGAGATATTATATTCTTCTTCTATATAGATAACTATATTCTTTATTTCCTAAAGCAAATTAAAGCTAAGGCAATTATGCTAATAGAAGACCTATAGAAGACCTATCACTTAGAAGGCAGTAAACCTTTATAGTAGTTCCTAGGGATTAAAGTCATCTAAGACTAAGAAAATTAATAACTATAGCTCTTACAATCCTCATATATTGAAAAGATATACTAACTACTTAGCAATCACTCCCTAAAAATATAAGCATTAATCCTAATAGTATAGGAAGAACTTATGCCCTATGAAGAAATTATAAACCCCTAGAGCGTCAATATGTACTAATATAAGGTTAGAACGATTATATATGCAGCCATAATGATGAGGCTAGATGTAGCCTTTGCAGCAAGTTGGCTAGCAAGATTCAACCAAAACTTAAGGCCTTAACACTACTAAGCTGCTAATTGAGCCCTTTAGTATCTTATTGAAACATATAGACTGTGCCTTAAATATAGTACTATACCTAGCTATGAAGAAGATAGACTATAAGTGGCTTCTAATACTAGTTTTGCAGACAACTTAGCGGACTGTTAGAGCTTATAAGTATTTATTATGAAGTTATTTGGAGGAATTATATTATAGTATGCTAATAAGTAAGATATAGTAACTATATTAATAACTGAAGTAGAGCTCTTAGCCCTCTTACAGGCAGTAAAAGAAGCCCTATTTGCTAGCAGACTTATTTCCTTACTTTATGTAGACCTATCTTTATAGACTGCTCGTAGAGTAGCCACTCCCCCATCATAAGTTACAATTAAATGTGACAATAAGAAGACTATTTGACTGGTCACTACTGAACTTATATAGCTATAAATAAAACTATAGTATATTAATATCTATAATTACTAGCTACAGTAGGAAGTACTAGAGGAGAGAATTGAAATTATTTATACCCTATCAATATGACTGCTTACTAATAGCTTGATGAAAAGCCTACTAAGAGAGGCATTTGCCAAATTCACTTAGCAGCTTAAGCTTGCAGACCTCTTAAAGATATTAGACTAACGAAGGGATGATAAAGGACCTAGCTTAATGGCGATACCCTCAAGCTGAAGGGGCGTATTAGATTGGAGTATATACATTAGACTAACAAGGTAGTTAGGTAACTACCTCTAGGGTCTATAGATATCTAGCTGAAGCTCCACCTAGTATAGCCCGAATAGGAAGGCAGTTAAAGAAAGGGATACCCCCTAAAACACAGCAGAGATAGCCTGGGGGGAAGAATATATACAATACATATATATTAAGTCATCAAAGTGCTACGCAAGCTTTCCAATAAGTTCATTCTCGACCTAGATTTATGAGGATTTCCCCCGCGACTGTATGCTATTAAAGAAATAGCTAACTAACTACTTGCCAACTGCAACGTGCCACCTATTGGCAAGCGCTAGGCTTCTAACTTTACTAGACGATAAGAGAAGCTAAAGATGCGTTTTTTCGTAAATATGACTACAAGAGGGCTAAGTGTGAAGATCTAGAGGAAATCTAGAAGTGGTTTTAGCTTGTAGCGAATATAATCGCGAAGTATAGCATCCGATTAGATAATATCTAGAACTTTAATGAGACTAGCTTCCTTATGGGCATAATTGCAAGCAGAATGGTTATTATAAGCGCAAAAAGGCGTAGACAATTAAAATCAGTGCAGCCTAGAAGCCAGGAATGGATTATAGTAATTCAGGCGATTAATGCAGAAGGCTAGGCGATCCAGCCATTTATTATAGGCGCAGGCCAATATTACCTCGCCAACTGGTACCGAGAAAGCAACCTCCCGGGCGATTGGGCTATTGCAACCTCCCAAAATGGCTAGACCGATAATAAAATAGGCCTTAAGTGGCTAAAGCACTTCAACTAGTCTATAACTAAGCGATCAAATAGTTGCTATTATCTTCTGATCCTTAATGGGCATAAAAGTCACCACTCTATCAACTTTGAGAGATATTATGAGGAGAATAAGATCATTATGCTTTATATGCTGGCTCATTTGTCTTATCTACTTTAGCCTCTTGACATTAGGTACTTTAGGCCGCTTAAAACTATATGTAGTCAAGCAATTGAGCAATTGATTAGATACTCTATAACCTATATTATAAAGACTGAGTTCTTCCTAGCCTTCTATGCTGCCTATGTAGCCACTATGATAAGGAGTAATATTAAAGAAGGTTTTTAAGGGTCTAGACTTATTCCCTTAAACCCAGAAAATATCATATTAAAGCGTAATGTATAGGTAACAATATAGCTATAGACTCTAACACTAGCTATAGAGGAGGTTAGCCTCCCTAACCCTTAAGTCTTAAAGACCCTAAAGATAGTGCTTAAGGCTAGTTTGCAGTCTGAATATCTTAAAAGATAAGTAAGAAGGCATTAGAGTAGCTCTTTAGTATCTATCCTTAAGGCGCTTAAGTTATTTTCTAAGGGAATAAAGATAATAATGTATTAAATGGCATTATTAAAGTCTAAGAATTAGATCCTTTAATAGGCAAATAAGACTCTTAGTAAGCAGTGTAGAGCAAAAAGAACCTACTTATAGAATAGAGGGAAAATAATTGTAGAGGAAGGAAGAGAAGTAATTAATCAAATAGATATCAATATGTAGGTATAGGCTAAATTATTGAAAAGTAGTAATTAAGGAGGGTTAGCATAACTGAAGGAAAGGTACTATAGAACTTATAGAAAGACTGGCCATAATGTAAGGACTTATTAGGCTATACTTAAGACCTCTAGAGAAGAGTATAGCAATTAGTTTTAATTAATTGAATGGTTTGTTGTGTTTTTATTGAAGTTTTGATTTTTAAAGGTTAGGATTTTTAGCCCACTTACTTGTTTGGCCTGCTTACGTATTAAGTATGTTATATATAATAATAATATAAAAGGCTTAACTTAAGTTTATTATAGAAAGAATATAAGTTTTTATTTAATTTAGTTTTTCCTATATTTATATAAAGTAAAAATACTATTTACCTCTTAAGTCTATAATATATAAATATAATAATAATAAATATAACTTATTTTTCCTTTAGGTAGAAATAATAAGGAGTTTTTATCTTATACCTTATTCATTAAGTTTTCCTCTTTATTTTAAATTAAGTTAAATAGCTTAAAAGAAATATTATATAATTAATAAGCTAAAATAATATATAAATAAATTAACTAAATTATTAAATAAAACTTATTTTCTTTTTATTTAATTTTTTTAAAAACTTTAATTATTATTATTTATACACTGCTTTAGCTACTAACTATTTAGTTCTTCTTCTAAAAAAGACTAATCTAAAGTAGAGGGGAAAACCTAATTAGTAAGCTATAGGATGAAAACTCCTTACTACCTCTACCTAAGGGGGAAGCAAATTAGGTTCAATATGTGTATATAATAGTGTAAATTATAGGTAGGTTTACTTTACTATAAAAGCTAGTTATATACCTATATTTAGAATTTCCTTATAGGGCTTAGCCCAAATAGTATTATAGGATGTCTTCAATCCTAAGGTAGGTCTAAGTTATCTTCACTCTTCTTAATCCTTATCTTCCCAATTATCTTTACTTCCTAGCAGTATGCTTTCTCTTGCTTTTGCAAGTAATTACTCTCTTAATCGGTCTATTAGTCTAATTACCACTAGAGCTAGTAGAGCCAGTAGAGCTAGCGCGCCTATCCTAGCCTAAGGCCGCTTTAGAGGCCACTTAAGTCCCCTACGGGCAGGGTGAATTAGAACAGTTAATATTATTAGTGCTAGTATGCTTACTATTATATCCTATAGTAGGCATACTATATGCCTATACTGCTCATCTAGAATGCTAAACTGTATCGGTCTATCTACATAGGCATCCCTCGCTTATTATCACTCCTTCTATACAATATAGTATACATAGGACTACACTAGGTGCGACCCATTGCAGTTATAATACACTGAGGGGATCTCGCCGCTAGAGGCAGGGCAGACTATATCTCTTGCATAGCGGGCTCCCCCATAGCAGCTATATCTAGCCTATTCTTAGCAGTATTGTATAATATATCTAAAGTAGAAGTACTTAAAGTACTATCTAAATTAGATACTCCCTAAATAGGGTTCAGTATGATAAACTTCTGCAGCTATGATCGTACCTTAGTTATAGAGCTTGTTCGCATCGGCTGGTTCAATTAATAATATAACTAGCGACTGGCGAGGCCTGGCCGCATAGCGGCTTTATAGCGGTTTAATAGTGTGCACCTTAATGCCATTTGCTTATTAGATATCCGCAACAATATCCTCAAGTGAGCCCCCTATATGGCGGGTTAAGACCCCTTTAGTAATTACTATAAACTGCCTTAGGACTTAATGTGCACTCAAACTGAAGACAGTAGGGATCTAAGCATTATCCTTCAGGAGATCTATAATAGACCTATAGAAGAGGACTATAATATTACTACTAGGGAGGCAGCATAAGGCTACTATAGGCGAGAGGAAGCCCCTTAGGAGGGCACAATTAGTAGCTAATACTATATTAGAAGGCATATAAGACCTAATATTAGGGGCTATACTTAGTGATCTAATAATAATCTCCCTATTAAGGCGAGGGGGGATTAGCTTCAAATGTAATGCTATAAGGGCCTAAGGCGCCCCCTTATTGCAAATGACTTAAGCCTACATTAGGGTCTTATTAGGTGGATTCTTTAGGGCAATTAATATTGCTCTTTTGATAGTAATTGTGATTATTTCTATAAGGAGTGGCAAGATTAGGGTCTTACTATTTGCACTTTGGGCATAGCTTATAGTAGCATCAGCTAGAACTATTATTACTCCCTAAACTAAGGGGAAAGTAACTTTTAGGATAATTACTTTAAGTTTAAGTTTAATCTTAATAATAAGGTCTTTAAATCAATTGTAGGTCATTTCTATACTAAGCTTAGCCTATAGTAGGTATAGGTTTTATGGTGAGAGATTTTCCTTGAGGGGAGGAGGGAGATAGTCTATAACCTTAATACCCTCCATTTTGCCTAGCATGCCTATTGCATGCAATGTGGCGATAATGCAAGAGCGGAATGAGGGTAAAGAAGGTCTATAGAGAATGTTATTTATGTTAGAATTGATTTTAGGTGTATGACTGAGGTATAGTATGGGTAACTATAAAATATCTACAGTATATTATAAAAACTTTAATTATTAAACTTATTATTATTATATTTATTATTTAATTATATATTATTTTAATTCTTAATTATTTAGTTTTTATTTATTTAAATTAATTTAAAATAAAACGAAAAACTTAATTAATAAGCTATAAAATAAAGACTTTTTATTATCTTTACTTGAAGGAAAAATACATTAAATTTAATATATAACATACTTAATAAGCGAGTAAAATAGACAAGCAAGTGAAATAAAAATCTTTACCTTATTGTTAGAAATCACAATAAAAATACTATAAACCATTGAATGAATTAAAACTACTGACTATACTCTTCCCTAAATATCTGAATTAATACCTAATAGGTCCTTGCATTATGCCTAAGCTTACTATAGATACTATAGCGCTAAATACTCAGTCTAACTGACCTCCCTCAACCACCACTCCTCAACGATTTGGCCACTACCTGCACATCTACATCCATTTGATTAATTGCTTGCCTTCCTTCCTCTACTATTATTAGGGTTGTGAAATTAGTAATTCCAGTACTTTTCTTAGTACACCTTTTACAGTGAATGAAAAATCAGCCCTTAGCCTTAAAAATATAAAAAGAGTACTATTAAATAGCTATAAATTCTAGCCCTATACTAATAAGCCTTACTAACTTTTATCTGCTTAGATAAGCTAGGAAATACAAATTAGTCCACTTTTAGTATTTAGTACATTGAAAAGACGTACTAATTCTGTACTAATTAGTATTTCTACCTATATTAATTCACTTATATAATGTGAGTCCTACTATAAAATACTAGAATAGTATAGATATTAGGAAGTAAAAAGCTTATAATTTTAAAGCTAAAGGCTGATTTTTAATAAATGTTTAAAAGTGTACTAAAGTGGACTAAAGTGGACTAATAGAAATTTCTAGTGTACTAATTTCACAACCCTGACTATTATTACTCCTCTTTTCTAGAGTTTAGTCCTTTTTGCCATCTAGCGCCAGCTTAGTATCTCATTTGCCTATTGAAGGTCTTAGACCTCTACCCTCACGAGAGCTATCTTATATATAATTACCTTTATTCCCTTCGTAAGAGACTTTAATGCTTTAAGAATTAAGTCTAGAGAGCTACTTTAATGTCTTCTGATCTATCTTTTAAGGTATTCAGACTGAGATTGGGCCTTAAGTACAGTCTTTAGGGTCTTTAAAACCCTATAGTGGAAATCCTCATGAATCTAGGTCGAGAATAAAGTGAATAAGGATCTATTCCTCTAGATCGGATAGCCTGCGTGATTTCGTGATAGTATCTCGCCTAGAAAGAATGCCCTACTGTAGACGCTAGAGCGTTGTTAGATTGACTGTATAGATTGTTATAGCGCGTTGAAGCTTTAATTGTGGGTTATTTTGAAGGGGCTAAAGGGCAAGAAGCATTCTAGCCTTATAATTAGATTATAATATGTTAGGTGGTTAAGAATCAATTGATCAAATGGATAAGGTATAGATTGAGGGATTTTTATTTCATTCGCTTATCTGTTTTACTCGCTATTAAGTGCATTATACATAATAATAAAAATTATAAATAAGTTTATTTTACTATAAAAGCTAATTATATATTTATATTTAAAATTTCTTTATTAAGTTTGATTGAAATAATATTATAAAATATACTTACTAAGTAAGTAAGCTCAATAAGTAAGTAGGCTAAAAGTCCCTTAATTTATTATCTTTCGAATTAATTAATTAATTCTTAACTACTAAAAATATCTTGATTAAATAAACAGGGAAATATCTTTCTTACTCTTTAAGCCATTTAAAATAACCTAACATTAAGTATCTAGAATACTATAAAGATCTATAATATATATTATAATACCTTACATTACTAGCAGAAAGATATACTATCTTAATATGATACTATCCCTTAACTATATAAGCTATTTAACAAATTAATCTAGAAGAATAAATTATTATTTAATTTATTCTTTACGTAGATTTATAAGAGTTTCCATTATAAACTTATAACTATATAGTATTAAAAGAGTAGCTAATTAACTACTTATTAATTATAATATATTAACTATTAGTAAGTATTAAGCTTCTAACTTTATTAAGTAATACTTAAAGCTTAAAATACTCTTTTTTATAAATATAACTATCAGAAAGCTAAATATAAAGATTGAATTATTATTTATAATTAGTTCTAGCTTATAGAGAATATAATTATAAAATGTAATATTAATTTAGTTAATGATTATAACTTTAATAAGATTAACTTTATAATAAGTATAATTATAAGTAAAATAACTATTATAAGTATAAATAGGTATAAAAACCTAAAATTATTATAGCTTAAGAATTAAAAATAAGTTATAATTATATAAGTAATTAATATAAAAGGCTAAATAATCTAGCTATTTATTATAATTATAAGCTAGTCAGGGTTGTGAAATTAGTTAGTCCAAAATGTACTAACTAAATACTAATTGGAATTAGTTAGTATTTAGTTAGTATTTAGTACAAGAAATTAGTATTAGTACAGGCCTGTACTAACTAATTTGAAATTAGTATTTAGTTAGTATTTACTACAAAAATTAGTATTAGTATTAGTACAGGCCTATACTAACTAAATACTAATTTTTTAGTACATTAGTACAGAATTAGTACAGTATATAAATATTAATAGTTTTAATACTAAAAGCTATAATCTTGACTTATTTAGTTATTTAGTTATTTAGTTATTTAGTTGTTTAGTTATTTAGTTATTTAGTTATTTAGTTAACTATTAACACTAAGAATTTATTATGACCAATTAGGAATTTAAGTAATAAGATGAATACTTTAATATAATAAATTAATAATCTACTATAACTAATTATGGATTTATATAATAGGATGAATAATTTACTACAATTAATTACTAATTCAAGCGTTAGGATTAATAATTCACTATAGCTAATTACTAATTTAAGCAATAGGATTAAGAATTCACTATAGCTAATTACTAATTCAAGCAATAGGATTAATAGTAGCTAATTACTAATTTAAGCATTAGAATTAATAATTCATCCCTTTAGCTAATTACTAATTCATGTAATTGGATTACTAATAGCTAATTACTAATTTAAGTAATTGGATTACTAATAGCTAATTACTAATTTCAGTAATTGGATTACTAATAGCCAATTACTAATTTAAGTAATTGGATTACTAATACCTAATTACTAATTCAAGTAATTAGATTAATAATAGCTAATTACTAATTCAAGTAATTGGATTAATAATAGCTAATTACTAATTTAAGCATTAGGATTAATAATTCATTCCTTTAGCTAGGAGCTATATAAGATACTCTTTATCCCCTCTTTAGCTTCTATTCTATTCATCATCTAATTCATCTAATTACCTATCTTTTCTTTCTTCCTATGGATTCTAATGATGAATTTAACCCTCTTTCCGAATCTGATGGTGAGACTATTCCTTTTTTAGAAGAGACTAGCCAGCTAGCCTCTTCTGAAATAGATAGTCTTAATCAATCAAGATTAGACTCAGAAATAGCTTCTTCTTCTTCACAAGCTATTTCTTCCTCTCAAGCTATTCCTGAAGATCCAGCTGCTAAGATTTATATCTTTAAATATGGTCTATTTTGAAAGACTACATTACCTTCTAAGGAAGGTCAAGAGCAGCAAATGCAGCTTAATTGCACTATGTAAGTCCTTTTAAATAACCTTATTTTTAAGCTTAAATAAATAGCTAATTTTACTAGGTGTAATTATAAGAAGGTTGAGCCTGTTAGGGGATTCCAATCTTCTAACTTCTAAAAACACTACCAACGCAAACATCCATTAATTAAGCAATCTGAAGCTACTAGAAAAAGAAGTAAGCTATTTTATTTTCTCCTTTTTATTTTAAAAGCTAATTTGAATTAGAAGCGGACTTTCTAAAGCCTAATAGTCCTTTTAACCTTAATTTAAGGACTAAAAGGTCTAAGCAAGATCTATCTCGCTATTCTAATAGCTTTGAGGAAGAAGAAGCATTAAAGAAGATTCTTTATTTTCTTATTGAAAATAACCTATCTTTTAATGTTTTAAATTCCTATAGTTTCTAAGACCTCTTAACCTACTATAATAAGTAAGTTATTTCCTATTTTCCTATTTTCCTATTTTCCCATTTTCCTATTATCCTATTATCCTATTATGCTATTAAAATATATACTAATTTAAATTAGGGCTAGTCCTTTAATGAGTAGGTAGAAGATTAAAGGTATCTTAAATGATACCTTTAATACTAGCTTATTACAACTAAATAATCAACTAGAGGAAAATATAGCAGACTTAGGGTTATTTTCCCTAACGTTTGATATATGGACTTCAAACACCCCAACAGCCTATTTAGGCATTATCCTTATCTTCCTGGTTAAGGATTTTAAGCTTATTTATAAGCTTATTAATAAGTAAAGATTTTATTATACTAATTAATTATAATAATTTCCTATTCAGAAGCCAGCTAATAAATACCTTAATAGCATTACAAGAGATAATGCGGCCAATAATAATACATTTATTTCTGCTTTTAAAGATAGCTATAAGCTATCGTTAAATCAGAGATTTCAAGGTGATATTCGCTGTATAGCGCATATAATTAACCTTATTGCGCAAGACATCCTAAAGGAATTCCTTTTATCTAAGGAATTAGAAATAGCATTATCTGCTAAAGATAATACTATTTTAGAAGAGGTCTCTAGCCCCCTATCTAGTAAGTCCACTAATGCCCTTAATTATAAGCTTAATCTAATTTAACCTAGCCCTTATTACCCAAATTCGAAGAATAGCTGTTTTAACTAAGTATACAACTGAGGTTAAACAGCTATTAGAAGAGGGAATAAGAAAGTTTCAAAGGGAAAATAAGCTTCTTACTAAGAAGAAGACGGTCCCTTTACGTAAGCTTGTTTTTATTCCTAGTCTTATTTTTAACCTTAATTTAAGCTAATATTATATTAGATAATTTAACGCGCTGGAATTCAACATATCGAATGCTTGAAGCTAGCCTTGAATTAAAAGACCCTTTAATCTATGTCTTTAAGAATACATCTAATACAGAGTTTGAAGAGGTAAATAGCTAATCTATTATCCTGTTTTTCCTTATAAAAATACTAATATTGAAATATAGGTCTTTTTAGGAGATATTGACTGGGATTTCCTGATTGAAGTTAAAAGACTATTTGAAGTCTTTATAAGACCTTCAATTAAGCTACAAGGTCAATTTTATACTACTATTCTAGAAGGCTTATTATTTATTTATCAAATTTATAATAAGCTAGAAGCTTTAAAAGAAGCTTTTTCTACTAGTAGTTCTGAACGGCCTGAATTTGTAAGTCTTTATTTTCCTATTTTCCTATTTTCCTATTAGTTAAATTAAACTAATCTCTTATTAGGCTAATGGCTATTTATCCCTTATCAATGCTATTAATAAGGGTATAAATAGGCTTGAAAAGTACTTTCCTAAAAGCTTAACTAAGAAGGATCTAGTCTACTATAAGCCCTATCTTTATAGCCTTATTTTAGACCCTAGGTTTAGATTAATGCATTTTGGAGATGGGGGCTTATTAGCTTTCTATCCTACTATTAGTCAAGATATAGTTAACTTATTTAAAGTTGACTATATAAGGTATGTTTTAAAGTTACTATTTTAATTATAAGCTTATTTCTAATTTACTAACTAATTAATAGAGTTCAGCAGGAAAGAGGGGGCTTTCAGCAGCCTAATTTATCCTTTGATGAATTAGGCCCTGAGGCTAGCTTACAAGATAAGCTATCTTCTGATTCAGGGTCTGAAGACGACTTTTATATAAGTGATATTCCTAAGGAAGAGGAATATCTTACTTATATAAATGAGGCAGTCTTACCTAAAAGGGTTAGTACTATCCTAATTTCCCTTAAGCTTAATTAAAATACTAACCTTAATTTAATAGACTAATATTCTGGAATATTGGAGAAATGCTGCAATTCGATTTCCCAATTTAGCTATATTAGCTAGACGCTATTTAGCTATTTCAGCTACCTCTGCAGCTATTGAAAGCACCTTTTCAATTAGTAATAATATTATTACTAAATCAAGGAATAGGCTATTACCTAATACAGTTAGGCAGCTTATTTTGCTTAAAAGCTGGAATAGGTCTTTTAATAACTTAAAGGAGGAACAAGAAGAAGGAAATAAGGAGGAAATTGAAGAGGAAGCTGAGGAGGAATTCGAAGAGGAATAAGGGTTTCTTAGTCTTTTACTATGTATTTTAATTAGCTATCTTTACTTTATTTAGTTAATCATTTATTTAATTAACCTAATTATCTTACCTTATAGGTATAATTAAATTACTCTAAGTTATTTAATAGACTATTTATTCTACCTTGATAATTACTTTAATTAATAAGTACAAATCTATAATAGGTTTAATTATATAATTAGCTTATTAAATTAAGATTATAATTTACTTTAATAAAATTAGTACAAAATGTACTAATTTTGTACTAATTAGTTAGTATTAGTATAGGACTGTACTAACTAATTATTTTAGTATTTAGTTAGTATTTAGTACAGAAAAATTAGTTAGTATTAGTACAGGCCTGTACTAACTAATTTCACAACCCTGAAGCTAGTATTATCTTCCTAGTTAGTATTAAGAAAGTAACCTTTTAACCAATTAGGCTATCATAATAACTTAAAATAGCTAGATTAATAATAAAATAGATCTTAAGTAACTTAAGCATTTTAATTAATATATAAAGAATTAATTAACTAATTATTATTATCTTTTAATTCTTAATAGGCATAAAAGTTATTATTTTATCAACTTTAAGAAGTATTATAAAGAGAATAATATTAGTATACTTTCTATACCATCTTATTTATCTTATTAACTTTAGCCTTTTAATATTAAATTTCTTAAGCTATTTCAAACTATATATAATGAAATAATTAATTAATTAAGTAAATATTTTATAATTTATATTTTAAAGATTAAATTCTTTTTAGCCTTTTATACTACTTATATAATTATTATAATAAGGAATAACATTAAAGGAGGTCTTTAAGGGTTTAAACTTATTCTTTTAAATCTAAAGAATATTATATTGAAGCTTAGTATATAGCTATAAACTTTAATATTAAGTATAAAAAAGATTAGTCTTCTTAACCTTTAGATCTTAAAGACTTTGAAAATAATACTTAAGGCTAATTTATGGTCTAAATACTTTAAAAGATAAATAAGAATAAAGATAATAATATATTAAATAATATTATTATCGTCTAAAAATTAAATCCTTTAATACGCAAATAAGACTTTTAGTAATGTACATAATAAGCAAGCGCTGCAGTCAAGCAAGCACCGCACTTTTCCCTCCTATACCTAACTTTTCATTTCATCAATTGATTCTTAATAACCCACGATGTTAGCTCCTTTTATTGAAGCTAGAACCCTTCTTGCCCTTTAGGCCCTTCAAAATAACCTAAACCTAAGCATCCGACGCGCCGTAGGGACCTATACAGTCAATAAGCGACGACTATGTCGCCGCTAGCAAGGCATTCAGTCTCGACGCGATACTATCTAGAAATCACATCGGCTATCTGATCTAGAGGAATAGATCCTTATTCAGTTCATTCTTGACCTAGATTCATGAGGATTTTCCCCCTAGCTTTATAGTATAAAGTAAATGGCTGATCAATTGCTTGCCGACCGCAACGCGCCACCTATTAGCATACATTAAACTTTATCAAGCAATACCTAGACCTTAAGATATATTTTCTTTAGAAATATAACTACTAGAGAGCTAAATGTGAAGATTTAACTATTATCTACAATTAGTTTTAGCTTATAGTGAATATAATCGTGAAGTATAGCATCTAATTAGATAATATCTATAACTTTAATAAGACTAGCTTCCTTATGGGTACTATTGCAAGGAGAATGGTTATTATAGGTTCAGAAAGGCATTTAAAGTTAAAATTAGTGCAGCCTAGAAACTAAAAATGAATTATACTCATTTAAGCGATCAATGTAGAAAGCTAGGCAATCTGGCCATTTATTATCAGTATAGGCCAATATTACCTTGCCAATTAGTGTTAAGAAAGCAACCTCCTAGGCAATTAGGGTATTATGACAACCCAAAATGGCTAGACTGATAATAAGACTAATCTTAAGTGGCTTAAGCACTTTAACCAGTATATAAGCAATCAATCAGTTAGTTCCTATTGCCTCTTAATCCTCAATGGCTATAAAAGTCACCAGTCTATTAAATTTAAGAGATATTATAAGGAAAAGAAGATCATCTAGCTTTATATACTGCCTCATTTATCTTATCTACTCTAGCCTCTTAATGTTAGGTGCTTTAGTATGCTAAAGAAGGCTTATAGTTATGAAATAGAGCATTTAATTAGATGCTCTATTACCTACATTTTAAAGACTAAGTTCTTTCTGGCCTTCTATATAGCATATAAGGCTACTATAATAGAAAGAAATATTAAGGGGGCTTTTAAAGGAGCTAGTCTTATTCCTATTGACCTAAAAAGTATAGTCTTCAAGCTTAATATGCAGCTATAGATGCTAATGCTAGTTAAGGAGGCTTCTAATTAATTGATTGGCTTCTTAGGCATTAAGGACCCTAAAGACTATACTTAAGGCCCAATCTCAGTCTGAATACCTTAAAAGATAGATTAGAAGGCACTAAAATAGCTCCCTAAAGTCAATCTTTAAAGCCCTAAAGTCTCTTAAGAAGGGAATAAAGACAGTTATACATTAGGTTGCCTTATTAGCTGCTAAGAATAAAGACCTTTAGGAGGCGAATGAGATACTTAGTTGGCACTAGAGGGCAAAAGGGACCTAACTATAGAAAAGAGAGGTTATAATAGTAGAAGAAGGAAGATAAGCAATTAATCAAATAGATATTAATGTGCAGGTAGTGGCTAAATTGTCGCAGAGTGGTAGTTAAGGAAGGTCAGTACGATTGGGTATATAGCATTATAGTGTCTACAGCTAGACTAGCTATAATATAAGGACCTATTAGGTAGTAATTGAGATATCTAGTGAAGAGTATAGTAAGTAGTTTTAATTGATTAAATGATTTATAGTGTTTTTATTGCCATTTCTATAAGAGACATTAAGAAAAGTGCAGCGCTTGCTTGACTGCAGCGCTTGCTTATTATGTGCGTTAAGTAATATAAAGTAGAAAAAACCTACCTATAGAATAAAGAGAAAATAATTATAAAAGAAAGAAGAGAAATAATTAATTAGATAGATATTAATATATAAGTATAAACTAAATGATTAAAAAATAATAATTAAGAAGGGTTAATATAATTAAAGAAAAGATAATATAAAATTTATAGAAAGATTACTTATAATATAAAGACTTATTAAGCTATAATTAAAGCGTATAAAGAAAAGTTTATTAATTAGTTTTAATTAATTAAATAATTTATTATTTTTCTATTAAAGTTTTAATTTTAAAGGTTAAAATCTTCAGCTTACTTATTTATTTAGCCTACTTCCTTATTAAGTATTTTACTTAATTAAGATCTTTTAATAATTATTATAAATTATTTTAAGATTTAATATATATTTAAATTAAAAATAAAAAAGATTTAAATATTAATTTTTAAAAGATTTATGATAAATTTAGAAAGAAAAATTATAATATTTTTATTAAAAACATAATATAAAGTAATTATAAATAAATTCTTTTTAAAAAAAAGCTTAATTAATAATTAATATTATATTAAAAAGTATATAAAATTTAATATTAAAAACTATATTTAATAATTTAATAATAAATCTTTTATTAAAATAAAATAAGAATTAATTTTAATTATAATATTATAAAATATTAAAATAATTTTTGTTATAAATAATTTAAAGTTCTATTCAAAAATTAATAACCTTTTTGCGAATTACTAGTTTTTGCTCGCCGCACTGCTAATCTACCTCTAAAATACATTTTAATACTAGAATCGGAATCCTCGCCTGCACATTACTCTACTGATGGCTATCGACTTAGGGGCATATGGCCTTAACTAAAGCTAATATAACCCCTTAGTAGAAATAAGCTAATATATACTAAGTGAAAATAACAAACCCAATGCAGGAACAATCAGAATACTAATTAATGACCTAGAGAGCGAAGCATATAATGCTACTGCTAGAATTATCCCTCCCAATCTCCTCAATTAGGTTTAGAATATTATCTAGACTTATGTTGCTGCGTAAGAGATATAGATGCATATATCCCACAAAGAGGATAGCTCGCATAACTATAAAGCAAGCCTTAAGGAGCAAATTACTTTAAATGTCACTACTGCCCTTACCTCTATCATTAAAGAAGCCCTAAGTGCGGCCCCAAACCGTAAAAAAGGCTAACTATCCTATATATTAATTATAGCGCAAAACCTTATGCCCCCGAACTATAGAAGCCTTAAGCGAACAACCTAAAGCTGCATTGAACGCAAAGTTACTATCCAAACTAGAAATGCCCCTCCTAATATTAGCAGTTAAACCCTAAAAGATACTATAGTGGTAGCAAACTAGGCTTATAGTAACTCTAGTATAGTTGTAATAAGGAAGCTCCCTAGTGGCAATATAGTCCTTACTTTCCTCACTGCGGATAAGGCATAAGCCTACTGTGCTGAGGACTGAGTTACTAAAGCCTTTAGCGATAATAAAGTATTGTCTGCCCTAACCTTTGCAGTTATCGCAAAGAGAATCTAACTTATGTCCATCCTGAACAATACTAATAAGCTTATTAAAGAAATTACTAAATCTAACCAACTTAGGATCACTTAAGCGAAGAAATAAAAGACTAGCTACCCTAGCCTTAGGGCAAAAACGAACTTAATTCTATGCATTAGCTCTATTAAGAAAGCAAACTATCTCTATAATAATGGCCTCCTGCTTGATATATAGCTATATAATTATAAACCCTTCAATGAGGGACTTTATCCTACCTAATGCTATAATTGCTTTAAATTTAGACACTTAGCCTAGAACTATAAGATAGCCTTAACCTACAGACAATGCGGAGGCACTATACACCCCGATAGGGCAGGATGCCTAATTGAGCTAGGCGAGATCTTGCTAAACTGTATCCTATGCAAAGGCGAATATATAGCTTAGAGCTAAGACTGCCCCATTGCGGCCTTATATTGGGCGCGGGCTAAGGAAGGCTACTCTAATAGATCGCTCCAATTCTAAGACTATACTATAACTAAAGCCCCTACTACCTAGAATCTTCTGCCCCCCCCTCTATCAGCCTAACTCCTAAGAAGCCTCTAACTAAGGAGGCCTAAAAGGCCTCTAGGCTTAATGAATAGACTATAAAATGACTTTAATTAGTCCTCAACCTAGCCTTATGCCTCCTTTATGCTATCCTCACTCTTTATATTTACTTCTGCCTCCTCATTATTATTATCTTCCCCCTAAGTAATTAATTAATATTAGTGCTCTTCTAGAATACTAACTATTAGCCTACCCTTATATAAATTGCCTTATAGGCCTATAGTAAATATAATATAATTATACTTCTTAAACCAAATAGGAACCCTAAGACTGAAGCCCTAGCCTGCCTAAGTAGATATAACTACTATATAGTTTACTATAGTAGGTAAGCAATAATATATATTAATAAGTAATATAGACCTAAGTTGTAGACATTAGAAGCAAGAGAGGACTAAATAAGCATTACCTTTATAAAAACCTAGCACTAAATTATAGCTCTTTATAATCCCCTAAATAGTAGAGGCAACTTACCTGCATTATAGACCTTAGCTGATATCGTACTGAATGACTATATACTACTTATTAGTAACTTTAATCTTTACTACCCACTCTAAAATTACTATGGCCAGATAGACTGAAGTAGCAATATCCTTATCTAGGAAGTAGCGCAATACTATGCTAGCCTTCTCACACCTTATGGCACCATTAGTAGACTATTCTATAGCTACTAAAATAGTACTCTTAACCTAGCTTGGGCCTCTAAAACTATCTATATAATAGATAAAAGAACTAACTATAACCTAGAAGGATCTAACTATCTCCTACAATATATCTGCATTATTAATGCCCCTAATGAGCTAACTCCTAAACTAAACCCTAATTACAATTGGAAGAAAATGAACTCCTACTATACTACTAATGAAGCAATAGTCTACCTCTAATAGACCTATAGTATAATCACTACTATAGAAGCCCTTAATGAAGCGGCCAACTGGCTCTTAGAGCAGCTAGAAGTAATTGCCCAATTTGCAACCCTAAAGTAGAAAGGACCTATACCTAACTAGAACCTATAGTAGAATAGTAAAACATTTGTAACAACTTGCAAGCTTAAATGAGCTTACTATATAGCCTAATGAACCGGTCATATTTCAGACTGGCGAGCCCTAGCTAAAGCGCAAATGCAGCGGGATTGCAGCGTAAAAGACGCCTAATATGCCCTCTAGATAGGGTTGTAAAATTAGTTAGTCCAGTACTTTTCTTAGTACACCTTAAACTCTTAATTATAAATCAGCGCTTAGCTTTAGAAATATAAAAAGAACATTAATCAATAGTACTAAACGCTAGCTATTAGATATTATAGCTTACTAACTTTTAAACCCTTACATAAGTGAGGAAGTATAGCTTAGTCCACTTTTAGTATTTAGTACACTAAAAAAACATACTAATTTTGTACTAATTAGTATTCCTAGCTATATAAATTTGCTTATGTAAAATAAGTCCTCATTTAGAGTACTAGGATGGTATAGGTACTAAGAAATAGAAAGTTTATAATTTTGTAGCTAAAGACTGACTTTTAATAAAGGTTTAAAACTGTACTAAAGTGTACTAATGGAAATTTCTAGTGTACTAATTTCACAACCCTGGATATAGGTTACTATCTTAATGCAATTTGTTATTTAGCTAGGGTTTTATTTCCCTTTAGGATAACTATAATGGTTGTAGTGCAGAAGCGAATTGGGAAGTAGCTAATTATAATGCTAAAGTTTACTATCTTAGTGATCATAAGTATAAGCAGCTTGTTACATACTTTTAAGAACCCAGTAGGTATGCTATCCTCGCCTAGGGCTTTCTATAATTTAATCTTTTGTAGGGCTTCTTGAATCTCTATGGGTTCAATATGAGGACACATTGGACCTAACTTAAGTTTAGGGGTCCTAAGGGGAGGGAGGGGGGGGAAATTAGTGTTTTTAGCCTAGGGTTTTAGGAAGAATCTTTATGCAAGGATTTCAGCCTTATCTGTGTAGAGTGTTGCTAGCTCTATATAGTCTAGCTGGGTGAGGGGCAATAGCTATAGTGGGACTACAGCGGTTCTACTATACAGTCTTGCCTACCTTTCTATAGCCTAGAACCATATAGCATTATTATCCCTCAGAGGTTCTACTAAGAGTTCTCTTTGGAGCCTATATCCCTACTTAGTGTCATCAGCAAAATCATTAAGATAGTTATTAGCCAATATATTGCAAGCATAGTAGAATCAATAGGGCTACTACCTTTAGGGCAGATAGGCAACTGACCAAAGAGATCTATAGAACTTGCTCTTACTATCGTCATTAAAGTAGTGCGCGCAGCCTAAGCCTAATGCGGCCTTACCTCTCTCCTCTAACTTAACTTCGCAAGGGCCTTGAACTCAGTTGACCACTGGCAACTTATTGCAGCCCTACAACTGAAAGGTTTCCCGAGATAGCTCCTTCTATAGCTTATTAGCTACCTTACATTGCGGATGATGTGCCTCCACTTCGATGGCTAACTTTCTGACCCTATTGAGGTCTAAGCTGGCGACCCTTAAGGATCCCCCCTATTACCTATACTATTTATTCTCTTCATTGCTAGCCTTTATAAAGCCCTTAGTAGTGCACCTAGGATAATAGTTATTAGATTTATTAATAATTATTAACTTACTAGCCTTTAGATGCAATACGGATGAGACCTATGCCTA
This sequence comes from Neonectria faginata, assembly GCA_030864175.1. Lineage (NCBI taxonomy): Eukaryota > Fungi > Ascomycota > Sordariomycetes > Hypocreales > Nectriaceae > Neonectria > Neonectria faginata. The sequence continues at coordinate 2,167,053 of JAULBG010000006.1, read as the reverse complement.
ACTTAAAGCTGCCTAAGATATCTATAATAATTAGGCCTAAACGAATAGAATAACTTAAGAACTAGATAAAGTAAAGCTTCTACACTTTACTTAAAAACACATTGCAAACTAAATATAGGCCTAACTTAGAGACTTAATAATCATACCTATTGACTTATGTAGATTCTTTAGACTCTTCCTGTTAGATTGGAGTATGTATATTAGACCAACAAGGTGGTCAGGTAACTACCTCTAGGGTCTACAGACATCTAGCTGAAGCTCCACCTAGTATAGCCCAAATAGGAAGGCAGTTAAGGAAAAGAATACCCCTAAAAACACAGTAAAGATAGCCTAGGGGGAAGAAAATATATAATATATACATATTAAGTTATTAAAGTACTACACTAGCTTTCTAATAAGTAAGAGTCTTATATATTATTCTATTATTTGATTGAATATCTAACTATAGATAGATTGCAAGTAAGTACTTACCAAATACTCGCTAAAAATAATAATAACTAATTTAATTATTAGACTAACTAATAGAGAAGACTAGATCACTTAGTTCTTAATACTAAAGATTAAAGCTATAAATGAGGGCTTATAGGACTATCTTAACCTTATGTAGAAGAATAAGCCTATACTAATGTTGAAGAAATTAGTCCCTCTAAGCATTAAGACATTCTACAAGAAACACTTATCGACCACTTGTGCAATTACTATAGAGACTCTATCGACCTTAACCCAATCTATAGATATAATTATGGCTAGAGGAGAAGATAATAACCTAAGCTTCTATAAGAGAGATAATATCGCGATATAAGCCTAAGATGTTGCTAAGCTGATAGAGAAGGGTCTTTAAATGTATAATATATTATAGACTAACTATAAGCACCTTAATAAGTACTATAAGAAGTTTAATATGAAAATAAAGATTATTTAGAATTAGATCATTAAGATAGTAAATAAACCTCTCTACTAAACCTACTATAAAGATAGTAAATCCCTAGCTGAATGGGTCTAGTTGCTATGCAATAAATTCTCCCTAGTAGCTAACAAATATAAGCAGAATACTCGCTAAGCTTATTACAACTTTCTATCTGAACTATATCTTATAAAAATCACTACCTATAAGGCAATAGGAGAATGGCTAACTTACTAGAGAGATATTATAAATAAGGCAAGCAATATTAACTTATAAGAAGCTATAGAGCCTAACTAGTAGCTTAATAACCTTATAATTGCCCTATATTATATCCTACTAGAGTTATAGATTAATATATATAGTATATTGCAAATCAACTAGGTTAGGGTAGGCATCCTTAAAGTTAGATTAATAATAATAGATATTTATTAAGTAATTAGTAATTACCTAGAACTCCTAAAGAAATATAAAGTTACTTTAGGGGCATTCTATAGAGTAGCTAATTAAGATAATATTAATACTAACTATTTGCTAAATAATTAGCAATTAGTATCTAAGAAGTAAGGCAAGAAGAGCATTAAAAATAATAGAGGATTAAGATGCTTAGTATACTTTCTATATTATCTACTAGCATAATATTTCTATATATTTCTTAAGAAATAGCTATAAGACTTTATATTACATTAAGGTCTTATTAAATGCATTAAGTAATGGATTGATAATAATAAGGACAATCTAATCGACTAGATCAAGAAGATCAAATTAGAAGGGTCAGTATGATTAAGATTGGTTGGTTCCTACAATATAAATGCTGCCTTAATGGTTAGTAATTACTACCTATTATAAGATAGTATCCTCCTTAACTTAGGGGCAACTTTATATATTTTTCGCAATACCTTAAGGATAAAGAACTTATAAGGTGCCCAACTAGGAGATTTCTTCTAGTTAGGGATAAATTAAGTGTCTATAGATAGCTAGAGAGAAGTAACTATTAGCCTAATATCTACTAATAGCTCGCTAAGAAAGCTTACTATCTATAATATTACTCTATATATATCCCTTATTACTAACTTAATATTATTTTCTAAGCTAAGGAAGTAAGGCCTATAGTAGGATACTAAACTAAGAAATAACTATCTATAGAGAGTAAATAGAACCTTCCTTAAGGCTATTAATAAATGGGAGGGATAGTAAGTTCTTCAATAGAGAGAAGAATAATTAATTAAGTAGAATCCTTAATAAATGCTTATTAAGAGATTAGTAGCAATAATAATAGATAAACTTTAGAAGAAATGTAAATATATCTTATAAACTTAATAAAAGCCCTTACTAAATAATACCTTCACTTAGCACTAATAATTAAGCCATCTAGGTCCTAATGCTCTTAAGTGCTTAATAATAGCCTTAAGGGGCATAAGATTGAAGATAGAAGAACCTAAAAGACTATAAAGAATTATAATAGTTAACTATAATGCCTACAGTATAGTAAAGGCTTGCTAAGTGGTCTACTAGGCTTAGTAAGAAGCTATAGTAAGAGCTAGTCTAAAAGACTATATTGCACTTAATTTCTACCTAATGACATAAGGATATATAAGGTATATATTAATCTAGATTTTTACTAATAAAGCTATTAGGTACTTATAGGACTACTATACAATTAGTCACATAATACTTACCCTATGCTTAATAATCACTTAGTTCTTTATGATGCTAAACATATAATACTCTATTAAAATTAAAGCAATTAAGTGCGATAATAAGATAATAAAGATATACCTATATATAGCTAAATTGCTAACCAACTAGGGGATACTTACTGAGCCCTTAGCGCTAAATACTTAAGTATAGAATAGTAATATAGAGCAAATTGTAGCAATCATTATATAGAAAAGCTATATAATGCGAGTAGAAGCTAAATTACCTAAATACCTATAGCTTGAGTTAATTAAAGTAGCTACCTATCTGTACAATTATATGCTATTACTATATAGGAATAGGAAGACCCCTTATAAGCTATTTTACTATTAAATGCAGTTAGAAGAGACTATAAAGCCTAATCTATTATATCTCTAAGCTTATAGCTATAAAGTCTTTACACTTATAGCTAATATATAGCTATGAAGAAATTAACTATGAAGGCAGGCTCCTAGGGCCTAGATAGGCTTCCTAGTAAGCTATATATTAAGCAATTTCTTTAGAGTGTAGAATCTATTATAAAAGGAAGTCTTTACTACTTAAGATATTATATTTAATAAATAGCAAATATTTAATAGGCATATAGAGAGCCTTTATAATAACTTATTAAAGGAAGACCTTAAGGAAATCTAAGTATAGATCTAATAACTACTTATAATTAAAGAGCATATAGAGCAATAAATATTATAACTGCTAGAAGATAAGGCAGATAAGATTCTAGATGAAGAGTCTAATAGGGATAAACCTACTAAGTGCTTGCTAAGCGCCTAAGAATATAAGGCACTTAAGGATTATACTATAGCTAAGTTTAAAGTGCTCCTAACTCCCCTATAGTTACTACTTACTATATTTTTCTATACTTTAGCTATTAGTCTTAGTATGAAGGGGCATAAAGTGGGAATGGTAGATAATAAGATTACTTATAGAGTAGTTAGTAAATAGCTAATAAGATATAGAATCTCTTTTAAGGTAGTATTTCTTACTAGAAGACTTTAGTTACTAAAATACTATATAAGTAACTACTAAGTAGTCTATAGAAGCCTAGTTAGCTCTACTAGGTTATTTAATAGGGGAAGTAAAACTTACCCTTTAAATCAACTAGATATAGGAAAATAAGAAGCCTAAAAGGAAAGTTTCTTGTAGGATAGGATGAGCTTTATATCTAGGGAGGAGAAGCAGCCTATTATTAGTACACATTAGAGACTGCTAGAGCTGCTTCCTAGCTTATATATGAAGATATTAAGTCATCTATACTAAGATGCAATACTTATAGCTAAAAAGGTTTACCTATAAAGTTATATTAAGTTAAATTCCTAGATTAAAGTTACTAAATCTATAGCAAATAGTAGCTCGATAAGCATAAAAGATTCCTAAAAGTTAAGGCATGCCTTATTGTGCGCGGCAACTAGCAGGCGATCAATAGCTAAGAAACCTACATAGTGACTCTAGCTAGTATGTCCTTTAGGACCCTTATGGCCCTAGCCAATAGATTTAACTATAATATGCTATAATACAATACAATTAATATGTTTATTTATGCTCAGCTTAATAAGGAAATCTATATAGAGATACTAAGAGGATACTAAAAGCTAGGGATAATTCTCAAGCTTTAAAAGGCCCTCTATAGTTTTAGATAATTCCCTCTTCTATAGTAGAAATACTTCAAGAAGGGATTATTATTAGTAGGCTTTTGCTAAGTGCCTAGTGAAGATTGCTATTAGCTCTATAGAGATATTATATTCTTCTTCTATATAGATAACTATATTCTCTATTTCTTAAAGCAAGTTAAAGCTAAGGCAATCATGCTAATAGAAGACCTATAGAAGACCTATCACTTAGAAGGCAATAAACCTCTATAGTGATTCTTAGGGATTAAAGTCATCTAAGATCGAGAAAACTAATAACTATAGCCCTAATAGTCCTCATATATTGACAAGATATACTAACTGCTTAGTGATTACTCCCTAAAAATATGAGCATTAATCCTAATAGTATAGGAAGAACTTATGCCCTATAAAGAGATTATAAACCCTAGGAGTATTAATATATACTAATATAAGGTTAGAATGATTATATATGCAGCTATAATGATAGGACTAGATGTAGCCTTTATAGTAAGTCAGCTAGCAAGATTCAACTAGAACCTAGGGCCCTAATACTACTAAGCTGCCAATTGAGCCCTTTAGTATCTTATTGAAACATATAAACTATGCTTTAAATATAGCACTATACCTAGCTATAAAGAAGATAGACTATAAATAGCTTCTAATGCTAGTTTTATAGGCAACTTAGCAGACCATTAGAGCTTATAAGCATTCATTATGAAGTTATTTAGAAGAATTATATTATAGTATACCAATAAGTAAGATATAGTAACTATATTAATAACTAAAGTAGAGCTTTTAGCCCCCTTATAGGTAGCAAAAGAAGCCCTATTTGCTAGCAGACTTATTTCCTTACTTTATGTAAACCTATCTTTATAGACTGCTTATAGAGTAGCCACTCCTCTATCATAAATTACAATCAAATATAGCAATAAGTAGACTATTTGACTAATTACTACTAAACTTATATAGCTATAAATAAAACTATAGTATATTAATATATATAATTACTAACTATAGTAGAAAGTATTAGAGGAGAGAATTAAAGTTATTTATACTCTATTAATATAACTGCTTGCTAATGGCTTAATAAAGAGCCTACTTAGAGAGATATTTGCTAAATTCACTTAGTAGCTTAAGCTTATAGACCTCTTAAAGATATTAAATTAATAAAGGGATAATAAAGGACCTAGCTTAATGGCAATGCCCTTAAGCTAAAGGGGCATATTAGATTGGAGTATATATATTAGACTAATAAGGTGGTTAGGTAATTACCTTTAGGGTCTATAGACATCTAGCTAAAGCTCCACCTAGTATAGCCCAAATAGGAAGGCAGTTAAGAAAAGAGATACCCCTAAAAACCCGGCAGAGATAGCCTAGGGGGAAAAAGACATACAATACACATATTAAGTCATTGAAGTGCTACGCTAGCTTTCTGACAATTATTATCATTATCGTCATCGCTATTTTGGCGGCAGAAAGGGACTGAGAACAACACCCCAAATCGATGGCAGTCCCTTAAGACGGTATACAGTAAAGCGTCATATAGGCGTCTTTATCGGTCAGCCTAAAGCTGCACCAGATCGCGCGTATGTACTGTAGCAGTCTTATGTTTAGAACCCTCTAACAGGAAAGCATCTCATGGGAATGAGTATTAGGTCGGTAGCAGGAAAAGAATGTTAGTAAGGCATCAAATTGGCCTACCGCCAGCTTGATGATCGGTGTGTGAGGGACAAAGGGCGGACGGCAATTCGTATTGTGATTAGAAAAGAAGGATCTCAAATTCTCTCATAAATAAAGGCAAAGAACTCAAGCTTCGAACTCGAAGAGTTCTCTTTCTCTCGTATCTCTACAAGAAGGGAAGTATCTCTCTGCAAAACAAAAATCTCTCTAATCTCTCTTCCCACCGATAATGATCATGATCATGGTTGTTATTATGATGATTTTTCTCTCATCCCTCTTCTGACCGTCCACTTTATCCCCATTAAATCCCTGCTAGCAACTTGCTAGCCCCCCTGTCCAGGGACCCCCGCCACAATAGGCATAAGAGTCACTACTCTATCGACTTTAAGAAATATTATAAAGAGAATAATATTATTATGCTTTATATACTACCTCATTTATCTTATCTACTCTAGCCTCTTAATATTAGGTACTTTAGGCCACTTAAAATAGCCTATAGTTAAGAAATTAAATAATTAATTGGATGCTTTATAACTTATATTATAAAGACTAAGTTCTTCCTAGCCTTTTATACTGCCTATATAGCTACTATAATAAGGAGTAATATTAAAAGAGGTTTTTAAGGGGCTAGACTTATTCCCTTAAACCTAGAAAATGTTATATTAAAGCTTAATATATAGCTATAAACTCTAACACTAGCTGTAAAGAAGGTTAGCCTTCTCAACCCTGAGATCTTAAAGACCCTAAAGATAGTACTTAAGGCTAGTTTGCAGTCTAAATACCTTAAAAGATAAGTAAGAAGGCATTAGAGTAGCTCGTTAGTATCTATCCTTAAGGCGCTTAAGTTATTTTCTAAGGGAATAAAGGCAATAATGCATTAAATAGCATTATTAAAGTCTAAAAATTAGATCCTTCAATAGGCAAATAAGACTTTTAGTAAGCAGCGTAGAGCAAAAAGAACCTACCTATAGAATAGAGGGAAGATAATTGTAGATAAAGGAAGGGGTGAGATAGATTAGAGAGATATTATTGTATAGGTAGCAGCTAAATTGTTAAGAAGTAGTAGTTAAGAGAGGTCAATAATGCTAAGAGAAAGGCACTATAGAACTTGCAGAAAGACTAGTTATAATGCAAGGACCTATTAGGTCATTATTAAGATGTCTAAGAAAGAGTATAGCAATTAGTTTTAATTTATTTTGTATTGTCTTGTGTTTTTATTTTAGTTCTTATATTGAAGGTTAGGAAAAGTGCGCTGCTCGCTTGTCTGCACTGCTCGCTTATTATGTACGTTATGTTAAATAATATTATTATTATACTTAATAATATTGTCGGAAAGCTAGCATGGCACTTCAATGACCTAATGTATGTATTATATATCTTCTTCCCCTAGGCCATCTCTACTGTATTTTTAGGGGTATCCCTTTCCTTAACTACCTTCCTATTTGGGCTATACTAGGTAGAGCTTCAGCTAGATATCTATAGACCCTAGAGGTAATTACCTAACTACCTTATTAGTCTAATATATATACTCCAATCTAATATGCCCCTTTAGCTTGAGGGCATTACTATTAAGCTAGGTCCTTTATTATCTCTTTATTAGTCTAATATCTTTAAGAGGTCTACAAGCTTAAGCTACTAAGTAAATTTAGTAAATACCTCTTTAAGTAGGCTCTTTATTAAGCTATTAGTAAGTAATTATATTAATAAGGTATAAAAAACTTTAATTCTCTCCTTTAGTACTTCCTACTATAGCTAGTAATTATAGATATTAATATACTATAGTTTTATTTATAGCTATATAAGTTTAATAATAACTAATTAAATAGTCTACTTATTATTACATTTAATCCTAACTTATGATAGGGGAGTGGCTACTCTATAAGCAGTCTGTAAAGATTAATCTATATAAAGTGAGGAAATAAGTCTGCTAGCAAATAGGGCTTCTTTTGCTGCCTATAAGAGGGCTAGGAGCTCTACTTTAGTTATTAATATAGTTACTATATCTTACTTATTGACATACTATAATATAATTCCTCCAAATAACTTTATAATAAATACTTATAAGCTCTAATAGTCTGCCAAGTTATCTGCAAAACTAGCATTAAAAGCTACTTGCAGTCTATCTTCTTTACAGCTAGGTATAGTGCTATATTTAAGGCACAGTCTATATATTTCAATAAGATACTAAAGGGCTTAATTGGCAGCTTAGTAGTATTAGGGCCCTAGGTTCTAGTTGAATCTTGCTAGCTAACTTACTATAAAGGCTATATTTAGTCTTATCATTATAGCTATATATATAATCATTCTAACCTTATATTAATATATATTATTATAATATTAATACTCCTAGAGTTTATAATCTCTTTATAGGGCATAAGTTCTTCTTATACTATTAGAATTAATGCTTAAATTCTTAGGGAATAATTACTAAGTAGTTAGTATATCTTATTAATATATGAGGACTATAAGAGCTATAATTATTAGTTTTTTTAGTCTTAAATAACTTTAATCTCTAAGAACTACTATAGAGGTTTATTGCCTTCTAAGTGATAGGTCTTCTATAAGTCTTCTATTAGTATGATTGCCTTAGCCTTAATTTGCATTAAGAAATATAGAAGGTAGTTATCTATATAGAAGAAGAATATAATATCTCTATAAAGCTAATAGTAGTCTTTGCTAGGCACTTAGCAAAAGCCTGCCAATAATAGTCTCTTCTTGAAGTATTTCTACTATAGAAGAGGGGATCATTTAAGACTATAGAGGGTCTTTTAAAGCTTAAGAATTATCCCTAGCTTTTAGTATCCTCTTAGTATCTCCATATAGATTTCCTCATCAAGCTAAGTATAAATAAATGCATTAATTGCATTATATTATAGTATATTATAGTTAAATCTATTAGCTAGGGCCATAAGAGTCCTAAAAGACATGCCGGCTAGAGTTGCTACATAGGTTTCTTAGGCTCTTAGCTATCAATTGCCTGCTAGTCACTACATACAATAAGGCATACCTTGATTTTTAGGAATCTTCTATACTTATCGAGCTTGTAGATATATACCTAATAGCAGCTAAGCACTTAGCGACTATTTGCTATAGATTTAGCAACTTCAATCTAGGAATTTAATTTAGCATAACTTTATAGGTGAACCTTTTTAGCTATAAGTATTGCATCTTAGTATAGATAACTTAATATCTTTACATATAAGCTAGGAAGTAGCTCTAGCAGTCTCCAATATATACTAATAATAGGCTGCTTCTCCTTCCTAAATGTAGAGCTCATCCTATCCCATAAGGTTTTTTTCCTTTTAGGCTTCTTACTTTCCTACATCTAGTTGATTTAAAGGGTAAGTTTTACTTCCCCTATTAAATAACCTAATAGAGCTAACTAGGCTTCTATAGACTACTTAGTAGTTACTTATATAGTATTTTGATAACTAAAGTCTTCTAGTAAGAAATACTGCCTTAAAAGAGGTTTTATATCTTATTAGCTATTTGCTAACCACTTTATGAGTGATCTTATTATCTGCTATTCCTGCTTTATGCCCCTTCACACTAAGACTAATAGCTAAAGTATAGAAAAATATAGTAGGCAGTAATTATAGAGGAGTTAGAAGTACTTCAAACTTAGCTATAATATAATCCTTAGGTGCTTTATATTCTTAAGCGCTTAGTAAGCACTTAGTAGGTTTATCCCTATTAGATTCTTCATCTAGGATCTTATCTGCCTTATCTTTTAGTAATTATAATATCTACTGCTCTATATGCTCTTAGATTATAAGTAGTTATTAGATCTATACTTAGATTTCTTTAATATCTTCCTTTAATAAATCATTATAAAGGCTCTTTATATACTTATTAAATAATTACTATTTATTAAATATAATATCTTAGGTAGTAAAGACTTTCTTTTATAATAGATTCTATACTCTAAATGAATTGCTTAATATATAGCCCACTAAGAAGCCTATTTAAGCCTTAGGAGCCTACCTTTATTATTAATTTCTTTATAGCTATATATTAGCTCTAAGTGTAAAGACTTTATAGCTATAGGCTTAGAAATATAATAGATTAAGCTTTATAGTCTCTTCTAATTACATTTATTAGTGAAATAGCTCATAAGGGGTCTTATTATTCCTATGCAATAATGGCATATAGTTATATAGGTAGGTAGCTGCTTTAATTGACTCTAGCTATAGATACTTAGGTAGCTTCGCTCTAGCTCACATTATATAGCTCTTCTAGATAATAATAGCCACAATGCATTCTATGCCTCCATTTTAGGCTTAGGTATTTAGCGCTAAGGGCTCAGTAAGTATTCCGCAATTATATAGTAGTTTTACTACTTAAGGGTGCATTTCTATAATCTTATTGTTGCACTTAATCGCCTTGACCTTAATTAAGTATTATACCTTAAGCATCTTAAAGAACCAAATGATTGCTAAGTATAGGGCGGGCATTATGCGACTTATTGCATAATAGTCCTATAAGTAGCCAGTCGATCTATTAGTAAAGATCCATACTGATATATAATTAGTATAGCCTTAAGTTATCAGATAAAAATCAAGAGCAATATAGTCTCCTAGACTAACTCTTGCTATAGCTTCTTATAGAGTCTAGCGAACTACTTAGCAAGTATTTGCTACCCTACAAGCATTATAGTTAACTATTATAATTCTTTACAGTCCCTTAGGTTCTTCTATCTTTAGTCTTATGCCCCTTAAGGCTATTATTAGACACTAAAGGGCATTAGGGCCTAAATAGCCTAATTATTAGTACTAAGTAAGGGTATTACTTTATAAGGGCTTTTATTAAGTCTATAAAGTATATCTACATTTCTTCTAGAGTTTATTTATTACTATTGCTATTAATCTCTCTATAAGCATTTATTAAGAGTTCTATTTAACTGATTGCTCTTCTCTCTATTTGAGAACTTAGTATCCTTTTTATTTATTAATGGCCCTAAGGAAGGTTCTATCTGCTCTCTATAGATAATTATTTCTTAGTTTAATATCCTACTATAGGCCTTACTTCCTTAACTTAGAAAATAATATTAAATTAGTAGTGAAGGATATATATAAAGTAATATTATAGATAGTAAGCTTTCTTAGCAAGCTATTAGTAGACATTAGGCTAATAGTTGCTTCTTTATAGCTATCTATAGACACTTAGTCTATTTCTAACTAGAAGAAATCTCCTAGTTAGGCAGCTTATAAGTTCCTTATCCTTAAGGTATTACAAAATATATATAAAGTTGCCCTTAAGTTAAGGAGGATATTATCCTACAATAGGTAGTAATTACTAACCATTAAGGTAGCATTTATATTGTAAGAACTAATTAGTCTTAATTATATTAACCCTTCTAATTTAATCTTCTTAATTTAGTCAATTAGATTATCCTTATTATTATTAATCTATTGCTTAATGCATTTAATAAGACCTTAATATAATATAAAGTCTTATAGCTATTTCTTAAGAAATATATAGAAATATTATGCTAGTAGATAATATAGGAAGCATATTAAGCATCTTAATCCTCTATTATTTTTAATGCTCTTCCTGCCTTACTTCTTAGATACTAATTGCTAATTATTTAGCAAGTAGTTATTATTAATATTATTTTAACTAACTACTCTATAGAATACTTTTAGAATGACTTTATATTTCTTTAAAAGTTCTAGGTAATTATTAATTGCTTAGTAAATATCTATTATTATTAGTCTGACTTTAAGGGTACCTACCCTAACCTAATTAATTTGCAATATACTATATATATTAATCTATAACTTTAATAAGGTATATTATAGGGAAATTATAAGGTCATTAAGCTATTAGTTGGGCTTTATAACTTCTTATAAATTAATATTGCTTGCCTTATTTATAATATCTCTCTAATAAGTTAGCCATTCTCTTATTGCCTTATAGGTAGTAATTTTTATAAGATATAGTTTAGATAGAAGGTTGCAATAAGTTTAGCAAGCATTCTACTTATATTTATTAGCTATTAGAGAGAATTTATTATATAGTAATTAGACCTATTTAGCTAGAGATTTACTATCTTTATAGTAGGTTTAATAGAGGGGTTTATTTACTATCTTAATAATCTAGTTTTAGATAGTCTTTATTTTCATATTGAACTTCTTATAATGCTTATTAAGGTACTTATAGTTAGTCTATAATGCATTGTACATTTAAAGACCCTTCTCTATTAGCTTAGCAATATCTTAGGCTTATATTGCAATATTATCTCCCTTATAGAAGCTTAGGTTATTATCTTCTCCTTTAGCTATAGTTATATCTATAGATTGGGTTAAGGTCGATAGAGTCTTCATAGTTATTATCCAAATAGTCAATAAGTGTTTCTTATAGAATATCTTAATACTTAGAGGGATTAATTCTTTCGATATTAGTATAAGCTTATTCTTCTATATAGGGTCAAGATAGTCTTATAGGCCCTTATTTATAGCTTTAATCTTCAGTATTAAGAACCAAGTAATTCAGTCTTCTCTATTAGTTAGTCTAATAATTAAATTAGTTATTATTATTTTTAGTAAGTATTTAGTAAGTACTCGCTTGCAATCTATCTATAGTTAGATATTCAATCGGATAATAGAATAATATATAAGACTCTTAATTGTCAGAAAGTTAGTATAGCACTTTAATAACTTAATGTGTATATTATGTGTCTTCTTCCCCCTAGGCTATCTCTACTGTGTTTTTAGGGGTATCCCTTTCCTTAACTGCCTTCCTATTTGGGCTATACTAGGTGGAGCTTCGGCTAGATGTCTGTGGACCCTAGAGGTAGTCACCTGACCACCTTATTGGTCTAATGTACATACTCCAATCTAACAAATATAACGTATATGATAAGCGAGCGGCGCAGACAAGCGAGCAGCGCAGTGAGATTTTCACCTTAAATTGCAATTTTAAAATAATTCCTAAAAATTCAAACCAGGCCTAAAATAGCTAAAACTTTAAACTTAACTTACTTATAATATATATTATTTTAAGAATTTCCTTAGGCTATATATACTTATAGCGCTAGCAGTATAAAATTCGCACTGTTTTTTATACTATTTTTACTTATAACTAGCTTAATAACTTTTTTAAAAATCCAAAAGAAATACTATCTTATTAACCTTTTAGTTAAAAATTTAAAATTAAATCTCTAAAAATCCTAGAGTTATATAGACTATTTAAAAAAAAATTAAAGTTTGGAGTTTTTAGTGTACAGTATATGTGCGCCGCTCGCTTGTTTGCGCCGCTCGCTTATCATATACGTTAGTAAGATTATAAGTTCTTACTTTAATAGCTATAAGTGCAACCTTTACATTTCTAGTTCCCCTCTATAAGGGCAAGATTGAGACGGCAGGATAATGTTAGGAAGCTCACGTAACATCTCTGCATCACGTGTACTATTGAAAGAACGGGGTTTCCTACTTTCCGCATCTTTTGTAGCCGCTATGCTATGCCTTTCGGCGAGTCTTTCGCTTCATCGTGGACTCCGCGGCCCAAGCATCCTCAAACGAAGTCGGCCGTTGTTTAAGATCTCTTTGCTGGATGCCAAGGCGACGGACAACATGGAAGGCGCCCGTCCCCACGCTCATCGTCTGCCCCATGATGATGCATTCACTAACACCCTCAATTTGGTCCGTCTTCATGCCCGCGGCGGCCTCGAACAGGTGGTCCGGTGTTTTCTCAAACGATGCCAACTGGAGAACACTGTCTCTCATCTTGGACAAACCGAAACGAGTAATCCCCAGAACCTCGCCCTTGTAGGTCATAACGTCGGCGAGGAGCTGCATGTGCCGCGGGTCGATGCCCATGTCGCCCATCACTTCGCCAATTTCGTCAGCAATGGTAGTTCGTGCCGCCTCGATGCCAAGCACATCTCTGCATTCCATGACACTATTCGAGCGGACCTGGGTGCCAATAACGCCCTCCGTAGTCATACAGGCTCGAAGTCCGTAGCCCTCGACCAAAACCTTGTGGGTGTTTGTCTCGGATGTTTGGATAATAGCTCGCGTCGCCTCCGAGTAGCCTGATATAGGGACAGAGGGAAGGGCTCGTCGAAGAAAGTTCGCTCTCAGTAACATGTCGCCACCCTCTTCCGCGGACTTGCTCCGAGTGGTAGTCCTTTTCGCTGCTGTGTCACTAATATCCCTCACACGAACCACGATTCTCTCGCCGTCAATGGACAGATCCTCCCGCTGAATCTTCAGTTTTCGCTGCTTGCAGATGGCTTCAGCGATATCGTAAGGTCCAATGCCTAAGTGCATATCTGAGAGCGCATCGGAATCAATTTGGAGAACAACATTACCCTCGGCTGTTCGCCATTCATCCTCCACGAAGCGCAAAACATCGGATATATACGTCTTCTCAATTCGACCCTTGACAACCTTTGCCGCCTCGATTTGCTCGTTGTTGAGTAGCGGGCATGTGATAACAGGTGTACTGATGGCTTTGGAGGCGTTGATGATTTCTTTGATTCGAGGTACACCCTGAGTGATACTCATACCAGCAACACCAGCAAAATGGAAAGTCTTCAGGGTCATCTGGGTACCTGGCTCACCAATTGAGTGAGCACCAACGGCACCAACAGCGTGGCCAGGTTCAACGTGGGCCTTCTTGTACTTCTCGAGACAAAACTTGATGAAGAGGCCAAGAGTAGTTACGGAAACCTTGGCTGTACGGTCGGCATGGTCTTGGGCGGTAGGCCTAACCATCACATCCCCTTCGAATCCCGCAAGCGTTCGCACCCGCTCGAGCTTCGACGCCAGACCTTCAACATGACTCTCAATGGCTTTGATGAACTTTCTTGCGCTCTCATGTTCATCAATGGCGTAGTCACTGCTATCCTCGTAATCGAGCAGCTCGCCATGCACCAGGCCTCGTCTCACAAAGCGGCGTCGCTCCTTCTCAAGGACAGAGTTGCAGAATGACCTGATTCCATCCGGAGTCATTGACGCCTCATTATTATCCCACGTCAACGCTTCGGCGTGAGTCCAGGTCCGTTGGAAGTGGACTGGCTCCGCAGCGCCTTCCATATCAACAGGGTCAAGTTTGTCCGCACCAAATTGGAATTGGACAATTCCACCCCCAGAGGTGCGGACCGTGTCGTCATATTGAGTTGAAAGGTCCTCTAGAGACTTCATCAGTCGTCGAGACATGTATCCAGTTTCTGCAGTCTTGACAGCAGTATCGACCAGTCCCTCACGTCCGGAGATTGCGTGAAAGAGGAATTCCGTGGGAAGAAGGCCCGAGTAGAAACTATTCTTAACGAAACCCTTCGATGGGGGTTGTCTGGCGTTCTTGTGAAAATGCGGCAAACTTCGGTCTTGGAAACCGTCGGGCACACGCTCTCCCCCAATAATCTGCTGTCCTACCACAGCAACCATCTGGGCGACATTGATATCCGAGCCTTTGGAACCCGACTGGGCCATAATGAGAGGTGCATTATTCCGGCTCAAGGTATCAATACAATATGAACCGGCTTGCTGTCGGACCTTGCTGAGAATTCCCGAGATGGAGTTCTCTAGAGTTTGCTCCATGTTGCAGCCGGGTGCTTTCTCAAGTTTGCCCAGCTTGAACGTTTCGATCAGGTCATCGCACAGCTTATACGCCACCGAGACGAGGTTGTCTTTCTCCTGCTTAAGCTTCTCGGTCGGGAAAACATCACCAACGCCGATTGAAAATCCTCGGTTGGTGAGCGTCCTGGCACACAGCTTGGCGAGTCTGTTCATCGCAATCACAGCATGATCCGGGCCAAAGTCGCGAAGGATCACATAGAAGATCGAGTCCTTCTTACCCGATCCCACGGTCGACTTGTCCATGCGACCACACAAAACTTCTGAGTTTCGGACAACCAGCCATCCGTCGTTGGGATCCATGTCAGGACACTGGCCCGGGCGAGCTTTGTACGCTCGGCACTTGGCATCTAAATTGACTTTGACTGGCGATTCCTTGTTGGGTCTCATGAGCATTGTGAACAGCTGCTTCCCTGTCCAGAGTGCCTGTGGTGCTATAATGGCTGGGGGAGGCAAATCCAAGTGCGTCTTGCCATCCATCATGTGCATGCACATGTAGGTGAACGTTTTGCGGTCGAAGAATCTGTCTTTGCTGCTGAGTAAGAATGCGGCAGTGATGAAGTCTTGAGTCGCTGCAATGATAGGTTCGCCATTCTTGGGTGTTGCTAGATTATGCTTGATACCCATCAAGTTTATTGCCTCGGCACGGGCCTCTTCAGTCTGTGGAACATGGAGGTTCATCTCATCTCCGTCAAAGTCTGCGTTATAGGGTCCACAGACACATTCGTTCAGTCGGAAAGTCCTCCAGGGTCGTACTTTAACGAGATGGCTCATGATGCTGAGTTTGTGAAGCGATGGTTGCCGATTGAAAAGAACAACGTCATTGTCCTCGAGATGGCGCTCAACAACGTCGCCAGGAATGAGATCGCGAGCGACATATTCTCTGTTGCCGAATCGCAGGGATATCTTGTAGCCTCCGTCATCTTTCTTGATCACCTGCTGTGCACCGGGCCAAACGTCGGGACCATTCTTGACGCATTGGCGTAGCTTCTCAATATTATGACGTTGGACTCTTTCGGGATATGTAAGGTTCTTGGCAACCAGTATAGGAACAGCAACTTGATCGATACCAAGGTTAGGATCGGGAGAGATAACGGTTCGGCCGGAGAAGTCGACACGCTTGCCTGAGAGGTTACCACGGAACCGTCCTTGCTTTCCCTTCAGTCGCTGACAGAAACCTCTCGTCGCTTTGCCGAAACCAGGTTGCTGGAGGCCAGGTACATCACTGTTGACATACATAGCAATTTGTGTCTGTAGATATTCCCACTGTTCCATGATGGTCTGAACTGGGGAGCCTTTCTGCAGAGCAGATCGGATCATTCCGCTGACCCATACGATATCGGCGAGCTTTGTGGTGATGTCGTCTTCGTTGCTAGCATTGTCCTGGGCGACGGAAGGTCGGATACAGACAGGCGGAGCAGGCAAGAATTGCCAGATGAACATTTCTGGGCGGCCCTCGGTGGGATCGAGGCCGAGAAGTTCGCAGTCAGTCGGAGTGATCATCTTGAAGAGATTTAGAACCCTTAGAGGGTTGAGGTCTTCCATGGCTTTCCGCAAATGCTTGTCAAGTTCTGGGTTCTCGCGCCTGGCCTCGGTGAAGGAGTTGTCAAACTTAATCTTGCTCTCTGGGGGCACCTTTTTGGCTGAGGTAGACTTGTTGTAAAAGACGAACTTGTCGTGCGCAAGCTTGAGAACTCCTATCTTCCGAATCTGGCCGTTGAGTGAGCCGCAATATGGGCATGTCTTGATCTTCCGGCATTGTGCGTTGATCCTCTTGCAGATCTGGGTTCGGCGAAGGTTGTCTAGGAACGGACGCCTGAGCTCCTTCAGGAACTGTCGACGGTCGGGCTCTTCAAGTAGAACTCGGCCGCAATCCTATAAGCCTGTTAGCGGACAGGATGCGACAGGATGCTGTCTCACAAGGCTCATTCGTACCTTGCAGATTTCCTGGAGGATGGACATTATGAAGCGAAGATACCCGATGTGGAAGGCCGGCAGGGGGAGCCGGACGTGCCCGAAGTGGCCATTACAATTCTGGAGGGACTCCTGGCAGGTAGAACACTTGCCTATCTTGCTCGAAGTGCCCTAGAGTACAATGGATGGATTAGAATGCTAGCAAGCGGCAGGAGAGGTAAGCTTACCAGTCGTGAATCGAGAGGACCATGGCGATACGGGGCGCGGTTGTTCTCAATATCGTAGAGAAGACGATCGGAGACCTCGAGCACGGCTTGGTTTGCGATATCCTGGTTGGACCTGACAGTGGGAGCGGGTGATTAGCAAAACGTTTGGCGGCATATGGGACCTCATAAGGTGGGTGGCTGGAGTTGGAGGACTTACTGAATGCCAAACTTGATACCTCTGAAGCGTTTCGGCAGCTTATCCACAAGCTGCTGCTTGACGGGGCTGTCTGTTGACGCAACTGCAGCCATTGTTTCAAGGCCGTCTGAGAAAATCGTGTGGGCGGGCAGGTCGTGGAGAGTTCAGTTGATTCTAGACCAGAAGAAGATCGACCTGGAAAGGCCGAGGCGCGGGGGGCGTGTAGCAACAAGGGCTAAAGAAGAGCTACTCGGAGTGACGATTGTGCTGTAGAGGCGACAGACATGGCCAGAGGATCTAAGCGACCAAGGCGGCGGAGGGCGTATCGGGACGGATCGACGATGTGTTGGAGAACTTGCGGCGCGATGTGAGGACGGATGAGTCGCAAAATTTCCACCTAGGCAGCGCGAGTCACTAACGAGGCGGGCGGAGGTGGGGGAGCCAGTATTTAGCTTACAGGGACTCGTGCCCCACCATGCTGCCGACACACTACGTACTACTGAAGGCTTAGACGGGACGGGGCGTCATTCTTGAATGGATCGTCTCAGGTTTACATATTCGTTGAGAACCCCACCTAACAACGAATACCTACTCCGTAAGTACCTAACGAACGAGGTGTTCCTCGCTGGTAGTTACCGTACTAATACCTATGGGGTACCTTATGTACACCAGTACTTGCTATTTAACTACCTGTAGCTGGTATGTGATAGTGGACCCATGGCTAGCAAAGCGAGGTCGTGATATCATCAAATGGGTACGGACGAACCAGGCGATTACTCATTATCAGACAGCAGATCTCTCTACGGCTTTCTAGAACGCCGTTTAGACTTCCATCTTGCCACTATGCAACCCTAATTTCGTCCTTCTTCTTTACCCGTACCATATGTTTCCAGCTACAGAGACCAGTCATGATGTACCTTGTCTTCGGCGCTTGATGTTTCTTTGACTAACATTAATCAATCGATCACTTCTTAGGGTCTGCTTGATTGCCCCTGGACCGGTAGGATAGCAATTGAGAAAGAATGAAGTGATTGACATCCTCATCCGCCCAGTACCCCATGTGTGATGCGATCGTTGCGATCGGGTTGAAGTCGAGAGCGCTTCTAATGCCACATTAGCCCTACCAGCCTGCGAGCCTAGCTCATCTCCGACTCACTCTTGAATGCTATAGTCTACTCGTCCATTGCGATTCAATGCTCGTACTTTGCTCTCTTCTCTGCGCATTTTCCGGGCCTTGCGGTCCTCCTCCTGAGTACTCGGTGTCTCATCGTCTTTGCCTTGTTCGGTCCGCCTCTGCTGGAATTTGGAGAAGAGTGTCTCGAGTTCATCGTCTATCAGTGTCGGGCTGTGTCCACTCACTCCTGAGCTGGCTTCAAGTGTCGCGGAGTCTGCAAGCTGCTTCTTTCGTGCATCAGTTCTCTCTCTCAACTTTAACGCATCGGTCGCCACCTCGCTGGCTGAAGCATCAGGGTTAGCAGGGTCCCCTTGTGGTGCATTCGCTGTGATTCGAGCAACCTCGTTGCTACTGATGCCCAAAGTGTGATTCAGTATGTTGCTAGCAATACCGGCACTTAGACTTGACCACATTCCGCTGACGCTCTGCCCAACCTTGGCCCCAATCCCGGTTAAGCCTTGAGGCGCTACGTTGCCAAATATTCCCTTCTTGGTGTAGGGCAACAACTGGGGTTTCAGCGTGGCCATCGATGGCGAGATGAGCGGCTCTAGGCGGTAGCTGATGGGGTCTGACGGATGAAAGATGTTGAATAGCTGCCCAACCTTGGGGGAAGATACTGACGTGGGAAGGCCAGTGATAGGAGAAATCTGACTGTCCTCTGTGGACAGAGTAGCTGCATGAAGTGTGTCGTCGATAGGCTCTGCATCTGATAAGATCTCAGAACGGGTGGCCGGAACAGGCTGTCGCGCAGCTATGGTCCTAAGTGTTGATGTCAGCTTGTGCCGATGATCGACTAACAAAGCCATCCGGAGGAGTAAAGAGAGTAAGCGTCGTACCGGCCTTTCAGCATTTGGAATAGTCCCACTGGGGAACCCAAGCAGAAAAAGTCTTCAACTTCAAAGTCAAGACCCAACCCTGCACCTTTCACGGATGGTTCGTGGTATCCCTGAGACGGCCAGAAACGCAATGGGGTCTTCTGTTCTTCGGCCCGACTCCTCTGTTTGCAAAGAACATCAAAGAGGATGGCAGAGCCCAAAGAGTGGCCCAGAACATGGACCTTGCCATTGAACTCGGGATTTCTGTCTTTAAAGAGCTTGAAGATTCTGTTGCACTCCTTGAGAACAATTCTCGTAATCTGCTGACGATAAGAGCTTTGGTATAACAAGACATCCAGTGCCAGATCAGATATTAGTGACCGAGCGAAGGCCATCCCTTCGATGGTAATATCTTCCAGCGAAGGGTCTGTTTCGAGAGGTTAACCATTTAGTAGTCCTCGAATATGGTTTGGGTTCACTCACAGTCGTCTTCATCATCAACAATCTCTCCCAAATCATGTTCTCCTTTCTTTTCTTGTTTCTTGGGGAATTCCAGGAGATGTCTCCAACAGACTGGTAGCACCTGCACGCGGCAGTTACCTGGACCGGTGCCTAACTCAGAGTTGAGTGCCTTCAAATCCGCCGAATTCGCGTAGACAGATTTGATCGTTTTGCGTAAGACATTGACATCGTGGACAAAGTTGACACTTTCCATGCTGGAAACGACTTAGACAAATGTCGACAGAAAAAGGCGAAGCGACAAACGTACCGAAGACTAAGGCGCTGGCCAATGCCATGGGTTACCAACACAAGGTGCTCTATTTCTCGACCCTGTGTCTCCCCCGCTTGGGCATTGTAATCGTCCTTTATTTCTTGCTCTTCTCGTCTTCGTATCTCCTCTTCTGTCGCAGCTTCGCTCTCAATGAGCGACGAAAGTTGTCGTTGAAGCTTGAGCTGTTGTGAATCACTGTCGTTTGTTGCGGACTGGTTCGCTTGTGAGGGTTCATCATGGGACGATCGAGTGGTTGGTGGTGCAGATCTGCGTTTCAATAGCCTTTGCTGCCTTTCATCAAGGCCGGGACTATTTGCCGTTGCGGGTGAAGAAACCTTAGTGTCGTTGTTGGTGGCGTCCTTTTCCTTTGTCTTTTCTTTTTGCTTGCTCGGCTCAGCATATCCTCGAATGAGCTTCACACCACTCATGTAGCCTCCTCCAGAAAACCTCTCATAGACCGAAGACGTCACCCAAGAGAGCATGCTATCAGATGATAACCAAGCTGTGTTGGCATCTTGGTAAGTAACAATACTATTCATGTACGTTCCAAAAAGTCGGTAGGTTTGGAGCTGTGGTGGAGTCGAGCTTTGAGATGATGTTGTGTTGACTGGATTGAAGGTGACAGCAGAAGAGGTCGCCATGGTTGCCCTTAGGTTTTCTCGTGAAGCTTTTGGGGTGATAGCTATCTTCGCACCAGACGGGCTGCGATCTCTCACTATATCACCACTTAGTCACCCATGTAGCGCGGGGGTGGTTACTTCATTACCTGGATGTAGCCACGGTTTCATCTTGAGATATCCCTCCACACTATGTTAGTATATTTCCAGTTGAGACGAGCCTCGACTAACCTCCTCGAGCTGTGCGGCCAGGTTCTCTTCGCATGAGCGCAGATTGGATCCGTCCTGGTAGAACCAAGTTCCCCGCCGGACTAAGGTATGTCAGCGATCATGCCGTTGATGTTGCTGTGTGTGAACTAGTGACAGACCTTCATAGATCGGCCCCAGCCAATATACTGGACCCAATTCTCGTGCTCCAATGTCAACATCGAACAAGAAATCTTCATTGACAGGTACATGTACGGTATTCGTTGAAGCTAGAGAGGTTGCGAAAGATAGTCCCAGGCTCGAATTACGGGCATCTGCCTTTCTCTTCCGAGAGGCCAAGCGAGTATCGCCTGTGCTTGTGGGCTGGTCGTGTTCTGTTGCCTCCAGGAGTTTTTGATACTCGTTCTCAAGTGACCTTGAATCGGAGGCCGAAAATGCGGAGAACTTCTTCGGCGGAGCTGGCGGTTGTGGAGGCTGCGTAGGCGGTTGTGTTGTGGGGGCAAGTTGAGCTTTCCGTTTGGGGACCTGTGACTAGATTAGCCGGATTCCGATCGTGGGAAGAGAGAATATCTACATCCACGGCATGAAACCATTGAACCTTTAGGGGCGGGCAATCTGGGGGTAAGTCTTGAAGCTCTGGCCATACAGGTGCGTGGTGCTATGATCGTCTGGATTCGCAGGAACGGCAGGGGGGTTCTGCTCAGACTTTCCGCTCTGAGTTGGGGTTGTGCTGCGGCTGCTCGCCCAAGGATTGATAGAATTGACAGCAGAGCTTAAGTAGGACTGTTCTGCCTTCTTCTCTGGTTGTGCCGGCGCCATGTTCGTGGCCGAGTGTATCCATAAGACACGGCGAACCGTGCCAGACTGCCCAATAACCAGTCGTGAGGGGGAGGGCGCGAGGGATGATAGATAAGAACGCGCACGTAAGCGACTGGAAGCCAACGTGATGTGTTTCTCTCGCCACGGGAGAGCGGACACAGCGGATATCTTGACTGTGAAGTGCGTGTGTTGTTCACCCTCGGTCTGTGGCGAGGTTGCGATATGAACGAGGGCGTAAGGGTAGGGGCTAAAAAGGAAGGGTACGGAAAGCCAATAGGAGAAATAGACTATGTCGGTGTAGAGAGGCAATGACTACAGGCTCAGAGACGTCGTTCTGTTGAACTTGCACATACGGTCGATGAAGACAAATGCTGGACAGTCGCATCTCACTGAAGGGGCGTTCATGAGCCAGTCCGGCGGTGACGACACTGGAACCACAGTGGCAGGCAACCAGATTACCAGGCAGGGTCATCCATCAGCAAGTCACAGGGACCCGCGGGGATTTAATTGTGGGGCATTAGAGGCTTCCGAAGAATGCTCAGCCACAGCCCGGGCTTCTTTCCGCTTCAACCGACAGATGGATCATGATACAGCTGTGCTAGTACGCGCCGACAAACATCATGCTGTTGTTACTAAGACTACAAATACGGCTCTCGTCTAACTGTAGGCGGCTCCCGTGGATTCCTTTATCTTCCCTACCGTCAGAATGAATTCAGTATACCTGACCTGAGACCTAGTCGATGCCGTCAATACCAGATGCCGTTCTATTAGGGTGAAAGCAGACAGCTTCACACAAGGGCGGCCGCATTGCATGCGCGAGCCTGTATTAGGTGCACAGCTCGGCTTGGACTAGTGTTCAGATCCCAGCTATGTTAGCGAGGTTAACGAAACCGAATGCGAGTTTCCACCCTTATGTTGACAAGATACCGGCTTCAAGCATGGAAATCCACGGTCCTTGGAGCTGTTGGGCGAGGGTGAAGGCGGTTCGCCCTTTAGCGTCTTCAAGGCCACGAATATCATCAGTTGCTGTCACCTGTAGACGGCCAATAGCCAATGACTCTGCTGCGTGCCGAGCGGAGTCTGGGAAAGCTTCATTGGGAAGCGTGGAAGACAACCAGAGGAGCAGCCAGACGACCTCGTCTTGCGTATGCTCGATTGCATGATGAAGTCCGCTCTGCATCTCGCCGAGAGGATCTTGGTAGCGGATGAGAGAACCTAGGTCCTCGACTTCATCGCTAGCGTCGCGCAGCAGCTCAACGATTCCGCTAACGTCGCCCTCTGTGCACATGACGTGCAGGGCGCGGGCTGGGCGTGCTTCAGGATGAGTCTCGAGGTAGGCCTCCTCGGTTATGGACGGTAGGATATTGAGGTTGTCTTGGACGCCGCCCTCGTTGACATATCTTGAGAGGATTGCGGCTCCCACGGGCGTGGGCATGAAAAGGTTGGTGGCAGAGGGCCCGGCTTCGTTTTCGGGCAAATATGCATTGCAACTAGGGCACTTGAGGGACAGGACTATCTCGGAAGATTGGTCGAGCAAGCACTGCCTGGTGGTGGTTCAGTAGTCGCAGAGGGGCGGGTAGCTATTGACTGGGAAACCAAAGCATACCAGTGAAAATGACAACCGCATCGTAGCCCGAGGTCGTCAGGAACGGTCTCGGAGCCTACAGCGTGGTCAGCGCCAACTTCATTGGCGTCCTCGGGATCTAGGGGCAGCACAAGCGGCTCCTCGCAGACTCTGCAGAGCGACATGCCGAATTGTTGATGCTCAACTCAAGGGTTGGTCGGGTCGTCGGGGAGGTGAATATGGCTGGTGCCTGCGAACTGCCAAGACTAGGCCAGACAGGACAAGGAGAGCAAATGGATACCTAGAAAGGCTTGATCGATGCCTGGTGCGTGGCGTCCCGGAATTGCGTCTAGTTTGATGTGTGCGCGTCGACTCGAAGTTTTCCGCTCTGGAGAACAAAAATGCTACGGCGGAGCCTTATTATTACGCAAGTCAGCGGGGCTTGGGCCGGAGGTTATCGTCAATCACGGCGGGGTCTCGGACTGCGGAGGTACACCACTGAAGAGCTTGCGCTTGGGCGACAATTGGTAGGGGCCCAATGTAGCAAAGTGCGAACAGTCTTTCAAGGCTCAGCTCGAAACCGAGCCCCTGACGTTCTGTGTCATTCCAAGTTCTAAAAGCGGACGTGCTTGAGTGAGTGGGCGCGTGGTAGTGCCGATATTACATCACCACCGGCCGGCTCCAGCGGATTCCCTCGCTAGAGCCTCTGCCCGTCGGTCCATCTCCTCGGACATAAAATAAAGAGGGCAGCTCCCCGCCGCCGTCGACAACAGAGGTACATAATCTCCCTCTGCTCCCGCGGCAGTCCCAAAGTATCCTGAGTGTCCTACCAGCACCCCGCCCCCGCTATCTCCCCACCTCGACCTTCCCACCGCCTACCTACCTTGTACCTAGCACGTCGTGGTCATCTCGTTTCCCTGAAGGTGGCCAGAGGCCGCAGCTGCCCAATTCTCGCATCATCGCCCTCATCGTCGTCCCAGGCACCGGCTTGACGAACCTCGGGGCTCTTACGCAGTCCTCATCCTTTTGTTGCTGACCTCAACTTTATCTGCTTCTCTCGCGTAGAGCTACCTTTTCTCCCCATACCCCAAACACTCTCGCCAGGCCGATTTGCAGCGTCCCCGCGCACTCCTCCCCCGCTATGAATGTCCTGAAGCTCCAGAGGTCGGTAACCCCGGAACCCCGACAACGCCCTCTGCTGACCCCGAATCCCTTTGCAGGAAGTTCCCTCAGTTTCCGCAGAATGAGATCTTCTCCTTATCCGATGCCTTCCAGCGACTAGACGTCGATGACAAGGGCTACCTCGACGAGGCGACGGCCATCAAGGCCACGCAGCAGAGCGAGAATCAGCCTTATGACGTCGTCCGCCAAGCCCTCAAGGAGGTCGAACTCGATTCCTCACGGCGCGTAGAGCTCGAGGATTATGTTGGGGTAAGCTCGTCCTGTATGCTCCGGTTGCCCCCAAGTACTCACCCACACGGCGCAGCTCATTTCCAAACTCCGCGATTCGTCCCCTGCCCAGAAGCGCATGTCTACTGGGCCGACACCTTCAGCTGGCGGCGGCGTCGTCTCGCAGCGTACGGGTGGCCATGCCTCCAAGGGCAGTGTCAGCGGCAAGATCCACGTCCAGGGCTCCAACGCCAACATCACCCACACCATCAACGAGGATGAGCGAACCGAGTTCACTCGTCATATCAATGCAGTTTTGGCTGGTGACGCCGATATCGCAAGCCGTTTGCCGTTTCCCACCGACACCTTCGAAATGTTTGACGAGTGTAAGGATGGCCTAGTGCTAGCCAAGCTTATCAACGACAGTGTCCCCGACACCATTGACGAGCGAGTGCTCAATTTGCCTGGCCGAAAGACCAAAAACCTCAACGCCTTCCAGATGAGCGAGAACAACAACATCGTTATCGAGTCCGCAAAGGGAATTGGTTGCTCCGTCGTCAACATTGGAGCGGGCGACATCATTGAGGTCAGGGAACACCTTATCCTAGGCCTTATTTGGCAGGTTATCCGCCGAGGACTTTTGGGCAAAATTGACATCAAGCTCCACCCCGAGCTCTATCGGTTACTGGATGAGGATGAGACCCTTGAGCAGTTCCTGCGACTGCCCCCTGAGAAGATCCTGCTCCGTTGGGTCAACTACCACCTCAATGCTGCGAACTGGCCCCGAAGGTACATTCCTTTTTCCACACCATCATAACTATGGCTAACATTCACTTACAGAGTAGCCAACTTCTCGGCCGATGTCAAGGATGGCGAGAACTATGCTGTGTTGTTGTCGCAGATTGGTTCCGACTACGGATGCACTCGCGCGCCTCTTCAGACACGAGACCCACTGGAGAGGGCAGAGAGAGTCCTTCAGGAGGCCGACAAACTCGATTGTCGCAAGTTCTTGACCCCGAAGTCTCTTGTTGCTGGAAACCCCAAGCTCAACTTGGCCTTTGTCGCCAATTTGTTCAACAATCATCCCGCTCTCGACCCCATTACCGAAGAGGAGAAGCTCGAAGTGGAGGACTTCGATGCCGAAGGCGAACGTGAGGCCAGAGTTTTCACACTTTGGCTCAATAGCTTGGACGTTCAGCCCACTGTCGTGTCATTCTTTGACGATCTGCGTGACGGTAGTGTCCTTCTCCAGGCGTACGAGAAGGTCATTCCGGGGTCTGTTAACTTGCGTCATGTCAACAAGCGACCAGCACATGGAGGAGAAATGTCAAGGTTCAAAGCAGTTGAGAATACCAACTACGCAATCGAGCTGGGCAAGCAGATCGGCTTCTCGCTTGTTGGCATCCAAGGTGCTGACATTACTGATGGTCAGAGGACCCTCACCCTAGGCTTGGTGTGGCAGCTTATGCGAAAAGATATCACCGTGACCTTGTCTTCCTTGGCTCAGAAGCTGGGCAAGCGAGAAATCACCGATGCTGAAATGGTGAGATGGGCCAACGACATGTCAAAGAAGGGTGGTAGAAACTCAGCAATCCGATCCTTCAAGGACCCGGCCATTGGCTCGGGTATCTTCTTCTTAGATGTTCTGAATGGCATGAAGAGCAGCTACGTCGACTATGACCTCGTAACGGCTGGTCAGACCGATGAGGACGCTTACATGAATGCTAAGCTGAGCATCAGTATTGCCCGAAAGCTCGGTGCGACGATCTGGCTAGTGCCCGAGGACATTTGCCAAGTTCGTAGTCGCCTCGTCACGACCTTCATTGGTAAGCAATCCCCTCCAAATGCGCAATCTTGCGACATTACTACAACATCGTTCTAACCTTGCTCAATAGGCTCCCTCATGGCTACTCATGAGAAGATGTAGATTTACTTCTTGTTCATTTTTGGTGGTTTGGTTGTACGGTCTTGGGATGCTGTATTTGTCAAGCATGAATAAAAGTCAATTTTCAATCAGTCACTGTCCTTGTTTGCATGCTTAACCGCCCGAAACAACGATGAAGTGGATATCATATGAAAATTGAACCTCTCTAATTGGGAGTTATAATCCGCCTAAAGGATCAGATAGAGGCTACACAGAAGACTCGGCCCTGTGAAGATACCTAGCCAAAATATGAGGTTTCCCAACGTTTTCCGTCCCCGAAGCCATTTAGTGCGATTTAATTTTATTAACTAAGGTTTCTCGATTAGTACACTCCCGGGTAGAGGCACAATGAATGGAATTAAGAGAAGTCGTTCGCGTACCGGTAGTTGACACATTTGAAGAAACAGAAGATAGCCCCTCAGCTTCTTGAATAAACACCACATGACCAACTCATGCACGCATGCCGAGAGGAAGAAAGTTATAAGGGTTGCGGTGTGTTTGTTGACTTTCAAGGATGAGATAGAGCTGTGGTAGACGTGCCTCAGGAGGAAGATGTGGACAGGTCGGTTCCAGTCACGAGCAAATTGATCCCACGAGACTGGCATTACTTGCTTAGACTGGCTAGTATCAATTATAGTGAAGGTGCACTTACCGCTATTCCACCAAGCATCGTAGAAGCTTCTATCGGCAAAGTATGTGAGTTCGGCAAGTATGTTAAGGATCGTCTCCCAGATAAGATACCAAACAAGCTGGTCAAGGTTAGCGAAATTCCCCGGCGACGGTGGGTACACTCACCAAGTACTCCATCATGAATGGAAAGATCAGCTCGCTAAGAAGCCAGGGGAATTGTTGGAATCTGGCGGCAAGGGGAATACCGGCTTCCTTCATTTCCAGCGTCTTCATCACGACTGGGTCTGCAAAACTTGTCAGTATGTCCTTACCACGGGAGGCTAGGATGAGCCCACAAATTGAATGTTGTGATACCTGAACCATGACGAAGAGAACCCCGATCATGGCGGTAAGTTTCTCGGCAACATACGGCCAACTAATAGAGTCCGACTGCGGATATTCCAGCTCATAAACGAGAGTCGGAAGGGGGATCCATTTATAGTGGTTCGTGAATGTGAGGTTGTTTGGATACGCCCGAGATGGGTGGTTGGAAGTCCCCTTGAGTTCATCCGTCAAAGCATCGACCTCCCACTTCATGATCCGTTCGAAGAGGCCGGTCTGTTGGCCATCCAACGGTTGTCCCGAGGCGATAGCGCGGGAGATCCTGTCCAAGTCACTGTCTTCATCACTGTGAAGCTGAGAAATGGACTTTCGGCGTTGCTCGGCGGAGGGTGGGATCTTGAGATGTCGGGTAGAAATTGCAGAGACGGGAGGGTCTGTCTGCGAAGGGGCGGTTGCTGGATGAACAAGGTCCAGTTGCTTGAGCTTGGTTAAGAGGACAGAGTGCTTTGCGAGGACGGTTGAAAGATGGCCGTTGTAGAAGGCGTATGAGTGTTGTTTCATCAGCATGACTATGCCGTGAAGAACGAAGAAGACAGTGTGAGTCCATGGCCAGTCGCGCCAAAGTGTTAGTCCAATCACGGCAACAAAGAAGGAGGTCTGCCACAACTGTAATAGTTTAGTCAGATTTATTTCTGGCTGTTGAAGGTCAGTTCACTTCGGCATTGCTTACATGTTGGACAACCCATCCGGTCCGATCCCAGTTAAGATAACCGTTGAGGACGAGGAGCTGAATGAGCCAGCTAACTCCTGTGAGGCCGCACATGATGCCATCTGATAACAAGAGAACAATCACTAAACCTGATTAGATGCCGTGTGTATTTTGACAGGGTTGCATATCATATACGCACCGTCACGACGAAACATTGTTTTCATGATGTCGTTTGTGCCAAAAGGATTGCCGTACACCCTCCAGTTGTTGCTTGAGATCTTGAAGACAAACAGAGCAACGGCGAGCCAGAAGAGGGTATAAAAGCCATGGAATGGGCTGTTGACGGACGACGTGTTTTGGCGATCAAAGGCAGAGAATTGTCTGGTGAAAACAAGGTCGGCAAACTTGCCTTGACGGCGACGCGGTGACGCCTCTCGTGCTCTTTGGGAGCTAGCCTGCAAGAGCTGTTGTAAGCTCTTATCTTCGTCTGGAACAATATGAACGCCCGAATCGCGACGGACGTGAACTTGAGGCGTAGTCTTCATGGCAAAATTCTCGGCCTGGGTAGCTGATAACCTGGCCGAGGCTGGCGGGTTGGCAGACCGGCCTGGACGACGCCGGAGAACTTGTGGCTCCCCAAGTTTCGGGCGCACATTTTCGTCATAGTCCTCCTCGCTAGGCGTGTCCGAGCCGGCCGTCGAGCCATCAAGAGTCATTCCGGCAGCATGCAGGGCGTCCGCAAGAGATCTAGGCCCCGGATGGCGGGCCAGCGGCGGGACCGGGTCGGACCCAATCTCTCCGGGGCCGGAAAGCGGGGCAACCCCCGGGTCACTAGAGGATGCCATTGACCAAGAGCAATTGGGAACTACCGGACGGCAAATGGTCGGTTCGGATGTTGTTTACCAAGTAGTGGTCGCCTTGGGGATGGCAACTGAAGAAGCACAAAAAATGGGAAGCGTCCGTATATCGTAGGCGGGGCTGGGGGTATGGGAAATGGTAGCAGCACAAAGGGAAAACGGCAGGATATGGGATATTTGATATAGACGATTAACGGAGGATGGCCGATAGAGTAGAGAGGACGTGAGGGCGTTGAAGTAGATGCTGCTGCGCTCGGTCCGGGCGGAACGTTCGAAGCATGTGGTCAGCCCTAGACAGCCAAATACCACTGCGAAGTCAGTGATGATCCCATCCCCGAGGATGCCGTGTGCCTTGGCTGTGGGACACTTCATTGGGCTGGGGCACAAGCCCGGGTTGGGCCTTGAAACAAGCTGTTGTCAGCCGGGCAGCCCGGAAGATAATGGAGAGCAGCCTCGGCAGGGAACATACTTTGGCATCATTATCATTTTCATCGACATTCAGTTACTAGGTAACTTAAGTATGTATATTGTTTATCTCTTTTGCCCTGTTTAGTGTTTTCAAAGCAAGAGCATTCCTCGTAACCTTCACCGTGTCTTTCAATACACACAAATAGTATCGATAAAGACGCTGACGGGATGATGATGGCTGACAAGATCTACGACGGAAAGACCTCCCTCCTGACCAGATGGTAGTCTAATCGCCGGTCGCGACAATGCAACCAGTGACCTCATCGCATAAAATCTTCGAGCCGATGTGCCCCACTCCGTTTTCATGATGTTCCCGAACGCTCCGAGCATTGGCAAGTCAACAACGAAGCAATAACACGAGCATCGGGCCCGTCACTACGTCCGAGTGCGGGCGTTCCGGAGTCCGACTTTGCCTCGAACAATTAACAATCCGAAATGGCGAGACAAGACGAGGCTCACAAGACGGTTCCCTGTAAACTCAGTACCGTCGCGCGAACTCACCAAAAGTGACAATGGCTGGGCTGGAATGTCACCGCTCCACGGGGAGGCGATTCAAAACAGTTGAAATTTTCCAAGCTCAGTTTGAGTCTCAATCACACAAGTTGAGAAGCATCATCTTAAGCAATTTTATCTGTATCCCCTTCATTCTCTCCGGGTTGAAACAATGGCCGACGTGACACGGTGTACCCTGTCTGTCCTCGGGTTTCGAAACCGGCAGGGGCGAGCACAGCCAAGGCGTTCAGAAATGCATTATGTCAGCAAGCCAGGCTTCGGGTCAAAACTTTCCCAGGCCTACGTGACCTCTAAATCGCCTTGAGACCATCCACTGCCAACCCATCACTGTTGCATCACTCTACCCTTTCCCTGTCAACCTTCTCGGAACTGCTTCATCGGTTCCGTTCTCTTCTAATCCGTTTATAACACTATAACAAGCACTGGAATCATGTCTCGTGGTGGACAGACCCTCTACGTGACCGGCTTCAGCCACGGAACCCGCGCTCGCGACCTCGCCTACGAGTTCGAACGGTATGTCAGCCTCGTCCACGCCCACGCCCTCGCCCTCGCCCTCGTCCACGCCCTCGTTCTCGCCCGCGCCCACGTCCACGTCGCGTCCACGGCGAGAAACCCCCCGAAGATCTCGAGCCCATGGCTTGACACCTCGCCGTCTTCGTCGCCCTCGCCCTCGCCCGTCGTCCTCGTTTTCGCACGCGCCCTCGCCCCCCAACCTTGCCTCCCCCCTTACCTTCTCCCGTCCGTCGATGAGTCCGCTCGTTCGCTTCGCAGCCGCTTTTCGTTCGAGTCGACGTCTATCTCTCAAGCATCGGCGCGAGAGTGCGCATGCTATATCATGCTGAAAAAGGGGGCACCGCCGGCTATATGTTGGGTTATGCTACACCTCCGTCACATACTGACAATGTCCTTTCTAGATATGGACGCCTTGTTCGCTGCGACATCCCTGCGCCAAGGTCAACCTCTAGCCGTCTGTAAGCACAACCTGCCCCATCGCTACGACTCCCATGACTATTGCTAACGTGTCTTTCCATCAGCTTTGCCTTTGTCGAGTACGAGGATCGACGCGATGCCGACGATGCGTACCATGAGATGCATAACAAGCGTATTGGTCGTGACGACATCCTGAAGATTGAGGTACTATATCCCAATAAATCTACACGGACAGCAGACGACTGACCTCGAAGCCAGTGGGCCCGTACACCTCCTTCTGCCTCATGGCGATTTGAGTCTGGTCGAGACCGGGAACGCCGTGGCGCCCGTTCTCCCCGCCGCGGGCGCTCGCCATCTCCCCGTCGCAGCACCCGCGAGTACTCGCCACGCAAGGATGAGCGTCGAGACCGTGATCGCGACTATGACCGAGAAGGCCGCCGTGACCGCGACCGATCTCGTAGCCCTGATCATCGGTATGTGTCTTCCCGCCCTCCCTAGTTCGGGCTAAAGTTCTAATCGCATACTGTGCAGTGATCGTGAGCGTGATTCCAAGGATGACCGCGATGACCGCGAGCGAAGGGAGAATGGAACCAACGGTGAAGAGCGAAAGGGTGCGTCACACGATTCTCCTTCACACAGCTCGCCATTGCTAACCAAAATTTAGCCCTGGACAGCCCTCCTCCCCCAGCTCATGATGATCTCGACGTTGCCGAGTGATTGATCCAGATGAACCACCCACTCGCCAGGCTGGGAACGTCCCTCGGTCGCAGGCCAAGTTTGCGAAGAAAAGTTTCTGTTTTCTGACTCGGACGTGGCTGTTTTTCCTCTCACTTAACATGCGCAAGATTTCTAGCACCGACTCGATGACCCAACCGGATGTGCGGTCACGTAGAATTGTCCCGGGAGCCACAAGGTCGGACGTGTACCCTTTTTTTTATTTGCAAGATTGATGGTATTGACGGGACGTGTTCGATATGGAGGTACATATTTCACGGGTAGTTTAGACAGTTGATCGTAAAAGGTGTCGCAAGGATCATGAATCCGCGGCGCTCTGGTTCCAAAGTTATTCTGTCATTCTACTTGGCTGGTGACAATATGTCTAACAGGTGATCGAGGAGTGTAAATTTTAAAGCGGCAATCCGCTGTACGTAAGGTATTAAGTAGGTCACCGTGTCGAGACAGGCGGCTTGGTAGTGTGACCTCTCACCCTTTTGGCCTCTCTGAGGTTCTGACCTCTCCGGCCGGGCCTCTCAGCCAAGAGACATGCAGGCCGCATGGAGGATGCGCGGGGAGGGACACTGGCGGGCCCCCTGACCCGATCGATGGGCCATTTCCTCCCGCTAGTCCAGCATCTCAGGTAAGGTACCTTCAGTTGCAAATGTCAGTACCTCCACTTGCACCGCAGGCAACAAGGGTGCTGCTGTCACGGGGCTTTTGTGGTCTGCACAGGTCTGAACAATCGGTACCGCCAGAACGGCAGAACCCTTGCCATCATGATACGCACATGACAGATCGATGTGGCACGTAGGCCATTGGCCTGCCAGGCATCCAGACGGGAGTGCCTGAGAACAGGTTGACTACAGTACGTAGTAGAGAGCAGATAGCCAGGATCTGACTCGCCGTCCGCCTCATAGTTGGTCTGGAACAGCTGGAGCTTCAGCCTTGTGGACTGACCTGGCGCCACGGGGCAAGCAACCACTAGCACCTTAAGTACCTTGCTGATGCAAGGCAAACACTTCAGGTACCCCAGATACCCCATGCACCCGATGTACCGTACTGTGCGCCTCCCCGGAGAGGTACTTGGAACCCACACAGCCACCTCCAGCTTTGAGCTCACCAAGCAAGTGGGTTGAAAAAAATACCGCCGGTCCCCTCACTAAATTTGTATGGGCAGAGCGGCGGTGTTTTATTCAACCCGCATGCCAAGGTACTACCACTCCATACTTACCTAGCTGCCGAAACCATCTTCCCATCGTCCACTGAAACTCGCCGCCGACACTTTGTCCACACGAGCGTAGCCGCCACCTTCAGAGCCTTCCATTCGCAGCGAGGATGTGATGGCGCTCCAGTCGCAGACGTGAATATCATCCCGTTGCCTCCCTCCAATTTCATTCCTCCTGTTTCATCTCTCCCATTGTCATTCTTTCTCCCAGCGCTCCAGCTCCTGTGGTTGACTTGGCCAACTCCCGGCGGCCACAATCGCCCCCCGTCCTGACAGTGGACACGCTCCGTCGGCCCAGCTCGCCCAAGCCACGCCTGCGACCCCACCAACGCCGAGGCGAGGGAATACCGGGACCACGCGCCCCCCGAAGTCATCCGCATCGCCGGTCCAGGTCCACGCGCACCCATCCCGCTCCTTTACTGACCACGCCGCACCGTTCTGTCTCCATGATCCGTCTGCCTCTCCAACACCTCCGCGAGCACCATTAAAGGCGACCGCTGCCGTCGACGTAGCGCCCACGCACCCATCATCGTCATCGGCTTCGGCGCAGAAGCATCCCGGTTCTCCCCCGATGGTTGCCGGCCACCTCCTGTCACCTCGTCCCGGCCTACTATCGCCCTCCTCAGAACCACGACGCGATTCCGAGATATCATAGCACGATTGGAAGTCCCCTGGAGCAGCGGGTCCCTCCAGTCGCTGGCATTCGCCCGACCTCTTCGGCACTTCTGGCCGCGCCGTTGATGCTACCCGCCTGGGACCGACCACGAAACAGGGCTGTGCACACGGGTAGAGAAGCTTTGCCCAGGCGCAATTGAGCCGCTGGGCACGCGATAGTCCCTGTTTTTTTGCCATGTCTGCCGTATGTTAACCCTCTTAATGCTGCGCTCCCACCTGCCCCTGTTATCTATCCTGCAAGACCGGAAACCCACCGCTAACGCTCAATAGTCCGAGCCAGAGATGGTCAATTCGCCGACCATAGGCCAAAGGCGCCTTGAACAGCTCCAAGACGGTGTCTCCCAGCCTGTTGTCGCCGCATTTTGCGCCGGCGGCATCGCTGGCGCCGTGTCCCGAACCGTCGTCTCGCCTCTAGAACGCCTCAAGATTCTCATGCAGATCCAGAGTGTCGGTCGAGATGCGTACAAACTGTCCGTCGGACAGGCTCTAGCCAAGATGTGGAAAGAGGAGGGCTGGAGAGGCTTCATGCGCGGTAACGGCACCAACTGCATTCGTATTGTCCCATACTCAGCCGTTCAGTTCAGCAGTTACAATTTTTATAAGCGCGTGTGTATAGGTCCCCGTCCTCACATAGCGAATGCTAACATATCTCTAGAGTTTTTTCGAACGATACCCAGGCGCTGATCTAACTCCCTTCAGCCGTCTCATCTGCGGCGGCCTCGCGGGAATCACCTCTGTCTTCTTAACATATCCCCTCGACATTGTACGAACACGACTCTCTATACAGTCAGCGAGTTTTTCCGAGCTAGGAGACAAGCCTGACAAACTACCTGGCATGTGGACTACCCTAGTGCGCATGTATAAGACCGAGGGCGGTATGACTGCACTGTATCGGGGCATCATCCCAACGGTTGCAGGCGTGGCGCCATATGTGAGTCATGAGCTCGATAATCACAATCAACTTTCGTCACTAAAACAAAAGTCCAGGTCGGCCTCAACTTTATGGTTTATGAGTCGGTTCGAAAGTACTTGACTCCAGATGGAGAACAAAATCCCAATGCTATACGAAAATTGGCCGCCGGTGCCATCTCTGGTGCCGTTGCCCAGACCTGCACTTACCCTTTGTGAGCAACAAACAGCAAGACCCTCCCCGCAGAGCGATTCTAATTGCAATTATAGTGATGTACTTCGTCGACGGTTCCAGATCAACACCATGTCCGGCATGGGCTACCAATACAAATCCGTCTCGGACGCTATCCGTGTGATAGTGGTTCATGAGGGAGTGAAGGGTCTTTACAAGGGGATTGTGCCTAACCTTCTCAAGGTTGCCCCAAGCATGGCGTCAAGTTGGTTGAGCTTTGAAATGACTCGTGACTTCCTGGTCAACCTCAGGCCGGACGCCGAGCCTCACTCCCTATGAAGTGTATGAGTGTGTGACGATAGCGTATTGAACGGCTGTCCCTATTGGGAAGGATTGGCTATTTGACAAAACGGAACTGGGAACTAGAGCAATGGGGAGAAGTTAGATCCATGCAGACCTGGGCCAAACTTGCAGAGGTAGAAGTGGTCGGCATGGCTGCGCATTATTCAAGAGTAGACATGGCAACTCTATTCCGTGGCGAGATGATGGATATATAGGCACCTTTAACAATAGATGAGAGCCATTACTCGTATTGAATCTTCCCCTGGCTTCCACTAGCGATTTCATCAGGGGAGAAAAGCATGTCGCCAAAAGTGCTGACATCGCAGTTGTCTCGAGAGTTCAGGTCTCCACGTTGAAGTTCATTAGGTCAAGTCAGTTTGGTCCGTGAGGTACGGTCGGTTTTCGGTGTACGGGCTCGGTGTGCTTGACTATCCACTACCCTCACCTGGGAGCCCAAATTAGCCGATGGTCATCCGATCCACTCTGTCGCAGAACCACTAGTCCAAACGTGGCTTAACTGCCCTTCGTGCCCTAATTGCCGCATCTCACCGCCCTCAGAATTGCTCGCTCCGACAGTGGGCAGTCCCACTCACATCAAGCCCTCGAATTTTTCGAAAGATTGAAAGAAGGCCAGTCGCAACACCACCCATTATCGCCAAATTTCACAGCGACAACCGCCGCCATGGGTACGTGAAGCTTTTCAAATCAGCCTCTGTATGCGAGTAGAGAGGAGCCTCGTGCTTCTCTCTGCGATCAAGGCACCATCTTGTTTCCGCAAGACAGCGTTGCCCGTTTTTGAGCATGCTTGAGTCAAATGGCTGACGAGGCTTCACCTTACAGGTATCGATCTCGACCGCCACCACGTCCGGGGCACGCACCGCACTGCCCCCAAGAGCGACAATGTCTACCTCAAGCTCCTGGTGAAGCTTTATCGCTTCCTGGCCCGTATGTATCTTCGCAACACGCCATCTTGGAGACGCCAGCAACCAATTAACCGTGCGAACTTTTCTAGGCCGAACCGACTCTTCCTTCAACAAGGTCGTTCTCCGACGTCTGTTTTCGTCCAAGATCAACCGACCCCCCGTCTCCTTGTCCCGCATTGTGGGCAACGTCAACAAGGAGGGCGAGAAGCGAATTGTCGTCGTCGTCGGCACTGTCACCGATGACAACCGTCTCCTCGAGTTCCCCAAGACTACCGTCGCTGCTCTGCGATTCACCGCCACTGCCCGTGCTCGCATCCTTGCCGCCGGTGGTGAGGCCATCACCCTGGACCAGCTTGCTCTCCGTGCCCCCACTGGAAGCAACACCCTGATCCTCCGTGGCCCCAAGAACGCCCGTGAGGCTTTCAAGCACTTCGGCTTCGGTCCCCACTCGAACAAGGTACGTGACCAGATACACCCCGTGACTGTAGCAGCCTCTAACTTGTCCGGCAGAAACCTTACGTCGAGTCCAAGGGCCGCAAGTTCGAGCGAGCCCGTGGCCGAAGACGTTCGCGTGGTTTCAAGGTCTAAGGGGAGAAGTGGCGAAAATGATTGGCCTCGGGGGTAGTTCCGGCCAGTATATCAAGCAATTGATACCGACATGCGGTTTGCAGATGGGTCTTGCATGGAATTGGCGTGGCTTGGTATCACAAAATTCTACAATGAAATTCTTGCGCACTGCTGCCGCCATGATATGAACGTTTTCCTTGACGCCGTAATGCAGAGTCTTGGCTATCCAAGGAGGGTGCAAAAAGCGCGGTTTATGGATCTAATTGTACAGTGGCGTTCGCTTTCCTTCGCAGCGCAACAAAATATGCTTCTTTGCTTTCCTATGTTCCGTCTCAGGATCAGCCGCCGGGGTCTGCGTAGATGGATGGGTTATCATGGGATATGGGGCTTACCTTCCTTGACGACTCGGGTTTCTCTCTGTAAACCTTGGCGAACATCTTTTTCAGCTTCTGTTCAAGCAACCTGTCTTCAGAGCCCTGGTAAAACTTGCACACGAAATGCCCACCACCTTTCAAGGTGTCGCTAGCAAACTGCAAGGCAGCGGCGCAAAGATCCTAGATAGCGAACGGTTTAATGTCACCCAGAATGCCCATTGTAAGCAGAAGTAAATTTGCACTCACCATGCTGCCGGCATGGTCTCGGAAGGAATTGCCACTCGTGTTCATCAGCCTATCATAGGGATTACTCAAGGTGTTCACATTGAAACCAGACGTTTGTTCCCAGGGTGCTGACATGTCACTCAAAACCACCTGGACAGAAAGTCAGATTTGAGCTAGACAAATTGCTGCCGAGTAGGAAGGGGGAGTCAACAAACATCCACAAAACGCTTGGAGGAAGCATCCGGGTTCGGTGCCGGTGTCGCCGGAGACGGAGACGGAGCAGTATGACGCTCCATGTCGATGTAACTCGGCCGATCAATGTCTTGAGGGTCGGTGTCATCCGCTATGCCTTCCAGGTCCTCGTCTGGCGGAGGAGGCGAGCGATGTGGCAAGTCGACGATGAAGGCCTTGACCAAGGCCTGCACGCTGGGTGAGAGGAAGTCACCCTGGAAGGTGGTGACACCACGCGGAGGCTGGGCTGGGATAAGGTCGATGCCAATGACACGGCCGTGTGGTCGTGTTCTCTCCAGGGCAACCTGGTGCGCATGAGTTAATGAACAAGCATTGGACATCTCGTCTGCAAGACAGAGGCAAGGGCATACCTGGGACCAGCTGCCTGGGGCGTAACCCTGGGTTGAGATGAGCACAACGATTTCAATTAGTTACTGCACGAAGCCCAGACTCACCAAGTCGATAACAGTCTGTCCGTTTCCCTTAAAGATCCTGTATTTGGCGTCCATCTCCAACAACTTAAACGCAGCCCGGCTCTTCAACCCTTGGACCTTTGCATCCCTGGCAAACGAGTCACGGCCCTGGCGCTGCTTCCAACGTGATGTTGATGAGGCGGAGCGCGCAAGCCATGTGGTGAGCGACTGGGTTGACGGCGTTGGGGCGCTGGAGAGACTCGACAAGCGCAAGAGGCTTGCGAGGCGAGCCGGTGGCCGGGAGATCATAGCGAGCAGAACCCAGGAGGCCTAATGCTTGTATGGTAGATTGGGAAGATGAAAAAAAGATGAAAAAGGGATCAATCACTCTCCGTCTTCGACGAGCATGTGAAGCGGATTGTACTATGTAGATCGTGAGAAAGGGAGCTATGACGTTTTTTTCTCATCTCATCGAAGGTCAGGGTGTTTAGCTACTAGCGCAAACCAATACCTTGCAACTCCGCAGAATTTTGTGCACGCATGTCGGAAGAATGCTGCATCAAATTCAAGGACATGAACAGCAACATGCCTGTGATATACAGCTTGTTGGAAGGTATAACTACTCAGCCCAGACAGACATGGCAGTATTTGGTTTGGGGAGGGATGCGCTCTGGGGGAACGTCGAGTAGATATGCACTGGAGACATCACACACACAAGCAAGTCGTGAATATCAGTTTCAAACAGCTACTCTTGCAGCATCCAACCATTTCATGGCGTTTTAATTCAAAAATTGCAATCCCAAACTCCGCCCAATGCAACCGTGACCATGCACCCGTATCGTCGTCCGTTGTCCCAATCTTTCCCAGTTCCTTGGTCCTTGTTACTCATGCTAGGAAGCTCGCATTAACTCCTCGCCGTTCCCTCTTCAATGGCGAAAATGTCCGTCCGCCAAAGGCATTCGCTGCACTGCCCAGGGGTGCCTTAAGCCTCCGACCAGCGCCCAGCTGCGCCTTCAGTGCCTTCACGGGTTTCGGCAACATCTCGACGTCGTCGTCGTCAAACAGAGTCTTGTTGCTGCCACCCAGCATCTTGCGCTTTTTCTTCTTCCCATCTGCTTCCGGGACACTGTTGCCAGTTCTCGCCTCGATGCCCTTAACCTTGAGCTCCGGTACCTTCTTAGCCTTTTTCACAGCTCCGTTATCCTGTTCTACTTCCTCTGCCTCTTCTGTCACCTTCTCAAGCTTGCTGTGAGCTTGCAACGTCTGCTTCTTCGGCATGTTCTTCTTCAGCGTGGGCGCATCGTCGAGAGCCTTCCGTGGCCGGCCCCTTGACTTTTGTTGCTTAGAGGCCGGGGCCTTCTTGGTCTCAACCCCCACCAACGCAGCTTCGGTCGACTCCTCTATCTCCTGAGGTTCGAACCCAGGAGCCGTTACTTCCGCCTGCTCCTCCTCCTCCTCCTCCTCGATAACTGCTTCCGGATTACCTGCTGGTTTACTGGTTGGGGATGGCAAGTCGATGGACTCGTCAGAGAGGTTCTTGGTCCTGTTCAGGAAGGGTGTGATGGAGAACGTAGACTTCTCCCCAACCAATGCGTGCTCTGCTCCACGCTTCTTCGATGCTCGTTTGTTGATAGTCTCGTCCGGGCCTGGCGTTCCGATGCTGATGTCTTCGAGGCTCATCTCATTGATCCGTCGTTTGCGGGATGGGGGAGGTTTCATCGTGACCGTCTTCTTAGGCTGATCGCTCGCTTTTCGAGACGCCTTCCGTGTGGCTTCGAGCTCTGCGTGGCACCTTTCAACTTCTTCTCGTGCATTCTTCAGCTCGGATTGCACACTCTTGAACTTCAACTTGATTGTTGACACTCGTTCCCCCAGTCGCTCGCTTTGGCCTTGAGCCTCCCTAAGGTCCCGCTCATGTTCCTTCTTCAGTTTTTCCCATTCCTTCTTCTCAGATGCGTGCTTTTTTTCCACTGCCGCCAATCGCGTCTTCCAATCCTCGCTGGCCTCGGCATCGCTCTTTTGTTGGATACGTTGTTTGGCTCGTTTCTCGTTTTGAAGCTCGACTTCAAGGGTATTCAGTTGTCTCTCTAGGTCATGCTTCTCAGCGACCACGGCTTGGTGATTCGTAAGTTGGGATTTCAGATGTTCAATCTCGGGTCGAATGCGGTTCAGTTCTCGGTCGAGTGCATACTTTTCCTGTAGTGCTTTACTGGAGTCTTGCATGGACCCGTTGAGCGACTCGAGTTCGGTCTGGTTGCCAGTCAGTCAGGTGGACAGTCAATCGATTATGGCTGGGCATCTCTGGCTTTACCTTCAGTGCTGCCAACTCGTTGGCTTGTTTCTTAAGCCTTGCGTCTTGAAGTTTGGCGTTCTCTCTTGCTTCTTCCAATTCAGCCAGCACATTATCCCCTTTTCTGTCGAGCAGGCTGAGGCGCAAGTCTCTTTGAGCAACTTTATCCTTCAACAGAGCATTCTCATCACGCAGAGACAGAACGCGCAGCTTGAGCCGGCGAGAATCCTCGTCCTTGTTGACCAGATCGATTTTGTGGACGTTATCCTGGTGATTCATGGCAAGGTCGCCTATTCGAGCAATACGCTGCAAGGAGTCAAATCAGCATGACGATGTCGGTCACTCTCCTATTGGAGATAACATGTCCTTACCTCGACTGACTTAGCACCCATGTTGTTGAGTGCTGCCCAGGGCAGAGAGAGACAACAAGAATGTCTCTGTCTTAATGACAGGGGAGCAATATGGGATATTGTAAGTTTGAAGGATGATCCAAGGCTTTGACGCGGGGTTCGTGGATGCTAACGCATAGGATATTGAAGTGGGACGAACATCAAAGGACCGAGAGCGAGCAGCTGTGTTTTGGCTCAACGTAAACATGGTGCTGTATCGGGGTTAGCGCCTCTCAGAGCCGACCTCCTATGTTCACGTGATGTAAGACACCCAATGACGACAACTTTAGCGGAGGCTGCCATTGGCTTAGGTAAGGCGCTCCGACCATTTCCAGATTCAGAGGCCACCTCAGCTTCACGTCGAAGCTCCACTACTAGCTTCTAGCAACCTCAACGTAGCAACTTGAAGGCCAATTGGCCAACTTCTTTTCCCCTTCACCTAACCAAACATAGCTCGTGCTTCTTTTCACGATGCGTCTCTTCTCGTCCCTCTTTTCTCTGCTCCTGCTAACGGCAGGTGTGGCCTCCAAGAAGTCGACAACCGAACGATTCAACGAATACCACGCCAAGACCCAGAGCTCCTCGCCTTTGAAGCTCAGCGATGTCTCGTACAAATCCATTACGGAGGCACCGCGAGACTACACCGTAGCTGTTCTTCTTACTGCAATGGACGCGCGGTTCGGATGCCAGCTCTGTCGTGAATTCCAACCTGAATGGGACCTCATCAGCAAGAGCTGGGCTAAGGGCGACAAGTCAGGGAAATCGCGTATGCTGTTTGGTACACTGGATTTCACTGATGGTCGAGATGTCTTCTTGTCGGTACGTTCCATGAAGCTAGGGGGAGCCGGTTTCATACATACAACAGCAATACTGACGTCGCGTAGCTCGGCCTCCAAACTGCCCCGGTTCTCCTCCTCTTCCAGCCCAACCAGGGCCCCCACGCGGTCGCTGTGCAGGAACCCCTTCGATATGACTTTACCAGCGGGTGAGGACTAAGAGAATACTTGTCTTTCACAATCAACTGTTCTAACGAGAAACAGACCCCCCGCTGCTGAACAGATCCATGCCTGGGTCTCACGTCACCTACCCGACCGGCCCCATCCATCCGTCAAGCGCCCGATCAACTGGATGCGGTGGGCCTCTTCCATCACCATCGTCCTCGGTGTTGGAACTGTCTTGGTGACTGCGTCACCCTATGTACTGCCCATTGTTCAGAACCGCAACATCTGGGCTTCCATCAGCCTCATCTCGATCCTGCTCTTCACCAGTGGACACATGTTCAACCACATACGCAAAGTCCCATATGTCGCTGGCGACGGGCGTGGTGGCGTGAGCTATGTTGCCCCTGGCTTCCAGAGCCAGTACGGCTTGGAGACGCAGATCGTAGCTGCTCTTTGTATGGCATTCCCTGTTTCGGTTTTTTTTCCCTCATCGCTAACCTTCCTGTTCAGATGGTGTTCTATCATTCTGTGCCATTTCACTCGCCGTCAAGGTCCCGCGTATTGCCGATTCTAAGACCCAGCAGGTCGCTGTGATTGCTTGGGGCGGTGTCCTGTTCCTCGTTTACAGCTTCCTTCTCAGCGTCTTCCGAATCAAGAATGGCGGATACCCATTCTCTCTCCCACCTTTCATGTAAAGGCATGGGGAAATCACGGTCTACTGTGATCAAAGATGGCCGAAGAAACTGTCGGGCTTTGTCAACCCGATAGTGAGGGATTCATTCAGTTAGTCTCATGATATGCACAATTAGACAATGTGACAATAAGTGGCTGCGGCAAGGACGGGAAAGATGACAATAGACAACCAGAAGGCACATGTACAGTATTTACTGAATTAGGGCATTTATAAAAGTTCAACCACGACACTAGATGGACACAGATATATGAGGCACCCAAGGCAGATGCTTCGCTCTCGTGTCGGCCAAACGCTACCACGGAAGGTATTTCAACGCAGGGGCATATGATGCGTGATGCTCCAAAATGGTGAAGGCTCATCGTGCCACACATAAAGAGCAGAGTGAAGAGAGGTATTTCACCAAATGCTTGCAATACTGCCAGATATCGACGCGTAAAGTACTAGTAGACAATGGGCATTCACACAATGAGTAACTGCCAGGCACATGACCGTCATGATGCAACACCGTATCCATAAAGATATTTCCCACGACCTCTCATCGTAAGTAAATATACATGTCTAGGGAAAAGAGACAAGAGATAACATCATGCAATGTGAAGTTCAAGGGGCAAGCGATTACGAGTGTTGAATAATAGGTGTATACAAGGTAAAATGGTGTAAAGTTCACGGTGCTTAGGAAAAGCAGGCTTGCCCCGAGTAAGAAAAGACAAATCCTCTTCTTCTTGGCAATATTATCTCCCAGGGCAACCCTACAGATACGTCGTAAACATGACAATTTGGAGGCAAGACGGTCAATAGTTATAGTTCAACACATACTCCCAAACAGCTTCTCCTAGTAATTAGAGGGCACGACGCATATCGTACCACTTTAGTTCAAGTAAATGTAAATAAGTGAAGTACTCATAAGAGAAATGCGTGGTCACATAAGCTACGTTCTCTGCAGTGATACATATCCAGGCACAGAAGCAAGGACGGAATAGGCACAACAAGATCACGGAAGAGCCGTCAGAATTTTAAAACTCGAGTTCTTTATTGGAAACAAAAGGATGATGCCCGGTGCCTTCAAGGGCTGCCTTAGCCAGCATATGCGTCATTGCCCTCGTCAGATTTGAGTTGCCTCCCCTTCCTTTGCATCAATAAAGACCAAACGAGGAAGCCAGCCATTTGACGCCCCACCAATGATCTACCTTCTTCCGCTCGCCTCCATCCCCATCACCCCGACCTTTTATTTTAGGTGGAGAGCGTTTACGCCCTCGACATAACACCCCAGGCACGGATGACGTTGTCGGTGTAACCAGCGAACAGAGTCTGGCCATCAGCGGACCAGGCCAAGCTGACACACTCGGGCTCCCGGCTCTTCTTTCCGACGGAGGTGAACTCGGGCTTGAGCTCGTCAACCTTGCTCTTCTTCTCGAGATCGAAGATGATGATGTTGCTAGCGGTGGCAGCGCAGAGCCAGTATCGGTTGGGGGAGAAGACAAGAGCGTGGATCTCATCGTTGGCGTTGAGGGAGTAGAGGTGCTTGGACTCGTTGAGGTCCCAGAGCATAGTGGTACCGTCCTTGCCACCGGAGGCGCAGAGAGAGCCGTCGGGGGAGATGGTGACGGTGTTGATGTAGCCGGTGTGACCGATGTGGTCAGTCTGGAGCTTGCAGGTCGACAGCTCCCAAACCTATAGTTCTTTGTTAGACCAGACGCTGCTACGGCGAAGGTGCCAAGTATGTAAATGAATAAGGGGCATTTGGTTCCAATCAGGGCAAAGGTGAAAAATTGTCTCATGGCCTGCGTAAGCAGGCTCTGAAGTAGCAAATACGTTGCAAAACATCATGTGGGATCGTGGGATGGGGAAGACTTGACTTGGGGCTGCCTGTGTGCCTCTTACGTACCTTGACGAGCTTGTCCCAGCCGCTGGAGACAATGACGGGGTTCTGGGGGTTGGGGCTGAAGCGAACGCAGGAAACCCACTCGGTGTGGCCCTTCTCGCTGATAGTGTACTTGCAGTCACCGAGGGTGTTCCACAGTTTGATTGTTCGGTCGCGGGAGCCAGAGACGATCTGTCGGTTATCGGCCGAGAAGGAGACGGAGAGGACGTCGTTGGTGTGGCCGACGAATCGTCGAGTGGTGGTGCCAGTGGCAAGCTCCCAGAGGCGCAGAGTCTTGTCCCACGAGGCGGACAGAGCGTAGGCACCATCAGAGGAGATGACCTGTATCAAGCAAAACCATGTTAGCACTTGCTCTCCCTTATAGACG
The DNA here is from genome assembly GCA_030864175.1 of Neonectria faginata. Classification (NCBI taxonomy): domain Eukaryota; kingdom Fungi; phylum Ascomycota; class Sordariomycetes; order Hypocreales; family Nectriaceae; genus Neonectria; species Neonectria faginata. The sequence continues at coordinate 2,122,225 of JAULBG010000006.1, read as the reverse complement.
CGATGTTCCACGCCTCAAGGTGTCGAGAAAAACGTACGCAGTCAGAGACGATGTGGGAGTGACCCTTCAGCGATCGCTTGGGGTATCCGTACTGAGTCTCATCGCGAGTGAGGTTCCAGATGATGAGGGTCTTGTCTCGGCTGGCGGAGAGGAGCATGTTGGGGCTGGAGAAGAAGTCAGTCAGTTCCAAGAGTCTCTGGAGCCGGAAGCACGGTGACGCTCGACGTACTTCTCCATCGAGGTGGCCAGGCTGGTGACCCAGCCATTCTGCAAACACTCGTCAGCATCCAGTCCACAAGATCAGGGTTCAGTTTCGGTGCGCGAGGGCAACACGGGAATGCCCTTCAGCACGCCCATGCTCGCGCCGACGACCACGAGACGGAAGGAAGGGTCGACGTACGTGGCCCTCGAGAGTACCCTTGAGGATCAATTGTTCGGCCATTGCAACGGTGACGAGGTGATGCAGAGGTTCAAGGTGCGTGAGAGAGGAAAAAAATCGGAAGTCGAGGGGCTGCTCTGCAAAACCTAGGCCCGGTCGGATCTTGGAAGCTTCGCCAGCTGAAATTGGGATTTTTTGTGTGGGTTGAAAATTAGGGCCGCACGTACAGGCTCCACTTTCGCGAAAGATGCACAGTACATACGGAGCGGTACGTACCCATTATTCCGGGTACCTCAGCCTCGTGCGGGGCAGCCACACACAGGGGGACTTGTGGATCTCAGCCTCACGATATGTATGAGTAGGCGCAGCAAACGACAATGGGAGTTGTATGTATCACAGAGTCAGCACAGACAAGATGCCCGGCTGCCATTAAGTGACATGGGATTATAGTGTTAAGTATCTCTGATATTAGACTGTTGCGGTGCCTTGTTGAACTCCAGTAACGCTGCTCTCATGGCTCCGCCCAATTATTTACTTAACATCCTGAAAGCCAAATGCCCAAGACTCCGTACGCCGGTCGATCTCCCAGTTGCTTTTCCATGGGTATCATGCATATTCATTGCTGTGTTCTCCTCAAGTCCCCCATCCGTGATAAACGCGGAGTCTTGGGATCAACCATCTCCAGCCCTGTCTTCTCTTTCACCGGTAACGGGTCCAATCACCACCCAGTCAATGAGAAATGGTGGTTTCCCTCAGAGTCTAAGGCTTATAGCCTGTCGTGTTCCCATCCGAATCATGTGGACGGCATGATAAGTGTCTCATAGCGACTTCTTACCAGCCAGACCAGCCGATCTCTTGCCCAGGCGTGGGACTTCCTTCCGCAAAAAGAGGGTGTCACCGTTGACAATCATGCTGTGATCCGCAATCTCCATTAAATCGGTGTGCTCTCCCCGACTCTCGGCACCCATAAAGCGCTTCATGGTGGATTCCCAGAGTCGGAAGCGTTCTTTGCCGTCGACATCACGCTCTACTAGCAATTTGGCCTCCTTCTGCTTGCGCATCTTTGAAGCTCGAACCAGTCGTCGGAGAGCATCCTCGCCCTGTTGAGCTGTCCTCGCAGCCTCCTCGCGAATTTTTTTGGAATCTCGTGTGTTGACGTCCTCCTGAGGCGTGAATTTGTACGTATGCTTGCTGGGGAAGTCGGGGAATGATGCCGGGATAAATTCCTTCTCGTCCTTATCGGCCTGTCCACTCAGTTCCTCACCCAGGAGCGGCAGCGTCGTGTAGGCGTCCTTGTCTTCGACATTGGCATCGGCATACTTCGGAGGAAGCGCCTGCTTGGGTACAGGGTGCTTCAGGTGCGGTTTTAGCGACGGCGGGCGTACGTTGTGTCGCCGTAACATATGCTCGTAGTCGGAAGGAATGGGGTGTTCGCGGCGAGCTGCTAGAGCAAGGCTTTTTGCGTCTGAGATCATGGATTCGATATCTAGCAAGAGAGCTTGGTTAGGGGCCAGGCGCAGGAAGTGGCATACTAAGTATAGACTCACAGGTTTCAACCATTCCGGTGAAGCTCTCAAGCGCTTCGGGGCTCGTCGATTCAAACCCATCATGCTTCAGGATCATGGCAATTGACCGTTGGATGCCGGATCTGGCTTGAAAGTGTTGCGTCGGGAGCAGCGACTTGATTGCCGTTGAATCATCCTCCGGTATAGCCTTCACCTCTGTGACATCGTCTTCCACCCTCGGGCGCTTCGGGTTCGGCTGGAGCTCCTCCACGGGAGATAGGCTTCGCTTCGGAGTCATCGCGGTGGGTAGGAATTTGGCGGGTTCGACGATGGTCTCTTCGCGAGGGGTAGCGAGACTGGGTCAGGGGGGTTTCCTACTCTAGCGCCTCTTGAGTTGCGACTTTGAACGTGGCATCGCGATGCAAAGTTGGTTAAAGGATGACGCTGTTTGTGAGAAGGTCCGGGGCGCGTCTCTGTTGCGGCAACCGGTAAAACTCCGGCTAGCCAATCCAGCCCCATCAGTGACCGCTGCCAACTCATTCGCTATGACACGAAAGTTGAATCAATTAATGGGCAGATAAGTTGCTGTGTTACCATATATCTAGTTTGTTGATGGGTTTGGAACTTGTTTAGAACATAAGTTATTGACAAATAGTCGGGTTTTATTTACTAAGTCGTGAAGATTCATGTACATTTTGAACCTATATATGTGCTTATAATGTATCTTTGTACAGAAAACCCAGGCTCTGAGAGACATATCTGCCCATTGTTATTTGATGGATAGAGTAATGCCATGCAGAGACGAATATCGGATTACATACTCCGTATTCAGTCACAATGGACTTTTGCGTTAGATAGCACATGCCAATTTAACACAAATGCACCTTTGGTTCAGGGTAGTGTACAAGGCATTGTGATAAGATCAGTGCAGATCGATCCGGGGGAGAGAAGTGAGCGAGAGGACCAGTCTAGACCAAACGATCGACAACGTCGCATGAGAAGAAATTGCAGCCCCCCCCTGCTAATTGCATGCGTGTTTCTTCGCGAGCTGATGATAGATAACGTCTAAGCCGGATCTGAATGATGCGGCCCTAAGCCCCAAACCTAGCGACGGAGGGATCTACCAGCAATCATTACTTAACAATTAGTTAATACCCTCGAACAGTCGCCGATATTAAGCTGACAGGTAATACGCGATGAGCGGAGGGTTAATGATTCATTCTTGCCCAGGAACCTGACCGCCAGATGTGAGACGGGCGGCATGTTGTTTGTTGGTCGGGGGGATTTGCAGGCAGGGAGCCTCCGTCACCCCTGGTCACATCTCCAGCGCCAATGCCCATCTATAGCGAGTCGCTGCTGAATGCCACTGTGGCACATCAATTTGCAGACATTGATCACAGCAGGGTTCTCTAGTCCGCGTTTATATCCCACGACTTGAGTCTCAGCTGGCTCAACGAAGCTGCTATCCCTGAAACAGGATCCAGCGTGACCATCTATATGTCCGCATCGGACAGCCCGCAGCGGTAGCCCCGACCTCCCGTCGGCTACGAAAGCCGCATCCTCGCTTCCCCATCTCAACCTTGTCCATATCTGCGATGCCGTTACCTCTTTCGGGGACGGGCCATCACTGCGTACTACGTAGGTACATGTCTGCGGTGGTGAGGAAATCATAGGGTCCACCGTTACCATCACCGTCCAACCAGTCGCCGGAGTGCCATGGATATCCTCCTTTCCGGCACGTTGCCGGCGGCGAAGGCCAGCCGATGAGGCGTCGAATAGTCGATAATTACCCCGATAAGCAATGCGCAGAAATATGAGGCACAGTACGGATGATGACGGTGCTAATTGCGAATGAACATACATCTACCTACCCAAGTGCATCAAGCAACACGCAACACGCAACACGCAACACACAACACACGGACTTGTCAACAGGGAACGTCGGCTTCGTCGTTGTTGGTCCTCGCCTACTTTGCCCACCGCCAAACTGCCCCAAGTATTCGGGTAACCAACCCTTGATCTTTGACCTCGCTTTATTTCCCACGCTCAATCTCGAAGCCACTCCCTTTTCCATCTCTCCCTCCTCAACTACCCGTCGGCCCCTCCGTCGTTGTGCTTATTTTCCCTTATTTACTCTCGTATCCGCCTCTAAAACCCGTACTTAGACGGGCACGCCGCACAACCCTTTCTACACGCTCCCAAGCTGCGATAGTCGCACCAAGTTTTGACTCGTTTCCACATCAAATATCCACGGCACCTGTTTACGCTGCGTAATCCCCTGTCCACCCTAGGTATACGCGCGCGCACACACGCACATTGCAGACTTTGATCTGCATCACGATGCATTTTTGCTCAACCACGAACCTCAGCGTAGCTCATTCTCAGCCCTAAGGCGCTCGCTGGCTAAGCCTCTCAATCTCACTGCAGGCGCCAATGACCATCTAAGCCTTTTCGGCCTCCTCCTCGTCCCTCAGTACCACCATGTTTGCCTTCGACCACTCTGCTCTTCCCCAGCTTACCCATCGGAAGGCCTTCATTGGGGTTGACTTCCAGAACGACTTTATCGCCAAGGATGGCGCCCTGCCGGTCCCGGAGCCCGAGGGCTTCGTTGACCGTGCCGCGAAGCTGGCAACCGCCTTCAGGGACGTCGGCGATGTGGTTTGGGTCCAGTCACAGTTTGACAAGCCCCGGGACAGCGACAGCGACCTGATCATCACTGCCGACATCATCCCCGTCAAGGTCCGGCCGTCATCCCGGCGCAAGATTCCTGTCGAGACGGTCGAGGAGTCTGGCCCACCGGACCCGGAGGCCTTCCTCAGCCACGAGGAGCCCGCGTGCGTCAAGCCCGAGTCCCCGGGCTGCGACGTCGCTCCAGCCATCGAGGCGGCGTCTCAGAAGACCGACTTGAAGCTCACTAAGACGCATTATTCGGCCTTTCAATCGACGCACTTGCTGCGCCATCTCCGTGCCAAGATGGTCATGGAAGTCTTCATCTGCGGCTCTCTCACCAACGTGGGTGTTTACGCAACCGCCCTCGATGCCGCCGGCCACGGCATGTCTATTACGATTGTCCACGACTGCAGCGGATTTCGTAGCGAGTCAAGACAGGCCATGGCCATCAACGGGCTAGTCGATCTCACCGGGTGCGAGATTGCGTCTTACGAGGAGGTCATGGAAATCATCCAGCCCGAATCCAAGGCTGCGGCGGAGGCTGATGAGCCACCATCGAAGCGTCAGGAAGCTCCACGAAAGGCAGGCGCAGAAGAAAACGTCGGGCGCAAGAGCCTGACGCCTGAAATCGTCAAGAATATGACTGGTCTTCGACTGGCGTCGGACTCCCCCAGCCCCGCCACCGCGACTCAGCCCCAGGCAAAGGCACCGACTACAAGTCCGGCTGAGGATGGTGAGTCGGCCATCAAGCCACCATCGAAAGCTGAAGAAGACACTGGCACCAAATCGTCCAGCGCAACAGCCACAGAGCAGAGCGCGGACGCTGTAGATGCTGTAGATGCTGTAGATGCTGCTACTATTATGTATGCCACCGCCGACGTCTCCAAGGACAATGGAGAGCATCATCTACACCAACAGAGCCCGAGCGACGACAAAGTCTCAACTCCAGAACCAGAGTCCAAGTCAAAACCTGAACTCACGCCCACACCAAAACCAACACCAGAATCATCCTCCATAGCGAAAGAGGCCATGGACAAGACCAAATTTGAGCCCACCAAGGCGGTGCCAAAGGTCGAGGCCAAGGTCGAGGCCAAGGTTGAAGTCAAGAGCGAAGTTAAGGTCGAAGACAAGGTCGAACCCAAGGCCGAACCAAGCCCCGAGCCCAAATCTGAACCCAAGAGCGACGACGGCCATTTCCTGCAAAAGGGGTTTTGCGAGGGCGACACAGACATCATCGAGGGCGTCCTACCAGACTCTTTGGCCGACGGCGTCTTCGACAAGCTGCGCGAGGAAGTCCAATGGCAACGCATGTCACATCAGGGCGGCGAGGTCCCACGACTGGTGGCCGTCCAGGGCCAAATCGCAGACGACGGCAGCATCCCAGTCTATCGTCACCCAAGCGACGAGTCTCCTCCACTGCTGCCATTCTCTCCCACCGTCCTCGCCATCAAGGCCGAGACGGAGAAGCATCTCGGCCACCCTCTGAACCACGTTCTGATCCAGCATTACCGCAACGGCAGCGATTACATCTCCGAGCACAGCGACAAGACCCTGGATATTGTCCACGGTTCATACATAGCTAATGTCAGCCTTGGCGCTGAGCGTACCATGGTATTTAGGACCAAGAGGCTGGATAAGGACCCCTTGCGGACCGGCCCTCGGCTAGCCGACTTGAAGCGCCAGATCCAGCGTGCTCGATTGCCACATAACTCTCTGTGCCGACTGGGCTTGCAGAGCAACAAGAAGTGGCTGCACGCCATCCGCCAGGACAAGCGTGCCGAGAGGGAGAAGTCCGCCGCCGAGCTGGCCTACAACGGCGGCCGCATCTCTCTCACCTTCCGCCAGATAGGAACCTTCCTGGACCGTGAAGAGACCGTTATATGGGGCCAGGGCGCCACGGCAAAGAAACGTGAGGATGCTCACGTCGTCATCAATGGCCAGACTTCCGAAGCGATAGAGATGCTTAAAGCATTTGGGACGGAGAACCATGCAACCGAGTTTGACTGGGATGCCTATTACGGAAAAGGATTCGACGTGCTGCATATGAGCCACGCGCCTCGCTTCTTCTCTTCTGCGGACACCCTAGTCAACAACCGCATCAACTTCATGTTGGCAGAGTTCGGTGTCAACCACGCAAAGGGGAGCATCAGTCCATCAGGCTCCCCTAAAGATGAGCCTTCGACCGTTTCCCCTCCTCCACATTCGGGAGGCCCGCCAGTCAAATTTGTCGATAAGGACAAGTCAGCCGTGGAAGGTGACCTTGCCATCATGCTGTACCTTGACGCGCGCTACGGCGCTGGCAAGCCCGGCGCCACGCCGCGAAGCCCTCTGCAACTGGCTACCCAGTTCACTCGCTTCCAACAGGGCATTGGCCTACTTGAGAAATGGCGTTGTCTGTCCAAGGACAGTAGCACAAGCAAGCGCAATCTCGAGCCCCTGAAGCAAGACCTTGCCGTCTGGGAAAGCTTCGCCGCCGAAGCTGAAGGGAATTTCCTCGCTGGTTCGGGGCTGTCTCTGCCAGACTTCGCTGTGTGGCCAGTTCTACACGCCCTAGTTGATGAGGCTGGTATTGAGGCCTTGGATAGTCTTGACAACCTGAAGAAGTACTACGAAACCTTGACAAAGAGACCAAGTGTAAGTAAGATTTTGGGTAAAGGGATTAAGCTTCAACCCACAAACGAGGCAAAATAGTAGCTGCACGCGTGCACAACTAAAGCCTGTGGCGAGTTATTGATAGGATTATTATTGGGCATATCAACTGGATCAGCTGGAATTTCGCGGCGTTCGCAGTTACATATCCGCACAAATACAAGTCAAACATACAAATGCTTACATGGGGCTGGCCAACAAACGAACAGTGCGATGAAGTGACCCCCTCTTGCCGCAAAACCATTGGCATACATACGCTGAGGTCGTGGAAAGGATCCTGAAGGCCCCATATGCCATTCCCATAGCCCCTTATGCCACAAGTCCAGTTAATTACAGAATTCGACGGCCCAGCTTGCAGGTCTATCATTATCACTATTGCGTTGAAACAAATTGAGACTACTATGTGCCTCATCGCGAAGAATCCCACGGCAAGGGGTATGTGCCGACCCAGTCTTCAACCTCGCTCCTCAGCTGTACAATCTCTGACTCTGTCTCGCCGTTGCCCAGATGCTCCATGAACAGCTTGAGCCGACCGGGGCTTTTCTCACCCTTCTCATCTGCTGCTTTCCGCGCGGCCTTGTCGATACGGGAGGCAATGGTCACGGCTCGGTCTACCACGTCGGCGACGCGGACAAAGTCATCCTCGTTGAAGCCGCGAGTGGTCATAGCCGGAGTGCCCATGCGAAGCCCACCGGGGACAAGGGCCGAACGATCACCAGGGACGGTATTTTTGTTTGCCGCGACGCCCACCAGCTCCAGTACACGCTCAACACGGCTGCCATCAATACCTTGGGGTTTGAGGTCGGCTAGGACCAGGTGATTGTCAGTGCCACCGCTGACCAGCGAATACCCTAGGCCGCCCTTTCCCTTGGGCTCACTTAGCCTTTTGGCAAAAGCTTTTGCGTTGGACAAGACCTGTGACTGGTAGGCGTGGAAATCGGGCGACTGAACCTGCTTCAAGGCAACGGCGAGGGCTGTGATTGTGTGGTTGTGAGGACCACCCTGGTGGCCGGGGAAGACAGAGCCGTTGATAGGCCCCTCGAGGTCGTAAAGCTCATCCTCTTTCGTCTTGGGGCTTTGTCTCCGGATGCCTTTCCGGTAGAAGATCATGGCTCCTCGGGGTCCTCGCAAGCTCTTATGGCTGGTGGTTGTGACGATGTCCGCAAAGGCGAAGGGACCGGGAAGGACCTTGGCGGCCACCATGCCGGATATGTGTGCAATGTCAGCAACAAGGTAGGCATTGACCTTGTCGCAGATTTCTCGCATGCGTTGATAGTCGATAAGACGACTATAAGCACTGGCACCGGCAACGATGATATTTGGTCTGTAGACGGTTGCCATCTCTTCCAACTTGTTGTAATCGATATAACCGGTGGCTTCATCTAGACGATAGGGAAGCGTTTCAAAGTATTTGGAAACTGCTGAGATCTTCTTAGTCGGGGTTTGATATCCATGTGAAAGGTGACCACCGTGGGGCAGGTCGAGGCCCATTAACCGGTCGTGGGTGTTCATTAGGGCCGAGTATACGTAGAGGTTCGCAGGGGCACCGGAGAGAGCTGGTGTAACGTGTTAGTTAGTCATACGGGCGGAATGAAGACATAGAGATAAGAAATAGCATGCATGTGGCTGGATGCGACTGACCCTGAACATTGACACCCCAGGCCTTGGAGTCGAGGCTGAAGGCTTCGAGTGCACGTTGTTGGCAGAGGCGCTCAGCTTGATCAATGAACTCATTTCCGCCATAATATCGAGCACCAGGGTATCCCTCCGAATACTTGTCTGGAAGATACAGTGATCAATTAGTCGTTGTTTCCGCAGTTTCTGCGAGAGGGGCGTCTGTGTAGGGCATACTTTGCATAACACTGCCCAAGGCATCTAGAACGGCCTGGGAGGTGAAGTTCTCGGAGGGGATTAGGTTGATGAAGTGCTTCTGGCGGGTTTTCTCCTAATAAGAGGTTAGATAGGTCTATATTGTTTTCAGGGTTGGAGTAAGCGCGAAGAGGACTGTATCACGGACCTTTTCGATGATGTCGAAGACGGCGGGGTCAGCCTTGCCGAGGTGGGCTGAGAGTAGCTGCAGCAAAGACGAGGTTAGCTCTGGGAATCGCAGGGACAGGACGGCGGCAATGGGATCAATTGGAACATTAACCGACCTGCTGCTGACCCTCGAGAGTCAAGGAAGAAGAAGCCCGAGTGCACGTGGTGGCAGCGGCAACGGGCCTCACGATGCTGCGCAGGACACGCGAGGTGCCTCGCACGCCGGCGAGAGACATGGCGTGGTGTAGGGAACGGACCGGACTGGCGGAGAGAAGAAACAGGCGGCAGTACGGGAGCGAAGGAGACCAGGAGGGAAACAATATCACTGAGGAGACAACGGGAGCGAAGCAATGGAGCAGTCGGCGATTATGCTGGCGGCAGAACCGGCTCGCTCAGGACGTCATTGATCTGGAGGAGATGGGCGTGCGGACTAAGTTAGTGGAGGAGGAGGATGCGATGGTTGGTGGTGGAGGTTAATGGGTTCGACGTCCAGTTGTGATTAGTGGGCGCGGGAGCAAGGCATCGGGAGCACTAATGGAGCCCTGGAGCCCTGGAGCTCAGGCGCGAAAGGTACAAACCCACTGGGGAGCATGCTGTCTGGGGTGCCCCGCCGTCTGCGGCGTAGGACATCTAATTGAACCCATGCCATGGAAGCGAAAGGGCTGAGACCCAGTTGCCAGTGCACTCACGCTCACGTAGACTCTGCCTACAGGTATTCGACGTTGATAACGTCGCCACAACGTGACCACGTCCACAGCTCCATGCTGTACAATGGCCTGTCTGCCTGTGTTTCCCCCTGTCTGGCCTGGTCTGTTCCGTCCCGTTGCTGGCGCCAGTAAGATAATCGGCAATTCTTGGGTCATGACGCCGTCTATCAATTAGGTCAAAGACACCCCGCCTTCTGCCTTTCTGCCGCCTTGCGTTGCAGCGAGCCGAAGCACACCAGCAAAGACCAATATGAGCATGCGTTCAAGAGACACCCTTGGAAACGATGCTGCCAAGTAGGTGCAGACATTTCACCCAAGTAGAAAACAAACACAAGCAGATAACCAGTTGATAAGCTCTTTGTTCCTTTCTCACACACGTGGTTTGCATTTGGGGGAAATAACCCAGCGTCCGAGCATCATCGATTCCATTTTTGAATGCTACATGCCAGAACCCCCGCCGGTACGACTGTAGAAACCAGAAGGGCGTAAAAAAAGACCCAACCCGTAGACTCCGAATGCAGCCTCCTCTCAAGACCGAAATGTCATCTTTGTCCACGTCTACTCCTCGGCGAGGAGAGCATTTCGCTTCGCCACCACTCTCTCCTGCTTGCGCTCGCGGGCAGCCTTGTTCTTCGCACGCTTGGCGTCCATCTCCTCCTGGAGAGCACGCTCGCGGTGCTTCTCGGCCTTGGCTCGGTGGATCTGTTCGTCTCCATATCAGCAAATGCCCCGGCCCCTGGAGACCATCTGGTCCGGGTGTAATGTTACGTACGTGCTCAACAAGGGCACGCTTGTGCTTGAAGGTGTTACCCTTGCTGGAGTGGTAGAGCTCGTGGTAGAGGTGCTTGTCGATCTTTCCGCTGGCACGGTACTTGACAAGGAGACGGCGGAGGACTCGCAGACGGCGCATCCAGAGGACCTGGCTGGGCATACGAGCATCGGCAGTACCCTTGCGCTTACCGGCGCCACGGTGTCGGCCCTCCCTTCGGGCAAGGTTGAGGTCACGGGCACGCGATCGGGAGTGCTGGGTCACGGGCTTTCGGATGATGAGACCATCGGCGATGAGCTTTCGGATCGTCTGGCGAGAGTTGGCGTTGGAGATCTCGCTGGCCTCGTTGGGGTCGAGCCAGATCTTGCGCTCACCACAGCCGATGACGGCCGAGGCAAGGCGCTTCTGAGTTCGCAAATTGACCCTATATAGCAAGAAAGAAATATATTCGTTAGCCATCAGCTCTCTCTTCTCGGCGTCTTGCTCCCCGGCTCTGGATTGACGGGAGAACCATCAATCCCACTCCGGCTGGCGCGGGTATCTTGTGTCGCAGGCTCGTGGCTCGTCTCGGGTGACTTACATCTTGATTGTCGTTTGTGGTGATGGCCGGTCCTCGATGGGTGATGGATGAAGTCTGAGAGGGGTTTGGGAGGCAGAATTTCTCGGTCACGCACATTCGTCTTCGGGGTTTGTGGGTTCACGTGCACTAGGACCCATCGACTGCCCTAAGCGAGGGCGATTGGAGTCACCGGCGAGAGAATCACGTGACGCTATCTGAGCCACACAACCATTAAGATCTGTGTGCGGCCCTCCACTACAACTTTTGAATTTACTTAGGACCTCGGCCCTCCAATCAGACCAACACGCATCCTGGAGGAATGCCATTGGACAGTGACAATTTGGACTGCTTTGATTATTTCTCTTAGTATATCATCATCGAGGTAGATAACACTCGTAATTGGATGGATATCCTATCGCAAAGTGGGAAATGCTTCCTGGCTGGTGCTCAAGTGCTTTGGAATGAGAACCACACGATTCGTTCCTATCGATACCAGATCGCTCGAAATAGTCCGCAAACAACGCTCATTTTCTTTTGGTATTTTTTAACAGAAAAACCACAATGTTTTTTATGCCTCCATAAGTGCCTTCATTCTCACCCTTGAAGTATTCAGGCAAACGCGTCACCACCAACATCAACTTTTCCAACGCTCCAGATTTCCCGTTCATCCTCCATCTCGTCATTGGACAGACCGAGTCCTCCCTGGCCACCCTCTGCATCACGTCGCTCGCGAGCCTGGGTCCCTAGCCTGACCGCTACTCGCTTGAAATAGTCACCCATGCTCCTCTTGGTGTTAGGCGGGAGGTCTGCCCCCGGACCGACCATGAACTTGTCGAAGATGCGGCTCTCCTCGTCTGCTACACTGAAGAGCTCGACAAACGCCGCCTCTGCTGCTAGCTTGACGGGGATTACTGGGTCTCTTACACTTGCAAAGACGGGTTGCGCTAGGAGTGGCAGATGGGGACGAACCATGTCCAAGTCGTTTCGGCTCACCGTGCGTACGGTCACCAGCGCAAGCCGACGAGAATCCGTGGGGTTACCGGGTTGAATAACCGTCGCAAGTGCCTCAAAGACACCCTTGGTGGTTTCGTAGCCCTTGGCGGAAGGGGATAGGAGATACTTGCCAGTGGCCAGAATGCAATTGTCGGCCACGAATACCTATTCATAACAGTTAGTCCATCATGATTGCTTCCAACATGCTTCCATCATTACTTACATTCTTGCTTGTGATCCCCTGGCAGAGGAGGTCGGGCAGCTCATCGGCCAAGGGGCCTACCAGTAACGCATCTGGGGACTCAACAAGCACTGCGTTTAGCGCAAGCACCGACGAGTGGCTGAACTGAGATGTAACCACGCGATGCTTCAACAAGGCGGTGGCGGCATCCTCGGTAACATTGTTGATCAATGCGCCTAGGAGCTTTGCATTTGTCACCGTCATTGACTCGTCCCTCTCGTCGGCTTCCATGTCGATCAATGACAGAACAGTGGCTCGTGACGCCTCTCCCATGTTGGCACCTGCCTTGCTAATAACCTCGTACAGTGCCTTGAGCATGGCTGTTTTGACGCCAGGATCCGACGTCTTGGATCCAGTCACAAGCTCGGCGATCAGAGGATCGATACGAGGAGTGTACTTGATCAGGGTACCCAAAGCCTTTGCGGCTCTTGTCCTCAAGACCTCACTCGATGTGTCAGCCAAGGACTTGGCAAAGGTTCGCTGAAGCTGCGGTAGGAACGGCTTGAGAGCCGTAGGCATCTTCTCAAGTAGGTTGTTGAGGGTGAACAAAATAGCCGCCTTGACCTCTGTAGAACGCTCTGAAACCACTCGGATGAGGGGACCAGTAATTTGAGTGACAAATGGCTTCAAAGACGTCTCGCTGGTACGGTCGACAATGTCCGAGATACCTAGGGCCGCCTGCACTCTTTGGTCCGCAGTGCCGTTCATCAATCCCTGCAAAAATATTGGCAGGATGGCGTTGATACCCTTCGGGAGCTCGAAACCGCGCAAGTTGGAACCGGCCACTCCCACACGTTGGAGTGTTTGTCGGGTGGACACAACAAGGGATTCCATTACCTCCTTCTTCAGCTTCTTGGTAAACTCGCTGAGTGCTGACCAAGATGCCTTTACAACGTACATGTCGGGATCATCGAAGGAATTGAGTAAAGATCTGATAATATCCTGGTTGTACCTGGAATAATCCACACTGGCGGCCGAGAAGAAGTTGCCCAGATGGCGTGCAGTAGCCGCTCTGCGACGATGATCCTCGTGCTTCGAGAGCTGAAGAAGAACATTCATGACTGTGTTCAGACCATCATACTCGTCGATGGATTGAATAACGGTGTCAAAGGAGACTTCCAGCTCTTCGCGTAGATCCTCCTCCTTGCAGTTGATCTCATTATCCAGGAGAGAGTTGATAATGTTGGGCAGGCGCCTGTTCATGGCAGGGCCGGCAACCTTGGACAAAGAGGCCAAAGCCTTGGCATCAAAGGCAGAGATGGGAGGAGTAGTGAGGGTCGGGATGAGATTAGGTAGGATAATATTCGATCGCGTCGTCTCCGTGAGGAGAGTGAGAAGTGCAGACAGGGCATTGTCTGCTTCGTCTTCGGACCGAAGCAGACTGAGTAGGAAGGGAAGCACTTGGTCGACCGCTCGCTTGCCAAGAATCTGTTGTAGAGAGTCAAAGGCTTCGGCAGCAGCTTCTCTCACATCCTCATCCGAGTCTGTAAGAGCCGTGCGAACAACAGAAATAAGTGTCTTCTCATGGTCTTCCAATGCTTCAGGAGAGGCTGAAGCAATGAGTTCCCGGAGAGCGAGACAGATGCCCTGCTTGGCATCCGTGTCGGTCGATGTCTGCAAGCCTTCTTCAAGTGTAGGAAGGAGGCTTGAGAGTACTCCATCACCAGCTTTTCTAATAAGTTCTCCAAGAGCATTGCTAGCGATAACCTTGTGCTCCATATTGGCGCTTCCCAAGCGGCGAATGAGAAGTTGAGTCAGAGTTGGCACCAGCTCCTTGAGGGTCCTGGGACTGTGTACCAGAACCTTCCAAACCGCGACGGCAGCTGCGCGAACCGATTGAGCGGTGTCACAGCGGCACACGTACAGGGCAGAGAGAATCTTGTTGCGCTTGTCTTCACCAAGAACTTCCTTGAGGGAAGCGCTAGCTTCCTTGATGTTCTCGTCTTCATCGTCCGGATCAGCATTTGCTTTGATACCGGTAAGGTTGAAGAGCAGGTCGCCCACAAGCTCAACAGAGCTCAGACGAATTCGGTAGCTATCATCAGCAAGGCCTCGCTCGAGCTCTGGAAGGAGAAGATCGACAGCTCGAACAGCGAAGTTCTTGACCAAGAGACGTCCAGCACGAAGCGCCGTCTCTCGGATAGACTCGATATCATCAGCAAGGCCAGCCAGAATAGGCGGGACAATTCGGCCAAGATAGTTGGCGAAACCGTTTCCGAAACAGACAGGCAAGAATATGAAAAGTGACATGAAGCCCTCGCGAACAGCGGGCTTGGAGGATTCCACGTTTTGAAGAATGGTTGGCAGTGTCTCCTCCAGCCTGGTCGTGCCCAATCCAGCAAGCACCTCGCTGAGCGCCTGGGCAGATCCGAGTCGATCTCCTGCTCCGGTGTCTGACTTGAGGGTCTGCATGAGACCAGGAATCAGGTCAGGGAGGGTGTCTTCACCCAGCTTCTCAACCAACGAGCCCAGAGCCCTGGACGCAGTGGCCCGTGTTGTCGGTACAGGATCAACAACGGCAATCTTCAGGCCGGCCACAAGAACAGGCAGATGCATAATGACATCTTTCTTCTCGGTCAAGTGAGCCAGACTGCCGATGACCTGGGCTGCCTTGCGCTTGGTATTGGAGCGATCGCTCAAGCCACGCTGCAAGATGCGAGTGACCAGTGCCAACGATGGTGCATCAAGATAATGCACAAACTGGACCTTGATGAGAGCATCTAATGCCTCGTCAGTGTACTTGGTAGGATCGCTGAGAGCTTTGAGAATGATGTCCACGAGGTTTTTGATTTCTGGATTGTTGATGACTTCACCAAATCTCTTCAAGCTTCGGTTTGCAGCAGACCGGACCTCCTTGTGACTGTCATTCAAAACGCCGGTCAGAGGGGGGATAATGTCAGGCAGACTGTTTGCAAGCTGCTGGGGATCGAGGTACGCCATGGCACCGAGAAGATCACAAGCACCCTTCTTGCTGCGCCATTGTTGATCGTCGAGACCGTTAAGAAGCGTCGGCATAATTTGCTTCACACCGTAAGAACTCAACTTTGCAAAGCATGCCTTTGCGGCGGCAAGGCAAGCGCCTCGAACGTCGGCGTTAGCATCGCCAAACCCCGTCAACAGCTGAGGGACAATCTGAATGACATAGGGTTCGAACAGTCGCCCAAGCATCGTTGAAAGGAGCTCATACGCAATCAGGGCAGCTTCGCGCTGGTGTGCCTCCTTCTTGTTTTCCATTGCACCGTGAAGAGTTGAGATGATACGATACTCCCGCAGCGACGAGATTCCTCTACCGATCACAAGGCCAGCCAATCCGTATGCAGAGCCCCGCATGATGGCATATTTCTTTGTTGACAGCAACTGTTCCATGATCTGACCGAAGTACTTGGATGAATTATCGCGACAGGCATGGATCAGTGGAGGGAGGCATTCAGCAATGGCGTATTGGACAGTCTCGGACGGAGTGCTCAACGTGGCCACAAGTCGATCAACAACGACCGGAATCTTGGGGTCACCAGAGTTGAGGTGACGAGCTAGGGCACCGTACATAATGATGACAGCTTCGTTGACACGATCAGCTGCTTCGCTGTTCTTGTCTGGTTGCTCCAGCGTCTGCTCGAACTTTTTCATGAGACGATCGAGGATTACTTTGCCGCGGACCTCAATGATCCGAATAGATGCATCCAGCATCTCGCTTCGAACTGCGCCATTCTTGTCCCCCAAGGGGCCAGAATCAATCAGAAAGTCGAAAAATGAATCTAGTTGACTCGTTTGGATGATGGGGGCAAGTTCCTTGAACGCAGTGGCAATTCCCTGTCTGGCTTCCCATGGATCAGCCAGATCCATCTTCTTGGGCATACCGAATTCGTCAAGCAGTTGAACGCGAGGCTTTGCAAGCTCTTGGTAGGTGGAATTCAGCTTAGCGAGAACGCTATCCAAAGTCTCGCTGTGCATCTTGGCAGCCTCAGCCAAGGATCGAGCTGCCGCGCGACGAAGTTGACCGTCCTTACTCTCAAGGAAGGGGAGCATCCTCAAGGGCACCTCGGCGCTGACTTCGAACCCGCTCTCTTCCCAAATCTCTTCACCGAGCTCGTTGTTTTCTTCTTCGTCATCGTGATAGGCCAGCCAGATTTCGTCAGAGTAGCCAAGCTCACTCATGTCGACATCGGCACTGATTGACTGCAAAACGGAGGACCTGACTCGGGTTTCTGGCACCAGAGCACCCTTCGCCAACACTACCATCTCATCCTGGTTCATGTTGGGCGCTATGCAGCGGCACATATCGGCGAAGCAATCCTTGATGATTTTGTAATGCTGGGGGTAACTTTGCATCGAGTTGATGAGGACTGACACAATCTCAGCTCGCGGCACAGCTTCCTCGGCGCAGACACCGGTGTGGAATGAGAGGATTTCTACAGCCAAAACCAGCTGAGCGTCACCATCATCGGCCGTGTCTCCGATTCCGCCTTTGCGGAGAACGTCAAGCATCAGGGGGAGAACGTAGATCAGCGAGACAGAGTCGAATGGCCGCTGCTCGCCAGCAAACCTCAGGCGATACAAAATTCTTGTGACGAGGTCTTCCAGGGGCTCCTCGTTGTAGTTATCCGGCAACGACGTTCCTCGAAGTCGTAAAGTCGCAACTCCGATAAATGGCCTCATGGAACCCAATCGAGACGATACCTTCTCGGCGCAAACGATGTAGACCAAGGGGGCTGCATCGCCCGTAATCAGGTTGGCACCGGCGTCCATGACGCCCAGAAGAAGCGAAACCGCCGTGGCCAGCCATTGAGTGGCGTCCGTAGGGGGACCTGTTGCCAGACTTCTAACGATGCCGACGCCTCGGAGCACCCTAGCCTCGAGTTCCCGAATCGATTGTCTGATGTGACTCTCCTTCTTTAGTTGAGCGTGGACTTTGGCATTTTCCTCAGCTGTAAGCTTTCGCTGCTGGCCTTTCTTCTTCTCCAGCTGAGTTCTGAGTTCTTCTTCCCATTTCAAAATATCATAGTCCTTCTTGTTCTTGTCTACCGTTTGTTGCGCCTTCTTTGCGAGCACGTCAACGAAACAAGTACCTTCAGGGGTCCTGAAGATTGCAGCTTCCACTGGACCAATATCTCGGAGCTGTTCAACACCAAGATCACGGCCGACCAGATCCATCAGCTGGGGTATGGTTGATTCAGGGGCGACAAAGGCTAAATCGGCGGCGGCGTTGTAAGAAGCCTTTTTCACGGCTTCAGACTGCGATGATGTGTTAGCTATGTGTCCTCACCACGTTCGATCGATCACTATACCTTCTGGTCAAGGGAGGTCTTGGCTTCTATTTCCTTGAGAATATCATCTTGATACTTGCGCACCAGGTCACCTGGGTCGAGCTCCATCCTAAGGCAGAGTTCAATCCAGTTTGCTCTTGGGATCAACTCCGGGCGCGCCAGTACTAGGAGAGAACACGCCTGAAGTTCAAGCTCTTCTTTGATGATATTGTGACCGGCCATTTCCACGTCCTTCGGGGGAAGGCAAATCGCTCTGACAACCTGGATCAAGTTGAGAGCATCCGCTTTTCGGTCTTTGTCATGTCCCCCGGCCTGCTCTAGATGATCCCAAAGTCCACTGATAATAAAGCGGGATATCAGACTTGGGTCCCGTGCGTAGAGTCCTGAAAGGTCCTCTGACATTTCTTGTTGAATCTTGGGGGGGACGTTGCGAGACGTGATCATGTAAATAACTGCCTCACACCAAGCCAGAGCGCTCGGAGTCTCTGGATCGCGCCCTAGGTCTTGAAAGATTGATGTCAAAGCCTGGGCAAACCATTTCAAGTCCTCCTCTCCCGTTACTTTCGAGTAAATGCGATGATTTAAGAGAAACGAAGGCTTCGGGTCCACAGACAGGCAATGTTTTGGTACAGCTGCTTTGGTCAAGGCAGCTTCAATGGAAGAGCCAGGGAAACGATCATGAATGAGTGTTGATACAGCCGCTAAGATGTAAGCGCCAACAATAAGGCCGTTCTGAGCTGTTGTAGCAGCATTTGCGATAACTTCGGTGAATGCAGTGATGATTTTCGGTATGACAGCCTCAGTGAAAGCTGTCATTCCCGGCGTTATCGATTCGGCATGCTTGAAACTCTGGAGAATGTAGCCCGCACGCAGTACCCAAGCCTTGCGAGAAGGAGGTTTCTTGTCTGCAAGCCCCTTGAAGAATGCGTCCAAGATTGGCTTGGCTATCTCACAGTTGTTCTCCAGGAGGAATGCGACGGCCCTTGAGAGAGTGGAGGTCTCGGCCACCAGAGCACCCTCGTTACCCTCCTTGCCGGCCACGGGGGCGAGAGCATTGGCGACCTTGTCAGCGCTCGACTTGGTTAAAGGAGTGGCTTCGAGCATTTGAGCGTGTAGAATTCGGTGGTCAGCAGACGCGAGCTTGCCGCCTTTTAAGGGGGTTGCGATCTCGTCGATGATGTGGTCCACAGAGCTTGTATCGTGGCAACGAGTCACAATGGAGCCGAAGGCTCCAATAGCCCCAGTGCGAATGGTGGGGTTTGTCGATTTGACATTCGACAAGAGGGGCTTGAGGAGCTTCTGGTCGAGCACTTGGGAAAGGTCGAAGCTGGCGGGAAGGGATTCGACTAGGGGTGTGAGGACGCCACCGAGAATGACCTCTGGAGCTCGCAAGAGACCCTTTTCAAGAACCGGAACCAGCTCTTTGGAAACCTCGTCTAGGGTAGCAAAAGAGGAAAAGAAATCCCCCAGACCCCGGACCAAGTGCTTTGGGATTGTAGAGCGAGACCCAGCTAGCTCTCTGGAGAAGAACTCATAGTACTTGGGCTTGGCCGTCTCTAAGATGGGCTTGAGGGAAGCTTTTCGTGCTGATACGCCGGCGACAACCCCCAGAAGGACGGAGTTGCTGGCCGTAGACTGGGTACCCTTGGCAGTGAGGACGTTGACAGCCTCAAGCAGGTGCTTCTCGCAAGATTCGGCATGAGCAAAGAGCTTTCGTAGGCCCCTTCTCGTGACGACAAGGGCAGTCTGAGCAACGGACTTCTTCGAGACGGGTTGAAGGCACCGCTCTAGAGCGTCAGCGTCGGCAAGCAGAATGTCCTTGGCAAAGCTATCCCAGAGAGGACTCTCTGCTAGGTGTTGCATGAGAAGACCGCACCACTCGACGAGGACGAATGCGCTTGTGGTAGCAATGCCATGTTTCTGGCTTTCCTTGCGCAGGGCGGCAATGAGGGGGGCGAGGGTTTTGGAATCGACATCGGCTGATATCACGGCGACCAAGCACTTCTGAACAGCAAGGCGGGACTCTCGGTCGGTATAGAATGCGTGGGTCCCAAAAAGGAGCTGTAGGATGCGAAGCAGCACGGTATTGTCCAGAGCTGAAGACGAGCGTTAGTGGGAGGAGAGGTAGAGGAAGCTGGAGGGGGCGAAGCTCCTGAGGGGAAGCTCTGAGGCTGGCGCACATTTGTTGGCTATTTTGTCGTCAATTGCGCGAAGGTGAGCTATTCGGACGGCGGTCGAGGAGGAAGCCAGGGCGTTTCTGGTGGCAGCCAGGTCGAGGGAGGCAGAAGCGCCGTTGGCATTGGCCTCGACTTCAGACATGTTGGGGATCGGACGCGGGAACCTTAGGTGAGAAAATCATCTGGGGCTACCAGAGCTCGCAACCGGTGGGCGGTGGTGGCGCGGAATGTCGATTGGGGTGTGGCGTTGGCAGAGAGGATCGTTTGGTGGGGTGGAGGGTTGGCGATGGTGTTTTGACAGCGGTGGTTTTCGGGCACCAAAGTCGTCGATATTTCTGTCGGGACGGAGAGAATTGTCAAGATGGACTGACCCCACGTCTAGCCTGTAGGTGCGTACTTGGGTACACGGGATGCACGAAAGCGCCCCGCAGGTGGTGCGCTGGTTTGGTGCGCGGGCGGGCTCGCTCCCCACGGCCACGGCGGATTATGGCCCCGTTTACGCAGACGCTCCGGCGAGCAGTACACCGCTTGCATCAGGGCGTAGCACTACGTAAAGCCGTAAAGAGCCTTCAGGGCTAGTAATCGAGATGGATGGATGGATGGATGGAGGGCTTCACTTGTTGGAGATTGCATCTAGTCTACTAGATACCTAAATAGTCGACGAACAAACTACGTAGAAAATGGAAACTGGACACTGGGAACTGCTGGCTTGTGAATGGACGGACAAGGTTAGACGCTACCACTTATTCACCCAAGACCCAAGCAAACGTACAGATTATGCGCATGGAAAACAAAGGGCTCGGCTGCTTATTCGTTATCCCTAGGTAGGTAGGTAGGTACTGAGTCCTGTGCATCTGTCTGTACCTCTCCTTGCAGAGCAACTTGCTCGGCCAGCTG
Organism: Neonectria faginata; assembly: GCA_030864175.1. NCBI lineage: Eukaryota > Fungi > Ascomycota > Sordariomycetes > Hypocreales > Nectriaceae > Neonectria > Neonectria faginata. The sequence continues at coordinate 2,101,378 of JAULBG010000006.1, read as the reverse complement.
CACATCAACGTCGCTCTCCGCCAAAACTCTTCCACTCCCCTCCCTTTACACAAACCAGAAATTCCACCCTCTAACCCTACTCGGGTGCATGCCTACCTTTCTACCTCATGACTCCAACAATATCGCCAACTCTGATCCGCAGGCCTCGCCTGCCTAAGAGCTCGGTCTGACTCAGTCGTCCCTATTTCCCAACCAACAGGGACTCCTCCCCGCGCTCAGTCCATGACCTGAGCGACCCAACAGGGCAGACATTATCTGGTCTCGCCAACCGTTGCGTCACAGCATCCACTCTCCCTCGTATCCTCCACGAAATCTTGGCCCACAGCGCATCTCGCCGCCCACGAGACTGGGGACCTACCTAAATTACTCGCTAGTCGTCACCTCCAACAAACAACATCATCACTGCCGCCTCGCCACCCTCGTCGCCTTTCCCGTCACCAACATCCGCCGCCAATGGCTGGCGCCAAAAAAAAAAAGAAGCCCGCCGCGAACCCGGCCAGGGGCTTCGCAACCACGTCCATCGCCTCTAAGCCTAGGCCCGAGGTTGTCGAGCCAGAACTGACCGTTGCCAAGGGTCAAGGTGCCCCTCCATCGTCCGAGACGAATGCCCCACTATCAACTACCGCGCCCGGCGATGCCAATGCCAAAGCCGTTTCCAAGGACAAGGAATTGACCCCGGAAGAGTTTGAGAGGCAGCTTGAGGAGTCCGAACTGCAGCTGCTCGTCGAAAAATACGCCCAGAAGACCAAGCGAGATGCTCAACGCCAGCGATCAAGGCTCGAGACTGACCGTCGTCTGCTTCGCAGCCAGGCCGACTCTGTCAACATTTACAAATGGCTGCCCCAGGAACTTATGGACTATGTTCTCAATCTGATACAGGCCGAAACCCGCTTTGCCGCCTCGAGCTTGGCCTCCTCCGACAGTTCTGGAGCTGGCAAGATGGCCCCGGAGGAAGAGATGATCATTCGCTTGTGGACCTTGCAGCAAACACTTTCCGCCGCTGAATTCCCCCAAGAGCGTGTCGATGCGGTAGTTCGATATATTTTGGATATTTCTCCCAACGTTTCATCGACCGGCAGAGACTCTATCTGGGGTCTCGAGGAGGCTTTGGACTGGCTTGCTCGCGAATGCCCTCCTGAGGAGCTTCCGGCTTATGACAACAAGCCCAAGCAAATGCCCAAAAGCACAACAGGTTTGCTCGACCGCTTCCATACCAAACACTCCAGTTCTGACTGTGCCGCAGACACTCCTCAAGATTCACCGATTCCAACTCGTTCCAACACACCTCGCCATTTTGAGTCTCGTAACGGGCGCAAGAACAAGGCAGGGGGTGCCAACAGCCCGTCAGTCAAGACGCCGGCTTCAGCTAAGAAGCTGGTAGTTACGTGCGACAGCGACATTGAACCAGACGAACTTGAATCGAAATATCTGGAAACAAAGGCCAAACTTCTAGAACTTGAGCGCGGGGGTACAGGAGTGGGTAAATCAAGAGCAGTCAGTGCCGACGATGAACTCGCTACTGCTAAACTCGAAGCAAAAATCAGAAAGATTGAGAGCGATGTCCTGTTTGATAAGTTCGTCGCCGATCAAAAGTGGAGATCTGAGAGAATCATCTTAGAGAAGCAGTTTGCATCGATCAAGAAAGAGATTCAGAGTGTCGTCGAAGACTCCTCAACACTAGAGGAACCCGTCCCGGAGAAGACAACAGGAGATGGGATTAGTGACGAAGCGGAACGTATCACAGCCGAGATCTTGGCCCAAACGAGCGACGACGATGACGACGATATCGGCGGACTCTTTGCATCCTTGCCGCAAACCGAAGTTGACGCCACGACGGGAGAGACACGAACTGTTATCAATTCAGCGTATGACACCAAGGTCGTGATTCAGGATTATGGGAAGTGGACTGGGTTTAGTCCCAGGAGGGCTCTAGAGGAGGCCTGTCGCTCAAGGTAAGACTTTGACTTCCTCGTCGTGCATACCGAACTCGAGTGGCTTATTTGGTGTTTAGAGATGCATCCGCAAAAGTGTCCTTTATAATTGTCTCGGACGTCAGCTTTGCCAATCGACATTCAGTGGACATATTTTGGACAAAGCCCCAGGAACAACCTCAACCTGCCACTTTTTCTGATGTTGAGATCATCACTGACCCATACCACTTTACGTTCACTATGAATGGCATAGCCACGCCCGATACCAAGCAATCCGAGGCCTACATAGCCACTGCGGCTCTATACTACACTTTTAGCGTTAATCCCAAGGAAGAGAAGGTCGGTATAAGACTCCCACCAGTCTGGCGGGACCTCTGGTCTCAACTTGCAGATGCGAGGAAGAATCAGATTGATGCTCAAGACCGAGTTGTGGTCAAAGATTTGAGGGCTCTTGTTCGTGAAAGACACGATCAAGAGCTTGAAGATGGCGTTATTCTTCAAGGAGCATTCAGGGGTCGAGGCGCAGCTAAAAACATACACGAATCTGGCGACGATGCCACTCAGGACCGTGCTCGGCAGGGCGCTGGAAATGCCGAATACTACCAAAAGATCTGGGCAGACAAGTCTGGCTCGCGCAAGTATAAGACAATGCTGGTATGTGGACGTGGACTTTGAACGCTGGGGACTGAGCTGACAACCCGCCAGCAATCACGGATGCAACTACCCATGTGGCATTTTAAACAGCAAGTTCTGAATACCGTCGACCAGAATCAAGTCGTTATTGTTTGTGGTGAGACTGGATGGTAAGAACATGCTCAGCCCTTGACTGGAAGCAAACACTGACACTGTCATAGTGGAAAGAGTACTCAAGTGCCGTCATTCTTGTTGGAGCACCAGCTCTCACAGGGTAAACCTTGCAAGGTGTACTGCACGGAGCCTCGGCGTATTTCTGCAATCTCTCTTGCTCGTCGAGTAAGTGAAGAGCTTGGAGAGAACAAGAACGACCTAGGAACCAACAGGTCGCTGGTAGGCTACTCTATTCGACTGGAGGCCAACACTACCCGAGAAACGAGGCTGGTATACGCGACGACCGGTATTGTCATGAGAATGTTGGAGGGATCCAACGACCTCCAAGAAGTAACTCATTTGCTTCTTGACGAGGTTCACGAACGCACTATCGACAGCGATTTTCTTCTCATTGTACTGAAGAACCTTTTGAAGCGACGTCGAGACCTTAAAGTCATACTCATGTCCGCCACGGTTGATGCTGATCGCTTCTCGGCCTATCTCGACGGTGCTCCAGTTCTCAACGTTCCAGGACGGACTTTTCCGGTGCAGGTTCGATATCTTGAAGATGCCATCGAGTTGACCGGCTTCACGGCGGGTACCTCACAGAATGACAAGCTGATCGATCTCGATGACGACTTGGCCGAAAGTGAACCGGAGGGCCCGAAGAGCGACATCTCGAAAAGTCTCGCTGGATACTCTCCCAAGACTCGAGCGTCGCTCGCCCAGTATGATGAGTACCGCATCGAATTTGACTTGATTGTGCAATTAATCGCCCGCATTGCTACGGACGACCAGCTGCAACCGTTCAGCAAAGCAATTCTGGTGTTCTTGCCAGGAATTGCTGAAATCCGCACTTTAAACGACTCGCTCCTAGGGGACCCTCGATTTCAAAAGGAGTGGTTGGTTTACCCTCTGCATTCATCCATCGCAACGGAGGACCAAGAATCGGCTTTCCTGGTTCCCCCTCCCGGGATGCGGAAGATTGTCATCGCGACCAACATTGCCGAGACTGGTATTACTATTCCCGATGTTACCTGTGTGATTGATACTGGAAAACATCGAGAGATGCGATTCGATGAGCGACGCCAACTCTCACGTCTTATTGATACATTTATCTCACGAGCGAACGCAAAGCAGAGGCGAGGACGAGCTGGCCGAGTCCAGGAAGGCCTTTGCTTTCACATGTTTACCAAGTACCGACATGACACTTTGATGAGCGATCAGCAGACTCCAGAGATGCTTCGACTTTCGCTGCAGGATCTTGCTATTCGTGTCAAAATTTGCAAGATCGGGGGCATTGAAGATACTCTTGGCAGTGCCCTGGATCCGCCGTCCGCAAAGAACATGCGTCGTGCCATTGACGCACTGGTAGATGTTCGCGCTCTAACAGCCGCCGAAGAGCTGACGCCCCTTGGACACCAGCTCGCTAGGCTACCCTTGGATGTTTTCTTGGGCAAATTGATTCTCCTCGGTGTTGTGTTTAAGTGCTTGGATGTTGCTATTACAGTTGCTGCAATCTTGTCTTCCAAATCACCATTTTCCGCGCCCTTTGGACAAAGAACACAGGCCGACAACGCTCGGATGCTGTTCCGCCGGGGAGACTCCGACTTGCTTACTATCTACAATGCATACTTGGCGTGGAAGCGAGTTTGCCAGTCGTCGGGGGGCGGCGGGAAGGAGTTTCAGTTTTGTCGCAAAAACTTCCTCAGTCAGCAGACGCTGGCGAACATAGAGGACCTCAAGGGCCAGCTGCTCACGTCCTTAGCGGATTCCGGTTTTCTGTCACTGACCGAAGAGGAGCGAAGGACGTTGTCGCGACTGCGGTTCTCAAGCGGTCGTGGCCGGAGACAACAACAGTTCTTCGAGATGCCCACTCGAGTCAACCTGAACAGCGACAACGATATTATTTCAGCTGCGGTCATCGCCTGGAGTTTCTATCCGAAGATCCTGGTTCGGGGTTCGCCTGGGAGTAAGAGTTTGCGAAATATCGGCACCAATCAGTCCATCAGCCTTCACCCATCCTCGGTCAACCGCAATACTCGCGACATCAGGTGGATGTCCTACTACCACATCATGCAGTCGAAAACGTAGGTTTCCTTTGCCCAAAGATCCATTGAGCCATGCGCTAATGATATAATGCAGGGTCTACCATGCCCACGAGGCCACGGCAACGGATCCCTTTGCTATTGCCCTGCTCTGTGGCGATGTGCGGTGCGATGTAAGCCTCTCTTCCCGATTCTGCACTACTAAAAGAAACTCTTGTCTAACTCGCTATCGTCGCAGATGTACTCTGGTGTAATAGTGCTGGATGCAAATCGAGGTCGCTTTGCCGTCCCAGACTGGAAAACTATGCTTGTCATCAAGGTCCTTCGGACACGACTGCGGGAACTACTTACCCGGTCTTTCAAGCAGCCAGGGAAACTACCAACTGCGCAGCAGGCGAAATGGTTGGACGTGTGGCAGAGGCTGTTTACACAAGACTTCGGGGAAGACAGGCAGACCACCGGGACAGCGACTAAGACCTGAGAGATAGGATGGAGTTAACTGGCTGGGTCGTTGGTTGGACCACAGCAAGATTACTGGGCATCTTAGGACGTTGAAAAGCACATACAGGGATACATAGACGGGATGACTTGACCTTACTTACGGGACGTACACTGTACATGGCTGCGCAAGGGATATCGAGGTTTGATCGCAGTATTCAGCCGTACTTGAATGATAGTGCGGAACAGGACTCTAAGAGAACGGCCTTTTTGCCCGGGGTCTCGATGTAAATACTCTCTGGAAAGGCTTGTTGTTAGGAATGCACTGTGTCTCAATAAACATCGGCTCTATTACCGCTCTAGAGACACATGTCACTGATGTCTAGTGAAACCAGTCACGTGCTTCGTTTAAGGGAGCATGGGTAAGACGCCGTTCTTTTTGAGCTGGTGATGTAATGCCCAGGTGTTTCGTACAGATCACCACTGACTTTTGTGAGTAGCGCGAACATAATATATTGCCCAAGGGGCAGATGCCTCAAATCTTTAGGAAGAGCACTTTTCAACGGTAAAAAGTACACATCCTTTGAATTCTTCTCGAACGCCGAGTGCTCTCTGAATGGCTACGATACATCTACACGTTCTTGATTCGGGGCGTGTAATCTGGTCTATCGTAATCGACTCGAGATATAGAGGTACCCATTATGCAATTAACGGATAATCAATAGATTATTTCCTATGAAGCCTGCCAAGGGAAAACGGGAAATAAACAGAAGCTTCTTGAGCTGTTTCTACTCGTACACGCCCTAACCCTTTCAGCTTCCTAAATATTGCACCTTCGCGATACGCCGATAATGCTACATCACATGGCCCTGCCAGAATAAAAAGAGATTACAAGCCACGTTTACTTTTCCCCATTCTTACTTTGATCATCGGTTTGATCCCTGACCTCCTCCAAAGGCTGGCCCTTGCTTTCTTCCTTTGTTTGCTTCTTGCTTGGTTCATCAACACCGCCCTTCTCACTGGAAAGGAACATGGTCCTGAAATCAGAATTGTTCTTCTTCGCTGCGGGAGTCCCGTTGGTTTCCGCTCCGTTCTTTGAAGCTGAGGGGGCAGTGTTTCTGGGCAAACCTAGCCCACGGCGAGGACGAGGCCCGCCGAGAACAGGTCGACGTATGGTTGTCGGTGGAGACATCAGACCCTTGGACACGGCGGCCTTAGTCTTAGACGAGGCACCTTTGGACCCTGGGCCTTTGTATCCGTAGACAATGCTGTCCTCACGATGCTCAGCCTTGGCATGTCGAAGTTCGTCGACAGAGCCGGTACGCAGCTTATGCCCCTCGAACTCCATGCCGTTGAGCTGGAGAGCCGCCTTTCCGGCGTTGGCGGCATCTGTGAATTCGATTTTCGCACCGCCATGCATGGGTTGCAGAATCAGTTGAACAATAGAGCCCATAGGCTCAACGAGGGCTAGGACGCGAGCATCGTTGACTGTATCCGGGAGACCCATTAGCGCAATCGTTCGATTCGAGACGTCGGCAGTGGTGGGTTTGTTGTCTTTGCCATTCGGAGCGTCTCGTATTGTCTCGTCTCCCTCGTGATCTCGGGCAGACGAAGGAGCAGGGGAGGCGGAGTCGCGCCCAGTGGCCACGACTCTGGCCGAGGGCTTGAACTTGGTGTCCTTCGAGATGGCGACCTCGAGAACGTTCCTCCGGAACTTGACATCGTTCGTCTCTGCCACTGCATTTTCTGCCTCTTCCTTGGTTGCGAAGTCTATATAAGCAAAGCCTCGATTGTTGCCCCCCAGGTTCAGTGGTACGTTGACCCTGGTGATTTTGCCATACTGGGAAAAGAATTTTCTCAAGTCGAGTTCGGTGACTGCTCGGTCGATGTTGTTGATGTGAATTTCCCGGCCTTCTACAAGAGCCCCTTCGCGTGACTTTTTGGAACCTGGGTCCGAGTACTTGGACAGCAGGTTGTACTTATCGTCGAGGAGGGTGCCTTCTTTTTGAACCGCCTTGGCTGACGCTGCCTGGTCGCGGAAAGAGACATAGCAGAACCGCCGGCGGGTGTTTGCTTTGAGATTTGGCCAGCGAATGCTCAGGATTTCTCCACAGTCTTCAAACAGATCGCGGATGTATTTTTCATCCGCAATGGGAGGGAAGTTGGCGACGAAGACAGTCAGGTCATGTCCGGACTGAACACCGAGCTGCGATTGCTCAAAGTACTTACCGTCTCGGAGTAAGGCAGATTGAGCCTCTTCGGGCGTGCTGAACTCAATGAGAGCTGTCGAAGAGCCATTTCTCTCTTGAACCAGAGCCGTAATGTTCTTGATAACTCCATAGGCTTTGAAGTATTGCCGGACCTTCGTCTGAGGGACTTCGCCAGGGAGATTGGTCACCAGAATGGTCGAGTTTTCTCGGTCCCTCTTGGGTTCCTGAGCGGTGGAAGTCTGAGACGTAGTGTCGTTGACTTCTGCTTTTTGGCGTTTGCTAGCAACGTTGCTTTCGTCCTGGGCGGGCGGCAGAGATTCCCGCTTCCGCTTAGAGCCCTGTGATTGGTCTGTCTCCTGAGTTGCGAGTTGCGCTTCCTGCGTACGGTAATACGCGTCGTACTCGGCGGCTTTCCCCTCCATTTCGCGCTTCCGACGCTTCTTAACTCCTTCCTCGGTCCTGTGTACTCGATCAGCCGCCTTCCGCACCGAGAGTGGCGGCTCGTAGTCATTGCAGTGTTGCATGTACACTTCTAGAACCTTTTCTGGCCAGTCGATGGTTTTCCTTGTGACGGCGCGGACGAGGACAGCAGTTGCCAGTGACGGAGTTCGGAAGCTGGCACCAGTAGATGAGGGTGTCGGACTCCGGGTTTCTTGAGCACCCGTGGAGGAGAAAATCAGCATCTCCCACATGTAATATCTAAACCAAAAATCGTGGCTGTTCGCGTGGATCTGTAGGGCGGCTAGTTTGTTCCACTGCGCCCTGGCTTCGTCAACAGCGCCCTTCTTCTCGGTCAAGTACTGGATATAAATGCGCTCGAGCCGAAATTTGGGGTCCCCCTGGAAATCCTTCCCGTAGAGTCTTCGACCGATGATAGTGACGTCCTCGAGGGCTGCGCTCAAGCCCACATCGGCCAGATCGACAGACTCGTCGGTTGCAGTGGCGTCTATGGCAGTCCGCTTCAAAAAGCCGCACCAGGCGGCATACATTTCAATCATGCCCTCCATGCCGTCATCAAGAAGTTGGCCCTCACTTGTCGCAGTGTGCTTGATGGATTCGATCTCAGCGAATGGTAGCCTGGCTTCCTCGGCGCATAGGATATACCTGTTCCACAGACGTCCCGACCATGGACAGAGTTGTACTGCCCTTCGAAGGACATCAAGCAAGTTCCCAGCGGATTGTAGGTCGGAATTGGAGGATGAGAGGAAGACGATATAACCGTACCAGGTGGTTTGGTCAGTGGCGAGAACCCCCGTGAGAGCACGCGCATAGAGACCACGACATAGGTCGATAGCAATCTTGGGGTTGTCGTTACTCCGCTTGCTCTGAATAACCTCCCACTCAAGGTATTCAGTCATGGCGGCCTTTTCAGCTTCGACGTCATTGGCAGAAGCTGCCTTCTTGATCTTGAGTTCGAAGGGGTCGCGGGCAGCGATGAGACGCTTGACCTCCCGGGCATTGTGGGTGATATCCTTCATAGAGTCCAACCAGGCGTCGGGGTTGTAATTTGATAGAAAATTGGAGTAGTTTTGTGACGTCTCTTCCCAGGTAACGTGTGGTGTCTGCAAGCGATCGCAGTACAGATGAGTGATGCGTTTCACGCCTTCCGGGGTGCGCGTTGTGGAGAGCAGTTCCATCTCGAGTGAGACCCAGCGGTCCCAGAGCAAGTGACTGTCGCTGAGGCGGTATTGGATAGCCTCGTAGCCCTGCTGCCACAAATCAAGAGCGGCGCCAAAAGAGAAGAGTTCGCGGCCCATCATGCGTTCCTCGTCGGTCCAGCCATCGCTGGCGGGAGCTTGGGTAGCCTCCCAGAGAGACCAGAAGTAGTCGCAGTAGGAGAGCCAGACGCGCAAGCTGCCGGGTTCGGCGGCAACGGCGCGCTTGTATTGCTCGACGGCATGAACGCGCTGCTCGAGGTCGGAGGCGTTTCGGACGGTCTCTTCGAGGTAGGCGAGCCAGCTATCCTCGCCTGAGGGTTTGGCAATGTTGGCCATGTCGGCTGGGGCTCTTGGGCGCGAACGTTGGACGATGGGCGCTGGAGGGCGAATGCTGGACGGAAGCTGTCGGACGACGGAAGTTGAACTTGCGCCGGACCGGCAGCAGTCGTATTTGAGGGTATCTCGGATCGGAAAGATCGTGGCCGCGACAAAGGGAGCGTGAGTCGAAGTTGAAGAGCGAGGGCTCCACCCAATATGGCTGGCGGAACGGGCTGATTGTCTGATTGATCAGCACTGCAGCCTACGAACGGCCCTAGGCAGGTAGGTACGTAGTTGGCGCCTGCCTCCGGGACTGACTGCACGACTCCGATGAATGCGCAAGAGAGCAGGTTGATCGAGGCGCAATCTGGTGGACGTGGGTGGGTGGGTGAAGTTCGAACGATGGTGGGAGTGTACGGAAAAAAAAAAAAAAGAACGGCCGTTGAAAGGTGCCTGAGCACGTAGTGACAATAGGACGCTCCACTTGCCGAGTTGACGTCGTGTCTTACCGGACAAGGTCCCTTGAAATATCACTCATGATCTTCAACTCCCCAGCTCTCTTGACGCTACGCCTTAAGGGACCGGAAGATAGAGCTAGGATAGCGCTCGACAGCTTAAGTCACTTTTACCAAGTTCTTACATGGTGAAGCGTGTATTTGAGTCGCATCGCCTCGCTGCGTTGGATCGCAGAGCGGGGCTTTACGTAGCTTTTAGCCGTTCTCACGTTCTCACTTGTGATAAGGTACCTTGGGTAGTTGTTAAGAATCACTCACTTGCTGACTAAGGCCATGGTGTCGGGCTACTAATATTGAGAAGAGCCATTGCGAGTTCGGTGAATGACAATGGCTGGTGTTGTCCAAAGCCTCCGATGCACAACAGGACGCCGCCGACAACTGGCAGTTTATTAGGCACAGCAGGCCGACAACCGTGTGCCTGGAGGGTATCAGCCGCGCCAAACCCCACTATGTTGATTTTCCGCGGCGCGTCATATGATGTAATGCCGCACTCCGTGAAGGCCTAGAACAATCCGACCCGGGCTCCGTTTTATTCGCCGATCTCCATGCTCCCCCTCTCCAACTATGCAGCTCTCAGGTGGTGAGTGTCTCTGTTTGCATGCCTCGAGAATCTGGACCCTTTGATTCTTACCCAAGACTGTTCCTGGCGTCTTTCACTACTTGGTCCTAGGTTGCTTGCTCATCTCCTCCCTGATCCACCCCAGTTCGGTCTCCGGCTCCCCGGTTTAGTAGCCAATTTGGCATGTTGATTCTGGTGCTTGGCACGAGAGTCGCGGTGCGACCGCCGATCATTTCCCCAAACAATCAGTCAGCGGACGGTCTAGGCCCAAGCTAGTACGAGGTCGCCTGGTGGTTCGAAGCAACGTTATTCTTTGACCTGGTAAAGCTGAGTAGAGCTGGGACGACTCATAAAGCCCTTATTCCCGAGTCCTTATTACCAGCATGTGGTTCGGCCAGATATGGATCTGACAATCCTAAAGTTTTCTCTTGGGTGTTAGTCGGATTTCGTCATCTTCAACATTCAACACCTAAGTAGCGTTGACTCTTCCGCCTGCGTGCTCACTGTGCACCACCCCCCAAGGCGCGACGGCGGCTGGGTTATGCTGAGACCTGGCGTCTGTCTTCGGAAGTATGTGCACATGTGATGTTGAGGAGAGTAGAGTAGGTAGCCACGTAAGCAAGTGCAGCTGCAACTCTTATTGACGACTCACACGGACCTTGTTCTCCTGCGTTAAAGGGATTCAGAACATGAATATTTGACACTTAGATTTTGCCCTTGGAGAAATGATTGGCTCTATGCGAAAATGGTCGTATCGACTAACTGTGGTTGAAGTCTATTGTTGGCGCCGGGCGCCGGGCGCAAATATGTCCGACATCTGTCGCGTCGTGTTGTAATTTACTGTGACGTGGGCTCATCCGATGGACGCTGCTAATAAGGTGCACAGCGTACAAGTATGCAATCGAGGCACGAGTTCGTACGACGGGATCTCGCCTACCGGATCTCATGATCAAAAGCCTGGTGCGCACTTCCTTAGACTTAGACCCAAATGAGTCTTCCCAAGTACCTCACGGACATGAAGTGCCTGCAGACAGTGCAGGGCAATGCCAGGTGTCTTGGCGTTATCGGGTTCGTCTGCTTCCGAGATCTGGATTGATCGATTGTGTGTGTCCTTGGCCTGCTTCAAAGGGGATTCATCTTGGTATGCGACACCTTAGGTCAGAGCCACACCGTTGGAAACGTGGGTGTTGCTGCCAAGCGAAAAGTCACGCCCCCCTGTGGGAGAAACCGAAGTTTGAGATCCAGCCCAGCGAAGTTGAATGAAGCAGACTGGTTTTCGCTGACGGTAGATGGTGACTTGGGCTGGGTAGAGGGTTATTATGTAGCACTTTGACAGAGCCCGCCATTCTAGGAAATTCTTTTTTTAAAAGCAGGTTCTTATCAGCCCTAGAGATCCTTTTGACGAGGGCCAACAAGAAGTGAGCCAGTGCTTTAAGGAAAGTGGTTTGTTTTGCTAGAAGGAATAAAAGCCCAGATGTACTTCGCACTTAAATAAGTGAGCAAGTATACTAATCGTTGGCCGGCTGGGTCGTCTGGCTTTTGCATGGCATGGACGCTTCGCAATACATTCCAGCTTGAAAATTAGCTCCCAAGGTGACCATTCACCTCCCGTCATTCCGACAGGCCCTGCTTTTCGTAAGTTACGGCCTACTTAAACTGTAACCTTGAGGTGATGGTCTAGAAAAAGAAAGACGGAACCCCCCTGGAAGAAGACGGGCGGTAGGAATCAAGACGCAACAACAGCGGTAGAGAGGCCGCCTTTGGGCATTGCGCACCCTCTTGGTTGAACAACTGCTCGCTGAGGTGTGGGGAATAAGCGAGCGAGTTCGACGTCGCTCAATCCTGAGGCAGCCACGGAGGGCGGGCCATTGTTTCACGCTAATCTAGCGGCCCGGGTAGCACCTAGGAAAGACTCAAAGGCAGTCGGCTACGTTGACTCTGCGCCAACGGTCCAACACGGTCAAGACGCAGATGAAACGGACAACGATGGAGGTTCGTGTGTGGCTGTGGGTAATTACAGTCCTAACGACTGCTTTCTCATTACTCCGCGCCGATGGTTTACGTTCCATCCTGACAATGCCAACGAGCTTTACAGCAAGTCGAACCGGCAGAAGAGCCTGCATCTTAGTGCTACCAGCAATCCTGCATGCAGCGGAACGAGTTTTGTTTCTCAGTCTCTTCGCAGCGTGCATCGCTCGACAGGTTGATCCCTGGTGACGATCTGGAACGCGCTCCACATGCAAGTCGATGGCGCACATAAACGGTCGACTCAGATCTCATGTTTTAAACGCAAGGGAAAGGACGATGATCACGGGCACGGCTGGCGGCTGCATACGAATACACCTACATGATACGTGATAGTCTACGCGCTGCGTTGTCTGCACCCTTTTTATCCGAAACCGCCTGTTGGTTTGACCGCCTGGGACCCAAAACCGACCTGATCCGACCTGCGAAACGCTGGAGGGAGATCGCGCGTGATGGAGGCCGCTATGCCTTTCTCCAGCTCCCTCACCCAAACCGGCGACGTCCGTAGGAGAGACGATGAATGAGAGCTGCCAACAGGCCAGGCGGCCAAGAGAGCATTGATATCCCTCAGGCCTCATCTCACTGTCGACTCTGGACGACCTGATCTGGTAGTCGACCAGAATTACGCTCCACCCGCGACGTGACGAAGGATTGCGGCTGGCGACCGGGTTCCAGCGTTTTCGTCTGCCCACCCCAGTCCATTGAAGGGAAGTTCCTTTCGCTGATAGGCTGCGCGCCGGATCCCTAGTCAGGCGCCAGGGTTATAATTAGCAGGGGTCCGTTGTGTCCATCGCAATACAACCAATGTACTGTAATAACGCATGACGGAGTGTTTCGTCGGTAAAGCAGGCCGACCCCAATTTTCTCAGTCTGCCTCGAGCGTCGGGGCAGAGCCATCTGGCCTGCGTCGTCAGGAGTAGATTAATACTCGGTGGCTGTGCTGAAGGGAGAGTGAGTGACATATCACGCAGCTTCATGTAGAGATGGAAGGGAGAGGACAAGGCCTTTCCTCTGTGCATACCAGTGGCGCCCGCGTCGCTAAGGTTCTCAAAGTGGTGGGGAGAGCAGAAAGAACACACAAAGAAAAGTACGTATGGTGGTGAGGCACTGATGAAACACAGTTGTGTTCCCAAGACGGTCGATCTGTGGTATTCTCTACAGTCGGTAGATGGATGGCACTGTGCCCGCCGTGGGTTCGGTACGTGTATTCATACTAGCCACCCAGTCATGGTGTTGCGGGGGGCGCTCGACACCCTTCAGGGGCTTGAGCCCCGCCAACCTCTACTTCGTAGTCTTCTGCCCCTATTCTCGTCCTCGTCGGTGAGTACGAAATACGTACGTGTGCCCAGCTGCTGCTCGGGACTTTCGGGTCGGGTAGTTGCATACCGGCTGTCGTTGGGTATACCATACCTGTGCAAGGATGAGGAGGTCTGCGGGCTGTTTAATATCCCAGGCATTTATGCACTGTACTTCGTACATGCATGCCTGGTTGCCCATGGAAGTCGGAAACTCAGCCTTTACGAGCCGGACAGGATGTTGACAGGGGGAGTTAGGTTTGTTTGGAGTGCACTAAAGGCTTCCAGGGCTCATCCAGCCCAAGCCATTCATCCCACCGGGCTGGGTCGCCCTGGAACGCCCTCTTCGCTCCTGCCCATCCAATCCAAAATCCCATGTATCGAACCCGCACCTGCAGCAGCTACTTCCGCCCTCCGGTACCTGGAAACCCGCTAGAGAGGCCCTAGCACCAGCAGCCCCAGGCCCCCAGGCCCCCAGAACAATATCGCCATTCCCTTCAATTCCTCATCCCCTCCCCCCAAAGCATCCATGTCTCGTTGACCCAGTGTCTCTTCTTTCATTCCTCTCCGCCCTTTGTTGCGAACGTTTTTCTCTTCGTGATCCCGAACCCACTGGTCTTGCCTGGACTCTGTTCTTCCACAACCTGTCTTCCACCTTCTTTTCTTCCACCTCTTCTTCCTTCCCGTATTTGGTGATTGATTCGCGCCGTCGGGGTCTCTTTTCACTCTCTCAAAGTGTCCCGCACCACCACCTCACCACCTCACGAATTCGTCGACGAGCTCACTCATTCGCTCGCCGTCCTAAACGCTCTTTCAGCTTACCTCGCCATTCCTTGAACGCTGTTGGCCAACCTGACCGGCCCGTACTTCAGCCTCCATTTCTTCGTATTCCTGCACACCTGCATCACCTGCTGCACCGATCGGGTGCTACGTTGGACCGCCCTTGTCCCACTGCCGGCCTTCGTTTCTCGCCTCCGCCTTTTTACTTCGTCCTCAACTCCCCCGACCTGGGATCCGGCTGGACGTCCGTCTCTGGTCCCCGTTCCCCGTTGTGCCTGTCGCTGTCGTTGTCGACTTGCGCGAACTGGTCCTGGCTCTGGCTCTGGCCCGCCCGTCCCTCGTTTAAACCCACAAGACATTCGTCTTACCCGTCCTTGCCCTACCGGCGTCCGCATCGCCATATCTCTACGGTCCAACCTACCGTTTACTTCTCCTACTACTAACCCGTCGAAATGCGCCTTCTACTTTCTACTCTTGGTGCGCTGGGCGCCCTGCATGTTCTTGGCGTTTCCGCCCAGAGTGCCGACTGCGTTGTAAGTCCTCGCAAGGCCTGCTCCGAATTTGACGGGGGTTATTACGCGCTGTTATCAATATTTGTACTGACTGACGGGATTTCCAGGGCGCGTGTACCAATGAACTCAGAGACAAATTCACCGAGTTCAGTTGCACTAGTGCCGAGGATGGTGCCTGTCTTTGCGCCAGCGGTTCTTTCTTGAGTGGGATTCTTGACTGTTCCAGCTCCCGCTGTTCAGCTCAAGAGTCCGATGTCACCGGCTATCTCAGTGGCGCATTCTGTAATGGTGCGTTTACAAACCCGATGTTCTTGAGAGTTGAATGCTGACTTGCTAGGTGTTGCGCTGCCATCCGCATCCGCTGCCGAGACCACCGCAGCTGCTACTTCCACGGCTGCCGAATCCACCGAGGCAGCATCTACCGCAGCTGCAACCACTGAGGCGGAGGCATCAACCGCCGAGCCCTCATCCACCGAAGCGGTCTCGTCATCTGAAGTCCCGGCGACGTCTGACGAGCCTGAGTCCACTCAGGTCTCTGAGACTGCCGCGGCTACTACCGCCGCCGAACCATCGTCTACCGCAGCAGAGTCGAGTGTAAGTATACTGACGTGTATGAGGCCTTGATATGTTACTAATAACGTGCCTAGGCTACCGATTCCGCTTCTGAAACCGAGGCTACTGCGTCACAAACTTCTGATGGTGCTGGTGACGGCGCCGCCGCCAGTGCGTCGGCAACCTCTGGTGCGGACAAGAATGAAGATTCTGACAAGGACTCCGACTCTGGACTTTCCTCCTCTGCCAAGATCGGCATCAGTGTCAGTGTAGGCATTGCCGCCCTGGTCTTGCTTGGTGTCGCTCTCTGCTTCCTCCTGAAGTCACGCAGACGCAAGCAGGAGCTGCAGCGCGAGCAACGCGGAATTGGTCTTGCAATTTCTGAGCCTCTTCCCGGAGGCGGCAGGGCCTATGCCTCAGCCGATCATGGATCTCTCCGCGAGAAGCACACATATGACATGGAGATGACCGCCCATCGGTACGAGGACATGGTTCCAAGAACAACTCCCCGGACAATGGTGTGATCACTAGTTCGAGCAAAATTTGAAACTGGAGCTGGGAATAAAAGAGAGAAAAAAAAACACATTGACCGATTCTGGTCCCGAGGCATTTGATGTTATACGTTCCCCACCTCATGCAACCGACTGGCCATGGTTTATAAGAACCAGGATATCATTGACTAAGTCTGGGGAAAGCGGGAGTACTACCTGATCTACCCCTTAACTTGCCCCAGCTTGTGTTGCACCATTTCTTTTTTCACGATGTGCCTGGAGGCATACTTTTCATCTGGAGCTGCATATCTAGCCGTCAGGCGTTTACCGGAGATGACTGGTCTCTGTTGTCTTGTATTGGGAGGGGGAATAAGTCATGAGAGTTGAAAACTGGTTCATTGACAGTGGGGAATTCTTTTGTTTTTGCTCAATTGTACAGCGATTCATTGTACATATCTTACAAGCAAGTCTAAGAGAGATTGCATGCAACCTCGTGCAATGTCTAGTCTCTCATTCTTTTTGTCCTGCTAACAAATAGCACAGTACATTTGATACTCTACCACGAGTAATACGGCCGTTGTCCGTAGACAGGTCGGTTGGGCAGATGTACCCAAGGGCCCTTCTTGGCCTTCTTAGCCTCGCGATCCTCATACTCTCGTATTCTTGACTTCTCCTCCTTTAGTAGAATGGTCAGACCTGTGAGGGACTTGTTAGCTTCCCTGCAATAACGATATCCTGACGCCTGATACACGTACTGGTACTCGGATGACGGATGATGCCCATCCTTCCACGGCCCTTGTAGTCAATCTTCTTTCCACGCCAGGCGCCTCGGCCTACCCACGACTGAGCGATATACATCCGCGTTGGGTCGGTAATCTCGATCCACTTGCCATCAACGGTCTGGATCTTGCGGGGCTTGGTCAGAAGCTCGTCGTTGACCTTGCCTAGTCCCATACCACGCTGGGCAATGGCCAGGTCGCGAGCCTCCTCGAGGTAGTACTGTACCTCGGCAGCAAACTTCTTCTTGGACCACTGCATCTGCGTGATGGCTTCGTCGACGTTCTTGCCGGCGATCTGGCGAGCCAGCATGACGAGCTTCTTGACACTGGTGGGCATGAACTCGCTCTTGTGCAGCAGCTCACGCTCCGACATCTTGATGCGCTCCTCCTTGGTCAGGCGGCCGTTACGGCGGACCATCTGGATGACCTTCTTGCGCTGCCAGCGGATGCGACTTCGCGGGTCCGGGTCAACGACCATGGCCATGTTCTCCTTCGTCTTCTGCTCCACCTCACCTGCGCCGGGAGCTGCCTCGGCCGGGCCCTTTTCCGTGGCCTCGATCTCGTCCTGGAAGATGTTATCCTCGACGCCGCTGTACATGCTTCGCTCCAGGAACTGCTCGCGGTTCTTGGGGTCGTCGAGCTGGCCGGTCACGGGGTCGCCGGAGGCAGGCGTGGTGTCGTTGGACCGAGACTTGCCCCAGCCCTTAAAGATGTTTGTGGACCATTTGTGTCGTCGCTGCACCGAGGGTCCGAGGCCCGCGGACCAGACTGGCGTTTGGCATGCGTGAAGAGTATTCGGGGCCCTTGCTGTACGATTAGAATTGGGTCAGCCAAGCGTCCGACGTGGGGAGAGGTCAATTGAGCTCTCTACCGGGGCATTGCAGGGCTGCGTACCTGACAGCGCCAGCCGCCGGGCGGCTATGCGGAGACTCATGACAGCAAGTGTTGTCGCGGCGTGCAAAACCCCAAGTCTCGTGATGTTCTCGGTCTCGCAGTTCAATGTCAAGCAAGCTCGAGTACTTCCTCCACAACGCCTGGCCCGCGTCGAGATTCTTTTCCCAGAGTTTCCGGGGTTCAGCCGAACGTGTGATTCCGGGTTGCACGTGACCGCAATCCTCTAGCGCCATTAACATCAGCCCATCCTCGGGATGAACTCGCAACTTCACGACCGCACCGACACCCTCCAACCAGCCTCACAGCTCCGCTCCTTCGCCCGAACCGCATCGCAAAAGGATCACAATCAAAATGGCCGTCCGACCCATCACCGGTGTACGTTTCCCACGACTCAATGGCTCAACTGCCTGCCGTCCCCGCCGGGCCAGAGGAACTTGGGCGAGAGCTTTTCGTGGACTGACTGTGTTGTAGATGCTCCGACGAAACCTCGTCCTGGACCTTGGCATCGCCCTCGGTATGTTCCCCGATCCCCTGGATCGACCGAATTGAACACGTCCCGGCCTTTTGTATCTCAGAACACTGGGAGGAGGATGCTCTGGTGGACGCTGACAATTCGCGTGATGTGGTTGGTTGGTGGGAGCATTGGGCTGATTAGCATCACAGGTTCCGGTTTCGTCATGGCCAACATGTTCTGGTACGTGGACATTCTCAACAACAGGGCAATGCGGCTGCATGTGTTACGGGGACTAATCTAATCGGGATTGCAGGTACGGCTACCACGTTCCCCGAACCAACGCCCGCGACAACTACTACATCAAGCTGGAGCAGGAGCGTGCTGCCCAGAAGGACGAGTAAAGAGGCCCAATGGCAGCCACAATTGCAAGAGGGAAGCGGGGATGAGCAGCGTCTATACCGTCCGAAGGGAGGCTTCGCGATGTTTCGTTTGTCTTGTCGCTGGATAGAAGAACAAGAATACCAAGGCTTCATTTGAGACGGTCGCCAGACAATCTGTACAATAGGCAAGGGCAACCAAGTCGACATGTGCTTTGACAGGACGTGCTGTGTCATTGAAGTGTGAGAGGTGAAACTGTTGGTACTAGAGAGCTTTATGACTGTCTGCACCACGGGCAGTTGATAACTCAAATGCCCCCAGCCATCCACGTCATGTATGACTCCGCCTTCCAATTCATGCTTACTTTATTCAATTATTCGTAAAACCATCCCCATCATGATTATCCAACTTGTATGATGGCGCTGATCCAACTGCCATGCTCAGAGCGGTGTTGCATTCGTGAGCTCCGGTCATGCCGAAGCGGCTTGGATCCTACGTTCGCTCGCTGATGAGTCGGGATCTGACATGTTCTCTTGAGAAGGCAACACCAAGACCCTTACATTGCGAAGATGATGCATTCGGTATGGTCGGCATTTTACTCCCGGCGGAGCTTACGTTGATCCGTCATTGCCGTGATCCATTGAAACGCAGTAGTCAGATTCGAGTGTGTAATCAGGCGGTGCCCCTCAATAGTAAGCCGCATCGTGAGAACGGCGCTGCAGCTAGAGCTTATGAAAGACTCACCGCGCCGTATCGGGTGAGCTCCAGCTTGATGACCAGTGGTAGTGCTGCGGAGGCTTCTCTACGGCGCTGGCGGTGTTTTCGCTGCTCCCAGCGGCGCCTGAATAATCTTTCCCCTCCCACGCCGTCGTCTCAACCATAAAAGGGCCCTTTCTGTCCTCGCACCTTTTGGCTGATCAGCAACCCCGAACCGGCATCGCACAATCACAAAAAAAAGGAACACTCACTTGCGGAACAACCGGCCGACCGCATAGCATTGCACGGCACTGTCCCACGTGACGGGCTCTTTAATTTCGCATTTGTACTGCAGCATCTCGTGGAGCTCGCAGTCGCTGAGGTCCACGGAGCGCTCGCCGGCGCCGAGCTTGCGCTTGCGGCCCTTGAGGTCGGTCTGGGCGCGGTCGGGCAGCTCGGAGGCGTGAAAGACTTGACAAGGGTACCCCATTGCAGCACAGTCGCTTTTTCTGTTGCTTTTGCGTGGTGGAGAGATGGTGAACGAGGCGGTGACTGGAGGGCGGCTGCTGGCTGAGGTTGAGGAGGCAAGTCTGGAGGAGGTGAGTTTCCAGGAGCTGCTTGGCGGGCCTGAGGTTTTTCCCTTTTTCTCGTCACTGCAACACCTCAACCATGACGATGGTCAACGTCGACATCCGCAAACCTCGGTTTCAGCCTCTATCAAGGAAGCATTTCCTCGAGGGATCATTCAAAGAGAAACAATCACATGGCGTCCTTCTCCGCTCAAGTGATTGGAGAGCTCTGTTGCTGAGAAGTCGAGTGACTTGACTTGTCTCAATGCCTCTCTCCCATGACGCCCAGGCTGTCTTCATGCCCGGTGATGTAGGAGCGAGATTGGCCGTCGGCTCATCCAACGCGGGCATCTCTCCCAGGGAATCGGGGGATGGATCTCCCGCGGCCGAGAGCAGTCGTTCTGTTGCTGCTGTATTTCTGGTCGCTTGTGGCGGATGAATACTAAACTGCTGCTACAGATGCTCCATGGCGTGCGCTCAGCCCTGACTCTGGCTCTGGATCAAGCTTCACCCGACAACAAAGCATCAACCCAGCCTCCGGTCCAGATAGCCAAGCCCACACACATGCAGCCACTAGACCAGCTGGCCGCTCGTCATTTCCGGGCCACCAAGGCCGCGGGCGTGAGCGTATCTGGGCGCCATCTACCCTTGCTCTACAGGCTCATCTCGACGCTCGTCTCCCCGCCACACCTACATACCTTGCTCGTCATGGACCTGGACGGACGCTTCGATGCCACCCGTCTGACTTGTTCCGAGCCCCATCTGCGCCACGTCTACGTCCAGCGGCCCGCCCGCAGCAGCCCGGAACGTCTCCGAGCGCTGGTAGCCGAGGCCGAAGGCTTCATGCTCTACGGCGACGGCGCCCACGCGAGCGCCGCCCGCCAGTGGTGGGGTACCGTCGTCGTGGGCGGTCTTGGCGCCGGTGACATCGCGGCGGGTTGGAAGGGCTGGCTACGGGTGGACCGCGAGCATGTCCGCGGCTTCGCACTCGGCATCAGTGCTGAAGAGGCCATGGAGCAGCGCGGACGTCGCCAGGAAGCTGTAGATGCTGCGGCTTGGGCGGCTACCTCTGAGTGGGGAGACTTCTCCTTCGAGGAAGCGTATGAACCGGATGGAGACAAGGATAGCCATGGAGACGAGGGGGACTCAACAAGTCAAGCCGAACCATGAAGAGGAACGGGATACTTCTGCAACCCGAGCCTGGCCGTTTCCTCAGTCTCCTGGCGCTTCCCCGGCCTTTTTTCCCAGATGATACTATGTATCACTGACGTAGGAGTTCCTGCTGTCCCAAATCCCTCCTACAGTAATTCACTCAAGTGGATATACCACATGAGAAACCACTACCAGTTCCGGGGCCAGTTGGCGAGGGCGTATTCAGGTGGAGAGGGGAGTGTGACGAGATGTCCTTGTATCCTGTATCGCATAATACGTGCGTCTCTGGTCTCATATTCCGGCTCGACGTCTGGACGAATAGCAGAAGCTTTGCTCCAATTCTCAAACGACGAATAACAATGTGGCTTCCCACTGGCATGGGCTTTGACATGGAGAAACCGGGGGTAAGGGGGCCCCTTGGAAACCAGACACACAGTCGGCCTTGGCTGGGCATGGATACAAGGAGGGTGTGTAGCAGCAACCAAAGTTGCAGGATCAAACCTGCTGGATGGGCCATTTTCGTGCAGTCGTCGCTCCAAAGGATGGATTCGTCTTACCACAGTCGTGTGGAGAAGGGCTGATGGAGATGGTTGATTAAGGGATGAGGGGTTATATTGATCTGTCACTCGATAAGTCACTCCAGCAAAGGGTCGGCGTCGAACCTGAGAAACCACAGGGTTATTCCCATGCCCAATAATTTACGGGCTTTGCGAACGTGATAACAGTTTTAGTTCTGTGATGTTGTTGAGCACTGGTTTGAAGCGTTACTATTTCACTAAGATGCCGCAACTCCATTCAACAGACTTTAGTTAATCACATCTGTGGGATGCGAATTATTACACATGTGCTATTCGGTTTGAAAATGGTTTAAAAATCGACAAGAGCTCTCTTTTTTTCCCTATTTTTGTATTCTAAAATTGTTGTGATGTGATGCTCATCAGGGTATAAGGGGGGGTTGGTGCATCATTGCAATGAGAGGAAGAGCTCTTCATCTAACACAAGACTCTATCGGGGTCTATGCTGTAAAGCCGCACGTGGCCGACGCCTGTATGATGTTCGTCATCTGCAAAGAGTCGTTTGATGCAGATGAAAAGATCGTAATGCGTCCTCTGACAAAAGAAAAATGCAATATCCAGCTGATAACAAAACAGATCGCGTCCCTAGTAGTGTTTCCTAAGAAAAGAAAAAGAAGGTCCCAAAAGGCTCAGGCAAGAGAAATCGCTAATCGCAGACATGCATTTGTGGTTGCTTAGATGGTAAGACCATCCATGTCCACAATGGCAGCGCCGTTGTTGCAGACGGACTCAGCCAGGACGTCGGTCTTGCGGGTGTTGATAGCAGCAGCCTTCTTAGCCATCGAGCGGCGGATGCCGTGGTTGACAGCATCGAGGACGTTGACGACGGTGGTACGGGGCTTGTAGGCGGGCTCAGTGCCCTCCTGGTAGACGCCCGTCTCGACGAGGATGCTGTACCAGTCGTTGTCGGCCTTCTTGTTAACGGCGTTGGTGCCGCGGATATCGCTCTCGGGCGTGTCGCCGACGAAGTAGACCGTCTCAGGGGGCGCGACGAGGCCGTGCTCGGTGTTGCGCCACTGGCCCATCAGGCGCGAGGCGAACTCGAAGGTCGACACCTGCGGCTTGCCAAAGGCGTGGGTGTGAAGCTCGCCGGCGCCGTTGGTCAGGTCCTTGAAGGTGACCTCGAACATGCGGCGGAGAGCACCCATGCCGAGGCGAACGTGCTCGTGGGCGGCGGACCAGACGACGTCGTTGTGGGAGAAGTAGAAGGGAGGCCCGTCGTTGAAGGTCTCGCTGCGGGTGCCGAGACGACCGCCCTTGGACATGGCGAGGTCGAGCATGATCTGGATGTCGCCGGCCCAGTCGCGCGAGTCGGCGAAGACGAAGACGGCGTCGATGACAACGTCGGTGAAGTCTCGCTCACGCGAGTTGGCGTGCTCCTCGGCCGTCAACTTGCGGAAGGGAGTGGTGGCAGCATCGTGCTTGATGATGTCGCCGGGAGTCACAACGTCCTTGAAGCCGTAGCCCTCGGCAACCAGGCGACAGGTCTCGCCCTCGCCGCCGACGACCAGCACGGTGCCGTACTTCTCGGCCATCTCGCGCATGGGCGTGTGGCCGCAGATGAATTGGCCGGGCTTGATGTCGCAGAGGAGCTGCTTGGAGAGGTCGCCGCAGCGCTCCTCCTCGGTCTTTCCACCACCGTTGGTGAGGAAGATGTGAGGCCTGTGGGGAGAAGACGGTGTTAGTGGATCTATGATAAAGTCACGATGCTTCCTTGTTTAGTGGACCGCCCCAGATAAAATCCGGGGTTTTTGGTGGACCAGAAACGCCTGGGGGCAGAAGATGGGGAATGGTGACTTACACTTTGATGCCGAACTCGTTCTCGCCGTTCAGGACCTTCATGGCCTCAATGGCTTCGGGGATGGCGCGGCCACCACGAACAAGCACGCCGTCGATGTCAAAGGCGAAGACGAACTCGTCGGCCACGAGCTGATCAGTGGGAGGAGAAATGGGCGAGGCCAGAGACTGGAGGCTGGAGATGCTGGCGCTGGAGCTGCTGGAGGCGAGCTCGGGGGAGCTGGGGACCGAGGACGCAGAGTCGCTCATGTTGTCCTGGAAGAAGCTGGTGTTGGCCATGTTGGGCGAGGAGGATTTGTGAGGTGATATCGGTGTAAGATGAATGTGGGAGTCCGGCTCCAGGCGCGCGCTCAAGCTAGGCACGCGAAGAGGTGATGATATGAGAATGGCGATGAGGATATCAGGAGGGAAAGACAAAAGTGTTTTTGTCTTTTGGTGAAAGTGGTTTCTGGGTGGTAGGAGTGATGAATGAATAGATGAATGAATAGATGAATGATTAGTTGGATGGATGAGTGAGGATTCTACCGTCAAGAACGGTGGGAGATATGAGTGCCTTTATAGATTTGGGACGCATCTCGATGCTTTCCTACCCCAGCTCCTGAAAGCACATCCACACGTACGTCAACCATGACAAGAGGCGGAGCCCCCCAGACGATGAGGACGAAATTGTGGGTTTGTACGCCGTCATCTTCTGTTCCCTCATCCTATTCCTCCGTCACATAATCCATAACCCACCATGGACAATGAATGCCTGGAATACGGAGAACCCATGAGAAAGTGGGACCCTTCCAACGCTTCTTCCAATCCGAGTCATAGCCCGGAACCGTGGCGAGGGCGAGTTTTCACCACCACCCCCCTTATCCACCAAGGTAGTTCCACAGCGGATTCTGTTGGTTTTGGCCCTTACTCGTGTTGGGTTGTACTGCGACTGCGTTTCAGGCCCGTTGGCGGGTAACTTATGAGGTAAGGGATCGATAAGTCGGGACGAGGTCGTTGGATGGGTTGCTTGATAGGAGATGACGAAGGAGGGAGTGGTGAAATTTCTTTTTTTTTTTTTTTTTTGGTTGGCGCGGACCGGGGACTGGTACCTCGCCCGGGTGGCCGTCTCGGGTACTCGAGACTTGCCACATGTGCACAACCTTCACTGAAACTCCGCTAGGAACGGGTATCCGGTACTATGCGCCGTGGTGCAACCTCCGTCAAACACGGGTGACGGCGGCACGGGCGGTCAATTATTTCGACAGACGCCGCCGCCGCACCAGCAGCAAGGAGGTTCAACATCCATGCCTCTCTCACTCTATCCATCCATCCATCCATCCATCCATCCATCCATGGACCCCTTCGCCTTCTCCCTTCAGCCCCCCCATCCCCCCTGGCATTGGCATTGGCGCCCAGCCCTTCCGTCCTGCCTAGTGCGCGTAGTGAGAATTCCTCTGTGACGTCGATACTTACAAGACGGACAACGCCCGGTGCCAAGTGGGGGACCCCATGTACCTTATGTACATCACTTCTCGGACAAGTTCGTTTGGGCAGGCAAAGCAAGCAAGCAAGCTGCAAGCAGGCCGCAGCCCGCTTGCTCGCCGTGCAATTGCAACAGCAGTGCAACAGCGATGCAACAGTTCGTCACAAAAAAACTACACTACGTAGTCCCTTGTCTCGGTCCGCAGGGGCTCTCGCCATGTGCTGCATAGCGGGTGTGGACCCTGAGGCTCAGCGCATGGTGCGGCACCAATCACGCCGTCGCGCTGGGCCATCCTCGCCCGTCTGGACGCCCTGAAGGGCTTACAGGACGGTGACCGTGAGCGGGACACAGCACAAGCCAGGTCAAGCCAACGAACGCAACCGTCAAGGATCGTACAGGAAAGGCTCCACCACACCGTGCAACCAACAGAGATACAGTCGTGCCTCCAAGATACGGTCAACCCGCGGTGGCTGCCGTCCCAGTCGGGCTGGAGACGGTGGACCCGCAGGAGGGGGAAAAAGGGCCCTGAGAGAACAGGAAACACGGCGGCACCCACTCTGACGTCAAGGCCGCCCCGCAATCCATGTCCCCGCCCGCCGGTCCGAAAGCCCTACACCTATCAGCCGCGCCGACCGGCCCCGCCTACGGGCACCTGGGGCCTTTATGCGCCCGGGAACATTCGGGGCGCCGCGGTGTACCTTTGCACTTTGTGCGCGCTATCAGCGACTGATTGCGAGCATGCACAGCAGCGCTGACGGTTCCGAAGGTACAGAGTACGGTGGCGCCAGGTACGGTGGCCAGGTTCCGAACGCACACAAAGTCCAGGCGGTAGGTACGGTAGGTCGTACCGTCCCGCCTGTGAGTGGGGGTTTGTTTACGTGAGAAGCGTTGCGTGCCGTGCCTTTGCTGTACACACACATGCTGTAGATATTGAATGATGACGTTGGATAGATTCCGGGATGCATTTGTTTGGTCCCTGATACCCTTTTCTGCACCGCACGCCTGAATCGGAAGGGATTCGACGTGCCACCTCGGTGCAAACTGGAACCTACTTCTAATCCCGCAAAGCGAGGAGAGGGCAAACAAGGCAGTTTTCCCTGTCCATCAGAGGGCTGTTATCTCAGCTCGATGCCAAGTCAGCCCAGCCAG
The DNA here is from genome assembly GCA_030864175.1 of Neonectria faginata. Taxonomy (NCBI): domain Eukaryota; kingdom Fungi; phylum Ascomycota; class Sordariomycetes; order Hypocreales; family Nectriaceae; genus Neonectria; species Neonectria faginata. The sequence continues at coordinate 2,075,355 of JAULBG010000006.1, read as the reverse complement.
CTTCGCCCTCTTTTGACAGGTTTCTCGAAACATGTGCGTGCTCGCTTACTCACGGAGCCCAATGACTCGTCCCATTGGCTCCCGTGGCGGAAACTTCCCTGATGGCGCCGTTCCTCTCCTCCTCACCCCCTGCGTGCGCCGTCTCTATTTTCGATGGACATGACATCCTAGGAACGAACAAAGCCAAGTGCCAGATATCCCTGTCTGGCGGGGGGAGCGGCGGCATTAACCTTCGTTACGGTGTGGTGCCGCGAGCGACGCCGTGCCGTATATGTGATGCATGGCACGTCCCCCAGTCCAGACCGTCGAGGCGTCAAGCGAAGGATTCAGCGAACAGTTACTATTACTTCACTGCCTGCACAGGCTCCAAGCGCGGATGTCATGTTGAATTTTGAAAAATAGATATTCTTGTGATTCAAGAGTCTAGACCACCTCAGACCCGGGGCCTCTATATGTATCTTTGATGTATTCGTACAGTCTACGTTTTGGCAATAGTCTAGCGGGCTCCCTGAGCGAATATGTGTACTTCACCGTCGTCATCCATCCTCGTCCTGTATCCTTGTCTCCTCCGACATCGAAAAACAGAGCTACCTCGCCCCAAGTCCACTCACACTGAATGGAAGAGGTACCTCGGAAAGCGTGAGTAAGAGGCAAGTGTACTTTGCTCTAGCAGACGTGTGCTTGCTCCTCGGACAAACTCCCCTCTTCCCGCCCCTCCAACAACGGCCTCCGGGAGTCATGAATCAGATCAGACTTGCTTTGGCTTCCTCAAGATAGAGGAAAAGATTGACGGGGAAAGAAAGTGACGACGAGATCGTCGCTGTCTGGCCCTGACCTGGAAATCCCGGCAGTTGCACGTTCTGATCTCCCTTCCGAGGTTTTTTTGTTTTGTGTGGTTGTTTCGGTGTTTTCCCGTTGCGGATGCAACCAACCCCCTGAGTAAGATGCCATCCCTCCATTAGATTCAGGGAGGCGATCGACCATTCTTTGACATGTGGCCATGAGACAAATCCCCCGAAAACCCATCTCTTGGTTCCGCGGTTCCGTGGTTCCATGGTAGCGATAGATGGTGGCTGCCAGGCGGTCAAGCCCAACCCTGCTCTGTCTCTTGGGTCCATCCATCAACACCTCGAGGCCTCTCTCCCACGAGGCCTCATTACAATCCCCACCCCTCTCTCACATCTCACTGAAGATTGACAAACAGGCCGCCATCCACCAGCAGCTGCGCGCCCGTCACGTATCCGCTCAGCTCCTCGCAGGCCAGGAATACGGCCGGCCCTGCCATGTCGGCCGGGTCGCCCGTCCGCCCCAGCGGGATGCGGCCCTCCATGTACGCACGCTTCGCATCGTCGGCCAGGTCGGCGTCGTTGAGCTGGGTGCGGATGGTGCCCGGCAGCAGCGCATTGCACCGGATCTTGTGCTCGCCCAGCGCCACGGCGGTGCTCTGCATCAGGCTCAGCACGCCCGCCTTGGTCGGCGTGTAGTGCGTCTGCTGCGCGCCGCCCACCAGCGCCGAGATGGACGACACCCCGATGATGCTGCCGCCCTTGGGCGTTTGGTGGAGGGCCATCTGCCGCGCCGCCGCCTGCACCACGTAGAAGGCGCCGTCGAGGTTGGTGCGCACCGTGGTCTGCAGCAGGTCCGGCGACAGCGTCAGGAAGTCGGCGAAGGTGCACACGCCGGCGTTGGACACGCACACGTCCAGCCGCTTGGAGGTCGAGTGCTCGACGGCGTGGGCCACCAGCTTGGCCGCCGTGTCCGGGTCGCGGACGTCGCCCTCCTGGTGCTCCAGCCGCCCGGCCGTCGGCTCCGCCTTGCGCAGCGCCGCGGCCTCGGCGAAGAGCGAGTCCATGTGCTTCCGGTCGCGCTCGAGGCCGAGGTGGTTGACGACGACGTCGGCGCCCTGCCGCAGGAACTCGAGGCAGATGGCGCGACCGATGCCGGTGGTGCCGCCGGTGATGATGGCGCTCTTGTTGGCGAGGAGACCTGTTAGGCGAGCCATGATGAAGCTGGCTGTGTGTGTGTGTGTGTGTGTGTGTGTGTGTCTGTAAGTGTGATTGTTATGTTTCCTTCCTCGATCTCTCAGCTATCCCGTGCTGTACGGCGTGAAGGTTTTTAATCCAGAGCGGCCGAGTCGTGGAGAGGGGTTCGGTCGTGGTCTAAGATACAGCGAACGGCTATGTCGGTAGATTGAAGGTCCGAAAAGCGGCGGGAAAGCGATAGATCGGGATATGTGGGTTGTCGCCGGATAGAGAGTGGAGAGGAGAGGGCGAAGGTGAGTGGCGGTTCACGATGTAGGGAAAGTTGGAGTTGGAGTTGTAGTTGAAGCTGTAGTCGTAGTTGTAGAGAGAGCCTCTCTTCCCGGGACAGAGACAGCCAAGACTACGATGCCTACGGTTAAGTACCCCGAGTCAGCTCCCAAGCTACTACACAACTACACAGAACAGAGGCGGGGGAATGACTCTCACCAACGGAATAGCGGCAATCCGAGAAAAACCCAAAAAAGGTAATCACACGCCCACTCACGAGAATTCGCCATGTGCCATGTGCCATGTGCCAGCTCGGGCCCCGCGTCGAAGCCTCGCGGGGCATCCCTCTGGCGCCCATCTCGGGGTGCTTTGTCGCGAGATGCCGGCGCGCCCGGGGGGGGGGGGGGGGCAGGAAAAATGGCCGAAAATGCCACTAAAGAAAGGGCATCCGTCTCGGTTTTTGCTTCCCGTCCGAACAGGTGCTAGATCTAATCAAGCTGGGCGGGTTCTTGGCAACCCGGGTAAAACCTGAACGTTCCAAAACAGCCGGGAGGCAGATTCGGAGCTGCCAGATTCCCAGGACCCCGGGAATTGGGTCGCGACATGCACCAGGTGGACGTTGCGTCCCCATGTTCCATGCGTTGCAGCCAGGTATCGTGAAGCCTGCCTGTCTGGGTGAGGGGCGTCTTCTAAAAGAAACGCTGGGGGTGGCGTGACGGTCACCGTTTGCAGGCTGTCCGTCTCCTCCACACCAAATCCTCTCAGGCCACAAAAAGTCACGATGTTCCGACCGTCGCGTCTATCCCCACAGTGACACCGCGAGCATGGGGCAAGGGTTCGTGCACCCACGAAGCCGCCCGCGTGGGTGGCCCACGATCGTGGGTCCCAGCGACGACAGAATACATAACGCAGTGAATTATGGGGAGCATGTTAATACTGTTTACCCAGAGGCGTTCGTTGTTCTTTATTGTTTTCTTTTACAAAGCATCGTCAATCTCCTCACATCCTCAGTCCCGGCCGCGATAGAATTATTTATACTTGTTCTCTTTGTTGCGGTCCGTCTACGTGAGGTCATACATATATAATGTGAACGGTAGACTAAAAACAACCCAAATGGGACACACCCAAGATACATCCATGCGAAAAGATGCAACGAGATCCGATCAGGGAAGTGCGTTGTCCACTAATCCGTGGACGGGCCGTGCCAATGACCTTGACCCTGACATCCAACCCCAATCATGCCGTTATAATGCAGTACTTAAAAATCATCGTGTCTTTGTCTCATCTGTTGCCCGTAGATGGAATCTACGCAGGCAAGTCAAGCCTAGCTTTGAGGCACCAGCTGTGTAACTGGAGCTCCTCAAGCGGTGGTTTCTGAGGTGGTGAGGCTCTCGACCTTGGCCGCCAGCTGCTCAACCACTCCGTTGGATTTGGCAGGCTCCTCGACGGCCTCGTTGGTGGCCTCCTCGCTCTCATTGGGAGGGCTCGGGGGCGCCAGCGTCGGTACCGCGGGGATCTTGAACAGATAGTCGCTGGAAATCAGCTTGGAACGGGCAGCCGGGTTGATGGTCAGGCCGAAGCCGGGCTTGTCGAGGTCGGCCGTCGTCAGGTAACCCTTGACGGGGATGGGCTCGTCGATAAACAGGTCGCCAAACACGGGCAGCACGCTCTTGCCGTCGGGCGAGTTTGCGAGGTACTCTTGGAAGGGCGTGTTGGGCTGCGAGATGACAAAGTGGTAGCTGTAAGGGCCGCTGGCGTGAGGCACCACGGGGATGTCGTAGGCGGCGGCCATGGCCGATACCCTCAGCAGCTCCGTCAGCCCGCCGAGCCACATAACGTCGGGCTGGATGATGTCGAGGTTGCGGCCCTCAATAAGCTTGCGGAAGCCGTAGCGCGAGTACTCGTGCTCGCCTGTGGTGAACTTGACCGTGGGGTGGGCGCGCTTGATCTGCTCGAAGCCGTCGGTGTCATCGGGGGACAAGCACTCCTCCCACCAGTTGATGTTGAGGTCGAGCGTGGCCTTGACGATCTCGATGGTGTAGGGCACGTTGAGGCTCATGTAGCAGTCGACCATCAGAGGGAAGTCGGGCCCAACAGCCTCGCGGTGCTTGCGCAGGAACTCGACGTTCTTGCGGAGGCCCTCCTGGCCGTCGTCCGGGCAGAAGGGCAGCGGCACCTTGCCTCCCCAGAAGCCCATCTCCTTGGCGGCTGTGGGCTCGGGGCCGGTGCAGTAGAAGTCGAGGCGCTCCTTGGTGGCGCCGCCGATGAGGCGGTAGACGGGCTCGTTGCGGACCTTGCCCAGGAGATCCCAGAGGGCCAAGTCGATGACGGAGATGACGGCCGTGGCAAGGCCCTTGCGGCCGTAGAACATGGAGGCCCGGTACATCTGCTCGAAGAGCAGGTTGGTGTTGCGGGGGTCGGCTCCCAAAAGGAATCGCTCGAAGTGCTGGTGGACGAGCCAGCAGGCGGGAGGACCTGGGAATGGCACTGTCAGTTCATGGTCTGTATGTGCCCCCACGCGGGGGACTGGGGGGTCGTTGGTGGTGGTATCGTGCCAATCCCGTGAGGGGATTGTCGTGAGAGGTCATATAGAAGCATCATGAGGGGGGCGTCATGGCGGAGATTGTCATGATGGGGATTGCAATGACGGAGATTCGTCTGCAGGGCTGGTGCTCACCTCCAAATCCAGTAGCAAAGCCAACAGTGCCGTCGGTGGCCTCAATCTCTACCAGGAATGATCCGAGGACGTTGATGCCCCAGCTGGTTCGGGATTTCTTGAATTGATCCCATTTTGAGCAGGGCGTCGAGATGTCGCTGTCAATGAGCCTGTCGGATCCGAGTAAGCATTGAACCACGACACGGCGCGTGGTTGAGAATTGGAGACGTACCAGTGGCCGCCCTTGACATTGTGGTAATCACCTCCTAGACTGGAGTCAGCAGTCGCATTCTCTTTCTCCTGGACGAATTCCTACGTCGTGGAGAATTCAAGACCAGAAAGTGAAGCGAACGTACCTGATCCAACGCCGCCAATGACGAAGGACCTAATGGCCTTGATCTTCGGGAAGTCTTTGACAGCAGCCATTGTGAGGGTCTATCTATCCTGTTGTTTGGGGAATTGGAGCAGACGACAAAGTGAGGTTGGGAGACGAAGAGTCGAGGGATCGAGAGGGGATTGTGGGAGATGAGGGGGGGATTGGCTTGGTTTACAAGAGGAGCCAGGATCGCAAAATAAAGGACAAGATGAAGGAATCCACGACGACCGCACTGACAGGTATTAAACTCCTCGTGATCATGGCCCAGTGCCTATGAGAGGCGTCCCAATGGGCGACTGTGGGGGTAGACCTGGGCCGGCATTGCCGTCTAGAACCTCATCGGGGGCAGATACCCCGAAGCTACTGACATTGGATGGAACATATTCAACCGGACCGGTCTCCACCTGGATCGGCGAAGGGCGAAAGGGTCCCGGTTTGGAGGATCCGGGGTCCTTCTGAAGCGGAGTAAGAATCACACGGTAGTCGGGGGTGGCGTTGTTACTGCCGGTGTCTGGGTCGTTCCCAGAAAAGAACGAAATCCGAAAACAATTGGTTGATGATGATGTTGTTGTGGTTGTTTGGAATTGATGGACGGGACCGGGCATCTAAGCGAAGTTTGCTGAGCCTCCTTCGCATGTGTAAGATGTGGACCGTGGGGGCAGTTTTCGGTGGTTGTCCGCCGAGTCGGGATACAAGAGATGTACGAATAGCCAAGGCGCTGCTAACGAGGGGAAGCGGGTGGACGGATGGGTGGGTGAGCAGAGTGGACGTCTGAACGAGGATCTTTGGTGGGAGATTGATGGTGGGAGCCGGAATTGCGGGGTGGGATGAATTGGGGGAGCATGATGGGGGAGAGACTGGGGGTTGTGATCATGAGGATCCCTACAAACCGCCGGTATAAGAAGGGAAGCGAGTCCAGGTTGTTCTGTTGCACGGGGGAGGCCAAACGACGAGAGTAAGATGTGGTGGCAGCACGATATCGATCAACGGGAGCCAAGTCGAAACCTCGTTGACCGTCGTGGTCGTCGCCCTCGCCATCGTCGCCCACCCACCTCCCGCAGAAGGCTTGCTTTGGCGACACGGTTGAGCCATTACCCGCCACAGTTAAGCCGCCGAATGGCGGTGGAGATGCTCCAGTGCGTGCCACTTCAGGTGGAACCTTGCTACAGGTCCAGAGCAGCAGCGTGTGTGAGTCCCGAATGTGACGGAGGCGTGATGCATCGTTTCTGCGGCTCGCTCCACAACGGCGGCGGACATGCGCCTTTGCTGCCCTCCCAGCCAGCACCTGTTTTCCCGGTATCGGAGCCGAATAAGAGGAGTAGCATCACGGACAGAAAGGGGCAGCAGACCCCAGAGGACGAAACAAAGGAGAGCAAACAAACCCAAACCCAAACCCAAACCCCCCCAGAAAAAGCCAGCTGTGGTCGAGTATCAGCCCACACATAAGGCGGCTCTCGTCCGCCGAAAGCCAGAATCAGCCCCGTCCAATCACAGCGTCCGCAGCCTTCCCCGCTCTCCGCCTCCCGCTCCGATGCGAGAGGGCAGGCTCCCCGGAAGACAAAAAGGTTAGGTACCCCGACTTGGCCGAGTCCAAGGGCAAGGGGCCAGCCAGGGGGATATGATGGTGGTTGCGTGCGTGACCGCTTTCGCAAATGTTATTTTTTTTCTCGTCTCCTGTCTTCTCTTCTTGCGCAAGATGAAAGAAGAAAAAATGGCCGCCAGCACACCGCGCTTCTTCAGCCTACACGCGGCGAACTTCCGTAAGGCGGATCCCCCAGTTACAGTAAATTGATGGCATTTATTAGTGGCCCATGCCGTGTGCCCTTGGTCCGGCCTGGAGCAGCCCACCCACCCACCTCCCGCTCACCTCGGCCGAAGCCCCCCCTCCAGGCCCAAACGTAGGAATCCAGCCAATGGCGCGTCGTTGTGCGTGCTTGGCCCGTCTGTCCGAGGTACCGGGGAGTGGCATGGCAAGCTTGACTGACCTCCTCAGCTTCTCATCAGTGCGTGCCCGCGAGAGACGGCCAGAAAAGAAAAGAAGGGGACCAGCAAAAACAGTGACTTGTAATAACGGCAAAGTGCGTCGACCGGTACTTCTCACGGCCGTACCACAGCTTCGTCATGGTATCGTACTGTGCATACGGCCCTTTTCCTCTCTCTCTCTCCCTCTCTCCCCATCGCTCCCTCTCTTCCCTACCGGCCTTAGTTACCCATTCTTCCACCTCCCGCTCCTTAAAGCTCCCAGCTCGGGCTCGGGATTCCTTTCTCCTCCCTCCCGCGTCCCTTTGCCCCGGATCAGCGAGCTCGCTTCCCTGGCGTTTCCCTGCATCGCCGCCGCCGCGTCTGCCACTCCTCGCTCCCTCTCCTCCCATCGCCGCAAACGGTCCAACCTCGCATCTCTGCAACCTCGTCCCGCCTTCGCTATCTCGCTACTTCATCTCGCCGAAGACGACGAAGGAACCAAAAGAGAGGAAAATAACAGGCCACAACACTAAGGCGCTGGAGCGAGGGCCTGCAGCGCCCCCGTCTCCCCCGTCCCCTCGTCCGGCACGTTGCCTTCGCTCGCCATGATCAACGGGGCCGGCAAGCCTTCGGGCCCTCCTTCGGGAGAGAGTCGCCCGTCCGGCCCCGACCTCGACAGCGACGAGGCAAACACCTTTCTCAGCGATGAGGACGAGCATGGTGACGATATCCTGTGTCGCAACGGGAAGCGCAAGCGGCCAGTCTCGGTGTCGTAAGTGTTTTTCTTTTTTTTTTCTTCTTCTTCTTTGTCTTCTTCCTCCTTTGATGCTCTAAGCCATCTACAGGCTGCAGTCTACAGTCTACCATCTACGCTGTAGATGGTGCAGCTGCGGCCGCCTACGACCTATTCTTGGCCCTCCTCCAGCTCCAACTCGTGCTCCTTCTGGCCATCCTGCTCCAAGCCCCTACTCCTTGTTCCATTACCCAGCTCCTCCCCTTGTCGCATCCTGGCGCGTCATCCTCGTATCTCGTTTCATCGCCGTCGCCTTCATCGTCGTCGTCGTCGGCATCGCTGTCTTAAAGCCCCTGCACACTGTCTCACTGTCGTGCTCTCCACCAACGTACCCACCATGTCACCCTCCGAGGCTTCATCATGTCCCCCGTCACCACATTCGCTCTCAGAAGCAGCAGAGCCGGAATTCGAGCCTGAACCTGAGGCCAAACTCGAACTCGAGAACAGCTCCAAGCCCGAATCGTCTCGCCAACTTTCCCTCCCCATCATACACAACATCTCCACCTCCGCCTCTCAGTCCCAGGCTAACAGCGCCACTCCCAGATGTGAGCTTTGCAAGCAAAGAAAGGTACGCCACATAGCACCCAGCACCTTCAACATCTCACCCCTACATCCTTGCTAATCTAACCGTTACACAGGTCAAATGCGATCGTGGTCAACCGGCATGCGGTTGGTGTACCCGTAACGGCGCTATATGCGAATACAGGGAGCGAAAGAAACCTGGCCTTCGAGCTGGCTACGGCCGCGAGCTGGAGCAGCGCCTAGACAAGCTCGAGGAGATCTTGCGATCCCACTCCGAGATCCTCCAGGTCTCACTCACCACCAACTCACACCCCGGTCTCGCTGTCAGCATCCGCAATAGCAATCCGAGCCTCCCCAGCGACCAAGGCAGCACCCCGCGAGACGCCCCGACGAGCCTATTCCGCGCTTCAGAGCCCATCCGTACCCCCCAAGCCGACACAGCTCTCTTCCTCCATAAATCCGCTGGCGCAAACTTCCCTGGTGGCTCCCAGAACATCGAGTTTGGCGTTCCTCATACACCCAGCATCAACGATGGCTACCACAACCAGGGGCCACTGTCTGCCATGTCCGCGCCTCCTCATATGGCGCCTATGCAACCCAGCGCCGCCGCTCAGGACTACTACGGCTCAAGTCACTCTCCCACAGCTCCCATGTCATCGGCACCGGGAACCACAACCCCTGATCGAGAAATGCCTCCTTATGACCTGCTCTACGCTCTCGTAGACCTCTATTTCAAGCACATCAACACATGGTGTCCTATCCTCCACCGAAAAACTACTCTCGACTCTCTCTTTGGGCCCTCTACCCTCGATGAGACTGATCGGGTCCTGCTCCACGCCATTGTCGCTACCACAATGCGCTATTCCACTGACCCGAGGCTCACTGAGGAGCGGAGAGATCACTACCACAAGGTCTCCAAGGAGCGCGTGCTGCTCTATGGGATGGGAAACTCGTCCGTAAAGTCCTTGCAGGCTCTCGTCATCCTTGCCCTGGATCTGGTTGGTAGCAGCAATGGCCCGCCGGGCTGGAATATCATGGCTCTCATCACTCGATCTGTTGTACAGCTGGGGCTGGCTGTCGAGACTACGTCCTCCACCGTCTCCCCCCATTACATGTCCATATATACCCTCCGAGCCATCACCCTGTCCGAACCCAAGGATTTCATCGAAGAAGAGGCTCGACGACGGCTCTTTTGGATGATTTACTTGCTCGACAGATATGCCACAATTGCCACGGCATTTGAATTTGCGCTTGACGACAAGGAGATCGACCGTATTCTGCCGTGTCGCGATGACCTGTGGATCAAGAACCAAAAGGTCGACACCCGGTGGTTCAGAACCGAAGGTCATCACGACGAGTCTCCAGAACATGAGCCGGACCGTCCCGAGAATCTGGGCGCATTTGCTCACTACATTGAGATCCTGGGCATACTCTCCAAGGTTCACAAGTTTCTCAAACAGCCTGTCGACATCAGTGCCCTGAGCGACGTGGAGCAGTGGCAAATGCGATACAAGGAGCTCGATAACATGCTCACGTCCTGGAAGTTTGGTCTGCCTGGTGAGTTTGGCAACATGGCCAAACTCTTCCAACCCGGGAGCAAGAACATCAACTGCGCCTGGGTCATGCTCCATGCCACCTATCACACCGCTGTCATTCGCCTCCACTCGTCGGCGGCATACCCAACGACGCGGTCGCCTATATTTACTCCATCTTACAGTGCATCTCAGAGGTGTCACAGCGCGGTTGAGAACGTTGCTGCCCTCGGCGAGTTTGTGGTCAACAATGGCATGCTGGAGAAGCTTGGTCCGCCATTCGCCTTTACCCTCTGGGTGTCTGCACGACTACTCCTCGTTCACGGCTCAACTGTTGAGCACAAACTATCCCCGCAGATCTCGTTCTTCGTCGAATCTCTCCGGGAGATGGGTCGTTTCTGGCCTGTGGCTGCCAGATATTCTCAGCTGCTTCAGAGGGTACTTGATGAGCACCGCGACAGTGAGCGCCAGGGCGATGGCGTGACTCCAAGTTCTATCAAGATATTGTCAGATATGCGACGCACGGCATTCGACCTGGACTTCCTCATCTCTCGACAGCCGAGACATGGAGGGTCTGCCCTCAGCAGGCTGCCTAGTGTCACGCCTGCCAGGACACCAGCGCCGAACGAACTGGAGTATCTTGACGTGTTCGACTTCTTCAACGTCCCCCGTCTCCCGGTGGGTGGCGAGAACATTTCTGGGGCCAACCACGCCCAAGCGCCGCCGGGCAGCGATATGGAAATGACGAACGGCAGCAGCACGGAGTTGGCTGTGCCCAACGAGTTCAACATCACCAATTTCATGGTCGATGCCAACAGCGACTGGCTTTTCAAACAAGAAGGGGGTTCAAAATTCATGGCTGCGAATTAGGGGCCGTTGTAGAGGCTACAGGGAGCCCTATCTCCCGTTCATGAAGATGCATGGCTGGTTGGCGGTTCGGGGTATTATTGGGGTGCGGATGGGATACTTCTCTTAGGATACCCCAAACATTTGCTCGGCTAATCGTTGGTTGGCTTTTGGCGTTTTGGGGACACAAAAATGCCCGGGTTTTTCCCAAGGGAGGGATACTGTATAATAGCGTACACGCTGTAGGACATGTGTTTTGACGACGATGACGTACTTTACCAGCCGGAGATGACGGTGGTTGGATAATTGAGGCTCTGGCCCAGGAGATGAAGGTACTGAACTACCACTTCATCATAATACTATTTCCAGAGAGTCCACGCTTTTTTAACTGTAGTAGAAAGTGCAATGTGAGGCTAAGTATTGACAGTCAGAGCTAAGCTGCCACTCCCTCCCTGTCCATGTAACCCTTCTGGGAAGTGTTCAATGTCAATATCACAGTAAATGATATACAGCAGAAAACACAGCAAGGTGTCATCCTTAATGATGGGTAGAACCAAAGTTGGCTCCTATCCATGTACACCTTGAAGCTACCTGCATACTATTCCCACGTTTTATGCGACTGTCGCAGTCTTATAGCTCATCCATCCACTATTGTGCGTCTGTCTTGGTGGTGTATGTCTTAGACGAGCCGCAGTACTCGGCCCACCCGTCGAGGATCATCTTTTTAATGACCTTGCTGAACTTGTCGGAACCCTTGGCCTTGCCAGTGTCGGAGCAGATGACGGCCTTCTCCTTGTCGGAGACCTCGGGCGCCTTGTCCGGGTACTCGATGTTGAAGACGGGCTTGCTGGCGGCGATGAAGGCGGCAAAGGTCTCGCACTCGCCGTACTGGATGCACTGCTCGTTGACGGAGAAGTGCACGTGGTCCAGCACGTCGCCGATGATGTCGCCGGCGTTCTTGAGGCCCGTCGACATGTTGTACTGGGCGGCCTCGGAGGAGAGGAACTTGATGTAGGAGATGGCGTCGGCCTCGGTGAGGCCCAGGCCGTTTTTGTTTTGCTGCGCGAGGGTCAGGTCAGTAAGAGAGGAACGAGACCATCTCATCTTTGTGCACTGGGAGACTCACGTAGCCGTCCACGTTGTCGGGATCGATGGCGCTGCAGCCCTTCTCCGAGGCGAGCTTGATGCGCGTCTTCATGATGCTGCGCACCTGGGGACTCGACACGTTCAGCCATTTCTCGCCCTCCCAGCCGTTGAGGTCCTTGCCCAGGTCGGCCTTGGCGAAGTCGTCGGCGTCGTCGCGCCAGTCCTCCCACGACCCGGCGCTGAAGTAGCAGATGACGCGCTTGCCGGCGTCGCGCAGGGCGTCGAAGACGGACTTGTCGTTGTCGTACAGGTCCAGGTCCCAGATGTCCGTGTCGGGCGCGAGGTCGTCGGTGCTGTCGTCGGTGAACGCGATGGGGTACTTGAGGATGATCTGCCACGAGGCGCCGACTGCGGGCTGCCAGACGGTAGAGTTGGTGGTGGAGTTGTTGTTGTTGCTGTCGTCAGAGGACGAGTCGTTCCCGTTGTTACTGTTGTCGCTATCGCCATCGCTGTCGTTGTTGTCGCCGTCGCCGTCCTTGCCGCGTGTCAACCCGACGCCGAGACCGACCGTGAGAGCGATGACTACGACAAGCGCAACGCCGACCACCGTGATCTTCTTCCACAGCGGCCACGCAGCCTTAGACTTGCCGGCAACAGCCGGTTTCGCCTCTGTCATGACGGCCGTCGTGCTACCAGCGTCCGTCGTCGACATGGATCCCCGTTCGCTAAAAGTCCCCTGTTTGGGGGAATGTGATGCGACGTGATGTGAGGGTGGGTGCAGCAAGAAACAACACAAAGGAAACCCCGTTGCGGATGCCAAGGAAAGCAAAGAAACAAGCATGTATAGAAAAACAAAAAAGACTTCCCTGTCCTCTCCCCTTATGGCAGTGTCATTATGTCCACCCAGACATTTTGCCTTACGAGATGTGAATCCTTCAACCTCAGCCCCCGATGAATTAGGCTTAGGAACTCGTGCTCGGAACGCGGCGCAGCCCAGAACCAACAGGCCTCAACTGAATCACGTGGGGTGAACTGCACAATCGGAGAGTTTTAGACAGTGGTTGATTACATGGTAAAAAGAAAAGCTCTCGAAGCGCGAGTCTAGAACAGCCGGAAAGTCTTGGCCGGCGTGTTCGGGAGCTTCCGACCAGCGATCGGGGATGTTAATAACTTGGAGCGATCGCTCCAATTTAAGAAATAAAGTCGACGTAAGTTACAGGGTATTTTGCAGATCCCGAAAGATCCGACATCGTTCCCTGGTCGTGAATCCTCAAACTCCAACACAGGCGGTGCAATCAGCCTACCCTACACCCGAATCAAAAATCTCCGTCCTTCACGGGCCGTCAACCCGCGGGAGTTACTTAAACCAACCCCGCTTGGCCGGCAAAGGAGTGCAAGTGAACGCATATCCGGGGTGACGGTTGATTGTAGCCGTGTTTAATTGCGGGTGACCAATGATACCATTCATGGTATGACTCTGATAAGACGGTGTCTGACTGAATTGATCCGGCACTAAGATTCCAGGCCTGTGACTATGTACATTTGCAGATGATCATCGTCTCAATGAGATCTATAACATCATTTCCTCAGTAACCAAGTCACCCAACAAGGATTTATCAACATATCGCCTCCGTCAATCATGACACGGAAAATCCAACACCTGACAGTCCCCTAAACAAGTGGTGTCATGATGGCCAGACCATGAAACCCGAACCCATGGCGTTCCCCTCCGGATCCTCAGCCGAAAAACCCCTCGCCATCACATATGAGTCCCGAAAAGGAAATCCGGAGCTTCAACCGTCCGATGAGGACAGCAACGCAAACCTGCTTCTGAACAGCCTGGCTTCCTATCGCGGGACTATTTAGGATCGTCCAGGCTGGTGCCAGGGTTGGTTGTGTTTCTCATCAACTTCCGCCGAACTACACCGTTATATCATCTCGACATCGCCATTATCCTCACAGCCATGAAGCTCAACTCAGCCCCAACCCTAGCCGTCATGGTCGCCGGCACGGCCCAGGCCTTTAATTTCAAGAAGCCAGTCGCCGAACCCCACAAGGTCGAAGGCTTCGAATGGAAGGACCCGTTCTCTGCGGACTCGCTGTCGTCCTTTGAGCCGGCTTGCGAATCCACGGTCAGCTTCCAAGCCCTCGAGTACACTCTACATGACTTGATGAATCCACCGCCCAATGGCCTGAAGCCCTGGAGCAGCGGCCTCAAAAAGGTCTTTGCTGGTAGGGAGTATCCGGGCAGTTGGGTTGGCATGGACCGCCACCTCCACGACCGCAGCCTGATGTTGATGGACTACGCAACGCTGCCGATCACGGTGCGCGAGTGGATCGAGCAGGAGGAGCGGACAGACGGGAAGGGCAAGGCCCTGTTTGCCGTCTTTGACAAGCCCAAGAAGGAGGAAGACGAGGTGGAATCCGTGGTCAAGTTCCCGACCACTAACAAGATAGACCGGTCGCTAGATGAGCAACGGGTCGCCGTCTTCGCCCCCGGTGCTCTGTATGGCATTCTTCCACTGTGGGCCGCCGAGGCCAGCGAGTGCAAGGGTAAGTCATCGCACGAACGGGCTCATTGCCGTGACGACCTTTCTTTTACTGATGCATCTGCGCTTAGATATCCTCACCGATCTGAGCAAGTACAAGCCAACACCCGAGGACGACGGCGTTGTCGCCTGGGTTCAACACACCATACCCGAAGGGAAGAAGATGAAATTCGACATCAAGGTGAACGCCCTGAAGGCTAAGAAGGTAGAGGGCAACGCGGAGGAGACAGTATCGAGAGATGAGCTTTAGAGGATGAGAGAGAATGCGAAAATAGAAATAGTATGCCATTGTTACAACCACATTTTGTATTTACTAAAACAAAAACCAACGCACCCTTTGCTTTTATTTCCTTTTGGCGGTTTTTGATATTCCTCGTATCATGTAAGCTGGAACCGTTGTAGATCAGGCCTAAAGGATATCGACTCAGTTAACGAGCGTGCACATGTTGCTAGTGTATAACAAAATAAAACGGGCAGACCACCTCTATGCCTTAAAGATCTTATCCAACCCGCGTGGTTTGCCGAGTGTGTCATTGGTGCTGATGATGTCTCTAACTGTGTTCAGGTCGAGGTGTCCTTCAGATGTCCTCGATGTCTACGACCCATTGTCGACCTCACGAAGCGGCCTCTTTCGTGGTATACGCCCCTGACGGGTTGACCCTCCGCTCACGGCGTTGCCACTGGCGCATATACCGTAGCATAAATATCGCAGAAGGCCTCATCGAGAGCGTAGGGTCCAGGATGCATACCATCAAAGTAGGTATGAAGCGAGTGCAGCTCACTGACATGTAGTTAATGTGAATGCTGTAATTGCACTTGAAATGATCAGCCACATGACGCAAACGCTAGAAATGTGTGGATGGGGACTAGAGACGAGACGTGAATGCGTCGACGGCATGAAACAGGCACTTTCTAGTGGGCACGGAAAGAGGTGTGTCTGTCCCAATTACTTGATCGCAAGAGCTGCGCCAGAGCGTCTCCTGTACTCGCTGAGACGGGGTGACTAGGACCCGTAGGCAAATGCATCTCATCCATATATTACCAAGTGGGAATGCTGGTTCCTACTCTGCCATGGTTGAGAATCCCCATGACATCTTGTACACTAAAACCACTGCTGCGAGGTGACCATGGGGGCGATTTGAAGACTCCTGTTCCGGGTATATTCTATTGAATTGATAACTTCCCTCCTACGAGCTCAATGTGGTCATTTTTGTCACTTCTACATGACTTCATCAAGTCGGTATCAAAAAGACTGCCGACGCCAACTCTTTGATATCATTTCTCGCCAACTAGCTTAGGAGATGGGAAGAATAGACCTTCCACTTCATTTAATTAGGTGATTGCTTGCTAGTCTAGTCTGGGACGAGGCAATGTTCTGCATCAGGTCTGCCGTACAGAGTACTTTGACGCAGAATATTTCGAGTACTAGTGAACATCGCGGTGGCAATCTTTAAAATAACTTGTTCTAAGCAAACAAAAAGAATGCAAAAAAAAAAAAAAAGACATACAACAGTGAGGATTCCCCGGTCGTCACCGACCCGAGTACTAATTCACCGCTTCTCAGCTTGACTAAGGGAGAGCGGACGGGACTCCGGACATTCTGGGCATTTTGTCCCGGAGTTTAACCGACAGCCGTCGCATGGCTGCCTCATAGATCAGGCTTTCCAATTTTTCTCCGGTCCCATCTCCACTTTCGGCCTCCGGGGCGTTTTGGTCCCCACCGATACCGGTCCCCGCCTCCGCACCGTTTCCGGGTGGGGACGCGCGCCGGCCGTCGAGGATGCCGACCGTTTTCATGCTCCGTCTTCCCGTCACGGACGGCTTCAGCGCCCACCTCTCCGCCCGCCACCTTAAGCGCTCCCGGGAGGGAGGAAGGGGGAAAGGCACGCCCCCTCCTCTTCAGCACAGTCTTCCCAGGATGTCGTGAAAGGAGGTGTCCTAATTCTAGGATCTGGCCCGGTGGTACTAAAATTAAGATGATCGAGCTGCGCTCCTTTGCTCGCCTTGCCCTCCCGTCTTTCCCTCCTCCTCTCTACACCTTCTGCACCTTCTGTTTTTTTTTTCTTTTTCTCTCGACAATAGCAACAGCCGCCCAAACGTGATCCCCGGTCTCAAGCCATGGCCCAGCCCATGGACTTGCCATCTCAGAAGCCTCGGAAACGGGGTGCACCCCGAATCCGGGCAGACTCCAGCAAGGCAGTCCAGGCGATCTTGGAGAGAAACCGCAGCAAGCCGGCGCCGGAGAAAGGCGCGGGCTTGCACAAGAAGACCCTGGCGCTCCAGACCAGAGTCTGGGCGGAGTGGACTCAGTGAGTTTGTCCCGGCCGACCCAGCTCGGGGCCTTTGGCTAATCAACACTCCCAGGTTTGCCGAAGCGGGCGAGCTCGACAGTGATGAGATGTGGCTGCAGCTGTGTGCCGGCTCGCACGACGCCGTCAAGGTATTCGAGAGTTTCCTCGAAATATATATCCTGAACTCCGAAACATCTGTGCCCTGCTTGGGCCCTGACGAGTATAAGACCAAGAGAGACGTGAACAGTGCGGCGACGCTGCAGGACGTGTGGTCTGCGTTGGTTCGCGTCGCGAATGATGACGTGTTGAAGCGGTTCCGTTACCAACCAAATGCCAACGCGCAGCACTTCACACTACGCTACTCGACCCGTGGCGGCGTCGAGTCTGGTCCTGCTGGACTGGTTGGAAAGGTGAGACTCACCCGGTGCGGTTGCCGTTGATCTCGGGCATTTGATTAACTGAGATTCAAGTTGATTCCCGGGCTAGCTGACAGGCTCGGCCTGACCCAGCGCCAGCAATTCGTGAAAAAGGAGACAACGGAAGAGGATTTGCTGCTCGTCCTCCAAACCGCCTGGGAGAGGGCGTCCGACATCCTCTGCAAACCCTCCCAGCGAGTCTCGTTCTCAGGGAATGTTATCCTCGGCGGTATCGGCGGCTGGCGGTACGAGAGCTTGAGGCGTGTAAAGTACAAGGACATCGAGGTTGGCTGGCTGAGAGATCCTGCCGATCCGACGAAAGTCCGGCCCGTTGCAAGCGTTCATGTTCGACATGTGAAGCGGCACGATGATGAGATTGAAAGGGACCAGAGCGCAAGGTACTTCGTGTCGAATCGCGGTAGCGGTATGCCGTGCTAACCTCTGCAGTTTGACCTTCGGCATCACCCGGGTCCCGGTCAAGTCTATCTGCCTTCTCTCTCACATCGTCGCGATGGCCATCTACAATGGTGCTTTCGCAACAAGGTTCACATCCTGTGAAGAGGTGTTGTACCCTAAGGGCTTGCTCGAGAGCCATATTGACTACGTGCCACTCAAGTGGAAAGATGACATTATGGATCAACCTGTCTTTCCGCTCGACTATAAGCTGTACTGGAGAATACGGCACCGAGTTCTCGAGGTGGCCGGGCTCAGGGAGGGGCTGCGGCCTTACTCTATAAGAGTGGGGGCCGGAGGTCGCCTCAATGGTGAGCATGATCCTTCTGCGGCTTGACATGACTCTGACTGTGACAAGGTGCGCTTGAGCCTGCTCTTCGAAGTTACATCATGGGTAATACGGAAGAGGTCTTTCGGAAGAGCTACAGCCCAGTCGATCAGAGACACAGTCTAATGACGGTGGCCTACAAAGAATTGACTGGAGGCTGCGACGAGGTAATCGCCAAACTGCATCAGTCGTTCACAAAACGGGACTGCTACGCGCCGATCTACATCTCCGATGAGGACTGGAAAGGATTCGAGTCGCAGAACGACATCACCCAATGGCGCAAAGAACTGAACAGCCTTCCCAACCGCAGCAGCAAAGAGGCAAAGAGGATTCAATCGAGGATCCAGTATGTCAAGAAGGTGCTGGAGAAGGAGCTCATAATGCGACGGCGCGACGAATACTTTGAGACTGCCGACCGCCTAAGAAGCGAAGGACAGTCTGCAACCCATCTGCAAGAACGCAGACCAAGGAGACCTGGCCCGAAGCAGAACGAACACAGTAGCAGGATGGCAGAAGACTTATTACCTCTTTTTCTCCCAGAGGACTCAACGAAGAGGTTTGCCGACCAGCTTGTTAGGTACTTGAGGCAGGCTCTAGATCGGGATCCTTCACAAGATGCCAGGGATGCGGAAGTGATGAGGCTAAAGGCAGATTCAACGACACCTAGGTGCTTGATCTATGACAGGAATTTCGCACGGAAAAACAGCCTGACTAGACATATTACCTTGGAGCACAGCAAAGACTTTTAGAAACCTTTCTACTGTCGTGAGTGCGAGTTCTTAGGACAGAAACAGCTGGTCGCAGCCGGCCTTTCTGCCTGGAGCAACCACGTTGAACAGTACCACGGTAGACTCCATGCACCCAGCCCTGCAAAACCAGCTCACTGCTTACTCTGCAGCAAGACCTTTTCAGCTGGAGGGTTTAGCTTGCATCTCAAACGATCTCACGCTCAACTTGGCCACTTTGAAACGAGCTTCCCCTGCCCAGAATGCCGGCAGTCGGGCACCGACGATCTCATCACCAACCTAGACCAGTGGATACTCTACGTCCAGGACGCACACGATGGCGGCGCAGTACCAGGGGCCATCATTGTCAGCGCCACCGACCAGAAGCCTAGGAAGAGAAAGACAGGGGAGCTAGACCAGTATCAGCAGACCAAGACAAAACAGGTATGTGTCGAGGCGATTGTGAAGGACGAGCGGGGAGAACGTAGTTGTGGCATCACAAGCGGTGACTTTCATGGCAGCACAGATTTCTGGGACAGAGATGAGCAGGCAGATTGGGATCGGAAGACTGCAGGCAGCACCTATCATACCAGTGAAGAGTTCTGGGTAACTGGGAGAGACGAAGATTATTGATTTAAAGCATAAAGGTCGAGAGCTCATGTGGTTATCGCTATACCTATTTCTTTAATCCAGATTTGTGTGAATATATTAGATTGGCACCACCTCCACCACTGTTCGGATCCAAGCACCCGACTCTCATGAGATATCTGCAGATAGTAAAGTCCAAGTCGAAAAGAGGAGTGTTCTTTGCGGCAAGCGCTTCCCTCGTGTGCCTGCCAAGACCAAGCCTTACCTCTGAAGCGTTTTTGGCGAACGGGCTGCTCTTGAGCTCTCCTGGCATCCCCTTAATACTTTGCTGTGGCTTCTCAGATACCATTTCTAGCAAGTGCGGTAGCCATCTCCCGTAGCCCATTTGCCAGCAAATCTCCCGGGCCTTTAAGGGCGCCTCCCCCGCATTTTGTCCGATAGCTACGGAAGGCCATAGGGACCGATGTGCCAAAATTATGTTTTATTGTAAACACTCCTCCCGTAAGGCACCATAAGACCCCAATTATTAGCTAAGTATCTATTAATTCAATATTATTATCTATCTAACCACTATAGTATACTATAAACAATGCCTCTTAGCTGCAATTGCTACAGTCAACTGGCTGCAATTGCTGCAGTCAACTGGCTGCAATTGCTACAGCGTGGCTATAACCGCGATAGCGAATGCCCTATGACCGCTGTAGCTAATGCCCTGCGACTGCTATAGCTAATGCCCTATAATTATTGCAGCTAATACCCTACGAATACCCTACTATAGTAATTACTTTATGGATAATATTATAACGTATATGATAAGTGAGTGGGCCAGACAAGTGAGTGGTTTGGCGGCAGAAAGGGACTGAGAATAACACCCCAAATTGATAACAGTCTCTTAAAAAGGTATACAGTAAAGTATCATATAGGCATCTTTATTGGTCAGCTTAAAGCTATACTAAATTGCATATATGTACTATAGTAGTCTTATATTTAGAACCCTCTAGTAAGAAAGCATCTTATAGGAATAATTATTAAGTTAGTAATAGGAAAAGAATGTTAATAAGGCATTAAAATGGCTTACTACTAGCTTAATGATTAGTATATAAGGGATAAAGGGTAGATAGCAATTTATATTATAATTAGAAAAGAAGGATCTTAAATTCTCTCATAAATAAAGGCAAAGAACTCAAGCTTTAAACTTAAAGAGCTCTCTTTCTCTTATATCTCTACAAGAAGGGAAGAATCTCTCTATAAGTAAAAACAAAAATCTCTCTAATCTCTCTTCTAACTGATTATAATGATGATAGTTATTTATAGTTCTTGTTTTCTTGTCCCTTTTCTAACTATCCACTTTATCCCCATTAAATCCCTACTAGCAACTTGCTAGCCTACCTATCTAGGGACCCCCGTCACAGTGGTTAGGTAACTACCTCTAGGGTCTATAGACATCTAGCCGAAGCTCCACCTAGTATAGCCCGAATAGGAAGGCAGTCAAGGAAAGAGATACCCCCAAAATATAGTAGAGATAGCCTAGGGGGAACAATATAAATAATATATACACATTAAGTCATCAAAGTACTACGCAAGCTATCTAACAATTAAGAGTCTTATATGTTATTCTATTATCTAATTGAATATTTAACTACAGATAGATTGCAAGTAAGCACTTACTAAACACTTGCTAAAAATAATGACAACTAATTTAATTATTAGACTAGCTAATAGAGAAGATTAGATCACTTAGTTCTTAATACTGAAGATTAAAGCTATAAATAAGGGCTTATAGGACTATCTTGACCCTATGCAGAAGAATAAGCCTATACTAATGTTAAAGAAATTAGTCCCTCTAAGCATTAAGATATTCTATAAGAAACATTTATTAACTACTTGTGCAATAATTATAGAAACTCTATCGACCTTAACCCAATCTATAGATATAACTATAGCTAAAGGAGAAGATAATAACCCAAGCTTCTATAAGGGAGACAATATTGCAATATAAGCTTAAGATATCATCAAGCTGATAGAGAAGGGTCTCTAAATGTATAATACATTATGGACTAACTACAAGCACCTCAATAAGCACTATAAGAAGTTCAATATGAAAATAAAGACTATTTAAAATTAGATCATTAAGATAGTAGATAAACCCCTCTACTGAACTTACTATAAAGATAGTAAATCTCTAGCTAAATAGGTCTAATTGCTATATAATGAATTCTCTCTAGCAGCTAATAAATGCAAGTAGAACGCTCGCTAAGCTTACTGCAACCTCCTATCCAAATTATATCTTATGAAAATCACTACCTATAAGGCAATAGAAGAATAGCTAACTTGCTAGAGAAATACTATAAATGAGGCAAGCAATATTAACTTATAAGAAGCTATAAAGCCTAACTAGTAGCTTAATAACCTTATAATTGCCCTATATTATACCTTACTAAAGTTATAGATTAATATATATAGTATATTGCAAATTAATTAAATTAGGGTAAGCACCCTTAAAGTTAGACTGATAATAGTAGATATTTACTAAGCAATTAGTAATTACCTAAAACTCCTAAAGAAATATAAAGTTGCTCTAGGGGTATTCTATAGAGTAGCTAATTAAGACAATATTAATACTAACTGCTTGCTAAAGGATTAGCAATTAGCATTTAAAAAGTAAGGTAAGGAGAGCATTAAAAATAATAGAGAACTAAGATGCCTAATATACTTCCTATATTATCCACTAGCACAATATTTCTACGCATTTCCTAAGAAATAGCCATAAGACTTTACATTACATTAAGGTCTTATTAAATGCATTAAGCAATAGATCAATAATAATAAGAATAATCTAATTGACTAGATCAAGAAGATCAAATTAGAAGGGTTAGTATGACTAAAACTGGTTGATTCTTACAATATAAATGCTACCTTAATGGTTAGTAATTATTACATATTGCAGGATAGTATCCTCCTTAACTTAGGGGCAACTTTATATATCTTTTATGATACCTTAAGGATGAAGAACTTACAAGCTGCCCAACTAGGAGACTTTTTCTAGTTAGGGATAGACTAAGTATCTATAGATAGCTATAGAGAAGTAACTATTAGCCTAATGTCTACTAATAGCTTGCCAAGAAAGCTTACTATCTATAATGTTGCCCTATATATATCCCTCACTACTAACCTAGTATTATTTTCCAAGCTGAGAAAGTAAGGCCTATAGTAGGATACTAGACTAAGAAATAACTATCTATAAAAAGCAGATAGAACCTTCCTTAGGGCCATTAATAAACAGGAGGGATAATAAGTTCTTAAATAGAGAAAAGAATAACTAATTAAGTAGAACCCTTAATAAATACTTATTAAGAGATTAGTAGCAATAATAATAGATAAACCCTAGAAGAAATGCAAATATACCTTATAGACTTAATAAAAGCCCTTACTAGGCAATACTTTAGCGGCAGAAAGGGACTGAAAATAATATTCTAAATTGATAGCAGTCCCTTAAGAAGGTATACAATAAAGCGTCATATAGGCATCTCTATTAGTCAGCCTAAAGCTACACTAGATTGTATATATATACTATAGCAGTCTTATATTTAAGACTTTCTAGCAAGAAAGCATCTTATAGGAATGATTATTAGGTTAGTAGTAGGAAAAAAATGTTAATAAGGCATCAAAATGGCCTACTACTAGCTTAATAATTAGTATATAAAGGATAAAGAGTGGATAGCAATTTGAGTTATAATCAAAAAAGAAGGATCTTAAATTCTCTTATAAATAAAGGTAAAGAACTTAAGCTTTAAACTTAAAGAGCTTTCTTTCTTTTATATCTCTATAAGAAGGGAAGAATCTTTTTATAAGTAAAAATAAAAAAAATCTTTTTAATCTTTCCTCTAACTAATTATAATAATAATAGTTATTTATTATTATTATTATCTTCTTATCCCTCTTTTAACTATCTACTTTATCCCTATTAAATCCCTACTAGTAACTTACTAGCCTACCTATCTAAGGACTCCTATTATATACCTCCCCTATAATCTAATAATTGCCCCCAATTAGGCTAGAATTATATATAAAAAATTACCTCTTTATATAGAAATTAAATAAAAAAAAATATATATATAGTAAGAAGTATCTTATAAGAGCTTCTTAAAAACTAAATTTAATAAATAAAGGAAATCTACTTAATAATTTACCTTTTCATTCTAGAATTTATTCCCCTATTAGAAAGTTATAATCTTATTAAGAGAACTACTACTTTCTTTCTTCTTTTAGATAATATTATTCCTCTTAGGTAATTTTTATAATTATAGGCAATATAATAGTATTATAGGCAGAATTAATTAGGTCTACCTACTAGCTTAAAGAGATTAAACCTTTAAGAATGTAGGTTATATAGGTCTTCAATTTGGGCAGATAAAATATTAATTGCTTAGCAATTAAGGATAGATATATTAGGTTAGTATTAATAGTTATTTTCTTTATTTTATTGCCTATTTTGAAATTATAATATATTTCTTATCCTTCTTTAACCTTTTAATTATCTATATAGATAGGGAGAGCATTACTAATAAACTAGCTTATTAGGACTGTTAGGGTTTAAGTTATTTAGGTCTTTATGAGTGTAGGGGTAAGCAATATATTTTATATTAAAATATTACTTCTTGCTAGGCTATTAGATACTTCTCTCATTAAGATATTACTTTTTAAGGTCTATAGGGGCATTTAAGCTTAAGAAGGCATCTTTAGTGAAGTCTATCTAGGCGAGCTGCCTAATAAGGAAATCATAATTAGAGTCTTCCCACTTTAATTAGTAGAGGCTACTAGGGATTATAAAGGTAATAATAGGATTTAAATTAGTAACTAATATAGTAAGTTACTAAAGCTAAGTAAGATAATACTTTTAGACACTTTATAGCTACATTCTTTTAGGAGCCTATTAATAATATTATATTCTATCTTTAAGTAGGCTTTAATAAGATCATTAGGCATTATGAACTTAATCCTACTAGTATCTAATTAATATATAGAAGAACTTTAAATCTCTTATCTAAAGGGTATAGTAGGATACTAAATTAGGCAGTATTAATTAGGAAGCTTAAAGAGTCTAACCTTAGACTAAAAGACTATTAAGAATCTACTATAGTTCATATAGATATCTAATATTTAAAGCTTTTAATTTTCCAATAGGAATTAATATATAGTATCTAAAGATCTCTTAATTATATAATTAGTCTTTTCTCTTCCATATTTAAAGTTCTTAATCCCTAATTCTTCTATAATTATGTGGCTAAAGAAGCTCTTAATCTAGTTAAGATTGAGCGCTTATATTTCTCTTTTATCTCCCTTCTTTGCCTTTTTAGGCTATTTAATCTTTTAGTCCTAAAAATGAAGGGCAAATCTAGCTCCCTTAGGCAACTTATCTAAGACTTCCTAAATGGCAAGATTTTTTATGGTAATACCTCTATCGATTATTTATCCCTTTAATAGACTAATTAACCCTTAGATAGCTAGAGTGATAAGGAAGGTTCTAAGATAATTACATTCTTACTGGCCGTCTTAATGAGAGGTAGGCATTCTAAAGATAAGGAAGTCATAAGGTATGCTATTTTTAGCTATAATTTCTCTTTAGGTAGTAGCAATAGCTATAAATCGCTCTTCCTTCCCTTTCTTTAGAGTGTTAAAAACGCAAAAGTAAGCATCTTTAGTATCCTAGATGTAAGTAACCTAATGGGTCTAATTGGCAAATAGATAATCCTAATGAGGAATCTACAGTTAAACTAAACCTCTTATAACAGTTAGAATCCTAAGGTGGGTTAGTTCTTCAAGATAGAGGCTATCTCCTAGATGAGCTTAGTTAAGTATTTAGATCGTCCCTATTGGTTGCTTTAGATGTTAGAAGTATTAAGAGTGAAGCTACTAGGGGCGATAGCAATTAGGTCTCTCAGATTGTAGGTTATTAGACAAAAGAATATAAGGAGGCTAAAATTAGTTAATATTTAGTTATTCTAAAGATTGCTTAAGAGGCTCTATAGATTAGTATAGTATTCCTTCTAAGGGCTAAAATCTTTTTCGCTAAAATCTAGGTAATATTAAATAGATCTAACCTAAGCTTAGATCCCCTTTCTGTCTCTAAGGGCAGAGCAATTTAAGCTAATATCCTTCTAATATAACTAATTAAGCTAAGACGAATAGAAGGTAGATTATTCATTTAGGTATTAATTGAGGGGCATCTTAAATAATATTTTATTGTAATGTAAGAAGCTTTATTTGCTCCCTTCATTATAGATAAGTCCTTTATAGAGTATTAATTCTTTATTAGTGTAGAAGAACTACTTAATCTTTTTAGCATTATTAGAAGTAGCTATTATAGTAGTATTTTAAGGTATATAAAGATTCTAAAAGATAGATAGATTATAGAAAAGTAAGGAATAAGATAATTATTAAAATCTAGGCTTAAAAGGAGGAAAATTAAGATATAGGGGCTAAAGTTATAATATAGGCTTTACTTAAGGCTAGAGTGTGAAGAAAAGAACTTATATATTAGTATTTTTAAGAGGCTATATATCTAATATTTTTTTATTATAGATTATTACTTTATTTATAATAGTAAATTATAATAATAATAGTTATTATTTATTAGAATACCTTACTAATTTTATCTTATTTAATCTAATAAATATAAATACTTACTTCTTAAAATACCTCCTCTTTTATAAAAGGCTATATTAGATTAGCCCTAAGGCTTAAATCTTATTGCTTAATACTTCTTTAGTTATCTCCCTCTTTTTCTTTCTTAGATTTATTATTTCCTTATAGCTTTTCTTTAATCTCTTTCTTCCCTTATCCTTCTTTAGCATCTTAGCTAGCTATAATAGCTACTTATTAGAATAAGCTTATTATCCTCTTAGGTCTCTCTCAATTAAAGCTCCTAAATATCTATTATCTTGCTAAGTATTAGGTTAATTTTAGTTTATTTACTTATTAGGCTAGTACTTACTAGAAAGGCTATAATATTATTCTTTTTAAACTCTTCCTTATATTATGCCTTAATTTAATTTCTACCTTAATAAGTTCCTTTTTCTTTCTTCTACTTAAGTAAGCAATTTAATAAGATACTTCTTTAGGTCCTAAAATTATTCTAGGTTTAGTTCTATAGTTTCTAGGCTCTTAATTGACTTAACTGCCTAATATATATAAAGTTAGATGTCTAATTTCCTTCCTCTTATAATTATTTATCTTTCCTCATTTAGTTCCTTTAATAACTTCCTTTCTACAATTTAATAATTACTTCTATGATTAGGCTTCTAGCAATTTACACTCTTTAGTCTATCTTTATTCTAGCTAAATAGGCTTATCCTAGCAATTACTTCTTCACTACCCTTCCTTCTTAGCCTTATTATCTTAAAGCTCTTATTATTACCTTCATTAAGATTATTAACCTAATTATATATTATTGCTACATTTATAGCTATATTTTAATGATAACCCATTTTGAG
The DNA here is from genome assembly GCA_030864175.1 of Neonectria faginata. Lineage (NCBI taxonomy): Eukaryota > Fungi > Ascomycota > Sordariomycetes > Hypocreales > Nectriaceae > Neonectria > Neonectria faginata. The sequence continues at coordinate 2,048,490 of JAULBG010000006.1, read as the reverse complement.
GAGTATATCTTAACCCCTTTCTATACTTATATCTTAGTTTAAAACTTTATAAGCGATTAGTATACTAATTGCATTTAGTATAACTATTCTAATTATAATTAGAAGTTTCTTCTTAAATACTTAGCTTTAAGTTATCAAAAGGTCTTTAAAAATTCCCCTTAGGTAGTAAAGCTATCATTCTAAATATATTAACTTTCTTTACTTCTAATATCTTCAATCCTCACTTTTGCCCTTAAATTATCTTAAAGTATCCCTCTAAGTATAATAGCTTATTTAATGCTAAAATCTATAGATAGACTGCTTAAGTCTCTACTTAGACTCTTTATAGTAGATATTAAGCTTTTTAGTAGGTTAGATTAGCAATTCTTATTAGAAAACTTCCTCCCTAAAATAAGCAATAAGTAGTAAATACTTAATATTCTATATTATTACTTAATTATTATTACTTTCTTCTTTTCTAGATAGGCTCCCTTTTTCTTACTCTTCCTTCACTTATAAGATTTATTTATCTTTTAATAAGTATAAAGTTTAGTCTAAATAATTATTTTAGGGTCTTTTCCCTTTATAGATGCAATTTATTTAGTCTTCTTTAGTGACCTAAATATTTTCTTCCTCTTTGCCCCTCCCTATATAGTAATATTGCTATCTTTAGCTAGTACTATATCTTAGGTATCTTATAAGACACTTAGATAGCTATATACTAATCTCTAGCTTTCTTAATTATCTCTAGGATATAGATCTAGAAATCTCCTTTAGGCCCCCTTTATAATTAGACAATAGGTTCTAGTTTAAGGTTATCTAATGAGGAATCTAACTTGCTTAGCTTATAAAGTGTATTATAAGATGCTTCTCTATCTAACTCTTTATCCTCATCGTTAGATAGTAGTTCTATTATCTCTTTATTATTAAGGCTTATTTACTAACCCTAAGGATCCTTCTGGAAAGCCTTTAGCTAGTCTCTATAATAAGTCTCTAGAAGCTTAATTCCTATAAGTGTCTTAAGCTTATAAGTTCTAGTCTTAGCAAGGGCTTTATGAATCCTATACAGTCCTATCCATCTTGGCTTAAGCTTTATAGTAGAAGATAGATTATTATGGTTTTATATATCATACTGAAGGACTAAGTTTCCTAGCAATAAGGGCATCTTTCTCAGCTTAAAGGTATTTAATATATTAGTCCTCCTAACTAAAGTCTATCAATATTCCTTAACCTTTGCTCAGGCAGCTTCAATATCTTCCTTATATCTTTCTAGAATTTATATTCTAGCTAGAATCTTATCTTCCTTATCTTTAATATTATCCTAATTAATAAGTCTTTAGGTAGAGACCTTAACTTTAAGAGGAAGGATAGATTCCTATCTATAAAGAAGCTAGAATAGAGAATAGCTATATAATCCTTAGATTGCTAATTTATCTGCAAGAAGAGCTAGCTTGACTAAATCTACTTATTTTCCTAACTTCTTAAGCTTCTTAAAGTAATTTATTATAGATATATACCTAACTTCAATCAACCTATTTGACTTAGAGTTATAGAATGTAATTTTAGATATTATAATGCCTAACTTATTTAGCTCATTTAAGATCCCTTTTATAAGCTCCCCTTCATTATTAATAATAATCTTTACTAATATCTTATAATAGTAAATAATCCTCTTAATAAATCTTTTAATATTAGTAGTAATAAGGTTGCTAATAGCTATAGTTTTAATCTACCTAGTTAAGTTATATCTAGCTTCTAGTAAGAACTTCTTGCCTTTATTGAGGGGTAAGTACTACCTATTAATATAGATCTTTATCATTAGGTACTAAGGAGCTATTAGTTTAACCTCTTTAGCTAGCCTTTACGCTAAGTGCGCTTAATATATTAGATACTTCTAAATGATTATTTCTAAAGACTATCTTAGCCCTTACTAAAAATAGCATTAAGAAATAATTTTTATTATTACTTCTTGCCCTTTATAGCCCTTATAATAGTAATATAATATTATAAGATATTTTTAAAGGTTATTATTATTAATAATAAGTATAAAGTTATCTCTTTTTTTTAGTCCTTATTTTTAGACTTAATCTCCCCTAATAAAGAATTATATTATCTTTACTCTTAGTCTCTTAAAGTCTTATACTAATAGTCTTTTAGGTCTTTTAAGTATTGTTAGGTATTTAGCTAAGATAAGCTAGTCTTCTTTATAATTATCTAAAAGGGGGTCATTTCTTAGCCTAAAGAGAATAGCATTAAGATAAGTATTAATTACATCCTCAATGTCCTACTTAGCTTCTTAATCTATAAGGTTTAAAAATTCTTATCTCTTCCTTAATAAACTATTTATAATTATATTCTTCTTTCCTAAAATATACTTAACTATAAAGTCAAAAAGCAGCAAATAGCTAATCTATCTAATAATTATAGCTCTTAGTATATTATTTGCTCAATTATTTAGCTAGTCTACTAATACTCTAGAATCTATCTTTAAAGTGAATGGATAATTATAGATATATATATATATCCTCTAGATAGTATGAAAAGCTCTTTTATACTCTAGCTTAATTATATTATACTTCTTTTTAGCATTAGTCTAGGTTTTAGATTTAAATCTTATAGGATAATGCTTTCCTTAAATAGGTTATATTAAGATAGCTTTCTATCTTAAAATGCTAGCATTAATCATTAGGATAATCTCTCTTACTCCTTCTAAAAGGTTAAGGATTATAAGAATAAAGGCAAATATAATCTTTTCCTTTAGTAGCCTTATTATAGCTATCTAATCTTTCTCTTAGTCTTAAGTAGTATCTTTCTTTAGCAGTAAGGTAAGAGGCTGCATAATCTAAGCATAGTTTTTAATCTAGATTTAATAGTAATTAGTAATATTAAGGAAGCCTCTTACTTCAGTTAGAGAGGAATATCTCTCCTACTTAATAATCTTAATAACTTTATCTTCTATAAGCTTCCTTCTACTTATACTATAGATATATCCTACAAAAAGGGCAGTTTTTTAGAATTAAGCTAACTTCTTGCTAGCAATCATACAATTAGCTAGCTCTATATTGACTAGGACCGCATTGAGATTGATAAGGTGCTCTAGGATGAATCTCCTAACTCTAGGAAGACTTTCCTCCCTATTATAGTTAGTTTTTAGGCCTTTAATACTAATATCATCTAGGAAAGCCCTCACTTTATCTAGGAGGAGATCAAAAAGGATTCTTATTATAATCTTAATAAACTAAGCTACTAAGTTTATAGCTCCTTATAGTAGTATATATAGTCTCATTAGACCTATTAGGGTATTAAAGATTATTAGATCTTTACTTCCTATATCTAGCTTCACTTAGTTATATCTTAAGAAGAAGTTTAGCATAGAGAGGATCTTATATATCCTAAATTTAGCTAAGAAGTTATCTATTCTAAGAGGAATTATACTATTTTAGATAGTATAAATATTATATTACTTTATTGAATTGATAAGATATAGCTCTCTATCCTTCTTTATAATAAGCATTTAATAATTCCTATAAGAAGTATAACTTTCCTTAATAACTCTAATTTTTAGCTATATTTTTAGGAGATTAATAACTCTCTTCTTAATCCTTTAAGGAATTATTATATTACTATAATGCTAAGCACTATAGGGAGTAATTTTGATAATTTAGGGAGGCATTACCTTAAGATTAATTTCCCCTTTTTCCTTAAAGGTTTAAGCTAAAGCTTCTTCCCTATTATAGAGAATCTAATAGAAGATATCTCTTTCTTTATCCTAAAGGGTATTTTTTATCTAGTCTATAATATCTTTTAGCCTTTCTCTAAAGAGCTTAAATCCTTTTTTAATCTTTAAGAACTTAGGTATAATATAGTTAGAATAGGGTAAATCTTACTCTAAGTCTCCTTTAACCTCTTTTTACCTCTTCTCCCTCTAGAATATATTTCCTTTAGGTATAGATCTATTAGAAAGGATATTATCCCTTAGTAGGATCTTATTAGCCTTTCTTTTATATATTATATTAATCTAAACTATTATATCCTTATAGCTAATATTTAGACTTAATTATTATACTTTTAAAGCTTTAATTATTATTAGATTATTATTTTTTATTTAATCCTTAAGAACAATCTTAAAGACTTTTTAGGCTATCTTTTTATTAATATATCTAATAATTTTCCTATATCTATATAAAGTAGAAGCACTATCTACCTCTTAGGTCTATAGCGTATAAATATAATAATAATAATAATAATAATATATCTAATAAAATGCTTAATATTATCCTCCTTTAAACTATAAATATCTATTCTTTTTAGTTTAAAGAGTACTTCTTTACTTATTAAATCTCTTTTAGTACTTCTTAGGTAATAATTAGGAGTTTTTATCTAATTTTACCTACAATTAGGGATATAATCTTAATATCTCCTAACTAGTAGTAGATTAATATTTTACCTAGAAGGGTTATATAGTTAAAGATAACCTTTATGCTCCTAATAAAAGGTATCTTTAAAATGAATAGAATTAATACTATAGAGGTTAAAGCTATATATATCTTTTAGTTAATAAAGATATTACCTAAATAAACTTTAATCTTAACTACCTCTACTATTATAATATAGTCTTTTAAGAAGAAAGTAATTTTAGCCTTAATAGGCTTAATATTAAGCCTATTAATCTTAATAATGTTATCTAATATGATATTCCCTTTAGCTCTAGTGTTAATAATGGCTTCCTATAACAGCACAGCTGCATGAGGACCTAAACCCTAGCCCTAAGGGGACTCGCCTAAATAGTAGGTCTGGGAGCCCCTTTAAAACCCAGCTCGGCGAGCATTTAGAGACTGCTCGCCAAGTGGAAGCTTTATAATATACTGAATGCTACCTTTTTTATCTGTGTTTTACCCTAGTTATACTAACCCTTATACTTCCTAAGTGTAACTATCTAGATTCTTAAGTCTTACTTATAGCTTTAAGAGATCTTAATATAGCAAGATATTTCTTAAGTCTAAAGGTCAGATTAAGGTCAGATTGACTTATATAACTATCTTATAAGATACTTCTAGATTTAGTCTTTTAGCTTCTTTTCTATAGGAGATCTTCTTTATTAAGTTAGAGTCTATTACTAAGTAGTCCCCTAAAGTAAGATAAGAATCATCATAAGATTCTAATAGTAATCCTTTTAGACTAATAATAATAGCATTAACCTTATAGTATTAAGACAATTCGTCAAAATAAGCATTTAAGAAGCTTAGGTCAGTCCATTCTATAATATTATTTATTTTAACCTCCCTTACTCTTTTTGTCTTATAGGATAGGTTAGAGTCTATCTAGACAGTCTTTATGATCCTATTAGCAAGGTTAGATAGCTCTTTAGCTATAGATTATCTAAATTTTAAGTCATTCATAATGATCTAAGGAATAATAACTCTAATCTTCATAATTAAGACCCTCTACTTTAAAGTAGTCCTATTCTTAAGCTTTATAGTCAGGCAGGAGTCTCTATTAGGTCTCCCTTTTGCAATAGCCTTAGCTATCATTCAATCCTCTAGGTTTATATGCTTAAGGATCCTTAAAGTTATCATTAAGATTAAATAGCTTTATTTAACTTTTTTAGTCTTATTATCTACCCTTAGCCTCTTATTGGCTGCTATACTGAAGGTAATATTATTATTTAAAATACCTATTGGTTCCTTAAAGCTTCCTTTATTAATTAAGATAATATTTAATTGCATTATTCTATCAATAAGTTCTCCTTTTTAGAGCTCTATTCTTTTACTAATCCTATTGATAATTATATCTTTATAAAGAGTATCTTAATTCTTCTTTATGAAGTTAGTCATAAGGTTTTATTCTTCTTAGCTAGAGTTCTAATTGTAGATAGTAGACCCTAACATTATTCTATTAAGAAAACTCATTATTAATGACTTTAAGAACTTCCTTATCTATATAATAGCAAGCTTCTTGACTCCTCTAAGAAGTTCTATCTTTTAAACTAGCTTTAGAGGGAGAATGGCTTCTCTTTGTCCTACCTAAGCCATGCCTGCTTTAGAGTTAAAGTTGCAGTAGCTAGCTTCCCTATCCCTCTGCAATTCGTAGCATTTATCACGCGCCAAAGTGTTATTAGCGCTATAGCGCCAGAAGCAGAGCCACATGCGTTGCGGTCTCGGAGCGAGAGCGGCGGAGACACTGCGGTCTCGGAGCGACCGCGCCGATCGGGCGTCACTAGTGCGTTACCCCGCCCCGGAAGGCCGAACGGCCGAGCCGAGGCCCGGAGGGCCGAGGACTCAGATAGTGGGGACTGCTGCGGTAGAAAGAGATAAAAGGAGCTTAGATGACTAGGAAGAATAGGGAGGTTAGAGATTAGTTTTACGTCACAGTACTATCGCACCTTTCCCGCTGCGACCTTGCAGCAATCTAGTAGCACATCTTACCTCTCCACTCCCTACTGTGAATACCGTCCCTAACAGCATTAGCTTGGGAAATAGCCCGAAATTCCGCAATAGAAACACTTTAGCTGCCTCTGCCTATAGCTAGCATTAATGAGAATGTCCTGGCTGTCCGTCCTGTAGGGTCCTATATACCTAGAATAGTTACAATTAATAGACGGATTGCTACTAGGAGGGTTAAAAAGCCTCTACTTACTAAGACTTCCTTAGAGCATAGCAATAAGATATACTTCTATATCTTTATATCTCTTTATAGCATTAATGCTTATATTTTAGACTATCTAGGTTAGAGAATTAATCGCAGTATTAGTAGCTAGCTTTATTAGAGGTAGGTTTTATAGATCTATATCTATCTCCTAAGGCTTCCTCCCTAAACTAAATTCTCTCTCTTAAAGCTTCTCAATTAGGTCTTTAAAAGATTAGTCCTATTCTAGCAAGTATATAATAAGATTGACTATAGTATTATATAGCTTAGATTGTAGAGTTTAAATTGGAATATTCTTCTATTAATATATCTAAATAATAATCTTATAAGGTAGAGTATAGAAAATAATATAAGAATTTTCTTCCTTAAATTTCCTACTATTATTAATAGTATTATATAACTCCTTATAAATCTTAAGTTAAGTAAGGATCTCTTTATCTATTATATTCCTTATAGATTAAGTATTCATCTTAAGGACCTTTTAGAGGGGTTAGATCTATTATTCCTTATTACTATCCTTAAAGTCTTTAAGAAGCTTTATCTTAATTTATTCTTAAGTATTATATTTAGTAGCCTTTAGGACCTTTATTCTAATATCTTTATAGATAAAGTATAGCATTAATTAAGCCTTCTTTTTGTCTAAGTGAACTTATCTCTTAATATAGTTCTTAAATATCTTTAGATAACTAAAGATATTAGTCCCCTTAAAGATATAATTGAACATATAGATTAAGATGAGAGCTTTAGGTTCTTCACTTATCTTCCCTTTCTTCATTAGGTCTAAGACCTTTAAGCCTATCTTATCAGTCTTAGTATTAAAATTAATTAGTATTTAGATTAGTAAAAGGTCCTTAATTAAGGGTGTAGTAGGCACTAACTGAGACTTTATATATATATTGAATCGATTTGGTTTTTAGGGTACTACCTTTATAAGTATTAAATGAGATGCTTTCTTCTTCTTCTTTCTCCTTTCTGCTTTAATAGTAATAGTAAAATTATAATTATAGCCCTTAGAATTCTTACTTATTAGAGAGCAATTCTTTCCTTTAAATATAGTCCTTATTAGTTATAATAAAATAAAGCCTTAATTACTATACTATTTCTCTTAGGGGGATAATAATATAATTAAAGAATAAAATAAATAAAAAATAAATAAAAATGCTAAATAAAACTTAAGTTAGTTATAATCTTTATATAAATATCTCTATAAATCTCTTAATAAAGGTTAAAACTTATAATCTTAGCCTTCTTAATATTATTTATAAAAGTTATTATATCTTTATATTTTTTATTCTTTTCTTTTCTTCTCCTTTTTAAATGAACCCTTCTTTATCTTATCTCTCCCTAGCTCCTAACTTCTTATAATATAAAGAGTTATTAAAGTTAGGATAGCTAAATATTAGTCCCTTATGAGAAATTACATAATAATCATTCTAATAATACTTTCCTATTATTTAAGCTAATATAAGTTCTTACTCTACTAATTGCTTAATAAGATTAAATAGCATTTCTTTTCTTATAAGAAGTCCTTATAGTTATAGAAATCCTATAATATTATACTATAAGATACTTCTAAGTTTATATATACTTTATTTTTTTTTAAAGCTATTAGGGTAGAGAAATAAGTATAATAATAAGTAATATAGTTTAGAGTTTAAGCATTTATTCTTATCTTACTTCTTATAGTAGTCTTAATTAAGCTATATATTACTAATTTTACTAGTTTGATTTATTATAATCTTTTAGGGTCCTTAAGTTTAGAGTCTTTTTAGGGAGGTCTTAATCCCCTCTATCTTTTATTTCTTATTATCTTTTTACTTCCCTTAAGTCTAATAGTAGTAGCTTAAAAGTATATCAATTAATCTTGCCCTTTAAGCTAAATTAATTAATTTGTTGCCCTACTATAACCTCCAAATTTAGCAGTAGAAAGGAACTAAAAATAATATCCCAAATTAATAGTAGTCCCTTAAGAAGGTATATAATAAAGTTTTATATAGATATCTCTATTAGTTAGCTTGAAGCTGCACTAAATTGCGCATATATACTATAGTAGTCTTATATTTAAGACCCTTTAGTAGGAAAGCATCTTATAGGAATGATTATTAGGTTAGTAGTAAGAAAAAAATATTAATAAAGCATTAAAATTGCCTACTACTAGCTTAATAATCAGTATATAAGGGACAAAGGGCAGATAGCAATTTGAGTTATAATTAGAAAAAAAGGATCTTAAATTCTCTCATAAATAAAGGTAAAGAACTTAAGCTTTAAACTTAAAGAGCTCTCTTTCTTTTATATCTCTATAAGAAGGGAAGAATCTCTCTATAAGTAAAAATAAAAATAATCTCTCTAATCTTTCCTCTAACTAATCATAATAATAATAGTTGTTCATTATTATTATTATCTTCTCGTCCCTCTTCTAACTATCTACTTTATCCCCATTAAATCCCTACTAGCAACCTGCTAGCCCACCTATCTAGGGACCCCCGTCACAATACCCTTACTTAGCACTAATAATTAGGCCATCTAGGTCCTAATGCTCTTAGGTGCTTAATAATAGCCTTAAGGGGCATAAGACTAAAGATAGAAAAACCTAAGGGACTGCAAAGAATTATAATAGTTAACTATAATGCCTGCAGTATAGTAAAGGCTCGCTAAGTAGTCTGCTAGGCTTAGCGAAAAGCTATAGCAAGAGCCAGTTTAGAAGACTGCATTGCATTTGACTTCTACCTGATGACATAAAGATACATAGGGTATATATTGTGGCGGGGGTCTCTAGATAGGTGGGCTAGCAAGTTGCTAGTAGGGATTTAATGGGGATAAAGTGGATGGTCAAAAGAGGGACTTTAGCGGTGGAAAGGGACTGAGAATAACACCCCAAATCGATAGCAGTCCCTTAAGAAAGTATACAATAAAGCGTTATATAGGTGTTTTTATTAGTTAGCTTAAAACTACACTAGATTGCATATATATACTATAGTAGTCTTATATTTAGGACCCTCTAGCAAGAAAGCATCTTATAGGAATGATTATTAGGTTAGTAGTAAGAAAAGAATGTTAATAAGGCATCAAAATGGCCTACTACTATTTATTTATTTATTCATACTTTATAGACCTAAAAGGTAGATAGTGCTTCTACTCTATATAAATATAGGAAAAACCAAATTGGATGAAAACCCATATTGTTATTATAGTAGGCCTATATTAGGCCCCTTATTTAGTCATAGCGTATAAGTAAATAGTCCTTCTTATTAGGACTAGAATTATCTTATTTCTTAGAAATTTAGCGGGAAAATTAAAGGAAAAATTAATAAAGGAAAAGTAAGAGTTTTCTACATCTTAGATTCTAGGTCTAAGGTAGGTATATATTAATTGCATATTAGCTATACACTAGTAATATGCATATAGGATTATTGTGCAGTTATAGCTAGAGGCCTAGATTTTAAGTGGGCAGATTTAGCTACTAGTAAGTCTGCTAGCTAGTGCTTTACTATTAGTAGCTAGAGGTCAATATAGGCCTAGGGCTCTGCAGCCATTAATAGCTACTAGCTGCAGCCTGGATTTCTACTATTTGGTCCCTTTGCTTAGTCTGCAATACCCTCCTTTCTTTCTTCCCTCTTTAATGCCTCCATGAGTTGCTCTCTCCTGGCTTCTTAGCCGTACCTATACTAATGCTAAGTCTTAAGTGTATCACTAACTTCTATTCTTTTTGCTAGGATTATTATTGATATATTCGTCCTTCTTACTGCTCATTGCGGCCTTACTGGCGATGTGGCTCTATTGCAGTCTTATTGCTATAGTAGCTAACTTCTTTATGTAGCTAAGGATGACAATTATAATAACTATAATAATGATGATGACGACGATAATGATAATGATGATAATAATGCTAGCTATACCTATAGGTTCCTCTTAATATATTCCTATTATATGCCTAGGCTAACCTTAAGTAGGCAAAGAGAAAGACTTAGGCTAGAGAGGAGGGTATAGCTACTTTAGGGGATAAGTTCTTTGCCCTTACTTCTATAAAGGTAATATAAGATATCCTTTATTCTATATGTATTATATAGATAGGTAAAGATAGTATAGTAGGTCTTTACTAAGATTAGGCAAATGCAATAGTAAGTAGCTGCATAGCTTATATATGTATGCATAAGACTTATATGCTCTTACTATTTGCTATCATTATTACTGCTTGAGCCCTAGTAGAGGCTCTCTAGCGTGAGAGTGGGGATAGCGATATAAGTGCGGGTTAGATCTACAATGTGGGAGTATAGCTAACTAGGAGTAAGTAAGGAGCTTAAGCGGCTCATAGAGGCAGCCCTTAAGGCTAAGAGTTAGGCTCCCAAGTAGGCAAGCACTATGCCTATAGTGGTAACTATAGGCCTAATGTCTAACTAGTTTGACGCATTAGTCAGCAGGATTAATTGTATTGCTAAGGCGCTTAAGCGCCTTAAACTTAGTGTAGTCCTAGCTCTTACGCTTAGTTGCATCTTAAGGCCAGCTAGGGCTCTAGATCCTAGAGAATCCAGCGGGAAGGGCAAGGGCGATAATGATAATAACAATAATAATAATATTAATAATAATAATGAGGAAATAGACAATAGGGTCTAGAAGTAAGATTAGATAGTAGGTAGTAAAGGCATAGATTTAAGATAGGTCTATAGGTTAGCACTATAGGCTTAGAAGACTTAATAGGGGGGTAGAGGATTTAATTAGGTTAGTAGCTATTATAAATAGGCTAGTTTTTTTGCCCTTTGTGGCTTTTTTTAGGTGCATTTTATCTCTTTATAAGGGGGGCAAGAAGCACTTAATGTGGGAGTGCATCGCTTTTGCCTAGCTACTATAAACTCTAGCTAATTGCCTTCTAACCTCTCAGTCTGCTTCTATATTATAGTTATAGTTACTATAGATATAAAGGGCTAGCTTGTAGTGCAGGATGAAGCATTAGTATAGAAATTAATAAGTAATTACTTATACTATACTATAGTCTAATAGTTAGAGCCTAAGTTCGCACTAGTTCTATAGTAGTTTTACAAGAAGGCTGCATTATTTAGCAAATCTTAAGTAGAAAATAATTATATACTTAGGTATTTCCTTGCTAGTTCTATATAAGCATTACAATAAGGGCACATTAGGGATGCCCTTTAAGAAGAAGAAGCTTCTTAGTTTAATTTTTCCTATTCTTAGCTATATAAGTATTAAACTTTAGTGCTTATTAAGGCTATAATATAAGTATAATGCCTTCTTATTATTAGTAGGGAAGTAAGTTTCTATAGGTTCTAAGTGATTTATCCTTTAGTACTCTCTCATTGCATCTTAAAGTTAGTTCTACTATATGGTCTACTAGGATAAGGTATAGGCCTTAATTGCATTTAAGGTTACTTTATATCCTTTATGAGGGAGCTAGCTCTTAAGCTAGTCCTTAATCTCTTATTGTGATTGCTACTATAGACCTTGCTATTACTTATGGCAGATCTACCTTATGGCTACTGCAGTAGCATTCCTAATGAGCAGTATAGTATTCTGCCTCTCTATATAGCTATAGAATTAGGCAGCTAGCTTATTAAGGTAGATATTAAGGGGAGGGATAGCTAATTCTATTTCTAGAAGGCAGGCTAATATGGCTTTATATACCCTAGCAACTATACATAAGCTCTAGGTCTATTCTGCCATAAGTGCTCACATAATACTATAGAGCTTGCCCCTAAGGGCAGTTAGAGTGTAGTAAGCTCCTACACTATAGACTATAATTAACTATATGACCTACATATAGATTAATCTTACTACTTTAAGGCTAACCCCCTATATACTTATAGTAATTATAGTAAAGGCCTATTATTAGCGCTCTAGCTTCCCTTTAAGGTAATTAATATATAGTCCTTAAAGTAGTTTATAGTAGAGAAATAGTCTAAAGAATTTGCTTAACTTAGTAGGCATTATTATTAGGTCTTTAAGTTAGATCTATATTTAGTCTGCTATATGCTTCTAAGTGAAGTATAAGAGCTATACCTTATCTAGCTCTTAAGTTATTTTGTTCGTTTAGGCCTAATTATTGCAGATTTTTTAGGCAGCTTTAAGCTAGGTTTAAGTCTCTTCTATATTGCATCTAAATGCAAGTAGATTAGTATTATCTATAAACCTAACTACTATTATCCTAGGGGTATTACTAAGGGCTTCATAGAGGCTAGAGATAAAGAGGATAAATAGTATAGGCAATAGGGGGGACTTTTATAGAATGCCTACTTAGACCTAAATAGGGTCTAATATTTAGCCATTAAAGTAAAGCTATACTATTCGCACTGTAAGATAGCTAATAAGCCATACTAAAAGCTATCTTAGGAAGCCCTTTTGCTATAAGGTTGCAATAAGTTATCTATAGTTAACTCCATTAAAGGCCCCTATAAAGTCTAATTAGAGGAGAGATATAAGGCCATATTAGGCCTAAGCTATGCGCACTGCTTCTATGATGACCGCTAGGGCAAGCTCTATAGATTTCCTTAGTCTATTGCCCATTTGCCCTAGGGGTAGTAGCCCCTTTAATTCCGCTATAATTATAATATACTAGCTAATAACTATCTTAATAATTTTGCTAATTACATTAAGTAGGGATATTAATTGCTATCTTAATGTAGTATATTATTAGTCTAGGGTCTTATTGGCCTTTAGGATAATTATAGCGATTGCAGCGTAGAAGTAAGTTAGAAAGTAGCTAATTGCAATACTTATATTTGCTATCTTTATGATCATAAGTATAAGTAGCTTGCTATATGCTTTTAGGAATCTAGCTGGGATTCTATCTTCACTTAGGGCTTTCTAGGACCTAATTTTGTATAGGGCTTCTTTAATCTCTTTAGGCTCAATATAGGGGCATATTAGGCCCAATTTAGGTTTAAGTATTCTAAAGGGAGGGAGAGGAGGGAGATTAGAATTATTAGCCTAGGGTTTAGGGAAGAATTTCCTTATAAGGATTTTAGTTTTATCTGCATAGAGTATTACTAGTTTGGGATAGTCTAGATAGGTAAGGGGCAAGAGCTATAGCAAAATTGCAGTAGTTCTACTTTACAGTCTTGCCTATCTTTCTATTACTTAGAATTATATTATATTATACTTAGGAAGGTCTATTAGGAGCTCCTACTATAGGGCGTATTAGGCGCTCTTTATGCATTAGTCCTATTGCGTATGCACTTCGGCTAAGGCGTGCCAGTCGGAGGGTTGGCCAGTTCGCTAGGCTCTATAGCGGGCTTATTTGAGCTTGTTGGTTACTATAGCTATTTTAGTGTTTTACTACGGGTTATAGTAGGGTTTAGGTTTCTTTCGCTTTAGGGTTGCGAATTGGGCGATTGTCTTAAGCTACTTTAATAGCTAGTTAACCACTTTATCGAGAGCTTCTACAATAATTATAGTGCTTTAAGTCCATTAGAGGCAGACTTTTGCTTTATTGGTAGCTCTCTACTAGTAGGTCTTCCTCTAGTTAAATCTAAGGACTAGATCTAGGGTTAGTTTATCTAGGGTGACTATAATGCGGATATATTGTAAGAAATAGTTAGATCCCTCTAGGTTATAGTCTATTCCTTTATATATTATATAGATAGTCTTAGTAGCCTAAGCTAGGTTGAGAGTACTATTATAGTAGCCTTAGGCCAATCTAGTAATAGTCCTATAAGGCATAATAAGGCTAACTTAAAGTTACTATACTTCCCTAATAAGGTTATTACTGCCTCAATTTGCTTAGCTATAATAGTCCTAAAATGGGTAGTAGAAGTTAAAATTACTAATAAGAAGTGTATAGTTATTTAGTGTAGTACTAGCTAGAGCTTATAGTGCAGGCAAATTGCCTTTACTATTTGGGGGGTTATAAAGAGTAATAATTTAGTATTGTATTTTTATGAAAGAGATACTAGCTTAATTCTCCCCTACCTCTAATATTTATAACTTAGGTTTATAGCGCTTATTAATATATATTATTATATGCCTACTATAATAGACTATATAGTAATTATATCTACTTAAGTAGATTAGGGCCTTAGTTTTAGGGTTTCTATTTAATTCAAGAAGTATAATTACATTATATTCACTATAAGCCTATAGTGCAACTTAAGTAAGGGTATACTATTAGTTAGTATTCTAGAAGAGTATAAGCATTAGTTAATAATTTAGGGAGGGGATAATATTAATAAGGAAATAGTTATAAATACTATAAGTAGAGATAGTATAAAGGAGGTATAAGCTTAAGTTGGGGACTAGCTAGAGGTCCTATATTATTTATTTGTTAATTTGGGGGGCCTTCTAGGCCTCTTTAGTGATAGGGCTCTAAGGAGGCAGACTATTAGGGGGGGGGGAAGTCCCTATATTAGGGGTTTAATTATAGTGTAGTCTTAGAAGCGAAGGGGTCAGTCAATATAGCCCTCCTTAGCTTGCGCCTAATGTAAGGCTGCAATAGAGCAGTCTTAACTTTAGGCTAGATATTTACCTTTATAGAGGGTATAGTTTAATAGGATCTCCTTTCGTTTAGTTAGACATCCTTTACCATTAGTATATATAGTACTTCTATATTATCTATAGGTTAGGGCCAATTTGCAGTTTTAAGTAAGGTAACTAAACCTAAAGTAATTATAGTATTAGATAAGATAAAGTCCCTTATTAAAAGGCTTACTATTATATAGCTATATATTAAGTAGTAGGCTATTATTATAGAGGTAGTTTGCCTTTTTAATAGAGCTAATATATAGGATTAGATTTATTTTTATATTAGGACTAAGTTATTTAGTCTTTTACCTTTTCACTTAGAGGATCATTAATTAGTTAGATTTATTAATTTCTTTAATAAGTTTATTAGTATTATTTAGGATAGATATAAGTTAGATTCCCTTTGCTATTACCATAAAGGTTAGGGGGGAAAGGGCTGCATTATTGCTAAAGGCTTTAGTGATTTAATCTTTAGTATAATAGGCTTAAGCCTTATCTGCAGTAATGAATGTAAGGACTATATTACCGCTTAGGAGCTTTCTTACTGCAATAATGCTAGTATTATATAAGCTTAGTTTGCTGCCATAATAGTATCTTTTAGTATTTAGCTGCTAATATTAGGGGGTATATTTCTTGTTCGGATAGTAACTTTGCGTTCAATGCGGCTTTAGGTTATTCACTTAGGGCTTCTATAGTTTAGGGGCGTAAGATTTTGCGCTGCAATCAATATGTAAGATAGTTAGCCTTTTTTGCAGTTTAGGGCTACACTTAGGGCTTCTTTAATGATAGAGGTGAGGGCAGTAGTAACATTTAAAGTGATTCGCTCCTTAAGGCTTACTTTATGGTTATATAAGCTATTCTCTTCGCAGGATATATATATCTATATCTCCCGCGCGGCAGCATAGGTCTAGACGATATTTTAGACCTAATTGAGAAGATTAGGAGGGATAATTCTAGCAATAGTATAATATGCTTTATTTTCTAGGTTATCTGCTAGTATTCTACTTAATTCTACAGTAGGTATATCGCTTTTGCTTAGGATATACTAGCTGATTTCTGCTAAGAGGTTATATTAGTTTTAGTTGAGGCTATATGCCCCTAAATTGATGGCCATCAGTAGCACATCAGCGCCATCACTATGGCCCCAATGCGCTATTGTGCCTAGAGTAATATGCGTGTGAGGATTCTGATTCTAGTGTTAGAATGTATTTTAGAGGCAGATTAAGGCTGCAGTGAGTAGAAACTAGATATTTCGCAAAAAGGTTGATAAGTTAGAGTATGGCCTACTACTAGCTTAATAATTAGTATATAAGGGATAAAGGGCAGATAATAATTTAAGCTATAATTAGAAAAAGAAAGATCTTAAATTCTCTTATAAATAAATATAAAGAACTTAAGCTTTAAACTTAAAGAGCTCTCTTTTTTTTATATCTCTATAAGAAGGAAAGAATCTCTCTGCAAGTAAAAATAAAAATCTCTTTAATTTCTCTTCCAATTGATTATGATGATAATAGTTATTTCTCATTCTTGTCTTCTCGTCCCTCTTTTGACTATCCACTTTATCCCCATTAAATCCCTACTAGCAACTTGCTAGCCTACCTATCTAGAGATCCCCGCCACAATAGGAGCTAAGTTACCTAAATACCTATAGCTTAAGTCAATTAAAGTAGCTACCTATCTATACAACTATATGCTATTACTATATAGGAATAAGAAGACCCCTTATGAGCTATTTCACTATTAAATGCAGTCAAAAGAGACTATAAAGCCTAATCTATTATATCTTTAAGCCTATAGCTATAAAGTCTTTACACTTATAGCTAATATATAGCTACAAAGAAATTAGCTATAAAGGCAGGCTCCTAAGGTCTAAATAGGCTTCCTAGTGTCTAAATAGGCTTCCTAGTGGGCTATACATTAAGTAATTCCTTTAGAGTGTAAAATCCATTATAAAAGGAAGTTTTTACCACTTAAGATATTATATTTAATAAATAGCAAATATTTAATAGGCATATAGAGAGCCTTTATAATAATTTACTAAAGAAAGACTTTAAAGAAATCCAAATATAGATCTAATAACTACTTATAATTTAAGAGCATATAAAGTAGTAAATATTATAGCTGCTAGAAGATAAGGCAAATAAGATCTTAAATAAAGAATTTAATAGGGATAAATTTGCTAAGTGCTTACTAAGCGCTTAAGAATATAAGACACTTAAGGATTATATTATAGCTAAGTTTAAAGTGCTTCTAACTCCCCTATAGTTACTATCTACTACATTTTTCTATACTTTAGCTATTAGTCTTAATGTGAAGGGGCATAAAGTAAGAATAGCAAATAATAAAATTACTTGTAGAGTAGTTAATAAATAGCTAATAAGATATAGAACCTCTTTTAAGGTAGTATTTCTTATTAGAAGACTTTAATTACTAAAATACTGCATAAGTAACTACTAAATAGTCTATAGAAGCCTAGCTAGCTCTATTAGGTTGTTTAATAGGGGAAGTAAAACTTACCCTTTAAATTAACTAGATATAAGAAAGCAAAAAGCCCAAAAGAAAAATTTCTTGCGGGATAGGATAAGCTTTATATCTAGGGAAGAGAAGCAGCCTATTATTAGTATACATTAGAGACTACTAGAGCTACTTCCTAGCTCATATGCGAAGATATTAAGTTATCTATACTAGGATATAATACTTATAGCTAAAAAGGTTTACCTATAAAGTCATATTGAGTCGAATTTCTAGATTGAAGTTGCCAAATTTATAGCAAATGGTCGCTAAGTACTTAGCTGCTATTAGGTATATATCTATAAGCTCGATAAGTATAGAAGATTCCTAAAAATTAAGGCATACTTTATTGTATGTAGCGACCAATAAGCAATTGATAGCTAAGAAACCTATATAGTAATTCTAGCTGGTATATCCTTTAGGACCTTTATAGCTTTAGCTAATAGATTTAACTATAATATATTATAATATAATACAGTCAATGCGTTTATTTATGCTTAGCTTAATGAGGAAATCTATATAGAGATGCTAAGAGGATACTAAAAGCTAGGGATAATTCTCAAGCTTTAAAAGGCCCTTTATAGTCTCTAATAATCCCTTCTTCTATAGTAAAAACACTTCAAAAAAGGACTATTATTGGCGGGCTTTTATTAAGTGCCTAGTAAAGACTACTATTAGCTCTATAAAGATATTATATTCTTCTTCTATATAGATAACTATATTCTCTATTTCCTAAAGCAAGTTAAAGCTAAGGCAATTATACTAATAGAAGACCTATAGAAGACCTATTACTTAGAAGGCAGTAAACTTTTATAGTAATTCTTAGGGATTAAAGTCATCTAAAACTGAGAAAACTAATAACTATAGCTCTTACAATCCTTATATATTAATAAGATATACTAATTATTAGGTAATTACTCCCCAAAAATATAAGTATTAATCTTAATAGTATAGAAAGAACTTATGCTCTATAAAGAAATTATAAACCCCTAGAGTATTAATATATACTAATATAAGGTTAGAATGATTATATATGTAGCTATAATGATGAGGCTAGATATAGCCTTTGCAGCAAGTTAGCTAGCAAGATTTAACTAGAACTTAGTGCCTTAATACTACTAAGCTGCCAATTGAGCCCTTTAGTATCTTATTGAAATATGTAGACTATACCTTAAATATAGCACTATACCCAGCTGTAAAGAAAATAGACTATAAGTAGCTTCTAATGCTAGTTTCGCAGATAACTCAGTAAACTATTAGAGCTTATAAGCATTTATTATGAAGTTATTTAGAAGAATTATATCATAGCGTGCTAATAAGTAAGATATAGTAACCACATTAATAACTGAAGTAAAGCTCCTAGCCCTCTTATAGGCAGTAAAAGAAGCTCTATTTGCTAGCAGACTTATTTCCTCACTTTGCATAGACCTATCTTTATAGACTGCTTATAAAGTAGCTACTCCCCTATCATAAGTTACAATTAAATGTGACAATAAGCAGACTATTTAACTAGTTACTGCCGAACTTATATAGCTATAAATAAAACTATAATATATTAATATTTATAATTATTAACTATAGTAGGAAGTACTAGAAAAGAGAATTGAAGTTATTTATACCCTATTAATACAATTATTTGCTAATGGCTTAATAAAGAGCCTACTTAGAAAGGCATTTGCTAAATTTACTTAGTAGCTTAAGCTTATAGATCTCTTAAAGATATTAGACTAACAAAGGGATAATAAAGAACCTAGCTTAATAGCAATGCCCTCAAGCTAAAGGGGCATATTAGATTGGAGTATATACATTAGACCAATAAGGTGGTTAAGTGACTACTTCTAGGGTCTATAGACACCTAGCCGAAGCTCTACCTAGTATATCCCGAATAGGAAGGCAGTTAAGGAAAGGGATACCCCCAAAAACACAGCAGAGATAGCCCAGGGGGAAGAAGACACAGAGGACACACAATACACACACATTAAGTCATCGAAGTGCCACGCAAGCTATCCGACAATAGACATCTAGCCGAAGCTCCACCTGGTATAGCCCGAATAGGAAGGCGGTCAAGGAAAAGGATACCCCCAAAAACACGGCAGAGATAGCCCAGGGGGAAGAACACACACAATACACACACATTAAGTCATCTAAGTGCCACGCAAGCTATCCGACACATATACACACATTAAGTCATTGAAGTGCCACGCTTGCTTTCCGACAGCTCCAACGAGACCTCAGTGGGGGCTCCAGCGAGGTATCAGGCGCGTCAATGGGTGTTCGGTAGGGCGCTCCAACGAGGTATCAGCAGGGCGCTCCAGCGAAGTGTCAGTAGGGCGCTCCAGGGAGGGTCAGCGGGGCTTCCAGAGAGGTGTTAGTGGGTGCCCCAGCCAGGGCCCCAGTGAGAGTACTCCACTAAAAGTAGCATGTTATAGTTAACACATGTGAATTTTAACGCGCATTGTATAAGGCGAGTGATCTCAGACTAGAACATCGAAGAACATATCCAGACCAGGGCTAGGTTGCCAGACTACCTAGATAACTTTGATCGAAAATAACTCGATCGAACCAAGATTGTTTCCAAACCAACGCCGTCCACTTGACATGGAAACTCAACCGCTTGAGTCGAGGATGTCTCTGACCTGGAAGGTCGTTGTTGTTGAATGAGGCGCCTAGATTTACGGCGGATTTAGTCAGTGAGATGACGAAGTGATTTGGTTGGGGGGTTAGCAAATGTTAATATGAAAAGCTTCTGACACTGCCAGGGTTGAGCATTCCCAGTCGGACTTGGCCACAAGTGATCGGGTCCAACGGGGCTCCGGATCGGGTGTGGACCTCCGGGTGTGGACCTCGGCGCCTGGGTGGACGCCCTGCTTCCGCGATCCACTTGACAGCCTTGCACCCCGATAGCTCCGGAGTAGAGTGAAGGTTTCCTTGATCCTAGCTTCAAACTCAGTATGAGCAGCTCGTCTGGAGTCTAGCAGTTCGCAGGAGTGGGAACCAAAGCGCAGAGGAATTATACGAGGTTCTCGTCCAGACAAACTTTGAAGTTATTCGAGGGTTGCCGAGGTCCTCAAACACAGCGCGGGAACGTCACGGCCCGTGCTTTGCCCGTTTATCTGGGGATAGTAGCAGCTGTGGGAGGCTCGGCAGGAATCCAACTCCGCCCCGCCACAGCCTCATTAGGCATCTACTATGGTACCTGTCGGCAGATCCCCCTCCCTCTTTAATACCTTCGCCTTAGGCTATTAATCCGAAAGCTCGACTGCATAAAAAACACTGCTCGACCGTCAGAATATCATCGCTTGTCATGGCTGAGGCGGTAGGCCTCGCCGCAAGCGTCATCGCTATCATCGATATGTCCACAAAGGTCGCGAAGCTCTGTTCTGACTACTCTACCGCCGTCGGAAACGCTAGTGCCGACATCACACGCCTCCAGAGTCAGCTGGGCAACCTAGGCGAATGCCTCCAAGGAGCTCGGCGTCTTCTCAATGACCCGAATAGTCAATCGCTTGCAACGTCGCGAAAATTGATGGACTCTATCGATGGCTGCACGTTAGAGCTGGTCTAAGTGCAGAACAGGCTGGATCCGGGCAAGGCCCGCAAGGCGATGCGCCGTTTCGGACTTTGTGCCCTCAGGTGGCCGTTCGATAGCAAGGAGGTTAGCGGGATCATCTCTAACCTAGAGCGCTATAGCCAAACCATCATGTGGTGTCTGCAAATCGACCAGACGTAAGTGGACGCACCATCCAGAGGCCTCAGCAGAACCGACTGATACCATCGCAGTACAATCTTGCTCGACATATAGCAGAAGTTCGAAGGCGTCTCGCTCCAACCGCGCAGAGATGGATCAATTGCTCGCAAACCCTGCTTCTGCGTCCCGTTCGACCGAGACCCCGACTTCGTCGATCGGCCGGATATTCTTACATGGCTAAGGGAGCAATACATAGGCTCTGCCAATCGCATAGCTCTCGTGGGTATGGGCGGGTTTGGGTATAGGCCACTGTATGAACACCCTTCGAGGACCGCATTTGCGCTGACCGACCAAAGTAAATCATAGGTTGCCATCCAGTTTGCGCACCACATCTACGACGAATCACCGCAAACTAGCGTCTTCTAGGTTCACGCAAGTTCGAAGCCAAGATTTGAAGAGGCCTACTGGTCTATTGCACAAAGGCTAGAGTTGCTAAGGCAAAATGATCCCAATATCGACATGCTCAGGCTCATCTATGACTGGCTGCAGACTGAGGAAGCTGGCTCGTAGTTAATAGTCTTGGACAATGTTGATGATATTAACCTCTTTCATCCTAGCACTAATGCCAGAGGGAGCAAGGCAGTAAACCAACCAACGGACAAGAACACTATTGCAAAGAGCGATCAGCAGCCACTTGCAGCATACCTGCCAAAGTGCCACAGTAGAACCATCCTCATCACATCACGCGGCATAGACGCTGCTAAAAAGCTGATAGGTAGCCACAAGGCTGTCTATCGGATCTCACCTATAGATAACGCCTAAGGCCTTCACCTTTTCCGGACTAAGCTCAATGGAGACTTTGATAGGGATGCCGCTGCTGATCTTCTCTAGGCTCTAGACTGCATCCCGCTGGCCATCACCTAAGCGGCAGCATATATTAACTATCGCGCCCCCTGCGCATTAGTAAAAATATATCTAGATGCCTTCTGGGAGAGCAACAAGAAGAAGGGCAGTCTCCTCAATAGAGATATGGGGGATCTTCGGCGAGATGAGACTATCTCCAACTCGGTGGTTACAATATGGCAAGTTACCTTTGAACAAATACGCCATAAGAGACCATCTATAGTGAATCTACTTTCCTTTATGAGCTTCTTTAATCCGTAGGGCATTCCTGAGTTTATGCTTTATGACTATAATACCGATCCGACAGAAAATATGGAGAGAGATGCAAGTAGTGACGACTTTAAGGATGATCTTAATGTCCTCTATGGCTACTTGCTCGTATCTGTGATAGTAGTATAAGATGTGTGTGAGGTGCATTCCCTAGTACAATTTTATATACGAGCTTAAATAGCCATAGTGGATGATGCAGAATGATAGAGAAAGGTATTCTTGCGGTCTATATCTAGACATTTCCTAAGTGGTGCATTCAAGACATAGTCAATCTGCCAGTTATTACTTCCTCACATTAAGTCTATATTAGAGGAGAAACTGCCAGATGAGGACCTATAGAACTGGGCCTATTTGCTGACAAATTGTGTATAGTATATGTTTACTATCGGCAAGTATACGGCGGCAGAAAAGTTAGGCAGGAAAGCAGTCAAAATAAGGACCTAGATGCTGAGAAAAGAGCATCCCTCCACGCTGACGAGCATGGCCAACCTGGCGTCGACATTTAGGAACCAAGGCCGATGGAAGGAGGCGGAAGAGCTAGAGGTGGGAGTGATGGAGACGACGAAGAGAGTGCTAGGAGAGTAGCATCCCGATACACTGACGAGCATGAACAACCTGGCTATTGCCTAGAAAGACCAAAACCGCACCAGAGACGCTTTAGCCCTGATGCGAAGCTGAGTTCTCCTACGACAGCGAGTTCTTGGTATAGATCATCCTCATATAGCGTCGTCGGTGGCAGTTCTCGCGCAGTGGGATAACATGAGCGACTTATCTAAAGAGGAATAATTTTGAATTGACAACATGAAGGGACGCATACGAATAGTAATGTACATGCAGGCCCAACCCGCCTCAGTGGGGATTGGGATCGGTCTGTGGCCCAGCACCGCTCAAGGACACATGTAAGCCGGGACGATTCGTGGAACCCCGTACCCACGAATAGCTGCATTGATGCTGGCCAAAATTCCTCCGCCGTGCTGAGCTTAGCAGTATCGTAGCCCAAGTCTCAAGACAACATGTAGCCAGATGTGTAATATGAGTCGATGAATCCGGTCACAATCTAGCGGCTTAATGAAGCTTCCCTCTTGCCTTTTCGCCACTTATTATCTCGCCCCTTGCTATCTTTCCCTCAATCTTTAGCATGATAGTCCAGTGTTGTTTGACCTTGTCCACTGAGCGTTTTAATCTCTCGGCAATAGCGTGGTCTAATGGCATGCCGTCGATAGCGGAGACAGACGAGAGAGGCAGGGCGGGCTGGAAGCTGACAACCATCACCACGAAGTGGGATGCACTACGGCAAACAGGCTGGCCGTCGTGCCCCAGTGAGAGTATATATAATTCTGGCTTGACCCCCCCAAAAGTAGAACTCGCAGGTTAAATTTTGCCCTTCCTGACCGCTTGCTGTGCACATAGTGGAGAATAATAACAATTCCTCCTCAACTCACCTCCTCTCATCCTGCCCTCCATCCTTTTAACTCGGCTACGTCTACACCATCCAATTGACAGAATCTAGACCAAGCCTTGACATCATCTCTCGAGCCCAGCATGGTCCGAACAAAGACGCGGCCTAGGACCCTAGAGGAGAGGTACCCCAAGGACAAGTACCCCAACGGCCCACCCCAGATTCGCTTGGGACCTGCGCGCCCAGTAGTATCCAGCAACCGCATCTTCAACGATCACACCGGCAAACCAGCCTTGATGTCATGGGAGAGCTTGGGGGTTAAGAATCCCTTGCCTCCCCTCGCCTCATGGGTCTTCTATATGGTCCATCCAGATGTGCCGCGTGACTTTGACGGGTGCGTATTCCAGAATGGACTTGAGGATGGTAATACCCTAGGAAAAGGTGGCAGGTTTCGGTACGAGTTCTTCTTCCTTCTAGGCGCCACGACTGAAGAATGCCATGCGCACTACCTCGGGGAGCTAAAGGCTCGAGGCACCATATGGCGCCATATCCGCAAGGTCAAGAGAGCCATGGACCTCGAGAATCAGAAAAACCCCCCACAGTTGGAGGATGATCCGGCAGAGGAGTCCGGTTCTGGTCTGGGCTCTACGACATCGGAGTCCTCTTCTGATGAAGAAGCCACTACTAACAATCAACAACTTCCTGGCTTTGTCTGGCCCAAACACGAACACGATTACCCTTCTAGGATATACCGCAGCTAGTTTTTCATGTATCCACATGCAAATATAGATTACCAAGGTGCTGATGGTGCGGAGCGTGAGATAGATGTCGTCACGTTTGACCCCATCGAGCAGGAATGGGAAGAAGATGAGGTTCGCAGGTTTGATCCGATGGAACACCCTGTTTATATAACACGGAGGAAGGCCAGGCACGACGAATATTATGACGCAGGGCTTTTGGGTTGGATGGAGATGAGAAAGTTTTCACACTGGCAGGAAAAGGCTGATGAAGCTACGGATGACGCGCCGAAGCTAGGCTGGAAGTCTTGGTAATGTTAGACAGAAACAATAGGCCGGACTTATTTCCATGATAAACTTGATAGCACCCGTGAGGGGATCTAAGTAGCTTAAGTTCAATAAGGTTATATATATATCCTGAATTACGATAGTGTCCATCAATGCTATTCCTTGCTGCCCTCAATTAACTCTAGTCAAACCAAACTTGCTTTCTTGCTCCCTAGACACGTTCCCTAAAACGGCCCTACCGGACCCAACTTGGACTTCCACAAGCCTTGATAGTTACTCTGTGTCCAAATGTCCGGGTTCGCTTGGTTTGGGCTTCTGTGTTTAACCGCTGCTTGGGGGAACTTGAGTTTTGACGCTAAGATGTACCTATTCGGGGTCAGCACATTGGCCAGCCATTTCTTACTATCCGCACTGTCCCCGAAATCTGCTTTAAAGTTGGCTGTTGCCGCCGTCAGCCAAGCGACAGCTGTAGCCTCCATGTCGGCCAAGGTCACGTCAAGCCAGTAGCAGTAGAGGTCACGCAAGCCGGGCATGGGCTGCCCCTGAACTCAATCAGTAGGTCTTTTCAGCTGACCATCATTCATGGGATCGTTCTCGTCCCATTCGAACTTAATATCAAAGTCGTCGAATATCTCCTCGATAGCCTGAGACGTCTCGACGAATTTGGACCAAATTTCAGGCCGGCGCATATAGTAAAAGACGCCAGCAGTCTGTGGAAAGGGTCAGTAAGGTTAGCCCTGAAGGAATTGAGGGGGTGAGTACTTATATTGCGATGCGCTCGGCGTGTTTCTGTGTTCTTCTCTTCGTTCCTAGGGTCTATATTCTTCCCCTAGAAAAAGGTTGTTTTCCTTCCATTTACATCCTTGTGAGCCAGTGCCAATCGTCTGGGCTCTCGATCATTACCCATGCAAATGGCCAATTCATTCTACATATTCTCCTGTAGGGTCCATCTAGGGCCTATGTATATTCTGGTTGATCCGCGAGGCCAAGAAGAACTTCATCTATCCACCTTTTGTTAGGGTTTTCATATCCAACCGGAAGGTTCCCATCCCGCAACCATTTGAAGAAGCGAATGAGGTACTGTCCTTTATAAACATGCTCAGCTGTATATATATACTGGTTAGTGGGTGTACCGTTCAATCGTGATGTGTGTGGGTTTTAATGTGGCAGACTTACTTGCATACTCGCTGGGCTCGATATCCGTCTTGGTGTATTTTTCCAGCGCCACTTTGCATTCTTGGTTTTTCTGTAGCGGATACCCAAACTAACGGATAACTGAACTGGGGGCAACTCCGCAAGATGGATAAGAGGGCAATGGCAAATCCTCTTTGTTACCGTTTTGGTCGATCCATTGGACGCTTTTATCTGAGCGTCGCTGGAGAGAACTGGATTCATCACCATCATCAGGGCAACTCTGCTCCCTAGAGCGATTTGGGTCTAGCCAGCATGTCTCGTCCCGTTTCTGCAGAGTGTCGTCACCACCTGAGCATGCCGCGCAGGAAGGAATCTCCCCTACGTCGACGTCGCCAGGGCACACGAGGCCGTCGATCCGCGGTACCAGAGGCCCATATCTCGTGGCACGTTTCGATAGTGCGGACGTGGTGTTGATGTGGCCTTGGCCGAAGCTGGCGCCTCGGCGGCGTTGCTTCGTGCTACTGGGAGTAGTGCAAGCTTCTTTGGAGCCACTCGGGAAGATGGCCACGTCTTGGGCCGGCATGATCATGAAGGGAGACTCGGGAAGTGCCCACGAGAACATCTTGGGCGCCTCGAGGGTAGCATACAGATCTGCACTGACGTCGATACTGTAATGAAAGCTGTTCCCACTGCTGCCCGCCTCGGCTTCAGCATGAAAGGTGACGTGCCCATTGGCAATGAGGTTCACGGCGTAGGGTTCGAGTGAGGTGAACTTCTTATTCCAGTCAATGCCAAAGGTGATGGTGGGCTTCACGTGGGCGGATATGTGACCGCTCACCGAGACGCCGTACTCGAATTCAGGCTCGAGCGTCTGCTTGCCAGACTTATCGGAAGGGTCGAAGACATCGGGCTCCCAGTCTTTGTTAACGACAGGGAAGGTCTGGTAGACGTCCCACTCGGCGAGCTTGACCTTAGTCTCAAAGTTGACGCCCAGCGTTGCCTTGCCTTCTAACTGTCCATAAAGCTTGAAGTTGGGGCCAATCGTCACAATACCTAGGACAGTGAAGGCCGCACCAAAGGTATCAGCGCTGAATATGAGCACATCGCCAGTGTTAAAGTGAGCCGTGACAGCGGCGTCGATGACGAACTTAGAGTCGACGTTACCGCCAGTGCGGTAGTAGAGGTACGAGTTGGAGATGTCGATGCCATATGAGCCGCCAAGCTTGCCGATCAGGGTGAAGCCATAGTTGACGTTGGCCTCGACCGACATCTCGGCGTAGACCTCGAGCTTGCCGTCCACATTGGGATATGTAAAGTCCTGGTCGATGATGATGAGAATAAAGTCCTCCTTGTAGGAGTGTTGGAGCTCCATCTTGTTTGTGACGCCCGTGAAGATGGTCTTTAGCCAGTCGAGGGCGGTCTTACCAAACCAACGCTTGTGAAGATCGCCCTTAGAAAGGGCTCCTTCGTGCAAGTCTTCTTGCCACTCTTCTTCGAGCCAACGCTTGTGGCTGCCGCCAACATCCTTGAGACTTCTCTTGATAGATCTCTTTAAAGACCACTTCTTGCTGTCAGCTGCCTTATCGACGATGGTGTTCCAGTACGTGTTCTCGTTGCTATAGTCGATACGGATCTGAGTATCGCCAAGGTCGCGCGGCACGCGTCTGAAGTCGTAGTCGAAGGTCAAGTCAAACACAGGCTCAGTCTCTTCAATGCCGCGTTTGTAGAGATGCTGTGGAAGACTCTGGTTCTTACTAGGCGACAGCTCCTTGACGATAGCGTACCTGCCTGGACCGCATCCCTCGGGCATCTCGACGATCGTACCGGGAGCTCCGTGGCCGAGATAGATCTTGTCGCAGTTGGAGTTCTCACTGCGATCGGTACATACCATACGAACAGTCTGCTCTTCCTGTGAAATGGAATCATGGCAGTCAAAGACTTCCCAGTGCGATCCGTCATGCTTGTCGAGGGTGGTCTGAAGCTTGTCGGGACTCGTCATGATGATGAAGCCAAAAGCAGAGTGCTCGGGTGTTTCAGCAAAGGGAAGATCCTCAGCACCACCCCAAGTGTTGTCTACCTTGAGTTGGTAGTCTGACTCTACCTCTTCCTCATTGGGAGGATTGGGGAACAAGTACTCAAGAGGAATAGGGAGGAAGGGCGATTCGCCCTTAGGGGGATCACAGCAATAGGTCCTATGCCGCTTTGAGGCCCAACCGCAGTCATGGCCCTCTCCTCCGTGGGATGTAGTTAAGGCCACCTGCCAACCGGTATCGCAATGGTTGTTAAAGCAGTTGCCTGGCTTTCCGTGCCACTTGTAGTTCCTCCACTCCTGCTCCTTGTTGCAGCATAACTTCTTCTCGTCTTTGCCCTTGCAGTTTCCATTCTTCTACGTTAACTCCTTCTCGGTAGAAGAATCGCACTTCTCGTTACAGCCTGTCCATCGACAGTCTGGCACTTGAGCTTCTGCTTCACAGCATAGGAATCTGCGGCCGTCGGTGCATACATCGCCGCCTCCAGCATGCTGACTGGACGCGAGCGCGACCTCTCCCGCGTGACACTGGCCGTTGCAGAGAACGCTATCATCTCTCCAGGTACTATAGCATAGTCAGTCAGTAATGTAGCCACTTGATCATAGGTCAGGGGCACTCACCACTTCTCGGGATCAGGAGCCGAGGCAAAAGGACAACAGATACTTGTCTTCTTGCCAGCTAGACGGTCGCAAAGGGACTGATCAACCTCAATCCATCCAGACTTGCAGCCAGTCGTGCCACAATCGTTGACAGTGCAATGGCCTGTCCCAGGGTCCACCCACGGGGTCTTTTTCGAGCGATCCTTGTGGGCGTTGAAGCTCTTGGGAGCAAAGACAGCTGCCAGAGCGTCGAGACGGGTGTTGTCGAGGTCGATAGCCCAGATGAGCAGACCTCCCAAGCCGAGTGCATTGGCAAACTCGATCTTCTGCGCGATGGTGTCCTTGTCGTCGTAGGATACCCACTGATCACCGCCCTAGGTGATATACTTGACGGCGTCCTTCTTGTCCCAGTATGGTGTTAGGTCGTATTTCTCGATGACATCCATAATCTCAAAGTATGATAAGGTACCCGAGTTATCAGTATAAGGTCCCGGTTTGGCACCACCCAGGAAGAGACAACCAGGCTTGTGACAAGAGGGATCAGCCAGCTGGAATGACCGTCCATAAAAGCCGATGCCCATGTTAATCTTGGACGAGACGATGAACAAGATGACCTTGACATTGCCATATGCTGGACTTGTGCACTTGCACGTGAAATAACAACAAAGTCAGTGTTTGCGCCAAAAACAGCTGTTCAAAAGCTTCTGCCAAGCCTCTTTAAAGTGAAGCCCTCTAGCTCACCGTGACCTGAACTAGCGGGTACGAGGCTGAGTGAGACCTGAATTGAGCCAAACCGGATCGAGCAAACCCAGCGCCATCAGCCAGCCTCGAGAAAAAAGCGCCGGCAGGTTCCAGGGCGACTGACGCTATCGGACAATGGATCAAACACGGGCGACCGACTTCGTATTTCACCAGGCGAAATACCAGTTAGCTCAACTGCTCTCTACGAGGTAATTATCTACGCAGTGGGCGGCTGCAAATGCGCTGTGATGGGCTGGGATGTGCAAAGCAAGCTACCAAGTAGCTTGCCTTAAATTAATGTAGCACTGCGTGGCTACTCGGGTACCTGGTTAGCTACCGGGGAAAGCAGGGTAGGTAGGTAGGTACAATTTGGTTGAATTCAATAGTGACGGGAGCTCTCTGTCAACATCTCGCATTTGAGAGAGTTTTGCTCGTCATGGCCACTGTTTCAGATCTTGATTCGTAGGTTGGGTTTCATCCGGGCTGTTGGGCAGAAGAGAGAGTTTGGATGGCAGAATGCCACCGCTCTCGATTATCAACCCTCCAGCCACCGACCGAAGTCACCAAAACACACACACACACACACACACACGTCGCCGGCGGCCCCGGATGCGGACGCGGATGTGGACCAGAGAGCGACGACCAACGCAGCCGCCATCAGACGGCCCATGTCATGTCGTCAGAGACCGAAGAAGAGCTCCACTTGTGGGCTGGTCACGGACTCGTAGGTCTGTTCAGAGGAACTGCAGCGATCAGAAGTAAGCCAAAAGCACCGGCCAGAAGAAACCAGCAGCGAAAAGCCCGGGCCTGCGTTGTCCTCCATGGGTCTCCCCAGCAGGCGGCTAACCTGGCCGTTGCCTGTGTGGCTGCTTAGCGTCAACCACCATTTATCCCGTTTTGCCCAGAGGTTTTGCTGGCCGGTTGCGGGTTGGGCTCTGTGGATGCCGCAATCAGGCCAGCATGGATGGTGGACGGATGCGTGGATGAATAAATGATTGTTGAGCGAACCTTCAACACGAGCGAAGAAGAAGGCACAGAGCGAATAGGTAGGTGAGAGGCAACGGAGCCGATACCATGTCAGGCCGTACGTGCATACAGAGTGCGACAGAGCATGTGCGAGAGGTGGTGGGATGGACGTAATCCCTACGTCTGAGAGGTTGAAGGTTGGAGGACGGAGGTTGTCGACGTTGGGGGAAACGGGGGTGTGGACGGACCGTGGAGATCGTCATCGTCACCTCGCCGTCTTCGTCTTCGTCTAGGCAGTGATGTGGTCTAGATTAGCCATCACAGCATGGATTGAGTCGACCGAGTACGCGGTAGTTACTGCACACCGCACTTCGTACCTTGCTTATCTATGGTTTGCTTGCTGCAGGACAGCACAGCACAGCACAACATCCATCGAGGGAAGTGCGACCAGCGATGATCTGTAATCGCCCTGTCCCTTTTATACGTACCGTACGCAGTACACCATCAATTGTGCCAACTCGCCCACTCTTGGCCCTTCCATAATCCTCTTCCTCTTATTCCTCGGTCCTCGCCTCATCCATCTTTCGTTGCTCCTCGCCACTCGAGCCCTAATATCGTTTCCCCCCCCGCCATCATCACCTCGCTTACCGCCCAACCTCTTTCAGTCGATTGCGTATCAGACCGCCGACCCGGGCCGTTGTCAGTGGCCGGTGGTAGAGGCGGTGTCGCTGTTTTCCGTCCCAGAGCCATCTTTAATTTCGGGTGATTTCCCCCCAGCCAGACTGACCGACCAGACGCCAGGCCAGGCCAGGCCCGGACCAGACCAGTGCTCGCTCCCGTTCGCCTCCCAACCATCCCACCGTCCATCCCATCCGGCTCAACCACACAAAATCTCATCAACTTCGTCGCTCTCGAATTTTCGACTTCTCGACACCTCATCACCTCGCTCTCTCGCCCTCCATCGCCACCCACCACCACCACCCGATCCTAATACCTAATCGTAGCCATGGGCAGCTTCACATTCAAGTGGTAAGTTCCAATTTCCTCCGTCGTCGACCCGTCGTCCTCAAAAAGCTGGCGGGGCCTTCCCGGTCGCACGCGCAGCATCGAAAGCGTCCACGCGAGCGTCTGTCTCAAAGCTCAAGTTTCGGACACCCCATTTCCCCCCTCCTCCAACATTGCCACGCTGCATCCTGCTGCACAGTCGCCGCATTCCGCCCCCATCTGAGACATGATCCAAGCTGACTCGGAGCTTCATTCAGGGAGCACCCCGCCGAGGAGGTCTACGTGACCGGCACCTTCGATAGCTGGACCAAGAGCGTCAAGCTCGAGAAGCAAGGCAATGTTTTCCAGAGGACGGTCGACCTGAAGGACGCGTCGGAAAAGATCTACTACAAGGTGCGTTTGTGTGTTGCGAGAGGTCTGGGGATAGCTTCGAGCTGTCTAAGACCTCTTTTCCTTCCGCATGCCCCTTTCCCTGCACCCTGCCTGTCGTCCTCTATGATGCCGTGGGGGAGTTCAAGCAAGCTCTGTTGTTATGCCCTGTTGCTGTGCGCCTGTTTCCAGCGTCATCTTTCTCTCCCCCCAAAAAAGAAAGAAAAAAGAAATGCACCTCGCATGCATGCGTCGTTGGGCGCTTGTACCGCAGCAGCGATCACTCGCATCACGCAGTTCACACCCGACACTTCCTTCACCCGTACCAGGTGCTTGATCGATGGACGACGCCGGCGCCGCTGCAGTATCCGTGCCTCGCGACATGCGATTTGCAAACCTGGGTTCTGGTTGCGCTCTGCGCTCGGCGCGCATCCCCCATAGCGCATCCTGCAGGGCTCGTCTTAAGCCTGAGTTGGGTTCTTGCGCAATGGGCGGTGTCTTGTCAATCATCCTAGCGGATCTAGCCCATCCCAATCCCAGCCATCCCCGTCCAGCGTCATCCCAGCCATCCAGCTGGTCCATCGCATCCCATCGCATCCCTACCTGCCCCGCCTACCTCATTTCGAGCTGTTGCCGGGGTCGCGCACTACAACACAGTGGCAGCGCGCACTTGCGCAGGCGGCAGACCCTGCTTCGACGCCTGCCCAGTTCTGCCCTGTCCGTCATGTCATGACCCGCCGCACTTTTCTGCGCACGCTGCACAACCCGTCCCACCAAGGCTCTCTGGGGTCAGTATGACGCAAAACGCAAAGGGGCTGCGCCTAAGCCAACGCTGAAAGGCGTTAGTGCGCGAAGCGGTGAGAAGCTGTTGGACGCTCTCAGCTCATGGGCCAAGGTTTCGCAGGTCAGACTCGCACCAGCCCAGAGTGAAGTGTACCTTTTGGCGCCGCCTGGCCTCTGTAGGCGGGGGAAGCGGCGCAGCGGCGCAGGCGCTAGTGCGTCTGCGTACCTTATACAATCACCCGCCCGCCCGCCCCTCCAGTTCCCTGTTCCTCCCCATCACATCCCACTCCCCTCGATCCAATCGCCACACAACTCTCGACTTCGCACCTGCATAACTGATCCTGAAGCCGTTGCTCACCTCTGTCTTACAGTTCGTCGTCGACAACAACTGGGTTATCAACGAGTCAGCTCCCAAGGAACCTGATCACGAGGGCAACGTCAACAACTTCCTCAACCCCGACCAGATCACCCAAGCAGCCCCCGCCGCTGCCGTCATCAACTCCGCCACCCCTTCTTCTTCTACCGCTGCGATGGCTGGCGAGCAACCCGTTCTGGCCAATGCTGCCGACGACACGAAGGTCATCGACGAGAAGCACGTCAACGAGACTCCTGCCGAGACTACTACCGGGTTCAAGCCTCTCAATGAGAAGGTGCTAGACGAGAAGACCGCCGAGCCCCAGGCAACCCCAACTGAGATCCCCGGCTTCTTCCCCGTCACTCCTGCTGCCGAGCTCGACAAGTCCTTTGGCATTAACCCTCTGCCCGCTTCCGAGGGCGGCGTGAACCCCATCTCTCTGCAGCCCGGCGAGAAGATTCCCGAGAGCATCACCGCCCAAGGCACCGACGCGCACGTCAAGCTCGACAAGGAGTCGTACGAAAAGAGCGATGCGCTGCCTGGTTTTGAGGGCATCAACACCGAGCTTCCTCCTGTTTCCAGCAACACCATCCCCGAGTCCAGTCTCCCTATCGCCAGTGTCCAGGATGCCACCATTTCCACTCTAACCCCCACTGCCACTACCGCCCTCTTAGCTGGTGAGGTTCCTCTGGAGGCGAAGGCTCCCGTGGTCCCCGAGATTGTCAAGCAGAGCCAAGAGAAGGCCAATGTCTCGCCCGAGGCCAGCGCCGAGACCGAGGAGGTCAAGGAGAAGGCACAGGTTGAGGAGGAGCTGAAGGAGACGGTCCCTGTCGCCGCTGTCACCTCTGAGGGCACCGCTAAGAAGGAGGGCGAGTCTGATTTGGACTTCGCTGCCATTGCCGCCACCGCTGGTGGTGCTGTTATCGCTGCCGGCGGTGCTGTCGCCGCCGCCGCCCTTGCCGCCAAGGAGACTTTGCAAGAACAGTCCGCTCCCTACATCGACCAGGCCACCACCCAGGCTACTGCCGCTGCCAAGAACCTCCCCGACCCTGTGAAGGAGCAACTCCCTGTCTCTCTCCAGCAGGCATTGGTTACTGAGACGACCCCTCTGGACGTCTCCGTCGAGGTCCCTCCCGAGGTCAAGGAGTCCATTGTTGAGTCAAACACAAGCCCCGAGGCTGCCGGCAACACTGAGGCTGTTGAGGACAAGAAAGCCGTTGAGATCGAGCTGCTGAAGGAGGTCAAGCCCGTCCCTGCTGCCGCCGAGTCCGAGACCGTGCAGGTTGTTGCCAAGGATGTTGCCCCTGTGGTCCCTGCTGTCGTCGAGTCGAAGCCCGAAGATGTGTCCGCTGCTGTCCCTGCCCAGGTCAAGGAGTCACTCATTGAGGCCGATAAGAGCCCCGAGGCGGCTGCCAACACTGAGGCCGTCCAGGACAAGAAGGCCGTTGAGACCGAGCTGCTGAAGGAGGTTAAGCCTGTTCCCGCCGAGCCTGAGGCGAAGACGGAAGAAGTCAAGACTGAGACTCCCGTAGCGGTTACTGAGACTGCACCAGTCAAGACGGAGGCTCCAGTGGCCACCACTCAGACTGAGCAGTCTAAGACTGAGACGCCTGTGGCGAGCACCGAGAACGGCACTACCGCCACTGAGACTACAGTCGCCGAGAATGGCTCCAAGGCCGCTGAGAACGGTTCCAAGGCTGGAGAGACCGAAGCTAATGGGTCGTCCACCAAGACCAAGAAGAAGAACCGTCTCAGCACCTATATCAGCAAGCTCAAGCACAAGTTCGCCTAATCTTAGATGGAACAGGAAGAACAGGAATGAGCTAATGTCTTGATGCTTTCATATCAGCAATGCTTTGTTTTCTTTTTGGGGTTGGTGTCTTCATTTGTCAATGATTCCCCTGGATCCGATTGAGATGAGAGGAGAGTGGTTGAGATTGCGGAGGGCCTGGATCACCGTCATATACCTAATTCATCGTCATTTCTATGCGCGTGCTTGGATCGATACCGAAATCTCTGTACCATAATATCTCTCATCTTTTCAAAAAAATCTTGCATGTTCGATCGACTCAGAAAACTGCAGTGACTAGTACATAAGCACCCGTGAGACAGACACTGACGGTTTTCCCAAGGCATTTTGAGGACCTAATGATCTACGGGTGGTAGGCCTAAAGTCGATCGTCGAGACGACCCAGGCGCAGTATCACGTGAGCGAAGACAGTGATGACTAAGACCTAACGCCCAAGTCCATCACGATTTGCCCCGCCGGTGACTCGCTCGATCCACCTCCACCCATCCTCGGGGTCCGTCCTAGTTGGACCCTTCGCG
The DNA here is from genome assembly GCA_030864175.1 of Neonectria faginata. Taxonomy (NCBI): domain Eukaryota; kingdom Fungi; phylum Ascomycota; class Sordariomycetes; order Hypocreales; family Nectriaceae; genus Neonectria; species Neonectria faginata. The sequence continues at coordinate 2,013,294 of JAULBG010000006.1, read as the reverse complement.
ACTCTTTATCCTCAATAACCTCCTAAAACCAACCTATACTCTCATTCCCTATTCTGTTTGCCCGATAATCCTTCGCCGAAAAATCCCTGCGTCTGAACGGTCGTCCTCCTTAAACCGCGTGCAACCTAGTCGAGTCGTCGTTTGATCCCTTGTCGCCGGGAGTCCGAGTCAGTCGAGCGATTGAACAAGCTCTCGTTTTTATCGCGGTTCCGGTTAGGACACTCGCTTCAGGCCATTCCGATCATGAACCCATCGAACTCGAGCCTGGGCAAGTCCCTCCCAGTACCATCGAACCCCTCCGCCGCCCAAGCCGGACCGACGACTTCGAGTTTCGAGTCCTCACGACGACCAAGCCAGGTGGGCTCACTCTCTCAATCTATACCGCGGAAGACTCAAGGTTGCCGAAAGCAACACAGAAACCAGCGTCGACCTGGAGCTGGAGAGAGGGCACACAGCAATCTGGACGAAGAAGATGCAATGGCGGAGCTCAGGGCATTGAGAAATCCTTCGAGCAGGCGCGGCCAGACTTCGATCACACACCTTCTCGACTATTCGACGCCTCGACCGATCCAGGACCATAATTTTCATGCGAGATCGTATCGTCGGAACCCAACATGGGGACCTGGGTCTGGCTACCATGCTGCTGACAAGGCGCGGTACGTCCATGCCAACTACCGCTTTATTGTTTCCCCAGAAGGCACATATACGAAGCATGCATCGGACCCCGACCTACACATGGACTGGTCTCTAGTGATGCAGATTTTGGCTTCGAGCGAGTCACAGACTTCTTCATGTCCGATATGCCTCTCAGAGCCGGTCGCGCCCCGGATGGCGAAGTGCGGCCATATCTTTTGCTTCCCTTGTTTGATTCGATTTATGAACTCGAGCTCAAGTGATGACGCGGACAAGTCAGCAAGAGGACCCCGATGGAAGAAGTGCCCCATCTGCGAAGACAGCATTTACTTGCAAGAGGTGCGGCCGGTACGGTTCTATGCGGCCCAGGAAAGCCCACTGCCGCGAGTTGGAGACGACGTGGTGCTGCGGCTGATGGCAAGGAATGCCAATTCCACATTGGCTTTGCCGAGAGAGGGCGGCGCGGAAGTGCTGAACTCTGGGGAGGATATCCCCTGGCATTTTGCGGCGAATGTACTGGACTATGCGCGCATCTTAAAAGGCACTGTCGATTACATGACTTCCCAGTTCGACGAAGAGGTTACGGCACTAGAACAGCAAGCGAAAGAGGACGAGACCCTGTTCGGGCAAGATGGAGAATGGACGCAGAAAGCGATCCGAGCAATCGTATTCGCGAAAGAGAAGTTGGCGGACCTTACCATGGCTGAAGTTTCGGCGGCCATCCAGCAGTCAACTCCAGCAAAGCCATCATCAGACGCCGACTTTTACTTTTACAGCTCACCGCCACACCTCTATCTCTCTCCTCTTGATATTCGAATCCTGAAGACGAAGTACGGCTCGTTCTCGTCATTCCCGTCTACGCTGCTGCCACAAGTAGAGCACATTTCGACCGGCCATGTGATTGATGACGCAATGCGGAAGCGGGCCAAGTACCTGGGCCATCTACCTCGTGGATGTGTTGTCAGTTTCTTAGAATGCGACTGGACTGATATCGTGCCGGCGGAAACGCTGGCCTCATTTTCAGGCGACATCGAGCGCCGACGGAAACGGAATCGTGACAAAGAGACTCAGGAGGAACGGGAGCGCCTCCAAGCAGAACGCCTTGAAGCAGCTGCCATACGCACGTCAACGGGCTTTCAGAGATCCTCGGAGAATCTTGGGGATGATAGTGTACCCCCGATGGACCTATCCGAGTTCCAACCTCTAAGCGGCCATGCAGACGCCACGCCCCCCGACCCACGCCCCGGTTTCGAGACGCTGGCTTCGATGTCAACAAGCCCCTCCAACCAAAGGACAGTATGGGGCACGCGCGCAATAAATGGAGGATCCCCGGAATTGAGGGCGGTCCGAGAACCTAATGCCAACGACGGTTGGCTGAAGGATGATGATTTATTTGGGAGTGCGGAACTGGCCATGCAGATCCAGGCCATCGAAGCAGCTGAGAAGAACAAGGCAAGCCAGGTCAGCACTGCCAGTGGGAGCAACCTTGGTGGCAGTGGCAATGGTGGTGGTAGTGTGGGTGGCGGCGGTGGTGGTGGCAAGAAGAAGAAGAAACAGAAGATCACACTGATGAGCACGGGCGGACGAAGGGGAAACTAACATAGCTTATTAGTATCGAGGTGCGGTCATATTTCTCTTTGGATAGTACGTAGATGGTGAATCGCCACGGAGTTGGGACTGCGCCTACACTTGTTATGGGTTCGGAACCGGAGTATACTTACTCAGTTGTTCAAGTGGCCATCCCATATAGAGCAATAATCCACGGTCTCGCAGGGGCTGAGCGCGCCTAAGAATTGACTCGGTCGCCAAGTATGACCCAGAGCCCCTGAGTTTGGCGGTGTTTGATGGATAGATGATGCATTTTGAAGCAGCAACTCTTGTCTAGAGTTAACTGAGATGTTCTCCTTATCGGGCCCTGGCTTCTTATCGCAGTCGCCGCATATTTGATTGACCAATCATAGAGCGAACTTTTCACCCTCACTGCGGGGCGTGGCTGCCCGTGCCCAAAATTTTTCCCTATCGCACGGCATCGCGCAGCGGCGTCGACTTTCTCGGCTTCTAGCTGCTCTACCTTCAAGCTGCAAACTTCAGCAACACACGACACGGCTTGCCCGACAGCAGAGCAGAGCATGGCCCTCGAGACATCGCCCTCTCTCACCTCGACGTCGCACACGCTGACTGCTGCGCCCATCATGGCATCCTCTGACTCCCTGGTTAACGGCCACGTCCAGGCCCTGCTCGAAAGCCTCCGTGAGGGCAACCGCCACATCTTCCTCCAGCCCACCGCCGCGATCCCCACGGACTCTCTCAACCTCGTCAAGAGTATGCTCGAGGGCTTTGCGTCTCAGGTCGGAGACGAACAGCAGGAAAGGCTGAAGGAGAACCGGAAGCGGAAGCGGGCGACTGGCGCCTCGGACGATGTCTTGAAGATGCGCAAGGTCTACGTCGACGGGTTTGAGACGGGTCAGGTGTGGCAGCAGGCCAAAAGGATCATCGGTGGCGTCCTGAAGTACTCGGAGGAGGCTCTGTCCGAGCTGAAGGCGCGTGACGAGGTTGTGGTGAATGGCGTCGACGCATCCGAGTCCAAGATGCTCGAGTTCGGAGACGACGGTTTCGAGATGGGATCAGAGGATGATGATGAGGATGATGAGAGTGGATTAGACGAGGCCGACAAGGAAGATGAAGACGCCGATAACCAAATATCAGGGGATGAACTTGAGAACGGTGTGGAGGACGACTGGGAGGACGAGAATGAGGCGGCCCTAGAGGAGCAGGATGAGGAAGACGATGTCGATGCTGATGGACCCGTCGATGAGTATACCGAAGATCCGGATGGTCTCAACGACGGCTTTTTCTCTCTTGAAGATTTTAACAAACAGACACAATGGTTCGAAGACCAAGACGCGAGGGGAGATCCCAACACCGATCAAGCCAGCGACGACGAAGAGGTCAATTGGGATGTTGATCCCATGGCCCCTTCAAAGGAAAAGCCCAAAACGTCGAAAAAGTCTGCGGATGCAGACCTACCATCAGATGCCGAGGATGACGACGACGACGCAGGACCTACGTTTGGAGATATGGCTCTTGATGCACCAGAAGGTGATAGCGAGGATGAGGGCATGGACGACGACCAAGATGACGAAGGCAACGACTTCAACGCCAACGAGGTCTACTACAAGGACTTCTTCGCACCACCCCCCAAGAAATACAACGGCAAGGGCCCCAAAAAGTCAGTCCGTTTTCAGCCGAAACAGCCGGATGAGGCCGACGTCAAGAGGGCCATCGACGACGTCCGCAGGGATCTCTTCGATGACGAATCAGAACAAGAAGACTCCGACGATGCGTTGTCGGATGTGTCCGCGGGAGACCCCAAGTCGCGTCGCTCCGCTCACGAGCGGCGACAAGCCAAACTCGCCGAGGAGATCCGCAAGCTTGAGGCCGCGTCGGTTGCTAAGCGGGAATGGGCAATGTCCGGTGAGGCTACCGCGATAGATCGACCCGTCAACTCGCTCCTAGAAGAGGACCTAGATTTCGAGCACGTCGGCAAGCCCGTGCCAGTCATCACCCCTGAGGTTACCGAGGGTATCGAGGAACTCATCAAGCGACGCATCCTCGCCCAAGAGTTCGACGAGGTCATCCGCCGGCGACCCGACACGGAGAGCGTGCCCGCCGGCACCCGCCGTGGACTGGTGGAGCTCGACGACAGCAAGGCCACCAAGGGTCTGGCCGAGCTTTACGAGGAGGAACACGTCAAGAACACCGACCCGGACAACTACGTCAGCCAGTCGGACGAGAAGCTCCAGAAGGAGGAGAAGGAGATCGAGGCCATGTGGAAAGACGTCAGCGCGCGGCTCGACTCTCTCAGCAGCTGGCACTACAAGCCCAAGCCCGCGGCGCCGACCCTCTCCGTCGTCGCCGATGTCGCCACCGTGGCCATGGAGGACGCCCAGCCCACGACGGCCCAGGGCGTCGCCGGCGAGAGCAGCCGCATGGCGCCACAAGAAGTCTACAAGGCTGGCGCCGACACGGCCGCCAAGGGCGAAGTCGTCACCAAGGGCGGCCTGCCCGTGGCGCGCCAGGAGATGTCGCGCGAGGACAAGGCCGCGCGCCGCCGCCGCGAGAAGGAGCGCGTGCGCAAGGCCGGCGGCGTCGACGGCAACAAGGTCGTCAGCCGCCGCGCCCAGATGAAGCGCGACACCATCGCCGAGCTCAAGAAGGGCGGCGTCAAGGTCATCAACCGCAAGGGCGAGATCACCGACGTCGACGGAAAGAAGGCCAAGGCGCCCAAGGTCGTGTCGAGCGGGAACTTCAAGCTGTAGATGCATGGGAAAATGGGGGACGGGGGGCGTTTGCGAGCGTTTTCATAATAGAAAAGAACGAGTCTTTTATTCGCCTTCTGGTACATGTTTCACTACACGACTTACATCGTCCCTTTGTGTGCCCCTGGTGCGGCATTGTTGTTATGAAATTTTGTCAAGGCTTGGATTTCTTGTTAAAGAAGAGAACTCGACGTTGTGCAGATATCTCAGGTTGCCGAGAGCAGGAAAAAGATTCATTATCGTACAATACTCAAAAACACATTCCCATAATCCCTGATGCTAAGATCCCCTTTTCCTCGACAAGATGCAGCGTCGCCCAAGCAAGTCAGCCAGTCGCAATCCCATTCCATACCATCCCTTTAATCGTCTTTTCAAAAGACTCCCAACTCCGCAGTTTCAGCGAAAGATCCAACTCGCCATCCATCGTTGTCTCCGCGCCTTATCGCTTCGAGTTTCTTTCCTTTTTTATGTTTTATTCTCGCTGCTTGATCTCATGCCTCAACCTTGGTCTTCTTGGTCGATGAATCCTCGGCGGGCTCCTCGGCTTTGCGCTTCCCGTTGGCTTCCGACTCTGGAACAGCAGCGACAGCCGGAGCAGCATCCTTGTTCTTCTTGCGGACGAGTCCCGTCACATCGGTTGCAGTCTTCTTGGCCTCCTCAACACGGGCCTTGGTGTCGGAAGCAGACTGGCCGACAGCGGCGCCAAAGATACCCCCGAGGGGGTTTGCATCCGCCCCCAGGAGACCCTTAGTGTCGATGGGGTCGTTGCGCAGGTCAACGAGCTATTGGGATAATTAGCAAGACGAGTAGGCAAGGAGTGAGTGGGTAGGTTTGAAAGGGGGAAAAAGACGTACACGCTGCTCCATATCACCGATGACCTCCTTCATCTCGGTAATAGTCTTGCGAGCAAGCTCATTATCCTCAGGGGACGCCATGGTGGCGAGCTCAACCTCCTTGTTCTGCAGCTTGAGGTTGGAGCTCTTGATAGCAAGTTCCATCTCTTTAACAGCCTCATCGCGCAGGCCTTGGTCCATCTCCTCGCGCTTGGTGTTGGCCTCATCGTCGCCGGGTGTGGTGATGGATGCGAACTCCAGGGCCAGAGATAGCTTGAAGTGCGCCTCGGCAATAATCTCCGACTCCTCTGGGTAAAGCTCAAGCTTATACTTAAGGGAGATGCGGCCATCTTCAATGGCATTAGGGTATCTAGTAAGAAAGTAAGCGTTGGGTCAGCTAGATAGAAGCTGGGGATGCGCACCGTTCGTTCTCGAGGGAGATCTCAGCAAGGGCGTCGTGGGTGTCTGCAAGACGCTCCTTGATGTGCTTAGCAGTGGGCGAATCGCCTTCAGAAACCTCTTTGCCCTTGTCGGTCTGCTCCTCCTGGTCTAGCTTCTCGAGCATCTTTAGGTAGCACACACGAGCAAGGTCAAGAATCTCGAAGGCGGTGGCCAGGTCGTCCTCCTCCTCTTCTTCTTCTTCTTCGCCTTCGGCACCCTAGTATCAATGTTAGTGTCTCCCAGCGTAGAGATCGCAATTCGAATGCTCTCGTACCTCGTCCTCGTCAGACTCGTCAAAGTTCTCGTCGCCAGTAAACTGGAATAGTGGCTTCTTGGCCTCGGTCTCGCTCTTGGAAGCCTCTTCCTTCTTCTCCGCGTCTTTCTCAGTCACCTTTTCAGCGACAGCCTTGGCGGCGGGCCTCTTGGGCTTGGCATCGCCATTGGCCTTCTTCTTGTTATCGGCAGCGGCCGGACCACCGAGGACATCGCTCTTGCTCTGGCCAACCCTGAACAAGCTGCGACCATAGTGGAATAGGATCTCGGCGTTCTCGGGCGCAGTTTCGCCGTTGATCTCAGCCTGAAGAACGCTGGCGCGGGAGAAGATCTCGGTGGCCTCCTCGTAGTTCCGCTGGGCATAGAGAGTGGTACCCTTGGCGCAGAGATCGGCCAGGGTGACCTTTCTGGACTTGATATCGTCGTCGACGGCATCGGCATCGATAGCTTTATCGGCGGCATCGACAACATCGGTAACAATTGGCGCGGCCTCAGCGTCGTCCTTGTCAGCAGACTCGGTGGCCTGTTCGACGTCGACAGGCTTGGCCGTCTCCTCGACAACGGGGTTTGCGACCTCGTCGACGACGGGCGCGGATTGCTCAGTCGGCTCGGCCATGGCGAATCCGAGTCAAGAATTGGGGGTAAATGGAACAATTGGAAATGACGATGACTTGTGGGATGCCTGCAACGATCAGATTCGAGAATGATTGTTGTCGGGCGTGGAAGATGTAAAAATGCGACGCAAAGTCAGTTTGCGACACGCTGAAAGCGAACGGCAGGTGCCCTGCAGGTGGTATGACGCGCTTTCCGATGGGGACTCGCCCGATTTGTGCGCGTGTGATTGGACGCGGAACGCGTTGTGGAGCCATAGCTTAACAGCTGCTCCGGGGTTAGCTTGAGCCCCACTGAGGTAACAGGCCACACCATAGGACCTACCCTAAGTCTGTACGTCAACTACTCAGGGACCCTATTTTGAACCAATTCTGTCCTATCATTTCTAAGCTGTTTACATTGGAGACTTATATAAGCATACATCTGAAGCGCCTGTATCTTAGGTCGGAATTCAAGGTCTCGTACGAGCTATCGCGATCTTTAAGTGATTTCTAATATGTAGTTACCGACGTTTACGAAAAAGGGAAGCAAGGATCCCTGAGCTGATCAAATACACCAATGAACTCCATGAGATGGAAGTTCCGCATGACAACTCCAGACGTTGCCGGAATAACGACATGCCAGGCTGGAAAGATAAAGCCTCGAGAGGGACACATCACCAAGACATGTTCCGTCCACCTTCTATTCATAGCATACGTCACCACCACCACCGGAACTTTGCATTCCCTGACACGTCGTGGCTTGAGATGATAAATGTCCCTAGACCTTTATGGCCCGCAACTTTAGACCATAACAGGATCTCACTTGAGATGATCATCTGCCGAGATCCCAGCCTTATGGACCCTGGCGTTCCCGGCGATCAGGCCGAGCCTCACATCCAATCCCTCTTGCCATAGCCGCCAGCCTACTGCATGTATACGCGCTGTGGCGCAGGCGAATGGACGGGAGGATTTCTTTTACTCACCAGCCCTGCATACACGAACTTCAGCTGAACTAGTTCTCAGGCGTATATTGGGCTAGCCCAGACTGCTGGGTCTGTTATGACGGCCTGCTTCTCTACCGGGAGATCTCAAGTCGTGGATTTGGGCCACCTCAATATTTGCACTTTCGAGTAAGAGAAACCATTCAATGAGCGGCCAACTCGCCATCGTCACTCTCAGATGAACACCCTCTCATCACTCTTTCAACCCCAACTCACTTTCGCTCGTTTACACTCTTCCCTTCGTCCGACCACCTTGAACTCATCATGATTCAGAAGACCCGGAAACTCCTCCCTTTGGTCCTGGCTCTTGTCTGCGTAGCCCTTGGTGGTTTCACCGTATGGCTCACGGACAGATTGATCTTACCAACTCTGAGACAGTCCATCTCATTGGAAATTATCGAACATAATGGTGTTCAAAACCATCAGTCTCGACGCCTTGCAGCTTTGGCACGCAATGACCGTGGGCGCAACTGCTCCTGGCCTCTCAGGTGGCAAAACATTCATGGCCCTCGTTTGGTTAGCGATGATCCAGATTCCCGCCTTGCTATGGACTGGCTCCATCACTCCCGTGTTGACCAAGTCCAACTTCAACACGACATTCCAGATTCCCAACTACAGCGAATCGACCTCCGATTTCTGGGCCAGGAAGTGTGATCCTGCAACTCCTTGCGACGAACTCCTGGGTAAAACGTCGGATTTGGGGACATCCACCTTTGTTGCATGGAAAAGTAACGTTGGCTTACCTATAAATTTGGTCTTGACACTGACTAGTTTGCACTATAGCCAAAGCCGGCTTATTACTCAACTCTGCCGAGCAAGCCTCTGCTCGCGACTCGTCTACTCCCCATTACCGGAAGCTTGACAACACCGGTTTCACCTACCACGGCCGATCCTATGGCGTTGCGTCCACAGTTGGCCTTGTGGAGCCCATGCGAACAAGCAATACAAACCAAGCAACGCTCCTCAACTACACGTTCTTGGAGGACGGATACCTGTCAAATGTGTCATGCCAGTACAATCGGTCGAGTCTCATTGGCTTCAATGTTTCAAACGCAGTTGAAACACCAGGTGGAATCTACGGCCCGCAAGGACTCTGGGCCCAGGGGTCGCTCCCCAATGGCAAGTGGTCAGGCTTTCCGACCTGGGGCGTTGTGAACAGCGACTTTGTTACAGCCCTGGCTGCCGTCAGAAGTCCATCTCAGGATATGTATGGATTCGTCGCTGGAGAGGCCTACCAGGCTATAAATCAGACCCAGTGCGAGGTTTATTTCACGCCAACCCGGTTCAACGTCACAATTGACATGGCTGCCAAGAACATTTCGGTAACCCCGGTTGAAGACGACTCAAAGCAGCAGTTCGACATTGACCCAGATCAGAACCTGACCAAAGTGGCATTCCACGGAGTCGGCTTCTATCCCAAACGTTGACGACGTTGTATACTTCTGTTCTCGGAGACTCGTTCCTCCGCAACATCAACAACGTCCAAAGCCAAAAGGGTCGCACTGGCGGCATTGAATCTGACGCCATCACGGGTATCGAGGAAGGGCTCGAGCTGCTGCTTGATCATTTCCTTGGCAATAGTGGCTCGGCACAGGTGATGTTGCTGAATGAAACCAGACCGGTGGACACGGTGACGACGCTGGAAGTTGTGCGGTTCGGCAAGGCACAGATTGCGTATGTGGCCCTTGGCACGACTATTGTCATATTCATTGCTGCTGTTGCCGAGGCAGTTCGGACCAAGTTGTGGAGGGATCTTCCGCCTGCTGATTACTTGGACCTCAAGTTTGCCATTATCGGTATGGCAAAGGATGAAGGTATCAACCCCTATGGTATAAAGAACTGGGGAGGCGACCCGGATGATGACAAGGTTGGCCTACTCAGAGTCCAGAGGAGAGACAAGGGGTCGCTGGGATTTGTACTGTAGGAGGGAAGATAAGATAGACAAGATCGATAGGTAGAATCTTACGAATAGTAGGATGGATAGCAAACCAACAGAATTGTGCATGGAAAATTTCTCTGAGAGTGTTCATGGTACCAATGGAGACAGACCATCCGCGTGTATGCAACGGTAGACGCCGATATCCACTGGGAGCAGCGGCTGCAGTATTCCTCTTTGGGACATTGAAAGCGTGAATGGTGACTTGAAGGTTCACACTTCTCGAAGCAGCTGAGTTCATCCGGAGATTATTTGGCGAGACTGGAGGCCTCTGTTTGTGAAAGCGGGAGCGAGAAAGACATTCACACATGCAAGATGGTTCACGCCATGGTAACAATACCAAATGATCTTGTCGACTTCCCGTAAACGCACTTCATAGAAATACTGTTTCGTGCTACTGCCGCAACGGACGGCAAGTTGGTGACAGTCGGTGAGACTCAACCCCGCGCATGGTGGCTTTCTGGCCACCACTAATCAGCGCCACGCCGCGACTTGGCGCGTCGCATCCAGAGAGCTGAGCAGCATCTTGCGCGCCTCAGACACGAAGTCATGTGCCAAACCCCTCACCGTTTCTTTTGGCCTGACCAGCTATTGGCCCGAGGGGCAAGCCATCGTCAGGCAGCAGGCGCCTCTGACGGAGTTGTTTAGTGATTTGGGGCTTGCTGGGCGGACGACGGCGGCCGTGAAGGCTGAACCGTGCTTCGAGTGACCGTGACCGTGAGTGTGAAGCTTCGAGTATAAATGGCGGGGTTGAGGACTGCCCGGGTGATGCTTTGCAAGACAAAAGACAGACCAAGCGTCAGGAATCTCAACCCCAAAGAGTCTTGCAAAAAGTCCAAGTTCGATCAGTCCATTCTCAAACATCAACAACATCTGCCATGGATGAAGCCCGCGTTCAGGTATTGCTCCGACAGTCTCTCACATCAAGGAACCATCTCTTCTCACCAGCTCCCACAGGAAGCCCTTGGCCAGATCTGCTGGCTGGAGGTGCCCGTCCTCGACGTAGACCGCGCCAAGAAGTTCTACACCGAGCTCTTTGGGTGGGAGTTCTCCGACGAGTCCCGCCCCGGTGTAGGCGACTGCGTCAAGAGCATGCACTTCTTCTCCAAGGGCAAGACTCTCCACGGCGCCTTCATGCACGTCGAGGCCAAGTATCAGGTCGTCAACAACGTCCCCGGAGACCCGGCGCCCATGCCCGTCCTGCCGACCCTGTGCGTCGTCGACTGCGCCGAGACGCTCGAGAAGGCCGAGGCGCTCGGGGGGAAGACCGCCATGTGAGTTTTTCCACGTGTGAACCGAGGGGGAAGAAGAAATGTTGCATGGGAAGAGAACAAAACTGACTGAACTTCTGCAGCCCGAAGACGGAAATCGGTGGGGGCATGGGCTTCTTTGCTCGGCTCATCGATACGGAAGGTAACATGATCGGAACGTGGTCTCAGAAATAAGCGTGCATCTAAGCTAGCCGTGCAGAGTCGTATTCCGTCCGGCAAGGCGTGCTTGTGCGTGTGATGTAGTAATCGACTGCTCCAACATGGACCCTGGCCAATATAGTAAATTGGCCTCAAAGGCTCCAACAGTTTTCCCTCGCTAAGACAAATTCCCATGAGTGACTGGACTTAGCCAAGGCGCTCCAATAACAGCTTTGCCTCTGGACCAGTTTTCTTCCTGGAGATAAGACTAAAGAATTACAATTGGTGACTGGGGTCAGTGGTTAGGCGGGCTCGAGTAGGTATTCAGGTGAAGCCTCGGATGATGAGCCTTGCTTGGTATGTTTCTTCCTGTTATGCGCGTACCTTGTGTGTTCTTAGGCGCAGGATTGCAGTTATGGAAGTCAAGGGTTCATGTTAGAATATCTAGTGAAATGTAGTCTTGTCCTACTTAGGGTAGTTGTGAGTCTGTAATGTCTTGTTTTTCCTTCGTTATGGTGGGACTTACTCGTATCGTCAACCCTTGTCTGTCGTTGATTTGTCGAATTTTTGACTCTCTTTATCATCTCTCGGTGACTCTCGAGATATCTAGAGAATTTCCAGGGGTCCTTTGTTCTCTCACCTACCTGCATTGCATGAGCAGAGGCCAGCCGACTCACCAGAAACCGATACCAGACTGACGATGATACGCCGAGGCATATCAGCCTCACATTGTTCCGTCCCCAAAAGACTGGGACACCGGATGCCGGGCCCTCCAGACAGGCGGCGTTTCATTCGTGGGAAATACTTGGTTCGTCGGGTTTGTGGGTCAGGGCAGGACTGTCAGAACCGGAGATATTCGAGGCCGGAGGTGCTTGAGGTTCTAGGCGGAGCATGGGCCCGAGACGCCGGAGCCGCGGCCGGGTCTATCAACGGACGACGAGCATAGGGACGGAATGGCCTCAACTTTGGCATACGTAAACTGCGCACTTGGGCCCCAACATCAAGACGGCCCCGAAAATTGGAGATTAATTTAAACACTGGCGCAGATGGCCACACACGAGCGGTACGCGAGATGCGAATTATGCGAGGAGCCCCTCCAAGCGAACAGGGATTTGTCGAGAGAGCTACCTGGCGGTACAACGTAGGATAGGCTCTCAATGTGTGGACACAATGTAATAACAGTAGTCTCCATAAGAACAATCAGTATAGGAGGTATATCGAGGCACTGACCAAGCGACAGGCCCGGTCCCCGCGTTCGAATCGGGCCATGGCCTACCCGGGCAGCCGAGAAAATTGAGACACAAGCTGCAAGCATGGAACTACATTGCGATACAATGGCTCTTTGCGTCAAAAAAAAAAAAAAAAAGGTCCCGGGATGTTGCTGCTGTTGTCCAGGCATCCGGAGTTCGGTAAGGCCGCCGCCACGGGGGCCCGGCATCGTGCGTGCCGCCCCTTGTGCGGCTGGAATTTGGGGAATGCGTTGCATGATGAGCGCGGGTCGAGTGGCGGGATCAACAGGCCTTGTGTACGAAGTGCCTGGGCTGGCGCATAATACGAGGTTGTCATGAGGATTTCGTTGATGAGGGCTGCTGCTACGTAGTATCCATACCGCCGGGAATCGATCACGGCTATTGGTTTGATGACCGAAGTTGAAGACACAGGGGAGCTTGGGAGCTTGTGAGTTTGGAGGGAGCTTGGGAGTTTGGAGCTTGGAACCTTGGAATATTGAAACATTGGGCGGTGGCTGAGCCGGTTTCTGCTACGTGGTAGGTAAGTCTCATGAGGATGACACGTAGGATAAACTCGATCCTGAGAACGGGACGGGTCTTCTGGGACGGACCGAGCCCTTGGGAGCAGACGTCAATGGAGGAGTAATTAGGAGTAATCTCGTGGAGAAGGCGTCTCGGTTGGATGAAGACGAAACCAGACGGACAGAGGATGAGGGTGAGGGTGAGGGTGAGGGTGAGGGTGAGGGTGAGGGTGAGGATGAAAGGGGCCGGACTCAATAGACTACAGACTGTAGTCTGCTTCGTACAGAGTGGTTAGACCAGTAAGGTACATAGTAGGCTGAAAATATTGACCTCTCGACAACGCAGTAATTATTATCGCGAGCAACGCGCAACAAACAAGTCACGGCATCTTGGCCTGGACCGAATTTCCCCTCACACGCTCTCCACCTCGCTATCTCTCTCTTGCCCTGGCGGTGACGAGGCCCAGGCACGAGGGTACGTCGCCATCAACGTCAGAGTCCTGCATCGTGGAATCTTAATTCTCTGCGTCCGTCTCCATCTGTCCCTCTCTCCGCCGGTCGCATGGCCATGAAACAAAGACCGGGGGCGGGCAAGAAGGGAAAGAAAAAAAAAAGCAGGAGCCCGGTCGAAACGGTTCCACTGCGACTTCCCTCCTCTCCTCCCCACCAAGGGTTCGCGGCCGGGGTTCCACCGCGAAGCATCAACAGCATTTGCGGGGACAGCACCGGCGCGGATTGGTGGAGAATGGCCGACCCCCAAAGTCCAGCTATCACGACGCCTGGAGAATTGACGCTCCAGCGCCATCTTTTGGTGGTTGCGCTTTTTGGTCCCCACCCGCAAGTGGCGTCCGCCCTGTCTCCACTTGTGCCCTGCCGCGCTGCCATCCATCTTTTTTGCTCGACATTCGGGCGAGGGCACGGCATGGCATGGCATGGATGTTAAGAGCCAAAAGGCAACGACACAATCGCAGTCTGTGCGGGCAAATGGGCGCCGTCTCTCGGGCATTATTCCCCTGTCTATACCTGCCTCGTCCTACACAGTGCTGCTACGCTGCCAGCTACCTACGTAAGAGCTCCGGCTTTTGCTTGATCGGTACGGGGATCGGCCGCTGTTTGTTCCAACTCCAACCACCACGAAGCAACCTATAGCCGAAGAGAGAGCAACCTTACCTTATTACTTACACGGGCGTCGTTGCACTACATATTATTAACAAGAAAATATGCCTTGGACCACGGCAAGCTCTCCGTCCGAGGCCCAGCATGGGGGTGCGAGCCAATGGGTAATAGGCAGGCCCAGTGACGGAGCAACTTGGAGTAGCAGTCAGAGTCCCTTGCAGGTTCTTTTCAGCCATCGTCCGTTCGTTCGTTGATTACATGGTTCGCGGAATCGCGGCTTATCACTGACGATGCCGCTCCATCCCCAATTCCAATTCCAACTCCGCCCGGTCCCGTCTGCTGCCTGCCTGGCGTCCGTCTCCCTGTTTGTTCCATGTTCCATGTTCACCTCGGTCCCCGTCACAATTGCTCCCGCCCGGCCCCCACGTCCCCCGTGCACAGCTGAGAAGTCTGCGAATAGGTAGTCAGTAAGTCCATGGGCAGGTGATGTGAAAGCTCGGCACTTCCTTCTGACGACCGGCAAGTACCAACCGGCCATTGGACCGTAGACTTGGGCATTGAAGGTACATAGGGTAGGAAGGATCGTATAATGGGTAGGTCCTTCGTAGTTCCTTCCCAACCGTCTCCAACACTCCAACACTCCAACACCAAGGCCTCCAACTCCTTCAACCCTTCCTCCTTCTCCCACCATCACCTTCCCTTCCCTTCATCCTGGTTTTTCTGAGGCATATGTTGCTGCTTACCTACCTGCGCAAGCCTGTAACCCCTTCTCTTTACTTTCGTCAACTTCAAGTTCAAGTTCGCGGACATACTAATACCCTCGCCGCAGCGAACAGTTAGCGCTGTCGTCACCAGGACGCATCCCACCTCACATCCCACGTCTCGCATCATAAGACAACCCCCCACCGCGATACAGAACAGAAAGGTCTTGCCAACCACCCAAGTTTGTTCGCTGCAACTTGTCGCCGCCAGATCGGGTCTCTTGTTGCTGCTCGTCTTTGCGTCTCGTCTCGTCTACGTTGCTCACATCCAACGTAGAGCGCCTGTGGTGGAACAATTCCACACCCACGCCGCCCGCGCCTCCCGTCTGGCTCCGGTTCGCTTCCACCAACGACAGCCCTCGAGTTTTGCCTCGCCATGGTCCTCCACCCCGGCCGCTTGCTCTGATCCTCTCCAGCCCACCAGTCCACCCCCGGGTCAGGGATCTTCTCCCTTGTTTCGCCCCGGCCTCGCTATCTGGCCGGCTCAAACACCCCATCGGCCAAATATTCCTCGCTTGGCGCCTTAGCGACTTCATCCCTCGCCGTATACGATATCTTCGTCCTCTCCACGTTGCGCGCCGTTGACTCTCACGTCTAAACTCCGTCCGGCTCCTACAATTTTTCCCTCTCATAAGTAGTCTCAAGGTACGGATTACCCTTCGGGGCCTGTTGGCCACATACCTTCTGTTCTGCCTTCTTTGGCCACTTTGCCGCTTCATTGCTCTTGCCGAGCCACCACTTCACCTTCCCATCGCGGGCTCCATTCGCTCTTCTCACCACCACCACCACTGACGTACCCCATAGTCTGTCACCGTCTCCACACGGGCCCGCATTCAAACCCGCGCCCACACATAGCCGCGTCGACACTTCACTTGCGACAATCCTTTTGCTTCTGAACCTCACCCACCAGTCCTCTTCAGGCCCATTCCACTGACGCTGCTGTCATCGCCGTGCCGCTCACCCTCTCACCGACTGCCTACATCTTTTCTTGCACTTCGACGACAACGTACTTGACAAGACCCCGAATCCGATCCCGATCCCGATCCCGACCCGCGCTCGATTCCCGACGCTCGATCCGGCTACATCTCCACAACGCGAAAGCAGCGTGTCGCATGCGATTGATCCGGTATCAATCGCCAAAACCCCTCAGCCCCAATCCCAAACGCATAGGGAGCACTGAATACTCGTTGGAATGCGCCTCGTCCCTTTGGGCTAGATTGGGAATACCTGGAAACTGTTGTCTCAGGATTATTTGCGACGAGACGCTTAAGAGGAGGCCTTGGATTGCTAGTTCAACCGGAACCAAATGGCGGCGGTTCAGCAAATGATGGCCGAACTACCTCCCGGACCGGCCCCGGATACCGTCATGAATGGCTCTTTGTCTAGTCCCGTCAGCGTGGATGCCAACCGTCATAGCCAAAGTCCCATGGTGATCGATGAGAGCTCATTTGGCGGCACACCGGCGCAAGGGGATACCAGGATTGTGGTCATTGTCTTTGGACAAGGACAGGATCGGATTGTGTCTGTGTTCGCCGAGGTCCTGGGTATTCCGTTCAGGATGAAGGGTGGATTTAGCCAAGTGACACTTGAAGACCGTGGCTTCGTTATCGGCATTGCGGCTGCTCAAGCGAAAGATGATATTGAAGAACGCAACCAGGAACTGGTTGTTGCAATCAATGCTCACTGTGTTAACCTAGGAATGCCTCCAAACCTCCACCTTTCAGCCCACTGCGATTACGAGTTTCTCTACACTGAATCCCAATTCTTCCGCCGCGATCTAGCCAGGTTCACCTCTTTTACCCTAGGCCAGATCAACCACCATGCAGCTCTTATGGCAAAGCCGAGGACATACTTCATTTCTACCACCTTTCCCGATGTCCACGCCGCCTTGCCGAACATTGATATCCTGACTGTGGGCGCCGATGCAGTCGAGCTCCGTGTCGATTTGCTACAGGAACCGCTCGGAGACGGGTCCTTCTCAGAAATCCCGAGCTTGAGCTATGTGGGCGAACAAGTCATGCTCCTCCGCCAGCGCACAGAACTCCCTATCATTTTTACCACGCGATGTACTCGTGAGAATGGACGATTTCCCATGGACAAGCCGGAGATATACTATGACTACTTGTACCGTGCAATCCAATGGGGAGTGGAGTATATCGACGTGGAGCTTTGGCTCCCCGAGACTATGAGGCGGAAACTGTATGAGAAACGAGGCAACTCTCGTATCATGTCGGCCTTTCATGACTTCTCTGGCACATTTCGGTGGCCGTCCAAGTATGCCCAGGAAGTATTCCAGCAATCGAGACGCTATGCCGACATTATAAAGATGATTGCCATTATCAACGAACACAACGAAAACTTTGAGCTGGAATACTTCCGCTCCAAGATGCGATCTGAATATCCCGATGCCCCTCCATTCTCTGCCGTTAACATGGGCGAAACTGGTCAATTCTCAAGGACATTAAATCCCGTATTTACTCCCATCACTCATCCGCTACTTCCTAGAATCGCAGCCCCCGGCCAGATGAGTGCAGCGGAAATCAACGCCGCCCTGTCTCTGTTGGGCCAGCTTCCGAGGAAATCCATATACGGCATCAGCAGCACGGCGTCCCGGAGCGCCACGCCACAAGCGCCCTTCTACGAGAAGTGTTTCAACGAACTCGGACTGCCTCACCACTTCGCAGTTGTTGACCGGCACCCGAACAATCCTGGAAGCATGGAGGCGTGGTGCAACCAAAAGCACTTTGGAGGCGCCTATCTCAACCCAGGACTACCGCACCAAACCCTAGCCAAGAACAGTTCGTTCTTCTCAGGTCTCAATGCAGGCACCGGGCCCATATTGACAGAAGCCGCTCGCGTCATCGGAATAGTTGACACGATCGTTGTCCGGTCGGGCTCCTCATCGACATCCTCATCGCCTCATTCGATCCCGTCAAGTCCGCGCCATCGCCAGAGCGACTCTCTCGAACCTGTTATTCAGTCGGGTTTACCACTAAACTCGACTCTCGTTCTCGACAATGCGGGTTGGAAAGGAATCCTGAGCA
Source organism: Neonectria faginata (assembly GCA_030864175.1). Lineage (NCBI taxonomy): Eukaryota > Fungi > Ascomycota > Sordariomycetes > Hypocreales > Nectriaceae > Neonectria > Neonectria faginata. The sequence continues at coordinate 1,995,185 of JAULBG010000006.1, read as the reverse complement.
CGCTCACCCGCGACCTGGCCCCCTCAGCATACTTTGGACGCTCGGCCGTGGTGATGGCATCTTCTTCCGATGATGCTGCGCCGGTGATATTTGCTATGAGAGCCCTTAAGATTGCTAAGATTTATACCGTCGGATTCCGGACCCCGTCTGCCCTCGCCCGAAACGCACCTCCGATCGAACCGTTTATTAGCCTCGAGAGCCTGCAACGCGCCCGATCCGTGGATGACGACAGCGCTCCGTTCGTCATAGTCTCCGCACTCCGCCCGGAGAAGAGTAACCTTGTTGGGATGTTGCTTCGAGCGTTTGGGGCGGCGGGTTCGCGAGGGTCGACAACTTCGAAGAAGATCTTTCTTGACCTGGCGGATGGAGCTTCTCGCAGGAGCTCCGACCCAAGCCTGATTGCGGAGAAGAGTGGCTTTGCTGCCTATGGAGCGGTTGATGTGGCGGCCTTTACCACGGTGGAGAGCTTGCGGCTACTCGTCGGTCAAAACGTGCCGTACAGCTTCGTCCGGCTGGCAAGTGGCAGTAACCTCTACTGAGAAGACAGGCAAGAATACTCAACACTCACCTACTTCCATGGACTGGACAAAGCGTTCAATACTCAGGATAAGACTCTCCAAGAACCGAGATTGACGTCGGACTGCCCCGATCAAAAGGACCGCGGACTGATCTAAACGAAGATCCGAACTATCCCCAGTCCAAAGGGTCAAAGGGGCAACTGCCAGAGATCCAAAGACGAAGCGGCCGAAGCGATGGATGGGAGCAAGGAACCATGCCTGCTTTTCGCAAGCGCACCAACGGTGGCCCCATGCCAAGCGCTGTCTCTCACCGTTAGCGACCGGTGTCGAGATCAAGGTCGCCCCTGGACTTCAAAGTCCAAGCCTCCCAATATTTCAGGCCCGCGGCGGGGCTTTCCCCCGGTCTAGCATAGAGAAGCCGACGGACTCGCAAGCAAAGCCCGGGAGCAAACGGCTCCCGCTCAAGGAACCCGGCCTCTTGGACCCATGATGTTGGGGCTCAAGGAGGGAGGGGGTGGTTGCAACCTTGCCATGTGTGGCGGCGTTCGGATGACCGACAACGGTCTGGACCCCCAAGATGGCAAGTGGTCGTGTAGAGAACATGGCTGTATCTTCCATAAACTGAATTGCGCATATACCTGTACTTGGTATAATGTGCATACTGGGATGTGATTCTGACGAACGCGATGAGCTGGAAGCCTGCACATGAGATAGTCGATACCATAGGGAGAACTGGCAAAATACAGATATACGCACTACTTCTCACTACGTACTCCATTTCTCCTCAACCACGGCACTTGAGAAGTCTAACTCTGGCCAAGCCACCTGTCAGATATCGTCTTCGTTCAAGACCGTACATAGGCACAATGGGCACGGGCGGATCGGCTAAGCAGGCAGGGCTCGACATGCTCCACGTCATGACTGACCCTTGCTAATTCCCAGTCACTCGACTACACCATCATGATGAAGAGAGGTTAATGGCCCTGTGTGAGATTCAGGGCGCTTGTCAGGAGCCCACCCCCGGGAGTGCGTGGTGGCAGCCTCATCTTTCACACATGTACACCGAAACATTGAGACCGTAGAGAGAGGAGTTGCAGAAGACCGTCTCCGGCAGGACGCTGCACCTCGTCTGATATCGAAGGGAGACAAGACATGGTGAGAAAATGGCCAGCGCCAACAGGCACGTTCAATGCAAGTCAAACAGGTCGAGTGAACAAGTGCGCCGCCACGCCGTCAAGGGGCGGCATGGGCATGTGGACGAGCGGGTCTACAACTTTTTGAAGCGAATTCCCCAGAGGAGGGAAGTAGAACCTGGTCCGGATGAAAAGCCTGGTGCCGGCAGGAGCAGAACGACGAACCGGCACCAGGGTATTTGCACAGGATGTGGCCTTGAGTTCGAGTCGGAAAAGTCCCAGACGGAAAAGCCCAGGCATCGGGCGAGCGAGTACCGAAGGCGAATGGGGAAGGTCTGAAAGTGTCTATCAACAGACCTGGTGATGGGATCGCTGGAGAGCTTGGCCTACCTCTCGCCACACCTGGATCGACTGGTACGATGCGGCCCGAGGGCGTGAGGATATAGAAGGGGATCATATGTGGTGGTAGCCGAGTGAGGTCGAGGGTGGCGGTATGCGGAGGAGATGAGAAGGGCGGGTACCGCAAACAGGGCCATGCCATGCCATGCCGTGCTGCTGCTCTCGGAGCTAGCAGAAGAGTTCGGACGAAAGTGATACTACCGGTACTATAGTACGTAGTACATAGTACTCGATCGCCAGGGCAGGGGCTCCGGCCATGCCGTCCTCGCTCGACGGGAAGGATACCGTTGTCAAGACTGCGGCGTCACTGCCGAAGCTGGCGCCGCCATCGAAACTCCACCGTCAAACTGGAGGGGACATGAGTTGTCGACTGCGTGAAGCCTCGCCAAGTAGTCATGCTCATGCCATGATGCGGGACATGCACATGCAGTGCCTGGCAAAGCCTGAAAACGGTTTCCATCTCGCATTTCGACCTACTCTAGCCGACATACGAGGTAAATAACGAAGGGGACGGAGGGCATCCACCGTGAGACTGGACGAAACGCCGAAGAAGAAACATGACGGCCTCAATACTGAGTAGTGTCGTGTTGAACGGAACCGGAGATGAAGAATAGACCTTGCTTCGAGGAGTCGAGACTCAAGACGTATCAGATTCCGAGTGTCCGGGGAGCACTGCGTCGGCTAGGCCTTCAGGGATCAATTTTCACTGGGAGAAAATGGGTGGCTGCATACTGTGGCTACAGCTCACCGGCAGGTCGAATGCGGAATCTGCTGGGGGGCTTGTGGGGATGTGATAGCAAACGCCGTTCAACGGGTTGGAGAACAAGAAAAGGAAAAGGAAGTGACAAGACAACACAGGTACCTAGCCGCCGGTACGGCCAGAATATGGGACAGGGGAAGGCTGCCCGAGGCCTAGAGCCTGGAGCACCTTGGCCGTATTGTCCGCCACTTCAAGAAGCCTTGTTCGAGAGCCGCCAAGTACCGCGAAGACCCGGCGAATTCTAGATGATGTGTGGAACCAGCGGCGAGGTCGTCCACGTTACATCCCCCATTGTAACTTGAGAGTTGAGGCAGAAGCTCCAGTTTAGCAAGACGTGAGGTTAGGGATTTGAGAGCCTCCGTCGAAGTAGCTCGCCCATCTCGGCCTCTCTGCACTGCAGAAGACGATTTTGCTAGATCTAGCTTGCAGATTTGGCCGACGCTTTGCAACCAGGGAGCCATGCTGATGGACATTTGGCTCTGGCCTCAGATCCAAATATGCAACAGCTGCTAGCTTGTGTTGGCATCCCAAGAACGAACACAATCGACATGAAGGATGGCGACTGGGGTGTATGCTTAGACAACTCGACAACATCGAGCACGCCCCAGCAGGCGAGACGAAGCTAATCTTCTTGATACGATGAAAATGGGGCAGCCCCTTGGAGAGGGTATTTTGTCTTTTGGGCCGTCAGGGTTCATCTGCGAGAAAGCGTGCTGAGCCTCAGTTGCAGCTGGCCGCGGCACGTGGATTGATAACCCAACGGCAAGCCGAATGGAGGCCCAGGAGAAGGACGAAAAACAAAAACACCTCTCGGCAGAGCCGTAGAGCCCGAAACTACCGAGCGTGGTACGACTTGATAAAGAACCCGGCTGGTGATGTTTCTCGAACAAGCTTCAGCGGATTGTTGCCAACGAGGGCAAAACTCTCATGGCACTCAGAGACCAGACTCAGGACGTCATAGAGCCAATATGGAAAGGGCTGAGGCCGAAGTAGGAGGTGAGACGGAGACAGGATAATGGAGAATGAGAAAACGTGAGTAGTGGTAGTAGTAGCCCCCAATGCAAGACGCTCTGATGCGACAGAAAATCGGGGTGATAGTGCCCGGATGCCAGGGCCGAGACCGATGTTCTGAACGAAACTATCTCAGGTTTCGTCAAAATGAAAATAGGAGATCTGACGACTCAAATTAACTCTCGGTATTGAGCGACTGCAGGAGGGCTGAGTTCAAGAGCGATTAACAGGAGTCTGGGCTAGGCCATTTAGACTTTCGCGATGTTCAAAGGATCCGCGAGGGTCACAGGCCGACCAGTCCCCCACGTCACAGAAGTGCACGTTTTTCTTACTCTTTCTTCACTAAGACGTAAAGACCAGATGCTGCGAGAATCCACAACTCCCTGGATTTGCCCAGCACTTCAAACAAGGGGTCTTTCAGAACGTGAATGGCGATGACGAAGCTGTTCCATGTGCCTGACAGCTCAGACTTGAGGGCGCAGGAATTCTGACTGACATTGTAGGCAATCACGCGGCTCAAAGTGGTGCAACATGGGGCCCATGCATGCCTTGACTTGAAAGCCGTTCTATACTTCGTAGAGCGAGCTGCTGGTCAGCACCTGAGTAGATGCGGCGTGTCGAGCGGATTCCTCGATCTCGGGTTGAATCCATTGACGCGGCGGGTTTCAGTTTTAGGCAAGAGGCTGACGAGTAGTAGCTCAGTAAAGAGAGGTCCTGGATGCTTCAGGGACGGCGTGACAATGGTTCGACAGGCTAAGCGTCTAAGCCTATCCGAGATGGGCACGGATTGGGCCTCTGGGGTAAGGCGGAGGGCGGCGTACGGTGTGCCTACTGTAGTGGAAGTCCAAAAGGGCAGGGAGGCCGGTATTGCAGGGCATGCAATGATCTGCTTCCAGAAGGGCCGTGTTTGATACACCACACCAGGTCTCTTGGTGGATTGACTGCCGGCTTTGGGCCGATGAAGGCGGACGCATCGACACTGCGTTAATCCAAGCTCGAACAACGCCTTACCCAGATCTGATATTACCCGCGTGTTTCTGTGTATCAGTGACGACACCGGCCTTCATGCGAAAAAAGGCCATTGCCACTGACCCATTCACTGCCAGGTGAATAAAAGAATCATGGCACAGCTTTCCCTCCAGAACTCTGAGGCGGGCGTCAAGAGCCCAAGGCGGTAGCGTGGACAGGGATACTCGGCAACCAGTGGGTAACTCAAGAGGGTCCCGGCCGGGCCCAAGGTCCAAATCGGGGAAGGATGCCGTCCACCAGGAGGTAGATGAGCACACACCAACGGGCGACGCTAGCTTGGATTCACCAGGCCCTTTTGGCAGCTGGCGGAGCGGCACAAGAGAGTAGCTAACACGGTAAGGGCCGGGATAAGTCTTTTGATCGGGGAGTCGGATGGATTGCAAATCATGGATATCGCGGGTGCCATGGTGACGAAGACGCCATGCAACGATTGCCCCTCATTGCCAGTTCCTCCCAATGCAAGCCCTACGAGGCAATCGGCAGGCGGATGACCGGATACATGCTAAGTATGCAGGTCCTAACGGCCTGTTCATCTCGACTGGACCGTGGATGTTTTGGATGCTGACGCAAAAACAGAGCAAGGGGCTACCCTCGCCAATTGGATAGGGACAAGCAGCTTGTCAGAAAGGGGCTCACTGACTGGAAAAGGATAATGACTGATTCTGTTGGGAGGGTACGAAGGGTGAACCCCTCAATCCTCATCTGAGAGTGCTCCTCCTGGGTGGAATGGATATACGCAGATGTTGTCACATCACCCTTCATCTTGATACCCTGTTGAAGACGTCTGGAAGTGGTGATGGCAAGTAGAAAGATGGGGGCCGGTTTCTGGACGTGGTCATAATGTGAGACAGCCTCATGCAGGGCCAGCTAATGTGCAGCCTGCCAGCCATGGACGCCCCCATGCGGATTCAATGAGGCCAGGCCGAGCGCAGAACAGGCGCCTATGGCACAAGTCGGTGACCGATGAGCTGGTTCACTCGGCCGGTTGTTGATCGAACTCGGCGCTGGACCCTCCCCTCTGTGACCGAACCAAGCCGACGAGACCAATGGCTCCATAGTCCGTGGCAAATCCCGAGACACGAGGTGAAGGGAACAGGGGAGTAGAAGGAGGAGACAAGAGGCATTTTAGAGAGTCCCCCCTGGCCCTGCCAACCATCCGTATGCTGGGTTTGTAGGGAAGGGGGGAGAGATCTCATCCCCATCTGCGGGAGCTGGGACGAGAAGATTAACCTGGGCCTGGTGTAATTGAGGCTCGAGCCCCGTCACTTGTGGCGGCGAGCCGATAGAAAGAGTCTGGAATGTCGCAGACCAAGGGTCAGGTAGATAGAGTAGTCTCTAAAGTGGACGCCAGGTCCGTTTGGTCAGGGGCTAAAGAAGTTGACACCGGGCTCGAGGCTCGAGCTCAACCGCCAGAGCGAGTGCCGGGATGGATTTCAAGGTGTGACACGCTGAGTTGGTGTGATTCGACGGTTAGCGAGGTCTGCTCTGAGGCTGTTGGGATGTTTCCGTCCAGACTACCGTCCTCCAACAAGCGGGATGGTGAAGTGTCAAGGTGTGTGTTTTGGGACGATGTCTTTTCTGGGCCGTTCCCACTGAGTTTCAGGCCGTCGGAAGGCTGCCAACAGCCTATCAAGTTGGCTGTCACCGGCCCCAAACATCGCTGGGCCCCGCCTTCCCTTAAGCGAGGTGCGACAGGCCCCGCACGTCGACAAGCTTGACGACAGCCGGTGAAGTGGGCAAGTGCAAGCAAGTGCAAGCACGGGACGGGAAGGACGCCGCAGTACCGTCCATTGACGCGCCTATGGAATGCCCGCTAGATCCATCTGCCATGCAGCCAGCGAGGAAATCTTTGGTACCTTAACCTAAGGCAAGGGTTTGGGAGCAGGCAGGTACCATGGCCGACTCCACGAATGCATGTCTCAGCCTGAAGTTCCATTGAAGAAAGGTGCAGAAGACAATGAGAGTGGCTGGAGCGGTATGTGTAATGCAGTGCTTGGATTTCAATGCAATGCAATGCAATGTACCTTAGGCATTCTAAGAAAAAGGCACGGGTAAGTATGTCTTTCGTTCCTTCCTCCATCTCACAGGCAGGAACTTGTACGGTGAGGCACTGTAAAGGTGCCGGTAGCTTGAAGACCGTCTCCTAGTTGTCCGCTACCAGCTGCTGTCGTACCCGCGTATTCCATTGAGACGGGAGTCTAAGGTATGAACGCCGTTTCTAGTGGGCGCTCTGACGACATCTTGCGAATACCTAAAAGTAGTCACGGCAGGCATCTTACAAACTAGGTCTGTACTACCTTACTTACTCAGTTAAGGTAAGGTAGGTAGTACGTGTTAGTAACCTCAGGCTGGCCTAGTCCCCAGAGGAAGTATACCCTGAGGCCTGAGGAAACTTGCCCACGCATCCGCCGCACTGGGCCCGGCAGTGGCTAGGACGACGTGGGCGCTTGACCTTGTCTTGGCTACAGCTTCCCATGGATGTCAGCGCTTCCAGGCCTCGCCCTATTCCTCAACACTACTATGTAGATCCAGTTCTAGTTCGCCTACATCTCAACCGGCTGTACCTCGCGCGCAAAGTAAGTTAAGGGGACGCCTAGATAGGGACTCACGTATCAGGACGACGGAGACGGTCGTGCCCTTGCAGCAGCGACAGAACCCAACGAGACCGGGGAGCGCCGAACAGCACTGACAAATCGCCGGGACTCTCCACCGATGCCGACGGACCTTGCCCCCGCTAGAGCCCGGCTTCCTGGTCTTGGTGCTTGGGTCTCGCTCGCGTGGCCTGGCGCCGTCCCTTACCATCTATCTACGCCGCTACGCCACGCCTAGCACCTACTTTGAATGGAGTTCTCAGGAAACCTAGCAGTGGGCTCAATGGTCCTCTATACGAATACCCAGTCTCAGTTGGCATCAGTCTCCATCTCGCATCTCCATCTCCATGGCTTCTCAGCCCGTGCGGGCGGGCTCTTGTTCCAGGTGTGAGCTTTCGGCATGCTACACACCCAAGCACGCAGGGCCAGGCTACCTGGCCTGGCACCGCCCTATCTGCCACCTCCCATGATCCCAACGTCTATTCCCTGGCCTGACGTGCGGACTACGGAGTTCTGACTAGGAGCGAGCGCTGACTACTACGTAGGAGGACTTCGTACTGACTAGTAGGTAGGCGTCTACAGCAGGAGTCCCGTACTGACCGGACCATGGACCATGGACCACGGCCTAACATAGTAGGAGCATGGCCCAGTTCGGGACAGGGAGCTCAACCCCCTGGTGGCTCCGGAGCCTTGCCCATCGTCCCCTCCCACCATCCCTCTATCCCTCCATCCCTCCCTCTCGCTCGTCGCTCAACCGAAGGCGAGCGCAACACCGCAGCATGGAAATCAGATGCCCTTGTCGAACCTTCGAAACTCCAGCCCAGCAACTACCTGTCCGTCAATCGGTGCGGCAAGCGGGTGATGTGCGCGGCGCGCGGGCTCCCGTTCCCCGAGTTGGTGCTTTGGGGGCGTTCGTCGGCGGTGGGTGGGGGCAGACGTTTTGGTTTGGGGGCAACCTAGCTCCGGGGCTTTCTCCTCTTCCCTTCAGCAGCTTTGTCCTGTCCTGGAGACCTGGGGAGCGCTCCAATCGCCTGGCAGCCCGAGGCGCCAACTCGGTGTGCTGGACGCTCCCACGCCGTCGCCAGCGCGAAACCGAGGGCCTGCTGGCCTGCCCCAGAGAGCCCTGAGAGCCACCAGCGCCGGGAACTATCCATCCTGGGCCTGTCCGAATTCGAAAGGAACTCGGCGTCCCCACTATCCATCGACACCACCATCATCGTCACCCCCTGTCGCTGTCACTAGCCACCTCCACACCAGCAACCTCGAAAATGAGACCGTCTGGGTAGTCTACGCAGTAACTGGGGTTCGGGTCAGTCGTACAATTTTGGTCTCCGGGGCTGGTCAACCGGTCGACCCTGTTTTACCATCCACCCTCACCCTCACACTCACCCTGCCTGTGCTGGGAGTCGGAGCACTGACTACTACTACTCCTCAGCACGACTCCTCTCAGCTCAGACTCCTTTAGTCTAACTACTGCATCCGACCCGGAGTCCTGGACTTACTTTTGATCATCAACCCCATCTTGCCTGTCCCATCTTCTGTCTCCCATCTCCCGTGGCCCATCTTCCGCATCCCGCCTCCCGCCTGTTGCTCCTCTTCAAGTCCCACTGCCGAGGCGTCTGCCCGCTTCTAGGCTGAACCCTTGAGCTTTGGCTGCATTAGTTAACCTGGCTCCCCTCCGTGTTGACCACCGTCCATCACTACTTGCCATCTCAACGCTGCCAACCTTTGCTTTTCGCCTCTCACCCTTCGCCTCTCGCCTTGCGACCGCCCATCACCAAAGAGTCCGGCACACCTTCATCTGGAATGCCCAAAACCACCTAAACCGACAATCGTCATCTGGATATCACCGTCTCGTCTTCTTTCGCCCTCTTCGACATATACTTGTCACCAACTCCTCCGGTCCTATTCTCGGCCTATTTGATTGCATGTGCAATCATTGCCATTGTCGCCAACGCCCTCTACCCACCCAGGACAAGAAATGACCGTATCTGTCTACGACCCAATGAACATCCCCCACATGCAAGGAGTCCATCCTGTGGCCATTTCCCGGCCACAAGTTGGGATTGAACGACTCCCCACGCGGCGTATGAGCAACGAACCTCGGGAGTCTATGAACTGCAAATCGTGCCGGAAGCGAAAGGTGAGCAACGACCTCACAACACCTCATGACTCCAAGCACCCTGACATGATGCGCCTAGATTAAGTGTAATCGACTTCGACCGTCTTGTGAAGCTTGCCAGGTTTTCCAGTGCCCGTGCATATATGGTACGTGTTTATCTACTTGGCAGATAAATATCTGAGAAGTGCCTTGATTTGAGTATCTTGAATACTTTGTTCCACCTGCTAACTATATTCGCGCTGGAATAGATGCTGTGCCTAAGAAGCGAGGGCCTAAGACAGATGTGCTAGAGGCGCTTCTCAAAAGGGTGGATGGGCTAGAAGCAAAGCTACGAGAAAAGAACGACGACGACGCTTCGCCAACGGTCGCAAATGTCCCGACGTCTGGAAAGAAAGATGCATCTGGCTCTGACTCCCTGGCTGGAGAAGGGGGGGAGCCAGCCCCCAAGCGCATCGCCCTTGACTCGCGGCCGTCTCCTTCTGATACGGACATAACAATGCTCTCCCCCCAGACTCCCATGAACAGGTCTGAACCCCGACAGTCTTTTTAATTCTTCGAATTCGAAACTGACCATGATGCAGAGAACCTTCTCCAAATCCCGCCCAGACGGATGCTCTTCTTGACACCTACTTCACCCGATTTCATGGCAAACCCTACTACATCCTAGATGAATCCTCCATCAGGCAGAGATTGCAATTAAATCAACTTCCGAAGTATCTTTCTTACGCCATTTCAGCCGTTGCTGCGAGGTATGTCTACATCTGAACTCCCCCGAAACGTCTCTGACTCGTGCAACCAGATACACTCCTCACCCAAGCGGATATCAAGCAGCCATCAAGCTGAGCGAGGACTTTGCGACTCGTGCTAGAGCAGAAATCAGCACTGATGATCCGTCAATCGATGCCCTTCAGGCTCTCTTGCTCCTCGTGAGCGCTTTCACAGCCTCTGGAAGAGGAAGGAAGGCATATATGCTAATGAGTAAAGAAGCTCTCCATTCCTTACCCTACTCGTTTCCCTTACTGACAAAATACTAGCCAGTGCAACCGGAATGGCGATGGCGCTAGAAATTCACCGAGAAATGGATTCGCACGCCCGAATGACACCTGTCGAGCGAGAGATGCGGAGACGACTCTTCTGGACCTGCTACCTGCTCGACCGATTCCAAACTACTGGATCAAAGAGACCTTGCCTTATTAGCGACAATTCTATCCTTCTCCGCCTCCCCTGTTGGTCACCGAACTCGTCGTCACTCCCAGTGGAAGGAGAGTTCTTCCAGGCAGGCTCAAATCTCCAGTACTTTCAGGGCAGCGGTAAGAAGCCACAAGGAAGCACGGGCATGCTCATCGATATCACACGAATCCTCGGGATTACCAACCGATACCTGGCTGCTGGAGGCGTGAAGGGCGATTCGCATTTCCCCTGGCACTCGCTTTCCAGCCTGTCCAAGATCCGACACGATCTTGACATTTGGGCCTCAGGCACTGAGGGTATCTTCTCCAGTCTCAACACCCTTTTCGGCCAGGCAGACTCTACGGTTTTGGTTCTGAGCAAGCTCGTCTACCATCTCATTCATTGCCTCATTTATCGACCGTTCCTACCGATTGACCTGGCCGAGCTTGCGGAGATTGGCCAGCATCAGTCATGGCAGATCGAAGCTACCAACATGTGCTTTCTCCATGCCAATGCCATCGCAGAACTGATAGACTTCGGGAAGCAAACAGGTACCATTGAATGGCCTGCATTCGTCGGTTACTGCATTTGCACAGCTGGGACGGTTCATATTCACGGCGCACACTACAGCAAGCAAGGAAACAACGGCGAGGTCAATGTCTTCAGCTCCTCAGCGGACTTTTTGTCCCGGGAGATGCAACAGCTAAGTGAACTTCGGTACGCCTGGGCCTGTGTTCAACACCAACGGGAGACATTGCAGGGCATTTACAATGCCCATGGGGAATTAGTCAAGACTTTGGCACGGAACTCGATGAGATATACACCCGGCTTCCACAGCGAGGACTTCTTCGACCGATACTCCAATATCGGCGGTCCAGGTGGTCAGTCCTTCAGTTTCGATGCTGCGAATTTGATTCTCTCGGATGTGGTTGTCGACTTTACTACGGAATCGTACACGGGCCACGAGCTTTACACCGCCCGAGTTGCTGACGGGTCTGATCGACCCAATCTCAAGCGCAAGAATACAGGCCAGCTGAACCGAAAGCGACCAGATGTCAAGTTAATCGCCAGCCTTTCTTCTTCGGCCACCGGGCTCCCAACTCCGGCACATCCTAGACGATCCTTTTCCTACCACACAGGGATGATTCCCCAGTCATCCCCTGGCCTCCTCGCGACCCCGACGTCGATTCCACACCACCCCGAGACGCACGAAAACGAGTCACAAATTAGCGGTTTGGGCGACCATCTCGATGAAACCTCTGCGAACAACGCTGCAGTCGCAGCAGCTGCAGCGGCAGGCTTCAACATGTCACCCACGGCACATCACGCCCCTGGCCAGGGTATGTCTGCAATTGGAGGCGCACCGTTCAGCCCTCCTTACAGCTATGCATCTGGATCGAGTGTGAACCAAAACGGGGGTGCGGTGATTAACGAGGCAAACGGAGGGTACGATGCTATGTTTGGAACACTCCCCACGAATGCCTTCAGCAGCCCTGCAGCTTGGAATACCGAGGAACAGCACCACCACGCGAAACTCGACCATACCCCGACAATGGCAGCTGCGCAAAGCCCGGGGAACCGCAGTAACAACGGTAGCATTGGCACGGCACAGGGGGAAGAGAAGGACCCATTTCTGACGCTGCTTGAGCAGCTAGCGGAAAATGAGCAACGGTCTCAGAATGGACACGGCAGTGACCTGGACTTCTTCCTGGGAGGTCCGGTGACGAACTCCTGATGGCCTACAGATTACATGGGATAAAAGTTTTACTTGTCCAAGTTTGTGGTTTCAGAAGAGGATTTGTTTATTTTCGGTACTGGTTGTTGTTTCGCAACGAAACACTAATAATGGGGACATGGGACGCATACGGAGAGGAGGTTCTTTGTACACAATGACGCACGAACGGCTAGCAGGATGCATGCTCTAGGCAGAGCCGGTTGCGTTCCATGTCCTGGCGTTTTGTAACAGCATTTGCAGGAGTAACTAGGGATTTGTTTTGAGAGTTTTCGGAAAATGATACGAAAGGAAGCATTCGGGCCTATGTAACAACACCAAGGAAAATGAAGGTCAAAAAATTATGCTAGCGATATTTTAATGCTTATGGAATTGGTTGCACGATGCGAAGTCACTACTTGGGAGGAAATGCCATGATACACGCGATTGTACATGGTCTGGATGCTTCAGGGAATATGACGGACGACTGGGGTGTTGAGACGATCAGCGTCGCTTGCTCTGGGGAACGAACGCCTTCTCGTCCGGCTGGCGACTGGCGACGCACTGTCCACGCAACCAACCCGACTACCGAAGACCAAGCCCTGGGTACTACTGTACGTCACAGATCAACGGCTTCCAGGGACCAGGGTTTGAGGGAGCTTAGAGTCCGGGGTTCCCCTCCAACCCGTCAGCACAAGAGTCAAGGACCAGGTACCGCGTGGACTGCTACGTACGAATGCAGTAATGCTACGTGCAGTAGGAGCGGAAGAGGATGCGCCCCGGCTGCGGCGCGGCGGAGCTCCGGACCAGCCAACCAGCCGGGGTGTGCGTGGACGGGTCGGGCAGGGGTCGTCGGGATTGCGGGCCGTAAGAAGCACGGGACACGGAGGTTTGGGGGGAGGGTGGTGGTAGGGGTGGGCGGAGTGAAATTAGCACGGGGGCACGGAGCGGGGCCCGGCTTGAGGCAATCGGGAAAGCACATCGTCACTCAGCGGAAGGTTTTCTGGCGGGATCGTGAACTGATCGATGGCGTGTCGCATCTTGACTACTTAGATGACACTCTAATCATCTTTTCTAATCATCTTTAGTATCGGGGGGCCGCCTCTATACATAAAACACTGGCTTCCGTCCACCGTCGTCGGTCGGCACGGGGCGCCCTCGCTTAGGGCCTGCTTTCTCAGCGGGCATGGTCCGCTTCGGGGACAACTGAGACACCGGACGAGCTCGTTTGACGGGAGCGGGGTGGGGAGAAAACCATGGTACGAGATGGATTTGTCTGACTGTTCGTCGATGGAAGACCGAATCGAAGACCCGGCAGTCGGGGAATGCCTGCCCTGCTGGCTCTTGATTCACTATACTGCAGACGCCGGCTTGTAAGTTGGGATCAACTTGAAGCTTGGAGCGTTCGGGAACGCCTCACTCGGCCGTGTCTTACGCGTCGGTGCTTTTTCTGGTTGCCATTTCTTTCGAATACGAGTTCGTTGAAACGACTTACTACTAAGGTTGTTTCTGATTCTTGAAACCGCCGAAACTACGTTGTCGTCAGCTTCGTGGCCGGACCCGACAGACTACGAATGTCCGATCATTTGATTCCGGAGGGTTTCCCTCAGCTTCGAACGCTCCAAAAAGTGCTGCACATACGAACACTCTAAACCTTTATAGTGTTCGCTCTAACTTACCCAGGTAGTTGGCTTATGATGGGGCTGCATAGAGTTCAGGTAAGGCAAAGGACTTGATCAGCTTTAATATACATGTTTCACTAATACAGAGACTTGCGTATTGCGTCTAGAGTGTATGGACGAATCTCCCTAAGCTTCGCCCACGCCCTCGTTTTCGCCGATGATGATTCTGGCCTCTTCCTCATCGATCTCGTCTTCCCCTTCCTCTTGCGGCGCAGTCCATCCCGTTGCTGCCTGGATCACAACCGTAATGACGCCCAGCGCCGCCGCCGCTTGCCAAACGCCCTTTGAGGCACCGGCGTAGCCTTCAATGGCGACTTGCTGCTCCGCGGCGTCCAGAAAGCCGTCAAAGGCCAGTCCTGGCTTCCCTAGGAGTTGAGATATCATTTGTCTCCGATATGCGCTGAGGTGGTCTCCGCCGTCGAGCTTGAAGAACCCGGACTCCAGCTTGCTGCGCAATAGCCGATAGAAGATGCCACCGCCAATGGCCGTGCCGAAGCTTCCACCGAAGCCCCGAAACGTGCCCAGGAGGCTCGTAGTGACGTAGCGAGTGTCGTCGTGGCTGAGATGGAGGATGTGTGCGAGAGTGTAGTTGAGCCCAGCTCCCGTCGCAAGGCCGTTGACGAGGACTACCACTATGAACAGCTCGACCGGCAAGCTGGGGCCGGCAACAAGCGAGAGGGCATATAAGCTGGCGCTGAAGAGAGCCAAGGCGATGATGGACGGGAGCCAGAAAGCGCCATTACGGCGTACGTGTAACCAGCCGACAATTACACCGCCGAGCGCGAAGCCTAAGTTCGTAGGGATGAGGATGGACCCGGCAGCTGGGGGCGCGGCGCCGCGGACCGCGAGCATGAAGATTGGGGCGTAGAACAGGACGGTCCAGCGGGCGGACATGACGCCGAGCTGGGCGAGGCATGAGAGGAGGATGCCACGCGAGGAGAGCACCTTGATTGGTATGATCGGTTCGTCAACCAGTCGGTACTCGACCAACAGGAAGAGAAGCAGGCTGACGAGAGAAAGGAGAAGGGGAAGGACCTCTATGTCACCGACGAGGCCGTAGAGGAACAGCACAATGGTGAGAGCCTAGAGAGTCCATCTCGTTAGAGCGTCATGTACTCTAATATCAACAACGCATGCACACCGGAGGTAACTCACAAGAAGGGAAGCTCCAAGGAAGTCGATGCGGCCCAGCTTCTCCCGCCAGGAGCCCCTGGTTGCAGGTCCCGATCCCATTGAGTCGGGTACGCTTAGATAGACGCCAAGACCTGCGGCTAGGGAGACGGGAACCTGTACCCAGAAGAGCGGCCGCTGCATCGCGTCAGCAAACTATGCCGCATTCTTTTCACATCCAAGATACCGGGACATACCCATCCGATGACCGGCATCAACCCGCCGTACGCAATGGCTCCGAAAGACACGCCCAACGTGAACCCGGCGTTGATGCACCCCATGACAACCCCCCGAGTCCGCTCGCTTGTCAGCTCCAGCCCGAGGATGATAGCCAGGGTGAGCACGCCGGCAGCGCCGACTCCGGCGACGACGCGGCCGGCGACGAAGCCGGCGAAGGAGCCTGCGGTGGCGCACAGCCAGCTCCCGGCGGCGAGAAACGCGGCCACGGGGAGGATTAGGGACCGAGGCGCGAAGATAGTGGCGAGGCGGCCGGCCACGGGGGCCAGCGACGACATCGGGATGAGGTAGGCGCTGCTGAACCACATGGCTGAGGAGTCGTACGTGTGCAGCTCCGCGGCGATGGTGCCTTGGATCAGGGCCATGCCGGACATGCTGGATGCTGTAGGTAGAAGGTGTCTTTAGCGTGGCGTTTTACGAGGGAACCTCGTTGGGTTAGGTGAGGTTGGGTCTATGATTTTCCACTCTCCTGGTCACCTTCCCAAGGGAGGAAGTCCGGCGGACGTACCTTGCAGGAAAATAAGCAGCCATAAACCCACGGCGATGGAAATGACTCTGGACGCTCTGATCCGGACGTTGGACGCGGCGGAGGCTGCGTCTTTGATGCCGTTGTCATGATGGCTAGTGTTGGTGTTCCGGGGGACGAAGTCATCACCGAGTGTATCCGAGCTGGAGCCGGAGCTGGAATTGGATCGTAGTAGGGGCGTCTGCTCTGTGACCGTCACGTCGTCGGAACGAGGGCCGTCAATCGCGGACGTAACTGCGGCGGTGGGGACGGCACTGCGGTCTGTCGTCGGAGGCACCGGGGCGGAGCCCATGACGGCGAGTGGTGGTAATGAAGGCGAGGTTCTGGCCGGCCGGCAGCCCGTATCGAAGCGTAGTTGGTCAAGAAAATAGTCACAATTGATCAATTCAAATTACGAAATGCGTCGTGGTTCGGAGTAGGAGTGGAAGATGGGGAAATTCACGCGAATTGGCTACGTACGAGTTGTTGATTCCATGGAGTTATCGCAGCCGATGTTGTGATTGGTAATCTTGAACCGGCCGGTGGTGGGCGGAGACCGAGCGCCGATACATCCGGATCAGAGCGATAACGAGGGCCGATTTGACCGGGCCCGGACCCGGGATGCGGCAAGCCCAGTTCTCCAAGTGTCGGGGCGAATGCGCCTTCGAACGTTTCACAACGTGTCGACCCGACGGGAAGATTTCTTGGCCTCAATACCTAGCGTACCTTGTTACTCTCGGCTGAGATTGAAAGGCTAAAGAGCTGCGTTAAACTATCTTATTGACATGGAACGATATGTGGGAGTGCGTTTTCGCTTGACTGGATGTCCCTTGCGGCCATGCAGCAATTGGACGCATCGATCGCCAGCGTGGTATTGGGCAGAGACACAAGCAGGTACAGGACCCAAAAAAAATCTTCAGCGGACGCGCGCGATGAGAGGCAATGGCTTGCTCAGCTCGGCGACGACAAGCGAGCTTGCAGCGAACGGCCAGCGCGAAACCGCATTAGTCGACGGCGGGGAACTACGTGTATCGAGAGAGAGGGAGACAGGTGAGCAAGCGCCAGGGCCTCGCTGGCAGGCACAGGCAGCATGGGCACACCGTTGGGCTTAAGAGGCGCGGTAGTCTAGGCGGTCCAGTTGGCTGCTGGGCGGTTGGAGGGCCATTTTCCGCATAATATTCGCAGTTGCGGTGTGAAGGCATTGACTTTCCGCCAAAAGCGACGCGGCGGCGGATGGGGCAAACGGGGACGGGAAATGGATGAAGCTCACGAGTCCAGCGCAGCGTCTTGCTAACGAAAGCTATCGCCCGGGTTGGCGACCGACGGCAAGCCACAGAAGCACTCAAGGGCGTCGTCCTGGTCTGAGCAAAGGTTCAAGAGATAAGCGAGGGATGGCAACCCTTCCGTGTCCGCTGGAACGAATATGACGTCGGGTGGGCATTTGTGTGGCATCCGGCATCAGGCCGATCCGTCCGTATAAGAGAGCCCGATGAAGCGACGAGGGGGAATGTGAATGAATGGCGCCGCGGATTGCAAGCGACGGTTTGCCGACGGGACGGTCGGTGGGTTGGTGAGCGTGTCGATCAAGCCTTGGCCGAGAGCAGGAGGCGCCGAGATTCCTGGATCCGGTACTCGGTACAGCACGTTGCATCTTCGTAAAAATATAAAAAATAAATTAAAAATAAATTAAAAATAAATTAAAAAAACAGGTAAGACAGCGCGTGTCCTGCTTTGTTTGCTAGTTTCCCCACGCCGTCGCACGTCAGTCAATCAAGCGTGCATGAGCGAGGAGGCGGCGCGAACAGTCAGCGATGCCGGGGATCTGCAACCCAGCCACAGCCGTGTTTGTCCGAGTACATAGTGCACGTGTAATGGGGAGCTGGCCGTCTAACGTCACTCCGGCGATGAGATGATGATGGTTTGTTGTGCTAGCGACTGGTAGTTCAGCGACTTATACCGGGGGCTGCGGTAATGGGGGATTCGGCGGCCGCCCCGGCCAACGGGGTTTATCAACCCTCTCTTCGTTGAAGGCGACAGCGAGGCATTTCCGGCTTCGTTCTGTGCCTGGTTGCAACCCTAAAACATCGAATTCCCTCTCTGTCTCTTTATGGCTCTTGCTAGATGTAACGTCGTCACCCGTCCCCGTCCGTCATGTCAGTTCCGGTTCGGTCTGTGTGTGGCCATGTACTACTTACTGTACGTAACAAAGACAAGCCCACCCATGTCAATCTGCAAACCCATGCCGCCGGATTCTCCAGTCAATGACGAGTCCTGTCCAATGCGAGTCCGTCGAGGGCCAGAATTTTCCCAAGCTCGATGGCCGGGAGGAAGGACCGACGATGTACCGTCCCCGTGCTTGTAGATGTTTATCCGAGTTGTTGTAGATTTCTTCATATTTTGCGTGGCTGGGGGGTCAAGGGACTCTTCGGCCCGCCACTACCTTTACCGCTTGTCAGGAGAGCCCGAACGCGAACTCGAGACGACAACGGACGAGACGAGATGATGCGGCTTTGACAGCTCACCGACAGATGGTGGCGGACGACCCTTGAAAATGTCTCCTGTAGATTCGTTGGCAAAGCGGCTATTCCGTCACATGGCCATGGTCAGCCTCAACCCAAGCCCCCAAACCTGAGGAAGCAACTAAAGAAAACCCCAACCGCTCAACCTTATTACCATTACCATTAATTACTTACCAAAAGGCGCGCTCCACACTTTTCCTCCTCTCCACCAAATTCCCTCGTGTCCATCGTTTTTCCCCGTTTTCTTTTTTTTACGTTAGGGCCCTCGTTTGGTTGTTTCCCTCATAATAATCCTCTGATCATTGACTTTTCGCTTGGCTTCGAGAGACGTCGTTAGCCCTTCTGACGCCATGCCGTTGGCCTCGCTCGTCTCCACCTCGAGCTCAGCCATGAGCCATTAGCCATTGCATTAGCCTCCTCCATCTCCAATGTCGGTGGTGGCTTGTTCAAAGCCCGCCGTCGGCAAAGCTCGTCTCCATTTTCCATTTCCATTTTCACTCTCCCGTCCGTCAATTCCACTTTTCCGTGTTCCGCCTTTTCACAGGTTCTTGTCTTGTGGACGCGGTACTTCCGCCGAGTCTCTTCTCGAGTCTCTTCTCGAGTCTCTTCTCGAGTCTCTTCTCGAGTCTCTTCTCGAGTCTCCCCGAGACACCACACGCCCCGAGACAATTCCGTCGACTTCTCGACCCCAGACCCTTGTGTCCCGGTTCTTGGCTTTAGCTTAGCTGGTGCCTTTGCTTTTGCTTGACCCGAGCCATTGTCGTATCACGCTCTCCCCTCTGCAGTATTATTAAAAGCCCACCCACCTCATCGTCCTCCGCCCTGGCGGCTAAAAGTCACCACTATCGCGAGCTTCCACTTCGACCTTACAACACCAACACCCAGCAACCACTTAACCAGGAACGCCCTCCTCTTGGCCCATCTCCTTGCCGTCTCCTCTGAGGATAATGGCACGCGCATTCATCCGCATATCCAGCTTCTTGCCCGCCCCCCACATCTAACAAGTCCATGTCTCCGATCTCGACATGTCCGACTCGGCTTCGTCCTCACAGGACGATGGAGCCGTTCCTGACCGCGGGCCGGCCGTCTTCGCCGTCACCGTGGCCACTCTCGTCCTTTCCACCGTCTTCGTCGCCGCTCGCATCTTCTGCCGTACCTTCATCGTCCGCAATGTCACATGGGACGACCGCGTCATGATACTTGCATGGCTGTTCGCCTTCTTCCTCTCCTTCACCATCTGCTTCGGCGTCCACAACGGCCTCGGTAGACACGACATCCATATCGATGATGGTGATCGGCCCGCCCTCCGCCGCAGCGAATATGTCTTCTCCATCCTCTATAATCCTGCCCTTATGGCCACCAAAACCGCCGTCCTCATCTTCTACTTGCGCCTCGCCAAAAATACCCAGAGAGTTCTCCGCTTCGCCTCGTGGCTCACCTTGGGCATTGTTAACATTGCAGGTATCATTCTCACCTTTATAAACATCTTCCAATGCCGTCCTACCCAAGCCGCCTGGGACTCTACCTTCGACGACCACGCCAAGTGCATCCCGCTTCTCACCGAGTTTATCTGCTCCTCGCCCGTTAATATCGTCACCGACTTGGCGATTCTCGCTCTACCGATCCCTGTTCTTACTGGCATGCGCTTACCCTCTCGGCAAAAAACCATCCTCGTCCTCACCTTCACTGTTGGTGTCTTTGTCACTATTGTTGATGTCGTCCGCATCTATTACCTTCAGCAGGCCATCACCGATGTCCCCATTGGGAGCTCCGGTGATCCTGAGTCTAGATTCGGTGGCCAGGTTGACTTTGCCTGGAATGCCTCTTTGTCGCTCATGTGGAGCGCTGTCGAGGTCAATGTCGGCATGACTTGCGCCTGCGTTCCCACTCTCAAGCCGCTGGTCCTAAAGCTTCTCCCGGCCATGCTATACGATCCGAATGGTACGAGAAGCTCGAGCTCCAAAGGCCCCAACGACTCGGATACACCGTCCACTGGCAACCGCGCCAGCATCCAACGCCCAGCCCCCGTCGCGTCTCCGGGTGTGCAGCAACCTCTCAACGACTCCAGCGCCCCGATCAGTGCCATGGAATTCTTGACAACCCCTTTCATGGAACCTGCTGGCACTGGGCCTCAGCCCGGAAATCCCGCTCTCCCGGCCCAGACCGACACCATGAACTCCTCCTCCACCGGAACCCAGGAACAGGGCGTCTATTTTGGATTCGTCAACATGTCGAGACCGAAGAGCATGCTCAAGTGCAACCAGAGAGAATCCTTTAGGTATTGCACCATCGTCTCGATTCTCTTCCTCCTGTGGGGGATCTCATACGGCCTACTCAATACTCTGAATAACGTCATCGCGTCGGTAAACAACATGACGGCCGCGGAGACCCTCGGCATGACGAGCGCGTATTTTGGTGGTGGGTACTTTTTTGGACCATTGCTAGTAGGCGAATGGATTCTACGACGAGACGAGCATAACCGATCGAGGCGCCACAAGCGAGGCGGCAACGACAGCGTAGGCGGGTTCAAGGTCACCTTCATCGTGGGTCTTTGTTTCTACGGAGTTGGAACCATCATTTTCTGGCCTTCAGCAGTCATGAAATCCTACGGAGGCTTCATGCTCAGCAACTTCGTTGTTGGGTTCGGCCTGTCTGTCCTCGAAGTTGGCGCCAATGCCTTCCTCATCCTCTGCGGACCCCCAGAGTATGGTGAGACTCGTTTGCTCCTCGCCCAAGGCGTCCAGGCCGTAGGCAGTGTGCTCAGCGGCCTCTTGGCTCAGAAGGTCTTCTTCAAGGGCATTATTGGGGACACAGCCACGACCAGCATGACGCTCATCAACGTCCAGTGGACCTACCTGGGCATTACATTGCTCTGCGTCATCCTGGCTCTCTTCTTCTATTATATGCCTCTGCCCGAAGTCAGCGACAGCGAACTCGAGGACGCTGCCAAACGGTTACCCATGGACCCGCAGAAGAAGAGTGGTGGCTTGCAGCTACGCACCTGGAGCTTGATTCTCGCCATCCTGGCTCAGTATACATACGTTGCTGCGCAAGAGTGCAACAGCATCTTCTTTCGCAGCTTGATGATTTCTATCCTTCCCGCCCAGCCGAAAACAGGCGAAGACGCGGCCAGCGGAACCAGCCAGGCGGCCAACCCGGACAAGCCGCCGGGCATCACGCTCTCGATCCCAGACTACTTGCTCATCGCGCACACTGCCTTTGCTGTTTCTCGATTCCTTGCCTCCGGATTCACCTACTTCTCCGTCACCCGGCCTAACCTCCCGCGGCCTCGCACCGTCCTCACGACCTGCATCATCTTGTGCTTCGTCTTGGCTCTTCTCCCAGTTGTGGTGAACCCAGCCAACCCCAACCTCATGGTCCTGCCCATCGTCCTGTTCTTCTTCTTCGAAGGTCCCATCTGGCCACTAATCTTTGCAATTGGCCTCCGCGGACAAGGCCGACGGACAAAACGAGCGGCTGCTTTCATTACTATGGGTGCCTCCGGTCCTGCATTTTTCCCCTTTGTCATGTACGGCATCATCACAACGGGCGGGACAGTGAAGCTCGCCTTCATTATCGTCATCGCCCTTCACGCCCTGACGCTGCCTTATCCCATCTTTCTGGAGTTCGTCACCGACGCCAAGAAGTTGGTGGACCCGTGCCCGGCTGCCCGAGCTCCCTTGGGAAACGAAGAAGAGCCCCCGATAGAGACAGCCATCGCAGAGCGAAGGCGCCGTCAAAGCACAGCCAAGGAGAAGTCGGTAGGGTTCTTTGGCAAAGTATCTCAAGGCGTCAGCGCCAAGCTTCTGGGCTCGCGCCGTCGGTCGTCCCAACCCTCGGTGCAATATAATGAGAATGATTCCGGCCCCTCGCCGCGGATCTAACGTTTATGACTTCAGGATTTTCTTTTTTACGCTCTTCGCGGTTGAATATATAGAGCGAGCGGGGCGTCACTTTGGTTTCGGACGGAGGACTTTTTTTGGACGCATATACCCAAGGATGTACATATGGAGAGACATCGGTACATACAACTTCACAAGGATATATAATGAATGACCTGGCATAGTTAATATTACCCACAAAGCCTCAATGGCGAAACATTCAAAAGTAGCCTATGAGATGCGATACACTAGGAGATAAATCGTCATGATCTTCATCTGCCTGGTGACACCAGCCACCAGATGACGCAGTGGAAGGACGGAATATTGTACACAAGTCCATCCAAGGTGAATTTTCACCATCCAAATTGCTCGCAATGAAGTTCTATGCCCGGCCCTTTCGCCTTCACGCATTCTGCCGTTGCATTGCGCACCGTCGTAGTCAAAGATTGTGGTCCACAACCCATTACTAGTACCCGCTGGCTTGCTGGGACACCTTCGACTCCAGCTTTGATAAGAGCCATGACATCGGGGCGCCGGTACATGATGCGGAGATCGTTCACGGACTCGACTTCTTCCAGAGGCGAGATTGGGGACGCAATGGGGGACGAGAAGGCCTCTTTCTCCATGTCTGACTTCAGGCTCGGCATGGGAATGACGAGACTTGGGAGAGGGGCTTTCTCGGGGTCGGATGTGGTGGATGGGCTTCGGGAGGATGAGTCCGAGGATGATGATGACGAGGGCATCTTGCTGAGGATTTCAGTTGCTGATGATCGCGTGACATAGATATGAATGGATACGCGAGGGTCACTTTTCAAGGTCTCGAGATGTTCAGAGAACCATGTGAGATATGCTGCATCCCAATTAGTTATGCGGCAGTCTCTCGATTCCCTGACTTACTTTGATGCTTAATCATCCAGATGAACACAATGGACTTGTTCTCATTGCCCTTGCTCCTCTTAAGTATACTCAGCGCAACACCAATCGTGAAGCTAGCCCCACTGCCCCCAGCAACGAGAATGACCTTGTCGTGCTGTGTGGGGTCTGGACAAGTGCCGTACGGTCCGTCTACTGAGGCTCTCAGTGAGACGCCTGGATTCCGCACTGCATAGTTGTGCAGGGAACGGGTGAAGCCGTTGTGCGCGGTGACCACAAACTCTAGGGGATCGGTGGCGGCGATGGTAAACGGGTGTGTCTGCACCGCGCGTATCGACGGGATCCAGAGGAAGCAGTGCTTGGCCAGAGCAACTCCCAAGGGAGGTTTCGCGAAGACTAGACGGGTGCCACCATGGGGAAGTGGTGTAAGAGTGACTGTGTTGTTGGTCCCGTTGACGGCGAAACGGACAAGACGGATGAGGCGATCGAGGCCCCAGAGCCCGGCGGCAGTGCATGTAACAATGAGAATCTTCTTGGTGGGCTCAGGCTGGTGCAGGCCGACCATGACGATGGCAAGCATCCAGAATGCGACGTGAAGGAAGTAGAACAGCTCGTACCACCACTTCCGAACGACGGCGCCAGCAATCGCAACGCAGAGGAAGGAAAATCCCGCGATGATGCCGAATATCTCCTTCAGCTCGGCGAGGCGACTGAGACGGCCCTGCATTCCGAAGACGGCGGCGTAGGAGCACCCGTGGATGATGACGAAGACGACAGTAGTGAAGCCGGCGACGCGGTGAAAGATATTGAGGCGCTCGTGGGACCATGCGGTGACGAAAGCTAGGGGCGTGTTCTTGAGTGCTAAGACGACGAGGATGAGGGTGTTCGCAATAGCCATCCTGCGGTGGGTGTTAGTGAATGGGTGAGTTGTGAAGTGGTTAGGGAGACTTGCCAGCCAGCGCGCGAGGCGATGTTGGCGAGGAGTGACATGTTGGTGTTGTCAAACTTGATGAAGGTGGCGATGCTATTGATGGCGAGGTAGATAACTATGACGGAAGTGTGACCCATAGCTGGTAGGCCAGGAAGCTTATGAAGCATGATACTTCTCGTCGTCCTAAGCAGAGTTGTTAGACTCATGGCACAAGCTCTAAGTTGAGCATCGACATACCGCGAGACGGCGATAAGTGCAGTCATCCTCCACTTGGGCTTTTGATTCCCAGCACCAAGTCGCCGTAGAAGATGAAAGACCATGACCAGACCGGCAAGACCAGCCATCAAACCCGCAAACACGATCATGGCCTCGTGGTTCAGCTGCGACCGCCTAGCAAGCTTGGCGGCGAAGGCCGGATCCTCATGAGAGCCGCCTGCCATGATAGTGGCGAGTAAGATCTCTGCGGGACAGGTAAAGAAGGAAGAAAAGGAGAGAGTGCAAAGAGGCGGAGAGAAAGGTAAAGACGGTTTTGAGCGTGGAACTATGAGTCGCACGCAAGAGGACAAGACACACACGCGTGTGAAGGGGCTTTTTTTTGGAGATGATCAGGTATTCGGTGATCAGGGTAGGACAGCGACGGGTGCTTGTGACTCAAGGGAGGCTTCGAGTCCGAGAGAACAGCTGGGAACGTGGTTATTTATCTGGAGATCGGCTGCAACAAGTCACCTTGTGTGCAGACGAGGGGAAAAGAGTGATAGTTACAGATGAAGTGGAGAGATGGGGCTGGAAGGAGAAAGGCATCGGGAAGTTTGAAACGAGAGGCGCGCCGTTGATGCTCGCCGGATGCCATGTTCGCATGCAGGAGGGCTCGGGACGGGCGTTGGCATGGCGTATCGGGGGCTTTGAGATATGGGGACTGGAAGTGCAGGTGATGAATCATCTAGGTTGAAGCTGAGATGGTTGAGTATGTGTGTAAGTGAGTGAGTGAGTGTGTGTGGAGCGGCAAGTGACATGGATGTGTTTGTGTGTGTAGGTGCAGCAAGGGCTGTTTGTTAGCTGGCGAGGCACTATGAAGGAGAGGCGGATGAAGTAGATGACACATTTTAACGAGAGTAGATGCAGTCAGTTGCAGTGTATACAGAGTGAATAGGAGCGGTTGGGACACCAGGCTCTAACTCACCTCGGAGTTCCTGTTTCTTGACAGCTTACAGGGCGCTCAAAGTTGAGACATTGTCCACCAATCCGAGGATCACTCGCTCTCTCCCCAAGTAACAGCATGTAGTCTATCTGCATAGGCAAACCGCGATGAGGAGACTTTGTCATCAGCGCGGGAATCGAGGAGTAGCTTCTCGGGTGGTTGAGCAAGTACCCGGTCCAACAAGAGTCCAGAGGCAAGCGAATGCACCACGAGGAAAAGTTCTCTAGGCTATTATTCGTAGTCTACTTCGAACCTGCAAGTTGCTTAGATGCAATGTTCGACGCGGGATAAACGCCTCCCCGCTTGTCCATGCCTCTACCCGGTGCCAACGCGAGCTGGCAGTGTTTCAGAAGTGTGAATAGCCTCTGGGCGTGACGTGTTTTTGTTTTTGTCAGCGGTGGGCTTGGCGAAATCGAGGAGGGGATGGAAAGTGGTTTCGATGCTGTGCGACTCAATCTGCCTTGTGCAAGGGGAACACAAACAACACGACAAACTTTTTCGATGCACGGCGGCCTGCTGTCAGAAGCCGTGGGCCCTTGTCAAAGTCCTACGAGACAGGGAATGAGAGGGAGAGGGAGACGAAGTTTGCTCGCGATGACTGGTGTTGTGGGCGAATGTGGAAAGACGGAGAGGCAGAGAGAATCAACTCTCGGTGAGTTTACGAGAGTCTGGCCAAGTCACGTTCGTTCAGAGTCAGACCAAAGCCACTCCGCGGAAGTCACGATGGGAACTTAATCTATCCTAGACCCACGTACGAAGTTCTCGCCCTCGCTTTTCGAAGCGAATCAGGGCGCCTTCAGCCACTCTGTTTCAACACCGAGGCACATCGTGTGTACCTCCAGCTCGTCCACTCCACACACACACACACAAGGACGGACGCAAGAAGCCTCGGCACTGCTTTGTCAAGCTGACGAGAACCGCCAACCTGCAACGAGGCAAGGATGGGGCACCGAGGTTCCGGGTGTTCTTTTTCGACGAGACAACATGTTCGCGTGTCGCATGCGCCATGGTGTTGAGGCCGCGAGAACCCGCGGCCGACTTTGGAATCTAAAGCCGGGGCTTTTTTTTTTCTAGGAGACGGGATTTCTTTTTTTTTTTTTTTTCTCCCTCTTGTTTGCGACGGTGGTTGCACGGCGTCCCACGGGTTGAGACGGGTGTAACCAAAACCTCGCCCGCGACAGCGGAGACGACGGAAGGGCCTCGACCTCGGCGGGCACCCGGCGGGGTAAGCCGGGGTTCGGTTGGCGAGAGGAGGACGCGATGCGGGTTTGTGTGTCTTTGTGTCTCGGGAGATCTGGAGGGGAATCGAAGTCGAGGTCGAACGGGGACGGGGAACGGGAAGCGGGACGAGACACCATGGGCTTGCTTTGGTTGTCTTAGACGGCCTACGGAAGAGAATAGTCTAGATATCGGGCAGTGCCGTAACGGAACTCAAGCCGATATTGTCTCGTCTACAGAAGCACTTTCAAGGAGTAATACGCTTTTGTTCCCGCGAGTTTCTTTCATTGTGCATGGAGGGTTGGGAGGTTATCTTCTTGGCTCTCGGTTTGGCGATGCAGCAAGCCGTCTCGACTAACACCAACCAACTTGCCCAGTCCTCTCCCGATGCACCCCGGAGGCTTTCCTCCACGGATTTTCAAGCACCGCTTAGTGCCTTATGCAATTGACATCTTCATGCCGCCATTGGCGCAGATAACGCTGCCCGTGGTCCACCCGCTCTCCGCCGAGCACAGCATATCAATGGTCCCGGCGATCTCACTGGTGAATCCCGGCCGTCGACCGCCCATCGACTCCCGCACGATCTTGTCGAAGCGCTCGGCGTCGGGCCCGGCGGCGGCCAGCGCCTCGGGCTCGCCATCGTACCGGGCCAGCGGCGCCGCGTCGACGTACGGCTGGTTGATGTCCCAGAAGGTCTGGCCGACGGCGGCGTACATGTCGCTCCACGCGGGGCCCGGGTTGACGGCGTTGACGGTGGCGCGGGCGGCCAGCTCGCGGCTCCAGGTGCGCGTCATGGCCTCGACGGCGGCCTTGCTGCCGGCGTAGACGGACTGGCCCTGGTAGCCGATGGACGACGACACGCTGGACACGCTGACGATGCGGCCGGAGCGGTCGGTGGGCAGGTATGGCGCGACGGCCTGGGTCACCAGCAGAGGGGCCAGCACGTTGACCGTGTAGACGCGGGTGAACTCGTCGGCCTGGATGGGGCCGTGCTGGGCGTCGTTGAGGTGCTGGTTGGACGCGACGCCGGCGTTGTTGATGAGGATGTCGACCTGGAACTTGCCCGCGGGGTTGTAGCCGGCGAAGAAGGCTCGCGCGGCGTCGATGATCTTGGGCGCCGCCTCGGCCGGGCTACCGAGGTCGGCCTGCACATGGGAGCATTGGATGCTGTGGGCGGACGAGAGGTCGCTGCACAGCTGCTTGGACAGCTGCGTAGAGGAATCGGAGGTGTAGACAAGCAGCAGGTTGCAGCCCTTTGCGGCGAGTCGTGCGGCGACGGCAGCGCCGATGCCTTTGGAGGAGGAGGAAGAATGAGAATGGAGGCAATCAGAGAGACGACGACAGAGACAACAAACCTCTTGAGCCACCGGTGACAATGCCGAGCTTGGACTCGTAGGGGCGAATCGTGGCTACGGCTGTGGGTGTGGTCATGATGGCGGTGATGGAGGTGACGTGACCTGAAGGATTCCCGACGGTGAAAAAAACCCCCACGTTTTGCTGCTCACGGGGGACGGACTGGAGGTCTTGCGGTCTGCAGATGATATGATGGTCTGATGAGGCAGGCAACTCAAGCGGGTGGCACGTTTGTCAAAGTACCCAGAGCAAGAAGACGCTGGATTTAATCACACACCACCTTTTGTCAACGCATTCATGCAAACAGATCCGTCGAGCTACCTTAACTCACACAGCTTTGGTGGGGAGGTTTGGAGGTTTTGGCGCAACCACCCCACCAAGAAGTGACGTCGTCGTCTCTGCCCCGCGATAACGCCCGGTCCCCTCCATTCCATCTATCCATCCATCCATCTCACATCGGCGGTAGACGCGCGGGGGCGGCGTTTCCAGGGGCAGAGGAGGACCTAGGGAAGCATTCAGGGCCGAACTCGTGGAAGACTGTAGGTCTCAATGCCACTGCAAGGGCCCTAAATGGTACCTAACCCGCTGGATGGATGGATGGATGGACCATGATGACTTTCCCGGGAGATGCGTGGCCCGACGAGGAAAAGATCTGCGCGGGAATCACCTCACTCAATGCCCTCGACAGCCAACAACTTGCACAAGACCAGCTGGGCAGATGATGAATTACTAGGTTTTTGAATTGCCTGGAATCAGCAGGCATTGGCGAATTGAAGACCCCCGGCCCTGAAGCCCTCCCAAAGGCCCTGGAGCCCTGGAGCCGCATCACGTCACGGGTCTTCTCTCCTCAGGTCTCAACACAATCGCATCCACGTCTCCCCGTCTCCAGTTCCGCTTCTCCACCTCCTTGCAAACCTCCTGCAACCGCTCTGCTGCCGCTGCCGCTGGCGTACCACTCCACGCCCGACACATGCCAGCTAAGCTCCTTCGTACAGCGGCTAGTCGTCTTGTCCCGTTCTCCCCGGCTGCCTGGAGCTGTGGGAGCGGGTCCCCCCTTGAACATGCGGTGTCTTGTCTGGCTTTCGTTCGGCCTTCGGAACTACCCAACTCGGACGGGTGGAAATCGCCATCAGACAAAGCAGAAGGACGCGGAGGAGGGGCGTGGCCTTAGAGTTGACCAAGGAGAAGAAACACGGTGAACGAAGGAGAGCGAAGGAGAAAACAATGAGACAGGGATTCGGTCAATCGACGACACGACATCGGCATCGGCTCGCCCGAGCATGAGCTCTGGAGACAGGGATTCCGTCAACAGCTTCCCTCTACTAGCCAGACTTGATTCTTCTTTTCTACCTCGCCCTCCTCTACTTCTCTTCCTCTCTCTTTCTTCCACTCGGCTTATCCGCTCCTCTCCTCCCCTTCCTACATCATCCCCAAATCAACAAACATGTCCGACCTTCACCCCCTCAACGGAGGCAACTTCGTCCACAACGACAAGCGCTGGGTCGATGGCGGCTCCATCTTGAAGCGCTTCTCCCTTGCCGGCAAGACCGCCATCATTACCGGTGCCGGTGCCGGCATTGGTTACACTGTGGCTGCCGCCTACGCCGAGATGGGCTGCAACCTTGCCCTCTGGTACTTCAACAACACCAAGGCCCCTGAGCGCGCCGAGGGTCTGGCCAAGCAGTACAACGTCCAGTGTAAGCTTCGGTGCTTTGTTGCTCCTCAATGGCTGGCCGCTGACCCAATCTAGGCAAGGCTTACCAGGTCGATGTGCGAGACGCCGACGCCGTTGAGAAGGCCATCGACCAATCCGTCAAGGACCTCAATGGCCGCCTCGACATTTTCGTCGCCAACGCCGGCATTCCCTGGACCAAGGGCGCCATGGTTGACGGCCCCATTGACCACTACCGTGACGTCGTCCAGACCGACCTCGACGGCACCTACTACTGCGCCAAGGTCGCTGCCAAGCACTGGCGTCGCCAAAAGAACGAGGGCACCACTCTCTCTGGCGAGCCCCTAACCGGCTACACCTCCGGAAGCTTCATCGCCACTGCCTCCATGAGCGGTGGCATCGTCAACATCCCCCAGCTCCAGGCGTCAGTCCCCTTTGTCCTTTTTCCCGTTTCAGTTTCGATAACGAGACTAACCCGTGGATAGCGCTTACAACGCCGCCAAAGCCGGTGTCATCCACCTCGTCAAGAGTCTGGCTATCGAGTGGGCCCAGTTTGCCCGTGCCAACTCCATCTCTCCCGGTTACATCATGACCGAGATCTCCAACTTCGTCCCCCAGGAGACCAAGGAGATCTGGCACGACAAGATCCCCCTAGGGTAAGCATTGCATATATATACTCATTTCCTGAAACCACATTACCAACACAATACAGCCGCGAGGGCGAGCCCCATGAGCTCCAGGGCGCATACCTGTACCTGGCCTCAGATGCTTCCACCTATGCCACGGGAGCCAACTTTGTCGTTGACGGCGGTTACTCTGCTCCCTAAACGCAAAATTCACTAGTTAGAAAGTACATGTCTCACATTGCATAGAGGATACTATACCGTGCTATAGATTACGGGCATTATGATATGTTTGAGTTTGTCGGGTACAAAGAACAGACGGAATGACTTAGAGTTACGACGATAGAGGAATTGATCAATAAGGGAAATGCGTAAATGAAACTTATCGGATATCTTGCAAAAATGCGAAATATAAAATGAAGGAAAAAAATCTATATATATAGATATATCACCAAGATGTTATCATCAAGTTCCCCTAGTGGTTCGCTTCAATTGTGAGCCCGCCAGCTCGGCGATGATATTAAGCCCAGCCTCAAGCCATGTTTCATACACCCTATTTACCAAAAACCGTCCCGGTAGAAAGCAGAAACGTTCACATCATCCTGGTCCCAGTCATATTCCACCCCTTGACCTGATCCTCGCTCATTATCCTCTTCGGTAGTAGATGAACCGTTGCTCGCCTCAAGACCTGCCTCATTGGAGAAGCACGACGAGGCATCGTCTTGTACCTCCAGGAACTCTCTAAACTTCTTGAACTGCTCTTCGCCCATCGTTATAACGTCCAGCCGCTTGAGCCTCTCGGCCTCCTCCTTCTCGTGCTTGATCAACATCTCCTTCAGCGCCATGACCCGTTCCAAGTCCGCGCAGAGCGAGTTCTGCGCCTTTGCCAGCGCGGCCTTGGTAAGGATGTTGCGTTTCAGCTGGCCCTTTTGCTGCGACGGCTGGCTGCCCGGATACCACATTAGGAATCTACCTTCCAGGTCCTCTTTATCCTTGTACATTTCTCGAACCAGCTGGCACGTCTCTTTGGATAGCTTCTCCTGGGCTTCTGGCATGTCTATGACTGTCTTGATGAAGACTGTCCAGCTGGATTTTGCTAGCTGCATGTGCTTGTAGAAAGCCTCGTAGAAGGACTCCAGTGCGTCGTTCTTCATGCGCTCGGCAACGAGCTTTGCCTTGGTCGAGAGCAGCTCGTCTTTGACGGTGTCTAGTGACTCAGAAGGACGGTCGTTCGCGGGGCAGTGACCGCTCTCTGGATGGGGAAACTGCTGTTGAACTTTAGTCATGTCGTCCTTGCAATTCTCATCCTGCGGGATCTTACCCGGCTGGTCGTTCCTGGCCTCGAGTTGGCTCTCCATCTTAGAGTTGGTCTCCTCCAGGGTGTCGTTGAGCAGTTGAAGATGATGGATCATTTCCTTGAGGTCTGTGTTTTCAGTAGCCTGAGCCTCGAGCTTGCCCTCATCCTTGGAGATTCTGCTCTGCAGGTCGAGGATTTCCTTCTGGACTTTTGACTCGAGGTCGGTCTTCTCCTTCGCAGTGCGCTTCTTGTACTCGTCGAAGTCGTTGCTAAGCTTTTCAGAGTCAGCTTCCTTCTTGGCGAGCTGCATACCCATCTCCATCTTCAGCCGGTCAATGGCCCTGCAAAGCTCGTTGACGTACCGCACAGGTACTTCCTCCTTGCCCTGGAAGTACTCCAGCATGGTGGCGTAAAGCCCAGAGTTCGTAGTGGCCTGCTCGAAGATGGTCTTGTACATATCGTCCGACACGGCGGCGCCTTGCTGGGCGAGCTGGTCGCGGGCCTTCTCCGCTCTCTCCATTGGGGGGGTGCTTGGGCGAAGATGACGACCCATGGGCTCAAGTTCTCTCGTCTCGGGGTTTGTTACCTTTGTCTTAAACTTCTGCGCGGCTTCAATGGCTTCCTCCCTGCTGATGTCAGCGTTCGAGGTGCTGGTGAAGAGGAGCCTTCGCACTGGGTCTCCGCGCTCGGGCATTGGATGGCGAGATGCCCACCACTGGTTGTCGTGCTCTCGACGGTCGAGGCGGCGTTGACGAAGGTTGTTGGCTACTGCCATCTGGTGGGCAGAGAGCCGGGATACGGGTGTTGAGGGTCGGTCACTGTCTTGTGTGTTAGCCCGAGACTGATGAGGGCCGTTTATTCGATCCATGGTTACGGTTGAAGCAAGTTGGGGGAGTTGATGGGAGTTGATGAGAGTTGATGGGAGTTGATGGGAGTTGATGTGATATGTGGGGGGGTTGGCAAGAGGCTATTAAGGATCCAGGTTCTATGGATAGTTCTTTATCAACACGGGAGTTTATGGGTCTTTATATCTTTCTAAATTGGATCACCTTATTCGTGTTCCATTGTCTCGTGAACTGAGCTGTCATGTTCTGGCTTCCTTGTCTCGCTGAACATCTAAACAAACATACCCTGCATTCCGCCAACAAAGGATCTTTATTCTGAAAAACAAGTTCCAGATGAGAGCTGTCACACGTCTTGTGCCCCGAAAATAGTGTGGTTCCCAGTTTGATCGGAAGATGAATGGCCTTTACTGGGTTACATAACCAAGTTACAGTCTGCCGTTCAAGTTCAAGTGCACCGCGATACGCCGCTCGATACCCCCATTCCGCAAATAAGGAGTACCAATTTACTGCATTGCGGCTGAGTAGTCCAGCAATAATTACAGTAGGGGGATTCGTTCTTACAGGAGCTTTTTTCTGGCATTGTTTGGATTCTTTGTTCTTTGTTGTGGAAAGCAAAGATTGGTGGCTCAGGTTGCCGCGCTCACAATAGCTTGTTCAGAGGTTGACACTTTCGCAACATGTCACAAAGGACATCAAACTGGTACATTCGTATATAATTTTTCCATA
Source organism: Neonectria faginata (assembly GCA_030864175.1). Classification (NCBI taxonomy): domain Eukaryota; kingdom Fungi; phylum Ascomycota; class Sordariomycetes; order Hypocreales; family Nectriaceae; genus Neonectria; species Neonectria faginata. The sequence continues at coordinate 1,962,011 of JAULBG010000006.1, read as the reverse complement.
TTAATCTCTCCAGAAGGCCAGTAATAGTATCAACTTGTCCGTTTAATTGGGCGCAAGAGCATTGTAAGAAACCAGTTCGGCCTGGAGGATCATCTAAGACCTAGACTACTCCTCATAGCTGTAGCAAAGAGCGCCTCCCTCAATGTCCATAACATCCCTGATCTTGAAGTGTTGGCGACCAGGAATCAGCTTGTCAAAGTTCATGGCATAGTCCAGGGTGACGTTCTTGTAATCGACATCGCCAAAGAACGCAAAAGGATACGCAAACTGCGTGTCCGGCCCGCCAATATCCCTCTTGCGGGCAGGCCAGTCCTGATGTTGCCACTTGTTCCACAACCTGTCCATGTTGGCGTGGTGCATGAAGAACAGCGGATCGCCGGGCGACGTGTAGACATCACCAACTTCACCGAGATCGCCACCGACGCCCAAGTGGCCGCCGCCGTGGTAGCCGTGCGTCGGGACGGTGATGCCGCCTTCGACGCGCACGTCGAACTCGTAGTAGTCCTCGGCCTCGAGCGTCCAGTCGACCTTGGCCTGGTTCAGTTTAGTGATGGCGAACTCGGGCGCGATGTCGCGGCGGAGACATCGCGGGTTGTAGGCCGTGTTCTTCTCCGGGCCCATGTTGATGGGCCACTGGCCTTCGACCAACGGGCCGTCGACGACGCAGCCGCCGCCTAGCTTGTTTGGGATCTGTCTGGTGATGTTGGTCCAGCCCGTGCTGTCGATGAACGGGCCGTTGCCTATCCCGTGGGTCAGTATCGAGTGGATGAGGAGGTTTCAGATAGACGACGAACCTCCGAACCCGGTTTCGGGGTCAAATAGGGGCGAGCCTAAGAAGTCTTCGACTGACTCCGAGTCCAGGGACCAGTCTGTCGTTCTGTTAGCTGTGCTCAGCGGGTCGTGTCTCAACAATCCATACTCCAGTAAGGCTGTCCGCCTGTCCAACCGCATAGGTTCCGGAGATCTTTCTCGTACTGGTTGACAAACACACGATGCCACCTACAGACGTCGTGTTAGTTCAAACGTAGGATCGACGAAGCCTTACGGTAGGCACTCACGCCTGAAAGAACCCCTACTGAAATCAGAAAACATGCTCAATATATCAGGCGAGGATGGAAACTTACAACAAAGTGGACATAGTCAGTGTTCACAATGTGAGTGGCTACGAAGTCGTCATAGCGAGATTTTGCGCCGGGATAGATTCCTCCAGTCTGCGAGGGCTTGCTAGCGAGGCACTGGACGGCAGCGATGTACTCGTGTTTCTGATCGGTGCTCAGGGCTCGCCTGCAAAGTTTCTTGTCAGTACATCTGTAACATGGTACCAGTGTCAAGGCATGCGAGGAATATTCAGAGCATCACCGACCATTCCTTTCGAACGACAGGCTTTGTGCAACCACACTTGGAAGTGGCCGCTCCGAGGCCAGACTCGGCGACAATGGACGCCACAGCGAGGAGAGTTGACAGACGCATGTTGGTGGTAACGACAGGAGGAGGTCCGCAAGAGGTGAAGACCACAGAGCCAAGGCTTGACGTGTCGGAGATGTAAATGAGGGACAGACGGTCAGTGTGTAGATCAGAGACGAGCTAGAAGACGAGGACGGTCAAGGACGGGCTCCAGGTATACATAAACGACAGCTATCCGATCGTCAGTGATCCCTTTCCTATCCCTTCACAAACACCTCAATCAAACAGAGAGACAGGGTCTGAGAGTTTCTCCCGCGGTACCCCCACACGGGGATACGTGAGAATTGCCCACCAACCGGCCAGCATCACCAGCAATGTCGAGGGTTTTGGGTCTTCAGGGTTCAGGGTAAGCATGGGGAGCGCGCTAGACGGGAATGCAACCCTGGTATTTGCAGGAAGTGAACTTTTGATACGACGAGAAGACAGCCCGTGGCGTCCTAACGAAAGATACGGAATCCACATGGGGACGGATGAGAGAAGGCATGCGGATCAAGTCACAACAGAAAAACTCCGCCCAGAGTTGCAATTCTCTCGTGTTCGTCCATCATCCGCATGCGTGCGAGATCCAAAGCCGCAACTGGACGAGCAACGCCTCAGACACAACCGAGATTGCCAGCCCTACCAACCAACCAACATGCCCTCGCTGGCCGGCTGAGGAAGAGTCGAGATGTTCTAGGATGAGACACACTGCATGAGCACACCGGAACCGACGTTTACTAGTTGATGGTCGTTGGGCCGGGGAGTGCGCGCTGCAATAGGCTGTGTGGCTTGTGGCGCTGAGAGTCGGCTGACGTTAAGTTGCTTGGCGATGCTTGGAAGGTGGGCATCTTTGGTGTCTGTCCTTCCGGGTTTAGGAGAGTGATGGGCCGCTTGATGGGTCGTGGCGTTAGACTCGGGATCTGTCTGCACTGACCAAGGCGAGTTGAGATGTGTATGCAACAGAGACAGACAGTCAATGCCATATTCAGGCTTCTCCGGCAGTCAGCCTGAGGTGGCCTGATGTCTCATCTCGTCGCTCAAAGAACCAGCATCCCCATGCAACAAGGAAGAGCTGCAGGCGATGTGGAACGCATCAAGTCAACTAGGCTAATAAAGAGACGAGCCAAGGGTTGGTCCGTCCGCTGGACGTTATCTGGATCGAGCTGCGATTGTGTCTGTCAAGACAAGACCCCTTGTCGTTCTTTTTCCCCTTTCTCTTCTCTTACGAACGCCTCCCCGAAGCGACCGGTCAGGGTTTCTTCCTTTTTCATTTTCGATCTTTTCGGTGATCAGCAGCAAATATCCACTCGTCATGGTTTTCCGTCGATCCCATCACGCACATGGCGTCGTTGAGTTGGCAAGCTCCCGCAGTTGGTGCAGGCACGGATCGGAACGTCGATCTGGGCGGGGCGGCTACCGGCTAATGAGGAACGGATGGAGATGACGATGGCATGACGGATTGATTTTCCGATCGAGTTGTGAGATTTGACAGAGAGAGACTCGAGACACTGTAGATGCTGGCGTGTGAGCAGTGAGGGATACCATCCCCCTCAACATTAAGGGTCCAAACTCGTCAAACGTCGAGTAATTAGGGCTTATTCTTAGTCTCTTGGCCTCAACCTCACAAACCCGTCGGTATGTGCGCGTCTCCCCCCTGTCCACCTGAATGCGGCAGCGCACAACCCGTCTGTGCCTCTGTTCCGATGCGGCCGGGATGCCAGACTACGTGGTTTATTTAACTCATTTCACCACGGGGCTAGCACCGATGCTGTGTTAGTTGCTTGGAACCGTCTGTAACTTGGTCGCCACTGCCGCTGTGCGGAATCGCAGCTGGGCTGGGAGATGGATGGCCATTGTCTTGCGGTAGAGCCTCTTGTTTCAAACCAGGCTGTGTCTGTCAGTCGGACGCCTCCCGGTTGCTGGACCTGCGCCAAATCAAGTAGAACAGCCTCTACGAAAGTAACAGTACACATTAAATTCCAGTCGTCGTGACAACTTCTTCTCCTGCAGTAGAGTCGCTAACTCAACTCAACCACGCAACACTCACCATCTGCACATCAGCCAACAGATACGACAGCAGTCTCCAACCCTGCCCTTTTCCAAATCCCACCCCCCTTATCGAGTTTGTTTTCCCCTGTGCCAGCCGGCCCTTGTCCGCTCCCGATGTGGGCTGCCCAGCCCGTGCCCTCATTTTGCGAGTCAGATCGATGCGTCTTGAGGCTTGCTCAACAAGCAGATTTGTCACGGCACCCTAGCCCACGTGTAGCGCAGCCAAGAGCTTTCTCACCACACGATGCTTGCTATATACGCACGGTACTAACCATCTAGTCGACTTACATGCTATCCCCGTATCCAATGGCCTTCGGACCCTGTCCGCCAACAAAAGCCCGGGGGCCGAGACGACGCCATCGCTCGCAAACCAACCGTGGCCAAGACAAACGGGACCTCGAGGCTCTACGCATTCTCGACTATCGATCGACTCGGTGTCGTCGAGGGGCGCAAAGCGTAAAACCGCCCATCCCCTCCCCGCGCGAGTCCGTCGGCTTCGTCCCCCGGCATGTCAGACAGGATGTCGGATCCTGCGGCGTGTAGAAGCGAACAATAGAGATTTGAGTCAACCTAAACTAGACGCAAGCTTGAACTGAACTGATCCGTCCGTACCTCGTGTCAGTCAGTGGCTTGGCGTCTTCAGCCCTGACAAGCCCAAAACCAATGCCACACACATAGCTACTAGCATGCTTGTCTCGAAACGGCTTCCTGGCTGCGTCTGCAGAAAGTGATTCCATCCGAGTTCCACTCATACTAACCAGCAGCCTCTCCCACGAGTCTTTACGCCTGTTTCTTCCCTGGGTTTTGCTTCTTCTAGATCCTGTTCCTGTTCCTGTTCCTGATGCCGTTGGGCTTGCTTTAGTTCATATTCTTCGACATCAGGGCGGAGTAAAGAAGAACTGTTGAATCATGGATCCCAACCCGGACGAGGCGCTGCACTCCCACAGCGGCATGATCCGCGACGTCAACATCGCCCTCATGGCCATCACCACCTTCATCGTCGTCGCCCGGCTCCAGGTCCGCACCTTCATGACCAAGGCCCTCGGCGTCGACGACCTCATCGCCGTCGCCGCCTTTGTGAGTGGTGTCCTAGCTGCGAGACCGCCATGTCTCGGACGTCGGCAGCTAACCGCCCTTTCGTTCGCCAGTTGCTCGCCATGGCCTTGTCCGCGATGGAGCTCGTCCTTGTGAAATACGGAGCCGGCACGCCAATGGGTGAGCTCTCGGAGGATCAGATCGTTACCTTCTTTTCGGTACTTACACCGCTCTGGTATCGAGAGACACTCGCTGACTGAGAATCCGCCTTAGATCTTGCCCATTAACCAGCTCCTCTTCTTCATGTCCTGCGGCATGGTCCGCCTCTCCATTCTCGCTTTCCTACCCCGTCTAAGTAAAGACCGTAAGTCATGATATCCAACAACATAAACCAACACACTACTAACAAGTCCCTATAGGCGTCTTCGCACGCTATGTCTGGGCGACCGGCGCAGCCATCGTCATCATCACCCTCACTTCATTCTTCTTCTTCCTCGGAGAATGCAAACCGATTGGGTGCGGCAGACCTCCTTGAACAGCCCTCTATTCTCCTCGCTGACTTACAAACACAGCGATCTCTTCGACGCCAGCAAGCCGGACCGCAAGTGTATGAGCAAGGACATCGAGGCGCGTATGATGTGGGCGCACTCCATCATCAGCGTCTGCATCGACGCTGCGCTCTTCTGTCTCCCCATCTGGGTCATCCACAGCAACATGACCTTTGGCTCCAAGGCCGTCAAGGTCATTCTCGTTTTCTGCGTCGGTCTCTTTGCCATCATCACGGGAGTCGTGCGGTTCGGCTTCATCGTTACCACCGACTTCGCCGTCAACACGTTCGTTCTCAACTCCTCCTAATAGCTACACCACGACTAACACTTCCGCTCTTAGCACCTATAAAATGGCCCGCGTCAGCCCCTGGACCGTCCTCGAAGTCCACGTCGGCCTCTGGTGCGGCTGTTTCCCGGCACTGCAGCCCTTCCTCCGCCTCGTCTCCTACAAACTCGGTCTACGCAGCCGTCTCGACAGCACCAACAAGAAGTCATCGCGGACCGGCACCACCGCCCACTCCCGCGTACGTGAATGGCCCGGCGCCGGTGGCTACATCAAGCAGGGCAGCGCCGTCGACGAGAGCGACCGGGCGAGCGGCAGAGCCATGGTCACGGCCGGCGACTCGACGACCGACATCATGGAGATGAATGGAATGGACAAGGGCATCAGGATGCGCACCGACGTGCATGTGAGGATCGAGGAGGGCGTGCAAGTCAGAGACGTCACGACGACGTGGAATGCGGTATAACACGGTGGTTCCAGCACGAGAACCTAACCATGCGTTGCTTTTTGCCTTGTTTACTTTGTATACTAGACCATGTATGTACAACCTGGACTATGGGAGGCGGCACTTCTACCCATGGTCTCGAAACCTTTAGATGTATAAAGTCATGTCCGAATTAATGATAGACTATCCCAACAAATAACTAATAGCGATACCCAGCATCGCAATGTGTAACCCAAAGGCCCTAATATCCGACATGACTTAGTCAAATGCTAGACTATCTGTCTAGCTGTAGCGAATTGACCCCCGAGGGATGTGCTCCAAAAGAGATGCGATAAAGAATCCTATCGCATAAACAAGAAGTATATACGACAACAGATCCAGCCATCCAGCAGCCATTCGAGGTATCCTTTCCCATGTGCTCAGACTCCAACAAAGTGCCTCCCTCCCACTATCCGTATCGTTTGTCCAATCTTCCATCCAAGGTCTTCTTACCACAGCTCCTCTCTATTCACCAGCCTGCCGGGAGCTGGAGCTGGAGCTTGTGTCTGTGGTCTAGGCTCTGATCGTGAACTGCTCCGCTTCTCTGCAAGAGAGGAGTGAGTCCGTGGGTGTTGCGGGCTCTGCGGGCTCGACGGCTTAGATGGGGGTCTGGGGCTCGACGGAAGGCCCGGAGAGCCGGCTGGAATCTCAGGAGGACCGGCGGAGTTCCTCAACGGCCTCTCCGACGACGGGGACAGCTGCTTCCGAATATCGGGATCGTATCGGTGGTGAATGGCGTGGCCCGGGGAATATTTGATCGGCAGTGGTGGTGCTCGGCGGCCCTTGAATTTAGCTGGCGATGTCGCAGACCAGGCATCTCCAAAGGCAATGCCGGGGTGCAATACTATGAGCATGATGGCAGCAAGCAAGGGGATAGCGCCTCCCAGGATCATGAACGCCGTTTGGTTCTGGAAGAGTGTTCCGGGAACGCCGCCTGCGAACTCGACGATGCGGTAGACGGAGTAGACGATGAGAAGAGCGCTCGCCACCTCCATTCCTAATCACATTGTCAGCTGGGATATGATGCCTCGCACAAACACGGAGTCTTACCCATGAGGAGTCTCTTGAACCGGGGTGAAGTGTACACGTGGGAGTGACGGGGATCGATGCTTGAACGCTGGGTGCTCAGTCCCAGAGTAAACCAGAAATGCAACACACTGCATGCTAGCAACATGGCCGCCTGGATGCCCAACCCAGCGGCGGTGATCTTGACTCCTGAGCTTCGCTGTTCACCGTGTTAGTTGATGACGTCCTCGATGCCCGTGTCCTGGGCGGACCTACACTGATGCTGGCTGATTCGTAGGCAACAAAGATAATGCCGACGAGCTCGACAGCCAGGGCCACGGCGATGAGGCTACAGAAGGCCAGTCCTGCCACCAAAGGTTTAAAGGGACTGACAGGCTCTCCATAGATGCCGAGTACATGCGGCAGAATGATGAAGATGGAGGCGCTGATAAAGGTCGGTCCGAGCACGGTGCCAAGCAGGAAGAGGAAGAAGTAGGTGCGGCTGTCGCTCGTCGAGTGAAGCAGGACTCTGCCGACAAAGCCCACGACTTCGGCGAGAAGGCCCATGGTCAGGGTAATGGAAAACAGGGGCGTCCATGATCGATAGCCCAGGTAGGGAACCACGAGAGTGAGTATGGCAAATGCTGCCAGCAAGACGGCGTTCCCACCGACGTTGGGGTCGTAGGAGTAGAAGCCGCCTGCAGCTGGGCAGGTCGTGCCACAGTCGCCTGCCATGGTATATCGTTGACGAGTTAGGGCATGTACTTGGTCACGGCGGGCCAAGAACTCGAATCGGAGAGAGAGGAGCAGGCTGGGGAAGCCGGTTGGGTTCCCCTACATATACATATACACACAGGCACATAGGCACAGGCACATAGGCACAGACACATAGGCACAGGCACATAGGCACAGGCACATAGGCACAGGCACACAGACACACCAAAATACGCAGCACAGATGGGGGCAAGCAGCCATCCCAGGCATGGCTGCACGCAGGCCCGCAGTGAGGCTCTGCAGCTACGGGGCGCTTGCAAAATAAAACGAAAGAGCGGGAGGGATCATCGATGCAATGGCACCCCGGAGCCATCACGTCCCAAATGTCCTATGCAGGAAACGGGCTCCCTGGAGGGCATGGAGGCATGTGTCGTTTCTGGGGGCCAATGAAGCTGACATATGTAGGGCTGAGGGTGGAAACTTGGCAGCCATCAATATGTTTGTCAGCGGGCCTCACAGGAGTCGGCGGCCAACCACAACTGAGGACGGTCGGACAAGCACAAAGTTGCACAAACACGACAGGTCAAATAGGAGGAGGAAGCGGTGGAGGGCACAAAGTGCAAACGTGTGGGAGCTGCGGCAGCCACTCCAGAGTCCAGACAAGATGAGGAGGTGTTTGGTTTGGTCCAGTATCCTGGTCCTGCCGAGGGTGACAGGCTGAACGTGAATGGGCGCAGGTCTGTCCTACCTGTCGACAAGGGAGGGACTTTGTTTCCCAACGGGCAATCTGTAGACTAATCTGTGCCACCGCGGCATGGAGCATGGCGGATTGGGGGCCACGGCTGCCAATCATGAAGCCGTCGGGTCAAATGGCGGCAGCGGGTGCCGCGTAGGCAGAGGGCAAGAAGCTCGACGAGCCCGACGAGGTCGGCAGAGGAGGTGGTTGGCGGCCGTTTTGGCCGCGGCGAGGTTGTGTGCCAGCGTGTGGTTGGTCGACGAGCGCGACGGTGACCGGGGGATGCTGTCAGAGTCGGCGCAGGCAGACATGCCCCTCACGAATACCGCGATGCGACTGGCTCGCGCGTGACTGAACCGTGTTGATGATCCGGAGAGCGTGGCATGATCCATGATCCGGCGTCTCTCGCAGGCGCGGGTGCGGTGCTGCGGGTACGGGTGCGGGTGCGCAAAGCGGACGAGTCACGACGCTCGCTCCCTCGCTCGCAGGCGGCAGGACCATGGAAAGTTTGAATCGACAAGGGACAAGGGACTGACTCGGGGAACAGGGAGCAGGGCCCCCTCCCTCCCATCTGCATCTATCTGCTCCTCGAAGGCGTAGATATGCAGTTGGTTCGACTCACAGCACACCAGCCAGTGACCGCGCTGGGGCGGGTCCGGCAGTGTCGATCGCGGACACTGTTGCCCTGACAGAGGGGCTTAATGCCGATCCGGTCTGGCCCGCCCAGGATCGAAGCCAGTGCCGACCCCGGGTTGGGGGCTGTTGGGGGCTGTGGAAGGCTGTTGGTCGTGTCCTCTCGGCCGGGGAGTGGAGATGGAGGCAGTCCTGGATGGAGCAGGTTCCTGGATGAAGCAGGTGTCCGTCGCGAGTTTGCGATATCACCAACACGTCCGTCTCGGCACCTGCAGCGAACCCGCAAAGCACCCGTAGAGCACCCGTGATGGGCGCATGCCGCCGGGTCAGTCGGTGGTCGGTGGTCGGCAGCCGCGGAGGCGCATGCGTGCTGAAGGATCCATGTAGATTGGAGAGACATAGGCCATGGATGAAAAAGCGGATGGATAAAGAAGATGCCTGTCCCTCACTGAGTCACTCACAACATAAGCATCTTGTATCGCATCTAAGCATGTGCCAGCGCGAGATGTGGACTATTGCTGTTTGTGGGCCTTGTCTGTCGAACGGTGCGGTTGGATTTGCACCACCAAGTCCGGGGTTCAAAATGACGGGCAGCCCGCGAAACGTTCCGTACCAGAAGAAGCATAGGCTAGACAAATCACAAACCCCATGGCCGATCATCCATGCCTGGCAGTTGGAACCAACAAACAAACGGGGGTCTGTCAAAGAGTGATACGAGGTGAGTATTCTGGTGAAACCATCCATCTTCTATCCGTTCCGTATCACAGGTCGAAATAGTTCCTCCCGTCCGTTGCCTCAGGTACCTAGTCTGGGTTGTCCTATCGGCGGCGGATTCCTCCGCACCCCGGACCCCTCCACAGCCACAACCTGCTTTAAGCTCAACCACCTCTTTTCATCAGCCACTAACAGCTCCCGCCACGCACTCACAAGCCACAATCCCTTCCGGTCATGACATCAACCCGACGCCTCACTTGGATCGAGGCTGAGCGGTAAGGTGACGCAACCGCCAGTCCCCAGGCATCCGACTCTCCCAGCAGCATCGCGATAACGCGTTGCAAGACGGGCGGAGCAGAACCTCACGGCCCTTGCGGCTTGTCGACAGATTTTGCAATTCGGCCTGGGATCCCCGCCTAATTAAAAAGGGAGTTGGGCGCTGGGAAACCAACAACCAACACCAAACCAACCCAACCCACCGGTTATTGCCGCACCCCACCAGAGGAGGCAGACCGTCTTCATCACTCTGCATCGTCTCATACCGCATCCTCCGTGCCCTCCGTACGAAGTACCCTCCGTCTCCGTACCCCCTTCGCAAATCTCCCCCCTCTTTGGGCTGCTGTGACCCCGTCCGCTGCTTGCTTGCTCGCCCACCGCTCGCCCGCCCGCCCGCCCGTCATGTCCCTCCGCATAGCGCTGGACAACCAGCCCGAGTTCTATACGAACCTCGACCTCATCCAGGGTCGCATCATCCTGGGCCTTAACCGTGCCGAGCAGGTCGGCAGCATCGTCGTCAAGCTCGAGGGCGAGTCGGCCACGGCCCTCCAGGTCCCCGACTCCGAATATGGAGTCAAGCCCGGCCCGGTCCAGCGTCCCCCCGGCACCATCGCCAGTGAGAACCACAAGATCCTGTACAAGCTGCAGCAGGTCTTCCCCGACGAGTACTATGCCAGCTCCTCCAACCCCTACGGCGCCTATCCTCTCCATGCGGGCGAGCATGCCTTCCCCTTCAAGTTCAAGCTGCCCATAAACAATGCCTGCAGCGACCCCATGGCCATGTCCCAGATCGGCGGCGTCGCCAACGCTGGCGGCTTTGGTGGAGGAGGACTCTTTGGCTTCGGCGGCGTGAGAGTCATGGACGGTAGCAAGCAGCTTTACCTCCGTCACGTCACCAAAACGTTGCCCCCGTCGCTCACCGGGTATCCCAGGGAGGCCGAGATCCGGTACTACATCAAGGTCACTATCCAACGCCCGGGGCTCCTTAAGGAAAACTGGCGCTACCAGATCGGCCTCAAGTTCCTGCCCATAGAGCCTCCGAGACCCAAGAAGACGGATCAGGAAGCCTTTGCCCGTCGGCCCTTTACCTTCAATCTCCGCACGCCACAGCCAGAGAGGAAGCGGAGTTCGTTCTTCGGCATGAGGAACGAAGACTCCAAGAACGGTTCCACCTCGGAGCCGGCACCGGGCCTCGACCCGGCCCCGTCAGTGGAGATGACGGCCCGGCTACCCCACCCGAGCATCCTCACTTGCAATCAACCCATCCCGCTCCGTGTGACGGCAAAGAAGCTCGCCAACAACCCAGAGGATGTCTACCTGGTGTCCTTCGAGATGTGTCTGATAGGTTACACGGAGGTCAGAGCCCAGTCGGTCTACAACAGGAAGCTCAACCGCTGGGTCATTGTTTCAAACGCAAATATCTGCATCCCTCTATCTACACCAGAGGACGAAGTTAGCAAGGAAGTTGTAGTTCCCGATGACGTGTGGAGGAACAGCCCTCTTCCCAACACAGTGGCGCCGTCCTTTGCTACCTGCAACCTTTCCCGAAAATACGAGCTGGAGGTCAAACTAGGTGTTGCATGGGGAAAGCCCAAGAAGGGGGTTGCCCCCAAGCAGCCTCAAGTCATCTATCTGCCGCTTCATTTCTCGCAGTTGGAGGTCTTCTCTGGCATCAGTCCACCGGCCGAGCTTCTGGAAGCCGCCAGGTCCAGTCGGCCTGGACGCGCAACCTTCAACAACAGTACGCCACCTCGACTACCGCCGAGACAATCGTCTGTATCAAGCCCTTCAACGTCTGGACCTTCTTCTCAGCCGGCATGGCAAGCCCCTCCACAGCATCAAACCGCTCCTCCGCCCGTCCACGACCCGCTATATCCGCCCCAGCTGGCCCCGGGTCAGGCCGTTGCTCCTTCTGACGACGCACCGCCCAGCTACGACGAGGCCATGGCAGAGAGCGTAACAGTGCCAGTTGACGGAATGCGCCCCCGACCAGCGTACAGCGGCGTTACGAACGAGAACGCACCGAGTCACATGCCACCCGAGAAGAGCTGAGAAACTTGAGGCTGTTCTCGTTCCTTCTTTTTCTTCTGCACACTTGTATGACAACGACACGGCTGTCTCGGGCGCACGAAAAGGCAAAATCAGCGGAGGGCAAGAAAATCACCGATAGGCGTCAGGTCGGTCATTCCTAACCGTACATGCGTTTACACGACTTGATGGAAGCTAGGGGTTTGGTGGAGTTTCTATAGAAGAGGCAAATGTTTAGGTTTGGGCGAGAAAGATGGCCGCTATGTCCTGTGGCTAGGGTTACTGGTTAATTTTGATCGAGGTTGGCTTGGGCTGCAAGTATTTGAGTCGAAAGTAAAGGACTCTATTAAAATCTCATGTAATGTTTCAATTGATAGATGTATCTATCTGGTCATCAGTGCATGTGAAGGTGTTCCATCAATCGCAATGAGAGCATGATGAAGGAGTCTTAAGTTGTAACAATCAGTCTACCAAAACCACACCACCCAACAATGAGATTCATCCAAGTATATTCATTCCAGCTCACACGAGGACATTAGAGAAGAGGCTGATTACATACTTACGGATCATGCAGGCTAAGACAATTGCGCTAAGCCCGTCACGCAAACCAAAGACCCCAACTTTTTTTTCTCGTCCTCGCATCAACTCCGTGACGTCACCGAACCGCGCACAAATGCCGAGCCTCTGCATCGCAAAGCCTCCCATCGACCACATCCACGTCCATGCGACCGCGAAGCGATGAATACATGGATCGTCCGGTGCAGACCGCCCGCGATCGCTGCCGCATCACCGACGCCGCACTGCCGCACCGCCAGGGCTCAATGGCTCCCGCGCCGGCGCTGCTTGACCACCGGTCGGGTGCTCCGGCGGGATGGTGATCCGCGAGTTCGTCCGCTGGGCAGGGAGATTTCTGATGATTATGCTACGATTCGGGATACGTACGGTATGTACTTTGGGTTCTCTGCTTTTTCTCTTGTACGTGCCGTTGAAACTGACCCTTCCCTCCCTTAGATACGCCCAAATACCCCATCGTCCTTGCCCACGGCCTCCTCGGCTTCTCCGAACTCCAGCTCAGCTCGTTCCTCCCGTCGGTCCAGTACTGGCACGGCATCAAGGAAGCCCTGACCGCGCAGGGCGCAACCGTCATCACGCCGACGGTGCCGCCGTCCAGCTCCATCGCCGAACGCGCCGCCGCCCTGCACGCCGCGCTCGCCGCCGAAGCGCCCGCCCCGGAGGCCGTCAACATCATCGCGCACAGCATGGGCGGCCTGGACGCGCGCTACATGCTCGCGCACCTGGCGCCGCTGCCCGTGCGGGTCGCCTCGCTCGTCACCGTCGCTACGCCGCACCGCGGCAGCGCCTTCGCCGACTACCTGCTAGAGGAGGGCGGCGCGGCGCCGATCCACCTGCCGCGGCTGTACGGAGCTATAGAGCGGGCCGGCTTCGGCACGGCGGCGTTTGCGCAGCTGACGCGGCGGTACATGCAGGACGAGTTCAACCCGGCGACGCGCGACCGCCCGGACGTACGGTACTTCTCGTACGGCGCGGCGTTTGTGGACCCGCCGCCGCTGCTGAGCCCGTTCCGCTATCCGCACGGGATCTTGGCCGAGGCCGAGGGCTCCAACGACGGGCTGGTCAGCGTGGAGAGTAGCCGATGGGGGACGTACAAGGGGACGTTGCTGGGGGTGAGCCACCTGGATTTGATCAACTGGTCGAACCGCGTTGGATGGACGGTGCGCGAGTGGATGGGGGTGAAGCGGAACTTCAATGCGATTGCGTTTTATCTCGACATGGCTGATATGTTGGCCAAGGAGGGTTTGTAGGGTGTATTCATAGAAATTGGGGCAATCGTGTATGTGTTATGATGGATGTAAGTTATAGACGCCGTGTCATGAGGCGGTCATGGCTGATAAACATGGAAGCATTTTTTATCCGGAGTGTCATGTTAAGCTCTTACTGGGTGGGCGCAGGTGGCAGTAGGCACAAGGTATGCATGCAGCCATGATCTAAAATGTCTCAAACCAATGCCTAAAGAAATGCGGGATGAAATTCGATGCTCAACTGGATTGTGCAGAGTCATGAATGTTGGGGAAACAAGAGGTCGATGCGCTTCGCCATGGCGAAAGAAAGACATGTTGAAAATGTATTGCGGAGAAACGATGGCTTGCTTCAAACAGGTAGGTATCAGTAGTATTAGAATAGTAAAATACAGCCACCTGGCCACGAACACGTCGACGAGAGCCCGTCCTCCAGCACATTGCCCATGAGATCCAGGTATGTACAGAGCGATGCTCGACACACGCCCCGCTGTGAGTTGACGGGGGAGGCAAGCGTTGAGTTTGATGGGGGTACAAAAAGTCGATATGACTGGAATTCGGGATCACAGTCGGTCACCCGGCGTGTCGTAGAAGGCACCATGTCGTAACACCACGTCTCCCGGGGCACACAGTCCGTCTCGTCGGTTGACTATGTCCAAGGCCACCCTCCTTTCCCATGACCACCGACATCCTAGGCCCCATCTAGACGTGGGACGGGGGTCGGGCCTCTCTGCGCCTGGCGAGGCACTTGCTGACCGAGAGGCCGATCAGGAAGAGAGCGACTGGAGAGCGAGGTCAGCGGCGAGTCAATTGATGGGAATGGGGAATGGGAGATGGAGATTCCGACTGGGGATAGTAAAGCTGAGACTTACCCACGAAGATGATGCAGAAGACGACCATGACACCGACATTCTTGGCGGGCCAGTTCTTACGCTTGACGAGCTGGTGGACAGCCTCACGGGCGATGAGGGAGGTGTTGATGGCGGCCATTTTTTCGAGAGTGGAGATTGCTAGAGAGAGCGAGAAGAGTCCGACGTTAGCCAGCTGTACGACGACGGAGATGATGGAGCAAGATAAATGCGAGAGCGGAATTGATGGCTGATGAGGTTGCAGGGATGCCAATCGGACGACTCGGGGCAACGCGATTCGAGGACAGTAACGAGGCGAGGGGGATTTGAGCCGAGGGCGAGGAGAAGAGGAAAGCTTTGCGAGGAAGACGCTCAGCCAGCGTCATTAGACTAACAGTAACCCCAAGCGAAGTTTACAGCTGCATCTAGGCGTTCTCACTGAACTCGGCATCAAGACTCAGATAGAGAAGCAGCCGCAGAAGCACGCGCCAGACGCAGGGCATTTTTCGGCAGGTCGTCGATCCAGTCGCAGGAATTGAGGCCGCAAACGTCCAGGCCACAGATTGGATTCATTGGGGGTGACGGCGTCAGGGGGGGTCGCACAGGGGAAAACACGCAAACATTCGGTCCTTACCTTTGGAAGCTTGGAGGGTGATGAAGAAGCAGCAAGTGAATCTGCTCGCGAGTGCGGGCTCGGCCGTGGTTTTGTTGATCAGCAGCTGCGGTACCAAAGGTCGCAAACAGTGGGGCCGGCACCAGCGTCAAAACGCCCAGGCGGGCCCCCCCCCATCAATCCATCCATCCCATCGCATCGTCCAGCTGGACGCCTGCGAGGTTCCATTCTTACTAGCTGGGTAGATAAGTTGCTAGGCCTAAGGCGAGCTGGCGATGGATGGAGAGCAGTTCCAGGGAGGGGGGTGCGGTGGATTGGCTACGGAAGGGTGGCGGGATGAAACCAGGTACTACTTGGTTCGTACCGTACATTGCTGTGTGTAAGTACGTGTGAGTAGGTCCGATGGAGTCGTAAATTTTTAAGGCCCTGGGAACGAAGTGGATGTTTGTTGATGCTCATGTTGACAATCAAGTGCCTGAAGATGGAATAATAGACACTCGCATGCAGACAACCCTGGGCCAATTGAGATCCCAGTCCCCGATTGACGTTGTTCCTGGGCATGTACGAATACTCGCTCATCATGAGAAGTGATGATGGCTGGGTGTGCGTATCGTGGTGTCTGCGGGCGAGGGATATTGTTGCCACGGCCGAGGTGACAATCGACAAACCAGATGGAGCCCCCTCTAAGAACCGAAACACGCACCTAAGATAGCACACGAGCGTGCATCCAGGAAGGAGGAAGCACAGAGGCAGATAGAGAAGCTTGTAGAGTATGAATAGACGAAGTACTGGGTTTCGCTGCCAAGCACCGGACTGTCGATTAGGATCTGCCAAGTACACGCATACGAATACAGGCGCCTTGACCGATAAAACGCACTTCCAACTGAGCCATTTGCCAATCCCACTGCCCCTGTGAACCGAACCGAGCCCAGTCCCGCCGACGATTGCAGCACCACCGCTGACTGACTGACAAGTGACAGCGAGCTTGTTGGCGGCCCAAGTCCTGCGTGCCACTCGGAACACGGCAGTGGACGCGGTGCGGTGAGATGACCCATGTGGGGAAGCCTTGCCGATTGAGCATCCATCGGGGGAGTGTCCCATCCATGTGTGAAAGCCTTCAGAGACGCACTGTGCCGTGCTGCCCGGCCGTCAGTGGGTGATCTCGGTGGCCAGCCTTGCCGTTGCGCGAATTTCGGGACCAAAGGCACGCGAGTACAGTACTGCAGTGAAGAAGGAAAGCGAGCGTCGCCAATGGACCGCCCAGCCAGAGTGAGATTGCATTGCGGTAGGGGGGTCGTGGTGGGTGTTGGCATCACTCCATCCCTTTCCGCTTTCTGGGTTGTTGCCGCGCTTTCAACCTTGCGGATGCGTTATCTCGGTGTTTTTTCCAGGTGTTTATTCCAGGTGTTTAGAGAATCCTCAGCCTACTCGAACACAAAAATGACGTAAGACCGAGGCACTACAATCGACACTGGTGCGGAATACCAATTGACGCTCAAGGACTTGCTCGTAGATATATCATAAGGCGCAACGTGCTTGTCTTCATTTACGAGGGCATCGCGAGCAAGCCAAACAACTATAACCACGAACATTTTCCCTTCTTTCTTTTCCTGCCTTCCTTCGCGGCCATCAACGAGCTCGGCCTGCCGACTCAATTCAGCCTCCACTATCCGCCGGAATCTCCACAGTTCGACCTGACACTGTGCATTAACAGTACAGCATGCACGTCCCAGGCCAACATCTTACCAAAACACGCCCTCTCTCTCACATCCTCCACACCCACTCCCACGCGAAAAGAATGCCGGGAAGAAGCGCGCCTCATCTGTTTCCGGCCTGTCCCTCCCCCGGGCCCGCCGAGGCACGCCGCTCAAGAGCGAGCGCGCGCGACCGACCAGGTCGAGCACCGAGCGCACCCGTCGTCATGAACAACAAAGGCCTCAAGTCGCAAGAAGCACAAGCCACGGCACGGCCCTCGCGACCTCGACATGCAAGTCGCAGCCTGCGTGCATCCATGTGGCTCCCTGTGGCCCTGGACCTGGCGGGACCTGGGGGAGAGCTTCGAGCTGACCACTGACAAGCCTAGCATTGGCCCAATTCGACGCGCATCCTCCACTCTGCAACATCATAATCCCATCCACCATCCCAGACCCTTACTTGCGATGTCCTGGTGCCCTGGAAGCCCTGGAAGCCCAGGGACAACGAGACAAAGACCTCGACAAGCTCCATGCCGACTTGTCCCCGGGAGGCGCTCAGCTTTTGCCTATCGCACCCGCAACTCCCTGAGCATCATGACCCCCGGGTAGACCAGCCTCCCTCCGCGACAGCCGCTTCTAATGACCTCATAGCCTAGGGAGGGTCCCTCTGAAGAAAAAACGCCTCCCCGGCCCATCTGGTGGGTGCCCGGCAGCCTACCCGGCTATTCCCATGCTGCTCCCGATCCGCGGGCCTTTTCTTTGGCCTTGGCAACTTGGCTTCGTCCTAGCCGATGGATGGATGGCCATGGGTGGTAGCTGGCCCTGGGCAGGCCCTGCAGTCAACACCCGAGGCTCGAAGCTCAGAGGCGACTGACCCGACTCTCCAAAGGCTCCGGCGTTGAATCCTCGCTGCGCGGTTGGCGCTGCTGTGTTCGTAGACTCTATCGGGCAGTGGTCCAGTAGCTGGGCCCGCTGCGACGAGGGACAAATATCCTGCTCGTCTCGTCTGCACCGGCCCCGTCGATTCTGCCGCACATTAGTCCAGTAGCCTGGGGGCGGGATGCCGTCCCATCCGTCGCCGGTGGGCTTCCAGAACAAGCCCGCAGCAAGTCGGCCGATAGAGCCAAGCCAGGGACCGACCGCGGCTGAGTATGGGGTACTTGGTTAGTGGTTAGTGAGGCCGACCGGCGCCAATGGAGCTCGTCGTGAGACATTCCGCGACCCTCCTGCCCCGAGGCCAAGCTGGGGGAGCCCACCTGCGTGTGTTCGTGCAGCTTTGCTCGTCTGTGGAGGATGCGGTACGGTCGTCGCTTTTATTTGTCTTCTGTTGTGGAGGATGCGACGTGCTTGGTCGGCGTGAGGTCTGGTTGCCCAGCACCGGGAGGTTCAGTGTGGAGTGCAATTATTCCCAGCTGGAGGGAGGTCTTCCAAGCGCAACGCAGCCCACGCCCTTATTGCACCCCACGCTGCTCGCCCCACGCCTCACTTGCCCATGATGAGCCATGGTTTATCGTCGGACGTTCAGCCTTCTGCCAACATGAACAGGGCGATGCTATTACTTTGGCTGTCAAACGCGTCACTCATGGAATATCACATAGTTTGTGTTAGCTCTTAACATGACTTTTCCCTTGGCTCTTATGCTCCGAGCTGTTGGAGGTGAGTCTTTACATGTCGTAACGCAAGCATGTTGAAGACTTCCAATGTTTACCTACTACGTACCTTAGTAGTTTTGCTGGCTCACATGGCCCCACGCACCAGGCACGCGGTCATGAGGTTCACGAGACACTTTGTCGGTGAACCAGTCGCAGGTATTTCTGGACGTGCGATTGGTTGCCGATCCCGAGGAAAACGGAGATGCACATTGCAACGACGTCGTCCATCAGTGAATTGCCCAAGGCAGCTTATCCGTGCTACGAGTGATTCTGGCTGGCAGTCCCGTGCGTGCGGCTTTTTACTGCCCGGTTGGTTACTAAGGCACTCAGTCGGTCGTTGGCAGGCGCTTGCTACGCTTACTGCGTATGCTCGTGCCACTGGCAAACGCCGAGGTGCTCTTACAAGAGGCTTCGATCTCTAGATGCAGCTCTTCCCCAAGTTGTGTCCTTTACATATATAGCATAATCTCCATCTTCGGAAGCAGCTTAGCACCGCATCGCTTCCAGTTTCCTTGTCCGCTAGAGCCCTATCCCCTGTCGGTGCGCCAAACACTTTGGTAGGCGGTACAAACCGCTGCGCTGACGCAGCTCCCAGCGTCATCCTTGGCGCCTTAGCTGCGGCTTTGAGTCGGCCGTTGGCCTTACATCCCGAGAGCGGTCCACCGCCGCCGCCACACTACATCCAAACGTCGTTTTGATATTGCGGCGTCACCTCCTCCGGAATACCGAGCCAGCGTGGCAGCATCGCGTCTATCGTCCACCATGCCACGCTCGTGGTTCGACAGCATCGGTCGTCTCAACCGAAACAACATCGAGACTCTCCGCGCGGCGCCATGGGCCGAGATCTCGGGCTCCCTCGGTGATTTGGGCACCCTGTTGCCGCTCATGATAGCCCTCGCAGCCCAAGGCTCCATCAACCTCGGCAGCACCCTCGTCTTCTCGGGCATCTTTAATATCCTCACCGGCCTCGTCTATGGTATCCCGCTGCCCGTCCAGCCCATGAAGGTCAGCCAAGGAACCCGTCTCCAGCCGCCTTCTTTCCTCCGCGGGATGACCGCGCAAACGTGCTTGTCATGGTAGCTAACGATGCTCTTACAACCTCGTAGGCCATCGCCGCAGCCGCCATATCGGGACGTGGCGATCCAGCCATGGGTGTCGTCACCGCGGCTGGTCAGTGGGTCGGTGCCGCCGTGCTGGTCATGAGCGTCACGGGCATCCTGCGCGGAGTCGTGTCCGTGGTCCCTATTCCCGTCGTCAAAGGTATCCAGCTCGGAGCTGGTCTCTCGTTGATTCTCGGCGCGGGCACGTCGTTGCTGCAGCCCTTGCACTGGATTCACCCGGCGCTGGACAACCGCATCTGGGCCATCGTGGCCTTCCTCGCCCTCATCGGCACGCAGAAGCTCCCTCGCTTTCCCTACGCCCTATTATTCTTCCTGCTTGCTCTGCTGCTGGCTTTTATCCAGGTTCTCGCATCCCAACATAGCTTACCGTGGTTCCACGTTTGGCGTCCACGCTTCGTCATGCCCAGATGGGTTAGCGCGACTGACTCACCTGCTCTCTGGATGGCTATCGGACAGCTCCCTCTCACCACTCTCAACTCCATCATCGCTGTGAGCGCCTTGTCTCACGATCTCCTCCCCAGTATCCCAACCCCATCGGTCGGCTCGATTGGTATCAGCGTAGCCCTGATGAATCTGACGAGTACTTGGTTTGGAGGGATGCCCATGTGTCATGGCGCCGGCGGTTTGGCTGCCCAATACCGGTTCGGTGCGCGGAGCGGCGCCAGCGTCATTCTTCTTGGCACCTTCAAGCTCCTACTCGGCCTCATCTTTGGCGAGACTCTCGTGGACCTGCTGGCGCATTACCCCAAGAGTCTCCTCGGAATCATGGTTCTGGCTGCCGGCCTAGAGCTCGCAAAGGTAGGGCAAAGCCTTAACCAGGGAGCACCTGATCTCTGGCAGACGGCAGCTCGACAAGACCACGATCACGGTCTGGGGAGGCTCCGCCGTCTTCGTGACCTCTCTGACGACGAGCGGATGGAAAGGTGGACGGTCATGTTGACGACGACAGCAGGCCTCCTTGCGTTCCGGAACGATGCCGTGGGATTCCTGGCGGGCATGCTGTGTCATGGAGCCTGCCGGTTGTCGGAGCGGCTGGCAGAGTGGAAGGCGCGTCGCGGAGGGCTCTCAACTGAACGTGATGCACTCCTCCGGTGATCAAGACGGGCTTATTGCTCTACTCCCAAGACTCAAGGCAGCGGGATGGTTCGTTCAACGCCGGGCCCCATCGCAGTTGAGTAGGACTAAGGCGAGAGTCTGTAGACAGCTTAGTTGCTCAGCTGCACACGATGCAAATCCTTCCGGGGTTCCCATTCCCTATAGATCCTTCCGGAAGGTGGGCTAGGCTCTTGTATTGATGACCCACTTTTCGTGTGTTTGTTTCTTAGAGTGACTGGAGCTTTCATTGAAACGGGTTGGTATACTAACAGTTAAAGGTTGAATGAACAAGGATGCAAAAGGAAAAACATCGTCTCACGCTTTAGGTACAACCATGTTCAAACAAACCATGAAATAAAATATAACAGCGTAAGTAGGAGAATAAAGATAGTGACGATAATAATAATGAAAGTAAATAACTTTCCGAAGCTAAGAGCGAAAGCTGATGCAAGAGTGACGGGAGTGAGCTGAGGCGATTGTGATTGGCTGAGGGGTTATGGTTGACTCCTCCAATCCGGGTTCAGTCCCAGTGAGCAAAAGCCAAATGGGTCAACAAGGCGCATTTGTATTCGTGAACAATAAGCAAACAAGTCGGCGCATCAGAGATGGAGAAGAATGGAGACAGACCCAGTTGCGAATAAGTATCTAGCCAGCTCCAGCAATAAAATCGAGGAAACCAAACACCTGAATCTCATGATCAAGGCCCGGAGGGAATGCAATGATATTCCCCAATTGGTACTAGCAGCACCGAGGCACTGTGGCTGCCCCCGGGAGGACGGACTGCCAACTGGGAGCCTCTGAGGAAGGCACGACCCTCCCTGCAGCAGACCAATCACAGACGCCAGAGAGCCCCTCTGAGCCCATTGCAGAATATCGCGGCCCAGAGGACCAAGGCTACCTCCACTAAGTCCAAAGGGCGAAAGCCTCGTCGCTCTCTCTGCCTTTTATTTTCCCGCCGCAAATCCCTGGACAGCCTCAGCAACGGCACACGGCGCCTGCCCCGTCGACTCCTCGCCACCCCATCTCCAGCCCCGGACGCCAGGACTCCGAGGGCGAGCGACGAAGGAGCTGTCAGCAGGACCAGCGATGACTTCGTCCACTGCCACTGCCGCTGCCGCTGCCGCCGCCGCCGCCGGCCGCAATGGCTTTGGCCTGCACCACCCGCCGCCGCCTGCGCATTCGCCCACGCCTCCGCCTATGCCTGCGCCTACGCCTACGCCCAAGACCGCGCTGGCAACCGCCCCCCCGGCGTCCGCCGAAGCCTCTGTTCAATCTCATCCTGCCGCCGCTGTCCACGCCCAGCCTCGACAGCCCGGGTCGCCGTCGCCAGCATCGTCTTCTTCTGCTCTTCCAACTGCCCGTAGCGCGTCGGGCCCGGCCCCGGCCCCAGCTCCAGCTCCAGAACCCCAAATCGCGACCCCGACCGCTCCCGCAGCCACGCCAGCGTCGGCTTCCGCAGCGGCAACGACAGCGACAACCGCGTCAACATCGCCATCAATACTCCCCTCTCAGCAGCAGCCGCCCTCGACGCCGCCGCGCCCGTTCCGCTCAGTTGTCGCCGACATGGCGGCCGACGACGCCGCCGTCGCAGCACATGCTTCTCAGCAACAGCCGCAAGCGGGGGCGTCCGATGCTCACGCTGTGGCAGGAGCACCACCACCAGCGCCAGCACCTGCACCTGCCGATGGCTCCCCCTCAGCCGACCACACAATGACGGATGCTCCTGCCCTCGACGGCCCCGACACGACACCCCGACCTGCCCGGCGTCAGCCCGCGGAGCCTCATTCTCAACCTCAACCTCAGCCTCAACCTCACACAACGCCCATGCAGCAGCAGCAACTGCACCTCCAGCACGGAGCCGGCTTGGCCGCCGCCGATCCTTTCGCTCCGTCTACTCCTTTCACCCCGGCTGCCATGCCCAGCCTCGACCAGCACGCATATATGATGATGGCATTGGCGTCCATGTCCGGCGCGCCCAGCGCCATGTCGCCGCCGCCCACCGTCACTCCCTCGCAGGTCACCTTACCCAACCCCATGGACGAGTCCTTCCATGGCCTGGCCCCTGCAAACACCATCCGCCAGGCTGGCGCCGACAAGGCCCTCGAGTCCTTTGCGCGCGTTGAGTTCGCCGACAGTGTGTTCCAGATGACCACCTACGCCGTCATCATCGGCCGAGATCAGCGCGCGCTTGAGCAGGCGCGTCGCGATGAGAAGCGTGCCGAGGAACACAGGCGCCGTGTCGAAGACAACGCCAACAGAGGTCTCCCCCCTCCCTCGCCCATGGCATACGAGCGAGGAAAGTTCAGCAAGTCCTATGTCAGTGAGGAAGGTGGAATGTTGGGGCCCGAATCAGACAACGGAGAGAACGGCCGACCAGCGAAGCGTCGCAAGACTAGTACCCAGGGCTCCTCGCAACATGACAATGAGGAGGCGCAGCAGGCCCAAGAGAACATGATTTCTAACCGACAATATGTTTCTCACACCCCTGGCGCCGCCGCTGTAGACTTGACCTCATTACGGCCGTCCCCATGGCACATTCCCTTCATCGGAATCCACTCGCCAGGTCCCAACATCGCCTCCAAGACCAAGGCCATCTCGCGAGAGCATCTCAAGATCGCCTACAACCAGGAGGAAGGTGTATTCGAGGCCATCCCCTTGCACAAAAATGGTTTCTTTTGCGAGGATGTGCATTACAAAAGTGATAAGGTTGTGTTGAAGTGTGGTGATCGGCTGCAGATCAAGGACATCGACTTTCGGTTTTTGATCAATGGCGTCGAGCGAGGTTGCACTGGTGCCGAAGAATACGTCGAGGAACATGCACCAGCGCCGAAGAAGCGTTCTCATGGCGGAAAGGAGATGAGTTTTGACTTCGAGTCCTCGCATGCCAATGGCGAGATACATGACACGAGTGATGAGCTTTCTGAAGTAGCCAGCCCACCCGAACTGTCTGACTTTGGGGAAGGGGATGGAGAAGGCGAGGATGCCGAAGACGCCGAGGATGCTGAGGATGCAGACGTGGTCGAAACGGTTGAGGAAGGAGCAGAAGCTGAGGCAGAGGCAGAGGCAGAGGCAGAGGCAGAGGCAGAGGCAGAGGCTGAGGCAGAGGCAGAGGCAGAGGCAGAGGCAGAGGCAGAGGCTGAAGCTGAAGCTGAGGCTGAGGCTGAAGCAGAGCAAGCTGATCATGGACCAGAATCCAGGCTCAAGCAAGAACTCATGCTCGAATCACATCCACTAATGCCCCAGATACCGAAGAAGCGAGGTCCTGGAAGGCCGCCAAAGAACGGAATCATGTCAAAGCGGGAACAACGCTTGCTGAAGAAGCAGCAGCAGGAAATGGCCAAGAAAACCCTACCACAAGCACCACCGGCCGAACCCCCCATCAAGCGCAAGGTTGGCCGGCCTAGGAAACACCCGCTACCAGAGAATTCGAATGAAAGGCCAGAGAAGCGCAAGTATAAACCCCGCAAGCCAAAGAACGAGGAAGGTGCAGAAGGATCTGACGCAGAGCGGCGCGCCAGAGACAAGAAGGAGAAAAAGACCCGTCCAAAGTCGCCCCCGTTGGAGCTTAAAATCGAGGACTACACCGAGGAGCAACTTCAGAAACCCAACAAAAATTACGGCGTTCTTATCGATGAGACACTGACGGCGGCGGGGCCAGATGGTCTCACGCTCAAACAGATATACAAGCGGATCTGTCAGCGATATCCATGGTTCTATTTCCATACCGAGACCAAAGGATGGGAGAGCAGCGTGCGACACAACCTCATCGGGAACGAGGCCTTCAAGAAGGACGAAACAACGAATCTTTGGTCGCGTGTTCCGGGTGTTGAGCTGGACGCCGGCAAGAAACGCAAAGCGTCTTCACCAGACCGAGGGATGGCAACGACTCAAGCATACGGACAATATCCATATCCATACAACAGCACGCCACACATGCCCCCCGGCGCCCCGGGGTATCCACCCGCAGGCCAAGCGCCTCCCGTGTACCAGGTGCCTGGTTATAATCCGCCGCAGGGCCAACCAGGACGCCCGGCACAACCCTATGGGGCATCTGCGTCACCCCCGAGTCAGCCAGCTCCCGCCGTGGCATCTCAACCGCCGGCGCCGGCGCAGCTGCCGGGCTATGGGCCTCCACCAGCTCCCGCGCGGCCGCAACTTGGAGCACCACAACCCGGCACGTATAGCTCGCCCTATGCAAGGCCGCCACCCTCGGCGACTCCTTTGATCAAGAACGAGGATGGGCACGTCGCTGCAGCTATGCCGTCTACTCAACAACCCCCACCACCAGCAGCAAAAACCATTGCTGGACCCGCACCAATATCCCAGCATACTCCTGTTGCCGCTGCTGCTACTGCTGCTGCTCTCAACCGGCCTCCGCCAGCTGCGGCACCCGCCGGGCCAGCTCGGCCTGTCATCGAACCACGGCTCCTCGCTGCAGTTGTTGGTCTAAAGAATGGCCTGGTCGAAAACCTGAAGAAGGCCCGCAATCCAAAGGCCGAAGCCATTGTCATGTCAGCTCTCAACCGCTGCATCGGCCTTAAAAAGGAGGCCACGGAGAACGACAAGATGGAGTCCATCTGCATGAAGGGTATCCGCCAGGTCATTGATGGATTCGCAAAGACCAAGAGCCCCACGCCTGGGGCAGGCCCGTCGTCGTCGGATGTACCACCCATCTTTGAGGCCAAGGTCCTTGCATCCCTCACCGGCTTCAAGGACGTTTCTATCAAGGCACTCAAGGCCAAACTTGGCGAGGCCAAGGCCGAGGCTGTCACCCTCTCCGCCATTGACCGCGTCCTCGGGCTCGCTGATGCCAGCATCGTGTCCCCGCCTGCGGAAGGCGAACCCTCGGTTGGCAACTTTGAGGGCGTCGAGCAGCACCTCATGAAGTCCATCCGCCAGCTTCTCACGGGTATGAACCAGAAGCTCCAGGGCACCGGGGCCTAAAGCCAGTGTGCTCTGTCTCTAGACGCGAGTAAACGGATAATACGGAATGGGACGGAAATACGGGGCAATTCGACGATATAGTGCTTTTTGGAGGGCGTTTTTCATGGTCTAATGACGCGTATGACCGGAGCTTGCTGGATAGGTAGCTTTTAATGGCCTGTCCTTGTTACAGCGGGATCCAAGCACCGGGGTTTTGGTTTCCACACGGCAGGTATATAGCTCGAAGAGGTGGGCGAACCTCTCGGGGGATTCATTTTTCTTCTTTTCGAACGGCTATGATATACCTCTAGAGCTACCCAAATGAAGTTTACACATCACTCTCTTCTTGCGTGTCTGTTGTTCTGCTCACACATCATTTCGTCGACCATGCTCTTCTCATTCTTCACCGCAGGCCTATGCTTGGTAAAGTAGGAATATGAGTTATATTCACGTCTCCTCTTTAGTCTCATCAACAAGAATCTCTCGTTCAGATTAAAATCAAAATATTGCAGACGCTAGTATGTTGACGCCTACCAAACCCCATTCATCGTTACCCCTCGACACTCCAAACAAGAAAAGGACCGACAGCCCAATCTTCCGTCTTCCGTCATCGTCTTGATCAAAACATTCATTGTTTCGTTTTCTTCCTTCTCTCCTTCTTCGACGGCGCCCGAATGCTGGCTTCTGGTGTTTCCTCTTCGTTGACCCGCGCCAGGCCAGGTCGTCCTCTGCCCCTTTCCTCCTGAGCTGATAGGGTGTAGGTATCGTATATGAGAAGCTTCAAAAAAAACAAGTGTGAAAAGGAGGGGAAAAAAACAATAGGGCATCAAAAACAGAGAAACAACAAACATCCCTTGCGCCGGTTCGCACAACAAGGAACCGTGCTTCGTCCTCAGCGCCATCGCCCCTGGATGCCAAACGATCATTGCTCGTCATTAGGCTCCTCGCATTGAAGCAAACGCACTAAGCTCTTCAGTTGGTTAGAGTACTATCCTTCTCCCCGAACTCGCTACTGGCCTTGGTATCATCGGCCTTCCGTTTATCGACCCCAGAAACTCCACTATCTGCCTCATCGTAGGAGATGCCGAGGCCGTTTGTATCCTTCTTTTCCAAAGCAGCCGCAGCCTCGGCGCTTTCCTCGAGGTTCATCAGGGCCGGAGGGCGATGGCGCATTTGCTTAGCTTTGGCAAGTGAAATGGTCTTCTGCTGGTAGGTGGTCGTGATGGGCTTGGTGTCGTCGCGGTCAATCGTGGCTTTCATCAGAGCTGCCATCCACAGGCGACCCAGCTTCAGGTTAGGAACCGCGAAGTAATGAACGGTAGGCTTAGTGAAGTTGACAGCCCTTGACAGGCCGGCTCGTGGTGGTACGAGCTTGAAAATGAAGACGGCATCATCTCCTTTGTCCAACACCTCGGTATCGTTCAAGTTCGTCGGCATGTTTTGGCCACCCACAGCGCTCGTGATGGTGGCATGGAACCCTGTCAACTTCTCGTTGTCGGCAGGAAGTACCCGATGGAAGGATATGTCGATCAGCCCCTTCTCTTGGTCATCATCCTCGGAGTAATAATAGGACAGGCGTCGTCCCTTGAGGACAAAGAGACGCGGCTTCCACGTCGTCATCAGGTTAGAGCTCTTCTTCCTCATCCAGCCACTGTAATCCGCATCTTTCATCGCCTCCTTGGGTCCAATCTTCAACAGACCACGGGTATATGCGCTCGTTTCCTTTTTGTTCTTCTTGCGGTTATTCTTAGCGACTTGTGTCATCGAGGCGGTAGGGCTCTTTGCGGCATCAGGAGAGTCGAGGTCGAAGCTTGGCCCGGCGGAGGGTGTCGTCGATCCAGTCCGTGTAGGCGATTCAACCATCATCTCCTTGCTGGGCGATTCTATGGGCGTCCCGGACTTAGAGCGGTCGCTGCTGACATTATCTGAGGTGGTACGCTTGCCCATGCTGCCAGCCAGGGACATGGGCTTGTTGACCACAGCCGAAAGCCAGTCGGTGTTGAAACCTGGAAGTTTTGACGTGGACGCTGACGTAGAGGAGCGAGAGGCTCCAACTGTTGTGTCGAGCTTCGTCACAGTGGGCGATGAGCTTTCGCCGGCTCGTGGCATGTTCCTAATAGATTCGGTGGTAGTACTTGATGCAGTTCGCCTATGAGCCCCAGCCTGGAGACCGTAATACTTCTGGGCGGCAGAAGACAGGCTACCTTCGGTCAATGAGCCCATGCTTCCAAACCTCGACTGCCTTGTGGTGGCCGTGGCGCTGCGGACCCTCTGTTCCTCCGCGTAGCTCGATTTTCTCGATTCTGCACCGCTGTCGCGCTTTCGTAGCAGGTTTCGCTTTCTCCCATCAACCTCTGTGCCAGAGAAATACCCGCGGTCCAGCTCAACCGCTGAATCCTGCTGCTCCGCACCCGGGGGACTCAGAAGATCCTGAAGGCCGGTCGAAGATAACGGCCTAGGGGTAGCACCACCTAAAGTCCAATTCCGGTCAAACGATGCTTGCTTCCTATGCCCACCCTCGATACTGGGGAACGTACCAAGGTGAGCGATCTTATGGATAGGGGATGGTCCTGTCGAGAGCGCGGTCCCAGGGAGGTGGAACTCGGTGGAAGAATGGCGGCGAGACTGGTGCAGCTCTCGGATAGATGCGGCGGAAGGCCTCTTGACGTGGCCCGGGCGAGGCGAGCCGTCTTGGGCTATTGGGTTGAGCGTTGTGGGGGATGCCTTGGGTGTTTGAGATAGGGAGAGTCGTCTTGATTGAATAGAAGTAGGCCGGTTTGTCAGCGTGTTTGTTCGACTCCTAGTTCGTCGGGCGTCCTCGACTCCAGCCTCACTGCCATATGTCTGTGTTGATCGTCGTGTGTCGAGTCCCGAGCCACTGACTTCATCTTGAAGAGCCTTGATCTTGTGCCACGTCTTGAGTCGCCGGCCAACTGAACCCAGATCAAAGGCTTTGATGAACAGTGAGCTTTGGTCCATGCCCAGAAGCACCTCTCCCGAGATTTCCTGGTCTCTGAAGACTTCGCAGTGGTGTTTTTCCACCCCTGAAGTGAAAAGGTACTCGGCAACGGCATCGGCGGACCATGACTCGACTTCGGCGCGGGTAGTGTGGATTCCATCCTCCTCTTCGTCGGTCTCCTCTCCGTGGATGTAGGACGCTCGGTGGTCGAGTTGGTTACTGCTGTATTCGCTCCCGGAATCGTTCCCGGTGGTTCGGAGCTCACCATTGCTAGAGGGCGACCGCAAGTCTGTGATATGTTCGTTGATAACAGTCAAGGTTTCATGTAGCACAGTGCTATCCTGACTCGGACTTGCGAATTGGGCGAGGGCAGGGATCGAGGGTGGTTCCGTCGAGGCGATAACAGGATCGGATTTGACAGAGTTCAGTGGTAAGGTCACCGGATGGTCGATTGGTTGAGACATAGGCGCAGGTTGCGGCTTGGATGGGCGGTCATCTTTGGGAGCTGCATCGGCAGTACCTGTCGCTCTAGAATCCGGTGTTTGCTGTGGAATGGGGGTTTTTGAAGCAAAGGAGCTAGTCGGAATATTCTTGGGAGCAGGTCGCGTGTAGACTGATGATGGTTAGTCGCCACGGCGGGATGCGAAAGACCAGTTGTTAAACAGACAAACCTTCAGGGAAAAGACCACTGTTGCCGTTGACAAGGTGGCGACCGAGAAACCATCCATCACCGAATTCATCGTCCCTTTCAAGGAGCTCGACTCGGTCGCCCTTTGATAGGCTCAATTCGTCGGAACTCCGAGCTTGGAAGTCGTCTGCGTGGGAAGAAGCGGCAGGTCAGAGGAGTGGCGCGATAAGACGCAGCAAGGTTTACGCGGAAGGGGGGGATAGGGTGCTCGAGAAAGAAGACTCAACTTACGTATGACGAGTAAAAGGTCGCCCGAGTCGGGGCGGGCCTGGCCATCGTTGGGGCCTCTTGCGGCCATGGTGGGATGGTGCCAGGAGCCACTGGTGGGTGGAGGAGCGATGTTGGAGGTCCAAGGTTGGATGTTGGATGTTGAGACAAGGGACGGGCGAGGGACGGGCGAGGGACGGGTGAGGGTTGGGAAAGGGCAGGCCGAGGGCGGAGACGGCGGTTGAAGGGTTGGCAGAGGGGCGGCCAAAGGTGGGCGGCGGGACGGGCGAGGTCTCAAGGGCGAGAGGAGAGCGCGGGCGCTGGTTCTGGCGCTGGAGCGAGAGATGGATGCGGAGGGAGGAAGACGCTGGAGTTGACGGTATCGACGACGGCCATCTGCCAGCCCGCGTGGCAGGGCTCCGCTTGTGCTTGTGCTTGCTTGAGTTGTGAGGCAGGCTCTCGGCGGGTGATGGGATTGCTGGAGGGAGATGGATGAAATGGAGTCGCGCAATGCGGGTGTGCTGAAGATGCCAGGTGCTGCTGCAGAGGTGGAGATGGTGGTTGTGGCTTTGAGCCTCTGAGCTTTGACGCAGTGGCGGCGGCGGCGGCGGTGGTGGTGGGTAGCGGTAGATGGGTGGGTAGGTGGGTGGATGGATTTTGGTGGGTAGGTCTACATCTGTAGTTATCACTTAGTTAATTATTCGCACTGAACTCCGTCTTATAGTTACCAAGGTAGGCAGTCTACAATAATAGGCTGATGTGTTCCCTGGTGCGCTGTGCAAATATTGTGGTGCGTTGTGTGGGCTGGCACATGCACCACCGGCTCAGGTCCAGGTGCCGGGCTCCCATCCATCCAGTGGAGAGGGTTGGTCCCTGAGGCCCCAGCGTGGACACCCACGGTTGGTGCCGTGCGCCTTTTCCAGGCACTAGAAAAAGGTCGTCGAGCACTGATCAGTGGTGAGCGCGAAGATATGAGGCGTTCGTCTGGGAGTGAAAGAAAGGACAGAGTGAGTATTTTTAAGGGAGGTTTTTTTTCTTTTCACATCACCCTGCATATAACTGCTCCATGCCTACTTCCTAATCTGTACAGTGCCAGCTTCAGCTGATGGCTTAATGACTGACTACGGCTTGCAATAAAGCTGATCAGTAGTCCTATATGACAATAATTGACTAACAATTATCCAGGGACATGTGCATGCAGCTGGGATCGGATGACGCGCCCAACCTCGCAGTCCATCCCAGTGCTATTTTCGAATGTGGTGCCAGCTCAGATGCCCAGGGGCCGCAGAAGGGGAAAGGGGAGAGAACAAGGATGGAGACGACGAGGCGAGAACGGCAGGGACTTACTTACGTCAAGGCGTCCCGGAACTCCAGCGTGGGTGCCGGTAGTTGGCAATAAGAAAGTTAGCCTACAGTACTAGGCAGATGGCATTGTCAACAAAGTACGATTGAAGGGGGTAGGTAATATGAGGACGGCGATGAGGAGAAGAAAAATATTCGGAGAATGGCTAGGTCCCTAGTCACCATCAATCGTGACGTGGGAGAGCGACGGCCGTGCCCGGGAAAGGAGCCGGCTACCAGGCATACAAGTATATCATGGGTTTCATGGAGATCATGGAGATCAGGGGCCAGGGGAACATGTGCAAAATTTGGTGGGTGATTTGAGCAATGGACGGTCTAATAAATCGTCAAATCACCACCCGCATTTGACTAGACTACCACCAACCTGACTACCCGCCTCGTATCCCCATTCTCCAACCCTTGTAATGAGGCATGAATCAGTCTTGTCGAACCATCAGTCATCCGGGGGTTCCGTCAGACGTGGGGAATAATGGCAACGCCCTCATTGACGATGCCGTTGAACAACAAGAGAGGTAGGCAGAGGGAAGGAACCGGGACACGGGACAAGCTGCCAGTGGGGAAACAATTCTTAAACCCACCAGGGGGAAGGAAAGTGAGGGATCGACAGACGTCAGCTTCCTTCAACTGCAGCAATATTGCTTATTATGCCACGAGGGGACGTATCAGAAACACCACGTCCAGGAACAACGATTGGACACTCCCGGGCTCGTCCCAGCAGAACATGTCTTAGACGACCGCCACAGTCATCCGTATCCAATAGTTCTCGTGTTCCTTTCTTCTTTTGTTTTGTTCTGTTTTGTTTTCTTTTCTTTCTATCGTGCGGTTCGTCTCTCCCCCTGTGGCTGGCAATTGACAGATCCCGCCCGCGGCTACACCCGTGGAGGGAAGGTGCACTTGCAGATTTCAAGGCTGTGCCTACCAGGGTTCGGCATCTCCTCCTGAGTCTGAGAAGAGGCATGTATCTACGTAGTATTTTGACATGTGTAAAAATGCTGTCACTCCTTTGTGCCGATCTCGTCCGACAACGTTCGCGATTACTTCATAACGAGCCTAGGCATATAAATAAAATACTGGTGCAACGCGACGAATAGAAAGTTCGAGAAGGGGAAGGCGTAAGCTGCCGTTTGTAGAAACACATCCATATTTGCCGCTGTAGGTTGGCACGGGAAATCATGTTTGGTTGGGGTTACACTGTGCTCTCACCGAGTGAAGTTTGTGTCGTTATAACGCAGAGATTAGGCCAGAGATGTGACAACCCGTGCCTTCAAGCACAGTCTCAGCTATGCGCAAAAATGCCTATTTGGACCCCAAGGTACTTGTGATATCGAACATAACGGGAAATGGTTGCCAGCGACGTATTATTGATGCATAAATTCAGTCAACATGATGCAAGTCGTGGTGGCCACACCACCGTCGTCTCTCACCATGCGTGCTAGGATAGCTACCCTACACACCCGGTCAGATTCCAGGATGCGTGTAATAGTTACCAACCTAGCGGACAGGGGCGCGCTACGAGGCCCTAAGAGGATTAGGCACCGTGTTTGCCGGTCTCAGTGATCCACCTTCGGCCAAGCCCACCCAACAGCGCTCTCACTAACGGACCGGGGATCCCACCAGGCTGAGGCTGCGCGCAACCAACAACGGCGACCTCAAAGAGCCTCTTAATAATTAGCAGCATTTGAAGCCGCGGGCCAGCTCGTTGGTTTCGGCTGTGCCTTCCCTTATTACTCCTGATCCCATCCGTCTCCCCGACGTCCCTCCATCGCTCCTCCTGCCATCGTGGCTGTCGCTCTTGCCGTCGTTGCCATCGTCAAAGTTGCTGGTGTCCCGTCGCCGTCGCCGCCATCGCCATTTCCTCGCCGCCATCTTCGTATTTTGTCGCTCTGCCATCGTCGCTCACCTCCACAAACGCTGACAACATCACACAAAGAAGCCCATCGCCGATCATCATCTCGCGCCTCAACTCCCCGTCTCTCAATCGTACCTTCGTCGCCGCCACTGTCTCCTCTTCCATCCGCCACCCCCCGCGATCTCCAACATTTGCCGTCTCGTCCCGTTCACCTCAACACCGCACGGCTTCCTGCGATTGCCACAGGCGCGGCCACCCGTCGCTCCCGCTCCCGGAACACTTGTCAAATCATGACCAGCCCGTCTGCAAACGGCTTTAGAAAAAGGAGACGCTGAATACGATCCTTGGGTTCCAAATGGTAGTCTACCATTCACGCCTCCCTGTCCCGCTGCTCCTCTACGCACACTTCTCTACTCACCACATATTGTTCATACCAACTGACAAGATATCGTCGCTAGAACATCCTCCGACGCTGTAGACCCGTGAAATGCCACAGTTGCCCGAGCAGCCCCAACAACGGGCCAATCCTGTCCACGACGCCGCACAGATCGCTACATCAAACAAGACCGTCAACGCCTTCCTCGGTGGCCGCCATCGTTCGTGGATGACAGATGACGCCTACCCAACAACAAATATCATCAGAACAGCGGAGGCTTTCTCTCGCAAACGCCCCCGGCCGGCAAATGATCCTGCAACCTTGCGTGCCTTGTCTACAAATGATGGGAACGCCCAGCGACGTGAGAACATCCCAATAAACCAGCTGTTGGACCAGTCTGGCGCATCAGACGCTTCGAGGTAATGCTTCACAAACCTGCCACCTACGCACGTGCCTGTCGTACCAACCCCGCTACAGTCCATAAGCACGGGTTGGGTATAACTACGGCTGGGTGCCGTGCGTCGATGAAGCAAAAATCTGCTTCAACAACTCCGTTCTTCAACTTTGCTGACATTAAGATAGAAATCGAGCCGTCCTGCCATCTCCAGCTCCGACCGACGAGCCAAGCCCAGTCATTTCGAGCCATACCGACAGCCCAAACTACGGCTCAAGCGGCTATGCTGACATCACAGCTCCCCCGCAACCTGCTGTTCCCGACAACCTCTCTCGAGGCGGCCTGGCCCCCACGCCAAATACCGCCCTAAGCGTCAGAAACGCGGAGCAGTTGCAACAGGCCAATGCTGCTGCCTCTCCTAGATTCACAACACATATGGCGGAGCAAGCAATGGCTTCCGCCTCCGGTTCGGCTGCTCCCGCACAGCAGTTACCAGCTCTCCAGCCATCGCCTGCTGGAAGGAACGTATCATCTCCTCAGGTTGGCCAGAGGTCTGATCAACCTGATCCAAGAACCGTCGAACATCCCTCCAAGCGCAAGCGCCTCCACCAGATGAATGATGTGGCAAAGTTGACCAAGATTTGGCTGCAAGCAGTCGTTGGTCGCATTGCGCAATACGACGGTCCAGGGCTACTAAACGATGTAGTCGAGATACCTCGATTCAAACTCCTCCGGGAAGCATGCACGACTCAGGACATATTCTACATTGTGCTCCATCAAGTGTTTTGCGCGTGGTCTCTTGACAAGTACAAGACTGCCGTTTACGACCTTTTGCATCCTCACGTGTCAAGTGAGGGTGTAGATCAATCTTTTTTTATCCTGCAGACTGTTCTCAGAAGGAATGAGATGATGACGCTCAACCATATCGAGTGGTTTTCGGTGTTTCCTGGACCCCTGCTCGAACTTCCTCAATCGTTCCCGCAGAATCGAATGCTAGCTGGCGTTGCTCACTTCCTTCACCAGCTCTCGCACTTCTGGGAAGCCATGGTAAGGACGACCCAGAACCGAAGGTTTCCCTTCCTTGTGTATGAAATGGTTATGAACTTTGGCTGCACCTCCCCCTCACTGCAGTCTTTGCTCTTCACCACCAGCCGTCGGTTGCTTGGTATTTCGGATGGGCCGAGTGCAGCGGCACTGAACGATGTCTTCAACAAAGATAAGGCAAGTGAACGTCATATCTCATCAAGGCCATTCACCACCGAAGAAGTCACCCAAATTAGAACGGGCTTCGGGTCAAAACATACAAAAATTGTGCAGCACTTTTGGCAGCAGCAACGACTGTCCACTCAGAGTGAGTTTTATCGCGTTCTTCTAGGTAACGTGATTGTTGTGATTTGCTAACTCCTTCCTCTAGATGCCGCTACCTCGTCTCCCACAATCACTTCTGCAACCAACGCCGAGCAACACAACCGACGTTTGCTCGCTCAACCCTCTCCAGTCACATCTCAGCCCCACGCCATTTCTCCGAGCATGACAACGGCCTCGTCTCCAGTACCCAGTCATTTAGATGTCCAGATGTCAAGCCGTAGAGCCTCAGGCCCGGAATATCTGGGTAGTTTGGGGTCCAGAGGCGACATGAATGGGCAGATTTCCAACGTACCTATGGATAGTCGGGGCTATGTGGCGTCGGACTTCGTCGTGGATCAACGTCCTCAAAATTTTGTCAACCTCGCAGCACATGTTCCTCAACCTTTCACTCCAGCATCTGGAGGTGCAATATCCCCTTCCATTCACTCACCGTACGGAACACCGGACGTATCACAAAGTCAACTCTTGTCATCAAACGGCCCGGCGCACCACACACAGAGGCGGGCAAGTTCGTTTCAACAACCATCCACGCAGGCACTTGGAGCTCAAGGATTGCAATTTCCTCAGTATATTCAGCAAGCGCCGTTTTCCCCAGCCATGAATTCGTCACAGTCCAACTTTGGCCAGGCGAACCAGGCATGGCCCATCCAGAGCTCAACTACACCGCAACCCTGGCCACAAAGTGCGCCGGGAGCTGCTGGTTTTGCTCCCCAGTCTCCGGCCCTGAACTACTCGGCACAACGAGAGCCTCCTTCCAGCCATTTGGCCACAGGCCAGCAAACTGAGCGCCTTCCTTTAGTAGGATACCCTGCCCAACCAAGTCCTGGATTCATCATACCACCTGGAACCGAGATCCACGCCAACGAATACGCTGTTAGCCCATACGGACAGCACTCTCTTGAGGTTGGCCTTCATCAAGTTCGTCTGCGCAGCCCCAGACGAGTTCCTACACAACCTCTGCGGACTCGCTATTATCAATTTGTCATTGGTTTTCCACTTGGACCTGTCGAAATCCAGCCACAAGCCATGGTGTTGAACTTGGCTTTCCACGTAGCGGAAGACCACATTGCAAAGTTGACTATGCAAAAAGAAACGCCAGAATTGCCGTTCTGTCACTACTTTGAAGGCTCTTACCGGTATCGTCTGCGCTTGTGCATGCGACCCGTTCAAGAAATGGAGGTCAACGCGGCCGACTGGGCGGTCTCTGCTTGTCATTGGCCCAAGCATATATTTGTCGATGTCAATAATCGCGTGATGGAATTGCGCCGGAAACAACACTTCCACAAGGATCTCCCTCTTGAGTTAACGGACATCCTGGTCCTGGGCCAGAATACCATCCGAATCAGCTTACCTTCGGTTAGTGACAACAACGCCGTACAAGGACACAAGTACTTCGCTGCTGTTGAGATCGTGGAGACGCGCAGTCACGACTATTTGAGAGGTATGATCGAGAATATGCAACACACTTCAGTCGATGAGACAAGGCAAAGGATGATCCGACGCTTGCGCCCGTCTGACTCGGATGATGTCATTGTCGCGGATGAGACTCTCCAGGTATCCTTGGCAGATCCATTCAGTTCGAGTATGTTCCAGATCCCTGTTCGAGGCGTCAACTGCCTACACCTCGAATGTTTTGACCTGGAGACATGGCTGCAGACGCGACCCTGCAAGCCACCCCAGAAGGGAGGAGGGGGATTCCAAAGGGGACCAGAACCCTCCATGGTGGACACATGGAAATGTCCAATATGCGACCTCGATGCGCGACCAGTCAGTCTTCGAATTGATGACTACTTTGTTTGGGTCCGTAACGAGCTGGTCGCTAGGGACATGGGGATCACTAAGGCGATCACCGTCAACGCAAATGGCCAGTGGACGCCCGTTCTGGAGCCAGAGGACTCGGACGACGAAACACCGGGGCCAAACGAGGGGATCATGACAAATGGCGACCGGGAGAAGTCAAAGTCAGTCCCGTCAGGGGCTGTCATTGAAATAGCGGACGATTAGCCGAGCCATAGGATGGCAATAGTGCAAGATGCGGCAAGAATCTGTCGAACAGAGGACAATGTTTGGCGTTCGGTGGGTTTAGGGTACTTGATGTCCAGGGATAATGTGATTTAAAGAACAGATACCACCACAGTTTGCTTTGCTTTGCTTTGGCTTTGCTTCGGCTTTCTTTGGCTGGCGTTAGAGGAGGACCAAGGGATGGTTTCAAAGTTAGCGCTGATCTTCGCTCACCTGCATTGTTTGCATTAGAAGGAGTGAAAAAAGAGGATTGAGTTTTCGAGGAGGCTAAGGAACGCAGCTGGCCAAGGGACAATGAGTTGAGTTGAGCTGAGCATTTTTCAGAAAGAAGTATGGGCTACGGACATTTTAGCTTATATAGCACTCTTCCGTCTACTCTCAACTGGCACAGGAAGCCCCTATCGAAGCTATGCGTGAGGAGATGTGATTCGCGCTCGTCGTATCATATATCTATCTACCTATCTGGTTGCACTGGCAAAACTGGATCAAGTTCACGACTTTGATATAGTTCGGTTAGACGCATGATGCTAGCTCCGGCCTAAGGTACTACCTAAACATGACAGGAATTTAAGTCACGGTACACGTGTGTGGGGCAATCATTGTGTGTGTCTGAATGTACCTTTTATCCCGGTTATTTGTATTGAACTTAAGAGTGAACCCGACGCGTCTCTAAATGCAGCATGTTGGCTCTTAATCTATCAC
The DNA here is from genome assembly GCA_030864175.1 of Neonectria faginata. Taxonomy (NCBI): domain Eukaryota; kingdom Fungi; phylum Ascomycota; class Sordariomycetes; order Hypocreales; family Nectriaceae; genus Neonectria; species Neonectria faginata. The sequence continues at coordinate 1,924,373 of JAULBG010000006.1, read as the reverse complement.
ACTCGGAGATCCCAACCAACGGGAACAATGGAAGAACGACCTCCTAGTCCTCCGCGTCGACTTAGAGCTTGCGTGCCGTGTACTCGAGCCAAAGCACGATGCCAATTTAAAGACGAGAATCTTCAGCGGCATCTGTGCATGAGGTACGTATAGTATTGCTAGAGGGGACCTGTAGGAGAATAACGAAGGCGTTGACCATGTAATAGGTGTGAAAGACTTGGCTTCGAGTGTTTTGAGAAAACAGCAAGAAGCTTGAGAAAGCCTAGGCATATTAAAATGACAAACAGGTCAGGTTCATTATGTAGACAAGATGAGGTTTTGGCTGTTCCTGGGGTTTCTTCATTCAGAGGAGCTGCCGTCGACTACTCAGAGAGTACGGATACTAGGACCAGTAACAACAATAGTACACTCGGCACGGCGACTATGGATCAGTTGCAATACCGCTTCGATGCTCACAGTTCTCCAGGAGTTCCGCAAAGTGCCCTCCAAGGATCCATAGCACAACTAGACCACGCAGATTATCCTCCCCCGTTGAGGCTTTCGTGGCACCAGGCAACTCGAATACTCGCCATCTTCCGGAGCGATCACATGACTGTATTTCCCTTTGTTACCATCGATGACAGAGTTCTGCCTCAGCAACTTCACGCTGAAAGACCGTTCCTATTTCGCGCTACTATGCTGGTCGCCGCACCTCTCTCCGTACCCCGAATCGCTAAGATGAAGCGTAACGTACTCGCATACCTGGCGCAGCAGGTATTCGTGGAAGACAAAAAGACGTTGGATTTGCTCCAGGGCCTCTTGGTTTGCATTGCTTGGTAAGGCTGGAGGCTGTTGAGTGAGAATCATTGGGCTTGCGTTGACGCATTATTATTTGTAGGGCCCATACTTGTCGGCTCAGTGACGAACAAGTTACCAACTTGACACATCTGGCTATGGGATATGCTCACAACCTCGGAATTACGAAGACTCTACCTCGGAAAGTCGACTCGAATGGTGCGATAAAGGAGAGGCCAAAGACGGCGAACACGCCTACGGCCGAGAGAAATCATTCTCCAGAGGAGCTGCGAGCATTTTTGGGCTGTTTCTGCATACTCTCAGTGTATGTCAAAACGGAGATGCCGATGACCTCGTTTTCATCATCTAACCCTTTTTACTAGAACGTCGTTTCAAGCCTTGAGACGCAATCCACTGGCCGGGCCGTATGTCAAAATAGCTCGGGATGCACTCGCTAGCACCAGCACATCCCGTTCCGACCTCTTACTCGATCGGCTCGTTCGTATGGTCCAGATGGGTGAGCATCTTTCACGGGGGTTTGGTGAACCTGATGAGCGAGACCAGGCTCGCTCTTACGCCTTTCTGCTCGAAGGCAGTGGACGTCGGTTCCGCACAGAACTGAACCGTGTTACAGAGATCACTGCGCATCCAGACCTCTTAGATCACTGGCCCCTTTTCCAGCTCTATCACCAGTACCTTATAGTTCGTTTGTATGAGCCTGCCGTCGCCGTGACCGACAGGCCGGAAGAAGGCGTCGGCCTATCCATGTACCACTCTCTGTGTCTGCGTAACTGTCTCAGCGCCGCCAAAGACTTTCTCGACCTCATCCTCGCGCAGCCCACCTCGGCCCCCCGATGCCGCTCCATCATCACCGCCGATCAGGCCGGCTTCGTCATGTTCATGGCCGCGCGGCTGCTCCTCATCGACGTGACCGACTGGGACGTGGCGCTCGCGCGGCAGACGCTCGACCTGCGCACCACGCTGGACCGGATCCTCGCGCACGTTACCGCGGCGGAGGGACTGCGGGTGAGTGCGGTGGAGGCGTTTGCCGCGGAGACGGGCGACGTGGTGACTGAGGAGGAGCGGAGGGCGGAGAGCCGGTTGGCGGAGACGGCGCGGAAGACACGGTGTTTAAAGGAGTGGTATGAGGCTCGGCTCCAAGGGCAGCCGATGGACGAGGACAGGCCGGTTCAAGGCAGCGGGAGCGGAGAGATGACGATGGAGGCTGGTGAGGAACGGGGAGCACCGTCGTGGTTTGGAGGGTTATGGGGATGGAGCATGGAACTGTGACTCTGGATGACTTGCAATGTTCATTGGGGTATCTAAGCAGGTCTGAAATAAAGAACTAGAAGAAAAGGAAATGAAGAAAGAAAACCCAAACCAACATACAGAAGCGCCGTGGTAGTCGTATAATCATGGAAGCAGTTCATCATCTCATCGTTGTCGTCTCACCATCACCATCTCTCTTCTCACACATAGTCACAATCTTCAGAGCTAGAAGAGTCATACTCATACTCACTCGAGCAGTCTGAGTTATCGGACTCGGATAATCCCGACTCAATATCCTCATCCTCCTCATACTTCCCATTCACAAACTCCTTCCAGCAGTCAGGGTCACTCATGTCTAAGCCCTCTAACCGCACTAACCACTTGTCCTTCAGCATTCCACTCTCATCATAGGGCTCCTGTCTCGTCCAGGCCGTCCATAGACCTAGAACTTCGTACGCCTTTGAGCTATGCACTTTGAACCACTCCTGGTGCTTCACCTGGCAGCGCGGACAACCGCCAATCTCACGAATGCGCTGGTTCCGCAGCTGGGCATGCACGAGTCTCTCGACTTTGACGTATAGCTCGGTGCGGAAGTCGGAGAGGACCTTGGGCTTGTAACCGCACTGGCGCTCCCAGGAGGCCATGCGGTTGTCGAGATTGCTGGCGTTGCCGATCTTGAGATATGGAGCGGCGTCGTGGTAGTTCTCGGGAAAAGTATAGACGTAGATGCAGCCTTTGGAGGACCGTTCTTTATCGGATAGTGAGCGCAACACGAGCTTCTTGACGCTTTTGTTGCGTGTCTCGATGGAGAGAGGGTCGCTGAAGGGCTCGAACTTGTGAACAATTTTCTTCGAAGGGATCGGCTTCGGCGATTTGTGTGGGAGAGGCTTTGAGGGAGAGGCTGCGCTCGCTCGAGGCTTGGTATCCCTAAATGTCTTCTCTTCTGGCGTTTCTTCCTTGACCTTGTCTTTCTGGTCTGACGAGCGCCGACGCCTTGGTGAATGCCTAGTGACTTTCACTGACAGTTCTGCCAATGTGGGCTCGTCATCCTTATCCTCGACCTTGACAGCAGCTGGCGTCAATGATGCAAGCTGCTTTTCCCAGGACTCGAGATAGGAAAGCCTGTACTTCTGGTGCCAGTGGCACACGACCAGGTGAGAGACTTGGGCCAGGAGTGATCTGGCAGCAGCTAAGCTCCCACTGCTCACGATCTGTCCCAAGAGGCTAGACACGAGAACAGAGGTCTGTTCACTGCCTTTATTCTTGCATTGGTCGTTTTTATTAGTCTGACCAATGCAGCGAAGCCTTGGTTCGGAGTCAAGGCCGAGGAGTTCGCGAAGTGTGGAGGACGTCGCGGGCCAGACGAGGAGCGAAGCGGGCAACGACATTCTGAGAAAGCTCAAGCTGGATGGCTCTTCTTAAATAGTATGTGCGAGAAGATCTTGATGGTTTCTATGCCAACATTGCTCCGCAGGACGGTGACTGGGACATATTTAACATGCCCACGAAGCTGGCGAAGCGCTGGGCGAGGACACCCCAAACTCGGTCCTACCGGAGGCACAGCCCAAGCCGGCGCATGGAGGCCCCTGGTTATTCTATTTTCAGCCTGGCCGCGATCATGGGTATGGGGTGGTCAGGCGGGCGCAGTATATGCAGGCAGGTGTTGACTTGTCTCACACGCGCCCAACATGCGACAGGGACTGTGGGAGAACGATGCCCATAAGACTCCCCAAGACCACCACGAAATACACGATTTCCACGGGAAGAACTTGTACAGTTTCATACAGACTCGAATTTTACATCGCACTTGTAAAAGCTCTTTAGGAAGAAGCGCTGGTTGTGATCGTTGAGTCTGGTGTGCCTCCGGGTCCACTATCGTGGGAACTGTGTGTTGGGTCCGGGTGTTGGGAGTGCACCTCAGCTCAGCCCCGACCTGGCCGCAAACCTGCATGTGAGGGGTTTCAAAAGACTTGCTAGGCTTTCTTGTCGACTGTGCTCCCGAGAATTGCGCTATTTTGTTGCGGCGAGGGAGGCCGACCACTGGAAGATTGGGAGGAGATTTGATGTGAGTTCCGTGACATGATTTTTCTCACGGATGAATGAACGTCTAGTGGGCTTTTAAAGAGCTTCTGAGACATACGGAGATTGCGTATTGGTCGGCATTGCTTGTTTTCACGATTGCCTCGCAGCCCATCTGGAAACCCTCGCCAGACAGAACGATGGAGCATCAGACGAACTGTCTAAATGGGACCATCTGATTCCATGGTACTCATTGCACCTCACCGGACAACTCTTTCGCAAAGAGATATAGGCCGGAATCAAGTTTGAACTTTTGTTAAATATGAAGTGATCACGGTTAGTTGGTTAGTCGCTCGGGATGGGATACCGCAGAGCCACCGGCGCTGATCGTCGATGTTGCATGACAGACACAGGACCCATGATCAATACCTAGTAAAACTAGACAGAAGGCGTTTATAGAATTCGGGCTTCACTAGTGCGAGTTAAGGTACATAGACAGTTGCAAGGGCTCCATGGGTATTCTCTTATCCTCCCAGAAGATGCCCTTGATCTTGGCGTGATACACACTTGCCTTACTCACGTACTTCTGAGGCTACATGTTTAATCAAAGCAGTAGTTTGCACTATCAAACACAACAGTTAATATATCCTGAACCCCGTTCTAGATTTTTGCTTTCGAACCCCGGTAGTTGGGCGTTATCGGTATTCGAGGGTGGTCTCCAGCAAGCCTCAAGCCCGTCACTCGTTCTAGTTCATCTACGGCCTCAAACGCCCTCCCCAAGTTAGCCTTTACCGTCCCAAAGCCTTGTTTTTGGGCCTCTTTCAGATTCTCGCCAATATCGTCGAGGAAGAGTATGTCCTGCGGCTGGACCCCTTGATCCCATCCCAGTTGCTGCCCCCGCGGAGTGTGGGCATTATCCCTTGCGTACTTGTCGACTTGGGCAAGCGCAAATTGGTACATCTTCGGATCAGGTTTTCGGATGCCGACATGCGCGGATGAAATGAAGACATCAAAGACCCTCCGCACCGGGTCGTCGCCGAAGTTCTTGATGTGCAGCTTGTGGCCGGGAGGGAAGATGACCGTGTTGCTCAGCGCGGCTAGGATGTAGCTGCCACTCTTCTTGAGATTCTCCAACGCTGGAAACATCCATGGGTCTGGATGGTTCGACGCCGTCATCATTTCCTCAAATAGCCACCTCGCATCTACCGATGGAAGTGGGGGCGTCCTGTCCGGTAGACGAGGGTCTTTGGTCCGCTCTTGCTTGTAGAATGCTTCCCACCTGGGGGTGTTGTGGAGATCTTCACTGAAACCCTCAAAGAAGGAGTCGTCCATGGGAATATCGCCCCTCTCGAGATGATGCCAGTATCCGTTGGGCGATGTCTTGGAGATGGAGTAGTTGATCCATCCAGGTGGAATCCCTCGGCTAAGTTCATAGTCGAGGATAGCTTGAAAGGGGGATTTGACCTGGCAAACATTAGCTGATGTTTAGAAAAGCTATGAGTTCTAAGAAACATGTAAAGTCGTGAGATTTAGTAGCATTGATGTCGATTCCGAATCAACATTGGGAACATAGCTTCATTGCCATCGGCTTAGTACTTACACAGACACCGCCAATGTCGAAGAGGAGAACCTTGGGTTTCTTTTTATCTGACATCTTGCCCAATGTGATTAAAGGGTCACTTTAAAAAACCCAAGGACAACAGAACCGTGCACGATCTTACTATTTGATAGAAACTTGAAGTTGATAGAGACGGAGTAAGGGTGAACACGAGGACCTCAAAATACCCCCACTCTGTACGGATCCGAGGGACCTCGGTACGTCTTCCCCACAACCGCGTTGTGCTCTTCAAGAAGTGGGGCTGACAAAAGGTTGCGATAAGATAAAGAAAAACATTTCGATAAGATAGAGCGCGGGGCACAACCACGTGACTCGTCCCCAACCCAGAAATCCCGGTCGAGCTAAGCGACTTTGGTGCTGGGGCTGTTAGGGCTTTGGAAATATCACCCACCACATTTCGCTGCACACTCCTCCATCACCAACTTTCAAACTTCAACAACAGTCGTTTGACAATACCGCCAAAATGGTAAGTTGAGGCCTATCGCAGAGGAGTTCTCCGGAACTCCTTTGGTATTCTTATTCATGACAGAAATGTCAATTGCTCGGTGAAGAGTCACAGCAAGATGCTTCGGATGGAGGACGAGCAAATCTGAAGCGCAAATTGCTGACTCGGGGACATGCGACAGGTTTTCCACAAGTTGGTCAAGAACAGCGCGTATTACAGGTAAGTAAACCCGCATCGCAAACCCGCATCGCATGAATCCCCTCTCCCCGGCGATGCTGACGAGAATCACAGCCGGTACCAGACCAAGTACAAGCGCAGACGCCAAGGCAAGACCGACTACTATGCCCGCAAGCGCCTCATCACCCAGGCCAAGAACAAGTACAATGCGCCCAAGTACCGCCTGGTCGTCCGCTTCACCAACAAGGACATCATCTGCCAGATCGTGACCTCTGAGATCTCTGGCGACAAGGTCTTCGCCTCCGCCTACGCTCACGAGCTCAAGGCCTACGGCATCGAGCACGGTCTTACCAACTGGGCCGCTGCGTACGCTACCGGTCTCCTCATCGCCCGCCGAACTCTCAAGAAGCTCGGCCTCGACGAGGACTTCACTGGTGTCGAGGAGGCTGATGGTGAGTTCACCCTCACCGAGGCCGCCGAGACCGACGATGGTGAGCGCCGACCTTTCAAGGCCTTCCTTGATGTTGGTCTTGCCCGCACCTCCACCGGTGCCCGTGTCTTCGGTGCCATGAAGGGTGCCTCCGACGGTGGTATCCTGGTCCCCCACTCCGAGAAGCGATTCCCCGGCTTCGACATGGAGACCAAGGAGCTCGACAGCGATGTCCTCCGAAACTACATCTACGGTGGCCACGTTGCAGAGTACATGGAGACCCTCGCCGATGACGATGAGGAGCGCTTCCGTTCTCAGTTCCAGAAGTACGTCGACGACGACGTTGAGGCCGACGGTCTTGAGGACCTCTACACCGAGGCCCACAAGGCCATCCGTGAGGACCCCTTCAAGAAGCACGAGAGCGAGGCTCCCCAGAAGACCAAGGAGGAGTGGAAGGAGATCTCCAAGAAGTACAGGACTCCCAAGTCCACCAAGGAGGAGAGAGACGCCCGTGTGCAACAGCGCATCCAGGCCCTCCTGGAGGACGAGTAAAAGTTCGTCGGATTGTGGGCATGTGAGGATTGTTACCTTGGCATTGGGTTTGGAGTTTCGAGGAATGGAAAGGTCCGTACTCAGGGTCACGCGAATGAAAACAAAAGAATACCTTCCAGCCAAATTCCATAGCTGTGGTGCACAGCTGTCTATTGTACTCAAAACCGGTTCGACGGTGACTCGACTTGTAGACGGGTCCCTCCTGAGTGGGCTTGAGGTTGGTGTGCGCATGCAAGCGTGGTGTTGAGACCTGTAAGTCGTAGTAGGGTTGGATGAAAACATGCCACCAAGGAGTCAAGGGCTTCTTGAGAGCCGGGAACCGAGGCTGTTTGAAGTTTTGTGGTTTGAGGGTTTGATGAGAACATCCTTGGACTATTAACCGTGGGTCAACATCGGCGGCAATGAATGAATGCAGCGCGGGTCCGTGATTATTTTGTGCGAAGTGGTGGGAGTAGCGACAGGGTGGACGAGGGCATGCGGGAATTAGATGGATATGGTTTTCCTTAAAACACTGGGGCTCTGTTATGCTGGCGCAGGAAACATGATACCAAGACTAGAGTAAGAATCGAGGACAGATTTTGGAAACGGAATTGCACTTCGGCACTTGGCCAATGTATTTGAGCTTATTGGGGGATTGACTGGATTTCTGCCATTGTAACGTTGATGGATTCGAGTGGCAGTGGAGGAGCTCCAGGAGACGTAGGAGCAAAGGCTCTCATTAATGAGGGTTTCCTGCCTAGGATCAGGGATTTCCTAGTCCTTGTATGAGAATTGCGAGCGATGTCGCTTCTATGCGCTGCATCGCCATTTTAGCTTGACTCGTCCCAACTTGACTCGTCGTCTCGGGTCGCGGATTGCGTTGATGAGTCCGGTCCACGCAGTTCGGCCCACGGAACGGGGCCCGGATCAGACAATCCGTGGGTGCAGTGACGATATCCTCGGGGTGGCGTGTGCAGGGGGGCAAACGGACGGTAACCCACCGGGCATGGGGGACGAGGACGAGGACGAGGACGAGGACGACGGGCGCCGCTACTGGTGGTTGTGGGTGGGTGGTCAGTGGTGGACGAGCCTAGGGAGCTGTTGAGCGGTTCGTCGAAACCTAGAGAATGGTCTGGACCGCGTCTGGAGAAAGCCGTAGATGGGTAGTAAGTAAGCAATTGCGTAGAACCTTGGTAGGTACTAGCCGCCATATGCATGGTTGACTCGAAAGAGATAGATACCGGTAGTTTGTCGAAGCAAGGAGGTAGGGCTGTCGTTGTCGGCCGCGAACTGTCGATTGCCAATGATAGGATATTCGGGGGTGGTGGGACACATCGGGAAAGAAATGGGAAAGAAAAGGGTCACGGAAAAGCCGTGTGGCCCCTCCACTGACAGATGCCCTGCTGATGATGACATCGCCGTCGGGGTGGGAGCGCGCGCGCGCGAGAGGGACTGCCTGCCAAGTCGGCAGGTAGGTACTACGCTACGGTACCTTTCTTGGGCCACTGGAGATGGGGTGTGACGTCTACGTGCGATGGGGATGGGCTGGTTTGCGCAGGTCAGGTGTACGGAGAGCCGCGGTCATGGTCCACGGGGAGACGTGCGTGTTCCCGCCCAAACCGATGTGCGATCTTTGTATGCATATTCGTACAGGTTTGTCGCGAGTACATGCTGTGGGCATTTCCCGTCGGTATTAGTGGTGGTGGTGCTTTGCTAAGATGCCACCACGACGACTGACTGACTGCATTACAAAGCCTCCATCGCCCCCCGGTTGCAGTGAAGGCGAACACCTAGGACGGGACTTGCCAGGCTGTCCCCGGGCTGTGTATCCATACCAAGATCCCGCTGCCATATCCGCCCGCCAGGGTCGCACGCATAATTCATGTCCTGTAACAACTTCAATGCTGTGCGTGCTTCGCGGGGCTGCGGCGGCCGCTTGAAGTCTCGTTTACCCGGGCGCATCATGGCCATCAACAACCTGGACGGGGACGGGAGGATAGTTTAGGGCCAGTGACGCCAGTCCAGTGACTGCCAGCCGTAAGTGACACGCCCCCCCTGGGCGAGAGTTCGCCTTTCCGTCAATTCCGAATTATTGCCATCCCATGCAAAGGCCGTCGACGAATCCCCATCCCGGTTCCATCATCAAATCTGGTCCTTGGTCAGCAATGAGAGAAGGAAAAAAAAACCCCGGCCGCAGTTCACTCATCCACTCCGAGACTCCTCCACAGTCCCATCCATCCATACGCGCACGACTCCTCATCTACGTGCCTCTTGTCGACCTTAGTTACGACCCTGACAAGTTCAGAAAGCATCCCGGCCCCAAGTTTAAAAAAAAAACACTACCCCGCTACTAAAATGAACCTACCGCCCTCGTCCTCCTCCACCGTGGGCACTTGGACCGCCTAGACTACCTGCGCAACTAGGACGCCTCAGACTCACCACTCACCATCAATCGCCAGTACCGAGTACATCCAGGCCCCCCCGTCGCACAAGTCGCTCCCACCCCGTTCCCGGATCGAGCTGAGCTTGTCCCTTTCCTAAACCAAACCGAACCAAACCAAACCAGCCCGAACCAAACCAGACCAGACGCAACCGTCCCACAGCTTTGTCGCCCGCCCACTCAACTGTCATATCTCCATCGCCGCCTCCATCGCCGCCTCCATCTCCGTCCCGTCTCCGTCTGCATCTATCTCTCTCCCGCCCTCCTTCCATCTCTCCACCTTGACCTTGACCTTGATACCATTACCGTTACCGTTAGACGACAACATACCATCATCATTTCTGCAATCGCCTGTTTCTCATCGTCGCCATCCCCGTCGCCGTCGCCGTCGCCGTCGCCATTGCCATCGCCTCGATCCCCGCAGATCCCAGCATGGAGCAGGTCCACGGCGTCGACGTCAGCTGGATGACCCACGGTGCTCCCAGAGGCATGTATTGTCCAAATCGCCACCCGTCTGGACCATCGCGAGATGCACATCGCCCAGCATCTATTGAACCCCCAAACTAACCCTCTACTAGAAAAAGTAATCAAGAATTCTCCCCCGTCAAAAACACCAACGGCCGCTCTCCCCCGACAAATCCCCGGCGCATCGGCGAGGGCGCCGGCATCGGTTTCGATAGACCACCCCACGAATGGCCAGCCTACGCCTCACAACGGAACGCCTACGCAACGAAGACTCTCGCGATCTGGCTCTATAGACAATAAACCAAGCCCAACCGGCACTCCACCCCAACGCCGCAACTCATGGTTCTCCAATATCTCGGCCAAGTTCTCCTCCAGCGCACCCCCCGCCACGCCAACTTCGTCACCTCAGCCTCCGCAGTCGCCCACCGCCCAGGAAGATCCCCTGCCTCCTAAGATCACGCCGACCAAGAATGCTGTCTTGCAACACGCCGCCAAGCCAGAGGGCAATGGCCCCTATACCCCCGCGCCCCCGAGGAGTACCCAGGCCGGCTTCCTGGGTGTCTTTCGCCGACTGTCTTCATCATCGTCAGGTGCCCTTGGAACATCGGGTAAGCTTGGTCATGGTTTGGTAGACCGGATGGTCCTGAACGTGGACGAAAAACGCGAGCGATGCCCTATATCAGAGCTTCATGGCGCCAAGCTGAGGAGGGTCGCCTTCTGCGTGGACGTGGAGATCGCACCAATGCCAAAATATGGCGAACATGACACCTCGCACCCCAAGCCTGTTGACCTGACCCAGAAAAAGAAGATAACGGACAAGGGAGAAGGAGATGCGCTTAAAACCCCGAAGCCCGTAGAGGAGCAGAAAGAGACCGTCGATGTTACTAAGAGTAATAGTGAGCCTACACTAAAGGAATCCGAGAAGGGGGGACTCGAGACTACCCCGACAAGCAACGGCCTGAACGCGAATGGGACTACAACCCCGGCTCCAGCTCCAGCTCCAGCTCCAGCTCCAGCTCCAGCTCCAGCTCCAGCTCCGGCTCCGGCTCCGGCTCCGGCCCCGGAGAAGGAAAAGGAGAACACAAAGAAGAAGGAGAAGAAGAAGAAAAGCGAGGAGGAGCGCAAAGCTAGGAAAGAAAAGAAGCGCAAACTCGCTGAGGCAAACGGGTCTATCCCCATGGAGATTCACTACAGCAGCGACTCGTCGTGTAACACGTCCCCTGGTGCTGTTACTCCCAAGACGTCTTCCTCTCCAACTACGAACCCTGTGCGGATATACCGAAGATGTTGCCAGCTGCGGGAGACGCCCATTCTTAAGAAGATCACCGAGCAGCTTACCAACCCGGCCAACTATTCTTCCTCGTCCGGCATGGTGAGTAAGCTGGATCTAACCGACTACTGGCTACAACTTCCCGACCTGGTAACGCTGGGAGACTACCTGGCCATCGTCCCTGTACGCGAAGTTTTCCTGGAAAACATTGGTCTGACCGACGAGGGACTACGGGTAATCCTGGCTGGCCTCCTGGCCGCAAAACGACCCCCGTCGAAAAAGCGAAGGCCCAAGCACGAAGGAGAAGAACACGGCAACGTTGTAGAGCGACTAGTGCTCAAGAACAACAAACTTGGTCCTGACGGATGGAAGCATTTGTCTCTTTTCATCTACTTGTGTCGATCCCTCAAGTTTCTCGACCTTTCCCAGATCCAATTCCCCCGCCAACCCCATGCCAATCAGAATGGTGCGCTCCCTAACGGAGTTCACATCCCACGCAGCATCTCCGACATCTTTTCCAAGGCACTTGGGGAACGATTGGGTGGGTCAACTCTCGAACTGGTTAATCTCGGTGAGACGGGCCCGAGCATGGAGCAACTGGGAACCATCATCGACGGATTGATCCAATGCGGCGTGGGTAGGCTTGGTCTCGCACACAACCAAATCGACGACGAAGGCGTACAGCATATTGTAAGATATGTCGCTGCCGGCAAGTGCGAAGGCGTTGATCTGGGCGGAAACGATCTCGGAGCTCATATGGAGGCACTTGCCTCGGCGATTGGCGAGGATTCGCAGCTTTGGGCCATGGGCCTGGCTGGCTGCAACCTGACCCCGTCGTCGCTTTGCAAGATCCTACCTACGCTTGTTAAGCTCAAGAGCTTCCGGTTCATTGATCTGTCGCAGAACCAAGCATTGTTCACATCAACCCCGAGTGCGGTTGGTCTACTCAGACGGTATGTGCCCCATCCACTTAGGAGATTCCATCTGACGTTATCTAGATACCTACCAAAGATGGCCGCCTTGAAGCGAATACATCTCGAAGGCGTTCAAATGACGTCAGAGCAGGCCATCGCGCTGGTTGAGGTCCTCCCTGAGGTCCATCAACTGGCTCATATTAACCTTCTCGGAAACTCCGAGTTGATGAAGCTGGCCAACGCAAGGACGGAGGAGGCGCAGGAGGAGGCCTGCGCGCTGTATGCATCTCTTCTCGCCGCCGCCCGTGTGTCTAAGAACCTCATCTGTGTGGACATTGAAGTACCGAGTGAGCGATCTGGAGAAATTGTCAAGGCAATGGCCAAACAGGTGGTGGCGTACTGTCTACGAAATATGGAGCGCATTCAGGACGCCGACGTGAGTGCTGCTGTGACTGCAGCACTGGCAGAAAACCACCCTGAAGGTCTCGAGTCTAAGGCGCATCATTACCCTGACGTCCTCGCCCACCTCGTTGGCCACGACGTCCTGGACCAAGACGATTTCCCCGACGACGCCAGCTCAGCACCAGATGAGGATTATGTGATTGGAGGCACTGGCGTTGTCAAGGCCTTGACATGCTGTCTGAAGAACCGTGGTGACGAGTCTCGAAGGCAGTCGGGTGAATTTATCCGGGATGTGGAGAATGGCGTCGCAAGCCCTGGAGTTGCGTTGACCAGTGGAAGAAAGGCGAAGGACATGTCGAAGCATCTCCTGGCGGGTGCGCGCAAGATCCGGCTGCGGCTCCAACCGGCGTTGAACAAGGCCAGAGCCAACCCCGGCGACGAACAGAACCTACGCAAGCTCATGTTCCTGGACGACACGCTGCAGGGCATCATCAAGCGCTTTGAAGACGAGTATCCGGATACGCGGGAGCCAGTCCAGGAACCGCGGGAGCCCGTGGTCACCAAGGGGTCAACAGAAGAGCTCCCCGTGATTGTTCCTCCTGTCGAGGATCCGAGCATGGCATTGTCGGACAACGAAGACGAGTCAGAACTCAACGTGGCCAAACCATTGTCAAGATCGAACTCGATGCTATCCAGGACGCTTGCCGAGGAGGAAGGACGGATCCTGCGTGCAGGCCACCGGTTCCGTGTGGGCTTCTTTAAGCAGGAGCAGCTCGATTTGCTCAACACGATCGACGACATTGGATCAGACCCCAAGCATGTTCGGATGCTCTCGGAGTTGGCCGAAGATATCGGCGGAGAACTTCTGGAGAAGGTGAAGGAGAAGGGTCCTGTACGAGCGTTTAAAGAGCACGGGGATATTGCGCTGAAGAACATGGAGGAGAGTGACCCAGAGCATTGGGAGCGATTTGCGGAGGCGCAGCACAAGGCCCGGGCCAATATTACGGTACCCTCGGGCATCAAGAGCCCAGAGGCGCAAGCGGCAGATGAGAGTGCCATCGCCGACTGAAGGGGAGGTTGCTAGCACCAGACACAAGAGTGGGATGGTGGGTTTGCGGGCCAGTGGGGCAGAACAGATATTACAGTGTATCACCATGGCGTTATTGTCAAACTGACCGGGACCGGCTGGATAGCTTTGGTTGAAAAGGACAATCCATTCGCATAGCCACGGCGCTCGTTTCTTTAATGCGCGGAGTTTTAGTTTCAATGGGAGCAGAGCTGGGTATGGAGAGGGAGATTAGGTTTTGTTGCATCCATGTCACGGAGGATTGATGACTTGAAGGCTTGGAGGCTTGGAGGCTTGGAGGCAGGCTTATGGAGCCAGATTTAGCAGCAAATAGACTGTTCTGGCGCATCGATGACGGGCCCGAGAGATGTGAAGGGTAATTAAAGTGCCTGGATGAAGGCGCGAATGTTCTATTTTTGCGATACGGAGAGAAACTATGAGCAACAGGTGAGTGTGGGATAGATGGCGTGTGTGCCCGGGCCTTTGGGTCACCACAGGACAATTAGTACAGTTTATCTAGTGCGCGCCGTCCCTTGTCGCGTAGGATCGATCTTCATTGCGGCGAGTCTTGGCAGGATTGAGCACGTCGTCAACCCGATGATGTTTGGTGGGTGGACCGGTGTAGGCGGGTATTCGATGGAGGGTGTTAGTGTGTAGCTGCGAATGGAATTAAAGCCGAGCAGAGTAAGAGAGAGAGAGAGAGAGAGAGACAGAGACAGAGACAGAGACAGAGACAGAGAAAAGAAGAGAAGACTGGCCATCCATGCCTGTCATTCTAGTTGGTGGTGCCTCTTACACTCGATGTCGTCCCTCTAATCAAAGTGGCTCCAGTCTCAATGTCACTCACCTGCAACACGCGCTATGCCCCTCCGGGAGCCCTGGACTCCGGGTACTAGCCCGTTTGGGGGTTAGGCCATTGTTTCTCTTGAACATCCCCGGGGGGGGGTCTTTTCATCCTCGAGTTCTCTGATTCCTCGTTTTCTCGTGGCCTCGTTTTTTGCTCGCCTCCATGGTTGGACCCTTGATCCCTGGCACTTCTCCCAGGGTGGGTGACGGCGTCCCGGAGCCTTAGCTGAACAAGCCCGTCATCCCATTGTGAAACGCGCGCTGGATGGGCGAGTGAATGCTTTTTGCCCCTGCACTGCCGCGGAGGGAAGCCCCGGGGCGGTTGAGCTGAGCCTGGGCTGTGGCGCGTTCCACTGGGTTTTCGCGCATGCCCTCGTTCTAGGACGCGTTGAAAGCTGCAGACGGACGAATAGTCACCGCTGTGATGTGCTTGTGGTGGTGGTGGTGGTGGTGGTGGTGGTGACGATGAGCTGGCAATGCGTTTGGCTTCTTCACCCCGCTTCCGCCCACGAAGGCTCTTTGCCTGTCGACTTCACCCAGCGTCAAATATCACGGCGTATTAAGACCAGGATGGCAAGGATGGCGGCGGCCGGTCAATCCTTCGCTGGGCTGACTTGAGTTGGTTGTAGACAACGCACTCTCTACGGTTTGTTGTCCTCGACGCCGCCCTCTTTCTTCTCCAACGATTCCCTCCACCAGATGCCCTTTACGGAACGGTCTTCCCCTCGCGAGAAGACAAGAACGAAAGCGCGCTCTTGCTGCTAATTAATGCTCCTAATTAATTATCAGATGCCTGCGCTGATCCCGAAACAGGGGGCGCGGCGCACTTGCAACGGCATATCCGTCGACCGGCGGTGTCGTGATTGGTCGCAGGCGGACCCTGCCCTGTCCCTGGGGCCTGGGGGTGCTTGGGTCAACTTCATGCGGCACGCTTGCTCGGACAACTAACAACTAACTCGAGAGCCAGGGTCCCTCGTCGTTGGACCGGAAAAGCATCCATTAATTATCATGGGCTCGTCGCGCCCTCGTCCCAAATCCCGCGCTGACTGACGCTTGATGCTTCCTTTCTTTCTTTTCTTCCCGCTGTGTGTGTGCGTGTGTGTGTGTGTTTGTCGCATAACGCTTCTCTTCTCTTCTCTTCTCCTCCTCCCCCCTTGTCCGAGGCTGGCCGTGCTGTGCTTCTAGTCGAAGCCCTATTCCCCTCCTCTTCCCTTCACCAGTCTCTCTTTCATGCCTTCTTATTCGTAGTGACAACTGTTCATCCCCTACCTATTGGTGAGGCAGTGCTGCCGCTTTCCGGCCATTTGGTCCCCGTGTCTCCATCCATTCATTTCATTCCTTTCCATCTACTTGGGCTTTTATCCCATCCGCTCATTGAACGAACCACACTCTCTCTCTATCCACTCATTACCATGGAAGGCAACTTCCCTCCCCCGTCGCGGGGATCCTCGTACCGAAACTTCTGGACAATTGGGAGGTAAGACTGCGTGTTGGTGCTGCCTCTTTCACAGACGACTTTACTTACACAACGCCCTTTATAGCATCTCTGAAGAACCAGGCAAATCAGTATCGGAATCAACATCAGCATCAGCCTCTCTCCCCAGGACCCGCGGCTTCACAAACTCGTCTGGTCGGCCCACGGTCAGATGGCCGTTCCACAGCTTCAACAACTCCCGATCTTCCATCCGTTTCACAGCATCGTCCCCCCGACACACCCGCAACGGCTCCCTGCCCCATCGTGCCGCCAGCAGCATCAGCCGCTCCGTCTCCAGCATCCTCGGCAGCGACATCATCCCCGACTATGTCGTCCACTTCATCCGCGGCGAGACCCCGGAGTCGCTCGCCCGCAAGCACCACATGACCATCCCCGAGAGCCCCGACACCTGCCACTTCCCCCACCACAACTACTGCGAGTCGCCCGGGAACGGCGACTTTCTCATGTCCGGCCCGGAAGGGCCGAGGGCTGGCACGCCGCGCGCCGAGATGGAGAAGATGCTCAAGGACCAGAAGCCGCCGAGCATGGCCAGGAGGTTGACGACCGGATGGAGGGGCGGCGTTACGCTCAACGTCCTTCTGGGGTTGCTGGCCCTTGTGGCCGCCATTGTGTGTCTTGGTCTCGCGGGAGCCAAGAGCAAGATCGCGGGCGGCGGCTCGTCTATTGTCGATGGCGATGTGAGCAAAGTGCGATCCGCCAACTGGGGCGTCCACGCTGTCGTCAACATACTCGCCGTCGTCATCATCGCCGGCGCCAACTACGTCGTTCAGATCCTCGCGAGCCCGACTCGGGCCGAGGTGGATACTGCCCACGAGAAGTTCACCTGGCTCGACATCGGTATCCCATCGCTGCGCAACCTCAAGCTCATCTCATCTACCAGGGCTGCCCTCTCGGCGATACTGCTCGTACTCGCCGTCAGCTCTCAAATAATGTGAGTGAATGCGCTGATTTGCGTTGACCATACAACTGACCATGTTTCTTAGCTATAATGCCTTAATCTTTACCACCCATACCGCCCCTGGTGCTAATATGGCACTTGTATCGACCTCATTTGTCGACTCTGGGTCCTTGGGCAATAACGTCAATCTCAAGGGCATGTCCCGATCCGAACTGGTGAACTTGCAAACGCAGGCTAAAGACGATCTCCTCAGTCGACTCACCGCTACCGAGTGCTTGTCTATCTTCGACGACGAGTTCCAGACCAAATACGATGCCGTTCTTATTATCACCAAGTCTGGGTCCAATCTCGACGTCGACACGGCCAAGGCTGGAACCCTCGTATCCGATTTTCTGGATGACCTGAACAAGAAGACCGACTCGATCGAATACTGCCTCGCCGAATCCGCCGATGATGCCTCCACGTCTCTCGCCCTCAGCGGTCCCCTGCTCGCCGTCATCGCCTTCTTCAACCTCTTCTTCCTCCTTGCTCTCCTCGTTGCCTTCGCGCTTGCGATCACCCGCAACGACTTCAACCCCCTCGTCACGCTCGGCGATGCGCTTTCCTCGTTCCTCGAGGACCCCGACCCGACCACCCAGGATTCGTGCCTAATGAACAAAGCTGAGGTCAAGAACGGCGCTTGGGGCCTGCGTGAGGCCAAGTTCTGGACTGCCGCATCGGGTCGCTGGGCTTCGACGGTGTCGCTCGTGCGATGGGCCGTTTGGCTGGCGACGTGGCTGACTCCCTTGGCCCTCGCCGTTGCTGCTTTGGCGTTGTCAGTAAAGGCGGCCCCCAGGACTCCCTTTCCCTCGTTTGGCGAGGTGTCGGTGGTGTATAACCTCCCCAATGGACCGCGAGTCGGCCTGGTCATTGTTGCTGCGCTGCCCCAGCTCCTTCTCGGCATCCTGTACCTCTCGTCCAACGCATTGCTCACCATGTTCTTTCTCTCACACGAGATGTCCATGTTTGTCTCCCCCGGTCGACTCATCCCGCTACGTGTGTCCTCTGGTCAGCCCATTGGCGCGCAGACTACGTCTATTTACATTACCCTACCTCGGGCATTATCCTGGATCCTCTTCTTCCTCACCGCGGGGATGGCTTTCCTGCTCAGCCAAGGCGTCGTTCTCGTAACGCTAGACCGAGCTGATGGCAGCACTATTTCCGGCCTTGGATTCAGCCCGGTGCCTCTACTGCTCCTGGTCGTTGCACTCGCTGTCCTGGGTCTCATCGTCTTTGGACTCTCTCTGCGACAGGCGGACCGACGCGGTGCCATCGACAGCGGCGCTCCGGCCGGAAACCCCCTCACCTTGCCGGGTGGGTCCTGCTCGGCGGTCCTCAGCTCTCGGTGCCACCGTGTACCGCGTGAGGACGGCGTAGAGGCTCTGGCAGTACGATGGGGAGTCGTCCGAGAAGGCGTCGGGATGAATGCTGGCCACGCAACCTTTTCAGCACGACCGGTCGGGGATGTCATGGCCGGGAGGTCGTACGTATAAGCCGTCGATGCGTAGAGCGGGTGCTTCTCAGACCCCGTCTTCGTGTCTAGTTGTGATATACTTAGGCTTGGACTCGCCTGCGACCGTTGGTTTTGTTTCTGAGCATTCATATAGCGATGAAGAATTTTGGCATATTATACGGTGTTTTCTAGGATAACGAAGTCCGCATGCGTGTGCTGGAACTGGCACGCCGGGGCTTGGGCTTGGTGTTTGTACGCGGATTTGCATGGCCTTTTTTGATATACCCAGACTCTCCAGGGAGAGCAAGAATTTGGTAAAAGTTTAAAACAATAATGAACGAGAGTTGCAAGAGCATATTCATGGATCCTAGGTTGTGTTTCCTGTTGCCTAGTGGTTTGGGCGTGAATTCTGTTTCCTGAGCTACGATAGTATGCCACAGAAACACTGACGACTCTTTTGGCCGCGTTATTAAACCAGCCCACCCAGAGCCGCAGTCTAACGGTGAAGTATCCCAGTGTAGGTGAGACTTGATCAACTTAGTTAGACAGCTAGTGTTTAGCCGTCCGCTACCTGTCTTATGTGCCATCCGGGTGCTCTGTCGAATCTGACAAGTCGTGTCTTGCAACCTTGAGAGACGAGCGAGTTGGTTGCAAAGCCCAATATGACTTGAGAATTGGGGATCAAGAGTGTCACGAAGTGGAGGGAAGGTTCCATCTTGGTTGCCTGTGGTGAATCGGGGTTTGTACATTTGTACATATGTAGTACTCGTACTTGGATGATGAGGTTGAGCTTCAGGTGGACAGGTCTATTTTTGGTCGTTTCGTCCAGTGGTGGCTGAGCTAGTAGATACCTTAGGTAGTAGGATTTGACCTGAGGCATTGCAGACCATCACGTGCTACACACAGATAGATGCCTGAGCCCTGAGTTTATGTAACCGGCTACCTCATTCTTCTGCTGTCTACGGAGGGCCCTCCGTATTCCGATCGACTTACACAACTCTGACAAGACACGCGCGCAAGACGCATGAAAACTAGGCTAGCGGCGCCTGGCATCGAGCAATGATGGATCCGGGTCAAACGACTGGATCGAGGCGATGGCGTCACCGACAGTCGTTGGGAGCAACAAAAAAACCCCCCCCCCACGCGCGAAGGGGACCAACAAAACGAATGCAGGAAGCTTCGGCGGGTTGAGCAAAGAACAAAGAACAAAGAACAAAGGGCCGTTGAGAAAGAGAGAGCGCGTGGGAGAGACACCCCACGGACGACGCCCCATCTCTCCAAATCTGTCGGTCGATCCAGGACCGATCCGCTCCGCTATGGTGCGTGATGAGGGGGACTTGAGAGAAGAACTTTCCGATTCCGAGGCGTCTTCTTTCTTTGTCTTGGTTTGCTTCTTGCTTCTCAGTGGATGGGATGTGGAGCAACTACGAATACGTCTACGTGGGAAGAGGAGGCTTGTATTGTCGCTCAGGAGCCCAGGAGTGTCAGCCACAGAACACACGGACGCAACAGACTCAGCAGTCATACGATTTCGCACCGCCACACCTGCTGACCCTCGCGCGGTTCTTACAATCGACTCTCGAGGATTGGCTCTCGGGTTCTATTGCCTGCTGGCCTGGCACTTGGGGCGAGTGCGATGCCGGCCGGTGACTGGGCGGGCCGTGACATACGACTCTGGGTTGTCTGGGCTGTTGTCGGAGTGGGAGGTACCGGCGAACGCTGTCTGGCCGGGAGGAGCTCCATTGACTGGACACGTCTTGAACGGCGGAGCCCCCCCCCCCGTCTCCTGTCTACTTGGTCCTGTCGGTACCTCCAGATCGGCGAGGGGAGTCAGATGCTGCACGCACAAACCGGACGTGGGCCTGGTACCTTCGGCTCGACGAGTACTTCCATTACGTTTGGCCCAGGCATTCGGAGTCCAGGCCCTATGCTGCTGGCGTTTGCCTAGCCCTGTCTGCCCTGCCAAGCTGCCTCGTACGAAGGCCGCGATTCAGAGAGGCGTGCGGCTGGAATAAATACCAACCGCCGCCCTCCCTACACACGTTACCACTGCATTGCATCTCTCGTCTTTCTACATCTCACCGGGAATTTCACGCTTTTCTCCTTCATTCTTCATCCATCCATCCATCCATCCATCCATCTCGGTTTCTGGACAGAGAACTGGCATCGACCAACCATCTCAACTTACATCCATCCCTCCCCCGCCACCACTCCCGTCTTACAAGACAACAACCGCCATCATGTCGCCCACTTACACCATGTCCGCCCACCTCTGCAAGCAAATCTACGCCTCTTGGCGCCAGACCCGACAGCCTTCTCCCGAGCCGGTCCTGTCCAGCTCCCCGACCTCGCCCTCTTTCCTGCGACCTTTTTCCCGCTCCCCGTCGCCTCCCGCCCAGCGCTCAGAACGACGGTCGTCCACGGCCTCAGATGATTGGAGTTCCAACAACCGTCGCTAAACAAAGACATTGCGTTCTGGCGGGACAAGGCATCACGGCAGGCCTTTGCGTATTCACTTAATCAACTATATTATTTATTCCTTTTTTTTTTCTCTCCCCAACCGGGAGACCGATGAGAACACGACTTCTCGGTCATAACCATTATAAGGAAATGGGACCAACATCGCAAAGGACAGGATAGGATAGGCTTCGGCGCACAACATGACTTGCTTGGCATATTGTCATCTGGGCTTGAAGGGCCACAGTTTCTCGAACAAGGGCAATAAATATTCTGGACTGAGTCATCTCACTCATACATGACCACAACACACTGGACCCTGAACACAAACTACTGGGTCCATCCATATCAACAAAGAAACACTACATGACGGCCCAAATTGAAGGCGGGTAGCCGACGAGGACGAAACAAAGTACACGCGCCCATACACACATGCACACACATACACAGTCACGGAAACGCACGCACGCACGCACGCACGCAAATTACCACGTCATCGGATCTCCATCGAAAGACCCTCCGAACAGACGATGGATTCACCATCACGCCCACGCAAGCAGAAACAAGTGGGGATACAGTCTCAGACGCGGGCCCGACCTGCAAAAGTGTCTCCATCACGGCATCGCGTTGTGAAGTGACACAAGGCACAGATCCCACTCGCACTTAAGACCCTGGCCCAACCGTCGGTCTAGGATGTGATAGGGACTATGAGGGATCAGCATGGATTGGAGTCTCTGTTTTTCTCTTTTTACTGTGGGAACGGACTTGTCCCGTCGCGTCTTGTTGTTTCCTCAGTCCTTTTGTTTTTACTTGTGCGTGCGAATAGCAAAACACTCATCTAGATACCCGAATTTCAAAACCCCCTTCCGGCATCTGCCGTCGGCACCTAAACCAACCAGTTAACTCTAACAAGTCCCCTCAAATCTTGATCCCCTTCCCTTCCCTTTTTCACCTGCAGGGGAGTCTTACTGGCCGTACCACACAAATCTGCTGTATGCGCCGCTGGAGATGTTATCCACCCCACGCGTTGCCGCCGGGAAGTGGCGTGACCATCTGCCCATCTGGGACCGGACCCCGCCGAGTTCAAAAAACCAGGGGACAAGGGGTTGGATGACAGACAGACAGGTGTGGCTGGTGCCCGAGATGTCATCATCTAGTATCTACACTATCCACCAGATCTAAATGTGCCCTTCGTATTCGTAGACGTAGATGAGTTGGATTCCAGAGCCTAGGGGATGATGGTGCTGGCCGCAGATGGTCTCTACTGGATATGAACCTCACTTCGAGAAACACAAAGAAATGTTTGTTTTCCTTCCGTCTTTCTTTTTCGGGTTACCCCCGCCGACGCCTGCTACATCCGTCGCCGTACTTCCAGAACAGAGGCACGTGGCCACGGGAGATGTACACGGCCGACGCACGGATAGTCTAACTAGAACGAACCATCGCGACGTCGTCAGGGCCGGCATCATTGTTGTTCTCATCTTATTGTTTACAGGCATAAGTCATCCTCCTGACAAGCATGACGGGACCTGACAAGAGTAACTTCGGGAGTGAAGAGTGAAGAAAGAGCTCGTCATGGCTTCCATGTACTTTAGCTCCCGCCAAGACTGTCACGTCCTTCCATTCATGCATGTCATGACACCGTAACTCAGATTGGAACTGCGCACCTGAACTAACTAAAGTTATCCGACAAACAAATAGCCTAAATTATATGTGCATACATACGACTCCGCAAGAATAGAAATCAGGCTTCGCCTCTTCTGGCATTGTTTCTCCGTCCTTGGCCTTTCCTTACACTATTGACATGTTGACTTACATACTTGCGCTACATGACACATTTGCATCATGACTGGACCGATCTCGCCCTTCCACCCATTTCGTCTTTTGTTCCCTATTTTTTGCTTTGGGTTTTTGTCATTCTTCTCGTCATCTTCGTCTTCGTCGTCATTGTTGTTGATGTTGTCTGGCAGTATCCTGTCCCGAATCCGACCCTGGTCGGTCAACCTCTGCTCCATCTCTCCTCCACCCCAACGAGTATGATGCTCTCGTCTCATCTATCCGCCGCGTTCTATCGTCGCCAATGTTGAATACCCCCCTTGGTCGGCCTAGTCTTCACATCCACCTCCGTCCTCACCCCCGCCTCGCTCTCTGTTTCCATCTTCGTCGGCATCTCCTCTACATTGCCGACGCGGCCATGGTGTTGACGGTAGGCTGGCTAGTCGGACGGTTCCGCGGCTGGTCATCATCGCCACTGCCGTCCGGCGAGTCCTGCAGAGCAACGTTGCCCTGGATTCGTCGCTTGGCATCCCGCTTCTCCGCATCCGTAACGTCTTGTTCGTTCTTGAGCGTGTCGGGCATCCACTGCGACTCTTCAGGCGAGTGTCCAATCGACATGCCCACTCGGATCTACACCCCACGTTAGCCTGTTTCTGGTCTTTCGTATACTACTCCAAGTCATCACTTACCAAAGTCTCGAGCGCCTCGTTCGCATTGGCCACAAGATCGTTATCAAACACTACCTTGCCGGGCTCAAACAGCAGCAGAATCGTGCTGCCACCAAACTTGAAGTATCCCAGCTCCTCTGCACGTCGGACATGGTCACCCTCCTTGCGTGTGATGACCGTGCTGCCCACCATCATGGCGCCCACGCAAATAACCATGACTCGACCATGCTGTTCGCTGTCGATGGGCACCACAACTCGGACATTCTCACCGTACACGTCAAGAGCCGACCGGATGGCCATGGGGTTGACCGTGTAGTACTCGCCATCGATCGTCTTGGGCTTGCCCATGATACCGTCAACGGGGATGTGGAACCGATGGTAGTCCTGGGGCGCCAGTCGGAAGATGCCTAATGCTCCACCTTCGAACCGCGACACATCCTCAGGGTATGCGTCACCCAGCAGTCTCTTCATGTTGAACTCGCGGCCCTTGACCCAGATCCTCGTCGCCTGCGTGATTGAGTTGAAGACAACACTTCGACAATCAGCTGGCGAGACGATAATCTGAGGTCTGTCAGGGGCTGAGCAAGGGCGGGCATCAGGCTTCAGGGCACGGTAGAAGAACTCGTTGAAGTTCTTGAACTCTTCCAGCGGCAACAGAACCTCCGAAATATCGAGGCCGTGGAACTCGATGAACTTCTCGATTTCTTCCTTGGACGCCGGGTCATCGAACTTCTTACCCTGCTTGATACTCAGGCTCTTGAGCAGCTTCCGAACTATGTTCAAGTCAGTCACCCTGCGTGAACTCAACCAGATTATCCGACTTACTTCGCTTATTCTCCATATCTCGCGACTTGAGGCCCTTGTAGAGGAGACGGATACCCAATCGCACGTAGACGCTCATCTTCTCCTCATTGATCTGTCCCGTGATTCGGTCCTGGATGAGGATGTTGGCCGAGTTGGCACCCAGCTTGTAGCCACCGTACGAGATCTTGGTGATGACCTTGGAGTACCACTTTCGCTGAGCCTGGCTAGCGGTCACGAAGCCACCTACTAGCACATTGTTGACCTGTCGCCAATCTTGGCTCGCGCATGTGGCAATGTGCGTGATAATGTCCGTGTCCTTGCGCTTGTTCAGACGAGGCTGGTGGCAGATGGGGCACTCTCGGATCTCTATTACATGCTCGTCGCTTCGATCCTCTTCCGTGTCTTCCTTTTCGAGGGGATTGCTTTCCTCACCCGCTGGCGTGTTGAGCTCAGGGATATTGATCGTCGAGGTCGACGTCTGGAAACCAGGCGACCCCTCAGCGTCAACAGTTGAACTGGCCGAGCTGGTGTCTTCACTCTTGCCTTCAATATGAAGAAGATTCTTCATCTCGGGGACGATATTCTTGACCTTGTCGGCAACAGTTCCAGACGAGCGGCCCTTGGACTCCAGCTGATCTTCCAGGCAGGTGACCGTCTCGTCTATGGTGAGCTCCCAAGTCTCTTCGTTGTCCGTGCCCTGGTGTGGGAACCGCTTGAAGAAGTCATCAATGGTTGTCTCGCTAAGCGTAGAGCCCAGGGATTCAAGCATCGTCGTCAGTTCCACTCGGTTGATTTTGCCGCTATCATCGGCGTCGTACTGACGCAGCATGGCCCGCCAGAACTGCTGCCGGAGAGCTGGGTACGGCATATACTTGGCACGCAGGTACAGAGTGGGGTTGTGCTTGGACTCCCACTTGTCAAGGTTCTTCATTTTCAAGGGTACGACGTAATCGTTGAACTCTAGGTCCTCGACCTCCCCTTCTGCATTCGTGCTCTCGGCGCCATTGTTGGCGACGGCATCGGCGGGCGACAGCAAACCGCGGTTTATAGCGGTGGCCTGGGCCGGATCAATGGTTGCGGTGCTCGTCGCGGAGGCGTTCTTGCTGATCGGTGGTCGGATGATCTTACTGAGGCTCTGGGTGGAAGATGAGCGGGACAGGCCAAGCTTCTTGAAGCGGGCACGGGACATCGGGGCGGACGGGTTAGGGACTCGGACATCGTACAGGCCCGTCTCCGGATTCGCCTTCGGGGCCTTTTCCATCATCTCCTGAACGGGCAGGCTGCATGAGGCGATGAAGTCGTTGCCAGAATACTTATCATGGTCGATGACAGTGAAGGCGAATGAGTACTGTTGCTCGTTGCCCTGGATGTGAAACAACATCTTCTCGCTGAAGACGGGGTTGAGGCTGTGACGGACGCGTTGGGTGCGGTACGTCTTCCTACCCAGAGAGGCCACGACGAAGGGATCCATGTCGAAGCTGGTACGGGTGATGTTGGACTCTGGAGGCAAGTCGGTGATCTTGACGATCTCAAGGAAAATGATGCCGACGACATCCGATCCATTGCTCATGAAGGCGTAGGGGTTGCGACGGCGTCTCCTCTTGAGGCCCTTGATGCGTAGGCGGCGTTTACGCTTCTCGGCGGTCTCGGGCTTGGATGGGTCTTCATCTTCGTCGTCGAGGTCATCATCGTCTTCGTCTTCGTCGTCATCACCGGTAGGGTCCTGAGATGTAGTAATGAACTGAGAGGGGATGGTGGTCGGGGTCAAGCTTGGTGTCATGGACGGGGTGACGTTCCTGGAAGAGCCCACGGTGACGGAAGCAACGAGGGCGTAGAACTTGGCCAGGATCTGTTCGGGAGTAGCGGAAGGGTTGGTGGTGTCTTTGAGGCTGAACTGCAACTGAACCTCGCCAGAGACAACGCTCGTCTTCTTGCCGGGGCGCTTGCTCTTGAGGGCCAGCCAGGCTGGTTCCTGCTCGGCCTTTTCGTTCTGGAATATCTCCTCGAGGGCTATGTCGAATTCGCCAAGGTAGTCCTTTCCAAAACGGTCCTTGTCCCAGCATATGACGTCAAGGACGAGGCTTTGGACGGAGGTGATGGGCATCTCCTCGGTGACGTTCCATTCAGGGTTGAGCGTTTTTGGTTCAGTATGGGTAGTGACACGGGCATCGCCGAGAGAGAGAACAAGGTACTGGAACGAGGAAGAGATATGGTTAGGAAGAGTCCATTGTATCGGGGAGTGGGCACTGGGGGTTGTGCGCGGGGATTGGAGTGCTCACTGGGTCTGAGGTGCCATTGCGGTCTTTGGCAGCGAGGTTCCTAGCCTGTCGATCAAGACAAAGGTTTGTTAGTCAAGGGCTCTTGTATCAAACTCGTGGAGGGGAAATGAGTTGATTGCGATAGCCGTTAAATAGAGGATGTGTCGAGGACAGACGGGGTACCGGGCAATGCTGGAGTTGTGGCATTTGGTCATGACGCGGGGGACCGAGCATGCCAAGGGAACACTGAGCAGCAGGGGCAAGTTCGGCGGGCAAAATACCTTGATAATGGAGACCTTCAAGGCCAGGCCGTTGCCGGCATCCCGCGAAGGGCTGGTGTCCGACTTTGAGGAGCGCATGGGGCTGTTGGCTCTGCTGTTGGCGATGGTGGAGGAGGAAGAAGACGAGGTCGACTTGAGCCGGGTGGGAATTATGCGCACCATGACGACGGGGAGTGAGCGTGAGCTGCCCTGGGCATCGATCGACGGGCAGCGGGTGATGGACGGGCAGCGGGTGATGGGCGGGCAGCGGGGGGGGGGAGATGGAGCCCTGAGCGAGTTCCCTAGGTACCAAAAGGTGGGGCAGCAGCTGGGCTTGGCGCCGTCAGCTCCAAGCGGCCAAGCCTCCAGAGTCCACTAAAGGATGGGCGCCGGCTAGGCTCTCCAGGCGCTCTGGGACAGCTAAGCCCGGTGGAAGTGACGGAAACGAGTGCCCTGGAGATGGTGGTTGGCCTGGGATCCAATTGGACCGGCGCGGCGCGGGGATCCAAATGCGGTGGGTGACGTAGCGGCCGCTCTCCAACCACTTTGGTCAAGAGGATTTGGCTGACACGCGGAGAGGAAGATGGGTGGATGGGTGGATGGGTGGATGGATGGATGCTGGTGATGAATAAGTACTTAATATTCGGGGCGATGGTTTAGTCTTGGTCGTCGTGGTTTCGCGTGGTTTCGAATATTGTGCGTATCCGCGTGCGTCCAGGGGGGGCAAAAACGAAGGAGGCGGTCTCCTTTTTGTCCGTCTTTCAGCTCCAGGTTCAGCTCCGCCCTTCAGAGCTCTGCCTTGAAATGCGGTTCGATCCGAAACCGAATGGCCCCAGGCACATGTGAGAAAAAAACCACTCGAGCACTCGGGAAGCTCTTGGTTGTCTTCCTTAGTGGATCGATCATGCGTAAGAGTAAGGGGGGAGTCGTAAAGGGCCAAGCCACGGGCCAAGCTCCAAGCCCCAATGCCTGTGCCGTGAGATCCTGTGTGGGACGGGAAATAACGTATTCGGGAGGTGGTCGATCGGTCGAGGTGTCTGTCGGCGGGGAGTGGAGGTTGCGTGTAGTGTGGTAAGTAGGTCCGTCCGTAGGTAGCGTCTGGGGAGACGATTGAGGGATGGTTAAAATGCAAAAGTAGGCAACCTTTGGTGGATAAGTCAGGTCTCGGACAGCTAGGGAAGGTTTTGGGAATCCGAGTGAGTTGAGAAACAGGAAGAGAAATAAAAAAGAAGAGGAAGCAGAAGAAGGTGATCAATCAGGGGTGGAAAGGAGACGGACCGGATAGGAGACAGGAAGCGGAACGGAGCGAGGCACGAGAGAAGCGGATGAAGAAGGCGGCGCAGGAAGAACCCGACGAGGGTTAGGGTTGGTCGGAGCTCCGTTGGAACTACCAACAGGACGGGACGGGGAAGACGGCAGCTTGCAACGACGACAACGACGACGACAACGACGACGACAACGACGACGACAACGACGACGACAACGACGACGACGACGACGGCGACGGCGACGGCGACGGGCTCGCTGCTTGCCCTCTCCTGGCCTGGTCTGGTTGATCTCGCCAATTGGCGATGCCTCGTAGCTCGTCTCGGCACGGCACCACGGCTAGGATCAAGCCATATGACACGCGTGAGGTCACCTCACCAATATAGAAAGGGCGGCGTTATTGCCCCATGCCAACTGCACCTTGAACGGCCCTCGAGGTTCCATGTATTTATTTATTGCCTTGCCTGATGCTTCTATTCCTGTATATAAAAAAAAATGCTCCCTTCATCCATGAGAGGTACCTATAGCTTGTTACGTACCTGGTCCCAACTCCGCTGCGAGCCCACTGGCGTCAGTGCTGACAGTGGACCGGGCCCGCATCAATCCAACCCCTCCCCATCCATCCCTTTCACATGGGAAACAGAAACATCCAAAGGAACAAAAAGGAAAATAAACAACCGTCCCCCTACCTATGAATGAAGCTTATATTACCTGTGATTACGCAACCGACCTTCAGCTAAGGCAGACACCGTTGATCCCTTTTCCTCCAGAACTCTATCCCCGGATCCTTCCATCATCCATCTACTTAGCCTAAGGTACTGTTATTCAGAGGATCGCCCGCTTACCATTCACGAAGCTCAGCCGTCCGCTCGTAGATCTCCCTCCCTTCCACGTGCCGCTTCTCCGAACGCCAGGACACACAACGAACTTCGGTCAAGGACTGGGGGGGGGGCAGACAAGGTCGCAACGATAGCCTGGGTTAGACTTGGCCTTGGTTTTTTGTTTTTTTTTTCCCCTGGTCACCGCTCTTCCTGCTCTCCCCACCAAAGCCAAGGTACGAATTTCTTCCTAGGATGAACTTGGCAAAAAGCCAACGCCCAACAACAACAAAACACAACTTCATGTACAAGAAAATCCCTTCCCCCCCCCCCCGTCATGTATATCCCGCGGCTGAAACATACTCGTAGCCATCATTTGTTGGCCCGTCCCAACCCTCAGAAATCATTCCAATAAGCAGCCGCGTTTCCTGTGAAACATCACCAACGCATGCATGACCAACTAGAGTACGAATACAGTGCATCACAAATACAGTGCATCGCAGTACCTATACCTATACCTACCTCCCCTTACTTACACCCGCACAATCTCATCCTCAAGCCCCTTCATCATATTTGCGACGCACAACCAATGCTTCGTCCCTCGTCCCTTGTCCAGTGTAAGCCACGGCCAGTCATCCCGACGTCACCTGGAATGGGAGTGGCCCCCCTTATTTTCTTACCACCCCAGGCAAGCGCCACATACCACCCAACCCATCCGTTCATTCATATTAGTGAGAAGCCTCTCAACTTGTATCTACGTACAACCCACAAACGAATAGTGGCGTCGATCCGTCTCATCGAGAATCCCAAAGTTCTTCTGCAGCCTGTTGCATCATTCGTCATTCATGCACACGCACACGCACATGTCAGACGTCCTGACACCTCCTGAGACATCCAACAAACACCGCCGCCCACTCCTTTAATCTGGAACATGTCTCAAATTGCCATCGTCAGCATCGTTGACCACGCGCTTCATGTTATGCTTCATAAGTGTCTCTATGTTAAGTCTCTCAAACAAAGGTATCAAAAATGTCAAATGGTAAGAAAAGAAGAAAAAATACACGCTGCTCAGAAACCTCATGCTTGTGTGTGTATACCCGCTTCGTCCTCCTCTTTTGTTGCCAGTCCTTGCTCCAGATACGCCATCATCAATATCATAGATCCCATCCAAAATGCTATGCCCTAAATTAATCCCAAACCACAGCCTTATGCTGCCCGTCCGGCTTTCGTGTCTATGCCGTCAAAACAAAACAAAAAGGAGAAGGGGAAAAAAAAAAAGAAGAAGAAACAGCCTCTCTATACCAAGTCGGGCCTTAAACCCAATTCCAATTGTCTCCTTGCTCAAGCTTCTTGAGCACCTCCACTGCATCAGCAAACAGAATGTTCCGCCCTCCAAGGCAGTCAACCGCCAATTCTGCTCGTGCGAGGCTTACCACCTCATGTGCCGCACGCCTGCCAGACATGATTTTGACTTGGGCCGGATCCATGTCTGCAACGGTCATAATCCATTGTATGGCGGCTTCTTGGGAAGGTGTTTCGGCTGCCTGTCGCTTCTGCCCCGTGTGGCCAAATGCCCAGCAGATCAAGGCGCAAACGTACACACCCCAGTAGTCCGAGATGTCTTTCCAGAATGCACCCTGCCTCCGCTGGGTTTGGATAGTTCCGTCGCCCAACACTTCCGGCGCAGAGCCCAGGCCGAGGAAGGCCTTGAGGGCTCGAGACGCGAAATAAGTCGCCATCGCCGCGCTGCCGGACATCCGCCATTGATTGAGTCGTTTTTTGTGTTCACTAAAGTTGCTGGCCTCGATGACCTTCTTGTTGAACACCCAGCTATCTCCAGATACTGACAGGAGGTAGTGTAGAGGTGTGTAGTGCAAAGCCAAGTAGGTGTTGGCAATTGCTGAGTTGGGGAAGAGCCTGACTATGGGATCGTTCTCGATTCGAACGCTAGATGCATCCTCGACGAGATCAAGTTGGGTGGTGTGGCGGTCAGGGAGGGAAAGAGCATAAGCTGCGAGCAGAATAGCCGCGTCAAAGGACGGTAAGGCGGCAATATACGCGGATGTCAAGCCAGCCAGGTTGATATCCCCAAGAGTCATCGGGTTCCTCCTCTTTCGAAGCATGCTCCAATCTTGAGGGTTGGCAGCCTCCCAGAGTTGCGCCGTGCTCGAGGGCAACGGGATGGGAAGCCTGTCGGGGAACGAGTAGTCCAGCCCAGAGATTGATGCACGCTGCTGTTGGTGATAGCATGCTGTATGGACGTCCAGGAGGAAGCAGGCGGCCAAGAGTCGCCGCCGTGTTTCCATGTCGATCCACAGCCCCCATTCCTCCATGGCGTCTTGCTCAGTCGGAATTGGTGCAAAGGCATTCTGGTTGTTGAAAACCTGTAAGGGAGTTGAGCAGGGGAATCTCAGGTTGGTGCACTCAAATATTTACGAGAAAAGGAGAAGAAAGAGAAAGAAATAGAGAAAGAAAGGGGAAGAAAGAGTAGAGATCAAAAAAGAGAAGAAAAAATAGTAGTAGTCGGAAACAGGAAGAGAGACATAAAGAAAACGGACATCGACAAGACAAAAGAGAGATCAACACCCACTAACCCTGTGGTAGAGTGAGCCAAATCGAGGCGATGGCTTGTATGACTCCTTTCTCCTCCCTCGGAACCGGGCGTAGTACTCGCACAGAAGCACCGTTTGCTTGACAGGCAAGGGCCACTCATCGGATTGAGTGAACTAGGCATATCGGATCAGTGGGGCGCGTGTAAGTCGAACCGGAGCAACTCACCACCTTGGATTTGTGCCAAGCGTAATTGTGCAACTCGGCCCCCTTCATGCGGTCGTCCTTGTTGGGAAGAAATTGAGTGGCCACAGCAGCCATGGCACATTGTAGCACATCCACGTGCTCTGCCGCTGCTTCGGTCACATTCTCGAAGGACGGCTTGTGGACGACCGGGTATAACGGGTGTACCTTGTCCCAGTAGACGTTGAGGTAGGCGGGGATTGTGTCGCGGGCGGCGCGGGTCAATGGCACCGGCATCATGTCTCTGGGAGCTAGAATGCCAAGCCCCTCTGCAGGTGGGCGGCCACACATGGCAGCGTGGAGGAGGTGGTCTGGCGTTGGGGCATGTGGAATGGTGACTAAAGTCTCAGATGATTGAGCCACGGCCATTTGGGGGGACAGGCTACGAACAGTGGTGATTGGTATCTGATCCGAGCTGAAGAAGGCGTTTTCTTCGGGATACCCTGGCAGAGGAACACCCATGCTGTTGTCGTACATCTGGTACATGGGAGGGGAAGCAGAGTATGTGAAGGGGATGTGATAACCGCCGTTGTCCAGACCAGGGCTCCCAGTTCCGTTCGGGGCGGCCTGGTAAGATGCGAGGTGGGCGTTCCAGTCACCACTCGAGGTGCGGACGGGTAATCGGTGGCGGCGCGTGTTGTCCGAAGGGGTGGAATAGGTGCTTTCGGAGGCGGACGAGGGCATCGTCGAGTCCTGCCAGGTAGGTCCAGGTGGGGGAATGTAAAGCATGGAGAGCTCAGGCACGCCTCTCGGCTGCTGTTGCGCAAAGGTCGAGACCATGCTTTCCGTCGTCGTGTCCATGTTGGACATCCCTGGGAGGAGAACATAATCCTTCGAAGTACTCATATAGTCCTCGCTGGTATCCATGATCGGTGGTGACGATGTGTGATTCTGGTTCGCGCCAGGAGTGGTGGCCATTGATTGCCAGGGGCCAGGGGCCATGCCGGGGGACATGTTAGAGGCCATGCTAGTCGGGTCGGCGAGTTCACTACCGGGATTTGATCGGTGACTAACAAAAGCCGGTGGCATCTGGAGTCCCGACTCTCGAGGGAGGTTGTCATATGAGTGGTTGGAGCTCTTGGAGCTGCGGCGTCTGGGCGATTGCTTCGTCTCCTTGGAGGGACCGTCCTCCTGCTCGCTGCTTTGTGTCAGCCTTGGGTTGTTCACGTTCTCATAATCCTTGCTTCCATATCGAGTCCAACATACTGTCTCTGCATGTGACGCTCAAGCAAGTCCTTGCGATAAAAGGTCCTGCCACAGTTCGGTACACGGCAACAGAGGTCGGGCGGTGCATGGCTCAGTTGATGACGCCGTAAGTGTTCTGCTCGCGTGAAGGTCTATGGGTATCATGATCAGGAAAGTGATGTAAAACGACACAGAACAAGACTCCGCACCTTGACGCATTGGTCGCAGTTGTGTACAGGCACGCCCTTCTTCGCTTTGCTAATCTTCCCGGTGATGGGAGTCAGCTTGACTCGGGGCTCGGGAGCCATGTTTGTCGTGAAGGGCCTCATGGGGGAGTTTGATGATGAAGCTGAATGGGCAGGACCATATGGTGACTCCATGGAGTCGACGCTGGTGTTGCTGGGGCGGCGGCCTGGGATGGTGGTGACTGAAGAGGATGATGAAGAGGTGTCGGTCATGAAGAATCTCGAAGGCAGTCTAGTCGGGTCCAGCATGCTATTATGCGAAGTGGCAGATATATGTTGGTTGTCCCTAGTGGCGGTGGTGGTGGTGGGATATGTCGAAGCGGAGGCCGATGAATCGGGGCGCAGGGATGATTGGGTTGGACCCGGCCCGTGGGGTATTGGAGCAGATGTTGAGTCTTCCTCGGTGTTCATGATATTCTTGAGGCTTGCCATGGCCGGTCTTTTGTGAACGGACAGGCTGGTAGTTAAAGATAAAGAAGCAACTGGGAGGGATGAGACGAGGAACAAGACAACCAAACTTAGTAATACACAGCCCCCTAGGAGGCTGAACGATGGCCTCGGCAGATGGGGGACAAGTTTAGATCATGTAGATGGAAGGTAGGCGATGAGGGGATGGAAAGGGAATGGAAGAACAAGTGGGGGGAGTCTGTGTAGAGAGAAAGGGAACCCCGGTGAAGGTGTGAGTGAGAGACGGGAAGACGGGTGAAGGATGGGGTTGAACCAACACAGCACAGCACAGCACAGCACAGCACGGATCTGGAGGGGCCCGGGTCTGGCAGTGAGTGAGTGGACGATCTCAGCCTCCTCGGACGAAACGTGGGTGGGCGCGATGCTAGCGGGACGGGGAGGGACGGGGATGTGGACGGGGAGGAGGAGGGACGGGGCCATCTGCAAACGAGGCTAGGGAGATGTTTGGGAAACAAAGATAGGAACGGAGTGAGGCATTGCTACGTGGAGATGAGAAGGGGAGAGTGTTGGAGAGAGAGGGGAGAGAGAAAGTGAGAGAGAGAGAGAGAAAGAGTGGTGTGTGTGTGTGTGTGTGTGTGTGAGAGAGAGAGAGAGAGAGAATGCGTGCGTGAGAGAGCTGGGTGCGTGAGAGAGAGCGTCGCCGCTTGGTGTGAGAAGAAGCCAAGACGACGCAGATGCCGCTGGCTCCCATGTCGAGACGTCCCTGCCCTGCCATGCCATGCCCATGTCCATGTCCATGGATAGCATCCATCCATCCCTTCCCATCCCGTCCCCCATGTCTGTCCATCCCCATGTCTGGGCGCTGGACCGTCCATGATCCCCCATCCACCATCATCATCGTCCCAACCCAGGGTTCGACAGCACCACAACCCTGTCAGCTGAGCCTGGGGCGCAGGTACATATTGGGCCAGGGAATGGGCATGGGCCGGCTTGCTGATTCCTGTGTGAGTGTGCCAGATGCAAGGTACTCACTCACTTTCGCGCTCACGCGCTCACTCACTCACTCACTCACTCACTCACTCACTCAACTCGGCGCAAGTGGACGATGATCCATCTCTGCTTGCTTGCTTGCTTGCTGACCCTGCCCCTGTCGGATGCTCGGACACCCGCACCACCCTGGCAGGGAAAATAGTGGCGGGAACCACAATCCACACACGCCGCAGCCCATCCAAGCCCCCCTCCCTGAGGGGAACGGTACCTGGTTTTCTTTTTTATTCTAGGGGCGCCTGGGCGGCAAATGGGCTGCTGCGGTTCGGACAGCCGCCTTCTTCCCCAGTCCCCGTGGCATGGCGTCCGTTCCGTCGACGATCCGAGACAGGGTGAGTGCGACAAGGCTGATCCGGACGAGAGCAAAGATGCCTTGTAGGAGCTGGGTGCTGCGTGATGTGCACCGGGGGGGTTATCGGCGGAATTGGAGACAGAGTCGACAACGGGCCACAGAGGGAAATCTCCCATAATTAGAACGCGGTTGTTCAGCCCCAGAGAAGTCCCCGTCCGTTCTGCTTGCTTTGCTTTCTCCCTCCTCTGTCGTTGATTCGATTGCCGCAAGCGCGAGACATGGGAAAAGACGCCCGGTGGACGGGGTGCAGGTGGGTGACGAAGGTGGTGGTGTAGCAAAATTAGTGGTGGTGGTGCGGAGACGACGGAAGAGGCACACACCACCACAAACCCAGCTATCGATGCAAGTCGGAGGCTACAGTACTACGCACGTACAGACCACAGTGACGGGGCGGGCGGGTATGGCGTCAGCGCGTCTGCTGGTGGCTGTCCAAGAGCCGATCTTGGCGGCGATGTGATGAGATGGCCCAAACAAAGAGGCTTGCTTGCTTGCTGCTTGCTTGCTTGCAAGACGGGAGGGAATGAGGAGGGCATAGATCCGGCCGAGGACTACTAGACTAAGTGACTAGGTAGACTAGCTCCTCAAGTTGATTGTTACACGGGCCGAGTTGTTTATTCAGCTGCCTATCCAGTTCGATGCTCTTCAGAGCCCAATGCGTCCATACATCCTAAAGACGATCGGGACGCCTGGGTTCGCTATGAGTGTTGGTGCTCGGTTTGCCGCGATTCTCCAGGGATCCCCCCTGTCGCGTCCATCTTTAGACACCCATCCTAGATTTTCGGGCTCGTCCTCCCTGTGCCCTCCCTGTAAGGCCCAGCTTCCATTACATGAATGCGGCGGCCGAGTCTCACGGTATCTACCAATAGAAGTGGCCATCCTGACCGACAATGCACCAAAGGAGTGTTTCCCCTTTATCTCTCCCTCCCTCTCTCCTTCGAACTATTGTCCCGGTTTTGTGGTGTCGAGAGCATCCAATCCGTCCTCGCCCATCAGCCGCCAGCAAGGACAACCTATGCCAATCACTCCCCCTAGTCAGGTCGGGTGCACGAGGGGGAGCCATCGCACGCAAATCTCTCTGGCTCCCTAGCCGCCAGGGCTTGGAGGCTAAGACAGGTGTGCCTCGATAGTAAGACAGTGGGGGAGATTGGGGCTGAGTCTCCTGAGGTGCTCCCAAGCCGTCCATTGGCTGCGTCTGGCCCTGTCGTCCTATTTTTACTCGCGGGTTTGCTTGGCTTGAGCACCTGGCCATCAATCGGTCATCGATCCAAACAGAAACAAACCAAGAGCCAGAGCGCCGCCCAACGAAGAAGAGTGATTTCCCGACGTCTAAGTCAAGTCATGGAAGTCCACGTCTAAGTGACCAGTTGCCAGAAACTCCTCCACAAATGCTTTTTCTCCCGCTCCCACCACCCAACCCGGACTCTGCGGCTTGGGGGCCGGCCCCGTGGTCCCGGGAGCACGGCCGCCGCGTTTTGTCCTGAGTGGGTAGCCGACGCACCGGACCGTCCCATGGGCGGCTTGCGGGTCCCCGCTATTCTGGCCCGAAACGGGAGATTCGAGTCTTTTTAGAAGGATGGACGATGGACATGAATGGGCTGCATCGCGTTGGTTCTGGGTGAACGAACACATGGACGCCGGATGGCATGCACACAAGACACGGCTACGCACGTACGCTCACGCAAAGAAAGACATGCAGTGTTGGCTGCAGCTTTTACTGACAGGTAAGGTAGGTAGGTAGGTAGGTAGGTATTGAAAGCGGGCTCCGAACGTTTGCTTGCTTGCCTGCCTCGTGCGGCTGGAACAGTCCAGTTTGGAGATATGGCCAGGCTACGAATGCACAATACAAGCAAGCAATCCTCATGCATAGCAAACGAAACCATCAATATTCCTATGCCTACGGCAGGCGTCGAAACCTTCCCGCCATTAGACAGCCCCGAGAATCCATCCATGTGCAGCCATCACACCCTCCACCCATCCCCGGCGCGTCTTAAGCTACGATGGACCCAATGGACGGCCGCCCAAACTCCCACTACAATCCCCCGCTGTCGTGCATACAAGACAACGGGCAGCGTGGGGAATGCGAAAGAGCAGCAGCCCATCGGGCGGGAAGCGTGGAATTGACTGCACCGCTGCGGCAGGGGATCCATCATCACCGCGGATGGGACGGGTGGCGCATCACGCTAAGCAGCCCGGGCGTTACCAGCAACATCAGCGCTTAAACGGTACGTAGACTACATCTGTACCCTCCACATCCATCAGGTTTATTTTTGGCGCCAACCAACCCTCCACCTCCACCTCCACCTCCACCTCCACCTCCACCTCCGCCAACATGGAAAACCTAAACCAACACCGACAACTCGCTGCGCCGTGACTTTGCACATGCGACCACAAGACAAGCTTGGAAAGACAACAGGTAGCTAGTTAGGTAGCCTTGGTTGGATCTCCCAGGCCATTCCCCACGACTCCCCGATGTCTCCCCGTCGTTGATTCCATCCCTCCCCATCCGTTCTGGCATGTTTCATCCGGCGCCTCCCTGCTGCATTCGAGGTCAAGATGCGCTGCGCGGTGTTCATGTGTGCATACTGCATGTAGGCATGTATGCTTGGCTGCCCCGGGAGAAAGGATCACTCCCCCCAGAAATAGGTCTGCTCCTTTCCCCTTCCGTCCCACCCACGCAACCTGAACCCGTCGACAGCTCGCCTCCGCTGGGAAGCGATCGACACATCGGACGAAGATTTCGTCCAGAATAGTACCTGCAGCTGAGACTTGCAGTCGCAGTCGCAGTCAAGCGCAGTCGCAGTCAAGCGCAGTCGCAGTCGCAGTCGCAGTCGCAGTCGCAGTCGCAGTCGCAGTTGCAAGCCAACGCATCGCGGGTTGTCCTCCCAGGTAACACGCACTCGACCTCTCTCGGTCGGTGTCTATCTCCGGCAAACATCTCCGTGGCTCTCCCAACTCGCGGAGCCGGGCGCTGTAGATCCCGCTGACATGGTTTGCCAGGCACGCGCAGCATGGCCCGCCTCGCTCCAGCTTACGAAAAATCATGCACACAAGCAATCGGGAAGTTTGGTTCTGCCAAGACACTGACTGCATGGAGTTACAGCTGAGGCTGTTGATTACCTACCGGTCTGGACATTTTGATGACAGACGTGGAAAATGCCACCCTAGAATCATCAAACGGGAGCATCGGAGGGTTGTCAGCCAGTTCGGATTACCACCATTTCCGAGTCTGGTCTATGTTGCAAGTGTCGGCGACCAATTGGAAGGTAGAGAACGATGCGCACGATGTAGACGTAAGATTCCAAGACGCAGAGCCTTGATACATTGAATACTCTTAGCTATCATGTTGTCAAACTTGGGCAAACCCACGCAGTTGCTCTAGGGTGGACATCATAGACTGTCTCCCTTCATGGCACTTTACTTAGCGACAGTTCTATACCTATACACCTCATATAGTACATTTAAAAATATTTCCTAGTATCCTACACCCTATATGTCGTTCATCATGAATAACGGTTAGGCGCCGAAGTATTCGTATTGAAAAAAAAACCTCGCAGCATTTCCGTCAGACGCAACACAACACAGCCCTTCCCACAGCGTCACCTTTGCCAAACGCAACACCTCTTGATAATCAATACCACCACACACACATGTCTCAAAACATCGTTGAACACCACGCCTCCCATATAGCCGCCTAGCCGTCCGGACACGCGCAACTAGCCTCTCCCAGCTGGCCGCTTCGCAGCGCATCTCCGTCCAGCCGCGGGTCGTCCGCCCCCCCGTCAGCATCGCCGTTGGGGGCTGACGGCTCTTGGTTGTTCCCAGACGTTTCTAGCCTCCGCCCCGCGGAACATGTGCATTCCGTCCCTGTCATCGCCTCTTGCTGTGGTGAGCCCCGTGGGCTGGGATCGGCAGGCGATTTGCGAACTCAAGGTTTTGGGGAGCTGATGTTATCCAGTCTGGGTCGCCCTCCCGAATATGCCTTGTGCCATGCCAGACTTTCAGTGATGCAGATCTACCCTGAATGAGAGATGGAAATAACTATGAGCTTTACACATGAGTTGGTCACGGACGTGATCGAATTACTTAACAAACAACCTTAGTTTCTCCAAATTATTATTTAGTACGAGGAGTATCTCAAGTTGAGATCCTGTTTTCACGATCAATACTAGTAAGTAAATTCAAGTCAATAGCGTAAGGGCATAACGAGCCTCAATATGCCTTCCTCATATTAATATAATGATTGGTTCGGTTTCTCGGTTAGGTATGAATGTTGGGAATTTGTTTGTATATGCTAGGCTAGTCGACGTGTTCCCAGGCCTTTTGGATGTAATTAGACAACACAAGCGGCACGCTAGGCTTAGATGTTAGGTACTCCCAAGCCCTTAATACTCGAGACCATCGATACTCGAGGCCGTCGAGTATTAGCACCTTCCATGTGAGCGTCCTCTCGGTCTTGCGAATGGTGTTTCCATCTCAGCGCGCAACGGCGTCGAGGCCATGGGTCGCAGACGCGATGGCTTCTCTTGCGACTGGGCTACGATGTCGACCCCCAGTGGTCTGGAACGAGTCAATGGTTGGAAGACGGCAAAATGACACTCTGTGTAGACTGTGGTAGATCACTGCGAGGGGAAAGAAGAGCGAAGACAGACATCTGGTTCACCTAAGTAGCTGGCAGCAGGATGCCGAAAGTACTTGCACGCGAAACACCACGCAAACCAAACCACTCGCAAAGAACATCTTCAAGGTTCACTTATACAAAACGGGCGTGCGTTCACGCCCCCAATCAACCCGGAACGCCCTGTGACCGGCCTTGTATTAATGAGCACAGTTGAGACCTAGTAATGTAATCCAATTCCTGTTGCGAGTCGAAGTCAATTTCCCTCCTTTTTGAGAGTCTCCGTGAATACCCCGTCGTCCCAATTTTGTGTCCTTCTGCTACCCGTCTATTTAGGCCTTGGGGGGAGTCGGTGCCCCGGGAGTGACCGCCGTCGACTTTCCGTTGCTGTCGCTCTCCTCCGATTCGTCGTCGTCGCTAGGGTGGCTGCTATCTTGAGCTGTCCTCCGGCTCTTGGTCATCTGGACATTACGTTAGTTGACCGCCACGGCATATCGAGTGTAAGGAAACTTACCCATGACCGCACGCCACCGACAAGACCCAGGGCATAGCCAGTGATGAACTCCTTGGAGTTGGAGTTGGTGGCACCTGGAGTGGTGGGTGATCGGACCAAGTCGATGCTACCGGTGCTGTTAAACCGGGCAGGGCTTGCGGGTCGGCTGGGAGGTCGGCTGGCGGGCCAGAACTGTCGAAGCTCGCGGCCGAGCTCCTGACCAGTGCTGGTCCAGTTGGTGGTTATGTTCTCGCGAAGATCTTGGACGTGGCGCTTGAGGTCCAACTCGTTCTTCTTGAGCCAGCTGACGTTCAGCTCCTGGCGCGAGGTGCCGCGCTTGAACTGGCGGGCAATGTACTTTTCGTAGTCGCGAACGATTCTGTATTTCAAGTCAGCGGATGCATCAATGCCATGCAGGCTTTACTTACCTCGTGATGAGACCGGTCGTGCTGACGCCCTCTGTCCGCTGTGTGACGAGGAACTTGCCCTCCCGCTTAATAGGCTGGTAGATGTCGTCGCCCTCGTCGGCGCCGTACGGGAGGTCATCGTGCGCAACGTAGTCGAGGTTGTGCTTTTCGAGGAATTCGGAGGTGACGATCCAGGGGCAGTCCTCGATGACCTCATCAACCCACTTACAATGCCTGAGCGTCTCGGCGCGCTCGGCACCGGACATGACTGTCAGGCCCTTGCGCTTGTGGGTTTCTGAATCGCCCGTGACACCAACGACGAGGGTGGTGTCGGGGAAGGCCTTCTTGGCTTGCTCGAGCTGTCGCATGTGGCTATGAGGTTGGTCAGCCGTTGATCTTCTGGAGATTGAGGTAGAGGGGCATGGTATAGGGTTCCCATCCATTGGGGTCCGGTGGACGGAGAGTAAACTTACCCAAGATGGAAGAGATCAAAGACTCCGTCGGCGTACACCCGGACAGGGCGACCGACGGGAGGCGGGTTGGTGGTGAAGCCAACGGGGTGCGTCATTTGGCCAATGGGCGGTGGCGGCATGGCCTCGTCCCTGGCGTTCGCCTTGTCGTCATCGAGACCGTCGACGAGCTCGTCGAACTCAGCCTTGCGGGCCTTGCGGCCCACGCGCTCAGCGATGTCGATGCTGGCCTCGGTGGTGTCGCTGGGCTCGCCGGGGTCGACCTTCTGGTGTTTGGAATCGAGGGTCCGCTCGGAGTTGGCTCGCAGACGCTTAGAGTTCGGGCCGCCGCCGTTGGTGGTGCGGTGGTGAGGGCGACTGGACTCGGCGGCGGTGGTGTCGCCCTCTTCGCCCGACGCATCGCGCGACGAGGGTTGCAGGCCGTTGTCTAGCATGTCGGCGGAGGAACTGACGTGGCCGAGGGAGCTTCTCTTTCGCTTGCCTTGGGACGAGACGGACGGAGACGACATGGCGACTAGAAGAGGAGGAAGAAGGGACGAGAGAGGAGGGACGGGCGAAGGTGTAGGTGAAGGTGAAGGTGGAGGTGGAGGTGGAGGGGGTAGAATGCGAGAAGTTGACAAGTCCGTCGGCTCAAGGAGAGAGGCGGTTTCCCGAAGAAAGCTGCACGCACAGTGCAACAGCCACAGGCCAAAGTGGCAGTGACGCGAAAATAACCGGGTCTGGGCGGGCTCAGGCTTGGGCCGTAAGGCAAGATCCCTGCCAAACCTGGGGTTGTGGTTGACCGGGTGGGCGGCAGGGCAGCGGAAGCAAGAGGCCTCTTGGTGTAGATAGTGGCGAAGTGGTGACGGGAGACGCAAGAAAATGATGTCGTCGGTCGTGAACAAACAACACAAAAACAGGGAAGCTGAGCTGGCTTGTGGCGGGGAGGGAGGGAAAAAGGAAGGGAAGCCAAAGCAAGGAAGATCGCGCAGTCTGTCTCCAGTCGTGCAGCAGTTGAGTGGGTGGAGGGCCAGTGGCTTCTGCAACGCTTATTGCTTCACTCTACCTAGAGGAGCGAGTACGAGAAATGATAATTTAAAGTGGTCCAGCTAAGTAAGTTCAGAAGTCGCCTCAGCAAATTTGGCGACTACCCGTTACGAGACCTGTACTCGTACTATACCCGGCATGGGAACTGCTCTCGTGCTCATTTCAGCGGCCGTATTCTGTCTCTTGGGCCCTTTTAGTAGATCCCCGGCTCCCGGCAGTCTGGGCTCTCTCTCGGCTTCCGTGCTCAAGCCTTCTGGACGTGGTCTTGATCTTTGCGAAGACACCTGCGACATGGCGTCACCACTCGGAAACGCAGCCGAGAACGGGACCCACAGGGAAGGACCCGCGAAAGGAGACTTGGAAAAGGAGAGCT
The DNA here is from genome assembly GCA_030864175.1 of Neonectria faginata. NCBI lineage: Eukaryota > Fungi > Ascomycota > Sordariomycetes > Hypocreales > Nectriaceae > Neonectria > Neonectria faginata. The sequence continues at coordinate 1,882,101 of JAULBG010000006.1, read as the reverse complement.
CCGGGAACAGTCACGTGTTGTGATTGGGCCATGCACCTGATAGATCACGTGCTGCGCGCTTGTCCGCTGGGGTGAAACATCACGTGTGCTTCGTTTCCCAGCATCCCATTCCATCCGAGTCGCCGCAAAGCTGAAGGCCACATCGTGTTTAGAGGACGCCGATTACGACCCCTAAACCAAACTAACATCCCGGCCATGCTGCATAAAGAACAAGCTGGTTCTTAATTACAGCTCGGCGGGAAGTACGGGCCAGCGAGTACGGAGTCTCGAACGACAAAACAAAACAGATCGACAAATGCGTACCAAAGTACTCCGTACGAATAGAATGGAAGACGCTCATTTCATCCCATGCTCTCTCTCCCCCCCCTGTTTCCCCTTGTCACCCTTGTCCCTCGGCCCGGGCGACATTAGGCTCGACTTCCTTTCCCTCCAGACCCTCGCTTGCGTTTCGTCTCTTCGGAGTTCGGAGCTGTAGGCAATCTTCGGCCACCGTCCCACTTGTCTAAGTGCAACGCCCCCATCTCCAGGCATTGCCACCGCCAGCCTCGTCCAGCAACGCAAATGTTGACTTTGGTTGTCAGCATTCGCAAAATCTACACATCTCCCAAAGAATGGCCTGGCGTTAGTAGTGAGCGGTGGAATGTTGCTTGGCGTCCATCCGCAAGTAACAACACCGTCTCTCACGGATCAAAGATGAAGCGTTCTTCGACCTCGATATCCAAACCTGCACCATTTCCACACTAACAAACCTCGTGTCGCCTTGACTTCGAGCGTACCGGGGAATGCTAAACGCCTCGTCCCTCTCTTGTCAAAAGCTGAACCTAACACCTGGGCCCAGACCAACGCCACGTTTTTCTCATCTACACTAGTTGCACCCTCGTCGCGACCCCTTTCCCCAGATTTCGGTCAATAGTTCATCAACCATGGCGTCGTAAAAAGTCCGCCAAGCCGAACGTCCAGGTGGCCAGGAGTTCAAACAAGCACCCCCAAGGTCGCAAGAATCTGGAGAAGGTGGAGGTTCGATCGATCCAGCTGCCTTCTTCTGGGGCTGTCTTCGACTTCGACGTGACCTTGTCCAGGGTCCATGCTTGTGCGTACGCGTCCCTCGAAGTCAGTGGGGGTTCGACATTGTGATGTACTATGTAATAAGAACAGACCTTCCTACAAGCCTGGTCCCTTTCGAATTGCTCTGTAACCTTCTTTTTAACCTTCTCTGACCCCTGAAACATCCGGGCAGGCCTGCAAGCCCTTCAAGTACTTACAGGGCGACGATGGTTTTGCTGGAGTTTATGCCGATATCAACTGGTTCAACGGCAAGGCCATCGTTGATATTTCCAACTTCCACGCCGAGGATGACGGCAAGGGGTCCACAGCTATGGATGGTACCTACGACAGACAAACCAATCTTCTCTACGTTGCTGCCGTTGATAGTGGTGTCTTATACGGCATCAACACCAGCTACGGCGACACTCGCACGATCACCAACGCGTGTCAGAATACTGGGGTCTGCTTGGCGAGCTTGTTCTAATCTGAATCTACCCATACGTAAGGACTTTAAAGAATGCAAGTATGTATAAGAGACAGATAGCGACATGGCTTGAGACAGCTAGTTCAAGCAGTGCATAGTGCTGGTCCTTGCGTAGTGTTCCCGCCTAAATAATCACGTAGCTCTAACGTACTTGTTTTTTTTGCAAAGCGACGGTAACGTGACGATAAGACGGGTGGTTAGAACCAGTAGAGTCGAAATCATTGGGTTAAAACAGATTAATCCAATGGAACCTACACAGATATGAGAAGTCTGTTGAGCTACTGTCGTCGAGTGATACGAGGCGAGGTGGGCTGACGACCCATTCTTATTATGGGAAAACTGCTTGACATAGATTTTATAATCCAATTAGTTCAGCTCACTCGGAGATGCTGTTGCCAAGGTTTACGTCCATCCACCCTTTCCTAGGTAGCTACAGGAAATGAGCTGTGATAATGACAATACTCATTATTGATCCAATCGCACCTCATAGTTGTTGAGAGCCGAACTGGTAACTGGTGCGACTAGGATTTCTACCTAGTGTCAAGGTACCCGAGCTGGAAATCTCATATTCATGTCGTTGCTTATTCGCAAGGGAGGTATGCTGATTCTGAAAAAGGAATGAACGTGAAGACGGCCAAAGAGATGAAGGACATGTGTGAGCCTAGGGTAACAGACTAGGTTGTTTGCTTGAGTGTGATAAGGGGTAGCCGAAGGAGATTTCTCTAACTATTCGATGGAGCGTCGAACCAATGCTGAGCCCGATGGTAATAGCCACGTTCTATACTATCCAGAAAATATCAACAGGTGATGCCGGAGCTTTGTAGGGCGAGGCCTACCAGTCATGTAGCCAACCACCAATGCATCCTGCCCTCCAATCTTGAGGTCCCAAGGTAATATTAAAAGATGGCAATGCCTATAAGACGTCGTAGTCGTATGCGTCCATCATGGTCACGGAGGCGTCCATCAAAGCTCAAGCAGTCCATCTTGAGCCCCGCGTTACGAATACATCCTGGATCAAAGCAAAATGCGAAGATGGCACCGCAGAGAACCACGTCCCTTGAGCAGAGTATTGACGCCCGCAGAGTAAATATTTATTGGTTTGAATCAGATTGCTCAAATTACTTCACCTCCGGACCATCCACCTCGGTCCCCTTTTTTTGCTGTCCCTTGCACTCACTCCTTGCCTCCTGTCCGCCCGAGCAGGGAAAAAGAAGACTCAAAAGCCTCTGGACGTGGCGAACAAAGAGGCAAAGGTGTCAAATGGAGAAATAGTACCGATTGCAGCGACTAGTAGTACAAAATAGCCTGAGTGTTTTCCATCCGCCCTCACGCGAGGTGATCCGTCCCCGGCCACCGGGGCGGCGACTCGCAGACCGCCAGCGCCTCCATCACGCGTGCGAACTCGGCGGCGTTGGTGGCTCCGTCGCTGGAGCTCTTACCGGGAGTAGGGGTGGAATCCCCGGCTGCCTCCGCGGCCGCCGCCACGGTAGTTAGCGCCCGGCTTACCGGCGTTCTTGGGTCCGGTGGGTGCGTTGGCGGGCGGTGCGTGTTGAGGATCTGGGGAGCCTTGGGCACTACCTCGAAAGCTCCCGGGGCCCTGGTTGGGATTCGGCTGGGGGACGTCGTCATACATGCCCTCCCATGAAGTCGGAGCGCCGCTTGCACTGCCGCTGGCACTGCCGCCGCCGCCGCCGCCACCGCCGCCGCCCATGCCGTACCCGCTTTGGCCACCTCCGTAGCCTCCGCCTCGACCGCCGCGTCGGCCTTGAGGCTGCTGCTGTTGCTGATATTGGTCGTAATTGTTGTTGTTGTATCCCCTACCGCCACCGCCTGCAGCGGCGGCGTTGCCTTGGTCGCCCTGCTGGCCCTGTTGTTGCATCATCTGCTGCTGCATCTGTTGCATCTGCTGCATCATCTGGGGCGTCATGTTGTTCATCATGTTCTGGCCGTTGGCGCCGCCGGCACCGCCTCCTCGTCCCATCATCTGTTGCATCTGCTGCATCTGCATGTTCTGCCACATGGCTGGGTTCATGGGCATGCCTCGGCTCATGGCCATCTGAGACTGCATCACAGCGAAGTACTGCTGCATCCGCTGGAAGTACTGCGCCATGACCTGCGGCGTCATGCCGTTGGTGTTGCCCATCTGCTGGCCCATGGAGCCGCCCTGGGCGGGCTGCTCGTCACCCTTTCTGAACTTGCCGCGCCTTGAGGCCTCTTCCTCTTCTCGGAGATTGCCTCGCGGCTGGGCCTTCTTGACCTCGATGGGCTTGCCATGGATCTCAAGAGGCACATTGATGCAGGCGTCGACGCCAGCCTCGCTCTCGAAGGTGACAAAGCCAAAACCTCTTGGTCGGCCCGTATCCTTGTCCATCATGAGTGTGGCATCGACGACCCGGCCAAACTGGGCAAAATAGTCCTTGAACTCTTGGTCCGTGGTCTCCTGGCTGACACCACCAACAAAGATTTTGCTGGTCTTCTCCTGCTCGTCCCGCGGGATGGCTCGCTTGGGGTCGATCTTGGCCAAAGTCAGTGCCGTAAACTCATCATCCAATAGGACTCAACTCACAATTTTACCATCAAGAAAGTGTTCCTTGACCATAACAATGTTCACCGTCTTGGCATCCTTGAAAGTCAGGAAGCCAAAGCCCCGTGACCGTCCAGTGCTGTTGTCTCGCATGACAGTGCACTCGACGACCTCACCAAATTGGGAGAAATAATCTCGTAGGGATTCTACCACACGGGTTAGGTTCTAAGCCGTCCGTGCAAGGCAATACGCAACTTACGATCCGTTGTTTCCCAGTTTAGACCACCAATAAACATTTTACTATCTCGACGAATTAGCATTTAAATCCCAGGTGTCATTGTTAATGTTTAAGCGGGACGAGCAGCATGACAGCGGCAAGACGTTGGCTATGGCAGAGCGCTGGGATCCCTGCGGCGGGTGGCATGGTGGCTGGCTGCAGGCAAGATCGTTTTCAGGCCCAAAACAATGCCAGTGACTTTCTTGTCGTACACAGTGAGGGCTGATTGCTTCAACATCGCAAACTGGGATAAGCGGCCTGATTCGGCCATTTGGTTGGTTCTCCTCCCCTCCCATACGTCAGGCTGCAAAGACTGGTAGACAACCAAAGGGCAAGTCCCTCAAGCTAGAGCGAGCCGAATCAGATGCGAGGCAAGCAGAGAGCGACTGAGAGTCTAATCCCGTCCACAAATTGAGTCTTGTTGCGGGTGGTGGATGTGGTGTTGGTTGTCGCCAGAGACCCGTTGCACAGCGTGGCGAGAGAAGTCGAAGATGATCCGCCATGGTGCGCGTAACATGGCGAAGACAGTGCAGTGAGAGATGCCAGATCAGCGAGGTCGAATATTTCTTCGTCTTGTGCTATCGTCTTGACTCTTCTCTCTGTCTCTCTTGCTAGGTACTGGCCTGGCGCGCTATTCGCTGCAAATCTTGCTATAGCCACCGGAGAATCGTTACCATTCTCGTCGGGCCTTAAGATCTCTGCGACTCTGGGCTATGGAAGCCGGGAGTTGTGTCTCCCGTCTTGACTAGGTCGGCTGATTCTTTATCGGAGTATCCACAGGGTGAGAGTTCTCAGTTCAGATAATGGATTCCTCCTCTTGCTTTGATGCTCTCTCAGACTGATCGTCGAAACCTTGTCTCATCTGATCTCTGCTCTTGCTCTGGGTCCTCATATCCAATGTCTTTTTTGGCTGATCATGGCTCCTCCGTCTGAGTTTTCGTCGGGGTGTGGGCGAAATGAATGCCACTCCTCGCTCCCTTCAACCTGACCGCGATCCTTTCCAGCCAAGCCAGTGCTCCGAGATTTCGGTGAAGCCATACCCGATACCAAGCTGCTATCACGACCCAGCGCTTCTAGCAGGCGACGCAAGAAGCAGGGGGAAAAGTGTGCTGGGGCAACAGGGTGGGGGATGGACAGGATACAAATCACATCTAGGAGGAATGGCAGAAACTTACCCGTCTTCTTTGGCACTTGCCTTGTGAACCGCTCCATACGACGGGGGTGTTGCGACATCCTCCATGGGAGCGGCGTGGTGATTCATGCTGTTACTCATGCCTCCACCACCAAGATTGAAGTCGACCTCATCGTCATCGTCCTCCTGGTCCTGATTCATACTTTCATCGCCTCCATCTTGCTCATACGATATTGCGGGCTGATCATTAGCACTGTTGTGAACCGGGTGGATATCCGTGGCAACTGGAGCTGGGGCCTTCGGGGGAGGCGGCGCCTTGGCAGGGTCGTTGTCTTCGTAACTGTAGGGCCAGGCATTAGCAATGGATTAACGGGTGTGAGACGCGTATCGGCTCGTTGTGATGGATATCTTACAGGTCGGCAAAGAGGTCCTCCTCGAAGTTCTCCGGCTCGGTCATGGTGAAGGATGAGTGCAGAGGATTGCCCTGGATGGTCCTGGTGGTCGCGCTTCGTAGGAGTCAGAATCCGGGCCCGGGTGTTGCGGCTCGTACTGCGCAGTTATGGCAGACGGGTTACTGACGTCTCGGCGACAAGAAATCACGAGTTGGAAAGGACAGAGAGATGAAAATAGATGGCTCAGAATGGAGATGTTGAAGGAGGTGAAACTAGGAACTGGCAGATACGGAGAGGAGGCAGGTCCGCGAGGGATGTTTTCACGCCTTACCCTAGTACCTGACTGAAGTTAGAGAAATGACTAAGCTACAGCCTGACCAATAAGGTGGCGGCGCAAGTCCAGAGAGAGCCCCGCCGCGCGAGCTGTTCCAAGGCGCGCTGTGTGACCACTAAGGCGGACCACTGTGCCTAATGCGTATCCTAGACCATGGCGCTGTCCCGCTAGAACCCCGCTGTGATGGCGCTGAATGGTGACGTCCACAGCGCCCAATACAATCCCTAAACGCCTGACTGTGACAAAGTTGTAGCAGTCGTGGAGGAGATCGCCGCCTAAGCCCCAACAAAGCCTCCCCGTTGCCGTCGACAGCCGTTCCAGGGCGAGCGCGCTCTGCCTGACTTGACTACACCTCTCTCGAAACGCTCCCAGCGCCCAAAACCTGCCTCCATCACCAACGTCGCCCGCAGTATGTGAAGGCGGCCCCTCTGCGAACACAATGTGGCCGTCCTCCGGAAGCGGCAAGAAGCCCGCGCAGTCGGTAGGTTCCTCAGTCCTTCAGTGGTCTTGCTCACGAGACCCAGTCCTTGAATCGACCCTGTGCTAACAGCCCCACCGCCGCAGGAGATGGTCCAAGTCGGTACGTGGGATATATCCCGTCCTGGGGGGAGTTGAGGGGGAGTTGGCGGTGGAGAGAGGTTTGCGACGAGGCCGAGTTGTGCTGACCGAAGCTCAATTGCCCTTTGCCAGATCGTTCAGAGTACGTTGTGCCCGTCGTCGGCCGCTCTGTGAGAGCCCCCGCGCTGAAGCATCTCGTCTAGTTCCGCATCGCCTTTCTGGAGACCGCCTCCGCGAGACAACACCACGCCCCAGAGGAATGCTACCGCGCCTGTTGGTCCCGGGTCCGGCCTGGTGGTCGGCGCCGCATACTCTCATGCCGACATGCTCAAGTTCGACAACATGTACGTCTTGAATGCGCGGGGCGTATCGCTAACTGACCAGCTAACCTCGTCGTGAACCTCAGGAACCACTCAAGCTCCTCCCGTCCCAAGACTCCCCCTTCCTCTTCCTCAACCAAGATCCGAATCCACGATGCCTCCCCTCCGGCGCGAAATACTCCAGGTGGCAAGTCCTCGCCCCCGTTCAAGACGTACATCAACTTCCTTTCCAACACCAACGATGACTGGAAGGCCGACGAAGACGAGATGATGGGGTACGAGGACGACGATGGCGACGACTTTGGGCTACCCAGCCTATCAAACATGAAGAGGAGGTCCAGACGGATGGCTTCGCAGAGTAAACCCACCCCCAGCACTCTGTCGCCGTTCGGAGAAGAACACTTCGACGCCCTTAACTCCAGGCGGTACTCCAACAGCGCCGACATCGCGGTCGAGCGGCCCGCGCCCACATACCCCATGCCCAAGAAGAGCGAGGGCAAAATACTCCGACCCCAATACAAGGAGATCCTCAGAGGTTTGTGCCCAAATCTTCCCCCTATGACATTGTTTCTGACGTCTCTCTCTAGATCCCGCCAACGCCCTCCACCTTATTAACTATCCCTCCGTACCCGCCAACGCCACCCAAAAGGAAGCCGATGCCATCAACTCCCGAATCACTCGTATCAACAAGTTCAAGAAGCTCCTCCAGACCTCCGCCATCTCTCTCCCCGATCTGAGGTCGCTCGCCTGGTCTGGTGTGCCGGGAGAGGTCCGCGCCATGACTTGGCAGCTCCTCCTCAGCTACCTCCCCACCAACAGCGAGCGCCGCGTCGCGACCCTTGAGCGGAAACGCAAGGAGTACCTCGACGGCGTCCGCCAAGCCTTTGAGAGGAGTGGCACAAACACAGCCAATACAACTAGCACAGCCCCTACAGGTAGGACGCGGGGCCTGGACGAGGCCGTCTGGCACCAGATCAGCATCGATGTCCCGCGCACCAACCCGCACATCGAGCTCTACAGCTACGAAGCCACCCAACGGTCACTCGAGCGCATCCTGTACGTCTGGGCCGTTCGGCACCCCGCTAGCGGCTACGTCCAGGGCATCAACGACCTGGTGACGCCCTTCTGGCAGGTGTTTCTGAGCATCTACATCGGCGACCCAAACATTGAGTCCGGCATGGACCCGGGGCAGTTGCCCAAGTCTGTTCTCGATGCCGTCGAGGCTGACTCCTTCTGGTGTCTGACCAAGCTCCTCGATGGTATCCAGGACCATTACATCGTCGCGCAGCCGGGCATCCAACGCCAGGTGGCTGCTCTGCGCGACCTCACTGCCCGTATCGACGCCAACCTATCCAAGCACCTGGAAAGGGAGGGCGTGGAGTTCATCCAATTCAGCTTCCGATGGATGAATTGTCTACTCATGCGAGAAATCAGCGTCAAGAACACCATCCGCATGTGGGACACATACTTGGTAGGATCCCCCTCCCCTCTTCTTCTCCCATCCATCCTTCTAACCAATCACTAGGCCGAAGAACAAGGCTTCTCTGAATTCCACCTCTACGTCTGCGCCGCTTTCCTCGTCAAGTGGTCCGATAAGCTCGTCCACATGGACTTCCAAGAGGTCATGATGTTCCTGCAGTGCCTTCCCACAAAGGACTGGACCGAGAAGGACATCGAGCTGCTCCTCAGCGAGGCCTTCATCTGGCAGAGCCTCTTCAAGGGCTCCGCCGCCCACCTCAAGGGCCAGCCCGCCCGCGAGCCCGTCACGAACCTGCAGCTGTAGCACTGCTCCCAAAGCCCCGGGCTATTGCCGTCGTGTGTTGCTGTTGTTGTTGTTGTTTTACGCCCATAGGAAATTGGGCGTTTTTGCCGACGAGGGGTCGCCTGTTCGGGCTTTCGGTAACGACGAGAAGACCATGTCGAGCGACAGATGTGGGCGGGTTTGGTTATATACCTGCATAAATACAAGCACGACGAAAAAACAACACAAAGAACAGGACATATCTTTCTTGAACGGTTCTTACTTTGCATATCACGGAGTCGGACTATTTCGAGTCGCAGTTTACAGGAAGTGGAGAGGAACCAATGTTGGTTGATGAGAATATTTGGCACATTTGTTGCCCACTCGAGCCGGGACCTGGCCACGCTTTAACTGGGGGTTACGTATTAACAGCAAGGAGCATTCCCTTCCGCCTTTCATCTCCCTCGTCCGTTCATTTATTTTCCTCCCTTTTCGATCCATGTTACATGTGTGATACATATGGCTTCATGGCATGTATATATAATATCATGGACAAGACGCATACCACCTCCGCAACGATAAAAGGGTATGTCGTATTTCCCGTCCGAATAAAATGCAAACCCCCCAAAATACAAACTCCCGGCTCGTGATGCAAGGCGACGAGATCCAACTCCCGAACTCCAGGCCGTGAGAATTAGTGTATAGATGAGTGCCAGACGTCCCCTTGGAGACGTGGGCCTTTCGCTGCACCGGGGCAGGATGCGGTGCAGGACAGTAGCGTTCATGTGATGATGTGAAGCCTCCCAGAAACAAACACCTTCCCGCTCGTATGTATGCTGATTCAAGGATGGGGTTGTCGTCTTCCTCTAAGAAGACTAGGGGTCCGGGTGGACCAGGTCGTCGATGAACCCTAGGTTATGCCGGTTCTCGTCACAGACGCGAGCCCATTCGAGCAGCAGGCGCCATACGTAGAGGCGCATATCCTCGCGACGAAGGACCTGCTCGGACCATTCCTTGCCACGCTCAGCGATGTAGCGGGCGGCCGTATCGCCAGCAACTTCGTCGTCGGTGAAGTACTCCAAAACGGAGTAGAGGTCTTGAAATGTGTTGTCGAGGGGTACGAAATGGACCCAGGGGGTAAGTCGGTCATCGTGCCACTCCGCGTAGACAGTAGCTTTAAGAGGGGTGCTTCCAGAGCGCATGAAGCCGCGGAAGCGGGCGCTGAACGAGTTGCCGTCAACGTCCGGGAGGAACTTGTATTTGTACTGATCCTTCATCGGCATTGGCGGGACCTCCTGGTAGTAAGGGTCGAGATATTCACACGGCTCGACCTGGCATTGCCGGCTGATGAAGCCGGCGTTGGCGAAACCGGTCAACCAGTTACCGAGCCTGTTGTTGGCGCGGTGGGTGCTCTTGTAGAGTTCGGCGTTGGGGAGATTGAAGGTCGGTGCTTTGAAACCCTCGTGCTCCATGGCGGTGACGGTGGTACCGTTGAGCATCTGTACGAGGCGGTGGCGGTGGAAGCGATGCCAGTTATGTTGCCTAGCTTTGCCGCCAGACGCGACACCGCGCCAGACAATGCCATTCTTCTTCTTGTGCCATGCAGGGCCTCGCTGGTTCTCGCCTCCAGAGTAGAACTCGTCCACGGTAAGATACATGGCGCCAGGGATGAGGATCTCGTTGTTCATAGGTAGCTTGGAACCGCCGAACAGGGGAACCAGCTCCTGAGTAGTGGACAGACTGAGGGGTTTGACAAAGCTACCGTGCATCTGTCGCAGATGTGGTTGATCGCACGGGTCCATGGCGGCGGTCCAGTTCTTGATGTATCCCTTGTATGCGTAGTCGGGTTCCCAGCGGGAGGGATAGTCGATGGGTGTATCGAAGTCGGGGATTTGTTCGACGTTGCGCGAGCGAGCGTTAGGGGGACACGTCACACGAGCGAGGTCCCAGTAGTTTCCAGAGCGGTTGAACCAGCGCGGTTCGTACAGCTGGGGGCTCTGAGCGTCGATGCTAGCCAGGCCCCCGAAGCTGGTGACGACCTCATTGACGGGAGGCATGCGCCGGTCGACGCGCTCCTTGTCGACGAGCTTCGCAATCTCGTCGAAGGGGACGAGGATTCGGGGCTCATCCATGTAGTTGATAGGCATGTCGACATCGGGCAGGGAGGCAGCGAATTCGGTGACGAGCTCGGTCCATAGTTGCAGCCAGGGGACTCGATCACTGGTGTTGCCCTGGCCGTAGGCCTTGCCGTCGCGGACCTTGACGACCCAGTGCCAGGCGGCGGCGCGTTGGGCCAGGGTATGAGGGTCGAGGGCCCAGAAGGGGGTCAGGTCCTTGTAGATGCGGTCGAAGAAGTCCTCGACGATGATGGACTCGGAGGCGAGAGCGGCCTTGGTCCACTGGTCGAAGCCCGGGGGCGGGTGACGGCCTCGGCGGGCGCGGTATCGGGCGGCGGCATCGTTGAGGTCGTAGCTGCGCTTGGCGAGGAGGGCTTCGTGGCGGGCGCGGGCGTCGACCATGAGCTTCTTGATGGGGTGCTTGGGGCCGAAGGTGACGGGGCCGTTCGGCTCGGCAACGTCCCAGCCCTGGCTGCTGGTCCATAGGAAGTAGTTTGTGGTGAGGAAGCCGACGATGAAGACGATGGTCATGTAACGGAGAACAAGGCGCGAGGGCCAGTGCCAGAACCAATGCTTGACCCTCGGCCACATGGTGGCGAGAGGCGAGCGGTTGCAGTTCTTTCAGCAGTTCGCGAGGGGAGCCGGCAGCGAAGCGGAGGGAGTCGTCGGAGTCGTCGGAGTCTCGGAGAGGTTATGCGCACCACGGGGGAGTGGGCAGCAGTCGCATCGAAGTGGACGGCGGCGGGGAGGAGGAGGGCTCAGCGGACGCGGCAGCAGAGCATTGTTGGAAGGTGAGGGTTGCGAGCGGCCGGGAGAGGGCGGGATGAGTTTGAGTTGAGTTGAGCTGAGTTGGAGGAGGGAGGAGATGTCGGGCGGAAGTTGTGGTGGTGAGGTGTGTGGTAAGGTGAGGTGAGGTGAGGTGAGGTGAGGTGAGGTGAGATGAGGTGAGGTCAGGTCAGGCGGGAACAGGAAAGGAAAGGATGGACGGGACGACGGATGAGCAGAGGCTGGTCTACTTGGTCGGCTGGAGGTGTTCCACGGATACAATAAGGTACTAGACCGACGACAAGGTAAACGGAAGCAAGGTGACTGGGTAGTCTAGTCCCTAAGGTACGGTAATGAATAATGAATGGGCAGGTACCTGAGGCCCCAAGCGGGACATGGAAATGGAGATGGATGGAGGGATACCTTGCAGCTCATCAACTTCATCAACGACTGCAACCAACCGCAACCGCAACTGCAACTGCAAGGGCCGGGCGTCGAGACAAATCGAGAGCGCGGCTACGACGCATGCTGCACCGCACATTAGTCCACGCTACCTTAGCTTGCCTCTCGCCTGTGCCCCCCCCTGGCGCAAAGGGAATGGATGGCAAATGGACTCATCACTCGCGCAAGTCATGGAACCCCCTTATTAACGCCCTTGCCCTTGCCCCCACTACTTTACCCCCTGGTGGAATTGGCCATGTGCGTTGCAGGCAATACGGATGGTGTCCGTTGCTTGATTTTTGGGCACGTTGAACCGTTTGTTTTCTAATTACAAACTGCGCCGCAGTTGTGCTCAGGGACATGCTCTTTTCTTCTTTCTTTTTTCTTTTTTTTTTTCTTCTTTTAAATCAAAATCTGCACCTGCGCCATCTACGTAGCCACGCCAGGGCTCCCGTCAATCAGGATAGGGGACGACACACACAGAAGAAGACTTGAAAGAAATGTGTGAGCGAGAGAGTCCGCGCGTGGCGGCCGCGACGGCGGCCGTGGCTGGGGTGGGGTTGGCTTGGCACTCTCATGTCTCAACGGCTTGCAAGTCGTTGGTCAAGCTCGGAAGAATGTCTTGTCTCTCTCTGCCCGGTTGTTCTCGTTGTCTTGCGGGTAAGTATGCATGGCTTGGTCTTTGTGCTCCACCCCATTGTGAAGCCGTCCCCAGCATTTCCAGGGGGGTGCCTCAATGGAAGTGAGATCTTAAAAGTCGAAGCGAGTCTTTTATCACTCTGATCACTCTGAAGCCTGAATGAACTCTCCGAACTCGGTCATCAGTCTCAGTCAAGGTATCTCAAGGCTTTGGTTCTTCCCGGTTCAACAATGCTTCGTACTATAGGTACACGCGTGCGCCAAGAATGGTCGTGGTCATGCTGACGCCTTCATACATACGTCAACACACACGCATTGCGGCCATCCATCAGCGTTTCTTAATTTAGTACACGGTCGATGATCCACGGCAAACCCGTCGTCGTGCGTTGGGTTCGACATTTTTCCACAGTTGATGGTGGATAGCGAATAGTGGCCGAGGTGTCCTTGTGGTCGAGGCCGGTGCGCTAATCTGAGGTCCATGGAATAAATTCCATTCATCAACCCCCCAGTTCGACCACCTCCAGTCTAGACCTGTCCGCCACCGATTTACTCAGCATACCTTAATCATACCTTGCAGCATTTTACAGATGATAAGCAGTTTGGTAGTCCACTAGAACCTGGTCCCAACCGCACTTCCTTCTCCAGTGAGCGCCCAGAACGTAAAGATCCAGTGCCCATCCTTTCCTCCCCAGCAGAAGCCAAGACCAAGCTTGGGGCAGCCCCACGACGGGGCTCTGTCAGGATCCCCCCCGGTGCGCTAGGTCCAGGTGGGTAGGTCCCCGGACGTGCCCTGGAAAGAAACCCTCTCCACCGGACGAGACAGCGAGAGCTCTCCAAGTTCCACACGCTGGGAATTCCAGAATGGTCCGGTTCTTCCAACCGCCACAGCCGAGGCTCTGAGTAGTCGGGGTGATTATCCACATCCCCGGAAGCGACCCGACTGCTAAATATCCCCAAAAAGCCCATTTACACGCGTCAACCGAGCTAGGAAATTAAAGACCACGGGATAACTTGCCAAGGAACATGTCTGGGAGTAATTAGAGGGAACGAGAACACATCTGATGGATGCCCTTCTTCAGCCCGTTGCATTGGCAGCTATCTACTGGGTCTTCCCTCCCTCCCCCCTTCGACAGCCATTTCTTGTTCTAAATAAAACTCTCTCTCCCCCTGCCAGGTCAATTTGATCACCATCGAGTCAATGCCTAGTTATCTGAGTCGTATCTCAGTCAAACAAGTTTCGCCGGCCCGCTGTTGATCCCGGCCGCCAACCACGGCCACCAACGCCCTCAATCAGAAAACAAGCCACGCGACTCAAGAAGCCCTGGCTGTAAGGGCGAGTCTGCCCTTCGACGTGTGCTTTGTTGGACAGATGATCCAAACTGCTAAAACAACCCCTCCGCTCACCCGGGCTTAGAGACATTGATTGTCGCCCTTCAATCCAGCGATGCCGTCCAGTCGACGCCTCCGTGCCAGCCAGGCCGTCGGTGCCGAGCCGAAGCCCGCGGGAGCCTCCGGCGTTCCGGGCCGGTTTGGAACAGACGCGTAACACATCGTCCGGGCGCCTACGTCGATAATTCCACAGTGCCAATATCCCCATGTTCAACAATTCCAGAGTTGTATGCAATCCGATCTATGGACACTGCAATTGAGGCGAGAGTAGCACGTATCCTTGCTTTCTTTGCATCCTTTCAACTTTGACTGTCGCCGAAATACGTACTTTGATGTCGTACTGCTCCAAGCCAAGAGAATGCTCGAGCGTGGGGTGCTCAGACACGGTTGCAACAACACCACCAGGGCACTACGCTAACAATCAGACAAAACGTCATCGATTCCCCCCTGCCAGGGGCTTATCTTTGAGGAACATGATTGGGATATGTCTTTGAACTTGGGGTTGTTGGTTCAGTCACAGACTTGGAGGAGCTCGGCATGTCTTGAGACTCGTGATTGTAGTTGACTTACCCTAGGGACTCTGTGGCCATCTATTCGTGATCTCCTGGTGACTCGACTGATAGTTCTGCGTTTCTATGGTTATATGATAGAACAAGTAAATGGCATTTTATGACAAAGGTCAAAGGTGTTGACGTTTAATGTAAAACAAGTTGGAAGCTTGAGAATTGGGCTGTAGTTAGTTGTTAATCCATTCATCCAAGAAAGCTCCGGGAAATGTAAAGGAAATGAGAAATCACGATATCGTCACTTCCACTTATGAAACCAATCAAGTACGAAAAATATGGAAACACGGGAACCCGAGATATTCCCAATGAGTTTACTCTTTAAAAACAACGCAAACGTCAACCACACATGGTGTTCAAGTAGATGCATCAAAGCAGTAAATAGGTGAGAGACACTGTCCCATTGCACTTGAATGGTAAATGTTATTTCCCAATTAAATACAACGAAACCGAATAAAGCGTCACTGACATTAAAAGAAAACATTCACGAAGTTTCAGTAACGAAGTCTTGTATTTCCAATCAACGTGAGGTAGGTTCAGTCTTACTCAACCGTTCCCCGCCGAGGTTATCTTCGTCCATGCGTCACCAGTCGCCCACCTCCGCCACCCGGCTAATCCCCGGCCACAGCTCCCATCCCGTCGACCAATCACGGCCGCGCCAATTCCCAGTTCACAATGCAACGAGGCATTCTCAACTCTAGCTTGTCCAAACATCCGGCATCCTCTGCCACGCCTCTCAAATCCTCCCCCGCCTCGCCTCGCCCTCCCTCTTCTCGAGCCCGCCATCCCGACACCTCTAGATGCTCCCCGCTTCACGATCCGCGGCCGCAATGGCCCTTCGAGGTGCGTCCCTTTCCCTCAATTGCGAATACAAAGTCACTTCCCCGGCCAAACGTTCCGGGTTGGCGGGTTTTTTTTTGTGTGCTTGACAACGGCGTCGCTTTCTCGCCACAACCTGTCCGCCGCGTTTTTGCTGACCGTTTCTGCCAAATTTTAGTACGGCCCTCGACCGCCATCTTACCCTTCCGAGCCGCCGCTGCCTTCTCGACCGGCTCTCGACGTGATGCGAGTGCGTTGACTCCCCATTCCGGCGCCACGGGCCTGGCCAAGCCTCGTAAGGAGGTGCCGCTTGCCAGCGAGGAGCCTACCAAGGGCGTCATCCAATATGCCCTGTACGTCCATATCCGCCACCAATATCACTGCGCTCGCGATGCCCCCATTGCCCATATCCAATCGCCAATTGCTTCGTAAACGAACCCCTGCTGACAGTTGTCGTTCCTCCCCGATAGCACCACCCTCGACGTGATGGCCAACTGGGCCCGCCAGTCCTCCCTGTGGCCCATGACCTTCGGTCTCGCCTGCTGTGCCGTCGAGATGATGCACCTATCCACGCCCCGATACGATCAGGATCGTCTCGGTATCATTTTCCGTGCTTCCCCGCGTCAGTCCGATGTCATGATTGTCGCCGGCACCCTCACCAACAAGATGGCTCCCGCCCTCCGCCAGGTTTACGACCAGATGCCCGACCCTCGCTGGGTCATCTCCATGGGCAGCTGCGCCAACGGCGGCGGCTACTACCACTACAGCTACAGCGTCGTCCGCGGCTGCGACCGCATCGTCCCCGTCGACATCTACGTGCCCGGCTGCCCCCCGACCAGCGAGGCCCTCATGTACGGCATCTTCCAGCTCCAGCGCAAGATGCGCAACACCAAGATCAGCCGCATGTGGTACCGACGATGAAGGAATGGACGGAGGAGGCGGATAGGAAGGAGAGAAACGGATGCCGCGGGAGAGTCGCGGCAATGGAGTACTCAACAAATCACTCAGCAAGGAATGAGTGGGATCGGATGGGATGGCAACCGATGCGGCCACGAGGATGATGAGCTTGGCGCATCAACAATATCTCTCTTTTTGTTATCACAAGGTGTACATACTGGGGATCCCACCGGTAGAAGGAAGAACGAATGCAATTCTGTACAACACCATAACCTTGTCCGTTATGCTTGTGCCCGCGGCTATCTAGGTTTCCGAGGCACCGAACACTCACCCGGAATAGTTATCCGCAGCGAGTTTGGCCTGAGTAGTTTGAGAGCTTAGTGTATTGGGTATACAACGTATCTCAATACTATTTCACGTAATCACTCACAAGTACAGTACGCCACTACGGAAAACGAGCGTAATCTATCATCACATCCACCATTGAACCTAAGCCAACATCGACTGTCATGGTAAGCAAAGAGAGTGTGTTGCGTGTGTATATATAATGGAAAATCTTGTAGGAATCCTGTCATCCCCAAGCCCGTCCGTAACATTGGGCCTACCTACACCTGCCTGACATGATACGTAATAAAGCGTTTGTTTTGTCCAAGCAGGATCGCCGCGACCCCGAGAGCTCCTAGTATGGCATGCCATGAAACCGCCCAGGTTACCCGCGAAACACTTCTAACAGTGTGAGAACACCCGCTCGTCCCCAGCCAGTGCTATCGAGGCGACATCTCAGCGAAGGAGGGACGGGTATTTGAATTCCATGTCTTGTTTTTCATCCGCGAGGGCGACAGGCAGACTAACAAACAAACAGGTGTCGCATCGCATATCGAATGATAATCAACCCGCCAGCGCCAAACGACCCAGGTCTGTTCCACTCTTTGAACCAAAGCAATTACCCAAACAGTTTCGAGCGCGTGAACGAGAGGTGGGGGAGAAGAGAGATCGCTGTCTCGAAGAAAGAAAAATACACAACTGTCAGGTACGAACTCGACCTTATCATTTCCCTCTAGAGTGGTACATTGCTGTCGTCTACTCCTGTCCAAAGCCCATCGTCTCCTCCACAGCAATCGTGAGCTTGCCCTGGAGCGTCTCCATGTTCTTGTAAGGTGGCAGATCGAGTCGGTTAAAGCTGTTGGGCGAGTTAGTTAATGCTCTGTTATCGTATGGGGGTTGAGGATCACGAACCAGGTGTGTGCCTTGGGCAAATTGTTTTGCTCTCCCGCTTTCTCGATGGTGAAGCGTCGAGGTCCATCGCTACCTTGAAGATCCTTGAATCCGTTGACGGGGATACGTGACGTTCCCGTAGTAAACTGTAGCAATCGTGACTTCTGCTCGCCATCCCACGACCGGACCGTGGTCCAGAAGTTCTGCACGACCTCGTCAGATTCGGTGTATCCACGATAATCGGTGTGCTTCTTCCAGTCATCAACATCGATCTCAGCAATACCACCAATGAGCAGCTCAAGTTCACGCTCGTCAAAGACGTTGATGAGCTCGTGAGGGATGAGTTCCTGGAAACCTTCCTTGAACGCCTGGAACTGCTCGGCGATGCGCTTCTCAATGCGCCACTTGACCATGAGATCGACGTACTCCTTCTTGTTCTCGTTGGTCACATCGATGTTTCGGCCGTCAGGAATCAGATCCTCAGTGGTCAGAACGCCGAAACGCTCGTCCTCAGTCGAGAATGTCTGTTCCAGAATTCCGCCCGAGATATCGTTGTCCAACATCCACTGCAATGATCGGTGGAAGTCGGCATCCACGCCTTCCATGTCCGCCAAGGCAACCGCCTTGCCGAGCATCATCTTGTACAACGCACCAATGAAGAATGCATCCAGGAAACGTCGGTGGAAGATGGCCAAACCAACAACTCGTCCAATAAACTTGAAGTAGTTGAGATGCTCGGGGTTGATTCCGGAGTGGGGGTTGATCTGAAGAGTGTAGTTGTCGTGGGCTGAGTACTCAAAGAGACAGTAGAAGGGGTTGAACATTTCGTGGGAGAGGAGGAAGAAGAATTCTCGGGAGAGACCACCGTAATCGAGACCATCTTCGCCGTCGAACTTGATCATAAGTCGCTTCTTCAAGTCTGTAGCCGACTGGCGAGTAATCTCTGCAAAGGAGTCCTCGAAAATGTGTGATCGCCTGACCTTGATGTGGCACTGTCCACTGAGAATGCGCATGGCGGGTTGAGATCGGAAGTAGATGAGCTTCCGGCGGAAGTCTCGCTTGTATTGGGGAACGTTTTGATCCAGGGAGGAGGGAAGTCGGGGGTCGTCCCAAGTGGTCGTCTTGGTGTTGTGGTCGACGAAGTAGACACGAGCAGTGTTGGTAAGGCGCATCTCCCAGCCGCTAGGAAGGGGACCGAGCTGAGATACAGGCTGCTGCTGGATCTGGCCGTTGGCGTTGTTCTGGCCGCCATACATGCGGATGTACTGCTGTCGACGAGGATCGACCCAAGTCGTCGTCCGCGTGTTGTGGTCAACGAAGTAAGGACGGCCCTCGGGTGTCCACCGCTGTTCCCAGCCGGGAGGCAGTTCGCCCGTACCAGGGCTTGTAGCGCCGGTATGCATCACCGCACTGTTGTTAGCAGTTGGAGACGACGCAGACGGTGGCTGCTGAGGCGGTTGCTGGTTCATTGTCGGAGAGCTTGATCCAGTGCGGTCTTCGGGCAGCGTTCGGTTCTGATGTCTCTGTCGCTCGACTTGGGTTGCTGCCTCTCTATCGTTTCGAGCCTCAGCGGCACCGCCGACGGTAGGACGGTTCCAGTTGGTGGTTCGAGTGTTGTGGTCGACGTAGTATGTACGGCCCAGGTTGTCCTCCCGCCGTTCCCACCCAGCTGGTAGGCGTCCTTGGGCATCCTCGAATGGGCTGAGTTGGCTAGACTGGCGGTTTTGCGAGGCACCATTGATTCCAGGGGGGTTTGTACTACCGCCAGCCGAGTTGATGCTGGAAGGGCGGTGCGACAGGTTGACTTGCGAACTGGCAGCGCCGTTGGGTCCGGACATGGAGGAACCAGGGCGGTTCTCTCCTGCGGGTGCTGAAAGTGTTGACATGTTGGAAGGTCCGGCATTTAGCGAAGGTCGACTCGATGATGCTTGGTTGCCGCGGACAGGAGCAGCGAGGTTGCAAGAGAGGTTGATGATGAGTTTTCCGTGAACGACGAGGTTATCGGTCGACTTTTTAAGGTCTCGTGTGAGCATCTGGTCTAAAAGGTTTGTTCGGGTTAGTAGGGTCCTGTGACCATGATGAGGTGGTGCTGGCGAACTAACCATCAGCCTCTGGACCGATTTCAGGCATGACGTCTCCGACGCGGATGTTAATGACACCCAGGAAACCTTGATCCTTCTTCTTGAACTTCTTCTGGTCAAATACCTGCACCGCCAGGATGCCATCTTCGTTCGTTCGGCTGTGGGTTGTGAGCAGGGAAGGATTTACGTTTTGGTGGCGGGGCAATCCCTTACAAGTCAAAAGTCTCGTTCCAGTAGGGGTTCAAGGTCCTCTTGCTGACCGTAGTCGTCTTTGTCTGTTCACCGTTGATGGTGGCAACGGCGAAAGGGTCAGGGAAGCCTATTGATGTTAAGTGGGAATGTTGATTTGTGAGACGGGGTGGTTCAACGTACGGAAGACATCTCGCTTATAGAGGCCATCGGCTGCAATGACTGGGATGATGTCAATACGGGAATCTTGCACGGAGGGGGATCGGGGAACGGCGACGCACTGGTGACCCGTAGGTTGGGCTTGGTGCTGTCGAGATGGTTAGCAGGCATGGCTTTGATGAAAGGGCGATGGATGGTCGATAGGAAAGGGAGGATTAGGCGGATGGGATGGACTCACTTGGGTTGCCCAGCTTCGGCGCGACTACTACTCATGATGTCTCGCCTCTTGCGCAGCGCAGCAAGTGACTAAAGCACCACGACGCGGGAGAGTATCTGATGGGACAGGCCACGGGCAGTGGGAGCCGAAGGTGCAAACGGCGACACCAAGGGAAGGCTGGGGCTTTAAGGACGAGCTCGAAAGGTGTTCAGAGGACGAGGTTGACGACGCCTCGGGGGAGGCGCTGGGGGAGGTTGAGGCTGTGCACGGGCGGCGGCCCAAAAGACCAAGGACGGCTCCCCGCTTCCAAAGCGAGGAGGTGGTGGCCGGAACAGGACGACGGGGACCTAGGCAAAGGCGCAACGACGCGGGCGACGACGGGAGAGGGACGGGCGAAGGGCGGAGGGCGGAAGAGAATGAAGAGACGCTGCAGAAGTGAAGCGCGCGGGAGCTGGAAGTCGACGGACGGCGGTGGAGGAGGGGGAGGAGGAGGAGATGATGGGATGGGAAAATGATGATGGGGAGGATTGGATGCGAGTGATGCGAGCGAGAGCGAGGGCGATGGGATGGAACGGGATGGGGGTGGGCGGCGCGGGCGTGCAGCAGTTCCAGTGGATTGCCAGCGGTACCTTGGTTTGACTTCCAGGTTCCATTCCCTCCTCCGCTCCCTCGAGTTGGCGGGCACCGCGGGCAGCGGCCTGGAGCAGTAGGCGGGAACCCAGCCCAGCGGGCGGGACGGAGGGACGTTTAGCGGATGCGAGGGGGCCCTGTAGGGGACCTCGAGCTTTCCGGCGGGTCGGCCGCAGAAGGATGGCGGATGTTAGGTGCTGAGGTAGGTACCACGACTGGGAGTGGGGAGAGCCCAGGCCGAGAGCGGGAGGAAAAAAGGTTGGCACCGCCAGGTACCTTTGCTGTACTTCCTGGAAGCACTCTCAAGCTTCGGCTCTGTGCAAACACGCAATGGAACGACTCGCTATTGTCGTTTCCCCTCTTTCCATTGTGAACAAGATCCAACCGCTTCGATGCACCACCTTATGATTGAGTGGCTATCTACTAGTCTGAACGGGGCTGATCGTTGGTACATTGTGCTGCAATCGTGAAGTGTCTCATGCCCCCCAGTTGAGTGATGGCCAAATGCAAAGGTCCCTCCCTCCCCGAAGCCATCCAATCCTCCCTGGCTCCAAGAGTCTGGCAGCCTACTTGGAGGAGACCGGGTCGCCGGCACCAGGGCCCAGCTTCGCCCCAGGCCAAATGCAACATCAATCGAGCGCTTGGCCTGCGCAAGTATGACAATGGGCGCCTCCACGCACGAATCCTCGCCTCTGCTTCTGTTATGTTCTGCTCTGCTTTGCTTTTGCTGACTTAACCTTGGGGGAGGCTGGTGCTCTTACGTTACGAAGCAGGCTGGCCCGTTCCAGCAAGTACTAACGAATACTTGACAGTCCACGCTGCGCCTACGCAATGCTTTGGCTTTCATTCTTTGTTGCCAGTAGCTTCAGCACAAGCTCCCGTCACGATGCCGGCACCAAAGTAACGCATAGGTACCCGCTGCTTACTCGACCATCAGCGGGCAGCGGCACAAGCCAGCTCGGGAACCCGACTCGGTTGGCCCAGGGCAGCAAATAGCCGTCCCAGACCGGCATGGACTTGGCCTGTTATGAAACCTTGTTGATACGTGATTTCAGCAAGCAAGCAAACAAACAAACAAAAATAGCCACTCACCCTGATGCCGGCTCGGGGACACCTTCTGGTAAGGTACTTGCAAGAGCACTGACCTTGTTTGCTTCTAGACGGCCATGGCGAAGGCGCTGGCGCTGGCTGAGCCACCCGAGAGGACGACAAACACGCTGCCAAGCTCGATCCATTGCCCCTCCAGTGTCCATAGTTAGTTGCGCCACAGCTGGCGAACCACCCCACGAAGGTACACGCCAAGTAGACGAGTGCAGAGCAGTTCCATCAAATTATTGGATTGAGTATCCTTTTGAATGTTGGACCGTTTTCGACGCAACCAGTTCACAGCCTCCACCAACCGCCCTTGGCTTGTCCGACAGTCACTCGCCCTGTTTCTGAGTATTCGTACCTCGTACAGTACCGGTAGAACAGCGGGTTCCAGAGACCCAGGCTGTAAATGACAACTTAGATGACTAGGTGTGTAGCATGGGTCTGACCTGCGAAGGTTGGATCGAGAGGCCTCTCGTTAAAATTCACCATTATTATACCTTTGGTATGTGCACGTTGATAAACAAGCGACGCGCATGCTCTGTAACACCACCTCTGACTGCTTGCAACCTCAAAGCCACCAACTGCCCCTCCTGATTGGCAGCACCCTGCAGATCGAGCTGCAGTAAACAGGGTGAATAGAAGCCTACTTCTGGCTGATAGTGGCTCTAAAGCACCTGAGATGCAGGCGATAGGTGACGACTATCGCAGGGAAGCCACTGCACCTCAGCACTCCCCCCCAAAAGTCTACAACACCTTACCCTGTGATAACCCCGTATTTTCTCCAGAGCAGATCTTGGGATTCTTCGCCATCTTGATACAGAGCAGGGCTGCCAATCCTACTCGACTCCTGGCCACCGGAACGGGCGGATGTGGGGGCGAAACGGGCGGCCTCACACATTGCTTGCGTGGCGAAGGTGTCACAATCCATCCTCGGACAGCATTGGTTCATGTCCACCCAATCACCCTGGTTAGGCCTGGCTCGGAGGTTGCCATTCTCGAAGGCGCATGCTGCTGTAGATACGCATCTCGCCATTCAGATCCGTAGCTTCTGCTAGAATAAAAAACAAACAAACCAGCCCGAAAACTCCTTGTCCCCGTGTTCGAAGCGCGTTGAGCTGTTTTATCCCCTTCAGATCCGCTATTATACATCGCGCTTCCTTAACCAGACTTCTTTCCTTCTTGTTGCAACCGGATTCCGTAAAATGCGAAAATAGACTGGAGGACTTCGTGACTGGCGGACCCGTCACCAATTGTGCCCTCCTTCGAACCCAGCATAATCATCCACCTCAATCTTGAATGCATCGGGCTGTTGACCAGAGACCGGGTGAACGTGCTGGCCCATCCTGGGGGAAGGGCCTCCCTGCTCCTAGTAGGGAGCGAAACCCCGGCCACGGCCTCTATAACCACCGCGGTATCCACCTCGTGGGAATGAGCCTCTGCCTTGGAAACCTCGGCCGCGGCCACGGCCACCACGGCCACGGCTCATGCCGGGCACGTTGGTGCGCTTCGGGGTGACTTTGATGTTGCGGCCCTTGAACACGCTCTCGTTGAGGACCAGGGCCTGAGCCACCAAGCTAGGTTCCGTAAACTCAACATAGGCATAACTGGAAGCTCACTGGTTAGCGCGACCCGGAATATACAAGCGCAGCGTTGCTGCGGGAAGCTGAAGACGTACCCCTTGGGCTGGCCGGTGAACTTGTCCAAAAGAATGGTGACGCGGTTGATGGAACCGCAGCTCTGGAAGTGGGCTTGGATCTCCTCAGGCGAGGCTGAATAGTCCACGTTGCCCACGAAGATGCTGCGCGAATCGATCGACTCCTTGTCATCCGCGAGATCCGCAGACTGTTGCTCCAGAGTCGCTTGCATTTCGCGGAGTTTCTTGGCCTCCTCTTCCATCTCTGCCACGCGGCGCTTCATGGCAGTGATTTCTTCCTAATGGCGCCTTGTCAGTCCTTGTTTAGTCCACCTCTTTTCGCGCCTCACGCACCTCCTCGGTCGCCGTCATCTCGTTTTCCGGCTCGCGCTCGGCCGCCGGCGACTCCTCTGGTTTGCCCGAGTCCGACATTTCGATCAAATTACTGTCGCAAAGCTATTCGTCCTAAGGGGTAGAATCTGTTCACGAAAAGGAAGTTAGTGGTTGTTGAGAAGGCTGCCAAAGGAGGCTGAAAGACAAAATGTACAACCACGTGCTTGACGTCGCGTCGCATAAACGCGGGTACCTTAGGGGAGCAGGAGATAGGTAAGGGCGGATAGGTAGGTCTTCTCTGGCAGAAGATGGACTCACAGTAGGGCACGACTCGTCGCGCAATAGGCAACAGATCGCAATCCTCAAGCACCGAAGCAAATGCCGTCACGAACAAAGCTGGTGTTGGGAAATCCTGGATGGTTGTGATTAATTAGGCTGGAGATATCCGCCCGTAGCTTAGCTTTCGAGAAATGACCCTTCCCTGACAAACTTGTGTGGAGAGCCGAGGTTGACCCGAGACAGTACGGACAATGAATTTCATGCGTTTTGATATTGGAGGACGATCTGTAATAAATACTTGGATCAGGTGTAGGTAAGGTACCTTACGTTTACTCGCCAAACAGGTCATGCACAGGCTCTTAAATCATCTCCATGGTTGATAGCATGTCAGGTGATGCATTGTCCTTGCCACGTAATAAAAAGTTCACGTCACATCTGGAACTTATTTCCTGGGGACAAGTATGTCAATACCCAGAAGAAGGATGGTTACATGAAATCATATTCATTGTATATGTCCCAACAGTGTCTGTCGCCATACCGGTAAAAAGTGGTCAGAAGTCTCAACCTAGACACCCCACAAAATGTAGTCATTACGTCCTCCAAACGCCGCTTATGCTATATGCTAGTCCATGCGTCCGTCCGTAATCATGCCTTGTCCCACCAGTCTATTGAAACCCGCTACACCGTGATAATCGTTGTCGAATGAAATGGGTCGAGGTTGATGTCAGCCCATCAAGCATGCCTGTTTCGCTTGCCTCCACCGCCAAAGGGATCCTTCCCTCCTAAACTTCCAAGGTCGAATATCTCGTCGAAGTTCAGTTTCCGCTTTGATCCGGTCCGTTGTGTTAGATGTGCTCCTGGTCTAGGCAATGGTCGGTTCGTGCCACCGTTGAGGCGAGCCTTTGATGCTCGAGTAGGTGGTAGTGATGGGCCGTCGTGGGGTCTCGAATCCGAAAGGTCAAGCGTGGCGATATTGGGGTACGCGTGTGAGGACTGGAATGTGAAGGTATCCTGTGTGGGTACAATGATAGGGGCCGGTTCTTCGACAATAGGGGCGATGGTCGGGGGAGCTGAATCAGTCCGCACCTGCGTTGAAAGACGTGATGCGCTGTTCGACCGAGTGAGTTCGGGCGACGAGGCAGTCTCCGCCTTTTCGACTTCGTCTTCGCTGTCGAGGCTCTGGGAACCGCTGTCACGCCCGTCAAGTCTTTCTGTTGCCCATCGTCGGATCCTCCATCCCTCTCCGTCATCCAGGCCCATGCTCTGCTTATCCAAGAACGACAGGAGATCATCCAGGCAGTCTTGATATCCATCAGCCCGCGCCTTTGACTGTGCTGAAGCCGAAGTCTTATAGAGCTTTGTGACAGAAAGCGCAGCCGCCTTGAACACGTCAAGTAACTGTTCGGTCGACTCGGTATGGGCGGGTTGTTTCCCGGCGGCTGCGGATATGCCTCTCATCGGATCCATGGTGGAAAAAGCGAAGGTACGGCGTCGAGATGGATCTTCGGAAACCGGAAATGTTAGCAATGTTGCCAAGGTTCGCTTCGCGCGATATCCTCACGTAGCTGGAGCTAGGGACGTTAGAAGAGCCGTACCTTAGAGCTACGGGGCGGAGAAAGCAAGAAAACTGTCGGAGAAAGGCCAGAGAGAAACCGAACACGAAGTTCTCTGGAGAAGATGGTACCTCCAAACACCGATCGATGCTGCTGACTCGGGGTTGGTTTGAACGATGGATTGCGGTTTAACCAGTCACCTCTGTCACCCAACCTGTTGCTACAGAGCCTGTTGGGCGGCACTAACCGAGGGGTTGGCACGTGCTGCGGGGAGAAATTAATCACGTGACAAAGGACCACTGAACTGCCCATGCAAGAGACTCAATGTCCACCAGTCATCCGTGAACTGCTTAAATGCGTAATGCACATCATGTAATTTCCAATTACAGACAACCAGCTTGCAAATGCAAATTTACCATGTTTGCCCTGTCACTCTGCGGATGGTTGAGCTAAGCATTCCCAGGGTGACGTCGTTGCAGCCAGCCCGGAACATCATTTATTCCTTGCTGTAGCGTGGGGCTCTTTAGAGTCAACGACAGGGGCCTGACCCGCACTAGCCCCAAATAAGCCCCCTTCAACCTGCCCGTCCAGATTCCACTTGCCGACACCTTCGAAAAAACATCTACACTTCTCTGCGTTGTCAGTGGGCGCAATACTTCCGACTTTCAGCCTCGAGCTCAGACCAAACCCCAAGCATCTGTTCCAGAAACTGCGCATAATTCGGAACTCTTTACGACCCAGTCTCGCGCAACCTGGAACGCGTCTCTAAGACGCCAGTCGCGTAAAGAGGTTCATCTTACACTTCGTTCACAATGGCGCCCCGACCTCGACCTAGCGCCGTGGACACCGACGCGTCCATGTCTGACGCGCCGGAACACCGCCAGGCAGAGGAGATGGTCAGTTCTGATCACCGGCCTTGCCCTGTTGCCGGCGCTTGACACGCGAACTTGTTGCTAATGGCATGCTGTAGGAAGTTGATGAAACCCCAGATTACACCGATTCCGATACGAATCCCAACACCACAGCCAGCAGTGTTGCTGGAGAGCCGCTCACAGATGGCCGCAAGCGCCGCATCGAGGTAAACCAATTACGTCGAAGCGTTTTCGGCAAGAAGCATGACCGTTTGGGCGAATCTAAGGTTCGTCGAGAACTAACAATGCCTAAGTAATCGACTTCTGAGATGCTGACCCTACATGCGTAGGAGGATGACACAATTCGGCGCTTTCGCTATCTCCTAGGCCTTACTGATCTCTTCCGACACTTCATCGAGACGAACCCTGACCCTAAGATCCGCGACATCATGACCGAAATCGACCGTCAGAACGCAGAAGCCGCCAGGTCTAGGAAGGGCGCTGGTAGACAAGGTGGCGCTACAAGCGAGCGGGTTCGACGAACCGAGGCCGAAGAAGATGCCGAGCTCCTCAAAGATGAGAAACATGGTGGTTCCGCCGAAACCGTCTTCCGAGAGTCACCTACCTTTATCCAGGGTCTCATGCGTGACTACCAAGTTGCTGGCCTCAATTGGTTGATTTCTCTCCACGAGAATGGAATCTCCGGCATCCTCGCTGATGAAATGGGCCTTGGAAAGACCCTTCAAACAATTTCTTTCCTTGGTTACCTGCGACACATTATGGACATCACTGGCCCACACCTGGTCATTGTACCTAAGTCTACTCTTGACAACTGGAAGCGAGAATTCGCCAGGTGGACGCCGGAGGTGAACGTTCTGGTGCTTCAGGGCGCTAAGGAGGAGCGTCATAAACTCATCAACGAAGAGCTCGTGGACGAGAAGTTTGACGTTTGCATCACCAGCTACGAGATGATCCTGCGCGAGAAGGCGCATTTGAAGAAATTTGCTTGGGAGTACATCATTATTGATGAGGTATGGTTTCCTTTGAAGTCAAAATGTGGCATCGCTGACTTGCATCCAGGCCCATCGAATCAAGAACGAGGAGTCTTCGCTGTCACAAGTTATTCGACTTTTCAATTCCCGAAACCGACTTCTGATCACCGGCACGCCACTTCAAAACAACCTGCACGAGCTGTGGGCTCTTCTCAACTTCCTCCTCCCCGATGTCTTCGGTGATGCGGAAGCGTTCGACCAATGGTTTTCCGGCCAAGATCGCGATCAGGACACTGTTGTTCAACAACTGCACCGAGTTCTGCGCCCTTTCTTGCTCCGTCGCGTCAAGAGTGACGTGGAGAAGAGCTTGCTACCGAAAAAAGAAGTCAACGTTTATTTGGGCATGTCCGACATGCAGGTCAAATGGTATCAGAAGATCCTTGAAAAGGACATCGATGCTGTTAACGGAGCTGGCGGTAAGAGAGAGTCGAAGACTCGACTGCTCAACATTGTCATGCAACTCCGCAAGTGCTGTAACCACCCGTACCTATTCGAAGGAGCCGAACCAGGGCCGCCCTACACCACCGATGAGCATCTTGTGTACAACGCAGGGAAGATGGCTGTCCTTGACAAACTTCTGAAAAGGCTGCAGAAGGAAGGAAGCAGAGTCCTCATCTTCTCCCAAATGAGCCGTCTGCTTGATATTCTCGAGGACTACTGCGTCTTCCGCGAGTACAAGTATTGCCGTATCGACGGAGGAACCGCTCACGAGGATCGCATTGCGGCTATTGACGAATACAATAAGCCCAACTCAGAGAAGTTCGTCTTCTTGCTGACTACCAGAGCTGGTGGTCTGGGAATCAACCTGACTAGTGCGGACATTGTCGTTCTTTACGACAGCGATTGGAACCCTCAGGCGGATCTCCAAGCCATGGATCGAGCCCACCGAATTGGCCAGACGAAGCAAGTTGTTGTATACAGGTTCGTTACCGATAATGCCATCGAGGAAAAGGTTCTTGAGCGAGCCGCCCAAAAACTCCGACTTGACCAGCTTGTTATCCAACAAGGTCGTGCTCAGACAGCCGCCAAGGCCGCTGCAAACAAAGGCGAACTACTGTCCATGATTCAGCATGGCGCTGAGAAGGTTTTCCAGTCTAAGGGTCCTACTGGTAACATGGCCGCGAAGGGCAGTGACATCACTGATGATGATATCGATGAGATCCTGTCCCGAGGTGAGAACCGAACCAAAGAACTGAACGCCAGATATGAAAAGCTCGGCATCGATGACTTGCAAAAGTTCACGTCCGAGTCGGCCTATGAATGGAACGGAGAGAATTTCGCCAAAGAGAAAAAGAACATCAACATGACCTGGATCAACCCTGCTAAGCGAGAACGCAAAGAGCAATCGTACTCAATGGACAAGTATTTCAGGCAGACAATGTATCCCAACCCAAAGGCGGACGCCAAACCCAAGGCTCCGCGAGCTCCCAAGCAGGTTCCTGTACACGACTACCAATTCTACCCATCCCGTCTGCGCGATCTCCAGGACAGAGAGACCGCATTTTATCGGAAGGAGATTGGATATAAGGTTCCTTTACCAGACGGCGAGGATGACAACTTGTCAGAGCGGGAAGCTGAGAGAGCCCTTGACCAGCGAGAGATTGATGATGCGACGCCCTTGACTGAAGAGGAGAAAGAAGAGAAGAGCAAACTCTCCACGCAAGGGTTCGGCGACTGGAACAAGCGAGACTTCCAGCAATTTGTCAATGGATCTGGAAAGTACGGCCGTGCAGACTACGAAGGAATCTCCGAGGAGGTTGATAGCAAGGAGGCTACCGAGATCAAGGCATACGCAAAGGTCTTCTGGCAGCGTTACACGGAGATCTCGGACTATCAAAAGTACATCAAGACTATTGAGGATGGTGAGGAACGGACCCGACGCATCGAACACCAGCGAAAGCTTTTGAGAAAGAAGATGCAGCAATACCGCGTTCCTCTGCAACAGCTCAAGATCAACTACTCGGTGTCTACGACCAACAAGAAGGTGTATACCGAAGAGGAGGACCGGTTCTTGCTGGTCTTGCTCGACAAATATGGCATTGACTCAGAGGGTCTTTACGAGAAAATGCGTGACGACATCCACAAGTCGCATCTATTCCGTTTCGACTGGTTCTTCCTTAGCCGTACCCCCATCGAGTTGTCTCGTCGTTGCAACACCCTGATCACAACCATCGTCAAGGAATTCGAGGATGTTCCAGCTCGTGGACCGAACGGGGTAAACGGCAAGGCGAAGAGAGAACCAGATGACGAGAACGATGAGGACAGTATACTGGGCATGGCTCCCGCAAAGAAGAAGGCCAAGAACGGGGTCAAGGTACGTAGCAGGCAAGGAAACCATGGACCATATGCTAACAATTCCTCAGAACAAGGCACTGGACAACCTCAAGTCTGTCAAGTCGAGCAAGGCCAGCTCGGCCGCCCCGTCTCGAGCGTCAAGTGTGGCGTCGACCAACTCCAACGCTGGCGGCTCCACCCGAGGCAAGAAGGGCAAAAAGAAGTGAGGCCGTAAATGCATCCGGGAATATAATGTCCTTGGTTGGCCATAGTTGGACGAGATAGATTTGGCGTTTGGCTTTGCTTCAGGGTTCTCGGCAGGTGGGGGATGATCTCTCTTAGGGTAGGTTCAGTTTGGCGCGATCATCTGTGTACCATGAGAGAGGCAGGTAGAGTTATGGGCGCCTCGAAGGCGGAGGGCGCTGGTTGGTACAGTTGTAAGTAAACAGAATTGAGCATGAGAACGACTCTAGATCTAGATGCGCGTCTGGATTCCATTGCCATGTAGACCCATATCGTGATTGCATAAAATAAAGCATGTCTGTCTGTGTGGCTGGTATTCAACCCGAGTCGAAACAGTTCATGTCGTCCAACCTCGACCTTTCCCTAAGCCACGGAGAGATGGTGTCAAATACAAGCCCGTCCGTCTCCCTCCGTCCCCCTTTTGCCCTTGAACAAAGATATATTGTCCCCCAACGCCGAACGATGCAAGCCCACAGGAAAAGAACGCATCTACTGTTGCAATTTGTTCATTCGCTCCCTCTCGACCTCATACATGAAATCGAAGTAGCCCTTGTCGAAGTGGTGAACTCGCACGTAGCCGTCCTCTCCGCCGCTTGCATAACTCTTGCCGTTGGGGTCGGCGGCGACGGTGTTGAGGGGACCGAAGTGGCCACGCACACGGCCGATCTCGTCCTCGAAGATCTTGTGGTAGAAGCGGGCCTCGAACTTACCCTGACGGGCAGAGGTACGGGTGACGTCCATGGCGGCTTGACCACCACCGAGGATCACGAAGTCCTTCTTGGGAGTAATGGTGGCGCTGTTGAGGGGGGTGTCGCTGGTGTAGGTCTTGAAAACCTCGAGGTCCGCGGCGGAGATGAGCTGGGGGGAGCAGAGTTAGCATGGTGAGGAGCATACGTGTCGACGAGGCATCGCCACATACCTTGGAGGTCTTGTCCTTGGAGGCGGTAATGAAGTAGGTGCGGTCGGTGGACCACTGGAGGTCGACGATGGGCTGGTTGAGCTCGTGGATGGGGAGGTTGTCGAGCAGGTCACCGGTCTTGGCATCGTACTGGCTGACGCTGCCGTCCTCGTGGCCGGCGATGATGTACTTGCTGAGGTTGCTCCAGCCGGCGACGGTTGCCTTGCTCTCGTCAGCGACGATGGTGAGGACCTTCTCGTCGCTCTGCTCGGCGTCGACGTCGGGGTTGATGTCCATGACGATGATGTTGCTCAGGTATCCCATGCGCTTCTCGGTGACACCCAGCAGCTTGGTGCCGTCCTCGTTGAACTCGACGCGCTTGACGGCCGTGGGGAACTCCCAGACCTTGAGGCAGCGGCCGGTCTTGACCTCCCAGAGACGGATGGTGTTGTCGGCAGAGCCGGAGGCGATCATGGTCGACGTGGGGTCGACATCGACGGTCCAGATGGCACCGACATGGCCGTGGTACGTGCCGAGACGCTCGCCGTTGTGGGAGAACCAGACACAGATCTGCTGGTCCTTGGCGACGGAGAAGATCAAGTCGCCATCGAGGTTGTATCTGCGGACCGCGGAGTTAGCCGGAAGCTCCAGGCCAGGGGGGAAGAGGAGGGGCTCGTGATGGTTGGGAGACTGCGATCAACTGGGCGAATTCCGAGCTGCGCTGGCTTCCAAGTCCATCGAACAAGAGCTGAAGTCGACATACCGGATCTGAGTGAGGGCACGCTCGTGGCCGGAAAGAAGAATGGGCCGCATGATGTTGTCGTGTGTGTGGGCTGGAGGGGGGTCGATGGAGGAGGCAAGTTCGGGAAAGGCTGGCTATATGGCGAGGGCTTTCGCGATGGAATTTTTGGCGGTTGTGCGTTTTGGTGGGGCACAGAATCCCCCCTCGCGAGGAGGGGAGACTCATATTTCCAAATGGGGTTAAGGACTGTGTGGATATTACTGATACGACCTTCGCGGGTGTGAATCATGGCGTAGCCTGTCCACTTACAGTCGAGGCTTCTAAGTTCTGCCTCGGAGGTCGCATCACAAGGAGGCTTTTACTCAGACCTGACGTGTAAAGGATCCTGTAATTTAAGTTGAGTCATGTCGAAGGATCAGAGAGTCATCGTATTAGTAGATAGACACGAAGAGTCAGGCTCATTATCAGCGGTTTCATTTTTTACCGTTTGTGGGAATTATTCTTGTTGGAGGGGGCGAGCCATCCTGAGGCATCGATGCCCCCAAATCAGGTGTTTTATCCAGTGCAACCTTTTTGGGTGTAAGAGGCCAGCAACTCAAAACTGAAGCCGCTCTACGAATAGATCCAGCGCCATCTCCCCTGTCACTCTTTAGCAATATTCTTGACTTTGGAACCAGTGTCATTGCATTGATTGACTCATCTCATCTCACTTCGACTCTGTCGTCATCCTCGGATCCTCAGAGTGTTCTACGTCACGACAAAGGCTTCTCCCCGAGGAATGATGCCTCGACCCGTGTCCTAGTTGCATTACCCTAGAACAGGTTGGGAGAGTGGATGAACATCCGGGAACCCGAGACTCAGTCGATTGTGCTCTCTTCCGTGCACTGACGATGCGGGCGCTGTATAATATTGTTTCTACCACTTTGATCAGTTTACGATAGAGGTTGGTCTTGAGTCGTTGCGTCTCCCATTTATATCTGTTCTTCTCTGCCTATACCCCGTTCTCCTGGCCGAGCCTGTTTCTGGATACCCAATTGTACACGGCTGCGTATTCAGATACGCTATCCTACCTTGAGGGCCTGTTGGTTGCGCTTTCGCACCAATTTGCGTCTCGTTTGGACCACTGGGACTTGCAACGTTGGATGGGCCAAGTCGGTACGCACTCCCCGGCCCTACACAGACAGATACAACACATACCCATACACAAAAAGGACCATGGGCATGGCGCCTCGCGTCTACGGCGCCTCGAGTCCCAGCTCGCCATTCCGCGCGCCAACTCGGTGCGCTGGCCGTCGGCTGTTTTGGCCGCAAATTGTCGGCTGCGCGGTCCGTCCAGATACTGCGGCGGTACGGCGACGATCGCGGCTGGAGGCTACACCCACAGTAGCCGGGACCCAGTCAGCGCGCCACTCACACTCGCACACACACGCACAACGGGACGCACACGCACAAGCAGACTCACACGCACTCTCACACTCACACGCAATCTCGCACGCTCCGTCGGGTGACTTCCGGTTGTGCGAATCTCCTGCTTCGGCCGTGTCTGCCGGCCGTGGTTGCGCTGCCCCTCCTCCCACTCCGGCCCTCGTCTCATACCGTGACGACCTCTCAGACTCGTACCGTCGTCGCCCATCCTCATCCCCCGCCGCCACTGCTACCTCCGCTGTCGGCTCTTCATACTTACTCCGCTCTACTCGCCGAGTGCTTCCATCTGTATCTGTCCTCGCTCAGAGACGGCCCTTCACCTCGACGACTGCAGCCATGGGCGCCATCAAGCTTGACGGCACCGCCATTGCCAAGGCCATCCGGGAACGTCTCGGCATTGAGATTGTCGAGAAGCAGAAGCTCAACCCTCGGTTCAAGCCCTGCCTGAAGATCATCCAAGGTGCGATACAATCACTCGTCTTACCCTGAAATACCGTTTGCGCATCCGTTACTGACTCAATGTGCTCGCAGTGGGTGATCGTTCTGACTCTAGTTGGTGAAACCCTTCCCCGCCATCCCGCGAGGCTTCTCTTCCATTTGATATCTCACTAACCTCCCCCGCAGACACTTATGTTCGCATGAAGACCAAGGCCGCCCAAGAGGTGAGACAATATTTTGTTTATTGCTTATTCTCATCATTCAATGCGTCGTTTTTATTGGAATGTTGTTTACTGACTTGATTGTCCTCAAGGCTGGCATTGCTTGCGAATTGATTCACTTCTCCGAATCGATCAGCGAGCCTGAGCTCCTTGACCAAATTCGCCAGTTGAACAATGACCCTTCGGTCAATGGCCTCCTGGTTCAGCTGCCTCTTCCTAGCCACATCTCCGAGTACGTCATCACCTCCTCCGTGGCGGACGAGAAGGATGTCGATGGCTTTGGCACCAAGAACATTGGAGAGCTCGCCAAGCGAGGTGGAAACCCTCTCTTCGTCCCCTGTACCCCCAAGGGCGTCATGTTCCTGCTCAATGAATCTGGTATCGATCTGAAGGGAAAGAACGCCGTTGTCGTCGGCAGAAGCGACATTGTCGGAAGCCCTGTCAGCTACCTGTTGCGCAACGCCGATGCCACTGTCACCGTCTGCCACTCCAAGACTGTTGGTCTCGAGAACTTTGTCAAGGGCGCCGACGTTGTCGTCGCTGCCATTGGCGTGCCCCAGTTCATCAAGGGCGACTGGCTGAAGCCCGGCGCCGTCGTCATTGACGTTGGAACAAACTTCCTCCCCGATGAGACCAAGAAGTCTGGTTACCGGCTCGTGGGTGA
The DNA here is from genome assembly GCA_030864175.1 of Neonectria faginata. Classification (NCBI taxonomy): domain Eukaryota; kingdom Fungi; phylum Ascomycota; class Sordariomycetes; order Hypocreales; family Nectriaceae; genus Neonectria; species Neonectria faginata. Next base: position 1,847,476 of record JAULBG010000006.1, on the reverse strand, counting down.
CGTCGACTTCGCTTCAGCCGTTGAGGTTGCTTCCGCCATCACCCCTGTGCCCGGTGGTGTTGGGCCCATGACCGTGGCCATGTTGATGCAAAACGTGGTTGACGCCACGACCCTCTATTTCGAGTCCCAGAAGCTCAGGAAGACCATTCCTCTGCCCCTGAAGCTCCAGGACCCCGTACCCTCCGATATTGCCGTGTCGCGAGGTCAGACCCCCAAGCAGATCACTCGCATTGCTGCCGAGGTTGGCATTGCTCCTCATGAGCTGGAGCCATATGGCGCATACAAGGCCAAGGTCGACCTCAGCCTGCTCAAGAGACTGGAGCACCGACGCGACGGTCGTTATGTCGTCGTCACTGGCATCACCCCCACACCTCTGGGTGAGGGCAAATCTACTACGACCATGGGCCTAGCCCAGGCATTGGGCGCTCATATCGGGCGACTGACATTTGCAAACGTCCGACAGCCCAGTCAAGGTCCTACCTTCGGGATCAAGGGTGGTGCCGCTGGTGGAGGTTACAGTCAGGTCATTCCCATGGACGAGTTCAACCTACACTTGACTGGTGATATCCACGCCATTACTGCCGCCAACAACCTTCTTGCGGCTGCCATCGAGACTCGAGTCTTCCACGAGAACACCCAGAAGAATGGCCCCCTGTACAGGCGACTGGTGCCTGCTAAGAACGGCAAAAGGCAGTTCTCCCCTGTCATGCTCCGCCGACTGAAGAAGGTTGGCATCGACAAGACGAACCCCGATGATCTAACCGAAGACGAGATTGGCCGATTTGCTCGTCTAGACATTGATCCCGAGACAATCACATGGAGACGCGTGCTCGATGTCAACGACCGTCACCTCCGAGGCATCACTGTCGGCACTGCCCCGACAGAGAAGGGCCAGACCCGTGAGACCGGGTTCGACATTTCCGTTGCCAGCGAATGCATGGCTATCCTCGCACTCAGCACTAGCCTAGGTGATATGAGGGAGCGTCTTGGTCGCATGGTCGTCGCTACTTCGCGCGCTGGCGACCCCGTTACCTGTGACGACATTGGTGCTGGTGGTGCTTTGACGGCCCTAATGAAGGATGCTATCAAGCCCAATCTCATGCAAACCCTCGAGGGCACGCCGGTGTTCGTCCACGCCGGACCCTTCGCCAACATCAGCATCGGACAGAGCTCTATTCTCGCCGATAAGCTCGCTCTCAAGTTGACAGGTACTGAGCCTGACGAGAGCTACGCTGAGAAGGCCGGTTTCGTCGTTACCGAGGCCGGCTTCGACTTCACCATGGGCGGTGAGCGTTTCTTCAACATCAAGTGCCGTACGTCAGGTCTGGTGCCTGACGTTGTCGTCGTCGTTGCCACTGTCAGAGCCCTGAAGGTCCACGGTGGTGGTCCCCCGATTGCCCCTGGCGCTCCCCTCAACCCCATCTACAAAGAGGAGAACGTCGATATCCTCCGCGCAGGATGCGTCAACCTGAAGAAGCACATTGCCAACGCCAAGTCGTTTGGTATTCCCGTTGTCGTCGCCATCAACAAGTTCTCGACCGACACCGACGCGGAAATTGCCGTGGTCCGTGAGGAAGCTATCGCTGCCGGTGCTGAGGATGCTATCTTGGCCAACCACTGGACCGAGGGCGGCAAGGGCGCTGTTGACCTAGCCCATGGCGTCATTGCTGCCAGCTCGAAGCCCAAGGATATGACTCTCACGTACGATCTTAAGGGTACTGTGCAGAACCGCATCGAGGCCATCGGCCAGAAGATGTACGGCGCAGCCAAAGTCGAGTTCAGTGAGCTGGCACAGAAGAAGGTCGACACTTACACCCGCCAGGGCTACGCCAACCTGCCCATCTGCATCGCCAAGACGCAGTACTCGCTGTCTCATGACCCTGACCTGAAGGGAGCCCCAACCGGTTTCACGGTTCCCATCCGCGATGTCCGGATGGCTGCCGGTGCTGGATATCTGTAAGTTTTCCCGTGTCCGAACACATTCAACAGGGGCATTGCTAACAAGTCTAGGTATGCGCTGGCTGCGGACATCCAGACCATCCCTGGTCTGCCCACTGCCCCTGGCTACCTCAACGTCGACGTCGACGTCGAGACAGGAGAGATCGACGGTCTCTTCTAAACCACGCGCTATGTTCTTCTCTACTAGCTGTACTTCGGCATGGATAGACATGTACCCTCAACTCAACGTGGGATTATGGACTCGGGGGGGGGGGGGGGCGAAAATTGGACGTGGCATTTCAACACATGGTGCGGGAAAGCGGGTAGGGGTTCCGGCTGGTGAATTTTACACTATGAGGTGTGGTTATAAGCGATATTTAATTCAACACCATTCGATCATGAAGGTTATCTCGTGAAATGGTACGGTTGCCTTTGACTGCGATAAAGAGTTTTGATTGAGTATGTGAATTGAGACTAACTCGCCTTTTTCGAGTCAGATGAGCCACGAAAATGGCTCTGTTTGTGACCATCATCACAACCTACAATTTTTCATGTTTGTATCTCTGCACATACCGCAAGATCTTCTGACTAAATACGACACTCACTAATATACCACAACGCTCACCCGAGGATAATGCGGTTCAGTAGCCCCTCACGACTGTTTTATACGCGCTACCCGGTAGTATGACTCCAAACAAACGAGCCTTTGGAGATGATCTGGATAGGAAACAATGCAAAAGCTCGGTCTTTTCTTTTAATAGGTGTCAATGCTACTTTCATTGACATTTAGGTTTTCTACATGTTTATAGTAAAATGTGTGTTATACCTTGAGGTATAGCGGACTCTTAGCTATCTCGGTTACCTGTGCGCATGGTGGATCTTGGGCGAGAACCAGAGGTTGAAGGATGACTTCTCAGAGTATTCCATTAGTTGAATGTCAGTGTTTGTAGTAAGATAAGGTTTTAAATCGCTATGGCTCGGTAACCATTCATGAGTGTTTCTCTCTCTACTAACAACCATTACCTATGCTTCCTCGGTTCTTTCATTTTCATGGGAATACCTGAGTAATCTCTTTGGTTCGGAGATGAGTAAGAGAACGTTCTGAGTGTATCTGATCTCAGCTTATAGTACTTAGTACTGAGTACAATGTGCACTATTAAATGTTGAAACATACAAAAAATACATCTGACCAAAAACCGGCATCGGTTTGCTGAATCGGATGGATGAGAGACTTCCTGTGGCCCGTCAGCACCACCGGTCCGCCAGATGCTTCAGGGTAGGGTCGACGTGCCATTGCATTCAACATCAGCACAGCACATCTACTCATGTATTGGTGGGAATGTAACTGGCAGACAGAGCCTAGGCGATACCTTTCATCTTTACATAGGTAGTTGAATGCAATCTGGGGGTTCTGGCTGCTATCGAATGCTAGAATTAAGCGCTAGCGAGACAGGTGAATAATTGGGAGCTTGGTTTCTGGTGCCTGCATCTGGGAAAGGAAGATATCGAAACCAAATGATACTGGAGTGTTTCTTTTGTCAAACCGCAATGCTCTCCCTGTGATTCTGTAGGATATAGGGGTCTGTCTTGCCGGTAATGTAAGAAGGATGAAGTTTGTAATGTTCAGTTGTACTAATTCTATGGATGTATAGTTCTAGGTCTGGCACGATCTGCAGGTTCGTTTCCTCGATCGTGGGGATAGCGTCGTCGGATAGCTTCGACAAGGCGACTTTCGTTGCTCCTAAAATCCTGGATGATAATCGGCCGCATTGGGCAGGTTTGATATTGAGCAGTATGAAATAGAGCGTATACAAATGACTCGGTCGACCAGAAGGGTTCCGATTAACGAGAGTACTATCGATCGGAGGCGGGAGGGGAGAATAGGTTACTGTAGAGGGATGTAGGAGTCAAATCTAGGAAGATGAGTTAGTTGGGTTGAGATACGGTTGAGCTCCTGCGTGGGCGAAAAGAGGTAGCTGAAACTGGAGACAAAGAGTAAAAAAGTACCAGGGAGACTCGTACAAAGTGGCGAGATTAAGTAGGTATGTTGACGTGGTCGCTTGCCTAACCACCACAACAGACTTTTGGAGATGACGCCCTAAACAGTTGCGGAAAGCAGCAACATGAGGATTATGTCAATCGCTGCGACGAGTTGGAATGTACTGATGGTGGCTGAAAAGGAGACGGTAGAAGTGTTAGTTCGCTGGGTGTGCTTGAAGGCGAGTTCGTCAACTCACCCCCTATTCTGCTGCCCTAGGGGACGTAGCAATTGAGAGCCTGCCTGTCACAACGCCTACTTTGGCTAGTGGAAACATCAAAGTATTGCTCGTGACCAGAGATACGAATGCGTACAGTTGGATTCTTCCTATACCTTTTTCACGGAGTCGATATCACTGTGTGATGTGAAATGGTAATGTGGTGGCTTAGTCTCGTGCAAGCTGCTCCCGAATATCAGTAAAACTCTGAACCAGAGATGCTTTGAGGTCTTTGACATGCGATCAACTGCTTGTTGAAAGATACTAATGATGTTGGGGTGATAACCACGGGTCCATTCAATTGTTAAGGCTGAGCATAGACGCAGAGTAGCGAGCTCAGGGGAGAGACTGCGAGGACGAATTTGCACAAAACAGCAAAGAAAGAGAGAGTTGGATTGGAAGGAAAAAAAGAAATTGAAAAGATGGAGGGACGAGGCAAGTGGTAAACCCAGACGTCAAGGTATACGGCCATCGAATGCTGTGGAAGGGTAACGAGCAGAGACGAGGGGAATACAGGCGATAGAATCCACCAAAACCACAAGAACCAGAGCGATATGGGCCTTTCTTGAACAGAGTTTGATTAAATCAACAAAGCGAGGGGTTTGGAGACCTTGGGAGGGTTGGATTCTCTGCCAGCCTTAAGCCCCTGGACTGAAAAGAGGCTTCCGAAGTTCCGCGTCGAATGAGTTTTGCAGCCACGACTTGGAGCGGACTGAACGGGGACCCCGATTGACCCTGAATCATCACGACCCCTCTCTAGAACTGAAATCAGACCCGGGGAAGTCGGCTGTGCCAACAGATGTAGCTCTCGTCTATCGTTGCGGGATAAGAAAGACCCCGTGAAGGCGGAATGTCTCCTCCGACAGGATGGGATGTCGTCCACCCGATATCAACGTCCTTGTAAGGGGTGAAAATAGCCTCAGTACCTTTGTTGATGTCCTGCCAGGAGTCCCCTAGAGAAAACATGTCTACTGGACTGCGCCGACCATGGTGGATCAGCACCCGAGGGCAGACCGGTCCGATACGGAGTCCGGGTCGGACGTTCAGGCAGGACAACAGAAGGATCCAGTCACATAGGTGGAGTGGATGACGACGCAGCAGTTGCAGAAAAAAAAGAAACATCTCAACAAGTAGAGTACGACACGTAGATAGTTGCATGGTGTTCTGAACACCGAGGCCCTGGAGGTGGAATGTATCCCATGTAGTTGGGCAAGTGTGTGTTTTGTGTCGGGGCTTAGCGCGCTGCAAGATTCGTATAGCAAACGGGTAGAAATACTCAACCTGGGGAAGGGCGTGAGGTCCATGGGGCCCTGGTATCGATGGCATCATGACGTTGGTTTGCCAGGGGACATCGGAGGTTAATCGCGTGGACTGAGCCCGGGCTTAGCGTGCTGCACGATTCGTGTAGCAACCTGGGAGAGTAGAGCAGACCCTGACGACGTGTAGGATGGCATGGGGGTATGCGCAGAACGGAATGAGACTGGTCCCGTGCGTGAGTGGTATCGTGAAGTTGATCGGGAACAGTTGACGATGCTTCGATATGAGACCTAGCATCCTGCACGATTCGTGTAGCAACCCGGCAGGGATCGGATCCCGGCGATGGATGAAAGAACGAGCGGGGGTATGTGTAGAATGGGATGAGGATTGAAGCCGCCGGTGAGTGGTATCCTGATGTTTACCTACAGATTAGAATAGTTGGAGATGCTTCGGGATGAAGCCTAGCGTCCTGCAAGATTCGTATAGCAAGCGGGAAACAGAAGGCCGGGACCGGGCGGGACCGGGATGAGGCTCGAGAGAGTTGAGACGTTCAAACAGTAAACTCAAGGTGAGGCCAAGAAAAGGTCAAGTTTGAGCTTGATGAAGCCCTTGGTGGTGGTTCTGGTTCGTCCCAGGGGTTAGTGTCCTGCACGATTCGTATAGCAAGTGGATCCGGGGCGGACAGAGAGAGCGAATCAGCAGCAGGCATGAGGCCGTGGAGCCTCGGCATTCAGTAATTAGTCCGTGTCCATGGTGGATTAATGATCCCAGGGTGATTTCGATGGTGCAACTCCAAGTAATTAATACGAGGACTTTGCATACTCTGTCGGGGTGGAGGATGAAGATGACATGCCTGACCGAGGCCATTCGCCGGTTCCATGGCCTCAACGGGACTGTGGGGACAGATCGCTATACGAATCTTGCAGCTGCGCCAAGGCGACCAATGAGCGCGTCCGGTTCTTGGCAGAGCCTTCCCCAAAAGTGCTGACCTGCAGGATGCACTTGAGTATTCGTACTGCTGGGGTACATCGCCCACAGCTGGGGTCCTCACCAACGACGCAGGTACCGACCAGAGCAGCCCGAGCAGCCTAACAGCGTATTCGTACCCACAGCAAAGGTTGGGTCCATCGCAAATTTACAATGGCCCCCCCCCCCCTGTAATGGATGCCCTGGAATGAACACTTCCGGGCTCTCCCCCCCTGTGATAGGCCCCCCTTCCCCCCGATGCTCCCCCTGAATGCCGCTGCCCACCCGGTAAAAGCCTCCGTTCCCTAAAGCGCAGCGGAAAGTCAACAAACCGACTCCCGGCCGGACCAATAGCACAACACCCTTGTTTTTCCTTTTGCGCCCATCGCTAACCCACAAAATCTCGAGCCCTGGGGGCAATCTCCAGAGACACACGCCTGTCACCCGTCTTCAGCCCACGCGACGCCACTCCGCTTCCGCCCCCTGGCTGGCCGGCTGGGCCATTCTCTCGTTCCGTTCGCTCTCTTCTTTCTCGTCGGCTTCTTTCTCTTTCTCTCCGCATTGACAGATCGACAGACACTCCCTTTGCGCACGCCGTGTCTTGGAGACGAGCGCGCCGCCGCAAACCACACACCACACACCACATTCTTACGCACCGCACACCTCACCGCCACCGTCCCGTCCTCTGCCGTTTGCCGTCCGTGTTACTGCGTTGCATTTGCACACCCCGCTCCTTGTCCTGGCTTTCGTCCACTCGCCCACTCGTTTGCTCCAACGCTCTGGCCCAGATCCAGCCGCCTGGCTCCATCCCTCGTTTCTTGTAGTCGGTCGCCATACACGCTGCCTCATCTCTGATCTATATAAAGGCTCACCCCGAGCCCAACCCTTCACCAACATGTCGTCGAGGTATTCACTGCGTCAGACTCCCAGGTAAGCCCCATTCGCCCTCCGTTGTCTCCTATACCTGCCCCCGAACCTCCCTTTTGGAATCCTAAATTGACAACCTGACTCTGCCTCTAGAAAGAAAGAACTCTTTGAGGGCATGGTAGAGACCCCTGCTCCTCGCCGCTCATCTCGTCGCCAATCATCGTTCCCTTCCGAGAACTCAGACCCCGAGAACGACTCCAGCGCCGCCGAGAGCACTGCCCGCGTTCCCATCGTCCGCCGACGTACCGGAAAATTCATTGAGGACCTCGACGAGGACGATAACAGTATCATGGCTCCTACAAGCCGCCATACCAATGGCCACGCCAACGGTAATGCGAATGGTAATGCGAACGGAAATACCAACGGACACACGAACGGACACACGAACGGACATGCCAACGGACACGCCAATGGGTACACCAATGGACACGCCAATGGCATCGCCAACGGCGTCAAGGCCACCGAAACCACCCCCCTCAAGCCCCAGGAGGCCAGTGACGAGGTCATTGATGGTTGGAGACCCGGCCAGGATCCCAAGATCGATTACTCGGGAGAGTTCGAGTTTGGTGGCTCCATTGGCACCCTCGCCATGATGACCCTGTTCCCCGTCCTCATGTGGTACATGTGGGTTGGAGCTACCTACTACGACGGCAAGTTTCCCACCCGATCCCCGGGTCAATCCTGGTCGGATTTCGGCGCACACCTCGTCAACCTCGTGTACACCGGCGCGTTCCCCCACGCTTACGCCTGGGCCTGGTACTGGATCTACCTCGTCTTCGAGGGTGCCTGCTACTGTCTCCTCCCTGGCGTCTGGGGTAAGGGCAAGCCTCTGGCTCATATGGGCGGTAAGCAGCTCCCATACTTTTGCAATGCCTACGCCAGCTTGTACACCACTCTCGCCGTCCTCGCCGGCCTCCATTTCTCCGGTGTCTGGCCCCTCTACAACGCCATTGACCACTTTGGTTCCCTTCTCTCCGTGGCTATCCTGAGCGGGTTCATCGTCAGCTTCGTCGCCTACTTCTCTGCCATCTGGCGCGGAAAGCAGCACCGCATGACCGGCTACCCCATCTATGACTTCTTCATGGGTGCCGAGCTGAACCCCCGCATGTTTGGCATCCTCGACTTCAAGATGTTCTTCGAGGTTCGCATGCCCTGGTACTTCCTCCTCATTCTGAGCCTTGGCACTGCCGCCCGCCAGTACGAGAAGTACGGCTACGTCTCCGGCGAGGTCTGCTTCATCCTCATGGCCCACTTCCTGTACGCCAACGCCTGCGCCAAGGGCGAGGAGCTCATCATCACTACTTGGTAAGTCGCATTGTGTGACACTGATATGTCCCGTGTCTCGTGTCTCGTCTCCTAGGAACCTCCGCTAACGCAACACAGGGATATGTATTTCGAGAAGTGGGGTTTCATGCTCATCTTCTGGAACCTGGCTGGTGTTCCCCTGTCATACTGTCACTGCACCATTTACCTGGCCAACCACGCTCCTGAGGAGTACCGCTGGAACCGCGCGGCTCTCGCCGTCCTGTTCGCCTGCTACCTCTTCTGGTACTGGGTCTGGGACAGCTGCAACAGCCAGAAGAACCGCTTCCGTGCCATGGAGAAGGGCAACCTCATCTGGCGCAGGACCTTCCCCCAGGTTCCCTGGCAGACGGTTCACAACCCCAAGACCATCGTGACCCCTCAGGGAACCATCCTCGTCGACGGCTGGTACGGACTTGCTCGAAAGATTCACTACACTGCCGATGCCTGGTTCGCCATCTCCTGGGGCCTTGTTACTGGCTTTGAGTAAGTCATCACCTGTATTATCCCAAAACGAGCCGGAACACCATATTAACTACCAACGCAGGAGCCCCTTCCCCTGGTTCTACCCCATCTTCTTCTGCTGCATGATTGCACACCGCGCGTCGCGAGATATTACCCGCTGCCGCAAGAAGTACGGTGCGGCTTGGACCGAGTATGAGGAGCGAGTTCCCTACCTCTTCATCCCCGTAAGTCAATTCGCCACTTTGAAATCACCCAGTAGATCACAATTTCTCTAACACGCGTTTAGTATGTCATCTAAGGGACCCCGCCACAACAACATCGAGGGCTCGCGTCTAAATTCTTTCCCCCTTTGAGACGACGAGCCCTCACTTTTTCATGAGTATATACTGACTGGCCCCTGCGCTACGCAATAGAAGAGCGCGATGGGGCACGATTTGGAACGCATTTATCGCGTAGGTGGGTAGATCAGAAGGGTCAAGGAAAAAAACGGGTTGGTAGAAAGGGGAGGCCCACGCAAGGAAAGGAGTAAAGCATTCATCTTGGGAAGAAGAGATGGGATGTCTGTGATTCAGGAGATTTAAGAACATTATAATGTCATGTACCTTGCTTGCGAGAAGTAGATAAATAGGTACTGTAATTAATACCCGCTCGTTCATTCGTTCATATTGGTTGAAAAAAATTCGAAGCGTAGACGTCCATGATTCAAGGCTGTCTTCTTGAGCGTGTTGTGAGATTATCCTCATAGACCCGGCATACTGATGAAGTGAAGTGCTGAAACTTGTTAAAGTCCAAAATTCCCATCACATTCCTCAATCATGTAACGTGTCTCAATGTTGCACTTAGGATTTAACAAGTTGGCCAAGGTCAGCTATCGCGGTTGCGGAAGAAATGATTAGCGACAGCGCACACTAGATGCTTGGTTCCCCTTCACCGTCTATGATGGAAAGCCACCCAAAGGAAAACACGCATGTTGGCACTATTTTACATAAGACCGTCCGACCGTCCGTTCCGTTCCTCCCCAATCAATTACCCTACTGGCACACGGGGGTAATAACCATGCTAATTCCTAGCGCACTCCTTAAATCTCGCTCAGGCGTACCGAGCAGTAATAGCAAAGCTGAATCGTTGTCATGTTCCGAAGTTGTGTGCCATGCTGGAGAAAACAGCCTATGCGGAGAGGTACAAAGTTGTCAAGCTGTTTCTGAACATGTCGTGTCGAATCGTTTCGACTTAACATTCGGCGTTGAGGCTGGCCTTGGAGTTCATGAGCAGGGCAACAATGAGACCATAGAGACCTATGAATATGGGTTAGCGATGAGAACAAGACGCGAAAATCGAGTTGGTTGAGTGCCAACTTACCCAGGACTTCGGCGAAAATGAGAATCAGGATCATGCCAACGAAGAGACGGGGTTGCTGAGCAGTTCCTCGGACACCAGCGTCACCGACAATACCAATAGCGAAACCAGCAGCGAGACCAGCGAGACCGACAGAGAGACCGGCGCCGAACTGGATAAAACCGGTGTAGAGAGGGAGGTCCTGCTTCAGACCATCGGAGATGAGGACAGAGACGACGAGACCGTAGATACCAATGATACCAGCCATAATGACGGGAACAATGTCTAATACTTTCAGCTTTTGATGAACTCGGATTCGCGTCGGGGTAGCCTACTCTTGACGATAAGATCAGGGCGGAGGACACCCATAGCAGCAATGCCGACACCAGACTTGGCAGTGCCATAAGAGGCACCCAGGCAGGTGAAGACGATGGCGCAGGTGCAGCCCATGGCACCGAAGAAGGGCTATGGAATGGTTAGCTCTGTATGAGTCGATGCTATGTCGGCGCTCTGGATAGGGTCAGGGACAACTTGAGGTTATCCCTGGTGACGTCGCTGAGCGGATGACGTGGAGGACTAACCGCGTAGACGGGGCTGCGGAAACGCGTAAGTTAGCTTCAATCATTGATAGGAAAGCGGTAGAAGGTGATGGCAATGGAGGGCGACGATGCTGAGCGAAGCTGGGCGATGCCAGGAGCTCCGGCGGATGGTCAGGGAGCTTGGTGATGACGGGGGCAAGGAGGCGCGCGGCACGTACCAGTATTCGGACACCATGTTGGCGGTATTGACTTGTCGAAACGGGGGAAGAGACGGGTGTGGTGAAGAGATCGAAGCTGGAGACGCGACGAGAAGCTGACGACACGAGCTGGCTGACGAGGACGAGGGGCGTCGGGGGATGAGCTGTCGATGATATGGGTCGGGGCTGGCGAGGTGTGCTTGTTAAGGTCTCATTCCAGGTTGGCGTCTGGTTGGCGGGAAGGTTTTGCTGGACAGGCAGGAGAGGGAGCTGACCTTAGGTAATCGGACACGGGGATGCGGATGAATAGTGGCTCCGGCATCCGGTTCCAGGGTGATGAAGTGACTGAGTGGGTCCTGCGATGAACCCAAACCAGCCTCGCAGTCCACACCTCAGGCAGTCAGTGAGTGGCTAGCCGCAAAGGTGGCTAGCGGGCCCATGTGAAATTTCTGGCTGTACTGGTGTTTTTTTTCTGGAGCTTTTTCTCATTCTGACCGTCGTTCAAAGATATTCGCCAGCAACAAACCCGCCAACATCGCTATCCCATAGTCCTCAGGGCGAGCCAACGCAAGGAACCCTGAACTGATTATCCTTGCTGGTGAGTCTTCCTTGACGAATGCCTCCCGTTCGACGGGTTTCCACGCGCATGTCGCAACACTTGTGTCCCGACAGACCTTGCTAACCCCACCGGCAGTCTTTTATCTCCCAACGGAACCCTCACCCATCTTCGACAATGTCTGCCGATTCTAGCGCCGGTATGCGAATCACTCTCGTGGTAGATATGATCATGAGGCTAATGTCTTTGCAGCCTGGCCCCTGGCCGACCAGAAGCTCGAGCAGGAGCTCCTCGATCTCGTCCAGTCCTCTCAGCGTATGTCCATCAAGCCCCCGACTGGTCCATATGTCACTCGGACGTAGACTGACTTCCTCCAACAGACGCTCGTCAGCTGAAGAAGGGCGCCAACGAGGCCACCAAGACCCTGAACCGAGGTGTTTCTGAGATCGTCGTCCTCGCTGCCGACACCCAGCCCTTGGCCATCCTCCTGCACTTGCCCCTTCTCTGCGAGGACAAGAACGGTAAGCCCAATTGCATCAATCCTGGCGCGGTCGATCCGGCATACTAATGCGTCATCTTTAGTCCCCTACGTGTACGTTAGCAGCAAGATGCACCTTGGCCGAGCTTGCGGTGTCAGCCGTGCCGTCATTGCGGCTAGCATCACCAGCAACGATGCGAGCGAGTTGGCTGGCCAGATCCGGGCCATGCGCGACAAGGTCGAGCGCCTCGCCATCTAAGATACCCATCACAGCGAAGAAAAAGGATGCAATGTATGGACGGGGCTCCGGGTTGCCATTGGATCTGTTTTAGGTTTGACGGCGTCCGCGAATGGGGCATTTTTTGGTGTTTTGTAGACTGAACCCGTTCTGGTGGCACAAAAAAAAACATATATATTACGATGAAACTCTGGCGATGCACTATCCACCACGTTGAGAAGCATGCAAGAGTGTCTCTGTGTGAAAGAAGCTCGTGGGCCATGCGACGTGGACTTTGGCGGCGGGCGTGGAGGGCGTGGGCTGAGCCTCCAAGCCTGATAGGCCTGGCTATGACGTCTGCTCCACCAAGTGTATTCGGTCATTAGGCGCCGCAGTCGCATGGGGATTTTCTGGAGTAGATGATGGAGTTGACCTCTGCTACTTCCTTCATACCTGCCAAGGCATTTGCTACACCAAGTCGTCTGGGCGCCGGATATCTAATATAACCGACTGTTGCCGTCTTTAAATTTTGCTTCGTATGTGCTGTTGACGACCACCCCGCGCACAATGCCAGGCGTCGCTCGGAAGGTCATCATCTGCGCAGCGATCGACGGGCTCATCCTCCAGCCGCTCTCCTCCAAGGGCCAGCGGCCGTATCAACCCGTGAGGATCAAGTACGGCGATGCGGCGCTGTCGTCGGTCCCTCGCGAACAGGTCCCGGACACTTCCAAGCCGGATTCCTCCTTCGAGGCCTTTGGCGTGATCGGTATGAGTCCCAGCCTCCGATCCCCGATATCCGAGCCCCTCTCCCACATCTGCGAGTTCTCGCCTTCACCGTCTTACCTGGATATCTAACACGCTGCCCTCTCTAGGTCTCATTACTGTGTCGAGACTGAGCTATCTTGTCACCATCACCCGGCGTCAGCAGGTTGCACAGATCTGTGGCTCTCCAATCTACGTTGTGACCGAAGTCGCCGTCACGCCATGCGCCTCCAGATCCGGCGCCGAGGAGTCTATCCGCAGGACGTCTCACCACCTATCCAGACAAGCTCGCGACCTTAGTGAGGATAGCGAGAGCAGTGAGGAAGAGGTAGAACTTCCTTCGACTTCCGACGAGGTTGATGACGCCGTTATCGAGGACGGAGATGCACAGCCAGACTCAGCCAGAAGCAGTGTCGCCGAAGATGTCATCCGTCGGAGAGGCAGTTACGGGAGGTTCGCCCAGCGATGGTTCAGCCGGAGTGGATGGACGTTGGACCAGAAGAGGAACATGGGACTGAGCAACTCGGCAGCCGTCCCCGAGACTGCAACCACGCCGGCGCCCGAGAACCCGCCCAAAAAGGTGCCCCTGGAGGAGGAAGACTTGCGCCTAAACGCCAATGAACCCGAATTGCTACCGAAACTGCTTCGGACGGTGCAAGTTCTCTTTGGATCCTCGCAGAGCTTTTACTTCTCCTACGACTTCGACATCACTAGATCCCTATCTAAGAGAGAGTCACCTCCTAACACCGAGGCGCCCCTTTATACCCAGGTAGACGACATCTTCTTTGGAAACAGGCACCTCCTGCAACCCTTTATCGCTGCAGGGCAAGAATCCCTCGCGTTGCCTTTGATGCAGGGGTTCATCGGGCAGAAATCGTTTGTGGTGGATAGTCATCCCCCTCAGATGGATGGGGCTGCGAAGGACTCTGTCGAATTATCCAACCTTTCACCTTCAAAGTCGCCACCTGGGTCACCACCCGTTGAGAGTGTGAGGACATCCATCGATCTTAGGTCGACTGAGAGGAGGTATCTCATCACCCTGATATCTCGAAGGTCTACGAAGCGCGCTGGTCTACGATATCTCCGGCGTGGTATCGATCAGGACGGCTTTGTCGCAAACATGGTCGAGACGGAGCAGCTGTTGTCGTCTTCTACCTGGGATCCCTCTTCAAAGGTTTACTCCTTTTTACAGATCAGAGGCAGCATTCCTCTATTCTTCACACAGTCCCCATACTCGTTCAAACCAATCCCCACATTGCAACACTCCGAGCAAACCAACTCCAATGCCTGTCGGAAACATTTCGAGAGGCTTTTCAGAAACTATGGATCATTGCAAATTGTGAACCTTGTTGAGAAGCATGGCGTTGAACAGACCATCGGCAAAGCCTATGAGACAAATATTGAGCAACTCAACAACGAAATGGCGGGAGACAAGACAATACCCTTTGAATGGTTTGACTTCCATGCTGCCTGCAAGGGGATGAAATTTGAAAACGTGAGCTACTTATTGGATCGCCTAAGAGGGAAACTGGAGGATCTTGGAAGCACCGTCCAGAAAGATGGCACTCACGTGGTTCAACAAAAGGGTGTCCTGCGGACGAACTGCATGGACTGCCTGGACCGCACCAATGTTTGCCAAAGCTCGTTCGGGAAGCATATGCTAGAAGTCCAGCTGAAGGAGGAAGGTATCGATATGAGCGCACAGCTGGATCAGCAAACTTCCTGGTTCAACACTCTTTGGGCAGATAATGGTGATGCCGTCTCCAAACAGTACACGTCCACAGCAGCCATGAAGGGCGACTACACGAGAACGCGAAAGAGAGACTACCGCGGCGCTCTAAACGATCTGGGATTGTCGGTTGCACGGTTTTATAGCGGGTTTGTCATTTCCTACCCCTTAGTTCCTTTACCCGCTTGCTAACGATGGACAGAATGGTGAATGACTACTTTAGCCAGGCGGCGATAGATTTCCTCCTCGGCAACGTGACTGCCAAGGTCTTTGAAGAGTTCGAGAGCGACATGATGACCAAGGATCCGGCGATGTCCATGGTCAAGATGAGACAGATGGCTATCGAGCTGTGCCAGAAACGAGTTGTCGCGGATGAAAAGGAGGAGTTCCATGGGGGATGGGTGCTCCTGAGTCCCAATACACCTGACGCCATCAAGTCCTTCCCACTTGAAGAGGTCGTTCTTCTCTTGACGGATGCGGCGCTTTATCTCTGTCGCTTCGACTGGAAGTCGGACAAGGTTTCGTCGTTTGAGCGGATCCAGCTTGGAAACGTCACCGGTATCAAGTTCGGAACCTACATCACCTCGACCATTTCGATATCACACATCGATGAGACCAAGAATGTCGGGTTCGTCGTCTCGTACCACCCTGGGAAGAACGACATTAAGCGTACCAACACGCGGACCTTTTCGAGCCGCGGAGATATTACAGGCAAGCCCAACAATCCTGGGGACGACAAGGATGCCAGTATTCCCGCCAGTCTGGCCAGCCTTCTATCTGGGAAGACACCGCAGTCGCCGGACCTGCGCCGACTCGTCTTCAAGGCCCCGGACACAGACTCGTCCATGGCCGTGGCTGGAACGGACGGCCCGCAGCAGACGGAGTTGCAGCAGGTGGTGACCATCTGCGCCGAGATCGAGCGGCTGGCGCTAGAGCACCAGCTGGAGAAGGCTGGCGAAGAGCAGAAGAGCATCATGGAAATGGGGGACATAATATCGTTGGACGAGGCGAAGCGGAACACGGGGTTGCTAGAGCAGCTGGGACATTCGATCAAGAAGCTGGTGTGGGCGTGAGCCATGGCAAAATAACCAGCAAGACTCTTAGATAGACGCACAAGCACAGATACAGTAGATACCATGTTTTACTCGAACGCCAGCTTTTTTTAATCAAGGTGATTTTTCTAAGCGGTACAGGTGTAGCTGGTACCGCATGTTCTCCAGGGGTATGGGGTAGTTGAGAACATCCGGCAGCCGGAACCAGACAGACTCGTCGGATTCTAGCTTGTCCCACGAGTAGCCCTGCTTTTCAGTCGTCTCGAGAAGCGTGTGATCAAGTAGCCACTGCATGGGATACCGCTTCTTCTCCTTGCCCAGGGCCGTCTCCGAGTAGCTCCCGGGGCTGTCCACGACCAGCACCAGGCTGCCGTCTACGAGCACCTCGCCGAGGTTCTTGAGCAGCTTCGTCGTCTTGGCGATGCCGCCGCGGGTGTACAGCTCGTTGAGCGTGAACATGAGTGTCACGATGACGGGCCGCGCGCCGACCACTCCCGCCAGCGCGGGGGCGTCCAGCGCCAGGATGTCCTGTTGCGTGTGCGTCAGGGCGAGCTGGTCTGGCGCGAGCAGCGCGTGGTTCGTGGCCTTGGCGGTGGCCGAGGCGTACGCGGACAGCGGCGGCGGCGACGTCGTCTTGGCTTCGAGCAGGGCATTGATGGACGACCACGGGCCCGAGTCGACGAGGGTGAGGTGGCCCGTCAGGTTCTGCGACTGGACGTACGAGGCGAAGGCGAGATGCTCCGCGGCGCATCCGCCGACGCAGACCATGCGCAAGGTGCCGCGCGGAGATGCCACAGCCGCATCCTTAGACGGCGCATCGACGAGCTTCTTCAGATGCGCGCGGATGCCCAAGAAGACGGCGCCGTAGCCCAGGGCGCGCGTGGGGCTCCAGCGCGCAGCATACGCCTCGAGGAAGTCCTCGCGCCCAAAGGCGGCAGCAAAGTCACGGTTGAACAGCGCCTGCTTCAGCTCCTGCAGCAGCGCGGGGAAGCCGTCGGCGAAGAGCACGCGGGCGAAGGCATCGGAGAAGATGTCGAGCAGGACCTGCTGGTCCGCGGGGTGCTGGATGTTGAGGGCGGCGTAATCGGGCTCGACGACCGGGACGGGCGGCGGCGCAGGGCCCGGAGGTTTTTGTACCTTTCGGGGCGGAAGCGGTGCAGACTTTTTGAAGGACGGCAGTTTTTTGCCCGTCATTGCTCTATCTGGATAGTTAGGTAGGTGTAGTTACAGCCCGGGGTGTCCTGGAGCTCTGAGATTGGACCTGGGCTTGAGCTGGAACCTGGGACTGAAACCGGAACTGAAACTGCGGCCTGGCTTTTTCTTTGGGTGCACTGGCTTCGCTTGGCTGGGCTGTGATAAATAATCTCGTGGATTGTGCGGTGGTGGTTTTGCGTCGCGTGGTGGAGGTTTTCGAGGTTGCCAAATCGGAAAATTCCATTACTATGGTTCCTGCCAATGGCGTTGGAGGTCAGGCAGTCAGTCCACCTTATTTAGGTACCTTACCCAGTAGTTAAGTTACTGCTCAGTACCGCCCAACTGGAATACCGCGTGCTACACACCTTGTACCTACTTATCTGCCAAGGTGAAGCATCAAATGATTCTGTCTAGTTTCACCGACAGACAGACCGGGGAGACGACGACGATGTACTCGCAACTGTTCCACAACTGGCAGCTCCGACGGCATGGCGTCTTAGAGCACACCACCGAGGCTTGGGCTGACATGGGTGCGTGCGTGATGATGTGTGGTCGACTATCAGTCTTGACCAATTCCTTGATAACTGCTTACAAGCCGTCCCCTTATTAGGTTACCTTGCTGCCTCTTCGGCCCTGGGCTGGTCTTTGAGTCCCTGATGAGTTGCCTGACGCCCTTTCAACGCCCTGAACTCCCCCTCGTTGTCCGTGGAGTAGGGCCGCCGAATCTGCCGAGCATGGCGATTCGCCGCTTCATGCGTTCCCCTCCGTCGGCGCCCCGTCTCCGACCACGGCACGTCTCTGACCATCGCATTTCGTTTCCAACTATCGTGTCTCTCCTCTAATTGTGACTGCGCTACTGCTCTTCCACGGATATTGACCCGCGCAGCCAATGACCCGCCGTCCGACCTGGATTGGTGCGGATGGGCAACCCAATGGCTCCAGAGCCGAACCAACCAGCACGCCTCGTGCCCGTGGTTTTCGCTGCGTGGTTGAGGCCATTCATGAGTCAACCCACACTGGGACCAAGCTGACCTGCGAATACCCAGCACGGCGACGGAGTGCTGTCCGAGTTGGGGAGCGGCTCGCGGAGCATAGTCGCCCTCACTCCTCCCGCGGGGGGTAGCTTGAACGCTTTTTTGCCCCTCCCTCCGGCTAATTTGGTGAGGCGGGCGAGCAAACATAGAGTCTATCCGGACCGTTGAGCGAAATATCTCTTGAGCCACCATTCCCAGCGCGGAGATACACCACGCAGCCTAGTTCCCGCGTGCTGGACAACGGAGAAGGGGTGGGTTAAAAAGCCGCAACTCCGAGAGCATGAGCAAGCAGTCAGTCAGTCTCGAAGCAGGAAAGCCATGTACCGTACACCGAGAGTACAACCCCATCTTGTAACATGGAGGCTCCTTCGACGCAAACGACGTAGCGGCCGGCCGACGTCACAGTTGGCGAAGGATGGGATGGCATGGGCTATAAGGACCCCCACCAGGAGGTGTCTGAAGCAACGAACGGGCGGATCGGGAGGGAAAGGTGAGGGGGGAATTGGCGTCAAGGACAGGCATGGTCAAGGGCTTTCGTGTGCTGGCGAGTGCTCATCTCGACGATCTTGACTGGAGCAGAAGGTCTCTCAACGCAACTGGGGAGTCTCCGCTACGACATGAGATGCACCCAAACCGGGCATCCGACTTTGGTGGCGGCGCTTGGTAAGAGAGTCGCGGCGAAGAACAGCGAAGGATGGAGGGGCGTCCCTGGCGTCACTGGCCCCAGCGCTCCAGAATGCCCCCCACCGAGACCCCACTCGGCGTGCCTCGCCGGGGGGTACCTTGCCCCCCCAAACTGGATCCCCCGCGGTCGCTGGAAAGCCTCCATCCCAACGTAAACGGCCCTGGAGGGCTCCCAACCTCCATCCTGAAGGCCGTTGCTCCAGCAGCGGGAACTCGGATTTGGGCTTGGCTGGCCCTCACCTAGGCCCTCACCTACTAGGGCAGTCAGTGTTCCATCCAATTCGATGTACCTCGCGGTACTGGTAGTACATCTCCTGACGCTGGCAGCCGGGATACATGTACATACTGCACACCTGTAGTACTGGCGGCCGGGGAGATTTTAAAACTGGGGGCTGCTAAATACATGACACGACCCCTCCAGCGACAACACTTCTTCCGCCCATCTCCTTCCCTCCGTCGCCGACTCTTTTTCCCGTTTTCTTCTTCTTCTTCTTCTTCCCATTTCTCCTCCCCTCCTCCTCCATCCCTCCTCATAGAACCAGTTCCAGATACATCCGCCAAAATGGGTTACAGCGAGCTTGACACGAAGGCCATCAACACCATCCGGGTGCTTGCGGTAAGTCGCCCCTCCACCCATTGTCGCTCTGGTCTTCCCCCTCCAGCTCCTGTGCACTCGACAACAATTTACCCCGCCACCACCACCGCCAAAAAATGCCCCGCCATTCAACGCGAATGCGATGCAGGGACGGGCTTTTTTTGTTCTTTTGGTGAGGGGAGCTGTCAGAGCTGTGAGGGAACGCGAGATGCGAATACCATGACTTGGGCTTTCAACAGAAGGCCCTGTCTCTGGTGTCGTCATGCGCGGGGATGAGCAGAATGAGTCGTCATGAAACGAACGAGTACTGATGAACCCCGCGTCAACAGGCTGATGCCACCTTCAACAGCAACTCGGGACACCCCGGTGCGCCCATGTGAGTTTCCCACCCGACGAAATCAAAGCACCAGAAATCAGAAATCAGAAATCAGAATGATAAGATACACGACGTGCTGACGCTTCTGAAACAGGGGAATGGCCCCGGCCGCCCACGTCCTCTTCAACAAGTTCATGAAGTTCAACCCCAAGAACCCCAAGTGGCTGAACCGTGACCGCTTCGTCCTCTCGTGAGTCCTCGGATCACCCATGGCAATATGGCGTGCCGAGCTAACCCAGTCAACCCATAGCAACGGACACGGCTGCATGCTCCAGTATGCTCTCCTCCACCTCTTCGGCTACGACCTGAGCATCGGCGATCTCAAAGCCTTCCGAGTAAGTAATCGATGTTTCTTCGCCACCGCGCGTACTTTTGGCTGACGGGCCGACTCTGTTCCCTTGTAGACTGTCGACAGCAAGACCCCCGGCCATCCCGAGGCCCATGACACCCCCGGCATTGAGGTCACCACCGGCCCTCTCGGTCAGGGTATCTGCAACGCTGTCGGTCTGGCCATTGCCCAGGCTCACACTGCTGCCACCTTCAACAAGCCTGGCTTCAACCTCATCGACAACTACACATACGCCTTCCTTGGCGATGGCTGCCTCCAGGAGGGTGTCTCCAGCGAGGCCTCCTCTCTCGCTGGTCACCTCCAGCTCGGCAACCTGATTGCCATCTGGGATGACAACCACATCACCATCGACGGAAACACCAACGTTTCCTTCACTGAGGATGTCGTCAAGCGATACGAGGCCTACGGCTGGCACGTCGTCGTCGTCGAGGACGGTGACAACGACCTGGCAGGCATTGAGGCCGCTATCAAGCTGGCCCAGTCCGTCACTGACAAGCCTACCCTCGTCAAGCTCAAGACCACCATCGGCTTCGGCTCCCTCAACCAGGGCACCCACGGCGTCCACGGCTCCCCCCTCAAGGCCGACGACATCAAGCAGCTGAAGGAGAGGTTCGGTTTCAACCCCGATGAGAGCTTCGCTGTTCCCCAGGAGGTCTACGACCTCTACGGCAAGCACTCCTCCGAGGGTGCCGCTCTCGAGGAGGAGTGGAACCAGCTCCTCGCCAAGTACGGCGAGTCCTTCGCCAAGGAGCACGCCGACCTTGTGCGACGACAGACCGGTGACCTTCCTGAGGGCTGGGAGAAGAGCCTCCCCGTCTACACCACCTCCGACTCTGCCATCGCCTCGCGAAAGCTGTCCGAGGCCGTCCTCAGCAAGGTCGAGTCCGTCATTCCCGAGCTTTTCGGTGGTTCCGCCGATCTGACTGGCTCCAACCTGACCCGATGGAAGGCCGCCGTCGACTTCCAGCCCGAGAACACTGGCCTCGGTGACTACTCCGGCCGATACATCCGATACGGTGTCCGTGAGCACGCCATGGGTGCCATCATGAACGGTCTGTCTGCCTACGGCACCATCCTGCCTTACAGCGGTACCTTCCTCAACTTCGTCTCCTACGCTGCCGGTGCCGTCCGTCTGTCGGCTCTGTCCCAGATCCGCAACATCTGGGTTGCCACCCACGACTCCATCGGTCTCGGCGAGGACGGCCCTACCCACCAGCCTATCGAGACCCTCGCTCACTTCCGTGCCCTCCCCAACTGCATGGTCTGGCGCCCTGCGGACGGCAACGAGACCAGCGGTGCCTACTACATCGCCTTGACCTCCAAGCACACCCCCAGCATCATCGCCTTGTCGCGCCAGAACCTCCCTCAGCTCGAGGGCTCGACTATCGAGAAGGCCGCCAAGGGTGGTTACGTCCTACACGAGGTTGAGGGCGCCAACATCACGCTTGTGTCCACCGGTTCCGAGGTGTCCATCGCTGTGGATGCCGCCAAGCTTCTCGATGAGAAGCACAACATCAAGGTCCGCATCGTCTCCATGCCTTGCTGCGAGGTCTTCGACCAGCAGTCCAAGGAGTACCGCCTTTCGGTCCTGCCCGACGGCATCCCCTCTCTGTCCATCGAGGTCATGACCACCCTGGGCTGGGAGCGCTACACCCACGAGCAGTTCGGCCTCAACCGCTTCGGTGCTTCAGGTCCCTACAAGGACGTCTACGAGGTAAGTGACCCCCCTGGCTGACCCAAACCGGACCCCCGACTTCCTGCACAAATCCCTTGCTAACCCCCGCCGCAGAAGTTCGAGTTCACTGCCGAGGGCATTGCCAAGCGCGCTCTTGCCACCATTGAGTTCTGGAAGGGCATCCCTGTTCGCTCCGCTCTCAACCGTGCCTTTGAGCAGATCCAGTAAACCAAGAACGAAAAGCGAGATAACGAACACGGGATGGATGCAACGAAGACGGCGGGAATATTTATGTCGTGATGACAGATTTTGGAGCAGGGTAATGGTTAAATAGACTCGAAATGAATTCAAAGACCTTTTAGAACAGTCCCTACTTACGGTCCTTGCCAGCCGTTGCCCGTCTGGCTGCTCTTGCGGAAATTTGTGCGTTCCGCAATGCTTAAGCAGAGTGCCGCCCTATAGCCAAATCCAAGTCCAAACTCCGTATTCGTCAGTCCAATTGTCCGTTGCGATCCTGCCCAACCGAAGAGCAAACGGTAGTAGACCATGCTACATCTCGGTCGCCTCGCGGAAGATGACAGGTTGATGTAAACCGAGAGAGCATGACAGAGGCTCTCCTAGCATTCATTGCTCGCTTCATTGCATGATATAGTCTCATCGTCTAGCATCGCATCATAGTCGTAATATCGTGGCACAACATTGGTGAGCTTTCACTCCGAAGCGTCTTCCTGCCCTTGGCTCTCGGTCACCCACTCCCTTTGGAATTCCCTGCCGACGCTCTCCAGCCTTGCAGCGGCACGACGTGCCTCTCTCGCCTCCTCAGCAGACCCCGCGACAACAACGCCGATGAGCATGGGCGCCGCGTCCTCGGAGCGTGGGTCGTCCTTGGGGTTCGGGGGTTCGGAGAGGGCGGCAGCGGCGGCGGCGGACTCGTCGGGGCCGGGGCTCGTCGCGGAAGCCGTGTTGACGGTACTACTACCGGGGGTGGTCTCGGCGGCGTCGCGGGGATCGATGTAGGAGTGGAGGACGACGGGCCCGCGGTCCGGGTACTCGACCATAAGGCGGGCTGGACGGCCGAGGCCGAGGCGTAGGGCGGCAGTCTGGGAGGCCAGGGCGCTGGAGGTCAGGGAGGTGAGGGACTCGAGGTGGGATTGCGAGGCGGCGGAGGTGATGAGAGGGGTGAGGGTGACGTCGGAGAGGTGGAGGGAGAGGGAGGGATGTTGCGAGGGGAGGCTGGCCATGATGATGGCGTGGGTGCGTGTAGCCTCGTGTCGCTGGACGGCGTGAGGTTGGCGGTCCTTGGCTCAAGTCGAATTGGTAGCAGACGAGGGTTTGACGAGGCAGATAAAGGGGCAAGGCATCAAGAGAGAAAACGAGGAGGGGCCCTTATCGTGGTGGGACGGCGGATTGACGCGAGAGACGGGTTGAATGATCACATGGATTGGGATTGGGATGAGATGAGGGTGCTTTCGGCGCTTGTGCTTCCATTGTGGTCCACGCCAGCTTGGGTGTGCCAAAACCCCGCTGGAAGCCGGGCGCAGCGACAAACCCCACCGCCGCTGATACCACTTTGCACCAGTGGTGACGAGATGCGAAACAGAGAGAGACACGGGTGGTTTGATGATCTGAAAGCTGAGTCGAAAGGTGTTCCTCGTTAAGAGAAATGCGTTGGGCGAAGCTGTCATGCCCGGGTGTAGTCTAATCCAAGCAACAACATATCGACAAATGACGGCAGCGGTGTCGAAGCTCCGATACTCACCTACCTACATAATTACTCAAGCCCCGCGCGCCCCAAACGTCTCACTTCGCATTGCCGGCACCACCACTGCACCGTCGGGCGGGGAGCTATCCTGGGAGCTGTTATGCGTCGCCCACACACCTTAGTCGACGAGCTAGACTCCCCCTATCAAGGCGCACTAAAAGAGACAGCCTGCCTTTAGGAAAACAGGTGAGGCACTAGCAACAGAGGTAACCCTACCTCCCTCCGCACTACGTCACACTCTGAAAGCCAAATATCACATCGTGTCCCCCTCTCAGCAAAACTGCCCAGCACCGTGGAACAGCAACATATATTCGGCGTCCGGAATAGAAAATGGCAGTCAAGGCAGGGAAAGAAGAGAAAAAAAAAAGGAGGTGCGGGTACGGGAGAAAACCCGAGAAAAGGGCTAATGAAGATGCCCGCTCCATGATGAGCTGATGGCGTCCGTACCGCTGATGACGTATCCCCCGCGTCGGACGATGGGGAGGCAGGCCATGGGGGATTTCACCTGGCACTCACACCTTGCAGCACACGGACATAGACGCACCCGACGAGACATCCAAGAGCGATGATTGGCGTCAACGCGGCAGAACAGCGTCCCAGCGCAGCTTGACATGTGCACGTTGACGGTCCTCCGTCCAACCAAGGCGTGCCAGGGCTTGAGACACACACCTCCAGAGCCTCTTTCTTCTTTTTCTTGGGGTCCGTTGCTGTACTTTTTTGTTCTGGGATTATGGAGATGTCCGCGTCCGGAGCGAAAGGACTCCTGGCCCGGCTGGAGGCGTTTGAGTGATGGGATTCTAGGTTGCGCCCGGTGCAGCGTTATGATGATGTGGTGAGAGAGAGGCACGACTAAACACTGTTGCATCTCGGAGGTGACCGCTCGGAGCTAGCTACCGTACGTAGGGAAGTTGTTTGTAGGCTAGCGGTCCATGGAGTTGCCTCTCTTTCTGATGTTGTGCATGCTAGTTCGCCCTGGTGTTCGCCTGAGTCGTACAAAAACACACCCTCACTCACTCTGGTGTCTGCTCTGCTCTGCTCTGCTCTGCCTGGATGGATGGATGGGTACCTTACTGTGGACCGCACCAGACTGGCCTTGGGCCGACGATGCGGGGGCTGTCGTGGACCTGCTGGGGAGCCAGCGCAGAAGTACATGCCACATAGACTACGTGCCATACCTCTGGGGACGGGACCTACACGCATTCACACATACAGATAGATATGCCCCCCCAGTGTCCACTGCCCACACGCAACCAGTAGCCGAGGTGGTGGGCGCTGACCTCGTTTTCTGCGAGGCATGCAGACTTGGATCGAAACGTGGCATTTGGAAGCCTGTGGCCGCAAGCCGTCGATGATGTACCCCCAAAGGTGCGAGGGGATGAGGTTTCTTCGATTAGCAAAGGCGGGTTGAGGATGTTGGATAAAGGAAGACAGCGTTGGTGGGAAAGAGAGATGTGTGAGTACAGCCTGCTGTCACCTTGACTTGGATGCCGTTCCCCAACCTCGGAAGAATGCTCCAGTGTAGTCTAGGTGGGTATCAGTGTGCGACTAGTTGGGAGGTTCGATCCCTCGGGAAACAAGAAGAGTGAATCACAGCATCCTCGACGTGAGCAAAGGGAGGCCATGGAGTCTTGGAGTGGGTGACCTGACGTGGGTGCCGGAGCCGCCATTGTTAGGAGAAGACATAGTAACATGGGGCGATATGGCTGCAGCAAGGCACCTCAGGCAAAGCACAGGCCGATGAAGCGGCAAGAAGAAAAACAGGCATAGACAGATCGCTGCGTTGAGATACTGACTGGCACAGAGCATGGCGTGCATGTGCGTGCAAGCATTCGCGCGAGATGCTGCCCTGCAACGTAGATGGACTGGGACTGGTTCAGTGAGAAACAACAACAATAACAACGACCTCCACCACCACCACCACGGCCACGGATGGAGAAGTTCGAGACCGGGAGCCGCGGTAGTGTGTGTGCTCTGCAGCGAGCGATGTGATGGTGATGCACAGGTGCGGATGCGGATGCGAATGGGGGCTGAACGCGCTTTGTGCTTGCGCTGTGTGCTCTCGATGAGCTGGTGGTAATTGCAATATGTGTGTTTCCCATCCCATCCTAGGCGACGGAGGCCGAAGGAAGCCCGTGGAAGCCGTCGTGATCCCGTCGCAGCGGCGCGAGGTGGGTATCGTTCTTTTTTTGCTTCCCGTGGAGTTGGATGTGGATGTCTGGGGTGATGATGATGAATCAAGCCATGAGTGGACGGAAGCCGACAAGCCACTGTTTCTTTTCACGTCCCGTTTAGCGGGCTCCAGGTGCTCTGTTCCTCCCCCGAGGAGTCGAGGACGTCCTGTTGGCCGGCGGCCCAGCGGTTTCGCCTGCTAGCCGGTCGTCGGGGCGTCTTGGCTGGACACCACGGCAGCTTGTCACTCTGCACCCGCCCGGCACGGGCGGGGTACCTGTGCTGCTGGGCTGCCAGGCGGTCTCAGTAACATGGGGCTAGCGGAACCACTACTACCTACTGTAAAGCCCAAGGGCCCGGGGGGGCCAGCACTTTTTGGCGATCCGATTGACCTTGCCAAATCTTTCTCTCCGAACCACCATCACCACATCTCGCTCTCCCACCCTCTCGTCACCCTCCTCCGCTGCGTCGCCTCTCCCCACGTCCCTCGCTCTCCGCCGCCGCTTGCTCTGTATCGCCCCTGTCCTTGAACACAGGCCAGAGAGCATCTCCGAGCCTCCTTTCTTCCCCCTTTCCCCCCCCCTTCTCTTGTCTCGTCTTGTTTTCTGTCTTGGGTTCGGTCGTCCAGCGGTTGCTCTTGCTTCTTGGGAATCTATAACAGGCATCGGGTCGTTTGGGGGTTCTTCTTCTTTCTTGCTTTTAACGCCACCACCGCCGGGCGGTTCCTGGGCCTTGCTTCATCTCGCCGTTTCGTCGTCTCGCCGCCGCCTCCGTCGCCTTGTCTCCTCCTTTCGCCGCTTCTCCTCCCCCGGGCCCTCGCCGCATGACCCGTCGCATCCTCACCCTCCCGTCGTCACCGAAGCCCCCTCCGTCGACTCTTCCATCGCCTCCATCGCCGCGCAACCATGGCTGCCGCTCCCAGACGCAGAAAGCTCATCGGGCACCGCCGCCGCGTTGAAGACGAGGGCGACGACGAGGGCGGCCAGGACGCCCTCGACCTCGATGACGATTCCATCACGGACGGTTCCCTTGCCACCGAGGACAACGACTTGGCCAATAACAGCGATACCAGCAATATCGACGAGGCCTCTCCGACGTCCCCGAATGCCCGCAAGACGGCCAATGGTGCCCCCAAGCACTCGAAGCACGCCGGTCATGCCGCCAAGTTGGGTGCCGAAGCTGAGGCTGACAGCAAACCTGTCTCGGATACCGACATGATGCTCCACGGCCTGTCCATCACCGACCCATCGCCTCCAGTCCAGGAGATGCATTTCGATGAGGTTTCTGCCCCGTCCCCGACCAAGTCCCCAGCTGCTCCCATTGTCGTCAGCTCCGCCTCCGCCGTCCGACAGCCCCAGGCCGCCATTGCCAACCGGCGACGCCAGGAACATGAGGATTATAAGAAGAAGAGGGATGAGGACCCGGCCTTTGTGCCTAACCGAGGTGCCTTCTTCATGCATGACCATCGGCATGCCGGGCCCGCGGCAAACGGCTTTCGACCTTTCGGGCGAGGTCGTGGCAGAGGCGGCCGTGGTGGCATCGGGGGTCCATTTGCTCCCGTCCAGTATGTATCCCCCCTGGCCTCGTTCCCTCCCCGTTACTGACCGTAAAAGCCAATTGCACCACCCGGCAGACCCGACGACCAATTCCCCCTGGACCCACGACATGCATGAGGCTGTTGCAGCACCGCCGCCTCCGGCACGGCCTCGACAGATGATGATGGAGGAGGAGGGACCGGCCAACGGCAACGGCTTCATTCCGACATGTGAACCTCACCCGACTCCCATCAACCGGACACTCTCCACGGAGAAGCACATCGGCAACCTCCATGTTCGCGTCTTCCTTCCTAACATGAAGGCACCGGCAGTCTTCTCGGGCGTTCCCCTTAAGCAGTATACGAAGCTGCCTGACCACCGTCCGCCTCTGCGTCGAGACAAACCCGTCCGGATCTCTCTTCCGGACAACCCCCCTCGTTATATATTCCCCGCCGCCGACAGGTCATTCATTTTCATCCCTCGTGCGATGAGGCCGAATCAGCAACGGATGCGCGGCAAACCTCGATCTGCCTTTGGCTCGATGGGTGGTTTCTCGAGGAGAACCAGTGTCTACGGAGGCAGCTTCTACGGTAGTGTGTACTCGCCCAGCGTTGGACTTAGTCGGAGGTCCTCCATCGTCGACCGAGACTACATGTTCTCCCCCACGGGCTCTGTCATCTCCCGGCCGCCGATTCCAGTGGAAAACAATCGGCCCATCGTTCGGCTGCCTCCTGCTCCTCGGAACGATATGTCTATGGCTCCTCCGGTCGCTCCAGTTGACCCAAACGCGCAATTCGAGAACATGGCGGTACTGGAGCCTTCGATTAACGATCTCCCCCAGCCCCAGACATATCCCCTGCCGCAGAAGCCGGCTTTCCAGGAGAATCGACCCACGTCGGCACTCCCTATGCACCAGCCACGTCCCCAGAAGAACATCTCAGTTGCCGACATTGAGTCTCCCACGTTCACTCACGGTCCTCCCGCCTTCCAGCAGGCATTCCACCAGCAAGTGCCCGTCCAGATGTCAAACGGCCTCTCTCACGAGTCCCACACACGCCAGGCGTCGTACCCTTCGCAGCATTCTACTGGCACCCCACTGTCTCAGATCCCTGAAAGGGCGATCCATGCGGCACCTTTCCAGCCCAACACTTATGGCCAGCAGCAGCCTTTCTACAACCAGCAGCAGCAACAGCAGCCGCAGCCTCAGTACCAGGTGCAGCCGCAGCAAGGATACTACTACCCGCCGAACTACAACAACTCCAATATGGGCCCGTCTGTGGCGGCTCCCACCTTTGTTCCTGGACAACAAGGCCCTCCTGGTAGCTTCACGCCTCAGAATCAACATGAACAGCTCGTGCAAGGCAACGGCCAAAACCCCGCTACGAACCCAGGCCTCGTGGCACAGGAGGTCAACGGCATGGTCTACTACTACGATGCCTCTCAACTACCTCCTCCGGTGAACAACTACCCAACCTACTCTGCACATCAAGGCTACCAGCCTAACGTTATGGGTATGGGCGGCATGATGACGCCTAGCCCGGACGGGTTCTACTACCCCCAGCAGGCACCCGGCATGGTGTACTATCCGCAGTAGAGCTGTGAGGTGCCAGAACACACTTATTTCACCTATCCACTTGCTTCTTACCCGTACTCGATTTAATAACTACAACTACGACTCAGACCTAAAAAAACAACAAAAGCACACGCGACACTTATTGATAGGAGCCTTTTTGGGGTGCATGGATGGGCATAAGGGGGCTCCGAAAGCACTAGCGGGATGACATGCTTGGCTGCTTGTTGGCATCCTTTTTTCTGTGGGAGTCTCTGGGAGTGCCCCGTTACGTTGGATGGAGGGAGGCTTTTTAGATGGCCCTGTCTCGAGAGTTCCCCTGCGTCGTAGGATGGTCCAGATTCCTCTTTGCGTTGGATGGCACCTGGCTGTTATGACTATGGCGATATCATTATCTCGCGTTTCTCTCGGCCGACTCGACGCTACTTTGGGGGTGGACGATTGGGATGGACGGACTGGTGGGATTGCGTTGGTAGTGGGAAGGATCATGACTGAGGTATTGTTTGTCTTTGCCAGGGGAATGTCTGTTTCCTTTTGCGCGCCGAAAAAAAAGACTTGTGGGGATGGGAAGATGGACGGACTTGCTTTGCCACGGGCTCTCCTGGTTGCTTTGCTGTTCCAGCTCTTCTGCTCCGACGTTTTGTGTTTGCTGCGAGCCCATGCGTGGTGTTGTGCTTTCATGGCAACGGCGTTGGGTGTCTGGTGCATTACATATACCTGAATTCAAATGCCAGGGTGGACATTGGTGAACCTGAGTCCCAACGATGTTGCATGTGAATTCTGGAGCTGGTGATGTCGCCATACCAGGCCAGCTATGCCGGCATCTAATTGATGGATACTTGATGTCTCCGTTTACCGATCCCTTGGTCCGTCTGTCATGTCCAGTCATGACATGTAGAAACACGTCGAAGTTCGTCTATGCCCAACTCCGCATTTGACCTGCGCCTGCATATGACAGCTCTGTAATCAAAGATGCTTTAGATAGCCAGGACCTCGTCTGCCAGTCGGGCATGTGAGGTGCTGTGACGGGCATTGGCCAACCGGAAGACGACATCCAGAACCAGGGCAGGGCAGACGACCGTCTGACGTGCGGGACCATGTAGGCCATCGAAACCGTCAACGTTGGGATCCGTTTCTTGTTATTTCCCTTACGGAAGAACAATGAGAAACTTCAAGCCAAGGTCGATATCAAGTCAGACGACCATGCAGATGGAGATGGGGAAAATGATGCGGCGATGAATCATGCCGCAGTTGTTCTGCACTATGATGCAGGTTTCTGGGGGTCCTTGCTGGGGCGTCGATTCCTTGCAGGACTCATGATGTGCGAATGCTGCCAGGGCGGTGGTTTACGTACGAAGTATTGCGGTTTCGGAGATGGTTCCTCTAGCGAACGGTCACGGGGAGTGTTGCTGGGGACATGAACAAGTTGGCTGCATGTATAAATGGATTGTTCTGAAGGATAATATAATTATAGACCAACCCTACCGCTTATACACCTGATTCGTACCTTGGCTACAGAGTACTAACTATAACCTTATCCGTAGTTACTTAAGGTAGGATATGCGCGCAGCAGAAGGTGTTTGTGCCGGTAGTAACGCGATGCGAGGGCGAGCGAAGAGGAAAAAGAGTTCAGTGCACCCAGCTATTGGAGCACATAGGCGGGGAAGTGGAGTTGTTTTAGCAATTGACGGAAAGCTTCAAATCGTTTAGGCCAGGAGAGCTCGTGTCGTGTTGTTGACGTCGAGCAGGCCGGATTGGGAGCTAGCTTTTGTCGGTGTCAGCGCAGCGTCGCCGTCAGTGAGGAGGAGGGCTTTTTGCACTTGAGTTTCTCGGTAACGTGGGTGTTTAGGTCTGTCAGCCGTGTCACTGAGTTGTTTCGGCTCTTCAGCTTGGGCGTGGTTGTAGGTTGTATGGGAGGGGGACGACGCGGAGAGGGTCAAGTACCTTGGTTGTTTGTTTGTTTGTTTGGGTACCTAGTCTCAAGGTAGCGGTGCAAATAAAACAAGGTCCAGACCCAAACTGCATGGTTGTTTCTTCCCAGTTCCAGGCATAATTAACAAACGCAGAAGCTCGCGAGGTTTTGCGCCCGGTTGGAGAGGCGGGGGCGGACGTGCGTGAGTGTGGTGGTACAGCTTGAGACGTGCGTCACGCGAGGGCGAGGCATGGGCTTGTTCTGTTTTCGCCTCACTTTTGGGTGGTGAGCAAGTCGCACGGATCGAGGCAAAACAAAGGGCAATTGGAAGTGGAAGTTGAGGTGGAAGGCCCGGGGGGTTGGGCTTCACAGATAGGCTGTCTAGATGCTGTGTCTCCGGTGCCGATGGTCGTACGGACGAAATAGAAGCTACGTTTTGTATCGTGTCCTGCCGCTCGCACATAGAACACGCACGGTTTGTTGACGGCCTCGTCAACTCCAGGCAAAGAGAGGACGGCTGCGTGTTTGGCTGCGAGGGAGAAAAGGCAGCCAACTGGACTCGTAATCTACGTCGTCAAGAGGACAGTGCCTGGGATGCTGTGTCATTGCCACAGCCTTTCGTTTGTCCTCCGTCCCGTCTCGATTAAATTACTTAGCTTGGTGCTTTCCACCGCTTCCGCATCCGCTTCCGCTTCCGCTTCCAGCTCCAGAAGG
The DNA here is from genome assembly GCA_030864175.1 of Neonectria faginata. NCBI lineage: Eukaryota > Fungi > Ascomycota > Sordariomycetes > Hypocreales > Nectriaceae > Neonectria > Neonectria faginata. The sequence continues at coordinate 1,815,932 of JAULBG010000006.1, read as the reverse complement.
CCTTCCCCGTCCCGGCGGTTCGGTTTCCTCCGCTTTGTCTGATAAGTGTGCATGCCACCTACGAGTAGACCAGGCCGCTAATCACGGGCGGATACTGTGCAGTACGATACAGTTCTCTCCTCCTCCTCCTCCTCCTCCTCCCGCAACAGCCGAGAGATGGTTGGTTGGTCCAGGTCAATGATGTCTTCGGACCACTCACTCACTCACTCACTCACTTACTCACTCAAAAACAAACAGAGTCCTAGAATGACTTGTGCACACGCCCCCCCTCCGCAGCGGAAGCGGGGAGAGACAGACAAGTCCCCTGGAGGCGTGACCGTGAGTTCCGCGACTTGTGACCTGCGAGCATGGATGGCGGCATCGGGTCGGTGAAGCGGCGGCGCTGCGTGGGCGCGCCCTCCCTGGGGCTGGGTCTCGTCCAGTTCCATTCTGTCACGGGCCGGAAAATGCGTGCTCGTCCGGTACCTCTGGACAGATAACGTCTTCGGTCACGGCGGCCGCCAGCAGCCTATCGTGCGTCTTGTAGGAAGTACAGCACACGAGCGACACGGCGATGGCTGTTGTCGTTTGCTTACATGCAGAACCCCACTCCACTTCCCCCAGGCCAACCTAGAGGTGCCTACCGTAGAAAAGGCGAGACGCCCTGCAGCGATAGAGTACGGGGCTTCGAGTACAGTGGGCTTGCTTTAGTAGGGGACTTGGCGACTCGGACGGGACCCAGGAGGGAAGTGACTGAGAGAGAGAGAGGGAATGGCGGTCGGCGACCTGTTCGCCTCTGTTTGCCTTGTCTTCTCGAGGCTTCCAGCCTGGTTGCCTACCTCCATCAACAAGCTTTGCAACTCGACTGATGACTGATTTGTTGGAGTCTTCCTGAACCGAACGGAACTGAACTGAACTGAACTGACACATGCTACACACGCCCCCCCCCCCCCTCCCCTGCGGCCATCCCATCCATGAGTCGCACACCGGCCGCACCAACTCGCAAGCCTGGTTGCGTTTATCGCCTCCTCGGATGGATACCTGATACCTGCCCCTTGGTGGCCGCTTTTAACCCGTACTTTGTGCGGCGCACACGACCTTGCATAAGTCGCGACCCCGCCCGCCGTATTGACCTGCCCCGCTTCACCGTCTAAGACGGTCGTGGTCCTCCCCAGTTGAGTCTACACTTGCTTGGAAACGGACCGCAGAATTCCACGCGCATCTGCGAAGCGGAACTCGTCCAGCGTTTCCTCCCATAGCTGGTCCGCAACGGCCTGTGTCTCTGCTTGGTATGTGATAGTAGCGAGCCTGTCAAGTTGCAGTATTAGCCGGGTACTCTTTTTACATAGAACCAGATCCCATCAGACTTACGGATGGATCTTGCAGTTCACAATAAAACTCCCATGCGATTCCTTTCCTTTCACTGCCACCGCGTCGATGTATGTCAAAGCGCCTTCCTCCGCGGTTCTTGCCGACGCCGACTTGATCAAGCCAAAAACGACACCCGCTATCCCGTGGAGGTTGCGGAACAGCCCCGTGCCTTTTACCAGCCCGGGTTCAACCATGTTGATGATGGCGTCCTCGGGTGCGATCTCGTCCGCCAGGCGACTGAGGAACATCTGCCCGAGGAGCTTGGTGGCGTTGTAGCGCTCCGACGGATCCCATGGTGTGACCTTTGTGTCGTCGAACGACCCCAACAGCGGTCTCTTGTCCCGGTTGGCAAACCTGGCGAACTCCGACATCATTGAGTTCACCACCGTGATCCGCGCCGGAGCACCGGTAGATGCCTTGGCTTTGAGCACGGGGAGGAGCACCAGCACCAGCAGCACCGTGCTCAGGTAATTGACCTGCATCGTCCTCTCGTGCCCCGTAGACGCAACCAGACAAAACACGGCCTCGGCAACCCCGGCGTTCAACACGACCATGTCGATCCGCGCCAACTCCGTCGCGCACCGCTGGACAAACGCCTGCACGGACGCGTACGACTCCATCTCCAGGGCCCAGACGTCGACGCGGGCGCCGGGGTTCGCGGCCCGCAGCGCGGCGGCGGCGGCGTTGCCGCGCTCCGGCGAGCGCACGGCGATGACGAGGTGCGAGAGGCCAGCGCCAGCAGCTGCCTGGCGCTCTCGAGGCCGAGGCCGCTGCTGGCGCCGGTGACGAGGGCGGTTTGGCCGTGCAGCTGGGTTTCTTTGGGGGTATGTGGTAGGGTGGTGAAGAATTGGTTCTTGAGGAACATGGAGATGGCGCCGGCCGTCACGGGCGGCATGTCCTTGGAGGAAGTCATCGTCGGATGTGGGGGTTGCTTGGGCAAGGTAGGCGGAGAAGATTAAAGGGTGTCTGAGGGAACATAAAATAGTATATGATATGTATATATATGTTCTGTTTGTTTCTTATTATTCATTTAGTTTCTCTCTGTTATTGTGCTGGAAATCGATCCTTTATAAGTCTCCCGTCTTGACCACCACAATGACGAAGACGACAGAAACCAAATGCCAAGCCAACCTCACAACCCATTCTAGGAATAGCTGGGCTTTGGTTACTTAGCTAGCTCAGCTGGAACGAAATGCCCGGCACGGTAATTACGCTCCCTTGATCATAGATCGAGCGTGTTACATGATAGGTCCTTCCGATGACATCGTTTCGGCGAATGAGCCTCGTGGATGCCCCGGACGGAAAAGTGGAGGCCGTCCTCCGGCTCGGCTCCATCGAGCGGTCGCTAGTCCCAAACAGGAAAATGCAAAAGTCTTGGCATCTCTGGTCTCGCGCCTGGACTACAATCCTCCATGAACCAAAAGATTCAGTCGAGAGGAGCGTGTAGGCAATGCCTTCTCGTTACTATTCCTTCCACTCTCATCTTCCGTGGTCAACCAGATGCAGGCCTCGCTAACGACATCGATCAAGGAGTCGGGGCTTGGCAGGGCGAAGCCGGCAGGCGGTACGTCCACCTCCTCTCCGATGCTCCACCAAGATACTGATGAGCCAGGCCCCGAACCTCTCGGATTCGAGTTCATCGTCACCACGCCGTCGCAGCGCCGCAGTCGAGACAACCAGCGCCTCGTCAGGAGCCATGTCACCCGCGGGAGGTCGAAGCGCAAGGGTTGTCGCCCGCTGCCGTCGTGGATCAACCAGGACGCAGACGCGGACAAGCGATCGCAGGCCAGGCAACACCCTGGCACGTATCTAATCCCAAGTGAAAGCCGCATGGGATTTCCAAGTCCAAGCCGAGTAGGATCTGAACTCTCCTGGGTCCCGTTTCCGGAGTTCGTCAAGCCATACATGCTCGAGAGCATTATTCGATGTTCGTTCGCCCCACAGTGTGTACTATAACAACGTGTGCTAATTGCGCCGTTTTACCGGTAGTTCTTACCGTCGTCAGGGATGGGCTGTATCCTGCTGAATTGTGCTTTGAAGTCGAGTCGTTCGACAGTGGCTGGGTTGCATGCCTCATGAGCGATCCCGTCTACCTCCATTCCATGCTGTTCTCAAGCGAAGCATACTTGGATGACAGCTTGGGTCGGGATCGTAGTCTGATGACGCAGTTTTATTTTCTCAAGACTCTCAGGCTGCTCCAAGAGAGGATAGCCGTTCCCAACGACCCCCTCGCCACCGCTGACCAGACTATCATGACTGTCGTAACCCTAGCGCTGGCAGCACAAGTCTTTGGCGATCGAGCCACCATTGAGAGTCACATGCAGGGGCTCGAAAGGATGGTTGGTCTCCGAGGTGGTTTGGGGTTGTTGAGAACATCAACATATGAGCTGCCAGCCAAAATCTGCAGGTACGTACTGAAGTCCTTTAATCATTGTCTGATTGGTGACAAACCTGATGCTCCGTAGGGTCGATCTTGGGTTTGCTCTCACGTTTGGACACCGCCCCGCTTTCTTCCGCCAGGCAATATCTTGGGACCGTTACATCGTGGACCACACAAAACGCCGGCCTGCCCATGTTGACTGCGATGACGAAACATCGACATTCATCAGTCCCTGGATTGGAGGATGGCCAACGTGTGGAAGGACCTGCAGCGGTTCTCCGACATATGCAACCTGGCTTGTCAGACAGGGCACAAACTAACCCACACGAACTTCAGCGAGATCATGATCTCGGTGCTGTACCGGCTACTCCACATATCTCTCGAAGACTGTCCCCTGAGCGAGTGCCTCCGCGTCGGCATGCTAGCCTTTGCCACGACGATATTCATGCAGTGGCAGTATTTCAAGCTGGGACAAGGGCCCCTCGCAGAGATGTTCAGCGGCGCCTTGCTAAGGCTGCAGGCTTCTTCTGTTGACGCCCCGCCTCGTGTATTATTTTGGCTGCTGACGGTGCTGAATACCTCGTTTCCCGACGATGCGGGCATGCGGCATGCGGGTTGGCTCGGTGAGGTGATCGGGCATGTTCCGTTTGCTTCGTGGGAGGAAGCACGGAAGGTGTTGAAGTCGATGGTGTGGGTTGATTCTTTGAATGACGCAAAAGGGAAAGCGGCGTTTGACGGGGCAAAGTTGAGGATTGATTAAATACTTGCTTGGAAAACAAAGGTTACTTGTTTGGAAAACAAAGGTTACTTTGTTGGAAGACAAAGGTAGATAAGTTGCCAGGTCAAATGAGAAGCTATCCGTCGGCCCTGTCGGCTGTGTGTCGTTGAACCATTGCATCCTGACTGTGCTGTAATCTGGAGACGGAAGGGCCATGCTTGCAACGGTGTGTCAGCTCGCTTGCCGCAAAACGGTGCACGGGCTCCGTTTGCTCCGTCTTTTATTCACACCCGTTATCTGTACACGGCTCATGGCACAAATCCCTAGTCAGTCATCTGACGGAGTACAAGAGTACATGGCAGCGGGGTGAGGCGAGCGGGTGTTACAGCGGCGGCGGCGCTAAGCTCGATTGCGTCAGCGCCACACGGCCAGTGGTCAAACCTATTCGCCCTACCAACCGGAGCGTACTTTGCCTGAGGGGGACGGAACTATGGCGACGCTGTCCTACAGAGACCGGACGGACAGGTACCTGGATCGCCGCCCACCTCTTGGCCGCCAGCCAGTGGCCCATCAGTGCCGAAGGCAGCCAGGTTCCCCGTCAGCTGGCACACGCAACTCCGCCTGCCGCCTCCCAGCCAGGCGCTGTGATAGCGCTCCCTGTGCCCCAAGTGCCCACTGCCCAGCGCCCCCCAGCGGGTGCCTACAGGTACCCTTTGGCTCTCGGGGCGCGTCGCCTCCAGCACCTGGGCGGCTCAGAGCTTCCGTTTCCTCTTCTTCCTCTTCTTCTTCTTCTCCCACCACCAACCCTTCCTCCCTCCCAACTTCTCCCTTCCATCATCTCATTCGACCTCTTCCCCAACTTCATCTTCTTTCGCCTCGCATCTCGTTTTCTCCATCACCCATCTCCCTCCCGCCTGCGTTCACCTCTTGGCCTTCATCGTTGACGGGCGACGGCCGTCTTGCACCGCGGATTCCTTATCTCGCCCCGATAACAGCACTTCGTCACCGCCCCAAGTAGGCAGGTAAGGCTCCACCGTCATCATCGTCATTCCTGAATCCCGAATCCTCATCATCCGTTGTATTCTCCATCGAGAGATCTGGGATCTGGGCTTGACGTTGTCTCCTTCTCCGTCTCCAGACTCCCCGCTGACCAACCCAGCCGCCATCGCAACCATGGCTTCAGCCGCGCCCTCCGCCGGCCTCGACACGATGGTCACTGTCAAGCTCCAGTTTGACGGCATCACTCGCCGCACTAAGATGCCACTTCGAGATATGGTCCCCAAGACCCTCGAGAGCAACGTATGTGACCAATTTCCTACCACGTCTCAATTCCCCCGAACCCAACAGCACCTCTTTATCCCTTTTACACCTCTTTGGCCCTCGGTCGCGGACGCAAAGGTCAAACCATAAACCATGACCATAACATTAACTTTGCCATAGATCCGAACCTTCCTACATCTCCCATCAGATATCGATCTCATCTTGGACCGATACTCTGACTCTGCTGCTGCCTACGTTCAGCTTGAGCCCGAGAACGTTCCCATTTATAAGCAGCTTTATCGAGCCGCCAAGGCCAAGTCCAAGCTCAAGATCCGCGTCACCCTTCGAGCACCACTCCAGAAGCCCGCCCCCAAGCCCGTCACTGTTGAGGATGAGCCTGAGGCCGGATCTTCCACAATCGCCGAGAGCCCCCAGGAGAGCCAGGTCAACATTAGCCCTGCCCCGACGCCGACTGCCGATGCTCCAGCCCCGTCTCCTTCGGCCACCGCAACTCCTTCGGAAACCACCCTGCCGTTCCGAACCAACCCTCTCTCGAGACCTGTCAGCGCCGCCTTTGCGACAGAGGCTGCTAAGCTCATTGACGCTCGACGCGACGAGTTCGAGAGCAGACTTGCCAACTTGTTTGAGTCCCAGTCCGGCCTACCCAGCCGTTTGGCTACCCAGCAGGCTGAGCACCGCGCTCGCCGTGCCCAACACGCCAGCTCTGGCTGCTGCAGAATGCCTGTCACTCGGTCTATCGTTCCGGATCTGGCCCCCCCTCCCACCTGCCCTGCCAGTGCGGCCTTCGCCATCTGCTGCAACAATTGTGAGAAGACCATTCCCGATGTTCACTACCACTGCTCCACCTGCGATGATGGTGACTTTGACCTCTGCCAGGCTTGCGTTGAGCAGGGTGTCACTTGCCACGGCAAGGACCACTGGTTGATTAAGCGTACTACCGTTGATGGGCGACTCGTCCGGAGCATCACCGAGACCATTCCTCCCAAGTCCAAGGCCAAGGAGCAGTCAGAGAAGCAGCCAGAGGAGCAGTCAGAGGAGCCCAAGGCCGAGGAACAGGAGAAGCCCAAAGCTCTCGTTACCGTCGAGACCAAGATCGAGACCAAGATCGAACCCAAGGACGAGGCTCCATCTTTGCCCAAGCCTAAGTTTGAGCCGCTGGCTGCTCCATGGAACACCTCGTGTGTCATGCGGACTTGCAACTGCTGTGTCCGAGGTACGTTTTTCCAAACTCTTCAAAGCTCACATACTGGCGTCAATTCTAACTATTTACCAGAACTTGCCGAGCACCAGTTCCTCCACTGCGACACTTGCGAGGATTATGACCTCTGCCACCCGTGCTTCCTCAAGAACGCCCATGGTCATCACCCCGAGCATGGCTTCGTTCCCGCTGTGAAGGATACTGAGGTGCCAAAGCACGTCAGGGTCAAGCTGGGTCCTGGCCGCAACCAGGTGCATCATGCCATCTGTGACGGCTGCGATAAGTACATCGTTGGTGTTCGTCACAAGTGCCTAGACTGCCCGGACTGGGACTACTGTGCCAACTGCATTAAGCACAGCAAGTTCGCTCACCCGAGCCATCGTTTCGTTCCCATCTACGAGCACCTTGCCGACGTTCGCGTCCGCTCCCCTACCCCTGTTCACGTCGGTATCTGCTGCGACGGGCCTCTCTGTGCTGGCAACGAGGCTTACCCTGCTTACGTTCGCGGCATTCGCTACAAGTGCGCCGTCTGCAACGATACTGACTTCTGCGCCAACTGCGAGGCCAGCCCTAGCAACACACACAACAAGTCTCACCCCATGATTATGTTCAAGACTCCCGTTCGCCACGTCAGCGTAACCACCACGGGCGAGCACCAGGGTGGCCAGCGGATGCCCACCATGGGTGATCGCGTTGCCACCAACTCCAGAGCCACTGAGACGGTCGCTCCTGCTGGAGGCAACACAATTAACCCCGTCCAGACCATTGTGGATGTGAAGCCCTCTCAGCCTGCCCCCGCCAAGGTGGCGTCAAAGGCGCCTGCCCCCTCCATCAAGAAGGCGGAGGTCAAGGAGGAGAAGAAGGAGACCCCCGCTTCCGACGAGCCCTTGGTCGCTGTCTTCGTCAGTGATACCACCGTCGATGGCACTGTTCTCCCTCCCAACCACGTGTTCGAGCAGACCTGGATCCTCCGAAACGAGGGCAGTGTGGCTTGGCCCGCTGGCTGCTCGGTTAAGTTTGTCGGTGGCGACTACATGGGCCATGTCGACCCCAGCCATCCCGCTGGCATCTCTGAACTTGTTTCGGCTTCCGAGTCGACGGTCTGCTACCCTCCTCTGGCCCCTGGCCAAGAGTTCCCCTTCACCGTGTTGCTCCGCACCCCTGCCCGTGCCGGCAAGATCGTCTCGTACTGGCGCCTGACCGCCCCATCTGGCGAGAAGTTCGGCCACCGTCTCTGGTGTGACGTCAGCGTCCGAATTATCAAGTCTGAGATCCAGTCTGAGCCCAAAGCCACACCTGAGCCCGAGATTAAGGAGGAGACCGTCGTCGAGGAGGTTGAAGCTGAGGACAGCCAAGCTTCGAGCCAGATGATCTTCCCCAAGCTTGAGAAGGAGTCTCCTGTGGCTAGCATCCACGAGGCTTCTCAGGCCGAGCCCGCTCCTGCGTCCGAGCAAGCTGAGGTGAAGGAGTCTGTTGACGAAGATTGGGATCTCTCAGATGACGGCTTCATGACCGACGAGGAGTACGACATCCTGGATGCTTCAGATGAGGAGTATCTAGAAGAGCAAAAGAAGAAGGTTGTTGCGAAGTAAGCATCGCGTTCTACCACGGCTGGGCTTGGTATATGGGGTTCCGGAATTTGATCTTTTGTGTGTTGCTGCCCCCCTCCCGTTATCTCTGTATTATTTCCTCTGTCTTTCTCCTCGCCTGGCCTGGCAGACTTGCGATCGATCTCCTATGGGCAGCTGCAACTGGCCAGAACAAACAAAAGGCAACATGCCACTTGGCTTGGATTGTGGTTTCGCACTTGCACTAGGGAGGGGAGCCCACGCTCTTTATTTGGACTGGACAATAGGGAAGGAAGTAAATTGAAGTTCTATGTTGGTAGCTCTCAATAAATGTACTAGGATACATGTACAGATTACCTGTCGAGGAAAATCCTCTGCGTGTGTGTGTACCAACCAGGGGTCGTCGTCCGCCGAGGTCCCACCCAGCATGATTGGTGTGATGAGATGCCTTGCAGGCACTTTGAGTGCATCTGGTGGTGGAAATACTCGGGCCTTGCTGTGAATGGTGTTTGGTGCCCTGTGCCTGGAACTCAGCACACTGTGGTGCGACTGGGTCACGGGATCTGCAGGCTACTCCGCAAGACTAGGCCTTCCTTGGTGCTTGAGCCTGAGCTTGGTGCCTGAGGAATTGAGGGCGCCGATGAGTGCAGAAAAAGCGGGCCCGCTTTAATTTTTTGGAAGTTGAAAGGGTCAGCAGCCGCCCAGCTACCAGTGCATCCGATCCCACACCAAAACACCATACTCATTTTCGTGTCGTTTCCCAGGGCGACCAGGCCTTGATGCGACTGCGCTGCCATCTCCGTCGCATCGCCCAACGCCGTCCAACGCCGTCGTAACTACGACTCGATCACTCAGTTCGACTGCTCGCGGCTGTCTGGCCTTCTTTTACCCCCTTCGGTCTGCCATTCACGGTCGCAGGTCCTGCCGTTCCCCGACGCGCCCTCGAGCTCGACTCCATCCCTCTCCTCTCCTAGCACCCTCTGTTTCAACTCTTTCATCAACCACCGCTCAACATGGTGACCTTCTCCATCCCCGGCGACAGCGAGCTCGCTGAGTCGGGCAGGAGCACGCCTCGGCCGCGTCCCCCCTTGCCCTTCGCGAAGCGCGCCTACGTCTCGTCGCCCTTCAACAGCAAGCGCCTCGGGACGCCGCAGAGTGCCCCAGCGCGAAGGCTGCTAGTGACCCGCGATGAACTCCCATCGAGCAGCCTCAACAAGACGTCGATTGCCACCGCTCGCAATATCTTCCGGGCGTCCACCATCAGCGACAGCCCTCCCTCCACGTCGTTCTCGCCCAGTCTGCCCCAGAGCACCATGAAGAAGGTTTTCGCCCCAGGCGCCACCCCCGAGCCGAACCGCATGCTCCGAGAATCCACCGCCCAGGTCACTCCTCGGGGTATGGCGGCCAAGACTACATCCAAACAATTATTTCCCATGCGAATTGAGGATCCCGATCCTGAGCTGTCTGGTGAGGCTCTAACAAAGAAAATCCCCAAAGAGTGGAACACAAAGGGCTCCATCTACGCCGATCAGTTCCTCGCCCACCTCTGTCCCCCCGGGTTTGACGAGGAACAGAAGCGGCAGTTCTTCTGCATCCTCGATCTCCGACGGCTCAAGTATGCGGCGAACGAGATTTTCATCAAGAAGGACTGGAAGTTGAATGTCATCAACTTTGCCAAGGAGTTCGAGAAGAGCCGAAGCATCATTCTCCTACGCTACGGCTTGTACGAGTTCCAGAATGTCAAGCCATCAAAGGACGTCTTGAAGAGGTGGCGACGTGAACACGGTCTGCCTGAACCTGAGGAGGAGGATGCCGAACCAACCCCTACCAAGGTCACTTCTTCAAAGAAGCGCAAGGCTGATGATGACGTCCCCAAGGATTTCGGAGTGGCCGGTGTCAACAAAAACAAGCGAAGAGCTACCGATGAGGAGCCAAAGCAGGAAGCGCCGACAGCCACTCCTGTTCTCAACAAGAACAAGAGGAAGGCATCCGTGGGCGAGGAGACCGCGAGTCAGCCTTCCAAGATGCAAAAGTCTACTCCTTCAGCCGCCAAGTCCCTCTTTGAAAAGATTGCGAACAAGTCGTCTACCCCGGCCGGTTCCCCCGTTAAGGCTGCGTCCAAGCCCGCTGAGGAAGGATCAACTGCCAAGCCAAACCCATTCGCCATGGATAAGACCAATGGCGGTGGCAGCGGCCTTCGTTCGGTCTTCCAAAACCTAAAGCCTGCCGCTGCTCAGCCTGGTAGTAGCAACATCTTTGGATACCTCTCTGATGCCGACTCCACCAAGAACAGTGGTGTCGAGGCTGACGCAGAGAGCGAGACCGACTCCGACGCAGAGCAGAGCCAAGAGACCGGACAAAGCGATGAGCCAAGCACGGCTGCTAGCGGCGCCGACACGGCTTCTCAGATTGGTTCAGCCCCATTTGGCAGCATGCCAGTTCCAACCAGTGCTCCTGCGGCAGACGAATCCAGTGCTCCTGGAACAAGGGAAAGCACTCCCGGTCGAAGCCTGTTTGATCGCGTGACCAAGAACAGCGAGGGTCAACCAGTGCGAGCAGATGGCAAGCTTGAGGAAACGGCCGTTGAGCCGCCTGCGCCGAAGCCTGCACCCAAGCCTGTCGACCAAACCTGGAACCCCAGCACCACTCCGATCAAGTTTGCGCCAGCTACCTCCGCCGCTCAACCCAGCTCTCTGTTCGGCAATGCCTCGTCGACACCGTCCAGCTCTGTCTTTAATACCAAGACCACTACCACTACCAACATCTTTGGGGTACCCAAGCAAGACAAACCTGTTGATAAGGAGTCATTGTCAGGCGCAGCTGCCGAGCAGAAGGACAAGTCAGGAGGCGAATCTGACAAGGAGAATGACCTGGCTCCTAAGAAGGCCGGCGCTCCCTTCTCGCTTAAGGGACCGGCAGAGACGCCCAAGGCGGCTGAGTCTGCAAAGCCCACTTCTACTCTATTTGGAGCCCCCAAGTCAGACGATAAGCCCACGACGTCCTCTGCGCAGAGCATCTTCGGCTCCGTCGGCAAGCCGGCGGAGTCCTCTACCCCTACGGCTCCTATATTGCAGTCCTCGAACCTCTTCGGGGCCAAGCTTGCAGAGGCCCCTAAGACTGCTAACTTGTTCGGTGCTCCTACCACAGCTCCAATTAGCACTACCACTCCCGCCGCGAACACCCTGTTTGGGGGGAAACCAGCTGGCACTACGAGCAACATATTCGGAGGCGCTTCTTCAACACCATCAACCACGTCCTTGTTTGGCTCCGCCAATGCTTCTGCTTCCAAAACAGACTCCACTCCTGCTGCGACCCCCTTCACCTTCGGAGCAGATTCGACTGGTGGCATGAAGTCTAACGGGACCTCGGATCCTACATCCAAGCCTCTGTTTGACATACCCAAGTCGCCTTCATCTTCTGTTGCACCCTTCGATGGAAGCCCCATGAAGCAGGATGGTCCCTCTCCTGTGAAGAGGGCTTTCAACGGCGGGGAGAGCGGCGCGCCGTCGACAGCTCCCATCTTCAGCTTTGGTGGTCCATCAAGCACCCCCGCTGTCCCCGTGTTTAGTGGTGCCTCGTCGACACCGGCCAACGCTGCGAACAACGCTGCCCCTGGCTTCGGTGAAGCCTCCTCCAACTCCGGACCTGGATTCAACTTCGGGACTCCTGGAACCGGATTCAACAACCCATTCACGTCCGGAAGCAACGGAGCCAACCCTAGATTCGGCGCAACCTCGAACTCGGCCCCAACAGGCATGTTCAACTTTGGTGGGAACCAGGCTCCATCAACCAATGCCCCCAGTCCCTTCCAGTTTGGAAATGGCGGCACCAACGCCCCCGTCCCGGCCTTTGGGAGCCAAGCCAACAATTCCACGCCCATGTTTGGTAGTACCCCCAACGCCGGTGGTACACCTGGATTCAACTTCACGGGGGCCTCCCCTCAACCTCCAACTACTGGCGGCATGTTCGGATCGACCCAGCCAACACCGGCCTTCACCGGCCTCCAACCGTCAGCTGGTGGGGCTTCTACCACCGGGACAAGTAAGTCTCCTGTTCCGCGCCGGAAAATTCTCCCGCTAAAGCGACGGGGAAAATAGACACACCATTCAGTCTTGGAGGAGGCTCCAGCCTGGCTACGACACCCGCTGGAGGGACCCCGGAACCATCCGCGACAACCCAGGCGGCCCCTGGCGGTGACGAGGAGGAGGGCGAGAAGCATGAGCAGATCAACCTGACAGAGGGTCTGGAGGCAGACGAGGAGACATTGCACGATGTGCGGGCCAAGGTGCTGAAGTTTGTGACGGCTGAAGAGAAGTCGGATGACAAGCCCAAGTCAAAGAGCCCGTGGTCGACTCAAGGTGTGGGACCGCTACGACTGTTGAAGCACAAGGAGACGAACGCGTTGCGACTTCTTCTGAGGGCGGAACCTCGTGGCAATGTCGCGTTGAACCGTGCTGTTCTGCCCGGCATGACATACAAGGCAGAACAGAAGTATGTCAAGTTGACGACTTCGAACGAGACGGGAGATGGCCTGGAAACTTGGATGGTCCAGGTCAAGACCAAAGACTTAGCAAAGGAGCTAGCCGAGGCACTTGAGAAGCACAAGACGCTGAACAAGAAGTAATGTGGAGGTTGAATGAAGTATATTAGAAGCATCGGCAGGGTGCTGATATAGAAAGGTAAGGAAGGGCAAGGGAGCATTGCGGGCGTTGCAAAGCATTGAGTTTACTGGATTTTTTAACATTCTGGGGGTTGATTACTGCAAGTTTCTAGGAGAAGCTTAAGCTAGCCGAGATTGTCTATTCTGAAGAATCAAAAATAGTGGTGAGGACAAAAGAGAGGCAACGATTCGGGTCTTGAGTGGACAAGAGCACGTGTTTTAGGTGTTTGTAAGATGAGTCTGTAAGGTAGGGATGGAGTACTGACTATTTTAGAAGAGGTTGCAAGAAGAATCGAAGCTTTGTCTGTCTGCCCTTTTTTTTTCAAACAATCGTTTCCAATGAGCCTAAAATATGTTTACCTGTGAAGTTGTCGTTGGAGTTGAGTTGTGCCCAACTACGTTTAAGTGGAACGCGGGGACGGGAGTCGGGGCGCGTCGCGTCAGGCCCCAAGGTTGGTCGCAAAACGCAGTGGACTGGACTCGTCTTGTACCGACCGCACTTGTAACTGCACTGTATCTCTCTTCACCACCACGCCAAGCCGACCAAGATGCCCAGGTACCGTCGCCTCGCTGGGAGCTCTCTGTTGCTCTAGCATGTGCTTACCTCTCCGTGCTCGTTCAGGGAAATTATCACGATCCAGGCCGGGCAGTGCGGCAACAGCAGTCAGTTTACCCCCACCACCACCATCACCACCACCACCACCACAACGCAACAACATCCCAGAAGCTCCCTGCTTCCTCTCCGCAATCCCTAACGTGCTAACTCGGTTCCCTTGCGTCGCAGTCGGGAGCCAGTTCTGGCAGCAGCTCTGCCAGGAACACGGCATCAGCCAGGATGGCAACCTCGAAGACTTTGCGACCGAGGGCGGTGACCGCAAGGACGTCTTCTACTACCAGAGCGACGACACCCGGTACATCCCGCGCGCGATCCTGATCGATCTGGAGCCCAGGGTACGTATGCCCTCCCTCGAGACAGCCGTCCCGGACGAACGCGGTGCTAATGCCGCTCGGGCAGGTCCTCAATGGCATCCAGACGGGGCCCTACAAGAACATCTACAACCCGGAGAACTTCTACGTCGGCAAGGATGGCATGGGAGCTGCCAACAACTGGGGTGACGGATACCAAAGCGGCGAGGCCGTGTGCGAGGACATTATGGAGATGATTGATCGGGAGGCGGACGGGAGCGACTCCCTCGAGGTAGGCGACCTCACATATATGCGGCGACGCGACAACAGGGCTTTTTATGCTGACGACGGATTTCGTGGTATAGGGCTTCATGATGCTGCACTCCATCGCCGGCGGGACCGGCTCCGGTCTGGGTTCCTTCATGCTGGAGAAACTAAACGACCGCTTCCCAAAGAAGATCATCCAAACATACTCCGTCTTCCCGGACACGACCAACGCCGGCGACGTCGTGGTCCACCCCTACAACAGCGTCCTCTCCATGCGGCGGCTAACCCAGAATGCCGACTCGGTTGTCGTTCTCGACAATGGCGCCCTCTCCCACATTGCCGCTGATCGGCTCCACGTCCAGGAACCCTCCTTCCAGCAGACGAACCAACTGGTAGGTTGATAAAACACCAGCTCTCAACGCCACGGCAGGTCAATGCTAACACAACTCGACATAGGTGGCGACTGTCATGTCGGCAAGCACCACAACTCTACGATACCCCGGCTACATGCACAACGATCTCGTCAGCATCCTAGCCTCTCTGATTCCCACGCCAAGATGTCACTTCCTCATGACGGCCTACACGCCTTTCACAGGCGATCAGGTCGAGCAGGCCAAGACGGTGCGCAAGACGACGGTGCTAGATGTGATGCGGCGGCTGCTTCAGCCCAAGAACCGTATGGTGTCGACGGTGCCCGGGAAGAAGAGCTGCTACATCTCCATCCTCAACGTCATCCAGGGCGAGGTCGATCCCACCGACGTGCACAAGAGTCTGCTCCGTATCCGCGAGCGTCGTCTTGCCACCTTCATCCCCTGGGGTCCTGCCAGTATTCAGGTCGCCCTAACCAAGCGGAGCCCCTATATCCCCATGAGCCATCGCGTGAGCGGCTTGATGCTTGCCAACCACACGAGCATTGCCACGGTACGTTCCCATATATTCATGTCCTCACTGGCGCCGTTGGGTTTTGGTTGACTGACAATGGCGTTCCCACATGCAGCTCTTCAAGAGGATTCTAAGACAGTACGACGGTATGCGCAAGCGCAACGCCTTCATGGAGGGCTACAAGAAGACGGCGCCGTTCGCAGAGAACCTCGACGAGTTTGACGAGGCACGGCAGGTCGTCGCAGACCTGATCGGCGAATACGAGGCCGCCGAGGGCGCAGATTATCTGAACCCCAACGCGGGAGAGAAGGCTACGTCGGCAGAGACAGACGGTCGTATGGGTTGAGAGAAATCAAGAGGGCGGACGGGTTTTGACGAAGAAGGGTGTGTGAGCTTTTGGCATTTCGGCATTTTGCAGCAGCAAGGGGATGGACACGGGTTATGACTCTTCGCGGCGTTTTGGGCGACCAACTCCTTCGAAACTTGATAGATGACTGCGGCTGCTGCCCAGCTTAGGTAGGTAGCTAAGCCCAGATAAAGGGGTATGATATGTTCGTCACCATCCACGTCATTGACTTGCAATCCTATACGGAGTCTTTGTTCTTGCAACTTGTTCTCGTCCTTGAGAACGACAGCGGACTGGGCGAGTTGATATACTCAACGGGGGGGTCCAAATGGTGCTAAAACTGATCGAGACATAGCGAACGAGGTACATGAACGACGCCGTGAGAGCAAATCAAAGCTTCCCCAGTGGTTTAAGAGCAGTTAGTCCGACGTGGAAGTTATTCAGCCTTTTGTTACAACACCGTCGATCTCGTTTGTCCTCCCACATCATGTAGCCCACCAATTCTAGACAGTCAACGCCACCTAACCTAACTCTCATCGGCTCCTTGTGGAGCATATCCCGGGTGCGATGATGGCTTTGAAGACAATCACGAGAATGCTTTGTGTTGGAGACGAAGCAGCATCTCTTAGATGAGCTCAGGGAAAAGAGGGGAAAAGAATGGAAACTTCAGAAACATCATTCCAGGGTTCATATGCCGTTGTGCAGTTACTGTGTCCTTGTGCTGAGTGGTAGATGTGTAGAGAAGCCTTGGGCATTTGAGTCCATGGAGTCCTGATATCTCGCTATGCTCACGATGATATGCTAGACGAAACCCCAAGTCTGTACAAATTATCACATGATGGTACTCGTTTCACTTGATAGGAGACCCTTCGTTTGGCTCAGTTCATCGTTGCGTATTTCTGGTCAATTGACGTGACACCCTCATCCACGTTCACTGGTCGTATAACCTGGGTACTGTAACAACTGTGCTCTGGTTCCCCTAAGTCTGTGACAACATTTATGTATTTAATAGAATATTCAATCTTAGACTGAAATTTGTTATCTTTTTGCTCTTCATTATCCTTATCCCCCAACTTCAATTGTCAAAACCGCAAGAACATGAGCAGGTACCAAGTACCCGTCGCAACACCCCTACCCTACATCACCACCTCAAATCCAACTGCATCACGACTTACAACCGACAACACACCACCAACCAACATCCCCATCCAACATCCCCATCCAACACCCCCGGCCCATCCGACCAACTTCACCGCCAACTCACCGTCAACATGACACTATCCTACCAACAACCTGAAAAAGAAAGAAAAAAACGCCTCCGTACCAACAAACTAAAAGCCAGACAAAACTGCAACCCTAAATTCCTGCTAGTTGAGCAAGCCAACTAACCCCCCCACCCACCAACACTCATACACCCTTTCGGACAGGTCGAAAGCAAACATTCATCACACGCTGGGCTAGAAAGGAACAAACCAACCGAGACACGGAGGCGTAGCGCAGGCAGGCGGACGGGGGGAGCTAGCACACCCGGAGGGATCGGCGAGACGACCGATGCGAATCGAGATGAGCGAGTGGGTAACTTTCGTCTATCTCGGTGAGCCCAAAGTTGAATACAGTCTGTACCCAAGAGGGACTTGGCGATGATGGTGGGTGTGTCTCGTTGGTCTATTCGTACTGCAAAGTAGTATGGAATTATGGGTAGTGGGGGATGCGAATGAAACTATTGACTTTCGATGGTGCGTTATTGAAGATCTTCACGGGGACGAATCTACTACATAGTACTCCGTACTAGTCAACCGGACAAGCTTCTTTGCCCCATTTCTCCTCCCTTTTGATCCGGCTACATCCCGTCTATTGCTGCCCGATGAGCCATCTGTCTCAGAGTCTGGCCCGATAGTGGTTCGGACCGCGATCATTCCGTCCCCAAGCGCGTCCCCAACACCTGCACTCGTCCATCTGGTGGCTTGCCTTAAAGCTTGGTCGCTTAAGCAGGAACACCTCGATTCGAACGGGCAAAAACCACGTAATTCCGTCTCGTAGTTGCGGCGGGGACGAGGTCCTGTCTCAAAGGCATCTCCACAAGTCCCGTCCTCGAACGGTGAGGCGAACGAGCACCTTCCCCCGAAGGTATCACATCTTCGCGCGGTGACATCTCGCTTCAAGACCTGGCCGCTGAGGCTATGCTCGCAGCCACCAAACTACTGGAAGGCTGATGGTCCAATCGCGCTGGTGCGGCGTCAGGAACTAGAGGGCTAGGCAGTTAGAGAGTCATGGTGTAATCTGGTGAGTGAAGTGCCAACTGGAGTCTAGACTGAGTGGGAATAGGTGATTGACAAGCGAGAAGAGGGAGAAGGAAAGAAAAAAGCTCCCCCAAATGACAAAAAATCCAGGGTCCTGGGTCTGATCGCTAATATCAATCCGGCGCGAGACGTCGCGACGAGATGCGAGATGGATGGGGGTCTCACCAGAAGGCGATTGGTATGAAGACAGTTGTTTTGCCGCGGGCCGCGTCAGCAATGGAATGGGGGAGCTATCGGCCTCCTTCGTGCTTCAACATCAAGTCAGAGTAACAAACACCCAACTCTCCATTACCGAGGGACCGGAGATTTGACGACCCCGACAATGCGTCCGGGGCTTGGTCTCAACCCACCCGGACCTTCGTCCGGACCCTGTAATTGGATGAAGCCTGCCGCCTCGACCCTCCGCTTCGGGTCGGGTCTCAAAGGAGAGACACCATGATCTGATGCCATTTCCGTTTGCCATCGTCCGGTAGAATGCGATAGTTCATCTTTCCACCTTGGGTTTTGCTTCTTTGTTGCCTCACGCCCCCTTAAACGCCAGAGGGCAAAAGCAAACCAAAACGCCCTTGGCATGCAGACGCCAGGACCACGTCCTGTATGTGCGGATCACGGTACATGGAGTAATTAACTTAGACCCTGCCT
Organism: Neonectria faginata; assembly: GCA_030864175.1. NCBI lineage: Eukaryota > Fungi > Ascomycota > Sordariomycetes > Hypocreales > Nectriaceae > Neonectria > Neonectria faginata. The sequence goes on along the minus strand of JAULBG010000006.1, from coordinate 1,797,434 downwards.
GCGTCTCTTGGTTAGCAAAATGATCCGTTTGCATGCGGACGCGGAGTGATTAGGTACTGTAGTGGGCGGCCTCGTCGTCGTCGTCGTCGACGACGCCCTGTCCTGTCCGTCCGCCATGCATACCTGCTCCTATAGCGGTCCTCGGGCTGTTTGAGCGATTAACAAAGATGCTGGATGTACGACACACCCCCGGCGAAGCATCCATGATCCATTCTTCCTAACCCTCATTTCCCCACCGATGACGACAGGGGCGGCGCCGGCCTTCGTAGCCGAGCACGAAGGACCGCCGGAATCCTCCTAGAAAAGCCAAACCAAAATGAAGGGGGCGCCTAGCATGCGGATTGCGGAAGTAGTTTGCGGCAGCCCCAAAGGAAAAAGCAATTCCGGCCCGCTCTAGAGCGGCACCTGTGGGACGATTAGGACGCGAAACGTACGTGAAAAAGAAAGGCGCGCAAGCAGGCAAGGAATGCAAGCAAGCGCCCTGAAACGAAACTAGAAACATACCGGGGCAACCTGCGTTATCCGCAGTCTCACAGCACATTAAAACCCCGTCGTGCATGGAGTTGAGGATCTGCGTCAGGGCCTCCCCTCCCCCTGGACAGCTTGTCATTGTCTCCAGACAACTAACTTCTCGACGTCGAGATTGAACAAGCCGCAAAAGGACGCAAATTCGTTCCGAAATCCCCCATCTCTCGGCCAGGTCCGTCCGGGGATGGGATGCTGTACGGGAGCGAATGGGAAAAAGCAATGTGATAAGGCCGATTACGTACTGTCTCATCCAGATTAACTCCGTATGGGAGGCTTCTGGAAGCCTTCGTTCGACCACGAGTGCCGATAGAGCATAGACGACATGCTTGACCTGACTCGTATGCAAAGTCTGCGCAGAGTTCTTCGTAAGGACTAGTCCGTAGTCTATTAGACTCTGGCTCCATCGCAGTCATGCCCACGCATCGATTGGTCACCCGGCTGGAATGGTGCACTCCCTACGTGCGCGACAACCTTATGCACGAATCTGCATCTCCGGTTGAGCCAGCATCTCCATGATGGGGCCCTAAACGTCCGAGTAGGTGCATGATCGTACTCTGGCAGGGCACTTCTGTCGGAAGACGCGGGCTCACATCTCGATCTGGACGTGCCTCGGCTAACCCGCTCAGAGACCTTGGGCGCCGACCGTCTCCTGTACTCGCATGGAAGTCAACGAGACGGGGACGTGAAGGGCACACGATGAACCTGAACGGCGAATGACAAAACGACGCCTGTCAGCTTTCGAGTCAGGGTGCCCTAAGGGCTAGCGGGAGCACGAGCCGCCGGGATGGATCCCCGCCACGATGCTGGCGAGATGAGATGCGATACGATGAGATGAGATATGATGGCTGACAGTGACGAGCACACACGGCACGGATAAACGGGATCCAATACCGGACGGTCGCGATGACTCAAAGCATACGCAGCCTCGAAGCCAACGCCAGGAGCGAGAGCCATGCCAATATCACCCCCCCATGCTCGCTGGTAGGCGCGCGACGAGTGCGGAGATTTCATGCTCGTCGAATCACTCGACGTCCATCCCTTGCCCCGTCATCTTCCCCTAGTTACTTCGTAGTGGTTGCCCCGTGAAAAAGATCGGTGCGATCCGGCCGGCATCTCGATGACCACCCAACTAACCAGAGGGTGGGAGTAAATACGGCCAAAACAAAAAGGCTGGGTTCCCAGAGTTTAGGATATCGTATGATGAATTAGGCGAGGATGGCGGGGACGGTTGGATGTCTGCCGCCTCAAGGGGTCGTGGCAGAAGAAGCAAGTAGGCAAGCCTCGGGCTAGCAGTAAGCAGTTGCACAAGTGCTGCTCGGTTGGTAAGGCTGAGACGACGGGTCGGAACTGGGCGTACGAACGCGAAACCCAGTGAGCCTGTGAAGGCCAGTATCCGCTGGCTGGCGTGGTCGCGAAGCAAGCACTGGCTACTCGGTGCAAGCAGCTACCAAGTTCTAGATCGATGGACCAGGCGGCTAATGGTGTTAGTTCGATGGATAGGCTTTGATTCGCGTCAGGCACTCGAGATTTCTTAGTCCTGGCATGGTGGGTGCTCACGCTCGCGCCCCCAGGATCAACATCAGCATCATGATCTCGATGAGCTGGCACAACTCCTCCCATGTATGCCGGGGCGCCACTAGATGCCCGTAGGCTGTCGACGTGGACGGTGTCTCGGTGCTGTGGCGCTTCAAATTCTCGGTGACACTCCATAATACACCGGCAGAGCCTACGCTTCCCCGGACGCCGTTGGGTGCATCGACGAACTTTGAAGTCGACCCCCGGTGTCGCGTGCAGTTGGTGCGTGCAAGGTACTTTGACCTTTTGATCGCTTGGTTGACATGTTCTCGTCGGAGCCCGGCCGAAGCGGTCGTGTCGCACCAGAGATATCAAGCCGTTGTTGACTCGAGAAATCGAGATTCGCAACCCTCAACCATCAATAAACAGCCTCCCACTCAGCCTCATTCAGAGTCTTCCTGCTACCCCCCTCTCCGAGGCTGAACAGCTGAGACCAACGGGTCCCAGGGCCGGGCGTGCACTTAAATGACTCGGTTGGGCATGTGAGGAGCAGGATGCCGCCGATGCAGACGCCCCGGCCATGACATTCCGCAACATCAGGCCACTTGAGGTTGCCAAGGAGCGGATCCAAGCCGCTGAATCGTTGACCGGCGTCGTGTGGCTTACGCTTGTATCCCGCACCTTGACCGACAATTCCCCGTTTGAGAATTGCATGCTGACGAAGGGTAAGGATGCTGCGCTCTGCGACTCCCCGTTGACTATCCCGTGCTACGAAAGGGGGGAAGGGGTCCCGTGTCTGACGGAATATTGAAGCGCGGGTGTTGAATTACCGTCCAAGTCGAGTCCGTTCTCCCCTGCGAGCATTGCTCGAGGTTTGCCGATGGTTCCGCGATCAGCAAGCAACCCATGAACTAATCTAGGTTTTGCCCTGCCGTGCTGCCACTCGGAAGGGGCGTGCTGTCGCATTCACTCGATCAATCAATCGTCTTCGTCCATGGTAGGCTGTAACAAATAATTGCCTGGTTTGCCATGGCGGACGGCGAAGACGACGGACGGCTAACTGAGACAGGAAGCTCTGTAAGGTTAGTCGGAGGGAGGGCCCTCCCTGTTGCATGAGCTGGACAATGACAGGCAGCTACATCATCGCGATCGATTCATCTGCAAGCCCGAGATCGAGACCACTGGAAAGGATGCCCTCAGTTTCATCCAATGCCAACTTTTGCCGCCGGGTCCAGCGTCAGCGAAATTCAGCGCGAATGGGGAAGGGAGATTTGGGTGGCATCCGCCGTCGCTGGATAATTATCCGTACGAACGCTACGGAGGATTGGCTGCCATCGAGACGTCTAGAACAAGAAGCATCCGGGGTCACTGCGTACCTTGGGCCAAGTATCCGTACTTGCTAGTGACCGGCGGGCATCGATCGAGGTACGTATCGCCGTACCCCGGTACGTGCTGGCGAATTTGCGAGCCCAGAGGTGGAGGAGGGGGCGTGTGAGATGAGGTGAGGTGGTGTGTAAGGCCTGTGAGGTTGTTGCTTGGGATAATGGTGGTGTGTTCGCGGGACGGGCAGGATCTTGCTAGTGGGCGCCGTCCTGGGATCAGACGATCGTCCTGTCGACGCCGCCCCACCGCAGCCAGATCCCAGGGTTCCGCCCTTTCACGACCCTGGTTCTCATAACGGCGTCTCTTGGGCCTTGGGTAATTGACAAAGTGTGTGCGTGCTGATCCGGAGCGTGGTCCAAGTGGCTGGTCCGGCCTAGTCCTTGCCCAGCCGGCTCTTCTTCAGGCTGAATACTTCATACCGGTATACCACGTTGGCCAAGGCAACCAAATTTGCCCACATCTCCGTTGGCGCCAGCTCAGATCGGAGGGCGGCGCCAAACCCCGGTAGCTCTAGCAGGTCCTCACCGAGCCTACACACACTAAACGATGGCGTCAAAACGAGCTAAGTGAGTCCCGTCCCGGGGGTCCTCACCGATCGCCTCGGGCGTAACCCTCCCTAGTCGGGAGACGAGATGGGGGAGCAAACAGGATTCGTCAGCGTCAGAGGGCAGATGCAATCTGCATCTCGGCGAGCGCCTCGGTTTTGTTTCTTGAAGTTAAGGACCTGATTCTGCATGTGGTGCAGGTGACCCAGGGGTCGGGTAGGATCTGGGGGCGCAACCGGAGCGTCAATGAGGCACAACCACGTCATAGTATCGTGTCCCAATCGGCTGGCTGGCTCTGGCAGGCTTGTTGGCTTTGGGGGCCATGCCGGCTGGACGTTGCTTTCACACGAATCTCGGCTGCAGTCCCTCAACGATCTAGGACTAGGATACCCCCTTCAGGAGGATTCTTGAGCGGCCTATAGCGTTCGGAGTGTATGGCAGGGGGAGAAGTGCAGATAATCCACTCTCGGACGCTCCATCACCTGACTTTGGGTCTTGAATGCAACCGTCTTTACAAATGCGACCAGACACATGACCAAAGAAGATAGATGGCTTGTTGATCGAGTCAGAAAAGGAGATGGCGAGTAAGGGCCTCCACACTTCCCAACAGACGACAGGGAGTTGGACAGTGGACAGCGGCAGTTGAACGATCAAAACGATCGTCGTTGATGCCAACTTTCCAGCCTGGCGGGTGGCGGTATCCCAACAAGGCCTGGTTGAGAAGTTGGTCGGGATCGGACCAAGTCTGGGGTGGTTTCTAATATTTAATACGGGGTGAGACTCGAAGTACGTGGACAGGCCACAACAGCTCACTGCTGCGGTAAAAAGCTGCCTGATAGGGGCATCGGGTTTGTGGCGCCTGCAGAGTACTCCGTCGGGTATCCGAACTGTCTCGGGACTGTGGCCCCCGAGTTCCCGTGGATGAGCTTCGGGCCTCAGAAAACGGTTGATGACGTTTGGACGAGCAAAATCAAGCGCCTTCGCGAAAGGATGGACGGGTGTCCATCAGTCACATTAGTGTGAGGCCCAGAGGAGGCGCAAGATGTGACAGCGCCATCGCTAAACTCGTCTCTCTCGGCTCGTTGCATTTCCTGGACCGTTGAGAGTTGCCAGACTGCAGGGGAGATGTGATACATTAGAGTGGCCAACTGGGATGCCGAAGTAGCAAAGATGTGCAATCCAACGCTGGCTCTGTCAGATCTCGCATTGGAACCCCAGTGCCGCTATGAAATTGGTGAATCTCGCTTGGACATGCCGCTGCCTGTCATTATGAGTAAAAATGTGAGCAGGATTGGGCATTGATATTGCGATGAGATGTGCAAGAAACGCTCTGCCTTTGGTTAGTCATCTGTTTGATCCTCTTGAGCATGCGGTCCAAGCTGATCGGATCCATTTGGCCGTGCTTGAAGGGTGGGTTGAGATGTCAGGGCTTTGACCAGGATGTAGGGAAGGCAAATGTCTCTAGGCGTGTGTTGTTGCCTCTGGAGTGTACGTATTCGTAGTAGACCGTCGGAACGATTCATTGACACGTCCGATTTGCGAACGATGATCACAGACGGGTGGTTGAAAACAAGGGTTCCGAGGAGGAAGGGAATGGGAACTGACGAGTCGGGAGCCGTGGACGATTGCATTAGATCGGTCGGGTAAGGAACAGAAGAAAAGACAATTTTTTCCTCGACTTGGCCGCCAACGTCTCCACTGTATCGCTTCCGATCCTGGTGGTGTCCGCTGACGCTGGCGCTGACCCGACACCATGCCAGACAGACGGATATCGCGCAAAACGGTTTGGAATTCTACACCGTTGCGGGGGTCCGGGATAGCCACGCGATGGGCGGAGGCGAGCCGGCACCTGGGTGTGAGGCCCAAGGCGCTAAGTCAGGTGTGCACTTGCTTGCCCTCGTCGGTTGTTCGTCGTTGGTGATGAAACGGTGACGGAGGAAGGACACCCGGGAGAGGAAGACGGGAGACGAGAAGAGGGGGTGTTCCAGGTCGTCTTTCAGGTTGGGCGTCCTCGTGGTATTCGTACGGGACTAACAGCCCGAGAATGACGGCGAACGGGGTGTCATCTAGATGGTGGCCAAGGGGTCCTAATCGTCGATGGATCGATGCCGAGCTTGGAGCGAAGGGGCGCAGTCAACACCAAGAGCGTGGGACCGGGAGACGTGGGTGAGTGGGCGAGCGAGGCGGTCAGGGCTGGCGGATTGATTGCATGGCACTCTGCAACAATGGGCCATGGCATCAATCGTATCCGCATTCTGCCCTTTGTCTGTCTGTTCTGCAGCCGCAGCCGCATCCACATCCACGTCCAGTGACCGTGGACAGTGGACCATGGACCGTGGACCGTGGTTTTGGCCGAGGATGTCAGAGATGGATGGCACGAGAAGGATGGAAGATGAACCGTTGAACCCATGATGCCGGTCGCAGAGTCGAGTCCATTGTGGACCCGCCAGCCTTCCATCGCACTTGCCTGCCCTGCCCGGTCCTGCCTTCGCTCTTGCCCTGTCCTGACACAAGAAAGAAAGACACTTGCCAACGATACGATGCCCCGTTCCTTGCAAAACCGAGCGGTGTTGCTGCTGACTCGGTTTAGGCCTGGCGTGACTGAACGAGGAGGGAATGGAAATGGAGAAGCCCACCCCCCCCCCGCTTGCCGTTCCGAAAACGGCTCATCTCATGGGAGTTACCGAGAGTTCAAAGTTTCTTTTTTGACAATTAATTGTTTCGGGTCGTTCGCGACAACCTCACTGGAGGTTGAGACCATGGCCCCAACTCTAACCGCCCGGTGGTTGTGCGCACTGGGGGGGTTTGGCTTTAGCATGGGGTGCTGTCTGAGGCATTTGAGTCTCGCACGCGCCTCATTTACGTAGAAAAGCCCCGGGTTACAGTACCCGTCAAGCCGGAGACAACGATGTGTGATCAGATGGAAGAGCAGGTAACTGGGCCGATCCCTATCAAACACTGGCAAGGGACTGCCATGGACAATCATCTGTGCGTCCCCAACCACTGGCAAACCCGAGGTTACATAGGTCTAGGAATCAATTACCAGACCAGAAGCGCCAAAATACCACAAGTCGCAAACCCCCCGTTTGCCATTTTCGAGGGCATCTCCCGGGACCTCCCCTGGAGCCGCCAGCCCTCTCTCCTCGACCCCCAGCACCCCGCAAGGCCTGTCCGAAACAGGTATGGGGATCGGGCACTGGTGGGATTCGAGATGCAGTTCGTCCGCCGCCCTGCATCCTGAGCCCACCACGTGTGGTCCCGGTGGAGGGACGCGACTTGCGCGTCTTGGGTTTAGGGGGACTCGGCACAGGGCGAGTTAGTTTCGCGGAGAATCTAGATGGAGGGGGGGGGGGGCAACGAATCGTGCACCTCGCCGGTTTTGCTTCACAACCACCACCAGCACCACAACCCATTCGTAGACCAGACCGAATGGACCAGTAATAGGAGAGAAAACAATTACATGCTATCCAAAGCTTGATCCACGCCGCCGGCAAAGCCTGAAAAGGAAACGTCGGAAAGTCGAAATGAAAATGCCTTAGCCGGCGTAGTGACGTACCGCGGCTGCTAGAATCGGAGCCAGGTAAGATATTCTCCAGTAAAACCGTTCGATCAAGTTTCTTTTGATGGTCTGAGGCTCTCCGCCGGCTCGGCCTGTTGCGTCCGGTAGTGCAGATCGGGGGGTGTGGTGGTCGTGGCTCCGTACTACGCCGTGAATGCGAATCGAGCCTTTTCTTCTTCCTCCAGTCACCCCCGACCTGCCGAGCCTTTCTGCGGAGGAGGCAGCAATGAGATACCCCGGATGAACAAAGAGACCAAGAAAAAAAAACCCTATGAAGTTGGCCCCTCGCCCCGCCGTGCTGCATCCCATTTCTGACCGTGGTGGTGTAACAGTGGCCCGGTGTTGTTTAGAGAGCATGCAGCGTTAGAACGGACAAAAGCGCGCGTGTGGATAAAATTAGCAGCAGATCGGGGTGTGATGGAGAGAGCACACACACGCAGACAGACGTGTCTCCCGTGTCTCTGACGTCGTGGCGACCAAATTGCATTGCATTGGGCATCCAGCCATGTGCTCAGACGCCCCCTACCGCAGCAGCTCAGCAATGTAAGACTCACGTATAACGGTATAAGCATCTTTGTTTTGCAAAAGACATGTTCATTCCCGGGTGGCGTAAGTGAATCGCCCCGTTTGTCTTTCATGGAGGTGGGCAACGGCAGCGTATACGTGGAGACATGGTATAAAAACCCAAAGTTGTTGACTGGGATGGCCGGGAAAAGGGAGTAACCAGACGCCATGGTTGCTCCAGATGTTGCTGAGCTGGCCGTGTCACCACCAGCGCCACAGAGTCGATGATCCAACTCTTCCATCAAGGCTCCTCGCATATCCCATCACACACACACACGCACACGCAGGCGCACACGCGCTCACAGAACCTCTTCTCCCCTCCACACACACGCCCTCCCGCGCCCCACCCTCCGCTGCCGACCTCCGCCTCATGGATCTATTGCTGCGGGCTTGTGGCCCGTAACCCTCCGGCGTCGTCCCGGCTGGCCCCCCCTAGAGATATGCGGCTGCCCAGCCCGTTGTGCTTTGCTTTGGGCGGAAGAGTCAGAAAGCAGAAGAGGAGGAGGGCTGAACATTGCACGAGGCATTGCAGTACGTGTCTGCTGAGTAGGTCTACGGTTGCCGTCGGTGTAACTAACTATGCTGGAATGGTGAGCTGGTCTGACCCTAACCCGGCGGACTCGTTGTCTCGCCGGTGTGTTAGTGGCTATGGTGATGATGGGTGACGATGGTGAGGGTTGCTGCTTTTCTTTGCGTCCGTCCTGGTAGTACTGCGGCCCTCAGCATAAGCGGCAGCAGGCCGGACATATCCGGGGCCAGGTGACACGCGCATACTCACTCACTCACTTGGCTCTGCAGCGCTGCCTGCAAATGCAGCAAAAATCCAAGGTCCTGAGAGCATCCAAGCCTGAGCGCTCAGCAAGGGCAAGCCAATTCATTCCCTCCCCCCCCTCCGCGAGTAAGTTGCACGACATCAGACCACCTCGCAAGCCCCCGTTGCAGGGAGCGCGGCCTACTGTAGTTGTAGTCTAGTCTTCCAGCGCCTGGCGCCTGCATGTTCCAGGGCCTCAGTTGTGGGAGAGAGGGAGAAGAAGAACCCAGGCCTCCCAAATCGGCTGCGTGCGCCCCACTACCGCGAGAAACGGCGGCGGCGGCCATCTCCATCTCACATCTCGGAGAGAGAGAGAGGTGCACTTTCACAACTGCACCCTGTCCCTACCTGTGCATCGATGTGACAGACGACATGCTGCTGTGGCCCGCAGGGAAGAGCCCCCAATGGTCCATGGAAGTTTTGGGGCCCTCCAACCGTGCGCCGACGCCTGCATCGTGGAGATCTCATGATCTCGTCCACCTCAACGCTCGGCTCTGCTGGGAAGATCCTTTAGACGGCCTGACCGTTAGTTGGTTAAGTATGGGATCGGAACATTTGACGAAATTGGGTCTTTTTGGCGCAATCGAAGATGGACTGTGGGTTGGCGTCCATTATCGTGGAGACGGTCATTACCGACATCTTTCATCTGGGTAGTTTTGATGACCAACCCCCTCCCGGTGCTTGTTCGTTGCTGTCTGTCTCCATCCCCGCTCCTAACGTGGCTTGTCCACAGTGCCGTATGCATACTTTGTGCCGCACTTCATACTCGACACCATCAACGATATCTCCTGCGAGGCATGGGGTTCAACGTAGGGAAGCACTCGCGGCAATGCACGGTAATGGTGGCCTCGATGGGCGACAGGCGGGTCGTCACACAGGACGCAATCTTAGAGCACATGGAGCGTCGCTGACATGCAGCGCCCAGCATGCGTCCTAGACATACAGTAGTTTGCCTTGACGGTGGATGAGCTCCTGACTCGCCCGTTGAACGTGTCGACCACCAGGGGATCCATCCATCTTGGCCACCAGATGAGGGACTCGGGTGCCATCGACGTCGACCGTCCCAGGCGAGCATGGAGGAGAAGGGGACCCGCTAACGAACCGGCGCTTGGGGAGACAGTCTGTCATGTCACTTTCTTCTTCTTCTTCCAGTCCCCATCAAACGAGTCGACTTACCGCAACAAGACATTGTCTGCGCATTTCATGGCCCAGAGAAGCTGGCCGTTGACACCCCAAGACCCTGCTCACGCCCTGCCTATTCCCGAGAGTCCCATCCCTGACCCGATTTCGCCCAGGGGGACCCTCCAGAAGCAACGTCAATGGCGTGGTTGGTGCTTGCTGTCGGCCAAATGCGAGTAAGTGCCGAGGCATATCGAGACGACGATGTGATCTGTCTGTCTGTCTGCACCCGGGCGCGTCCATCTGGGGGAGAAAAGCAGGCCCGGGTAATCCGAGCATATGACAGCCATGCATGAAGCAGGATCAGGAGCTTTCCTGCACAGAACCACGGGGAGAGGAGGGACGTGTCGGGATGACATCGAGGAGGCAGAGGACATGGGCAGACGAAAACGGGAAAGGCCCGCGGACCCGCCAAAAGGGAAGAAGGGGTGTGCGGGCCGAGGGGAAAAAGCCGTTGATGACAGCTGCTACGTACGTAGGGACGGCATCGCACAGCAGCAGGTGTGTGACATGTAGACTACGGCACAGCATATGGAGTACGACGCAGCTCAAGCACAGCGCAGCACAACACAACACGGCACGGCACGTCTCAGAAGACTGAGATGCACCAAGAATGACTGGACACAGGGCCGGAGTGTCGTCCATCATTGTCCGGTGGCTCGGCCGGGTGCGTCATGACACTCAGCCGAGTATTTCTCGTATTAGCTGAGGTTGGATCAAAGTCGTGTGGCCGTGCCATGCCCCAAGCCGGCCGGCAGCTGTTTCACGCTTGCCGAGCGTTTTTGGGGCTTCCTCACCTGCAGCCGAGATGGAGACTCTTGTGTGAATTTTTCTTCTTCTTTTCTTCTTACTTCTCAGGCAGGGTCCAGAGGCGATAGAGCAAGCATTGCTTGCAGTCCGTAACATCGCGGCCATTGGCACCGGATCGCAAGTGGGCCGCTCGGGATGGGTCCGGCTGGGCTTGGGCGACAAAAACGTATGACCCGGGTTGGCGATGAGGGCACACATGACAGACAGATGGGCTGGGCAGGCCGGCTCCGAAGGGGGGCGACGGGGCTGCGTGCGCTTCCGGAATCTTCAACGGGGACCGGAGCGAGAAAAAGTAAGGGCAGAGTCCCGGGTTTGCATGGCTCATGGCTCATGGCTTCACCACTGGCGGGGCATCAAAATATTAGCTTGGAAAAGGCGGAAAAGAATGTGAAAGGCTGTCAACGGGCATCGTCCCCCGCCAGCCACGGCTGAGACCAGCCGCTGGACGGGTGGGGAACACAAAAGCCCAGGGAAGATGAAAGAGAGGACTTGTCACAGGTGAGAGGTGAGAGGCGATCGGTTCGGCCGCAGGACGATGTCCAATGTGTCGGAGGCTCGGGCGGGAACGCGATGCTCCATCTCACAAGCACAAGATTTGAGCTGGCAGAATTCTCCGAGCCGTGCCATGGCACCGTGAGCGACATGACCTTAACCGGGGGAAAGGCCTCAGGCATCTGCACACAACGGCGTCGCAGGCCATGAGGGACTAATTTTGTGTCGAAATTGTACCATTAGACCCGGATGGATGTAGTTGGTATTGAGGCTCGGGCGATGCAGAACTTCCAGCCCGGATAAGATGAATGGTCAGATTAGGGGATGAGCCATGACCGTAAGAGCGAGATCTGGAAAGATAGATTTAGCGGACCCTCAGCGAACGCCTAGTGTCCAACCACTATCTTGTCTTTTCAACCGCCTGGCAGCCCGTCGGCAGGGACGTGAGCGCCTGCTGGGCGACAGATCGAGGCTAATTAGCTGTGGCGGAGTTGGGTCCCCTTCCCAAGTCACACTCACACGGACCCTTTGCACAAACACATGCGGTTGTGCGGTACACGGAGACTTGTGATCCCTTCAAAGAAATGATGCTCTGAGTATTGTGCGGAGGAAGTAATGGGAAGATGGGAAGATGGCGCAATAAAACCTCCGGCGCTGTTGGGAGACGCACGCACCGTTGCATACTTACACGCGGAAAACCAAACGGAGATGTAGTGCTCTCGTCCTGTGAGAAGCAGACCGAGGTCGCAATGGCGTTGTTGCAGTCAGATGGAGCGCGTCTGGTTCCCAGGCGATTGGAAAATGGTCGTGGATGAAGCGGAACGGCGGCAGCAACTTCACTAGCAGGGAACCCTTGCCCCTTGGAGCTGCATCGTCTCCCATCCCCATGGCTTATGGCAACATGTCCCAAACGACAGGACCCTTGGGATGGGATTTTGAAACCTCGAGACTAACGAAGGAGCAGCAGGGAACATCGGGGGTATTCTGAGGACGACGCTCGGTCCGACGCGCTGCGTAATCTTGCCGCTCTCTGGGTGGGTGTGATGCAAAATGCCAAGCCAGCTCGATTTGGCCTTCAACATGACGTTGAGAGTGACAATGAGAATGACAACCGGGGTAAATGGCTACCTACTCCACACCTCGTTCGTGAAAGACCGGAGATTCTTTCTTCACAGGTCGAAGGTTTGGCTACCTAGGGGACAAAGCGAACTGGGCGCACATGAACTCGTTTCGTCGCACACGCTCGCGGCTAGCGAAGGATAAGTCTGCAAGGTTAGCAGGCTACTAGCAGAGTCAGTGTGGCCTTACGGGACGATGCCGTCAAGGGTTCATCGCGGGACATTACGTTCTGGAAGCCGCCCAGTGGAATGGTTTTGGCGACGGAGATTGGTACGGGCGATGGCGCTGGGGTCATCCTTGGACCCGTCCGCGGGGCGGGCAGGCCTTCTCGAGAACGGCGATGTGATGGCTCACTTTCCTGGTGCGGTTTCCCCGGGCTGAGGCTGCAGTTGACTGTCTCTGCCTCCTATTTCGCAAGGGCACTTCGTACTGACGGAGTACTACGCAGTACGAAGCAATACGTACTGGTTGCTTTGCGAAGAAAACGCGCGAGTGGAGCAGACCCTTCTCGCCGTTGGATGGGATGGGCACATGAGTGCAGGATTGACAGAAAAACGGGCTGACAAGGATGGTCGTGCCCGGTCTCGAGGATGTTTGGTTGTTTGGGGGAGGGTGGGATGTGGGATGCGCGCATGCGCATCAGGTGCTTGTCGGGATGTTGTCGGTCCAGAGGGGAAGGTCGATGGAAGCCATCACCAGATGATCGTGCACTACCACGAGTTCAACCCCGACCTGGCTCGCTACCGGCCATTGTCCGTCACTGGCAACAGGGCTTGAGGGAGTTGAGATGGTCGGTCTGTGGCAAAAGTGTGCATTGCATCTCATCTCGGAAGCCTATCTACGATCGAAGGCAATGGAAGGCGGCGGCGGCGGCGAATGGAGAGAATGATGATTGATGATGAGGATATGAGGACAAAGCCGTCTGTACCTGCTCCGTACTGCACTCAGTTCGAACACCCAGCACGAAGCGCATGGTAGATCGCTCACGGATATCTCCGCTTAGTACACAAAGCACCGCACCACGGGGAGGGTTTGCTCCTCGTTTGGGGCCGGATCAGACCCCTTGGGGCTCGTCGTCTCCATGCCCGATGGAAGGGGCACGGGCGACGCACTAATCGAGGGAGTGTCTGATCTGGGCGAGATTAGGTCGACGGGCCATCTGGACAAAGGGCACCCGCCAGCCCGGCGCCGTCGACGACTTCGCGTGGTGGCGGATGGGCCGCCTGCGATCCCTGCCTCTCCGGGGCGTGGGTGGTGTGTGGGAACGGCACCATGGGAACGCCAGGATGTCCCCTCGAGACCTGGAACCTCTCCAGGCCGACTGGATGTTCTTTGCATGCCCTGGATGTCCCTGGGTACCTACTGACATGCCGCGACCTGTCCTCGGGGAACGATCCTAGCTCGCTGACGTACCTGGCGGCGGTATCGCCCATCCGCTTGGGTGCCCCCAATCTAGCGCCCATCTCGCTCATCGCACATCGCCCATCGGTCTGCTATGTCGACGCCCAGCTCTGAACTGCGCTCCGTCCGTGGCTGGTGAGCAAGTTCCCCGTCGAGCTTCCTGCTGCCCCCTGCCCGTCGCCGTCTGCTTGGCCTCCCAACTTTGTCTGTTCACTTCCCAGTGCCCACTGTCCACTTGTCACTGGCCCATGTCCGATACAGCGACGGGCCATGATTCACTCCCCGGGGCCATATTGTTGTCGTCTATCCGTATCTTGCATCCCCATGCCATGAACAATGCCCCTTATGCCCTTTCGCCCTCAATGGCACCCTTGGGTCTTCGCTCTTGGGTACTGGGCCTTGGCTGACGGATGGCCTGGCAACTGGGTAAAACTGGAGGGCTGTATTTCGTAAGGGAGGGTGTGAGCGCCGCAGTCGTGCTGGATCGAGGTGTGTATGTCGACAGGAGGCTTAGGGGCCGACCTGCCGACCCAACCCCCCCCGCGACAGACTACCGGCGGAATGGTGCCCTAGCGAGCTATCAGAGAGGTCAAGCAGCAGCGCCAAAAGCAATGACTGTGCATGCTATTGGCCAAGCGCTGCAGCCGTCGCCTATCGATATGACGGCTCTCCTGTCCATCCCGTCTCTAATCCGCCATCCATGACCACCTTGCACCTCGTCCGAGTCGACAATCTCCAAGCCTCACTCTCCCAAACCAAGCCATCAGCCCCAAGAAGCGCCTCCAAAGCCCATGCCACCCTGGCAAAAGCTGGCAAAAGAACGAAACCAATACACTGCCGATTCCCAGTTGAGTGGCATTGGGGGTGGTCCGGGGGATGCTGGTGGTTCGCTGGCCGCTCAGCCAGACCGCCGCCGCCCCCAGAGGTAGTAAGCCCCCCCTGTAAAGTCGTACCATTTTCCAGTGCTCGAGATTGGAGATCTCCAAAGCCCAGGCGCTACTGCACGAAGCTATCGTCACGGCCCTGTCTGTCGGTGCAGAACTGTCACGGCTGTGTGAATGGGGGTGTCGAAGAGTCCGCCGAATGTTTCGCCTTCCCCTTCGTAGGCGCCTGCTGAGCGGCGGACTACAGCCCCCCTCGTCACAATGTCTTTGGCTGGGCGGATGAGAGACGTGAGAGGAGAGATTGGCGAGAGTAAACCGAGACCGAGAGATGACACCGCCCCAGATCTGTGTGCGACGGTGCAAAGGGAAAAGCCCTCTTTGGCAAGATGGGCATTTCTTCACGACCTTCCATGGCTCAGCATCGAGGACCATCGACCGTCTCCCCTGGCCCCATCCTTGATCTGTTCCCTGACTCCCCGACTCCTTTCATCGTGCTCTCTCCCCCTCTCCCCTCCACTGTTACCGCATTGTAACCGTCTCTGCACCCCGGCATCCCTACCAGATGCCTCTGGAAGCGAACTTCGCGCCCCTGTCGCCTGGGAGGTCACGGAGTGCTGCCAACCGCAGCCTCCATTGAAGGTAGGTGACCACCCACTCGTAGAAACAAGCACAGCGTAGTGCGGCCTTGGCTTAGCCTCTGTCGCTGCAACACGCCCCCCCTCAGCGCCTTGCGTGACCAAGCCCATCAAAAGCGAGGGCACATCTTGTTTCCCACCCCTTCTATCACATTTGCGGTTCAGTTGGAGAGCGAGCGTTGGAGTACCAGTACGTACCCGTACATACTTCTAGATCCGACTGATCCTTGCTCCAAGTCTCTCCGGACTGGACTGACAAGAGGTCGAATCGTAAACCCCGGCCGGGGCTGGCTGGGGGCTAGCCTGGCTTTTCAAGAGTCAAGGCTCAAGGCACAAGGCACAGGCATGGATGTGAGTCTGATTGTCCGTTGTGTGAGTGTCCGTCTTTCTGTAGGCTCAGATGGTTTTCGTAACTGCTGTCCATCCCCTCCCAGGTATGGCTGGATGGCTGGATGGCTGGATGGCTGGATGGCTGGATGGCTGGATGGATGACTGCTGATCTCATATTTGGTCTCGTACCGCGCTGCACCACCTTTTTTTGCTGGTTTTTCTCCCGCTCCCGCTCCCGCTCCCCTTCTTCTTCTTTTGATCCTTCTTCTGCTCTTTCCTCCTCCGCTTTCCTCCTCCGCTTTCCGCCTTCCGCCTTCTTCCTTCCTTCCCTTCTACTTCCCTCTGCCTTCCCTCCGCCTTCCTATCACCTCCCTTACCTTACCTTGCCTTGCCAACCATTTGCCGTCTTGTGTGAGCCAACATTGTCAACATCACAAACGTCAACTCCACAACCACAACATCCCTCTCTCTCTCCCCACTCACCATCTCTCCACCCCTTCCTGCTCTCCCTCACCGCCGGTCCCTCTCCTTCGGTCCCTGGTTCTCGCATCGAGTTAATCATCCTCCAATAAGACACTACCAGACGCCGCGGCCGCGTTCGCAGCAGCAAGGTCTCGCCTTTCTTGCCCGCCATTCTAGTGGCGTGTGCTGCCCCGCCTCCCGTGTCAGTGTCTGTTCGTTGCTCAAACACCCGGCCACGACCAAAGCAGACTACAAGAACCCAAAAAACACGACCACAACGCCGAGACAAGGTTCGGTGCCGTCGACTGGTGCATTCCAACACGAGGCTTTCCCTCGGGCCCACGTCGCCCGACACCGTTGTCCACGTTGTGGGATATCCGCCCGTCGTCGCCAGGAGCCAAAAGCTAAAAGGCGTTCGCTAGCCTCGACCCGACTCGTCAGCTCCCACTCCCAATTCCCACTCGCAGCCAGCGAAGCCAGAGAGAGTCAGAGACAAGTGCAATCCAGTGCCGTGGTTTCTGGCCCCACCCGCCCATCTCGCTGTCTTGGACAAGACCTGAAAGCTACGTCCCCAGACCCCGGCCATTGGGCAAGCTCCGCGACAGGCGGCCGCTGGGTTGAGTTTGCGCTACGCTCTCATCCCTCCTAGTCCCAGGGCACTCCAGTGGACCAGTACACACTCCTCTCCCCAGTGCAGTCTTCGACCGAGACCCCAAAAATCCCAAGTCCCACGTCCCAAGCAAGACCCAAGCGTCCCTTGCCATCGTCCCGCCCCAGCGCCACCACGAGGGTCCCTTCGCCATCGCGCGTCAGATCTACCCACTCCTCGTGGCTTGTCCGGTATTATTTTGTTTCTCTGCTTCTGCGCCTCTTATTTCGCTCCTACCCCCCG
The DNA here is from genome assembly GCA_030864175.1 of Neonectria faginata. Lineage (NCBI taxonomy): Eukaryota > Fungi > Ascomycota > Sordariomycetes > Hypocreales > Nectriaceae > Neonectria > Neonectria faginata. The sequence goes on along the minus strand of JAULBG010000006.1, from coordinate 1,780,325 downwards.
ATCCTCACCTGAGAGTCCGCCGTCACCTCTAGTCCTGGTCCCGTGTGTCGACCCCATTCCTGGCTCACCCACCACGGAACTTCCTCCTACCCCTCTCACACACCCCTTCCCATCGTCTCTGCAACCAGACCCCAGCCGGATCTAGTCAGGCCAGATGTATCTACGGCCTTAAATTGCGCCAAATCATCATTGGTAATTGCCAGACCCGCTATGGAAGCGGCTGACCCTGGAACCAGGCAAAGGTCTGTCTGAATTCCTTAAACGAGACCCAGCGTCCTCATATTTCCTCCCGCCTGCCCCTCGCATATTAACATCTCTCCTCGCTCTTACAGTCGTCACTCTGCTCCCAACCCTGAACATCTTCACAACCAACATCTCCACCAACCACAACACCTCTACCAGCATCACCGCCAACACTCTTCCTTCTCGCGGGATCCTCTCGACAGGTCGTATCGGGAACCACCCGTCATGGCTACGGCAACTCTCATCACACCGACCGCTCATTATCAACCTCAACCGTCCTCCTTCTCGCCTTATCCCCATTCGCATTCGACGGTGGCCAGCATCTCCAACATGATCTCTTCCGTGGAGCCCCGAAAGTCGCTCGACGACAACGAACCCTCCAACCGCCAGTCACTGCCCTCTCTCTCTGAGGTCATCCAGGGAGCGAAGCCGGGTCCCTACCCCCCACCTTCCAGCATGCAGCCTGGCTCCAGTCTGCCCTCGCCCTTCTCATCGGGTCCTCGGTCCTTTTCTGAGGCTGAGAAGCACTCACCTCCACAGCCTATGCATCCCACGTCATTCCCTCCACGGCAGGATACGTTGCCCGCCTTCTCCGACTCCCCACGACCACCCTTCAGCAGTAGACCATCGCTGCCCCCAGTCAATGATCGTCGCCCGAGCCCGACGTCGAAGCCTGACATGCCTCCTCAACATCACCACCCTGAGCAACAAAAGGGCCCCGAACCTCACCACCCACTCAACGGGATCTATGCGCACCCGCCGCCACCACCTCCGCCTGTTCCCGTCTCCTACCAACCTGGTCAAATGCCTCCCGGCCAGATGCCATTGCCGGCGTACCCTATCTCTCCAAGACACGCTGTTCCGCCTCATATTCCAGGGCCGTACGATCCTAGGGCGCCACAGCACTCGGAGGAGGCCGAATACTCTTCTCGTGGCAGGTACGATGCTACAGTGAACAGGCACTTTGAGAGCTGGAGTTACCAGGACTCATTAAGCCGAGTAAGTAAAGAGCTGCATCTTTGAAACAAGTATTGTGTTTTCTGACTGCTCCTAGATTGGATCCTCTTCTCGAACAATTTTCAACTTTGCGGAAGCTTACAGCCGCATTGCCCAAGAGCAGCATGGAGCACATCCCATCCCCGAGAGACTACCGACAGAACGCGAGGTCAGCGATATGCTCGGAAACATGGAGCTCATTAAGCGCTCGTTGGAGCAAGTGAGGGACCTTGTTCAGACGTCGATTCAAAACGAACGAGCTCGCGAGGGAGCCAAGATGAAGGGCCCATACGAAGAGGAGCACGATGTGACGATGTACGGAGATGGAATGAAGCCCCAATACGGAATCACGGAGGTTAAGAAACGACGAGGTGTAAGTTTGCGCCCAAGACGGGATGGAACGCAAAGCTCACAATGTACTCAGCGCGCGGCACCACCTGGCAGATGCCACAGCTGCAACAGGATTGATACCCCCGAGTGGAGACGCGGACCGGACGGCGCCCGAACATTGTGCAATGCCTGTGGGCTTCATTACGCCAAATTGGAGAGAAAACGACAGCTGGAAGCGAGATCGATTCGTCCGAAACCCGAAGAAGGGCTCCGACCATGAGGCCCACTGCCTCAGCCAGCCTCCCCTGTTCTCATTGGACACGACTTGTGACCTCCGGATGAGTCGTCTTTCGACACGGCCGGGTCCCAGTCGCCCGATGAACCAAGCTTGAGACGGAGACCCGCACGAAGTCCGAGTGACGAAACAATCCCTCAGATGACGCACGCTGGAGGCAACACACCCTTCAACGTCTAATATTTCCCGATTTATAAACGACACCAAGTCGGGGTTTTTTTTTGTATATATGTTTTTACACCAAGGATACCTCGGTTCAGGTGGATGGATCCACAGCATTGCAGGCGTTTATTTTCAAGGGGGTTTCTTTTTTTTTTTTTTTTTTTTTTTTTTTTTGGATTGGGTCTTTAGTTTTCTGAGTTGGGCGTGGACAGTACGATGTTTGGATTCCTAGACAAAAGAGATCCTTGGATCACACAACAGTGGAGAGTCACCAGGGACGATGGAGCAATGGAAAGCAATTACGGCAGATGACCAACGAGGTTTTGACCTGGGCTCGTTTTGGAGCGCTCGTTCACATGTGGTGTTGTTGGGCGAACAGGAAAATTGGACCGCGTTGAGTGAGATGGATGTGGGGAGGCAAGGGGATTGGAAGCTGATGCGGGAATGTTTCAATTGCTCCCTAGTAGGACATGGATTGAGCAGGATTGTTGATGATATCTGTGGCAGGACAGATCGGGTGCGTGGTTGAGGGAGGACGACTGGGAGCACTGAGTGAGCACACACGGCTGTGACAGATGCCCTGCTACCCGAGGTGGACAGGATTGTGCAGCGGGCATCAGAACGACAGGAGGAGTGTCGTACTCGGGTACCAAGTGTGGTTTATTTTCATGTTTCGGAGGCGTGAACAGGGTGGCGACTCGGCGAGGCATGTTGGAGTACTTGGTACAGTACGGGGCTAAGTGTTTGAGCTAGATAGCGAAGTCTAGGTTCACAACCCAAGATGGAATTGAAGCAAAGGAGTGTCCTATGGATGCAGTGCGGTGTGATGTTCTGTGATGTTCTGTGATGTACTTTGCAGAGCCTAGGCTCTGTGCTACGTGTTATGGCGTGTGCTGTAGTCTATTCGTATACGAATACACTACCTTGGTTATGGTATGCTGGTATCCAGGTAAACAAACTAATAACGCGGGGAGCCAGTCAACCGATCTAGGTTTGACTTCCAGAGTTACACTCCAAGGCGGTTGACTTCAGTCCATCTGATTGAGTTGGGGGCATGGACTAGGCAGATCTACAGATGGGAACAGGCTGGCGAGGGCGGGTGGGTAGAACAAACGACGCCACATCAGACCATGGACTTGGCCGATGAAGCGGAAATGTGTCTGAGAGTGAACTTCAGGTGGCTAGCAACTGGGCTGGGTCTGACAAAGGCCGTGAGCCAGCTCATCGTCCAGCAGCCAGCCAGGCTTGGTGCACCCATCCAATACTGGTGTGATTTCTCTCCCCCTACCTACGTTAATCACACGCGTCTTCGATCAGTCAAGTCTCACCCTTGCTTAATTCTGCACGTTCTCTATCAGTCGCTTTGCCCCCCTGCTGGGCAGTCTTCACCGGCCCCGCAATGGCGAGTGTGAGAAGCGACTTGTCGATATTTACCATTTAGCATTTACCGTTGAAGGCAGTGGTGGTGGGTGGGTGGTGGCGGGAAGACCAAACCCCCCCCCCGCAAAAATAACAATACAAAATACAAGACACAAGACACAAGACACAAGATACATGATACAAGATACATGGTACAAGATACAAGATACGAATAGCAGAAACGAGGCAAGCAAAGAAGGAAGAAACCCCACAGAATGCAAACACCACCCCCCTCGTGGATCTGGACGGAGACTATTTGCCGGGGAGAAGGAAAAAGGCTTGTCAGGGAGATCGTGAAAGGCTTTCCCCAGTTACATGGACGGGGTGACACGCAGGAGCTGGACGAGCACTTCCTTGAGTGGGCTCAGAAAGCACGAGCCCGGAGCTGGGGGCAGATCTGACGAACGGGTAGCATGCTTCTGCTCATCGGACACGGGAACGTGCGTTGCGCAGGTGGGTGTGGTTGCGTCGCCGAGCTGCGGTGCTCCCATTGTTTCTGTCTGTTGTGCGTTGTCTTTGTGTGCCTGGGGCGAGAACGGGCGAGACTTGAGAGGCGGGACGTTGGGTGGGACAAAGCTTTGGGGTAGCACGGGCGTACGAACGAATAGGTTAATATGTACAACTAACTACGGGTTTGTACAGAACTACGGCAGCTACTTGGGTAAGTTGCCTACGGTGCGAAGTAACTGGATAGTCAGTCTACGCGGTGATGGTGTTTCCGGAGACGGATTTGGGGCTGGCATGTTGCTGGTCTCGGTTTCGGTCTTCTTCTTTTCTCGGCTTGGACTCGTATAACTCAGGTAATCGTACCGTACAGTACAGTACATCCATCTGCGCGCTGTATTCGTGCGACGGGGGTGTGCATTTTGTGTGTGTTAGTGCTCGGGGGGGGGGGGGGGGGAATGCGCGAGAGGCAACAGGAACAGCAAGAGGAAGACCAAGGGAATCTGATATTGGCTGTAATCTGATTAGTCAAGTCCTCGTCAGTGAGCACAGCAGCTGGGCCGTGAAGCCCGTCCGGCTGCCTTGATGCCTAAGCTACACACACTGCAGAAGTGATCTGTCGTGCACAGGACGGTTTCCATTCTCTTGGCCATGTTCTAGCACGACACTTCCACACAACCTCGTATGCGCCGTGTCCCGCGGGACGTGCCACGCCATCAGAGACCGGCTCTGCAAGCACGCGAATCTGCCGCCCCTTTCGAGATCTTCATTTTCTTCCCTGCGGCGCCGGGGAGCGCGCGAGAGACGGAGAAGGGGAGGAGGCGTTCGTGTGACGGTTCCACAACCACAAGGGAAAAGGTGGCTGCCGTGGCTGCTTGGTGCCGCGTGTCTGCGAGTGCTTGGCTCATCTAGTCCTACCCGTGCGTTGCGTTGCGTTGCGTTGCATGCCTGCCATGTATTCGTTGCGTCCAGCCGTCCATTGGTGCGTTCCCCGTGGTGCTGAATCGCTGCTTCGTCGTTCGCCTTTGGCTCGCCAATGGGGACGGGGGGATGGCACCTGGTTCGCACGACGGGCGGAAGGCTGGGTGCTGCTTGTTTCGTTTCGAGACCTTTTGTTAGTGAGGTCGCTCGATGAGCCGGCAACATGTCAGGCGTCAACACTCGGCCTAGGACGCTGTCAAGATGAGGCACACACACGATACGCATACAGCCTGAAAGGGCTCAGACGAACCGGCATGGTCAAGGCCAAGGAACCCTTCCGTGTTTGAGCCAAAAGATCCTTCCTTCTCGTCATATCTCGCATTCTGTCCGCGTTCCCACGTCCATCGTCGCCTCCACGTTGCTTTCTGCCGGCCCGTCTTCCATCACAGACGTCATCCATCTCTCCTTCTAGCCTTGATTCCCGGCTACCCGCAAGACACCCCAAAAACAAAATTGAACGCCTCCCAGGACGCATCGAGGCCCTCGTGCTCATTGTGGGCAAACATCCGCTGTCTCAGCCACCATCTCGCTGCCCCCATTCCTGGATGCGACGAACCCGCGGCCGCCCACATCTCACGCACGCCGTGCCGGCCACGTGGTGGGGAGGGCCTTTCGAGGACGAGAACAGGTTGACCCTGCTATCCCAGCCTCCCTCGAGCTCGAGGGCGTCGCGTGTCGGGTCCTCACAATGCCATGCCGGCGCCCCGGGCGTCTGGGCTCTTGCATCATCCCCATGTGTGAGGGGTGAAGGAGGGCATGGGCAATATGTAGGGGGCGAGATAGCGTCGCCGCAGAGCAAAAGCAACGATGGCGGGGACACGTTTGAGGAATGTGACGGCCTCGTGGTAGGGGACAGGGATGGGCCTCTTGAGTCTTGACGGGCAGCGGCCGTTGCTGCGTGCTGCTGTCCCTTGCGTTGAGCCCCAGCGGAGCTATTCACTTGGTGGTTTGCAAAGAGTCCAAAGGGATGGAAGCCAACATGGTCAACGAAAGGTCCATACGCACTTCAACTTGAGTTGTGGCGCCTCTGGAAAGTTCTCGACTTTCAGCTCAGCCATCCGCGCTTCTGCTCACTGAGAACCACAGTGAAACATGCAAGCAAGCAAGGCAGAAGACTCGCGCCTCAGAAAGCCTAAAAGTCTCTGATATCGCTGGCGGCATACCACTCCGCAAATGGAGGCTGAGCTCCTTTCGAGATGCAAGACATCGATGCTCGGCCTAATAATGGTTTGCGACGGGCTAAACATTCTGAGACCATTCAACCACAACGGCCAACTGATGCCCCCCGTTTCAGCTCACCCAACAAGGCCGGTTTGCGATTTAGCCCCCCTCCCTTAATTTTTTTTTTCTTCGAGTTTGAACGAGGAAAAGCCCTTGCGTGAGACTGGATGGCCGACCTTGAACAGAATTTGCGGAAGGCAGTTCTGGGGAACGTCGGGCTGGGCCCCGCGATATCGGCGACGGGGCGCCCCGGATCGGGGGACGACGTGACGGGCCGGAGCGGGCCCTCCTTCGCGCGACGCGAGCCACGCGGTTCCCGTCTGTGCGCGGTTGATGACCGGCTCACTTCTACCCGTGGCCGATCGTCATTGTCCGTCTCACACACTAGACTACAAGATTGGATTGCGTGGAGGCTAAGCATCGAGATTCCAAAGGAATGGGGCGCTTTTGAGGCCCGTTGTCTCGGACTCTTAGACGCTTTAGGGATTTGCCTGCGGGCCGGAAGGGGGGAAGGAAACCCGTTCTCCACACCGCAACCACGCTTTGCAAAGTTGGTCTCCGTCTAAGACAGCATAACAAGCAACAAAAAAAAAAAAAGCAACCCGTCATCTGAGACACGGAGGACACAGCCCTTCTCGGATCTGACAGAGAGAAGCTTTGGTTCCTGTTTGGCCCTATCCGCATCCGTCACATGGCACGGAACGAGTCTACGCCCCGGACACGGAGCCGGCTGGGTTTGCAATGCTGCCGCGTTCCAACAGCCCTGTCCCGCCTCCGTGTTATTGAGGTGCGGAAGCATGTCTAGTAACCTCCCCGCCTTTTCTTTTATCCAGGCCGTCGTCACTCCGGGTGATGAGTCGCATACGAATAGCCCGAAGACCCATCTCACGAAAGCCTCTTATCATACCTCGCGTTCGTGACCCCGTCCTCGTCCAAGACACGTAGGGTTGTATCGCTTCTCCAACTAGAGGAACCTCCTCGTGCTGGTTGGCCAAGCGCAGCCAAGTCTCGGAACAAAAAACCCACTTGAGGTGTTTCTCTCTCTGTCACTCACTTGCCCCTTCATGTTTCTCGAAGCCCTGGGCTGAGGGCTGAACGGTTTAGTCCCAGGTAAGCAAGCAAGCAAGGAAACGTGCCTAACTTAGACCTAGTTAATTACCCCATCTCCCTTCGGATCTGTGTCAATTGCCGGCCGTCGTCCCGGCCGTCGTCCCGGAGTGGATCGCGATGGCTTCACGCCCTAATTACCTACCTGTCTTTTCTCTCTCCCCTTGTCTGAATCTCCCTCTTCCCCCCCTTCCCAATCTCGTACGGTAGACATGTCGCAGGTGGTATTTTCCCCATGCCGCTGCATTTTCCCATGTCAAAATGCCGCATCTCAAATCTCAAATCTCGCATCTCGCATCTCGCATCTCGCATCTCGCATCTCGATCCCGCGCCCCGATCGCTACCCCGTCTGGCGATGTCTTTTCTTTTTGAACAACGCTCCGTCGAAACGAGTCCCATTACTCGGATTGTTCTAGGTAGTAGATGCATTAGTTTTCTTTTTGTGAGATCGCTTTGCTCAGCTCCCATGCGTCCTGTCGCTGCTTTGCCCCCTTCTATGTGACGTCGCTATGCAGGTTATTCGCTCTGTGCGTCGAAGGATGAGAGACATGCATCCGTCCACCTCGCGCCCATCCCCATGAGGCCCCCCCCCTCGCAGAAAAAGCAAGCAGAGACAGACAGATAAACAGCCCGTTACTACCCACTTTAGCTCAGCAAACCTCGATCAGATCATGGGAAAAGGACAAGATGGGAGAAATGAGTGTGACCAAGAAACGCACCCCATCTCCAGCTGCGTTTCTTCGCTGCCTCACCGGTCCCAACCGGTGAACTGGCCTCGACGCATCCCCACACGTCCTATCCTGTCTCGCGGGATCCTGCGTGCTTCTGGGAGCGTCAGACATCCGGCGTGAAATGGGACGGCCTCGGCCTCGGGGCGTCTAATTCATTTTCACCTCCCCCCCACAGGCTTTCCGCCCGCCGAGACATGCGTTTGGGTCCACGCCGCCGGCGGGTTGGCGCTGGTATGCCGAGCGTGGGAGGCAGCTGAGCGTGGCGGGCTGAGATACTTTGGTTACAGAGCAGGGCAAAAAAGGAAGAAGAACCCAAAAAAAGGAGGCGCCATGGATTACCATGGGCCCGGAGCCAAACGTCCGGGAAGGGAAAGGGAAGGGACATACGGTCGTACACACGGGGAAAAGAGGGTGTGGGTGTTGTACTCCGTACGGAGGCGGGTCTTCGTGGCGTTGACTTGGCTGGGTGGTGTCTCAATCTACGAATGCATCGGCCGCCGGCGGAAGAGATGCCCGGTAGTGAGTGACATGTCGTTCATTCATTCTGACAGAGTTTCTTCCTTTCTGACAGAGACAGACAGACAGACAGAGGAACGATGCTTGCTAGCCCCAGCATCGCCTTGACGGATCCATTCGACATACACACACCAATCGTTCGTTCACCCGTCCATCCATGCCTCCGACCATCACTTCGTTCTCCCGCTTCCGCGTCCACTTCCGCTTCCGCGCTGCGGCTCGACCTAGCCAGATGCGCTGTATGTACTTCATGCGGGACAGCTCGACGGCCTACCCGCCTTTGTACTGTACTGTAACGATTCCAAACTGTGGCAGGCATTGATTCCTCGTCCTCACGGCTTCTGTTCCGGCTCGGTCGTTTCGATCCAGTCGCTCTTACGCTTGAGAGATCCGTTCCCGTTCCCGGTGTCCGTCCCGTTCGGCGTCCTGTCGTCTTCGCCGCAGCCGCCCCGGAACCCGTTGAGCAGCCGCTCCAGTCCGTGAATGTCCAGCCCCGCGAAGCCCTGCCCCGCGCTCTCGCGCTCGCCAATGGCGATGACGGCGCTGATGAGGTCATGGTTCAGCTCCTCGTCCACCACGCTGTCGTGCTTGTACCGCGGGTGTGTGTCCACAAAGTTGCGGATCCATCGCGCTGTTGTGTCCAGGTCGCCGCGCGCGCGCTTGCCGATCAGGTCGAGGTACGTGGCCAGCTGGCACCGCGTCGAGACATCGACATTGACGCTATCCAGGTAGCTCTCGACAATGGGGATGAGGCCGGGGAAGTCTCCGTTTGGCGATCCGTTGATGATGTCGTTGATGGTCATCTCGTCGTACTCGTCTTCGACCGGTCCTCCGGGCGTCGGAGGCCGGCTGGCGTACGCCGATCCGGGCCGGCTGTCGTCGCCCACGACCGTGTTGGCCCGGGATGGACGGCTGGGAAAGGGGTTCCTGCGGAAGAAGAACTTCTCCTTCAGCACGCTGTCTACGGCGTGAGCCCGCTCCATGTTCTCGTCGACCTTCTTGATGGGGATGTAGAAGTTGAGGTCGAATGACAGAATCGCTCGTGTGACCAGGACCATGAAGACGGAGAAGGCGGCGTTTTCGAAGTCGGTGATCTGGATCTCCATGGACCGGAACTCAACTCGCCACCCGATGCTGTTGTCTGCGGGTGGAGGCTTGAAACGCATGTGCTGCCAGTTAGTCGACTGGATGTTCTCAAAGTGATCCGTCTTGTTCAAGTCCAGCTCCTGCAGGTCCTCCTCGAAGACGACGATAGGGTCGCGGATAAACAAGTGGGCAAAATGAGTGGCAAGACGGTCGTCCATGCAGCCATCGAGAAGTTGTTGCTTGATGTCTAGGTCCACGACTAGGTCGGGATCGAGATACTCCTTCCGCAACCGCGGGTCGGTTGAAATGTAGGTCGAATTAGAAGCGTAGCGCGACTTGGGTATCCTCCGAGCGCCATTCGTCAGGGGCTGTAACGCGGTTAGTAACCTCGGTCGTTCCAAGGAGAAGAAAGCAAGTTTACCTTTTCGCCCAGCTCCTCTGGGGTTCTGCAGTCTACTGAGCGACTGATTTGGTTCCATCGCACGTCTGTGTTGGCGAGGAATCCCTTGTACACGGGCGTCGCTGCCGTAAGAGCCAACATGATGGGGCCAAGGGGGCTCAGCTGGTCATACAACTGTCTGCCCTCGACGATGTTCTTGGCCTGGAAGGTGATTTGCAGACAGCAGCTGCCCATGCCGAAGGCCATGGCATCCATGTGGATGAAGTTGTCCGGCGCGGCTCCGTTGCGCACGTCATCGTCCTCGGGCCAGTCGTGCAAGTCATAGTTGACTGTGGGATCTTTCCAGGGGTTCGGGGTGTCTTTGTCGTGGAAGACGGGCACGTTGACCTGGACCTTGCGGCCGCGGCGAGACCGGATGTTAGCCGCCAGCGTCGGGAATCTGATGTGAGGGTTGGCGATCTCGTCCGGGACGAACTGGGACCGAAGCCGGGAGCCCGACGTCGGGTAGTACGGGTCGGTGAACTGGCCTGGGGAGCCGATGCGCGGGAACGTCGTCAGCGTGATGGGATATTCGGTGGACAGCATGTGCTCCTTGGCGATCTTCCTCCGCAGCTTCATGTCAGGCTCGACTTCGAGAAGCTCCCTGAAGCCGATGCCCCATGGCTTCCCTGGAGTCGCCTCGAGCATGAAACGGCCAAACTCGGGATGGAAGACGGGGATAGGGTGTGAGCTGTCAGCCAAGGGCGCAGGCGATTCGCCATCTTGAAGATCAGGGACACATCCACCCTTCTTCTTGAGCTCCTTGTCCTCGGCCAGCGCCTCGAGGATCTCAGCTTGTCTGAGAGAGAGGAGGACCTTGGGGTCGTCCTCGGCGTATGTTACGACCAGGTACTCGACCTAGAGAGAGTTAGCAGTGGTCGTGTAAGTCGTGATATCAGGGAGAACTGACCTCATCACCCCATAACATGGCATCACGCTCCTTGCCCTTGGCCTTATTCCAGATCTCCAGGAGTTGCTTTTCGGCGTTATCAAGGTCAGCGACTCATGGCATGATAGGGCAGGGAGACTCTCCGGCTGGTCATGACCAGGCGAAGACGGAAGACGTACCTTGATGCCCCATTCCCTAACCTGCGGCGCGCGCTTTTTGGCCTCGGGCCAATCGAGGGCAGTTCCCAAGGCTCTAGAACACGGCCTCCTGGTTAGCGCGCGATGCATTGACAGAGTTTTGTGGTTTGGCATGTGACGCCAGGTACGACTTACAAGAGACCCATGGCGATGAGAGACGAAGAGTCGCGGTTCCACCGACGACGGGATGAGACACCTAAACCGGCCGAGATGGCGCAAGTCGACAGGCAAAGGGGCCGCGATCTACAATCCGCGACTCGGCGACAGCGCAGTTGCAGCGCAGTGAGTGAACAGACAGAAGCGGAGCGGAGCGGCACGGAAATGCCGCGCCTGCGCCTGTATATCCGGCAGCCACTGCTTGTGTCTTTTTTTTCTTCTTCTTCTTCTTCTTCTTCTTCTTCTTGGTTGGAAGAAACGACGTCAATCCGGATCCCGGCTACAGTCTCCGTCAGTTCCGTGTAACCTCTTGTCTCAGTTCTCTCAGGCAGAGCGAGGCTCCGGTTATCGCGCGAGGGGCGGAGATGGGGCGGAGATGGGGGCGACGACCCGACGTCGGCGGTTGCGCCTTAGCACGTGAGCCCGGAACGGAATTGGGTTTTTTATTTCGGGAGGGAGAGGGGGGCACGGCTTGTATTCGTAGGTTTTTCTTGACTTTTCGGAGAGCAAAAAAAAACAAGGGAAGAGAGGGATGGATCTGGAGGGAAACGCTTATTAACGCGGCGTCGTTCAGAGGACCGAGACTGAGCGAGTGCGTGGGTCGAAATGTCGAAAGGTCATGGCCGTGGTGGATCCCGGGCTTTTTTTCCCTTCCATCAAACAAAGGAAGAGAAGCGAACTGTACGAATAAACGCGATACTCGAGGTGGACTCGTCTGTCTGCCTGTCGTCTGTCGATTCCAGGGTCCCGTTCCCCGGTGGCGCGGCCTTTTTTTTTCCCAATTTTTTTTGTTCCACTTCCACTTCCCGTTCGGTTCCTCTCCTTGCTTAGAAATCGTCCGTCGGCATTACATCATCGGCATCTCCTCCCCGATGCGGCACTGTTTCGAGGAGCCCAGCCCGCGGGTAGGAGCAGTAGCACGCAGGTCGACGCTAGTTCCAACGGGGAGGCTGGGCGCTTGTTCGGGAAGGCCGTTGGATGCGACTTTGAAGAGGCGAGGATGGACGTTGAAGGCTTATGGGTATTGGTATTGAGCCTATCGATACAAGTTGTCGTCTGTCGTACGCGACTGTCTCAGCGGCAAATAGCATCACGCGCGACTACTTCAGCAACAAGACACAAGAGGCCGAGATGCTCCAGAAATTAAGTTCGCGGGACATTGCAGCTGTTTCACAGACATCCTATGTAACTGTTTTTCGGTTGCCGAATAGACTTGGAGCCGAAAGAATGTAGCTGCTACTCCTTTCGAGCAACATGATAGTCTACCTAGGTATCTATCTACAATACGATAAAGACCGCATTTGATAGTCCATGCGATTTGCTGACTAACAAACAGCAACGCCGACTTCCACAACGACCAACGTCTTTCTTCAGTGAGATTCCAGGAGTGTCAGTTGCATGCTGACAAAAGCCAAGCTGCTTACTCCGCACGAACTTCAACCGATTGACTACCACCGAGGCATATACTATCAAGTAAGATACCCGACTGACTGACTGATTTCACTCAGTGAGGAGGACCTCCTCCGACTTCATCTAACCACCATCCAAAACACCTCGAGAATGATCCGGTCAAAGGAGAAGAGAGGAAACCAACCTTCAATGCGCAATGGTAACCACCAAGGCGGACTATGTCGGCATGGGGGTACCGCATAGTAAGCATGCAGGCGACATGCTGCAGAGTGCAGAGCCGAAGCCAAAACGGACTCGCGTTGCTGCACGCTTCTCGAATCCGTGGGGGCTCTTGTAGGATGGAAGAGCAAGGATTCGGAGGCTGGTTGAAGCATGGCGAGAAGGGATCTGTACGGAGGCATGTATCCCTCCTATCGATCTGATGCGTGCTCCGGAGATGGGAAATAGACCCGCCCCAGCAATCAACTTCACATGGCTTACCGTTCTGTCGGCTTCAAGGAAATCCTTCTGAGAATAAGTTGGGTCCTGGGAACGGGGCGGACACAACTCACGCGAGTAAGGCGACCAAGAGCTAGCCAGTCTAGCTCCTAGCTCCCAACTTCTAGCTTCTCACATGGCATGCTAAGCACCAGCGAATTGGGATGACGCCGCGACGGCAAGTCTAACTAGCCATTGGTCAATCTTGGGTGAATTGGATGGGTAGCTGCCTTTGGTATGGAGCAGCTGAACTCGGGAAGGTCTCGGTCGTCCGGGAGCTTCAACAACTTGGGTTCGAAGGTCTCGTGGTATAACGTAACTAACATGGAAGTGCCCCCAGAAACGACTCTCGTTCAATGGAATATTAGCATATTCAGAGTTATCCATGGCGTTTGATCGTTCGCCATGGAAGGAGTTGACTCCATGGAAAATCCACCAACTAACAGAGAAGCTCACAGCACATTCATCCCCAAACCGCTGGAAGCACCGGAATGGTAACCACATTATCGACACACACATCCTCGCCGAAGAGTCGACAAAGGCCGTGTTTCCTACCCGGCCGCTGCATTAGGGTCGCTCGCGGCTGCGGGGTGCATGAGCGCGCGCGCACGCGGCGAACTCTATCGCCGGAGGTGGGTGTCAAGAGCAGCGCGGCCGACGGCATCCACGCCCCGAACGCCCGTAGCTCGATGGTTTGGCATTGTTCGAGTTTACGAGATCGACAAGGCCGTCATGTGAGTTGGTGATAGATGAGCAGAGACGATGATGGGGTGCTGTCGGCGGAAGAAGGTGAAGAGCAAAACCGAGGACGTGAGAAGGAAAGAAAGAAAAAAGCAACCTGGATGGAAGGGTGGCGAACGATAGGGTCAATGTCTGTGAATGGTCCGATGGCAATGGGATCTGGGAGGAATGTCACTTCAGCAAAATTGGGTGGTGGTGAGTTGCTGTGTCTATGATGGTGCTTGGGCGCTGCCGCCTCGTTCGTTCGTGGTTGATAACGCCAGAAGATTACCATGTGAGCCAATCCAAGCACCGTCCCATGTCATTAACGAGGCACCTACGCGGCTGGTCCCCGAGATATCCAGTTATCCCGTCTCTTTATCAGTCGACCGTCAAAGTCAACGCCATGTCAACGCCAGGTCATCTCGGCACGGCGCAATCTTTGATGAAAGAAGCTTCGTGCCCAACACGCACCGATTGACTGATTATCCCGTCATCGCTGCTCGTTCACGGACTCCGTGCCCAACAAACCCAAGCAAACGCCCCTTCTGGGGTCCCCGGATGCCTAAAGTGGCTCTTCCGGCCTGAGCCCTGGCGCCCAGACATCCAGCTTCAGTCACGGCTTCGTGGCTCTGGCCAAATTGTGTTTTCCTTCCCACCCACTTTCCTTCGGCTTTACGTTTCTTGGCGGGGGGGGGGAAGTCAGAGACAACATCGTGATCGGGCCCATGCAACATGTTGCCATGGCCGTGGGACGTCAGCCCAACCAACCGTGACAGGGACCGGGGGCCACGAGGACCGAGGACAGCCAACCGAGTAGCTTTTGCTGGTGTTGTTCACGGCGGGTGCACACATTCTTCATGCGAGACGGCTTTTTTTGTTGGCACTCATTCGTTGCTGGGCCGGTAGCACAGGGACAGGCCCATGCCCGTATCATTCAGTCGGGGTGCGTTGCTTTGACAGGACAGCGGGGCATATCAGACGTTTGATATACCGTGCAATCTAGGCACCAGAAGTGCATTTCAAGGAACGAGCAATGCAATCGAGAGATAAAACATGGCAGCAGAAGATAAAACAACAACAATGGAACCTTGGACGTGTGTATAAGGTACTATAGATATCGCCTCTCCGCCGCACCCACCTTCTCGGCCGGTCCTAACCCACAAACCCTCCATCCATCCATCCACCCATCCATGCCTCCGGTTTAAAACACTAAAGACACGAGCAGCGTCATAACACCAGCAAAGGGCCATACGTACCGTGTTCCCATCCGCAAGCTGTACCTTGTATACGAATATCGGCCTACGTATTCGTACCCCCTGATTCTCGCACCCACCGCTCTTCACAGCTCGTCGCCCTGTCCGGTGACTTCACAGCCCCGACACGGCGATCGCCCCCTATAAGTTTCGCTACAAGTTAATAGTACATCACACGGCACCCACCCGCCAGCCAGAGAGCCAGCCAGTCCAATCAGGCACAAGTCCCCCACCTAGTGCACCGCGGCCCCTCCCTTTGGCTCTGGCTCCTCCTCCAAAATTCCCCAGTTCTCGAAGCGACATCCATCCTGCCAACCTCATCCCTCGGACGATTTTCCTCTCCTCCAGCGCAGCGAACGAAACCCTCATCCACGAACTCGACAAAAACTTCCTACCTCGCGTTTGCGGCATTCACACCACCAAGCCACCACTTCCCACATCCGTCTTTGCCTCGCAACCATGAACCCTCACCAGAAGAACAAGGTCGACGTCAAGGTAAGCGCCTGTGCCCAACACCCGCATTGGGAAAACCACCTCAGCCAGCTACCCCTCCTCCCTCCCTGTTTCCATCTCGAACTCGGCCGCGACCGCAAGACATTCCCACGACATCTGCAAACACCATTCTCTCTCTCTCTCATCTACCACGCATACACTTCAACGTCATACCCGCATCCATGCTCTCGAGAAAATGCTGACGTCTCTCTCCCCCGCTCGCTAGTCACTCACCCCCGAGGAACAGCGCCTCTTCCGCCTCTACGGCAAGCTGCCCTCCCGCTCCGACCACTTCGCCAAGCATCTCAAGGACCGCAAGTACTTCGACTCGGGCGACTACGCCATGTCCAAGGCCGGCAAGGGTGACGGCGTCGACGCCGGTGCCGTCGGCTCTCAGCACCCCGTCCCCGAAAACATCCCCCACCTCTCCTCGCCCAACGGCTCCAACAACGGCCCCAAGCACGCCCACCACGTCTCCATCCCCGGCGTCCAGGCCGGCAGCCCCATCAAGGAGAGCAGCTTCCTCAAGAGCGAGACCAGCGCCGACGACGCCCAGCTGGAGAACAGCCAGGACGTCAACAAGGACGTCCCCAACGTTCCCACCGCCCCAGCTGCCACCGGCGAGGCCATCCCCATCCGGAGGTGAGGTGCTCGCCGTGCGTGGATACGGAAAGCCGTTACAAATGGTGGGCGGTATGGTTTGTACGAAGCCAGGAACAGGGAGAGATGTCTGTGTTTTGCAAGGATTCGCTTTTGATGACTCACGAGGATCGAAGTGTTGGCGTTTGGGAAGGACAAACAATCTGGTTCGCACGCACGGAGGGACATGTTTCGATCCGTAATCTCGGATGGGTTGCCTTCTAGTGGGGAAGACAATCTTGTCGTTTTTCCCCATGGATTATCATCATGTATTTGGTCGTTTAGCTGCCAGCTTCTATTCCTGAAGCACCCTTCTATCGTTCTTTCTTTTTTTTTGGTCCCTTTTGGTTCTTCGCAACTCCTAATACCTGGCCGTGATGTCCCATGTGCTTGCATATCCTTTGCAAGTCGGTTGTCATTCTCGTATTCATATATATATCTAAGCCAGAGCCTTGACGGCCATCTCCTTGGCACCCTCAAACGTCTTGTTGCCGCCGATGAAGCCGGCGGCGTGGACGAAGACACACCCAGGGATGGAGCTGATGCCGTCGAGCTCCTCGTCGCGGAAGCCCCTCCAGGCCTCGGGAAGGGGCTTGCGGCTGACGAACGAGTCCTTGCTCTCGGGGACGCATTGGATGCGCCACTTGGCTCCGGGCTGGGGGCTCTCGGGGTACAGCACGTACAACACGGCGGGGGTGCCGTCCTCGAGGGCGTACAGGTGGTCCTTCCACGGCACGGACTGGCCCTCGAGAACGAGGATGCGGCCCTGGTCGTCGTACTGGGGGCGCTTCGCGAAGGCGTCCTGCACAATGGTGCGCGCGGGCAGCCACGAGCCGGCGTAGCTGTTGAGCTCGCTGTCGAACTCCTCGCCGATGCGGCGGCTGGCCTGGAGGAACCTGGCGTCCTCGGCGGCCTGGGCCTCGGCGCGGTCGGCGGGGGCGGGGTCGTTCCACTTGGGGTTCAGGCGGCCGACGACGGCGCCGAGGCCGAAGCCGCCCTCACTGAAGTTCTTCTGCAGGCCCGCGGCGGCGACGGCCTTGGGGTCGTAGACGGAGATGCCGTTGTCGTGGGCGTCGAGGGCCTCGACGAAGTTCTCGTACAGGCGGCGGTAGAGCAGGTCGACGTCGGGGGCGTCCTCGGGCTGCCCCAGGCGCTGGGCGACGATGGCGCGGCCGAAGTGCAGGAAGACGAGCCCCGCGCTGGACAGCTTGGTCGGGCGGCCGGGGAAGCTGGCGGCGAAGCCGCGCTGGTGGTGGTCGAAGCGGCGGCGTTCGGCGTCGTACTCGCCGCCGACGTCGACGACGGTGTGGCAGGTGTCGAGGACGGCCGGGTCGCGGGTGCGCACGAGGCCCGAGTCGGCGTAGGCGGGGAGCAGGCGGAGCATGTGCACGGCGAGGGCCTCGTCGGCGTGGAAGTGGCCGCTGTGGGTGCCGATGAGGGGCCCGGAGGTCTTGAGGCGTTTGGAAGCGGATTCGGCCATGGTTACGAAGAGGCGGCGGAACATGTGAGGATGAGAGTTGAGTCGGGAGTTGTGGAAAGTGGAGGTTTGTGGGCGAGGGAGGGAAGACGGCTTGACTTGGATGGAGCTGAACTTGCGCAGAACTTTTGGTGGTGAGAAGGATCGATTAGGCCAATCAGGCCCGGCGGATTACGGGCCTTGTACCCGCTCTGCACGTCAATTGCCCCGTTATCTCAGCGCCTACGAAGAACTGCCGTGCAAGCCTAAGAACTCGCCAATTACTGGTGTTTCATGGACGCTGGCGACATTCTCCATCAAAACTCATGACGAGCCGCAGCCGGTGTATCCTGTCATAGAAGGACAGAAACGTACCCAAGTAAGTGAGTTCTGGATCTAAATGCTGGTCTAAGCATTTTTGACTTTGGATACCCCAGGTCTTATCACACCTCTGAGCGCCGTGGAATCAAGCCTTCTATAGCTGCACGTCATCATTCCCTTCGCCCATCCAGGCATGAAACATAAATAAACTCTTGACAGGATGTATACGTTAGAGATCGCTCACACTACGCTACACAATCCTGGTGCAAATCGTAACATCCCAGATCCCATCCGCGTCGCAGACATAATACTTCACCTGAATCCCACAGGACGACCAACACCGTCCAAGCATCCCGCATGAGCTGCAAGATGGGAGATGAGCCTGACACGAGCATAGCCTCGAGCAATGCACGTGAATAAATGCCCAGAACTCCCCTGACCCTGTTTATTTTCCCCTCCAACGTCATTCACCCTAGTTCCGTCCCTAGCCAAAACTCCCAGATCCCAAAGTCAATCCCCAATTAGCACTTGTCTCGACTAACACACATCGAAGACCCAACATCATCATCATCCCATCTCCAAACCCCAGTTTTCAAACCACTGAATGAATTGGCCCCAGCCATCGCCAATGAACCGATCAGCACGCCACACTCATCATCCATGTGGGCTTGCATCATGCATTAACACACAGACGAGACGTGCCGGGTGCTCCCCCTTCCGTCCCGTGGACGAGGGTACTGACCAGCAAGAAAAGGGGCATGCATGGCAGGGGACATCCCAATCGCGTTGCTGAGACTTTTCAGTTTGTTTGTCGATTCGTCTTAGATGCTCTATCGACATGGTAGACGTCCCGCCCCTACTCATATTTTTGCAGGCCTTCGAAAAGACACAAAACACGCAGGTATCATGCGAAAATCCAGTGAGCCACTCTATGTCTCCTCCCTGCTTCCCCCCCCCCCCGTAAGATTCGTCTCATCTTCAGGATTCCAGCCCGCTCTTCCGGTCCTGCCCGTCTCAAGAGTCATCCACCCATGAACGGTCCTCGTCATTCTCCAATCGCAAACCGACGAGCGCCTCGCCGTGATCCTGTAACCGGCAGAGGGTATATATGAGATGTTTAAAAGTCCCTCAGCTGGTCTAGTCCAGCTGTCGCTCCAGAATCGTACATATACAGTAAAAGGACCACCTGCCATCTCGTTCCAGGCGCTGTCACGGATTTTTGCACCACTGGAATCGGGATGTCGTGCCTAAAATAGAAGTGAATGCCGTTCGGCTCAGACAGAGGTGGTCAACCTCTCCATTATGCTTCGTGAAGTCGAAAGTCGTGGTTAAATGTGTTGAGTTTGTTGCGTACGCACGTGCGCACGTCAAGGTATTCAGCATGCGCTGATAATCATCTGCCTTATAGTATCAATTGCTTCAAATTCCGCTGGATGATCATGTCCTGGACGGAGGCCATGGTAATCTTCAGGAGGTTCGTGTCGGTTGCGTTGGTAAAGTGTCCGTAGATCTCCTTGTCGGTATTCCGGTTCAGAGCACGGAACTTGTCCAAGAAGTATTTGCTGGCGGACTTGTAGTCGTCCTTGGGACCGTGATAGTCGGTGAATCCGTGGTTGCTGATGGCGCTCTTAGGCAGCTTCTCCTTAAAAAGATCCATCTTGTTCAGAAACAGGATCAGCGCGGACTTGATGAACCAGTGAGAGTTGGCGATCGACTCCCAGAGCATCAGCGCTTCGTTCATTTGGTTCTGTACAGTAATGTCAGCCTCAATGGTTCGGTCAGATAGGTCAAGTATAGATGCCTACCCCGTCCTTGTCCTCGACAAGACACTGGTCATAACCGCTGATGGCGACAAGGAACAGCAGACAGTTGACGTTCTCGAAGCAGTGGATCCACTTCTTTCGCTCTGAACGTTGGCCACCAACATCAAACATCCGGTAGGTCAATTGGCCGAGATCGAAGATGGTCTCGGTGATACCCGTTGTCCTTAGTCGAGATCGAAGCAAATCCTGGTCATTCGGTACATAATCCTCATCCCAAATTCTGTCGACGTCATCGACGAAACTTATATCTAGTTAGCTCGGTTCTGTCAGGCCTAGATCGTCGAGCACTTACTATGCGAGGTTGTCGTGTAGGGCATATTCGTTGCCCTTGGAAATGGCGGTCCTGACACCGCTATCGGCCCACAGCGACTTGACGGGCTCCAGATAGTCGACGGGGAGTCGTTCCTGGGGGCTGATCTCGTGCTCTACAAGGATGTGCGCCATGTGTTTCTGCACCGCTAGTTAGCAAACCTGGGTGTCTCACACATTCGCAATGAATGCCTGGTACAGCTCCACCGCGTCTGTGCAATGACGAAGACCAAGTATGGGGTCGCTTACCTCATTGTCTGGGTTCTCAAAGGGGATGTTCAGTTCCTGCATGGCCTCGAAGATGACCTTGAAGGACTGGACAATGTTGTTGAACACAACCGGCTTCCACTCGAGCTTCTCGTTTCTGCTGAAGCCCTGGGAGTAGATGAGCTTCATCTGCTTCAGGACAGTCGACTTTCCAGACTCTCCAGCACCTGTCGAGCGCAAATGGCATGTCAGCACCAGTCAGAGCGCAAGTCCAATTGTTCCCCCAACGTACCCAGCAAGAGAAGCTTGACCTCCTTGGACAGTCGCTTCTCATCGGCGCGGATCTGGCGATCGAGCTCGCGGGACCGATTGGTACCCTTATCGCCGTCCTTGTTTCGGCCGCCGAAACACATCTTTGCGGACGGCGTATCCACGATGAAAGCGTCGAAGCCTACTGAACAGGTGTAGAGGGGCGCGGTTGCGGGTCGACGTGTCGCTCGGGGCGAGGAAGGCGAAGATGTTTGACAATTGAGATTGCGAAGTCGGTCGTTACGGAGGAGGTTCGGGCGGGCTGTCGTCGGTTTGCGGGAGCTCGAAGTTTCGAGGCGGATCCAGGGATGGACGGCGGCGGCGAGGAAGAAAGGCGTGTTAGATGATGTTCGAGAGGGTCGGGTCTGGCAAAAGGTGCCAGAGGGCAGTGACAGGACGAAATATTCGTACCGCGTCAAGACGTGAGAGCGAGCGATGGCGCAAAAACGCCCATGCGACATGGGCAAGTAGGCCCTTTATTGCGGCACCCGTCGGTTGCAGGTTGCAGTGGAGGTTCCAGGGGGTGGGTTGGCCTTGGCGTGAGGGTGGAGCCTCCACTGACTGCTAGCTTCAGTTGCGTGGGATGGATGGGGCTCTCTGGTAGCGTGTGGCCTCCACTGTAGCCTGCATGTAGCGTGGTAGGCCCCGTACTGTATAGCGTGGGTGGCATGGAGAACTACCTAGGTAGGTACCTAACCTACTTCGTAGCAAGCCAAGGATGGAAGCCACCTAGGGAAGCCAGGGAAGCCAGGGAAGCCAGGGAAGCCAGGGAAGCCAGGGAAGCCAGGGACGCTCGCCCAGGAAAGCCCACCAAGGAAGAAGCTAGCAGTGGCATGGGCAATGCGCATGGGGCGAGGGCCTCTGTTCATGGGATAATTACGCACCTCGCAATATCCAGGGCAGTCAGTTCTTTCAGGTGTTGACCACTCTGGGCACCCAACTCCAATGGCCCTACGCTGTAGCCGTAGCCGCAACCGGCTTCCAGTGGGCCTCCTCATTGTCTATCCGTGCTTGTAACTCCGGGGTCACTGCTGCAGCCACCGCTATCGGATCAGGTACGCGCTTAAGACCTAGCGCCCGGGGCACTTATACAATCCATCCATCTGTTGTCCCTCCCGTCCCAAGTGGCACCCGACGGAAGCATGGAGCTTCCCATCCCCCCCCCCCCCCTGTGTCCCTAATTGCCCCAATTGCCCCTTAAAACACCACCCCCAGCAGGCCCTTCCAGTCCTCCACTCCTGTTGCTCAGCCTGCGGGCTACGGCCGCCCATGAACCAGCGGACCGGAGCTACTCTGCGCTACAATCCGGAAGTTGCCAACCTAGCCCGCGGGAGAGCGGCTCGTACTTGGTAGAACCGCAGACTACCTGGGTTTACAGGCTCATCCGTCCCTTTCACCCCCAACGAACCCGCCTCGGACCCTCCCACTACCGTCGCCGTCGTCGGCACATCGTGGCCATGTGCCCTCCGGTACCGTGTAGATCCTCGACTGTGGATTGCGGCTGTGTCAAGCCTGTAACTGTACTTGTCAGTGTTAGTTGAGCCCGCCAGCCTTCGTAGCGTAGCGTCCCGCAATGCTGCGATGCGTGACAGCCTCCTCCACCACGCTCACGACGTGACGCCCAGCCGTAGCGAACCTAAAATCCCACAAGCCCTCCTTTCCTCTCGGCCTGGTCGGAACCTCGCCCATCGGCCAGTTCCCTGGACACCCCCAGGCCTGGCCTTCCGGGGGCCGCATGCCTGCACAAGCCCGCAGAAGCGCAGCTACTTGAGCGGAGGAGTTTGTGCGCCCTTGTCGTGTGCCGTCCGTGGTGGGGTGCATCCATCAGCCTGCAGAAGATTCATGGCTAAGCTAAATCCGTCGGGCTCGATGAAAGGAGGTTGACGCACCTGGTCCGCCACGCAAGAATGACGACTCACAATCCAGCTTTTCTCTAGGCCTCGAATACGACATGCGTCTCGAAAAGTGAGAGATGCCGCTCTCGTCTCTAGCCTGTCGTCCCTCCTGGGCCTCTGGGTTTTTGGTTCTGAACCCTCCTCTGCGTCTGAACATTGGCCGTATAGCCAGGAACAGAGTCAACTGGTATCGTCTAGAAGCCTTCGATATCCCCACCAGGCTGCCTTGACGCAACGGTTGAGGCAAAAAAAAATTCCCCGGTGACACTTCGCACACAGGTCCGGCGTCCGGTTGTACGGCGTTCAAGGTTCGGCACCACGAATCGACCACGTAAAGGCTCCGAGCCTCCGAGCCAGAGGCCACTTCCAGGGCTATTTCAGGACTTGGCGGGTTGCATCGTCAATTTTCTTGGTCAATTTCGGCAGATTGCTTGGAAGTCGACGTGTTATCCGACACTGTCTAAGACAATTACTGAAAATGGATTTCAGCTCTGCTTACGGATAGGCATAATCGACAAGTGAGCCACAGCCAGTGCCTCGGAGAACGAGATTGCGCTAAAACATTGCAGCTCGGGACTGGCGTCTACCGGCATGGTCCACCGCTGGAATCATCGGGTGAGAAAACAACATCGTGCGTACGAGATTCTCGGGGGTTCACCCCCTCGGGAGTCGGGACCCAAGTTCATTCGTTGCAGCTCATTGATAAAGCTTTCTTTCATGCCCGAATCCGTACAATTATACGTCAGCGAGCTTAGAAGAGTTGGATGCATTTCGTAGCACTTCGTCCATGACTCTGTGTTGGGTATCAAGGAAATACAGGTCTACAGGTCGCCAAAATGACAACCCCCAAGAAAGCCAAGGGGCCGACCTTGGCGAAGGCGCACGCAACCTGTGACTTTGCGCCGACGTATCCCACAGTCCTCTCGCCGACGCTATCTCTGGGAGAAATGAGGA
This sequence comes from Neonectria faginata, assembly GCA_030864175.1. Taxonomy (NCBI): domain Eukaryota; kingdom Fungi; phylum Ascomycota; class Sordariomycetes; order Hypocreales; family Nectriaceae; genus Neonectria; species Neonectria faginata. Next base: position 1,756,845 of record JAULBG010000006.1, on the reverse strand, counting down.
GACACCGGGGAAGTGCAGCGCATGGCCGTCGCGACTCACCACTGTGCTAATGCAGGCAATGAGCAGCGGTCGGTGCATCGGTCCATGGCTCCATGTGGTCAGGGGGATTGACGAGCCATCCGCCATCCTCGCCGTCCCGCGCCAGAATGCAACCGTCATCGGGGATCGTCGCGGGACATGGGTGGCTAATTGGCGAATGCAGGTACCGACAAAAGAGAAACCAGGGGCCTAGGAGGATAATGACAGGAAGACAGTATTGCAAAGTAAGAATGGCAATAAGGACCACAATCCAAATAACTGAATATCGGCCTTGAACCCGTAGACGGAGTATCCGTACCTTGAGAGCGTCGATCTCTTTGCACTCAGGCCGGATGCATGTGGCAGCGTTTCCGAGCTGACTGCCCAGGTCTATCCCTGCGCACTGGGATAGGAAATCCTGCTGTAACATGGCCGGATTCCGCCTACAGTGGCCTTGCGCTTAGAGTCCGCTGGTTTCAAGTGAAGCCAAGGCGACAGCGCTATCCAGGATCCCAGGGCCACGAGGAACCATCCAGGCGATTCAGTCTTTCATGGGTGGTGCTTCCGTGGGAGAATTGCGACAAGGGAAACGGTCTTGAAGATGGGGATCATATGCCACCCGAAGACGGAACGAGAGCGATCGGCGAGCGTCTCCATGATGTCCTGATTTCCAACAGGACACGCGGTAAGGTAGCAAGCAATTGTTGATCCCGTCTAGGTAGGTACTTCGTACTGTTAGGATTCCGCACTCCTAGCCTCTGCACTTAGTTTCTGCACTCCTAAGGCGGATAGCGTAGGTAAGATGTAGTTTCTTTTTCGATGCGCCGTCTTTCCGACCACGGTCGAGAGGAGGTTAATCGATATTTAGCCTGCAGCAAGCATGGTGCGAAAAGAAGGAGAAACAAGGCAAGTTTCCCAAGCGACGGGCTACGTTTCGACTCCGCAACCGCAGCCGAAGTGAACAGGTGAGTGAGAAAGTGGGATGTTGAAAAAAAAGCCGGGATGCCAGACATGGGTGAGGAAAAACAACAAGAACGGTCATCGACCAAAGCCAAGGATTATCAGGCACCTTACGGAGTACAGATTACTTCCTTGCCTAATTCACCGATCCGGGTCATCTTGGGGCCGGCTCCAACCCGGCAAAATGCGGGCCATCATTCGAGTTTACAAGTGTTGGTGGCCGTGCGAGGGAGAGGCCGTGTCATGAATGGATTAATGGACCAACAGAGTGCAGCTTTCTCCGTGAATGGGACCTAATTCTAGGTATGTTTACTGTGGTATATTATGTACCACCACTGCAGGCACAGGGAAAGACGCAAGGCATCGAGCAGATCCGTTGCACGACTTACACGCCTTGAACGGGGAAGGGGAGACGTTCAGTTGGAGTCGGTGCCCAATTAGACGTCCATATTTGTTTTGTTTTTCAACCACTCAGGCCAGGCCCCTGTCTCCATTGGCTCGAGCCCCAGGTCGCGGGGGAATTGACGAGACCGACAACAGACCGACCCTATGTAATAAGGAAGCACATAGGATACTGCAGTAGGGATGCAGTACTATGTCGTTGTTTAGTAAGGATGCTTTGCTTTGAGAGAAATCATAGACAATTCGACGATAGTGGTTACCCGTCTTCTAGTATACACTACCATATGAACCACGAAGTAGGCGTTCAGGAGACAGACGAATGAACAGATGGGATTGACGAGTCAGTAGAAAGAGACGTCGTCCGGAATGGCATTGTTGTTATCATAATCATCGACACATCCATAGAGCGGTCTGGGTTTTGCAATTGCCTTTGACAATGCGTCTTGTTTCTGCCATGATCCGCATCCTCCACGTCCCACCACCCCACGTCCCAAGCTCGAGAGTGACGTCCACATTGCCAAGAAAGGAAAAAGCCAGAGAAACAGCCAAGCTCTCGTTAGCCGATGACGAGCAGCACAGCATTCTACAGAGCACGAGCGTTGCACCATCACCCACAGAAGCTTCACTCTCAGTGGTGCCAGGTCATCGATGGCCTCCAGCACGGTCCGCCAGGTCAAGTTTTACAGGGTCAGCCAGGCCACAGACGGGCAGCTCTCCACCAGAGCTGCCCGGTCTCTCGCTCTCACCGGCTGGGCAAGGGCCACCGCTACGGCAAGCAGCTGGGACTGTTTGAGGAATAACAAGTAGTAGTAGTAGTGTGTGCGTCGCTGTCGCTGCCCGACCAGAGCTGATGGCCACATCACAAGTTTTTACGGCTCCTGCCCGGCGGTGGATGTCGAAAATTTTCACCCCACCTTCCAGCTTCGCCCGCGAAGCTAATAAGAGACCCCGCTTTCCTCCTCCATCGCCGTCGCATTCGCCCTCGACTCTACTGTTCTCCTGTCTTCACTCCCGAACGATCAAGCCTCTTCCTGCCCATTCACGCTCCGTCGTAACCTCCACCAAGATGTCCAACGAGATCACCCACGAGACCATCAAGGGTATGTTTACTCCGGGGAACCCCGCGCATTCCACTGTCGTTGCCCCTCTTCCATGATAAGCCATCGTCACCCCGCGAAATCGTGTCCGCCAGACTCTAGCCGACGGCCCGCAGACCACAACCAATGCAATTGTCCTGATGTCGTTCTTGGATTCTGCTTTTGCTGTTCGTCCAGAACGAGATAGGGCAGTCGTTGGGCCACTTCACTCCCACAGCCACTGGGCGCATACCCAATCTCGCGTCTGGAGAATTTTCACCCGCGACTACTGGCATATTCGCATATCCTCCATGATACCACTATACTCCTTGATTCACTGCTCCAGCTTGGCACCCCCAAATTTCCTCTTCTCTACGCAGTCGCTAATCTGTCTATGTTGTAGATGGCTGGTTCCGAGAGATCTCGGAGATGTGGCCCGGTAAGCTCCTTCGCCCACCATCGTTTTAATCGCCGTTTCTCATCTCTCTCTCCAGGCCAGGCCATGACCCTTCGCGTTGAGAAGGTCCTCCACCACGAGAAGAGCAAGTACCAGGACGTCCTCATCTTCAAGTCCACCGACTACGGCAATGTCCTCGTCCTGGACAACGTCGTCCAGTGCACTGAGCGCGACGAGTTCTCCTACCAGGAGATGATCTGTCATTTGGCCATGAACTCCCACCCCAACCCCAAGAAGGTCCTCGTCATTGGCGGCGGTGACGGTGGTGTTCTCCGAGAGATTGTCAAGCACGACTGTGTCGAGTCGGCCATCCTCTGCGACATCGACGAGGTATGAATTTCGATCCTCAAACTAAGCTGTCAATGCTAACGTATCCCACCAAGGCCGTCATCCGACTCTCCAAGCAGTACCTCCCTACCATGTCCGCTGGCTTCGACCACCCCAAGGTCACTGTCCACGTTGGCGACGGCTTCAAGTTCCTCGACGACTACAAGAACGAGTTCGACGTCATCATCACCGACTCCTCCGACCCCGAGGGTCCTGCCCAGGCTCTCTTCGAGAAGTCCTACTTCGCTCTTCTCAACGGTGCCCTCCGCGAGGGCGGTGTCATTTCTACCCAAGGTTGTATGTTCCCTACTTTTCTTGAGGAAAGGAATGGAGTCCCTAGGAACGGCGGTGTCGGGTAACCCTATCAGATCATGGGCTCGATTGGTATCATTGTGCCCTTCCCTCCTAGGAATTGCCAGAAGCAAGTGCTACTTTCCCAGCGTTGCTTCCGGTAGTCCCGCGTTGCATGATTTTCGTTGTTTGATGGTTACCATCCGCGTTCTGCTGTTCCACTCCTTACCTGCGTGTTGTCGTGTGCCTTTGAGTACCTTGCTAACGGGGTCATTCTGCCAACAGCTGAGAACCAGTGGCTTCACCTGCCTCTCATCACCCAGCTCAAGAAGGACTGCAAGGAGATCTTCCCTGTCGCTGAGTACGCCTACACCACCATTCCTACCTACCCCTCCGGCCAGATTGGTTTCATGATCTGCTGCAAGGACGCCACCCGCGACGTCAAGACCCCTCTCCGAACCTGGACCGAGGAGGAGGAGATGGAGAAGTGCCGATACTACTCTGCTGAGATCCACAAGGCCAGCTTCATCCTCCCCAACTTTGCCAAGAAGGCTCTGCAATAAGTGCAATTCCCGAGGCGAGCATAGGGACACGGTGGCATTGCTTTGAGTTAAAATCGGAAAACAAACAGAAAGACCATGGGTGGTCACATAGAATTCTTATCAACGCTTGGAGCGCATGGAAGTCTAAAAATGAATTAAAAGGCTATGACCTTACTGCAGAGTAAGGCCTTGTCACGTCGTCTTATGAAGGAAGCTCTCTTACTCATCAGCCCATCGTGTTTTCATTGTGTCTTAGCTCCAGTGCGAGGGCGGAGTTAACGGATAGTCTATATGTTCCATGAAATTGCCATGTCCAATCATGAGTAGATATCGTACATGGGTTTGTACGTTTTGGCCTGCGCATTATATCTATGTATCAAGGCTTCTCAAACTCAACGTCACCCTTGCTTACATCCGGATACACATCAAACCTCCGTTGCGTGTTCAAGGGGATGTTTTTCCTCGTTTCCGCGATCTTGTCGCCCTCCAGCTCCCACTCAACAATGGTCTCGCTCTCGTCGGCCTCGACGAGGACCTTTGCCATGGGGTCAACGACAAGACTATGACCCCATGCGGGGTAATCGCAATCGACGTCGCGGGCAGGGCTACAAAGGGCGACATAGATCTGGTTGTCGACAGCACGGGCCTGGCCTAGCAGACGCCAGTGTAGGGCACCAGTGGTAGTGTTGAAGGCGCCGGGGTAGATGAGGGCGAAGGCGCCGTGGCGAGTGGCGATGGTAGCTAGCTCGGGAAAGCGTAGGTCGTAGCAGATGGCGACGGCAATCTTGCCGTACTCAGGTAGGTCGACAATGGTCACCTTGTTTCCGGGGCTGAGGACGTCGGACTCGCGGAACGTGACCTTTCCAGGGATGTCGATATCGAAGAGGTGCACCTTGCGGTGGCTGGCCAACAGAGCACCGTCGGGTCCAAAGATCAGGTTGGTGTTGTAGTGCTTCTTGGTGTCCGGGTTGAACTCGGGAATTGACCCACCAACGAGGTAGACCTTGTTGTCGGCGGCCATTTTGGCGAGAGCGTGGAACGACGGCGCCTGGGCGGCTGCCGGCGGAGAGGGCAGCAGCGTCTCGGCGTACTGGGGGAAGTACTTGGTGCCGTACGGCGAGTTGAAGCACTCGGGCAGAATGACGATCTTGTTTCCCTGGGCGGCGGCCTGCGCGACGTGTTCGGCAGCGCGCTTCAAGTTGGCCTGCTTGTCGGTGCCCGAGGCCAGCTGGATACACGCCAGCTTGACGGGCTGCTTGAGGACGGGGCCGGCGGACGACATGGCGCGGGAGAAGAAGGGGCTTCGGGGGACGGGGACAAGGGCGGAGCGCGGGCGGACGAGCGATTTGGATATGCTGGCGAAGGTGCGTAGCGAGGTTCGCATCGTTCGGAAGGAAGACGCGATTTATGACGGAGGTAGTCGATGCCGGAGGGCGTATGGTTCGGGTCCGGTGGCGGAGGTTCTTGTATGTAGAAGTGGGGGCGGGGCTGCCGTGTTGGGGTGGAGGGGAAAGGGCAGCTTCGGGTGAAGCTATGCGCTGTAATTGGAATTCTACGAGCGTTGAGTGGGTTTCTGGTGAGGTGATTGATGCCGTGGAAGACGCGGGAAGGGGTCGTCTCCGGTCCTAAGCGGGCTGGGAAGATGTCATCTGTAAGCCGATGTGGTAGCTATCGGAGTGGGAGACCGAAACGCATCGGACATGGGAGGCCGATGTGTCCGACCGGGCACTTGGTCGTTGCGATTGGTGTTGGAGCACGATGGCCGCGTAGATGAGAGTATAAAATATAGAAAATTGTGCATTACAATGGATGGCATTAGACGCCATCGAGGAATCAAAGCTATGATGATAGTTGGTGTAATCTAGTTAGTCATTCATCATGACCATATTTCAGCGCCTGGTGTAGGGTAGTTTGCGTGGGTGGGAGATGGGGTGATGAAGGCGACAAAAATAAGCTAGGATTCGTTCGAGAGAGGGTATTCTTTTGTAGATAATTATAGCATTGATGACTTCTTACTTCTTCTACATGAGTCGGTTCTCTGATTACTATAAGCAAGGAGTTGGATAAGTTCATGAAGATGCTGCCCAAGGTTGTGACTTCCACAGGGATGCTAGTTACAGATTCCCTCACGGGTTCAGAATGGTTGCAATCCAGCTTATCAGTATCAGCTCCCGTGACCACAAGGGTGATGCAAAAGATGGCACGTGTGTGAGCGGGATCGACTGTCGCTGGCTGAGGGGACACGACGAGACCGGGTTTTCCGCTACAGATCAGGGCCAAGCATGGCCTTGATTTGCTGAAGTTGTTGCCTGGACGTGGGCGGACACCCCGTCTAAGTCGGGACTTGCCATTTTGGGTAGCCCGAAGCCTACTAACTGCCACCTTGCCTCTCCCTCCCACCAGCCACACTCGGCCCGCCCACGCAAGGAGGTCAAGGCGCAACTGCTCGCAGGCAGACAAGGCATCGACATTTACTTGTCCATCTCTTCCCACCAACACCTCACGACTGTCCCGTCTCTGCACCAAGCCGTCCGCCCACTCCATCGCATCGCTGCCATGACACGCGTCTCCGTTTACACATCGGCCCTGGTGGCCTTTGCTGCTGGTACGTGTCTTTCCGAGTCCTAGCATTCCGTTCTCCCCTCCAGCCACACGCCCGCAATGACGTCGTGGCCGATGTCCGACGATGGCGGGGGGGGGGGAGAGTCCAGAGCGCATCACGGGGCTAACATGCCACAGCGACCGTCATGATCGTGGTGTCCATCTGGATCCCCAACTGGGTGTCCTATTCCGTCACGACGACGACGGGCGAGACGGTCGAGAAGCACATTGGGCTGCACCGGAGCTGCTCAAACCTCTCCGACCCGCCCTGTCGAAGCTTTCCCTACGAGGAACTGTGCCAGGATGGCGAGCGATACTTCTGTGATATGTGGAGGACTGTCGGCTTCATGGCGTCGTTTGCCACCATCCTGTGTCTGGCTGGCCTTGTCTCATTCGCCGTCATCATGTCCGGCGGCAAGTACAAGCGTGAGACCGGATGGCCTTTTGTCGGGGCCATGCTGACGCTCGTTTCCGTCGTCGAGTTCGCTACCATCTCTATTGTGGTCAGTACTTCTCTGCGCTCCTCCATGCGTTCATCAAAGTGTCCTGAGTCCTCAACGCTGACTTACTCACCAGGCCTATCTATACGAAAACGATGACCAGTTTACGATTCCTGGATGGAACCTCGACGTCTCGTTTTACCTCAGCACTACCAGCGCATCCATATCTATCCTCACCGCTGCCGGGCTCGTCCTGTCGGCCTATTTGCTCCCTCCCGAAGAGGGCTACGACTTCCTGGAGGATCCTCTCGATGCCTAGGGAGGCTTTTTCGACTTCACCACCGGATCTCGCGTTTATCTCACTCATAATTCTTAACTGGTCCCCCCATATAATAGCACTACGTCAGAAGGGGAAGGCGTTCTAGGTCGGGTTTGTCATTTTCATTTTCATTTTTGGGTAGGGGATGTAAATACGGAGCAGCGTTCTTTGGCGGGTACACGATACAGATCGCAGAGTGCATCAACGCTGTGTAGAGACATACGCAGTTGCAGTAATGAAGGCTTGTTATTTATTCTAGATGAAAAGGAGTAGCTATTAGAGGGTGAAGTCGGGGTTTCGTCCAAGAGGTGTGATTGGGCTGGTTGTGACGCTTGGACGTCGGTATAAGGCATCTCATATCATGTTTCCCCTCATCTCTGAAGGGTCGTATGACTCTATGTAGTAAACGATGGAACCAGCCTTTCAAAAGAGCCGAGAAATACGAAAGATTGGACATCCACTTGACCAACATGCCAGAGCGGCAGTCTCCGGTTTCCGTGATTACGACGTAGCCGGTCCAAGGCGATAAGGTAGGCGGGGGATAAGCTAAACCCCACCTTGTGCCACATCCAACTCCAACGTCGAGCTCTACCTCAACTTCAACGACACTTAAGCGTCAACTTCATTTTCAACTTCTAGCATAAATATCAAGGACCGTACTAAACGAGCCCTTGAGTCTGATTGGCAAGCGTCTATAAAACCTATCGTACAACTTAAACCCAATCCCGTCAAACTCATCATGGCCGGGGACGCTTCAGCTGGCCTTACACCAGAGCAGCTCGCCGCCTTCAATCGCGACGGCTACCTCATCATCCCCAACGCCCTCACGCCGGAAACAGTATCCTCGCTCCTCGCCGAGACGAACCACCTCCTGGAATCCTTCTCGCTCGACGACCACCCCCTCACGCGCTTCTCCACGGGCCAGAAGTCGGACCACGTCGGCGACGACTACTTCCTCACGTCCGGCGACAAGATCCGCTTCTTCTTCGAGGAGGACGCCTTCGACGACGCCGGCTCGCTCACCAAGCCCAAGGCCCGCGCCGTCAACAAGATCGGCCACTACCTACACGCGCTGTCGCCGCCCTTCGCCCGCCTCATTGACGACGACGCGCAGGTCAGTCCCGCCGCCGTCGCCCGCTCCATCGGCTTCGCGGACCCGCGCTGTCTGCAGAGCATGGTCATCTGCAAGCAGCCCGAGATTGGCGGCGCCGTGCCGCCGCACCAGGACTCGACTTTCCTGTACACCGACCCGCCGTCCGCCGTCGGCTTCTGGTACGCCCTCGAGGACGCCACTCTCGAGAACGGCTGTCTGAGCTTCCTGCCCGGGTCGCACCGCTGGGCCCCCGTTGAGCAGCGCCTGGTGCGGAAGCCCGGCGACGCCGGCACGGAGATGGTGGATAACCAGGGGCCGCGGTTCCCCGAGGGCGCCGAGTATGGTGCCCCGCGCCGGGACGGCGAGTATGTCCCCGGCGAGGTCAAGGCGGGCGACCTGGTGTTGATTCACGGCAACTTGTTACACAAGAGTGAGAAGAATACGAGCCAGAAGGGCAGGATTATTTACACGTTTCATATCATCGAGGGGGGTGGTCGGGTCTACGACGAGAGGAACTGGCTGCAACCGCCCAAGGAGGGGTTTACAAAGCTGTTCGCCTAGGGCATATCCAGTGTGACTGTTATGATAAGCACATATATGTGAGGTTTCTCCAGTATGTTTCCATGCGATGGGTTGTCTATATTCCATTGGCGTCTAACCAAAACTGTAGCCTGTCTTCAAACTAGAGTGACAATGGGCGAGCGGGTATGTAACATGCAGCTGGTATCCAAACATAGGTGTTACAATGTGTCCATCTCGCAGCCCTCAAACATCGTCTCTCATGACTGTGTCGCTTCCGCCTGGGCATTGCGTTCCTCCTAATCCGAATCCTCGTCACTGCTATCGTCCGAGTCTGCCTCGCTGGATGACGATGACGAGCTGCTTGACGTCTCATCGTTGTCGCTCTGGTTCTGCGCATCATCGTCATCGTCGGAGGACGAGTCGCCCGAGGAAGACGAGGAGCTCCCGCTGGAGCTCGTGTCAGAGTCGCTGTCCGCCTCCGACTCCGATTCTGAGCTGCTGGTGCTGTCGCTGTCGTCCAAGTTTACTCGGAGCTTGCGCCTTCGCTTGCCGGTCCCGTCGTTGAGCTTCATTCTCTTGTCGATGTTGGCACCTGTCGTGGTGTTGGTATCGCTGGCGGCAATGGTCCTGGATGACGACGATGATGTGGTGCTCATGTCGGTATCCGTGCCGTCGGATAGCTCATCGAGGACCAGCTCAGCCCGCATACGCTTGACGAGTCGCAGGATGATGATATCATCTTCATCATCCGAGTCTGACAGGTATTCGGCTTCTGCGAACGCCTTCCTCTTGGCGCCTACTTGCTGGGATTGCAGAAACTTGGCGAGGATGGTCTCGTACCGCTCCTGGGCCGCATCGACATCGGCGGTCCCCTCCGGAAACGCGGCCCTACCCTGGGACCGATCCTTGGTCCTGATGTCCAGGGCCGCTTCTCGTAACCTCATTCTGACAAGTCCCTTCAGGTCACTGATGTAGTCGTAGAAGGCGTCGATGTCGGCGGCGGGGATTCTGTCGGCATCGAAGACGTGCTTAATAAGGACGGATTGATGATTCTTGTTGAACTTCCAGCTGGCCCGGGCCGTCTGCCATAGCCGCAGGTATTCCAAAGCCGGCTCGAGGTCGGCCGGGGCGGGGGTTCGCACCTTTTTCGCGGGGCCCTTGCTCTTTCTCTGGGGGGTGGTGGTGTCGGAGGATCTGGTGTTGCTGGCGGTGCTCTTGTTGTTCTTGGAGTTGTTCTTGTCGTCTTTGTGGGCAGCATCAGCAAAGGTGACGGATTTCCTCTTTTTTAATTGTCCATTCCGGTCACCAGTGGTCTCGTCCTTGCGCGGTCGCTTAGCAACGTGGGAGGAATTCGACGGTGGCGGGGCGTGGGCGTCGAGTTTTCTCTTGCTTGGTGTGCCCTCACGCGTGGTGCTTGGGTGCCCAACGGTTGGGCTAGATGCAGCAGCCGATTGCTGGTGCTTCAGACCCGTTTTCTTCCAGCCCGGCGCCTGCTGCGCTGGCGCGTTTCCCTTGGACGAAAACATGATGATGGGGTGGGAGAGGCGTCTTCGGGAGCGCCAGGTACAGAGCACGTAGTGGCGAGTGGTGGTTTCTCAAGCACCCGCGTCTGCGTTGCCCTTGTGGTCTTTTGTCCTTTCCTTTTCCGCTTGCGCTTCCCGCTTGCGCTTCCGGTGTCTGGGGCGACGGGGTCTGGATTTTCTGACGATGATTGCTGGCCTATCGGAGCCAATGACGGCTGCGCAAGTCAGGGAAAGGGATTGCAATACTGCAGCGTCTTAGCGGAGCAAGGCAAGGTTGATGCAGTGCGTTTGCTGGCAGTACCGGGAGCAGTGGCGGTGATAGACGGGCCGGACTGCGACTCGATGTTGGCTGCAACTTTTTTTCTGGGTCTGGAGGATTATCGTGGCAGCGCAGGGATGCCCGCCACTTGGTTGATAGGCCGATAAGCTCGGGGGACATAATTCCTGCGACGGCATTCAGAGAGTTGGATCTTCATCATAGAGCTAGATTTGGACATAAATATATCGAAAGTCGGTTAAAAGCATAAATAAGTGGTAATAAATGATGTGATATTTGTTCTGTAATAAAAGAATGAAGCCAGCGACCAGAACGCATCAGTGAGGTCCGTCGATGCAGTGTTCCGATATTTGTGACACCCAACCGCACCTGGTTCCTGCCTCAGGCTTAGCTGATCCCCGCGAGGCACCAACTCAGCCTTCCCATTGAGCTCCGTTGCCTCGTGTGCTCTAGGCAAGCTTGTGCTAACGCGTCGACGTCCCCATACTACAGTTACCGTCAACCGCCACAACCTCGATTCCTGCTCTGGAAACCCTCTGAACTGGAACACCACGAGCTGTACTCCAGCTACCGCCCCTCTAATCCATCAACACCGCAACCCGCCAGAACCACCAGTCCTCCAAGATGTCGGGTACGTCAGGCAACTCCAACCTCCAACAGCAACTTACCTGTAGCTTGAGCTAACTCTGGACCTCCGCAGCCGGCGCCTACGACCGACACATCACCATCTTTGCCGACAATGGCCGGTTGTACCAAGTTGGTATGCTTCTCCCCCGACTCCCCACCGTACGGCCGACGACGATGTACCGTCCCCGATGACGTTGAGCGGATGACGTCGAACCGTCGTCTTGGCTTTCACAAAGGCTAACCCACCTGGATAGAGTATGCCTTCAAGGCAATCACCGCAGCCAACATCATGTCCGTCGGTGTGAGGGGCAAGGACTGTGCAGTTGTCCTGTCCCAGAAGAAGGTCCCGGTAGGTCTTGCTGGCATTTGGTGAGAAAGGGAGAATTCGTCGGTCAGGTGCTGATATTTGCAATGTAGGACAAGCTCATCGACCCTGCCTCCGTTTCCCACATCTTCCAGATCTCCCCCTCGGTCGGATGCGTCATCACGGGATCGATCGCCGACGCCAGAGCATTCGCCCAACGAGCCCAGGGCGAGGCAGCTGAATTCCGATACAAGTTTGGATATGAGATGCCAGCTGATGCTCTAGCGAAGCGTCTCGCCAACATCAGCCAGGTTTACACTCAGCGGGTAAGCAATTTCAGCTGTCAAGTTGAGAGTGATGACGGATGGGGTAACGTGCTGACATCATCCCCAGGCTTACATGCGGCCATACGGCGTTGCCACCACCCTGATCGCCCTTGATTCGGAATTCGGGCCCCAGCTGTTCAAGTGCGATCCGGCGGGATACTACATTGGCTACAAGGGAACCGCGGCCGGCCCGAAGCAGCAGGAAGCGCTGAACCACCTCGAGAAGAAGCTGCGGAACAAGGATCATGCCGAGGGCTCGTGGGAGGAGGTAGTTGAGCTGGCCATCACGACGCTGAGCACCGTCCTCAGCATGGACTTCAAGAAGGGAGAGATCGAGATTGGCATTGTTGGTGGACCTCGAGCGGATGGTGAGGAGGGAACCAGTCCGGGTTTCAGAACTTTGACCGAGGAGGAGATTGATGACCGGTTACAAGCTATTGCGGAGAAGGACTGAGTGGAGATATGGAATAAAACCACTGATGGTAGACGAAGGGCCAGTGCGTTTTGTTGCGAGGCTGTAGAGCATTGATTCGTGGGCCCTAAGAGACGCTCTGCTTCCCAGTACCTGGGCCATGCAGGGGGGGCTTGGGAAAGGAAGGCTGAGATCTGGCCGTGGGTCCGGTTCTCTGTCTCACTAGTCACCCTGACCATGTGGAATAGATTTCATTAGAGATTTCCGGGAATGACATGGAGTCTCTGACGCGGCTGGTGGCCCAATCGTGGTGAAGTGCGAATGCAGAGTATGCCTTGTGCTCCGAGTGGGAAAGCCCAGATCCGGGTCCGGGTGGGTCCGCCGTGGAAGATGGCTTGCGTAGTCTGCACCGGGGATGGGCCAACGAGTCCGCTGGAGGAGTCTTGGAGGCCCAGAAAATGGCTTCCGACTTTCCAGGCGATCGGATCTTGCTGCAGGGGCTGGCTGGGCATCCTGGTAGGGCGTGTCTGGCCCAGTGCGGCAAGCGCCGAGTTGAGCCTCCAGGGCTGTCAGGGTGTTTGATGGGTGTAGAGGAGTGGGAAACGATACAGGGCAGATGCTGCGGAGTTCCCTTTCCATGTCGTTGATGATTGACTACATACGCTAAAGACCGGATTGTCTACGAAACAGCATCGACAATAAAGCGGGAGGTCGGGCGACCGTTGACGAGACTAACAGCGGAGGGGAAAAAAATTTAGGGCGACGGTGGACGGCCCACGATTAGCAAGTAGCAACACGGTCCGGCGACAAGACTATCGGCCCTGCGCCGTTTTTTTTCGGGGGGGGGCATAAGACGTTGAGCGGCCTCAAACGCCATTCAAGAAACGGTATGACGTGCGCCCCACTAGAGAAGACACCAGAGGCAGCGTCTGTCAGTCAGTCTATCGAACCGCAGCCTCGTTGAGTCTCGGTTTTGGGCTGGCTGGAGGACCTGGCAAAGCTGGAGACGGGGGCTGGCTGGCTGGCTGGCGGGCGGGTGGGGGAGGGCAAAGACCACTATGTCAGCCGGGTCGGAGGATTGATTGAGTGAATCTGTTTGATCGACGTCTGGCGGAAGATGGACATGGTTCAGGAGGGAGGGAGAGAGAGAGAGAGAGGGTGTAGAACGGGGCGTATAGACTACATGGGTGAGGTCTTCGGACAAGGCCAACTCGACTAACACACGGATAGACAAGGAAAACTGCCCAATCCCAGAGCAATCTTGGACTGTGAGACTGAGTCGAGCAATCCCCCCCCTTCGGAGCCATCGAGACTCCTGGAATTCTCTATTCTCTAGGAACTCTGTCATTTCCGTCCTTTTTTGTTCTTTCCCTGGACCAGAAGTAGCGACGAGCCCGCAGCCCTCCAATCTGGATGCAGAAAACGCTGGTCCTCAGCTCGCCCCGAACGGTTGCTCTTGACCACATCCGCGCGCCTATTGGCCTCGCCGCGCCGCCAATCCCGCATACAGACCCCGGGCCTTGCCGCTTTGGGACCAAACTAGTGGTTTTTCTGCCCATCCGTAGCTGAGCCGGCGCCACACAGCAGCTTTTTCCCCACTCCATCATCATCCACTGCAAGTACCGACTTCGCGTCTACACACTTCGGCGGCGTCTGGCTTGGTGCGAGCGACTTTGACATTACTTTCAGCCACGACTTGGACGGATAAGGGGCGACGACCGAAGAGGGCGGGGGGGGGAGGCTTTGCTTTCTTGCAGATGGCCGACCCCACGCGGCTCAGACAAAAAGCAACACTGCGGCTGGGCGCCTCTGCATCGTCCGGCTGGGCCACTGGGAGGCTGACACTCGTTCCCCCCTCCCTCCCAGGAGAGCCTCAGCAAGGGGCAAAAAAGAAAGGAAGAAGAAGAGGGGCCAGGGGATAGGGCTGAGGGCAAGGCTCTGGATGTCGGTTCGACGCCGGTGCCTTTTTTTTTCGCCACAGCTGGCCCGGGGTAGTTTGTCAGTAAAACTATCCAGGATGCCACTTGCGCAGAGTGAGCTTCCAGCTTGGAAAGGGTCTTGCCTCGGGTGGAGGCTTGCCGTCGCCCGCTCTCGTTGGCCGCCCAGCCCCAACGCTCTGTCGCAGCTGTCCGGAGCCTTGCGGGCCTCTCGTTGCAATTGCCGGGCTCGCTGTAGTCTACTGGACGCTTGTGTGTGTGCCACCCTCCTTAACTTACACCCGCCCCCCCCCCTAGTAGCCGTTCGCTCCCGCCGGTGGAGAAAGCATTGGCGTTCGACGGGGCCCGTCTCTTCTGGCACATCGGGAGACTTGTCCCTTTTGCCTTTTGATAGGGTTGGACGGGGGCTTGGTTGGCGTTGGCGTTGGTGGAATGGGGGAATGGGGAATGGGGAATGGGGGATACGGAGTCGATGGTCTTACGCATCGGGAGGCCTTCGAGCACTCATCGCGAATCCCACGATAATACAAAAAGGATGCTGGGTCGCGGATGGTTGAACTGGCGGCATCACATCAGTTATCGAGAGACAGGCTTCTCTGGTGATCTTCTCTACAGTCTCGACTAATCCAATCCGTCTTCTTTGTCATATTCCATCTCCTTGCCCGGTTCGCATTTGCAGACATATATCAGCCCGCCTTTCTATTTGCTGCCTCACCTAAAACTCGCATTACCACGACTACTATTACCACGACTGCCAATACCACGACTACTATCGACTAACCGATCCTACTATATCATCTTCTCTTTTATCCCATCTTTCCCACAGTAGCAATGGACGGTTGTATGTACTCCTCACCACACACACACACCCCCCTTCCCACCCCTCGACGAGCCGCCCCCCCGGACACCAATTGGCCCTTCATCACGTCCGAAACGCCCCGCTGGGAGCTCCCAATGACTAACGCGTGTGCCGTTTCCCTCCCCTTTAGACAACGAGTACCGCACAGCACGGGTTGCTGAGGTTCTCTCCGACTTTCGAACGCTGCAGTACTACATCGCCGCGGCCCCCGTCGACCCCCAGGACACGGCGGACTACTACACCGAGGGCTGGGCCGCCCTGCGCCAATGTTCACTGGATGGACAGCACATTCTGGAGTGTGCGGCAGACACGAGCGTGCCCAGCGCCGCCGGCGGCGAAGACGAGCAGTACAAGGCCGAGCTCAAGCAGTATGTCCTTTTCTGCCCTTCCACCCTGGAATCGTGATGAGGATTGGACGGCTAACGATGATGGAAAGGGTGCTCTTGGACGCTTACGCAAGACGGCACGAGGGACAGAAGATCTACCTTCGTCAGGCGGCGGCCCAGCGATGGGTTGAGTACCGCCAGCAAGCCCTGGCCGCCGGCCGATCAGCCTCCAAGACCGAGTCTCAGCTTCGAGCATGCGACAACCGACTCCGAATGGTACGAGGAACTCTTGTCCCTTTTTCGAATCTCGAGAGGGCCTGCCTTTACGAGAAAGCCAAGCTAACAAACCACAACAGGAGTTGGCCGCCATCACTGACGAAGCCATCTACACCGAACTGCAGACATCGGACATCAACATGGGCCGCTGGACGGCCGAAGATCCCAGCCTCAGGAGCGTGCTGCGCTGGTTGCGAGCACGCCTGTGAAGAGGGGAAAGAAAGAGCAAAGAACGGCGAGCCCGAAACATGACCAACGACAACGACGAAGACTACGTGCCCTCCGCAGGATCAACTGAACGAGACGGGAAGCGAGCGAAGCGAACAACGATATCCTTTCTCTTTTCTGCTACTTTGACGTCTACGAATCGACATGAAGCCCACGGCCGCAAAAAACAATGAATGGGACGGAGCTGGGAAAAACAAAGCCCCCCAGCGAGAAACGGCAAACATTCAAGCAAGGATTTATCTTCTTTTTTCTTCTTCTTTCTTAGGGGGATTTTTATTTTTGTACGACTAAGTGGGCACTCTTTTATTTTCCTGGCCCTTTTGGATGGGTTTATTGGCATGGGCCCTGGCATGGGCATCATACATAGAGGAGAATTTGCCCCCACTGGCGTCTGGAGGGTCGATGACTTTTGCGAAGCTTGGAGCTGGAATCCATCTAATACAAAACTGCCAGGTGCAGAAGATTTCTTAACTATCTCTTTGTATCTCGAATTGTGAAATGTGAAGACCAGACATAGGTTGAGGCATAGTCTGGGTTACTGCTCGGAAAGGCTGTGATGGTTTTACTGGACTTGACCCGGCAGGCTGGTGTTGGATCCAGACCGTTAGAAGTGGAGTCCACAAGCGTCTTTAATAAAGGAGAACCAATCCGGGGAAGTGTGTTGACATTTGATGCACATCATCTAGGTACTATGTATTTACATGGATGTGGCAAGCCACTTTATCAAGCCTTGCTCTGAACACACAAGGCAATGCCAGCCAACATCAGGCTCATGCCAATGCCGGTGTCTGCGTGGGGGAACATGTCTTTAGAAGGAGAATCAGGTAGGAACTGGATGGAGGCACGCTTACCCCTGCTGATGACCTTGCCCTCGACGTACCACTCGCCGAGAACGGTGAAGAGGAAAGCCATGGTGTTTACGATGGGGACCGTCAAGCTTAGTTCTGCGGAGGGGCGGGTGGTTAGTTAGTGAGCCGTCACAAGTCGACGGACGACTTAGACCAAGCCATTGAAGCATCACAACCTCGTATCGACAACTTTTGGCTAAAAGGCTAAAGATAAAGAAGACAGGCGGACTCACCGGCCTGCCCAATGAGCAGGAAGAACCACACGCTCCCGGACAAGTTGAGCACCAAGGGGATGGCGTACCGCGGGTTGCTCAGCAGGTCGACGACGGCGAACCAGGCGCCGTACAGCCTGGTCCGGAGCCAACTGGCCTTGACGGCGGGGCTGTCGAGCACCGGGTGGGCGGGCGGGTGGTGCGACCGGGCGGCCCGGCTGATGAAGGGCGTGGTGAAGCCCCACGCGAGGCCGACGAGGACGAAGCTCAGGACGTAGTTGAACACGGGGGGCTTGTCGTCGACCGTCATTGTGAGGAGGAGGAGGAGGAGGAGGAGGAGGAGAAGAAGGGAACTGGCGGGGACTGGTCTTGCCCTGCAGGGCCGTGGGAGATGTGATAGGCGTGTGAGTGGACGCGGGCGGGTGGTGGTTTGGAATGTTGGTGGTTTGGGAGGATCCGACGCCATGGGTCCATCGCGTGCTATTATTGGAGGTTGAGGCGCAGATGGTGGCTGGCGGCGGCTGCACAGCCTCAGCCGCCATCTAATGTACGTACAGGGGGGGTTATCCCTAGGAGATGCACTGGCCAACCCCTGGCCCAAGCCCCTGAAGCCTCCAACTCCCCCACATGCCGCGTGGTAACAGCCGCATCCCGCTTGTGCTCCACCAGCCCAAGGCTACCTCTCTCAGTCTTCAGCCTCTCGCCGGGCTTCTTTCTGACTTTTGTCCATCTCACCATCGCAAACGCCGTCGTGTCAGGGCTCTTCAAGAATCCACGAACAACCCCTGCTCAGCTGGACATGGGTTTCCCCCCCCCGATCTGGGCGTTTGCTGGATGTCATCGGGGCCAACCAACAGCCGCGAAGACGCCAAACAACCAGCTGGTTCGTCTCCACGGTTGGCCTCCGCTGGCGTTGACGGAGGATTGTTTCGTGAGTCGTGATCCATTGATCCAACGGAGACGTATTGCCAAGAGTCCGGCCTTTGCGCGAACGGGACAGGCTCCGAGACTCTATTTGCTGCTGAAGTGTGGGTTGCCGCCGATGCGAGTATGACGACTTGAGTTGATAACCACGACTCATCGGAATTTGGTTCGTTTCTTTTGTTTGCTTGTCTGGCGGAGACTCCGGCCAGCCTCTTGATTGTCCTTTGGCTCAACTCTGCGCCCGGACGAGACCGTGAAAGAGCTGAGTGCACGATGACTGGATCCACGTTTGCTCTCGCTTCAAGCTACTCCGTCCTGCAGCATCTCGACATGTGAATCCCATCGCACAATGCACGTTTCGTCAAGCTCACCAAGTTGGTTTCGCCTTAGTCTCCAAGCAGGCAGACAGACCTAAGTAAGGTAGCTTTCCTGCCCCTGCAGACTGGCTTACGTCCATCACTACCACACTCGGACATGTACAATCGTTCTTCTTTCTCGTCTTTTCCCGTCTTCATATTCACCCTGAATACCTCCATCCCTCTCCAAACTTGCTCCTCGTACCATCGTTAATTTTTCTTTTCTTTTTCCCCTTGCCAATTCACGGCGACTACCTTACCGCGGAACGCTTACGCCGCCACCCCCAAACGCCCTGATGTCATAGAGTTACATGATCTGCGACGCGGGATAAGCTGCTATTACTAGCATATCCCCGTTGCCGGCCGTTTCAGTGATCAAAGACCCGGCATTTTCACGCTGGAGGATTTTGAACGTTGCTGATTGACGAGCTTATTGATTTCGGTACTGTATCGTGTTAAGTGGGCATTCGTCATTGCCGTATCATTCCTGGGGTTACACGAAGGCACGGCTCATCTGGGAAGTCACTTCCAGCACAGCGGCGACCAATTTATTCACGACTCATTCATGGAGTGCAATGGTGTATTCGATGCTTGACGCAGGAATCATCAGTGTCTGAGTCTGCCGTTCGGAATAATCCATCCAGCCTTCCTCACCACCGCAATTATTCCATCGATGCCGGGGATCTGCGGCCCGAATCTTGAATCTTGGTTCCATTGCCCGATTCAGCAACCGGACCAAGGTACCAGATCGTACATGCAACTTCCCCGCCAGGGGGATTAGCTACCTACTTGGCTTCCGTGCACGGGTGGTGATGACGACAGGCTCGGTAACTGGAGTTTTTACTCCGGCCAAGCATCTATGTACAACCGTGAATAATGCGGGGAAGCGCATCCTTGTCGTCTACTTCCGCTGTCTCAAGTGATAAATCATTGTTGGTAGATCGACGAGGTCATCGATTGCGTCAATGACGTTGCGATGTGAAGTGTTTGCCTGCCGTTTGCTGGGAGCATGCATGGAAACGTGCACGATGGAACATCTATAAGAAGATGTCCATCTTCCATGCTTTCCCATCATCATCATCACCTCCAGCAATTCCATTTCAATCACACAACACTACGCTACTACCAACCATCCCCAAAACCCCAAATACCCACCAACCACCTTCACCATGACCGACGCTCAGGTTGCCGGAGGCCACAAGGCTAACCTCAAGAACCCCAACACTTCGGAGGAATCCAAGCAGCACTCCAAGGAGGTGCTCGAGAACGAGTTCGAGACTCGTGACAGTACGCAGAAAACATTTATATTTTTATCCATGTATTGCATTCTAACACGAATACCAGCTTCGTCTGCCGACACCGAGGGCAAGAACCCTGGCAACGTCGCCGGCGGTCTCAAGGCGTATGCTCTTCATCCTTCTTTAACGTTTCAGAAAACACTGTGCTGATAATCCCCAGGGCCATCAAGAACCCCAACGTTTCGGAGGAGGCGAAGGAGTCCGCGAAGGAGCGCTTGGACAACTTGGAGTCGTAAATCCTGGTAGCATATGATACGCAGCAGTGCACAAATCATCACCTTGCATCGATACTTTAGCCGCACAGTTCGTCAAAGTGAATGTAAACTTTAGCATTCCCTCTAGGCTGATGATTGGTATATACCCAAATCATGACCTGAGTTGATAATTTGACACGCTGCAATGCCAATCCCTAAAGCAATTGTTCCAACAAACGCCATGCCACTCATGCCCCACCATCTTGCTACCGGGCCTGTGATAGGTTACTTCATGCTATTATCGTGTCTCTGAATAATCATTGAGCGCCACACAGACTGCTCCTCGGTGGTGTCCGTTGTACTGCCGGATGATTTGCTGGCTGTGTAGTTCCCACAGTCGCGCGTAATGATCCGAGCACGCTGTGACAAGGTACGCCGAGTCGGCGCTGAAAGCGCAGTCCCAGACCCAACGTTGGTGGCCCGTCAAAGTTGCCTCGAGGGGATACGGCCGGGGCTCCTGGTCAGGAGTGGGCTCGACGTTCTTGACTTCCCAGATTTTGGCCGTGTGGTCTGCGCTGCAGGTTGCTAGCTTCTTGACGTCTGGGGAGAGTAGGATTCGCGTGATGTACTCCTTGTGGGCGCTGAAATGCGTCACGGGGACGAGCTGGGTGCGATCGAAGCTTTGGATGAGGTTCCAGACAAACACATTTCCCTGATCAAGTTAGCCTGTGAGCCAGATTGTCAATCACGCCAGTACATACAGCGTTGTTTGCAGCGCAGAGCAGGGAGCCGTCGCTAGCGACCGTCACGCTGGACACCGAGACGTCTTCTTCGGGGATGAGCTCGTGCGAGCAGTTGTTCTCTGCTAGGTCCCACACCCTGACACTGCCCGAGCGGTCACAGCTGATAATCTCGCCCTGATTGGGGTGGATCACAACATCGTTCGCGGGGCAGCCGTGGTTGTAGCTTCGCTGGATGGTTCCGGAGCGCGTCTCCCAGATCTTGACGGTGCCGTCCTCGGAGCTCGTGACCATCCACTTGCCCTCGCAGTGGAAGGCGACGCCAGTGATGTTGCCCGTGTGGCCCTCGAACGTCAGCAGCGGGTTCGGGTTCGTCGACTTAATGTCGTAGAGCTTGACGGTGTGGTGCCCCGCCGCGGCGAGGTAGCGCTTGTCGGGGGAGATGCATAGGCGATTGACCTGGGAATCTGGGTGCTGGATGGTGCGCGAGCAGATTCCGGACAGGGCCTCCCAGAATCTGTGAGACCGAGGATGTTAGCAACGAGGCCTCAGCTTGGCGGGCGCGTCGCATCGAACCTGATTGTGTGGTCGTATCCAGCTGCGAACGAGAGTTAGTCTGGGGAGAGAGCAGGGAGGTACTAAGGGCCATCGCAATTTACCTGTGCAGAGAATGACAGACATGGTGAAGCGGGAATTCAGTCACTGGGGACTCAGCTCATGGTAGAGTGTAGATGGACGTGGAGAGAGTAAAGGAGATTGTCGCGAGGTCCTCTAGGGACCTGGTAGTCGGCAAGGCTGATGCGGATGTGGTAGGAGCTCCCATTCCTAAATTCGTCTGTAGAAGCCAGTATCGGGGATCGTAATAAGCGGGCTATGCTAGAATCCGGCCAACCAGCCGTGGAAGTGGGGCATGCTTCTTCCAACCTTTCTGTGACGTGTGAGGAAGTAAGATAACCACTTCTTTACAACAACTTTTTGTAAATGAAAATAATTTCAATCTCAAATCCTCAGCGAGAAAACCTTTGCTTCTACGATCCGAGGCGGATTGGCACATGCGTGTGATGGTGATGCTCGATCCTGGCGGCTGATACAGGACCTGTACGGTTACATATTGACCGCGCACTGATGAAGGTGATGCCCAGGCGGCATCAACAAATCAACATTGGCGGTGTCGCATCCTCTGTCTGACCATCTCCACGTTTCTATCTAAAGCCGAAACCCGAAACTGATAGGTAAGAATGAATCGGTAATGAGTGTGGTCCACCTGCTTGCCTTGACAGAAGTTCTTCGACGTGGACGATGCAGGGAAATGTGGAATGGGAGACAACTCCTAGGAGTTGATACCCGGGGCCAGGTTTCATGAACATTTCAGCATATGGAATATTCAAATGTCAGGTCTTCGCTTCCCTGGCCAACTCTGGATGTGCCTCCAGTCGCAGTCTCCCAACGACGAGGCGTTAGGAAGTCGACCACTCTGTACGACCAAGGCAAACAGCCTCACCTGCAGGGTCTTGTTTTTCGGTCATGCGATTTGCCTCCTGCTATCATCTGAGTATTCAATCTGCCGCGGAATAATTAGTCCCTGCACGATCACGCTGTGAACCAACCACCTTCGTCTTCGACCGACACCGACGCACCCAGTTGTACGGGAACAGCCCAATGGATCCGACAGCGATTGGCTGAGGCCAGACTCGGGGTGTGCAAGCGGCTACCCGCGTCTCTTTCACTGAATCACAGAATGGTGCATCACCGCTGGTGTGTGGTAAGAAGGCAACAATATTTGGCCGTGCTTTTTACTTCGACAATGCTACTACGGACGCAGCCCAGCTTTGTGGCACCGCCTTGATTTAGGCGTCACTTTTTGGACCCGAAGACTTTCGGGCATTCGGGCATGCCCCGTCAACACCACATTCCTGGGCGCCTGCTCTTCAGATTGACCTAGTCTGGAAGATGAATAAGCTCTGTAGAGCATGGCAGTGAAATTCGCCAGACTCTCCACGGGTTGGATCTATTCATATGTGATAATATGAACAGGACTGAGTCAGTCCGGGCTCATTACTGCCATGGCTGATGCCCGCTGCATCCAGCAACTGCAAAAACAAGGAAGTATCTTGCACAGGCCTGTTTAAAGCATACCGTCGAATATCGTGGTAACTGAAGACTATCAAGCATGAAGCTAAAACTCATGTAACGATCCTAACCTGGATAGGAGTCACCTTCATGGCAGTCCCGTGCGTATTCCGTACAGGACACAACTGTACCAACCACAAAAACAAAGCAAACCACCGAATAAAACGGACGGTACCCAGAGTCGCAGACTTGTAGCCACGAATGGCTGACCCCTCTTGAGCATGTACTGGAGGAAGACATTTACAATTTGGCCAAACTCGTGTGACCGGTCAGGAACCATGATTGCGAACCCCGTGTCCGCTAGACGATCCATGACCATGGTCACGGCTGTTGTCCTTTCGAGACACCGACGACTTGTTCCCGCGGGATTCTTTCCGCGGAGTGGATGCCTTGACGAGGTAGTCGTAGGACACCTTGCGAAGCTTGGTACCCTCGCAGAGAGCGCATCTCTGGCTGGAGATTCTCTCAATACACTACCAGAAGGAGGTTTCACCCTGAGCAAGAACTTACGACTGTCGTTGAAAAGAGCCACTGCATAAATCGCAGGTGATCCAGGTCATACCATTGTCGTCAAAATTGTAGTCAGATATTGAGGTACTCATTGCCACCGATGGATGTCTGAGACCGAAGGTGGACCTGGAGAGATGGTGTCGGGTCTAGGCGTTCAGACTGTCTGAGAATGACCAGGTGTTGAGTTTCGAGGTTTGTCCATTCGAGTTCAGAACAACCGAGAGACCTGGATACACTGACTTATATAGTGGGACCAGACGACCTCACTACGACCGGACGAGGATGACAACCGACAGACGGGACAAGGGTGCCATCGTCATATCCAAAACCAACATCCTCACCGCCTAACGCGGTTAATCTGAGCCGGAGATTGCAAGTGTACAACCATACTCGACCGTGGGATAGACGCCTTGCTATCGGCCGCACCCTGATCTTGTGATGACGGTGACGATACAGCGGCGCCCGGTTGCCTTCTTTGGGCCTCGTGTTGAAGCATGAAGTCATTCCAGCCCAACCTAGCTGTGCCAAGATGAATCCCTGAATCTCCATTGCGCTGTGTCGCTCAGCTTCATGCTCGGTTCTAGAATGTCCCAGACCTCGCTCACACTTTTTTGAGGGGGGGGGGGGTGCAGCTCTACCGCCCCAACGTCAGCAAGCCAACGGCCAACATTTCACCACTGAGAAGCACCCTTCGTCGTCGATCATTCTTCACAGCGGCTGTCGTTTCACCGGCCGCAGAGCTGCATATCCTCAGCTCGAGCGTTCCATCGAGCTTTTTGAAAGGCGTAGATGTATCCCTCTCGCTGCGTGACGGCCTTGCATATGGGAGCACAGGATACCGCCTTTGCGATCATGCAGCATCCCGCCCGGGCTTGCGCAGTTCTCGCTCTCATTTGTCAACCCCCGCCGCAACCGGTCAGGACGTCGACGGAGAGCACCGACGACATGGTCCGCTACGCAGACCGAGAGGGAGGCTGCAGGATGCGGAAGAAACAGCGTTGTCGTCATTTCGTGATCATGGACACTTCGGTGACTTTTATGTGGCCCCCTTGAAGAGCCCGGTCGAGAGAAGCATAGTCGAGGTCGTGTTTATAGCCTTGCACAAGTGTGCCTGCAGTACGAGGAAGAAGGTCGTGGACGACTACCCTTCATCTTGTCTTGCATCTTCGGCTGGCCTCCTCCGTCAGCTCTGAGACCTGACGATATCAAATTGGGAGATCCGACGTCTATGCAACTCCAACGACATGCCCCCCCCCCAAGCTTGCATGGATTGCATTTCGTATCGTCCTGATGAGACCACTTTCGAATCGACGCCGGCTCGCTCAAAGCAGATAGACTTGGCCCCTTTCCTCGCCTTACGTCGTTCCATCCATCAAACTCCCCGGACGATACCCTCCCTCCACCTCTCGTCCCGGTGAGGAGCCTCATCCTTACCAACAAATAAGCCAAGCCGCGCCGAAAACCTGACTCCGGTGCATCCATCCCAACCGCCGATATATCGAACGGTTAGGCCCTGGCCGTGGTCATCTACTCCCCCCTTCCTCTCCGAAAATACCCTCTGGAGGTCAGCACGCGGCGGGCGTTGCAACTCCCCCCATGCCGCCCTGCTCCTCATCGTCGTTACACGACCTGCGGCCCAAGTCACGCGCCGTGTCGCCTGCCTCCTCGGCATTTCGCTTCGGAGCTAGCCCGAGAGGCCGCCTTGACCGGTCAGCGCTCCCGCTCGGCCCCATCGCCCTGCACCGCCGCCGCCCTCGAATCTCGGCGTCTGCGGGGGAGGCTATTCACGGGCCAAGCAAGCGTCTTGACCGGTTTCGCTCCAGACCGTTGAGGTGTGTGTGTGCGTGCGTGCGTGCGTGCGTGTGTGTCCGCAGATCCCGGACGGAGCCGACGAGGAGTTGCCTAACTGCGTGCGTGCTGGCCTTCTTTCTGGTCGTTGTTCAGGACAAGGCTGGTCCCAGGCTCGGTGTACAGCTGTTGGATTGATAAGCCTGCCAACTCTAGATGACCTAGTCTGCCGTTGCGGATCGTTGTTCCCGTCGTTGTCCAACTGTTAGATAGCCTATTGACGTTGCAATATCAACGTCGTGAACGACACCGCCAGACAGCCTGGAGACACCGGTCAATGAGGGACAAGGTTGCCCATATCTCCCAACATTTTGTCTAGCCTAGCCTCCAAGGCCCCATCCATCTCAGAGGCGGAACTCCTCCATTGCGTATCGAGGCTTGGCTTTCTTATCACCCCACGGATGAGGCCTTCATTCGATATGTAGCAGGGGCAAGTCATCACAATCACTCATCTCTCCATAAATCCATTACATAGTACGTAAGGGTAAAATTGTCACTCCAATGCCACAGGGTATACAGTTCATATGATTCATTCATTCCTAAGATTCCTAATCAACGAAATACAGTCCACCGAGCCAACCAGGAACCAACAACACAAGAGACAAGAAAGACGAGGAGAAGAAAGCAGACTAAAATAAACTCATCATCCTATTAGCTACCCCTCCGAGAACGACACATTTGAGTTCCCTATTCTTGGCCTTGAGCGAAAGTTGCGTTGTGTAAACAGCCATTCCGTTATGGATTGACTCATGTAGCCATCATCCCGTAATGGTTGGTCGTGGCTGCGAATATGCGAAATGCAGACCAGCATCACAGCGAGCCCCCGCAAACTCATACTATGACCGAAAATTCCAAAATCCTGTAAACTCCGTTGCCAACTCATGACCTTGATATGCTTATATCAGCCAAAGGAGAAGAAGAATCACCGCAGAGTATGTCCACAATGCTGTTCATTCCTTTGCTGGTGTTCCATTTGTACCTTGGCGGCTCTTTTGCTCATAGTGTAGGAGCAGTTGCGATCAATGCTGACATGACAGCCACTCCTCCTAGTGCCGCAATACCAATAACTTCTGCGACACGGCAGAGACGCTTGGCTGGTGGAGGACCGCACGAAGCTGAGGTCGTAGAGGCACTCATGTCTGCAATTGGGACGTAAACGTTCCCCATGGGATAGTCTTTGGAGGCCACCACAGAAGCGAGTTGCTTCGGACCCTTTAGTTCAACTCGTTCCGGTACGCACTCCTCTGGTAGAAGCTCGGAAATCCGTTCCGCCTTTCTCTTCGATGAGCGAGGAGTTGCTTGTTGATCGCGGATCTCACTTGAGGTTTCAAGAATGTCGCTGATTTCCATGTGAGTTCGCTTGGCTGATGGAACCTGAGTCTCAACAGCGGTGGCTTCAGGGGCAGGACTAGTCACGGCCTTTTTGCTGAGTTCGTATTTATAAGCTGAAGTCTCGTCGAGCACGGGGGCTTTAGCCTGGAGAGGTTCCTGTGTCTCGTCGAGGGGTGAATTCAAGAAATGGACCCCAGACGCTGTCCATTCCGAAGGCGCAAGGCGGCTCGATGGAGCAGCCTGGGCTGGCTTGGCTTCGGTAGCATTCGACTTTGCTTGCTCAGGAGGCGATGTATCTGCGGCGTGGAATTGCTGAGGCTTGTCGTTTGGAACAATCGTACAATCAGGAGATTCGGTCTGAGTAGTTGGGGCTTTGTTAATGAAGTTGGCCATGCCAGAGGGAAGGGCATTGTTCTTGTTCTCGGCCCTGGCGGCAAAGTACTCGAATTTTCCCGTCTTAGCTCCCATCACCTCGGCCATAGTCGTGGTGCCTGTGGTTTGACTTGGTGGGTAAGGAGGCATGGCTTCCGATATGGACGGAAGCCTTAGCGGCTGCATGAAGCAGGTTTGGACCCAAGGTGGAAAACCCACCCTGGGTTGCTCGATAGGCGGAAGTTGAGCATGCATGATGTAACCCGCCGGATCCAGAGGACTGGCATCATTCTCAAAGGTGTCTTGTGCCGCAGTCTCTGAGGCGGTGGCTCCTGCAGTGCTGGCCGCAGTGTTGACTTCGACGTCATCGTGAATGTTGTCGGCGAGACTTGAAATTTCGTCTCTGACTTCGCCAGAAACCTCAGGTAGGGG
This sequence comes from Neonectria faginata, assembly GCA_030864175.1. NCBI lineage: Eukaryota > Fungi > Ascomycota > Sordariomycetes > Hypocreales > Nectriaceae > Neonectria > Neonectria faginata. Next base: position 1,729,506 of record JAULBG010000006.1, on the reverse strand, counting down.
GAACTGGTCTAGTGGACCATCGTTCTCTCGGCTGGCCGATTCCTCAAGTCGGTCGGAGCCATCTGCGAATGTTAGAAAAGTGACAGGAATGCTGATGCTTTGGAAAAACCTACACTCGCCGTCTTCAAATTCGTCTTGCTCAGCAAAGTCATCTTCTTCCATATCCAGATCATCTTCATCGGCACCCTCACTGGGAGCATCGCTAAGAAGAGGCGAAGGGATCGGACTCTGACTGAGGGAGTCATCTTCTTGAGAGCTGTCTGTATCCATGTCTGTGGAATCGGAAAGGTTGATGTCACCGTCTTCTTCACCTTCCAGCATCCAACCGGCTTCTGGTGAAAGGGGAGAGAACCCATTATACTCTGTCACCTGTTCTGGAGGAGGAGAGGACAGATCAACATATGTGACCTGCTGAATAGGCTTTGATGCAGTGGGGACAGGCAGAAGTGCGTTCGTGTTGTAGTCGTCGGCGCCTCTAACGTTGGACAAGGGATATTGATCGTTGACGGTCAAATCAATGGGCGACTGACTAGGCGAGGAGGAAGGGAAAGCAGCCGGTCGAATTTTGGTGTTACGCAGAATATCCGAGCTGTTGCGGATGCTGTGATCATCATCACTGCTCGAGTCTTCGACATCTGAGTCGTCGGGAACTCTGAAAACCTTGGGCCGATCTTCGGGACTGATGACAAAGTTAGTCGTTGACAAAATAGCTAGAGGGTAGGGGAGCCCTACTTGGTTGTTCCGAAGGTGAAGTGTGCTTCCATTGTGCAAGGCGGATATCTGTCTGAACCCCTCTCGATAGGTATGCCGAACCGAATAATGTCGCCGGCTTCCATGGGGGATCGAGCGTTTCGGGCGAGGCGGTATTCGTTTTTGAAGGTGCCGTGGAGAGAGCCAATGTCCTTAATATACACTTTCTAGAAGGCCGGGTTAGCAAGGTGTTCACAGGCGAGAGAAGTTAAAGCAGCAGGCAGAAAGCATACCTGCTTCTCAACATCGAGCATGAACTGGGCGTGGTCGCGAGACATGACGGGAGAGTCAAACCAAGCATTATTCTTAGCCGCTTCGAAGGACGAGTTCCGTTTGCTCGTGCGTCCGATGTCCATGGAAGGCTTCTCTTTTGTCAAGAAGAACCGTCGGTTGGGGAACGAAAAGGAAGAGGGTGGATTGAAGCTGGTGAGGGTGACGAGCACTGAAGCAGCGTTAGCGGGCAACGGCGACAACTAAGACGGGACACTTACCCTCATCGCGATATTGAGCCACGGCCATTTTGCTTGGAATGAGGGAGGCGAGTGGAATAGATGCGTCACTTCATGCGACCGCCACTCTCAGGGTACTCGACGAGGTGAGGGGCTGTACGGCGTAGGTAGCCGTCTCACATACGCCCTCTGGACCCGGGCGGTGCTCGGCGTCAGCCAGCGACAGACCGTCAAGGTGATGATGCAGTTAGGCGGGCGTCGTTGTTGTGTCGGGCGTCGCGGGAAACCGGCGGAAGAAGATGTTGGGACGGATGAAGAGAGATCAAGAGCGGTAGAAGAGGGAGATCGTAAAAGGCAAAGAAAGAAAGGTAAGGCAAAGGAGGGAGAGATGGAAGTGCGAATGGTGAGGTGCTGGGTCGCCCGGAAGGTGAAGGCGAGGTGGGGCAACCGTGAATGAGGTCGCTGCCGTATCAGGCAGACAGCAGGCAGCGATAAGCCGCTTATCGGACGTTGGCGGGGGCCGTTAGTTGCCTCTGGGCGGGAGGCCACTAAGGATTAGTGGGGGCAAGCCTGAACGTCAGTCGGAGAGAGGGGGATGGATGGATGGATGGATGGATGGATGATAGACTATTCTCTCCGTCTCTGGTTCTTGGAAAGAGTATTTCACACCCGGATGGGCATCTAAAGAGGAGATGAAAAGGGAAGACGAAGAAACGGAGGCGAGAAACGATGATTCACTTGCGTCGCTGAAAGGTTTCGGTTGGGACGTACGTAGGCTCTTACAGTGCCGACTACACCACAGTTCAGTGAGCTTGGCCCCGTCCCGTCCGTCTCCTGGAGGTCCCACTCTGTGCCGCACCCCATCCATTCACATGGACTTGACCTCCTCCACCCCCTCAAGGCCCAAGAATAGCGATAGAGGTGCTAATTCGACGATGTTACAGGAGGAGGGGTGAGTCCTTCTTCTTCAATAAAACGCCCAAGAAAATCCCATCTGAACAGTGCACTGGCAGAGCAAACAACGGCAAGTCAAAAGCCATCGGGCTGTGTCCGCATGAGGAACGGAATAAGTCAACGATAGTTGGATGGGGACCGGAGCGGATGGAGGTCCGCCGCAGAAGAGGGGGAGGGGAGGGCGGCGGCCACTAACAGGTACTGGACAAAGTCACATCGTTTAAGCTGGAACTTGCGACATGATAGCCGCTCTGGCCTACGCCCGGTATCTCGTCTCACGTTTCTGGCGCCACCTGTACCTCGCTCCAGGTGGTTCTGTATCGAGTCCAGCTGAAGATGCAGTCCCTCCAATAACTGGATGGATTGATGGCGCTTTGCCCGGGTTCGGCTTCGGGTTCTGGACTTGGGCACTTGGTTCGCAATCGCCCGCCCGAGGTGGCCTGCTATCTTATAGGCCGTCCGCTGCACCATTCGGCAGCCGAAACCCCACGTATCGGCAGCTCATTTGCGCAGTCTTGTGACAAGTGCTACAATCAAACTCACTGATCAACTGTGTACGCAGATGCGTACTTGGTGGACTGACTACCTGGGTAGCTCTCAGCCGGTGGTTTCGGCTAGAAGGACGACGGACAGGGCGGCCAGTCAGGCGCTGGATTGCGCGTTCGCATGCCGGTCTGAGAGCTTCGTTCTGGGACAATCTGGGACAATCTGCCGGGACACTGCCAAGCGGCGGCACAGTCACACTTTGTGCACGTGCAAGATATCGGGTCTCAAGGGGTGCCGGGTGCCTACAGATAAGTTCGCACCTTGAGTAACTGCCTCATTCATGCCTTCTGTCGCCAATCTCCCATTCCTCATTGCTCCACGTTCTGTTCCTTGATCTTTCGACTGGTGTCCTCAGCCAACTTCCTTCGAACCTTGCGTCGGAGAAACATGTTCGGCACCTCGGGTCGTGCGGTTAGTTTGCCAGCGCACCCGAGGGGCTTCACGAGACAGTCCTTCAGAAGGGATGGGCGATGAGGAGCGAGTGACGTCCAGCTGACCCGACTAGGAGGCGTAGGATCGGAAGACACGGTGCATTTACACGGTGCATAATAATACTAGGACTGTGTGTCTCACGGCAAACGGTGAACTTTGAGGGACGACGATGCCCTCCAGCAGAGACAAGCTTTCCCGACCAATTCATTCACTTGCAACCTGGATGATGAGGCTAATTCTTTTGCTGTACCCAAGGTGACCCTGATGATGCGCAGGACGCCGCCAACTGCCCATCATATCGTCAGTGACCAGGGAGCCAGTGAGCGATTGTGGGACGCGGCCCCAGCGCGTAAAGTGATCTATGACGCTGACCTGAACAAGGATTCAGCGTGGATAGCGTCAAGCTGCGGGACGAGACAGCGGGGGACTGGGGGGGGGGGGGGGGGGGATATCTTTGGTTAGCGCCTGACGGGGGGTTTCTCTAACACGATCGACCGCCCGACTTGGGCTCTTTGCTGCGAGAATACCCCGAGATACGCCTTCATCCCTCAATGTGGCAAGTATCCTTTTGTTAGGAATATGGGCGTGTGTTCGGGTGTTAGGCAATACTTGTTACGAAGCACCGGGCTGTTCACCCCGTAGCCCGAACTTGCTGTTTCAGCGGCCTGGCCAGTTACGAGAGCGACATTGGATGTTTGCCACTGAAGCTTTCGGTGGTTCCCGCCGGCCCTAATCCTCCAGGCTCGTTACGGTCCAGGGCACACGTCCCTGGTGATATGATCGTCAGCTGACCCTGGCCTGGAGGGAATGGATGGACGGAACCCGCTGGGCTGCGAGAAGCAGGCCTGCCGACCCGGTCACTCACGCACAAAAAAAAAAGAGGGTTCGCCTTACAGCAAAGCTCCATGCTCTCTACATGTACCACGCCACGCCACAACCCAGTCCAGGTTGATTTATTATTCATCCACACGTCCCCTTCTCCTTCTTCCTCTGTTCATCACCCTCTGCTCCCTCATTCGACTTTGACAACACCTCTTTGTCCATTCACTTTATCCATCGTCTGTTCAGAACCGTCTTCACCTATCTCCGATATCCCCCATGGATTTTATGCCCTGCTACGACTATAAAACCACAGACATCGCCGCCTGCTCCTCTCATCTCGCTCGACCCAGAGCCAAAACCATACCAGCCTGACCAGTCTTTAACCCGACGAGGATCGCCTGCCAGCCACGATCTGAGTCTCCCTCGTCCTACTTTACTCTTTAATCTACAAGCAGAATCCGACAGCTCCAATACCTACTGCGACACCACGTACAGCTCGATCATCCCATCCTCAATTGGACTTTCGCAAACCCACATAGCGACTACCCCCTTCGGTAATCACAATGAATCACGTACGAGCTCTGAGATCCGAGGGCAAGACCACCTCGAGAAAGGCCCAGAGGTCTGGCCGTTCCTCGCTCAGCCACACTCCCCGAGATTCACCCATGGCCTCGCTCATCACAACACCTGCCCACTCAGCGGGCAACAGCCGGGCAGGCTCTGACGTCACCGACGACGACGATGACTTCGATACTATATCCATCAGTTCCACAACTTCATCGCTCGAATATGGCGGCGAAGAGGGCATCACCTCTTTCGACGCAAGAGGACTCATCGACGAGCTCCAAGACCGAAAGCGCAACAACAGCGACACCCGAGAAAATCTGCTGGAACTTTACATCAAGATTTTGCGCAACCGATACACTTCGCAGACCCACGAGTGGCTTGATGAAGCCGCCACCGAACTTGCGGAGGTCTTCCTCCGGCAGGCGAACCGAGGCGTGACAGCCCGAGAGCGCATCCTCAGCCTTCATGCCTTTGCTTTGACTTTGAGTACCTCTGAGGATGCCGACGTCTATGAGAACGCTGAGAAGGCTTTGCGACAAATCGTACACGACGATGACGATGAGGATTGCGAAGTCTGGGCGATTTACTCCCTGTGCTTCGCGGTTCTCTATGGCGGCGGCTCCGAGGAGCCTGCGCAAGAAACCCTCGACTATCTCCTCGAGATTGTGCAGACTGATGGAGAGAGCATCGAGGCCCACGATAGTGGTCTCATTGTTGCTGCCGCCCTCCAGGCATGGGCTTTTGTCGCTAGCCATGTGGACGACCTTTCGGCTACCGCCGACTTGGCCCTCGACGCCTTTGTCGACCAGCTCGACAGCAGCGACGTGCAGGTCCAGTCCCACGCTGCCGCCTGCATCGCGCTCATTTTCGAAGCGTCGCGAAACCACGAGGCCGAGACGGGCGAAACCTTTCAGCTTCCATACGACCCCCAGCGCTTGATCGGGCGCATGAAGGAGTTGACCAAGGAATGCTCGAAGCACACGTCCAAGAAGAACCGCAAGAGCCTGCGAGACACCTTCAACAGCGTCACCACTTCGCTTGAGCGAGGAGTTGGCCCCGGCTTCTCTGAGGCTGGCTTCGTTCCCGACAAGAGAAACAGGCTCCCTGTTTCCGAGGCCAACGAGGATGGTATCGTGGAGTTCGGTTATCGCCTGAAGCTTCGCCTCGGGAACAACGTCGCCCTCATCGACACCTGGTCTCTCTCCTCCCGAGTGGACATGTTGAAGCTAATCTTTGGCGGCCACCTACATCAGCATATGTGGGTAAACCCTGTTGTCACCGAGTGTCTCAGTGACGCCGACTTCGTCAAGGACGCGGGCGGGCCCAAGAAGCTCACAAAGCGATCGCCCCGCAAAGACGGCAAGCGATGAATGATTTTTCTTTGGTAAGGTTTTCATGGTGTTATTATAGTGTGTTATTATTGGGTTTGGTGTATTCATGGGCAAGCAAACATTGTAGCCCTTGTGCGATTTGTACTGCGCATTCTTTCTCTTGTGGGCACCAGCAATGTCTCAGTTTTCTTACGCTTAGACTTAAGAAAAACGGTCCCGACAATCGGGCGCATTCATTTCTCTGTATAGATAGATCAGCTATTAGTTATTGAATACCCATTTGGAACTTCCAATCCGTCATTCCATCTCAACAGAAGTCTACCTGTGAAATCTCGTCCCTCATCTCCTGTGTCGCCGGAGCATGCCGGACGCTAGTGTCCGGGTGCACATCTCCGTCACCGAGCGGTTAGCGGGTCTGAGCCCGATCTCCGCCGGAGCACGGCATCGCCAGACCGCAGCGATCTGATTAGTATGACAGGAGAGCTTCTTTAAGTATGTCAGAGGCGCTGTGGGATGCTTAGTCTAAAATAGAATTTGTGTTACCAATTAGAACATGATCAACAGCATGCCAAAGTCCCTTGTTGCCTGCAAACATGTCATGTCTCTATACGTCAGATTCCAAGTTGATGCTTAAGCATAACCATAATTCTGGTGAAAGGATATCTATTGTTACTGTTGCATCAATGCCCCCCGTAATCTATCAAAGGTAGTCCAGTCGATCATCGTCAACTCTATAACTTCTTTAAACGATCATCCTCCAACGACCAGCCCAAAGCATTCTGGCCCAAACCAGAAGAATCGCGCCTAGTAGCATCACCGAGCCGGCAAAAATGTGAACCTCCACCCAGGCTCCCAGTTTGGCTCGCAGTATTCCGGCGATGGGATTCGCCGTGAGCGCGCCTGGCGAACATAGCGCCATCATGACGCCGATGCGAAGACCGAGGTGTCCCATGTCGACGGTCGTTTGGGCAACGCATGCAGATCCAAGGGGCACGAGGCCCCCGGAGCAGAATCCATAGAGGACGGCAAATATTACCTGGCCTGCCAGGGATGTCAATCCGATCCAGGAATATATGAGCGCGCTCGTCGCAATCGTCAAGGCCAAGAGGATATTGAACCTTCGCGTGTAAGTTAGTTTTGGTCTTGGTCCCAACAAGGTAGTCATGTATTTACCTGCCGAACCTGTCGGCAATCCAACCTGTCAAAACTCTCCCAACCACGGATCCTCCGTAGCAAATAGACAGAAGATTGTTCCCCATTTTCAGGGACAGCCCGTTTGTCGAGGCGTAGAGACCAACATAGTTGAAGGGTATAAGCATCCCCATGAAGACGAAGAAGAGAGCGGCACCGAGGACGATGAATTGCCGTTGGAAGACCTCTCTGTAGAGCTTTGGCGGTGATTGCAATTTCTGACCGTGGATATCGTGACCTTCAGTACCTTTACGCTCCTTAACGAGCATGCAGGCGATGAGGAGAAGGGGGGTTGAAGCAAAGGCAAGAATTCGATTTGTCCAGGCAAAGCCCATTGTGTCCAGAAGGTGTCCAATTACGAGCGGCCAGATAATGCCGCCCACGGACGAACCAGAGATGGCCAGACCAAGAGCAAGGCCTCGACGTTTGTCGAACCATTCAGCGATTGCACTGGCCGTGGGATAATACCTTTCGTGACATCAGTATAAACGCTTCAGCACGCGTCGTGACGACTCACAACATGGCATTTCTAATACCAAAGAGAAACCCCTGAGACAGAAGAATAAAGTGATACTCTTTGGTGCAGCTGGTGAGGATGTACGATAGGAGACAGATGACGGCGCCGGGAATCATGATGCGTTTCGCCCCAAACCGGTCGAATGCAGGGCCGACGACGAGACCTCCGACGAACATCAAGAAAAGCTACATCAGTGGTCAGCAATACTGCGCCTCGAGTGTTCCAGGGGTTGTTGACGGAGCATACCTGAACACTGCCAATCTAAGCCACTGTAGAAACATCCTGATCGTCCAGAATCTTATCTGCATAGTAGCATTGGAAAACGCCAAAGGAGTTCATGACGCCTATACAAGTGAGCAAACCCCGGACTACAACATGGCGAAAGAGCCCCTGATAAAGGAGAGACAAACCGAAAGCTGTGGTGAAGTTCAAGAACCCACCCAAAACAACAAGCCAAGCGCGCGATCCTCCATCTGGGATATCAACATCGCCAACGACAGGGTTGTCTTCCTGACTAGGCTTGTCGAGAGCGTTGGAGGTGGCCGTCGCATGACTCGAGTCTCTCGATAACGAGGATTTGTGCTTTTCGTAGGGCGAAATTTCGTCTGCAAGGTTGTTTTTGTCCGACGAGGTAGATGGACGGGGTCTGGGAAGCGGGCAGCCAGGTGCACAGCCACCAAACATTGCGTTAGAGACGCACTCGAAGGGCTGTCCCGAGGCCGACGACTCTCTATATTCGTTTTCGTTGTCCTAGGGATTTGATGGGCGAGGAGAAGAGCAAGCTGAGAGAAATAGTCGCAACAATAAAGGAATGTCTGGTGGTATAGAGATGCACACGGGATTGTTGACGAGAGAGACTCGGCGAACCACAGGACGTGTTTTCGACGAGCAGAACGGAGTTAGAGGTCACCTGATTCACTGTAAAAATGACATCTCAGGGAATGGGCAACAGCAAACTGAACTGAACTGGCACTAGGTGGGTGAAAAATGAGCCGAGCGAGCAAGAAGGTTCCGGTGCAGCTCTCGGGGCAACCGCAAGTCCCAGACCGGAGATGACGACGACAAGGCGCTTTCAGCTGGGATTAGCTAAAGATATTAGGTAGTAAATAAACAACGGCTAGTAAGATTTAAGCAGGAAACACAAAGCATCCTTCTCGCTGCTTAATCTCACAGCTTGTTCTCTGATTTGCTTGTTCCAGCATTCGCATAGGCTCATCACGGAGCAGAGTGCAAAGGTGTACTGAACACAGCATGAAGATCAGCATCAGCAAGCTCGGACATAGCCTCATCATCGATCTTCGTCGATTTCTTACACATGCCAAAAATGCACCGTTTTCTCTAGTGCGATGCACGCGACTCCCTCAACATCAGACATCGGCAGCCGCCGCCCAACTTTGAGACCTCCGGGCTGCACGATCGTGAGATTTCTCTTTGTCGGAGCTTTACTTTCTCATATTTCTTGCAGCATCCATCGTATTATTAGTAGCACAGACGAGTCGGGTTACGATCGGAGTCGCACAGCTGAGATATGCCTTGGCATGCATCGTCAGCTTAGGCTTACCTTCGATGCCAAGGATGGCATTGGAAGGCTTTGCTACGAGAATACGGTATCAGCCCCGTAGGGAGCGAGGAATGTACGATAAACATGCCAAGAGTGATGCCTATGGGGTGTTGAGATTGTAAGACACAGAATCCATCAATCGCCGTGTGCTAACTTTTCTCGACCCGGGGTCGTTCCGAGTCGCGACGGAACCTCCGTCACAGCCACACGTTTCGAGCGGACACGGGACTTTTCCTCCAAAACACCCATGTCTTGGCAAATGCCAGAATCTGCTTATTGCCTTTTGTGAGCGGGAGTCTGTTAGGCTTGTGCTGCAGGGATTCCCCAACAACTGCGGTGGTGAGCTTAAGTCTTGATACATAATCAGCCAAGGGCCCGGCGCCATCAAGCTATACCGAGAGGAGATTCATACAACCAGCTACTCCTGGTCTTCACAGTCACACCTTGCTCCGCGCCTAGCTTTCTTGTTTGTTTTTGAGCGGGTGTTGCGACTTGGCTGGCATATCATCATGCCGCTCCTTCAGTCCGCTATCCTTCTGGTCGTCGCCATCGCCTTGTACATCGCAAACCCATGGCAGAAAAAGGTCCCCTCGTACAAGGGCGAGAGTAAGTTTTCGTTTCTCAGCGATGCCATCGACTACGGAACGAGGCCCATCGACCTCATCAGGAAGGCCACGACCCAGTGCGGCAACATTTTCAGTCTCCAGATTCTGACGGTCTACATCGTATGGCTTCGAGGCAACGCTCTCAATAAGATATATCTGGAGACAAGAGAAGATGTCTGGTCCTTTACCGGTGGCATGGTAATCTCCATTCTCCTCGTTTCAGCATGCCCGTCCACTAACAAAGCGACAGGGCATCTTTCTGAACAAGATTATCGACCCTGGATATTGGAACCATTACAAAACACTCCTCTCTTCGCTCAGCAGATATGTCAATCGCAGCGCTGCCCAGGAGTACACAAGAAACGTCGCCATTGAAGAAACCGAGAAGGCAGCCTCAGAATGGCAAACGCAGGAAGATGTTCCTCTTTTCGGATCCGTCTCGTTCCTGGTCCACAAGATCATTGTGAGAGCCCTCATGGGCCAGGACTTCTACGAACACAACGTTCGTGAGCTGGTGGACCTCTTGCATGCCATGGAAGACGATATTGGAAGCCTCTTCTCGTTTGTTCTACCGGACTGGGTCCCTCATCCACCAGCTCGGCGGTTGAAGCAGGCGCGTCAGCGAGTCAAGGATATTTTCTTGGAGCGCTTGCACCAGAGGGAGGTTACCGATGTCGAGTCCTCGAGGATGCTGCCGGATTACATTGCGTTCACGATGCAGGACAAGTCGACTGCCCCGCTCAGTGATTTGATGCCGAGCCACCACACCCTGCTCATGTTTGCTGCTCATACGAGTACTGCTGCCAGCATTAGCTGGTCCCTCATTTCGGTAAGTCCCATTTCATTTTAGAAAGGTCAAAACTAAGGATATGCGTAGTTGTTGCGCCATCCCGAGGCGTTGAAGCGTGTCACCGCCGAATTACGGGCGCATCCCGACGAAGACTCGATCCTCCTACAAGCATGCATCAGGGAAACCTCGCGTCTTTACTCGGGATTTCAAATGCTACGACTTGCCAAGAAAGAGGTGGTCATCCCGACAACAAAGATCTCGGTCCCCAAGGGCGCCGTCGTCTCCATCAGTCCTTACTCGACTCATCACGACCCAGATAACTTTCCGAACCCCGAGGACTGGACTCCCGAGCGCTGGATCACAGACTCCGGAGACCTCCTACAGATTGACAACCGATCTGGAACAGGCGCCAAGTTCGTCCCATTCGGAGCCGGCAGTCACCGCTGTGTTGGAGAGAAAATGGCCAATATCATGGTGTCAAAGACAATCGCTTCGTTGCTAAGAAACTACGACTTGGAGTGGGCAAACCCGGACGTACCGCGCGTCACAGACTTCTCGGATCTTGACTTTGGCAAGATCGGGTCACCTTGGTTGAAGGGGGATGTGGGGATCAAAATCACGAAGGTGTGAGGCTCACGATGGTAGGGATATTTCTCATTATATCTGTCTGTTCTCGCTGGAGAAATGGGAAGGGGAGTAATGTTTCATAGATGACTTCTTGGGTGCTGTTGCTTTAGATTCCTTTCAGTACTATCTTTTACATATTCAAGAACCTTCCTTTCATTGTTGTGCGAATTATCAGAAACCGCATCGTCATCCTAAATTGTTCATCTCCCAACATTATACCGTTTCTTACCTACATCAAGGTATAGTCTCAATGAGACTCCACCATTAGAACCCGGCAGAACATAGTTAGCGCCTAAACCATTGTCGATCATCAAGATTGGGGGCGAGCGGAGTGATTATGGACCGGGAGGTAAGAGTCCGCAGTAAGCCGTGAGCAGTCGGAGAGCCAAGGTCATTCTGCGTCCCATCATACTGAGCCTCTCCTCACTGCCCAGCTCAGTCATGCAGTCATCATCTTTTTTAAACTGAAAACGTAGGACTCCGTCGTAGTGGGTGACGATCTTATTCGCCTAGGAATGCTACCCTGGGCTTTTCAACTATGCAGGCCTGCATGCAGTAATGTCATTGACGTCAAGAAACTAGTACAGTACAGCCACGTCGGTCGAGATGTCATTGCACGTAATTAGGATAATGACGATGCGCGGAGCAAGAAAAATACTTCTAATGTTCGTATGAAAAAGAAATATAAAAAAGTCCTCCATCTTCAAAGTCAGATGTCCTGTGTATAATTGATCCCAGCCATCCAAAGAAATGCTAAACAAAACAAATGAAAACAGAAAAAGGCTCTTGAGCTCTGCTCGACCGCTTCAAAGGAGGGGAAGAGGACATCTAATGCAACCCAAATGACAAACGTGCTGAACCGCAAACCCAATCACCCCAGCTTTTCCAACCCTGCACGAAGGATCATGCTTAACTCGCCCACATGCTGTGGCTCAAATGCGCCGTCATGTTCTCCACTGAAGGGAACCGTCTCGAAGCTCCGAAATCGAGAGGAGTCCCACCGCATGCTCTTCTCCCGCATGATCGACCAGACAAACTCGGCCCCGTTGAGGTTGTGGTGACTTTGGTAGACTTCCAGGGGCTCGGGACGACATTTGATGAGCAGGACGTCAAAGTCGGACTTAGTTCCCGGTCGGAAGAGATCGCCAGGCGAGACGCTGGCGATGAGACCCAGCCCTTGATGGACGTGAAAGTTGATGTTGTGCAAAAGGTCTTTAAGCTGGGTCATTTCGTAATGCTCCTCAAAGTCGTCCCAGTACTCTTCAACGTCCAAGTCGCTCTCTTCGTCCGAGCAGAATGCAGACGACCCTTCGCTGCTACAAGGCGGAGATACGGGTGTCCCAGGTCTCGTGTTTGGAGTGTAGAAGTCAAACACACTCGAGGCACTAGAGCTGGCACTCCCGCTGCCGCCGGAGTCTATTGTATCCCAGCGATCCTGATGGGAAACTGTCGGGTAGTCGATCGTCCGGATTTCGGCAGCTGGCGATGATTCAGGAGGAGAGTCGTCAAGATTGTTGATATCGAGCTGTTGGCTGATCTTGGAGTAGGTGGCATTGGTGAATGCATTGTGCTCCTCGGTGTCGCGGAAGTTAGGGAATACTTCTGGGTTGGCCGAGTCGATCATGATGACCTTCAAGACTTCTTCGTCGCGAGCCTCGAGGATCTGGGCCATGAACATCGCTATCATACCGCCCATGGACCATCCTCCCAGCAGGTAAGGTCCATGGGGCTGGACCTTTTGGACGTCTCTAAGGTATCGTTTAGCAAGGGCGGTGAGGCTAGAAGGGTACTCTAGATGCTCATTGCCGGGGCAATGGATATGGTTCGTGATGCCGTAGACTGGACGATCATTGTCTCCTAGGGGATCAAGACGAAGAAACGGGAGCGCAATGCCAGAGATTGCGTGGACCAAGAAGAAAGGCGTGAGACTGGACTCTTCATTGCCTTGGATGAGGGTGATGACCTCCATGGAGGCAGTTCGATGAGTTTTGCAACCCACCGGGGAACGAACAAGGGGTATTCCTATCAGAGCTATCAATATTGCTCTCAGTCATCAAACGTGACGATGAGTTGATGTGAACAGGCCGGAGATACTTTAAGTAAATGACGTGGTTCTAAGTACGATTCCTGTATTGGAATCATATAGGGGCCTAGGAAACGAAGGACGATCCGTTGCTAAAGCGGAAACTCGCTTAAACGAAGTGCTGGGATCCGATGAATAGTTGATCGAGATCAGTCAAACAGAAAGAAGGGAAAAGGAAGCCAATACCCAGTATCGGACCTTGAGGCTGGAGCGTGACAGAATGGCCATCTACAAAAAAAGCTGAAGATCATGGCAACATATGAAGCCTCATGCTCTCCAGGCATTACAACTGAGAACTCCGTTTGACACTCGGGGTCCGTCTCCCTCCCCGCACCCAAGTGCGGTGTTCTGAGGTCGGTTTGTTTACATCGGGACCTCTGATCTTTGCTACGGAGGTCCTCCTTAGTCTACGGAATAGCCACAGAGGCGAGGCGGAGACAATCTTTCTTGGTCACATGGTGGGCGTGCAACTCCTTTTCTTTGATGTCTGCGGGGTGTGTGTTACGGACTGCGATGCCGAGAGGCTGAGGCCCACAGAGAGCGAATCCTACGTGGTACTCTGTGCCAGATTCTAGGAGCCATGCTTACGGAAAGCCACCGGTGATGTCAGACCAGAATTGCCGGACGGGTACCGAAATAGGTGCGGCTGTGCTTCAATCGCCAAGCTCAGCTCAGTTCCGGTCCTCCGCGGGGTCGCGGAGGCGGAGGTGCTTTCGGGGGCTGCGGCGACAACTTGAAAGTTCGAATCCGGAGACGGAGAACGATACAAGAAGGGGCGCTTACGACCTCTGATCCTTCAATTCAGCATTTGAACATTGTCAGCTTATACAATTTGCACGGAACTGTGACACAATTCTGTTCTACGCCTTCGGTATAACCACACAACCAAGTAAGTGGCCTATAGATGAAGACGGTTCGCGTTTCACAGGTACCAGTGGACTAACATCATCTACCAGATCGCCATGTTACCCAATACAGTATTCGCCTTTGCACTGATGCTGGGCATCGCCCAAGCTGGGCCGGGTCTTTTGCCCCGTCACAATGGGTCCAAGGCCAGCAAGGCGGGCAGACACGACATGATGCTTACGACGGGCCCAGGTGGCTTCCTGTCCACCGTGGAGATCGGAACTCCAAGCACGAAGCTTCCAGTCTTTGTGGACTGGACATGGATCAGCCAGTTCGTCGTGTCGCCCAAGTGCTTCGGTGCATACGACCCAGAGTCGTGCCTGCATCCGGACCAGACATTCTGGGACCCGCGCGAATCACGCACGTTCAAGAATCTCACTTCCAAGTACAAGGATCGTATTTGGAAGCCCAACTACTTCTTCCTGGAGGATCCCCTTCATGCAGAGTACGGCGCCGACCGTCTTACGGTCGGTCCCGTTAGTAGCGAGATTACGCTCCAACTGTCGGATATGGACTTCAATGTGTCCGAGTACGGATATGCATTCCCGTTTGGCGGCGTGTTCGGCCTTGCCCCGATATACAGAGGCGATGGCAGTGAGTATCCCCATATCTGGGTTTGGGGCGAATAAGACTAACACCGTTATAGAGGATTTCCAGTCGCCATTCTATCAGCAGTGGAGCAAGGGTCTCTGGAAGAGCCCAACGATTGGGTTCGTGTACTGCTACGATGATTCCAAGAAGCATGTCTGTGACGGACATGACGGAGTCCAGTCGGTTGGAGGTATCCGACACGACCTGATCAAGAACAACAAGATTTGGTGGTACAAGCACCAATTATTCCCAGACGTCAACGACCTCAACTTCGTCTACGACCCCCCGATTTACAACTACTGGGGGGTCGAGCTTGAGAGCCTAAAGATTGGCGACGAGGTTCAGCCTATTAAGCGCACCTCCAAGAAGTCCGGCAAGGCAGCCATCTTTGACCACGCCAGCTCTGGCCGCGGAACACCGCTGACGGAGAACGCCTATGATCGGCTAGTCGATCTGGCACATGGAGTTCCCGTGGACCTGAAGACTCCGCCCAACAACGGAAAGCAGGGTTTCTACTCTGTCAACTGCAAGGAGATCTCTACGCTGCCACCGATCAAGTACACGTTCCGGGGTCACAAGAAGGAATGGGTTGTCACACCCGAGAGCTACGTCGAGAAGGTCGAGAACAATACGTGTGTCCTGAATGTCCGCACGTTGGTCAAGGATGACGAGTTGTGAGTAATCTCCGAATCGTTCAAGAGACTGTCGCTAACTAGAGAAACCGCAGTATGGGCAACTTTGGCGAGACTTTTGCGAAGGACAAGTACATCACGCTTGACTTCCAGAAGATGCGAATTGGTATCAGCGATGTCAATTGGTAAGCCCATCTAGGACTTGACTCCGAGGATACTGGGCCTAGGGCGGAAATAGAGGAGTGTAGGCTTCATATATCATCAGTGTCTGGCTAGCTACAATAATTCCTAGAGGTTGGCGATGCCTAATCTATGTAGCTTTTGTGTAGTGTGGAAGATTGGACGGCAGTCCAATTAGAGGAGTGTTGATTCCAAATACGGAAATTCATTTTGCTTAGTTAACTTGGTTAAACAAGTGGTGTGATCATAATACAGCTTCATTACCTGATACGGTCGATAAGTTGGCAACGGCAAGTTTTCCTATAGCATCGCGAACAATGGTGTCTTAATCGTGATAGACAAATGAACATAGATGGTATGGAATGAATATTTAAATTTCGTATTTTCAAAAGACATCCAGGACTTTGCGATGCGCAGCAGTCTTGTAATATTTTGCGTATTTTGGTGATCTTGGCGGAGTGGCTTAGACGGCTCCCTGGCCGTCATCCGCAGGAACACGGTGACACCCGATTGATAGAAAACGCACGATGACAGCAGATTCACTATTCTAGAAATAATCAAGTAGCACCTGCATGTCTCGCATCTCAGTCCCACATTTCAGGCTTGTCGGGCGGAAGCCGCCTTTGCGCCATTCATCTGCCCATCAGCGGGGAATCCACCCGGTCGATGACACGGAGCCTTACTCCGTGGCGGCTTACTCGGATGCAGGCAGCGCTTAATACAGAATATGGGCTTGTTATGTGGCTTTGCCGCTTCTCATCATTCCTTCTCCGTAAGGAGCGCCGGTGGACGGACGACTCCGACCCGGGCATCACACAATCACCTCCGTCGATCCGTTCCTCTTCGGATTCGCTACCGGTGGAATAATGCGAACAAGCTGACCAAAGGCTCCTTAAAAGCCTTGACTGACCATGCCTAAACCCTTGGTACATCACCTCTTGTCAGAACACAAGCCATCATTTGAGACAATACGACTTCTCGCCATCACTTTAGCTTAGTTACACATCCATCTTTTCCACCCAGCCAGCCACCTGCCAAAATCAGCCATGCATTCGCTAGACGCCGAAGTCATCATCGTCGGGGCCGGCATTGGAGGTCTGACGCTCGCGGCAATTTGCAAGCAGCTGAACATCTCATGCAAGGTCCTGGAGCGCACCGAGGTGCTTCAGCCCGTGGGGGCGGGAATCTCGCTCGCTCCGAACGCGCTGAAGCTCCTTGACCAGCTTGGCATTTACGACGAGCTGCTGGAGTCAGGTCAGAAGCTGAAGAAGATCCAGATCTGGCGCAACAACCAGCAATGGAACACATTGGATCTGGCCAGCTTTGAGGGCACCTTCAACTACCCACTCATGTCGGTCGAGCGTCATCACTTCCACCGCCTGCTGTACGATGCTGCGGGGGCGGAAGAGACGGTGATTCTTGATTGCAAGGTTACGGAGGTGATTGATTCCCCCGACGAGCCCGTCTGCGTGGTCCTCGAGGATGGCCGGAAGTTCCGCGGCAACGTTGTCGTTGGCGCGGACGGAATCAGATCCGCCATTAGACGCTCACTTGCTCGTCAGGCCGGCATGAAGGATGCAAACACCATCCAGTTCACTGGCCGGGTGCACTTCTCGGGGATGACAGCTCCCCTGGAGAACTGCGGACCCAGTGAGCTGGGCGTGGCCAACTGGATGCTCTACGACCAGACCATTCTAACGACTTGGCCGTGTCGGGACAACCGCCAGTGGTATATCGGAGTTAAGGTTGGCACTGCCTCTCTGGCAAACACCCAATCTCCCCGTTGCTGACTCCATCATAGAGAGCCGATGGACATGTTGACAAAAACCGATCCGTGTGGGGATCGACCACTCCTGGCGACATCAAGAAGGTCTACGGGAAGGCCTACCATCCTTTTGCCGAGAACGGCGAGTTTGGCCAGAGTGCGTCTATTTCTGACTCTTGAACACACATGACGAAGTCTGAGCTGACATGCGGCGCCTAGTAATCGACAAGTCCGAGCGGGTCATCGCCAGCAACGTCTTCCAGGAAGTCGAGTTCCCATCCATGGTCCAAGGACGAGTTGCCCTTCTGGGTGACGGTAAGTGTATTCTCCCAGGACTTTGGTGAAACGGTCTAACTCGGTCCGAATCTTAGCTGCTCATAGCATGACGAGCTTTTTTGGCCAGTAAGTAAACACGCAGAGCACAGCCCCCTCCTCCGTTCTGATAGGGAGCTTACCATATGCCAGGGGCGGCTGTCAAGCCATTGAGGACGCAGCGGTGCTGGGGAATCTGTTCGCCGCGAACTCGCGGAATCTTGAGAACCCAGCTCGCATCCTCGCCGCCTATGCCGCGACGAGGTCGGGGAGAGTCCAGCGGTTGTCCAAGTTTAGTGACAACTTCGCCATGCTGCACACTGCCCGGATGCCCTACGGCCTGGGACCTTTCCTGCGCTGGCTGCTGTACACGCTGGTGCCGACGTGGTTCTGGATCAGCTACCTGACGTGGCTGTATGGCTACCAGCCCTTTATTGAGTCTGGCACTATGATGAAGCGGAAGGGGGAGAAGAGCATTGGTCTGTGATGGGATGATGCTTTAGATTGGGGGGTTTTTTTTCCTTCTCTTTTCTCTCTTTTCTTCTCGTGCTTTATTTCTCTTGTGGTAGTCGTGTATCATGTTTCTCGTTTTGCTAGACACGCAGAAGGCAAAGCGGTATCTCCTAATTTGTTTGTGGAAACTGGATAGATAGACTTGGGTCAGTCCGGATAGTTGCGATCGTTTTCGAATTCCTAGGCGTTGTTGTTAGTGCGAATTAAATCCGATAGTCTAAATCCGAGTAAACCCAAGTCCTAAGTCCTTACCAAAAGTCCCGGACTAGTAATTGAACCAGCTTACTCCGCTATGACACTGTGACTCTGTGATACTACCTTCAGCTGCCTATTTTACGTAGTGAGCCTTACTCGACCGACAAGGACCCAACGGTAGAAAAGGTCTTTGGGGGCGGTACTACCTTCGCAATTCGTATCATGACCTTTCGCAACTCCAAGCTTGGCAGAATAGACGAGCCCTCGTAAATGTCGCAATTCGTCAGGAATTCAGAGTCAGAGTCAGAATCGTGATGCGTGCATTGCCCCCAAACCACCAGAACCAGAAAAAACGTGACCTCCGTCTCATCTCCATATCGAAACGGCCCCGCGCATCCAGGAATCGAAGATCTACAAACGCACGAGGTGTCTGCGCCGTCCTCGAAATATCTCCTCTCCATCTCCGATAACGCGGGCACAGCCTCGCGGCACGTAGATTACCACCCTGCCTAGCGAGCGCCAACAGCCCAAATGGCGACCGATGCTACGACCCTACCAGACCCGGCCACACGCGCGCCTGAGGCATAGATGGCGGGGGATCCTACCTGCAGCCTCAGGAGTGACTTCTCAGATCCTCCCCCATCTTTTCACGGAGTACCAGGTACGGACGTCCCCAACACACCTCCAGCACGCCTCCAGCACGCCTCCAGCACGCCTCCAGCACACTCCCGCTCCGCCACGCTCCCGCACCTCAGCCCTAAACTCACAGCCAGTTCCACGGAGGAGCGGGCTTGGGCGGGTTTGGCGAGCTTGTCTTGCTTGTCGATTCTAAGATTACGGCCCAGTAAGATTGCCTACGCGACTCCCAGACGACCGTCCCAGGCTCACAGCGCCCGAACCTTCCGCCATGGCGCCGCCCGCCTGCAGTACAGCACAGCGCAGTACAGTACAGTGTGCAGCCCGTCAGCCATCCTCATGGCTACATCTACTCCGGCCTCCCGCCATGCAAGGCAGCAGGAAAGGTCCTATTCTGCAGCACACAGTGAAAGCCACATCTTTCTTTTCAACTTCTTTCGTTTGACTTATAACCAACTGGGCTCCTGGCTCTTCTGGAACTCGCTGGCTCTACTTGCTCTCGTTACCCACACCTCAGCTTTCACCACTGCAGACCACCTACACATGCTGCCCACACCGCCTGCCAACCCGACTTGACCGACCGACATCATGACTTCCAAGCATCCCTTGAGGCGGTCCTGTGCCTTCTGCCGCGCCAGGAAGATCAAATGCTCAAACGAAACCATTTGCGAGGCGTGTCGGAGGCAAGGTGCTGACTGCATCTACGACTTCGAACCATTGCGTCCCAAGACCAGGAACCTCAGCCAGGACAGTACCAAATCGACCTTGTCTGTTTTCCGCCCCGGAGAAGCTCCCATGGGACACACTCGCCAACGGTCCATTTCCATCGGCTCTCCCAATTCCACTCCCCCGAGCACTGTCATGGAGGAGGTCGGGCCTGTCCAGGGCGAGACGGGCGAGAGTGTTGCTATTGCTCTTGAGCAGAGGTTCTATGAGAATTTCTCCCAAGAGAACGATGGGCCGCGGAGTAGTCCGTGGCAGGAACGGATCGCCGCATACCACCGAACCCTTCAGACCAGTCTCCGTGATCGACCCGAAAGCGCCGCCACCAAGTTCAGCCCCAAGAACGTCCGGTATACTGGGATTCTCTCCCTTTTAACGCATGACCTTGTTGGTCTTGTCACAGATCAGTTTGGGTCCTTGGGCTGCCACCACGTCGAGGAAGGTGGAGCTCGTTTCTTCCTGTCCGGCCTGGCCAGCGACGATACGCAAACCATGTTCGACAACCCTCCTCTGGGCAGCAACCCCCTAACAGAGTATGGTCAGCGACAGCAAACACAGCTGATCGATGTCTGGTACTCGGTTCACCCTCTGTCCTTCCTCGTCTCCAAGACACTGCTTCTGCGAGAACTCCGCGACGGCACCCATGACGAGATCTTATTGGCCACCATGCTGGCCGATGCCAACTTCAGCATCGGAGACGATGTTTCCATTGCCCGCGGCCATGTTCTTCTCCGATGGGCCATCGCCCAACTCCACACCAGGCCTCTTCGACCAACACAAAATTCTTCCAACGGTGGCAACATGTCTTCGGGAATCTCCACAAGAATATTCAGTGGCATTTCCACGGCCCAGGCTCTCATGTTGTTGGCGTGGAATGCGCTCTGCTCTTTTCAGCTTCGCCGGGCGATCTGCTACATTGGACTTGCTGGGAGGATGGCTTCGGAGATCAAGGACCAGATTTCAAACACATCTGCCCCCATGACATCCAGCCGCATAAACGGTATCGATGTGTTCGATGTCGAAAAGGAAATCGTCGCCTACCTCTACTGGACAACTTACTCGCTTAGCCTGTGGGCCTTTATTCAGATGGGCAATGGGCACTTTTCAGCATTACTGCCGACTTCTCTGACTTCGATATTCCTCCCCGTCACAGAGGCTTCATCTGTCATGATCCAGTTGGACCTCGTCTCCGAAAACTTCAGCACCCTGCAGAAGCAGAAGAGCGTAATCAGGGAGATGTGGCCCCTGGCGCACATTGCTAGCGTCGTCGCCTACATCTTCGCTCTCTACCCCCAGGACTCGGACACATCCGAATCGCCCACAACCAGCTTCTGGCAAGAAGCCCCGCTGCTTGCTCTGCAGCGAATACAGCAAGGAAAGCCCTCCAAGGATATTTCGAGCGTGTGTCGAGAGATAAACCGGGTTTTGATGGAGAGCATTCACATCCTCAATCGCCAAGTCACAGAGGCTTCCTCACGAAACTTGGTCCTCGTTGTCTACCATGCCATGGCGATACATTTCCTATTCCCAGAGCCTCAGCCTATGCAGCTTGAGGAACCCATCACAGCTGATGTTGTTGAGCGGTTCTGCTCTTCATCTGATGACATCCTCCGACTATTTGCGGCTACCTCCGAGCAGCCGCAGGATCTTTTCGGTCTCACACCTTCCCTCCGTGGCTCGTTCCCCGACGTTTTCTGCATGTCCCTCGACACCTGTGCTAGGGCCTTGATCTCTATTCACAGAAGATTCAGCCCCAATGACACGTCCTTGATTCAGGCGTATGAGGGCAGGCTTCAGGTTCTCGCCCGACGCCTTTACGAGATGAGCAAAAATGACTTTCTGAACCAGGGGGCTTCGATTCGCCTGGTTCGGAAGAATTTGAAGATTGGTGTGCGGATGTTCTGCCCCTCGTCAGCCTCCGACTCCTCTGGAGCGTCCTCACCAGACAACGCTCGAATAGCGTCGATATCTGATTCGCCTCAGCGGAGCCCCCGTGGCTTCCCTGCTTCCGATCAGGAACGCCTTTCCGCAATCCCCAGGATTGCCATCGACTCATCATCGCCATACGCCCGCGTTGGAGATTCCACCATGCCCTCGTCTATGGCTTCATCCATGCCATCAGCCTCAAGGTCCTCATCTGCAGCGTCCACCAACACTTCCTTCACTCCATTTGAAGAAATCAGCAAGCCTGAGTGGCAGGCTTCCGACGTGCTTTTCCACGACGTCCTGGATTCCAACGCCCTAGGCGCTCCAACGGGGGAGCACATGAGCATTGCCGACTTGGTGGATTTACAGAGCTCATGGTGTCCTCAGATGCCTACGATGATGGACTTTGACATGCCTGTCCAATGTGGCCAGTGGGACTGGTCAGATCCGCATGCTGAGGCGGCCACGACTGGCCCAGAGATGGATTCGGTCTATTACTACTTTGACCGGGGAAACGGCAAGCGAGTGTAGGGACCAACAAGCAACAACACTGATACCCACAAGACGCGAAGGGATATTTTTGGCATCCATTCGGCAACAGGATTCGAATTACTGGCGCTTGATCGACACTGCTTTGGGCTTATTTTGCTCATTGAGGCGGATTACGGGCGAGGCTCAGAGCAGGCAACACACACCTCAGACGGACGTCAGGGGATATGTACACTGTGTGAAAAGGCACTGTGTGGCAGTGTGCTTGGGGGGCTTGGCTGACTGCCATTGTACCTGGCTGGCTATTTTGTTGGCAGCACTTTTGGAGGACTCGCGTGCCTAGTGCCACGCACCAGTCCTTACAGCATATGTCATTCTTCTCAACGTGGCGCCCTAGTTTGTGTCTCAGGCTTGCAACAGGCCAAAGACGAACGCCCAGTTGGGGGTATTTTAGGAGGCGGAGCGCAATTGGACTAGTGATAGACTTTATGTTAGGCTGAACAGTGTCTTTCGGATGGCTAGAATTAGACGAGTGCCATCATCTCGCGTGTCCTAGGACCTCAGCTGAACCCGCCAGACTGGATGCCTTTGTGTGAATTTGTTGCATTGACATTGCAGACTGGAGAGGCTGGTAGAGACATGTTCCTTGTGATTGCTGCAGGTCATGGCGGCAAGTGAACGGAGAACACACATCCAACGGGAGCAGTCCCTGATCAATTCAGGTGGATCACTGATCCTTTGTGATAATACACCGAAATCACCAACAACTTGAGAACGCGCAGTGAAGGAATTACACTCCACAGCGCAGGGCCAATGAAAGAGATCCTGCAACGGCCAACACGCATGCAAGTTTCTACGTACGAAGCACGATAAATGTCTCAAGGGGCATCACGTAGAGTCTACAGGCCCAGCCATCTGACGGGAGATGCCGAAACATGGGCGAAAGAAACGAGGCGAAGCGTAGCGTCTGGAGTCGTAGATATTTTCGTCTGGCCCGGGATAGCGCAGTGATGATTTGCTCGACCCCTCATTTTTGCGGCTGGGTGAGAGACAGAGACGATGTCGGTCTGCGAGGCACGAAGGAAGGGGGGAATAAAGTAAGCAGAGCGCCTTCGCGGGCCAATGATTATGCGAGGTCCAATCAAGCTCGCGGGACGGGGGTGGCCGAGCCTGATTGGGCGGAGGTGAGGAACAACAAGACGGTTGATATTGCATCTGAGGATGAAGCTGGTAGGGTCTGGTCGGGCCAATAAGAGACATGTCATCACCAAATCGACGATTTCGCGGGATGACAGCTTGGCTCGCGCGATTGAGCATTTCTGGGGTTACGTTAACAGCGAGCACATCATCAGCTCACCAAGTCCGTCCTTGACGGTCCGAACGCCCGTTGCCCCCATCAAGGTCCACTTGCCGCAGCGCATCACGCACGGAAGAAACCCTTTTGGAGGTCGACTTTGAGCCCCAGTCAGCAAAGAAAACATATTTTGGCGGAGGTGTGGGAGCAGGGGCAGGGGGGTGTCAGCAGGGGGGCGCCGGGAACAGGGGGCAGGGTTGCTGATCTGCACCAAGAGCCGATGCAAGGCAGCCAAGGTGCCGGGCTACATAGTAGCACACCAACCAACCGAACTGAGTCTCTCGTGTTCTTCTTTGGAGTCGAGGATACTTTTGTCCGTGGGGAAAGAGGAAGAGAGAGAAAAGAGAGAGAGATGCCCTCCGGAATAGGCGTCGATCGCCGCTCGTTCCGTCGCCCACCTCAGCTGACGAGAGCTGCCAAGTACCACGGAATAGCTTCAACTCAGTGCCAAGAAGGCGTCCACAGGATCGAGCTGACGGCCGTAGCCCGCATTGGGACCACGCACAGCACATCCCGTATAAGCTACTTTCCGAGCCCCCACCCCGTTACATCGCAGCACAACCCGGAGCCGTCTCTTGCAGTCCCGCGGATGCGCTGTCGGGCATTGGTGTCAGTCAGCCACCCGACCCATGCCTTTTTTGTTTTTCATCCCAACCCTGCTGAATTTGTGGAGATGGAAGCAGTCGATGTCTCGCCCTTGTCCGAGTCGTCCTTTCTTTTTTTCTTTTTTTCTTCTTTTTCTGCGTTGGAAGCGCCGCCGAGAAATCGCGGCAGACGGACGGCGCACGACGAGGCACAGCCGCGAATTGACGCGATGTTGCAGTCGCCTGGAGGGGGCGGGGAGATAAGGACATGCCAGGGATGATGCTTTGGCGCGGATTTTGTGTTGGGGTGTTGTTAGTGCGATGTAAGGGGAGGCGAGAGTCCTAGACAGGAGGAGGATCGTGAGCCATGTTCTTTAGTTTTCAAGCGAGTCCCTGTGTTTGTGTTCCCTTATCGGCGACTGAGTTGCTTTCAGTACTCCTGGAGCAATTCCGTTTTTCTTTCTTAACTTCCTAAGTGCACACTCTGTTGTAGGGATCTACGTAGGTGGTTTATCAGAAGCTGATCCTAGACTGAGGACTGACTGCGTCCAAATGTAACAATGTTATGCTCATGAATAAACAACCTCTTCAATGCACACAACTCACCCTCGGAAACAACTATCCATCACGCTCTTGGACAGCATTTTTCTCTTCCTTCATCACTCCAGGGTAAGCCACTTACCTGTTGCACTTACCTATTGCAATCTAGCCGCAAGCTCTAAATCGCCAACAGGGTATCCCCAGATTGTGGCGCCGTGGCCACACCTTGTTGGCCCACTCGAAACGAATCCGTCCCATCGCACAACTCGTGGCTATGCGCTGCCTTGTTCCTGGTTCTCAATCGACCGCGCCAAGTTGTCCTAGAAGACCGTTTAGGCAATCCTTCCGCCCTGACGCGGGTTCTACTGCCTAGATTGGCACGTTCGCCCCATGCGGCGCCGCGAAAAGCGCCTTGCCAAGCTCGAGCGCATGGCTTCCTCGATGCGGAAGCCAAGATGCTCTGCCTGTTATTCATTGGACGATATTATTGGGACCCGGGAATTCTGACCGAGTTGCAGCAGAATCGCAATAATCAGTAATCATCGTGGGCGAAAAGGACGTTGAATTTCCTGGAGTGGTTCTGGACTGAAGACCTGTCCTTGCCGTGACGGGACTTTCGTATCAGAGATGAACTCCACGCCTGAATAGCCTCCCTCGTGACAAGTTGGTTGACGAAAGGGCAATTTTCTATTGCGCAACGACGCTTTGTTTCATCACTAGTGGATCGAGAATCGAAACTCAAAGCCCCACATAAATCAGTCAGCTCTTATCTATCCTATCGCCGCTCTCAGGCGGGGAAATGGCTCTTCTCACCAACTTTAGCCCTGCTCACTGCATCCGTCGTCCTGTGTCCGTCACATAAGCACCTGGCCACAACTCGGTGGAGTCTCTCGATGTTGCTAATCTTGACCCGGAAAGAGTGGAAACTCCACGGGGAATTTGCCCGTGGAGCTAGGGTAGGGCCAGGGGTGAGGAAGAGTTGATCCGCGCCTGATCTACGTAGGACAGAAGACTATTGCTGGGCACACGAAGAACTGTTGCTAATAGCACGAACAATTACGTGCCAAAGTAGTAAGACACCATGCACAATTCTCTAGGCCATGTGCTTTGCTCGTGTCCTCGTGTCGGACAAGGACAAATTGCTGACCAGGCGTGTTCGGTCGACGGCCGAGCGAGTGTGTCAACTCTCATTCCCTTGACAAATAGTTGACAAACGGCCCTGGATGGAAACGAGCATTATTGCAAGGGCTGCCACGGAGGTTGGCGGGAAACCCCCGAGGACAATGGTGCTTGGTCAGACCCAGATCGTATTGTAAGATCCGGCAAGTCGACTAGGTCTGGTTTGCTTACTTCGCTGCAGATCCCACCGAGGGAGGCTATGTCCCAACCTACCTTTCCGTTCCTACGGGACAACAACATGTAAGCCAGGCAGCTGGGCCTATCAGCGCCGCATGCACCTGGCCATCCCAAGCACACCCACCGGGGAGGTAGAGGTACACGGCGACGATGCAGATCTCTCGACAGCAAGTACCGTTCGCCAGGACTGCCCCCGTCGTTGCATCTCCATCCCCATCCCCAGGGCGCTTCACCCACGCGCGAGAAGTAGAGAAGCCCCGCGGCTGCGGTTGGGGGCTGGGGGGCGAAGTTCGGCGTCTCACCTGCCTGGCGCGCCGCTGGCCTTTCGCGTGGAACTCCAGGAATGAGAGATTGGACCCAAGCCTCAAGCCCCCGGTGCCCGGGAGTCGTCCATTTCTCTTTTGTGCCGGTTTACCCGTGGATGGGGCTCCGACGCCGTTCGGCCACGGCTGGCAGTGCCTTTCCGTGGCACGCCGGAGCTGGCCTTACCCCCTGCGACAGCGCAGCGCAGCGCAATGCATAGACGAAGGCCTCATGTGTAGAGAAGCGGAAGGCTTCATGTCAGGCTGGTCGGGTTGTTCGAGTCCAAATACTGCCCTTTGCCACCAAGAAACGAAAATCTTCACCCACCTCCTCACATCTTTCTTTGCTCTCTCATCTCAGTTCGCTCCGTTCTCAGCTCTCAGTTCTCAGGTCGCTCAGTTCTCAAGTCTCTCGTCTCAAGTCTCGTCTCAACTCTCTCGTCTCAGCATTTCTCTGCTCTTTCTCTCAGTTGCATAGACCTCTCCTAAAATACCCAAACTCAGATCTCAGCTTTCCACCTTTCGAGAATCAACAATCTCGAAACATCAACCCAAGACATAATCGCTTCGTCTCACTTCTCTTCAGCGCCATTACGTTGAAGAAAACACAAATCACTCTTTCGATTTTGAAAACTCTCAGAGCATATCAATCATCGAAATGGCTTCCCGAGCCGATCAAGTTCAAGACCCCAGCGTCATAGTTGGCCTAGCTTGCCGCGTTCCAGGCGCCACAACTCCCAGCAAGCTTTGGCAGAACATTGCCGAACAGCGCGATGTTCAGCGAAAGATGCCAGAAGACAGGTTGAAGATTGACAGCTTCTTCCATCCCGAGTCTTCCCACAAAGGAACTGTAAGTTATTCGCTACTATAGTGATCGGCACTGCTAACAAGCATCTAGACCAACGCTCGCTATGGTTACTTCCTTGACCAGGACATTGGCAACTTCGACGCCAGTTTCTTTGGCATCTCCGGAAAGGAGGCTGAGGCTATGGACCCTCAGCAGCGCCTTCTCCTCGAGGTTGTCTACGAGGCGTTGGAGAACGCTGGCATCACCCTCGAGGAGGTTAGCGGGTCCGGTGCCTCTGTCTTCTGTGGTAGTTTCACCAACGACTATAACGCGATGTTGACTAAGGACTTGGAGTACTACCCCAAGTACACTGTAAGTCACCAACAGACGGTTCCAAGTCACAGGGTTCTAACATTTACAGGTTACTGGCACTGGTGACGCCATTCTCAGCAACCGAATCTCGTACTTCTACAACCTTCACGGCACCAGTGTGACCATCGACACTGCTTGCTCTTCGTCCCTCGTTTGCTTCCATCTGGGAAACCAGACGCTGCAGAACCGAGAGTCCGAGATCTCCATCATCGTCGGCTCCGCGCTTCACTACGACAGCAACGTGTTCGTCACCATGACCGATCTTGGCATGCTCTCCACCAACGGCCGCTGCGCTGCCTTTGATGCTTCTGGCAGCGGCTACGTCCGCGGCGAGGGTATCACTTGCGCCATCCTCAAGCGCAAGAGCGATGCCATGGCTCACGGCGACAACATCCGAGCTGTCGTTCGCGCCACGGGCTCCAACCACGACGGCAGGAAGAACGGAATCACTCTTCCCAACTCCGTCGCCCAGGAGGAGCTGATTCGCACGACTTACAAGAACGCTGGCCTCGACCCTCGGGACACCCAGTACTTTGAGGCTCATGGCACTGGAACCGCTGCTGGCGACCCCATCGAGACCCGCGCCATCGGCGCTGTCTTTGCCCCTGGCCGCGAGGATCCCCTGTATGTTGGATCAGTCAAGACAAACATCGGTCATCTTGAAGGTGCCTCTGGTTTGGCCGGCATCATCAAGACCACCATGGCTCTTGAGAATGGCCTGATCCCCCCGAACATGCACTTCAAGAACCCCAACCCCAACATCGATTTTGAGAACTGGAAGATTGCTGTTCCTACCGGTCTTGTCGAATGGAAGGTCCCCGAGGGAGTTCCTCGACGTGCGAGCATCAACTCCTTCGGCTACGGAGGTACCAACGCACACATCATCCTCGAGGAGTTCTCGCAAGCTGCTCCGAGTGTGAAGGTCACTCAGCCCATTGCCAATGGAGTCCACTCGAGGCCCTACCTCGTTCCCTTGACTTCTCACTCGGCCAAGGCCGGAGAGCTTTCCGAGGAGACTCTTGCCGCCTATCTCAACGAGGGCAACGGCTCGGACATCCAAGATCTGGCCTACAGTCTGTCTACGAAGCGCACTATGCATCAGCAGCGCTCCTTCGTTGTGGCCCAAGACTCTGCTGGCCTGCTTGAGCAGCTCTCTACGCCTCGTCCCGCTGCCCCTTGGACCCCTACTCAGAAGTCCACGCCTAGACTTGGCTTCATCTTCACCGGCCAGGGAGCGCAGTGGCATGCTATGGGTCGGCAGCTCATTGAGGAGTGCCCCCACTTCAGACAGAGCATCAACCGATGCGACTCGATTCTGAAGGCTCTCCCCGACGCCCCGGAATGGTCCATCCTGGCCGAGCTCATGAAGACCAAGGAGACCAGTCTCCTGGGCGAGACCCTGTACTCTCAGACAATCTGCACGGTTCTCCAGCTTGCCATTATTGACCTGCTTGAGTGCTGGGGTATCAAGCCCAGCGCTGTTGTCGGCCATTCATCTGGTGAGATGGGTGCGTCTTACGCTGCCGGCATCTTGTCCTTTGAGAACGCCCTAATCGCGGCTTACTACCGCGGCCGATACATGTCCGAGAGCAACGAAGACGGTGTTCCCGGAGGAATGATGGCCGTCGGCCTCCCCGAGAGCGAGTGCCTCGAGGAGCTGAAGCCATATGCCGGGCGACTGAACATCGCCGCTGTGAACAGCCCTTCCACCATGACCGTGTCTGGCGACGAGGACGCCATTCTCGAGCTCAAGGACAAGTTGACCGAGAGGAAGGTCTTTGTCCGCCAGCTCATCGTCAAGCAAGCCTTCCACTCGCACCACATGTTCCCCTTGGCTCCGGCCTACGAGAACGCGCTGAAGGCCAACAAGGGCTTCAAGACCCAGGAACCCAAGTGCCGCATGTTCTCCAGCGTCACCGCGCGTCTTGCGGACCACGAGAACATGAGCGCCTCATACTGGGCGTCCAACATGGTGCAGGCTGTCCGGTTCTCGGATGCTCTCACTGGAATCCTTCTGGATGAGAATGATGATCAGAACGTGGACATCCTGGTCGAGATTGGCCCTCACGCGGCTTTGAAGGGACCGTCCCGACAGACCACGAAGGCTTTGAAGCTCGACCTCCCCTATGTTGCTTCTCTGACCCGCGGCGTCCCTGATTTTGAGTGCCTCCTGAACATGGCTGGAACGCTCTTCAGCCTGGGATACCCGGTTGACCTTGTCGCGGCTAACCAGAACCTCAGCCGAGACATCGATGGTTCGCTTATTGCTACATCGACTGGCTCCAAGCTGAGCAGCCTTCCCACTTACTCCTGGGACCACCGACGATACTGGTCCGAGACTCGTGTCATCAAGGACCACCGCCAGCGCCCTTTCCGCCACTCGGTTCTTGGCCACCGCGTTCCTGGATCTGTCTCCAAGCACCCTCTCTTCCGCAACTACCTCCGCATCAGCGAACTGCCTTGGCTCAATGAGCACGTCGTCGAGGGCAAGATTGTCTTCCCCGGAGCAGGCTACATCACCATGGCTATCGAAGCTGTGTACAGGACTGACGCGATTGACGCTATCAAGACGATCCAGCTGAACGACATCGTCGTCAAGAACGCTCTCCTGATCCCGAACAACGACGAGGGTGTCGAGGTTCTCCTTGAGCTCAAGCCTGTGACTCTGTCTGCCAAGAGCCACTCCGAGACTTGGTACGAGTTCAACGTGTTTTCGTACGACGAGAACAGCAACTGCACCAGCCACTGTCACGGTACGATCAGCCTGGAGAGAGGATCCGCCGGGCCGCTCGAATACTCGGCTTCCTCAAGCACCCAGTCTTCCCTTTCCGATCTTCGCACGAAGACAAACCGATCCATGCCGGCCGGTACCTTCTACAAGAACATGGCGGACCTCGGCTTGGGATACGGAGAGAAGTTCCGTCTTCTCAAGGGCAACATCGAGAGTGGCCCTGATTTCTCCGTCTCGGACCTCATCTTTGACCCTTCTGCACTTCCTTCGGCTCCTGGTGACGAGACCATCATGCATCCCACGCTCTTGGACTCGTTCTTCCACGTCATCTTCCACGCCGTCGAGCAGCGACTCGGCCGCCCTCTTGACGAGCCTTACGTCCCTACTTTCCTGAAGACGTTTAGGATCTCGGGCAACTTCATCGACTGGCGCACGTCGACCGAAGTCAAGGACTTCTTGGTGGCCTCCTTCACCAAGCTCCCTTCGCCTCGCGTTGCCATCAACGACTTGCTCATGAGGAACACGGACGGAGATCTCATGATGGAGATCAACGGACTGGAAGTTACAGCTCTCGGTCGGGAAGCTTCGGATGGCCAGGGCCCTCGTACACTCTTCTACCGCCAGCGATGGCAGCCGTGCTTCGAGATGCTCTCCGACGCCGAGAGCAAGAACATCTCGGAGATTGTGGACATTTTTGCCCACCAGTTCCCCGACACCAAGATTCTTCATCTGACTGCGGACGTTGAGCGTACGACTCAGGTGCTCAAGACTCTGGGAGCTGCAAAGGGCGAGCGCCGCCGCTTCCGCCAGCTCGATGTTTGGTCCCCCAGTGGCAGCATCTCTGAAGAGGATCATAGCGCCCTGGTCAGCTCCCCAGACGGCCTGGTTCAGTACCAGGAGCCTGAGCTCAACGCGTATGATCTCGTCATTGTCAGCGAGCTCGGAAGCGACGCTTCTTCTTACTTGAAGGACACCGGCCGCATCCTGTTTGATGGCAAGAAGGAGTTGGTTCCCGCCGATCTTGAGGAGATCTTTGCCTCTCCTACTTTCAGTGCATTCCGCAAGGTGTCTGGTTCACCTGCCCCGGTTGATGAGCTTTCCATCATCCTGCCAACTGCAAAGCCTTCAGCCCGAACCCTCGCCATTCTCGGCGCCTTGGAATCGGTGGTTGGTAGCAAGATGAGTCTGACCATGACCACATTCTCCGAGATTGCCGATGCCGGTGCTTCTCTGCTGTCTGAGAACGTTGTCGTTCTTGCCGGACTCGATGAGCCCATCTCAGACGAGATCACCTTCAAGGGAACGCAGAGCCTACTCACTTCCCTACAGAAGAACATCGTCTGGCTCACAGAGGGTGCCACGCTCGAGGCTGCACGACCAGACTCGGCCATGTTCATCGGCCTTGTGCGAGCTGCCCGTTCCGAGAACGACACCATCCGGGCCGTCACCTTTGACTTCGGCTGCGACTCGGGTTCCGAGCTTGTTGCCTCGAACGTCGTTGGGTTGCTCAGCCAGACCATCGAGGAGGACGAGCTCACGGAGCGCGATGGTGTCATCTACATCCCCCGTGTCGAGGCCGATGACGACCGCAACTGCAAGCTCCGAAACGGCCCCAACCAGGAGCCTCATCTCGAGGCCTTTGGCGAGCTTGGCAAGCGGTCGCCCCTGGCGCTGAAGATTGGAAAGGTAGGTCTGCTGGAGACTCTGTACTTTGGCGAGGATGAGGAGATTATGGACACCGACCTCCAGGCCCACGAGGTCGAGGTCGAGACGAAGGCATCTTCCATCAACTTCAGTAAGTGTCTTCACGCTGACGTATAATTATGATCTAACCGTCTTCTAGGAGATGTTGCCGCCAGCATGGGAATCATTGAGGATTTCAAGCTCGGAGACGAGTGTGCCGGTATCGTCACTAACGTAGGATCCGCCGTCACCGGCTTCAAGATCGGTGACAGAATCGTCGCGCTCCGTCCCGGCCAGGGCGCTCACCGTACCTTGGTCCGCAACCCTGCTTCTTGGTGCTACAAGCTCCCCGACAGCATGTCCTTCTCCGACGCCGCCGCCATGCCTCTGATCCTGGGCACTGCGTGGTACGCCCTGTCAGACATTGCGCGAATCCGCAAGGGCGAGAGCGTCCTCATCCACGCCGCTGCCGGTGGTGTCGGCCAGATGGCTGTTCAGATCGCCCAGCGCGCTGGAGCTCGCGTCCTCGCTACTGTCGGTTCGCCCGCCAAGCGACAGCTTCTGAAGGAGCAGTATGGTCTTTCCGAAGACCAGATGTTCTCGTCCCGTGACGGCTCGTTCGCCAAGGGCGTGATGGCCGCTACCAACGGAAAGGGGGTCGACATTGTCCTGAACAGTTTGGCTGGTCCTCTTCTTCACGCCTCTTGGAGCTGTGTTGCACCTTTCGGCCGCTTCTTGGAGATTGGAAAGCGTGACATTCACGAGAACAGCAAGATTGGCATGGACCCCTTCCGCCGAAACGTCCTCTTCGCCTCCATTGATCTTGTGGTAAGTCGGTCGACTCTCACACTCACCTACAAGCTGACACTTCTAGACAATGTTCGAGAAGAACGAAGCTCTGGGCGAGCGTCTCTTCAAGGAGTGCTTCTCGCTCATTGCCAACGACGAGATCCGAGTCCCAGCAACGGTCAAGGAAGTGTCCTACGCCGACGTTGTCAAGGGCTTCCGACTTTTGCAAATGGGCAAGCACACTGGCAAGGTATGTCAAACTAATCTGATACATAATTCCGATTGTTCTAACGTGACTAGATTGTCCTTGTCCCCCACGCAGACGACCTGGTTCCCGTCATGCGAAGCGGATACCGCAACACCAAGCTCTTCAGCCCCTCCAAGACTTACCTTCTCGTTGGAGGTCTCGGAGGCCTGGGCCGAACTCTTTCCCAGTGGATGGTGCGAAAGGGCGCCATGAAGCTGGCATTCCTGTCTCGATCCGGAGCCGAAAAGCCCGAAGCCAAGGCGACTGTCGAGTGGCTCGAGAAGCGCGGAGTTGACACTCAGGTCTACCGGGGCGACGTCTCCAAGTACTCCGATGTCAAGGCCTGCATCGACAGCATCGGCGCCTCGCTTGGCGGTCTTTTCCAGGCCGCCATGGTGCTCCAGGACGTGCCTCTGGAGACGATGAACTTCACCCAGTGGCAGAGGTGCTGCCAGCCAAAGGTCCAAGGAGCCAAGAACCTCCACGAGGCCACCGTCGACTTGGACCTGGACTTCTTCGTCTGCTTTTCATCCGTCGCAGGCATCGTGGGCTCCAAGGCCCAGGCCAACTACTCCGCCGCCAACTGCTTTCTAGATGCCCTCATGAGGAAGCGCCGCGAGATGGGCCTCAACGGCGCCACCATGAACGTCGGAGCCGTCACCGGTGTCGGTGTTGTTGCCGAGAACGAAGAACTCCAGAAGATTATGCTCAGAATGGGCATGGACACCATCAACGAGGAGGAGCTCCTCTACCAGCTCGAGGAGGCTATCCTGATCGACAAGGCCACGCCCTCCTTGTCCCTCCGTGGCTGCACGAGCCATCAGATCATTAGCGGTGTCGGCCTCATTAAGCCTGATGTGTACTGGGCAAGCAAGCCGATCATGAAGAACCTGTACTCCAACCACGACTTCGAGGCCGGCAACGGCGACCAGCAGGCCAAGAACATCCTCGCCGCGCTTCGCGAGGAGCAGGACATTGAGAAGAGGACGCAGATCCTCCTCGACGGCTTCTTGGAGAAGATTGCAAACGTCCTCGCCACGCCGCTCGAGTCCATTCTTCCTAGCAACCCCCTTTCGGCTTACGGCCTCGACTCCATCGTCGCCGTCGAGTTCCGCAAGTGGTTCCGAAAGGAGATCCAGGTCGACATCGCCTTGTTTGACATTCTCGGCGCGGCTTCCATCATGGCTCTGGTGGTCAAGACTGCCAAGATGGTCACCTCCAACGCGGCCACCAAGAAGGCCGATACCGAGAAGTCGGCCAAGAAGACCGACGACGAGACTGAGCAGACCAAGAGTGACGGCCAGTCCTCCGTCATGGCCTCGGGCCAGCTGGTCAAGGCCGAGCCGGCCGGGTTTATCCCTCTGTCGACCTTCCAATCCCGTCTCTGGTTCGTTCACAGCTTCCTCGAGGACAAGTCGTTCCTCAACCTCCCCATCATCCTCCGCATCAAGGGAAAGCCCGACTTTGTCGCCATGCAGAAGACTATCCAGGAGATGGCGGTCCGAAACCCTGCTCTGCGCACCGCATACTTCGAGGGCGACGACTTTGCAGTCCAGCAGCCCCTGGATGACTTCGACCTCAGCCTCGATTATCGTGACCTGAGCTCCAACGCCGACGCCGAGAAGTCGCTCAACGAGCTCATCAAGTACAACCGCAGCATGGAGATGAACGTCGAAGAGGGCGAGGTCGCCACCTACTCGCTGGCCAAGCTGGGAGAGGAAGACTGGGCTCTTGTCGGTATGACGCACCACATCTCCATCGACCGTGCCAGTCTCTTTCCCATGATGTCCCAGTTCACCGGCCTCTACGATGCCTTTAGCACCAACAAGGATCTCAGCACCGTCTCGGCCCCTGAGTTCGACTACGTCGACTTTACCCTCTGGCACAACGCCCGTCTTTCTTCGGACCTGATGAAGCCCGAGCTGGACTGGTGGCGATCGACTCTCAAGGAGCTGCCTACTTGCAGCAAGGTGCTCCCATTTGCCAAGTGCGAGCGTCCCGCGAGGAGTGATCCCCGCCGAGAGAAGGTCACGGCCAACCTCGACCCGAAGCTGTTTGGTCGCATGAAGCGAGTTGCCGCCCAAGCCAACGGAACGCCTTTCCACTTCATCCTGGCTGCCTTCCGTGCCTTCATCTACCGATACACTGAGGAGAAGGACGTGGTTCTTCTCATGGTGGACGGCAACCGACCCCACCCCGACACCGATGCCCTGATGGGTTTCTTTGTCAACCTGGCCCCAGTGCGCTGCAACGGTAAGATCCGAACAAATCCTTTCCTGGAGTCTATACTGACTGTTTATTAGATGACTGCGAGGTCTCGTTCGACCAGCTCTTCCAGTCGACCAAGGCCCGAGCCCTGGACGCCATGGCTCACAGCGGTGTTCCTTTTGACACCATCGTGGACATTATGAATGTCAAGAAGACCAGCCGTCACATGCCCGTTGGCCAGATTGCGGTCAACTACCAGATCCACGGCCCTGTCCCTACTTACCAGACCTCCGACTTTGTTGTCGAGAGCATCGAGTCCGACGACATTCCCACCGCCGCCGACATGCAACTCGAGGCTCTGGAGACGTCGGAGCACAGCCTGGACCTCAAGATCGAGTACTCGACGGCGCTCTACAGCCGCTCCGACATGGACCGCTTCATCGAGAACTTCCTCACCTTCCTCACCAGCTGCATCAAGGACCACCGCCAGCCCGTCGAGGAGATTGAGATGTGCGGACCGCTGGAGATTGAGACTCTGAAGAAGTCATACTGGAACACCGAAACCAAGGAGAACCACTGGCAAGGACAAGGCGTGCTTGACAGGGTTGCTCAGATGGCAAGCGAACACCCCCAAGCGCTGGCGATTAAAACCTCTGACTGCCAAAGCATCAGCTACCGACAGCTCGTCGAGAACTCGGAGAGCGTGGCCTCTATTCTCCTTAACTCGGGAGTGAAGCCGCGCGACCGCATCGCCCTGCTCGCGCAACCCGGCATTGAGGCCGTCACCGGCATGCTGGGCGCCTTGAAGACGGGCTCCTGCTACGTCGCGCTGGACACCGACTTCGCGCCCGATCGACTCTCCTTTATGATTTCGGACTCCTCCGCCAGGGTCATTCTCGCCGGCCCG
Organism: Neonectria faginata; assembly: GCA_030864175.1. Taxonomy (NCBI): domain Eukaryota; kingdom Fungi; phylum Ascomycota; class Sordariomycetes; order Hypocreales; family Nectriaceae; genus Neonectria; species Neonectria faginata. The sequence continues at coordinate 1,693,553 of JAULBG010000006.1, read as the reverse complement.
GGCCAGTACTCTCTCGCGTCCGACCTGGCTGCCCGCGCCGTCAGCCCTCCGCGGGTCATCATGATCGAGGACGCCGCCGCTGCCGGGAGGGCCATCACCCAGCCGCGCACACGACAAATGGATGATCCTTTCTACATGATCTACACTTCTGTAAGTCATCGCCCTACAAGTCTTTTCATGCTCTAACAAGTCACAGGGCAGCACCGGCACTCCCAAGGGAGTCGTCCTGACCGAGTCCAACACGCAAGCCATGCTCAGCACGCTGCAGAAGGACTACGCCTTCACCTCCGCCGACAACTTCCTCCACCAGTCCTCCATGTCCTTTGACCTTTCCATTGTCCAGATCTTCTCTGCCCTTACCGCCGGCGCCACTGTCTCCATTGCATCGTGGGAGACTCGCAAGGACCCCGCCGAGCTGGCCAACTTTATGATGAACGAGGGCGTCTCCGTCACATACTTCACCCCTACCCAGTTCTCGCTGCTCATGGAGCTCAACACGGAGGCTTTGAAGAAGTGCAACAACTACCGAGTCGCCTACTCTGCGGGCGAGCGTCTCCCTGTCCGCGTCGCCAAGGCCTTCTACGATCTCGGAACGCCGGCCACCCTCTACAACACCTGGTCTCCCTCCGAACTCGTGGTCCAGACTTCCATTGGCAAGATTGACTCCCCCGATGACAAGGCCATCAGCCTGCCTATTGGTTATCCCATGGACAACTGCCGCCACTACCTGCTCGACACCAAGGGCCACCCTGTCCCTACCGGTATGATCGGCGAGCTGGTGGTTGGAGGAGCTCAAGTCGGCGCCGGCTACCGCAACCGCCCCGACGTCAACGCCAGGTCCTTTGTCGAGAACCCCTTTGCCACTGAGGAAGACCGCCAGCGAGGCTGGACGAGAATGTTCAAGACCGGCGACCGAGGCCGCTTCCGCTCTGACGGCCAGCTCGAGTTCCACGGTCGAATCGCCGGCGACAAGCAGATCAAGCTTCGCGGGTTCCGCCTGGACCTCGGAGAAGTCGAGCAGGCCATCTTCAAGGAGTCTCAGTCTCTGAAGAAGGGCTGGAACCTGGTCGACATCGCCGTCGTGGCCCGCGCTGTGGACTCGGACGAGCAGAAGCTCGTTGCCTATCTGGTTCCCAAGACCCGAGTCAGCCGCGACGACAAGGCCACCATCGTCTCGCAGCTCCACCGCCGCGTCAAGGCCTTCCTGAACGACTACATGCTTCCCAGCGGCTACGAGTTCCTCGACAAGCTCCCCGTCACCATCGGCGGCAAGGTCGACCGCCGCAACCTGCTCAGCCGCTCTCTCGATCTCTTCCACCCTGGATCGTTGGCCCTCGCAAACAAGGCCAAGGCCCCTGCCAACGGAGACGGAGGTGAACTCGAGACCTCCATCCTCGCCCTGTTCCGCTCTACTCTTGGATCCTCCATCGGCCTCGACGACTCGTTCTTCGAGAAGGGCGGCAACAGCATCCTCCTCGTGAGGCTGCAGGCCAAGGTCAAGAAGCAGTTCAAGATTGCTCCTCCGCTTCCCGCCCTGATCCGTGAGCCCACCGCCGCCGCCGTATGTGCCTTTATCCGCCGCGCAAAGGGCGGTAGCCCCGGCAAGAAGCGCGGTTTCGAGAACGTCCTCAGCTGGAACGTCGAGACCAACCTGCCCAACAACAGCCAGTACATCCCCCGCTACGGAATCCCCCGCGTCGACCGCGACGAGCTGCAGACCTTCCTCCTGACCGGAGGCGACTCCTTCATCGGACTGCACCTGTTGTCCGAGATCCTTCTCTCCAAGCCTGAGGCGGTCGTCTATGTCCTCGGCTCAATGGAGCAACTCGAGGTTTCCCTCATCGTCGACCTTCTTGAGAAGTATGGCCTCTTCAACAACAAGCTGTCCGAGTCCATGGTTCACTCCCGCGTCCAGTGTGTCCCAGGAACTCTCAGCCAGACCAACTTTGGCCTGTCCAAGTCGGCGTTCCGAGAACTCGGCGAGAAGGTCCAGGCCATCTACCACCTCGGCGGCCACGTCTCCCTCCTCAAGACCTACACCTCCCTGAAGCCCGTCAACGTCACGCCAATCTTCGACATCATCCGCCTCTCTGGTATCGGGTCGCACCTCTCCGACATCCACTACCTCTCAACCTGGTCGGTCGCCCACCTGCAGACCTGGACCGCCTCGAAGCGAAGCCGACAGGACTACGTCACCGCCGAAGAGGATAGCCGACACTTTTCTCCCCCCACCGAGGACGAGGCAGGATACTTCAAGACCCGATGGGTGGCCGAGAGCATCCTCTCCAAGGCTGCTGAGCGCGGATTCCCTGTTACCATCACCCGTGCTTCAGCGCTTACTGCGGCGTCTCGAGGTAATGGCACGCTCGACCCTGGCGATGAGTTCACGATGCGGGTCATCCTCAGCATGATCGAGTCTGGCGTTGTCCCCCAGATTGGCACTCCCGAACAGCCCAGCTTCGCCGTCGACGTGATCCCGGTCGACTGGCTCGCATCCAACTTCTTCACTCTGACATCGGAGAAGGCGGCCCTCTCAGCCATCAGCTCACCGGAGCTGTACACGATGCCACAGATCTACCACATCACCAACCCTCGCCCGCTCAAGCTCAAGGATCTCCCGCAGGTCATTGCGGACATCCGATCCGACCACCAACGAGCGGAGATCGTCTCCCTCGAGCAATGGATGAAGGGCATGGAGTCCGCCGGCGGCGAGGATGCCGCAGCAGAGACTGTCAAGAACGAGGTCCTGAAGCAGTACCTCACTACCGGATATGTCATGTTCAGCCTGGACAACAGGCGAACTATGGATCTGCTGGAGACGTTGAGTCCCAACGTGGAGGAAAAGTGCCCCGCCGTGGATGCAAACTTCCTGGGTGACTTGTGGAGGAGGATGAAGCAGGAATAAATGAACTGTGAGGCTGGACAGCAGCTACATGGGCTGTCACTTCTTTCTTTTGTCTTTGTGGCTTGACCTTTTGATTTGCTAGAGTTGTCTTTTTTTGTCTTTTCCTTGAGAACAAATTGCTATAGAGAGAGATCCTTAATGATAAACATGAGCTGAGAAACTTGAGTCCCTTTCTGATTGATCTTCCGGGAAACGACCGTCTGTTGATACCAAGAGAGGAAGTTATAGCCTGTCTCACGAAGACTCAGAGCAGGCGGCATCTTAGACATACATTCGACCAAATAGACAGCCATACTGAGCCCAGTCCTATCCTCAGCCAAAACTCAGCCCCGACCTAATCATAGTTCCCTGACTTAATCATAGTTTATCACAACTACGAAAACGAACCTAACCTTGGCTATTAAATATTGTTTAAGATTGTCTCATCAGTGAAGGTGAGAGTCAAGCACGAAGGTAAGTGACAATAGAACACACACAAAGCGCCATTCATTGACTGATTGATTGATTGTTAAACTCCATTACTCTGTTTAGACGCCGACCATTCGCCCAGTTCTAGACCTCTAGTACACAAAACGGTTCATACCCTATCTCTCGCCAACATCTCCAGCATGCTGCATATTCCTTGGAAACCAATGTGTGTGCGCGGCCTCCTGTCTTTTAGATGCTTTGTGGGTGCAGGTCGGCGAGGGTAGTGTCTGCTCCGTAGACGACACGAAGAAGCTACTTTATAATATGGGCCTCATCGTCAGATGTTTGCTCGCTTATTCCACCGGGCTCTGTGAGCGTCGCAAAGTGCTCTCTATGTTTGGTAATTAGGCTGGGAGTGATGGAATGAAGGGCAGTAGACGAGATATGAATCTCGATGGTGGCCTAAAACCCGATCAAGCGGTCTCCTCCTTGACAACCACCCTCTCCTTGTCCTCCTTGTCCTCCTCCTCCTTGACGACGGCGGGGGCTTTGGCGGACGCGGAGCCGGGATTAGGAGCCGCGGCAGTGACGGTGACGACGACGACGGGGGTGGGGGCGACTGTGGTCTCAAAGGCCCGCGCCCAGGCGACCAAGGCCTCGACCGTCCACTCGAGGCGGTCCAGCCGCTCCTTGAGGGGGCGCATACCGCCCGACAAGGCACCCAGCTCACCACGGAGCTGGCCCAGCCTTTCTCCCCCTTGCTGAGCAATGTCAATATAAATGGGATACCATGAAGAGTAAAATCAACCTTACCGAAAGGGCCAGGTTCTGACCCAGCGGCACGAACTGGGCGGCCTCGTCCTGCTTCTTGTGAGGACACCGATGGCCTAAAACCCGATCAGTCGGTCTCCTCCTTGACAAAGACCTTCTTCTCGTCCTTCTCGTCCTCCTTGCCGACGGCGGGAGCGGTGGGAGCGGGAGCAGGGCCATGAGCAGGAGCGCGAGCGGGGCCTGGAACGGCGGGGGAGATGGTGGTCTCCAAGGTTCGGGCCCTGGTGACCAAGGCCTAGACTGTCCCCTCGAGGCGGTCCAGCTGCCTCTCAGTCTGGCCGATAGGGCTATGGACCTTGGCTAACCCTTCCTCCTGTTGCTAAATGATGTTAGTATATATTAGGTACCGTACAGCGTAGACACAACTTACCGAAAGGGCTAGTCTCTTACCCAGCCGCGCGAACTAGGCGGCCTCTTTATCCTTCTTGCGAGGACACTCTGTGGCCCGATGGCCTATATGGTGGCAGTGGTAGCACCCCGGTGCTGGGGCTTCTCGGGCTGGTTGCTCTAAAAATTCCCAGTTCCCACTCAAAAACCCGGTTACTCTTTCTTCTCATCATCACCTTCGTCGTTGTCCGAGATGTTGGTGGTGGCCGCGGCGCGGAGCGCAGCGTCGGCGGTGGTGCCAGCGGCGGCAGGGGGCCGATAACAGGAGGGCCACCGGGAGGGTCACCGGGAGCGGACGCGGCGGCGGCGGCGGCGGCGGCGGCGATGTGGCGGTGGTGGCAGCGGACGCGGCGATGTGGCGGCGGTGGTGGCCTCCCAGTTTCTGCTCCAGGCGATTAAGCCCTGGACCACCCGCCAAGTGATAGAGATGGGGGTTAGGGATAGGGGTTAAGAATAGAGATTAAAGTAGTTGGGATAGTAAGGGGTTAGAACGGTAATAGGATGTTGCTAGGGATGGGCTTTGAGGTGGTCCAGGGCTTTGACGCGGTCCAGGAACACAGCCGAGGAGCCGTCAGCTCGAGATACATTTCCCCTCGCCTAGTCACGAGACTGCAGGTTTCAAATAGCCCTTGCTCCAGTTGCTGTACAGGACGATGTTAGGAAAATCAGGCGGATAGAGGAGGATCAACTTACATGTCGTCGACGCGGTCATGTTTGTCTTTGACTTGATGCGGGTGGCAGTGAGGTCTGTGGGCAGTTTCGGCGGCAGGCTTTCGGGTTTCAGGTGGGTTGGTCGAAGTGGGAGATGAAGATGATAGATAGGATAGTGATAGGTACCGGAGCGGCGGTGGTGGCGATGGTGGTGTTGGTGATTGCGGGTAGTTGTTTGATGATGTTTGGAGAGAGTTATTGCAGTGCGCGGACCCCGAATAAATATCCCCTGCCACGGCGCATTGCTCCTGCCTCAACAGTGAACAGCACCTGGCACGACCATTACCAAGGTAGGTGCCCATAAATGCATAAAGACTTGAGCATCAATGTTTTAGGTCTTTGACCAAATACATTAACTTATCAGTTGGCTGACATCAGACACATTCACCTGCTTCACTTTTGCGGTGTGCTGGTTGTGATAATCAGGATAGGGTCTCGGAGTCTTCACTGCTTCTTAGCTGGACGAGATGCTTCCTTCCTCAGTGCTTGACCCACGTAAAAACGTCATCCTTGCTCAATGCACTTCTCTCCGACATGAGTAGCATGGTTTTATCAAGACGACAGCAACGAACGGACGCCAGCACGGGCAAGGAGACAGACGTAGAGGAAGCGGCTTCGAATACCCATTAGTACTCATGGAAGACCCATGCACTGCTCAACTTAAAGAAGCACCTTGTACTTTGAGACGGGTAGCTCGACGCCCGTTATCCATGACGGTACAACCCTTTCATTATTTTTAGATATTGCAACATGCCCACTCAGTACATGCTCGACTCAGAGGGGAAAAGCACCTTTACCATGGCACTGGTGGTGGTGTCGCTGCTTTTGTTGGAGTTGTTTTTGCTGCTCGTGCTACAGTGGTTGCTTGGCCGCTGTTGCTGCCAATGTTGTTGCAAATATGAAAACATAATCCTAGGCTTTGCGCTGCGATAGGCTAACTTCGCAATAACATGTCAGGTATGTTGCATGGCTGGGTAGATGAACGACATCGCTGGCACAAACCTGTAGAGTGGTTGCGGAGCATCTGCTGAGGACGCTCGAACCAACATTCATAGTGCGGAAAGTTGGCTCAACCGGATGACCAAGAACCACGTCAATCGCAACAGCGCAGGTAACGCACCTTGATTCACTCTAGCCCTCCTGTCTGCGTTGCGCCAGCGACATGGCTAATTGCGCCGTCCTCTCTGACCATGCGCCGAACAGTTCTGCTTCCTCACAGTCCATTTTGGACAACATTTCCGGTTTAGGAAATTTCCAGTTCTTGGGGTGGACCTCCGGCCGGCAAAGTGGGTCACCTCCGGCCGAACCGGCCGGATCACTCAAACACGTCACAAACAGGCCAGACTCGTTGATAGAATATCGATAATTAGTTCATCATAACTCAGTGATCGTGTTAATTACTGGATCTCGTTGGACCAGTGTCATGCTATCTATGAAATAGACTTATCCCATACCCTCACGCCGGAACCCATGTGAACGAAGCCGTCAGGATTGACTAATTCTTTACAAAACGCTTAAGCCAAAGAGAACTGAAGGACGGCCTTGGTGACTCGGTAAGGGTCGGCGTTGGAGGCGGGTCGTCGATCCTCGAAGTAACCGGAGCCCTTGGCGGCGCACTCTCGAGGGATTCGAATACTAGTACCGCGATTCGCAACTCCCCAGGTGAACTGATCAATAGATCCGGTTTCGTATCGGCCAGTCAGGCGGAGCTCGTTATCCTCGCCATACTCAGCGATACACTCAGCATGGTGAGGCTCAAGCTTCTTAATTGCTGCCTCGATAGCCTTCATACCGCCCTCTTCACGCATAGGCTTCGTCGAGAAGTTGGAATGCAGCCCCTGACCGTTCCAAGGGCCCAAAATAGGCTTCGGGTGCAGAGAGACCTTGGCACCGAACTCCTCGGCGATGCGGGCGAGGAAGAAGCGCGCGACCCAAAGGTGATCGCCCACTGGTGATGATTAGCATGGTGTTTTCGGGTAAACAGCGGGGAGAAAAGTGGACCCACTTTCGATGCCCAAGCACGGGCCAACCTGGTACTCCCACTGAGCGGGCATGACCTCGGCGTTGGTGCCAGAGATCTTGACGCCGGCATACAGGCAAGCCTTGTAGTGAGCCTCGACGATATCGCGCTGGACGACCTTGCCGGTGCCGACACCACAATAGTACTCGCCCTGAGGAGCAGGGAAACCGCCAGTGGGCCAGCCGTAAGGGCGGCCGTCACAACCGAGAAGAGTGTACTCCTGCTCGAGACCGAACCAGGGCTCCTGGTCGGCCCAGGTATCCATCACCTTGACGCAGTCATGGCGATAGTTGTACTTGTTGGGAGTGCCATCGGCGTTCCAGCACTCGGCGAGGACGATGATGTTAGGGGAGCCGCGGAAGGGGTCGGGGAAGACGGCGCAAGGACGGAGGTAGACGTCCGAGTTGTCGCCGGGGGCTTGGTTGGTGGAGGAGCCGTCGAAGTTCCAGACGGGGAGATCCTCGGGAGTGTACTCCTTCTCGGGGAGAGTCTAGAACGTCATGGTCAGTCAGGGCATTCAGGTTTGCGAAGTGCGGCTGAGCTTGACTGCTGCCACTGCCACTACTCCGGGCCAGTTCGGGCACCGCCGGCTCTACCAGTCCGATGGATCGGGACCTCACCAGAACCCACACGTGGTGGAGTTCCGGAGGGGCTATTTTTGGATCTCATTGGCCGGATCGGGAGAGCGCGACACCGGAGGCGGCGACGGCGACTCAGCCTTTGAGAACCCTTGGCAGCGATGACGCTGGAGTCTGGCGGTGGCAATGACTCGCTGGGGAGCAACGCTGGGAAAGGGAGAAGCAAGAACTTACTCGGGACTTCGATCGGGTCTCGCCATCTGCGTCAACCCAGACGTACTCGCACATAATCTGACCCTTCTGGTCCAGAGCGAGATACTTTTTGAGCTGTGTATAGAGTCAGCATCGCACGAACTGACAAGCTTCCCATGAGACAGGGGCATCGGGTCGCGTACGGTCTCAGTCCTCGAGGTAATGGGAGTAGCCTGCGATAAAGATGTTAGTGGGCTGCCGATAAAGATGGAGGGGAGCAGAGGGGCACGCAGAGGGGTGGTACCCTGTGTGCAGCGTGCATGACGACTCACCATTTTTGTGAAGTTTGGGGGGTTGGTTGTGGGAGAAGGTGAAGCGGATGCGAAGGTGAAATTGATTAGGACGATCAAACGATCAGGCGGGAATGTGCAGGTTGACCAAAGAAGAGCGATTGGAAGTCCGGGGCGGGTGAGGGTTTTATGTTGTCGGCTTCGAGCCCGTCTCAAAGGCAGTCCGTCCAAGTCTCTCCAGGAGAAGAGAGATAAGACTCTGTGGCCGGATGCAGGGGTGTGGGCTGCTACCGGCTGCGATTCTGGTGGGAGGCAGTGGGGCACAGCCCAGCGAGCCGTGCGATTGGCGTTGGGGGAGAGGCTACTTAGGTAGAGGGGGGGGGGGTTAATTGAGTCCCTTGCGCGGAAGAGGGAGTAAGAGTACTTGAGGCCACGGGGTACTTTGTACATCAAGTACAAGGTCTACAAGGTCGCCAAAAGAAGGTCTGCAAGGTCTACGAATACGGAACCTTTTTGTAGGTACTTGGTGCCTGTCTGTGCATATCTCACTCCATCTCTCGTCCAGCATCAAAGGACTTAGGTTCCCATGCCCGGTCTCGCCACGCCCGGGGCTCCTCATATCCGTCCTCTCGCTCTCTCGCTCTCCGTGTGGCATGCCATCCCACTTGTCCACCACGGCGTGGGAAAGCCGGTCCAGCGGGGTTCAAAGGCCCGGTCAGAGCCGTTACTATCAATATCGGTTTCCCAGCAGGGCAGTGCCGCCTCGTGATGGTGGTGGTTGGGCAGGGGGGCCACTCCGCGGCTCCATATGACATAAACGGGCGCGGCGGAGCCGTGTGGCTTCACGGGGGTGTCCCAAGGTGTGAAGGCGGGTGGACGCCGGCGGTCGACACGGTGCCAAAAGCTGCATTTCTTCCCAGGTACCGTAGGACGTGCTCGGCAACTGACGCTCGTTTGTCCTTCGTCAGCCACCACCGGGCCGGGTTGGCAGAGCGACGTGTGTTGCAGTGACAAACCCGACCGCTGAGTTGACGGGGGAAGCTCTGAAGCTTCTCTCGGCGCAACTCCCTAGACGTCTTTGCGCCGAGTCTGTCAACCAGTTTTTCCCGCCCTGGAACTTGCAGGCCGCCAACGCAATCACGAACCACCCCATTTGAAGCCCAAGTCCACGTTCCTTATCAGCGATGTGTGCGCCGCGAGGCCCCAAGGGGGAAAGCAAAGGTGGGGTGAAGAAATCAAGAGAGTCTTCCTGTGTTGACGGGCGAGCTGGCGACTGGCGAACTGGCGTAGTGCGGCCACTCGGCGTGTACCAATTACTGTTCCTCCAGATCGAGGCCCCTCGTCCACAGCGGTCGTCCGCGCCTGACAGGTTGCGATTACGCTTCCTTCGAGTCAGTAGATTAGGCCCAGCACTCGGTTGAAGCTGGGTAATCTTTTAACCCCCGTTCCCCCGTGCTTCCCCCCATCCATTCCCCCCCCCCCCCCAAAACCCATCCCACCGGCGTCGAGGCTATCCAATGCCCACTTGCGTCTTGAGTCCGTGGTGAGGATTCCGGGGTTTAGTGCGGGAGATGGATATTCCCTCCTACCAGGCGGGTATAAGTTGCTACCTCCTCATTGCATACCTTTCCGTACGGGCCCAGAGCTGGCTGGATCCGCTGGTGTCAGATCAGAGGGGCAAACCCCAGGAGGAGGAAAAGCATTCGCACGTACTGTACATGCTTCGTACACACACATACACATGATACAGCCGTGACCCAGAAGTGGATGCCATGTGTGATATTCCGGCCCTGGATGGATCCCCTCCCCGGAAGACCCTGTATTGTGCATGTACCGCCCCATGTACTGTACCCAAGAATGTCCCCCGGCATGCTGAGGATGAGGAGATGCTGCCAGGGCCGCCGCGGAGGAACAGGGCCAGCCAGCGAACCGTCCGCGCATGCACCCAGAAACGAGTCGCCCACCCGCAAAACCTTGAAAATTGGCATCGCAGCCGGCTCTGCGGGCAAGTGGTTCAGCTATTTCGAGCACCTGTCCCAGCGCGTCCCAGCGCCTGTGACTCTACCTCTTCGCTCGTTGACGGGGGCTCCGGTCTGTTCCCTGGGCTGTTACGTACTGCCGTAACTCGTTTGGGGCAAGGGGACCCTCTACTCTGTTTGACCTGCGCCGCAAGCAGGGCCATTCAGGGCGAGCTCAGGGCATCGCGTTTTCCAGAAGTAATGGTACATGCCGCTGTACATGGCACATTGTACCTTGTCGGACTTCGCATCCGCAGTGTCGCACCGCCGCCCGGCATGCCGCAAGACGCAGTCGGGTGTCGCCCCAAACGCCGCCGCGCCAAAAAGAAGAAGAAAAAAACACACATTTAATAAAAAAAACTGGCCCATGGCAATTGCCCATTGGCGCATCTCCCCCAGGCCTTTAAGGGAATCTTATCGTTGGCCCGTCATTGGCTGCGCTTGATGTTCTGCATAATGCTGTTTATCTCACCGTGGAGCTCCAAGTTCGCCAGAGCCAGTCTCGAGCCGTTGCGGCGGAGGATATGGTTAGGTAAAATATTTCGCTCAGGCGATGCCGATGCGCAAATCTGAGTTGAGTTTTTGTTGATGGAAACTAGCTACTCATTTCATTACCCCAGACCGACTTTGAAGGAAGAAAAGTCCTGAGGGAAATTATCGGACAATTACTCCGTGCCTCAACAAAGATTTGCAGAGCTGTGTCGTTCCCCTCCCCCGCGCTGAGTTGCTGTCTTTTTTTCCGTTTTCCCGGGATGGCAGTTTATTCCCGAAACATTATGGGCTGTTTTGGCACTGAGACGAACGGTTCATCTAGCAGAACAAATACCGTACATATACGGCAGAGCACAGAGCACACCACCAGCTTAATTTGTTTTTTGTTTTTTCCCCTCCCAGCGGCCCCTGTTGAACGAGGGGGCGTGCATTTCCCGTCCAGTGAACGTTTAATAACTTGTGGTTCTGCATATTTTACTTTTCCTGCGTGCGTGACACGCAAATGGGGTTCTGGGCAGAGATAAGAAAAACAGTCAGCCGACGTTGAATACAAATCAAACGAGTGCCCCCCTCCGGAACAGCCAGCTTCAGACCCAAGGGACGAACGGCTTTCGAATCAACAAAAAACCCGCCTCTTCGCCTTCACTCATTGTAGACATCTCGATGACTCGGCAAACAAAAGCACGGAGCACTGGAGCAAGCAAGGTTCCTCGTCTCGGACACCAGGACGATCTGCGGCTCCCCGCAATCTGGTCCAACCCTCGCTAGACTCCGGAATGGCTGCCCCCAAAAACCGTCCCCAAAGCCGTGACACTGCGAAATGATCAATAGAAACTCCCTTAGTCGTGCCTTTTTACCCCAGATTTGCTGCTGATATCGACCTTATCTCTCGTTTGCCTCGCAGCTGACCGCGACTCAGTAAAGACTCCCGATCTATTGGACTCTTCGGCAAGAGCGAAAAAAGATGTCTTCAGCGCATACTGCCGAGCCGAGAGGGATCGTCCGCCCCGGAATCTCGCGCGCGAATGAGCTCGGGGCAGTTTTCGGCGTCTATGCCCGTAGCTTGGAAATGCCAATCCGCAAGCGGCGCATTGGACCTCGTCGCCGAGGTCTTATCGACAAACGCCGCGACAGTCCACTTGGTGCTTGGAAAAGACGCCTTGGAGATTGGCCTGCCCCGTCCCCGGCTAAGTTGAACTGCATCGGGCTGATCATCCCGGCGAAGCTGCGGCTCTCGCCCGAACCTCGCATGTTCCGCCCCGGAGTGGCGATGCGGTCGGGTGGTCGCTAGTTTTGGCCACTTTGAGCCCTTGCGACACAATTCATGAACAAACGACCCACTCGCCAAGCGCGTGTGACTAAGATATGCACAATAGCATCATTTCAAGTCTTTATTTTCCTTGGTTCTAAACGCCCATGACGCTCTCGATCGGGACTCCCCAGTACCAGCTGGCTATACCCATGCCGCCCACGCTCATCGTAACCGCCATCAGGAAGTTGACATCATTGTTGTCAAGTAGATCCCACCCGCTCTCCACTACGCGCGATGGGCGCGCATCCCCGAAGCTGGACTTGCGATGCTTGTCCTGAGGATCGTAGACCTTCGCGTCCTTGTCGGCATCGTCATCGTCGGCGATCGCAGAACCGGTCATCTTCTCAACTGCCTTCTCGCCTTCGCCGTGCAGGATCGCCGCCTTGATGGCCTTTCGCTTCTTGAAGGCCACCGCATCCTCATCGGTCGACCCCGCCACCAGCACGCGGTTGCCTCCTTCGCCTTCCACGATCTTGCCAGACCGGACGTCCTTGACTGATCTCTGAAACAGGCCACCGAGGAAGCTATCCAGCAAGCTACCCATCGCACCCCAAATGACCATGAATCCCATAAACTCCCGTCGCTGAAGAGTCGTCCATGGCAGACCACCTCCGACTCGCGTAGCCGTGTCGGCGGTGCACGACGGTAGGAACACCATGGACGCAGTGACGATGATCATCGAGCCCAACAGCCCCGCGCCGAGGCCCATGAGCGTGACGCCTCCGTTCGTCCCGCGGGGCACCTTGCGGAGCGTCAGGGATGTGATAAGACGGGGGTCGCTCTTGGAGAGAATCCCAAGCTCCGAGCTGAAGGTGTCAGCAGCCACGGCAGCGTAGTTCGCAATGATTCCCACGACGAGGATGTCGCCACCCCAGGAAAAGCAGAGAGTACCCTCGGGGTCAGGAACGTCGGGGTTCGTGAGGGCGGCGGCTCGAGCACGTAGTTGGTACGCGTGGAGCATCGTGAGGACGGAGGCCATGAGGGAGTTTGCAAGAACTAGCCAGCGTTAGCCACGTATCACCAGTCCATGTTCGTAAATGCACACCTTGGACGTGCGTTCTGGGCCCTTCCCCTCCAGATGTCCCCTTGGACGCGACCGTCAAATGCGCCTTCACATCCTCCTTGATCTGGGGCGTGTCAGCACTTCCCACGACACGACGCAGCGGGCGCAAAGACTTACGTGCGTCACACGAGTGCCCGCCAGAAAGAAGACACACAGCAGCGCGAAGGGGAGGTTCCAAGGGTGGTAGGCGTGCGCAATCGCGGTCAAGGTTGCAACGACGATGCCGGCGGGGGTCAGCGAGTTTTTGCTCCAAGCTCGGAAGACGAGGGCGCAAGTCGCGGGGACGGCAATGAGCGGCCTCATGGTGAGATGTGCGACGGGCGACGGGTTGCTGCGATGCTTCGATGGCGCAGAGGGGCTTTCGTGTCAGCGCGCGAGAGGGTACGAAGGTTATGAAGGCGCAGTAAGTTAGTTGATGCTGCTGGACTGACCACCCACAACGGCCTTTTGGCGTTGAGCTTTGGAAATATCAGCTGACGTCAGCGGTCCAGTCCCAGACACACACCCCGCCACGTGCTTCGAGTCAAGTTTACCAGAACAGCCGTAGAATGAGATGGCACGCCAGGTAGCGCGAGTTTATTGTAGTGTCTTATTCATCACTAAATCTGACTTGGTGTCAGTTGGTGAGAGAATGCATCAAAAATGACGATGAAGATTTGAACTCAGCTGAGACGCCGTTACGAGTCTCCTTCAAGTGGGGAACTCAACTATATCAAGAGTTCAAAGTCAAATCGGCCTCTTCAACGGTACCGAATGACCATGGCGAGGGTAACGGTCTCAGATCTCTTGGGTCGCCGGGTCCAATGTCAACGTGAAGGTACATTGACAGTCTGTTTTAAGTGCGTTTCACCTTGGAGCCAATTGATTCTCCAGTGTGACCTACCCTAGGTATCTAACAATTTCAGTAACCAGAAAGCATGAGCAGTAAGCAACCTAAGTTAATGCCCGTAGTCAGCTACCTGAACTGGCATAAAGACAACCTAAATGAGGGAGGTTCTTACCTCTGCTCTTCACACGAACAATTAAATCACATCGTAATCTACCGATACTTTTGCATCTAATCCAAATTGGGAATCTTCCATCCCACCCTGGCATGCCCGTGCCCCGCCATTGGCACCAGCCCCACCCAATGGAGACGCCCATCGCTCGGCCAGTATAAGTTCTCTTTCCTTTGCCCCTTCCATCAACAAGACAAAAAGCCCCGTTGGCTCAGTGGTAAAGCGTATCACTAGTAATGATAAGATCACTGGTTCGATTCCAGTACGGGGCACTCTTGCAGCTTACAAGCAATTCTTTTTGCGCGTTGTGCTGTGGTGATTGTTTTGCTGCGTGCTATGATATCGGCGGTAGTGGTTGAGTTTGCAGTGTTGGGTGCGGGTGCTTCCGGACACGCGGCTACTGTGCACGCACTCCCGCCTTTGATGGGCACCGAGTCCTAGTGCACTGGAAATCACTTTTTTGCTCTCTTGATGAAATATTTTCTTCTTTTGTCGCAATATGGATGTATATGGTCGGTAGGTGGTTAGTTAATCAATCCGTGATCTCTATCAGTACATCTCCAGTGCATGATTATTTCACAGCACCTCTTCGCGATCGTCACAACCAATTCACTAAGTAGAGCATATATGTACGCCAGCTATACTTGCTCATTCTACAGGTAAATACTCTTACAGTGAAGAAAAGTCGAAAACATTCAAGGTCATGGACATCTTCGTGCTCAAGTACTTCGTAGTTACTAGTATGTAAATGCTACCGACTCGCTCTTACAACGACGCGATTACATCAACGCGCGGAACAAAAGAAAACTGTGTAGATCATAACACTCGTGTGGATTGGGTAGACGCGTACCCAACCATTCATAGACCTTGCTGTCGGCCTCTCCAGTACCCCAAAACGCCAGAATCATCGACTCGCTGTACATGCAAGCTTCCCATCCAATATCTACAACACGCCGACCCCCATCATGAATCCAAGTCGTTACTGTACGTTGCCTGCCATCAAACTCTCGAGCTCCCACGGGCTCAATGTGCTCCGTCGCCGCGATGCTGTTTTGCTCGTCCTGTGATCTCGTCGCCTCTTCTCCGGCTTCAGTTGTCCGTCCTCTCCTACGCCGCCCCGGTCTCGCTTGATGGGGTCCACGTTTACCACCCCTGAACTTTTGGTATCCTTCTCCTGAGTTGCGGGCTGCTGGGGCTGGGGTTCGGGCGGAGAGGCGGCAATGGTGGGTTTCTTGACACCGCGGGATCCCCGGGCTGCACGGAGCTTCGCCCGGACTCGAGCGGCGTCGGCTTCTCGCTCCGACGCCGCCAGCTTGGCTGCGATGGTGGCCATGGTGAGAGGACTCTGTTGGGGTGCTGGCTCGGCGTTGCGTGGTAGAGGGAGGCGCGAGGCGTTGTTGCGACGTGGAGACCGGTTGGGAGACGGCGGTCCTGACCGTGTACCGGATTCACCAGCGCTACGCCCTGGGCTCTGTGGCTGGCGACGATATGATGGCTTGGGAGATGGCGGTCCTGACCGTGGGCCGGATTCACCAGCGCTACGCCCCGGACTTTGTGGCTGACGGCGATATGAGGGCTTGGAAGACTCGCTCTGGAACTGAATTGCTGGTTCCAGTGGCGATTTGACAAGTAGTATTTCATCGAGAGACGACGTCGACGGTGTGCGTTCTCGGTTGACAATGTATTCCATGGTCGCGTTGGCCACTTGCTTGCCAGCATCCACCGCAAGGTCCCATGTGTTCTCCTCGACAATCGTTGTGAAATCTCCCGGCCTCTTCAGGGGTTTACCCAGACGCAGAGACCCTCGGTTGCCCGCCGATGCGGAATCCTTCAGAGGGCTGAGCTTGGGTGGCTCTGGCAACGGCGACGAGCCCGGCATGGATTGGAATAGGGGCGCCGCTGTGGATTGTTGCAGAATCTGAACATTGGGCTCGTCCACGTCGTACTCCTCCACCGGCACATGCTCGTCAAAGTCGGATTCCACATCGCTCTCGTCTTGATCAAAGTCCTCGACCAGTCGTAGACTGGGGGAGGGATGAACCGAGGGACATGGCGATGACTGCAATGGCTCGAGGTCTTCTTCGAGCTCTTCTGCCACGGCCGATAGTCGTGGTGCAGGCGCTTGTCTAGTCTCTTCCACGTTTTTAACGCGAACGGGACTGAGTCGCAATCCCATCTGAAGCTCCTCGTCGCAGACTGGCCGGCCGCTGGCAGCCATGCGCTTGCGCCAGCCATCAATAAGGTGGACGGCCTCAGTCCAGCGGCTTTCCATCCTGACCCAACCATCCTTCAGGTGGGCAATCTCTTCTTCACGGACCACAACCTCCTCAATTGGCACGAAGGACGGGTTCGTCAGGATCGTCCGCATGTGGTCGAGCACCGAGTCTAGCTCCGATGCCATGTCCTCCCAGCCATCTTGTTTGGCCGCCAAAAGGTGGTCGTTGTCATTGTTCCACCCACTCATTTCTCGTAATTGTTTCATTGTCCGGCGCATCACGGTCAGGATGGCAGTGTTCTCCTCGCTGAGATTCTGAGCCAGGTTGGCCAGGAACGCGTTCGTCTCGCTTCGTAGTTCGTAGTCGTCGGCGGTTGTGTTCCCTCCTCGGCCGGAAGAGCCCGTCCCGCCAACATCTCCAGTAACGGTGATGGACATGACGGCCGAGCTGCCTCGAGATCCCCGCGCACGACCAGCTTCCCCAAGCTGCTTCTTGAGCGTGTCAATCTGGCGATCGCGCCGACGCACGTCAGTCGCACATGCTGCACGAGCCTGCGCGACGAGTCCTTTCGTGCGGGCGACCTCTTCCTTCAGCCCGCGAATTGCGGCGTCGGCCGACTTCATCTGCGTCTTCAAGGCAGACTCAGAGGCCTCTGCAATGTCGAGTTTCCTCTTGGAATCGGTGTGTTTCTCGGATAATCGCGCAATGTCGTTTGCGTGCTTGAGGTTTTCAGCTCGCAGGCTGCGCATCGTGGCTGAGAGCGACTCGCGGTGTTCGGCATCGCGCTGGAGGGATTAGCGGGCGTTGCTGCGATGGCCAGAAGGAAGGAACCAGACTTACGTCGCGTCGGAGAATCAAGTCGTTGAGAACACCTACAATGCGCCCCATTGTGGCAGCATCCTCGCCGTCGTGCATCGCCGGGCTGGCGAAATCAATGCTCTGGCCATCGCGCAGAAGGCCGCGCGAGAGCAGCTGGTTGTTGATGTACAGCGACGCTGTGCGGAGGTTTTCGGTGTCAATCATGCTGAGCTGGAGGAATCAGAACCCAACGAGAGCAAGACGTTCATGTCATCGAGAGCACGCGGTTGAAGATTAGGAAGAGCTCGGCGCCTGGTGGTGTGTGGGATGCGCATGTACTTAGACTAGTCCAACATTGTTTGGGCTGGTTGCTACGTGGGGGGAAAGTAAACAAATCCCGACGACAGGGGATGACTAAGGTACGTACCCGCGCACATTAAGGTGGTGGCCGCCCGACGCCCGTCCACCGCCTGCCTGCCAGTGAGCATGGCCCCATGCCTAAGGCGCGCACTCAACAAGGGCGAAAGCGGGCGACCAGCATTGCGTCGACAAGACATGTCTCGACAACTGGCCTTGCAGCAAGAAACGCATCATCCGACGGTCCGCCCAGGGCCCTCCTCGCCTGCAGGACCACATGGCCGTACGAGGGGGAAACAACTTGAGTGGCCGCCTTTTGGGCCGTCGCCTGGGTTGACAGGTCGACAGCTACACAGGTGCATACATCCCTAGTATACGTCCGTACTCCGCACTCCGTAGCGCTTCGCTTTGGTCCCTGAACCCATAACCCGGGCCGCCTCTTGCTTCGCTAGAGGAACAACTAGGCCATGTGAAGTTAATTGACCCCATACTGCTGCAAATTTGCAGTCCCAGACCAGGTCCCGATGACACGGCAACTCTCTGTTGAGACGCAGTGAGCCTCCATCCCGGTCTCGACTTCTTACTGCTTCTAGACACGCAGCCCCTGATTTTGAACAGCGTCCCGTTGAGCCGACAAGGAAAAAGGAAAGAAAATTCTGCTGCAGGTACTTTTTCGTCCAAAGCAAGGAGCGCCCAGCTTAATAGTAGTAGACAAGGTCACGGGCGACAGGGATCAGGTCTGTCCCCTCATCTCAGTCTGTGCAATCTGACAGATCATCAAGTCAATGCCGAAGCCGACTCTCTCATCAATCATGGTCCCGATTTATCACGAAGGCGCGGGACTGAAGTTTGCTTATTTCCTGGAAATTGTGCTTGCTTTATCTATCGCAGCAAGGTGCAGGATCAGGATCTGGATCCGGGCATAACCGCCAAGGACTTGTTCATCAACGTCAATTCCATATATGCCACCAATTGCATCGTCTCCCACGTGCAAGCACTAATGAAAGGCATCGGGTTCTCATCCTAGATGTCGAAACGATCGGAAACTCCTCGTGGGGAGCCTGGATGATCCCAGTCAACCATCCCTATATCTGGGGCTGACGCGGCTAGATATCTTCACCCGAATACCCCAGCACCCCGTCAACTGCCATCTATGCGGAAATCGATAGTGCGACTGCATGTTCCACCAGATGTCATCTGTTCAACTCTCGGAGCGCTGACGCCATAGATATCACTCGCAGTAGTTTGACTCCGGGAATCGCGCGTCTTGGCTGGAGTTGAATTGAAGGTTGCTTCTTGCTTGGCTCGGCATCTGTGTTTTCGTTATCAGCATCCACTCGCGACCCATATCGCAGCATATAAGTTGATGGAAAAGTAATTATTCAGACAAATTTGAGAAGATGTTGGTAAAGCGGTTGTTCTCGGCACACAGCCAGGGACACCCAAGTAGACTCGGGCATCCCACGGCATTTCGATGGCCCCGCAGCGTCATCATGAAGGTGAAAATGGAGAAGGCATCGGAACTTACAGCAATATTTGCTTTTCGTCAAGGTTGACTTCACGTCTCCGGCCTGAATTTCCCCCGCTTCTGGCGCATCGCGTTGACCTTCCGCCTGTCCTCCTCGAAGCTCTTCAGCAGGGCAGCCTGCTCTGCCTTCCGCCTTTCCCTGAGCTGGAACCTGTAGAAGTCCTGAGTTTCAGATTTCTTCTTCGTGTCCCTGTCGATCATCTTGCGCTTTGCCTCCTCCGCTTCGTTCCGGCTGGCAGGCGCCACTCTTCCTCCGCGCACGACCGTCACGAAGCCGTCATCGTCGGGCTCGTTGCGGAGTCGCTTGGAAAGTTCGGCGGCCTCCTTCTCCTTGCGGTTGAATGCGTTGAAGAAGGCATGAACAGCCTTCTGGGTGGCTTGCTTATCGACGCGCGACATCTGCAAGTGTGAGGAAACCCATGACGATCCAAGAGCTGGGACCTCGTCGGCCAGGTTACTGCCCCATGAGGGATATTTCTTGGTCTTGTGAGCCTTGGCAATGGCTTTGAGGACCTGCTGCACACTCTTCTCGTCGGCCAGTAACACGACGGCGGTACTGCTGCTCCTCTGGAGTCGTCGTGACCAGATCTGCGGCAGCTGCACAGCCTCCTCTTCTCGCGCCCTTTCCTCCGCCTCGACTTCTTCGCGTTTCCTTTTTCGTGCGAGTGCATTGAGTTTTGTGGCGTGTGCGGGATCAATAGGGAGCGATGATTTGGTCTGGTCCTCGAAGGTAATGCTTTCGAACCGTCCAGCTCCAACGAGCTCGGTGAAGACGGCGCGAAAGTGAGGCTCGGTGCCATCTGCGGGGATGTTCTTCAAAAACAAGCTTCGGGAATCGTTTGCGCTGGGGATCTTGGGCGCATTGCGTCGTACGCGAACTTCATGGATGGCGGCCTCTGGGTATGACGGCGTCCCGGGGATCTTGATCGGGAGGACTGCGAACTGGTCGCCAGGGTCTTCAACGGGTGCCATGATGAGGTGCGCGCAACGCTTGACGTCAAACAGATTGGCGGAGAGGGTGCAGGGAGCCCAACGGAGGATGTTGAGGTGATCGCAGACTGGAAAAAAGATTCGAAGGTCTGGCGATAACAGAAAAAAAGCCGTGCCCCACATGGGGGACTGTGCCATCAGTACTGTACTAACACTGTAGTATACCTCTGTTGACGCTTCCTCTCTGCTCGCCAACCATTTGCAACTCGCAGAAGGCACCACGTTTCTCAAATATTCATGCCAAAAAGTTAACAGAATTGCGTGCTTAATATTTAATGTAAATCAGAAGAGTAATTCACCATACTAACCTTCAATCCTCCTCAAATCGAGACGCGAGCATTAAGTTCTCTCTTCTGTAACTCTCTCGCCATGCGATTCGAAAGTCATTCTCAAGGCATATTATGTGGTGTTTATATGTCGAGTATACATATAATCGCGTCACTGAAAATACGAATACCATTTAATGAACACATTTGACCCCTGAAAGTCCAGGCTGTCCTTCAAATCATCCATTGTCAGGTTCTGTCTTCCCGTTCTCCCTCTCCCTCCTTGCCTCCTTCTTACAGTCACCCAACACCAGAGAATGGAACATTTCCCACTTCATCAACCCTTCTTCCCCCCTCACAATGTCAAATACCAGTAAATCCATCACACAGTCCACAACCCAGTCGTTAAAACGATTCATTGTCGGCTATGGCAGAGGTGACCAGCCTGGAAGCACGCCCCATCTGCTGAAATGGAGGTCTTCCAAGTGGTTCATCATCATCACAGTCGTCCTAGGGATCTACGTAGACATCTTCCTCTACGGAAGTACTGTCGTCGTTCTTCCGTTCGTCCTCGAAGACCAGGCTGGCGTTAGCCATGACGAGATTGGCAAGTGGACCGGATACTCGATGCTCACTTACAGCCTTGCATCCTTGGTCAGCAGCCCCATCGCGGGATTCCTCGCAGACAAAGCTCGCAACCGTCGAGAACCACTCCTCTTGGGCCTCTTGTTTCTACTAGCCGGCTGTACCTGCCTTTGGGCTGCGTCGAGTATCACCGTCCTCCTGGTGGGTCGTTTCCTCCAAGGCGTGAGTGCCGGCTTCGTCTGGAGCATCGGTCTTGCGCTGATCGCCGACACGGTTGGAATCGACGAGGCCGGTCAAGTACTCGCCCATGCCGACATTTCGCTTTGCTTCGGTCTTGCCTCGGCGCCTCCTATCTCCGGATCTGTCCTGAACAAGTACGGCAAAGACGCTGTGTATGCTCTGGTCATGGGTTTCATTCTATTGGATGTTATCATGCGACTTGTCCTCATTGAGCGGCGAGTCGCAGAAAGATTCCAATTATCCTCCGTGGATCAAGCGACCGAAACCACTGATCAGCAAGATTCGACAGAGGGACAGCCTCCCAGCTCACAAGCGACCAACGACGATGGCGAGGATTCCAGCTACTTGGAATATGCCACTGTCCTTTTCAGGTCTTGGAGAGTACTCGGAGCGCTGGTTGGTACCTGGGCTGTGGCGCACATATTGTAAGCAACCTTTCTGTCATTCCAAGCAGCTGTTAACAAGATTCAGGATCTCCATCGACGTCGTGGTTCCAATTTACTGTGAGGAAAGGTATGGATGGGGGTCTCTGAGAGTCGGGCTGTTGCTCTTTACCTTCTACGGTCCATCTTTACTCTGCATTCTCACGGGAAGACTTGCAGACCGACACGGTGGCAAATGGCTCGCAATTGGCGGGTTCTTGGGCTGCGTCCCGTCCTTTCTGGGCCTTACAACCGTCGACAAGTTTCCCAAAGACGATGCTCCAGCGATCATGTGGATTTTGATGACCTGCGCTGGCATTTCCTTGTCCTTCGCCAACACTCCAGTCATGGCAGAGATTGTCTATGCCCTCATGGAAAAGCAGGATCGCTATCCTTCGCTTCGTCGGAACTCGGGTGGCTATGGCTTGGCATACGGCATGTTCATGACAGTGTTTTCACTGGGGTCTGTTACGGCGAGCGCAGGCTCTTCCCATTTTCTCCAGTTAGAAGATCATGGATGGAGTGCTGCCATGTATTCGCTCGCGGGATCCTGTTTGGTTGCGGTCGTCCCAGTGGCTTTGTGGACTGGCCGAAAGCCTCCCGGCGGTCGCTTCGGCATGCGAAGGAAGCCGCTCAGTGAGCCAGAGACTGCAAGCATGGACCAGGCCAAAAGTGGTGAAGTCCTGGTCATATCGGAGGAAGTTGTATCAAAAGAAGTGTAGAACCAAGAGGTGTACCATTAGTCCACCTTATTCTTGTATATTAGGGAATAACATGCTGGAGCTAGGCGTTCAGGATTAGTCGCTGGCGATGGGACGGAGTCGACCCTCCGATGTACTAGATTTTGATAAATGCCAAATTTGACCGGCGCTCCCGATCACAGCCTAAGAAGCTTAATATCACTAACTGTGAAACCATTATTAGCATCGACTTTAGTACTATATACTCCAGTGTTACCTAGGCTAAGACTCAGCGCCCTGATCTTCGGACTGCCGTCACCACTTGGCCCGTCAGCAAGACGATCCGTAAGGGCGAGTCTTAGGATAAGGTCCCCACTAAGATCAGATGTAATAGAGATGGTATTGAATAGGGTTTCTCTATCCCTATCACCGCCCCTTAAGATGAAGTTATCGAGTGGTTCAAGCTGTAAGCTCGCTCTTAGCTGCCTTGGGATGAACCAATAATTAATAAGCATTATAATTGACACAACCACTTTTGCCGCTTTGAGGCCACTATATAATATGGGGAATGATTTGCCTGTCGGTGTGACCAAATAAAAATACATGGGGTAACCCTCTGTTTCGAAAGAGTGTTGTTAAGGGACATGAACAATTATTGTTGATAGAATGAATGAACGTATGCCTAGAACTAAGACTGATTGTAACTTATGGGCTATGCCTGCTATGTATTTTATTCGTGTTATTCGCAAAGAAGTTCATGCCCCCGGTAGAGCTCTCACGAGCACCTGTAGAGACCGAACTGTTTCTAAATTGATACCTTTATATTTACTCGGAATACATACACTAGTTCTTCACTTAAACTCTCATGAATTATCTAGCGATCCAAAATGTTCACCCTCGTCCCAGTCTATGTCCTCGTGATCGTCGTCGTTCTCATCCAAGGCGGTAGCAGCATAGCTTAGCTTAGGGATCCCGACCTCAATGCCTTCTCTCCTGTCAAATGGCGAAACTTTCCTTCATTTTCTTATTGGAAATTGTGGTAGCCTTGTACTAAGAGGCCTTTCTGTCTCTCATAAGAGGCATTTGCAGATGGGCACCTCTCGTCCGTCTGCC
The DNA here is from genome assembly GCA_030864175.1 of Neonectria faginata. Lineage (NCBI taxonomy): Eukaryota > Fungi > Ascomycota > Sordariomycetes > Hypocreales > Nectriaceae > Neonectria > Neonectria faginata. The sequence continues at coordinate 1,670,153 of JAULBG010000006.1, read as the reverse complement.
AGGGGCAATCGAATGACAACATTGCAGAGAACCAGGAAGGGAATCAGGATAAAGTCAACTGAGCTATGCACAAGTGTATTTCAGAGTATTAGTTATAAAACACTACCTAGAATGTAAACCCCTCCCGGCTTCAACATCATGTCGAACGACCCTCACGGCATTGGCAGGGTTTCTGAACTAAATTCCACCCGTGCACTGCCCTGCGACGCATGGGCAAAGAGTAGGGAAGACGATGTATTGTCGCAGATTGAGACAGTCCTGCGCAGATGCACACTGCGGCTATGGTGGCGGTGCTTCAGTAAGGCCGCAGAAACCATTGACACACTCGCATGCCCCCGGAAGGACACACAAATCCAGGTTGGCATTACAATCCGCAGCTCCGCTGCATGGGAATACGTCGACGCAAACTCCGCTTTGGCAGGTGACTCCCGCGGAGCACTCATTATCTAACACACACTGTTGCACATCTGACTGAACAATGCAGACACTGTCTGAACAGATGCAAAGTCCCAGAGCGCAAAGTGGGTTGCTGGACAAGAGGCAGCCGTTCGCGTCGGCGCAAGCATCCCCGGCCGGCGCAACGGCAGCCGTGGTGGTAGTGGTGGACGCAGCAGTCTTTGCGGTGGTATCTTCGACGATGGCTTGAGTGGTGGTGCTGGTGACAACTTCAGAGGTAGTCGTGCTGTCGGTGGTTGCAGCATCGGTGGAGGAGGATGGGCGGCATGCACCGGCATTAACGCCGTTGGCAGCGAACAAGGCCAAGGCGCCAGCAAGAAGGCGAAGTGAAACCATGTTGATAAACGAATGACAACAGCGGGATAGAAAACGAGAGACTGGAATGCAAGCAAGGAGAAGAGAGAAGTCTCAATCAGATGTCAAGCGACGCCCCAGCCTTTTTATTTTGACCTACTCTATCGTCCCCTTTTCGAGTGTTTTCTTTTTTAACGCTTTCCTTGTTAGTCGCTGCATCTTGCTGTTTTAGTGTCGCTGTGGCTTGAGTCCATCGCCTGGTCTAGACCGTGATCGTCGTTTCCCACGAGGCGAGTCGTATTTCAGCTCATTTAAGTTATCTGGTCCATGGGCGCTGCTCAGAGAACTAGCGATGTTTGTAGGAGCGACTATACAGACTCTCTGCCTTCACCATCACCCGGTCTCAAGCTCAGAACAAGAGGAACAAAAAAGGGTCATAGGTCCAGGATCTCAGAGCAAAAGCAAGCGGCACTCAACCAAGGAATTACCCCTGGTCACTAAAAATGTGAATTCGGTAGTCGCTAATCTCTTATGGCTATTAGCGCGCCATACGGGACCGGAGGCAAATAGGTTCAACACCACGCTGATGATGCCCCTGACGTATAGCTTGACTGAGGAGCAAACAGTCCGACCAGTAAGTAGTCTAAAATAATCCCAGAAATAAACAAACAAACAAACTAATGCGCAGAGCTGAAGGATTCCTGGGCGTTGCGAGACTTGGGGCTGACGTGGGACTGCATGTCCCGACTCGAGTTCGAATTATTCAATCTCTACGGAGTAAACGCCTTACTCGATATATTGCTGGACATATCTCCTGACATTTCGCGGAGGTAAAGCAGCGGGTGTTCGGTAAACGAGACTAACAATTGCCCCTTCGGCATGAGGTACCAAAATAAATATAAATAAAGCCAGAAAGAAACTAAACAGACTTTCTTTTCCATATCCTCACCGTCCCAGACGATGAGAACGAGGATAACAGTGGTAGGGGCAGCGATGACGGGGTTTCTTTGGGGTTCTGCCTTTGATATGTCTAGCTGATGTGGTGTTTTGCCGACATGGGTATCCGCAGTGCGCCTGATTTTTTCAGCGTGTTTTCCTCCTACCGCCTATCCCTCTGGCTGGTATTCCTCCTCCCCCGACTCCTCTTTCCTCGACTCCTCTTTTTTTTATGACCCTGTTTGACTCCGGTCTCTTGATTCCTCCACTGAGTTGCTGTATTAGATGTTGTTGATGTTGTTAATAGTATTGTTGTTAGTAGTGTTGACGTTGATGGTAACGATGCTGATGGTATTGATGTTGATAGTGTTGTTGATATGATTGATATTGATGGTGGTGTTGCTGATGGTATTGATGGGTTGATAACTCTCTTTGCCTCCCATGTTTCGAGGTGGTGTTTCTTTCGCTGATGTTCTTGTTTGACTCCCGTCTGTCGGTTCTTTTGGTGTTTGTTCTTGATTGTGACCCTGTTCGACTTCCCTCCTTGATCCCTCTACTGACTTGGGTGCATCTTCTTTCTTGATGATATCTTCATTGATCTTCCCTGGTGGGTGGAGGATGGATGGGTGAAGTTGAGCCACTGATTTGACTCAATCGGCGGAGAATGTTGAACCAACTTTCCACCACGCGCATGCACATATGCCTGGTGCACGGCCAACAACTGGGGCCAGCGCCCTCTTCTCTCCGATACTAGTGTAACTGACATCGGCCGCTTGGCTGCTTTCTTGTCAAAACATCTTAAAAGATGTGCCACTCGGATTTCACTCTCCTCCATCACCCACAGGGAACGTATTCTTCAACCACTCTCCTCTCACCTTTGCGAGTTTCAGACACGAACAGAATGGCTGGCCTTTTCTCGGGCACTGTTATAAGATAGCCTTTCTATAAATAATTCTCCCAAGTTCTTTAGTAGTAAGATATCTAAACTAAAACAGGGATGCCCGTCGCCTTTCGGAGTAGCTCCTTGGCCCTGCACGACTGACAAAAAATCGTGTCCTCCACAACCACGCTCCAACCAAAAGCGGGCTCGCTCAGAGCCCTGTAATTTGTGTTCTCGCATGTACGTCGGTCCTTGTGCAGCGTTGTGGTCGTCTTTATGCCCATATCAACAAGCGCGTCGCGAGTGTGAACAGTGATTTCCTTCCTCAAACAGCTTCTACGGACACTGAGCCGGTCAACAACATGATCACGGTATCGATCAACATGGCCCGGGCGGGCATGTGCCCATCTCTGAGCAAAACCGCAATGACGCGGGGATGAGCCGCCAATCCCTCCCGCACAACTGTCCCGTAGAACAGCGGGATGTTGCCAAGAGCCTTGTCGGCTTTCGCCTGGGGTTCTGGGCTGCTTCTTCCCAGTTCGCAGGCATGGGTACGAAAGCGATTCGCCATCCCTTCGAAACCATTGATCACCATTCCAATGCTCTGACCGGTATAGCATCCTACCGCTCTTCTCAACCGTGGGGACTACCGAGAACGACCCGACCAGTCCGTTGAGAAGCTTCAGCTTCACGTGTGATCCTAGGGGATACTTCTCGGCCTCTGGATCTGGCCTGACGGCTTTGGAAACCAACGACACGATCCTCGACGTCTCCATTCTGCGGTTGATAATTTCAAAGATCTCAACGGATACCGTAGAGCGAACTGACATTAAGCTACAGTTCTAAGTAAACTAACTTGGGAGACAATCTATCGCTTTTCTTATAGTATTGAGTATCTTATATATTCCTTTTATAAACTATTTGGTCTTATTTCTTTACTATAACTACTTAGTCTTAAACTAAACTGATTACCCTTAGACCTTAATAGGAGCCCTAAAGTCTCAATGTAATATTCATAAGAACACATAGTTAGCAGCACCTCGGGTGACCTCTCGCCTCCTTCAGACTTTCCTAATTCGCAAACACCCCTAAGACTTTACACCCTTGACGTCGCAGTGGCGATTAATAGTCTTCTTCATCATGGAACGACAACACTAGGGCGCTAAACCTAACCCAATTCATCATCTCCTTTCCTCTTTTGTTGAGGTTCATTGACAATAGGAAGCTATCCCAGTATCCCCACCCTCTGAGATTTGCATGCCACTGATATGAAAGAGATCATGGGAGGAACTCATAATTCGTCATTGAGGAGGCAAGTCTAACCAGTGAGAGCACCCTCGCAATTAACCCTCTCGTAAGTGGTAGCCAGTCCCTGAAGTCTCGCGTGCTAATTCCTGGCCACTTAGAAATGAGTTGACCGGCCGCGATCCTATTGTTAACCGGCTGCCAGTGTTCCGAATTTCCCATTCGTTTGACTTCTAGTCCCATCCCATCGAGTGATTGACTGGTTAGGATCAAGATCAGTAACCCTGCCCTACACAATATATAAATCTTCTTTCTTTGTACCTGGGCACTCCTTTCTTTTCTTTGCATCATTAGAGTCACAGCTGGCGCCGCGCCCTCCCTTCCTCCCCAAACCGCACTCCTTTTTTTTGACTAGTTTTCTGGTCTCGCGTTGCCTCGTCCTCGTCCTCGCATTGCCTCGCCTCGCACCGCCTCGCCTCGTCCTGTCTCGTCTCGTCTCTTCACGGTACCCGATATGTACTGACATTATCTTTAGCAACTGGATGAGGGGCTGGGCCAGCTCCGGGCCGAGCTGGGTGTTCTGTCGGGCCGTGTGGGCCCCCTCGAGGAGCGGCTGGACCGCCTCGAGGGAATGGTCCAGGGCTTAATTCGCCTGGGCCAGGAGCATGGACGACGCCGCTCCCGCTCCCGCTCCCGCCCCTGCCGCCGCTCCCACCGCCCCCGCCGTCGCTGTCGTCAAGGAGGAGGAGGAGAAGAACGTGGTCATCAAGGAGGAGGGTGTCTGATCGGGGGTTTTTTTGTTCTGTTTCTTTTTCCCTACCCCCCCCCCCCCTTTTTTTGGGGGGGGGTTCTGGCACCCGGGAACCATGGGGGCAGTTCGGGCAACAACCGCTTTTTTTGGCATGAACGAATGATAACGCTTGTTTTCTGTGCTTGATCTATAACTCTGCGATCCATGTTCTAAGTGAATGTGGTAACCTACCTACATCCTACAATCTATCTCAGGAAGATCCAAAAGAATCCTTGGGTCGAATGTCATAGCCCCAACCATATACGTGCTTTGGGGGTAATCCATCGGTGAACCACGGCTCTGGGGTTTCTGGATCCGTCTGACGAAACCAGGACCCGAACTTTAACGGAAAAGGGCTTGTATTGCAGTCCTAGGCTTTCCCTGCAACTGCGTATTGATATAGCAGCTTGCAGATGTCCAGCAGCCTCCTGTATAGTACAGCCTCATGGGTCTTAAGACCAATCTGAACATCTACAGCAGGACTGTCTGTCGCTTCAGAAGGGATGATGATTCCAGGCCACTGCGATGTGAGACTCCCTAACCGTGAGTTCGGACACGCGATTCCCGTTCTGACCCCAAAACTCACATCAGCATAAAGTCATTAAATCGACGTATATCTAAGGATAATTTAATCCCTAACTTAAGCTATAGCCTCAGCCTAAATCCTAAACTGCTTTCCCCTCAGCCTCTTAAGTTAACTTCTTATCTTTAGAGTATTTAGTTCTATTTTTAATAAATACTCTATATCTAGTATTATTCCTCCCCTTAATGAGTTAATAGTAAGTTTAGCACAGTATAGTATCCTAGAGCTCTATACCTATAGGAAAGTTCCATACCTCCTTAGTTCTCCCTTAATCTAATATCTTTACTATATCTTCTATATGAATAACTAATACTAACTCTTTGAATAAGATTAGATAGAAACCCAACTACCAAGAGAGACACTTAGGGAGAAAGCTATGTACCTCTACCGCCACCGCTGCCGCCACCAACGTCGCCGCCGCCGACCCTCCCCTCCACCTGCCCGCCGCCGCCACCGTCACCGTCCCGGAGAACGACGATGACACGATGCAGGAGTAGTTGGGGTTTTTTGTTTTGTTTGCTGTTTTCTCGGGTTTTCTTTTCTTGGTACCTCAGGCCGCCCTCGGGGCATTTTTAGAAACAAAAACTGTTTTGTCTAAACCCGCACGTTTGTATCTACTAATCAACTTACTCTAGTTATCTGTTGAAGATTAGCTCCTCCACATCCACCCTACCCCGATACCGTACCGCCAAGCATAAGCACTCCGACCTTGACACTCGTAATGGCCGGCGAAGAAGCAATTACGCGCTAAGTCGATAAACCCTTCAACGATGTATTAATAGTAGCTAATGAAGCTTTCTAAGATGCATTTAGCAATAGGCTATATACTTCCATTATGATGCCAGGGTGGCTACCAGAATAAGGCAATATTATATATTAGGGCTTTATAAAAGACCATATCACTTAGCTAGAGCCTATGGCTAAACTGGACAAGGTTGTGGAATATATGAATAGCCACCTTAAGAACGGACACCCGCCATTGTAGCTCTGGGCATTCACTACGGGCCGATGTATATCCTTCTGTCTTAAAGTCTCCTACGACTTAGAGCACCTTGGTGGCGTCCACTAAGAAACCTTTCGGTGTGGTATTTTTGATATGAAACGTCACCGACTATCCCATTGTGTCAGTACGGGCATTATGATCGACTTAAGCTCTTATGATGGAACCTTTGCCGTTCCTGCCATTGGGGAGTGGATCACCTTGAAAAATTCCAAGTTGGAATACCGGTTCCTTCAGAATACCTTTGACTTCGCCATTTTCTCTCTGTGCATGACCCGCGTATAACGACTTAACAATTGTGTCGAAGTATGTCCCCATTGTAAATTTCCCTTTGTTCTTGGCCATGTGTCACCAAACTAAGTGAAGCCCAAGTACCATGAATGAGGAATTAGGCTTTTAACGCACACAATGGAGTTTCAGGATTGTACTGTACTCGCTCATTCCAGTGCCAAGTGCTTTGTGAGGATCTGGGCACTCTGCGGAGACAGTAAGTGTCAGTAGGGCAGGTGAGAAGTCTCTTATATGGGATCCACCTTGGTCGGAAGTCCTAGATGTTGTTCCATCGCTCACACTCCAGCGCCGGGTTTCAGAAGCCAAAAGAAAGAGAGACAAAAGCCGTCTCAGTCTCACTGTCTCTTCCCCACCTTGGCTGTAGCCTCAGCAGCAGTGGTGGTGGTGGTGGTGGTGGTGGTGAGAGTAGTCCCGTGTCGGCTCTACTCCTCTTCTCGACGCGCTGGCTCTACTCGACGTTCTTGATCCACGTGGCGATGCTGTCCGTCATCCTGTTGAGAGGTTCGAGACGCCGTCCTGAGCGCCACTGCTACTCATCATCATGGATTGGCATCTGCTAATGACATTTGTCAGGAACCATGTAAGGTAAAAGAAGGCCACAGGATGCTAACGGTAGACAGGGGTTGAATGCACACATCACTCACGGTGATGATAGCGACGGCTAGCGGATCGGGTACTGGGCTTTCGCCCCTTTGCCTTCCCCCCTTCACCGGTTCTCCCCCGTTTCGAAATGCTTGCGATATTGTGCGATGGTCCTATCAGCACTGATCGGTCAACTGCAGTCTTAAGTGGTATGGCAACTGCAGTTACTAGACCCCGCTGGCGTCTCTGCTGAACTAACCAAATCACAGACAAGTCGTGTCCTGATCTTGACTTCATACTCGACTGGAGTGAGCAGGATGTCGAAGGCGCTAGAAAGCAAGGCCATGAGCAAGGAGGATCTCGAACGGATGAGAGGCATGGACCCGGCCGCCGAGGAAGCTGCCAAGGAAGCCGTCCAGAAAAGCTGCATCCCCCCTGGCGAGATTCACTTGCACCTGATGTCTCGGGACAGCCATTCGAGGCTGGAGTCGCCAACCGAGGCGGCAACGGCAGGAGAGGAGGAGAGTTGCTGGAGGTATTCCGACGGGAGTTCGGGGAGATGGCTTCCAGCTGCCAGGTGGGCAATTGCGGGACGTGCAAAGCGACACTCAAGAGCGGCTTTGTCGAGCAGCAGGTTGCGGCTCTGCTCTCGGAAGAGATGGAAAAGCTCATGGTGCATTGCGTCAGCTGTGGCGTTGGGCGGATTGCTATGGAGACGCAGGTGATTGGCGTGCGTTGGACTGACAGTGTACCTGGCATAGCGTCACATACGAGTTGAGTCATGTGCTGGAGGCCATCCGGCTGTCATCAGTAGGGATTAACGGAGGTGGTGTGCCGTACGTGTAAGCAAGTAGCGGAATGTACTCCATCCACAGCATCACTCCAGCTACGGCCGTGATGGAGGAATATATCTGTCCTGAGTGTTGAAAGATGGTGATTTAGGTTAGGTAGGTAGGTAAGAATAAAAGAGGATAGATTGGAGTACTGTAGTCGACGCGAAACCAACTCGGTGTAGACACACTAACATGCGCCACGAACGCAAGGGTTGCAGAATCTTGATCAAAAGAAGCAATATCCGAATACACTCCTGAGGAGTGTGGGTTGTAAATATGGGGCTCTGTAAGAGGGTGGGCGTGGGGGCAGTAACCTCAAACGTGGAGAACACGAGGTGGAAATAGAAGCACGGGGGAGTCTGAGGGGCGTCGACGAGAAGGGACAAGGCGAGCCGAGGCTGCCGGGGTGAGAAAATCAATGTTGTAGTTGAGCCTCATTTTATGGAGAGCTGGATGTCCGTGTCAATCACGACCCCGGTATTTTTGTCGTGACGCGAACAGACGGTATGAGGCTCTTTTCGGATCGTTAGTGGCGCCCGAACTGAGCCATTTGTATGCATAAGTACCTGTGTTTCGCTCGTGTTTGGTAGCTGTACCGCGTTAGCTGAGAGCTAACGTGCAGGGTAGGTATGCATCAGACTGGGCATCCAATGAGGGCACCATGAATCTGTGTCTTCCTGAGCCCAACCTGAGTCTTTCAAAAATCATCCTGAGATATCAGGCGAGAGAAAAAGACTGCTGACGAAGTATGCTAATTCGGTCTGGTATGTCAGGATATGTCTTCGTCAGCGGGATGAGGCTCATTCTGCTCTGATGTGGATGCCCAAGAGCCTCCAAATGATATGTCTGCTATTGGCTCGGGCGGATACTGCCATACGGTGGGGCGGCTCGGCGGGGGCCCTCTATTCCGAATTCATCGCTATGCACCCTTGGTGCTGTGTGGTGCATTAGTTTCAGCATTATCCTCGACCTATGCGTTGTGCTTCAACTTCCCCTCACGAGTCACAACAGTGAGGCTCTTGCGGCCCAGAGAAACCCACAGCCTGCCTGACCCTTCGTCATGGACACGGATATGGATGATGAATCGCACTTGGCTTGCGGGCGTCTGACCTGCCGCCGCCGCCGCCGCCGCCGACGACGAATCCATTCCAACGAGCCACAAACCCGTTGTCACACGTCCTCGCTCGATGGCCTCGCTGTTCCACCTACGACGGCAACGTGTGAGGCTCTGCGCGATCGACTCGGCGGACAGACTTTTCTGAGTTTACCCCTTGCACAATGGCCCTGCCAGCCTACGGACGAGGCTGTGCTCGAGCACCCCGGGGGCAGCGGAATGGATGGACGTGAATTGGCGGCTCTGAGCCTCATCGTCACCCCATCATTCGCCCTCACCTCGTATAATTACATCGCCAGCCTCCTCGATACTCCCCGCCTTCTTTCCTAAAGCTGCAACTTATGCCTTGCCGTCGCTTCGTCCTGGGACGGCCCTTGTTCGGCGTCGCCAGAGTCTCCGGGGCGCCATCCAACAGCCATGAGCCTCCTCAAGCTGCCCATTGAGATCATCTCTCTCATCTGCGAGCGGCTTCACATTGACCACCTGTTCAGCTTCGGCCAGACCTGTCACCACCTGCGGTATATCCTGCGCAGCGAGAACATCTGTCGCAAGGCGCTCAAGGTGAGCCGTTGCCTCTCTTCGCTCTTGGCTGACGGCTGAGCTGACGGCATTTCTACAGAGGCTCAGGTTCTCAGCTGAGGCCGTCGAGGCCCGGAACTCTCTTGCTTACGCGAGGGGCTTTCGCAGGCTTGTCAAGAGGCGGAATGCGGTTCGCGGCGGTGAGCCCTACTTGGTCGCCGTGGTGGCCATGGCTGAGACATTCATCTACACCAACGGGGTCCTCTGCTATACGGTAGACCGCGAGAACCTGCACGTTCTGGATGTGCACCGGTCAGCAACGGAGGAGCTGGTTGTCAAGATTCCTTGGATGCTGCACTCGGCCGTTCCTGAATTCCAGTGGTCAAGTCCGTACACGTTCCGCCCCGTGTACTACTCCGACAGCATCCTCTCGTGCTTGTGTAGCCATAAGGACTGCAGCGGTGTGACAAAGAGCTGGCTGGTCATACTGCGCACCAAAGACGTGAAACTCCTCGCCCTTCGCCAGTTGCACGCCACGCAGAAGCTGTTTGTGCGAAACGACGCGGACTACCTCGTCTACGGCACGAAATCGCACCCGGAGTTCGACGGCTTCAAGCGGTGGGTTCTGCAGCGGCTCGATCTGCGGCGCCTCGAGTGGGCGGCCGCGGATCTGGTTCTGTGGAACGTTGCGGGATCCAACCTGGGCCAGAACATCTGCTTCGAGATCTTCGACGGCCACTTCTACTGCCTGTCCAACAAGAACAAGCTGCAGCCCGAGCACGGCAAGTGGAACTCCTACTACCACGTCGTGCGCTTCCCTCTGCGCGAGGCCACCCGCGAGAGCTGCAAGTCGCCGCCGATGCGGAATCTCTGGCGACGACACGCGGCCGAGGGCCCGGTCGACCAGCGATGGGACTCGCTGCAGCTGACACGGGACGACGGCTCGGGGAAGCTCTTCATAGTCGAGTCCCGGCGAGAGTGGCTTCCGACCAACGCCCAGAGCCAGCGCAGCTGCTACAAAAAGGAGGTCCAGTTCACCCTAGACGAGGACTCCAGCCTAACGCGCCACCCGCTGTCCGACATCCTCAGGGAGACGCTTCCGATCCAGGAATCGTCGGATGATGAAGGCCAAGGGCCCAACGCGTGGGACAGCGAGACGCACGTCGAAACGCGGCTCCCGGAGAACGTCCACGTGGGTGACAACGGGGCTATGGGGACCATGTTCACGATAGGCGAGTGCTTCGTCCGGTTCTACAATTCGTCCTGCGACACCTTCGTCGACCTTATCAACGAGTCCGAGCGGCTGCGACTGCGCGTGCGGCCGAAGCTGGAAACGGCCGATGGGAACACAGAACCAGGCCAATCGCCAGAGACGCACGGGGTCACGTTCTGGCCGCCGGAACAGACCTCACCACCCAACGCCAGACTAGCCCAACTACACAACATCCTCTATCCCCAGATCCCGCTGGGCGAGGTCGGCTGGGCCATGGACGACCGCTCGCTGGTGTACGCCACGGGACACGCTGCGCCGGGCCGGGCCAGGCCGCTGGTGCTGATATCCTTTGACGCCGCCATACGTCTCCCAGCGTTCCCGAAGTTGCGACTCAACGGTGCAGACGCCAGCATCTCGACGCCCGATGGATCCCACCCTGCAGCGGACGGTGCTGGCGTTCCATCAGAGTCCTCGGCATCCACTCACAGCCGAGATTCTCCAGATCCCAAGTATCCCCAGAATCCTTCTCCCAACGAGGCGGCCAATGCAACACCAACCACCGGCGTACCGTGGGCCAAGACCTATCGGGCTCTTTACCTAAGGATGCCCAAAACCGAGTCTTCCCCGTGCGGTTTCGACATGTCCTACTGATCTCTGGATGATACCATCGACAACAACTCACCGAAAACCGAGGCCCTCCTCCATGAACACGTGGACTTCTAAGCCGCCTGATCCTTAGCCGTTCTGATGGACGCCAGCTGACCGATGACATGGCGGTGCAGCGGGCTATTCAAAGCGACATACGTTTTGCGGCGGGGAGGAGCAAGCCGTCATCTCGTGAGCGGGGAATTTACAAAATGCCAAAACGGCTGAGGATCTCATGTCTGCGTGGTTCGCCAGACTTACAAGGCAACTTCTGGCTGACGCGCTAGACAAGACACCATGCCGTCAAAAGAGCATCATCCCATACAAGAGCATCGCGTGTCCACCGCGCATGTACCGTACCTCTAGTTTAGTTTAGTAAAAGATTATCCCATTCTGCACTGTCTCCATCCCGTGTCCGGAAATGACCGCGACAACGAACTCGCTGCCACACTGCGGCTGGGCGACAAGAGAGAATACCGGCATACGAGATACACTTTCGCGAGACGTGCCGCAGGTTCCTAAGTTGTAGCCGTCCATTGTGCATCTGCAACACAGCCTCCCTGGTCTGGCCTTGACAGCGCATCGTACATGGGATGCCTTCGATGCACTTTCTTCGAATGCCATGAGCCGCACAACGTGCAAACCACGATCCAGGAGGAGTATGCCGAAGAGAAAGGTATACGAAGTATAGAAAGCCGAGACGTTCACCCAAGGCAGATGGAACAACGCACGGTCCGGTCTTTCCAAAAGACTCTGTATTATATGCCTAGAGAGCCTGCCACACAACGCCAGGTATGCCCTACTCCGGCCATACGGGCCTCTCCAGAAATAATGCTCAGCAGTTGCCACGTCCATCACCTGCCTTGGCTCATCCATGATTCTCCACGCGCTCTAGGTCTTAATCCATTCCGACGGTATGTTTCGTTGAGCATTTATCAAGCGTCCATGAGGCGTCACACAGCAGTATAGGCATTTCTCGACTAATCCGTTGACATCAGCCAGCTCTTCAACTGTTTAGCTGCACATAGTTTCCTGGAGACAGTTAGTTCCGATCTGTCTTTAGGTTTGGACATCTCTTACCTGGAAACTGTCCCTGCCTGCCTTGCAGCTTTCCCTGCCACCACTCATTCTCGTTCTGCGTTCTTGTCACAATCTCAATCACGTCGCCGGCTCGGAAGCTCAAGTCGCCCTCGGCCTGCGCCGCATAGTCATACAGGGCCGTGACCATCTCGGGAGCCGGAACGGCGCTGAAGCGGGTCGGCTTGGGCTTGGGCTTGGGTGGCGGGGGCTTTGACTTCTTGGCGGCGAGAGCGGCGAGGCCGGGTTTGCCTCCAGTCGGAGAATACGGCGGAGGGGGATTCGTCTCGGCGGTCGGTGACTGGGCCTGGTAGGCACTCGCTTTGGCGCTGGGAACAGGGGAGGCGATGCTGGGAGAAATGCTCGCCTTCTCGTCCTCGCCTTGGGTGAGCAGTGCTTGGGTCTTGGGACCCTCCAGAGCAGGGCGAGGCGTATATTTCACCGGTCTCCGTTGGCCTGTCGTCTTGAAACGGACGATTGACAAGGCCTCGGTTGTTTCTTGGATCTCGCCACGCTTCTGGTTGAAAGCGTCCTCGATATCTAGCGTCAGGTCAAAGTATCCAATGTCGCAGTGCTGCATCTTCTCGTGTAGGGTGTAGAAGATGTTGAGCTGCATGTAGTAGAAGGATTGGAAAAGGGGCTGGATAAACTGACGCTCAAGCTCAAACAGCTTGGGCAGCTCATCCTTCAGTAGGTCGTTGAAGTAGTTGAAGTCCTGGGTGGCCTGCTCGACCTCGCCCTCGGCCTTCCACATGGCCTTTTCATCCTTGGCGCTGCGTTCCTTCTTGTCCTGCAACCTCTTGAGGTTGGCGCGGTGACGATCGTAGTCGATCTTCTTGTGTTCCCGCTTGAGGGACGTTTTACGTATCACCTTGATAACGTCGAGCAGCTCCGTGGCCGGACGAATAACCCTAGTCTCGATCATTTCCAGCTCCGGGGCCAGGGTGTCCTGCAGTTCCTTGACGACAGCCTCGTATTCCTCACATGCGCGGATGCCTTCGGGGTTGCCCTGGACCTCGATCGAGTTTGGATCGGACACGCGGCCGGAGATGGGCTTGTAGATTTCGGTCATGGCCTTGCTGAACTCGATCTGATGGGAAAGCATGCCATTGATGGCCTCGAAGTACTTTTTGGATTCATCGTGGAGTTTCTTCGTTTCCGTCTCGAGTTCCTGAAAGCGACGCTCGGAATCGATGTAGACGGCGTCCTTGGTCTGTTCGCCAATGTTGAACTTTTGTTTGAACGATTGCGGCGCCTAGAAGCATGCATCAGTACATGCGTTGATCGTCGTCTGTAGCTAGTCACGGGACGCAAAGGAGGACGGAGTGGTTTTGCGCGCTCTGCACCACATCCGTCACCAGCCCGCCAGGTGAGGGGCACGGCTTACCCGGATGACGGTCTTCTGAAAGCCCTTGAAGCTCATGATAGGCGAGAGGAAGGAGAAGAATGCTGAGCGGGGGCGCGCGTGAGTATACGCAGACGCGGTGTTGAGGGAGTCGATACAGGGAGTGGGAGAATGCAAGACAGAAGAAGTCGCTGGGGATCTCAAAGTCGCGAGGCCGCCGGGTTGGACGAGGGCATCAACCTTAATTAAGGCATATATCGACCGGTGACGACTTGGCCGTGGCTGTGCTCTACCCGCAGCGCACTTCCCAGCTGCTGTGCGAGGGGAACCCGTGATTATTACGGCGCCGAGCTGTGGCGCAGGCGGTGTTTTTTCACGCGGTGCGCAGTGGAATCCGGCTTGGACGGAGAGCCGCCAAGACTGCAAACGTCAAGACACTGCGTCACTGGCCACAGCAAGGACCGCCACAGGGCCGGGTTGCGTCACTACTGACTGCGGCAAGCCCAGGATTCTCCGTAGGGATGTGAGGCTGGGGAACCTGTCGGTCTGGGCTGAGGGGGCACAGTACGTACCGGCGCCCTGAATCGCGGCCGGGGCTTCTAGGTGCTTCGCAGCAGGGGACTCGGGACGCGGCACCGAATCCCGCGCGTAAGTGAAGAGATCAGGCAACGAGAGAGGATAAATGGTACTTGATTGTGATAGAACCTTGCTGCAGGTAACGAGGAGTCGGAGTCGAGTCGGGACCAGTTGCTTGCTGCATGTCCGCATCTGGCCACCATAAGAAAAAAGAAGTCCATCGGGAATCCCCGTCTCAATCACACCCTACGAGTACCTACAATACCATTATTCGACTCTTCAACTCGAGAGCCAGTCGTTGAATTAATTCCCCGAATCCTTCGCCTTTTCGCCTCCCGCTCTATGACGCCTGGTATGGATGTACATCTGCCGGCGCCGAGCGTCCAACCAATAGCCGTGCCGGATCTGCTAGGGGTCTTATCCCCGATGGCCGAGCCGACGGTTAATGACAAATTCTCGACATCCAGCTCGACTACGTCTAAAACTCCTCGCCTCCGCTCCCCGCTGCGTCTATCCATGTAACCATCAGCTTCTGCACCACCATGGCTAGCAGTATCGCAACGTGCGCCTTGAGGTCGGCAGGCCGCCTGGGCTCCGGCTCGCGAGCCACTGCCGCTCCTCTGCGAAGTCTGGCCCGCGCCGTCGTCGCCGGTCAGCATGGACGCCGCGGATATGTGTCCGAGTCCAAGAGGGACAACGCCCAGGTCGAGACCGCCATCAAGCTCGACAAGAAGGACTTTATGGACATGCCGCCTCCTTCCATGGAGGTTCCCGGAAATTCCAACATCAAGGTCAGCCCGATGGCTGGTACGTGATAACCTCTTCTTCTATCCGACACATCTGCTAACCCATCCTCAGAGGTATTGAAGCAGGCCGCCGTCATGGAGGAAGGTCAACGACCAATTTACCTCGACATGCAGGCCACCACTCCCGTCGATCCACGAGTCCTCGATGCGATGATGCCCTTCTACGTCAGCATCTACGGTAACCCCCATTCCCGAACGCACTCCTACGGCTGGGAGAGTGAAAAGGCCGTAGAAGAGGCCCGCGAGCACATCGCCGCCCTCATCGGCGCCGACCCCAAGGAAATCATCTTTACCAGCGGCGCAACCGAGAGCAACAACATGAGCATCAAGGGCGTCGCCCGCTTCTTCGGTCGCGGCGGCAAGAAGAGGCACATCATCACCACCCAGACCGAGCACAAGTGCGTTCTCGACAGCTGTCGCCACCTTCAGGATGAGGGTTTCGACGTCACATATCTCCCCGTGCAGACCAACGGCCTCATCCGCATGGAAGACCTCGAAGCGGCCATTCGACCCGACACTGCCCTCGTCAGTGTCATGGCAGTCAACAACGAGATTGGTGTGATCCAACCCATTTCCGAAATCGGCAAGCTGTGCCGCAAGAAGAAGATATTCTTCCACACCGACGCTGCCCAGGCCGTGGGCAAGATCCCCCTCGATGTCAACGCCATGAACATTGACCTCATGTCGATTTCATCGCACAAGATCTACGGACCCAAGGGAATTGGTGCCTGCTATGTTCGAAGACGGCCCAGGGTCAGACTGGACCCTCTCATCACAGGCGGTGGTCAGGAGCGAGGTCTCCGAAGCGGAACTCTCGCTCCCCCACTGGTTGCCGGCTTCGGTGAGGCTTGCCGCATCGCCAAGCAAGAGATGGAGGTATGTGATTTCCAGCGATTTATGAAGCTATTACTAACAAACAATACGTAGTACGACACGAAGCGCATCAAGTACCTTTCGGACCGCCTCCTCAACGGCCTCCTCGCTATGGAACACACTACCCAGAACGGTGCCGCCAACTCCTTCTACCCCGGCTGCGTCAACGTATCATTCGCCTATGTCGAGGGCGAGTCGCTCCTAATGGCTCTCAAGGACATTGCCCTGTCTTCGGGCAGTGCCTGTACCTCTGCCTCATTGGAGCCCAGCTACGTCCTACGCGCACTCGGAAACAGCGACGAAAGCGCCCACAGCAGTATCCGATTTGGTATCGGCCGTTTCACCACCGAGGCCGAGATCGATTACGTTTTGAAGGCAGTACAGGAGCGTGTCACCTTCCTGCGAGAGCTCAGCCCCTTGTGGGAGCTAGTCCAGGAGGGCATCGACTTGAACACGATCCAGTGGAGCCAGCACTAAGCAAACTGCTGGATGTTCGATGGCTTTAGGAGATGGAGTTGGGGACTGTCAACGGAGGAACGACCGACTGGGGGCCCAGTCGAGTCTGTACAGCAATGTAATATCAAGATACCACTTTCTCTTGGGCTGTGAGGATGATGTGGGAGTCATGATCAGGATGAAGAACTACTGGGCATGGCTCAGTTAGAGTCCCAGGGTTCTTCCGTATCTTGCAGCCAGCAGCACCTGGACTGTTCATTCGTTAAGGGACGAGACTCCGGGTAATGTCCACTATGGACGGCACAGAATGAGACATGACCATTTACTCTATGGCTTTGTATCCACATCACGTACATTCTTAGTGATTCATGGCGCCTTTTAAGTGAGATTGATGCGATGCTTCAACAGGAGAGCCATCACATGCGCTGCCTTAGACCAACGTTAGAATAGAAGACATGTGCAAACGCAAACTTGCTGATGTTACGCAATATTGCACGGACATTGTTCTATTTCTCCAACCGGTCACGGAACGGAGCAATCAAGTGTCGGTGCCGGTAAATGCATCACGATGGCAGTGTAGGACGACCCCCTCCATTCATCTACAGCGTCAATCAAGGCAGTTCGAATTCCATTACGTTGCCTGCCCCACTAAACCATTTCACCGGCAAGTTCATCCGACGAGCACGTGTATTTTGCGTCTGAAACCACGCGCCCGGTGAGATGTTTGAGGCTGTATCATCCCCGCTGGAAGAGCGCAGGAGAATATATTGACGTCATCGAGATTGTCTGCACGCCACACACCCCACTACCCGCAAACTCCTGCGGGCAGCTGCTCGATGGACCTCGTGGGATAGAATGACATCATTGGGTCTTTCGTCATGGCTCCCGAAGTCCTTCGTGATTGTAGTGTATCTTGCGCGTTCCTGCCTTGTAAGGCATGTCTCGTTGATGGGTATAAAGTTGATTCTCCCTCGTCCATACTAAGCCTTTTCTACCACAACACAACAACCATCCAACCCTTTCACCTCAACACAAGACACCTGAAACCAACACCCTTCCTCATCAATTACTACAAACCAAATCATCCATCATGTCTGGCAACAACGATTCCACTCTCAAGTCCTACGTCGACTCTGCCTCTGGCACCCTCCAGAGCGCCCTCGGTAGCGTCACTGGCAGCACTGGCGACAAGACTCAGGGCGAGCTGAAGAAGGACAAGGCTGACGCCGAGCACGATGCTTCCCACGCTGCCGTCAAGGTGCCCGGCGGTGCCATCTCATCCTCTGGCGTGGCCAAGGATGACCCCAAGCGCACTGAAGGCTCCTGGAACCAGACTGCTGGCGCCGCCAAGGAGACTCTCGGTGGTCTCATCGGCAACGAGGTAAGCTATTCTTCCACAGCTGAACAAACGTTTGATACTAACCTGCAACCAGTCGCTGAAGAACTCCGGTCGTCAGCAGAACCTCGATGGTCAGGAGCAAGAGGCTCGCGGCCAGCTCAGCGATCTCGGCACCGGTATTGGTGACCGTGTCCAGGGCAGTGTCGGTAGCGCCGTCGCTGGCCTCACGGGCAACAAGACCGACCAGGCCCGTTACAACGACCTTCACGACGAGGGCAAGACCAAGCAGCGTGGCGTGGAAGTCGACCTTCAGAGCAAGGCTGAGGCCGATCGTCGGGCTTGAGTGTCTGGATTTGACAGAAGCATGCGGGGAGGCCCAAGGACGAGAACAATGATGTTTTTTTTGATACCCTAAAACATGGAACGGAAGGAAGGCAGACTGAAGCTGCAACTCAATAGTTTATTCAAGTACTTTGTACTGTGTCTTGACATTCGTGATGTTCGTGTGGTGGTGTGTGTTTTGGAGTTGGTTCGTCACTCCTCCGTCCCTCTCTTCCTTCTTCTCACGGTATATTTCCTCCTCTTTTTTGACAACCACGCCGAACCAAGTACGAGCAGTAAGCCTATTCCCACGCCCACGCCAGCGCCGATGGCGACTTTCCGAGTATCATGCCCACCACCGTCCTGCTCTTCACTGGAGTTTGGCGAATCTCCCGATGAACCAGTTTCTGATAGATCGTCGATCGTCTCATCCGAGTCGTCGTCTTCTTCAACCACATGGAAAAGTCCCTCATATCCAACTCGCGGCGCGCTCTCCCCCTCCGGCACAAGCACCAGCTCGTACCTCGCGCCAGGGACATGATCCAGCGGCGCCGGCACGTCCGCCCACTCGAAGCGATCCTGCGTCAACCCACCTAGGGGTTCCGTTCGTCAGTAAACACATCTTCCCATCATGATTATGGAGCTTTCCCTACTCGCGATCGTGGTCCGAATGGAAAAGACGCCGTCGTCGGTATCGTTGAAGAAGCGCGCCTGCAGCGCCAGCGGGTAGTGCTCCGCAGAAACGCCCGTCCACCGCAGGTCGATCGTGGAGCCGCGCGTGAGGCGGCTGCTCGCGAGGCCGAGCGTCGACGTCGCCGCTGCGACGGAGGCCATTGCGGCTACGAGATGCATGGTGCGAAGCGGAGTGCGGAGCGGCGGCTCACGACGACCATTTTCCTTCTTCTGCTTCTTTGTATATGAAGGGAGAAGTCGTTGACTAACCACCTGCCCAGTTGGCTCTGATGCGAACGACCCCCCGCGCCGCTCGCCTGCGTGCTTCTATCCCGGCGCTCCGTCAGGGCTGAGCAACCCACCTGGGGAATGGCCGCCGCTAGGCTTCCGCTTAACTGAACTTGGGCTGGTCATGATTCCTGACCGGGTTGGTTCTGGATGGATGCGACTTGTCCGATTTGGTCGCTTGTCGCCGTCGGTTGCCAGGGGTTGTCGACTCCTCCCTGATCGCACGCTTCGATATGAATAGAACAAGACTAGTTCGTAAGCGACATGCGCTCACATTCCCTGGGCCGTGAGCAACAGACACCGCTTCATGACACAAACAGTAGGATCCAAGACAAACGAGTTCAATCATCAGACACACTATGTTTTTCTACCAAAACACATCCCTCATCCGCCCGTGGCCAGAATATGCGCGTGGGTCGTCCCTCCCGCCGCCGATATTTGCTCTAAATTCTTTTTCTTCTTTTGATTGCTCCTCTGCAAGCGCTGGATCCACCATCCTCAAAAACCCCATGATCCCCATCCAAGCAATAAACAAAGCAAAATAATGAAAACCCAAAAGGTCAAGTAGATATCAGAAGCCTCTCGTGGGGATATCGGCAAACCCGGGCCGGCGGTATCGAAATACAACAAGCGGCAGTCCAAATGAACTGCCTAAGAAAAGAATGAAGGGGGGTCGTGGTCAAGACGCCTCGACTTGGCCCAGACCATAACTAGAATATCTGCGGTTGGAAAACTAATTATTAAGTACATGAGCTCGTAAGCGGAATAGATGGTCGTCGAAGCGGCAGCTGAGGTGTCTGCAAATGCTAGATCGGATCGTAAACATGGGTCTTAAGCCATCGAGGACTTCTTTCGGCGGCTAAACATTTTTGATAGAGTGCTTGCTTCCTCTTGCCGGGGAGGCGGCGCCGCGATGGGCTCTGGGGGGGGCTCCGAGTTGCGGAGGAAGGCAGCCAGGTCCGACGTGCGGCTGACGTCTGACACGGCCTCTCGGGGTTCGAACCGCTTCATTGGAACACGGCCCATTGAGCCGCCCATGGCAGGAACGGAAGGTCGAGCGGCCGGCTTTTCGATCTGCCCATACTTGTCGTAGCCGGACGGGACGTTGACGTTGATGGGGATGTGGCCCTTGGCTCCGTTTCGGCTGCTGAGGGACCTCGCCGAGCCCACGACTGATGAGTGAGGGGTGCTGCTAGAGTTGGAGTTGCTGCTGCTGCGCGTGAACCTCCCCATAAGGCTGGGCGCGCTGGCCTTCTTCTTGGGCATCTTGTGCACGATGGGTTGTGTGACAGGCTCTGGTGGCGGGTCGTAGTTTTTCAGGAAATCTGCCAGACTCTCCTCCTTCTTGACCGGGGGCTTGGGAGTTGAGATAAAGTCGTCGTCGTCATCTTCATCACTAAAGTCGATGGCGTAGGGATCCTTGACACGCCTGGTCTTGCGCTTCGGCATCATTTCCTCGTCGTCAAACATCTTGCTAGCTGGCGTGGATCCACCCTTGTTCTTCAAGAGAGCCGTGTGCGAGTTGACCGAGGAATGAATAGACGGCATGGATGTGTCGGTGGCATGGGTGGAAGCTTGGCTGTATCGAATGTCGGGGATATTGGCGTCAACAGCCTTTCCGCCAACAGCGCCTGACATCTCCTCGGAATCCAGCGTGTCCCGGAAGGGAGCAACGGTGCGAGGGATGCGGTTGTTCGAGGGACCAGGAGGGCCCTGTCGGATAAAGTCAATCAAGTCCGAGTTGCCTGTCCGGCCCTCCGCGACGGCCTCTCGGGGCATGTAGCGATTCCGGGTGCTGGCGGAAGACACGCGACGAGCATCACTGGGGCTGGCATTGACGTGGGCTAGTGATGCGCCGGGTGGGTTGCTTCGAAGAGGCGAGGGTCGGTTCTGTCCTCCCGCGGGCCCGGTCGACTTGATGAAGTCTGCAAAGTCTGCCGTAGATTCACCAGGGACCCGCGCCTCTCGAGCCGCTGCGAGGCTACGCGCCGACTTTGCCGACGAAGTGACAGGAGAGAGGCCCCCCTTGGACTTGTCGTCGCTGTGAGCGGTAGCACGATGGTACGACTTGACCTCGGTGGCGGCCGATGACGAACGAGATCGGTTGTGATTTCGAGCATCATCGGTCTTCCAAGATCCTTTCGAGGCAAGGGGCTGATCCAGCGATCGTTTATGCTGCATTGATTAGCACATTGCTGAGGGATGGGCTCCGACAAACTTACATCCATGTCACGCATATTCTCGGGCGTCAGCGTGTAGGTAATGGTCTGGTTGGACTGGATCAACTCCTCGAAGTTGCGGGCAACGTTCTCAGAGCGCGATGCATTCTCTTCAGACGTCCTGACAGCCTTGAGGCGGCTCGTGCCCGACGAAGCAGAAGAGCCGGAGGTATGGATTGGTCGAGGAGCAGACGAGCTCACACCAGTCTCCTCCTCATCATCCCTGGTCTTCGATCGTTCAATAGAAACCATGCCGATGCTGTGGGTGGGCGAGGTCGGGGTCTTATCACGGGATCCTTGCCAGTTACCGTTACTACCCGTCTTTCGGGAGATCTCCGCCGGTCTGTCTTCAGGCAGAGGCGACGGCGCGCTTGGGGCCCGCAGGATCGTCACCTTTGTACCAGAAGAGGTCTTCCGGTGGGGAGACGGGCGAGGTTGGGCAGGCAATCCAACAAGGGGCTGTGGCCTCTTGCGCTGAGCGGGAGGGCTCTCCGGTATGGATTGTGTGAGGGGAGATGATTGGAAGGTGGTCTTTCCTGTGTTCTGGTCCTTGGAGAAATCGCGTTCAGTCTCTTCATCAGACTCTGAGATGGTAGCAGCGTTCGATATGGATCCCCTCATTCTATCAACTGGGGATCGACTCTTCGACCCTGTGACCACCTGGCGGGGAAGGGTTCCCCAGGATTTGGGCATCGGTGGCTCCTCCGGGCTGGACTTGTACGATTGGTTGCTGCTGTGAGCAGAAAGGGTGACGCTGACAGGGCGAACTCGGTCGGTGTTGTCCACGGATGGTGAGCGAGATCCGCTGGGGCTCTTAGGCCCGGTGACATCAATGATGCGGGCCGAGTGTACGCTGTTGGACCTCTTCATGGAGAACGGGCCTCCTGAGTCAGAGAGCGCGGGTGATGCGCTTCCAGAGACGGATACCCTCGCCGAGGTAAGAATTTCTGCCTTTTCGTATCCCACCTTTCCATCACCTTCCTCGCCAGTTCCTCGTCGGGATCGGTTGCGGAAAGCTGCGGCCGCAGATGGATCCGTGACAATCTTTGACAGCCTCTTCGACGCAGAAGTCTTGATTGTTGGCTCCTCCGTTGGCGTTGATTGCTCGACAGGCTTTGTCTCATCGATTGCCTGGTCCTCCTTGGCAACCTCCTTGACAGCCTGTTCTTCGATGACCGCGCTTGTCTCCGCCGTCGCTGGGTCTTTGGATCGCTTGATTACTGGGCGATATGGTGAGGTGCCCGGGGTAGGGAGAGAGTTGGATCTCTTGCGGCTCGCGAAATCGGGCGTGTTTGGCTGTGATAGGATTGGGGTCGGGAGGCCGGTGGTAGCTCCAAAGGGGAGAATCAATAAGCTCTTAGGTCGATTTCCGCTTACAGTGTCGTCTTCCTCGTCTCCTTCATCCTCGTCGTCGCTGTAAAATGCGAGACCAGGGACCTCGATCTCGTCTACGTCGTTGTTGCCCATCGGCAGCGCAATGTCTGAGGGCGTAGGGTCCTTGGCACCAGCTTCTGTCGCAGCCTTCTTGGCGTCCTTCTCTCCATCACTATGCATGGGGGTCCGGTTCATCTCAGTAAGACTGCTATCGCGCCGCAAATGGCCCATGGATGCCCTTGAAAAGGACCGGCCACTCATATCAAAGGTTGGAGAGCGAATCCTCTTCTTCCAGCCCCTCCATAGTCGTCCAAGAGTCCTGTCGAGAGCCACTCTCTCCATGTCCTGGTCTTCGACGACGATGCGTTCGGAAATATCTGTAGGGCTCTTGGAGCCGTCTTTGATCTCCTTTTGGAACTTGGTCCGCAACCTGTGATAGGCGGCTTGTCCCGCGACGGTAAGGGTGAGCTCGCCCATGTATTCAAGAACCGATGTCAGGAAGATGGCCACTGCTGGCGAGATGAGGGCCGAAGTTTGCTCATCAGCGCCAATTTCGAGGTTCTCCTGCTCCATATGTAAATCCTCATCCTCCTCTTCCATATCTCCCAACGACGAGTAGACCATGCATCGCAGTCTCGTGCGCTTCCAGACCAGCTCCAGATCCCAGTCGCGTGAAGGGTTGCCGCCTTGGGGCTGAACAAAGTCATCCTCGTCGCCCTCACCGAGGTACTCGCGCAGTTCCTCGTCGGCGTTGTTGACGGCGTCCTTGGCAAGCTTGGGCTTGAGGACTTCGGCCACGGCCGGTCGCAAGGCGGAAAGTGTCGTGGCTCGGGAAATCGAAAGAAAGTTGAAGAGAAGCTGGTCCAGGAAGTTGTTCACAAGAAGGAGGGCCTCTTGCGATACCAAGGCGGTTTCGCCAGCAGGCTCGATGCCATGCTGATCGTACCAGGTCTCGGCATGACTGTCGTGATCGTTGGTGACAATCTGTGAGGCAGCGGAGGCGGCAATGAAGGCCGCCTCAGGTGACACCGACAATGGGGGGGACATGAGGCTCAAGGCAATTGTTGAAGGTCTGTCGCTGGACATGCTCTGCGTCCTTGACCTTATGCCGCGAGGGGGGAGAGCGGCACCGGACGAAGGTTGCGACATGGTCAACTCGGGGATTGGGGTCGTCATGGTGGCTTCTATATGCGGGTAGACCTCCGCAGGTCTCCCGATGCGCGGTGTAGGACGGGAACGATCGCTGACGAGTAATTCCAATCTGTCGGCTGGTACGAGGCGAGCCGAAGGATGGTTGACGGACAGGCGCAGGAGGCGCAGGCGCGGGTTCGGGGGTGTCGAGGGGGAGGGCGATACACAGGGTGGCTGCACGGCAAGGCAACCGTGAACGGGCGAATGCTGGTTTCTATTAGTGGACAAGGCCAGGAGAGGGTGAAGGCTGAAACGGCAGATCAGAATCGCATGGCTCGGGGCTCTGGCTGGCCGTCTGGCGTGCGTGGGTGCGGAAGCTGGGCGGAAGCCAGAGCGGAGCGAAGCTCATGCGTAACCACAACTCGCAGAAGCTGGTGCGACCATTGGGACACAGCAGCTGCTGGACCACGCGAGCTCCAGACGTCACCAAGATGTCCGGGGCGTGCCAATCACGGGAGTGTCTTGCGCAAGAGGGGATTGCGAAGCCGACTGCAGCACGTACGTGTACGTGTGTACAAAGGACAATCCACGACGGCGACTGCGTAAGTATGCGTTGTGACGGCCGCCAGAGAGCACAAAGCCAGAGCAGCAGACCCAGAGCCAGCACAAAGCACCCGAGATGACGGTTGGGATGGGGGATGCTGGACAAGGGGAAGACGAGGGGGATAGGGATGGCCAATGGTGGACGCACCGATTACAGAGGAGGCGCAAAGAAGCAGCGCCGCCTGGATCTCGTCGATGCACTGCAAAAGCAAACAAGCACCCCAAGAAGCCGGCACGGTGAAGACGCGAGGTTGGATGGATGAAGCGAAGAACGACTCGCTGGACCTTCGCAGACGGTAGACGGTAGACCTCGTTTCGGTCGCCCCCTAGCCGGTCTGGTTTGGTCAGGTCGTCGACTGATGAGAGGACGGTGGAGATGGTGGGATTGGGATTAGTAGGATTGGATCTTCATCCACCCGTCTCTCTCTTGTCTGCTGTCTGCTCCTTTCAGGGTCTGCGCGTGGGTTCCCGCTGGCTGGTCAAATGGGTCCGTTTGGAGTGCGGTTATGGTTGCAGGGCCTAGGGTCCTGGGGAGCGTGGGAGCCCTGCACTCCCTGGAGCAAAGAGGTGTCGGAGCCCAGAAGAGGTCTAGTTTCTTACGGGGATAATCGAAGTGCGATGCGCGATGGTGGATGAATGGGATGTTTCCACGCAGAATGTCTGCAGCTGGCGGCCCCTGTACCATCAGCGGGTCCGCTGTGTCTCCGTTCCTGGACAAGGGCTGGCCACGCCGACCAGGACCGTCACTGGCCAGACGGGCCCTCGAGTCAGGCACTCGCCGATAGTGTCGTTTGACTCGTTTCCAACGGGGTTCGCCCTTGACGGGGATACCTAGGAGTTTCGCTGGTGTTGTGCGTTGTGCGTTGATTGCGATGCGATGCGATCAAACCGCAGCGTGGGGATCGTCAGCGTCTGGAAGCCAGTGATGGAATCCGCTGTGGCAAATTACCGTGCAGGACATCTGCGCACTGTACAGTACCCGAGCGTAATGTGCAGAACGAGTTGCAGACTGCAGCGCATCACGGTGTTTTGCAGCAACCCATCACTGTGCATTATAGTGCACATCATCATCTCGTTCTTCTCGCGCGTCGCCCACCTATTGTCACCACTATTCATCTTGTACACTCCACTGCTAAGATACTGAGGTATGTAGTAGCTAAGGTAGGTATCGTGTGCACCGTCCAGGTGCCAACTGCCAACTTAAACCCTTCGGCAAGCCCCGGTCGTTTGTTCTGCCCGGCGTGTTGTAAATACCCTTTAAATACCTTACTTAGTCTCGCCGTTGAGCACTAGTTGACGAGAACCTTTGCAGCCTGATAAATACAGTGTGGCTTCATCCGCCCCACACAGTCAGCCTCCTGAGTTGCTTCAAGATCCGTGCAGCCAGTCTTCGTTCATCCACCCGCGTATATGTTTCGCAGTTCTCGCAACTCATGTCGCCGCGCATCTCGGTATCAGACGATCTTTGAAAGACGCACACGGGTCCATCACTGAACGAGGCTTTATTGTAAAGGAGGCGGGGTTTCTTTTTCCTCCTTTTTGTCTTTCATACTTGATTTTTTTTTTTTTTTTTTTTTTTTGCTTCTTCCAGGCTTCCTGCACCATCTGCAAACATGCGATTCCTTCTTCGTCAGCCCAGACCCTGGCTTGTTCTCTACGCGACCCGGTTGCGCTGAGACGATATGTGAATCCAACGATGCTCCGTTCCAAGGGCACGGTTACATCGCCGGGGGGTTCTCCCCTTGCCGGGGCTCGTCAACTCCACACGGCCATGGCCGCGGCAGGATTCATCTGCATCCCCTCGACGCTCCTCCCCCCGGCCCTCCCCTCCGGATGTGTCCATCGAGAATTGTAGGTGCCACCAGCGCCTGGGCTGAGTCGGTTGGCCGGTTGGTTGGCGGGTTGTTTGATTGATGCCTCGCACAGACTTGCGCCGTCGAGCGCCCAGCGCTGTCCAGTCCTCACATCGGCGTGGCATGGCTCGCAACCAGCCGACGGTCTCATCCTAGCTTTCGAGCGCAGTCCGTGGTGGCTCCACAAGCCACGCGGATCAATGGAATGCTGGCCGCACCGAACGCAGATGCGGGCAAGCTCAGGAGAGCTTGGTACGTGGGAGAGTGGCAGATGGGAAAACCAGAGACGGGAAGCGGATATGAGCAGTCAGAGCACACAGTCTGGACTCATTGCGGACGCTCGCTCTTGTTCGCTTGCGATTTGAATCCTACGAAAACTGTCTGCGAATACTTGTGATACCTCGTTGCCAGGTTGCAGGGGACGCAAGAATGAGTCGCCCGGTCCTTTGCAGAACGGAATGGAGGCGACCGGAATCCCACCTTAACAACGGCACTTGTGCGGCACGGCGCCATGGAGACCTGCGTGAACAAGGGATTCGACATCCATCCATGAACCTCAACACTTCTCAAACAAGAAGCGTACCGACTGACCTGCATCGAGTGTACGTACCAGCATCCCAGCGGCCCAGCTGCCCGCAGGCGAGGAATAGCACCGGAGCAATACAGGAATAAGTCAGGGGCTTGCTTGGCTGGTTCATAACGACTTCGGACGAACGACTGCATGCGTGTTTAGGGCTCGTCGACTGCAGCGGCTGCGCTGTCCGTTTTGGCAACGAGCAAGCTGTCACCCAACGTGTCTTGCTTCGGATCTACGAATACCAATATCGTACCTGCATAATGTTCGTCCGTCATTCGTTATCATGACGGGCAGGACAGAGACAACGGACTGCAATGATCCGCCGGGTGTGGTGGACGGCAACGGGAGATTGGCTGGCCACGGTCTAGTGCAGACGGCGTCACACAGCCATCCCCAAGAGGTTGTTGACACGGCGCCCAACCAGTCGGGATGGCCATCTCTCGGCAAGTTGCAGCTGTCCTGTTGGATCGACACGTCGCTCGTTCCGGTTCCCTCCCAGGCTAAAAAGGGCCTCTGCCTCCAGATCTTGGGCGGCCGCGATGCCAAAGTCAAATTCGCAATGGCCCAATTGGCTCTCTCACAGCGCCCGGTGTTCCGGTCCGTGGAGCGAGTGAGGGTGAGCCTGACCGTCGTCGTGTCGCTCAATCTAAGATCCTGCACAACTGGTCACAGGTCGGATATTTCCCACTGCCGAACGGAGTAGCTTCCCTCGTACTGAGTACGTGACGGCGCCCGGCCCCGCGGGTCAGAATGCCACTGCGCGATACGCCCGTGTCTCAGACACGATGCCATGTCTGAAGATCTCATCTGGAACCGGCTGGCCTGGCCGCCGCAACTGAGCAGCGGCGCTCCGTGGTTGGCTGTCAGTTGGAATAACATCTTCATCGTTTCGTCACCCGATCGCCGCTCAGCTCTCTCCACCTTCTCCCCTAATTCCCTTCCAGCTTGTAAGTCTCCTTCCGGAACAGTGGACACGCCTTCGCGCAAATCACCCGCGGCCAGTCGCTGTTCTGAATCGGGTCGAGCTAGTGGAGGGAGATAATGCCAGTGCGCTAGTTGGCGGGACTGATGCAAGGTCCTTATCCAAACGCTAGGGTCCCCAGCCTCACCTTGCAAACGCTGCGGTGACGTGTCTACGATGTACGAAGTGGTAAGTCAGGTAGTACAACTCTGGGGATACTCGGGTTGCTGGCCAAGCGGGATGCCTCGATGAGAATCAGATTGTTTATCTGTTTATCAAGGTGTTGAGGTAGGCTTCCGCTGTTTCTAGCCCGCCTCCGCTTGACATTACACATCTCCCTTCCCGATCCACAGAGTGTGGCTCCTCACAGCCATTTCCGACGATGCTTACCTGTCATCGGGCTGTGAAGTGGAACAGTGCATTGCTACGAACTTAGGAGGAACTGGTTCAGTGTGCAGACAAGATTGCTTCATCTCTCCAATATTGGGTCAGTGTGACCTCTTTCAATCCCCAAAGCGGAAGTCTGCAGAATATATAGGAAGCCAATGCATCAATATTCGTGTCATTCAGCCTCAATGTTAGTTGCATAGATAGCCATTTACTTCCTGCAAGCCGCATCAAGTTCCCGCAATTACTGCGTGTTTCTGCAATGTGGCTCAAACAAATGGGGACATCGCGATTGTCTTTGATATATACCTACATGTTCCAATCCCACCAACACCCCCACCCTACAGTTCTTACTATGCAGTTTGCCTAGTCAGCCAATATTTGCCCCAGTTTGGCTTCTCCAATATAAAAACAGATGCTACGGAGATTCAGTAATACGAGTGAGACTCTATTGCGCGAGTTTTTCGTGGGCGAGTTCCATACCTTCTTTGCACTGTTGATGTTAGGCTATTGGTCTATGATCCTAACAACCAGTACAAGACAATAAAGAACGCATTCTGTGATCCAGTGTCTCACGACTGTAACCGCAATTTTGGTTAACATGTAAGCATACGTGGCTCGGCAACAAGAGATCCCCGTAGTTAGAGGATGTGCATTGTTCAGCACAATAAACAAAGAGTGAATGGGTGGTTACACGTATGCTCGAGTCTGCTTTATGCAGTCGAGGCAGCTGTGCAGACCAATTGACCAAAGGCATTGTTAGCAGTCACGGATAGAACAAAGAACAGTAACATTCTTGAGAGGCAAATTTTTTATAGCTCGGCTTCCAAGCTACGCTATTAAACCCCTAAAGCAGAATTACTCCGTAAATGCTCACTGCGCTTCAATGCAATCCACAAGAACGCTCTCAATCGCATATCCAATATAGCATTGCTTCCAATCCGGGCATCTCATTTCCGTCTCTTGTATAAACCTTCCAATCCAGTAAACCATATAATGCAGACATTCTCTCCGGGCTTGCGCTCAAGTGCTCGCCTGGGAGTAAGGGGTGTTGGTGTGGGAGTTTGAGGAACGTCCCAATTGAGGAACCAGGCCATTGCAACATGGACCTGGATCGTTCAACAGCTCGTTGACTGGTATCACGTAGCCGTGTCCGTCTCAGAGACGCTACCAGACCCCGTTTGGCGAGAACGCACAGAGGAGGCATAGCTGGAGAGCAGACCTTCTGGTATAACAATCGAGCCGCACCTTTCAGTCACCTTGCAAACCTGACACCTTCCATTGTCACGCTCCATGCCTTGGATGACTTGCTCGGGGCAAACCAGCAGTACATGTGAACGGACGCAGGGGTTGGTGATGCGTTCTCTAGTAGACCCACATTCGGGACACTGAACGTTGGTACCTTGACACATGGTGATCTTCAGATCTAGTGAAAGGTATGGTGGGTTGGTGGTGCAAGTGTAAGTGGTGGAGCAAGTGCAAGTGGTAGAGCAAGTGCCAGTGGTGGTTGTGGTGGTTGTGGTTGTGGTTGTGGTGTAAGTGCTGGCAGTTGCGAATGTGCTGAGAATGGCGGTTATCACAAAGTGAAGGTTGACACAGAGTGTAGTAGGTGTTGCGCAGCAGATTCTGGTACAGTGAATCTAAAAAAAAGGCAATAGAATGAAGCAGAAAGCGAAGTATTTGTAGTCTACGAAAGAAGCGTTAAGGTACGGTTTAGAACTCTGAACACCATTCACCTTGCTGAACAGTCTTGAACAAGCAAGTATTAGGCTTTGACATAACCTGTGACACTAGGGAGCCTAAAACCCGCCCACCAATTGCAATCACGTTATCGATGAACATAGATGGTCTGTTCAGAGAACAGCTCCCAGAAGCTTCAGAACAGCCCTCTTAGCGTCAACCCCAGACTCTGTGTTCTTTGTTCATGAAATAACACTGCCCTGAATACGGTGGCGTTTTAGCGGATAGACGCATTAGTGTAAAGCATGGTAGCAGGGGTTAAAGCCTAGGCTGGATCTTGGGAAGAGACACTGACAAGTGACAGAATCATCCACATAGAAATGTAGCTTGGCCTGCGCTTGACAGGGAAACATCGCCAAGGAGCAAATTCCGCCATCCTTTCAAAGTTTGCTAACTTTACTGTAGCATTCAAACTCGAATAAATTTTAAGTTTTAAAATGCTTTCAACCCGGGCGGATATCATTGGGGTTGCCTATCAGGGTCCTGTTGAATCGCAAAGGTGTTCAGCAAACAAGGTGGATATATTTTGTACTATGGTTTGGCGACCAACGAAATCACATGAAATGAACACCGGGTTATTTCGACCGCTGGAATGATTCCCACTGGTGTTAGGAGCGAGTAAATGGTAGTTACAGTCCGTAGAGCTCAATTGACCAACGGCCCGTTGGTTACAGCTGCGAGGTATTGAGGAACGCCTCCATTAGTCTATTGTCATAATGGTCAATCACTGCCGCAGCTGCAAGCCTCGACCACAATCCTAAGTGCTTTAGTTCTCCTACTGCCGGCTCGGTGATTTCTTCCCCGTGCTTTATCCTCTCGCACAGACATCTCGAGCAATCCGCCTCGGCTTCCAGCACACAAACCATCTCGAGCACGCGCTCTTTGTCCTCGTCCTTGACAATGGGCCTCCGCTCAGTGACCGTCCCACGAGGGTATCTCCTCCCATTTCTCGCCGCTGCTCTCTTCATTATCCAGCTTGGGCTCTCTTTGAGTGACCTCCCGTCCGTTATGCTGATGCAGGACATCGTCTGCAAGCACCACTTCAATATGACCACCGACGAGCTTCTCCCCGAAGAGAAGTGCCGCATAGAGCCGGTGCAGCAGGAACTGAACATCGTCTCTATGGGAATTCTCGTGTCAACTACCATTGGAGGCAAGAAAAACAGATCCTCTCCTCGGAAAGCACTTGAGGCGATGGAAATCTAACTGCTGATAGGCGCTCTCGTCACGTTCCCCTTCGGTGTCCTCGCAGATAGAATGGGCCGTGTTCCCGTCCTCGCCTTGAGCGTTCTCAGCATACTCTTTTCGCAGTTCTATGCCATGTACATCTGCTGGGAGTGGAGATCCTTTCCTCTGAGAGCAATCTGGGGTCTCGGGACTCTGCTGTTGTGCGGAGGTGGCCGAAGCGTGGCCGAAGCCCTGGTTTTCACTATCCTTTCAGACGTGGTGCCTGCTGCTAAAAGGTTAGTTCCAGCAGAACCTCCGATCAAAACATCACCTAAGAGATTGTGACTTGTAGGGCTACCTGGTTTCAGTGGATCGTTGCTTCTGTGCTCTCGGCCCAGTTGCTGGGTCCAGTCTTGGCAGGGAGACTCGTACAGTCGTCAATATGGATGCCAGTTTTCCTCTCGTTCGGGCTTCTGTTTGCTGGAGGAGCCTTTCTTCTCATTTTCACGCCAGAAACGTTGCCCCCGAGGTTGGAAAATCATCCTCACGACATGAGAGTTTTGAACCCGACCCCATCTATACAAACATTCAAGTATCTCGTCTCAGTTCCTGGTTTGTGTCTCCTCCCCGGTGCCGTCCTGACGATACCGCTCGCAACCACGCAATCTGAACTTCTTCTACGCCTCATGCCCGTTCAGTTCAACTGGGCCCTCGACCAGTCCGTGCTTCTCGTATCTCTGAGGAGCCTGACGACGCTCATCACCTTGTGCGTCGTGCTTCCCGGCATTACCATCCTCTGGACTAAGTTTGCAAAGCGCCAATCGCACCATCTCGACTGTTTCCTCGCCCGTGGCAGCGCTCTGTTCTTCATGGCCGGGTCCTTGTGCTTGATGATGATAACCAGCGAGACATTGGTCGTAGCCGGCCTCGTCACCTCAGCACTAGGGTCAGGTTTACCCACGCTCTGCAGGGCGATGCTGGTGAGCTTATCGGGAGGCGAAAGCACCGGCTCGCTTTTCGCAATGCTAGCTGTGGGAGAGGCCATCGGGTTTCTGGGTCTTGAGCTGGGCATGGGGGCTCTGTTTGGGGTTGGACTTCGGACGTGGATGGGATCGCCGTTTTGTCTGGGGACGGTTGTCGCGTTGGGAATCGGGCTGGCGACTTGGGCGGCTCCAGTTCCACGTCCGAATGTCGTGGAGAGCTAGGGACTAACAGAAACCGGAATCTCTCTCGATTCATGAGGCACGGTTTGGGGGTTGACATTCATGTTGTGCATTTTGGGGCGCAGCGAAGGTTAGCAGGATTACCTACGAACGTCAGGTTGGGGTTGGATTTCTGACTCTACGATTGAGCACGAGCTCCACGAAAGCTAGGCGTAGCAATGTTCACGATTTGTTTTCTTTGATTCCCATTGTCGTGTCTTCGGGACGTTGACGTCGGACAAACTGAGAAGTACGAAGGTGGCACAAACACCACTTCTGCCTCCCCGAACAAGTCCAGAAGCAATTCTGATGTCACCAGTGAGTTAAAATGACCGAAGAGGTACTAAATAAGATACCGGCTACTTCAAAGAAGAATAGTCTAATCTTGAAGGGCGGGCAGTTGACGTGGCCGAGTCCCGCGGGTTGATCGACAGTAGCGGTGTCGGGAGATGTATGTATGTCTTACAGCCAACGCCCCGAAATCTCCATCCCGACGGCCGATTGGACCAGTGACAGCAATTGAAAAGGCGGCACGGCCTGAACAACTGCATGTATCACAGAGATTGCGGTATTATCCTTGCATCCGATTTCCATTTGGTTCTTTGTCTCGTTTGGGGCGGTGCAGCAACGAACTTATTAGGGCCCTGGAAATGATGCAACATGATACCTCGTTTTTGTCATGCACAAACCGGGTTCCGTGCCGAACTCGCTTCCCTTTCACAACGCCTCTAAACCCCGTCAGGTTTTCAGTTGTCTCATATGGCAAGGTTGGCGATTCGTTCGATAAGCCACTCCCGTCGATAAGCTTCTCTTGGTTCCATTTGTTTGTACCCAATTGTGTGCCTCGCTGCGCTTCTTGTCGCCTTTTGCCCACCTGCATTGCATACCCCAGGTATCTAACACATTCTAAACTCTTGCCTCATTCATATCTCCTCGTACCATTCATCTTCAGGCATATTGACGTTTCCGCTCACCCTTCAGCTGGTAAATAGAGCCTTGTCTTCGACCAGCATTCAACACCTGAAGACCTGAACCATAAATCCGCCCATCGCGAAAACCCAGCTAGTTCACGATGGCGCTCATCACGACTCAATCGGAGAAGGCACTTCTTCGCACAATCCGGACAACTCCCATTATCGACCACCATACCCATCCACTGCTCAATTCGAGCTCCCTCGCCAAGTATCCCCTCCTCTCAATCTCTACCGAGGCTCACGGCGACGCCATTGATGCAACCCACACCGGCTTGGCGCATATTCGTGCCGTCAACCAGCTGTCTACCATTCTCGGCTGCGAAGCCTCGTGGGACGCAGTCGAGGCCGCCGTGGAAGAGAGACAGACGGGAGACTACGACGAGTGGGTGCAACGATGCCTTTCCGGGATCGAGACCGTTCTCGTGGACGATGGTCTGGACAGTTCTGCAGAGGCTGAGCCGTATGACTTCTTTGACAACTTCACGAGAAGCCAGAGCAAGCGCATCGTCCGTATCGAGCATGTCGCTGCCGACATCATCAACGAGGCTTTTTCTCCATTTCAGAGTCCCGACAACACCTTCAAGGCCGTCATCAAAGCATTTGATACGGCCATCATGGACAGTATTGCAGACGACGAGGTTGTTGGCTTCAAGTCGGTCATCTGCTACCGAACTGGACTGGCCATACCCCGAAAGATGGAACTAGAACCGGCTGTTGAAGCGTTCAGGTCCCTCTTCGAGCAAATCCAAGCGAGCGGATTCAACAAATCCACCAGGGTTGACCACGTTGGCCTCAACGAGTACTTTGTCCACCGTTTGGCAACCTTGATTCGAGACAGCCAAGGCCCACAGAAGCCCATTCAGTTCCACACTGGACTCGGGGACAATGATATCACCCTGACCAAGTCATCGCCCGCCCACCTGCAGGATTTCATCAGAGAGTACCCGACCGTTCCGATTGTTCTTCTGCACGCAAGTTACCCGTATACGCGTGAGGCGGGTTACCTGGCGACGGTGTATGCCAATGTTTACGCCGATATTGGCGAGGTCTTTCCCTTCGTCAGCCGCGACGGCCAGGAGGGAGTGATTCGACAGATCCTCGAGCTCTGTCCGTATTCCAAGATCCTCTGGAGTACAGACGGACACTGGTTCCCAGAGACATATCTGTTGGCCGTGGAACAAGTGCGAGAGGTCTTGCACACGGTTCTGTGCGACTATGTTCGCAAGCGAGACTTAACATGGTCGCAGGCAGCCGATGTGGTGGAGGCCATCTTTTTCAAAAACGCGAACAATCTATACGACCTGAACTTGGACCTCCAGCCTCTTGTTCCCGAGGACGAGACCAGTCCCGTGGTTTCTGGAAGTGAAAAACTCCAGGTTTTGACCGATTTCCTTGAGGACAAGGAGGAGCCTCGCTTTTTGCAAGTGTACTGGAACGACATGACGGCGATGGCGCGGATGAGAGCCATTCCCATAAGGCGGGTATGGTCAATGCTGCAGAGTGGTGAGGAATTCTCCTTTGGAGTGACCAAGGCCAGTCTTGGATTGCTTCAGAACGATATGACTGCACCTGGGGTTTCGCCGTCGGGCGAGTACAGACTACACCCAGACCTGCAGACGCTCCGATCTGGCCCGCGAACGGGATATATCAACATGAGAGGCGATTTCAAGGAGGAAGATGGATCGGCCGCGGTCCTGTGCCCACGAAGTATCCTGAAAACGACAATAGAGCTGGCAGCTAAACATGGGCTTGCATTTGTTCTTGGATTCGAGATTGAGCTGCTCCTGGTACGCCGAGTGGATGGAACCAACCAGTACGAATCTCTGGATGGAGACGGACACGCATGGTCCGTTGCGAGAGCGATGGAGCACGAGGGAGCATCTGGTATTCTTGAAGATGCCATTGAGCAACTCGACGAGGCGGGTGTTTACATTGAGATGGTACACCCTGAAAGCTCAAACGGACAATACGAAGTTATCCTCCCCAGGGCAGCGGCACTGGAGGCTGTGGACACACTCCTCTACGCGAGGGACATCATCAGCAACTGTGCTACAGCAAAGGGATTCAGGATGACACTCCATCCGAAGCCATTCGCAATGACCGCTGGTACGGCCGCTCATGTCCACATGTCGATCTCGTCGCCAAAGGGGGACGGGCAGAATGTGTACGAGCCATTTTACGCAGGAATCCTCAAGCACCTCCCCGCCATCACAGCGTTTACCTACAGCAGCTTGACGAGCTACGAGCGTGTGGTAGACGGGTGCTGGGCGGGAGGAACGTGGGTCACATGGGGCACGCAGAACCGCGAGACGCCGCTGCGAAAGATTGAGGGAAGCCACTGGGAGTTCAAGTGCATGGACGGCATGGCCAACCCGTATCTCGCGCTCTCTGCGGTGTTACAGGCGGGCATCCAGGGCGTCGTCAACAAGGAGTCACTGACGTGGACAGACTGCGTGGACGACCCGGGGCGGTTGTCAGAGGAGGAGCGGGAACGGCTCAACATAATAACGAAACTGCCAGGAAGCATTGACGAGGCGCTCGAGGCGCTGCAGGAGGATAGAAAGATGACGGAGCTTTTGGGCCGGGAGCTTGTGGAGCGGTATGTCGCTGTCAAGGAGGCCGAGACGAAGATGCTTGAGGCGATGGAGGTGGACGAGCGCAGGCAATGGGTCATGGAGCGATACTGACATGGTGCGACGTTGCAAATGCAACGGTCAACGACGAGAGGAACGTAAGGGGTGAAATAAGCAGATGCAATCGTTGATGAGCTAGCAGCAACAGAATTGACGTGGCTGGCGTTTGGCCCGCCACGTGGCGTTTCGTGGAAGATGACGCGAAGGGAGAACTGATAAGTGAGCAAAGATGAAAGACATGTGCCAAGTAGACTACAACCAGTTCCGTATCTACGTAGTCTCAGATCGGGCCGTGAACGGGCTGGTTGATTATAAGACAGCTTGAGCCCCTGGCCTTGGGCTACGTGTATCCGCACGTTAGCAACAATGAGCTTGGGGCGTTTGTTAGTGAGGGCCTTGGAAATTAGTGGGCGGAAATGTGTCTCTTGGGAGGATATGGCCCGATGCCTCCGAGATGGTTGCTTAGGAGGTTTAATCACAATCCAAGACGATATTTTTAACACCGAGATGGTCCGTAAATAAGCAACAAGCCGGCAACGAATCAGGATATAGGTTTGCCATAGTCTTGATGTGATACAAGAGGCAGTCTAGGTGAGGTATGTAGATGATCTGATGTCCAATAGAAAAGTGACTTTTTGAAAAGGCGTACTTGGAAGCGAGCCTGGGCAGCTGAGGCAAGCCCGATTATCTCGGTTCTTTTGGCCCATTCCTTTTGGTATCTCGTGTTGCGTCTTTGGGGCGTCAGCACGAAGGCTTGTCTCGTTGCTTTGCTCGTTCGCGTTCGCGTTCGCAGCGACAGTGAGACGGGCGACCTTCCTCTTAGGGGCTCGGGTGCATGCTAGCTGAGGAGGGCATTGTCCCGACGATGGGGCATTTCAGGTAATTTAGCACATGGGAAACGCATGTCGATGGATTTGAAAGTCGACGCCGACGGTGCCAAAAACCGTCGTTTCGAGGTTGGCGCGAAAGGCGATGCAGGGGCCTAGAACGGTCCACCGGCGAGGATATGATCCACTGGGTTCCACTGCCACAGTCCTGGGGGCGGTCTTTGAAAGAACGAAAGAAAATTGCCCATCTCTCATCAACGCGCCACCACCGCCAATAGTGCCAAAATGTCCATCCGTAGGGAGCTGCGTAATCCCACGGGAGGGGGCAACAAAAGGCGAAGATGGGCGCTGGGATTGGGTGGATGGGACTGCTAGTTCCGCATGCCAAGCCAGCCCTGTGGATGCTCTGCCTCCTTCGCAAAAAAGGACTCGGTCGGACTCGAACGGTTCGGTTTCAACCGTCTTGTCGGTGGTGATGTTTGTCAGCTGGTGGCGGACGAAGCGGAGGGAAGATCACATGCGATGGATGGTGTGATCTTGACAAGGCAAATTAGATAGATGGAGCTTGGATAGATCTGGATAGCGAGAACGAGAGACGAAGAAGAAGGGGAAAAAAAACAAAAACAAGGCATTTCGACCGCCAGAAGCACTAGCTGGTCTCATCTCCAGGAGCATTGACGCCGCGAGTCCCCGCCTAGTCCGAGGTGCTGGGCTCTCTCGTCTAAGCCGGAAGTCCACCGTGACAGTCACCGCACGATGCAGAAAGACAGCCCTTTTGATCAATAGCTTACTTGTACAGACAGTTACTGTTCAGGATAACCAAGTTCCATGCTCCCATCGGCTGTACCCCAAACCTTTGTGGAAGAAACCTTCAGGGAGCGTCCGTCTGCACCCCGTCTTTTGGTTCCTTTACGGGCAGACCTCACGTCCCCATCGGTATGTACCTGCGGGCGTACTTCTACTTGCGGTTGCAGGTACCGGACCAGCAGCTGAAAGAGCGAGCGTCACTGAGCTGCAGTGGGCCAAAGCTCAGTAACTTACCTAAGGATGCCTAGGCACTAGGCTAAGCTTTTTTGCTGACATGGAGGGCTCGGGTTCCACGCTCCCCGCCAACCTGAGCCCAGCATCGATCGACAACACGCATCCAATCCGTCCTCTCGCTCACACAACTCTTGTTTGCTGGCTCCTGGGGCATGAATCCTCCGACTCCCCGCTGGGAATCCCTGTAATTCGTACCCCGTACAAGCTACAGTACGGTACAACGAACGACCTGCAAACCGACGCAAACGAGGAGAGGAAAGCAAGGCAAGCAAAGAAGGCAACTGGCCAATCCTAACCACTGCCTAAGACTAAGCCTACCAACACAAGTCTCTTCCTGCATTCCCTTCTACTCGTCCCCCGGGTCCTCCGTTCCCTTTCCCGTCCCACTGGAACCCGCCCCATTGACCCGTTCATTCCCTCCCACCCCGGGCGCGTGGACGGTGGAACCGCCGACCCCGGCATCTTCCAGCTGCGCCTTGAGGCCTTCTCTCTCCCCTTCACCTCTCTCCGGTCCCAATCCCAGCCCCAGTCCCTGCACACTGCTGCTGCTTCTGCTTGGCGCCCTTTTTGCAGATCGCCGATCCCATCGTCGCCCCCCATCCCAGTTTCTCAACACCAGCGGTCTCTCGTCCACGCATCCATCGTCGTTCCATCACCACTTTGCTAAACGCGACCCGAACGGCTACGACACAGGCCGGACGCCTTCTCTAGGCTTGGATCCTTCTGTCCTCCCAGTCTCCATCCTCGGTCCGAAACCATCCGATTCGATTCCTTCCTTCCCTCCCTCCCTTTCTCGGCCGTTCGATCATCCGAACCTCCGCGAACCTCCAACGAGGTAACGATGCCGCGTCGTCGCACTCGGCCCTCAGTCCCTACTCTCTAAGCTGCCTACCATGAGGGTCGCCATCCGCGAGCAGCTCGCCATCCTCGTCCTCGTCGCCGTCCTCGTCGCCCTCGCCGTCGTCTCGATCCCTACCTGGATCTATGTCAACCGTTTCGTCGTCAGCGTCGAGCGACAGGGCTTGACGCTCACGGCCTCCCTCAAGGCCTCACGCATCTCCGCCGAGCTCGACCTGGTCCAGACCAGCTGCTTCACCATCACCTCTCGCATCCTCCTGCAGAAGGCCCTCCAGGCTTTTTACGACACCGGCGACCGCAACTGGGATGAGGCTTCCGTAGACATCCAGAGTGCCCTGTCTATCAGCACTGATACGGGCCTGTTACAGGCCAGGGTTTATTCGAGGAACAAAACTGGCGCATCTCGTGGCGGTCTCTTCAATGTCACCGCCGCGACCATTCCCGACATCACCCTACCTTACAACACTTCGTCTGGAGGTGATGTGAAACTTGGGGACGACAACATGGGTTATCCCCCATTTCTCTACCCCAACATCACCTATGTCAGTCTTGGCCACGCGAATCCCATCCGAAACTCCACGTCTGCCGTTGCCGCCGAGGCATTCCCTGGTGTTCCCATCTACCGCGACGGCGGTCTCCTGCTCGGCCCTCTCGTCCTCAACTCGTCGGCCGCCCTCTTTTCCATAACCGTCCCCATCAGAGACAACAATGACACCTTCATCCTGGGTTACATGACAGTTGTTGCTCTAGCGTCCTCCCTCACCGAGGTCCAGCAGTCTCAGGAGGGATTGGGGAAAACAGGTTCAGTTTTAGTTATTGGTCCTGACCAAGCTTCCAATCGTTTCAGCTCGACCAACCCGGCAAGCAACACCACCTACACCCCGGATCGAGAGGCTTTCGGAAATAGCTCAGTCAAGTTTATCCTTCCCCCGGAAACTCCTACTTCACATAAAGATCGTCACAAGGAGTACCAGTTCTCTAGCCAGTCTGATAACAAAGCCTTTCCCGTCAAGTTGTATCCAGCAGCCCTCGACTCTTTTACCGGACATTACAACACCGTCAACAACGCCAGCTCTTTGCTCAGCACACACAATGAGGGGGGCATCAAGGTGGCGGTTGGATTCGCCCGCACCCAGACTCCCCTGGTAAACTGGACAGTCGTCGTCGAGAAGGCCAGGTCGGAGGCCTACGAGCCCATCGATAAACTGCGAAACATTCTCCTTGGTACCGTCTTCGGTACCGTCGGTTTCATAACGCTGCTGCTGCTTCCCTGCGCTCATTTCAGTGTCATGCCAATTCGCAAGCTCAAATCAGCGACCGAGACGAGTGTTAATCCCCCGGGATATGAGGAGTCCTTCATCGACTCTGATCTCGATGAGGAGATGCCAAGCTCTGGAGGCATCTCCCAAAAGTCCAAGAAGGGATTTGTTGCCAGCATGGTTCGCTGGGCCAAAGGGAAACCCAAGAAACCGACTTCGGCTCGTGATACGACTCGCCGCATGTTCAAGATCCCCGGCAAAGTTGACGACCGAAAGCATTTCATAACCGATGAACTGACCGAGCTTACGGGAACATTCAACGACATGAGTGACGAGCTGGTCAAGCAGTACATGTCGCTCGAGGTAAAGGTGGCGCAGCGAACGAGGGAGCTGGAGGAGAGCAAGAAAGCCGCTGAGGCAGCAAACGAGAGCAAAACCCTCTTCATTGCGAACATTTCGCACGAACTGAAGACGCCGTTGAATGGCATCCTTGGCATGTGTGCCGTGTGCATGGAGGAGACTGATATCCAGAGAATTAGACAGTCTTTGAAGACGCTGTACAAGTCAGGAGACCTGCTGTTACATCTCCTGGAGGATCTTCTAAGCTTCTCCAAAAACCAGATCGGCAACCAACTCAGCCTCGAACTGAAGGAGTTTCGATTGGCCGACATTCGGTCTCAGATTCAGAGCATCTTCGACAAGCAAGTGCGAGAAGGAAAGATTAACTTCTCGGTCCAGTTCATTGGCTCAGAAAATGTCGAGATTGGCACGAACCAAGATGAATCCGGAATGGAAACGAGGCTTCCAGCACTGGGCCCGCACGGGACGGGACGCCTCAAGGACATGTGTCTATGGGGTGACCAGCACCGCATTTTACAGGTCATCATCAACCTTGTCAGCAACAGCTTGAAGTTCACGCCGCCGAACGGAAAGGTCGAGGTTCGCATCAAGTGTCTGGGCGAGATGGAGACGCCGCCCGAGGATGAAAGCCGCACATCCTCCCTATCAAAAAACTCACGGAACAACTCTCGTACGGGCCGCACTCGGAATCGACCGGGAGCCACCAGCCCAGCACACTCGAGTAACTCGGGGCCTATTGGGAAGGATGGCCGCTTCAACGGCGCTGGCACTGCGCTCTCTATAAACCCGATGGACCCTAAAGCGACGCCGCACGTCCGAATTCGCGAGAGGTCACCCACTCCGCCACCACCAGGAGCTAGGTCGTACGTATTCGAGTTCGAAGTCGAGGACACGGGCCCGGGCATTGCAGAGCACATGCAGCAGAAGGTGTTTGAGCCCTTTGTTCAAGGAGATCTCGGTCTCAGCAAGAAATTTGGTGGCACGGGATTGGGATTAAGTATCTGTCACCAACTGGCCAACCTAATGGGCGGCTCAATAACGCTGAAGAGCACGCCTGGGGTTGGCACAACGTTCACGATGCAAATCCCCCTCAAATACGTCAAGGACAGGTAAGTTTTCTTTTCCGCTCTCGCCACCACCCAATGCTTATGTTTAGATCCAGGGCATCCAGCACTGCCTCGAGCAGTGTCAAATCCAGACCACCGAGTGTAGACACATCTGACGTTGAAACTCATCGCAACTCCAACGCTCCCAAACCTGCCACCGAGACTAAGACGGCCAGCGTCCTCAACCCTCAGCCTCGACTGGTTGGCTTGAGCCTGCCGTTCTTCGCTGCGGAGCCCGCGGTGCCAAGGAGCACCGAA
Source organism: Neonectria faginata (assembly GCA_030864175.1). Lineage (NCBI taxonomy): Eukaryota > Fungi > Ascomycota > Sordariomycetes > Hypocreales > Nectriaceae > Neonectria > Neonectria faginata. The sequence continues at coordinate 1,628,489 of JAULBG010000006.1, read as the reverse complement.
CAGAAAATGGCCGCAATCGACCGTGCCATGGCGAATAAGACCAGCCAGGGCAAGCTACGTGTCCTCGTTGCGGACGACAACTCAACCAACATCGAGGTCGTCAGCAGGATGCTGAAACTCGAGGCCGTCTACGATGTAACCATTGCCAAGGACGGCCAGGAGGCCTATGACTTGGTCAAGGCCACTATGGAGAAGAACCAGTCTTTCGATGTCATCTTTATGGACGTCCAGATGCCCAACCTCGACGGTCTCCAAAGTACCCGTTTGATCCGTGAAATGGGCTACACATCTCCCATCGTCGCTCTCACGGCCTTCGCCGAGGAAAGCAACGTCAAGGAGTGCATCGATTCCGGCATGGACGAGTTCCTCTCCAAACCCATCAGGCGGCCTGCACTCAAGCAGGTGCTCAAGAAGTTTGCCACTATTCCAGAGGAGCCCGAGACGCAGGGCACTACGAACAACAACAAGACTAAGCTGAGTGAGAAGCCCGTCGAGAACGAAAAGCCCATGAATGGAGATGCCCACCCGCCGCAGAGGCCTCCACACGAAGAGGGTTCAAACGGCGCCCCTAAGGAGGGTTGAAGACCGCTCTAACTAAACCTATTATACGATACCATAATGCTTTCGAGAGAGATAATCGAAACTGCACTGCATAGAACTCACGAGGCATCTGCCGATACCGATTCACGCCCCGGCACAGCAGCCCCCCTTTCACCACTTGCTCGGTCTTGGCAGTGAGCCTCGACATACATGGCTCGCATCGACAGAGACGGGGTTTCCAACTGCAGAGACCTATTCGTTCCGCTCCACGCGCCAATTCTCATGAAGCGACAATTCGCGACACATACACATGACCCGCACGTGTGCATAGCACCAACCCTTAACCACCTTTTCTTTTTTTTTCATCCTCACACGTGCCCAACTATATTCTTTAACGCAAAAGTCTTCTAGCGGATTCATTTATCCGTCTGCTTGTTTTTAGGGTTGGCCTACTTGTTTGAAAGGGTTAGGAAAACCCCCGGCGTTATGGGGTTCTGGCACGACGGCTCTTACATGTTATTTTGGGAGGGTCCTGCCCCTGCGTGGTCATGTCCTTTCCACCATCTTTTTCTTGCCTCTTATTACCTTTTTTGTTATCTTTTCTTCGGTCGTTTGGAGGGTTTGGTACATATGCAAGAGGACGCTCCCATGCATATACATGTCCGTACACGGAGGGACAGCAGGGTTGCCTTGCAGAAAAGAGAATCAGCGAGGGGCGCCATGTGTTGGAAGAGAAAGACAAGAGAGAGGGAGATGAGAGAAGACGGCGTTTTTATATAAATATACATATGTAGCCAGCTGTATGCGCATAATTACGAAATAAGAGGGATGTTCATTCCATATACATGACATTGCATTTCCATGACGGATGGCGCAACTTCCAAAGCAAACACCCAGACTTCGATATTTACTTTTTACACAGGGGTACATGCTTGCAAAGACAGGGCCAAAAAGCCGTAATACGCGAAGACAACACGTAGTCAAGTTGTAATGATCGTTCGGTATCGCAATCAGCGTCAAAGCAAGCAGCCCCAACCTGGTCAACCCCTGAAACCTCCGCCATCATTCCTAGAGTCGTTTCAATTCCACCCAGTAGCTCCTCTGCTAACTAGAGGTTGATGTATGCCGTCCCAACCATTCCATCCTCATAACCCGCCCAGTCAACCCCAGTCCGGGCATCAGCCAAAAAAAGTTAAAACAAAAAAATACAAGACAACGGGTGCAAAAGCGATTCGACGTAGGATTCGCGTAAAAGAAGGCAAATAGATAGTTGAGGAAACTCCAAAGCCAGAGCGGTAAAGTCCAAAGGAAAACGAACCGTCAAAGGCCGTAGCATATCTCATGCGGTCCCAAAAAACGCCACTTCGGCGGAATCCCAGCCGCTCTCACCGACCAGAAAGCATCCCGGGCACCACGCGTTCAAAATCATAAGGATCCAAAGAAAAAAGTATTGTTAAAACAATAGAAGGGTCGTTGGGTGCGAAGTCGTGTAGTAAGTGGCCTCCATTCGACCGGCTCGGGCAAACGCTCGAGCTTGAGAGATGATTGCCTAGTCCCTGTGACCCCTCATAATCGCGGTTGCGATTAAGACTGCGATTGTGTTGAAACTGTGTACCGAAAAGCAAGTAAAAGAAATGCAACCCGTGCCGTAGAATTGGGCATTAGGACCCGCCGAGGCCGTCGAGTTTCGCAAACAAGAGACCAGTCATAGTCGCGATAATAGGGGTAGGCTAGATTTCCATCAGACCCGCAATATCCTCACTCATACGCCTGCCAGAAGGCTTGTCGAGCATGTCGAAGTCATCAAGGTCATCATCCTCGAGGTAATCCTCATCGGAGAAGGCAACGGTGAGATCGCCATCTTCTCCACGGTTCCAGAAGAGACCGTCATCGTTAGTGCCATCGTCTTCATCAAACGGTACCAGCTCGGCATCTCTATCACCAAGCCAGTAATTGGCGCGTTTTTGAGCTCCCGCAGACGCAAGATCTCGTTGCTGATGACTGTGCGCCAGGTTCATCGGCCTCAGTGTCGGGCTGTGGGATGAAATGACGGGAACCACGCGCACATAGAGATAGGCGACACGTTTTAGAGTTCGGTTGAAGAAGAAGTAGTGAGCAGCCCAGATAGCGCTTTCGTCCTCCTCAAACGGGTCCGTGTCGGGATGATAGCTGATGATGGAGCACTCGTTTAGGTGCATCTCCTTGTCGATCAATGACCAGCATTGGGGTCCCCAGATGGAACTCGTTTCGCTTCCGGTGGAAGAGCCGAGCGACTTAGGCTCAAAGCCTGGCCGCACGTTTTGAAGGATGGAGTCGAGGTTGATCATGACGCGGCGTAGATTTCGTTCACGCTTGAAATCGCCAGGTCGCAGAACGTGAGAAAAGTCGTAGTGTGAATGGCTTGCGTTTAGTGTCGCAATCAGGTAGGCAAACGTGCGGCGACTTGAGAGCTCTGATAAGGGGCCAAATGCGCTAGAGTGGGAGAATAGCTGCATACTCGGTGAGGTCGCCAGCATGTGCTCGCGCTCAGGTGGTGATAGACTTGCGCCGAGCTTGAGGAGAGCTTCATGTTGTGAGTTGAGGTCCTTGTCGATGTTCTTGTACAGCTTCTTGTCGGAGCCTGTCGATTTCGTCGTGTAGAGATCGCATCCGCCAGTAACGTTGCAGTCGGGTGTGTTAAAGTTGAGTGCGCCCGTGACGGCTTCGAAATCTTGCACCGGCAAATACTGGTGATGTACATGTCAGCATGGGGTGGGTAGGCTGGTTGTGCGACTTGCCGCTGTCGCATACCTTCATCTTGTCTGGAAGTGAGCGACGGGGCTCGAATAGCGCGGTATCGGGACGGTGATTGCGCTTCGGGGGATGGACTGCAGCAGGTGATGCGGAGTCGAATGGACGCAGCCGGGAGGGTGCGGAGTCGAATGGACGCAGCCGGGAGGGTGCGGATTGCGTCAGCGTGGAGTCGACGGTGGGCCGCAAGCAGCAGGACGAGCCGAGCGGTGACGAGACGTGTCGCGATGCGATGCGCAAGGGAAGAGCGGACGGCGTGGAGGTGGAATAGGTTGCGGATTGTTGGGTTCAAGCTGGTCGCGGGCGCACGGAAGGCCACGATGGTGGAAAGTTGGTGTTTGGGGGGGATTGACTTGGATTGGATGGGAGGGAATGATTGTCGGGGAGATGATCGCCGGAGCCTAGCCGGGTCGCGGGGGCCGTCGGAGAGGCTGCAGGAGCCTTGAAACTTGGATTGATGACGAGAGCTCGACGCGGGTGTAGCGTCGGGGAGGCGGTAGGCGACAGGCGGTAGGTGATAGGGCGTTGCGTTGAATCGAGGAGCCGATGATCAATGCGACCGATAGTGATTGAAGGTGACAGGTGATGGTGACGACGGGAGCGAGATGCGGGAGAGAGGGGGGAATGTAGAGTATTGCGTTGCAAGGCAAGGTTCCCTATTAGATAAGGCAGACGAGGGAAGCACGGAGAAGGAAGGAACGCGGAGGGGTGGGCGGGAAGCGAGGGCGACGAATGGATGGATTGCATTGAGGGACTGAGGGATTGATGGATCGATGGGAAGCACCGGCTGCGTAATTTGTCCAAGGTGAACAACGTGTGAGTGAACTGATCTGGCCCGGCGGCAGTGGCACGGGGTGCGTCCGAGGAGCCACGAAGGCCACCAACAGACGGCCACCGAGACGCAGCCGGCCGCCTTACAACTGGGGCCGCTATCGCTGTGGTTGGCGTTCGTTCGTTGCGCTGCTGCGCGCCCTTGGCCTTCGGGATTCGGGTGGGGATGGGCGGGAACGGCCTCTGACCGGGACTTGGGCCGACCCTTGCAACTTGTCCCTCGCTGGCGGTCCCCCTGCACATCCCGCGAACGGACAACGCGCCATGGCCCATCCCAGATGCCAGGTGGTAAATGGCTGATATTCCACTCGCCGCCCCTCCAATCCAATCCGATTGCTCCGAGCTGAGGCCAAAGCTAAAAGGGGCGACTTTCGGCCTTGGGCGGGACACCGCTTCGCGAAGCTCCGATGACGAAGTGACAACGAATGGGACGGGACCGTACCACCACGAGCCATCATGTTGCACGCTGGCATCACCCAAGGTATCGTGCATCATCCGGTTTGTCCTCTCGTCCGTCTCGTCGTCATCTCGTTCTCTCGTTGTATACTTCGCGCACTAGGTAGAAAGTTCAGTCATAGGCCCGACATCCGTTGGCAAACACATTGGCAGTAAGAATCGTGTCTCTTGTTCTCTTCTCTCTTGGCTTCTGCGGGTGGAGCACCCACAGCGGCTTGGGTCGGGTTGGTTGAGCGCGCGAGAGAGGCCAACGTGCCCGTCTTCGAGGGCCTCAGTGGCATGGGTTGGAGCGGAATGGACGCGATGGATCAGGATGGGTCTCATCGTCCATTATCACTTTCTCTTTGTCCGTAAGTCGTCATGGCTGGTCTGATCTGATGGCTTAGCCGATGAGTGCCAGCCCATCCAAGTGCCCGACGCTTCCCTCGCGTCGCTCGCTCATGGGTGTCTCCCGCAGCCCCCAAGCCTCGTCTCTTGATATAGAAGAGGGTGGTTTTCCACCGTCCAAGATCTACAAAACAAGGCCACATCGGCCCAAAACTCCCAAACACCGCTTGCGCCGGTTCCCACCATGTAATCATGCGTGTCCTCTCTTCTCATCGAAGAGATTGCTCAGCCGCCTGAGACTTGCCCATTATAGCAGCCCTAAATCCTTGAGCGACTCCTTGATTTCATCCTCGACCTGTTGTATCCATTGTCAATCCTCAGTCAGCACGTGCGTCGCGAGACAAGCCTCAGTCTGCGCCGGCCTCTGGGGCATCGCTCGGTCGGTTCGTTACCCCTGTCGAATCGGGCCAGGCAGCCATCTCGGATTGTCGGGCTTCTACATGAGCTTGGTGACTTCGTCCTCGACCTTTGTTGGGGATTGGCGTTAGCATGCACGAAGGGAATGCTATCGGTTCGAGGGACGAAACACGTCGCTAGGTAGGAAATATTCCATCATTACTCACCTCCATGTCTTCCAGAGAGTCTTGCTGTCCGATGCACCGGAGTACATTCTTCTTACTGCTCTCCTGGAGTTCACCGGCAAGCAGCAACTCGTCCAGAATGTAGTATGCCTTGGTGAAGGAGAAGATGATATCTAGCTCGCACACATTGCCATAGTACTTGTCCATCTGTTCGACGTATCGGTGGATGATTTCGAGAGTAATCAGCTCGTTGTCCTCCGAGGAGCAACCGGCGATGAAGAAGAGGGACGCATAGCGGCGGTACACGATCTTGGTGTCTATTGTCGGGTTGTCAGCGCATCTCCCAACCGGGTAAAGGAGTGGTATGTCGGGCGAGGGGTGGACCAACCCTTATATTCGAGGAAATTGCACATGCGCGTTCGACGGGCGAGGACAAGCTGGGAAACGTCCTTGACAATCTTGGCCTTGTCTTTGGGAGATAGGGTCGTGAACCATTTGGCAAGACGCTGCAGTCCTAGTTAGTTAAGTCCAGTCCAGTCTAGTCCAGGTGGACTGTTGCGAGAGGTGGACGACGCACGACTTTGCCCTGACGGGACAGGAGAATGAGGTAACTGGGGGGCTTCAGCGTCAGTGGCCGGGACGGGCGAGCAGCCGTGGAGGAGCGTACTGGATCGCCATTGTGATGGTTGTTCACGTCACCGAGCCGGCTTGGAGACGTGCAGCAGAACGCAGGAGGAGAGGATTCGCGTTGGGTGGGCGGGTGAACGACGAGATGGAGATGCAATTCGGGACACGGAGCAATTTTGGCTGGTTGGTGACGAGCGGGCCTAGAATCCATGTCACTCAGCGGCCTGGCCCAGGCAGGCAGGCAAACAGCCAGCTTTCCCGCCCGCCAAGTTTCCAAGGTGGGCCCCAGTAATGGAATCATCGGGTCCATCAGCTCAGCGACAAGGGTCGTTCCACTAATTAGGTATCCTTCAGCTCTGACCTTCCAGTGAGAGTGAATCCTGAGCTTCTAATTATTGCAGATTCAGCACAGACAGCTTAACTATGTCATTAAGTTTATTCAGTGTCTATGTTTAGGCTCCATCCAAATCCGGCAGTCAGCATCTCATGCCGGGAACGGCCGCTGACAGCTTCAGTGGTATAATATCGCACATCGGCAATAGACATCCATCCGTGGATCATAGATTCCAGTTTCCGGCCGGAACTCACCAATGGAATCATCAGGACCCAGGAAATCCATACCTGGGCATCCATTGCCAAAAGGTGTTACCCCGCCTGAATATAGCATCACCATTACCTCCACCACGCGACACAAGGGCTCCCTATCAGACGCCCTTTTTACCTGTCACTTTCATCCATCCCACTCCACTCCGGCACCTCATCCTGCTCCCGTCGCCTCACGACCCTGCCTCGTGATTCGTACGCCAGCCAGACAGAAACAATCTTTCTGCGGCAACGGCTCCCGCAATTATGTGATATGACTGCTTGCTTTGCTTCTTTCGAGAAATCCGCGGCATTAGTAATTCCCTCTCGCGGCTCCCCCACGTTCCCGGCTTCGCTCCCACTGGCACCGACGGGAACCAAGCAGCAGCGTGGGAGCTAGTTCTCTGGCCCGCTGGCCGATGCCCTGATAAAGACTATTGTGCCGGGTGCCGCATGCATCTCCCAGAGTGCGCCTCGACGGACGGATGCCGAAATTTTTCCTCGCCCTCACTACTAAGTTATCCTCGCGGCAATCTATATTTTCTCTTCCTCATCTTCCCTCTCCTGTTGTTCTTCCATCCTTCTAGAACATCGGGTGCCGTCCATTCGTATATATATTCGCATTCGCCATGTCTAAACTCATTCTATCGACGGGGTGCGTATCTTGATGCTCGTCTGCGCGCTTCGCATTCGGCCTGGTGCTGACAAACTCCATCGCGCAGCAATGTCATGTCCGCAGGCCCCTCCATCATTCGCAAACCCGGTGCCGCCACCAGATCCAACCTGGAACTCGTCAACTCGCTCCGCGAAAACATCGCCGAGGCCCAGCGCGACTACGCGACGCTCGCGCCCGCTGCAAATGGCCGCGTGAACGGCTCCGGCCCTACTGGCGCCACTGGCGCCACTGTCGATGTCTGGACCGACCGCCAGGATCGCATCTTGTACATCCCCCGCATCAATTGGAATGCCGCGGGGCTGCGCGAAGAGGCGAGTCAGTACGAGATCACACTCAAGCTGTTCTTCCTCCCGGGGTGTCCAGTCTCCGAGCGCGAGCAGTACGCGACGGAGGCGCTGGAACTGGTCCAAAAAGAACTAGGCATTAAGACGGTCGACCTGTTGGTCGTGTCTTTCCCCGGCATGTCCTTTGAAGGCAACTGTGAATGGGAGGCAGACAAGACCAACGCCCAACAGGGCAACTTGCAAGAGCAAATCCTAACGTGGGAAGTATTTGAGAAGCTGCATAAGCAGGGCCTAGTCAAGCGATTAGGCGTGGCAGAGTTTGGCAGCGAGAAGCTGGGCGCCTTCGTCAAGCGGACCACGATCCCTCCCGTCATCGACCAGATCAACCTTCGCAACTGCTGCGACGTCCCCCCGCCGCTCAAGAAGCTTGCTGAAGAGCAGGGCATCGAGCTTCACGTCCACAGCGACTGCACCGATATCCTCCCCCGCGGAACCTTGCGAGAGCTCCTCGGCCACGGCCCTCAAGGAGCGGGCATTCTCGCCGATACCGCCCACAAAGGCGCGGGTCTCCGGGGCGAAATTTACCCACAGTGGGTAGTGAGGTACACGGCGTTTATCAAGGATCGAGGCATTATTGAAAACAAGGGTTACTTTGCTGGTGCCCAACTGATATAGTCGCGAGATCGGCATGGACGTGGGGGGTTGGGAGCGAAAGTCAGAGTCAGAGTCAGAGTGAGGATATCCAGGCGAGCATATCTGATACCAGTTGTTGGGCGGTGGAAGAACATTTGTCCATTTGTTTCCAAATAGCGAGCATCAGACACACGGAGTTTTAGACAGAATGGCAAGGAAAGTGGCTGCAAGTCGGCTTTTTCTTTTCTTTTTAACCCAACATGCTCCGTTTCCGGCCTCTCATCCGGACGTCTTCTAGCTTCTTGAGGACTATCGGGGCCTGCTTAAACGACTGTCGGTAGGCATCTAGAAGCTCGGGGAAGAGGCACTCTGCCCGAGGGTGTGTGCTGCCGAATGCCCTCTCCAGCACGTAGAGATCGACAGCCCGGTCTTCATCTGAGATGCTACCACTCGCCAGTCCCAGGTCGATAATGACGACCTCTCCTCCCAAGAGCTTCTGGGCGCCCGATTCGCCATCCGCCGGTGAAGGGGGGTTCAGCATCAGGTTGCTGGTGGTCAGGTCACCGTGGACGATGCCGACCTGGTGCAGCTTCCCCACGGCCGCTCCCATGCGCCGCATCAAGTCTTTCAGCTCTGCGTCATCCTCGATACCCTCCGTTCGTTTGCCCAACCGCTCGTTTATGCTAGCCCGAACAGGGCCGCCGTGTATCCATTCCAGCATCAGCCAGCCCGCATTCTCATCAACGCCGTACACGGCGGGCACGCGCACACCGTCGCGACGGCACTTGGCCAAGATGCGAGCCTCGGAAAGGATGCGGTGCTTCGTTAGTCGCAGATCGAGGGTCGGGTGTCGCCAGGGCTTGGGCGGGCGGTATTTGAGGGCGCAGGGGAGATCGGGCAGCAAGTACGTGCTCCTGTAGAGGCGGCCCTCGGCGCCTTGGGTGACGAGGGTTGGCGGGGTCGAGGCGGGGTATTCGAGGATCTTGGGGAGGGGGAACTGGTGCGTTTGCGCCGCGGCGGCGGGTTCGGCGGAGGGTGTCGCCATGGTTCGTGGGTGAGCGAGCGCGTGAGTCTGGCGCGGCGGTCGCTAGGAGGAGGGGGATTCGATGGGCGTCCGGCGGTGAAACAGAACACAGACCTGGTGATTTGGGGAATCTGCAAGGCGAGCGCAGGTACCGTGGAATGGTGAAGAGGTGACGATGATTGGGACCACGCGGCGGGCTGCGGTACGGCCCTGGGATTTTGGCGACGCCGGGGGGGGGGGGGGGACGAACGGGGGGCCTTTTTTTTTTCGGGCTCAGGCTCAGAATGAACCCGACCACCAGGGCAACTGGATGGAAATTTACTGGAACCCAACCCACCGGCCCAAGCCGCTGGCAGAGTCCACTGTAATTAGGTACCTCATTAGTAGTGCAGCCGGGACGTAGTGCAGCAGTCACAGTGCAGGAGACCGGCCGGGAGCCAGCCGACGGGAGAGAAGCGGCTTCTTGGGGGGCAGAACCAGGGGATTTCTGCCAGCGCGCGGGCGAACGACCTAACAATGGATTGCGGGCGGATGCCCTGTCAAGCCGGAACTAAGTAATCACCCAAACGTCACCTCACCTAAGTAAGGTGACTTACAAACCACCTTGTGAGGTACATGTAGCACTGACGTAGGTATGTAGGTGTTGTCTTGTAGGTAAAGTTTACGAAACAAACCACCAAAACTCGAGAGAATAACTCCCTTCTCCCGTCTCTTCTTCACCCCTCCTCTCTGGTACTATCTAGTCCCCCATCCCTGGTCCTTCCCCTTCCGCAATGGCGTGCCCCTCTACACCAGCCCCTCGCTTTGCTTTAGCCCTGGATAATATACTGTAAATTACCGTATGTACTCCATACTTGCGACCAAGTACACAAGTCGTCCCTCTTCTCTCCATCTTGCCGCCATGTGACGCTGGGCCTTCTAGCTTGCAGATACAGGGGCCCCGTCCCCAGCCATCTTGTCATCCCAGTGGCCGGCCACCGCTGCGCGCGACGAATGTGGCAGTCGACCTGCAGTCCTGCACGAGACGGCCTATGGCGTACCGGACCTAACGGCGCACACAAACGCGATTGCGCTTTCGCTTTTGCCGCCGCTTCGTCACTACTGTATTCGCCTCCTGGCGCTCCGCTGTCGATCCTCCTTCTCCCTCTTCTCCCAACGACCAGACCATGCATGAGAGCCTCACCCTCCGCCTCGACTTGCCATCCAGACGCTCCGCTCCATCATGGCCGAGTCCGACTCCCTCCAGTGGACCGTCATACTCGTCCTGACCGCTCTTTTGCTGTCCGCCGTCGTCCTCGTCCAGATCGCATCCGTCTACACGGCCGCGTGGTTGGCCGCCCCTCAGGAGATTCCCACCTTCATCGACACAGCCGACTTCTCCGTCCAGGAGAACGAGAGCTACGATCGCGATCTCGCCAAGGTCCAGCGTCTGGAGGACAAGATCCGCCTGAGCCAACTGCTCCGCGAAATCCAGAAGGCTGGCGACGAGCTGCGGGAGGACCTCAACGCCATGCTGATTGACGAGGGCGCCACCAAGCTGAGGACCAGCGCGCGGCTGCTGTGGGCATCGAAGCGATCGCAACTGGCAGATCGAGTGCGGAGGCTTGACTTACTGCGCATGCGCTTCCTCGTCGTGTACATGGGCGTCATTGCTTCAACCTCCGAAAGGCCACCACCACAAGCGCACAGGGATCCCGAGAAGTCAGTCGCCGCCTTCAAGACGACGCCGACCCGGCCAGCGCTTCCCAAGGGCCTGGCGGAGCACATCCTCAATCGCCCTCCGCTTCGTAGTTTCACCACCCCAGCGGTTAGCCACAACGAGCACGTCACCAAACCCCAGAAGAACGGCTGGGCCGGCGTTGTCCAGGAACTTCAGACTTCTCCCCGGATGCACAAACGCCATGCCTCAATCGAGCGCGCCATGTCATCAAGAGCAGCAAAGACGCCTGGATAAAAAGGTCTTAAAAGTCCCGATCTTGGGCACGATTTTCTTCTTCATTGCATCCGGTTTCTGGTACAGCATCATTTTAAACGGCTTGCCTGGTTTTGTGCGACAGCACAGCGGCACCAGGCATTGAGCGGCGTTCGGGCACGGCGGGCTGTCCAACATCATTTACGAACAGAACAATCTGAGGCAGACTACAGATCACGCTATCACGACGTTGGGCGGGAGCGGGCTTGGGTTCTTTACGAGGGATGATTGTATGAAGACCGAGCATGGGGAGGGTCCTCAGGAGTTAGGGTTGTTTGCTTCACTTCACATAGATGGGATACCCTTACTGCGCGGCCTTAAGACCCAGTCTTGTTCCTCTTTTGCTTTCTTTTTTTCTTCCTCTTCCACGCAGTGGGCGGTCTCTTTCTTTCTTCCTGGGTTTTTGGCTTTCAGGCTGATGTCGCATCTTTTATATTTCTTCTTTCTCTGTTCATCACATACCCATTTCATTCATGTTCATTTTTCTGTTTAGGTAGACCTAGAGGGGACCGCCTCGCCATCAATGAGACGCCGCATCGGGGCCGGTCGCGTTCCTCTCCCCAACTGTATGAATGTTAGGAATAGTTCATATGAATATGACTTGTGTGTTTAGACTTACCATCGAGTGCCACGAGGAAGCGACTCACGCAGTTGTAGCAGGCGATCTAGGAGGGCGTTAGTTTAGTTGCGCCTCGTATTAATAGCGTTGCCTTACAGTCGCCGTCAGCTCGACAATCTCCTGCTCGTTAAAAAAGGCTCGGAGGCGGTCGAAGGTTTCATCCTTGACTTGCACGCTCCTCGTCATCTCCTCGGTGTATAACACCACGGCCCAGAGCTTCTCGGTCAGCTCGGCCGGCCGCTCTCCAAGTGTCTCTTGCTTGATAGCCTCCATGCCAGCTTCCGAGACGCCTCCCTTGACGGCCAGGGGCGCGTGATGCGTCCACTCATACCAAGCCTTGTTGCAGACCGCGATTCTTGAGATGGCAAGTTCTCGCACGTCGTCCGGCAGCGAGTTCTTGGTGCGCACTGCGCCGAGGAACGAGTTCCAGCCATCGGCAATCGAAGGCGCGTGCAGCAGGGTGAGGTCGAGGGGCTGGAGGGGACGAGGGTCTCGGCGTGCTTTAATGCGCTCGACAATTGCGGCTTCGTCCTCGTTCTTGGTCGGGACAGGGTCGGTGACGTAGGGGACTCTCATCTTGAGCGATGGTGTAGGGTAGAACTGTGAGATGTTTCGCCGGGCAATACTTGGGGTATAAGACGATGGGCTGCGAACAAATGTAGTTTGCAAGCTTGGGAATAATTTGCGCAAGAGACAGAGTCTTCCTAATATGAGATTCTGGTTGATTGGGGGCATCTTTTCTGGTTATATATTCTCCCGGCGATGCGCGGGGTCGGCCTTCAATGCAATTACCGACTCCACTTCCCGAGAACCGGACCCGGGGCCGAACAAAATCAGTGGGTCACGGAATGCATCGCTTGTCCAGAGTTTGACGGAGATTCTATGATGCTACTGTAGAAGGGATTCGCGTATAGTTCTAGTGATATGAAACTATCAAGAGCATAGGAAACGGATGCATCAAGAAGTCCACCTACGATTCAGGTCAAAGGTTGCGAATTGCCAACTGGCTTACTGGCTTCGATAGTGTTAAAACCTTGGGTGGGGATAATAGGGGAAGAAAATCAATAGACCAATAATACTCGCCTTTGTGAGTTCGTAGTAGTATTAGGCCTGAGGCATACCTTGGTTGCTGGGTCTCCGTACTGCCTCCCGCCCTCCGAAGTACTAGTAGGCTTTGTCTCGCATGTTACATGGGATCACCTCAGTAATCCAGGACTGGTGTCTGCCTAAATTGCATCGACCTCAGAGATATCACGCATCAAACATCCGCGTTCTTCTCTCCGAAAACAATAATCACCAGGACGATTAAAAGGGGTCGTACGCATCGATTGAGTGACACCAGCCTGTTTGCGCAGGAATCCTCACAAACCCACGTCCATTTTAAGCTGCACCACTGTGCACCCTCAATCTTGGCGCATCCAGAGCTCGGATCGCATAACGCGTTGCGCCCCGTCACGTGATACGGAGCTCCAACTTGGATCATTAACGCGACATCACTTTTCTCGCGTCGTCACGAACGCAACAAGCTCCTCACCCCTTCTCACTCCGTCGCTTTCGTTCGTGCGCTCATCAGTCGCGATGGCGGAGATCAAAATTGACAGCAAGCTCTTCCAGGAGCGCGTCTCGCACTTTGTGACGGCCTGGAAGAACGACCTCCGGACCAAGGATGGGCTGTTCGGCGGTGCCTCGTCCATGGTCGTCATGATGGGCAAGGTCGAGGAGATTCCCGAGTTCCACAAGAACAACGCCATTCACGTATGCGCACCCTCCAGCAGCGTCGGAAGCCACCTGACGACTTGTGATGCTAACGAGTGATGATAGTTCTGGCTCCTCGGATATGAGTTCCCGACGACGCTGATGCTGTTCACTTTGGACACGTTGTACATCCTTACGACTTCAAAGAAAGGTACGATCACGGCTGCGCTGTTAGTGCGATTCAATTGGCGCTGACCACTTTTCAGCGAAACATCTCGACCAACTCAAGGGCGGCCGATTCCCAATCGAAGTGCTCGTGCGAGGCAAGGACGCGGCCGAGAACGAGAAACTGTTCATCAAACTTATCGACAAGATCAAGGAAACTGGGGTAGGTTCCATTTCGCGCCCACGGTCGCATTCTCTAACAACTTTCACCCACAGAACAAAGTCGGCACGATCGCCAGAGACACCTCCAGAGGACCGTTCGTCGAAGAGTGGAAGAAGCTGTTTGCAGACAAGTGCAAGGATGTTGAGCAAGTTGACGTCTCGGCGGCGCTCTCAACACACGCCTTTGCGGTCAAGGACGAGAGCGAACTTCGAGCGATGCGAACCGCCTCCAAGGCCTGTGTGGCCCTGATGACTCCCTATTTCCTCGATGAGATGTCCAACATCCTCGATGCCGAGAAGAAGGTCAAGCATTCAGCCCTTGCCGAGAAAGTCGACAAGAAACTGGACGACGACAAGTTTTGGAAGACGGTGCAGCTTCCCAGCAAATCAAAGCTGCCTTCCGATCTTGACCCGAGTCAGCTGGACTGGATCTTGGGTCCTTCTATTCAGAGTGGCGGAAAATACGATTTGAGGTTTTCCGGCGAGGCCAACGATGAAAATCTGCACGCCGGCATTATCATCGCTGCCATGGGACTTCGATACAAGTCTTACTGCTCTACGATCGCACGTACTTACCTGGTTGATCCGAACAAGTCCCAGGAGAGCAACTACAAGCTTCTCACTCTCATTCACAACACAATCATCAAAGACATCCGAGACGGAATGCAAGCCAAGGAAGTCTACGCCAAGGCCATTGGTATCATCAAGAGCAAGAAGCCGGACATGGAGAAGCATTTCCTCAAGAACGTCGGCTGGGGAATTGGCTTAGAGAATAAAGACCCGACTCTTGTGCTCAACGCCAAGAACCAGAGAATGTTGAAGGACGGAATGACCCTCATTATCAACACCGGATTCCACGACATCGAGAACCCGCAGCCCCAGGACAAGAGCAGCAAAATCTACGCTCTTGTGCTTACCGACACCATCCGAGTGACCTCCGCCGAACCCGTGGTCTTCACAGCCGAGGCACCAACGAGTGCCGACGCCAACTCGTTCTTTTTCAAGGATGACGAGGAGGCCGAACCTGCGCCCAAGAAGGAGAAGAAGGACTCCCGAGTCGGCGCAGTCGCCACGAAGAACATCACATCTACTCGACTCCGATCAGAGCGCACGACGGCAGTCAACGATGACTCGGATAAAAGGCGTCGTGAGCATCAAAAAGAACTGGCCACCAAGAAACAAAAGGAGGGTATGGCCAGATTCGCCGAATCCACAAATGACCAGAACGGTGGCGAGGTGAAGAAGTTCAAGCGGTTTGAGTCCTACAAGAGGGACAACCAGTTTCCGTTGCGGAGCAAGAACCTTGAAATTCTTGTGGATCTCAAGAACAGCACCATTGTTCTTCCTATCATGGGTCGACCAGTCCCTTTCCACATCAACACCATCAAGAACGCTAGCAAGAGCGACGAGAACGATTTCTCTTTCTTGCGTATCAACTTTCTCTCTCCCGGCCAAGGTGTGGGCAGGAAGGACGATCAGCCCTTCGAGGACGCCTCCGCTCACTTTGTCCGAAGCTTGACGTTCCGATCGTCAGATGGCGACCGATACAACGAGATTGCGACACAGATCTCAAACATGAAGCGTGATGTAGTCAAGAAGGAGCAAGAGAAGAAGGATATGGAGGATGTTGTGGAGCAGGACAAGCTCACGGAGATTAGAAGTAAGTTCTCGTTCCACCAACCCCTCCAATGCATACTGACCATTTACAGATCGCCGACCTGCTGTGTTGGACAACGTTTACATTCGACCTGCAATGGAAGGAAAGCGAGTTCCTGGCAAGGTGGAGATTCACCAGAACGGTATTCGATACCAGTCTCCCCTCAACGCACAGCACCGAGTGGATATCCTCTTCTCAAACGTCAAGCATCTTTTCTTCCAACCCTGCCAGCATGAGTTGATCGTTATTATCCACATTCACCTGAAGGACCCCATTATCGTGGGCAACAAGAAGAAGACAAAGGACGTGCAGTTCTACCGGGAAGCAACCGACATCCAATTCGACGAAACGGGTAACCGGAAGCGAAAGTATCGTTACGGCGATGAGGATGAGTTCGAGGCAGAACAAGAAGAGCGACGTCGCAGAGCCGATTTGGACCGGCTGTTCCAAGGTTTTGCCCAGAAGATTGCCGAGGCTGGCCGGAACGAAGGCATTGAGGTTGACATGCCTATTCGCGACCTTGGTTTCCATGGTGTGCCATTCCGAAGCAACGTCTTCGTTCAGCCAAGTACAGACTGTCTTATCCAGGTTGTGGAGCCTCCCTTCATGGTTATTACCATCGAGGAAGTGGAAGTTGCCCATTTGGAACGTGTTCAGTTTGGCTTGAAGAACTTTGATATGGTCTTTGTTTTCAAAGACTTTACTCGAGCTCCTTACCATATCAACACTATCCCCGTCGAGTTCTTGGATCAGGTCAAGGACTATCTCGACTCTTCCGATATTGCCTTCACCGAGGGTCCTCTTAACCTCAACTGGCCTACTATTATGAAGACTGTGACGGCCGACACACATCAGTTCTTTGTCGATGGAGGTTGGTCCTTCCTGCAGGCCGACTCGGACGACGAGGGCGATGTCGAGTCAGAGCAGGAGTCGGCCTTTGAGATGGACGACGAAGAGCTCGACGAGGTCTCTGAGTCCAGTGAGGAAGATTCTGAATTTGGCAGCAACGCTAGCGACGATGATGACGAGGATGACGAACTCGATACCGACGAGGAGGGCGAGGACTGGGATGAGCTGGAGCGCAAGGCTAAGAAGAAGGACCGTGAAAGCGCTATGGAAGAGGTTGAAGACCGTAGCGCTGGCAAGAAGAAACGCAAGCGGTAAATTATGGCGAAACTATCTCGTGTCTATCAGACAATGAGGGATCTAATGGCGTGAAAAGGGCGCACGGTTTTCCTTTTTCTTCTTCTACCTTGTACTAAACCAATGAAATGTAAGCTGTGTCTATGGCTGGTTTCTCCTTACTCGTTTCCCTTTGCGCTTGTAGGTTTTTCTTCGATGTCGGCATAGCAAGGGCAATTGATAAATGGTTGCTTCTGGGGTTTCTTGGCTACGACCGCTTCTCTGTAATCTTTCTATTTGGTAGTATCTGGCGATGTGGTGATATGGTTGGGAGGGGAGCAGATTTGGGCCGTCCAGACTAGCTAATTGAACAATCGTTTTGCGTCACTCCTATTCTTGACCTCACTTTTACTCTTGACATTGCGTAGACATAGGAGCGAGTGCATGTAAGTCCTCCGCTACTGACGGCCATAGCCCCATCTCACCGCACGCCAGTCATTCTCACACGACGAGGGAACGAGCAATACGAGACCCATATAGTTCTATTTGCACTTCCTATTGGATAACACGCCCAAACTCCTACCCAGTAAAAGATACTCGGAAACATTATGCACACTTGCCCCCTAATCCACCT
Source organism: Neonectria faginata (assembly GCA_030864175.1). NCBI lineage: Eukaryota > Fungi > Ascomycota > Sordariomycetes > Hypocreales > Nectriaceae > Neonectria > Neonectria faginata. Next base: position 1,611,052 of record JAULBG010000006.1, on the reverse strand, counting down.
CTGTTTTCAGTCTGCGAAAGACAGGTAGGCAGGCGGGAGAGCACAAACTCGCGTGCGCGAAAAAGCAGACGACGTCGCGGCCAGTATTCCCAGAAACCGCCTCTTGAAAAAACAAAGCAGGCAAGAAAGATGCTGCTCGGAATAGTCGTACACAAATAGCAAGTGAGCCATGCCACGGGAGCGAAAATCGAAAAATCCAATGTCAGATGATCCCCGAGGGTCCACGCGTCCGCCAAGCCCAGACTCTTGTCCGCTCACCTCAGATCGCGAGCAACGCCACGCCAAGAGTCCAGGGCGAGAGGAGTGGCGGGGTGCACTATTGCAGCACTGCCGGGAGTGCTGGAATGGCGAACAGAGGATACAAATGATGGATTCGTGGTGTCGGTGGTAGTAGTGACTCGGAGGAGCGCTCCGGAACCTTCACGAGCCGCCTAGGCCTCGCCAGGACGAAGCTCACGACCAGAGGCCACAGCCGTACTGGGGCCGGTCTTGGCTCCCGGGGCGTTGTTCCACGAAAGGTATGTGTGGTCGCCGAGCTTTCTGCTTGGGCGTTAGTGACAAGAGCTAGGAATGAGGAACAAAGCAACATACCTTGGGCGGACGAGGTGAGTAACGGTGAACAGGGTGCCGAGGAGAATGCAGACACCACCGACAACGACATATGCGATGCCGAGGAAGGGGTTGCGGCCGCCCATAACGGTCCTGGTGGTGAGGATTATGGACTTGGTGCCCTCATACTTATCAGCAGGGAAATCTGTCTAGAGTCAGCAGGATTCTAGTTGTTTGGATGTCAGAAGCCTTACAGTCATCAACGATGACCTGGTAGCGCCCCTTGATCATGGCATCGCTGTTGTTGCGCTGGTAGAGCTTGCTGAAGACAGGCAGACCGGCGGTTCGCATCCACACGTGGAAAGCCTCCCACTCCTTCAGGTTCGGTATCGGATTATCCTCGGTGTATCCGTCGGGGTAGCGGTCGCGCCAGTTTGGCGGGGGAAGAACATCATCATTTTCATAGCTAGTCTTGCCGTACAGGTCCTTGTCACTGTTCCAGGCAATGTCGCTGTTGTTTGCCATCAAGTAATCGCGGGTCTCGTTGCCCTTACCGCCGGGCGGGTTCTGGAGGACAGGGCTGGAGAAAGTATCGTTGAACATGGAGTTGGCGATGAGACCACAAGGGTAGTAAGGCTTCTTCACTGTCTTGTTGCCTTCTAACGGGGTGCAGTCTGAGCCATCAATCTGGTCGTACGAACGTGCCTTGCCCTTGAGCTGATCAGTGTCAAACGAAAGAACATAGCGTCGGTGATTCTGGTAGAAGTTTGTGAGGTGGTAGTAGAAGAGAACGGGCGGTCCCATGTTCTCGGGAATATCGAAGCGAAGGTAGCAGCGAGTGGTGTTTTGGACTCGTGCGCCGCTCATCGAGTCCCTGACGGTGACATTGGTTTCGCGAGCCCACTCGGCATCGACTCCTCCGGTGTTGTTCTTGAATGCAGTTGTGACGGCACTGCCAGGCATGCTCTTGAAGCCTCTGCCTCTGCTGTAATCCGGAGCGTCGGTTTTGCAGTGTGTGTAATCGAGACGAATCTCTTGAACCTAGTCCGCCGTTAGAGCCGTGCTGGTGAAAAGCCGGGCAGGGATGGCGAGTAACGGTACCTGGGCGCTCGCATAGAGGAGAAGGCCACCGATCGGTGCGAAAATGATGCCGATGATGAAGAACAAGGGCAGAACGGTCTTGGGTGTCAAGATGGGCCTGTCGTTGTTAGCATCGCATCCGGGGAGCTCAGAGCGGAGCGTCTTGAACATACTGCCACGCCTTCAAGCGCTGTTGCCGAAACGCGGTATCTGTCGCGAGAACATCAGCTTCAAGTCCTTAATGGCAGCGCGCTGCTTCCGGAGGTTCCAGAGCACTCACTCGCCGGTCGACGGCTCTTCTTCTTGTCCGGCAGCTTCGGACCTCCATCGTTGGAGTCGATCGAGTCGGTGTGGTCGATGCCACGCGGTGAGTCGGCCATTGTGCACGGAGTCGTCGATCGAAGGGCGCTGCGCGATGATGCCGTCGGATTGGCGAGACTGGGAGGAAGTTGCGATATTCTTATCCCAGGGGGTTGTCGAAGGCGGATGCTCTGGAACGTCGCGATGTGGCTCGTGAAGCGTTACGTGTTGGGCTGTCAGCGGAGTGGCTGTGCACCGTGCATTAATGATTAATGGGGGGCTGTGTCAGGCCCCCGGCGATTCTTTTGTCCGTTTGATAGAATCTATGTGCAACGTCCTACGAATACTTTCCGTCGTCGTCGCTCCTCCAACACTACCATATTTGTTTGACAAGCTCCAAAATGCGAGATGCATTGGGATCAACTAGAGTTGCAATGGTATGTTGATGTAGCTTTAGTAGATATTTAGTACGTTGCCTCTCCACTACTTGGTCAATGGTGTGGAATGGGGTAGGAATGTCTAAGTGGAAAATACCACATTGGCCTGCCCAATCGCATTCAAACTGCTGGCTAATTACCGCGCTGATTCAAGAAAAGCGAGGTATAGTCGACTTGATTGAAACGTAATTGGACCACCGGATGGCATGTATTCCTTCTTGAAATGTTCATAAGAAAAAAAACCTTAGCATCTTGTAAAAGGAAGCAATTTGTACGGCGACGATCTTCTTCCCTTCGAGGGTGTCATCATTCCCCGCTTGAAGTTATGTTCAACACTGCATGTGTCGATTCTAAATCTTGCATGACGGCAAAAAGAAAGCTGTAAAAGTCAATCTGATCAAAAGACAAAAAATGAAGTTGAAGCGACGCAGGCCTGATTTGAACAGACGCCTCCGAAGAGATATGATTTCTAGTCATACGCATTAGACCACTCTGCCACTGCGCCTATTTGCTGATGTAATAATGGCTCCGTAATGTGGACTAGACAGGCTTTGCGTGGGTTTCCAGCCTTTGGTGGGCCACTGGATCCTCATTGTGTACGAAGTGTGTGGCTGAATAGAAGCCTTCCATAATCGGGGCATATGGCGGCAAGCTCAAGATATCATCAAGTGATAGTGAGGATTCACTTTGTGTTAGATAGTATTAATGGACCAAACTGAGTAAAACTATTAGCAAAACGTTTCATGCCTGAACACGCAGCCCAGTATCCCACATAAACGGAACCAAGTCGACATTAATACCTAAATGAAGTCGAGTGCGTAGGCTCAGTAAGGCATCTTTTGTTTCCCGATAATTCACTAGTTAGATGGCCCGGCACTATCCAAGTAATAAACGCGTTGCCGATCAGGATTACCGTGATGTGTTTGGGACGATCCAGCAACCCCATGTGGAGCAAAGAGGAGAGCGACAGGCCATGGCGAACGGTTCTGGAAACAGATGCGGGCTTTAGACTTGCATGGAAAGCAGGAGGTTGACCCGCACCTCCGAACATGGCAATTTGATACCAGCTTTTGATGCTTCTAAAACAAGACTTCGGTCTGCCACCTGGAACCCCGACTGGAGATGTTGAACCGAACACGCAACCCGACGTCAATCAAGTTCAGTGAAGGTCAAACGAGATTAGTTTTCACGCAAATAGGATAGCAGATGGATGATTGGAATATCACACCTCCCTGGCCGACTCATCGCTTGTTTGCTGATCTTGATGTCACGTCTGTTGCGAATCTATGAATGCCATGTCAGAGAGTATGAAACATCTCTGCCACGCGTCTGAAAGCGACCTTCACCAGTCCCGCGGCGCCACGCACCAACCGACCACGAGTATTCGTACTTGCAATGGCACAAGCTTTCGCAGCGCAGAAGCAAGATACGGCTACGGCTGATAAATCTATTTGTTGGCGTTATCATACCCTTCACCGCCCATGTCGCCAAGGGCAGATTTTAGACGCCTTCAACCCACCTGCCAATTGCGGGGGAGCGGCTCGCTCAACCGGGCCTTGTCTAGAAAACTGAACAGGCGTATTTCGGGTTGTTCCAACGGTCCGCAAGGCGTCTTGAATTTTTTTTTTTGGCGTATCTCGCGAGGTCAGAGGTAAAGACGGCTCGGAGCCAGGAGCTAGGGGGGGTGGAAATGAAGGAGGCCCAGGACGAAATTTAGAGGGGCTCTCTACCTAAATGCCATGCAGATATGGACGGTTGCAATCTTCCACAGCGATCAGCTGCGACATCCGGGCAGACACTAGCACCGACGGTCTGGTAATCCAGGGGGTAACTTGGAGCAGTGAGAATTTGGCGTGAATAATCAACGATGGACGAACTCCAGATGTTGGAACTTCTGATCGACGGAGAGTTGACAAGCCTCGAGGTGATGAGCAAGACCGTGCACGTGATCGACCGGCGATATGGGTCTCCCTTCCCCGTTCCTCGTCGGCGACACCGCCCGTCCACCATCCTCGTGTGTGCGAGCTCCCGGCGCTTGGGTGGTGGGAAGCAAACATGCCGTTCTACGAATAATACGACTGAACCAAGCACATCGCCGTCCCGGAGTTGCCGTCCAGCCGTCCAACCGCCCATAGCCCACGACGACATTCCCCGCCCGGATGCAGGTTTGTGCCCCTCAGCCAAGGCAACCGAATCGAGCAACGGGAGCCAGCAAAGTTGTTGGCCTCGGCAGCGGATTCCCGCCGGGGGAGAGACAGAGATGACCACCCACGCGCTGGGCAGGTCAGGTCACTTCCAAGACCTGAACGATTAGCGGTTCGCAGTGGACGGTGTTGGCAGCTTGGCCCGCCACTAACACTCCCGTCTGCGAGACACCGGCGCTGCACGCCTAGGCGCTGTCGTCATGTGTCCGGGGGGGTGGCGGGAAATGATCATCACGCTGGGCGGTGCTGGGCGGTGCGTCTTGGCTAAAGGCTGTCCACTGGAACATGCCTGGGGTTTTCTGTGGCCCGTGGCCCCTCTGTGGCATTCTGCTGGTCAGGCTTCTGTCGTCGTTTGGACTGTTTTGTGGTCAACTACTGCAGGTTTCCCAAAGTGTTGGGGGAACTGCTCTGTGACAGCCTTCAAGGGCTATAAATGGTATAAAACCCACCCCCGGACCAGGCAGAATGGTATTTTGTTGTTTTTCTTTCTGGGGTGACGTTGCCCTCGTCTGAACTTTGAAGTCTATTGTTTTTGGCTGAAGCCTATTTAGTGTGTTTGGACGCCTCTCAGCTCGTTTGACGAGGCGCAGAGCGCTTCGCTGTCTCTTGTCGCTGTCGCGGATTCGCGCTCGCGCCATCGGCCGCCCAACAAACCAGTCGCCAAGCGAGAAAAGTCACCCCCAGCTGACGACGCCAGGGAGATCCATACCATTGCTCCATCGCGGGCCCGGCGCCGAGCCTCATCAGCCACTGGGGCCTCGACTGGGCTGACCCCGGACGGCCGCTCCCAAGCCTTGGAGAGGGCGCCATTTCCGAAACCCCCCCAGCGGGCAAATTCCATCCGAGCGGTTGACTGCTGCTTTCAACCCCAGGTCCGTTGGGCAATTGCACTGGCACTTACACTTGGGGACGGCTGAAAGGAGCCTGAGAGGACCCTTGAGACCGCCCCGACCGGGGCAGTTAACAGGCTTGTCCCTGATCGTGGAATAACCCTAAGCCTGAGGCGTGTGCTGAGTATTAGTGCTGGGTGAGTTCTGGTTCTTTCTCGCCGTCGCTCTCTCTTCCTGGGGAAGTTCTTGTCCTGGCCATTTCTTTACTCCACCTCGTCATACACACACGTCCCATCCCTGTTGATTTGCACTGTTGCACTGGGAATACGCATCTTGGCCCTTCTCGAATCGCTCGGGCTGCGGCACAAGGGCCACGCAGACTCCCGCTCGCAGCCGATCCACCGCGTTTGGCTTCTTGGCTTATGTGCCGGATGGCGAGAGCCAAGCCTCGTCCAGTGGCTAAAATCGCCAGTCGCTCACGCTTGCTCCTCACCCACGCATCGCCCCAAGCCGAAGATCCGACCGCCGCTGCATCGGGGCTTCTATTTTATTTGCCTTTGCCTTGGCCAGAATTTACGGCCCTGCTGATCGCATCGCTGCAACTCATCTCATCGTTCATAATAAACCACCACACCCCCCGGCGCGCTGACCCTCCATCCTCCTTCTCGCCTCCCACCCCTCGTCCCGCAGCTGGCCCCTAACGACTTTAATTTCTCCGACCAAAGAACCAAAACCCCAAAACCCTGCAGCAGGGTTTTCTCTTCCAGACCTCAAATCCTCTCAGTCATCGTCGAGTGACTGAAAGTCTCTTTGTTTATTCTTACTTTCACACTCTCTCTCACTCCGAGACATTCCTGCGGTCATTGTGGCTCTGGTGCTTCTGGGTGAACCAAAGTGGCATCGCGCTTACACCAGTCCACAGCAACTTCTACTTGCCCGATTCGGCCGCCAGTTGAGAGCGGCGATTCAGTGCTTGAGCATACTCATCTCACCTCACTGCCTTCGTCAACCGAACGTTTCCTTGCTTCATTTTCCTCATCCATCGAAAGGACAGCCCGACACATCAACTCAATGGCCGCCGAGTCGAACTCCGTACCTCAAATCCAAGTCATGTCGCCGAGCCCCACCGTCAAGTCTCGACGGCGGGAGCCTCGGGACACTGGCTTCCCGGAGCCCTTCAACGACGGTTTGTCCACCCTCTCGACTTGACCGTGACGGATCCATACTGACCTGCCTCCCAGTCCGCAACACCACGCTTCCCCACCCGGACGCAGATCTATCACCAAACGCCTGTATTAGCCAAGAAGACATTAGCCCTGAGAGGGCCCTTAGCCGAAGCCGACGTTCGTTCCTAAGGAAGAAGCGGCTCACCACCAACCACGGCCGAATCACACCGCAATCCGAGGCCCTCTACAGCGTCCTGTCTCTTGCCAACACCGACGTCACCGATTCAGAAAGTATCAAGGCCATCAGCCCATCCATGTCGAGCGTGCGCTTCTCCAAGGACGAGACCGATAGCATCGTGTCTCAGAGGGAGGAAGAGACGCCGCCCACTTCACCCGACATTCCCTCGCATCGCTCTAAGAAGGGCCTTTTAAGGAGATTGCGGAAGAATTGAACATCAGCTTCGACGACTCAACATTTATGACGACACGGTGGAAACCGTCACGGCAAACGACCTGAACGACTGTATCATTACACAGAATCACCTTATTCTCTCTTTTACTTGTCTTGGAAAGCGCGGAGTTTATGTTAGGCGGGCACGGGCAAACGGAAACGGAATTGGAAACGGAACTGGAAACAAGGGCCTCAAGTTGGATTTGCCCGACGGTTCAGGGACCAAAACTTTGGAATCATTGTCCCTCTGGAAGGGAAACGGGCTGTTCATGGACATGTCTGGCTAAGAGGCTAGGTAATGCCTGATTAGGAAATTTGTTGATGAAATAAACAACCATTATCGCTATTGTCATGACAAGCGTGTTCCTGAGTAAATACCATGACCAACCGTGGCCATGCCGTAATTTCTTCGTGAATCAGAGCCCGTTCTGACCCAGTTTGTTCCATCGCAGCTCAAAGCTCTCCATGACTTATCTCGACCTTGAGACGTCTAGCTACCACGGTAGGTAGTGTAGCTGTAAGGGCTCAACAGCAGCGGCACATGATAGGACTGGCCCTGTTCGACGCGGAAGGTAACGGTGACCTCGGGGAAGAAGGTCTTGTCCTCGCCAAAGTAGGAGGCGGTGTCGAAACGCAGGGTCCAGCGGGAGGCGCCGCCACCACTGGCCTCGCCGAGGACGTCGTCGAGAGTGTAGACAGGGACTTCGCCGGCGGAGAGGTCGGAGCTGTAGGGCAGCCAGACGAGGATGCGGCCGTCGTCGTCGGTGATGGACTCGAACGTCTTGGGTTGCGAGGACGCGGCGCCGCCCTCGAGGCGCACGCGGATGCCCTTGGCGGGGCGGCCGGCGGTGGTGTCGAGGACGTGGCAGGTGATGGGGTCTTTGGAGGAGGAGGAGGAGGAGGAGGAGGAGGCCATGGTTGCGGTTGCGGTTGCGGTTGCGGTTGCGGATGTGGTTGTCGGTGCGACGTGGGGAGGTCCGACGTTGAGAGCGAGGGACGGGACGGGAGGTGGGAGCTCCAACGACCTTTGGCGAGTGGGGTGGTGGGTGTGATGAGGAGAGGCAGTCGGCGGTGGCCTTGATGGGTGTTTTTGTTCCTAGAAAGACGGGAGGAGAGAGAGCGAGAGGGAGGGAGAGAAAAGCGAACGGAGGAGGGCCCGCGATGGGATGTATGTAGTAAGTGAGGTAAGGTCAGGGAAGGTCAGGGAAGGTCAGGTAAGGTCCAGCTAGTTAGTAAATAATAAGGCAGAACCCCCAGCCAGTCAGTCCTAGGTACGCAGCCCGACAACAGCAGGAGCAGCCCACAAGTTGGCAGTCCGGCCCGGCGATCCAATCTTCCTGTCAGGCGCAGCCGTGGTGCCCAGTCATGGATTGCCAGTTCAGCTGCGCTCAGCCCAGCCGCACACCAAGCCCGGTTCAGCGGCCTCTCCGTGCGTCGTAAAGGCTCACTCACTCACTCACTCACTCACTCACTCACTCACTGACTTCCATGCTCACACGCGCGTCCATCACAAGCAAGCCCGCTGCACGCCGCTCGCCGCCCCCGCCAAAAACGCGCATCCGTGGACGGGGCCGGCCTGGATGGAGCCTAGAGCGGGCCCGCTGTCCGGAGGAGGGATGTAGGGACTGACCGCGAGAGACTAGCATTGTTGTCTATCGAGACCGAGGCAACGCGAGAGACGGCGTGGCTTCAAGGGCTGGGGAGGTCCTATTTCCAAGGGGAACCTGCAGGACCTGGACCGGGTTGCCCTCGGACTCTCGTAGCGTCTTACAGCATCTTGGGGTCCGTCCGTATTCGCAGAGTCCTACAGGCTACACTTGCTTGGAAGGACCTTGGCGTTGCGTTGTCGATGGCGGGGTGCATTGACGGAAGTAAGCGGACACGAGTGCTGGTATACTGTAAGAGCATGTGACCTAGTATTTGTGGCCACCAGTTGGAGGGGTCTGCTCTGTGCCCCTCCAATGGCTACGTCGTGGATATCCGCATTTTGCCAACTCCACCAAGAACTGTGAGCTTCTAGAACATACCGAGCTGCATTCGAGACGACAACCTCACTGCGAACCAACAACCAACTTCCCAATCTTACCGTGTCTTTTCGTTCTTCGTTCAACCCGGCTGAACTTCTCCGTACACCGCGTCTCCATCTCTCCCTCTTCGCCCTCCCCTCCGCTCCTCCTCCTCCTCCGCCTCAGCACCCAGTCGAACAACCACCCACCATGTCCACCGCCGTTATCTCCGCCGAGGACGCCCTCGAGCCCTCGCTCCAGTCGCTCCTCGACCAGCGCAGCCTCCGCTGGATCTTCGTCGGCGGCAAGGGCGGCGTCGGCAAGACCACCACCTCGTGCTCCCTCGCCATCCAGCTCGCCCGCGTCCGCCGCTCCGTCCTCCTCATCTCCACCGACCCCGCCCACAACCTCTCCGATGCCTTCTCCCAGAAGTTCGGCAAGGAGGCCCGCCTCATCAACGGCTTCGATAACCTCAGCGCCATGGAGATCGACCCCAACGGCAGCATGCAGGACCTGCTCGCCGGCCAGGGCGAGGCCGATGACGTCAATGCTGCCGGTGGTGGGTTGGGCGGCATGGTCCAGGATCTTGCCTTTGCGGTTCGTTCTACTTGTCTTTTTGTTATTGCTGGTTGATAGCCTTGTTCTTCGAGCTATTGCTGACTTTTAACCTTTCAGATCCCCGGTATCGACGAGGCCATGTCCTTTGCCGAAGTCCTCAAGCAGGTCAAGTCCCTCTCCTACGAGACCATCATCTTCGACACCGCACCCACCGGCCACACCCTCCGCTTCCTCCAGTTCCCCTCCGTCCTAGAAAAGGCTCTCGCCAAGATCTCCCAGCTGTCCTCGCAGTACGGGCCCCTTCTCAACGGCTTCCTCGGCAGCAACGGCGCCCTGCCCAACGGCCAGAGCCTCGGCGAGATGACGGAAAAGCTCGAGTCGCTGCGCGAGACCATCTCCGAGGTCAACACCCAGTTCAAGGACGCTGACCTCACCACCTTCGTCTGCGTCTGCATCGCCGAGTTCCTCAGCCTCTACGAGACGGAGCGCATGATCCAGGAGCTCGCCGGCTACGGCATCGACACCCACTCCATCGTCGTCAACCAGCTGCTCTTCCCCAAGAAGGAGAGCGACTGCGAGCAGTGCGGCGCCCGTCGCAAGATGCAGCGCAAGTACCTCGACCAGTACGAGGAGCTCTACGCTGAGGACTTCAACGTCGTCAAGATGCCCCTGCTGGTCGAGGAGGTCCGCGGCAAGGAGAAGCTCGAGAAGTTCAGCGAGATGCTCGTCACGCCCTATGTTCCCCCAGAGTAAATAAGAAGAGCCATTTAAAGATACACACGATAGCGAGACAAGACTTGGGACTGTCAGAAGATGCGATAAAAGTCACTGTACAGGAAGGGAGTAGGTAGGCATGGAGGCGTGGAGTTGATAATGAGGATTGGTCTTTTTTTATGAGACACATATTATATACTTCTATACTTCAAGTCACGAGAGATGAAATACCCAACTTCGTCATATAATCGGTTCTTCATTTGCCTAGCTGTTTGAATCTTAACTAGTATGAGAGTCGCTTGGACTTCTTGGCAAGCATTTCCGCACCCTCCCAATGAGGCCATGAACCGTTAAAGCAGTCCCCCCATATTCCAGAACCCAGATGCTGTAGAAATAACAATGGCAGCTGACCATCTTTGAAGGACCCCCTCCCCTCAACGCCCCTCCTCCGCCCGGCCTGGCGGGAATCAGCAAGTAAATAAAAGAAAAGGCAACACACTCCTCAACCCCAATCCAGAAAACCAGCACCTTGTAGAATGCGGAAAAGATGGCTTCCCTGTAAGCGTGGCACGTGCCTGGAAGATGTGCCGTGAGAGCAAGTGAAGCGCTGTGAAGAAAATCAAAATCACATCAAGCTGTGGCCAGCTCTTGGCTCATAGCTCGCGGTAGTCGCTGGGTCGTACTCTTCGCTGCTTGTTCTGGTGACGATGGGGGTTCACGGGCTTGCGAAAGTATGCGTCATCCTCGTTGCCGTTGCCTCCCTGTGAGAAGTTGCCGTTCTGGTAGCCATTCATGCCACCGTTCATGCCAGGATTCATCCCCCCTCCGTTCATACCTCCATTCATGCCTCCATTCATGGCTGAATTCATGCCTCCCATGTTGCCATTCATCCCGTTGCCATTCATCCCCATGCCCCATCCGTTCATCCCCCCAAACCCTCCATTCATTCCCTGGAAATCGGGCATGCCCATCATGCCAGGCATACCCATCATAGGCATGCCCATGCCCATGTTCATATTCCCCATATTGGGCATGCCCATCATGTTTGGCATCATCGGCATACCGTTAAACATCATGTTGTTCATGCCCATGTTCATACCTGGCATTCCGTTCATCATGTTGGGCATCATGTTTTGCGGCTGCTGGTTTTGCATTGCCTTAGGGCCCTTGGGAATTCTTGGGTTGTCGAGTATGCCGTCGGCTGGCCGCTTCTTGGAGTTTGCTTCCTCAAGTTTGGTTGCGTCTGTTTGTTTTTCATCTGCGTTTTGAGTGGCGATGAGACTCTTGGGTCCGGTTGGAGGGGACTTCACAGTAGCCGCTTGTGAAACAGGTGATTTGCTGCTGTCTTTGCCCGGAGAATCCTTCGCCTTCTCTGCTGCATCTCCTTCAGACTTGTCAACAGCCTTGGCCTCTGAAGACTCGGCAGACTTCTCTTCTAGCTTTTCAGTCGCTGTTCCTTCTCCTGATGCCTTAGGTGAAGCTGGTGGGGAAGTCTTATTGGCTTCCTTCTCCTTCAGGTATTCCTGAATCTTCTTCGATGTCTCCTCATCCGACTGGAGGTCATCAATCAGCACACCTTCTGTCTGGCAAGCAGGGCAGACAAAGTCGCTTTCGATGAGAGCATTGGTGATGCAATCATTGCAAAAGGTCTTCTGACAGCACGGAGTCTTCATTGGTTCTATGAACATCTTCTTGTCAATTGAGCACACCAAGCCCAACTCTTGAACCACTTTGTCTTCAGCCAGGGGTGCCTTGACGGCAGAAGAAGTCTTGGCCTTGGCCTGGAACTGCTCCCAAGATGCCTTGTCGGGTTCAGCGATGACGAAGTCTCCTTCAGCATTGACCATGATACCAGAAGGGCGTTTCGATTCATCTCCCTCAGTCTGGGCCAGGACAACAGACTTGTCCACCTTCTGTAGAAAGGATCGAGGAATGCCAGTAGTTCGCTTGACACGGGGTCGGTTGTCGAACTCGGGGTCGTCGTTGGTAGGACACAACTGGATCCAGTGGCCTTTGTTGCCACATCGATAGCAGATGTAGCCATTTGGCGGGTCATGGTCTGGGACGTTGGCTGGTCGCTTTTGACCGGCCTTGAAGACTGGTGTTTGACTGGGAACATGGTTAGCAATTTCTCGAGCTCTTGGCTGAATATGAAACTTACTGTGACATCTCTTCTTGCTGAGCAGACCACTGCTCCGTCTGTGCGGCGAACATGGCCGCCATCTTTTCTTCCTCAGTCATGGCGTTGTTCATTTGACTGATTGCGTTGTTGCTGGCGGCTTTTGATGCAGACGCTTTCGCTGCCTGTTCCTTACGCCCAGCATTCTTAGCCGTCACGGGCATCTTTCCGGTGACATAGCGGGCAGCACGACCAGCGCCTTGCTTCAGGGCAGGTTGCCGCCGAGCTATTACTGTCGTCGATCTGGGAATGATGGTCGTATCATCATCGTATTCTGAGCAGGGGTTAGCAATTACTTGGTTCATTGAATGCCGAGCTATCTTACCTTCACTGTTATCGTCGGTGTATATAAAGAGGTCGAAATCGGTACCATCACCAAGTCCACTTTTGGTGATGATTTCCCGCTTGAGCTCGAAGACGGAGATACCTGTGCCATCGAACTCAACACGGGTCGGCTCTCTCTGAGACTTGAACTTGAAGAAGACGGAGGACGTCATTGTGGTCGAAGTGTGCCAACTGCTTCCTACGGGGTACGAGGACAGCACAACGAAGCGGCAGTAGTAGGATGTCGAAAATCAGAACACTGCAAGCCGCGATGGTGAAAATGATGTGATGATGTCGCAGCGACTCGTCCGTACAAAGCACTAAGTAAGTAATGATGGTTTGTTTTGTTTTGTGTCTGTAAAAGGGGGCTCTTTGTTTTTCGTTTTCTTCTTGCACTCGCGTGCCTCTCTCAACTCTCAAGATGAACGGAAATAATCAATTCTGATTGTACTTGGAGGGAACAATAGTGGCAATAGGGTCAAAGGGCGCAACGAATAAGGAGTACAGCTGGCCAAAGCCAAAAAGGAAAGACAACCCGAAGCTCCACCTCACTTTCCAGTCACCTCGTTTTGATAACCACTGGACCCGCAACCTCGGAGTTAGTATTCTTCTATTGATCACGCTCTTTGCAAAAGAGCAGGCTGTCGAGCAAGATACGTGGCTTGAAAGCAATCGTTTGGAATGACGCTAATGGGCGGGGAAACCGCTCGTGATCGAGGAGAACGGAGAGCGCGGATAGCGAGTCGCTGTAGCTAGCCCGGGATCAGGACGGTTCGTCGTGAACAAAAGCGCAGCAATCACAGCCAAAAAGCTGCCGTTGATGGCGATGTCGAGTTGGCGATGGCGGAGGAGCGGCAACGATGTATGGGGGAGAATGGAAATGGGAAGAAGAAGAGCCTTCAAGGGGCGGGAAAGCATCGTTCTAGGCCAGTGACTAATCCTAATCCTGAGGCGCCGTCACGCTGTCCGCGTGGCGGGTCCGGAGACGTGATTAACAGTTTTTCCGCAAGCCAGCTCTGACACAATGAATGATGCCTTAGGTTCAGAGGCGAAGCATATGACCACCTGAGCTAGCAACTCTTGTCCAACATGATTTCAGTGACTAATCATCGCGCGGGTTTGCTTCATTGGCTGCCGTCGATAGCCGCCCACCTTGTGTTGCTTTGCCGTCTTGTTGATTGCCCCGCCGTAAGGTGAGACCAGAGAGCTGTGTTGCCTCACTCGCCAGCCCAATAGAGCAGGTCCGGCGTAATGCCCCGCACCTTCCTCCTCCAAAGGGCAGCTCTCTGTTGTCCTCGAGCAAACACTTCATTCCTCAGAAGGCCACTTATATCACCAAGCCTCACCCGTATTCGAAGCCAGCCGTCCCTCATTCCCTCTCGATCCTATCTCACAGACTCAATCCGTTCTCACCAGTCAAAAAAGATGGCTCCCCAACTCGACGGCTTCTTCAAGCAGGTCGACAGTTCTGCCGATGACTTCATCGAGCGTCTGCGAAAGGCCGTTGCCATCCCTTCCATCTCCGCCGAAGATGCTCGCCGCCCAGATGTCGTCCGCATGGGAGAGTTCTTGGGGGAGGAGCTGAAGAGCCTCGGCGCCTCCGTTGAACTTCGACCATTGGGCAAGCAGCCTGGCAAGGAGCACCTCGACCTCCCTCCCGTTGTGCTCGCTCGGTATGGTAGCGACAAGAACAAGCGAACAATTCTGGTCTACGGCCACTACGATGTGCAGCCCGCTGACAAGAGCGACGGCTGGGCTACTGAGCCCTTCGATCTCGTCGTCGACGAGAAGGACCGCATGTTTGGTCGTGGATCCACCGATGATAAGGGTCCTGTTCTCGGCTGGCTGAACGCCATCGAGGCACACCAGAAGGCCGGTGTTGACTTCCCCGTCAACCTGTTGATGTGTTTCGAGGGTATGGAGGAGTACGGCTCTGAAGGTCTTGACGATCTTATCAAGGAGGAGGCGAAGAAGTTCTTTGCTGATGCCGAGGCCGTCTGTATTTCAGACAACTATTGGCTGGGCACGGAGAAGCCTTGCCTAACCTATGGCCTGCGTGGCTGCAACTACTACTCAGTCGAGGTCTCCGGCCCCGGTGCCGATCTTCACAGTGGTGTCTTTGGCGGTACTGCCCAGGAGCCCATGACTGATCTTGTCCGGGTGCTCGGGTCGCTGGTCGATACTAATGGAAAGATTCAGATCCCCGGTATCATGGAGCAGGTTGCTGTCGTCACCGCAGACGAGGAAGGTCTTTACGACGGTATTTCCTTCACCATGGAGACCCTGCACGAGTCACTGGGCAGCACTACAACCATATTCGAGGACAAGAAGCAAACCCTCATGGCCCGCTGGCGATACCCCTCTCTGTCCCTTCACGGTATCGAGGGTGCCTTCTCTGCCCCCGGCGCCAAGACTGTCATCCCTGCCAAGGTCACTGGAAAGTTCTCCATCCGAACTGTCCCTGACATGGACATTGACACCACCAACGAGTGCGTCTACAAGTTTGTCAAGGAACAGTTTGCCAAGCTGAAGAGCAAGAACACTATGAACGTGTACGCGCAACACACTGGCAAGTGGTGGGTGGCCTCGCCGAAGCACTGGAACTTCAGCGCCGCGGCCAAGGCCGTCGAGCGCGTGTGGGGCGTCGAGCCCGACTTCACTCGAGAGGGTGGAAGGTAAGCTAGCCAATCCTATGAAGTGCCATAAGCATGTATGCTAAACTCGGTTGTCAGCATCCCCGTCACGCTGACGTTCGAGGAGGCCACTGGCAAGAACGTGCTGCTGCTGCCCATGGGGAGCTCCACGGACGGCGCACACTCGATCAACGAGAAGCTGGACAAGCGCAACTACATTGAGGGTATCAAGCTGCTAGGAGCGTACCTCCACTACGTTGCGGAGGAGCCCAAGCTGTAATGGAGCATGTTCCAAGGACGAACCAGATTGTAAAACACAAGAATGGATGCCAACATTGGCTGCTTGTCATGAACTTGTTACCCCCATCCTCTATGAACATCCCATGATGATCCAACCAGAAGCGCTCTCGGATACGACGGTTGATCCTCCATGAGATGATCTGTAACCCCGCCGAGACGAAGGTCCAAACCCTGGCCGTTTGACTCCACCCCACTCCCTTTGGCTCGGCTCCACCCCCTGACCCCTCCACCGCCCTTTATCGATTGCAATGGCAAGGTCCGGTGATCGCTGCCCGGCTGGGCCGCGGACGTGACCAAGTGACCGATGCCTTTACAGTAGTTATCAGCCGGGAGTTGACGGGACCTCCTCCAGGGCGGCTTCCCTCAGTGTCGTTTCCTTATCCTTCATTGTTCCTGCGGTGCTGTGCCGTCTTGCTCTGTGACGCTCTGAGGCACTGACTCGTGAGGCGTGCGCATCTTTGGAAAACGCGCCGTTAAAGTTACTCCGGACAGGCGGGAACCTCTCTGTCCCAACGTTATCAGCCTCTGACGGCCCACTCCTGCGAATAAGACGAGCGAAGAACGCACCGTTCGTGGACAAAACTCTAGAGCGCGCACGAAGACATTTGACATCGACCAGCAAGATGGTTCGCGAGAGCGGAATTTCGGCTACCAAGCCCATCTTCCCCAGCTACCTCCTCCCGGGCTTCAAACTCCCCTTCTCCCGTCGCCACTCGGCCTCGTCCTCAACCTCTGCCGACTCGCCTCAGTCGTCCGCGGCGACCACTCCAGCGAGCTCGCCTCCAAATAACACTCCCTTGACGAAGCATACCGAAACCCGGCTGTCCCGCATCGCGCCTAACACGCTGCGCTGTTCGACATGCTCGGCCGACCTTGCGTTCGCCTCGCAGATCATCTCCAAGGGCTTCACCGGGCGTTACGGCCGGGCGTTTCTCGTCGCGCCCCCCGCGCCACCGGCCCCGCAGACGCTTCTGAACATCCGCGTCGGCAGGAGCGAGAACCGCCAGCTCGTAACGGGGTGGCACGTCGTGGCGGACATCAACTGTGGGTTGTGCGGGACCAAGTTGGGGTGGAAGTACGTGGATGCGAAGGAACAAGGGCAGAAGTACAAGGTGGGAAAGTTCATTTTGGAGACGGAAAGGGTGGTGACTCAACGGACCTGGGAGGATGTGTCGGTGGACGAGACGAGAGACACCAACGTGGCGGACGAGCAGGACGATGATGAGATTGTCTTTGACTCGGAAGACGACGACGAGTGCGAGGATGTGTTCGCTGGGGTTTGGGATGCCGAAACCGTGGGCAGGAGAAGGAGCGCCATGGTCTCGCGCCGGAGCCAGTCTTAGCGGACATGGGCATATGGGTGGTACTATTATCCTTCTTTGGGATATGAAGCGCGGCGGATACGGATGGAATATGGGTATGGGACATTGTGGTGTGCATACTTCAACATGGTTGGCGTTCGAGGACGACTTGGGCAATTATGGCTTGGCCTTGAATTGGTTTTGACTTGGACTACACAAATACCCGGACAGGAGGCATACAACACACGATTGATTTAGCATTACCATCTTTTCCATGCCGAACTAGCTGGACTTATGCTCTCTTAACTATACCCCGGGGAATCAAGACTTTGATCCCGTGTTCATGGCGAGGTGAATCCGCCCATGGCGGAGTTGGGCTCGAGATAATTAGGGGAAGGGGAAATGGCTTTGTTGCAAGCCGGAGTTTCCCAAATCGGGTGTTCCATGGCCATATTCCACGTAAGTCATATCGTCTCGTCCTGGTGAAGTTGAGATGAAGTGCTCCGGGAAATCTGAGCCCGTGGACGACACGTGCTTCAGAGTGGATGATTGTCAGGAGATGCAGGGGATATCACCGGCGTCAAGCCATGACACAGGTGCCGGCAGCCATCCGAGCGGGACAGACCTAATGCCTGCCTTCCCATAGACCGTCTGAGTTTGGTTTCTGGTCTAGGATGGGTAAAGAATGGTTCGGGAACGTCCATCTCATGTTTGGTTTCAGTACACCGGAAGTTGCCAATTTACCAATATTCAACATTCTTTGAACAAAGAGACCCTAGGATCTCGGCAATGGGGGGGTGCAGGAACCGCCGGCTCAGGGGCATCCAGGTCCATGGGACAGCCTAGAATCGCATCTCGGCATGGCAGTGCGCCGCATGCAAGCAGGCACCGGAAATCTTGGTTCCCAAAGCAAAGCATCGAATGATGAATCGGCTGAATATCCCAGCAAGTTGGGTGGAGGGTCCAAACGGGGGCATCCAGCCAGGGCAGCTGTGGGCGGCGCGGGATGTCATAGTGGGGTGCGGGTGGGGAGGTTGCAGCGGGGCCTACAGTGGGTGGCAGCGCACAAGCACGGCCAGCCGCGGTGGGCGGCGAGGGCTGTCAGTGGACGAGGTCCCCCGGCCAGCAGGGCTGCTAGTGGGGGCACATGCTCCTCCCCGCGGCAGACGGAGGAGTGAGTCCCTTGGGTGGCCATCGTCACACCAACTCGCTAAAGGGCAATGCCATGAACTGCACGTATGCAGCTGGCAGGGCAGGGCAGGGCAGGGAGGGGGAATGAATACCTATCTACCTACCTAGACTAGCTTACTACGAAGACGCCGTCAACCAGACAAACCTCCGCCGACCTGCATTTTTTCCGCATCCTCGCACGAACATCTTGCCTCACCGAACCAACCCGTCCCGCCCCAATTGGTCCATCCGCCCCCACGTTCGTCACTCCTGCTGCTCACTGCTCACCGTGTCCTGCTTGTCGTCTTGGAAAGGCTCGGTCAGTTCTGCTCAGTTCTGGACAGTCTGTCTTGTCCCCATAATCATCTCCTGGCTCCATTCCAGGGGCCCAAGCTCTCTCCGCCACTTCCCACTTCCTACCTTTACTCCTCATCCCTCTAACCCTCCTCGCCGCCTCTCGTCTCTCCCCCCGCCATTAGCTTACCCATTACCTTTATTTCCCTCCGTCGTCCCCTATACGATTGTCTTCCTACATCCTCAGTGTCTCCTGCAGGCGTTGTCTTACTTTTCGACCCTCGTGACTCTATTCTTTTTGCGTCCTGACCAGGCGGTGCCCTTTGCGTGCTACAGCCTGCATCCATCCGAAGCAGAGCACAAAACCGGCTATATTACGAGACAACAGAGCCCTCGCTCCCTCGCTCCCTCTCGTCGTTCCTCGCCACCTGTCTACTCACTCTTTGTCCGAACCGGATCGCCTTTCTGCTCCCTTCGTCCTTCAAGCGTTCACTCGACAATCCACTTCCACATCGTCATCGCCGTCGCCATGAGCACCCCTTCCAACCACCGCTCCCGCGGTTCCGATGACCTTGGCGTCTTCGATGATGCCAAGACATACTACGCCGAGGAGCGTCACAGCCGTAATTTTGGCGCTCGCACGAGGACATACTCCCAGGTGAATACATCTAGCATCTCCCGGTGTAAGACCAATCTGACTCAATCGCTATAGAACAGCTTGATGAAGCAGTTTGAAAGAATTGGCCTACGAGAGCCCTTTCGAAGAGGAAGCCATGGTAGGGAACCCAATCAGAACACCCGAATCTCGTCCCAGGTCTGACATCTTGACCTCCAGACGAAAACACCCAGCAGAGCCGCCGTTTTCTTATCCAAGTAGAGCCTACCCTAGAAAGCCTTCAGGCCCAAGAGGACACCGATGGAAACATGCAGATCACGATCGAGGACAACGGTCCCAAGGTCATCTCTCTGCGTACCGCTGGGTCGGAGGGTTACAACCGCTTCGATGTTCGCGGAACATACATGTTGTCCAATCTCCTCCAGGAGTTGACCCTGGCGAAAGAATATGGAAGAAAGCAAATTGTCCTAGACGAGGGCCGTCTCAACGAGAACCCCGTTGATCGACTATCTCGCCTGATCAAGGATCACTTCTGGGAGGGCTTGACGAGACGCATCGATGCATCCAGCATCGAGATTGCAGCTCGCGATCCTAAGGATTGGACAGATGACCCGCGACCGCGAATTTATGTGCCTGTCGGAGCACCTCGCCAGTATGAATTCTATAAGCGTGTGGCTGAGGAGAGGCCCGAGATGCGCTTGGACGTCCAGCTGCTGCCAGAGATAATCACCCCTGAGCTTGTCCGGGACATGAACCAGAAGCCGGGTCTCTTGGCCGTCGAGGTCGAGGAATTTGATGACCCCAAGAGCAGCACAGGTACATCGCTCAGGGGCTTGCCATTCGTCGTTCCAGGTGGTCGGTTCAACGAACTCTACGGATGGGACAGCTACATGGAGTCCTTGGGACTTCTAGTCAACGATCGCGTCGATTTGGCCAAGTCCATGGTGCTCAACTTCTGCTTCTGCATCCAACACTATGGCAAGATCCTCAATGCCACCCGATCCTACTACCTCTGTCGATCACAGCCGCCCTTCCTTACCGATATGGCGCTGCGAGTGTACGAGAAGATCAAGCACGAGCCCGATGCGAAGGAGTTCCTCAGACGAGCAATCCTTGCCGCAATCAAGGAGTACCACAGTGTCTGGACGTCGGAGCCTCGGCTGGATCCCGTCACGGGCTTGTCGAGATATCGACCGGAAGGACTCGGCGTCCCCCCCGAGACCGAAGCTAGCCACTTTGTACACATCCTCGAGCCTTATACCGAGAAGTACAACATGACGTTCGAAGAGTTTGTGCGAGCTTACAACCACGGCGAGGTGAAAGAGCCGGAGCTCGACGATTACTTTATGCATGATCGAGCGGTGAGAGAGTCGGGCCACGACACCTCGTACAGACTCGAGGGTGTCTGTGCCAGCTTAGCCACCATCGATCTTAACTCGTTGCTATTCAAGTACGAGACGGATATCGCGCGAACCATTCGAAACGTGTTCAACGATAAGCTGGAAATCCCCGCAGAGTTCAGCGCGGGAACGCCCTACAAGCCTGGGGAGTCTCTCGCGTCGGCTGCCTGGGACCGTCGGGCCAAGCGACGTAAGCTTACAATGGATAAGTTGATGTGGAACGAGGAGGAAGGCATGTTCTTCGATTACGATACGGCTGCGCAGAAGCGATGCACGTACGAGACATGTACCACTTTCTGGGCACTCTGGGCCGGAATCGCAACGCCCAAGCAGGCTGCGGATATGGTTCGGAAGGGACTCCCTAAGTTCGAGGCGTACGGCGGTCTCTTGTCCGGCACCAAGGAGTCGCGGGGAGAGATCGGACTTATGCGACCCAACCGACAGTGGGACTTCCCGTATGGCTGGGCGCCACAGCAGATGCTGGCGTGGACGGGCCTGCTTCGGTACAGCTTCACAGAGGAAGCGGAGCGGCTGGCCTACAAGTGGTTGTTTATGATCACCAAGGCGTTTGTGGATTTCAACGGCGTGGTGGTGGAAAAGTACGACGTGACTCGACCGGTTGACCCGCATCGAGTGGATGCCGAGTATGGTAACCAAGGTCTTGACTTCAAGGGCGTTGCCAAAGAAGGGTATGTTGTGTCCCATGTGCTTCTGACATAGAATCTGTCGCGACGGAGAGCTAACACGGAGGATAGCTTCGGCTGGGTCAATGCCAGCTACGTGTACGGCCTGCAGATTGTCAACGCGCACATGCGACGTGCATTGGGGACGCTGACGCCATACCCGACGTTGATCAAGGCGATTGAGCAGAACAACGAGAAGGCGTTGGCGGGCTTGATGGGCCCGTAGAAGTGTGTGGTATCGAATGGAGGATGGCGTGGATGACGGAGAAATCTATGAGCACGTGAGGATATGGAAGGGACGGCCTGGGGGGCATATGATTCATATCGGGATCTGGATTGTTTCGGTCGGGTGTGCAAGGTTTCTCATGATTCTTGGTAGGGAGGAAGATGACCATGTGCGTGGAAAACAGAGGGGTGACTTGAGGGAATGGAGCAGGATGACCAAAGACGCCGGGTAAAGGGTTCGACTTGAGGGAGGGCGGCTACAAGCCACAAGCGACACGGACATGGACACGGCCTAGACGCGGACATGGGTGCGGACATTGACATGCGGCGGGACAGGGGATGGGATGCTGACGGGGTGCATGCTGGAGTCGCAATGCCGATGCTATGACATTGACAGCGGCATCTGGGCTGCATGAGCCGAGGGCCACGGCGGTGGAGCACTTGATCTTGACCTGCTGTATAGTATCATGGCAGTAAACAAGAGTGCGAACAGAGGACGTACAGTAGGCAGAAGGTCTAGTTCACAAATGGAGAATGATGTTTTGGGTGCTTGCATTGTCAATGGCACATGCCATTCTCCAAATGGCTGGTGAAGCATGTGACACCTTCTAGATATTTAGTGCTTGAGTGAGTGACTGAACTTATTAGCCGTGGGTGTATCAAATGCATGTGGATAGACGGCATGGCAAATGGCGGACGGCGATAGCTAGGTATGGAACAAGCTCGGGAAGTGACCGAAGCAAGGGAGGCGAGGCAGAGAGCGAGAGGAGTTTGGATGGATGGTATTTTCGGCATTGCCATGGACAATGGCCGAGGTAAGATACTCAGGTGGACAAAGAAGTTGGGACTGATTGCGCCAACGTCAGAGCATTGCGTCCATGAGTACGGAGTAAGGAAGTGTGAGTATACGTGGTACCTTACCCCACGTTATCAGAATTAGCTAGGCATGTTGTAGTACAGTCTAATCTGTAGAGACCATCTGAGCTCGGACAGGATGAGGTCTCCTCGGCGGTGGTAGAGGCCCCACGCTCGGAGGGCCGAAGAGGGCTGAAGAAAAAGAAAAAGAAAAAGAAAAAGAAAAAGAAAAAGACAAGAATTATGTCACCGGGAGGAAGTACACGGAGAAAGAAAGCAAGCTGGCAAGCTGTAAATTGGGGTGTGGATTCACATGCCAGAGACCTCCGCTGCCCCGGACAGGGCGGGACTCGGGCAAGTTCCGCTTCCCGGGGGCGGGTACGGGGCATGATGGGGGGGGGGATGGGCGTTTCTTTTTGGAGGGTCGACGGAAATAGGCCGAGAATTTTGGATATTTGTTTTATTGTTTACCGTTGACGGCGAGTTGTGCTGCAGAAGAGAGAAAGGGCATGAAGCCGAGGGAGGCGGTGTTTGGGGGGGATGTAGATTGGGAACGGGACCTAGCTAGGTACCTTGCAGAGGGAGGGAGGTCTTGTCGGAGGAGGGAAACAGTGGTGATAGTTTGGTCACTACAGTAGTGATGAAAGGTTGTTCACCAGGGAAGGCTTTCATGTCGGACAAGGTGAGGACAAGGTGAGGAGACCAGGTGAGCCAAGGTGAGCAAACGTCACGTCGAGGGACCTGGCACCACCCAAGCATCATGCAGGGGTGGACTGTCTACATCTACAAATCGAGATGCAGTGCGTGCATGCATACTCCGTAGGTACACACGTAGATGGCGACAGCACGCACCCTGTGCAGTGACAGGCAAAGGCGTGAGATTTTGGCCCGCAGTGAGTCCGGGGGTTACAGTTGCAGCAAACAATGAAAGTCATCATCCATCAACTACGAAATATAGTACGCAGCTCAAGTCCTGTGTTTAGAGGAAGAAAATAAGAATAATCCTGTGACTTGTTTGAGGCTGTCTGGGGTGGCGGTGGTGAACAAGTTCGGCACCTCGGCCTTGGCTGACTGGGTGGAACTGGCTGCGGGTGGGGGTCCCCTTTGAGCCGAAAGAGGAACGAACGACGACGTCATGTGTCATTCGTCTACGGACGACTCACAATTGCTGTGACGGTTGACTACAGTACATACAGTACAGTACAGTACAAAGACCCTCGGCGAGTGTCCGGAGGTACGTACTCGGCATCCGGGGACTGTGCAACACGGACCTTGCCCGGGGAACACAAAGGGCCTGGGCTCGTGACCGACTTAACCAAACCCCGGGTGAAAGCTGAACCGGCTGCAGCTTTTGGATCCCAGGAACAAAGCACATTAGTCTATGTACAGCTGGGGCGGTTTCAAGGCTGGGTATTTTGGCTTTTGTTGCTCGGGGTGGTTCCGAACGGGGCGGCGGCAGCGGCTGACTGCGGTTGTGTCGATGATGGCGATGACAACGATGGATGATGGTGAGTATGACAACGGATGGCCTCTCTGTTTCTTTGACCTAGAAGTAGCCTCTCACTCAAACCGACCGAACCCAGCCGAAAAGCCCCAGACAAAAAGAATGAAGAAAAGACAGAGGAAACCGAAAGAGCACGACTCAAACGGATCTCCGCCCCACTCTTCCAAGCCGCGGCCGGTTCGGTGCGGCGGACCACGCGCCCTCGTGGGTGGCGGGTCCGGAAAAGGTGGGGAGGACGTTCCAAGAGAAAAGGTGAGTCCGCGCGGATTGGGGATTCTGATTTGGGGGGGGAGAGAGAAAAAGATGTCCCCGGGACGGAGAGACGGAGCAGGTTTTTGCTTGTGATGGATGGATGGATGGATGGATGGGTGGATAGGTGGGTGGGTGGAGGGAGAGGGGACTTGGGTTGGAGTTCCCGGGCTGGGCTGTACTTATTATCAGCCTCGCCCGCCCTCGGTTTGTTTTCTTAATTCCAAGAGCTGGATCTTTTTGAGAACTTGTCAATCCAGTCATCTGTTCATTTTTCTTCTCTCCCTCCCTCTCTCTCTCTCTCCCTGAAGAAGAAAGCTCCCCTCCCACTTACACCTCCACTTACACCTCCTCCACTTACACCCAAACCCACTTACACACACCCACCCATCATGGCCGCCAGCAACATGGTGCCCCCCTCCGTCAACCTCGACGTCGAGGACGACCTCTTCCAGAAGGAAGTCGCCCAGGTCAACGCCTGGTGGAGCGACTCGCGATGGCGCCACACCAAGCGTCCCTTCACCGCCGAGCAGATCGTCTCCAAGCGCGGCTACCTGCCCGTCGACTACGCCAGCAACGCCCAGGCCAAGAAGCTCTGGAAGATCCTCGAGCACCGCTTCGCCTCCCGCGACGCCAGTTACACGTA
Source organism: Neonectria faginata (assembly GCA_030864175.1). Classification (NCBI taxonomy): domain Eukaryota; kingdom Fungi; phylum Ascomycota; class Sordariomycetes; order Hypocreales; family Nectriaceae; genus Neonectria; species Neonectria faginata. The sequence goes on along the minus strand of JAULBG010000006.1, from coordinate 1,586,378 downwards.
CGGCTGTCTAGAACCTACCATGGTCACCCAGATGGCCAAGTACCTCGACACCGTCTACGTCTCCGGCTGGCAGTCATCTTCAACGGCCTCGGCGTCTGACGAGCCCGGTCCCGATCTGGCTGATTACCCCTATGTGAGCTTCCCCCCAGGATCAACAAACGATACAACTCCTCGTATATACTGACACACATCCCAGACCACCGTCCCCAACAAGGTCGGCCACCTCTTCATGGCACAGCTCTTCCACGACCGCAAGCAGCGCCAGGAGCGCCTCAGCCACCCCAAGGCCGCGCGCGCGAATCTCGCCAGCGTCGACTACCTGCGGCCCATCGTCGCCGACGCCGACACCGGGCACGGCGGCCTCACCGCCGTCATGAAGCTCACCAAGCTGTTCATCGAGAAGGGCGCCGCGGGCATCCACATCGAGGACCAGGCCCCGGGCACCAAGAAGTGCGGCCACATGGCCGGCAAGGTGCTGGTTCCCATCAGCGAGCACATCAACCGCCTGGTGGCCATCCGCGCGCAGGCTGACATTATGGGTATGCCTTCACTTACACAAACAAAACAAAAAATTCATAGAGTAAACGTGTCTAACAGTGATACAGGCTCCGACCTCCTCGCCATCGCCCGCACCGACGCCGAAGCCGCCACCCTCATCACCACCACCATCGACCCCCGCGACCACGCCTTCATCATCGGCAGCACCAACCCCAAGCTGCAACCGCTCAACGACCTCATGATCGCCGGCGAGCGCGCCGGCAAGACCGGCCCCCAGCTGCAGCAGATCGAGGACGACTGGCTGGCCGCCGCCGACCTCAAGCGCTTCGACGAGGCCGTCGCCGCCGCCATCGACGCCGGCTCCGCCTCCGATAAACCCGGCCTCAAGGCCCGGTACGCCGCTGCCGCCAAGGGCCTCAGCAACAACGAGGCCCGCGCCCTCGCCCGTGAGGTTACCGGATCCGACATCTACTTCGACTGGGACGCGCCGCGCACCCGCGAGGGCTTCTTCCGTCTCAAGGGCGGCTGCGACTGCGCCGTCAACCGCGCCATCGCCTACGCGCCCTACGCCGACGCCATCTGGATGGAGAGCAAGCTGCCCGATTTCGCCCAGGCCAAGGAGTTTGCCGACGGCGTGCACGCTGTGTGGCCCGAGAAGAAGTGAGTTTCTTTCCCTCTCCTTTTCCCTTTTTCCCTATACATCTCCGTATAAGTCACAAACTCCCGTATAAGTCACTCCGACTAACACCAAACCCCCCTCAGACTCGCCTACAACCTCTCCCCCTCCTTCAACTGGAAGACGGCCATGCCCCGCGACGAGCAGGAGACGTACATCCGCCGCCTGGCCACGCTGGGCTACTGCTGGCAGTTCATCACGCTCGCCGGCCTGCACACCACGGCCCTCATCAGCGACCAGTTCGCCCGCGCCTACAGCACCGTCGGCATGCGCGCCTACGGCGAGCTCGTCCAGGAGCCCGAGATGGAGGAGAAGGTCGACGTCGTCAAGCACCAGAAGTGGAGCGGTGCCACCTACGTCGACGAGCTGCAGAAGATGGTCACCGGCGGCATCAGCTCGACCGCCGCCATGGGCAAGGGCGTCACCGAGGATCAGTTCCATTAGACGGACTTGAACCTCCGAGAAGTGACATGACGATCAGAGTGAAGAAAGAACCTACAAAAAGTCAACGGCCTTTTTCTTTTTCCCCTTTCTGCGTTGGGCGGGCATAAACGTGCGATATAGCAGCACCATTTTTCGGTTTTTGGACATTACAGCATCATATCCGGGATGGTGTCTCTGGTTTTATCCTTTTACAATTTCCTATCACGTCTTCATATCATGACATATACACTGAACGGCATCATATCTCCTGCCTCGATCAGTAGGAGAATAAAAAGACTTGCAACGTTTGATCAAAACATATAAATCATGTGGTAATTTGTGTCGAGATTGTCTTGTTGCTCGCTAGCAAAAAATACATCCGCTCGTCAGACTAACCCTGTAGCTCCGTTTAAAACTTGGGATATATATGCCATACCCTGCGCCCTCGCCTGAATAAAAATACCCGTCCACGGCGTCTCTTCGTATCAAGTCATGTCATACCAACATGCTATAGCGTAGCCCTGCAACCCAAAGACACCCAACGACCCTCGTCCCTATAATACCGCGCAGCATACTGATAGCCAGAGTCGAGACGACGCTTCGAATTCGTTACTCCGAAATTGTCCTCCGTTGCGGATCCTCCCGCATCCCAGGACCCGCCTTATCTGTCTGTCCGTCCGCCCGGGATGCGGATACTCGCTTCAGTCCATTGATCAGCGTCCATTGACCTTGGAACTACGTAAGCCCTTCACTCCACGCTCCACCATCGAAAACGGCCACGGCTCGGTACGGTTCCATGCATTTCGGAGGTTGTCCGGAGGCAGCGAGCACGCGATTGTGCGCGCAGTGGGAGACACAGGCGCAAGGGTTGAAGTGTCTGCGACAAATGCAAAAGATTTGTGTGCCGGCGACCCTGGTCATCCGTCTCTTTAGTCCGCTTCCGCCAGCTGCATTATCAGCTTCGCCGCCATGTCCAAGAACGGGAACGGACTGGTCACATCCTTCTCCTCAAGCAGCCGGCCCTGCGCATTCTCATATCCAGAGCACTTGAAGTCAACCAAGTAGACGCCATGCTCCATTTCGTAGATCTGAATATCCAGATGGAGGGCGGCAAACGGTCGAGCTTCACCCTGCAGAGGGTAGTGGCCATGGCTCGCCACCTCGTTCATTGCCTTCTTCTTGAGCGCTACAACGACTGTCAGCCCCATCTGCGCAATACTTGCATATGAAAGCGGGGATACTTACTTGCGGTATCCCAGCGGACAACAATGTGCCATGGGTCAGCGGGCAGCTTGTACCGTTTCATGGGGTCGATGCTACTACTCGAGCCTCGTCCTCGTCCACCGTCATACGGCTCGACGAAGCTGGCGTCGCGTGACCTGTCATCGCGTTCCTCGGCGTGTCTCGACTCGTAGTCCTCATCGGGAATGTACGTGGCGCCTAGCTTGTGAAGCGCCTTGTGAATACACAACAGCGCTTCCCACGGAGAATTCCTCGACCGAATGCCAAACTGCCACCGCACTGGCTTGTTCTTCTTGGGTGGGTGGATGGGAGTCATGCCCTGGGGCCGTTTGTTGGCCTCGTCAAGGCGAAGCTGACTCCTCGAGTGTGGCTTCAGGCGACGTGCGGTTTCTTCCTTCTCGGCGTCCGTTCGATCCATCGAAGGTTCATCAGTGCCAAACGCCTTCGGTGGCGAGTTCTTAAAAGTGCCAGCCTTTTCCCTCTCGATATAGTCTTTGTGATAGGCTGGTAAACTCGAAGGTAAGATGCCAACCTTGCTGACATATGGCCGAGGGGTTGTGGTGGCCTGTGAAATCACAGAACGAGCCGAGGACATGCTCAGCATTGGGCTTGAGCCCTCCGGCTCTGCCAGCAGTGAGTCCGGATTTTCTACGTCCGGGTTAGACCGCTGTACGTCGGCGTTGAATGGTGAGTTTGACTTACGGTTGACCAGCATCATCTTGTTCTCCCTCACAATCATGTAGGCATCCTTGATGGCGGACGGCTCAGAAGCCTGCAGGGCCTCCTCAACATCGGTCTTGCCATATCCCATAGTCTTGCTGATCTTCTCGGTAACCTCGTTGTGCAATCTTTCTTGCACCTTCTCAGTGGCGCCAGGGGCAATATCGCTCTTCTCGATGGCCTTGTTTGGGTCCACGCCGGTGTTGTAGAATTCCTCAACTGGGGGCTGCAGGTAGGGCGGCAGTTCGTTGACGAACCAGGGGTCTAGTCGGATCTCCTCGATCGTAGCTCGCTGCACAGGGTTGACCACCAACATTCTCTTAATCAGATTGGCGGCGCCGGAAGGCATCCATTGGGGGATGCTGTAAGTACCCTTTGCAATCTTGGCGAATAAGCTGGGGATGTGCTCGTCGTCGAAAGGAAGGCGTCCGACCAGCAGGACGTAGAGGATTACACCACAGCTCCATACGTCAACTTCAGGGCCCGCGTACAGCTTTCCGCCAATGACTTCGGGGGCGGCATAGTTGGGGCTTCCGCAGCTCGTCTTGAGGAAGTTACCATCTGTCATGATATTACTCAGACCGAAATCGGCAATCTTGACGTTGAGGTTCTCGTCGAGGAGAAGGTTCTCTGGCTTGAGATCGCGATGGACGATCTTGTGCCGATGACAGTACTCGACTGCGCAGAGCATCTGCTGGAAGAAGCGGCGAGCTTCTGGCTCCTTCATGCGGCCATGCTGGACAATGTAGTCGAAGAGTTCGCCGCCGGCGTATTCGAGAACCATGATGATCTCATTGGGGGTCTTGATAACAGTGAAGCTGGGGAAGTGTTTGGGTCAGCTTCGGATACCACTTTAAATTTCACCTCGGTCGGAGACATGAACCTACAGTTTGATGATGTGGGGATGGCGCAGCAGTTGCAAGTACTCAATCTCGCGCTCAACGCGACCAGCCATGTCGCGACTGATGAGCTTCTTCCTGGCGATGATCTTAAGAGCGACCTGCTGGCCGGTGCCATTGTGGATAGCGAGCTTGACCTTGCCAAAGGAGCCCTCGCCGAGGGTTCGGATGACCTTGTAGGCGCCTATGCGCTGTTCCGTCTTGATCCTGTCCTTGAGCGGCGGGTCTCCGGGCCGTTGGCCGCGAGCGTCGTTCGGGGGGCCATGAAGCTGTTGTTGTGGGGGCTGAGGCTGCTGCGGCCTTCCGCGGATGTGGGACGAGGAGAGGGACATGGTGAGGTCCTCATCCTCGAAGCCTCGGGGAGCCATGATGTAGGAGAGAGCGCCGGGAAGAGAGCAGCGGAGCGGAGGGAAGTGGCGTGGACAAGCCTGGGCCGAGGCCAGGGAACGGAGGAGGGGGAGAGTATTTTCGATATGTGACGGCGACGGCGGCAACGGCGACGACGAGGGTTGGCTGAAGCGGTCGGTCGGTCGGTTGGTGGGTTGGCTGGTTGGCTGGTTGGTTGGTTGGTTGGTTGGTCCGTTGGTTGGTGGAGATGGGCGAGAGAGAATGTGGAGGTGGAGGCGGAAAGCGGAAGAGGAAGAAGAAGTGGCAGAGAACGATGGCGGCTGTGCGACGGCGGCGATGGCGGACAAACGGTGCCGAGTGGTGAGTGGTGGTGATGCTTTGTGAGGAACCTTGGCGGAGGAGACGAGAATAAACCCAAGTGGGTGAGGTGTGTTATCGGCAAGCGTCTATCGACTGTCGAGTGTCTGTCTGAGGTTTCCAGGTGTCAAGCTTCCAGCTGTCACTCACTGTCACTGTCGATTCCTGGGCGGACGGAAGGGGGGATGCCTGCATATGACGGAGTGGGCAGGCTGGGTTCTTTTCTGGTGGAGGGGTAATTAATTGCCTAGCGTCTGAAGCTGCTCGCTAAAGAGCAGAGACTCAGGACTCGAGACCTGGACGCCATGCCGACTTTAAGTCGACTAAGCATTCGCCCAACCCCCAACTAATTAATTGACAATGACTGTTTGTTTGTCTCTGACCAAGAAAAGAATGCGCTTCCTCGTTGAGACACCCTCATACACGTCATCAGTCCATACCAACCGACGCCAGTTCATCCGACAAAAAGCGTCCATCTGTCCATGAGGCGGTGCAACATTGGTTTGTTGCGCCCGTCACATCAGCATATCGACGACGCTTCCTCGCCCCATTTCGCGATGTGCACACTCGTCGACCTGCTCACCGCCGTGGCTCACCATCAAGGCCGCGCAACTCACTGCCCAACGGGGCTGAAACACTCTGACTTTACCGTTTCTGTCCGCAGTCATATTTGCATTTTTATTCCCACGTCGCCACAATGGCCATGAGTGTTCCCAGCCGCGCCCCCTCACGCTCAACTTGGTGGTGATCGCACTCGCACTCGGAAACACCAGGCAGACGTCATTATTTCCCTGGCTTGAGACCGGCTAGACTGTGCCGCATATTGACGTAAACCGCATCTAATAATAACAATAACAAACTTATAGGTATATGCTTCAAATTATAGTTGGAAAGTGTAACTCTATTACATGCACCTCTTCCTGGCTAGGTAACGACTGAACGTCGACAATTAAGCTCATCGCAACGGTCATGTACGCTGCCTAGTTGGGACGGTCTCAAACTCCGAATGCGAAATGGACATATGTAATCGCCTCCGACTCTTCGCATCACTGGATATTATTTTCTACTCGTACAGCATGATTCTCATCCGTATGATACGCCTCGTTCAGAACACCCTTTTTTTTTTTTATCTCCGCCATGCAAACGCCACCAGTCCCAATTACAAAGACCATTCCCATCTCATCACAACGTCAACAACACGAGCACCCTATCTCAAAATCATCATTTGCGGCTTTGGTCCTTGGCCTCCTCCTGCCTCAACCTGTCCACCAGCTTCGCCTGCAAAAACGGGCTCAGACCCAGACTAGAGCAAAAGTCAGCAGGGCATCCTCGTCGGCCTCCTTGGTGATCACTCACATTCCCGCGTTTGTCAAGATGCGATACGTCCCGCTGGGCTGCACCTTGCCGATAATCGTGCCCGTGCCGTCCACTTCTACACTGCCCAGGATATCCTCCGGCCACGCTATCCGTCCAAAGTCTGGCGGGTTCCGGCGGTCGCTGAGATGCACGTACCCTCCCCGTCCTCCACCGCCGGCTCCGCCCTGCGCACTCGCGCCGCCGGCCCCCGAGCCTCCGGCCCCACCGCCGCCGCCTTGTCGCTGAGAACGGCCTCGGTTCGGTCGCTTCGCCGAGAAGAAGGCTCCGCCGGAACCGAGATTGAACCCTCCGGGCCCGGCAAAGGCTCGCGCCTGGCTGATCAGGTCCTCGTCCTCGTGGCCGTACTCCGACACCACCTCGTTGAGGATTGTGACGAACTCCGGGTTCTCGGTAAAGGTCTGCGGAGTGGGGGGGTTCGCTCCCGTGGTGCCAATCGCGAGGCGTTCGATTGGAGGCTCGGTCTCGAGGTAGCTGAGGACGTGGGTAAAGGGAGAGTTTGGGTTGTTCAGGACTTTCTAAGCTGGGTCAGCTAGCTATGCGCAAGCTATCCTCAAAACATAGCAAACTGACGATGGCCGGGTTGCTTGAGAGACTGGATAATGCCCGGTAGCTCACGACCCTATACCGGGTAGCGAAGCGAAACGTAGAAGCCAGCATGTCGGAGTCAATCGCAAGTCTCAAGAATTGGTTGTGTCTTTTCGGTTTGTCGATCCGGAGCTCCACGCTTCTAAAAGGCTGCCCCACGCCAGATGAGGTCACTCGTCCAGAACACTGACGCGAGATATGTACCTGCCGGGGCTATGCAGCAAGCCGAAATCAATTAAGAACGCGTCGACGCGGTGCAGGCCAAGCGACCTCTCGACAAATTGCGGGACCACCACCAGCACGAACCTTGAATCCACGAGACAACGCTCGTACGAAGTCACAACCACCCATTGTTGGCCCCTGGAAATGTCATGACGATTCGATAATAAACCGCAACAATGGACCAAACGCCCGCCCCCATCTTCCGCAGACAGCGCCCTCCCATCCCATCTTCGTCGGCGATTCCCTCCTCGTCTCCGGCCTTCGGCACCCCCGTCCACCCGCTCCGGCCCTTCGCCGTCAACGCCCCGAAAGCCGCCATCCTCCCCATCATCCTCCCGCCTGCGACGCTCCGACCCCTCGCGTTCCGAACCTTCACCAAGAAACACTCCCTCACCATCACCTCGTCCGCCCTGCAGGAGCTCGCCGCCTTCATTGGCCGCCACTGCGGATCGGGATGGCGTGAAGAAGGCCTGGCGGAGCGAGTGCTGGAGGAGATCGCCCGGAGCTGGAAGAACCGCAATGGCGGCGTCATCGTCGAAGGGAGCAGTAAAGAGCTGCAGGAGATCCTCAAGACATTGGAAGGAAACATGAGTGGTGGCAAAATCACAGGCCCTGGAAGGGGACTGCCCCGGGGAGATAGCATGCTCGACATCAAAGATGGCGACGTCCTAAATACGAGACTGGGATTGCGACCCAACGCCCTCACAAGAGAAGACAGCAACGCCAGCTTTGGCATGTCCTCACTGGGCGTTCAGGAGGAAACCGAGGATGAGGAGAAACACAAAGATCCCAGGGCCTGGCTCAAGGTCGTTGACGCATACGACCAGCCCAGACTGATCTACAACGTGAATAAGAAGCACTTCGAGAGGTGAGACATACAACCACGACACACAAAGGCCACGCAGAAGAACTAACCATGTCCCAGAGACACGTCGGCTCCTTCATTATTACCTCCCGCGTCACACAAAACCACCGTATTCCGCAATCGATACAACGTCATCCATCAACGCCTCCTCCGCAACGAATCCTTCCAAACCTCGTCCGTCTCCTCCTCCCGCAAGCGCACCGTGGATCGCTCCCTCTCCAACCAGCAATCTCTAAAACTCACTCCCATTTCCAACCTCCTGGGCCGCCATGGCAGCAACCACATGCTGCTCGGCCAGCTCGTCCTGCTTCCCATCGGTGACCTCGCCATTAGCGACCTAACAGGCACCATTGCCCTCGACCTCGCCCAAGCCGTCGCCATCCCCGCAGACTCCGCTTGGTTCTGCCCTGGCATGATCGTCCTTGTGGACGGCGTGTATGAAGAAGAGGACGAATCTGTGGGCAAGGGACTGAGCGGCAGCAGTGGTGTCGGCGGCACACTCGGCGGGCGCTTCCAGGGCTTCTTCATAGGCCAACCACCGTGCGAGAAGCGCAAGGAGACGCTCGGCATTGGCGGCGGCGATGGCGGTCACGAGCAAACCATCGGCGGTGGTTTCGGCTGGATCGACTTCCTCGGCGTGGGTAGCGAGCGAGCCGTCGGCGCCAAGATGCGAAGACTCGAGAATCGCCTCCTCCAAGCCCCGTCACAGGAGGACGACGCCCCCTCCCGCAACCGCATCGTCGTTCTCGGCGAGGTCAACCTCGACCAACCGCGCACGATCCAAGCCCTGCGCAAGATCCTCTCCCTATACGCCGCCGAGCCCGAGGGCTCCTCGCCCCTGACCTTTGTCTTGACGGGCAACTTCACCCAGCAGGCCGTCATGGGTCGCGGTGGCAGCGGCGGCAGTATCGAGTACAAGGAATACTTTGACGCCCTGGCGTCGACCCTCGGCGACTTCCCCACCCTCCTCCAGTGGTCCACCTTCGTCTTCGTGCCCGGCGACAACGACGGCTGGGTCTCCGCTTTTACCACCGGCGCCTCCGTCCCGCTGCCCCGCAAACCCGTCCCGGACATGTTCACGTCGCGCATCCGCCGCGCTTTTGCCACCGCCAACGCCGAGACCGGGGGCAAGTCCAACGGCATGGCGATATGGACCTCCAACCCCGGCAGACTCACCCTTTTCGGGCCCAATCATGAGCTCGTTTTGTTCCGGGACGACGTCTCGGCGCGTCTCCGGCGCACCTCCGTCCTCCTAAAACCCAAGGCCACTAGCCCCGAAGACGCACCCACCCAGGAATCCAACCCCCCGGTCTTCGAACCCCCGGCCTCCGAGCCCATGGATCTCGACGCCGCCGCCCCCGAGCACCCCGTCGTGTCCTCCGCCACGCCCGCCCACGACGTCCACACTGCCCAGAAGCTCGTCAAGACCCTCCTAGACCAGGGCTACCTCGCGCCCTTCCGCCAAGCTATCCGCCCCGTCCACTGGGACTATTCGACCGCCTTGCACCTGTACCCACTACCCACCGCCATGGTGCTCGTCGACACGACGGCGCCGCCGTTCTGCGTTACCTATGAGGGCTGCCATGTCATGAACCCCGGCAGCGTTCTCGTTCCAGGGCGAAAAGCCGCCGGGCGCTGGGTTGAGTACGAGGTTGGCGGCTTGGGCAGGTTGAGGGAGTGCGCGTTCTAGTGTTCAGATGACGACGTCAAAAGGTTACATGGGGCGTAGACGGTGGAATCCTAGATAATGACAGACATGAGATGAAAATTTGCGTACAGGCCTAAGAGCCACGACGTATATTGGTGTATATCATAGACAGTGAAACGCATTGCAACTAGTCCTTAGTCGGGTCAATTCCGTGCTTTGTTATTCTCATGTATGGCTTATTCCTTCAACTTTGAACAACTTTGGTCAAGCTCCCTTTGAACAAAAAATAAGCAAGGAAAAACTCCAACCCAGCAGTAACCTCCGATTCTCTATTGCAATAACAGGGCCTCCTCGTGCAGGACACCAAACAGTCCCTCAATCTCGAATCGCACCTTGTTCAGCTCTGCCGCAACCTGGAGCGTCACAAGAGTGTATGCATAAAGTAAAGCATAGTCCTTCTCCTCGACAGTGATGACGCGGCCGGTTCCCAGGAGCTCCGCTCCCATGTGTTCCTTTCGGAACTGGTAGATCTTACCCAGGAGGCGATCCTTGTTGTTCTCAACCGTGGGGATCGCGTCCGTCAGTGGGTACTCGAGCATGATGCACGAGGCCAGTACCTGGAATACGTGACTGATGCGCTCGCAGAGACGCGTCCTTTCGGACGAGGTGAACTCAAGCAGGGCTCGCTCGCCCTCGGAAAGGGTACTACGTTTCTGCGTGATCAGCCGCATAGCGTAGAAGCCGTCGAGGATATGCTTCGTAGAGCGCATGATGCGGCCGTAAGATGCGTCAGGGAAGGGTCCTCGAAGTTCAAATTCGGACTTTGCAGAGGTCCGCAGGGATTCGAGCTTGAAGGCTAGTGACTGTATGAGCATGTCAAATTGCCCCGGAACGAACAAGTAGCAGCTTACCATAACGCTGTAGAGCAGCTTGCTCGCCTTCCCGCATGTAATCCATGGTATTGTTTCTCTGGAGGGATACTGTGAGAGGTCCTCGTTTCCAGATAAGACCCATCTGCAGATAGAGAACAGCAAGACCTTCTCGGAACTTGCGCCGGCCTGAGATGGGCCACAAGAGTCTGCAGAATATCACACCCCACAAGATTCCAAGCGTGACTGAGACAACTCGATGGAAAACAATTTCGAAAATCAAAGGATTCGAGCCACCCTCGTCGTCATCATCGTCATCGACTGACTGAGACAAGCTGTAGGCGTACAGAGTGCTCACGTTGTATGCCAGCAGGGCAATCCGACCGAGGGGCGCATTCTTGATGGCCAAGATCCAGTAGAAGTTACATAACGCGACGATGCCACCCAAAAAGACAAGGGCAATCGGGTTTCCCTGGCTGAGGATCCATGACGTGACAGCACAGGCAGCGCCAACAAGAGTTCCCTGGAACCTGGCTGTTCCTGTCGTGTTTGCCGCTCCGGTTGTCATACCGGCAACAATCATGAAGGACAAAAGACCCCATTCGCCTCTCCATGTCTGATAAATGGGCCTTGTTGAGGGGATGAAGGCGAGCATAGCCCAGAGAAGAGCGCCAATCCCTACCTTGATTCCGAATAGAATATCGTCTCGAACCAAGAACCGCGAAGCATTCAGCACCTTCTGGGAAAACGACCGCTTGAATCTGCTTTCCTCAGGAGCAGCGTCCCAGCTGAACGTATCCCTCCGTTTGACCATTGTATCGGGGATACCTTTGGGGATTTGGGACTTGCGAAGCCTTTGAACAGGTGGCTTCGGGATCAATCTTTCTGTCTCCGGATCGTCCGAGGTGTGTATCTTGGCCTTTCTGAACGACGGTAGGTGTTCCCAGAACCTCAGCCAACCCCAAGACCGCGAGCCAGTCTCTGTTGTGTACTTTAGGTCTTCCAGCACATCCAGGTAGGCATCTGTCTCCTCGGCGACTGCCTGCATGCTGAATGAGAAGTGGCCACAAGCAGCTGCTACTTCCTCAATATCAGCCTGGATCTTTTCAGATCTCGCCCGTCCCATTTCAATGATGTGATACAGCTCCTGTAGCGAATCGGCTCTGGCACTATTGTAAAGGCTCAGAGCATCTCGAAGACTTTCTCGCAACTGCTCGTTGACTGTAATGTCTGCGTTGGGATCTTGCCCGAACGCAGGCTCTCGGAGGATCTCCGACAGGGTATGAGCAAGCGACTTGATGGAAGGCCCCAAAAGGTCAATGAAGACGGCAAAAATGTCTGATGGGGAATGGAAGACAGGTTCGACGTGCAAGGTAGGATCTGACTTGCTTCTCGTGTTCATTTGGCGTTCTTCCTCGCTCTCACCCGACTCATCGATCACAGCTAGTCTATCTGGAGCGTCGTCGAAGAATGAAGATGTGGCCCGGTTCAGGCTAGGGGAGATCAAGGACGACGAAGACGATAACAAACCCAGGTTCTCGCCAAATGATGGGACTTCCCGAAGGAGGGCGAACTGGGTCTCGAGGGAACTTCGCAAGCCGCCAATAGCTTGCGAGAGTGCTTCGGTAGATCTGACAAGGCGCCTATCAAGTCGATATATCGGCTCCCGACCAAAGAAGTAGTGCTCGAATTTCGCTTCTCGGAGAACTCGGTTCATCGTGGCATATGCGCCGTTGTACCGTGCGGATACCCGTGAGTATTCAGAAGACCAGAGTTCATCCTCGGTTCCGGATAAGAAACCTTTAGTGATGGATGACAATTTGTCGCCGAGAGACATTGCTGCTGTCATGATAGATTTCCGCAACACATTCCTTGCCGATATTCGCCAGACGAGCACATTAACAGCGACAGTACAGGATATTCCGATAACAAGCATCTTGAGCACCTGCACAATCTTGTCGTCGGAGAAGTATCCGCCATGAACACCGTCTTCTTTGGTGATGACGGAAATGATAGCAATGGAGCACAGGGTAGTACCGACGTTGACCAAGGGGTTGTTAAGCTTCTGCTTAACCCAGCCGACGAAGCCAAGCCCCGCGCCAATGCAAACAAAGAGGATGAGAGCGTGGGCAGCAGCAGTCACGCCAAGCTGGGCGCGAAATACAATGGAAATACCCATGGAGAGGAGCGACACCAGCTCGGCATAGAACACCGCGATGATGGCAATGACAACGGCCTCGAGCATGGAACCAACTGTCCGAGCAGGATGGAAATAAACAGTCAGGGTCGCGGTAACGTGCTTCCCGTCTCTGTTGCCCAGGAAGTTGGAAAGCGGCGGGAAGAAAGTGCCCATGCTACCCAGGACATAGGCCAGGGTGCACTTGAGGACGCCATGGCCCTCCTCAGTCTGCAGCCATCCCCAGGCCGAACTGGCGGCAACCTTGATGTTCTGCGCAATGATTTGCACTCGTTCTTTGTGTGTGTCGGCGAGGTCGAGGGATCGGTATTGGGAGGAGGGGGTGTTTGGAGCGAGGTTGGTTGAGGTACGCAGTACGAATTCCTGTCGCGATCGTTCTCCCGTCTTGGGGATGATAAAGGTTCCATTCTTAAGTTTCTACTCCAATGCATCAGCGCCAAGCTCTCGAGGGAACATGCATCTTTCTTCGCATTGGCCGGTCCGTACCATTCGCTTTGACGGCCGCTTGGGTGGCCAGGCGGCCGTGGAGGAGCTCCCATTGGAGCTCATGGCTGGTTCGCGTCGACTTCCGCGCCGGTTGGGTCGTAGGTTGCAGTGTGCTTCATTCTCTGCGTCTCAGAGCTCCATGAAGAGAGAGGAGCGGTTGTTGCGCGAGTTGTCGTAGTGGTCGGCAGCTGTTGAGTGGTTTAAGGGTATGAGTTTGACGCTGCGTCCGCGATGACGGTATTGGGTGGCAAAGACAAGTTGTCTCACGAGTCGTGGTAGGTGGGTGCAAGTGCTGATGCTTCGTTTCGGTGAAGGATGTTAGTAGTGAGCAGTCGCGAAGCTCAGGTGGAGACGACACAGAGCCCGTGCAGGTGAACAAGCCCTCCACAGTCCACTGTGGGTGAGCCCTGCCAAGTGACTGCGGGCGGCCCGTTGCGTCGGGCGCTGACGACTAGGTCGGTCATTGGTGCCCACAATCTTCATATCCCGGTTCTACGCGCTCCATGCAAGATCAAGTACTATCCGTACACTTGGTTGTCTATTTTATCAACGCGATAGATTTTCATCTTCTGGCATCTTGTGATGAAATCAGTTGTCTTTTGGTGTTTCCTCTCCAGAGGGAAGGTGATTTATTCATGTACCTCTAGAAGTACTTCTTCCGTCCGTAAGGCGTCATTCAGGGACCACACGTGTAATCACCAAGTGGCATGGGATGCGCGAAACGAAGAGATCACATGCGACGGACCAGCCAGTCCGCTCGCGAGGCACTACCACTACACCCTATGGTCCTCCGGATGAAACCCTCCTAATTTTGTTGCTTGCCATGCATTGCCTCTATGTTGATTTTCTCTAAAATTATAGTAAAGGTCAACAACTACTTTCTATACACAGCTGCCACAACCTCGCTATACAAGTCATCGGATGTATTGGGTTAGAAATCAAGCTTACCCTGCTACACAACGTACTGGCTGGCAAGTACGGTCTCCAAATCAGATGACATCATATACTCGGTAATACAAGTACAAATAATCGGCCTTCTTCAAACGTGCCCAGAGTACAGTGTGATGTTGAATCACATGCCCAACTACATGTTGTAGCACCCGAACCAACGCGAAAATACCCGCATGGAGGAGGCTGCACGGATTCTCGAGGTCTTCTATGCTAAGTACCTATGCCAAGCTATTGAATATACCTCTGCTCGCTGCTTGTGAACAAATAACACGTGTTAGTGAAGACGCTCCGAAAGTTTGCACTGCGATAAGTCTGTGGTAACCACAACGAGTGAGTAAACAAGCAGCGTCGTCGCTTGTCGGCTTGGCCCGAGTCTCAGCGGTAGCGGTCCCACTCTCAACACCAAAGCTTTTGGTTGACGCAATTCACTTGGCAGTCTGACATATCTCTCTCAGCAACCAAGGAAATCGCAAGACTTCCCCATCGAGCAGGACACAGCAGCACACGGTATACTATTCTGGACGTAATAGGTGTAACATTTGCAACTGACCAATGTGCGCAGGCTTTTACACTTCTTTCCTACCATTCGGTCCCTAATGCGCCGACTCCTCTCCACAATGGCCGCCTCCGCTCCTAAACGTTTCGTGCCGCTGAAGCAGGGCACTCATGATTTGCCTGCTGCAACTCCTAAACTAAGGGGTGTAGTATTTGATATGGATGGTACACTTTGGTAAGACTTTAAAGCTTATCGCGAGAATTCATGCTCCTTGGTTGGTCTATGAGTCACCTCTATCAAAGTTGCCTACCCTATATCTGAGGCCGGATGAAGCTATCGCGGGGTTTTCCGGCAAGGGAAATTCACGACTGACTACTGCTACTGATGTTTCCGGGTTGATTACCAATGGTGTACGCTTTGGGTTTCTTACCAGGTCCTAACAGTTTCCAGTGAACCCCAAAATTACATGTTCGCTGAGATGAGAGCCGCCCTCGGTATCTCAAAGCCGACCGACATACTCGAACATATCGACACGCTCCCAGACCACGAGCAACCCACCGCCATCGAGTCCATCCGCACCATCGAGCGCGAAGCCATGAAATCCCAGAAGGCTCAACCGGGCCTCATGCACCTCATGTCCTACCTCGACGCCAAGGGCATCCGCAAGGCCATCTGCACACGCAACTTCGACGTCCCCGTCCAGAACCTGCTGACCAAGTTCCTCGAGGGCTCTCACTTCCACCCCGTCGTCACGCGCGAGTTCCGTCCGCCCAAGCCCTCGCCCGCCGGGATCCTGCACATCGCCGAGGACTGGGGCCTTAAGGACGACGCCGGCTCTGCGGATGCCTCTGGGCTCATCATGGTGGGGGACTCCATTGATGACATGACGGCGGGGAGGAAAGCGGGCGCTGCGACGGTGTTGCTGGTCAATGATGTGAATCGGGAGCTGGCGGATCATGCACACACGGACTTGGTGATTCGGTCGTTGGACGAACTGGTCCACCATTTGGAGAATGGCTTCTTAGGTCGAGACATCAATGAGGCGTAAAACTACACTCACCGGATTATCATAATGTGCCATACAGGATGTCGATTCACGGGCCAAGAAACAATACTACATCTGACGCGTGACACAAATAGAACATGAATTAGGACTCGATACAAATCCATTACTTGAGTACAGATTCATTCATCTACCTTTCCGATATCGATCCAGTTGCTATCTGAGGTCATATCCTACAGGGCTAGACACACAAGTTCCAGAAGGTTGACTGTGGCAAACCACTGTCTCTCAGAGCGTCAGTGGTATGTGTACGAGCCATGTCATGCACAAAGACCAAATGTGTAGTGTTCGAACCCGAGATCTCCGTGATCACGCTAAACAACGTCAAACATTGCGCCGAGATATGCTAAACGAACATCAAAGGACTAAGCCGCTAGTTCAATGTGTGCGGTAACGCGCCAAAGAAGGTCACAACTCTTGAGAAATGCTTCGATGTTGAGATGATGGACAACTTTATACCCCGTAGCCTGGGTTCGGCGGCAGACCAAAGGTAGCCTGTCGCCGGTTCTCCCTTCGCAGTTCGTCGGGTGTCTCCTTTCGGGGAGGTGGAGGGGGGAGACCTCCGCCTTGGGGAGCAGGGCGAACGGGCAGGCTGAAGGTAGCAGCATTCGCACTGACCGGACCGCCGCTCTCAGAATAGCCAGACATCTTGGGTGTCGAGTTCGTGGTAATAACTCTGGCTCCGAGTCCAGGGTGTGCGGACGCTGGCGTGCGGATAGAGCCAATGCCGTTGCGGGTAGGAGAGCGGTTCTGGTTAGAACCGTACTGGTCTCGAGGCGAGACGATTCCAGCCCCGGCGATGGGGATCTCGCCTGACGTAGGTGTATGGACCGCTCGGTCCTCGGTTTGAGTCTGGAATGTTGGGGAATCGCTGGACCGAAGCAGATCTTGGGTCGATGGCGAGAGCTGTGGTGCGAGGTGTGATTTCCGGTTATCCCGTTCCAGCATGCTGACAGCCCACTCTCTAAGATCGACTGGCGTTCTCTTTGCTGCTTGGACGAATGGATCACGGTCCTGGTCTTGTTAGTCTGGCTCCGAGGTGAGGTAGATGGGCTCGTCACTTACAAAAAGCTCTTGTGGGGTTGGTCGACGCTCAGGCTCCTTGAAGAGACACTTCTGAATCATGTCTTCCAGAATGCTGGGGAAGGCGTCGCTCTTGGGCAGACTGGGAGCCGGCTCATGAACAATTTGCTGCAAAAGGTCCAAGATACCGGCTGGAGCACATTCTCCGTCCGAGAGCTGTTCGCTTGCGTTAAAAGGAAACTTGCCAATGGCCATCTCCATGATGCTGAGACCGAAACTCCAGACGTCCGACTTGACCGTGTAACGTTCTCCCTGGATTCTCTCGGGAGCCATGTAGGTCGATGTGCCAACAAATGTGTCGGCGATGGAATTGATAAGTTCACCAGAGACACCAAAATCGCAGAGCTTGATGTGGCCTCTGGAGTTGACCAGAATGTTCGACGGCTTAATGTCTCGGTGCATAATGTGGTGCTTCGTGTAGAGGTATGTCAACCCTCCGAGAGTCGCCTCTGCGATTTTCCCCAAGACATCGACACGAACAGGACCAAAGACTCTGGAGACCCGGTCAAGAGAGCTATTGAAAGTCAGACAAAACCCACAAACTGTGTTTCAAAAGTCATGTCTAGAAGACGTACCCAACATCCATGTACTCCATGCACATAATAACATCGTTGTTTGGATTCAAGAAAGCACCATAGAAAGTCACAATGTAGTCGGAGTGACATCCGTGCATGATCTGAAGTTCTCGAACGATTCGCTTTCGCATCTCTTTCTTGGCTTCGACATGAATGACCTAGCCATCTGTCAACATAACGGACGATGGGAAATGTGAAAGCACAAGACGTACCTTACGGGCCATAACGGTCCCCGTTGCAAGGTGCTTGACCTTGCTGACCGTGCCTCCATTGCCAGAACCTAGCTCCTTCAGGATCTCGAGATCCTCAGGCTTCAGGTCCAGTTTGTACTCGATCCCGATCTCTAGTTGACCGTCCTTTCCGCCATCGTCTCTGCCACCGTCTTCGTCGTGGTAGCTATTCTCGGCGGTTGGTGGGGGCTTTGGGGCGGCAGCTTTGAGGGCAAGACCCTTGACGTTCTTGCGCTTCATAGAGCGCGGGGCAAAGGGATCGGCCATGACGGGCGACGGACGAGAGGACGCTCGGTTCGTGAGTTGGGTAGAAGCAGGCAACCAGGCACTGGAATGCCTGGGTTTGGTTCAGGGTCAGGCCAACCAGGGGTGGTGGGGGGGCGTTCCCCGCGGTGAGGGATGGGCGGCGATGAGCGAGGATGGATGACGAGGATGGATGACGAGGACGACAGCTCTGAGGAGCCCGGAAGACGGCGCTGTGATGCACAGAAGGCTGGTCGGCTTCGAAGGCCGGTGGGACTGTGACCAAGACGATCGGGGTGAGTGGTTGGGTCGAGATTCCTGGTCGGGAGCTGCAAGGCGGAGGACGCAGTTATAGCACGAGGCGGGCTGCAGCGACGGGTCGGGGCAGCGCTGAGTTCTGAGGTTGCAGCGGGGATGGGCCAGGCTCAGAGGCTGTTTGCTGGTGGAGAATCTCAGATGCGAGACAGAGCCCAGAGGGGCTAAGAATTTTTGCGCTGAGGCCTTGTAAATACGAAGTAGGCGAGGCCGGCCGGTTCGGTTGCAGAGTCGATGTTTGGTCGGAGCGGATGGAGCGTTGGCTGAGGAGGGAGTGCACAGTAACGGTCCTGTTCTCTATCGCTGATTGTGGTTGAGGTGCGCTCGTTTGGGCGGCCAGGGCGGGGTTCTGCCGCGATAACGTGATGGGAGTGGCTGGAGGCGCTGTACCGTTAGGCCACTGCAGTGGGTGGCGCCTTGGTGTTTGAGGCGTAACGCAATGCAGGCAATGCAACGGCGCAACAAAGAACGAGCAGGCGAGAGACTTGGAGAAAGGGAGGGCTCGTAAAGCTGCTTTTAAAAGGCAACCTCAAATGTCATGGAGAGCAAGTGACTGGGTCGGTTGGGATCGTGGGTGGGCCTTATGTCTGGGGCCCTCTAGGGATTCATCAAAGCACCTACGAAGTAAGCAAGACTCAACGCAGAATCGCGTCGAGTTGAGGCCCAAGGAGATGATTGATGGCCCTGGTCGTTTGGTACATCTGCGCCCGGGGCGGCGATGGCGGTCGGTCGGTGACTCGGCGCTGGGTGGCGGACCACTCGGACGCGGTTGTCTCAGGTCGGCAGGGCCCCGAATTTTGATTATTGATATGGGACTCGACAGTTCAGTCCCTTATTGTCCTGTAATCCCGCCAACAACGACGAGTATCATGTTCCACATGGCTCTAAGCGCGAAGTACTTCGTGCATAGCATGCCTCTGAGGATGTCTGGCTGTGTGGGCCAGACACACCACTCA
Source organism: Neonectria faginata (assembly GCA_030864175.1). NCBI lineage: Eukaryota > Fungi > Ascomycota > Sordariomycetes > Hypocreales > Nectriaceae > Neonectria > Neonectria faginata. The sequence goes on along the minus strand of JAULBG010000006.1, from coordinate 1,567,054 downwards.
GGCACCATGGATGCTGCATCTCATTCAAGTGTCAGGTCGCCTCTCCCACTGTGATGTCCTGATTGTCTCAAAGGGCACCATGGAGCCCCTGATTGGTCAAGGGGCTTGACCTATCGATTCAGCACTAGGCGGCGCCCCTTGATTCTACTCTGCTACGAAATACGTTGACTGCTGCCTTAGTAGCCAGGCGCTTGTTCTTACACTGGTTCCAAACCTGCGTCAAGTAGACAAGGAAGGAGGAGGGAATGCGGTAATACTCTCATGTACAGAGTACGTACGTCTACACAGAGTCTGTGGCGAGGAGAGGATGAATGATTACTCCATGCCAACTTAAGGATGGCAGACGGTAGATTGGTTAGACCTACGGGTTAGACTCGTATCGGTTACCGGTAGGTCAGCTTCTATCGCCACATGACGTTTTAAAAGGAGTCTTTGAGATCCCGATTCTAGTAGACCCGCTTCACCAAACAGCTAGATGGAACAATTGCCTTTTGCAAGACGGGAGGGACGATCATGCATGAAGTTCCAATGACGGGGAGGTCCCTGGGCCGCCGTTATGCATGCAACGACTGTAACGTTTGGCAACTTGCATGGACTGCGTGTGGCACGACAAGAAACAAATATTTCCAATACCGGCTCTAAGTTTATAATCTGATCATAGTGTTTACTGGTCAAGTGCGTTATGTGCATTGAAGGCATCCAAAGGATCAAGACCTTGATGCCTGAGGCCATAGTTACAGTTCAAGACTGAAGCTGACTCCATGTCTGATTACCTCATCTAGACTTCATTCTGGTCGGATGCGGAAAATCTCTCATCCCGCACACCCCTGCCAGTCGCGACGAGGCTGAACGTGTGTCTCTTGAGCTGCGCTCGTCCAAAAATTCCGTGAGAGTAGGAGGTCCCTGAAAAGTCCTTCTCCAACGCCCCTTTTCTTATTTCGCCTTCTTCTTCCTTTCAATAGCTTGCGCTTGTTGGAAGAAGCTCTTTTTAGCGACCTTGTCGCGACCAGCCACTTGAAATTGACCGTTCGGGCCGACAAATACAGTGTTGTTTGCTGCGCGGCAGCATCCACGAATCGCCAAGATGAGCAACAGCATGCGCGACTTGATTTCCGGAGAAGCCGAGTTGGACGACGAGGAGGATGACGAGTCTTTTGATGAGGGAACTGGCGAGGAGAGCGGTAGACGCAAGCCTAACCGCATCGAAGACTCTAGCGAAGAGGAGGAAGATGACGACGATGAAGAGGAAGCGCGAAAGGTTTGTTGCCTAGTTATGGCTCGCCGAGCTCGGCAGTTCGAGCTAACGTGTTCGTTTCTAGATTCGCGAAGGTTTCATTGTTGACGAGGACGAGGATGAGGAGGAAGAAGAGGGCGGCGAGTCCGACGGCGATGTGCGCCATGTAGTCAAGAGGAAGCGCGAGCACCGTGATCGCGGGCAAGAAGAAGCCCTTGATGAAGATGACTTGGAGCTCATCGGCGAACAATTTGGCGAGCGCCCGAAACCACAGACCCAGGTGAGTATCTATTACCACGTCTAGAGAGGTTCCTCCTCTCGGGCCGTACTGACACGCGCCATCAAGTCCAAGTTCAAGCGTCTCAAGCGCGGCCATCGCGACGAAGGCGACCGCGGAAACGAACGCCGAGGCCTCGAAGAAATATTCTCGGACGATGACGAGGAAGTACCCGAGCAGCGACCATACGGGCGACGAGCACAGGCCGACGAGTTTGAGGACTTCATCGAGGAGGATTTCCCCGAAGACGAAGATGAGCGAATGCGTCAACTTGAGGATGCCGAAGTCGCCCGACCGAGAGACCGCGGTGTTGGAGGCGTTGTTGATACTACTGGCCTTGATAAGGACGCTCTTGACGATATGGAAGCCATTTTCGGCAACGGCGAAGACTACGACTGGGCCTTGCTGATGGAGGAGGAGGAAGAGGACCGCGAACGAGAGGAGCAGGCCATTGAGCTAAAGGACGTGTTTGAGCCATCGCAGCTGAAGGAGAAGTTGTTGACCGACGAGGATAACGAGATTCGCTTCACCGACGAACCCGAACGATTCCAACTCGACCGCAAGCCCTTCAAGAACCTGCAACTGTCAGCCGAACAGTTCAGAGAAGAAGCTCGATGGATCACCAACCAACTGTGGCCCAAGAAGGGCCTGGCGCAAGATCTGCAGACACCCTTTGGCAAAGCCGTTGGTAAAGTTCTCGAGTTCTTCATTGTCGATGAAGTGGAAGTCCCCTACGTGTTCCAGCATCGCAAGGACTACCTCCTCCACACGCGTAAGACACGGAATACAAACCGCGACGACCCCGACGCCCCAGAATACGTCATTAGTGCCGAGAAGCTTTTGAATCAGGACGACCTCTGGAGGATTCTGGAACTCGACATCAAGTTCCGATCTTTCGTGGACAAGAGGAACTCCCTCGAAAAGACTTACGAAAACCTGAAGACTCTCAACATTCAGGATTCCATTATCGAAGAGATGATTCCCGAGGCGACGACTATGGAGGAACTACAAGACTTGCAGGATTATCTGCAGTTTCAGTATGGACCTCAATTGAAGGACCTGGCTGCCATTTCGGGCAATGTGTCACAGACCAAGCGCCCCGGATCCAAGTCGACGTTGCTTGAACGAGTTCGCCAGGGCAAAGCCTACACCTTTGTTCGGGCCTACGGCATCACCGCCGACCAGCTCGCCAAAAACGCTTTGCGTCAAGGAAAGAAAGTTTCACCGGACGACGACCCCCAGTATCCTATGGATCTTGCTGATACCCTGCTTGATTCCAACTTCAGCACAGGTGACCAGGTCATCGGAGCAGCGCGCCAGATGTACTCGGAGGAGCTCTTTGCTAGCCCGCGTATGCGCAAGCACTTTAGAAACTCGTACTACCAAGCGGCAGAGATCAGCTGTCGCCGAACTGACAAGGGACTGCGTCGAATCGATGACACCCACCCGTACTACGAGATCAAATATCTACAGAACCAGGCCATCGCAGATCTGGTGCACCAGCCCGAGCTTTTCCTCAAGATGATGAAGGCGGAGGAGGAAGGCCTCGTGGAGATAAAGCTGGACATGCCACTTCGATATGACTTCCGGCGACAACTCTACCAAGAGTTCGAATCCGAAAACTTCAGTGACCGGGCTGAACAGTGGAGGGAGGAACGCAAAAAGGTTCTGGATGTCGCCTACCCCAAACTGGAGAAGATCATCGCCAAAAATGTCAAGGAGGTCATCCGAACCTTCTGTCAGGACGAGGTGCTGAAGACGTGCCGAGAAGAGTATGCCAAACGACTCGACCAGGCTCCATATAAGCCGAAGGGCATGGTCCTAGGTACTACCCCTCGAGTGCTGGTGCTCTCCAATGGCATGGGAGATGCTGCCCGCGACCCCATCTGCTGGGCCTGGGTCGAGGAAGATGGCCGAATGGTCGAGCAAGGCAAGTTTGGCAATCTGGCACGCGATGAGAGACAGCGAGAGGACTTCGTGGATCTTGTCCAGCGCCGTGAACCCGATGTGATCGCCGTCAGCGGTTGGTCTGCCGACACAAACAAGCTGGTCCGGGACCTGGAGACGCTGGTCAGCGAGAAGGGTCTCACGGGACTGGGGTTCAAAGACCCCGAGACTCGTGATTACCGGAGAGAGCCACTGGAGGTGGTGGTGGTCAATGACGAAGTAGCCCGCTTGTACAAGGACAGCCCCCGAGCCCATGCCGAACACCCATCTCTGAATCCAGTTACGAGGTATTGTGTTGCCCTGGCTCGGTACATGCAAAATCCTATGAAAGAGTACGCGGCGCTTGGCAAGGATGTGGTATCCCTCTCCTACCACCCCTGCCAGAATCTTCTCCCTGCGGACAAGCTTGCCAAGTATCTCGACTCTGCCATGGTCGACATGGTCAATCTCTGCGGTGTTGACATCAACGAAGCTATGACCGATACATACACCGCTAACCTCCTCCCATTCGTGTCTGGTCTTGGTCGACGAAAGGCCACTAGCGTTATCAAGGCAATTAATGCTAATGGCGGTGCTGTCAACACCCGAGACGAGCTGGTGGGCGATCCTGATAGCGGCAAACTCCCCGTAGTTGGTCCTAGGGTCTGGAACAACTGCGCTAGTTTTCTGTTCATCGAATATGAGGGTACCAACCCATCCTCGGACCCTCTGGACAACACTCGTGTTCATCCAGAAGATTACGAGCTTGGCCGCAAGATGGCGGCCGACGCCTTGGAACTTGATGAAGAAGACGTCAAGGCCGAGACTGACGAGAACGGCCCCGGTGCCATCGTCCGAAAGCTTTTCAAGCAGGACGAACAGGACAAGGTCAACGAGCTTGTCCTGGAGGAGTATGCCGAGCAGCTCTTGAGGAACTACAGCCAGCGCAAGCGAGCGACTCTAGAGACAATCCGTGCTGAACTGCAGGCTCCTTACGAGGAGCTAAGGCGGAACTTTGGCATACTGTCGGCTTCCGAGATCTTCACCATTTTCACAGGAGAGACCAAAGATACCCTCTGCGATGGCATGATTGTACCCGTCAATGTACGCATGGTCAAGGACGACTTTGCTATTGTGAAACTCGACTGCGGCATAGAAGGCCGAATCGATGCTCACGAAGTCAACCAGCGCGGGTCGATCAAGGAAGTACTAAGCCAGGGGCAGACGGTGCAAGCCAAGATATTGGATATCAACTACAAGGATTTGATGGCCAAGATGTCGATCCGAGAGGACACTGTTCGGGTCCCCTACAAGCGACCGATTAATTATAGCCGGGACGATTGGGACTATGCTCTGGAGACGGCGGACAAGGAGGAGCTACGGGAAAAGGACAAGACCACCGGACGGACGCAACGTGTGGTCAAGCACCCCAACTTCAAACCTTTCAACTCGATCCAGGCCGAGGAGTTCCTGGGATCGCAGGCCCTAGGCGAGGTGATTATCCGACCGTCCTCCAAGGGGAACGACCATCTCGCCGTCACGTGGAAAGTGGCAGATGGTGTGTACCAACACATCGATGTGCTGGAGATGCAGAAGGAGACGGAGTTTTCTGTGGGCAAGCTGCTGCGAGTGGGCGGCAAGTACACGTACAGCGATCTGGATGAGCTGATCGTGGAGCACGTCAAGGCCATGGTTCGCAAGGTGGAGGAGTTGATGCGACACGACAAGTACCAGGACCGGTCCCGAGGCGAGACAGGTAAGCAGCCTTCCCTTTGAAGTGGTTGACTAGGTTGAGACGAGATACTAACCAATGTACTAGAAAAATGGTTGACGACGTACATTGACGCCAACCCCAACCGATCGGCGTATGCCTTCTGCATCGACCCCAAGCACCCGGGCTACTTCTGGCTGTGCTTCAAGGCGAGCCGGACGGCCAGGGTCATTGCACTACCAGTGCGAGCCATCCCGCAGGGCTTCGAGCTCAAGGGCTATCAGTACCCTGACATGCGAGCGCTGTGCAACGGCTTCAAGCTGCGATACCAGAACGAGTTTTCCAAGATGGGTCAACGATGAGAGGGCTTCATGGGCCGGGGGCACTTGCCGCCGAATGCGAAAAGGACACTTGAGAGACGTAAGGTTAATGTGTTTGAGTAGCAGTAAGCAATTCTTGGGACGGGAGAGGATGCGTGTACATAATTTCGGCGCAGGATTGAGTTATTCCAGTAAGGGTGGAGGGTGCTATGTGAGGGCAGAGGCATAGAGGCACAGTCGAGAAAGTTAACCAAAATGGCCAATATCATTAAATGAAATCATGGTGTAAGAATTTTGTGCGTGTGCAGGATGAGTTCGATCTTAACTGGATATGTAGGTATTGAAGCAGGATTAAGTGTACCGTCATAACATCTTGTCTCTCCCATCGGAACTGGGGATAGCCGGAATCTGCATACCCCGAGGGTTCCTCTCCCCTTTGATACGGGAAGTAATAGGTCGTTCTAGATATCTATATCTGACTCACTATGGCGAGTTCTAGCATCTTCTTTCTGAAGTGGAACCCGTCATCGACTGGGATGAGATAGGGAGAGGAGTTGGCAAAGCCGCGCCGCTTGCCCTCTTATCAAGACAGCCTCGCGAGAGGCCAAGACTATTTCCGGGCAGTATTAGGCAACGCATTCGGAGGGAATGCATGCAACTACAATTCAGTTTGGTTGGTTCATGACAACTCAGAGTATTAACGGGACTGGACCACGACCACTGCCCCGGCGAGTGCAAGGCGGCCAAGATACCAATGACGGTGGAATTGAAAGAAGTGAACACTTGTCAACTTCCTAGTTACGTACGTAACGAAAGGCGCGATACAGTAGAGTCATAGGATCTGGCGGCAGCGATGGGTGACGAGTGGAGTCCCGGTGATCATGGGGTCAAGGGACCAAGGGTCACGGTTTCTCTGGAACGAAGCGGATACTACAAGCGCATCTGTTGGGGAAACTGCCCTGGCACCTCAGCACGCTTAGGGGCGAGATTAGGAGGAGAGCTGTTTCCAGCGGTATCTGGATCGTGACGGTGGGGAATTGTTGCGACGGGTGCCTGGATCGAAACCCGAGACCCAATTCAAGGCCATGATTGGGCAATTGACGCTCCGGCGAGAGCTTCCAAAGTGTTGTGGCAGGTTGCATGTTGATGGGGCGATGAGGTCATGTGCTACGGGGCAGGGCGCTGAGTCCGTCGTGGCCAGCCGGACGACACACCACACCACCCGGAGGTGAGCGGCATCGGAAGAGGGCGGGAATCGAAACTTGATCACCGATTTCGTGCAGGGGGAGTTATGTTTTCAAATTATTTTGTCTTTCAATTCTCGGTTTATTGTAGTCTCATCGTACGCAGACGGGATTTACTATGTACTATGTATGAGCGACAAGCTATCTTCACCCCACTGATGTCTCGAGACTTCATCGGTAGTAGGTAGCCGGTAGCTCCAGCTTAGACTTGGGTAGAAAGGCATTATGATAGGTACCTAGAGCAAGCACCCGCTGCAGCCGCAGGTCATATGATGTCGACCAGACAGTTTGTTTGTTTGCCCTTCTGCATCTTCATCATGACAATGTTCCATTGGGTATTGAAGCTGGTGAGGAGAGAGAGCTTGTTGGCGTGACGCCGGTACCTGCGTACCCCGGACCCCGCAATTGAGGCGTCGGGTCGGTCTTTACTGCACCTTTAGCCTTGTGCTTGTGCTGCAAATGCGCCGGAAAGCCCGCCGCTACCCAGCCGTGGTGGTCGTTGGAGAAGGTCGGACAGTGGGCCCAGCTCAGTAGCGGACCTACACCAGTGTTACTTAGCAGTGCGTAGCTGACAGGTTATCACAAGGTCACCTGCTCGTCGCCCACCTGGTTGCGCATGCAAGCACACACGCATGCACTGCAAGAACGGGGCCGAGAACGAACTGATGATACTATTCATGATGAACAGGAAGTAGTAGTAACCATGGACGTTGGCGTGCCAGAGATACGGTCAAGAATGGGCTGGTCGGCGGGGGGGGGTGGCAAAGGCACAGCCGCTGTCTCCCCCGCCGTCGGGGAGGTCGGTGAACATCGTAGCCCGCACGACTAATTAGTACCTACAGTACCTACACTGCAAAGTACAGCTTTGTTGAGGGAGGCGGGGAAATGGGCTGCTATCCCGTAGAGCAACTGCTGTAGTGTGTGTTCTCTGTCCGTGTGTTCCGCAAGGTGGCACGGAGACCGATGACCTTGTCCCGACTTCCCCCCCTGGGATACTGGCAAGGGGAACCGAGATTCAATTGAGTCCCTTGACCGACGACATTGACCAAGGGCGGTGATGAGAGATGAGGACAGCAGTTGCTCGGATTGACTGATGGATGGCACAATCGCAATTCGACCTCATTCACCAAACGTTGCTTTGATTTTGATTCTTTGTTGAGCATCTTAGTGTACTTCGTAGACTTCGAACATGACTGCTTGCGTCAGGTCACGCGATAGACGGACGGACGGGATGGGACATGCACAGTGGAGGCAGAGTGGAGCCGTGCAATCCCCGCCCCGCCCCGCCGACCGAGACCCGGGCCATGGCGCCCCACCCACTGCGCACTCCACTTAACTGTGCTGTAGCGTAGCGGGCCTGTAGGCTTTCGTACCGCGCTCCGTGAGTTGGACAAGATGCCGTTTCCCCCCTCCAAGATGATGGGCAATATTGATGGATTGATGGATACCTTGCTGACCGTGGACATGGCATGGAATTGCATGGAATGGAGACTGAAGCTTGGAGTAGTGGAGAGCTGGATGGAAGCTGGACGAAGCTCGCTCTGGAGGGGCTTGGAGCAGCTCAACTCGCTCATCATGCACAATTGGGGGATCTAATGGATCCATTGGATCGACCCGGTGACTCCCTGTGCTGCAATTTGTTCTCTCCGTATTCGCAGGCGCGGGCTCGTTCCTTCTGCCTCCGGGGCCCGGCACTCGATGGGCAGGCAGGTAGGTACGGGGGGTGGGGGGGGGGGGGGTCGCTGGTACATGTAGGTTGGGGGAACCCATGAGCTGATTGGGTGCAAGGTGATGCCATCCTCCGGCGGCCCTCGCGTGACCTGTGACATATAAAGCTCCCCTTCCTTCGGGGCCTTTGATCTCAACTTATCTCTGGCATTCCATCTTCATCTTTGATTCACTGCGACCGCAGACTGTCAACGTCATCTATCAATTGACTTGATCCGAGAACACACACGCACACAAAACAACCACCTCAAGCAAACGGGACAAATACCTGCACACTCTTCCTGCACTCCTACTCTACACATAATCTACACACCCGATACTCTCCAGCCAAGTACACACTGTACTACCGTATCAAACAACACACCACCACATACCCTCTACTCGACAAAGTACTCACCCCCTCCAACCAAAAGTAAGTTTTGCTTCTTGCTGTCGCTCCCACCCTCTGCCGTTCTTGAGTGGAGGCACTCGTCGTCACGCCTCTGCCCGAGAGCCCCGCACCGCTGGCGTCCCCGTTCCTCGTTCCCTGGGCGTTGACGTCTGGTGACGTTTGATCCGCGTCCATTTATTAAAAGCCAACCGACCCTCGGCGTCTCAAGCCATTTCCATCCTTTTCCCAATTCCATCCATCTATCATCGTCGTCTCGATCCTATCATCATCATCAGTCTCATCAACCATTACACCCACATCCACATCCACAAGCACACGCTTTCAGCCAGTCAGCTACACTCCCATCACTTTGCTCATTGAACTGGACGCTGACATTTCTCCCCTTCGCAGTGACTCGTTCCCACAAGGCCAATGACCGTGACCACAAGGGTCTCGCCGAGGGCACTGCTAGCCCTACAGAGCATCTCCCCCGCTTCTTTGCCAAGCATGGCCACGCAGACGTGGACCCCAAGAAGATCAAGAAGGACGGGTCCGGTCGAGGAAACTGGTATGTTCTCATCGTCTTGAGGCTTCAACGTCAGAAGGCTAATATCAACTCATAGGGGGTCCTTCGGTGATGACGTCGCGGATGATGAGTTCCGTTTCACCAACGCTCGCCGTCGCTCCAACAGCAGCAACGTCTCTCACCACATCACCGACTTCAAGACCAAGTTTGAAGTCAACGAACAGGAGCCTGTCTTTGAGGAGTCGGTTCACGGCCCTGAGGAAGAGGACAATGAGCTCGTCAAGACTGATTCATCTGAGAGCGGTCGCTCGTCGACTTAAATGACTTAGTACGAACCGTTGTCGCGAGATGGGCAGTCAAATCTGCTCATTGCCACAACCGGCAATTGCATACTAGGGGGTCCAACTGTACTATGGTTTGTTTTATTTGGCTTGCTCGGCGGCGGAGGAGTTTACTTTTGATGCGATGAAACGACTGGAATGATGAAATGGGAAACAAAACACACAAACAACACAACACATCACAGCCCTTAAAGGGAAATGGGGACATTCGGGGCCACACGGCGGGGCAATCGGATGGGATTTTGGGCAGAGTTTACGGACCCTCGCGACTATTGCAAATCTCGAAGTGGATGATGACGGTTTATGACCACCACTCCCGCAGGCTATGGATTATGGGCCATGTTGCCTTGTCGGGGAAAGATGTACTATTGTATCAACAACCAGCTTTTAACTCGCTGACGGAGGATGAGGTAGAGAACGACTGAACGATTCCGGAGACGGGATCTAGTAAGTCTGGGTCAATATTAAACCTCCATCTGTCATACTTGACTTTTCCGACATTGCCCAGTGCCAAACTATGAGGGATAAACCAGGCCGTGATTGCAGCGTAGGTGGGGGAAGGCTGACTCGCTACCGATGATGACGGCGATGGCGATGAAGATGGCGAGAAGAAGCCAATATCGGATCAAGGGCTTTTGGACGTCTCAGGGCTTATGTTCCCCTGCCTGGGAATGCATCCTCTCCTTCAATTCTTCCAGCTCCCCCCCCCCCCCCCCCTTCCACTCTACCTCTTCAACCACGATAGGAGCACTCCTATCCACCTCGTCAATTATCTTACACCTGCCCGCATACCGACACTGCCATTGGAGAACAAAGTCGGCCCCTTTTTCTGAGAGATACCCCGCTCCAAACTTGCATCACTACGCGCGTCGATCGCCCCCTTGGTCAATTGGCCTTGTCTCGTAGTAGCTTAGATGGACACTGCAGTCAGAGGATACGTACATACGTTGGTGCCCGCCCGTCGCTTCCGTCTTGGTGGGTGTTGTACTGTAGACAGGCCCGCTGGCATGCATGTTTACTTCCGAGATGGTACTCTCGATTTCCCATCTATCGGATCCATTTCTAGCGGATGGAGTTGCCGACATCTCCTCCCTCTTGTCTCGTCACTTACACGTCCCCGTCCGTCGTCGCTTTTCAATCACATCTTATCGCTATCGCAGTGGGACCTTAGTACCGCGCCGGGGTAAGGTGTGTCCTGCAGCGGGCAGCTGTGGAGAAACCGGCCGCCAAAGTTCCAGGGGGGGGGAAAGTGGCCCGCGAACAGGCTGAGGCTGCGAGATGGCCCGTGCGCCCTGTCCTGGGTCTGGCAAAATTTCCCCTTGCAAAAGCTACCAGATGCTAAAGCTCAGTTTCGTGCTTGCAACCAGAACGACTAACCAACCAACAAAAAGCGACGCGTAAAGGATTGCAGACGATATATTTCTAGCGTGTTGAGATTGGCTCTATACGACGCTAAGGATTGACTACCTACTCACCGTCTGGCGGAACTGAAGACCGACACAAACGCGGGAGTCGCAATTGCCAAACCACCAACGCCCTCCATCACGAACACCACACCACCGCAGCCATGGCCGTCCAACCCGCCTACCACGAATCCCTCCCTTGTACGCCTTCTCTCTCCCACCTTTTCGCCCTGCCCAGCTAATATCCGCCTAAAGACATCGACCCCGAACCCACCCCCAACGCCCTCTCGGCCGCCCGCGCCCTCATCGCCGCCGAAGCATCCTCCACCACACAACAACAACAACAACAACAACAACAACAACCGCCCACCACCGGCCCCGAACCGTCCTTCTCTCCGGCCATCCAAGCCGAACTCGCCCGCATCGCCGCCGGCGCGCCCAAACCCCCGCTCGACCTCGCCCGCTACGAAGCCCCCTCGTCCACCGCTTCCCCCGCGACCGCCCTCCCCGCCGCCGCCGTCGCCCACAGCTACCTGGACTCGCGCCTCGCCAACCTCGCCCTGCTGGACCGCTGGGGCAAGAACGCCTGGCTGCTGGGCAACCACGCCCTCGAGGCCGAGCTGCAGAGCCTCGAGCGCGACCTGGCCGCCGCCAAGCGCGACGTCGACCTCGTCAACCTCGAGCGCCGCAGCCGCCAGGACGCCGTCGCCGCCGAGGTCAAGGCCCTTGACGAGACGTGGCGTGCCGGCGTCGGCCGCGTCCTTGAGACTGAGGTGGCCGTTGAGGAGCTGCATGGCAGGATCCGCGAGGAGCTGGCGCGGAGGGCGGCGCAGGGCGTCCAGCCGCTGGAGCAATGAAGACGCCATGAGGGAGGTTGGGCTTGGTTTAACCGAGGAGCGGTACGAATAGATGGACCAAGTCCGGATTGGTAGACGCAGAACCGCGCCCGGAACAAGAGGTCATTTTTATCGGATTGGCGCATTGATACCGTAGAGGTTTATTTCGCCTGGCGTCTTTACAGCCAGACGCTAGAATATGTAATGGAGTTCAAGAGCAAATGCAGTGTGGGCCAGCTCCTTGCCGTCTTCTACGCTTCGTACTCTGTGACCCTCCCGGCTTGTGAACAAGACTACAGTTTAAAAGTGGTGCAACTAACAAGGAAAAGAGTAGCGAGATCCCTGTGGAACTTGAACGTAATGACAATATCAATCATGGTATTTGATCACTAGCCATGTTATCATAGGAAGCGAGGGTGGGAGTAAAACCTCCTAAACGCCGACACAAGCCTTTCCTCCAGTCGTTGCCGGACCCGACAAACACAAAAAGACACCGACACACTCAGCAGCACGACATCGCGGACATGGTCCATCCGCCCATCCAGCACCCATTACCCGCGTTGATCATCTTGTCGCCTTCTGCCACTACTCCGAGTCTGCCTCATGCAACCCAACCTCTGATGCCCAGTCTAACCAGTGTGCAGGGGATCCATCTCCTCGACTCCCGACTCGGCACCCTGGTACTGAGTCCGCCGCATGATTCCCTCCACGGGACCTAGCAGCCGCTGGAAAGCGTTCTTGCCCAGGCTGGCCACCTTGACATCCGTCGTGGCTACGACACTAGCGGCTCGCGGGGCGTCATTGAGCAGCGCCAACTCGCCAAAGTAGTCTCCCTTGTCGTAGTCAAGCACCTTATTCGAGGGGTCGCCCTTGTAGGCGGCTGCCTGCCCGTTTTCCAGGAGGTAGAATGCGTAGCCTGGGTCGCCCTCCTTGATGATCACCTCTCCCGAGGGAAACTTCTTCGTCTCTAAAGCGTCGGCAATCTTGGAGCGCTCGTACGGGGTGAGGGTGGAGAGGATAGGAACCTCCTTGAGGAAGCTCTCGTATATCCGTCGCCGAGCGAATGTCGACTCCATTAGAATTCGCCGGAACGTCACACGATCGAGAGCCCAGACTGTGCACCCGCTCTCAGCCGAGACAACCGTGGCGGCTCGTGGGGCATTGTACATGAGTGCGAGCTCGCCAAACGAGCCGCCGGCCTGGATGTTTCCGACCTTATCTCCCATGCCATCGATACCGGCCTGGAGGCTTCCGGTTGGGTTGACGTGGACGTCAAAGGAACCTTTCTCGACTACATAAAAGTAGTCGCCGGCGTCTCCCTGGCTGATTACCTAAATACCCCTGTCAGCACCACTTACAAAAACCACGCCTGTTGGGGTAAGAGGGCGACGTACCTTGATTCCCTTGGCAGGAATTGGCTTCTCAACCAAAGCGCCCAGGATTTGGGCGCTCTGTTCGTCCTCGAGGTGGCTGAACAGAAAGTTGCCTTCTATGGCGCGCTTGAGTCGATCCAGCTGCTCCGCCGTCTTCTCATGATATGGAGGGGTCCAGTTGTCATATGTGTCGGCACTGGGCTTGAGCGACTCTGCCGAGACCGAAGTTCGACGAGCAAAGTTGTATTGGGCTGGGTAGCTGTCTGGGTTCGGGGGGCTCCTCGTGGTGTGAGCCTGATCGGACGATGCGTCACCACCGCCGAACGTGCCCGAGAACAAGCTTGGGGAGCCAGGGCCAAAGCTTCTGTTGGTGGGGGAAGTGATGGTATCGTTCTCTTCCTCCTCGATGACTCGCTGCATCATATTGCTCCCTGGAGCGCCGCCTCCAAAGGGGTTGTTGTTCTCCCCAAAGGGGCTCTGGTATGTGTTGGCCATGCTGTGCTGTTTGGGATAGGCCGAGTGGATGGTATGTGAGTAGGTATCGCCTGAGGTGGCACGAGACGCCGCCCGTTGGTTCACAAGTCGCGTTGCGAAGTAGTCGGCGCAGAACTGGAGGATGTCGGAGGGACGGGCTTGGAGGACTTGTAGGTTGAGCGCCTGGATTTCGCTTTGGTAAGCTTCAGGTAAAAGAGACATGATGGATGAGTGTCATGGAGAAAGAAGTGGAGGAGATCTGGGAATATGCAGGCGGGGTGGGTTTGTTGGTTGGAGGGGAAAGGACGAGGGGGGAGGACGAGGGACATGGAGCTGCAGATGTAGACGTAGATGGTGCAAGGTTGACCTACAACTAGCTGCCTGGGGCACTATTCATGCGGAGCTTGAGACCGGTGAGCTGTGGTAATGTCAGAAATGACGGTAATTAGAGGCGCCTGAAGATGAACGGCAATTGATGGAGACAAAGGAGGCATCAAGCGGGATGAGGAGCTGTGGAGGTGCCTGGTCCAAGCTGAACCGGGGCAGGCGTTGGTCGCGAGAAAGTGAAGCGGGAAACGGGCTGCAATGCGCGCTTGGGCGTGATGTGGCGTGGGCGGGCCCCTTCTAATAGACAAGGGATATGATGAAAGACGGAGAGAGACGCGAAGGGAGGAATGGAAGGAAGTAGACTGAGACAGGCGGGAAGTGAGGCCGCGGTCTTGTGGCTACCTAGGCAGAGACAGGCAGGCAGCCAGGCTACCGAAGACCTATCGACGCCGATATTTGCTTCTTGACAGCCTGGACGCTCAGAGAATAGCATCCGGGGGACGCCATCTTGAGCCTCTGGATCTCCTAGGTCTTTTGGGAAAGGTGGTGGCGGACGAGACAAAATGGACCGCGGTAGCACAGCACAGGGCAGCTGTGGACAGGGTTTGACTCACTTTCACTTGGGATCCTGGCAAACGAGACCCTGCGATTCGGATTGACCGATGACGGTATACCCGGCGAGGTCTTAGAGCGTCCAAGACGGCAGTAGCGTGGACACCGGGGGGTCAGGACGGTCAGACGTCAGGACGGTCAGACGTCAGGACGGTCAGACGTCAGGACGGTCAGACCAGCGAAAGTGAAGAAGACCGGGGGGGGGGGAGCTGTGGCGGCGAAAGGGCGACGAGAGAGGGAGGAAGTTCCAGCTGAAGAGTGAGGCGGAGATGGAGGGGGGGAGTCCGGTCCTAGAAGGAGGGGGGAGAGGAGGGGAGAGCGTAGGGCGTTGAGCGCAGTGGACGGGCTGGCCTTTGGGGCTCTATCTATGAAAAGAAAGAGCAAAAGGAAAAAGCCAGGACGAGTCCGAGGGTGTGAAGAAGAAGAAGAAGAAGAGAAGAAGAAGCTCAAGGCCTGAAAGACGCGGGCGGGACGAGGAGACGAGGGACGGAATGGGAGAGTGGGGGAAGAGGAGAGGAGAGGTGAAAGAGTTCCAGAGGTGCCGCCGGGGAAGCTTTCTAGAACACGGCGCACGGGCCAGCCGCCGGCCAGTGCGTTTCTTCCAGACGCACTTCCGCGATGCAGCGAAGATGCAGTGCAGCCCCCCGACGATTGGGCTCTAGGTACCTACTTACTTCACGCTTCTCACTGTGTACCTACTACCTCCCCTACGT
This sequence comes from Neonectria faginata, assembly GCA_030864175.1. NCBI lineage: Eukaryota > Fungi > Ascomycota > Sordariomycetes > Hypocreales > Nectriaceae > Neonectria > Neonectria faginata. The sequence continues at coordinate 1,551,639 of JAULBG010000006.1, read as the reverse complement.
ACCAGAGGCGCCGTGCAGAACAAGGCGTGAACGATGCGGAATCGCGAACTAGGGATGGATGTTCTCGGAAACAAGGGTCCCCCTTCCCGCGACATCCCATTCTGCGCCCCCCAACCTCCGGATCCAGACAAGTCAAGCCGGCCCAAGGCATCCAGAGCGACGGCTGCAGTTAGGCCAGGACCATTAAGGTATGTGCTGTCCCTCGTTAGCCCCAAGCCGCCATGCCGCTCCTAGGCCACATCGCGATCAGTGCGTCCCGACCTTCTTTCTCTCCCGGGCGGAGGGCTTTCAAGCTGTTGTTTGCTATCAGGCCGCTGTCTCGCCGCTATTGAATCAAAGCTCCATCCGTCCATCCCGTCCTTAGGTTCAGTCCCAGGTGCAGAGCTCCCAAGCTATAACCCACCTCCCAGCTTGCTTCTGGACCGCCCACCCAGTGATGGTGACGTCTAGTGGCGTTGTGTCCAAACAAGTACGACATTACTGTGGCATTAATTACTCCCCCAGCATCCAACCAACATCACTTGCATTTCTTTTGATGCGCCTCTGTTTCACCTGGCAACCACAATCCTGTAGATGGCTGGACTAGCACTCTTTGCCATCTTGGACAAAGCCGTGTTTCACCTGCAGTTACCCGCCCATTGGATCCTAGATCCGTCATCATGCGTACCTATCTACATAGTTCTTTAGGTACCTAGCCAAGCCCGGGCTGCAGGGCTACACAGCAGCGTTACCTTTGCCTGACACCTGATTCTCTTTGCAACAATAATTATTCTCGTACCTAGCCCCTCCCATTGCCCACGGCTTCCACCTACGGTTGTACGGAGCGGCTCCTTACGAGCCCTCTGGGGTATCGTTCCTGGCATGATAAAGTACACAAAGCCTCGACGCTTCAATCCTCCAACCATCCCGCCCTCCAATCCTGCAGCTGTTCCTCCTCCGCTTCATCCAAGACGCCGCCAAGACCTCTCCTCGCGATATAGAGTACAGTACAGCAAAGACTATTTAACCAGAAACCCCGACTGAAACCCAAAATAAAAGCTGAACCCCTTGCGCCAGAATGATGCTTGCCGATGCAAATGCATTCGTTCGATCCCCTTGTCTCTCAAAACGCCGGCTCCTAACACTCCTTTCCTCATTCTTCATCTCTCGAATCTGCCTCTCGCTTCATCGCTGTTTGTGATACGTCGAGGGGATAGTCTTCCATCGGCTTCCCCTAGGCTCCTACCGTGAAGCAAGAGTCTAGGACGCCATCCAGCATGTCCATGTCCTCGCTTTCTGCACCCTCCCACCACATCTCGTTGTCAATGTCCATGGCATCCACATGCCCGTTGACCAGGTCATGGCCTTTGACACCATTAATTCCAACGGCATGAATCTCCTCGACTCTGTCTTTAGGCTCGTAGTCGTGGACCCATGTGTAGTCATCCCAGTTCTCCAATTCGCCTTCCCTGTATCCGTAGAGAACCTGAGTCATGAGAACGGGGAATTGGGCCATTCCACTATCGGCCATCTCTAGAGAAAGGCGGAGATCAGATATCCCCAGAGGTCCGCGTTCGCTCGCAGCCTTGAATTCGACTGGGAGGAACCCGCTCTTATCCCGGGTGATCTCGCCGCGCAGAGCAGCCTCCTCCTCATATTTGAGCTGTTGTTGGTACTTGTTTGTTTGAATCCAAGTTGTACCGATACCAAAACCTGCACTGCCAGAATCGCCAGGGCCATTGCTTCTCGTGCGACTAAACACTTGGGTCAATATTTCCTTGATGAACGTCTCCACGCCCACCGACAAGAACTGCGGGGCTTCCGTTGTATGACCGCCAACCAGTCCAGCTTCATAACAGAACGGGAGCATCCGGCCGCCAATCATACCGATGTCGGGAAACTCGCCTGACTCGATAGCCAGTGGTTGGGCAAATCGCTTTCGAATTTCCAAGTCGAAGTCTGTTGATATGTTAGAGTCGAGCTTAAAGCAAGTACAAGTTACGGTAGTACTTACTCATATTGTTAATTCCGGTTGTAGTACTTGGGGTTGCGTCTGCAACCATTGACGGCTTGCGATGTGTCTCTGTAAACATATTTGATACGCTCTCAAGCGGATCCCACTTGGCAACGGATTAGCGTTGATCATGCTAACGAGGAGAAGACGACAAACATCATTGTGAGCAAGATCTTTCACACGTCTCCGGTCCCGCGCGGGTAGTTGCATGATGTCGCCCTTTAACCTGCGCTCGGCCGCATCACCTGATACAGGCTTGCTTCCCGCACTCGCCGCGGGCTTATCGTTGGCGCTGACCCAGGGCGCCAGGCCCTGGTCTGGCATCTCGCGAGTAACATTTCCGTAGATGGCGGCGATGAGGTTGTTATGAAGATGTTCTTTGTCGCCGGGTCCGGCTAGGATGGGATCGATGATCTCCGAGTACTCGGTCTGGTTCAGACGTCCTGTCGCACAGATTAGCAGGCGCAACAGTGGAGAGCATGCGCGCGATGCCTACCGATCAAGAACTCGGTGGTTGTGTCTTTGTATACGACCCATTGTTCGGGGCCGATGGCGGCTTTGAGGACGGCGTAAAGCGGCTCTAGGTCAATTCGGGCGGGGATAATCTGGCTTGACTTGGCGACCTTGAGCGCGCCGGGAGTCGAGCCCGCGAGAGTCTTTGTTGATAGAATAGGGGTCGAGAGGCTGACGGATGAGCGACTCAGCAGAGCCGCGGGGTCGATGTCGGGCATCTTGATACGGGGGTATTCGGCTTCGGCGACGGCGTCGCGTGCGGCAGTGGAGCGCGGCGCGACGCGGCGAAAAGACGCATGAGTTGATCAAAACGAACGGCGGCGACGATTCGATCACGGATCAGGAGTCAGCCTGATGAAACAGGCATTGTGAGGCGGGTTGGTTGATGGCGAGCTGGTCCGCGGTTGACGTTATGATGGAAGGGTCGACAGATGAAGTGTCGTTGGAAATTTTGCCGCGAAGCCTAACGGACACCCAGGACAGCGCACGGCTGAGGTAGCCTATACTTTGGGGCGCACCTACGCTCCGGCGGTCCTCAAGGTTGCGATGACTTACCCAAAGCGGCACCACCTCATCCCACCACTAACTTACTGCCCACCACCAAGTCCTGTCTGTCGCGTCTGGCGCGTCTCTACCAGGTCGTCCCAGTATCACGAACACCTACGCTCTCGCAAACAACTCCGGCGGCGGACACATCTCGTGATTCAAAGCTCTTCTCGTCGCTCCAAGCGCGTCCGTGGCTACGAACTGCCCCCGCGCCGCGCGCCTCGCAATCGCTGGTCGCTTGCGACAATGCCGCCATGGCTCCTGACCGCATCACGAATGCTATCGACAGCCTAATAACCCACATCGTCCCCAACGACCCCAACGTCAGCGAGGATGCCGCCCAAGAGCGCCACGACACGTGCTTCGAGCTTGTCAAGTCCATCATAGACAGGTGAGTTGTTGTTCCTCCGCTCTGCCTCCGCCTCCGCCTCCGCCTCCGCCGTCCGGCCGCTTGCTCACCGAGCCCTAGTCCGTCCTCCCCCGCCATTTCGTCCGACGTAAACCACGCCTCCGATCTCATCAAGCGCAAGCTCATCCAGAGCAACCCGAGCCAGGCCCTCCGGTTCTCGAACCTCTACTCCAGACTTCTCTCGCTGCCTGTGCTCGAGCACAAGTGGGCAATCCTCTACCTGCTCTACCAACTCGCCGACTCGCCCGACCCCAGCGAGCCCCTCCCTCTGAGCCCTGTGAAGCCATCGGCGCCCAACTACCGGGAAGCAATCACCCGCGACGTCATCAAGCGACAAGGCCGGGAGCGGTCTTCGAAATCAACCAAGTTTGAGGAGGAGCAGTTCAAAGATGCTTTCCAGCCGGAAGGGCTCAAGAATCTCCCGCCTAAGCCCAAAGAGGGGAAGCAGGTTGAGGAGGATGGCGACGCGCGCCCCGAAGCTCCCAAAAGAGATGTCTCCTTGAAGTCGACGCTGCTGGCAAGTAACTACGCAGAGATTGATCCGCCAGAATCAGTCATCCTCCGAGACCTCCCATTCACCCTACAGGGACTCTCCTCCACAACGTTACCCTTTGCGAAACAATATACCCTAAAACTTCCTCCCACTCTTCCCTTACCACTTGTGTCCCTCCTTCACACCTTGGCAGAACCGTCGCTGCTCTTCCGCGGTCTGGACGAGTTCTGCAAAACCACCGCCAAGGGGCTTCTCGCCCAGAGCTTACGTGCTGCCATCGGTGCTGAGCTGCGGTCATACCTTACCTTGATCGCCACCTTGGAGGGTCAAATACGCAGGGCCTTGGCATCGCTCGACGAGGATGCACCGCGCGCAGGCATTGGAAAGGCAGGGGTCACCTTAAAGAGGTGTGTGGTATGGACACGGGAGGCGACGATGGGTCTGAGATTAATGAGCCTCATTGCTGAAGAGTCGGAAAAAAAGAAGGGTGGCCAGCTCGTCTCCTTGATACACAGCTTCTCCTCGTCCCACGGAGATCCCGTTGTAGCTGCCTTCGCCGAACGGCTGCTGGGAAGCTTCACACGACCATTCTACGACATCCTGCGACATTGGATCTACGATGGCGAACTCTCCGATCCTTACCAAGAATTCTTTGTCAGGGAGAAAGCCCCTAACGAGGACTCTTCCAAGGGCAAGGGAGCCGGCAACGTCTGGGAAGACAAATATGAGATTGCCAAGGATATGATACCCAGCATCATCACTCATGATTTTGCCCAAAAGGTCTTTCTGATTGGCAAGTCCTTGAACTTCATCCGCCACAGCTGCGGCGACTCGCTCTGGGTGGAAGACTACTCGAAAGCAGCATCCAAGGAGCTGAGATATGGCGACACGGCCACACTGGAGGCTTGGATCGACGAGGCGTATAAGACGACCATGAAGCGTCTCATTGAGCTGATGGCTAACAAGTTCCACCTGTTTGAGCACCTTCAGGCACTGAAGAACTACATCCTTCTTGGCCAGGGCGACTTCATTGCTCTGTTGATGGAGTCCCTCGCCGCCAACCTGGACCGTCCAGCCGGCGCGCAGTACAGACACACCCTGACGGCGCAGCTGGAGCACGCCATCCGAGGCTCTAATGCCCAGTACGATTCTCCAGAGGTTCTACGACGACTCGACGCCCGCATGTTACAGCTCTCCCACGGCGACATCGGCTGGGACTGCTTCACACTCGAGTATAAAATCGACGCTCCCGTCGACGTCGTGGTCACGGAATGGGGCAACAGGCAGTATCTCAAGGTTTTCAACTTTCTCTGGCGTATCAAGCGTGTCGAGTTTGTCCTCCTGTCGACCTGGCGCAAGTGCATGACGGGCGCTCGCGGCGTGTTGCAGAATTCGGACCCCGCGGTCGAGCAGACGTGGAAATCGACCCGTGGAGTGCTAGCCGAGATGATCCATTTCGTAGGCCAACTGCAGTACTACATCCTTTTCGAGGTCATCGAGTCGTCTTGGGGCGAGCTCCAGAAGCGGATCCAAAAGGAGGACTGCACGCTGGACGACCTCATCAAGGCTCACACCCGCTACCTCAACGACATCACGCACAAGGGCCTCCTCGGCGCCAAGCAGGACGACCGCACGTCTTACATGGTCCAGCTCAGCGACATCCTGCGGCTGATGCTCAGGTATCGGGAGTCGGTCGATGGGCTCTATAGCTGGAGCGTGTCGGACTTTACGCGGCGCCAGGAGGCCGACGTTCGCAGCACCACACGGCACGACGATGACGCCGCCGTCCCGGCCGCCGACACGGTGACGTCTGAGTTCCCCGTGCTCCAGGAGCGGCTGCGACAGCTCGGCTCATGGTTCCGCACCCGACTTCAGATCCTACTGGGAGACTTGGCGTACCAGCCGGACGTGGACATGCGGTTCTTGGGAGTGGCGATGAACTTCAATGATGTGTACCAGCCCACGAGACGGAAGGCCAAGGCCACGCCTTCAGGAGGCACATCGGCAGCGAATACCTCCAAGGCGTGAATAAGGAGGATAGGAAAGTGAGTATGCGCTGGGCGTAGCTCTTTGGGCGACGAGTCTAGATATCCTGAGTTTGCGTAGCTACTATATCTCAGATCTAGATATCAAAACCCGTCCGGGTCAAATGACGACATGACTGATTTGAATTGCTTCACTTTCGTCCTCGTCCCCGTATGTCGTTATGTAAGGATGAAATGTGTCACAACCACACGAGTCGCATAGCAAGGGCACGTTCCCTCCATCGAAATTTGGTCTCGGTATAAAAGGCCCGCGGCGTCAAAGGTAAATAGCTCCGCAGAGGCCGTTCTCCGGGGTGGAGCAACGAGAGATGCACGTACTTGGCAGTCATAGTGTTCCGGGAAGCAAATGCAGGTAGAACTAATCCCGGGGCGCTGATGTCATGTCGTGTCCGATTTGTGGGTGAGCGACGAAGAGGCCCCGATGGGATAAGCATCCCGGCGAAGGTGAAGAGCCGAGCGAGGGACATGGGCATCTCGCGATTGGACGTGTGGTGTCCGGGCTAGAACACACAGACGCGGACGCGTGGCATTGATGGGTGCTTATTAGGAAACTATCGAGCATAATAGCGTGCATCGTTTTGTCTGTCATCGATACTTATGGGGGTGTGAGGGCAGCAAAGGTTGGCGTTGGTTGTGATGGTTGGCATGATATGAAGGTCGCTGTTGACGGCGGTCAGCGGATTGATCGCATCGGTTGTGTCCTATGGGAATGCCTTTCATTGGCAAAAGATGTAGTCAAGGACTTATTTGTCCGAGATACGCTTCTCCTTCGTCAACAACACGCGCACACCGCTCCTGACACACGTTGGCGAGTCCGCAAACAACACCACCACACATCCGAACACCGGAACGTGTCAGCAGCTCCGGCGGCAGCATCCTGACAGAGCCGGTCCATCTTTCAACCTGTTGGCAGCTTGTGTGTTTGTCCTGTCTGCTGGGTAGGTAGCTGCGCTCGCAGTGGTTTGTGTGAAGAAACGGGCTGGATTTGCTGGTGCGACATCTTCAGCCAATATTGAGCTGTGTAGCAGACTCCGCCGCCGATGATATTGATGTGCCTGCCTCGAAAGCAAGGTCTATGCGATACATAGATATGATGTGTTGTAATTCATTTTGGGGTGGCGGAGATGGCTTGCTATTCGATGGCTTGGGGCCCGATTGCTCACTTTCTCCTGCGTTGTGCTTCATGTTGATGATGTTAGTCCATACGAAGTAGTCAGCAGTAACATGCATGAGCCCAAGCCCTCAGGCCTCGCCTCGATTTGGCCCTTGCTCGCTTACGTCAGGGATGAATCGCCGCAAGCTACTGCGTAGTGAATGCAAGTTGCAGCGGAACCAACATCATCTGCGTTCCAAGCGTTGTTGGGTTCCCCGCGCGACACATCGCCTCATCTAGTGTAGGCCAGCTCAGCTTCGCTTGGCTGATGCCGATACTCATTTCAGTCTGTCGCCTTTTGTTCGCCCTGCGTACTTCGTACCATTGATGAGTGGCTCGTCATGTCGCCCCCTTGCTTGGCTCGGTATGGAGAGTCTTCCCGTCTCCTAGACGATACCATGCCTTTCGCTTTCCTTTCTCCTGCCAACTGGTTCCCGACTCTCTGGCCTCAGCTAGTTTCAACAGGGCAGGGCAGGGCGTCTTCATCCAGGCATCCAAGCGTCCAGGGGTGTGATCCCTTCGGTGCAGGCGGGAATCCAGCAACGCGGACATGGCGTCCACCCCATCCATTCTCCGCAAAAACAAAAAGCCAGACAGTTCCCCACACAAATCATCTTCCAGGTCCCACTCTGCAGCGCTCCGGGGCTACGCCCGGCAGGGGCCGGCCAAGCTATAACCATGGGCGGCACGAAGAAAAGAGCCCTAGCGAAGGTAACAGAAGGAGGAGCGTTGACGCCTAGGCCTGCGACGCCTCGTCTCTAATCTGGCGCCGGGGAAGGGCGGCATTGCGGCTAGGGGCATGGAATGAGCTGGGTCTGGGTACACAGGTCCGAGGTGGCAGAGCACCCAATCCAGAAACAGGGGGACGTTGGTGGAAGTGAAGGAGAAGAAAAGAAACGGTGAGACAGGTTGCGTGCCAACCAGACCGGTCCATCCCTTGTTGTTGATTGCTTCTCCAATGGTCACCGTCACAGTTCGCTAGTCGCTTTTACCCGGCGTCTAAGCAAACTGTTTGCCTGCGGAAGACCAGAACAAACGAATGACAGAGGAGTCAAGGGGTAAAAGTGCCCATTGCCATTGAGTTGGCTGAAGCTGAGCCTGTGGCTGGAGGTGATAGATGCTCGGATTGGTAGACAGATCGTTTTCACGGTCAGTGCCAGGCAGAAGAACAGACTCCGGCGAACGGACGTCAGATGTTAGTCTTCGATGCAGAACTGATCGTTTCCCCGACTAACCCGGAAGCACATCACATATCCGTCATGGCCGGTCTTCTTGTCGCAACCAGAAGAAACGATAACCATAATCGGCTTGATACCACAAAAGTACGGAGTAGATGTGTACCCGCGGGCCCCCCCCCGTCCTAAGGGCTTTCGATTTCCTTTCATCCACTTTACTCTCCAGTGGCCCGGCTTCCGGCGGGAGATGGCATATCCCCCACCCCGGCGGTTTGCTGTGCGTGCTGTGCTGTGTTGAGCTGTGGCCTGTAGCTTGTGCTACCCCATAGTCGCTTGATCTTCCTGCTGCTCGGTGCTGACCGGTCGGTGACCGATGGAACCCTGGGTCCGGGACTGACTTGGCGCGTTTGCAGAAGATTTCTCCTTGGGGTCCTTCTAGCTGCCTCTTCCGATGTCTCTTTGGAGACGCGGGTGGGTAAGCCTGTCGGGCAGACCAAGGGTGGCCCGCCCCAGTGTTGATGGGGGTCCGGCATAATTTTGTAGCCCCCCTGGGCCTCATCTCGCCTTTCTGGAAGAAATCCCCTGCAAACCCGCTGGGGAACGGACGGCTGCACCGAGTCAAGCACAACCGGGTACTTTCGTCCTTCGTACTCTTCAGCGCAGCATAATATGACTCTGTAGCGTGCGGGTCAGTCAAGCTCCTAGTATCCCGCGTTTCCCTGGTCCACGGCATCAATTTCCCATCTCCGACGGCATGGCGCCTCGATCGCCATCCCACTACTTCAACCATCCACTGGTTGCCTCGTCTCCCTGATTTGGCAGGAGTAGCCGCCACTTTGTTTCGTGTACTTCGTACACTATGCACACATTCTTGAGGGCTTCACAACACGTGTGTGCACAATGGAAGCAGCTATGCAAGGGGGAAGAGCACAACATAGACTAATCCATGGGGTTGTTTTCTCTTTCCGCTCTGCTGAGGTGCTGAGGTGCTGAGGTGATGAGGTGGCGGACAGACTTTTGCGGCAGCCGAGCTGCATGTTACCTTGGTTGTACAAAGTACGCATCAAACCTAGGTGGACCGCCGTGAGTGACGGGATTATCGTTAAGGCACATAATAGGTCGAGAGCTTAATGAAGGAGTTGGAGGAAAGGCTACCCAAGACGCTTAGCTTTCATATCACCCGAATCGTGGCTCGCTGGGCGTCGACGTGCGACCGCCAGAGTTCGAGAAAAGAAAACAGCCCGAACTGACCAAAGGAGCAGGTACCTCAGAGTCATTCGTGCGTGGACGATACAGCAGCGGAGTTAAATTGCCCTAAGAGAAGTCAGAGATAAGAGCCCGAAACCAATGCTGGTGCTATGGTCGGAAGAGAGGTGGATTCCGGTTGGGAATATCAGCCCATCCATTCCAGGAGCTTATACCAACAGGCGACTACCGAAGCTCAGTTGCCTGGTTTCCAGCTTTCTTTACTTCTTATCGTCTTGGGACGGGACTGCTTTTAGCCTAACCGGACCCCCAGAAAGCCGGTGATTTTTCGTCTCCCGCCCACAAGAGCTGGCATTAGACCCGGCCAGTAGTAGGCGAATGGGTAGGCTGAATCATGGGTCGATGAGGGATGGGATAGCCCTAGCAAAGCTGGTGTTCCAGAAGGAAAGTTGCCATCCATGGCCGAGCAACCCATGCTTCATGCCGACCAATTGCCAGGATCATCCCCTGGCCCTCGTCCCCCCACGCCCACAGTTCTTTTTCTGGCGTGCTCTCACGGCGACACCTCCTCGGAAGAGATTGCCCTTGCTCCTTTTGCCTGTGCTTGTGTCTGTGCCTTTGACCTGCGGATGCGTGTGTTGATTTGGGCGTGTGTGCTGGGGCGTGAGCGTCATACAGTGATTGCGACGGCCAGACCGGCCTGAATGTGCCTAATACGTGTGCCTCTGTTCCTTGTGTTTTTGGTTTTTCGTCTGCAGTGTCAGCCTGATTCGTTCTTTCAACGCTCGTCAAACGTACGTACCTGCTCCTGTCGATTCTCTGGCAGCTTGGGGCGTCCCAGGTAGGGAGAGGAACCAATTATTACATCCACGCCCCCCGGCTTGGCCTCTAGAACCTGGGGCTGGCTAGTCCCAGCTCTCTGGCTTGGCCAACTCTCCCCCGGACTAATCTGTACAGATTACCACAGTTCACATTTCCCAAGCCAGCCTGTCATCACAGCCAGCGCAGGCACAGGGTCGGGCCAACTCCACACCCATCCTACCCCTACACCCTTGCACCCCTTCTGCCTTTCACACGACGTGTCAGAACCCGAGGCTTCCATCGGGAGCTGGGCTGAGGTGTCCTGCTGTGCTCCGTCCAGCTGGATGGCGTCTGCTCGACGTTGCGATGCATCATGCATCATCCAGCGGCCGGCATGCCTTCCAATGAAGTCGACGCGGCACCGCCTCGTCAGGGTCGCAATATCCAGGAACGGGGAGTTATTGGCCAGGAGCTGATCGGGGCTAGTGTCGGTACCCCAGAGGCGCTTCTGTTGGCCTTGGGATAAACTTGTCTTGGCTGGGGCCACCGTCTCATCCACACGCAGCCCTACTCCGTAGAGCCAGGGACGACGAGTTGAGTACGTATCCGTACCTGAGCTACGCCTGTGGTTCCGTACAACTTCAACTCGGCAGCTTAAGGCACGAGTGCTTCGTATCGGTACCAGTGCTGTCAAATGCAATACGTCCCTGGCCGACCTGCCGAGCCCGGGACCCAATGCGGTCCAACAGAGCATGGATCGAGGTTTGACATGGGACGGAGCCACGGAGTCGACGGGTTTGGGGGCACAGAATACGGGAGTGTGCGAGTACTTCCTAGATACGTGTCGTACTTCGTACGTATCTAGCCCTCCGTCGTTGGTACCAAGAGCAGGGGGCCAAGGCGTGCTTTGCTTCCCGCTCCGTTCCCCGGATTTTTCCCTCCCGTGCTTCGTACCTTGTTGCTTGCAAGTCATCTCGCCCTGTCGATGGCCTTGGCCTTGGCCTTGTCCTGCGTGGCTGCGTTGGGTTGTCGTCTCCGCTGCCGCTATCGTCGTCGTTTGCCCTGGCCCGCCATGAGTGGTCCTAACTGAGACTGTCACTACCTGCCTCCTTCCTTTCTTTATTTGAATAAATAAGCTATTCCGTCCCCCTTGGTCTGCCCTCCCTCCTTCCCTTTCCCCGGACTTTCCTCACCTGCCTTTGATCTTACCTCACGTCAAGAAGCCAGACTACCACCTTGGAAGACTTTGACAAACCTCCCGGCCGTGCCGCACGCTGCCTCATCCTCATCCTCATCCTTTCTATTCTCCCTTCTCTCACTCGCAACTCGTACTTCAACATCGGGCGACTGCTGCATTCTCTTCGAAGCTCATCCCCACCCGCATCTTCTCTCCCATCTTACTTGTCATCCATCCCCAACAACTTGACCGAGACGACAAGAGACTCCTCGCGGACCTTCGCTCCCCCACCTGGTCGGGCTCGCATTTGCAGACAACTACCGTCCCCAACGCTTCACCATCAGGACACCGCCACCTGGCTACGTGTAGTCTCCATTCTTTACCCACAGTTTACGCAAGCCTAGGATCTTCATGTATGTATAATACGATCGTCTATCCGACACGGTACACCAAGTCTTACAATGGCCAAATACAGCTCCTCGCTCGTCTTCTTCACAATGCCTGCCCCTCACGCAACTTCGCCGCTGGCCATCCCTCCGTCTCCCAGAAATATGAGACTGGTCACCTCGCAAGACCTTTACACCAGCATCAATGCCACACTCGCCTCCAAGGACAACCGCCCCTCGACCCCAGGGCATCACATCCAGGCAGACGATTACGCTGTCCCCGCGCCTCCCCCACCCAGCCCCGTCAGCTTCAGGCCTGAACATTGGCCCACGTCTATTCGCCGTTGAGCTGCGAGTCTCCTAGACGAGGTATTGCGCGGCGTCAACCAACCCCGGTCTCCGCACTGCATGCAACCTGCGAGAGGGCTAGGGCTGGCTGGGAAGATGACGCTTGCACCCAGACTTTGCTTTTCTTGTACAACTGGCGTTTCGAACTTGGAGGTCTGTATTGGACTGCTCTGGAGTCTGGGGTAATAATGGAATCGTACGGCTGGTAGTGGGCAGAGGGAGGGCCGCAACAAAGCACACTGCAACAAAGACCCCAGCCACACATTTGGGATCGGGCGTATGGACAAGGCATACAGAAAATAGGCCGGCTGTTTTATTTGTTTTTTACCTTTTCTTTTCTTTTTCTCTTCTCAAGGTAGCTTCTTGCCGCGGATTCATCAGGAATTGCTTTTCGCAGATAGCTCGGGAATGAAATTTTGCAAGCTGCTTGCAGTTCTATTTACTTATGACGAACCGTCGACTTCCGTTTGCTTCCGATGTAGAATAAAGGTGCTGTGAGCTCCGGGCAGCTGAGGCAGCTTGTCGCGAGCTTGTTGTTAGACTACGAGGTACTTCGTAAGAGGTACTTGATTTCAAGGTACGCCAAGGGAATCCCTGGAGGCGCATGCGGTTAGAGTTTTGAATAGCCAGCCGACTACGTCGTGGTGAATCAGACCTCAATCATCCTGTCCGGGTCGCTTCAGATGAATGGGCGGACCGTGCAATGAGACACCGTTAAGGAACGAGATCATATGACCCACAGCGTAGAGCAGCAACAAGAACCGAGGTGCGACATGAGCAGGAAGGCTCTGCAGCATCAGCGCCGAGTCACTTCCAAGGTTCTGTGTAACGCAACCCGCACCTCGGCGGCCGTTAGGGTCGTCATTCGGCGACCTCACAAGCCGCGGTCGGAGAGGAGTCACACTTTTGATGACAATACAGACATTGGCTTGATCAGAGACAGGTACGTACTGGTACTCTATCATGTGGGGTAAAATGATTGTCCTCATTCTGGCTCAACCACCTTCACAGCTTCGGCTCTAATTAAGTGCCTACCTTCGCAGCCCTCCCTGAGCCTTAACTTGGTTAGATACCCTCTTCCGGACCTGAAGCTGGTAAGTAAAGGCGAGTCCGTTGGTCTAGGCGATCCACACTCGTGCTAAGCATATGAGCACGTGACTCCTGGAATTTCGCGTTTCAATGGTGGCTCGTGCGCGTTCTCCCGTCGCGTCCTGTCCACTTTACGCGGCGCGACCACACGCAACAACGCGCATGGACGCGTTACGAGGTCCACTGAAGAACTTCACGTTCCCCCAAGCGACGGACATGCCCACACCATGCCCAAACCAGGTCCGTGGTTTCCTCCCATTCAACAAAGCGTCATCTCCCATCCCACTTCCACACTCGCACCTTCCGCATTCCACTCAATCCCGGCCATCGATTGCACTTTCTTCGCTTCTATTCAACTTCAGCAGTCACTCCCTGCATTATAACAAACAACTGCATTTGGCCAGCCAGCCTGCTTCCTTCCTTCTGTAGCGCCTTGATCAACGGAGAAAATTCTCGAGATGGCTCGCCCGGCGAAGCGCAACCAAGCTGCCACGGCAGCTGCCAGCCAGCGCATTAACACCTTTGCCCGAGTCTCCAAGAGTCACGCCTTCCCCGATGCCGCCGTTAAGAAGATTGCCGTTGAGCCTGCCCGGACCACAACCTCCACCATCACAACGAGAAAGCGCAAGGCGGCGACCGTCGAACAGGACGCCCATCCCCAAGTCGCCCCCCGAACCGTCTCGTTTGCTCCCAGCAGTGACGACGATGGTACTCCCACGAAGCGCGCCTGTCGCCGCCAGGAACCTCAGCCTTCACCTCCCTCATCCGTTCGAGCCATCATCAAGGGCAAGCGCACAGCAAAGGCACCACCCTCGAGGGCCGGAACCGCGCACAAACCCAGCGAGGCAACTATCCTTTCGCAGACGAGGCGTCAGAGCAAAACGGTCCAGACCAAACTCGATGGTGTCTTCAAGAAGCTGGGCCAAGCGGGCGCTGACAAGGACAATGGCCTTCCTCCCCATCTTGTCGACCTGATCGATATCCACAAGTCTTTTGTCAAGACCATCATGATTCAGTTCGTTCACAATGGCACGTCAGCGCCCATTGAGTTCCGTGAGATTGGCCCCCACATCTCTCGCTCCTGGGGCAAGCGTCAAGTCACAGTTGACGACATTCGACGATGTATCGCCATTCAAACATCCACCAAGCACGCATCGGCCTCGCCTTTCATTATCTCTGACTATGGTCGAGGAAGAGTGTGTATCGAGCTGGCCTCTCGCGAGCATAACGCCCCAATCAACGAACAACGTCTCTGTCGACAGTTCGAAGAGAACTTGCACGCACTCTGTGCAGAGAAGGCTGCCGACGAGATGACCGATGTTGATCTTCCCCTCGGGAACCTTTCGCTTAGCGACTTGCCCCAAGTCGCTATCAAAAACATGGCAATCGACAACAAGGTGAACCCTTTGCTGTCCAAGGGTCAACGAGCACTTTCAGAGATCAAGAATGGTATTGCCGCCAAACAGCAAGAGAAGGAAGCCAAGCAGGCAGCTACTTCGAGGAATCCTTGTCTAAACCCTGACGGCACTAAGATGAGCCTCCTCGATCGCCTTCGCATGAAGCAACTTGCTAAAGCCAATGAGCCCCTTCCCCCCTCTGGCCCCGAGCTCCAACGCCGTGCCGCGCTCAACCGAGTCTCAGATGTAGCAGCCACTATCTCAATGCTCAGTCTCTCGAACCCCATGTCCCTTCCCCGCCAGGCCTTCACCATGGCCGTCATCATGGAGAAACTCAAGGACTCGCTTCGAACGCCCATGTCCAAGGAGGAGGGCACAAGCTGTGTGCGGCTCATCGCGAGCGAGGTGGCGCCCGAGTGGCTACGGATTGTCAACATTGGCGGTAGGGAAAACGTTGTCGTGCAACGACATTCTCAGCCGGTGGATAGGGTCATCCAAGAACGAGTACACAAGCTGCTGGCCTGAAGAAGTTACTGCAGAATTTTTAGCGCATGTCGTTTGGATCTAGGGATACCCGTGTTGGAAGGACTTTGGTTTCATTGAACAGTGGACGTTGTGGCATTATTGTATTCCTGCATAGCTTTGCGTTGTGTTTCTGGTGCATTTGCAAGGCATTAGCCATGACGGCGAAGGGGCGTTGAACATACCGCATATGATAGACCCTGACTAAGGAGTCACAGTTATGGATAGAAAAATAATGATCGGTAATTCATCAATGACTGTTCTGTGTCACCTCCATGCTCCTAAGTCGGCATCATGGTGAGCTCGGGGGACTACTTCAACATGCACAGCTAAATTCCTAACATACACAGCCCAACTTTTCCCAGGTCCCTAAGAATACATACCAAGCTGAATCTGATCCCTAACTCGAACTCCACCCCAACGAACCCTGGGAACTAACCTTCTACTTTTCTAGATTTGATTTAAAATTAAGATCATGTTCAAATTATATGTATGTTAGAAACCAGGCAGTGTACGGAGTAAATCACAGTATATTCACCTTGGGCCGGATGTCGGCCGCCCCCTTACCAGAAGAGGCCGAGATGCGCGACCGAAAAAGTGGGGCTCGGTCCCGACGCCGAACATCCTCGGAAACGTATTTCCAGCCCAGTCACCTTAACTGCTTCGTCAAGTAAAGACACGTCCCAGCTTATAAACAGTTACTTGAGGTAGTATGACAGAAGCCTTAAATCAAGAAATAAATCGACGGAAAGTGACCTATAACCCTGACTTCCGTTATCCGTCACCATTCCGACGTTCCGGTGTCGGGGCATCCACACAAGGCCGGGGATAGCGCGGAGGCGGGAGGTAACCCAGGTGGATATCCGATGGCCAAACGCGCCAATGTGACGAGGCGGATTTCATGGAGAGATGGGGGAGGTCAGGGAGGAAAAAATCCAAGGTCGGGGTACGGACGATGAAGTGCGGTAAGTGGTTTGGTCAAAAGAGGTTGCATGTGCTCTTGTGTGGGGTGGTGAACTTGGCTTCTTCTCCTTGTCCATCGAGTCATGATGACTATTACTGTTTACAAATTCCTTGTTCTCTCGAGTGAGATGTAACAGAGCCTTGTTTAAGAAAGAACGGCCTTGCATTGAGTAAGAGAACTGTACGGCAAAGCATTGTGTATCCCACAAGACGGCTGTCAGCATGAAGACGAACATCGAAACGCCCTCCGAGGGTCACCGCTCTTCATCATCCTCAAGCATTACGGAATCCACCTCGAACCAGATCCGCCGTACGACAAGCCTAGACGGCATCCAGCAGGCAACGTCACACATATCCGGCCCGGATGCCCTCGAGCCGGCCCCGTCCTCGGCGCCGCCAGTCGGAGACCAGCCGTACCGCGAGGCGGGAGATGAAGTATACGAGCGACTGTCCCGGGGCCGCAAGAGCGCCGTCGTGGCGGTGCTGTCGTTCATGGCTCTTCTGTCGCCTATCTCGAGCACGTCGGTGCTTGCGGCGACGCCCGAGGTGGCGGCCACTTATAACACAACGGGGAGCATCGTCAACGTGAGCAATGCCGCGTACATGGTTGTCATGGCTATATCGCCTGTGGTGTGGGGGCCGATGAGCCAAGTGTTTGGAAGGTGACCAGTGAGTTTTGCAAGTTGCACGTTCTTGGTGTTCTCATTAGTATCATTTTCGTCTTGTTCGCTGTTGTTCCTTATCTCTTTGGCTACAGATGGCCTCAAGTCGTACACATTCCCCCTTTGGGTTTAGCATCGAACATACCACTGAATCAAAAGTGCCGGGTTTTATATAATGGCTCGACACAGCTTGGTTATAAGACGTGAAGCCAAATGGATGTGAGTTCTTGGCCGTTGCTAGATTGCAGCTACGCTGCAGTCGAATGGATAAGGATGAGAACATGTCGTTGGGGTTATGGGGGCTATCTTGTTACCGGAAATGAGAAAAGCATTGCATACTAACTACGTTATTTAGGTTGCCTTGGTCACGGCTGTCATGTTCTTCCTTCTCAGTGTTGCCACTGCACTGGCTCCCAATCTCGCATGCTTCATCTTTTTTAGAGCCGCCTCGGCATTTGGAGGCACAGCTCCTATCCTCATTGGGCCTGCTGTCGTTGGGTAAGTGTTAGATGTCTTGATACTCCATCCAGGTCGCACTTTTCCCGTCGCACTCCTTGGCCAATTGGCTTGTTTGCAATGTCAGGCTTCCTGGTCCAAGTAGACTTGAACAGTGGATCGGTCTTCTGGCGAGGGTTCCCTGGCAGGAAACAGTCCTTGTTGACATTGCTTAATCAATGTGAATCTAGTTCTCGGACCATTTTCGACAAGGATTGAGCCCAATGTCAAGTTACATTTCTACAAAGGACTAACATGAGCACAGTGACATGCATCGGCCGACTGAACGTGGGACAGCCATGGGATGGTTCTTAAGCGGAACACTAGTCGGGCCAGCGTTTGGACCCTTTCTGGGAGGCATCATTGTCACATACACGTCGTGGAGGGCAATCTTCTGGCTTCAGACTGCATTGGTAGGTGTCGGCTTATTGGGTATATACTTTGTGGTGGTCGAGACGGCGCACCACAAGAAGATCACAGAGCTGGAAGGGTATTCCCGATGGAACAAAACGAAGGCAATCTCGAGGATGATCAGCCCGGTGCGAGTGCTGCTGCTCTTTCGATACTGGAACATCGTGCTCGTGGCCGGTGGTTCTTCCAGTTTGACGTGGAACATGTACAGCCTGCTCACGCCCATACGATACGTGCTCAACCCGCGATTCCACCTGGAAACGCCGCTGCTCTCGGGCCTGTTCTACCTGGCCCCCGGGTTCGGATACCTGCTAGGGACGTTCGTGGGCGGGCGCTGGGCCGACTACACGGTGAAGAAGTGGATCAGGAAACGCGGCGGCGTGCGGATACCGGAGGACCGGCTGCGGTCGGCGGTGCCGTTCATCGGGCTCATCATCCCAGGGAGCATGCTCATCTACGGCTGGACGGTGGACCAGGAAGTCGGCGGGATCGCGGTGCCCGTCATCGCCATGTTCGCACAGGGCGTTGCGCAGTTGTTCTGCTTCCCGTCCTACAATACGTACTGCATCGACGTGATGCCGGGCCAGGTCGCCGAGGTGGCGGCCACCAACTTCTTCATGCGGTACCTGATGGGCTGCGTGGCGTCGGCGGTGGTGCTGCCGGCGGTGCAAACCATCGGCATCGGCTGGTTCACGACGGTCACGGCCGCGTACATGATGGCATCGGCGCTGGGGACAATGGCCGCCATCCGGTGGGGGAAGGGATGGCGAGAGAGCACGACGGCAAAGCTGGACGCGCGGGAACAGGAGAAGCGGGCAAAAAAGGAGTCCCGGCGTGAGGGAGACGCAAGGGCGGATCTGGAAGCAGGAAGCGAGCAGGAAAAGGACAAGGACAAGGACAAGGACAAGGACAAGGACAAGGACAAGGACAAGGACGACGAGGCGAAGGGAACGGAAGGGAGAAAAGGCCGGCAAGGGGACAGGCGAGACATGAAGCAAGACACGGGGAGCGAGACGGTCTGATAATGGCATCCAATGGTTCTTCTGCTGGTGACACGCCGACGAAACAGGATTGGTCGAGGCTGGTGTTTGGTGTTTGTGGATGGCATTCGTACGCAGTGCAGTGCACTGTAGAAGACAAACAGATCTGATTCGGGCTGGCACAGGCCGCGTTGGAATGGGATTCCCCTGCCTGTTCCGAGTATGTATCGTAGCAAGTTCGTGATGATGGCAGTGCTGTTTCGAGGTCGTCAGTCCCGTCCAGACCGAGGATGTAGATACGTACGATACGTACCGCAACTAACGGGGATTTAATATTCCACCAGTTTGGGTTAGAGGCATGCGAGTCCTCGAGTCCCTTATTGGCAACTTTTGACACATGGTACGACACGAGGTTTGTACGAGGTACACTACAGTGGAAACTGCGAAGCAGGATGACGAGACGGGCCCGAAAGGCGAAACCCTCGGCGTTGAGCACTGATCAGCTCGGGGGCGTGCTTCAGATGACAGGCGTCACCTGAATACCCGTCAGCCTCAGATCTCACCTCAGACGAGCGAGGTTCGTTCCGTGGCGTCCAGAACTCCAGAGCCTCGCAGGCCTGTGGCTGGGGCCAGGCCAATGATGACGGCGTGCTGAGGTAGCGTTGCAGGAGGGCGCTGGGGGCTAAAAGGGACACGAATGACGAAAGTTGATGTGGTGGAAGTGGAGAGTCGGCGATGACTGTGCCGAACGGTTGCTAAATAAAGACGGCAACCGACACGAACGTTGCGAGAGTTCGTCTCGCCACCGCCATCGAAAACACGAACGGGTTGGGCGTTGATACCTACGCACTTCGTACGTATCTCGTAGCGATTTACCGTCTTGCGGCTGGCGGCCGAAGAAACATCGAGGCTGCTTTGATCTTCGGACTAGGTCAGGTCTAGCTCCTCGTCTACCTTTCCATCGTCCAGGGAAGAGCTCATATCCTACTGGAAAGAACCGCGGACTAAAGAACAGCACGCAATGGGATAGGGTGGTTGGCGTGGGATGGCGACATGGGGGTCACGGTAGGATTGGAGTGGGATCGCGGGAGCCACGCCGGGAATCTCGAGTGAAAGATGAAGATTCCTACGATGTGCGCAGTACCTAGACAGGGAAGGACGGGATGCACCGTGGACCGCTTAAGAAGGAACTGTACTAGTTGGGGCTAGGACTACGAAGTTAATTGTTCGATGTGTATTGCTTCTCTAACCAAGACGTAGAAAGATAGTACGCATATGCAGGGCTGGAAAGCAGTTTCTGGTGAATGGTGGAAACGGCGTTGCCGCGGGACCCGCTCCATCAAAATGACGCTGGAGCTGTCCCCAACAAGGAGCATTGGAGATTAAAGAACCCAAGTTGATGGACGCCCGCACGTCCGTCTAGCTCTGGTCTGGAGCCGGGGCCCTTGGAAGCGCGGAAGGGAAGAGACGATCGGTCAGGAAATGAAGCCCCATCGGGAGAGCCGGCGCGAAAAACCAAGGTTCCAAGGGCCAGGAGAGCAGAGGCGGCCTAGGGGCCGGTGGCTCGTCAGATAAAGCCTGATGGGAAGTTCGTGGGATGTGGGCGACCGGGACGAGGCTCTACCAAGAATCACAGGCATGACGAGGACGACGAGAATGGAGTCAATACCTCGTATGTCGAATGACACCAGCAGCTACTATGTACGTACGAGATGCAATGCAGACAGTGAGTGCCTGAGCTCCCAGAGCCAGACCGAGAGATGCGCCGAAGGGACGGGTCCGTCATTGGCCCGGAACACGGCCGCACCTGATTGAGGTGCCGGCCTTAATCACCCTCTGGCGGTCTGTCCCAAGTAAGATAACTGATTCTGATGCTGGGTCAGGTAATCCAGACTGCAGTTGTCGGTCATGATTTCACCAGTGATGAGTTGACGGACCTGCAGCGCAATCAACCAGCAAGCGTCGTCTGGCGATTTCACATGCCCCCCAGCGAGATGGCCACGCCCCTCCCCCCTGTCTAGTTCGTATCAGCGAGTGAGCAGCCCCCTTGGCAATCTCGCTGCACCGGGTGCCATCTGGTGTCGACGACGGACGACGAGCAATGCCATGTTTGTCGATGGATTGTCAAATCGCTCGCCATGGGCCCTCGTCTGGGGGAGCCACCGGTGACGTCGATTACAAACGGAACAAGGTGACAAGGCGACAAGGTATGACTCTTGGCGGGATACGAGCTACAGACGGAACGGTTGCAATCCGAGTCTTTGCTTTGGAGGCCGGGGGCGGGTGGATTGGGTTGAGGACTAAAATCTAGCTGACTACGCATTTAGGGGGGAAACAAAACCGATTAGGATGAACGAGCGTCGAGCGACCACCTTGGAAGGAAAGCCGGTAGTTGGATTAGAGCCAACGGCTGAGACTAGGCGGGAAAGCGTAACAGAGTTTCTGCTTTCTCCAACGGATTGCAATAAAACGGGAAAGAGCAAGGGGGGGCGCCAATTCGGTGAGTGAGATGATAGCTGAAATGGCGACTCTCCCCGACGCGAGATTGCCCGGCAGCTAATTTGCTCAGAGTGCAGAGTATTCGTTCGTTGCTTCAAGACAATGCAGCGAGAACCCCAGCACCCAGCGCCCAGCATCAATGCTCGGCTCAACGTCAGCGGGCAGTCAGCCCCAGGAGCCAGCGGCATCCGGGTCGCAGGCCAAGCAGCAGGCGGAGGATGAGACGGTGGACGCGTGGCGGGGCCCCTCTGTCTCCTCTGCCGAAGCAGGTCCCCCAGACTGATGGCCGATGCTGTGGCTCGTTAGTGGCCCGCTGCCAGAGAGAGAGGGAGACCTTCGTCCACTGTACGAATACTGTTGAAGGGAGGGGGTGTGTCGAAGGGATTGGCGGCGTCTCAGGGGGCGTGTCCAGACTCGAGGGAACGTGGAGGAGTCCAGAGGGAACGCAGAAGGGGGAGGGTCGCGTCGAGGGTTCATTCGTCCATCCCCAAGGGACGGCTTGAGGTGCAGGGCGTCCTCCGTGCTACCTACCAACCACAGTATCATCTGTACTCCATGCTACTGTACGTAGCACGGCGGCCGGTCGAGTATTCGTACTTCGATATCTTGGGAACACGGGACATTCTCGCACAGCACCACGGAAGCAACCACGCCTGTGTCTCGTACTGCCAGCCTCAGAACAACTTCGCCCCTCGACCGCTCTACGCAGCTGAAAGTGGCGAGCCCTCAGCGACCGACCCCCTTCTGCGAAGCTGCTACAGATCTTCGGACCCCATACATAGTAACACGCCGATCAGGACACGCAAGCCTCCAGTGCCAGACCATGGTACCTCGTCCGGATACGTGCGAAATCGACGACACTTGATGGAGCCGCCCTGGGCCAAAAACCTGACAGACAGAGGAGGCCTGGGTCCACGGGCCCACGGACCCTGGGCGAGGGCGTCTTTTTCCCGCCAGGGATGCGGCTAGGATGCGGCTAGGATGCGGCTGGGATATGGCGCAACCGCAGGGGCCGCAAGGCTCGGCCAGCCCCAGCAGCTGAAGAGGACCATTGATTACCCGACTGCCAGTGGGTGACTTCAGAGGATGGAAGCCGCCAGATGCCCAGAAGCCACTGAGCGAGCTAGACGGCTGCGACACTACAGCATGTCAGATCAGCTTGCACTAGCTAGTTGGCAGGTCTCGGTGGCCGACAAGGCGGGTCCCCAATTGGACTCGTTTGGAGTTCGACCCCTTGCCTCCAGAAGACAAGCCCAGTCCGTCCTGGCGAATCCCAGCAATCCCAGCAATCCCAGCAATTCCAGGTGGCAGGCACTCTAAACTCACTCAGACTCGTCGCTCGTTGGACGCCAGGAAGTCAAGTCGTCTCTTGTACGGTGCGCGGGACAGTGCGGGAACGCCCGGTGGAGCAGTCGTGATTGGCTCCCGAGGACTCCATGCGTCCCATGGCCCGTCTCCAGCTGTCCAGTGGCCGCGAGGGAATCAAGGGAATGAGGGAACGGTGGCGGGCCAGGGAGGCGCAAGGGTCGGTCATGTTCAAACTCCAGCCTCCACTATTTGCTCTTCTTTGTGCTATTTTGCCCACTATGCGTCCAGAGTCTACGAATAGACGCGTGGGCTTCAACTCGAGGACGCCCTCGCCGCGGGCCTCCGAGACTCAGCCTCAGCCTCTGGCGCGCTGCCGATGCATACCAGCCAGACATACTAATTACTAAGTGCTTTTACCTACCTCGCCGTTGCCCGCCCTAGACTGTCCCGGGCCGTCAACGGCAGTGGACACCTGAGTAAGCGACTAAGGTAGACTAAGTCTCTCTGGCTGTTCTGCTGGTATTCGCACAAGGCAATCTAGACCAAGTACCTACTGTGCGGATACCCACGCCAGGACCAAAGTCCCAGCGATAAACCCGCTCCCAATCTGCCCGGCGCTATGCTTCCTAAGGAAGCCAGCCTACCCAAGTACGAACGCTGCGCTGCGCTGCGCTGCAACTTTGAATGCCCGCCAAGTGGCCAGGTAGGTTTCTGAACACTCCATGGCGCCGAGTGGCTTTGGCGCACTGCGACGCCGCTGCGCGTCTGGTCTGCAGAGCGAGACCCGACTCTGCAAGACAAGCAAAGAGCAGCTCTGCGAAAAAGAAACCAGCACGACCGCTCAGTATTCCTACAGTGCAGCCCTCGTCCCCCGACACGGTACAGAACCCCCTAATCGTACCGTCCCCCCTACCCCTTCCCCCCCTAGGTACTCCCCTACAGTATTCGCACATACTCACCCCGTTGAGCGGACCCCGTAGCGGGGCGCTTCCCCCCTATCGCCCACTGCCAGTCCCTGCCCCCCAGGATAGCAATCCCTTGTCCCGTGTCCCTATTCCCCTGCTCCTCGCCCTCTGCTGGTCTCGCCTCTCTTTTTTTTTTTCTTCTCATCCCTCTCGGTCGCCCTCTTCTTTTCCCCTCCCCTCCTTTTTCACCCCCCGTCCACGCACCTTCGCTCTTCGGTTTGTTCGACCTCCTACGCAGCCGTCTTTTCCAGTTCCTGTTGCGAACTGTACTCGACCAGCATCGCGCTGCTTTTTTGCTTCGCCCTGCCCTGCGTTGCGTTGCGTTGCCTCACGTAACTTGCCAGCTTTCCCTCTACCTGCGTTTGATGACCAGGTAGCAGCGCCAACCCTCCAGTTCCGTCTCCTCGTCGGTTCCTCTTTCGTCGGTTCCCTTTCTAGGTTGTCTCGACGACTGCCAGTCGTTACTTTGATTTGCTTTCGGTCGAATCCACCCACTCCGTTCTCCCACGCGTTGACACACTTCCTCGATGAAGGCCGGCTCCCCCACGACACTCGCTCTGTCCTCCGCGTAGGTTAATTATCGCCTGCAAAACAAACAAAAACAGCCACCTAGCCTCAACACACACATACAGCCACATCCACGCGTCCAACCCGCCATCTTATACAATCCGGCAGAAACAACCTCTGCTCTCCACGGCCTGCCCCATCTAGGATGCAGCGGCGCCATTCAGTCACCATGGCCGCCCGCAATTCAAACTCGCGTGTTCCCATCGGCAGGAAGATCGACCCGTTGCTCCCTTACTCAATCATCTCGGAAAAGACGAAGAAGCCCCGTCTTCGTATGCGCTCCCTGCTCGGCCACTGCCACTACCGCAGGGTCCTCACCTGGCTCCTCGCTGCCGGCTTTCTCGTCACTCTGGTCTGGGTCAAGTCCAGGAATTCTGGATACGATGTTGGCGGCTATCTGTCCAAGGGCTCCAAGACCCAGGCCCCCATCGCCACCGCCACAGTAGTGAACTCCAACGGCGAGACCGTTGTCATGCTCACTGGCGACATGGACGGCGATGGAAAGCTCGAGACCGTCCCTGAGGACGAGTATGTCACGGACGAACAAAAGAAGGAGGCCCAAGAGCAGCTCCAGAAGATGCCCTGGCTTAGATACCCTCAGTTTGTGGCCCAATACGCCTTTGTTTTGATGGAACCCTCGCTAACCTCACTCTAGTCTTGACGGATACTTCCATGGTCTCCGAACCATCGTCAGCAAGGTCAATCTTCAGTCCGAATACCCCAACACCACCGAACAGGCTCCCCTTCCTTCTCCCGCCATGAGCGACCACGTGCCCAAGCCCCAGCGTTACAGTCCTTACGATGAGGCAGCCGATATCAAGACGTGTTATCTCGATTCCAAGAAGACTGTACCTGCTCCGGATCTATGGGCCTATAACGGCGTTCCTCAGCACATGCCCGACCCGGGTATTGGGTCTTACAAGCTGCTCGGTATTCGGGACGATGTCTGCTTCGACCGATTTGGTCGATATGGTCCCTATGGCTTGGGCTACAGCAGAGCTCACGGTGGACTGGACACTGGCCTCGATACCGAGAGTGTTGGAAGCGAGACAATCTGGGCCGAGACCGGCAAGATCGACTATACTGAGGTCAACTGGGCCGAGGCCCAGGACGCTTGCCTCCTTGCCAACAAGCAGCGCTTCGCTGAGGTCGACCCCCAGACTGGAGAACTACAAAACCTCCCTGGAAAGAAGGGCCGCATTGCCGTTGTCATCCGTACCTACACCGGATTCAAGTGGACAGAGCTGGCTGTTCTTAACTTCCGCGCTCTCATCAACGAGCTCTCCTTGAAGTCCGGTGGTGAGTATCAGGTGCACTTCCTGATGCAGGTCCGCAACATCGACGAACCCATCTGGTCCGACAAGTGGACTGTGCAGCGAATTATCAATGACAATGTCCCCGCTGAGTTCCGCGGACTGGTTTCGCTCTGGAGCGAGCCTCAGATGAGGCTGATGTACCCCGGCCGATTTGGTGAGACGATCGAGAACCCCAGTGGCGCCGACATTCACGGTATCTACCGCAGTGCCCACTTCCCTCTCCAGGTCTTCGCCCTGCAGCACCCTGAGTACGAGCACTTCTGGAACTGGGAGATGGACATGCGCTATCTCGGCAGCTACTACGAGTTCTTCGACCGCCTGGGCAAGTGGGCAGCCAAGCAGCCCCGAACTCTTCTCTGGGAGCGCAGCGCCCGCTACTACATCCCGGCGTTCCACGGCACCTGGGAGAACTTCACCGAGACGGTCCAGCGAGACACGACTGCGTCCGGCCGTGCACCTGTCTTTGGCCCCCTCTCCTTTGAGGGTAAGGCGCAGCTGCGACACGACGAGTGGGGCCAGTCAATGATGCCTCCCTCGTGTGGTGTGGATGCGGACCGATCGAAGTGTGGTGTTGGCGAGGAAGCCGACATTATCACCCTAAATCCGCTCTTCGATACCGAGCAGTCAGGCTGGGTCTTCTCTGACGATGCCACGGGCTACAAGACGCCTCCCCCTCGGCGCTGCGCCATTATTACAGCTTCACGTCTCAGCCGTCGTTTGTTGATGGCCATGCACGAGGAGGTTTGGCGATTCCACCACACGGCATTCTCGGAGATGTTCCCCCCCACTGTGGCTCTACACCACGGAATGAAGGGCGTGTATGCCCCCCATCCCGTCTTCCTCGACCGTGCCTGGTACCCCTTCAGCGACATCGATGCAGCCTTCAACGCCGGCCGCGACCACTCAACGTCAGGTCCTGGCAGCCCCTTCGACCAGCTGAACGAGCACAACCACAAGGGCACCAGTTGGTACTTCAACAGCGAGTTCGCTGGTCTCCTATGGCGCCGCTGGTTGGGCTATGCGCAGATGGATGGCCGTGGCAGGCACGGCGGCCGTGCCAATGAGGGCCGAGAGCGAGGTGGCAAGACGGAGGAGCTGGATTCGACGAGCAGTGGGCGACTCTGCATGCGTGGAGTGCTGGTGCATCCCATCAAGTTTGAGCACCCCTCTGAGAAGCCCTGAGCGCTCTCCCTTTCTCTTCTCGCCGTCATGAACAAGGCAAACCATCTCCGTCACCCACGACCATCACCACACGCACATATGCATCACACAGGGCATCTGTACAAATATACCCCAACGACGACCGAGCCACGCCACGCATTCAATCGCCATGAGAAGGAGTCGACGCGCATCTCTGCATCCATTCATCCAATTCATTCACTGGCCAATTGCATTCCGCCACGGACCAGCGGGCTCGACCTAGACCTACCTAAACCCTTTATTACCTTTAACCTCTTATTTTCCTTTCCAAGTTTGGGTACATTCGCCAGCAAGAGGTCGGGACACCATCTTAATCCACCCCTCAGCAGGGAACCAGGACGTCTGCGTTTTTCAACACCTCCACCTTTTTATTTTCTTTTTCTTCATTTGCCAAACCTCAATTCTGTTGTCTTTTATCTGTGTGGCATGTTGTTTCTGGGTACGAGGCATCCGGGACCAGGAGCGGAAAGGGTTCTCCGCCCATGCTACGGGGCGTTTCTGGGCTGGGGGGGATTTTGGGAAGACAAATGTGAACACGGTGCGCTTGTATAGATTCGATCTAGTATTAGAAGAGGTCGTAGGTGTAGGTGTGGAATTGAAACAGCTCGAAACAAGCCATGGTGTCTTTGTGTTTTGTGTGTCCTTGGCGTTGGATATTGTGCAATTGCTCGTTGTGACAAGCTCCTCAGGCCGGCTATGTGGCAAGCTGCGAAGCAAAGTGGATTCCATAACGAAGCTTGCTTGCGTGCCTCGTTGGTGGAGAGACGAGCTTGTTGACGGGGTGTTCATGCAAGGACGAGGTGGAGACGTGGAACAAGCCGCCATTGCCGCTGGCCTGGGAACTTGGATCCCGATTGAGTAGAAGAGCTCTTTACTGACAATCTTCGCTTCCAGGACTCAAGTTGAATGTGAACATCCCGCGGCACCCGCCCAAATACCATGTAGATCCCTTATCTCAGTAGCGTCGAGATCTTCCCGGAAGGGATCCGAGCGGCACACACCGTCACGAGGCTATTTCAGAGGGACAGCCAGGCGAGGCTGGGGGTGGAGAAACCAAAAGGCTGGGGGTGGGTGAGAAAGTTGAGTTGCGGGAAGACAGGCTTTGATATGGAATTGAGTTCCAGAAGCGAGGTTGGTAGCCATTGGTTTCGAGGGTTGCAGATACGTCATGTCCCGGCGAGGACTTTGGGTTGGTTGGTACTCATACACTCACATATAGATAGCGAAAGGTTGGAATAGACAGCTCACGGATGAAAAAACCAACCACACGAGCAAGCGGTCCAACACCATTCTCTAGCACACTAAAACCAAACAAAAAAAAACCATAACTTCATTCCCAATGAACGAACCCAGCAATACAACCGCCCACCCACCCATCCTTCATTCATTCACTCATTTCAAGGCGCCTATCCCAATGGTGGTTGGGATTGTAATGTTCTTCCACCTCCCGATGGAAACACGATGCTCTGTGCCAAAACAAAAGCAGCCAAAAAGATAATAAGAAACCGAATCCAAAACAATGACATCAGAATCGTCTCATAGCCAAGGAATTCGCCGGCCATTCTCCCAGTTCGGTTTGCTCTCCGAGAGACTCGTTTCATTGGAGCATCTCGGGGCAATTTCTCCCATCAAGTTCACCGCAAAGATGCGAACCGGCAAGTCGCCACAGCCCAAACGCACGACTCTGTCATGCGGTAAAAGCGAGCGAATCAGCAAGAAACGGAAAGCCCAAAGTGGCAGAACCAAAAGAAATCCCCGAGGTATCAAAAGCCCACAACGCCGTCGACACCCTGAACGCCACGCCACGGTGGGCGAAGGCGCCCCCCAAAAAAGAACGGTAATCTGTATAATTGCAAGTGGAGGCAGAGAAGAGATGATGGACAGTTGTGGTGCGTCTGGTTATGTGACGTTCGTGGCAAGCTTGTTGCTAACCAGGGGAATTGAGGAGGTTTTCAAGATGTTTTCCCACGTAGGTCATGAGACGCGCAGGTCGACGCGTTCGACGTTGATCTACGCCTTGTCGCATACCTAACGTAGAGGGCTTACTTCCTCAGCACAGCATCGTAGATGCTGACAAGTCCAGTGATGGCAGTGCCAACTAGAACGCCCTTATAGCCGCCGTACACCGCCGCATTAAGGCGCTCGATGGTGAACTCGGATAGTAGCCCGCCAAGGGTGGCGCCCTGGGCGTAAACGACGTACGAAACAAGAGCTTTGACGATGCTGAACGTCAAGGGGTCGACAACGTACTCGGCCGACTGGTTGTGGGAGCGACGGCGGTTGGAAGGGCTGCTGTTGGCGCTCAGGTTGAAGAAGTAGCCGAAAAGAATAGGGATGACGCTGCTGGTGAGGGCCCAGGTCAGAGCCGGTGACCAGAAGCTTGACGTGAGGAGCAGAAACATGTCGGGCACATAGACAGGGTAGTCAGAGGTGCCGAAATAGCTGATGGCGGGCACGGTGAAGGCATAGGTGTTGGAGAGGATCTGGCAACGGACGTTCCACAGCTCGAAGGCGGACACGCAGAAGAGGATGCTGGTGACGGTGCTGAGGGTCTCGCGCGTCGCGTGGCTGACCTCGGTGATGCCGCTCTCCTGGTACATGGACGAGACGCGCTGGCGCACGACCTGGGTGGAACGGTCGACGGCCATGGCCACGTCGGCGGGCGTCGCGGGCAGGGGAATGCGCGCGGCGACCTGGGAGAGGCTGCGACCAGGCGTGTGGACGAGGGCGGTGGTCGATGCGATGGGCGCGACGGGCGCAAGAGGCTCATCGCTCCTGTTGGCGCGAAAGGACTCTCGTCAGCTTTGGGTGCGGTCTTGTCTGTCTACTCCACGCGTGTTTTCCGCAACGCGTAAAGGGTGCGCGACGGGAGGGGCAAGGGGTCGAGGGCAAAACTCACTCGGGGGTGATCTCTTCAGACAGCTTGGTAGGTCTCCGGCGGGCGACCTTGAGGGGCCGGTCTTCGTCCCTGCGCGACTCCCTCTTGATGGGGGAGCCCATGGCCTTGGAGCGGCTGTTGAAGTAGCCCGTCAGCTCCGAGTTGGAGGCGAAGCGCGATTGGTTCTCTGCGAGGTAGGCATCGAGCGCGACTTGGAGCTCGGGCTTGGTGTAGCTCTCGTAGCTGTAACATTTGAGTCAGCACACAAGGTCTCCTCTATCGAAGGTCGAGTCGCGAGCGCGATCTCGGGCGCGTCGCCAGAAGCTCAGATGGCATCGTGGACCTGAGGGCGGTGCGTAGGGCGCGGCGCAAACCAAGAGCCGAATGCGCCTCATGCCGCTCTTCGCGGGGTATTGCGCGCGCCAGTTCCCGATGGAGCAGGGTGTCTAGGCGAGGGAGAACGTACTTTTGGAGGCCGACATTCTCGGCGAGCTCGACAAGGTCCGGCTTGCGCTGGCTGCGCAGCCAGCTGTTGACGGAAGACATGGTGCAGAGACGGACGTAGCGAGGCGTGAGTCGCGTGGAGTAGACGGTGAAAACGGCGGCAGAACAGGGCGTCAATTGCCGCAGCGAGGACGACGATGATGGTGGGTTGTCTTTTTTGGAAGAGGCCGAGCGGCGATGGCGGTTGATGACGATGATGATGGACTTGGTGGTGTTTCTCGGTTGCGTGGGTGATGGGCGCAAGAGGGGGAATACTTGAGAAGGGCCCGTGTTTACCTTATTATGGATGTTTTTTTTTTTTAGGCTGGGGCGGGAGGGAACGTGTTGTGGCCCACTAACGGGAAGCTCTGGGGCGCTGGAGGTCCCTAAAAGTCGGTATGTGATAGGTACCAATGGATCTGCGGGGGAAGCACACCATTGGTAGGTTCCGATTTCCGATGTAAACAAACCACCCCTCGTCTCATCCCTCCCACCTCGACTTCATGCAGGACGTGGATGTTCACCGCGCTCAGCTTGGGCT
The DNA here is from genome assembly GCA_030864175.1 of Neonectria faginata. Taxonomy (NCBI): domain Eukaryota; kingdom Fungi; phylum Ascomycota; class Sordariomycetes; order Hypocreales; family Nectriaceae; genus Neonectria; species Neonectria faginata. The sequence continues at coordinate 1,521,118 of JAULBG010000006.1, read as the reverse complement.
CTTTCTTTGATGTGAGAAATAGACACAGCTTTAACGAGCGACGAGAACGTAGCGGTCTACGGCTCTTGAACGAGTATATTCTCGACACTCCATCCAGCCATCTTACCCTACATAATGTATCAAGCTTGCATGCCTACTCCAGCATGTTTGTCCGGTCTCCAACTTCATCAGACATCCCAACCAAATCTCGTGCATTTCCCATCCTGTCTTGTTTACATTGTCCAGTCCTTCTCGCCCAATAATCCAGCATGCTTTATACCATCCGCCCTAACACCTCTCGTGCCCGAGTAACCGCCGTTGTCATTCACTAATAACCCATCTAGCCCAATCACAGCTCAAGCTACTCCATCAAAGGCAGCGCTTCGAAAGATGAACTATCAGCAGTAAACCACACATTTTCCGTCTTCATGGCCAATAATCTGTACGGCCTGTTGTATACCATAAACCAATAAACGTAAGACTATCACTCATCCACACAGTCCGCAAACCTCTCCTCTCCCCTCTTGACCAGCCTCACCGGTACATGCTCCCCGTCCAACTTCAGCGTCAGCACCGACACGGCCCTCCGCATCTTCGCCCGGCTGCTGTCCTGTGCCAGCTTGTACACGTCGGCCTTCTTCTCCCGGCTCATCGCAGCCAAGTCCTCGTCACTTGCCCAGTCATCCACCGAGAGCTCCAGGCTGTGGCTCCGGAACACCACCGCCAACGCCGCGATGATCTCGACCTGCGCGATGCGTCGGCCTAGACAGGACCGCGGCCCGTCGCTGAAGGGGATGTAGGACCCCCGTTCGGGCCGAAACAGCTGCGCGCTCGTAACCGGCCCTCCGTCCCCGCCAAAGTCTTCCACCTGGTTGTCGTCTTCCATCTCAGTCGCCCGGGCGATGGGATCTTGGCTCTTGCGAAACCACCGCTCCGGTACCCAGTCGTCGATGTCGTCTTTGCCTTCGTGGATCTTGCTGGGCCGTGCTGGCCAGTACCGCGGGTTTCGATGGACGCAAACAGCAACCAGGGAGATCACGGTGCCCCTGGGGAGGACGTACTTTTGTCCATCCATGCTGATGACCTGATCGTGGGTGGGCGTCACTTTCTTAGGGATTTCCACAACGGCTGGCATCATCCGCAGCGTCTCGTTCAGGCAAGCGCCCAGCATGCTGGCCATCATCGGTGTGATTAGGTTGTCGTAGTCCCATGAACTGGGTTCCGCGTCTCCAAGGATTTCATCGATATCCTTCTGTAGTCTCCGCTGAGAAGCTGGGTTGGCCGCCAATTCGATGAGGATAAAGTGCATCGCATTCGCCGTCGTCTCGTGTCCAGCGACGAGCATAATGAATGCGTTTCCAAGGATATCGGATCGTGCAAGAGACCCCTTCTTAGGGACGGCCTCACCGTTCTTCTGCCCAACTCCATAGCTGGACCTTACCAACTGCCCCATCAGGTCCATTCCGTCAACACGGTCTCCATGTCCGGCTTGTTCGATCTTCTCGTCTAGCAGCTCTCGCATATACTTGCTCCAGTCTGCATAAGAGTCCGCCGCAAGCTGGGCTGTCTTGTGTGGCACGAGTCCTGAAACCTTGTTTAGCAACCACTTCGTTCGTGTCATCGGGTGTAAGACGACATACTCAACAACCATGGGGGCATCAGTAGCAACATTAGGATATGTTCCAGCAGTATCGCGATCGTATCAACAAAACTCAGCTTATGACCAGCGGCAGGGTTGAGTGACCCGTACTTGGCCAGTTTCAGATCGGCGCCTTCAGGCAACGTCTCCCCAGGCCACAACAATGTGAGTCCGAATCCCACGTAAGCAATGATGTTAAGAGCAAGTCTCATGGTGTCGCGATCGAGAGAATGAATGGTCTCGTTCCGCTCGCCCGTCAGTCCCGTCCAGGTCTTTAGCATGCCCTGTGCCTGTCTAATGGCCTCTTTGAACACGAGCGCCGCATTCTTCTCGTTAAATGTGGCAGACGTGACTTTGCGGTGCATGCGCCAGATGGCACCCTCAGATGTCAGCACGTTATCCCCAAATAAACGCAAAATTTCATAAGTTTCTGTGAGTTTGGGGAAGTGCTCTCGTCTCGAGGTAATCTGGCAGATAGCCTCGGCGTTGCAGGCCATGAGGAAGAGCATGCCGGGAGAGACGACGATGAAGAGGTCTCCATGACGAGCAAATCGTTCATGGCGAGTACGATACGAGAAGCCAGGCACAATGGGACTACACGTGTGAGCGGCATTCAGTTCAGCAGAATTCAGGACAGGTGCACTTACTCGAGCCATTCCTCCCACCATGACTCGGGAAAAGACTTGATAATTGGAAGCCAGAACTTGTGGGTGATCTGCCATGGCATGAAGATAGGCGAGCATGCTATTGAAACGCCGGGTCAGCCACTTGCGAGAGTAACGTCCTTGACGGCCGGGGGAAAAGCGTACGAGAAACAATATAGGGCAGGCCACTCCTCTTAGCTTCGGCGATGTTATGTCGCAACTTGGACACGCACGAATAGGCGAAGAAGCCAACGGCCAGCCCAACAAGAGCCAGGACGGACTGCGTCTTAGCCATGATTCGTCAAGGCTTTCTGACAGCGGGATGGCACAACTGTGAACCTGGAGTCGATCCGGCATATGCAACAACGAGAAGATGAGCGCACAACACGCTATTTAGAGTGAGAGCGGAGGCGGCTGGACGGGAATGAAGAAAGCCCGTCGAGAGAAGGGGCCTCTTTAGCGAGAAGAAATACAACGCCCGGATAGCGTTGGCGTCAGGCTACGATGACAACCTGACAGCAACGGGCTAGACTACCTGCTCTGTACCAACCAGCTGGTCGGCTTACCTACGATTACCTGCCACATATTCGTATCATCGCTGCACCTCACTCATGGCGCTTCGGGATGAGGCGCATCCGGTCAGGGGCCTCGACCCAGTCGGGTTTTGGCTGTTTCAAATGTGGAACAGGCTTGAGCTCGGGGACGAATCTGGAAATTCAGGTTGAATATCCTGATGGGCGAGGGTGAATGTGGGGCCCGGGATGCACATAACATGGCCAATGAGAAGCGGATTTTGGCTGCGCGCCTTCTAGCCCTTTGGTTCCTAATCCTCAAGGCATACAAAGCAGTCTACGCCCTACCTTCCTTCCTAACCTACTTAGTATTTGATTAACTTAGACCTTTCGTTTCTTAAGGTACCCAAACGCGGGCGGTGGGATTAGGGCCTGTGCGCCTAATAAACTTTTTGTTCTTCAATATATACATTACGACTAGTAATTACTACCCTAGCAACTTCCATAACACCACACCTAGGTGGTTTCCCTCGGCATAGGGAAGAACATATCCATTCGTGGGCACTGCAGCTTGGGATACATACTACGATTGTTTCGCCCACAAACGGTAGGGGCTTTTTTTCTTCCTCTTTTTCTTCTTTTGTTCGCATTTCAGGTTGGCAGCGATGAGCATGCTAGAGATGGGAGTGCACTGGTCCTGTTCCGTTGCACAACGTCACGCTCTGCGATTCTGAGCCTCTACGAATGAAGATGTGGCTGGATCACTCTGACAATGAAGTATCACGGTTGAAGCATGGGAAAATAAATGGGATGAAGGCGTGGTTTTCGGGGAAAGCACTGATCAACTAGCCCCGTCCACCTCAACCAATTTAATCTGGCCCTCGCTGGGTAGTGGAACGTCATTAACAGGACAATACACCTGTGTAGAGGGCCACCAATGGGGACAGTGGTGAATAGTTACTGCACCAAACAGCACTCTGAGTCCCCAAAGCTGGAGACGAGAGGTGATGGAAGACGGAAGTGAAAGGGTGATGAGAGAGGAAGAAGAGAACAGGGATTTGGGACATGGACCATTTTATACTCGTTCTGACATGATCCGTTCCGTCATTAGTTAGGTAGTTAGAGCTCGAGGCATGCTCCTTCCTTCACTGCGAGAATACAGACATGCCAGGAGCAGCTCCAATGATTGCTCATCACGGGGGGGCAGGAGCCACTTCCACGTCAAAGAGGAAGTCACGCTCCTGCAACCACTCGGGTATCACTGGCATGATACAGTAGTAACGAGATAACTGGGCACATGGGTTTGGGCAACCTGGTCTGCGTGCTGAGGACTTGGCTTTGGCGACTTATTTGTTGATAATGGTAGTTGATCTGGGGGGAAGCCGTCTATACCGCGGGATCACGATGATTTCGGGTCTTCGAAACTGCGCTGAGGGCACTGCTGTTCGTACGTCTCATCACATGTTCTGTATATTACTAGAGTATTCGATTTGTCAGTGTAGGTAGGCATGTTCAATGATGTCTAATGCTCGATTAGACATGCTCGTACTGACACAATGTTGCCTCATCCAGCTAGGATGGTGCGGCTTATGGCTCTATGCAGAAAGTACATAACACGATGGGCACAGCCAAGTTCGAATTCTGATGGCCGGCATGTCCAATAAGCACTCTACGATTTCTTTCATTCGAAAAGACAGAGACCGCATCTTTCTTCCCTTCCGTATCCCTCCTAGCAAACTGTAAGGAGCTAGCCGCGGGTTCAGCGCGTATGCGCTGTAGGGCTCGCCGCTGTGTGCTGTGAGGCCTAACTCCTTATGAACTATTGTGTGGCGCGATTCAGTAACGCAGCTTACTTGAATTGGTTGATCTTTTTGGCCTAACGGCTGGACTGGTCTATTGAAGGTTAGGAACGCTGCCCTAACTCTTACACAAACATCTGCCTCCATCACTCCACTCGCATGCCTACCCTAGAGAGGTCGTAGAATCATGGATTCTGATGAATATTTTTGAGGTATTTTTTGATGCTCTAGGTGTTCTAAACATAAAAACAAGGGATATTCTGTTCCCACAAGCCTGGCTGTAAATATTTGAATGATGGAGTCAATAATATGCAACCATTTTTATCACCTTGGGGCCCTTGAAAGTCGCCGCAACTTAACCAGCAATAGAAACACCGGGTTGGAAACTTTACGACAGACATTAGGTAGGCGAAATGATGTCAGAAGCTGTATGTATGTATCGTGCAAATAGCTACATAGTACTCTAGTAGGACTCATGCAGCCTCCCCGTGTACTCATTTCAGTATTTGTGAATGCGACCCATCAGCTCTCGTTCCCCCCTACAGCACCGACTTTGGAAATACGGTCGGTCGACCTGTTTAATTAAACGCAGCCCCAACACACTGGCAGGAAGGCATGTGGCTTTTTACCAAATATTCCAACGCCACCCATGATATATTTGGGCTGCGATATAATCTTCGGATACTCATGTTGATGTTTGACGTGTTAGCTGGACTGTTAGACAGTGTTAGTAGTTCTTAACAATTACTATGGTCTGGGAGAGCACCAACGGCCTGGGTCACGTTTCAGACTGGCGTTTAAGGGGCCCGCACTATGAGCTCCGAGATAAAACCCCAACAACAGGGAGGTTCCAGTGGTCCCATCCCCTGCAATCAATCTACCTAGCGGAATGGAACCCACCCCAGTAGACCACTGGACAGTGGACAGTGGACCTGTGCACCTCAAGCCAACATACTAGTAATCACCCACCCACGGGCTCCATCGTGCCGCATGGTCTCGTCCTCGACAGATTGGATCCATCATCCAGCGTCACCTCACCACCTGCGGAACTGCTGCATCCTCCGTCCAGTTATATACTGCCGAACCTGAGCCGCAAGTGACCGCCTCGAGTGATTTCTGTCGGACGGTCCATCTCGCAGCTGATCTGCAGGGCCTCTTTCCCTCTGCAAACCTTCAGTCTCTGCCACTTGGTCGTTCCAGCACCCCTTTGATCAACGCGTTACTGGCCGAGCACAGCACATCAAGACAAGTTGTTGGCGACACCACTACGCATCTCGGCTTCATTTCCTCGGCCACTCCCTCCACACAACCGCATAACTGACGGACGGGCATCTGTTGTTACGAACCGAACACCCCTACACCGCGAGCCCATTCGACTACCGGCTCGACTCAAAGATAAACCCCTTTACGTCCCGTCCTGCTGTCGTTCCAGCATGTTGTGTTTGGGAGACAACGTCTAAACAGATCCTCTCCCCTTACGGCCGCTTTCCTCCAGCACCATTCGAATCTAAACCGCCAACCTTTTCCGCTCCGATTGACAGCGATAAGACATCATGGCTGAAAACACAAAGGACGGGCTGCTCGCTCCCCAGGACGGAGGTCCCCGGCCTCCCTCGCCATCGCCGTCCAACCCATACTTCCAACTCGCCCCAGCGCCCTCAAAACGAAATTCCAACACCTTCCTACCACCCGTTGATGTCGAAGCAACCCCCCCCCTTGGTGACCAAGCGTCGGCATCCGACCCCAAAGAGCCCACAAACGGGGCGTCACCCCCTAAGATGGCTTCGGCGGCACCGTCACTGAAGCTCAGATCCACTGCCACTTCTACCAAGTCACAGCAACAGCGTGCTACTGGCGAGGGTGACGCAGGCGATCAAGATGTCCAAGACGGGAGTGCGATTCTCGACAGAAAGAGTGTCCAGTTTGCCCGACCCGATCCCTCGGATTCCCCGGCCACCCAAACGCGAAACAATTCGTGGGAGGAGCCCGATACCACAGGCAAATCCCGAGGGTCTTCTTTGATGTCAAAGCTCAAGGCTCTTGCTGGTACCAGTGGCCTCCAGGCACCCAAGTCTCCAGCTACAGCTGCCGATCAGGCCTCACAGTCCATGACGAACTCGCCAATTAGCGCACTGCCAGGTCGTGGCATTCCAGATACCCTGACTGAAGAGGATACCGACGCAGATGCTGATGCCGAGGAGACGGCAGACGAGGCCAACGCCGCAGAGACGGGCAAGTCGAAGAAGAAAAAGAGGAGGATTCGACGTCCTAAGAAGGCAATCAACTCCAACCCGCCAACCCCAAGACGTTTTGCACATGACGCGGACATTCCGGGAACATATGATAGGCTCCTCAGACGTCGCGCTAGCATGCCGGATGCGTCCAATGCAGATTTTGGGATTTCCGAAGGCGAGGGCCGAGATCGTCTGGGAAGGTCATATCGAAGGGGCAACTCCTGGATGAACCCTGCCATAAGACCACCAGGCGAAAGTGCTGACGAGGTCGAGAGCCAAGCGGTTGTAGGACGACGAATGGGCCACTTGCGTCGCATTACCGTGTTTGGAGGAGGAGGAGTATCCGATGGCGACGCCATGGCCCCTAGGCGCCCTTTCTTCAACTCGGAGCGAGCGTCGACCTTTGGTGCTCAGAAATGGAAGCAGGTGAAGAACACTCTGAAACTGCTTCGGCAGAAGAAGGAGGATCGGTTCGACTACTTCAAGTCGGCAGAGTTGATGGCCGAATTGAGAGCTGGCGCTCCCGCAGTTCTGATGCTTGCTAGCATGATTCAACGAGACGAGCACGGGAACAAGAGGATCCCGGTACTTCTGGAACAGCTGAAGCTGCGCATCACCGACAGCTGCCCGGCCCCAGATGACGATAAAGATCGTCATTGGTTGTTCACTATGGAACTCGAGTATGGCAGCGGACCAAGCAGGATGGGTTGGATAGTCCACCGAACACTTCGGGACATCTACAACCTCCACCTGCGCTACAAGTTCGCCATTGGCAACGAGAAGTACATGCCTGGCCGTCTGGATCTAGGTGGTCGTCCAAAGCAGCCCAAGTTCCCCTACTCGGCCTTTCCCTACCTGCGTGGAGCTCGCAAGAAGGGTGATAAGGGCGAGGACAGCGACGAGGAAGAGCAGGCCAGCGGTCGCGGTGAAGACACGGCCGCGGATGCCACAGCCAATGAGGCAACCGAGGGCATTCTGAGTGACCCCGATACGCCGACCATAGCGCCAAGGAAGAAGGGTCGCAGCCTTCTGGGCATGAGGCGGAGATCTACGGGATTCACCGATCCGGGCGAAATGTCCCAGCCCGAGGGCCCAGGCACATCCGTGATGGACTTGGCGACCCGGAGACAGCGCTACGTGGAGAAGCAGCGACGCATCCTGGAGAAGTATCTTTCCGAAATGATCCGATGGCTCATGTTCAGGGCGGATAGTAATCGGCTCTGTCGCTTCCTTGAGCTCTCGGCTCTGGGTGTCCGACTTGCTGCTGAGGGCAGTTATCATGGCAAGGAGGGCTATCTTCACATTCAATCGTCCAAGGGCCTCGACTTCCGTCGCGTCTTAACCCCGGCCAAGGTGATCGCCCGGCACAGCCGCAAGTGGTTCCTTGTCCGACAGAGCTACATTGTGTGTGTCGAGTCACCAGAGAACATGAACATTTATGACGTATACCTCGTCGATTCCAAGTTCAGAATCGTGTCTAAGCGTCACGGAATTCAGGGTATTGGGAGCGAGAAGAAGACAGAGATCGATTTGACGGTTGAGGCGCCTCCTGAGAAGCACCATACTCTGACCCTGCATACTTCTGAACGGAAGGTCCGCCTCTTCTCGCGCAATCAGTCCGTCATGAAGCAATTTGAAGATTCCATCAATGAGATGCTGAAGCAGACTGCGTGGTATCAGAAGAAGAGATTCGACAGTTTTTCGCCCGTGCGAACCGGTGTATTCGCCCAATGGCTCGTTGATGGTCGCGACTACATGTGGAACGTTTCACGAGCCATCAACATGGCGAAGGATGTCATTTATATCCACGATTGGTGGCTGAGTCCTGAGCTTTATATGCGAAGACCTGCAGCCATCAGCCAGAAGTGGCGCCTGGATCGACTTTTGCAGAAGAAGGCCAGGGAGGGCGTCAAGATTTTCGTCATCGTCTACCGCAACGTTGAGGCGGCAATTCCAATCGACTCGGAGTACACGAAGTTTTCGTTGCTTAACCTTCATCCGAACATCTTCGTCCAGAGATCTCCAAACCAGTTCAAGAAGAACCAGTTCTTCTTTGCGCATCACGAGAAAATTTGCATCGTGGACCATGACGTTGCGTTCGTTGGTGGTATGGATCTTTGCTTTGGACGCTGGGATTGCCCCCAGCATCCCATTGTTGACGACAGGCCAACTGGATTCGAGGCTTCCGAGGTTCCCAAGGATGCCGAACACTGCCAACTGTTCCCAGGCAAGGACTACTCGAACCCGCGAGTGCAGGACTTCTTCAGACTCAACGAGCCGTATGAGGAGATGTACGACCGTAGCAAGGTTCCTCGAATGCCTTGGCACGACATTTCGATGCAGGTGGTCGGACAGCCAGCTCGAGATCTGACGCGCCATTTCGTTCAGCGCTGGAACTACCTGCGCCGAGGACGAAAGCCAACGCGTCCTCTCCCGTTCCTGCTCCCTGCCCCTGATGCGAACGTGGAAGAGCTGGAGGCCCTCGGCCTTACTGGTACTTGTGAGGTTCAGATCCTCCGATCAGCGACCACCTGGTCCCTCGGCGTTGAGGAAACAGAGCACAGTATTCAGAACGCTTACATTAAGATGATTGAGGATTCTGATCATTTTGTGTACATGGAGAACCAGTTCTTCATTACCAGCACCGAAGTGTACAACACACGAATTACCAATCGCATTGGAGATGCGCTCGTGGAGCGAATCATCCGCGCACACGAGAATGACGAAGATTGGCGATGTGTCATTGTCATCCCCCTGATGCCCGGTTTCCAGAACACCGTTGATGAACAAGAGGGCACCAGTGTTCGTCTCATCCTGATGTGCCAGTTCCGCAGCATCTGTAGAGGAGAACACTCAATCTTTGAGCGACTTCGTGCTGCAGGCATTGAACCGGAGGACTACATCAGCTTCTACTCTCTGCGACAGTGGGGAATCATGAGCACCGACATGCTTGTGACTGAACAACTCTATATCCACGCCAAGACGATCATTGTGGACGATCGAGTGGCACTCATTGGATCCGCCAACATCAACGAGCGATCAATGTTGGGTAACCGCGACTCCGAGTGTGCTGCTATCGTACGGGACACGGACATGATTTTGTCTACAATGGCCGGAAAGCCGTATCAAGTCGGACGATTTGCCCATACGCTCCGCCTGAGATTGATGCGTGAGCATCTGGGGCTCGATGTGGATGAGATCCTCGAAGAGGAACGCCAGGCGGAGATGGACCGCCAGGACTTTGATCAAGAGATGGAGGATATTTACAACGAAGAGGCTTCTGGATCAAAGAATGCCAAGCGACCTGTTTCTCACCACCCCCCAAGTTTCAACCACGATCTTGATCTGGCAGCAGCGCAACGCATGGATGAGCCTGCCAGCTCTAGCCCCAGTTCTGCATCGTTGGACGCCCGCGAAACAACTGCTGTTGTTGACGGGAAGAAGAAACATGAGCTTGATGTTACTGGGTACGGTCCAGATCACTGGAGGAACGCCGAGAAGTCTGGCCTTGACGCTGGCCGAGACTCGGTCATCGTCAACGGCCGCGAAGTTCTAGTCAATAGTATCGGAAATGAGGGCAAGGGGACATTGCAAACTCCCAAGGCGCCCCATGTCCCAGTGCTACCCAGGGAGAGCAATTATCTGGACCCCAGCCAAATTAAAAGTGAGGGTATGCCTCCCATGCCTGCTTTGAACCGACGGACAACGGATCAATTGGGATTACCCCGAGCTTCGCAGTTGCCGACGCTCCCAATGGCGGATGATACTGATATCGGCGGTCCTCCAATGCACTTCGACCCTGATTCTGGGCGGCCTACGATGGGCCCTGTTCATCCCATGGCTGCAGACATTCAACCGGCTCAGATCGATAAGGACTGCATGCGAGATCCTGTCAACCCCAACTTCCTCGACGAAATTTGGAACCGCGCCGCTGTGAACAACACGAAGCTGTATCGCAGAGTTTTCCGCTGCATGCCGGACTCCGAAGTGAGCACTTGGGCCGAGTACCAGGAGTACGTGGGCTACGGTGAGCGATTCCGCGCAAGCATGGAAGGGCGACCGCGGCAGGATTCCGAGTCCAAACCAGAGCCTAGCCATCGTGGGTCGACGTCTGCTGGAGCTGGTATAGGTGCACCAGGACCGGAGGTTATGGCGAAGGCAGCCGAAAACGAACTCGAGAAGGCTGCTGGGAAGATGATGGAGAAACTCCCCATCCATAAGAAAGATGAGGAGAGGATCAAGATTGTCATCCCTGACGAAGGAAGAAACGGGCTGAATGAGAAGCAGCCTGTTCATGATGTGGACGGCGACAATGCCTCGACTCACCCAAACCCTACGCTGGATGTGGAGAATGGCGGATCTAGCCCACGCCCAATGGAGGCGCCCTCTCCTGTTTATTCGATGGGAGACGTCCCATTCCCTGCCTTTGAGAACAACAACAAGTTCCTAGAGCCGCAAATGAGCACCAGGGATAGAGAACGACGAACGACGTTCTCGACCCTCGAGAAACCTTCCTCGAGGGAGACGAACGCTCCGCCTCCCGGGCATATTGGGTCGCTTAAGCGCCGACGCCGGGCCACGACGAAGAACAGCCGGCGCGGGTTTACCATTGAGGACATGCCTACGCGCGGCCACGCCGAGGAACTGTTGAACCTGGTTCAGGGAAATCTGGTGCAGTTTCCCTACGACTGGCTCCTTACGGAGGAGCAGAACGGCAATTGGGGTTACCAAGTGGATGGTGTCGCTCCTTTGGCAATTTAGTAAGTGATACTGGAAGTCGTACAATTGAGCAAATGCTAACAATTCTCAGCAATTAATATGTACCGACTTAACACATTGGACAACCCTTTAGCACGCATCAAAGTGTATTCAAGCATCGCAACGGAGTTTATTGGGTGTTCGAATTTCTAAGAGGGTCAGGAAGCATTTGTGGGCGCCCGATGTTAACAGACCAAAACGCGCATGGTTTCTATTATGGTCTACACGTACATAGTTTTGCATTGAGCGAGCCACGCATATCCTTCTTACACGTATAATACAATCAATTAAGTTATCGGTTCAAACCTTCTCGCTCACCCAGATGGCTCCACGACAACCGGCTCGAATAACACCGGTGAGGAGCCAGTGCGGCTCGGCCTTTCTGGCATCGTGCTCCACGGCGTGATCCAAATGTTCCAGTTCCTCGTCTCGAATCCTCCTCAGTGTTTGAATCAAGACTGACAACTCCTCGCCGACCTCATAGCCCTCAGCCTCCCACTGCGCGACCATCTCAAGTAGACTGCGGATCTGCTCGTTGTAGTGGCCACCAATCTCCGTCTCCACCGCCTCGGTGCAGGCCATGGCAGCTTCGTAGCCCATCATGGCGGTGGACCAGCCGAGGCCGGAAGCCATGATGGACCAGAGCGGGTACATGGCGGTCGGACGGACGCGGTGTTTGTGGATCATCTCGTTGAAGGTGTTGAAGTGGCCTACTTCCTGGTCGTACATGTGGCCCATCAGCTTGCGCAGGTGCGGGCGCTGACGGAGGAGGACGGGGGTCTGCGCGGCGTAGATGAGGACGGCAGCCAGCTCGCCGGCCTGGTTCACACGGAGCTGCAATGAGAGGTCAGTGGTGCGAGGGAAGCAATTGCGGCGGGGAGCCATACGGCAGAGTCGAGGAACTCGCGCTGCTCTTTGGTGAGCGGCTTGCGCTTCTTGGGCGCTTCGGTAGACCCGGTCGAGACGGAGGCTTGCGCCGTGGACGTGGTAGCGATGGCACGGATATACGGCTGGCAGCGAGGAACAATTGGCCTGGCGTAGAGAGCGCGCATAGGGCGAGCGAGAGCTCGTGTCGGTGCCATTCTTTTCGACTGGCCTACGGCGTTGAGAAGACCGGCTTGTGCCGTTCAATTGCGATCGGGAACTAAAGTGGTGCCCTGTACTTCCCGAAATCGAACCACGGCGACGGCGCCGGCGGTCGGTCTCCCGCGTCCTCGGTGAATTCACCGCGTCATCACCGAGGGTTCACCTCGATGATCGGACTAAAGCTTCGCCGCGCACGGACCCACTCCACACGTGGTTTAGGATGACATAGCGCCGGCCAATCACGCGCGGGCTGCAGGACGACGAATTCGAGCAGGTTGTGAGTGAAAGGACACTCGGTTTTCTTCTTTACACATACAGACTCCGTCCATCAATCCTAGTCTCATCTATCTCTTGCCTGCTCCCACGACCGCCTGCGCAAAGCCCTCACGCCATTCACCACTCTCGAATCTCCCAGATATCTTCGATTCGACGCGGCAACGAACGCTCGACAGCTCCGGTAGACACCGCGTCGCGAGCGCAACCCCTGAGAGCGGAAAAGTCAGAGATCTCGTGACGAGCGCGAATAATTGCATTCGTCATGGCTGACATCGACGACGAGCTTCTCGCCCTTGCGGGAGGAGATTCCGAGGATGAGGGCTCTGTCAATGAGGGCAGGGACCCGTCAGCGTCGCCGCCGCCTAAGAAGTCCTCGGCGAAGAAGACGAAGCGCAGAGGAGACCGAGACGATGATTCCGAGGAGGAGGGTGAGGCGTAAGTAACTTTATTCTTATGTTCACCCCAGCAGCCTCCTTTTGCCTGAGGTGTCGCGCCAGATTCACTTGATCTTTACTTGATCTTCACTTGACCTTCACTTGACCTTCACCTCACTTTACGTTGGAATCAGATCGCCTGGAAATTACCACCGAGGTCGAACTTGTTGAATGAAGCTGACCTTATACTATTTAGATCATCGACCCCGGGCACACCAAACTCCCTCGAGTCAGCACCCATGGACGAATCCGACTCTGATGCAGAACCACCGCGAGGTCGCGCCGCTGCTAACGAAGACGACAAGTATCCTGTTGATGGCATGTACGTCAGCCAAGCCGAAAAGACAGAAATCATGGCGATGCGAGAAGTCGAACGAGAACAGATTATTGCCGACCGAATCTCAGAGATTGAGCGCCAGCGACAGAATCGCCTGCTTCGCCAAATGGTTAACAACGTTGAAATTGAGGAGCGCAAGCAGGTGAAGAAAAAGCGCAGCGCCGACACAGCGGAACTGGAACCTGGTGAGCGCAAGGCATCACGACAGCGGACTGGCGGCAAGGGCGAGACTGCGATGGACTCCCTACGGCGAGCCAGAGCCGAAAAAGCCCGACGGCGGGAGGATCATGAGCGACGGAAGGATGATTATTCTGACCGTGGACGAGACTCGCGGGAGCCCGAGGACAGCGATGATGAGTTTGGCCGTCATCGGTCTCGTACACCTGAAGCGGAGGTGCCCAGAGACATTCCACCACCCGAGCTTCGTGACTACGAGCGTGTTCGGCTTGGACGAAATGAGTTTGCCCAAGTCTGCTTTACTCCTGGGTTTGAGCAATCAATCGTCGGCTGCTACATGCGTATTGCCCTGGGGCCACATCCAGAGACGGGCATCGAACAGTATCGTATGGCTGTCATCAAAGGTATGTATGAGAGCCTGAGCATCACTATCTAATGCTGACTTTATTGTGTCTAGGCTTCACGACCAGTCGGCCTTACGCTTTGAGTGGTCCTAACGGCTCGTTTGTTACAGACCAGTACGTCAAGGCAGCGCATGGAAAGGCGATTAAGGAGTTTCCTTTCATCGCTGCCTCGAGCGGAAAGTTCTTAGACGTGAGTTTAAGCCGAGTTGCCTCGTCTTGAGTTGTACTAATGATGGCCGCAGAGCGAACTAAACCGATATAAGGTCACCTGTCTCAACGAGAACGTGACGCTCCCTACAAAGAACTACCTTTCAGACAAGATCGATGACATCAACTCGTTACTCACCCATAAGTGGACAAGCGAAGAGATTAAAGCCCGACTCAAGCGAAAGAATGATCTGCGACGCCGCTTCGACCCTGCGGAGCGAGTGCGTGTCGCTCGACTGCTGGAGGAGGCGAGGGAACGCGGAGACGACCAAAAGGTTGAGGAGTTACAAGAGGAGCTCGACAACCTCGGTTCTCAACGACTAGCCTTCAAGACAAGCCTTGGGGCGTCAAAGAACATGGATGCCCCGAAGGGCAAAAGCGAACAAGACCGATTGGCGGAGCGCAACAGAGAGAACCGACGTCTCAACGGAGAAGCGGTACGGAAGGCACAGCTCAAGGAGAAGGCCAAGTCCCGCGAGATCGAGATGGCCCTTAAGCGGGGTGAAGCATACGAGGGGGACATGTCGCGTCGACTGCGGACAAAGGCCAAGTTTGTGCACAACGTCAACGAGAAGGTGGAGACGAAGTCGGCCGAGGGAAGCGGCACCAGCACGCCGGCCAACGGAACGCCCAAGGCTGCACCAGGCAAGTCACAGTTGCTGCCACATCTGGCGAAGCTTCAGGAGGAGAAGTACCTGGAGAAGAAGGGTATCCCGACGATCCACAAGCCCCTGATGGACGACGACGTGATTGGATCGTTGGATCTGGACATTGATATTGATATTTGAGGTTGCTATTCCAGCTGCGGTTCTTTGGGAACGGACATTGCTTGAGGGAGCAGATCAAACTGCAGGTTTACGCATTTCAGTGACAAAAAGGCAGGGCGTTGTGTTAGTCATGTTATACTAGTTTCTTTTATTCTGCGGTCGGATACATTTGATCCACGTCAGCGGTCCGGTAGGGTTGGGAACGGCTTGGTAGAAAGGAGCCCGCGAACGGGAGGTCTAGAGCAAATATACCATTGCACAAAACCCACAGGGGCCCTTTGTCCTTGTCACAACTGAGTATTAACGCGAAGCTTAGGTCAAGGTGAGCAGAACTTATTGCTAGGTCTCGATGAGGTTTATTTATAATTCCTAGGGACTAACAGACAGTCTACTAGCGTCTCTGAGCATATACCTAGATGTTCACCTACTCGACGAGACGACGCATCTTATCAGTTGCTCATTGATTGCCCACTAAGAAGAGGTATCGGCAGCAACAACCTTGGCGCCCTCCGTCTTGGTTCCGCCGACGGGAGCAGCGAGACCACCGCCGGTGGACACGTACAAAGTGTCCTTGTCGTGCTTGCCACGGCCAAAGGCAACGGCGGTGGAGCCAGCAACGGTCAGGGCATCAAGGCTCCCGACGACGGTCTCGGCGGTGCCGGCCTCGAGATCAACGAAGATGACGGAGTTGTCGAGGTTAGTGGTGACGTAGATGTTGCCGTCGGCGTCGAAGGTGAAGTCGTCGAGGAAGCTGGTGGCGGCGGATAGGTCGAAGACGAGCTCGGGCTTGGCCCCCCTGGCGGGGAGGCCCCTGGCGGTGACGGCGACGCGGTAGATGGCGACGGCGGCCGAGTTGGTCCAGTACAGGAAGCCGTTGCGGATGCGGATGCCGTTGACGCCGACCGGCAGCGCCGCGTCCGCGGTCGGAGCCATCTCCGGGAAGACGAAGGCGCCGGTGTCGAAGGCGCCCGAGGACAGGTCCAGCCGGCCGACCAGCCCGGCGGTCGAGTCGCTGACCAGGACGGCCGAGGCCACGCCGGGGATCTCGGCCACGCCGTTGAGGAAGGCGCTGTGCCTGTCCATGTCGCTGACCTTGCGCACCGTGGCCCTGTTCTTATCCTTTCCCCTGCCGCAGCTCAGGTCGACGGCCCAGGCGCTGAAGGTGCCGACGACGGGGTTCGCGAGCGACGTCGAGTTGCCGCCGACGACGACGTACGTCTCGGCATCGTCGCCGCCGCGCGACGGCACCTGGGCGATGCCGTAGATGTTCTGGATGGCCGGGATGGCGGCGAGTTGCTCCAGCGCGTGATGGCGGCTGGCGGGCTTCTTGACGGTGTAGATGGACGCCGACGGGAACAGCTGCGTCACCAGGAGGTCGCCGTTGGGCCGCACCGCGATGTTCTCCAGCCAGGTGCCCCGGTCGAGCTGGTCCAGCGTCTTCGCTGGGAGGGACTCGGCGAGGGAGAGGACCGCGAGGGCGGCGGTGGCAAGGAGGGATTTGGCGAACATGGTGGTGGTGGTGATGATGGGTGATTTTTGGGGGAGGGTATCGGAGCTGGAGGAGAGACGGATGCAGAGGCTGGACATTTACATTTATATGTCCATCTTCTCATGATCCGACTCGGCGTTAAGCAGTCAACCAAACCCAGAGCTCGCCATCCCATCTCATCTCCACGGCTGGAGCTACCCATGCAGGCACCGTATATTCCTTCGTCCATCAGCCAGACCTTACCCAGGGAGTATGCGCTGCCCATGACTGACAAAGAACCCCATCTCCGTGGACCTGAAGCACAAAGCTTAGCAATTGATTTCAATTCCCCGTCTAAGGGCCTCTGCAACTCTGTTAGCAAAGCTAATTCGGCCGCTGCTGGGTCGTGGCTGGGATGAGTGAGGCTGACAAACCAGCCGTGTCAGCCAACCAGCCAAGGATCCTCCGTGGCCTTTTTGGCGTAGGCTTTATGCTTAGTGATGTAATAAAACCGTCGTCAAGGGATACTTTTCGTATATTCTGCATTTGTTAACCCCGGCGAGAAGCCCCGACAGCTCCGCCCGTGCAGTAGAAGAGCTCCACCAGTAGACAAGAAATAAGCGCCAACCTGCAAGTAGACGAATGCTAGGTCTGGAATCCTTCCTTTCCCGCTCGCTGACTACGCTTACGAGCAACTCCGTAAACTCGGGCCGCTGAGAAATCACCGTTTGTTAGTTACGCCGTGGAAAGTCGTTCCTGTCAGCAAGGAGAACTGGTCCGGCGGCGGGCCCAGAACCGGACTTAGGTACAAATATTTGTGAGATTTAGCATGCTATTTATGCCCTTGGGCTGGTTCTCCAGATATTAGCCCCCGGGGTTGGAGTGGGCTTCGGGTATACCAAAGAGGATATAGGCAATGTGTTGCTGCAAACCCGGTGTCGTAAAGCAACGAACAACCAGCTCTTTGCGGAAGGGAAACCCCGTCATTGGTAACTGTACGAAGCAAACTACAACTGGTAAAGCACCACAAGTTGCATCATAGCTTCTATCGCGCACGTCAAGACATAGACAAGTCTATCCTGAGAAACCCAAAGTGAGGCGGTCTAGATAGTCTCCAGTCTAGACTCTAAGCTGTTGCCCCGTTCTGTCTGTAACGTCCATCGCCAGTCTATCTTTTCTACATGTGTAGTATATGCTCAACGCCCATTCAAGCTCCGTCGATCTCCTAGATAGTCGAGCTTGCCCTGCGCGCTCTTCAGGATATAGAACCCCGTCACCAACACCTGGAACACGATGGCCGTGAACGCGGTGCTCACCCCGTCCCTCACCCGTTCAGCCAGCCCCCTCGCGCGCCTGGCCCGGCGTCCATCGAGCTCGTCCTCGAACTGCTCGCACACCTTGAGATACAACCGCGGATCATCCGTAATGACGCCGTCGATGAGCGCCGGTGCGGCGTCTACTTCGCCCTCGAGCTCCTTGGACGTGCGCCCCTTCCGCGGGCGACGCAGGTTCTGCCGGATGCACCACTCCATCCAGCGCGGCTCGTTGACGGTCCAGGTCACCAGGAGCTTGTCGGAGCGCTGGATCTCGCGCAGGAACATGGCCCCCGGGAAGCCGAGGAGCGACTTCTGGTTCATGTTGAAGCCGAGGTTGGGGATGCGCAGGAAGTGGTGCGAGTAGAGCAGCGAGGCGCTGATGTGGGCGAGGGGATATGTCGGGAGCAGTCGACGGGCTGCCTTGAGGAACGAAGCCTATGCATGATGTCAGAAGCAAGAAGTCTTCAAAAGTGTGCGAGGCTCATGTGAGAGTGGCATGGCTATGCGGCAGTTTCTTTGAACGGTTGTGAGCGGGAACCGAGGAAGACTCACGTTCCAGCATCCCACGACGATGCGCTTGTCCCATGGGACAGGGCCTGACACCTCTTCAAGGGTCCTTGCGATAGCACTAACCAGATCTTCTGCATCATCATCGATCTGTACACCCCCCGTCGCGTCAGTATAGCGCCCTCAAACTGGGTGTTCCTCACTTGCATACCTTGATATCCAACACAACCCATATCTTCTCGAGCCGGGGCATGGCTAGCCACTCCAGCAGATCCTTCAGCCTCGGCATCGCCTCACTGGGCTGCCTCACCGTCCGGAGCGTTTTGAGGTATTCCCAGTCACAGTCGGCAATCTTCCTATCTACGCCGTAGCACCGCTTCAACGTCGGGTCCTATGAGTTTCCATGTGAGTGAGTTTCCCCTGTCACACGTAGCTTGGGTTCCGGTACTTACATGTGACAAGACCACGACGCCGTCGGCCGAGAGGTGCACATCCGTCTCGAGAGCGTGGGCCCCGACATCGACGGCGCCGTGGAAGGCGGCCATGGTGTTCTCGGGCCACAGGGCCTTGGCGCCGCGGTGGGCGATGGCCTGCGGGATGCGCCGGGTGGGATCCCGAGGCGAAGAGAGCGCCGCGGCCCATGGCGCTGTGTGTCACTCGCGATCAGCAAAGACGAGCGCATGCGTGTGTGTGCTACGGGCGACAGTACCTCGTGGAACCTCGTCCTGGGGCTGCTTCATCAGCGGCGTCGCGTCGCTGGCCATGATCATTCGCGGCTCTACAGAGGCTCGACTGGAGGAAGCAGAGGCACGGATCGGCCGGGTATTCGTACGGCGGTCAGAGAATCTGGCGATGCGAAGCTTGACGGAGCAGGTCAACAACTGGAGCTATGGCGTCAGCGACGAAGCCAGAGAACAACACCACACAACGAGACAAAAACAACGCTGCCGCAGAAAACTCACCCTGGTGATGTAAGTCGTGAGGCATCGTCCAAGCTGTCGCGGCTCGCGCCTCGTCGTGACCATGATTCAGCCAACCATGTTCGCAGGTGATGCCCGTGCCGTGGCCTGTTTGTCCAGGGGTCAGACAAGGTGGGTATGACGCCAAGGACGGGACGGGCGGCGTGCTCGGTACCCCGGATCTACCACCAGCCACAGGGTCCGTTCCCGCAGCCACACGTCATGGGTAGCCCAGCCACAGCCGCTTGATCTACAGTGCAGGTACGCACTTTGGCACTGTACGAACATGGATGGATACTGCGTACCCTCCCGTCCCGAGGGAGGGTTTTGACAGCCGGCCATCAACGATGGGAAACGTGGGCGTGGTTATCAGATCACCCGGCATCACACCAGAGTCACCAGAGTGCAACCACCCCCCGAAACCGAAACATCGCCGAGATAACTGCTTTCTCGAGACCTACCTGCCAGCTCCAAACTCTCCGAGACCGAGAACTGGAACCCGGTTCAGCCAACACTCAACACCAACACCATCACCAACACCGACAACATCAAACGCCAGCTTTTCACTCCAACCTTTTTGCTTCCTTCCATGCCACCCACACTTTCTTTCCCCGGCACCGGTCGTCCCGGCCCTGACCTGACCTGGACCGCAATCTCGCCCTTTTGTCCCTTTCAACCTCACGCGACACTCTGCATGTAAATCGTCCGCCACCAACAGCCCAGCAACCAATCGTCCTTCTTCCCAGCCCCTTGCCCAATGCTTGCCCTCCCTCTCTGCATACAGCGGGTGAGAGCGGATTCTAAGCGACACACACACCAGTAGACACCTCTTTTCTTTTCTTTGCTTTTTGTTCTCCCTTGTAAACCCTGATCCTTGGGTGACTGACTGGCCCTTGTCCGGCCGGTTGTCTGGGGAAGACACATGCATGCCACGGTCCCGCGAAGGCCCAGATCGAAAAAGGACGGCTTCTTGTTGGCTGTGCTGGCCACTCGCCGCGACCCGGACCTGGCCGACCCCGTCCCTCCCTCCCTCCCTCCCTCACCCCGCAGCTGCCGGGTCCAAATACTTCGAGACCGGCATCGCCAAGCGTGTGACATTGCGCGGCATTGCGTGGCATGCAAACCAGACCATGTCGCCGGGTACGTTGTAACCACCCACCAGTGCACGAGCCGAGCCAAGGCCAGACGGATCAAGCATCAACGTTGTAAAGCTGTTCCGTTTTGAGCTATGCTGTGCTTATGCTATAACTCTGGACTATATACTTGGCAGCCGCGACTAACCCTTCCCCGGAGCTGTGCGACTGCCTTGGACAATTGCCGTCGTGACCCATCCCAGATTACATATCAAGTAGAACCAACCAAAATCCACTTGCTCCGTCATTGTAGCGACAGTTGCCATCCCGCGAAAGAATTTGAGGCCCTGTCATCCATCCCAAACCACCCAGTAAACACTCAGGCGCCGTGAACATCGCTCGTGTTCAAAAAGACAAACCATCCCAAACAAGCCACCCAAAGAACACCCGACCCACCCGAGGTATCAATTTTTGTGGCCCTTACATAGGAAACGACGCCTCCATGCGATCATGCATGTACCCGTCGCCATTCTGGCAGTTCTGAGGCATCATCTGATTGCGGTAGTCGACGCTACCCACACTCAGACCCAGCTCTGAAGGACCGACCTCCTCACCCGAGCTGAGGCTCTCGTCGCTCATGCTGAGAACGCTCTGCGGGGGTTCGGGGTTGTTGCCAAACTCATTGATGGTGAAGCCGTTGAGGTCCCACGTGTCTGGCGGCCACTCGCCGCAGTTGCTGACGGCAATGGTCGACTCGTTGACTAGGGCCTGTCCACCGTAGATGGCATCGTAAACATTGTTTAATCCACCATCCAGCGAGCCTAGAAGCGTCTCCCACTCGCTGCTCGATACGTTCATCTTACCACCAACCATCGGCGACTGCACCATGACCGGGTTGCCCTGTGGGGTCTGTCCCTGCTGCGCCTGTCCGTGCTGAGCAGCATGCAGGCGCTGCTGTTGCGGCGACGAGGGCTGAGATCCAGATGGCGTTCCGAAAGACATGAAATCCAGATTAGGTCGAGACAGCGGCGAGCTCTTGTGGTTGCTGCCGCGGTTGGTGATTTGCGACATGGATAGGCGGTGATCTCTGCTTGCCATGGGAACCTCGGCGTGGAGGTTGTCGAATGACTGTCGCGACCGAGCCCGGTAGAAGTCTGGGCGCTGGCCCACTTCGCTGGGCATCGTCATGCGCCGCAGCTTCTCCTGCTGCTGGATCAGGTCGCTCTCGCTGGAGGCGGCACCAGGAAGCTGACCGAGCGGGTAAGGGCTGGTCTTCTTCTTGGGCATTCCAACGGCGGGTGGTGAGCCTCGGTTGGATGGCGCCGACATGGAAGCCTCACGTGAAGAGGCCCTCATTGGCGAGCCGACGGGCTCGTCGACCGTCACGAGCATGCCAGCCACACGCTTAAAGTCGAGCGAACCAGAAGCCTTGTTGTTGCCAAGAAGCTTAATGACTGAATTAACCAATCGTTCGTCATCGAGCATAAGCTTGCTGTCATGCTTGAGATCGACCGAGTGGTAGAGCAGGGTCATTCCGCAGACAACCAGGAGATCCGTCTTGTTCAGGCAGAACGAGAAGGTCATGCTGCGCTCTTCGAGCAGCTGGACGATCTGGACAATGCGCTTACTGGAGGTACCGATGGTGATTAAGGCGTGCGCCGCCTTCGGCCCCAGGCTGGAGCCCACAGCGGGGCGGTAAATAAGCGTGCGGATATAGTAGTAAGCCAGCGCCTGCGATTCGTTAGCACACATAAGTCTGAAAATACCTCAACGCTTATTTGACATACCAAGAGGGGCGATCGGCTGCCAGTGATGTCTGTGGAGGGCTTGTCCTGCGCAAAGGTGAGCCTCAGATGCGTGGGCAGGTTGTCGTACCAAGCGTCGAGCTCAGCGTCGAGCGACGACATCTGCTGCAGCGAGAGCTCATGCGTGGTCGAGGCAGGGTAGTTCTTCTCCAAGACCTTGGCAAGGATGCGGGTACCGCGGAACAAGGCCAGGGCACTGGACAGCCGGGTGTACTCGCCAGGGAGGGTGGGCTGGAAACCCTTCTCGGTGACGTATTCATCATCAGTGTCGGCGGGGTATTCAGCCTGGATGTCCTCCTCCCTGAGGAGCTTGGGGAGTCCCAGGATGGCAGCAGAGAAACTGTTAAATGAATTAGTTATGAATCGCAAGTCGGAGTTGAGAGTTTGTGAGTCATACCAGTCGAGGGTGTACAGAGTCCAGAAGACCTTCTTTCGCGTTTCGATTGTCAGGGCGCCGAAAGAGAAGCGCTTCTGGCTCTGATGTAGGCCAAGGCGGTGAGAAAGGCCGACGGCAATGCCCTTGTAGTGCTGTAATCGTTTGTAGTCGGCGCGCATAGTGCAGTAGAGGAGGGCGAGGGTCAGGCACTGGAGGGTGTTCATGGTGTTCTCCATGAGAACGGCGTCGAGGGCCTTCTGCCATTGCTGCTCACAGATGGCCAGTTGTGGGAGGTCCGGGGCATCCGATGATAGACCGGCGATATTGAAGACAAGGTAGAGCTGAGCGAGCTTGTGGTTGCTCTTGACCTTCTCGGGGTCGGCGACGAACTCTTCATAAATGTGTAAAAAGGTGGGCTTGTGGAGGATGGGGAAAAGAGGTGCCCACTCCTGGAAGTAGACGTTGACGCAGCGGTCAGAGAACAGGCGAGGAGGTATCCTCACGGGGTGCTCGGAAGTCCTGGGACCAAGCGACTCACAACCCTGGATATGCAAAAATGCCTCGGGATTGAAATCCGTTGTGGGTTTGCCCGTCTCCTGAACCTTGCGCTTGAAGGTCTCTGCATCGTCGGTCAGAATGCCGATCGAAAAAGGACATGTTGAGTTCGGGATTGAGAAACTCACCAATAAAGGAGCGGCCGCTGGAAGCGCCCATGAAGTATGAATCTGAATTTTCTACGCCGAGAAGTAGGGGCGCAGCCTGCACGCGGAAGGTATCTTCCTTTGCGGCGTGGGCTTCGGCCCGGGCCTCCGGGGACACGGGAGGCGGGCTGGAAACCATGGATGGGCGTGTCCGGTTGCTGTGCATCTTGGAAAGCATCTCGATCTTCTCATCCTTCTCGTCTAGTAGGTCCTTGAGCTCTCGGGTCTCAGCCTCGAGTTGGCGCACTCGCTCCTCTAGGGACTCTGTGTAGCCGCGGGGGAAGGCGCGGCGACTGAGTTTGTCGCTGGTCCGGCACTCAAAGCCAACGTTTGAGCATTGCGAACAGGTCGGTCGGATTCCGTCACAGCGGATCTTCTTACTCCGGCAGCGGTCACAGGCCTGGGCGATCCGGCTCTGGGAGCTGGTGCCGACCTTGATGACCTTCATGGGCAGGATTCCAGGCATGTTGGGCGGTGTTGTGTGTACTTGTGTGTGTGGTGGGAACGGCGAAAAATGCCGGAGAAGATAAAATTCGTGAGGGTCGTTGCAAAGAGGGCGTCGTTCCAGGTCCTTTGGGGCCGGATGTCGTCCTTCGTCCACCAGCTAGTTCATCCACGCATACCAGGGCCACGGAGTCGAAGTGTGTGTCTGGGCCGAGGTGTTATCCAGGTGTGGTAGGTTGTATCAGCGCCGAGGTCCGGATGAGGGGTCTCAGTAGTACAAAACAAGAAAAAAAGAGTTGATGGGGTATCTGGTATCTGGTATCTGGTATATTGAAAAGCGGGAGAGATGGGGAAGATATAGATAGATAAATATGATAACGGGAAACTGAGAGTGTGAGAAGCAGGGGGGAAGAAGGAATCAGGAACAGCGGCAGTTTTTAGTTTTGAAGTTTGGGGGTGGGAGGAAGAAGGAGAAATGAAGAAACGGGGGGTGAAGCCATAGGCGCAAGTGTGGAGTACAAATGGGAAAATCCTGGGGCAGTCCCCAGGGGGTCGACGCTCGTGCCAACCGTCGGCCGTCGACTTCTGCCGCTAGCTCGAAGGTACTTTGAGATCGAACGGAGAGCGGCTGCGGTTGCGGTGGGCAGCCCGGGGACCCTCCAGGTGCCCTCCATCCTCTGTAGAAACTTGGGGATGCGGGCGTCGAGTCCAGGCGATTCCGTTTCAGGGCAGCTCACCTCCCCAAGGCCAGCGAGGTCAGCGCGGTACATACAGTACGAAGGCGAAGTACCTTACCGCCCCGACCCTCCCCAGCACTAGCGCGCAGTGGGGCCCCTCCAGCGCTGGGTCGGGGCCCGTAGGTACCTCAGGTACGTACAGCCGCAGCCGGTGTCAGTGTGGCATGCCCCTAAGTAAGCCTGGCCGGGCCGGGGAGTGAGTCGTGACTAACTGGGACTTACTTGGGCTTGGGTGTGTGTGGCCCTGCAGCGAGGGTGTGGGAAACGTGGAATCGTCCATCGTCCATCGTCACCTCAGGTTCCCAGCTCCCCCAAATCAATGTCGTGTCCTCGCTTGCCTGTGGGGGGGGTCTTTTTTTTTTTTTTTTTTTTTTTCTTCGTAGATGAAGATTCCGGGGCATGCCATGGGCGATGCACATGGTTGAGGGATAGCCCCGGAAAACCACATGCCTAACCCTAACATCCACCCATTTCACTGTGAAAGCGCAGCGCAAGATATGGATAGAAGATAAACATGTGCCAGCAGCATATACGAATCCATGCGAATAACTTGGGACCCCAAGTTCACACCACAGAGGCAAACATGAGTCGCTTTGCCTGTTCCCTGCGCTCAGAAAGAAGGTCGCCCAAACGGCATAGCGCCGCGAACAAAGGCCAAAACCAAAGGGGGGGTCGGCTGATATCGGCGAGGAGTTTGTCTATCGTTCTGGCCCAGACCATACAGCAACAATTAAGTGCCATGGTGAGATTCCCATCCCCATCCCATCACAGGCCATCCAGTCAAGCTCTCGTCCGCTCGTCGCCGTCCCTTGTCAAGCGCGGGCTGCGCATTGCGCGTTGCTGCAGAACGAGGGCATCTCGCCCCTTGGATCTCCTCACCCTGACTCTCCGAATCGGGACAGCCGTCGTAAGGCACCAGGCCATGTAACCCCCCGAGCAAACAGAGATATCGACGTCAATGACACACCACCGGAGCAACATCTCGAGGGTTCACAACAGCTTCAACAGCCCACCGTTCCGTCCTCGTCCTTCTTAGTTATCTACCTGGCTATTAGCATCGTTGCGATACCCCGGATTGTTAAAAGTCCCCAGATGCGGGGAAGCTCAGGGCGCAACTCACCTCAACCTTGACTTTCCCGTTGCCCACCGCCCGCTGGTCTGTGTATTCAGCCCATCCACACTCTCAAAGTGTTCGCGTGCCCGTTCCTCGTCTCATGCAGCAGCGCGCCGTCCGTTCTGCTCGCCATCTCGTCACGTCGCTCCACCTTATGCCCCTCCGCAGGCCACCTCCGTGCCGCCCACACGCCACGCGCCACCAGCCCTCCCCCGCAAGGGCCCTGGATGGGTTGTTCAGCACATGGCTCACAGCTCGCTAGCTGGTCAGCCCGTTCCCGTGTGATCTGGGGGGATTGACTTAGGGATCAACTAAGGGAGGTTAGTTAGGAGCCTCGGAGCCATGCGTTTCCACGCCCACCAGCGCCTTTGATGCTCGCGACGACGCTGCCACTAACACCGTCCACCGCCTGCAGCCTGCCAATCAACGGGTCCGCAACCCTCCTTCTAAGCCAGAAGTTCTGCCTTGCGCTTTCTACCCCGGAGCCGTCCCCAGACTCTCGCCCGGGCATCCTCCGTAGGTCACCCGTCTCGGCATCCAGGTGGTTCCAGTGCTCCAGTGTTCCAGTGTCATCATCACTAAACGTGTCCCACGGTTGGGTTGGGTCTGGATGGATTCCCTGCATGCCACGAGCGCCAGCAACAGATCGTACGCGGGGGTGATGCCACTGTGGTACGTGCGCTGAGGGCAGATACCAGATACCCCAGAGACAACATCCATTTAACATGGACCGAGACCCCTTCCTCACGCCGCCCATTCCCCAGATTATCCTAGGGAGCGAATCTGGGGAGAGTTCAAGGGGCCCATTCATTGATTGTCTACAGCCAGCATCCAGCAACGCTTCGGAAGAAGCCAACCCACCACCCTAACGTCTGAAGTCTCGACTCGATTCGGCTACTTCGCACCGCCTTGGTGGGATTCCAGCTACTTGGAACCGTACAGTACGGTACTGTGCAACAGCCCTAACAAAGCGGCGCCCTACGGCTCACCGCGGTGTGACGCTGACACGGATTTATGGTTCAAGGCACTCGAAGAAAGGAAACTCCAAAACTCGCTCTAACCTCCCATTCACATAGCCGCACAGCATTCGATTCACACAGATTCGCTCACGCGAGCTACCCAACTTGCCAACATAGCGCCGGCTTCGCATTGTGCCCGTGTCTCGAACCCGCCTCCGCACGCCGTCCGTGCCATGCTGGGACGTCTGGCGCACTCTGGCGCCGTGTCAAGGCTTGTTCGAAGCGCAAGCCACCGAGACCCGGGGGAGCCGCAGCCCCACTTCGGAGCCGCAACAATTGCGGATGCAGATCACTGATCCGCAGCTAGACTGTCTGCGCTCTAGAATGGGGAATTTCAACTGTCTCACTCTCCAAGCCTGGAGCCTCAACTGCCTGAGTCTATCAATTTCTGCGATCTGACTCCTATCCTAGTCCCATGATGATGATGCGCGTAGGGGCCTGGCGCATGTCG
Organism: Neonectria faginata; assembly: GCA_030864175.1. Classification (NCBI taxonomy): domain Eukaryota; kingdom Fungi; phylum Ascomycota; class Sordariomycetes; order Hypocreales; family Nectriaceae; genus Neonectria; species Neonectria faginata. The sequence goes on along the minus strand of JAULBG010000006.1, from coordinate 1,493,895 downwards.
CATCTGAGCGTGCATTCCAGGGGCGGCGAACTACCAACCTCCCGAGTCCCCGTCTGCGCCGCCCTGCTGCGCAGGACCCGCGCTGAACGTGCACCGGGCACCCAGCGAATGGGGCCGCTGGGGCCGCTCTCTAACACATACAACTCTATGATATGCTATGCTTTTGTTTTGTGCGGCGGGGTTTCGAGGAGTCAAAACTGTTAAGCAAGCAAGTAAGCAAGTTTCGCCATCTGTGTCTCGTCTTTTGGTCTCCCACAACTCACCAAATTACCCCGAGTCGCTTCCCATCAGGAATCGTCAATCAGCCTCTAGTGCCGCGTCGCAAAGACTACGGCTCCGTCCTGACGCAATTTCTACATGCGTCGTACATGAGTAATGATCCGCGGCCAACGACATGGTAGGTAGCTCTGTGATCGACCGGTTCACGGTGGATATTAGCGCGGTTCGAGTCAACGTCTCCGCAATCTCTCATAGCGGTAGCAATGTTGTCGCAAGACCTGCCGCAAACCAGGTAACGCTGGGTGTGGTTCTGCTTCTCCTGGAAATGATCGGGGCGCTGCGACCGAGTTTGGTGTTTGCTGAGCGTGGGATGTGTGGCATCCGTGCCGCGCTGGGCGTGGGCTTAGGCCGCTTCTCCTCACGAGAAAGGCCCGGGGAAGTCGGGCGACCAACGAAACCCCAACAAGTTCCCCCGCATGGCATCAAAAAAATGCATCTCTCCGGCCTCGTTCCGGGTCCATCAACCCTGGACCATGATTTGATGCAGTTGCTGACGCCTCAGCCCCAGTTCTGGGAGCGAGATCCATGATCATTTTGACTTTCCCATTGCGTTGCATCGATTCCACCACAATCCGACCCTCTCACAGTCACTCTGATCCCAAGAGGAGCGCTCAGATATTGGATGTGGCCGTTTCCGCAGGTGTCGAGATGGTGACCTAGTTGACTCGTGGGCAGACATGTACAAAGGCCCGCTTGGCAACGGTTCGCTTTTGTTTTGCTGGCTCTGCCAATTTATGCGCACGTGCCTGTCCTCAGACTAGGAAATAGAAGGGCACACCAAATTTCCCTGTTGAGTTCCTATAATAAATGGGAGGCATGTTTGAGCCTATGCCATGTACCGCACTCGGACGGAGTACAGCTTCTCCGCATAAGACACCCAACCAACCGGCGCAAATCGACGCCCTCGCAGGGAACGTCAATGACAACGGAACCTGGCCGAAACAGTGGCCGCAGCACCGATTTCGGTCGGAGGCCCTTTCCCTTTCTGGAGCTGGATGAACTGGCTGGGAGATCTGGTGGAATATCCTCGCACGACGAGAATGCCCCGGAATATCGGTGCAGAAGTAGCGTCCTCTTTAGTTCCCTCCAGTGTCCAGTGGGAGACGGTGCATCCAATCCTTCGCGGCAGTTGGTGTCACAACGGAAGCAACGGCGACGTAATTAATTGGCGTAAGGTTGGCAAGATCATCGGCGACTTGCGACGCTCTCGAACGATTTGGCAAATTTGGGATGCAGCGTGGGTGAGAATGTCCGGGGAGGGTCCAAGGTATCCAGAGACGGCTTAGTGGGCGCTGCCCCACGTAACCGAGGAAGCGAATTCGACGAGAACGAAGGTTGCGTTAAGGTGTGCTCGGTCAGCTAAAATCCTCCTCATCATTGGCTGCACTGGCTGGCGCTTGTCCGTCTTCGGTAGCTTCCATCGATCCGAGATATGCCACCACGTGGTGGTCCGCGAAGAAGTGGGTCTTCTACACTCGGCAATGGCGTACCTTGTTAGTCGCGATACAAAGTACCTCCATCCAACGGCATCTAGGGAAAAGCATAGAGCGCACAGGACGTTGCAAGACAGTGTCGGTGAAAGGTACCGTCTCTTGCCTCCCCGGTTTTTGGCCTTACCAGGCCGGTGGGCCTCGTTAAACGCGGAGGCGTTCGGTAACTTTGAGGGGATGCTGGGGCCAGGAATCTGGGGAAGTTGCCAAGCTTCTCATGGGTTGTGGTTGTCCCGACCATCCCACATCCCATGGGGAACTCAGCAAGTCGATCTTCATCCCTAAATGCCATCCTAGGGTCGCCACCTGATTGACCACTTGATCATGATGACGAAAAGAGAAAACTTTAAGAAGAGTTATTGAGAAACCAACTTCACGTACCTGTTCTTCCAGTGTCTCGGCAGCTCTCTCCAGAACACTAGCCTCAATCTGCCGCAGGACTGTAGCTGCTCTGATGCACTCCTCCCTCACATGTCCCGCCCGGCGTAACGGCTCCAGTTGATCATGGGGAAACCCGGAGCCGAGGTGCATCAGTTGCACCGACACCAACTCGTGCAAAACGGCCACCACCCGAAGCTTGAACACTTGTTGGAGGGGGTGTCCCTCGATAAGCGCTTCAAAGTCGTGTTCTCGTCCCGTCACATCCTCCTCTTGCCAGAATAGCCTTAGCTGCTGTTCTCCATCCGAGTCCTGCAGTACTCGAAAATTAAGGCCGTCCTCCTCGTTGAGGCACATCAAGTAAGCAAATGGGCTCGACCATTCCAGCTTCCCATCTGTCCGGAATAGCTTCAACGTTGGTCCTCCATTGAAGATGTGAAGTTTAGCCCTTCCTAGCGGGTCGTCGGGCATGGCATCCAAGGGCAGTACTAGTTCATGTGCGGCAGAGTCGGGGTCGATGAAGCCGTAACTGAAGAGCATTTCCGCCGCTGACTTTGCTTCACCGTATGTGATGGCGACCTCCTCTCCACTTATCACCTCCACACCGGGCCGCAGCATTAGCACGACATCATCCTGGTCATACTCCTCGTAATATGCCGTTGGACGGTGTGAGTGGTTGACCATGTCAAGTCCAGGAACCATGGCGTCCCCAGCTCGGGGAAGTTCCAGACATCGGGATCGGTACCAGGCGTCAGCCAAGATCCAGTCCTCCCTAGTTGCGGTCTCCTTCTCCCAAAAGAGCGAGTTCCAAAACGCCAGCCCCGAAGATTTTTCGTGCAACTCATCAAACTCCCTCATCAAGGTGGATAGCTTAGCCTCCAATGCAGCCTGTCGTCCAGTTAGAGCCCTTTTGTCCATTTCCCCAGAGAATCCCCAGCCCTTATAGCATCCATCGCGGGGAAGTTGCGGTTCCGCAACGGAGGAATAGGATCTAGGGATATTCATAAAGTCGGGGTGAACTCACCTCCAAAGAAGTACCTTTCAAAAGGGCTCGCTCATCTTCCGTCCACATCGTGGGAACGGGAATTTGGCGCGGCAAGAACTTGATATACTCGGTCCAAGGCGATGAGGCGCATCCTCTGGAACCAGTATGGCCGCGGGTCGACGAGACGAGATGCGTCATTAGGTACAGCAGGATGTCGTGCCTGGAGGACTTGAGTGGATGTCAGTAAGTTGCCGACCAACACCTCCGGGTGCTGTGCCGCCATGTTGGCTGTGCCGTACCTGGTGGCCGGCGCTGTCAAGCAGCTGGCGGAAGTTCTGGTCGACGTTCGCATATTCCTTGACCGCAGCTGCCGACAGCACTAGGTCGTGAGGGATTCGCAACAGCGTCTTCGGACTCTGCCCGATACTTTCGTTTCCCTCTCCACCGGCGGCTGTTGCAGCCGCTGTTGCAGCGGTAGTCATCGTCGTCGTCGTAGGCGCGGTTGTCGTCGTCGTCGAAGTCGTCAGATTCCCTTCCGCCACCAAACCGAAGCCTTTTCCCTCCGTCTCGGCCAGCTGGGTGTTGGTGAATTGCACATCGTTGAGGCGCGCCCAAGCGGGAAACGCATCAATTGGCAATGAGGACGTCGATGACATGGTGGAATCAGAGACGTAAGTAGGGGAAAACGATGAACGAGGCCTTTTAAAAGGGAACTGTCTCGTCAAGCTCTGGCAGGTCTGGTTGGTACGTAGAGGAAATTGATGTCCGGAAGGTCATGCAGTTGTGTGACGATGCGGCCTTTTCAGAGGGGCAACTGGGGTAACCACCTGGGGGACATCGATGTCCGCCGGGGCGCCAGTGGAATGGTCCACTGGAACCTGTTTCTTACAGTGGAGTACTCTGTATTTGGCGGTGCTGAGGATGATAGCCGAGGACAAACCGCTTGATTACCCCAGTGCCGAGCTGCTTTGGTATAAATGAGACATTGGATGTCTTAGCCGAGGATTTGTCTGGCCATTATGACGGCATTGATGCTGAAAGAGATCGAGATGCTGGCTGTTATGAGGAAGTAGAAGAAGCAATCCCATATTGTGGTGTCATGGGCAGACCATGATTTCGCTCGGCCAACTGGAACCTCACCTAGCATCCCGCATCGACAGCCATATGTCCTAGTTTTAAAGGTGACATGATGTTGATTAGCTGCAGATTTCCTTTCAGTTATTTCACATACGGATCATACAGTGTTCTAGAAAAGGCAATGCATCCATCCTTTGCGAAACATCCACCAAAGCATTCTTTCAATTGTGTCATCGTTACACCGGACCTGTGGATGTTTTTCGGGAGGGCGGCCGTAGTATCTTCCGTGTAAGTCAAATCAGGCCCGGAAAATCTCCGGGACTGTCAAGCATCCACTGCAGGAGCCTTTCGCAAGCGGCGATAACGGATGTGGCCCCGTAGGGGGATCCTGGGAAGGTCCGACTGAGGTTTGCGACCCCACTACCAAAATTGTCTGTCGAGTCTCATCAAGAGCCTTCGGTTGGATGGCATCGTCGCTACTACATGGTCTTATTGCTTCACCCACCTCATCACTGCACTCACCGCAAACGCATGGCCACCGTCCCTGTCCGGTAGCTTCATACTATCCGGCATACCAAGCAGCCTCAGCTGATTGTGAAGGAGCTCCCTGCTCTCTCTCGGCGCAAGCTGCTTAATAGTTTCTAGTCCCCACGCAAAAAGCCGACGAGAACTCATCCGCAATGGCTCGCGATCCGCTTATCGGCCTCGTGGGCAAGCCCTCGGCAGGAAAGAGCTCAACGCTCAACAGCTTGACTGATGCCTCCTCCAAAGTTGGTTGGTACAAAGATCCTAGCCGAGGCCGCCACAGCGGACGCTGATCTCAGTTCTCCTTAGGCAACTTCCCGTATGCGCCCTCCGTTGCTGAATCATCTTGTGCATTTGTTCTTGTCTCGTCTGCTGCGGGCTGAGCGTCGCGGAGCTGACCATTCCTCGCCAGCTTCACTACCATTGACCCCCAGCGAGCGATTGGCTACCTCCAGATCGAATGCGCCTGCGCGAGGCACAACCTCCAAGACCGGTGCAAGCCCAATTATGGATCATGCGACGGCGGTCGTCGCTCCGTTCCTATCGAGCTCCTCGACGTCGCTGGTCTAGTTCCTGGAGCGCATGAAGGTCTCGGTCTCGGAAACAAGTTCTTGGACGATCTACGACACGCAGATGCGCTGATCCATGTTGTCGATGCTTCAGGGACCGTTGACGCCGAGGGCAAGGAGACAAGAGGCTACGATCCGTCCGTGGATATTGCGTGGCTGCGGAGCGAGATCGTCGCCTGGATTCTTGGCAACCTAATGCAGCGATGGGGCTCAATTCGTCGACGACACATGGCCATCAAGGCCACTGCCGTAGAAACCCTGCAGGGCCAATTCTCAGGATATGGTGCCACGTCCAACGTTATCAACCGCGCGATAGACCGGAGCCGTGTGAAGGAGCCGTTGGAGGACTGGAGCGACGAGACGGTCAAGAACGTGGTCAACGCGTTTGTCGACGAGAAGTTCCCGACCGTCATCGCGCTGAACAAGATCGATCACCCGGACGCTGACAAGAACATTTCCAAGATCGCAAAGATGCAAGATCCGAATTCCATAGTACTGTGCTCGGCCATCTCGGAGATTTTCCTTCGCAAGATGGCGAAGCAGGGTTACATCAAGTACATTGAGGGCAGCGAGTTCGTCGACACCAAGGAGGACCTGATAGAGCAAGGCGACCCAACTGGTGGCGGTCTGAAGGATCTTGACGAGAAGAACCGAAATCGGATAGAGAACCTCAAGGACATGGTACTCTACCGATTCGGCTCTACAGGCGTCGTCCAAGTTCTGTCAAAAGCAGCGGAGATTCTCGGTCTCGTGCCCGTGTTCCCAGTCCGAAACACCACGACCTTCAGCTCTGGCGCAGCAGAATCTAAGGCCGTCTTCCGAGACTGCGTGCTAGTCAGGAAAGGCTCAACAGTTGCCGAGGTTGCTCGAAAGGTCATGGGTGATGCGCCGATCGCATTTGTGGAGGGCGTTGGAAACATGCGAGTAGCTGAGGATGACCTTGTGTCCGTGGGGAAGAACGATGTAAGTTACATCACTACCTATATTATCCCACCACTCTACTAATAATTGCAGATTTTGTCCTTCAAGGTCGGTAGAGGTTGAGCTTCCATACCGAGTACTTCGTACATCATTTGGTAGTCTCTCGCTGGTCATGTTAAGGTATATTTGCCAACAAGCACAAGACAAATTGCAGATCCATAAGTCAGTTCAGCAATGCTGATCGATGCCTTTGGTGGCAATCTATGAAGGTATTTAGAATCATGATGATTTGGTTTAGATAAAATGTTGAACTGCTTAGCCGCAGTTTATTGATGATACCTGAGCGAGATTGGCTAAAGAGCTATATACACATACGTTGCCGTACGGCTAGTATAAGAGACTCCTGAATACGAACCATGCTTGCTAATCCTGCACCTGTCCTGAAATACATATCATACCAAAGTGGCTCGTGTTGCCAGTACTGCTCCTTGCTTTCAATCTGTTCTTCCTGAGCGAGTAACCTTAAAAACCTCCTCTCATCAAATTTCTATAGGCATGGGCCATTGATGCTCTCTCTCTCCCCAGACCAACTCCACTCCTAGTTTGGCACCCATTGCTGTGAGCTGGTCCAGCAGCACGCCGTGGACCGTATGTTGATAGATTTTGCGGAGCTTGGTGGCCCTGAGAATAGCCTTGACGACAGTAGCAAACTCAATGTCTGCGTAGAAGCTGGAGTCGATCTCGATCGTTTCAAGGTTCGGGAAGCTAGCGAGGAAGGCCGGCAGCATCATGTCGTCGTCGTCCCGAGGATTCGAGCGGAAGCGAAACTCGAAGAGACCAAGGCTGCGGATTGAGGACGCATTGCTCAGCCACGCGCAGTCGCGGAGGTGCTGCGAGCTCGCGGCACCCTCGCGCATGCGGTGGTCGTCCAGTGGGAAGACGATGTCCAGCGTGTGAAGCTTGCCGGCTGCGAGGGCGGCGCTGAGGATCTCCTGGAGGTTCGCCGGAGGGTCCGTGGTTCGGGACAAGCGCAGGGATCGCAGGTCGTCGTAATGATTGCTCTGGGAGAACTCGTCCTCGGGAACTTCTGTTGGGTGTTGGTCCAGCATAGTGGTTGGCATTCGAAGTTCCAACGGCCCGTGCCGGTCGGCTCTCCAGCGAAAATCAAAGTCAACGTGCTGGAGGGTCTTGCCTCGTTGTATCGAGATCAACCGCCGGATGTTCTCTGCGGTCTCAGTATCGAAGTATCCGTCACTCTTCACTAACAGCGTCTTTAGATTTTTCCAGACTGTATCGAGTTGGTCGTGCTGGAAGCCAGTGGATCCGAGTTGCACATCACTGAGCCAGAGCTGCTGAAGCTGTGGTGTCTTAGAAGCGACTAGGAACTGCGCCTGTCAGATTTACTAACATATCTAGGACGAGGATACTTACAAGCTCCAGTCGAAGAGGGTATGGTCTTTCATGTTCTTCCAGCCGGAGGACTTTGAGCATGGGCATATCAGGGAAGTTCAGAGTCGTTCTACTCCCAACCTGAGGCAGACCAGCGAGATGGAGAGACTCTAGAGTCTCTGAGGCATTGCGTAATAGAGGCGCTAAAAAGTTGGGTTTCGAAGCCAGGAACTCCTCGAGGTGGACATGGGTTAGCTGATTGAGAAGGCCTTGTCGTTCGGGCATTTCGATTTTCTCGTCAGTGCTGCCACGCAATGACAGGCTCCTCAAATTCTTAGAGCCTTGTAGAAGGGCAAGGAATTTGGCTTGCGTGAGCCCAAACCGCAGCACACTTTCAATGGACAGCTCACGGACGTCGTTGCCGGAATACGATACCAGAGCTCTCAGGGCAGTAGTTCTTGGAGAGGGTCGATTGGAAGCTTGTTTCCGAAAATACATTAATCGCCACAGGCGCTCATTTCCGGGGCTGATAAGATATTGTCTCCAGGCTTTAGAGACACGAAGACATCGTCTGGTCACAGTGATGGTTAGCCTCATGAGTTTAGAGCGAGAGGTACCGAGAAACATACACAAGTGTTGATAAGTCCATGAAATGAAAAATGCGTTGAACGATCTCCGGGGGGTTCTTCAGGGGATCTCGACGAGAGAATCGAATGTGCAAAGGTTGTCTCAGGGCGTATAGGGCCTGTCGCCAAGTCAGTAAAATGCAAATAGGTGGTCGCCGGCCTCACCGACCTTCATCTTGGCATTGGTAGGTTGTCCAAGGTGTTGTCCGACTTCAATGCCAGCATTGTAAACACTCCATGCAAACTCGTACTTCTTCAGGAGTCGCGCAATCTTGCCTAGGCGGAGATATCCCTGGAGAAAATATTAGAAGCCCGATGTCAATCTCATATGAGGGTAACATACATCGAGGAGTCGAGGGGCCAGCTCTAGAATCCACTCGGCGTCTTTCTGAGCGCGGCCAAGGTCTGGAATTGCTTCGAAGGTCGCGGCGCGGTAGTCCAGGGCCTGGATATGTAGAGAGTTGTCACATTTGTTGAAAGTCTTACCCACTGAACACTTGCAATTATACATTGCCTCTTTGAAGATGGAACCACCCTCTAGAGCGACCTTCTCGAAGTTCTTGCAGGTGCATCGCTCCCGTCTTATACCGCGAGTACAGGGGCAAAGCTTCATGGCCTGGTCTGCGTCAACTATGCATTTCCATCAGGGGTAAAAGGGAGACATACTCTGGTGAATTGCTCGAGGGCGGGCTTGAAGCGTTTTTCCATATAGTGCCGGCGACCTTCCTGGATCATAGTCTCGGCTGGGCTGGGGTTTCGCGAAGACATGATTAAGAGGCTTACACAAATCAGTTTATTATCCTACGGGTTCATGAATTGGGGGGTCTGGGATGATAGGGATACTCACTGATGAAAATGCCTGCGTCGTGTTGTTTGCTATCGCCGGTACAAGGGTAAGTGTAGGGTGGCTGGTCTGGGGATTTTAAAGAGGTCACCGAGGCGGATCGAGCGGTCGCTCTCGTCTTGCGCCAATGGAATCTTGGAGTTCCCGATGTGAAAATACCCGGTGTTCCGGTCCCGCTGATGAGCTTCACAGATTCCGCTCAGTAACGGTAAGGGATGCCAAGTGGGGATTGGGATGCAAGCGAAGCTTTTGTTTTGGTCTCACATCAGTCTCGGCACCGCGAAGAATTAATCCGACAAGCATCGAGACGTCCTCCAAGCCTCCTGTAACGCAACTTTCGCTGTACGTTACCGATCTAGACGATGAGTCTCGACACGAGATCTCACAGCTTCGTGGCTTGGTTGTTGGGGGACGCGCGAGAGTGGGAATAGATGCAGGTTAGACGTCTGGTAGCAATGCGACGCGTGTGGGCGTGAGCCCCGCTTTCGTAAACAGTAGTGTCACGGCAATGAGTCTCAGGGTCAGTAACTTGAGCTTCATACTGCGTATTGAGGATAAATATATGGCATTTTAGATCGTTAGTTTATTCTCTCATTCAGTTGCTTGCAGTATCATTCGTGCACTACACTGCCGAAACCAGGAATATTATTGGTAATCAGTTCGTGTTTCGAGTCACTACATGAAGGTTGTAGGAGACTTTATAATTCAAGTACGCAAAAGTCAAATAAACATTGTGAAGCACAAGTCCTTGCAGTGTCGGTCACTTTTTCAGGCACCAGGTAGTGCATATCTGAGACTGGGTGGGACTCATCCCATTTATCACTGCTAAATGCCCAATTCAAACAAGTAAGGTGATTCTATGACGCGTTATCTACGTCCGGGAATATTGACTTGGGATAATCCTAAATATCCAATGGTGCTGTTGACACTTTTGAATACATTGCATAGTGCTCTCATCGGATAGGAACTAAGGTATATGGGATTTATGAGATACCTCATTATATTTTGCTGGTTCTAGCTCGGTCGTCTTTGACTAGGACACAACCACATCCAGCTGCATTTGGAAGACTAATCTTCAAGAATTTTGTTAACTTTTCAAAAATTTCACTGTTATTATTGGCCGTTGAGGCTAATCTTGGCCGATATGAATCCTCTTACTCCATTGCTAATCCAACATTCCTCCCCGTCGACGAGGGAGTCGGCGCGGACAACTTGTTCCACTGCAAGTCCCCTGGTCACCATACTGTGTCAGTATATAGCTGTGGTTGCTAAGTTATTTACTAACTTTGCCAATGCCCACCGTCTAGATGTTCCATCTTGACCACCGCTTCCACTATCCCAGCTAAACTTGGTGGCAACCGGTGGCGTGACCCACTGGCCTTTCCTCCAAAAGTAGGGTGTTGTGATGGTCCCTTCCATCACTGATCCGTCATCTTGGCTGATGACTAAAGCCTCTTTTAGATCTGTCAGAGAGATGTTGGTTCGCTCTCGAGCAGAGTCATACATGGCTCTCTTCGTGGTTTTGTAGTGAGTATACTCCGACCTCGTGGTCTGGGCGCGATCGACAAGTAGAGTGAACTGAGATCCTCTCGCTGGATCACCCTGGACAAGAGGGGAATCTGGCGGAGGAAGTCGTTTGGGAAACAAATTTTCCAGAGGCAATTCGGGAGTGCTAAACTTCTGAACTTTGATCTCGCCTTCACGGGAGACAACAATCCGAAGCCGCAAGGGGCTCGCCTCAGACGGACCAACAACGTCTTGAACTAACTGAACCAAGTTCTGGAGCCCATCGTCACCCTTTAGTGCATCGAGTGCAGACTTCCATTCCCAATGGGTTGCAGCCCTCAGCATTCGATCCCGGTGGAAGTCGAGCATGTAGAGCGACGACTCGTTCTCGAAGTTCCAACCCGGTCCATTGAGGCCCTTGCTTAGAACCTCTCGAAGTTGGGTGTCATATCTGAGTGAAGTAAACAGCGAGAATTCGTCGCTCATATTGAAGCATCGAGCAATAGAGCCCATAGTTGAGAGAAGTGGGGGTAGTTAGGTAGCTAACAAGCAGAGAGGCAGACTTCGGGATCGGCAAGGTCTCCGGCAAGGCGCAGCCGGGGCTCGTCATTAGTCATCCCTGCGAGACCGGGGGGTCTGACAACAAGGACTGATAACGAAGCCTGAAGAAGAAAATTGGACGGCCAATGGGGCTTTCTTTCTTTGCCCATTGGAGACAAGATACTGCTGGCAAAGCAGGAGCTAGAACGAGGCTTGTTGCCGAACCGAATATAGCACTGATGCAAGGGGATTTGCTGTGAGAGCTCTTGATTTCCATTTGCTTCGGCGTTTCCTTTAACCCAAGGTGGGCAAGTTGACATGATGTAATTGGAGAATGCCAGAAACACGACCCGACTTGTGTTCGACACTACGCATGCGTTGGGTTGAGCAATTGACCTGTAAGGACTCAGAAGGAGGAATCCACTGAATTATTATGGAATTGCCATGACCCATGCTCATGCTCATGCTCCGAAGCAGGCATGGAAACGACCAGGGCGTGCGTACCAGGCTAACTGACTAGGTATTTACCAGCAAACCAGCAACAACCCCGCAACAAAGTCACATCATCCCACTTCGAAATCGCCAGACCGGCAAAAGTCGCCTGGGTTTCAACGCCAGGGTCCGTACTACGTAGTACGTAGAAATAAACACAGCATCTTTCCCTGAGGGCGCAACCCGGCAGACCGCAAGAAGCCGATGGTGAGTCCGTGATACACCCCAGCCAGCGCCTAGGGCTTACCGACCTACGTAGTAGCGAGCTGTTGTTTACTGGGGACTCCGCAACCAAGCCAAGTTCCACGTCAGGACAGTGGGCTCGACGGCGAATACACCCAATACCTGCTAACGTAGTGGGCAAGCAGGCACTGCTTAGGTAGCGGTGCATGCTGAGTGCGTGTTAGTGGTGCATCGCGGCATCATCGGAGTGCCTCAGGCATAATCGGAAAAACTTTCAGTGGACCCGGCCGAGCTGGGCGCGCCAAATTTCAAAGACGTCCGTCAGCTTTTTTTGCGCGTGCCCAGCTCGTCGCAGCTATTACCGCGCCCCTACATCATCGGCTCTCCGACTACTGCTTCAATCCGCCCCGACGGCCTCGATTCGATCCTCCGCTCCCGCCGGCTCCGATAATCACAATCACACATAGGCCTCGTCATGTCGGCCCCCGCCCCTTCAATGCCCCCGGGCCGGCCCATTGCCATTCCCGTCGACTCATCATCTGGCCTCTGGGAACGCCTAACGAACTGGGTTTCTGAGAACAAGGCCGCCGCCTATACCATTGCCGGTGCTGCCGTTGTTGTCACGGGCGCTGGTGTTGTCTATTATCTCAACGACTCTGTACGTCCTGCCTCTTTATATTTGGCTTGGTGTTCCCCCTCCGCTCGGTGATGCGGATTTGCTTTCTACATCGAACGATTCCTTATCGCACAAACCTCGACTAATTCATTTACCCCTCCTAGTCTAAGTCCGATTCAACTCCTAAACTGAGCAAGAAAGAGAGGAGAAAGCGAAAAGAGGCGGAGCGCAAGGGAACTGACTCCAGAGAGGCCTCTGCCGGTCCCTCGCAGCCCCAATCCGCCTCGGTTCAGAGCGAAGCTGAGCTGCCTGAGATTGACGAACAGACCGTCACCACTCTGACCCAGCCCCAGCGCGAAGAGTATGCAGCCAAGTTGAAGCAGGCCGGTAACAAGGCCTACGGAGACAAGGCCTACAACCGTGCCATAGAGCTGTATTCCAAGGCCATCCTCTGCAAGCCTGACCCTGTTTTCTACTCCAACCGAGCAGCCTGCCACAGCGCCATGAGCGAATGGGATGAGGTTATCGAGGACACCACCGCCGCTATCAACATGGATCCCGAATACGTCAAGGCCATCAACCGCCGCGCCACTGCCTATGAGCATCAGAAGAAGTACTCCGAGGCTCTTCTCGACTTCACCGCCTCGTGCATCATTGATAACTTCAAGAGCGAATCGACCGCACAGGCCGTCGAGCGACTCCTCAAGACTTTCGCCGAGCAGAAGGCCAAGGAGATGATGACCAACCGACCACCCAAGCTGCCCAGCCCCATCTTCGTTGGCAACTACCTCCAGAGCTTCAGACCCAAGGACCGACCGGACGGTCTCGAAGACGACGAGGAGCTGTCTGCCGAAACCGGCAAGGGCCAGATGCAGATTGGTCTCCAGGCTCTGGAGAAGAAGACCGGTGATGGCTACGAGGAGGCGCGACAAGCCTTCGAGCAGGCTCTTCAGATGGGTGACCTGGACGAGTACGAGGCCCTGGCTTATAACATGAGGGGTACTTTCCGTACCCTGTTAGGTAACCACGCCGATGCGACTCAAGACTTTGACAAGAGCATTGAACTCGACCCTTCTATGACCCAGAGCTACATCAAGCGCGCCAGCATCAGCCTCGAGCTTGGCGAGCCTGACAAGGCCGAGGAAGAGTTCGCCAAGGCTCTGGAGCAGGACAACAACGATCCCGATGTTTATTACCACCGTGCCCAGGCTCACTTCATCAAGGGCGACCTCGCCGACGCCCAGAAGGACTACCAGAAGTCGATTGACCTGGACAAGGACTTCATCTTCTCCCACATCCAGCTCGGCGTGACTCAATACAAGATGGGCTCCATCGCCTCTTCTATGGCCACCTTCCGACGATGCATCAAGAACTTCCCCAAGGTTCCTGATGTCTACAACTACTATGGCGAGCTACTGCTGGACCAGGGTAACTTCTCCGAGGCTATTGAGAAGTTCGACACCGCGATGGAGATGGAGAAGCAGACCAAGCCCATGTCGATGAACGTTCTGCCCCTGATCAACAAGGCCCTGGCCTTGTTTCAATGGAAGCAGGACTTCAAGGAGGCAGAGAAGCTCTGCCAGAAGGCTCTGATTAGTGAGTGTCTCATGAGCTGACAACTCTGCGATTACCCATTGCTAACCGTCATTTGCAGTTGATCCCGAGTGCGACATTGCCGTTGCCACCATGGCTCAGCTCCTCCTCCAGCAGAACAACGTCCCCGCGGCCCTGAAGTACTTCGAGCGTGCCGCTGAGCTCGCCCGCACCGAGGGCGAGATTGTCAACGCCCTTTCCTACGCCGAAGCGACGAGAACGCAAGTCATGGTTACGGAGAAGTACCCCAAGCTGGCTGCCAAGCTGGCTGGTGGTGCTGGTGGTCCTGGAGGCCTGCGCATGGGTCCTTGAACCACGGTAATGAAATAAAGGCGGCGGCGAGAAAGCGAGAGACGAACAAAGCAAAGCTGGACGTGTAAAGTGTACGAATTGGAGAAAGAGGAGTGTCTGTCGGTCGGAGCTTGGATGGGTTGCAAATTATGGCTCGCCGCCACCCGCCTGCGAGCTCATCCGGCGAGGGCCTCTTCTCACCGGGAAGTCAGGGAGGCCCATTGCTTTGGAGTCGGGGAAGTTGTAATGCACAATTGACCTGTTGTACCTGTATATAATAGTACTTCCCTCACCTTTGTTTGCTGTTTGCAGCATACCTTACCATGGGTATCTATGAGCTTGACGCGGCGCTCATTGGGACAATTGGACAGATAGTGGCTTGAAGGGCAAAAAGAGAACGGTCATTTCCCGCAAACATTCGGGTCATGTGCAGCGGACGGGCATCTCTCATCTCATCGAACCCCCGGCTCGTGGGGGACTATTATTTCCTACTACTTCGTACGTGGGGAGTTCTTCTCCAAGCCATCCAAACCGGTCTGGGTCATCCATAGATACAACTCCCCCAAAACCCGCGGCATTCCCCATGCCGCCACCCAAGCAGAACAAGTATTCCTACAGAAGAAGCGAAAAGGATGTTGGGGAAACAAACAAAGTGCCAATGCCAACCAAAAGAAGCCTTCATAACCCTTTTTTCATGAAATTCTTTGTTCCCCGTCTGTCCGCCTCCAGAATAATGAGTTCTTCTCCAGCGTTGCGACGCTTCGGGGAAAAGAAAGAATTAAGTAATAGTGTGTGTGTGTATACGGGGGAATCGAACGTATACGCTGATCGGGTCATAAACCAGGACGAAATGACGGAAGGAAAAGCATCATCGAGAATCTATCGGCCGGCGGGGGACCTATTTCTTGGTCAAGGCAACGCCAAGACCAACGCCGAGAGCGATGGCGAGGACGATGAGCAGAACGACGAGAGCGCACCACCACTTGAGCTTGCGGCGGCGGCGAGCGTGCTCGTTGGCGACCTTAACCTCCTCGTTGCCCTTCTCGATGTTCTCGACGGTGTTGACTGCATTGTCCTCGGCAGCGATGATGACGGGCTCATGCTGCTCCACAGCAGCGGCGAGGTCTTGGTAGAGGACGGCGAGCTCGGAGAGAGTCTCCTCGATGCGCTGGAGTTCGCTATGGCGGGCGCGCACATTGCCAAGGACAGAGCTAGCGTGGCCAGTGCGGTTCGTCCGGAGCTTTGATTGATGTCAGATTTGTATCCTACAGGGATTATAAAACATGGGAAAACTTACAGCTGTTTGGAAGACACCCTCATCGCCCCAATCGGCCTCGGAGGCCTGTTGAACGTCCGCCTCCGAAGCATCCGGGTTCACGATGCGGTACTGGCGGGCAATCTGGTCGCGGTAGCGCTGCCTGTAGTCACGCTCGATGCTCTGGTACTTGTCGAGCTCGGACTTGAAGAAGGTCCTGAGAGACGAGAGCTGGGTGCTCTTGGTGTTGCGGGAGGAATCGGTGGTCTTGGCGAGGTCGCGCTCGAGGCTCTTGATGCCGTCCTTGATGGCGGTGTTGCGGATCTGGGTCTGGGCGACATACTGCTCGAGCTGCTCCTTGGCGACGCCGTCGGTGCTGCCTAGGGTGCGCTGGTGGAGCTGGCCGATGTAGTCAATGTCATTGGTAAGAGCCTTGATGTCGTTGCGCAGGTTCTGGACGCGATTGAGGAAGTCATTCTGGGAGAGAGCGGAGGAGGATGCGGGCTGCTGGTTGTAGTCCTGCATCTCGTATTGGTTGTGGCCCGGCTGCTCCTGGGCGTACGGGTTGGCCTGGAGGTTCTATATCAGCGTCGCAGTCTTTCTTTGCTTGTGGTCTGTGATGGTGGATTGGATTGGATTGGATTGTGGTTAAACTGGTGAGAGGGTGTGTTTGCGAAAAGGAGTCTCTTTGCTTACCTGACCATAGCCGGCCTCCTGAGGAGGACCCTCCTGGTAGGGATTCTGGTTGTACTGGCCGTAGGACATGGTGGACGGTACGGCGATGCTGGCGGAAGGCTAGCAATGGGAGTAGAGTCCGGGTGGATGAGATGATGTAAAAGAGGAGGAGCCGGAGGCGGACGCGGAGGTGGAGGTGGAGGGAAGAGGACGGTAGGTCAGCTCCTTTCGTAGGACGGGAGGAAGCGCGGAGGAACTGGGCTGTGCCAATTTGGACGCTAAACCGCAATGGCGCGTGGGTCCTCAGAAAACGAGAAAAATGTCGCGTGGTTGGCGGGAATTTTGGGGGGAAGGGAGGAGACGGATGGGACGACCAAGGATGAACTGGAGATTGGGACCGGGGGGGTGGTGTTTTTACGTCAGTCACAGCGACGGCGTCAGCGTAAGCGTCAGCGGACGAGGCGACCCAGAGACACCTAAAAAGTCCGAAAAGCCCGGCGGTTACAGGCGTTCGGTCGCAACCTAGAGCGCCCAAGTTTACAGGCGTCGGTGTCGGTGGCGCGGCGGGATGGCGGATGGCGGATGGCGGATGGCGGAGGGGCAAAGACAGACAGACGATCCAATCAAAGCTGAAACCGTCTGTGCTCACTCTTGGAAATAAACCCCAAACAAGAAACAAAAAGAAAACAGTGGAGGATTGTGCGGTGGTGACAGCTGATCGAAGGTGCTTGGCAGGGCTGAGACAGGGTCTAGAAGGGAAGAAGAAATGGAAGAGCAGTTGAAGTCGAGAAACGAGAAAACGGCGGAATGGCGGCTGACTCCTGGAGCTTATGAAGCATCTCACTCCCGCACAAGGCTGCCCGCTAACTGCACAGCACATCACAGCACGGCACGGCACTACAACTGCGCTGCTCAGTGGAACGTTCGGCAGCCTCGGTGTCGGGTTCGTCCTTGGCTCCAACCCAATGGAAGCTCTGCGTAGTCGTCTCCATCCCGCAAAAAAAAAAAAACCCCTGGGCCGCAGCAGCTTCGTGAGTGGCGAGGATCCAAAAATAAGCACTGCCCAGCCTGGACCAAGCCCCGGTTTCCTCTCTTTTTTGGGCGAAAAGGCGGCTTCTTAGTCGTCAGCAGTTGAGGCTGTGAGGCTGCGACCCGAAGTTCGCATGCGGATGCGAAGCCCGCTGCGTTAACCGTGTAAATGCGTATTGTTTTTTTTGTCTATTCTTTCTTGTCCTCTTACGAATTGCAGCTGCGCATTTCTGGTGGGGTCGCATCTACGCCGTCTGTGTCTGCAGTCAGCCACGATGATGCATCGCTTCAACAAGCGATCCAGTTTCATTTGCTGCTACCTTGTGTCCTGATGGGAACTCCTCTGCGCCTCCACTTATACGGATAAGACTTAAGGAATGACCTCCTCTATCATTCAGTGATTCTTGATGAAGGCCTTCAAGATTGGGCTCTTCCATTCCTCTTTTTTTGTTGGTCGGATGACGTGATTCATCTCAACCCAATCCTCACATCGTCAGTTCAAAGGCTGTTTGCGCTCCAAGACATGACAGAGAGACCCTCTCTGAGTTTAGATACAATCACCAGAGCTAATTCAATACATTCGAGATCTTGGATAATGGGGTCGTTTTGTTCATCTCTTGTTAGCACGTATTCTTCAAGTACATATGCAGGTGCCTGCAATTGCGAGTCTACCAAGAACAATTGAGAATCTTGACATAATTAGAGTCTGCTCTAATCTACATGGCATTTCTCGTTGCGGTGAATACACACAAGAGTCTTGGACGATTCCGTGCTCATCACCTTGAAGATAGATGGATGCCTACAGCCTATAACCACTACCGTCTCATTGGAACGCCGAGCGGCACTAGAATATTCGTTTTGGTTGGGCCCGTTGTCTATCTTCGTTATCCGGCCTCCGAACTAACTAAAGTTGACATCGTCGACCACGAACCAATCGTAGTCTCGTTTGTCTATAATAGTCCTCAATTCCATGCATGGCCTGGCCACCTCCGTCATCTTGGAGCCACCGCCGGGTTCAAATCACAGGCCGTAATCCCACGCATCCGAAAACTCCGAACTCCAACATCACCACGGGCCGCCACGTCATTAAGTGCGGATCTCTGGCTCGGGCGAGGCCATGACCTGCTGCGTACAAGCAGACAGTAAAGAGGCATCCTGAAGCTTATCGTGTGGACCGAGCCAGGCACGGGACCCCCTCAGCTGGCCTTGCATGTAGAACAACTTGTCCTCCGCATCGAGGAATCTTCCCAAAAGCTGCTTTGATTTCTGCCACACACAAGCGAGCAAGCCTCGCGCCCGGTAGATTTGTCTCAAAATAAACCGCCTCGGCATGCTCAAAGGTAGTTCTTCTTCTTCGCGGTTCGCGTGTACTGCGTCAGGTGCCACTCGACGTCGCCGTTCTTGTTTTCCAAGGTGCCGCTTCGAATTTCAAACGGCCGCAACGTCATTCGCGGGCCCACCTCAGCTAGCTCGACGCTGTCATAGCCCGTCCGTACGAAGACGTGATGCCTCATTTCAATGCTATCCTCGATGTTCTTGAATGTCACAACTCGGCTGCCGACCTTGTTCTTGGCGGTGATGGCTTCCCTGGGTGGGAAGGCGTGCTTCAGCACTTTGACGATGCGCTCTCCCAGTGGAGTCGTGAACCCATCAAAGATAAGATGAGGGTATGACTCGCTCACGGTTCCTCGAACGCTTCCTGGGATATCGTGGCGCAATACAACGTTGTGTAACGAGAAAGAAACCGTCGGACCGTGAGGGAAATGCGACAGGGTGAGTGCGGTGGGGGTACCGCGATGCTCGTGGAGAAGGACGACGTCGGACAGGCCAGCAGACTGGGCGGATCGCACCAGGTCGGGCAGGATAAGGTTTCCACGATTGAGGCGAACAGACGTGGGCAGCAGCAGTCGGATTTCCTTTGCGAAAGCGGCCAATCTGGCGGAGGGATCGCGGGATGTTGTTACGAGGACTCGCGGGTCGACAATGCCGGATAGCTGAGCGTACTCATCGTCGAGGTCAAGCTGCTCGTTCGTGGTGAGGTCGGGCCGCGACTCGTCGTACTGGTATTCCTTTCGCAGAGCCTTGTCGTCCGCAATGGTAGGGTCTAATGGCTTTCCAGATGCCAGAGACGATCTCAACTTAGCCCTCTTCTCGCTGATCTCGGCGTCCCGCAACAGGAGAGCTCGTCGGTACAGATAGTCGCGCCGTTGGCGCGCTTGTTTTCGCTGCAGGCAGTAATGTTAGTAAACATAGGTCGCAAAGTAAAGGACCCTATCCGGGACTCACAATCATGGTCAACGCAAGAAAGATGCCCGCTTCAAAGAACTTGAGGACCTCAGTGATGAGTATATGGTCTTGAATTTTTCGGGAGCGCTACCACCAGAAAAAAGTTACCTTATCGGTTTCGCCGGGGTTCAGACGTTTATCGATAGCGCGGCTGCCTATCACGTGGGCGCAAAATGTCCCACCAAACTCCGCCAGCAAGAGGGTCCAGTTGCTCACCCATCGATATCTCTGGCTCACCAGAAAAGCAAATTCTGACTGCCAACCTTGGTAGTATACGACCTTGAGGAACCAGTACCGCCGTTCTTTTTGCCCGATCTTCTCTCGCTGCTTGTTACGCTTCCTTCCTGGCGCATCTTTCTTCGCGATGATGTGACCCTCACCAGCAACTTGCAACCCCAATCTCTTTCCCAATCCGACCCGAGTCGCCACGAGGCTTCACACGCGGATCGATTTCGAGAGACCAACAGCTGTAGGTGAGTCGCCCTGCCTGTTGACGGCGGTTGGGAGGCCTTTGAAGGGCTGCCCTCACCCCAGCGTTACCGCCCACCTTGGCGCGCGGGGCACTCAGGCGCTGATAATACTTGCAGGAAAACCCTACCAGCCGACGCGAATTACTATTACTACACCAACATGGAGGGCGCTTTTACCCATGTCGGAAACCACCTGATATCCGATTCTGCCGCCGCCATCAAAGCCGGAGCCGACGACCTGTCCGCGATCGACCCCGATGAGAGCTTGCTCTATGGCAAATTCCCAGACCGGAGCGGCCGTCGCCGAGCCGATGACGACGACAACCAGACTGAGGCCTACGAAGAGGACGAGAACGATAGCTTGAACAGTGTGCCGGTAGATGGCTTGACTAGGCTGAAGTTGAAGGGGCCGGAGGAGGAGAAGGAGCTTCCAGCTCACGCTTGCGCGTAGGTGCTACAAGTCGAAAACCACGCGAATCCGCTGACGTTTGCCGACAGATACTGCGGAATCCACTCGCCTGGTTGCGTGGTGAAGTGTCTCACCTGCAATAAGTGGTTTTGCAGCGCTCGTGGTAACGGCACCTCAACCCACATCGTAAACCACCTCGTGCGAGCTCGCCACAAAGAGGTCCAACTTCATCCCGAATCCACCCTGGGCGATACCGTGCTCGAATGTTACAACTGCGGCACCAAGAACGCGTTTCTTCTCGGATTTATTCCCGCGAAGTCAGATACCGTCGTTGTACTCCTCTGCCGACAGCCATGTGCCGCCACTACTTCGAACAAGGACATGAACTGGGACACATCGAGATGGCAGCCCCTTATCGAGGAACGAGCCTTTTTACCTTGGCTTGTTGCCACCCCATCCGATGCCGAGCAGCTTCGAGCCCGCCACCTGACCCCGAATATGATTGCGAAGCTGGAGGAGATGTGGAAGATCGACTCCAAGGCCACTGTGGTTGATCTTGAGAAGGCTTCGAATATCGACGACGACCCTCACCCTGTTCTCTTGAACTATGACGATCCCTACCATTACCAGAATATTTTTGGACCCCTTGTCAAGATGGAGTCTGACTACGACAAGAAACTCAAAGAGGCCCAGTCCGAGGATGGCCTCACTGTGCGCTGGGATTATGGTCTGAACAACAAGCACCTTGTCAGCTTCAACCTGCACAAAATCGAGTCTGGAGACGTCAAGCTTGCCGTTGGCGACGAGATGCGACTTCGATATAAGGGAGAGCTCCGATCGCCTTGGGAGGGCGTTGGATACGTCATCAAAATTCCCAACAACCAGTCTGACGAGGTAACTTTGGAGCTGCGCAAGACTGGCAACGAGAAGTTGGTACCCACGGATCTCTCACACAACTTCTCCGCCGACTACGTTTGGAAGGCTACCTCATACGACCGCATGCAACTTGCCATGAAGACCTTTGCAGTCGACGACATGAGCGTTTCCGGATATATTTTCCACACTCTACTGGGCCATGAGGTTCACCTCCAGCCTATGAAGACGAGTCTCCCTAAGAAATGGTCCGTCCCTGGCCTCCCCGACCTCAACCCCAGCCAGGTTGGCGCCATCAAGGCGGTTCTCCAGAAGCCTCTGAGTCTCATTCAGGGTCCTCCCGGAACCGGAAAAACTGTGACTTCTGCAACCATCATTTATCACCTAGCCAAGATGAGCAATGGCCAGGTCCTGGTTTGTGCTCCATCCAACGTCGCCGTTGACCAGCTGTGTGAGCGTGTTCACCGCACCGGCCTCAAGGTTGTTCGTCTGACTGCCAAGTCTCGTGAGGATGTTGAGTCTTCGGTTAGCTTCCTGGCTCTCCACGAACAGGTCCGCATGTCGGAACACAACAGCGAGCTGGTGAAGCTCTCTCAGCTAAAGACTGAGTTGGGCGAATTGTCCAGCCAGGATGAGAAAAAGTTCAAGCAGCTCACCAAGGCCGCTGAGCGAGATATTCTGAACAATGCCGATGTCGTCTGTTGCACTTGCGTGGGTGCAGGTGACCCGCGTCTGTCTAAGATGAAATTTCGCAATGTTCTGATTGACGAGTCGACTCAATCTGCAGAACCCGAGTGCATGATCCCGCTTGTCCTTGGGTGCAAGCAAGTTGTTCTAGTTGGTGATCACAAGCAGCTTGGCCCGGTCATCATGAACAAGAAGGCTGCCAAGGCTGGTCTCAACCAGTCGCTCTTTGAGCGCCTCGTTAACCTGAAGCTTTCCCCCATTCGACTCAACATCCAGTACCGTATGCACCCCTGTCTTTCCGAATTCCCTTCCAACATGTTCTACGAAGGGACGTTACAGAACGGTGTCACGCATGAGAACCGTTTGAGGAAGGATGTCGACTTTCCCTGGCCGGTTGCTGAGATGCCCATGATGTTCTGGTCTAACTTGGGCCACGAGGAAATCTCAGCTTCGGGAACGTCATATCTCAACCGAACTGAAGCCTCGAACGTCGAAAAGGCCGTCACCAGGTTCTTCAAAGCCGGAGTGAAGCCGGCGGATATTGGAGTTATTACTCCGTACGAGGGTCAGAGGAGCTACATCGTGACTACAATGCAGAATTCTGGAACTTACAAGAAAGAATTCTACAAGGAAGTTGAAGTTGCATCAGTCGACGCCTTCCAGGGTCGTGAGAAGGACTTCATTGTTCTTTCTTGCGTCCGATCCAACGACAACCAGGGCATTGGTTTCTTATCTGATCCCCGCCGCCTTAATGTCGCCCTCACTCGAGCCAAGTATGGTCTGGTCATTCTCGGAAACCCCAAGGTTCTGTCCAAGCACGAGCTCTGGCACAACTTGCTCGTCCACTTCAAAGATCGCAAGTGCTTCATTGAGGGCCCGTTGACCAACCTACAGGCCTGTTTGTTGCAGTTCAGCCGCCCAAAGGTCAGCTACCGCCAGAAGAACAACCAGCAGTCTCAATTCGGTGCCAACAACAGTAACAACAACAATACCAACAACAACTTCTCCAACGGACGCTTCAACGCCCCTCCCTCGGGTCGCGACTTTGACCTTGGCTCCATGGTTTCTTACATCCCCGACGACGTCTCCTCAATTCACGGTTCTACTTTCGGAGGTGCTTCGCTCAACAGCGCCTTCCCGCCAATGTTTTCGAGCTTCACTCCCGATCAGTGGCCTGGACTTCCTGGTGTTACTGCCCCAGGACGTGGAGGAAAGGGACGGGGCCGTGCTACGGAGAGTATCGCCGGCGAGAGCGTCGCGAACTCTGAGTTTACGGATGCATCGGCGAGCGTGATCGGTGGTAAGGGCGTAGGACAAGGCGGCGTCAGTCTTGGGGCTGGTCTCCACGACGCAGTGACTGGAATGCGCCCCGTTTCCTATAGCCAGAGCGACCGCCTTAAGCAGTACGTGGAGAGCAGTGGACGAATTGCTCCCGGACACGGATACGGACGACGGTACGACGATGACGAGAAGAGCATTAGCACGGCCTTCCACAGCCAGATCGGCGGAGGATACGACTGAATGACGATGTGAGCGCTACGAGTAGGCGATGACATAAATTTTGCATCCCACGGGCTCTGCAGCAGGACTTGCTCCCGCCGGATCACCAAGCGCGGCCGGCAAGTGGTCTGCTGCCCCCTAAGCGCCTTGTCGACAAGGCCAACGCGGTCAAGCCAGACTGAACCGCGGGGACGGTTTCGTATCGGATGCTGGACGGCGCCTGACTGGATATATCCAGACAGGGAGACACCGGTGTCGCGTATTAGCGGCTTAATCCAGGGCGACCATCGGGGTCGTATCGGCCCGCCAGATGCAGATTGTCTTGATATTCACATCATTGTAGTAGCAAGGAGGAGAGGAGAGACGAGGTAGTTGCGAGAGTCCGGAGATGGGACGGCAAAGGACGATAACGATGAGACTTCCGCAGGGAGCTTCGTCGAGCGCAGTGCTGGCAGAGACGCAAAGTGGGCGGCTTTGTAGATGCTGGGCTGCAGGATCCTCTCGAGCCTTCGGACGGGGATAGGTGCTTTCAGAGCCGTGAATTTTAGTCCGACCATAGTCACTCTTTTAGATGCAGATGAGAACAAACTTAAGTCATTCCTTTGTGGTTAAGATAAAGATGTATCATATGCCTGAGAGCAGAAGCGTAGGATTGGTGATGCCAAAGCGAAGCCGAGATCAGGACAGGTGAGGTAGACTCTTTAATGAACTACTTCCAGATGCATCCAAGTTACATGCGGACACTAGATCTCGATGGGAATCTGTGCATATCTTAGGTAGTAGGATCGATCTACGAACCTATTTACCGCGTTACCGAACCTTGGGGATTAACTATATTAGGAGACCCCGAAGTCGGGTGTTTAGAGGCAGTAGTCTTGCAGTCTTGTTACGCCGTTGGCACTAGCCCAAGGACGGACCCGAGCACGAACCAGTCGACCTCCCACCGCAGGGCCCAGACGGCACTGGCGGAAGTCCCAAATGCGCCAAGTGCAGGGGCCGGCAGCCAATCATCGGCGGCCATTTCCCCCGGCATTCCGATGTCCTCCAGGGAGCATTATTCTTTTTTAGGGGACTCGCAGGGGTGCTCTCACAGGGGTGCTCTCACAGGGCTTGAGGCGGGGCTGATCCGTGCGCTGCAGGGGGACTCGTGTGCAATGGGTGGCTTCTGAGCTGAGCGAGAAGGAAAGAAGGACGCGTCCCAATGGAGTAACAGCGTTCACGGTCCGGCCGGCATGGCGCCCAGCCGGGCAAGTGGTGGCCAAGACATCGAGGCGTCGAGGGAGGTTGCGCACACGTTTGGATTTCTGTCATCTTCTTTTTCTTGGCTGTTTTCTTCCCTTCAGGCTTCGTCCCTCTCTTCGTCCTCGTCGTCGCTTCGTCGCTTCGTCGCTTCGTCGCTTCGTCGCTTCGCCTCGTCTTGGTCCGCTTGCTCGTGTGCTCCATTTCCGTTCTCAGCCTCGCCCTCCGTCCCGTCCGCTCCGGTAGATCCATCGCAACCCGTCCGTCCCATAGTATGCGCCCGTCATGTTGGGCCAATGCCAAAGACGACTAAACCGTCGCTATATCGCCCTCCTCCTCTTCATCACGGTCAGCGTCTTCCTCTGGAACGGCTTCCGCCCTCAGGACTACTACCGGACCACCCGGGTCGGCACCGTCAGGTACCTCCCCAGCAGCTATGACTGGAGCAAGAACCCCGTCTTCCATCCCGTCAAGGACATGAAGAGCCCGCCCGCCGCCGAACCCAAGGTGCTTCCCCCCGTCCAGTTCAAGATGAGCGAGTCCAGCGAAAACCACCGCTCGCTGGCTCGGAAGACGGCGGTCAAGAAGGCATTCATCAAGAGCTGGGAGGCCTACAAGACGTATGCTTGGGCCCAGGACGAGCTTAAGCCTCTCTCTCGCAAAGGCAAAAAAAGTTTCTCGGGCTGGTGCGCCCAGCTGGTCGATGCACTCGACACCCTCTGGCTCATGGACATGAAGGACGATTTCCAGCTAGCTGTTGAGCAGGTAGCTTTGATCGATTGGTCAAGAACCAGCGACGACTTTCTAAACCTGTTTGAGGTGACGATCCGCCACCTCGGTGGCCTGCTCGCTGCCTACGACTTATCTGGAGAACATGCCCTGCTTGCCAAGGCCATCGAGCTGGGCGACATGCTGTATGCTACCTTCGATACCCCCAACCGACTTCCCTCGCATTGGCTTTACTTCAACAAAGCCAAGCAAGGCCAACAGAGAGCCGACGACAGCATGTCCGGTGCTGCCGGTTGCTCCATGAGTCTGGAGTTTACTCATCTATCGCAAATCACCGGCGATCCCAAGTACTACGACGCTACCGAGCGAGTTAAGCAGTTCATCTACCTCAATCAGAATAATACGAAGATACCGGGTCTATGGCCGCACGTCATGAATTACCGCGAAGAGACCGTCGATAAGGCCATGTTCACCCTGGGAGCTGGCGCTGACTCCCTTTACGAGTATCTGCCTAAGATGCACGCCATGCTCGGCGGCCTGGACCCCGAGTACGCCCAGATGACCACACTGGCCCTCGATACCGCAAAGAAGCATCTCCTGTACCGGCCAATTAACCCCAAAGACGAGATGATATTAATGGCCGGAAACGCTGTGGTAGGCCAGAATGAAATTGAGCTCACAACGGAGATGCAGCATCTCACTTGCTTCATTGGCGGTACCTACGCCCTCGCCGGCAAACTCCAAGGGCGGGACGATTTCGTAGACCTCGGATCCCGCTTGACGGCAGGCTGCGTCTGGGCATATGACTCTTTCCCGACCAACATCATGCCCGAAATCTCCGAACTCAAGGCCTGTCCCTCCATCGATGGGAAGTGTCGCTACGAAGACCTTAAATCTTCAGCGAGTAAGCTACCCCCGGGCTTCACTCGTGTCCGCGACCCACGCTATCTACTGCGACCTGAGGCTATCGAGAGCGTCTTTTACATGTGGCGAGTCACCGGCGACGAGATGTGGCGCGATGCGGCCTGGCGTATGTGGGAGGGCATCATTAAGGAAACGGAGAATGACCTGGCGTTTGCCTCAGTGAGCGATGTGCGTCATGAGGGGAGCGACCAGGATGATTCTATGGAGGTAAGTCTATTGCGACTCGCCTTTTTGCCTCCTGAGCAGAGACTAACGTATCCCACAGACTTTTTGGATGTCAGAAACTCTCAAATACTTCTGGCTAATCTTTGAGGACCACGACGTGCTGAACCTCGATGAATGGGTTCTCAATACAGAAGCGCATCCCCTCAAGCGCCCGAAGTCATGATGTCGTAACACCATAGACAAGCATCAAGCATGGGCTCCGGAGTAATGAGAATAGATTCCTTGTTTTGGATACACAGAAATAAGACTAATATCCGCAAGGGCGGGTGTGCTACATGATTTCAGCATTATCCTGGAAATGAAGGCTAGTTCTGGTTTGACACCGCGTGAAGCACTGCTGAGATAACAATTGTTTCCTGGAGATGCTCAGACGAGACGGTGGCTAGAACATCAGAGCTTGGTTACAGGGCGGCCAAGCACATGAATTAAAGAACAAAAAAAAGAAACCATTTGGGTGTTTTCACCTGTCATCATTGTTTCCAGGACTGAACTGTTTCAATGGCACTCTAAGAGCGTTAAATTAGAATCATGCTGTAAGTTACCTTCTCTACCACAAAGCGTCATGCTGCGTCATGCCTTCCTCATGTTTCCTACCCCATATCTTTTGTCCCGTTATACGCATCCCCCCCGCACAGCTGCATATCTCGATACCCACCAATGGGTCCTCGCTCGCGATTAATTACATCACCACCCTCGAACCCTTGCCTCCCGCTTCCTCCCGAGGGAAACTCCATTTTCTTTCCACTCCCGCAACCCAACAATCATCCAGCATTGCTCCACCCCCCCCTTCGTCTTTGCTCCGCAACTTCGTGATGAGGCATGCTGGTGCGTCCCTCCTCCCTCCGCAGCCACTTCCCCCGGCTGCGCGCCCCGGCTGCGGGGTCAATTCTCCCGTCCGCCGGAGATGCCGCCGCGCTGCTGCGGCTCCGGTGTCGAGGTCAACCCCGGCGCGCGCTGCATGACGACGTTGCGCGCAGGAACCACTACGATCGCTTGAATGTCCGGCACGACGCTACGCCGTCCGAGATTAAGAAGTGAGTGAACTCTTTTCGTCGTTCTGCTTCTTGTGGACGCTTTGGGAGCTATCAGCGCAATACCAATTATTCCCATTAGAGAGCTAACCCGTTCAAAGATCTTTCTACTCCCTCTCCAAAACCCACCACCCAGACGCCAACCCCTCTGACCCAAACGCCTCCAACACCTTCTCCCTCCTCTCCGAGTCCTACACCATTCTCTCCGACACCTCCCGCCGCGCCACGTACGACCGCGACGTCCTCCGCCTTCACCACCAGCCGGCCTACGCCCACCACGGAAACCCGCGCGCCTCCTACCATAGCACCAACAACCCCGCCGGCGGCCGTGCCCCGTCCGGCCTGAGCCGCCGCCGCGGCACCTTCCGGGGCCCCCCGCCCAGCTTCTATCGGAGCGGCGGCTGGGGCAGCCAGGGCGAGAAGCGCCGCAAGGCCCACGAGGAGTCCACCGGGTCCGATGGCGCACCGGGCCCGGACTCGGCAAGCTCCGGCGCCAACCGGGGGCCGTGGGCCAACCCTTTCGCCTACCAACATAACCACAACAATACGCACACCCATACGCACACCCACACTCACACCCACGGGCACCACCAGCGGCACGGCGGCATGGGTCACGGCGAGGACCCTTTTGGACATCAGGAGGAGGTGCCTCACTTTGACAAGCGGGGCCACACGCGGACGCACCAGCGCGAGGACCAGCGGCGGTGGCAGCGGGAGCGACGGGCCATGGGCGACGACGACATTGAATTCGAGCCTCAGACGAGCATCGCGGGCCACTTCCTCATAATCTCGGGGATCCTGGCCGCTACCATCCTCGCGCCGCTCGTGTATATCCAGATTATGCGGCTTGGTCGCAGGAAGCAGGACGAGGATTGATGGGCGCCGAAGCATGAATATAGCAAGGTCGTTTGAGGAAGGGCACTGGCGAATGTATACAGAAATGGCAAGGGTATATACATAGTCAATCATAGGTCTTTTCCCTTCTGGATAGAAAAATGGCTTACTACAGCGGCGTGGGAAACATGCACAATTTAAAGGAAACCCCTCCCCCCCCCCCAAAAAAAAAACCCCTTCACGCGGAAAATGTGCTATCTTCAATAATTTTGATTTGGGAGATACATCTACATCCGAGACCACCGCAATGCAAGACTGTAAGGTACAGGAGCTGTTGTGGGTGGACAGCTCTGGAAGGCGTGAATCCAGCGGGTGAGTGAGGCTAGAGGTAAGTGGATAGAAGGAGCTTAACCCTCGAAGGTGAAGCTGGCACCGAGCTTGTGGGTGGCCTGGTCGAGCTTCTGGGTGTCGAAAGAGCCACCGAGGCCCAGGGTAACACCCTCGCGGAGGAGGACGTTGTAGGCAAGGGCAGCAATACCTCGGTCGTTGATCTTGACCTGTATCGCAAGTATGCTGGTTAGAAATGAACATTTCCGCGGCGGGGGAATAGGCATGTATGCGAACCTTGGCGAAGGAGACAGGGTCAATACGGTACTTGCTGGCGACCTCAAGGCCGACAGTGTTGCCAGTCTTGGAGTTCCAGGTGGCCTTGGCACCAGCCTCGACCTGGCTGTTGACCTTGTGGTAGTAGGAGGCAGCGAAGACGCTGAGGTTGTCAGAGGCGGTGATGGCAGCGCTGTACTGGGGAGCAGCGTAGCCGACGGCGGCGCTGTAGGCAGTCAGGGCAGCCTTGTTGGCGTCGTAACCAGCAGAGGCACCGGCGAGGAAACCCTCGTGGCCGACAACGGCATCGACGTTGGCGACGGGGCCCTTGAGGAGGTCGAAGAAGGCACGGCCGTGGAAGCCGGGCTGCTTGAAGTGCAGGTTGAACTTGGCGCCCTTGGCAGCGGTGGCGGGGAGGAAGTTGAAGAGACCCTCAAGCTTGAGGCCCTTCGCGAGGGAGTCGCTGACCTCGAGCTTGGTGTCGAGGGCGTTGGCGGTGTTCCAAGTCTGGGTGAGGGTCAGGCCTGTGCGCGAGTAGAACATTAGCAACTGAGCGAAGCCAGGCTGAAGCAGCGTCGTAAAACCAATCGGTCCGCCAGCGCCGGGACCGAGGATTCGCGAGAGGCTGAGGGAGGGAAGGTTGGTTTTTCTGCGAGGGGGCTTTTTGGGCTTGGGTCTTGACAACAAGGATGATTGTGATGGAGATGGAGACGGAGACGGTGATGACGGTAATGGTGATGGTGAGGAAGAGGAGGACGGTGATGGTGAGGCCGTACCGGTAGGCTTGTCGGTGTATTTTCCCTCAATCTACAATGGCGCCAATGAGGCTCAGGTTAGCGGGAGAACGGAAAAATCGAGGCATTGAACATCGAGTGGGCTTGGGAGGAGCTGGGCTAAGGCTGGCAGAGCCATTGGCGTTGGCCCGACCTGGCTCCCGATACCCCGAGATGGAGGGGGAAAGATGGGACTCACGGCAGCGGAGGTGGCCTTCTCGTGGCTGGACTTGCCAGTGACCTTGAAGGCAACGCCATTGGGGGCGGTGTCCTTGAACTCGAAGGTGGTGGCCGAGAGGTGGTAGAAATCCTTGTTGAGGAGCTATAAAACGGCGCAAAAAAAAAAGAAGCCGAGGTCAGCAGATCGGAACAAGAGAACGGGACGAAGAAGAGCTCTCTCGCGGCGTCTCGAGCGCAAAAGTTATGCAGCGCAGCACGGCGGAGAGCAGCGAGAGAGACCGAGTTGGGTAGCAGCTGCTTACATCGTTGGCCGGCTTGGAGATATCGGAGAAGGCAGGGACAGACATGATTGCGGTTGTCTTTTGGGTTGGTTGGAGAAGGATGTAAATGGATGATGATGGAGGACAAAACGGTTGGACGGGGGTGGAACTGGAGGGAGAGGAGGAGAAACAAGGGCAGGCGGGAGGGAGATTGGGCGACGTCGGGAGCGGGAGAAAATGTTTGGGGCAGAAACCGCCAATTGGCACCAAGCGCATTGGCACCAGGGCATTGACGACAGGGCATTAACACCAGGGGTCCAGGCATTGTTGGGGGCAGAGCCCACTGGAACCCAGGGCCAACGGGGAGACTGTCGCCTTGTGCGCAACGGTCCGGGTCGGCTGATGTCGGGCCAAAGCGACCTAACCCACCCGAACCTCTTCGCGCTTGTTGGTGACTTTTTTTTTTTTTTTACCTTGATGCCCTAGAGAGTACGAATAAGTAGTAAGTAGTAATTAATGCACTTGATGGTGCGCTTCGGGTGTACGGCGCAGCTTCTACATCTGTCTTCGCACCTACAAATAGTGCCAACACCGACTATCGGACATGAATTGGACATCATCCAACACGCACGAATAACATTGCGCCATGTATAAAGTCCGGGACGCTGGAGTTAGTTGGGTTTCCCTCTCGTTGCCCAAACGGGCCCACGTGGACGTGCAGATTGGCCAGCAACCAAGACAGCCGCGCAGGACCTGATTTAACCACGAACAGAGAGGCATTGGCAGCTCCGAGGGCCTCTGGGATTGGCTAGTTATTTGGAGACGTTGACCACGAGGGGCATTGACCCCGGTGATTGAGAATATTCCTCCCGTACAAACATTGTTAGTTCCTGTACACGCCATCAAGCATGGCTGATCACCCTGCATCACCACTTTGCCTTCTCACGAAGAGTTTTGCACACAACTCGAGATTTAGTTAAAGAGCAAAAGAGTTACAGCAATTAACTATGCCTACTTCTCTCCTACTACAGCATGTTCATTCACCTTAAATCGTCACCAACAGCACCTCTCTGGGGTCCGTTGAAAGTCAACTTGTGTGCGCGCCGGAATAATGCGTCGACCGGGTGATGGATGCATTTTCCAATAGAGTCATGTGATACAATGATCCTTGGCAGGTCAGATCGGATTTTGGATTATCCGACGAACTCAGGCAGGCCCAATCATGGCTCACGAAGCTGTCCCCAGACATTCAAGACGGATAGTTGCCAGACGTCGGCATGGGCCAGTTCAGTAAAACCAGATAGTGGGGAACTCGGAGAAGACATGGGCGGGCATCAATCGATGAAGGACTTTCCGGTCATCGCCGACTCCGACGTTTGCTTCAATGGAATGCAGTGGCTGTTGGTCATTTTGATGTTGATTAATCGGTTCAGTTCTGATGGATGCTTGGTTTGCACGTGACTATTCACCTCATCACCCCAAATCCCGGTTCAGATCACAGTACGTGACCGATCTAATCTCACCACTGGGAGGGTGACACTGCAGATGGGGATGGGAAAGGCGGTCGGTACCTTGCTGCAGGCCCCAATACTTTTCCGTCTCGCCCTTAATCCTAGCGACGATGGATTAATTTATCGACGCATCCTCCCTTTCAGCTCTGCGGATACAGGGCAGGGCTCTGGCTCAGAATTGTCCGCCCAGCAAGTACCCGAGATGAGGCCTGCGGTGTTGCTTTTGCCGGTTGATCCTGCGGACATGGGGGTGCGACTCGACGCCCAACTTGATGCGCATGAACGGGCTTCCTCTCTTCGCCAAACGCGGACGCGGGGAGTGAGTGACAGTGTGAGAAACGTGTGGAATGGTTGAAAGCAGCCCGATGGGCGCACCGGCAGGCGCCCATTCTTCGATGATGCCATTGGGAAAAGGGATGGGCCGCCATCGACCTGTCAATTGTCGACACGGCGGACAAGAAAGTTTGGATGCCTCTAGCTCATCCAACTGTAGCTCGAGCGTCGAGCGTCGAGCTGATAATGATGATTATCGAGTATCCACGACTTCGACGATGTCCGCCGCCGGCACGCACCACGGTCGACGGATGATCGACAGTAGCGTGTATTTGCTTGCTGCCCAAGGACAAGCAAAACCCGCCTTATCCCAGGAAATGCCGGCCGAAGTCAGCATTTGGCGTAGAATGGCAGCGGGCATGGGGGCACGACAGGGACTCCTTGAAGCAAACAAGACAGGGGGGATGAAGAGGCGGCATTGGCAGCGACGCAAGGTGTCGTCGACAGAAGAAATCGACAAGGAGTCAAGGGGACGGTATCCGCGGGTGCTCTGTCGTACTTTGTAGCCAGGTCATGGTCCACGGCCGATGGTACCGGTGAGCGAGATCTCCACGCCCGGCACTGGATCCGGAATTCAGCAAAGCCAATGGCGATTCGCCCATGGCAAACTCCTAATTCTGGAATACAGCAGAGAGGCGCAGAAGCGTATTCGGAGGAGCATGGCTGGGGAATGAAAAGGAAAAAACAAAAAACAAAACAATGGCCAACGCTGATCACTGAGGGCGCCGCTAGCAGTCTTCGCAGTCTGCGTTCCTATCCCGGGACCGTTGCACTGCAGGCGAAGAAGACTGACTGCAGCTGCTTCATGCATCAACCCGCGACACCCGCCATGCTCAGCAAGTGATTTCGTTGGATATCGAACCGTGTAACTGCGGGATTCTCTGTGTGTCTGCGGCCACAGGAAGCAGCGGCAGCTGGGACAGCAGCCCGTCAAATGCAGTCTCGATGTCCTGCAGACAGCTGCTGATCACCGATCAGCACATTCGACGGATATAGCAGAGGTTGGTACCTACAGGGGGGCCACTAACTACCAACACGGCTTGTGGGGGGGAATACCAAGAGAACCTCGCTCGCCGAGTCCGAGTCACTGTGGCTGGCTGTCATTGCGGTTTCTCGGTAAAAGATGACCATTGTTATGACGCGGAGAACAACCTTCCACGAGATATTCCCATGCAGATATCTCCGAGGAGTCCCAAGGAGTCCAGGCACCCTGGACATTGCGAATGGTCTAGATCCAGAGAGACTGGAATCTGCTTTTGACACAAGATACTCTCCATCTTGGCCCCGTCCAGGTGGACCACCAGGTGGGCATTAGCTTGCTGGGCGTCCAGCTTGTGTCCCACTTTCAAGCGAGCGAGCCAGCGGAAGACTCCACCCCCATCCCGCGCTCTCGGGGGTGCTGTGTGCACGAGCAAGGAGCTAAGCCAGAGGCCAGACGGGAGTGAAATGGACGGTGACACCTCGCGCTTGGGAGCGAGACAAGGAGGACAGGTCACTTGAGTCGTTGACAGCAGGACGGGA
This sequence comes from Neonectria faginata, assembly GCA_030864175.1. Taxonomy (NCBI): domain Eukaryota; kingdom Fungi; phylum Ascomycota; class Sordariomycetes; order Hypocreales; family Nectriaceae; genus Neonectria; species Neonectria faginata. The sequence continues at coordinate 1,460,244 of JAULBG010000006.1, read as the reverse complement.
AGACGCCAGTGGCTTCAATTACAAATCACAGGCCCCGCATTGGCCGGCGCCAGGAGCCTTCTTGTCCGGCAAAAGCATCGCTGCGTCGAAGTGATTGTTTGGGGGTTTACTCCCATGTCTCGATGGCGGCGATGGTCGAGTCGAGGGAAACAGCCGCAGATCCTGGCCTCCAGGGCAAGGCGGCAAGGCGGCAAGGCAAGGCTAGGGCCGCGAACAATCCTTGGCACGTTTTTGGTCGTGGGATCCTCGAGCCAAGGGCATTGGGAAGCCCGAGAGCCCTGGGAGCTCCGGGGACCCTGTCGATCGGGCATGCCACATACGAAGGCTGAGAAGCAGGTTGGTGGCGGTTCCCGGCTTCCGGTTTGTCGGTCAGCCATTTCATCTTTGGGTCCCTCCGTTTTCCAAAGGAAGGGATGGATAGATGGATGGGTGACGATGGATACGAGACGCTCTTTGACAGTGAAGGGAACTTGTCTTCCAAGTCCGGTCGAGGCTCTCATCAATCCCACTTGGGCTTCTCCCCCCCTGCCTCCCTCCGCAAGTGGGCCCGGCGCGTGGGCGGCTCAAGCGAGACATGCGGCGGGGGTTCCCAAGCCGGCGAATCCAGCGCCCGGCGAGTCCAGCATGCCTCGGACACCAGATGTCACCGACGGGGAGAGGGGGGGGTATGGCTGAGCTGTCCGTCCCTCCGCCTGTCTGTCTGTCTGTCCCGTTTAGCCGGACTTGGTGATGGGCTGGATCCTTCACAACTCCGGGCCAAACGTGCCAGCCAAATCAAGGAATCAAGAACAAAACCCAAGCCGCAACCGGGAAAGGCCAAGAGTGAAAAGGCCAAAAACAAAAACCAAAAAAGGGCCCGGAAAAGCCCTCTGAGACAACAACACGCCCTCTAGGCTCAGAGCGGCTTAAACCATGGCGATAACAATCCCAAACACCCCCTCCCCCCGGCTCTCTCTGACCCAAGCAGTCGGTTCTTGTCCTAGGTCCGCCTCGACGTGCGCCCAAAGCAAAGAAACTGTCGAGTCTCGACCCAAGAACTGGGTTTCTGCCCGGACAACTTACAAATGCCCTGGCGCCGCGTCGACGGGGTCCCATCTTGGTGTCATCTCTGCCAGGGGTTGTCTCTCTCTCTTCCACTCTCTCGCCTTTGTACGGCCGGCAGCAGAAGAAAATGATCCCGGTCAAGCAGCAGCACAAACGCACGAAAGCCCGGCGCAGCCACAGGTTCCGTCTCCATCTTCTTTATCATGGATGTTCCTCTCCTGCGTCCGTCTCCTGGTTATATTAGTCTCCGGCTCTCCAACTATTCCGCCGTCAGCTTGGCCACTTGCCACACCACTTCCCCTCCTCTTTTCTGCTCTGCTCTCTCCCCTCCATTCCCCGATCCTTCTCGCGTACTAGTCTAGACCATCTGCTCTCTAGGCCCTCAGCTCTCTAGCCGCCCTCTGTTCTCTTTGTGGTGATCCCTCGAACCTTTCTTGACAAGCTCTGAACTTTGCCGATTGCCCCGGAGCGTTCGTCACAATCACACCCATACCATCCATACCTATCTGAGCCAGTCCCCTCCGCCCTAATCCATTGTCATTACATATCTCATCTTCCTTGGTTCCTCGTCCTTTTCATCCTCACATCCTCCCTCACTCTCACTCTCACTCTCACTCTCACTCCTCTATTCGCCAACAAAAAAAAACCCCTCCAACACACTCATACACACCCACCCACGCAAGTACCATGTTCTCAGCATCGACCACTTCCCCACTGCCATCGTCAAACATGGCCGAATTCGTGAGTTTTAGCTTCGTCGATCACCCGCATCCCACTTAGATACACTCAACTGACATGCGCCCGCCTTGGCCTCCCCGCGTACAGCGCTTCTTCTGCAGGCTTCCCACCGAGCTGCGTCTCAAGATCTGGAATTACAACGTGCCCGAGACTCGCCTCGTCCCCGTCCGATGCGGCTCGAACTGGCCCTGCGCCCTCCAGCCTTTGCAGCCCGGCCTCTCGCTCAACACCGGCTGCGTCTCGTCCGCCGTCATCCCCGCCAACCTGCACGCTTGCGCCGAGTCCCGCGCCGAAGCCCTCAAGCACTACCAGCTCCAGTTCGGCTTCGCCCGCGGCCCCGGCCAGGTCTTCTTCAGCCCGGCCCGCGACGTGCTGTACTTCGGCCCCCGCGACGGCTACATGGCTGCCGACTCGCAGTTCCACACCTGCATGTCCATGTGCGACTCCGAACAGCTCGCCGCCGTCCGCCGCGTCGCCATCAACGACGCCCTCTTCTGGGTCGACAACACCTACCGCTCCATGACAGCCTCCGGCTTGACCGTCGACCTGCTCCGCCGTCTTCAGGCCCGCATGCCCGGCCTCGAGGAGATCATCTTCGTGCCCCGCGACGAGGAGTCCATGCACTCCATGTCATACCACGAACCCACCATGGTCTACGTCCGCATGGCCCGCCAGATCCAGACAGCCGTCGCCACCCTGCGCGAGCAGACGCCCTCCTGGAATCCCCCACGATGGAGCATTCTACCCTTGAGCGCCTTTCCCAAGTCCTGGGACGCCATTGCTGCCACGGCCTAACCCGGCCCGTGCCCATACGGAAACGAAGACGCTCACTAATACGATACCCGACCGAGTCCGCTTCGAAACACAACCGCACTACAGCGGGCCCAGAAGCTTCTCATACTTCCGTGCGACAGTATCGTGATTGATACTGAATGGCAAAGCCAGGTCGCCTTTCACAATTGGCCGCCCAGCACGTACCACCTACTGCTGGCTACTAACCTACCTATCCCTCGAACACAGCCAGGGATCAACAGCACCGTCCATTCTAGTAAGCGCCGATTCCGGCCTCTGCGCTCTGGGTTTCAAGGACGAGAAACAGATCGCAAACCGCCAATTGTTTGGTTCGCGATCATAGACATCTTCAATAATGCTGAAGTTTGTAATATGCCGGGCATTTACTTGAAGATCCTGTAACACAAAATGCAGAGACAGGCTGTGTACAGCGAAAAGGCGTTAGGAGTCTGGGGAATGGAGCAAACAACTACTCAAATTGTTCCATGTATCAATTGCATGTTATACAATTTGTCTATACTACAACAGGTTACCGAGGCCGATATATAATAATGCATATAAAACCAGCGTATCGGTTTCGTATTCGTTACCTCATCCACATGGTTCACAATCAATTCTCTTCATTTCTTATGAATACCTCGTGCTCCCACTTGTCCAGCGAGGACGGGGGTTTGGGCTCCATCTCATCGCATAGCACCCCTAGCCGCGAGACGGGGCGCATAACATCGCGGCAGTGTTACCCTAAGCCGACGGACATCGTGTATCACCGCTCTACTGCCCCTTTACTTCTTCACTGTCGTTACCCAGGCCAATGCCCTTCCGACGACCCCTGACCAAGGCTGCGAGGGCGCGACCCATGGCCGACATGTCGCCTAGCATGGTGATGTGCCCCCGTTCGGTGCATACTCGGCCACCACGGACGAGGGAGTACCCGTCCGGGAGCATGGCCTCCTTCGCAAGGACGACGCCGTCACCCGGGCGGAAAAGAAGGTCGTCATAGGCGTCTTGGCAGGGGATCCCATCCCGGCTGGTGACCTGCGCGGCATATACGGTGGGAATGCTCTTTCCGTAGATGAGAGCAAGGGGCGGATAGACATTGGCGTCCTGGTGCGTAGACGAGTGGGCAAGCTCGGCGCGGAACTTGCGAACCGCGGCGAGCGTCTTGGTTAGGTATTCAAGGTTTCGTTCTCGCTCCGGATCTGAGGGCGTCGGCTCGGTCTGATGCGCGGCCCCCCCGTTGAGTTGTGGAGTAAGTGGGTTACGGCTGGCCGTTGTGGGCGAGGGAGGTTGTTTATCTGTTTTGCTGTCGGCCCGAGCTCTCAGTGATTTAGGAATTCGGGACGAAAAGGATAAGGATGCTGGGCGATTATACGCCGGAAGGGTGGGCTGCATGCATGGACTCAAATGGTATTTGATCCATTCCTGGGGGTTATAGAAGTCAATGGGATACTCCTCTCCTGTGTTTTTGTCGACGAAGCAGAACCCGTCCTCCGGGAGAAACACGAATGAAGTGCGTATGGAGAAGTTGACTTGAGCAGTGAGAAGCTTCTCGTTGAAAAGGACGACATCACCGTGGCGCATGGGGTTGAGGATGTTGACACAACGCTGTGGGACACCGGCGAATAGAACAGAAGAGAATAGCTCTGGCCGCTGGTTGACGGCGTGGCGAGTGATCAGACCGCCAAGACTATGGGCAATAACCAGAGCGCCACGAGATTGTGCTGGCGTGCCGGGTTGGTTCGAGGGCAACTTTTCAAGATATTCCTGGAGCTTTAGGGATAGCAGATGAGGACTGAGTCGCCAGTCATAACCATAATCCCAGACGCGTAACTTGCCTGCACGGGCGTTGTCGCATGATTGTAGCTTTTTGATGAACTTGCGTGAAATGTCAATAGGGCCGATGTGTGTCAGCATTCCCGATGGAATGATAGTCTCCTCCATCTTCTCTTCATCTTCGTCTTCCAGCCCGACTTCGAGGTTAGCTTTGCGCATGTTGAGCCCGAGCTTGACAGGAGCCCAGAGTTGTTGGTGAGGGGCCTCTGCTGATCTCAAGACTGATCCTCGATATCCTCCCATGATTACTATATCGCCAGTGAGTTCTTCGAGCACTCGGTCGAGAGCTGTAGACGGGTCCTTTGAAGTTGTGCGGTTCTCTCGCGGTAAGTTTGACTGCCCGAGGGCATCAGTTGAATGTACAGTGTGGAGAGAAAGCGACGATTGTCTAGCTTGCTGGTATAGCTTGGATACGTTGGGCATTTTGAAGTTCGGTACATCGGGAAGGCTATCCTTAAGCGCCATGAATCGTGTGTTGACCATTTCTCGTACATGATGAAACTGTTCATCGTCACCAAGGGAGGAGGCCCGTGAGAGACTGTGATAGAGCATGCTATCATCGGATGTTACTCGGCGAAGCATCTTGGGGCGTGCAGCAGACCCAGATGCGGAAGCAGATATTGATAGTGGACTGGCAGCCTTGGCTTGAGTGGGATAAGTCCGAGCCCGTGCCTGTGGGTTTTGAGAGGGAGTTGGGTCCGAGTTCTTTCTTGTAGACTTGAACTGGCTAGACGACGAAGACTGGCTAAGCTTGCTCGGGATGCCTGTGCTGGGTTTCTCGGCGAAGCTGGAGAAGAAGGAAGAGCTGGGAAGGGAAGGGAGGAGGTGGGAAGGCGAGCTAAGAGACGGAAATGCTTTTGATATTCGTCTCAGTGCTTCCTGGCCGGCTGACCTGGATCGATTTCGAGTCGGCCCCAAAGCTGACACCAGAGCTCCTTTCGAAGGACGGGATGTAGAAGCTTTGGTCTGGAGTGGTTTCGGTTGAGCTTGCCACGGTGAAGGGAAAGGATCTCGGATTGGTTGATTACTTGGTAGTTCGCCTAGCCTTGGTTTTTGAGGGATCTCTGGAGTCGTCTCTGGTGACGAAGGCGACGGGGTTGGCTCGGGGCTCGAATTACCATCGCCATCGCCATCAGGGTCTGAGAGCACCTCGAAGAAACCACCTCCATGCTTGTCCAGCGCTGCTACCTTTTCGACTGCCGGAGTATTTTGCGATGTCAAATGTCTGGCCACCGCACTGAGGGCCGGTTGCAAGAGGGCTTCTGCTTCGTCTTGATTGCGGATAATTGAGTCGTCGTCTTGTATGTCCAACGTGTCAAAGGCATCCAAGGCCGGGACTTGAGAGCCTTGGCTGGGCTCAACGACAACGCTGACCATCATGACTTGATCAGCCATGTTGAGAGCAAGTTGTGCGGGTAGAAAGGCGAGGCTGGAGGAACAGCGGTGGCGATTCAGGCTTCAATGGACGAGGCCCGAGTCTTGTTGCAGCCGCGTATGGGAGGACCAGGAGGCAAGCGAAGCAAGGGTATCACAATGCCTCGGCTCATGAAGCATGAAAGAAAAAAGAGACGAGATAAGAAGGTCAAGTCGACGAGAGAGGACCCTTAGGCCAGCACATAGTGGAGCTCTCGAATATACCCGAAGGTGTTCGTCGAGTGTGAGGGAAGCGGCTGGAGCTGCGCCCCTTCCGGACCATCCGCAATGGATCGACCTGGGGCAAAGCGTGGTCCAGACGCTGCGAGTCGTTTTCCGTGGGGTGGTTCTCGGCCGGACTCAATGCGGCGAAGAGGGGTTATCGCAATGATTTTGGGGGAATCGTGGGTTTGTTTTGCTCGGGCACTCGGACTAGAGGTCAGCGCCCGAGATGCCCTTTTTGACGCCGCGAAGCGTGCAACACCCGCCGACTCCATCTATGAGGTCATTGGATAGTTCTAAGCCAACGGCGTCAACGCCAATGGAATGGACGGCCCAAAAAGACGGGGGACTTCGGTGGCGACGACGGCCGAGGAGGCGTCCTGGCGTCCTGGCGTCTGGGGAAAACACGGAGCTTGGTGCCGGCGCTTACCAGCAGGAAGGTGCTGGCGATCTGGCGGCGAAGTTTCATTCCATGATTTCATCTTTTCCGTTCATTCGCTGACAATGAACGTACGTACTGTAAAAGGTGACGGAGCTAGGAAGCGCCTCCTGTCCCAGGTTGTTGTCCACATTTCCGGCGGAACAATTGTGTGGAACAATCCATGGCCGGCTGTCACCTGTGCCCGAGCCCGTGAGGCAGGTACGGAGTTACGGCATGGCGTCCCCTTCTGGGAAGGAGCCGAAGCTGGGTCGTGCGGCTCATGTAAGGAGCGCAAGTCAAAGGGCAAGAGGCATGTGATTATGGATCATCCTGGAAGCTGTCCCCCACACTGCGGCCCCGCCGGAAATGTGAGGCTGGCACTGCAACGCCGAGACCGAATGAAATTGTCCGAGACTGAGGTGAGGATGAGATCATAACATTACATGTCTTTATCGCCGTTGACGGAGACCACTGTACTCGTACAGTTGACTTTTTGGAACCAAACGACATGGGTTCCTCCCAATCAACAGTCAGCAATTAGCTCAGACACGCTGCTCAGTGCTCGGTGCTTACGCCGTAGTCTACTTTGGCAGCTCAGCTCAGCTCAGCTCCTTTCCTTCGCATCTTAAGCGAACAGAATTCCATTTGTCGTATTCCTCGCGATTATGTACTCCGCCGACCGGGGATCGCTAGCCGTCTGACTGTCCTGCCACGAGATCTTCTCTGCAGTCAGCAATCCAAAACGCTGTAAACCTACTACGCTTGTATCATATCGTTCACTACCAGCTGTATCTGCATATGGTAATTTAATGCAAGCATTTGCACATCTACCCACCTAAATCGCACTTTTATTACGCTCCCCCGGCCCCGCGAATCCGGCTCCGACTCCAGTGGGTCTAGTCTGACCACCCGCCGTACGCTTGCCGTCATCGGCCCCGTTTAGTGGTTCACCTTACTCCCCATCCCATCACCGCTTCAACTGTGTGTCCAACTAAACCCATGCTTTTTGGGTCATCTCTCAACACCACCTTTCTTCTTTATCTTGTGTCACCTTCTCCAAGCCTCTTATCTCAGCTCGCATTGATCACCCGGTCTTCTGATTGACACGCCCCCGCCGCCCATCATGTCAACCCTCCAACCTCGGCCACCCTACACTGACGCCGAGCTTGCGGCTCTCTACCCGCCGCAGCTGCGCCTCCAGCAGGTCCAGATCCTCCTCCGCCACGGCGAGCGCACCCCGATCACCGCCCGGTTCCGCAACACGGGGCTTCCACCCTTCTGGCCCTACTGCTCTACGGCCCGCCGCCTCACTAGCGCCCTCCTCAGCCCGGCAGACGCCCAGACCCTCACCACACTCGAGTGGCAGCGCCGGCTCGAGACCTTCGGCTCTAATGACGCCGCCGTTGTCGCTGCCGGCCCTTCCGCCGAGCTCGATGCTATATGCGAGTCGGGCATGCTGACTGATCGAGGCCGTGAAACGACCACCTTCCTCGGCCACCGCCTACGCAATCTCTACGTCGAACAGCTCGGCTTCCTCCCACCTACTCTTGTCGACGGCGCCCCGATCTACCTCCGGGCCACTCCCGTGCCTCGTGCCCTCGAGTCCCTTCAGCAGACCCTCCACGGGCTCTATCCGCCTACTGCCCGCGCCCCGGACCTACCACCCCCGACCATTCTCCTCCGCGCCCCGAACGACGAGACTCTCTTTCCCAACGATGGCAACTGTCGCCGCTTCGCCCACCTTGCTCGTGCTTTCGCCCAGCGCGCCGCCGACCGCTGGAACGATTCGGATGAAATGACCCTCTTGACCAAGCGCCTGGGCCATTGGATGCCTGAAGACAGCCCCCGCGTGGCCGTTGATGCTCACCCACGCCTTAGCGGTCTCATGGACTCTATCAATGCCACGGCTGCACACAGCCCGGCAACGAGGCTCCCCAAGGAGTTCTACGACCCGGAGGTCAGGCGCATCATTGAGAAGATCGGCGTCGAGGAGTGGTACGCCGGCTATAACGAGAGTCAGGAGTACCGCACCCTCGGTATTGGTGGCCTGCTGGGGGATGTGGTTGCTCGCATGGTTGGCAGCGCTGAGCACTCTCCCGCTGATGGCGAGTATGAGATCGCACCCAACAGCAAAGCTGCCACGCAGCCCGTCCGCTTCGGCATGAGCGGATGTCACGACACTACTCTAGCCGGCGTGCTCTCCAGTCTCGGTGCTTATAACACCGAGGCTTGGCCTCCTTTCACCAGCCATATAGCTCTCGAACTGTTCCGCCGCGCCGACCAACCCGCTCCCGTTCCGGTCTCGAAGCCTGGCGGATTCTCCTCTCTCTTTAGCTGGGTTACCGGCTCCGGCGCTAGCCCGGGATCTCCACCTCCGGGAATCGGCCGCAAGATGACACCGGAACTGACCGAGGCCGAAAAGGCACACCTCCAGGGCTACTACGTCCGCCTGCGGTACAACGACCAGCCCGTCACCATCCCCGGGTGCAAGGCTGCCGGAAAGCACCTCGATGGCGACGAGTCCTTTTGCACGCTGGTAAGTTTGGCCTGCCACACCATTTGCACTCCTTACTGACATGTCTTTTCTCTTCAGGAGGCGTTCAAGGCCATCGTCGACAAATTCACGCCGCAAAACTGGAAGCAGCAGTGCCGCACCAACATCAAGGCCCCGGCGTTCCCGTCTAAACCTGAGCCTGCGGGATACTAATGGCATCAGTGAAGCCTCTGGTAAGGGTTCAACGAAACGCTTGATATTCATTTTCTGGTGGAGTTCGGGAGTTGTTATCAAAGAATCAGCTACTGGGAACAGCCATATCATTCACGTTGCTCTAGATTTATTTTCCACGTCCGGGAAACCGGAAAAGGTTGCTGCAGGGCCTTATATCATTATCTTATTACTCGGGCCCAATGACTACCTGCGCGTTTCTTGATGGTACAAGAAATTGAAAAGTCGTCAAGTTGATAGTAGCATCAGCATCACCAGCTCCCACGACACCTAGCTGTCACCTATATGAGCACGGGGGTGTGTGTTGGGAACCAAGAGGAAGTTGACCATATCCTGATCTGCATTCGAGACTATAATACCTAACCTAACCATACTCCGCGATAGACAATACATGCAGATGATATATCCCCCGTGATCCACTGCAACCATCGATCATCCACCCACTCCTACACATTTCAGCCGTGAGGTCCCCGCTTCTCCGGGGACAATTAACCACAAATTCTTCTCTCCTTCATCTCTTACCTCCAGACCGACAAACCTTGACCATAGCCACGTAGGTCGGTGACCAGGAAACTGGAAACTGGGAAATGACAAACGTCTCGCGCTGGGCAGAATACCCGGGAAAAGACGGATCCAACATCATACACCGAATGAGGTAATTATCAAGAAAAGAGGTGGAAACAAAGAAATAAGGTGTGTGTAAACCCAACATGAAAGGACAAGGCACAAGACCCGTTCGGCAATTACAACAATTAGGCAATTTTTCCCGTTCCTCGTCCGCGCAGAGAGTGAATTTTGTGATGCAGAAGTTCATTAGTTCGCAACCTCTTCCTCGACCCATCCGTTCAGTCCACCCTGGATAGCCAGGCCGAAGCCAGATCCCATGCCACCATAGCTAGCCTGGTACTGGTGACCACGTCGCTCGCCCTCGCCGTTGGGGATACCGCCGGGGCTGTTGCCACCGTTCTCGAAGCCAGGCGCAAGGACAGGCAAGCTGACGGCTCGGTTGTGTTGACCACGAGGTCCAGGAGCGAGGAGACCACCAATGGTGGTGGCTCCAGATGAGGCACCATTGACAGAGAAGCCGTTGGAGATGCTGGCAGACTGGCCGTGGCCAGACATGGGAACTTGTTGAGGGATGTCCAAGCCTAGCTCACTGGGCGAGGGCTGTGCAGTACCGAACAGTGCATTCTGCTGGACAGCAATCTGCTGGTGCTGCTGCTGGTGCTGCTGCTGAGCCTGGTGTGAGACATGGTTGAGGTACATGGTTAGGGGGTTGCTGTTGGCATTGAAAAGTGCGGCCGATTGCTGAGGTGTGTTTCCGTTGGTGGGGGAGCCATCATTCTGGGAACCGCTGTTGGGAGGAGGGGATGAGACGCCGTCACCACGAGGTGACTGATTCTGCTGCATCTGCCTGGGAGGGTTTCCACAGCGGTCCTTGCCGAAGTTGACCTTGAACTTCTTGTACTCGTCCTTGCCTCGAATGGCCTCGATTGCCTTGATGGCGTTGGCAATGTTGGTGAAGTTGACAAACGCACAGCTCTTCTCACGGAGGGTGTTGACCAGCTCGATCTCACCATAATCGGAGAAGTCCTGTCGAAGACGCTCCTCGTTCCAGGTCTCGTCCAAGTTACCAATATAGACGTTTCGTGACGCTCCACCGCTGACAGCCAGGGCGATAGCAGGAGGGAGAGCACCGGAATGCTTACCCCAACCAATCTTGAGACGGCGGTTGTGGATCATCAAGCCCTGGATGTTGCTGAGAGCGTAGAAAGAAGCCGCAGCAGTCGGGTCGATGAATGTCACGAAGCAGATGTGCTTGTCGGGGATGTAGCGAATATGGTGAAGCAGACCGCCCCTGACTACATTGCAAATTTCCTCGATGGTCGTCTCGGGGTGAATGTTGCCCAGGTAGATGGTTCGGTTGCCGAGGTTGTTGATGCCGCCAGCAGTAGTAGCAACAGCAGCTGCTGCAACGGACTGCTGAGCCAGGGCGTTGGAGATAAGATCACGGTCGGCTCCGGTCAACATGTGGGCGTATCCGGGAGCAATGCCAAGATACTGAGCGGCGTTCTGCTGCTGAGTCTTGGAAACGTAAGCGCAACGATCCTTGCCATAGTAGACACGGCGAGGAGCCTGCCACTTGGGCTCCTGGGGGAGCTGGGAGACAGCTTTGATGGCATTGGCAATGGACAGGTAGTGAACGAAGGCGATGCTCTTCTCGCGCACAATCTTGATCGTGTCAATAGCACCAAACTTGCCAAGATCCTCTCGCAACTCATCGTCAGAGACCTCCTCGGGGAGGTTACCGAGATAAACATTGCGCGAAGCACCGGACTGTTGAACAGCAAGTGCGACAGAGGTCGGGACCTGAGAGGGCTTACCCCAACCGACTTTGATATCCTGCCCCTTGATGCAGAGCTTTTTCAAGATGGCATCGGAGTGGAAGTGAGTGGCGGAGCTGGCGTCCAGGAAAGAGATAAAGGCGCAGTTCTTGTCCGGCAAGAGGCGGACCGACTCAATTTGGCCGCTCCTGACGTGGCCCAGAATCTCCTCAGCAGTGGTGTCCGGGGGGATGTTGCCGAGGTAGACCGTACGGCTCGTTCCAGTGACAACGCCAGAGCCCATTGACACGGGGGAAGTTGGCGGGAGGGGCGACTGCATGCCAAAGCCGCCAGTGGGAGACTGAGGTGGGTAGAACTGGGGAGCCCCGTAGGTAGAGGGAGACACCATGGTCTGGTACGACTGGGGCGAGATGTTCTGCTGGATCGGGCTAGAGAGACCATTCTGCTGCTGGTTGTTCATGTGCTGCTGCTGGAAGCCAGGGAGGCTCTGGAACTGAGGGCTGGCAAAGGCAGCTGGCGTACCGGGCTGGAAAGGGCTGCCAAGGAGGAGCTGCGAGGGAAGAAGGGGCGTGAACTGCATGTCAAAAGCAGTTCCCGGGGTGGCCATGTTTTCGCCATTAGGGGGCGCCTGCTGGTTCATGGGCTGGGTGTTAATGGAAGGGATGTTTCCGCGTCGGGGATGTCGGTCAGCGAAGCCCGAGATGTTCGAGTTGAAGGCCCCGTGAGAGAAACCTGTGTCACTGTTGGAGGGCTTCGAGACGTGTCCAGGAAAGCGGTTCGCAGGGGCACCATTGGGGGCGCCCTGGCCGACGGGTCCATTGAGGTCCTGCATACCGAGCAGATGAGGGGGGACAAGCGAGTCCCGCCCGTTGTGCGAGAGAACAGCCGTTGTGAAGGATTTAGACGTGCCCTGACGAGGCACGAAGGGACGAGTGAGGGCGAAGTCGAAAAAGGGGCTCTCAAGAGCTCCGAGACAGAAGTGAGTATTTTATGCCGAGTAGCTCTGACACAAAATCGAGGATTATAAAGCGTGATGGTATCCAAAATGAACAGGCGGAAGCAGCTCGCGGAAATGGAGTGTAGGTCGTCCCGGAAAGCGACCGTTTAGTATATATAGGGATCGAATCTTAAGAGCTCCGGCTGAGTCGAGACAGTCGGCGAGGCGAGGCAAGGCGGAAGCTGCGGTAAGAGGTATAAGCGGTAGAGAGCGAGTGTAGTGTAGCGAAAGAGTCGAAGGAGAAGCGAGAAGCGCGTAGGTGGGAAGCTCAAGCGGGCATCCAGGGGAAGCAAGTAGAGAAAGTATTAAGAAGGTAATACAGACAGAACGAGCGTCGACCGAAGTCGAAGAAGGACGTGTCTCAAGAGAAGGTAGCGAGACGAGACGGCATCTGAGCTGGAACTCGGAGGCAGGGTTCAAATGAGTCGAGCCACGAGAGAGAGGAAGAAGGGAAAAGGGAAAAAGGGAGGGAGAGGTAAGGCAGGGCGGCGTCGGCGGGAGGTGGAGAAGAAGAAGAGAGAGCGAGGAGCGAGAAAGCTCGGATTGGAGAAAGGCGACGACGTCCAAGACCAGGACCAGGAGCACGAGGAGCCTGAGGCCGGAAAAAGCAAGAACGCAATAGGAAATAAGGCCAGGTAATAATGCAAAAAAGAGGCGTCGGGTCAGGGAGGGAGAGAAAGGGACCAGTCGACTGGGTAGGGAGTGAGGGTGGAGGAGGAGGGTGGGTATGGGTGGATGGGGTGGAGGTGGAGAGAGAGGGATAACGAAATGAGGAAAATAAAGGGACGCCAGAAAAAGGACGGACGAGAGACAGAATGAGATCCAGACAGACAGACGGACGGGACGCGGGCTTGGACGGGCGCTGCGGGAGGAGCCAGGGACCGTGTTTAGGGGAGTGGACGGCCTGGAGCATTCAGGTTCAGGGCAGGTTCAGGGCAGGTCCAGGGCTCTCTCGGCGGCTAACTCAGGGGGGTGTGTGTAGGTACTTGAGTAGGTAAGTATTTGTATTTGCATCTCGGGGAAGGAAGGTAGACTGCGGTGTGTGCAGACTAGTTATTTGCCAGAGAGGAAGGCACGGCCAACAGTCAGGTCAGTCCATCCATGCATCAGCCGCAATTGCAGGTGCAGCAATGCTACGAACAGGACCAGGAGTAGGAGCAAGGGGCAAGAACAACTTACAATTTGAGGCTTCAGCTTGGGGCTGCATGAGGTGGCTAGCAGGTACCTCGGGCTACATTTACACGGCCAGAGAGTGAATAGCCTTTCCCCCGTGATGAGCGGTGGTTACCTTGGTTAGTTCTATTGCGACAGCGAACAAAGACATGTTACTCACGCACCTCCAATACGAATTGGTACTTGGCGACCAGAGGCAGAACAGGGGGTGCCCCCGTGCAAAACGACCTAGCCCGCGTGGTGAACGAGAGCCCAGAACACACGTAGCACAGGGGGAGGGGGAGAAACAGGGGTTGGGGAGGGGGAGCCCTCGGGGGACCGACTTCTAGCCAGCGGGACTAGCCAGGGGAAAACGAATCGAACCGACGGAACGGATTGGCCAGCACCGGCGGGCGGGCGAAGGCGGCGGCGGCGGGTGAAGGCGAGACGGTGGGCCACCGGCTTTTGGGGGCGACGCAGGACGATTACCCAAAGAGGACGAGATTGGAATTGGCTGCGCCGATAGTTTAATGACAGCGACAGGGATGGGTTGGGTGGCATTTCGTTGTTCTGTGCGTGTTGGAAGTTTGGTCTATTCGCCGGGCAGTTTGTTGAACTTAATTCACCCGATGGCCGTGATCCTTTGATGGACGGAGATTCTAAGTCACCTGCCTGCTCAATAGTTGTGGCATTCTGGCACTAGATCAAGTATTGGCAACACCAATGGACGCTGCCGACAGATATCCATTCTTTGTACCTCCCATTGAGCAGCAGCCAAGCAGCCCTCCAGCCAGAATCAAGGCCCCCCCCCCCTGAGGGGACCCCCTACCGTTTGGGTGCCATGTCCCCATTGGGAGTGTCTTGTCGTGCGCCTCCAGCCAATCAACCCCCCTCCCTCTGCTCTAACAAGTCGGGGCGTCTCTGGCTTGTATGCATCTGCCATCGACGACCACGCGACTCTGCGGCCGTGATGGCCACCTGGACGACGGGTTCTGCCCCCAAACAGGCAATGAGGATGGCGCAAGGGCGGGATATGGAGATTGAAACAACTGGGATGTCGGTCGATGTTGGTGTTTCGGCCGCGACCTTGGCTTACAGAGTAGCCGGCTGAGATGCCATCCTTCGTCCCCTGAACTGGTGGTGGCTTTGGTTTCCCCTATCCCAACTGAATGAGACACTGGGAGTTAACTAACTAACTTAGACTACTTTGCACTGAATACGGCAGTTCAGCCCTGCCAGCTCCGTTGCCAACGCATCGTCAGCACTCCCGTCTGCAGAAGGTCACCCGGCACGCAACATGGGAGATCCGTGCCAAAAGCAAGGTAGAGCGAACCGCCAAGAAGATACCTCAGGTACTTACTTCTCTATCAAACCTTCAAGAGTAAAAAATGTCAAATTCACGCCCCTTTCTCAATCATCAACCAACCAACACCACGCAACCCAAATGCATTCGTCCATCCGCGAACCATGCGCACACCATCACATTCAACTCCTTGCTTCCCTTCTTAGCTCCCACCAACACCACAACTGTGTGTATTCGTTCATCATTCAGTCATTGATTTCGATCGTCCTCGACGCCTTAAGATTGATCCCACCTCACGCTCGCCCGATGGAACCTCATCCCCCATCCCTTTCCAGAACCCACCTTGTCTTTTGATGCCCTGACTATTCGTACTGCGTAGGCCTCGTTCTTCTCCCAATAACCCCCCTAAATACTGGACCCCTAAACGGCTAATGGGGACTGACTGGCAGAATGGCCCCAGGCCGATGGCGACGGCGAACGGTGCACTGTCCGTCTGTTTCCACGCGCTAACCCGGCACAATGCTGGCGCCGTTGGAAACCCTGGGGCCTCCGAGCCGTGGTCCAAGATGTCGAACTTTCTGACGGGCAGTCACTCGTTTACTAACTTCCCGCTACGGAGGACGATACGAATGGGTCGTTTTGAGCACTTGGCTGTTATAGCAGCCTGCCTGGATTGGTGGCATATTCTAGATGTAGTTACCACTATTACTAGGTGCTTACTTCGTCCCTCAGGTCTTTTGGAATTGGCATTAAGACCCATCCGTTAGTTGTGTCACCACCCATAGACAGAAACACCTTCATCACCGGGGCACAATGAGGCGCTTGACTTACTTTCGACAGCATTCCCGCGAGTCCCCCAGCCTCACACAGCGAAGACCTAGCAAAGTGTCCAACAGCTCCAGGCCCTTTTGCTGTTACTGCGCCCTCCTCGCCTTAAGCAAGGCCCCAGTTACCGTGAAACAGCCGCAAGGGAGCCGGGGGTTCTGGTCCACTGGCGACCTCTGACAAGTTACAACCGCCCTCGCCCTCGTAGCTGCTGTGCATAGGATTCTATTTTGGGAAGTGTCTCAGGTTTCGAGATGCACCAGTTGCGTGGAACCTCCATGCCCAGTCCTGCGGGAGAGAGGGAGGGAGTCTGGGAGAGCTTCTGTTTGGTGGTGAGAGAGACTGGAGAGGGGCCCTGAGCTGAGATCCCCCGAGCCCATGAACCTTGCTCATGCTCATGCTCATTGCTTCTCAGGTCCGTCGTGATAAATCAATTACCCTGTCCGAGACCCGAATCTGGCCCGTCCACCGATTCGATTCCCGCTTCTGCTTCTCTTCTCCTCCCAGCTCCCGGCCACGACGACATCCCGGCCTGTCATGCTCATCCAACTCCCTCATTGCCACCAATCCCACCGCTCGAACTGCAGCATCTTCCCCTGGTGCCCCCCTAATCGTTCTTTATGCCTTACGCTGGACGCTTCATTCCTGGGGTCTGACAAGCCCAGCGCCGGCTGCAGTGCCACAATCTCGTGGCTTCAGCCCCTTCGGCTCCCTTACATCCACGGACAAAAAACGCTTGACGCCAGTGACAGCCTTGACAGATGCGAAACAAAGCCCAGTCGGACTTTCACGTTGCGGAGGCCGCCCCGACAACGACTATAATAGCTTTACGTACGTTTGGAGCGCATCCATACGTACTACACACGCATAACTCTTCGTACGTACACCAAAAACCCATCAATCATCGCCGCCACACCCGTGCCATCACGGCCGGCCGCTTGTCTGTCTGCGGGACTCTCCACCGGCTCCATCGTCGCGCCATCTCCCGAGCGCCGCACAACCTCCCTGCCGCGTCTCTCGTCAAGTTGTCTTACAATATGGCATCCACAAGCGCCTCATCCCCACATTTTGGGATTGGCCCTGATCAAGCCTACGTACGACCTCGTTCGTCGATCAAGCCCAACAAGGTCGTCCGTCTCTGAACCATCACGCCACTGTAAATCGTGGCTCCCTTGAAAGGCCACGACCTAGGGGGCGCCGAGACTATGACTTTCTTGTCACAGACTCACGAGTCGCTCAAGGTGTATTTTACTTCCTACTGAGCTGTTGCAAACCACCATGGAGTTTGAGCTATTAGCCCTCCCTTGCAGATATCGCCAGAGACACGGGCCGATACCCAAAACCACGGGTTCGAGCCTCTTCGGGGCCTAGCCGGCTGGGCCAAGAGCCCTCGTCCACGGAGGGCCCTGGCCCGACTGAACCGTGGCCTTCTAGCATCGGACATCCGCCACCTGAAACATCTCCCCATGACACGGCACGAAGCGAGAAGTCGCTTACCAGAGTCGACTCTGAATACTGCATAAACTATATCATAGTCGACGACGCTGAAGTCTGCACGTGTCCTCTTGACTTTCCCAGCTGGTCCCCGCCTTTGCCCATCTCATCGCCCGATGCTACGGCTGGCTTTCCCATGTGGTCGAGAATCCGTCACTCGTTTCGCTCCCCCATGCCCCTCGTCATGACTGACAAAGACCCACAGAATGAGGCTCTCGACACGTCGTTGAATCTGTGTGCTGGTTGGCCATGTGGGCGACCAAACCCAGCTCATATCCACCGCGAGCCAAGAGACCGTGCCTGCGGATCGACGTTCGTCGGGCCACCACAAGTGTGGCATTCCCACCATTGGTCGTCCGCGTATATCGTATAGGTCGGCATGAAGTCCTTTGAGAAACGAGTGAAATCTCGGGATTCCCAAAGATGTCGTAGGAAACGTGAAGCGGTTGATTCAACAGTAGCACGGTGACAAGACTCATACTTGGTGACTCTCACCTACATGCAACTCCTGTACGAGAACCTGCAGCATGTGCTTGGCTTCAACCATGATATGAAATGTGGTATCAATTGGGATCTGTCTCCTTTTCAAACGCCTGCGTATGCTCGTGTTGTGTACATTCTTGCGAGTCAGTGACTCTTTCATGTCATTGGATCGTCATCCATCAAACCTCTTCTCTCGAGTAACCAACCAGGGATTCTCCTCGTTCCCTGTGGCCTTCCTTTTATACCACCTCATGGCAGCAAGATGCCCCAACTTGCCCACATACTGTTCAGTGCTCTCATCCCTACTAGCTTCTAAGGGATAAACAGACATTCTGGCCCTACAGCTCATCATGGCCAGCGCCACCCTCCTTGCCCATGTCCTGCTGCCCGCGCTTGACCATGGAGGTGATGAGCTCGTAGACGACCTGGGCGGCGGCCAGCGACGTCTCCTCGCCGTTGCCCTGGTAGGCGGGCGACACCTCGACGACGTCGGCGCCGACGAGGTTCAGGCCCTCGATGCCGCGCAGGATGCGGATGAACTCGCGGGTGGTCCAGCCGCCGGGCTCCGGGGTGCCGGTGCCGGGGGCGAAGGCCGGGTCGAGCACGTCGATGTCGACGGACAGGTAGACGGGGTTCTCGGTGCCCAGGGCGCCCATGATGCCGGCGATGATGCCCTTGACGCCGATGTCGTCGATGTCGTCGGCCGCGAACCGCACCCAGTTCTGCGCCGTGTCGTCGATGTTGTCCGCCCAGTCCGTGCCGCTGAGGCGCGTGCGCAGGCCCGCGTGGACGGACGGCTCCGACGACGAGTTGGAGAGGAGGCCCTCCTGGTTGGCCATCCAGAACATGGAGCCGTGGGTGAAGTGGGTTTCGCCCCAGTAGGAGGGGTAGGCGGCGGGGTTCCAGGTGTCGAGGTGAGCTGGCGAGAGGGGAGAGGAGTCAGTCAGTCAGTCTGCGGTTGTCGCCGGGACACATTGGGAACTCACCATCAAAGTGGAGGACCTGGATCGGCCTGCCGTAGACCTCGGTCAAGGCGCGCAGCGCAGGGAGCGTCAAGCTGTGGTCGCCGCCGAGCGTCATGAGCTTGGGCTTGGGCGCCAGAGCGCTGACGGTCCTCCGACGGCCGAGCTGCTTCAGGGCCTGGGTCATCTGCTCGCGGGCGATATTGTTGTCGATGGGGGTGACGGGGATGTCGCCGCAGTCGACGACCTTGGCCCAGTTCTGGTAGGGGTTGATGCCGGCGCGCGGGTTGAAGCCGCGGAACGACGTCTGGCGCGCCGACGCCTGGCGGATGGCGCGCGGTCCGAAGCGGGCGCCGGGGCGGTACGTCACCGCCGTGTCGAAGGGCGCGCCGACGATGGCGATGTCGAAGGGCTCGGTGGGCTCGGTGAGACACTTGACGTGGTTGAGGTGGGCAAAGGTGCCGATGCCGTTGAAGGACCACTACGTGGTTGCAAGTCAGCTCGTCGTCGTCTTCTTTTGTTCGCTCTCCAAGGAGCGAGAACCAACCTCGTTGCCCCATTTGGCCTCAAGCTCGGCCAACTCCTCCTGGGTCCATTCCTTATCATCATGGTCATGACTGCACGCGGCGGACAAGCCAGCCAACGCCAGAAGGCTCAAGAGGGCGGCAGACTTCATAGCTGGAGATGGTGGCCAGCGATGTGCGAAGTAAAGCTTTACAGAGAAAGAGAGAAAAGCCCGACGAGGAAAAAAGATGGAAGGCATGGAAGCTAATATATACATGGCCAGTCGCCGGCGGTCGCCCACCCACTGCCGCCGCCGGCCGCCCCGAGCCAGATGGTGGTCCCGGGATGGAACAAACTTGAAGTGTGTCGCATTCCGAGGAGCCATCGACAGATGCAAATTGGGGTTCCCGCACTCCTCCGAACGTCCCCTTCCCCCACACAACTCGCTTCCTCGAGACTCCAGTCAGTACATCTCCAGCGGTTTTCCCTCCAAAGACATGCCTCCTCGCACACCAGAGCAACAACCCAAGACGCGAATCTATCACAAGTTGGCCCATCATGCCCGCGGGGGAACCGCGATGACCACTCCGCCCTCGGCGCTGATTGGCCAATCGCACCGCCGTCACCGGAGCCGAACCCGACCACCAACTGTTTCCTCTTTCCCCGCAGTGGGTATTTCCTAGGCGGCTTTTATCTTTGACATGGTGCTGTGTTCCAACAGGAGAAATTCCCGGTCAAGCCCGGGTCGCTCACCATGGCCCGATGCGGGTAACGAGGTGCAAGGCCTATCTAGAGCATGGGGTCTTTTTCGCACTCTCTTTCCCTTGTCGGCGTGGGTAGCCAAGAGGCTTGTTTACGTGATGGACCGTTGCCGAGATATGTCAACTGGACTATAAGAAACGCCATCGATCGATCAATGAGGCCTGGTATTCGTACGTAAGAAAGAGAAGTGGCCGGCGGGCGTTTCCACGGCACATGCCTAGGAAGGTAAACTCAGGAGAGAATCACAGGCTTGGCTGTTGGTGTAAATGGATGCGAATGAGTTGCCGGTTTCTGGATGAAGCAGGTCTCTTCGTCTTCCATTTCATCTCCTATCTTGTCTCAAATCGGTCCTGCTTGTCTCGCTTATTTTGTCTTGCCCTCCATTGTGTACGAGCATGACTCGTCCACCTCCCGCATTCCTTTGTCTCTGCGCCGTGTGATCAACGTCCATCTGCTCCGAGTTGGGGGCTTCCATCTCGCTTCTCTTCTCGGAGTCTCCTTCCACACCTGCTGGGTTATTCTCCGGCGCCCCGTTGTCAAGATGCGGGCATGTGGGGGGGAGGGCCATGCCATTATGCAAACTGCAACTGCAGACGCCGCCCCAGCAGATACTACTGTAGTCTACAGCACTAACTCATTCATGACTGCGAATACTGGCCAAGTTATTGAATATCTTGCCACAGCGGTCCGCAGTTGGAAAGGAAAAGAGAAGCAACGGGACCAACGATAATTAATACCTCGCCTTTCCCTCGTGCCAGGGCCGCATGCCACTGTACTCCTGACCTTCACGTAACCATAAGCATACCTCCTGGACTCCTTATCGACTCTGCCACTGCACCCAATGATTATTCACCATCCATCCCGGCGGTCAGCACCCTCAGGACCGGCCCGGCGTCTCCAAAAGTCGATCTCTTGGCCAAGGTACGGAGTGGATAGTATCCTTAGTCTCGTGTCGCCTAAGCAAGCCTCCATCTCCACCTCCCCTCCCTCAGGCTCAGATCCTCCATGAGTTCCAACACAAACGGCTATTTAGCCACACGGAGCCTAGAGCCGAGAGCCTACCAACAGAGCCCCCAACCCAGACGGCACCAACAAAGTTGAAGATTGGGAACCGGGGTACCTGCTTCCTCGGCTTCCTCCTTACTTATTACGCACTTCGCCCAAGTGTTGTGGCTTCCCAGCCCCAGACATTCAGACGTGCTGGCATCCAGCTCAGCATCTCAGCCCGTTGTGCAAATCACGTCACCTGCGGGCTGTGGACTGCGAGCTAGTTGCGCCCTCGTCATGGAGTAGGAGGCGCACGATTAGCCCACGCCAGCTTCCACCACCTACCTCACCGACGCACCACGAACACTTCCCGCGACACTGTCCAGATCGTCTGCAAATGCAACACACAATACCATCGATTTAAAATGCACTCCAATCGCCAAACTGTCCTATCGAAGCGTTCCCGCCTGGCTTTATGAAGTCCCCCACCTGCGGTCCTCCTCTCTCCGCTTCTCGCTTCCACCTAAAAAAAAATATCAAGACAATCAGGAATAAAGAGCATTGTAGATTCCGGTCCAATACACGCAGAAAGGTTGACGGCACAAGGCTGGCTCACCAAGCGCAGAGGCACTGTCTGGCACCGCCTTCAACGGCCTGTGCAGATGTCCATCCTCCTTCTCGCCGACGCACCCCATCTTTCGTCATGCTCATGAAACGAGACGCCCGCTCCTCAAGTTTCGTTCTGTTGCCGATTTCATGCCCCGTGTCAGATCGACCACAAACCATCCGTCTCATCCCGTTTACCCAGCTCACGCCCCGCCTGTTGCTACATGACTGCTGCTACATGCCTCCGACCTGGATTTCGATCCCGTCGGTTGAGCCCTTCTTTCCTGGCCGCCAATGGCAACGGGAAGACGGACAGCGGTGGCCTTCACAGAACCGCAACTTGACCTTGGCCTGATTATAAGACACGGCACTTATGGGACCTCTTCTTCGGGGGTGGGGGCTCTAGAGCGGCGACAATGGCCTACGTCATTGTTGCAAGTCAGTCCCAGCCCAGAACGAACCGACCACGGGGATTTGTGGTTTCTCATCACGTACCTCATCAAACACGTCCTTCAGCTTGAACTGCGTCAGAGCACTGCACTCGACGTACTTGACCGCGCCCAGGTCCTTGGCCATCCGCTCGCCATCCTCCTTCTTCACGGGGGCCATCTTTTGTTTGGAGAGCTTCTCCCGGACGCTGGGGTCATCTCTCAAATCCACCTGAGTGCCAACGATGAGGCAGGGAACGCCGGGACAGTGGTGGTGGACCTCGGGGAACCATTTCTCGCGGACGTTTTCGAACGAGGCGGGCGACGTAACGCTAAAGCAAACGAGGAAGACATCGGTCTGGGGGTATGAGAGAGGTCGGAGTCGGTCGTAATCTTCTTGACCGGCGGTATCAAACAAGCCAAGTGTGTAGGGCTCGTCACCAATCCTGTAATATCCTAATCAGTAGGTGCTTCAGAGCCATGGGATCGCATACGATCCACTGTGATGTTGTTGAGCCACAGCTCCGATTCCATGTATTATTTTTCGAGGCTGATAACTCGCGACGAAAGCAAAATGGTCTCGATCGCGGGTGGGGGAGGGCAGGTGTAGATCTTTTGTGCGCCAAGGGAACTCACATTACCGTGACGGCGTAGTTGTCGAAGACGGTGGGGACATATTCCGAGGGGAACTTGTTGGTCGTATAGCTGATGAGGAGACAAGTCTTTCCGACGGCACCATCGCCGACGACGACGCACCTATAGACGCAGGCAATGATTAGTAAAGGCTTGTATGAAAGAGGATGATCAAGATGCTGAAATGATGCGCAGGGGGATGTCGGGGATTCGGAGGTTGACGGCTTGAGTTAGGAGGCGGTGGGCGACGATGGCGATGACGATGCGGCAGATCAAGGCGATGCAGACAGGCCAGACGAGGTGTAGATGAGGCAGAAAGAGCAAGAGGCAACAAAGACGTACTTGATAGTTGCGACCACCGTCATTGTTCTGCTCGGCAGCTCCTCGGCAGGAGCTTGACTACTTAATGCGGGATGCAGGCCCTCGAAGAGAGTGACGATGGATTAATGGGCGGGCGCGCGAGTGCGAGAGAGCGCAATATTGAAACGAGGCCAAGGCAAGGTAGAGAAGGTCGTGAAGGGAGGAAGTCGGCGACGGGGCGCTGCAGCGATGAAGGCGGGAGCGGTGGGATGAGGTTGCGATTTGTTGGTGATTTAATAGGTAGATGTGGTGGACGTGGTAGTGGTGGTGGTGGTTCGGCGTACTGGAGGTGTATGGTAAGGTGAAGGAGGGAGGCGGTGGTGGTAGTTGGCAGAAGGCAGAGGCTGTGGCAGTGATAGTGGAACACTTTTTTTTGGGGGGAGGGGGGGGGGGGGGGGGGCAGACGAGGAGCGAAAGCAAGCCAGGCAGTAATAAACGGGGACGCAGGCAGAGAAGAGAGAGAGGTAAGGTAGGTAAGGTAAGGCAGGAGGCAGGCAAGCAGGGTGTAGGTTGCAGCCCGGTTGCAGGTCGCAGGTCACAGGTCAAGGGTGCGAGAGTGCGAGTGGGTGGGGAGTGTGAATGGGGGATTGGGATTGGAGATGTCGGATGGCGGATGGCGAATGGCGGCGGATGGAAGAGAAGGACGGGGGACGGAGGACGGAGAGAGCCTTGTTGAGAGGGAGAGCGAGGAGAGAGAGCGGGAGAGCCCAGAGAGTGGAGGGGGCAGCCAGGCCAGTTGAGTGAGTGAGTGAGTGAGTGAGTGATTGAGAGAGACCGAGAGAGGAGAAAGTGAGTGGATTGGATGGATTGGGAGTGGAGTGGAGGCGTTTGAAAAAGGTCAAGCCGTAGCCATGACAGAGGTCA
Source organism: Neonectria faginata (assembly GCA_030864175.1). Classification (NCBI taxonomy): domain Eukaryota; kingdom Fungi; phylum Ascomycota; class Sordariomycetes; order Hypocreales; family Nectriaceae; genus Neonectria; species Neonectria faginata. The sequence continues at coordinate 1,436,351 of JAULBG010000006.1, read as the reverse complement.
AGGAGGAGGAGGGCGATTGCAATCGGTACGGAGCGTCTAGCGCCTCCATCCAGACACACAATGCACAGCGATACAATGGGGCACGGCGAGCAAGGTACAGTGGAGTGGTAGGGCAGCCTCCATGTATTTAGCCCTGTACGAATGGCCTGTAGCATGTACACGTAGGTAATTGAGGTAACTACCTAGGTGACCGGTGTGTTGGTGCTGGTGCTGGTGCTGGTGCTGGTGCTCTCTCTGCCTACTAGGTGATAGGTGCTAACCTGCTTCCTATCTGCTTGTGGACTGGTGGACGGATTGGATGGATGTACCCGAACGTGACTGACTCCCTCCCTCCCTCCAGTGGACCGGTGGAGTCCAGCAAGCAGCCAAGGGTCAAACCAGCCCGTCGCAACCAGCTCAAGAGCCTTGCTCGGGCAACCTCAGCCAGAGTCACTGGTGGCCGTGAACCCGCCGACCACGGATGGCGGAAGGCCGGGCGGGCTGGACCAGAAGCGGGCTTCACTTTTTTTCTTTCTTTCTCAAGCGGTAAATTAAGGCACTTGCCACAGCCACCGATTCGTACATCCACTGGCACGAAACGAACACAAACAAACCCACACCACGGCACTTTCAGCCTCCTCCCCGCCATTCGACCAGACCTCGACTGCGACCAGCGATATGGCGGTCTCCAAGGCCTTGTACTTCGTACCCCATGGGCCATGGAGGAGGAGGTCGGGGCGCCGGGCTAGCTCGCCCAGCCGCGCTTTGATGGCAAGGGTAGGTACGAGAGCAACAAGTCAGCAATGCGTATCCTACCTACACTACATGGGACTTGGTAGCCGTTGGGCTAAGTAGTAGTGGCCGGGCGTGGTACCATCCCTGGAGAAATTTCCAATCTGATTCTGCCCGTCCTTCTCGGGCTGTTCCATCTGCAACGCCCCCTGGGTGATTGAAGGGGAGAGAGACAAAGAGCCAGAGCTGATGGCGGGCCCTGCAAAGAAAGAAAGAAGAAAAGAAACGAGCCCTGTACCGACCAACCGGAGAAGCAATGGAGAATCCAGGTGAAACGGGGGGGGGGCGCTTTCAGGGGGGGAGCAGGAGAAAAGGAAAGTAGACGATGCCGAGGGTGCGAAGTAGGACGGACGGACTACGGGCTGCGAGTTGATTGTCCTAGCAAGGCAATTAATTCCCTGGTTGACCTTTTACAAAGTACGTCAGGACGAAGTACAGACCCGACGGCATCTGCGAGCATCGTAAGCACAATTGAAGGCCCGCGCGTAGTTGTGCAGCAGCCATGCTCCTTTGTTCTCTTTGCCATTGTTGGACGTGTCCTCGATAGCGGAGCAGAAGTTTCTCCATCTGGACGTGGAACTCGCTGGGCTCACTCATCACACTCGTCCCCGGGTGTTGGCCACTTGGCGAAGAGCATGGGCATGACGATGCCATGACACCAGATGACAGAAAAGAGAAGGAATTATTTAGAGCAAGAATAACAACCCAAAAAAAAGTAGGGGAGCGGGAAGGGTTGTCAAGATGGGACGATGGACTCGGACAGTTAGTTCATCGTGAGATTCCTGGGTGGTCGAAGGTGGTTTGTTCCCTGAGGCCGGTCTGTGAGGGTGATGCCTGTCGTGCTGCCCTCACGCCGCTGTCTGGCTTGCGTCTGTCTGTCTGCCTGCCTGCCTGCCTGCCTGCCTGTCCGTGTATCTGTGTGAGGGCGCATGCGCGTCTGCGCGATGTTGGGGAACTGGCCCCCATCATCTGGCTTCTTTGTCGGCAGACTGCCGTCGAGTCGGTCGGGGGCGCCTTGGCCGAAACAAGACTCGGCATCATGACGCCAACGGCAGCCCGGGTCACGACCATCCAGCACCAGTGACCGGTGAGCGTGTCGTCCACGGATGAAACTGACTGAACAGAACACAGCGAGGCTGGCCGCACGGGTCTCAACGCGCTCCCGACTGATAACGCATCTTCCTTCGTCCGCCGTCAACCGTCCACATGGCACGTGAGCCCGAGACATTGGACGACGCGAGGTGAGGCTGTCCGTCCACGGTTCACGGCTCATTCCCTCCTCCTCCTCCTCCTCCTCCTCCTCCCCTTAGGTTTTAGATGAGAGGAGAGTCGGCGCGCCGCCTCACAGAAGAGACCGCAAATTAAGCCCGCCGCCGGCTTCGTCTCCCCGTGTGCGAAAGAAAAAAGCGTGCTCCCAAAAGCAAATTGCGAACCCGCATGACGAGGCGCCCTCCAACAAGCAAGCCCTGGCCCAGCCCGCGCCCCGGCGTCCTGGGCCTGGTCCCCTCGATGCGAAGCAGGGATTCTGTTTGAACCCCCGAACGCACTGGGACAAGGGGATGGATATTGGGAATTCCGACGAAACCAACAGGCCCAGTCAAGTTGTGTTTTGTTTGGGTGATCTTCTGATGGACCGTGGATCAGAGCACACGCGCGCCAGCTCTCACTTATCGCCGGGCTTGCGCACCCTGCCGTCGATGCCATCGTCAACTTTCCCATGCGCACGCTTCAGCCCAAGGATATTACCGTTCCCTGGGGTCGATGGTCCCCTGGAAAGACGTTCATCGTCATCTTCCAAACTCTCGGCGTCCCCTGTGAAGCGAATCCCTTCCATTCTCGGGTTCATGTTACCGTTACCAATTACTATTATTACGAGGCCAACCAACTCGGAGCACAACCGGTAGTTACTCTCGTGCGTCTCCTCCATCCCTCGTCTCATCGGCAGTCAGATGCATTCTTGATCCATCAGATCAGCGGTTCCTCCTGCCCCGGGGATAATTGGATCGTCCTGCTGCAAGCTTGATCTGCCTGTCTCACCTTAGCCCGCCAGACTAACGCCGGCCCAACCGCCGCCACCCCGTCGAACCACGACTCCATCACGGATAGCGATGGCTAGTTAGCTTGAGACAAGCACGTCCTCCAGGTGCACGCAGTACTGGGTAGACTACATTGCTTCGTACATTACTAGCGTCTCGTGCTTCTCGCGCTTCTTGCTTGCCAAAGTAACCCTCGTCACCAATACTACCGCCACGTAGCGATGTTGTCACAGTCCGTGGGTTGCTACCCCATCACGGCCTCTCACCACGACTGTCCCCCACGATCTGATGCCCATTCTCAACCTCTCGCTTCTCTCCATCGTTGGCTCGCCGCAAATCCAGCCCTCATTGCTCCATAACATAGCACTGTGGCATAACGGACCAGTCTCACGATGCTGCAGTAGCCAACATGGCTACAACCATCCTCGGGTGCTCTCAGTAACAAGGTGCTGTTGCTCTCAAGTCTTGCCTAACCATCCTAAGCCAGAGGGATATATCGCAATCATCGCTCTGCCTCTGCCTCTGCCTCCACCTCTCTGAGAAGTTTGCTTTTGCTTCCCCGAGGCGAAGGTAGCCAACGAGAAGAAATGCTTGGCTTGATCGAGCTATTCGTACATATGCACATTGCCGCTGGGGCGCTAACTAATCTCTACATACCAGAGGGAGAATGCTCATATTGTGCTCACCTATGGGTACACCTCAGGTGACCAAGTCCGCCGACCAAAAAATACGACTCAATAATCAAGATACATTCCGGAAATGATGACGCGTTTCTATTGCTAGGCCATCTATTAAAAAAAGAATAGATTTTCCATATCCTCATCGTCAATTCTGGCTCCCTCTTGTTTTCATCGAGGTTGTTCCATCTCAACCAAGATCTTTATCCATGTTACAATACCTCCGTAACACCCAACATAAATAGCGGCCAACGTCAATTTCTGTGGGAGTTTTCCTGTGATATTTCCTACTCCTTGGATCAGAGAAGACTAATTCTCAGTTTTTCTCTGGCCTGTTCCTGGGATATGTCCCATTCTGGGACCAGGTTTCATTGGGCTCCTTCCAATATTTCCTTTCCTTCAACATAGTTACTGTTTCTAGTTTTCCAACTCTTGCTTCTTAATCTTCTGTCTGGTTAAACCCACTGGATGCCGAGGAGTCATGGAGGCTGCCGTGTTGAGTGAACAGAGAGAGCACCAACTAATGCAATATCTAGAAAACACTCCTTTTGTATTTCTAGTCTTGTCTAATCTCAATAGATCCAGTCATCGATTCAAATCATTTTCGCATATGCCATATATGCATCCTTATCACTAGCCTTTTAAAGTCTAACATTTAGAATCACCAATTCAATGGTTCCCTGATCTAAACATCATTCTAAGCCGCACCACCGCGACCACCGACTCCCCACTGCGCCTGAGCCTGCGCAATATCGGCCGAAATAGGTGGTAGCTCGCGTCCCCGACCCGTTGGCCACGGCATAAACTTGATCTCGACCAGGAAGCGTAAATACCTTCCGATATCCTCGCGGGTGACACCCTCGCCCGTGCTATCATCAACGCCAGTCCAGCGGTCAGCGTCAGCCTTGAGCACGGCCACAGCGTTTCTATCGTCTAGCTCAGGGGCGCGTGTCGTCGAAGGCAAGTTTGACGTTGCCATGTGGAACAGCGGCATGAGTGCGCTCTGCTCCTGATCCTTCTCAATGGATCCGGCCGATACGAACTCCTCGAGTCGCGTCTTCCACTCCTCGTAGTCAACCTCGGGGACGTCGTAGCCGTAGTAGCTTAGTACAGAGAGAAATTCGTTCATGCGAAGTCTCGGGTGTGCCGTGACGTGGATGACGTTGACGCCGGGGAGGGGATTAAGGGATGCGGCAATGACAGTCTTGGCGACATGATCTACAGGCAGACAATTCTGGGTGTTGATTATCAGTGGCCTTGCCTTCAACTGGACACAGCCTTTGCAGAGCCTGATTAAGAAATCATCGGTATTCGAAACGCCGTTGTTGCGGCTGCCGAGAATGTATCCAGGTCGGACAACAGCGCCCCGGAGCCCACGCTTGCCGGCTTCCCGGATGAGCTGCTCAGATACCTTGAAACGGTTAGCTTAACATATCCCTCTGTATAATGAGTCAACCTACCCATTTGGTTTGGCCATAACCAGAGCCGAGACCAACACGGCTGCCCTGCATATCGTCTTCCTCAAGCACTGCTCCACGCCCCGTGGCGATTTGATCGTGAGAGAGGTTAACGTAGTAGTCAGTGTCCAGAGTCGAAGTCGACGACACGAAAGAGTATAGCTTGGGCATCCCCTCGTTGCAGAGCTTCATTGTGTCGATGGTGGACAGGACGTTGCTACGCATCATCTGCTCATACCGGGCAATCCAATGAACATATGCTCCATTGTGGACGATAACATCCGCTGTCTCGGCGATGTGCTTCCAGCTGGCATCATCAAGACCAAGACGGGGCTTGGACAGGTCACCGAGGACACAGGAAACCCTTTCGGCCCATGAGTCCTGCCATAAACCATAACCTTTGAGTGACCTTGTAAGACGATCCTTGGCAAACCGAAGGTCCTTGGCTCCACGGATGTGTGCGATGAGTTTAGTGTTTTCCCTGTCCAAGATGTCCTTGGCCAGGTAGGCGCCTAAGAAACCCGTGGCTCCAGTAAGGAAGAATGTGGCACCACTCGATGGGCTCAGGGCATCCGGATCCGCGCCCTGGTACTTGGCGTCCAATGTGTTAACCAGCTCGTCAAATGACTCGGCGTAGACGGTTTCAGCGGCCTTGTCGACTGTGACAGCCTGACCACTGCGCAGGCGGTCCACCTGGCCGCTTAGACCCCTAAGAGTGGGATTCGTGTAAAGGACGCCGATGGTGCTGTCGGCGCCCAACTTCTTGCGGATGTTGAGAAGAAGCTGCTGGGCCAGCAGACTATGTCCACCGCAATCGAAGAAGTTTGATTCGGGCCTAGGCTTGGTCAGCTTTTTCATCTACAAAACGTTAATTGCTCTGGTCCATCACATACTTGAGAGTCTTGGCGTTAAGGCCCGGGATTAGAGTCGACCACTGCGAGGCAATGGTCTTTTCCGTCTCAGACAAGGCCTCCCAGCTCTTCAGGTCCTCTTCTGAGGCGTCCTCCATCATCTGGGAAGCATCGGGGAAGGGCAGATTCGCGGAGTCAACCTTGCCGTTCGGGTTAAGAGGGAGCTTCTGTAGCATGATGTAGATAGAGGGCACCGAGTGAGCCGGCAGGCGGGTCTTAAGGTGGTCTCGCACCACGGCCTGCATAGGACGAAACCTCTTGAGGTAGACCAGCGCGGATCCCATCTCAACACCCTCGTCTTGAACATCCTCTTGATTCTGTGCCTCCAGCCAGCGCTTCCACTCGGCGATCTCGGGAACAACGTAGCTAACAAGCTGAGGTTCCTCGTTCATGTTTCGCCTAACAAGAGTCTTGCAGTCTCGAATCAGGGGGCTGCCGCTCAGGTTGGCATCGATTTCGTTGAGCTCGATCCGGAAACCGCGGATCTTGACCTGAGAGTCGATGCGGCCAGACACAAGCACGGCTCCCGAAGGGAGAAACTGGCCAAGGTCTCCGGTCTTGTACAGTCTGTCCCGCGCAGATTTATAATACCGGCGCCACGGCTCGCCCTTATCGTTGGCCTTTTCGGCTTCTACCCACTTGGCGTTATCGACAAACCAGTTGTCAACGAACTTCTCCTTGTTCTTCTCGGGATCGCCTAGGTATCCTTCAGCCAAGCCAGCCGCTCTGATATAGAGCTCGCCGACCTCGCCAACGCCGCACAGCTTGGTGTGGTCCTTTTGAGAAACAACGAGGACTTGGACATCCTGCATTCCCCAGCCAGCGGGGATAGTGTCTCCGAGCGAGTCGAGGGCTGTGGGGTCTTCTGCGGCGGCAGGAATTTCGAAGTAAGACACTGCCCGACCTAATGCTCTCTGTTAGAAGTCATGCGTATCCCTAGATTGATGAATATTTACCTACTTGTCTCGGTGGTGCCGTACATGTTTATTATGGCGCATGAGGGGCCCAATTGGCGAAGTGCCTTGCAGTCGCGGGTAGTGAGAACGTCACCGACGAAGAAGACATGTCGCAGAGAGGGGAACTTGGCGGTTGCGCCACCAACAAGGATCTGTCCCATGGCAGGAGTGAGGTGAGTTACGGACGGCGACCATACATTCATCCATTCACTCAGCCTCTCGTGCTGGATGTCTTCCTTGGCCGGGATGAGGAGCTGAGCGCCGAGGAACAGGGGTGTCATGATGTCTGGCCACCGGGGTTAGCGTGAGCAATAAGATGGTGATAGTAATAAATCTTACCTCGCTGGATGGGGTCATGGGCGATACCAGAGAGACAGGCGAAGACACTCTCGGACGAAAGGTTAAAACGCTTCGCCATCCAGGGGAAGTATCTTGCCAGGCTATAATGACGTCCTAGCACGCCTTTAGGCCTTCCTTCAGATCCCGAGGTGAAACTAAGGGTAGGATTGGAGTCTGGGCCAACAAGGACGTCGGGAGGTGATGAAGCCTTGGCGCGTATGCTGGTAAAGATATCTACACCGTCCTTCTCGCCACCAGACAGCAGGCCGGCGTCACTAAGACGGAGCTCCGGGATCTGGGTCTTGAGAGATAGTTCTTCATCGATGTACTTCTGTACCAAGGGAGCAAGCGGACTAAATATGGCTCATTAGTATAAGGAAGTATCGTAGGGGTTCAATGTCGCGCTGTCATGGAGAGGCTCGGGTACAACAAAACACGTACCCGTTCTCGTCTGTGGCCTTGCCAATGGAAATCATAGCCTTTGGCTGCGAGACTTCGAGATAGACTACTCCAGTTAGTTAAAACTGCCTGGTGAGAGAGGATAGGATAGGACGAACTCTGCTGCCTCTGCGGCGGGTAAAGAGGGTCAAGCACTGTTACTGTAGCTCCAGCAGCCTGAACATATCGGTCAGTTAATTACACTAGGGGTGGATATGGTATGCCGCACCAAGGCTCCCATAAACGCGCAACACAACTCGACGGTTCTGTATGCAAAGATCATAACAACGTCTCCATTGGTAATGCCAGCATCGTGCAGGTAGTTGGCAATGGTGTTGGATGCCTCGTCGATCTGACGGTAGGTAAATGTCCTGGTTGGCGACCTTGTCCAAACGTTAGCAGCTTAACTCAGCATCGATCCGGGGGTGTCATACGTAGAAGTCTTAGTCTCGGTCACGCAAGGCCTGTCGGGATGGGCCAGAGCGTTCTTATGGAATATCTCGTGGATTGCACCGACATAACCGCCCCAGTCAAGGTCGACGGTGGGATCGGGGAGCTCGACCATGGTGGCGACGGTTGTGAGGATATCGATATCAGATATCAATGTGAAAGAGTGAGAGTGTGAATTGGATTGAGTATGTTAATTGAGCGTCAACAATGTCGGCTCAGATGTGTTACATACGCAATAGACAAATTTCTGCTGTTGACTCACTCCGACTTTCGGGAGGGGGAGGGGCAGTTGGAAGGCGGTCAAGGCTGGCATATCCACACGTACCTTAATTATTTCACCCTGGTAATGGAGCTAGCGGGGCTCAATTAGACTAATTAAGGCAAGAGGGTCCATGTTATGGGGGCCCAACTTCTCCGTAACAAACCCCCATTGTTTCTTTTTCCCTGGCGAAGGGGCGGAAGAAGATCTCGGGTGAGGAACCATCGGAGCTCTTGACTGCACCTGTTTTGTCAATATCCCGTCCTGCGCCGGGTTGCGACTGGCAAAGCAACAGCGTCACAGCCAAGTCCGTTTGGGGCGGATATCCTGCAAAAGCACCCCGAAATCCCACATCTCGGCTGCCACAAGGCACACTTTTGTAAGTGCCGCTGCAGTGCAACGGAACAAAATGTCATTGGAACTCGTGAGAACCCTGCATCATGGTGATACCAGTGCACTTCCCGCCAATGCCAGACAGGGCGTGTGTTTCGTAGACACAAAGATGTCTCTTGCTCTTATATGCCAAAGCCAATACTGTTGCATTAGTGAAATAGTTCACCCAACTCTCACAGTACGAATCAACTAGATCTTGAATTATAGAAATTCCCAGTGCATTGATTGCTTGATTTAGCCTGTCACAAGTGGTTACCTATTCGAAACTGTTGTGGATGAAAGACAAAGTGTGATGGACTCTGCAGAACCCAGATCCAATGGTTATAGAACCACTGGTGACTTAAGTACAAGGGAATTAGGAGGCAATGCTTTGAAGTCTTTTAATTCGATATTGACGAATCGTCGTCAGGTAGCGTTGATTGGTAATTGGATAACAACTGAAAGTTACCCTCGCCCCAGATCTATACGTGCGTAGTATTAAGTTAACGAAGTCAGTATGGTTCTTTGAGGGAATGCCGAAGCTTGAACGGCTCCTCTCAACTCAGTTCAGTTTTCCACTAACTTAGGACAAAGACGTCAACCACCAGGTCAGGTCTCAACAGCATCCACTTTCTGCTGATTTTTAGCCAAGCTCCAAGTTGATTAAGGACCCCCAGTAACCTCTTGGATAATTTTCCGGGTCAACGAGGAAACGCTAACCTCATCAAGCCCTGGAGTCCGCGGATTGCGAGAAGCTCCACCCGCCTACCACCTCACTTTGGACTAGGGTAGAAAAAGAACATGGGGAAACGGAGAAAATAAAATAGAATAAAAAATAACTGAAGTCATCCTCGCCTGTCACTCTTACAGGGAACTTCCCTATCGTCTGGTCTTAAGGTCTTGGTTGCGTCCCTGCCCTGGAAACTCGCAAAATGGCTATCAAGTGGCCCCGACAGGGCAAGCCACCAGTTCTGTTGAAGCTGCGGTCTTCGGCCGGACTCATCGTCACCACTTGCTCATTTGCTGTCTTCACTGTGATTCCATCTCCCCACGGCCTCGGCCGGAGAGCCAAGGACTAACACGGCGACGTAGGACATCTTTCTCTATGGCGTCATCGTACCCGTAATGCCCTTCTCGCTAGAGTCGCGGGTTGGGCTGGAGTCGGACAGAGTGCAGTATTGGATATCAATCTCACTTGCCGTTTACGGTGCCGCGCTCTTAATATTCTCCCGTATGTCGTCCTCTTTCAAGTCTCACCTCTGTATGACTAGGTACTCACCAAACCGCAGCCATATGGGGCTACATTGCCGATCGGATTGGGAATCGTCGAAGTCCCATGCTCGTCGGCCTGATCATGCTGACTGCCGCGACCGTCTTTCTCTGCCTGAGCCGGAGTCTCGCCATGTTCATGATTGGCCGTGCCCTGCAAGGCATCTCCGCTTCACTAACATGGACCGTTGGACTCGCCCTCGTCATCGACACGGTGGATAGTAGCGACGTGGGTAAGGCCACCGGGTTCATCGGTATGGCGACGAGTCTCGGCATCCTCAGTGCGCCTTTGCTCGGCGGTGTCGTCTATGCAAGGGGAGGCTACTATACCGTGTTTGCTATGTGCTTCGGTCTTCTGGCCGTGGATATTGTGCTACGTCTCGCCATTATTGAGGTCAAGGAAGCCAAACGATGGCTTGACAGACCAACGGCTCCTCCCCCCGCGGATCCTGAGAGCGCCTTGAGAACGTCGCCGCGGTCCGAGGAGGAAGGGGGAGATACCGAAGTGGAAACGTCTAGATTATCGAAGGAAGCCCAATGCGCGTCTATATCGCCGATAGGAACGTTAATCCGACTTCTACGTAAGCCACGCCTACTGAGCGCGCTCTGGGGAACACTTGTTCACGCCATCATCCAAACGTCGTTCGACAGCACCTTACCACTGTTCGTGGCGGATATCTTCGGCTGGGACTCGATCGGCGGTGGCCTCATCTTTCTTCCCATCATCCTACCGTCGTTTGGCAGTCCCGTCATTGGCGCATTTTCCGATCGCTACGGGCCTAAGTGGCTGGCGGCGTTCGGCTTCTGCTTTGCGACGCCGTTCCTTATCTGCCTGCGGTTTGTCTCCGAAGACAGCATGGCGCACAAAGTCATGCTATGTGGCCTCCTCGCCGGAGTCGGGATAGCACTTGCGTGTGTATTTGGCCCGCTGATGGCGGAGATCAACTGGTCCGTCCAGGGCGACGGGCAGGACTCGGATGACGTGCCAGTCGCGCAGGCGTATGGACTGTACAACATGGCCTTCTCGGGCGGCACCATAATCGGACCTCTGATAGGAGGACTGATAAAATACAGCGCTGGATGGGGTACCGTGGCATGGACTATGGGCACCATGACGTTTGTGTCGGCGATCCCGCAGTTGATATGGACTGGAGGGCCTCTTGGGGTGAAGTTTCGAAGAGGATGAAGATAATGAGTGCTGTTCCACTCAAGCAGTGTATAAAGCACATTCCCTAGTACACAGTGGTCATAGCTGAGATTATAGCTTTCTCGACAATGAGCCCGTTTTTTAACGAGTTTGAAAATAACCCTCCCTAGTTATCGAGTCGTTGTTTCAACATCTCAGACCGGGCACGTACTAAAGCCATACATGCGCTAAACCGGATCGATGCAGCTAACGTACTAGGCATCTACCTCAACTTCCACGACATCCCTTCCACGTTCGCTGAACAATTCAACTTCAACTCTTGATCGTCCCGACCAGATGTCGAACCTCACCGAGTGTTCCCATTACTCGCCAAAAGAACAAATCTCATCCTCAGCTTCTGTCACATTGTCCGGTCTCCAAATCGGCGCCTTCGGAACTAATCGCACCTGGACAACATCAGTCGCCCTAATGGAACAACAGCACATCGATGAGCTCCTGGAGCGTTACCTTGGCCTGCTCGACGAGTACACTATGCTGCGCCAGAAATTGTCCCAGCTTCAGTCTAGTGTGTACCAGAACATTGCTCGAGCAAACTTCTCCGGTGAGCGGGGCATGAGGTATGGTCAGGACCACTACGACAAGAGGATGCAGGCCAGTCGTCGGTTGACCATCGATGTGAACGAAAAGCTGCAATCAGTTTTCACTGTCGTCGAGGCACCTGTAGAAAAACAGGCGGAGGAAACGGCTGAAACTGGAAAAGAGGCTGAAGAGAAGACTGAGGAGCAAGATGACAAGGAAGACTCCGAGGACACGGCTCAGAAGAAGAGTAAACCGAACAACCCTCTGCGCTGGTTTGGCCTTTTTGCCCCAACGCCACTCCGTGCCGCGCAGACTCAATCGGTCCAGGCGGTAGAAGAGGTCATTCCTCGACTCGTCTCTCTCAACGCCGAGATGCTCGACCTAGAAATCGAGGTTCGTCGAGCCCGCAAGCGAAGGGCTAAGGCGGAGGCGGCATCGGAGAAGAAGGGCGAGGCTACCACAAACATTACAGACACGCAACCACAGACAACGCCGGTTGAGGCTTCCTGATGATGGTGCTCGGGTTCATGGATTTGCAACGTCCCATCAACATACCTAAGTATCTACCTATTCCAGGTATCCCCACAAGTTGTTCAGGCTCTCCGCCAGAGTTGGATGTGCCCATACAGCCGCCTCCAGATCCCACCACTTTAACTCGCCCATCATGGCAGTCTGCATAATCGACATAACCTCACCACCTTCCATCCCCAGGCATGTGAATCCCAAAATCTCACCCGTCTTCGCGTCCACTGTTGCCTTCATCATCCCGCGTGGCTCGTCCGTCTCGAGTGCTCGGGCGACATAGCTCATCGGCATCTTGGCCGTCTTCACCTCCCGTGCGCCACCCTTCAGATCCCGAGCGTGTAGCCCAACGTGGGCCAGCTGCGGGTCGGTGTACATGCAATACGGCACGAGGACGCGCGATCGTGAGACCTGGGTCGTGGCCATGGACGGCGTTGTGGACGGTATGTGGTCTGGCAGGAAATTGTTACGGATAATGCGAAAGTCGTCGTAGGACATGTGGGTGAAGGCAGGGCCACCATGAGAATCTCCCAGCGCGTATACCCCCGCGGCGGTAGTCTGGAGCTTTTTATCGACGACAATATGGCCCTTTGTGGTGGTTTTGATTCCGAGAGAAGATAGGTTTAATCCATCCGTGTTCGGCACTCTGCCCGTTGCCAGCAGCAGATGAGAGCCGGAGATCTCGACCTTGTATGACGGGCCGTCAACCTTGACTGAGAAGGGCTTTGCGCCTTGAGTGCTTAAGATGGAGCGGACAGTGCTTGACAGGTGAACGGTGATACCATCCTGGACAAGAATCTCCCGCATGCACTCGGCAACGTCCTCGTCCTCCCGTGGCACCAGCTGCTTTGCCCTCTGGATGATGGTCACTTCAGCTCCCAGCCGTCGATAGAGCTGTCCGAACTCAAGGCCGATGTAACCGCCGCCCATAACGACTAGATGCTTCGGAACCTCGCCAAGTTCCAAGATGGAGGTCGAATCCAGCACCCGCGCTGGGTCCACGTCCTCCAGTCCCGGGATCTCTGGCCGCGATGCCCGTTCTCCCACGTTCAGGAACACCGTCTCGGCGCTCACTTCCTTCTCGCCCCCGTCGTTCAGGACTACCTTCAGCTTCCGGTCGCCCACGAAGCTCGCATCGCCCATGAGTACGTCCACGCCCGCGGTCTGCAGCCCTCGCACGCTGCGGCTGTTCCACTGCTTCACGATGTCCCTCTTGCGCTCCCGCACACGCGCCATGTCGACTGTAACCGGCCCGTCTCCAATCTTGACACCAAAGTCGGCGCCCCTGCGCGTGAGGTACGCCGCCCGGCCGGACGAGATGATGGTCTTGGTTGGCGTGCAGCCGGCGTTGACGCATGTGCCGCCGAGGGCGGTTCGCTCCACGACGGCGGTCTTGCGGCCGGCGTTTGCGAATGCTTTGGCGATGGGATTGCCCGATTGGCCGGAGCCGATGACCAGGACGTCGTAATGCGTGGCAGCCATGTTATGCAAATGGACTGAACGCTTGAGACTGGTTATATGGGGGAAACGACTGAGGGGGCCTTTAAGAGCGTTCATATAAGCCGTAACGGGCTCAGGTGTGGTTCAGTCTTAATTCGGCTGGGTATCTGCACAGTATGATAGAAGAAGCATTCACAACCTTCATCAGGATGTCTACCCAAACATCATCATTCAGTGATAGACAAAGAGCCTTCTTAAATACATGTGACGGTCCATTTCTTTTCGGCAGACTCGCCGTCTACCCCTCACCGAGCTGCCCTATCCCATCATGCATCTCAGGTAAACCTTGATCACACTGACGACATGAAATGGGATGTCATTAGGCTGAATAAGCCACAGGTCAGACTACTTTTGGTTCTCATTGCCCAGATCGAATGGATGGCGTCGTATCATGGCGAGGAGAGTGAGTATTACTGGGTTACTGGGTGCGCCAACTTTGGTTAGGTGCACAAACAGGCAGATCAACGAAGAGACTGGATTAATTAACCACGACCACAGTATAGTTTAATCGTATCCTCCACATGTTTCCTAAAACTGTCCGGAACACTGTTCCTGACCAGCCACTGTCTCTATGTACATGCATCCAGATGAGGTATTCGGGCAGTTGTCTCAGCAGCCTGCCTGCCTGCGCGACACCTTTCATATGCTCTGCCTCATCCATCCCGGGCTAAGCTACCCATGGTAGCCAATACGTCTTCCAACATCTCCCCCAAGGGACCATCACGATCGATGTGCCGAGCGAGCTGTGCAGCAATGCCGTTGATGGCCCCGATGGAGTACCCGTACCTCTGTCGCATTCCGCGATTTGCGGGAACCAGAACTGCACAGCAAAGCTGCAATGCCGCGAGCTGAGCTTCTTGAACCGGAAGCAGTGGTAGAGGCTGATCCTGGTCGGGAGTATCCCATGCGGCGATTGCAGTAATGAAATCCATCCAAGGCTCTGGGGTGCCACCCGTCTCATCCTCGACAATAGGGAGTAGAATGCGGACGATGTCCGTAGCGCGGGATGCGTCAGCGGTGAGGCTGGCGAGCGAGCTATGTTGGAAAATCGATGTGAGATCACTGGATAGAGTCTCCCAGCCTTTGTTGGCAAGAAAGGCCTGGCGACCCTTCTTCGAGGTGATGATGCCTTCGAGAGCAACGAGGATAGGGGAGCGGAAGTCAAGCTTTTCATGTGAGCTAGATTTGTAGAGGTCCATGAACATGTCCATCAATCCGGTCGTCTCTCCGCGTAGGGACTCGTTGTCGTCTTCCCGCAGCCAGAGGGCCAGTGCTCGAATGGCAGAAAGGATGAACATGTCATCTTCCGCACTGTCCTTGATCGAGTCCCAGGCCAGCGCACGATGTGATCCTGTGACGGTGTCTGTGGTGCCTGCGCGGGCATCTGGATGCAGGCCCATTGCGCCGGCGACGGATGCGTCCCATCGGTCGCGAAGGTACTCGATGGTCACGGACATGGTCTCGGAGATGCCCTTCCGGAGCTTGAGGAGGTTGTCAGGCGGCATTACGAAAGCGTCCAGAGATTCATCGTCGAGTGACTGGATGAGATATCCCACAAATATGGAGATGATATCGAAGGCGGAAGCAAGTCTCCGTGATAGCTTAGGATATTCGGGCTTGTTGAGCTTCTCCAGAAGCATAGGGGCAGACGACCGGATATCGATGAACAGGAGGTTGACGAATAGATAGGAAAAGGGTTTGTCAACATTCTTAGCGTCAGTAAAGAGGAGAATTGGAGCTTCGGACTGGTAAGTCTGCAGAATGGAGGCCGCAGCATTGGTATATGCCGAACGGGCCTCTGGCGTAGGGCGGCTGGTGACGAGATTTCGAACATAGTTGACTACGCTCTTGAGCCATTTAGGCTGACGAGGAAGAATCTACCAGTGATGTGAGCCAGTGTCCGGTATCAAGATGAGGGCTACGGACGACAGAATTGGCATTGCGCAGAAAGTAGCCGAGAAATTCGAGCAGGGTGACTGCGTCTGTGCCGGTAAAGGACGATACTAGGCTCTGAATTGTTGCGTCGACCTGGCTAGCCAACGCGGCTGGATCCTCGACAACAGTCATGGCGTTGAGCCATGCGAAGCTCAGGATATCTAAGACTGGGGCATGAGCAGGGGCGATTTCCGTCAGTGGGCTGATGTCGTCAACTTTGACAAAGGCCCTCGCGCCGTCCTGCGAACTGACCAGGGTATGGAGAAGTTGCAGGATCAGTGTTGTGGTCTCCTCTGAGCTAATGAGCCATGATGAGCATGTTCTCTCGAAATCCGAGGTCTCGGGGCATACCTGTAGAGAAGCGCGCTGACGAGGCCGG
Organism: Neonectria faginata; assembly: GCA_030864175.1. NCBI lineage: Eukaryota > Fungi > Ascomycota > Sordariomycetes > Hypocreales > Nectriaceae > Neonectria > Neonectria faginata. The sequence continues at coordinate 1,420,354 of JAULBG010000006.1, read as the reverse complement.
GGATCCTGTCCAGGAACTTAGAGTCGGTGCTGGCGCGCTCAGGGAGCAAGATAGCGAAGATATATAGAACAGAGACGGCCAGATCTAGCATCTCCTTTGCGTTCTTGTTACTCGGCTTGGTTCCTGTGCGCAGCAACCGGTCCAGGAACTTTGGCGATAGACTGGCCCAAAGGCTTTGGACGGTGTGGTCATCCTCTCGAAGCTCGGAGGAGCTGTCGAGAACGGATTTGAGGAGGGCCAGACCGACGAACCTCTGCGTATCATCCTTGGCCCGTAGCAGAGTCTGCAGCTTAGCGAGGTCCGCGGGCTGTGAGGCAGCGCTTTGCGACGTTGGTTTTGGCGTGGAGTCTTCCATGGTGTTTGGGTCTGGTATAGGGTGGACGCCGCTTAAGAGATTTCAGAATGGCTCAACATGGCCAACAATGTAGTCGAATCTGGAAACTCTTTGTAGTCTGATATTATAGTCGAGGAGAAATTTGTCTCGAGGGTTTACATCAAGATCTGGCTTAGCCCGGAGGATTGATGGTAAAAGACTGATGTCTTGGAGGCACTTCATAACTCTTTCCATTGGAGTTGAGCGAGTGACGGGCCCGCTATTTTTGACAGGGCCAATCCACCCCGATAAATGCATGCAGACTATTGTAGATCTGGGGCACTGAGTGTCTTTTTGGCGTAGGAGTTATAAGACTGTCGCATGAATATTGTAAATTACAGAAGGTACTTGAATTATATATCCAATACATCTAGCAATCTTACTCATTGCGCAGCTTGTAATTATCTAGTTAATATTTCAACCTTGTTCGTTGGCTTAGGCTCACCATCGTCGCGGAAAGCCTCAAGTGGTGGGAATAATTGTTCTATGATTTCTTACTAGCAGGTCTTCCATGGTGGTATTCCCGTTTCCATCATTCTGAGGCAGGTTGATAGTGAGGGTCAAAGTAGATTTGCGTGTCCTTATGCGGGTTTCACTTTTATGGCACCACTGGTCTTCTAGTAGATTTGTACTTTTTTGGCCTTCATTGCTACTTTTACCGCATCCTGCCAAGACATTCATTCAAAAAATACGTGGTGATCTTTTCGTCTGAGTAGATATGCCTGATACCTTGTTATGCACAGAAGACGACCCGGAGAGAAAGATCGAAGCAGCCAAGCAATTGGATGGAAGTCTAGGTACGTAGCTTTAAGCTTCCCTGCAGGGCGACTCTAGGTCGGGTTCCACTAAAACGCACTGATGACACCCATTGGCAACCACTAATCCCAGGCTCCAAAATGTAGAGCTGCATGAGGTGCCCGCCTGTAACTTACCAGCTTAAAGTATAACTGTTACTTACCCGGTTTCCATCATCACCAACGACTCGTCTTCAACATCCATCCCCCTTCCCACGACTCAAGACTCCAGATTCGTGACTGTGAGCGTCGCAGGAGCACAATGGTATGAGCCGCATCATGTCTGGAGCATCCCAGAACGATCCATATGCCTTCGCATCGATATCGGGGTCCTCGTCGCATACTCCCAGCTCCGACCACCTCGACGAGCTCGACTTCCTCGACACCGGCAACAACACCCACGAGACCGGTCACTTCCACGGTGCCGAACACGCCGACGACCGAAGCGCACGCGATCGAGACTCCCACGATGTATTCGAAGACGATTCTCTAGATAGCGGCCTGGGCGCTCCAGTCTCCTTCAAGCGCAGACAGGCACCCTCCCTTCTCTCAGGCCCCTCCCGCTTGCTCTCCGCCATCACCGGCCTGCGCTCGCCCTTCCATAACTCCTCTGCTGCGACGTCCTCTAGAGGCGCATCACCCGCCGTCTTCCGCCAATCCGACAGCCCCCCGCGCAACGATACGACTGCCCTCAATGCCTCCTCCAAGGATGGCGTGCCCCTCGACTGGTACATGGAAGGCCCCGGCCGCCGTGTCGGATACGAGGATCTGACGGCCATCGACTGGATCTTTGAGTATACAAAGGAGCGTCAGCGACTGCGGCACCTCTACTCTAGCGCAACAGGTGTGCTCGGCTATGCTCAGCGTCTTCTCGATGCGAGCCAGGTCTGGATCGTCCTGTTGCTGACCGGCATGGCCGTTGGCGCAATTGCCGCTGGTATCGACGTCACCACTGACTGGCTTGGCGACCTGAAGCTGGGCTTCTGCTCTAGCGGGCCCGAAGGTGGACATTTCTACTTGAATAAGGCTTTCTGCTGCTATGGATACGATCAGGGTTCCAAATGCGACGGGTGGAAGCCTTGGGGTGATGCCCTGGGCGTTACCTCAGCAGGTGGGAAGTGGTTTGTCGGGTACTTCTTCTTTATGGCCTTCTCGGTATGCCTACCTACCATGCGATTCCACTCAGGTTGCTTTGGTTTTGCTAACGATATACTTCAAGGTGCTTGTGGCATATCTTGCAGCGCTTCTGGTACAGGAATATGCCATTTACGCCAAGCATAGCGGTATCCCAGAGATCAAGACCGTCCTCGGTGGTTTTGTCATTCAGCGATTCCTAGGGACATGGACACTGGTTACTAAGTCCTTTGGTCTGGTATAGTCACCCAACTGCCCCTGGTCGTTCTCTGCTGAACCGTTTAGATTCTCGCAGTGGCTTCGGGCATGTGGCTCGGTAAAGAGGGTCCTCTGGTCCACGTTGCCTGCTGTTGTGCCAATCTGTTCGTGAAGCTATTTCGCAACATCAACGACAACGAAGGCAAATACATGCACCAATACGTTGCTGATCCTATTACTGACTTTTCGTAGCTCGAAAACGAGAGGTCTTATCGGCAGCTGCGGCTTCGGGTATCTCTGTCGCCTTCGGTTCTCCAATCGGTGGTGTACTGTTCAGTCTTGAGGTTTGCTTACACCAGCCTATCACCTCATCGTCGATTTGGATACTGACAGACCGTAGCAACTGTCGTACTATTTCCCTGACAAGACAATGTGGCAAAGTTTCGTGTGTGCAATGACGGCTGCTGTGGTCTTACAAGCCTTTGACCCCTTCAGATCTGGCAAGCTAGTCATGTATCAGGTCCAATACAGCATTGGGTGGCATCGATTCGAGCTGATGCCTTATGCTATCCTCGGCATCTTCGGCGTTCGTATACCCCTTCGTTCGGAGCGTGAAATCATGTTTGCTAATACCCGCCGCAGGGCATATACGGAGGACTCTTCATCAAGGCCAATATGGCCGTTGCCCGCTGGAAGAAGGCCAACACTTGGCTTCCTGGCCCCATCGCTCAAGTCGTGGCTGTGGCTCTGCTCACGGCTCTCATCAACTACCCCAACTTCTATATGAAGCTCCAGACCACTGAGCTCGTCTCTAACTTATTTGCCGAGTGCTCGCAGGTTCTTGACGACCAGATTGGACTCTGCAAGACCGGCGCTGCCTCCGCCAGCACCATTGTACTCCTCATCTTCGCTTCCGTCGTCGGCTTCTTCCTCGCAGTTATCACGTTTGGTCTGCAGATTCCCGCGGGTATCATCCTGCCTTCGATGGCCATCGGCGCCTTGACGGGCCGCGCCGTTGGCATCATCATGGAGATCTGGGTCGCCAACCACCCGTCCTTCTTCCTCTTTGGCTCCTGCGAACCTGACATCCCCTGCGTCACTCCCGGCACGTACGCCATCGTCGGCGCCGCCGCAGCCCTCGCCGGCGTCACCCGCATGACCGTCTCCATCGTCGTCATCATGTTCGAGCTCACGGGTGCCCTCACTTACGTGCTGCCCATCATGATCGCCGTCATGATCTCCAAGTGGGTGGGCGACGCCTTCTCGCGCCGCGGCATCTACGAGTCGTGGATTCATTTCAACGAGTACCCCTTCCTCGACAACAGCGAGGAGATGATCATCCCAGACATCCCCGCGGCGCAGATCATGACGCGCATCGAGGACCTTGTCGTCCTGACCGCCACGGGCCATACCATCGCCTCTTTAAGCACCATCCTTGAGATGCACCCCTACCGCGGCTTCCCCATTATCTCGGATCCCCGAGATGCCATCCTCCTCGGTTACATCTCCCGCGCCGAGCTCGCCTACAACCTCCGCGCCTCCACACAGCCGCCCCGTTCCCTGGCCCCGGAGACGGAGGCCTTCTTCTCCCATCAGCCCCTTGCCGACCCGCGCTCCACCCTCGACCTCCGCCCCTGGATGGACCAGACTCCCCTCACCCTCCCCTCCCATAGCACCCTCCACCTCGTCGCCAGCTACTTCCAGAAGCTCGGCCTGCGATACGTCCTCTTCAGCGACCGTGGCGTCCTCCAGGGCCTCCTGACCAAGAAGGACGTCTGGTACGTCCTCAACGGCGCTGAGGAGACCCGCCGCACCAGCGGCCTGCCCGGCGGACCCGGCGTCGAGACGGGCGTCACGGGACTGGGTAGGGTGAACGATGACAACGACGCCCGCGAGCAACACGGGCTGCTACGGGGTGCCGATGGCGCCGATGATCAGGACAGCATCAGGGGCGAGGAGCCAATGTTATAGATGTTCATTTTTAGATGGGTTAGACGCTGGGTTCTCACGGGTTTTCGCATGTCATGAGTGTTATGTCTGTTCCCATATTCTAGGCAATCCATACATTTTCTCTAGCGCCTCCGCGATATATGCGGTGCTCACGTGCTCGTCAGCTATTTCAAATGATGCCATGGCCATGGACTTCTTTGTTTCATTGGATGCTTAGATGCTATGATACAGACGCCATGAGTAAAAGTAGCAAGTGGGAATTCACTATCTCCCAACTCCATCCCGTTCAGGAACAAAGACAAGCAAAGTCGCCTCCAAGTGACGCATACCCTCCTCCAATAACGTCATGGGCAATATAACGAGCACCGGAACTCAGTACTCGAAGTCATCGTCCACGGCCGGGCCCTTACTTTTAGAGACACTCTCCTGGTTGCGATACATCTCGGCGACCTGTCTGCTCGACGTGGCGGCATCGGGAGTCTTGTCATCGCGGACACGGATGAATCGCGGGAATCGCAGACTGATGCCCTTATCGCCCGATGGGTCGACGCCCTCCTTCGCGCCAGCCTTGTATCGCGGGCTGAGGGTCAGGTCGGCCGTCTTGACCTCCCACACGTAGCGGGGCTCGAACCAGACGTCAGGTTGGTGCTGGCCGCCGGAGGAGTGGGAGTAGAAGGGCTTGGGACGGTCGATGGTGATGGCGGAGAGCTCCTTGTGTAGATCCTCGAGGACCTGTTCTGAGAAGCCCGTGCCGATGTTACAGACTGTCTCGTATGTATCCGTGTTCGGGTTGTGGCATGCGAGGAGGAACGCGCCGTAGACCAATGTTCTTTTGCCCTTGCCGTGGTATGCGCCCAGAACGACCAGATCGAGAGAATCACCCACGCCAGAAAGGTAATCCTTCTTGATCTAAACAAAATTGAAAATTGTTAATCATTACTCGACACGTTCAGGGGAAGTCGGTTCTTACCTTGAGCCAGTTTCGGCTTCGCTTGCTGGGCTCGTATCCACTCTCAGTCCCGTCCAACATCTTCACCATCAGGCCTTCGCACGACGCCTTCATGCTCTCGTCAAGGAAGACCTGGATCTCATCGAGCTCCTGTCCATCCATGTGAGTGGCAAAAGCGAATTCGCCCTCCACCGGCGTGAAGGCCTGCTCCAGCAGGTCTCGGCGCTCACGAAGGGCCTTCTCGACAACTGCCTCGCCGTTGAGGTACAGCAGATCGAAGGCGAACACGCAGACCTTGACCTTGACATCCTCCACCTTGACATCCTTCTTCTTGCGGGTCATTAATTGCTGGAAAGGCAGCACCTTCTTCTCATCCACGTCCCATGCCACTGTCTCACAATCCAACACAAAGCTCTTGGTATCCGGCTTGACCCAGGTTTGGAGCTTGGCAAGGATATCTGGGTACTTCCGTGACAGATCTTCCGAGTTCCTGGAGAAGATGCTGGCGACTCCAGAGCCAACCTCTCTGGAGGCTGCTTGAGTGGACTGGCTGAGCTCCTGAGGGGCGTCTGTGGCGACGTAGTGGATCTGTGCTCTCTCGCCATCGTACTTGTACTCGCACGTGAAGGTTTGACCTTCAAATCGATCCAACACCTCGGTGATTGCCTTTGTCGGCTTGGCCAGCATGGGCTTCAGCGGCACGCCAGGCCGGAGCTTACAGTTCTCTCGAAGCTTCATGATACCATGCTCGAGCATAGCAGGAATAATGACATCGTAACTTGGTAGTTCGCTGGGTTTCATTAGCATGATACGTGAAAACGATGTGGCAGTGCATACCTGTAGACGGTCTTGAGGATAGATTCGCCATTCTCAATATCAGAGGTGGTGGGCAATTTACCCCGGGCATCTGCCTCATGAGCCACTATAGCGTGAGCGAGCGAGACCAGGACGGTCCTCTCAGCCAGACCGAGCCTCAGCTTTCCTTCCAGGAATCGAATAATGAACTTGGCCTCACTCGGGCCACCCTTGTCCTTATTGACGTCGATCTTCCCCAATGAGTGAGCATCAGCTGCCGAAAGCAACTTCTTAATGCCATCCACCTTTCTTCCTTGCGCACCGTTGCCGGTGATGGTGGCAATGTTCATTAGTCCCTGATGAACCCCCCTAACCGAGAGAGCCTTAGGCTTGAACATGGTGGGCTGGGTCGATCGACTCTTGACAGCAACAAGACCAAGATCGCCAATCTCCTTCTGGTCAGCCTTGATGACCTGGAGACTTCGACCAGTTGTCTCGCCAATGGCCTTCATGATCAACGACTCGCCAATGCCGAGTTCAATGCCAGCGTAATCGGGTGCAAGCTTGTTAATCATGAGTAACACGGTCGGGAGAAGGTCACCAGGCGTGAGACGCATGACCTGGCGCAGGAACAGAGCGCAGTGCTCCATGATTATCAGTCGTTTGGTCGTCAGCTCAACGAGAGAAAAGGTCGTGCAGAGTGCCGCATATGGTACTGGCGCACCAGGTTTCCAATCGGGGTAAGGATCCTTGGTCTTTGACTTGAGAATTGCCTGAACCTTCTCTCTCGCCTTGGCAGCGACCTCGGGTTTCTCTTCATCATCGATCCCTGCCTCCTCTTCTGCCTCGGAAGCTGATGCTGCGGATTCTGCTTCCTTTGCAGCCTCGTCGGCCTCCTCCACCACAGGCGCCTGCTTTGCCGCCGATTTCTTCGCTTTGGATTTCGGCGAGGGGCTGGCCGGCTTTTTTGCCTTGACAGGGGACTTCACTTCCACCTCATCATCATCGTCGTCTTCTTCCACCTCGACTCGTTTTCGGGTTCGTCGTGGCCTCTTCGTAACGGGGGCATCGCTGTCTTCATCCACTTCCTCCTTCTTAACGGTTGTTTCTTTAGATGTCGACTTCGTGGCAGATGATCTCGTCCGCTTCTTGGAATCTAGTCGAGCTGGTTAGAAGATTTCAAAATTATGCATCTGGGGAAAATGCCCTACCTTTATCCGAATCCGAGTTCTCCTTGACGCTCACATCCTCCTCCTCCTTCGTCTCTTGCTTCTTCGCTTTGGTGCTAAAAGACAGCTTCGTCTGCTGAGTCGGCGGTGCAGACTTTGCCCCAAAGAACTTCCTACAATGGTGCGCTCGTTAGAATGACAGCTCCTCTTCGCAATATTGCCTCGGACGCACCCAATCGTGCTCTGTCTCGGCTTCACATACCCCAGGGTCGCTTGCTTGGGTGCCATGGTGCACAGCGTTCGCTGCGATTCCGCTACCAAATGAAGGAAGACAGGGCAAATAGAACGCGGGACGGCCACTCTTAAGGCGGGACAGTGGAGGAGAGAGGCAATTGTAAAGCCGTGCCGACAGCTGACAGTGGCTCTATTCATGACGCGCCAGCCAGGCAGAATCGCGTTAATTGGATTTCGCGACGGACCAGCCGTCAAGACACGCGACGCGTGTCACGTGATGGTAGGCGTCTGTGCTTTTAGGCCGCCGGGCGGCCAAGAGCGAATCAATCCACCTGGCTTGGAGCAAGATTCAGACGATGGGCGGCTGGGATCCAATGCGATATTGTGTTGAACAATTTTCGGAGGTAGATTCCCAACAAAATGTTCATCAGCCCAAGTAAGTAGAGAAGGTCGGAGCATAATTGTGAAACTTGTGGTCGATGCATTATTATACTCTTGCAATCCGTCACACCTTGAAGAGGACGAGAATACTAGTAGTTGTAAGTGGCTTCTTAGCCCATGAACTGCTTGCCTTAGACTATGAGGGGACATCCATTGTGATACCTACCTTGCCTCCTAAGCATGCTATCTGATAGCCTACATGGGTTTGTTTAACAGTTTACGTTGACATCAATTCACCTAATTCAGCTTGCTGTTTTATCAACACAAATCCTCCAAACATGCCTCGCCCGTCGGCTGTCTCTGGTAAGTCCCCACTATCGTGACGGTTCGCTGAATTCATAAGTAGGAGAGTGAGTAACCAGTGGGCTTGTGGTTCATATCCTCCCTGGTAGCAACTCTGACGGCCAGCGGTACGAGTCTTATCACGGGAGAGGAATCCGGGGTAGATCCCTAGGCAGTGCGGCCATTCATTATCTCACAAGCAACAAGGGCCGTCGGCCGTGTCCGTTTGGACCAATCCAGTCCTCTAGTCATGGATGTATATTACAAAGGGCAACAAGGTATAGGAATCATTATAGGTACGGCTCAGCCCATTTGCACCCCTATTATTTATTTGTTGAAGTAGTAGTTCTCCTCGGCGATTCGGCCACGGATGAACTGGGGCTCGGTGCCCCGGACGTAGATGTCCTCGAACAGAATCGAGGGCTTAGCCTCGGGGACGGCCATAGCCTCAGCAATGGCGACCTCCTCGTTGACGTGGGCACGAGCCTCCTTGTCGAGCTTCTTCAGCTCATCCTCGGAGGTGATCTCCCAGTCCAGGATCTTCTGCTTGAGTCCGGAGATGGGGTCGTTGGTCGAGCGCATGCGCTGGATCTCCTCACGGGTTCGGTAGGTGGTACCGGGGTCGGACATGGAGTGACCTCCATAGCGGTAGGTGACGTACTCGAGGACGAGAGGGCCCTTGTCGGCGGCGGTCCACTCCTTGCCGTACTTGACAGCAGCCTTGACGGCCAGGACGTCCATGCCGTTAACCTTGAGACCAGGGATGTACTGGCCACGCTTGTAGTAGTCGGTCAAAGCAGACGAGCGGGCAGCGGAGGTACCCATGCCGTACTTGTTGTCTAAGGAACACTGGTTAGCATTCTTGTCGTCTTGCATACCAACAGTGGGCGAAACTCACTCTCACAGCCGAAGAGGGCAGGGAGGTTCCACAGCTTAGCCATGTTGAAGGCCTCGAAGACCTGGCCCTGGTTGCTGGCACCATCACCGTACAGGATGATGCTGGCGTTCTTGCGGCCCTCGTACTTGTGGGCGAAGGCCAGGCCGGCGCCAACGGGGACCTGAGCACCAACGATACCGTTGCCACCGTAGAAGCCCTTGGTGAACATGTGCATGGATCCGCCCTTGCCGTAAGCAATGCCCTCACGTCGGCCGAGCAGCTCGCCGATGATGGATCGGACGGTGCCACCACGCATGAGGGAGAAGCCGTGGCATCGGTAGGAGGTGATGATGTCGTCCTCCTTGGTGATAGCGTGCTCAATGCCGACAGCAACGGCCTCCTGGCCGACAGACAAGTGGCAGAAACCACGGATCTTCTTCTCCTTGTACAAACGATCGGCCGCCATCTCCATCTGTCTGCGCGATTATTAGCGACACCGTCCCTGGGAAGCAGCGGAGCCAGAATTGAACGTACCGGATGCTGACCATGTCGTAGTACATCTGCTTGAGGTCCTTCTTGGTCACCTCGAGGGTGTAGGGGGGAGGGTCGAGCTCGTAGGTCTCGAAGCTCTCATCGCTGAGGTTGATGGCGAAAGGCTCGTCATCGGACTGGGCAGAAAAAGTGTCAGTGGAGAGTCCCAGAGTGTGATCAACTCGACGACGGCGTGTGGGAAGAAATCGCTCGCAGCCATCAAACGGGGTCGGGAAAGGGCGCATTTCTGACCTCAGGAACAGTGTGGCTCAGAGACGCCGACGCAGCGTTGGTGGTGACGGAGCGGGCGGCAATGGCTCGGGGGGCAGCGCGCAGAGGCACCGCCCTGGGGACACGGAGAGCTCTGGACAACATCGCGGATCTGGAGGTGCCTCTGTTCAATTGAAGTCAGGAGGTTTGTCGTGCAGATAACGACGAGTTGTCTAGATGGAGCTCAGAAAAATCGCGGTGTTGAGCGTTGAGCTTGGCTTGTTGGTAAAATCTAGCCTGGAATAGTACTAGCGGGGACCCCCACGTGATCGCAAGTCGTGTCCCAAGTCCGGCGCTTCTCCGGCGTCGAACCCCAGCAGGAGTGGCTTTTTCCCATTTCAAAGTTGATGGTAACGTCTGTTTTCCTATTCTCTCTTATTACCGGACATCTGTTTGCCTCACAACGCAGGTTATGGACGTTTTGCGTTCGCATCGTTTAGTGGAGAACGTCGGTGTAATACCCTCCGGTGCATCCCGTGTGGAACCCCCACCGCACTAACGAATGTCCTCCTTTTTGACCCGACGACCGGAGTCTCTCCCGACGCTGCGAGGCTAAGAAAAAGAAAGGGACGCAGGAAAAAGGCACGCACGATCCGAGCAGCCCAGTGTGAACGCTGGGCTTGAAGCCCCAACTCAGTGAGACTTGCAGCATGATGGTGATAAGATAGGTATTGGGCTCTGTCTGTGCCTCCCAACCCGGGGTAGCTCTATTTTACACACAGCGCCATATCTTTGGCATTATCGCAAGCAATCAATATCAAATCAAGGTCAGTCCGCCATAGCCTCTAGCACAAGCCCAAGCTAGACACTCAAGAGTCAACTCCTCGATTCGTCCCTAACAATGAGGCTTCCGGTTCCGTCCTTCCCGTGTTCATGCGTTCATATTCCATGCAAAATCCTCCTAGCTATGCCTGATGATGCAGCAACGCCGTTAATAAACATGCTTCCCACATTTGCCTCAACCATCTCTATAACAACCTGAAGCACGCCCAGTATACAAATGCGAGGGCAGATAACCCGACCCGTCCCTTATAACAAGTGTTGAATGCATGATATGATAACCGGACTTCCGTACCAGGGAGCCCGGGCCAATAAAGTAATTAGCGTCCGCATCGAAAGCGCGATTGTGTTGGCTGCGGAGGGATGACGCTGTCAGTCGTGGAAAAACGTGCCCCCTTGCAATGGAGCCGTCGAGGGACCCGCGTCCTGCATATCGACGTCTTGATTTGACTGGTCTCGGCTTGAGCTAGCGATCGTCGGTTGTGAGCTTCGATAGTCGATTGCCATGGCGCTTAGAGGTCGGGTTGGGTCGTCCTCGAGGACTCGCTGTTGAAGCGAAAGGGGACGGTCATACAACATTTCTTCGGGTGGTGAAAAGGACCAAACCTATCGTTGTCAGTCTTCGTGAGATCTCCGCAGAGGGATGGTATCGTTTTGCTCACCTCCATCACTGTGCGGCCTTGTCTTAGAGCAAGGGCGACACATTTCTCATCCTCAAAGGCAACTCTCCAGACAGCCTCGCCCTGAGCTATGAGTTCTCGAACGAGGTGACCAGTCTTGAGATCCCAGATCTTGACTCGACCATCACTACCGCCACTCACGACCCGAGTATCATCAAACTGTAGACTGGTCACACTGTTGTCATGGGCGGCGAGTCGATGTATGGGGCACATCTTCTCCAACGACCATACCCGAACCGAACCGTCAGACCCACCAGTGACCAGGGTATCACCGCGCATTTGCAGTTGACCAACAAGAGAGGTGTGGCCCTGAAGGATAGCAAGGCATTCGCTAGCACAGGGTCAGTGATGAAACCTCTGAAGGCAATTCATAAAACTTACCCAGAAGTGGGGTCCCATATTCGGACATTGGTATCCAAGCTACCGGTAACTACCCTCTTGCCATCGAAGGCAATAGCATAGATCTGACTGAAATGACCCTGCAGGGTCTGCAGGCAGCGACCCTCGGAGATGCTCCAGACTCTGGCGAATGTGTCGTAGCTACCAGAAACAACAATGTCGCCCTTAATCTCGAGGCAGCGGACGCTGGACTGGTGGCCAACCAGAACATTTTTGCAGAGGCCCGTCCGGATATCCCAGACTCGAAGCGTAGTATCGCGAGAGCCGGAAATGGCGGTGTTGGCATCTGCCATCTTCAGGCATCTGACGGTTGAGGTGTGGCCACGCAGTGTATGCAGGCACGTACTGCAGCCACGTTAGCACATGATTGGACTTGAGAAAGCCCGGCCACGACTTACCCTGTTTTCAGGTTCCAGACTCGCACGTCGCGATCACAGCCTCCACTGACCAAGGTGTCGTCCCATGGGACCATAGCCCAGACGCCCATGACATGGCCTTGCAGGGTCCGTTGCGAGTCGCCCTCGGCATCAAAAACGTGGATCTTGGCGTTATCAAGAGCTACGATGATGTACTTTGAGGTTAAGTGCAAACTTGTGACGACACCCCCCTCCTGGGTAATATTTCTGGTCGTGCTGGTACCACCAGATCTCCATGCCGCCTCCACCAGGTACCTCTGTTTGAAGTGCGACTTGTAAGATCGTAGTTTGGGCCTACCAGAGCCCGACGAGCCATCCAAAGTACGGGAGCCCGACGAGACAGGGGCCATTGGGCGGGCACCGGGAAAGCTGTTGCTGCTGACCATGTCTGTGTCGGTATTGTTGATAGGATGCGCCGCAAGCCGCGGAGCCGACTGCTGGACACTTGCATATACCTCGGACATTCTCCGGCCGTAGTCGTGCTTGACGCAGAGGTTCTTCCATGTCATGTCGTCGCTGAGAAGATCTCGCCATCGCTTCGAGACCTGAGACGCTCGTGCCAATACTTTGGGGTCGTCGATGAAGGACAGAATCTGAGACATCGAGGATTAGAGGGATATTGTTAGAATAGGAGGATTCCAATATCGTACCCGAAGACATAGTTCATCGGGAAGACTCGTGAAGGGGTCCTTCTTCAGCAACGGACTGACGAACTGGTGGACGAAACTCAACTGCTGGCTGGTGCAGAGGTTGAGTAGATCGGCAAGGACTCGGGTTCGCTGAGGGCCGGAGCAATTCTTAAAGTGCTGGCGGACCTTTGCGAGAAAGAAGTCCTCGTCGTCGGCGGCGTCGCTCCAGTCGGGCTGGAAGTGTGAAGGGCCCGGGGATGCGGCAGGCGTCGGGGGCGGTGGCGGCGAGCCAGTCAGCTGCTGGTCGAAGTCGGCGGCGGGCGTAGGCATGCTAGGGGTCGGGGGCCCCCGGAGATGCCGATGCTGCTGGGGCAGCTTCTCTATGCGGTGGTTCAACATGGCGTTGTTGGTGTTTAGAATCAACTCGTCGCTGAGTGCGCTTCCTCTCCTCTCGGAAAAGCTCATGGGTCGCTGGTAACAGGCCATGGCCCGGCCCGTCGCCCAGAGTCGATTTCTCCTGGAGATCCGGAGGCGGACGCTAGGACAGGCGGTGGCAGGGTGGAGATGTGCGAAGAGGGTGAATGGCTAGCGGTGATGTCGAGGCGAAGGAGGAGACGGGAGAGAGCGAGCGGGCGAGCGAGTGAGCGGGTGGGGGTGGGAAAGGACGGCAGACTGGAGATTGAAGACTGGAGATTGAAGACTGGAGACTGGAGACGGGAGACCTGGAACACCGGGGAGGATGAAATGTCAGTACATGTAGGCGGGCGGGGCAGCAGTCGGCGACGGCGGGCGACGAGGTGAGGCGAGGTGAAGTGAGGTGATGTGATGCGAGCGAGGAACGAGGAATGCGAAGGGGACGGTCGTTGTTTCGTCCAGAACAGGAACAGCAATGGGCAACGGCAACGGCAACGGCAACGGCAACGGCAACGGCAACGGCAAACGGGACGTCGGAGCCGTTGTGTTTCTTGAGGGAAGGGGAGCAGGAGTAGTCGGTAGACAGTCCGTCGTACGTACGTAGTCGGCAGACCGCAGACGGTAGTAGCTAAGAGCTGAGAGCTGAGAGCTGAGAGCTGAGAGCTGAGAGCAGACACCGGTGGTGGACGGTGCAGAATGAGTAAGTGGGAGAGATGCAGTGCAGTGCAGAGGGCGAGACGATGGCGGCATCGAGGGGGCGCTAAACGGAATCCGTTACCTGTCTGTCGTCTCAAGTGACACCGGCCACGGGCTGCACGAGGACGGCGAAGGCGCACCTGGGAGACCCGGGCCCAAGGTACCCGTTCTGCTGGAGAGCGCTTGCGCTTGCGGCTGGCATTCAACTCAATTCAGGTGCAGGCAAACGAGCGAATGAATGAGTGGAAGAAATGGATGGATGCCAGTCCCTGGGCGCACTTTGCGCAAACAAGGGGGAGGGGCGTCAAAAGGTGCGTCGCCGAGGGAGGGATGCTTTGCTGGGCCTGCAGGATCGGAGAAAGGTTGGGCACGGGAGAGGCTTGCTTGCTTTTTAGATGGGCTTCCAGCAAATGGAAACGGACAGGGCAAGGGAGAGGGAAGAGGTACTGCAATTATCACGGGCAGGTCGAGACGGCGAGGATTCAGTTGTTCCTGCTGGTGGTCTCCGTGATATACAACCGTCTCTCCCGCAAGTCTTCTTGTTAGTACAGAGTAGTAGTAGTAGTAGGTGATTAGTGCTTGCAAGAGTCAGTCGGGGGGGCTCTTTTGCTGGTGGATCCTCCCGTTGGTCGTCGGTCGCTCTGCAAACACGCCCAGCGAGCGAGAAAGAGAGCAGGTGCAAGGTTGCGGGAACAGGCGCTGACGCTGACGCTGACGCTGACGTTGACGTTGACGTTGACGCAGAGTTTCAGTCGTAGTTAAGTGAAGACGACGGGAGTCAGTCAGTCGGTCAGTCAGCCAGTCACTGCTGGGTCTTGTCCAGATTGTCCTGGAGGAGGAGGGGGCGAATCACGCTGCGCCGAGACGGGCGGCTGGAAGAAAGATGGAAAGGAGCCCGCCGGTAAGTACTTCGCAGGTACTTCGTACATCCCGTCTGATTTCCTTACCCGCTAGGTTTCCATTTCCATGGCGCGGGCTACAGGGGCCTCCTGTCCGTCTTCTCTCCCAGGCACCTCTACCCCCCTATAGGCCTGTTCCAGTCGTTGCGCGGTGGCACTCTCCGGCGCCTCCAAGCAGTCCTCCTTGTTCTACCATGGGAGCCTGGTGCGGAAAGGTACACCTACTGTACCGTTGGGTTGAAATTGACGGATGCCCTCGGATCTCCCGTTTCCTGGCGGCTACCGAGTACTGCACAAAGCACAGGGCGCATCCATCCCCCAGTACCAAGCACCAACCTCGAGGACTCAGCCTCTCACGGCGTCTCCAGCCAGCTGGAATTCTCCTTCACTGGTACAGTCCGTACCCACCGAGCCAATACCGACCTCCTCCATCCATAAAACTTCCCAGCGCCCGAGGGGGGAGGACCTGCACGCATGTGAGTCGTAGCATTGCGTAAGAGAAGAGAGAGGCTTTGGTCTCTAGGGGCCGTTTGTCGGGGCTCTCTGCTGCAGAGCAGGTTTCGGCGGAACGGGGAAACAACCTAATGGTTGTAGACCCGAGTGTATCTACAGACAGGACGCGTTTCGAACTGGACACCCGCCCTGAATTGGCAGTCTCATCATGTTCGCAAGGAGTTCGTCTGGTACCTTACCTGCTAGGCTAGTCTTCGGTAGTTTGTACATCCCAGCACGTTCATTACGGTAGACAGCCGGCAGTGCGGAAGTGGTGTGCCGCCTCAGCTGTTGGAGGTGGTCATTCGCGCGAGAAATGGTTGGCTGGGGCTCGCTGCGGATGTGATATCTAAGCGGCACCGCATTACGGTAACCCGTGTAGAGAAACGCCGGGTATCACTACGAAGTATATGGTACTTCTCGGCGCTTGGCTCCGGAATCTCTCAGCGAGGTTCCTTACCTGCCTCTCCTCCTGTCAAAAGACATTCCATAAATCTATAACTCACACTCTAAATTCGTATTCATCCCTGGTAATTAGTAGTCGATCCCCCCCAATCCCTAGTTATTACCCTCAGATCTCATGGCCCCATACACGTAGATCTCCCCTCCCAGACAATCAATCCATTCATCTGCATGACGACAGCCTCATGTATCTAAAGACTATCAGCAGCCTCCCTTCCTAGCGCAGCCACCATCTCGCAACCGAACTCACTCTGACGTCGACGCCATTACAAGTTTGATCAGGCTCTCCATCTCCACCCTTGACCAGATTTGTATCCCATGTTGATTTTGATACCGCCAATCGCAACTTTATGCTATTCTGTATTCGCCTTACAACTACTAACGGCCCTGGGTGACTTGCAAATCACAAATGCCATTTCCGCTTGTACCAAGAAGAAATCGATGAAGATCTTCTTAGGCCTAGATATTACGATGTCCATTAGTAGCAATCATAGCAGTGATGGCATGTCGTCCTCCCAGTTATATTCAGTCTTGAATGAACCCTCAACCACTTATTCGCGGCAGGTCACAATGCCTCGGTGGCCTCCAATCACAACCGTCCACTCGACGACTCGATTCTCAACCTAAGAAGCAAACCTGCATATGCCCGACATCCCCAACACGCTGTGCTTCCCATCTGCGGATAATAAACATCATCATCGCCCCTATCCCCATCACTCGTTTTGTAATACAGACCACGCCGTGTTCCCCCATCGCCGTCAACCCCGTCATTTCATACGTAGTACATGGGGAGAAACACGCCATCGCCGCTTTGTGCTGCCATCCCGCTGCGTTGAACGAACCCTATGCTATACATAGAATCAGAAATCGTTGCTAGCCTCAAGAACCCCATACGCTGCGGCGAAGCACTTCGCTCGTGCGTTGATGGTGTTGCAGATTGGAAACGGTCCAATCTTGTACAGCTCTCCGCACCGTGATGCACCATAGCCCAACGTACGTTGCCTATCCAGCCCCAACGGGTCACCGCTCCGTTGATATCTGCGTCAGTTGTATACTGGTGATAAGCTGACGAGTCAAAGCGTTTCGCACAGGCTTCCCACTGAAACACCATCTCGAAACAATCAGCTGAGCGTGTTTGAACTAGCAAGACGCAATAATCCCAGCTTTCCTCATCGAAGTTACGAATACCTAATCTTGGATAATCATAAAACAGAGGACCTGACCAGGGGCGTCAAACAATTGAGTCCAGATGCTTTCTTCGATTGAGTCCATACGCGAGCATGCTCTCGCAACACGCAATGACCTAGTCTTGGTGTACAGCCTCTATCCTACATCGCTCGTGTCCCTGACCATGCGTCCCCCATCCCAGCACTGTTTCCCGGAAGTCCGCGTAAATCTATGTCTTATCTGATCCGTGACACTCGAGGAGCTCGCCGGCTCTGCTGAAATTCAAGCGCCATCTATACCCAAGTCTCGCTGTCGTGTCGTCTTCATCCACTACTCGAAACATTCCCGATGGCGTGGCCGGACACCATACAAAAACAGGAAGCTCTCCCCTCCCCTAGTGGTGGTGTCCAAACTGCGTAAGAAGCGGTATTAACATGCCGCCGACGGTCGCCAATGTGTCGCGCATCTGCGGGCCCTTCGGCTTTCGCTGGGTCGTCGAGTTGCCCTCCGCGTAGCCATTGACGCCGTGTTCGTGGCCGTGGCTGTGTGAGCTGCCATCTTCTTGCATCGCGTGCATGGCAACATACCTGCAGTTGTCTCAGTATGGCGATGAGGTGGGGACGAGGTAGGAAAGTCGACTTACAAGAATGTACCTCCAGAAAATAGGAGCAGCATGCCCGTCCACCAGTGGTCGCCATCGTGGCCTGCAGCACCCAACAGGGTGATGACAAGCCAAGTGACCAACGCGCCTACTGGGGCGGCCAAGCTAAAGACGATAAGATGTCCCCTGGCAGCACGTTTCGAGAGACCCTGCTTCAGGAGCAGAGACGTCAAACCAAAGGCGGCCGGGGCCTTGTGGATCATGATGGCGACGAAGATGATGAACCCAAGCTTCATGTCTGTGGTGGTTGATGAGGCACCCATCGCAATACCATCTGCCGCAGCGTGGATGACGAGTCCTGTCGTCGTGGCCAGACTCCGGGCCCGTCTCGGAGTTGGTGTGAGAGATCCTAGAAACCCCTCGGCCTCCTCGTCCACCGACGCGGTATCTCCATTCAGGTTATCCAAACTGATGTGTCTCGTCTGGGGGGCTGAATGCAGGCTTTCGGTTGCATGCCTGGGGAGTCTGTCGATAAGGAACATCAACACAAACCCAAGGATCAGCGAGAAACCAATCTCGAACGTGGGAACCATAGCGTGTTCATGCTCGTGCTCGTCGTCGTGTTCAGGCTCAGGCTCAGACTCAGGCTCTTCGTTCTTCCCGTTTTCCCCTCCCTTCTCGTTACTGTCTTCTTTGTCATCGTTGGTCTCGTCGCTATCGGTGGGTTCTTCGGATGGAATCTCCGTCGTCTCGGGTTGCTGGACTTCGTTCTCTAGTGGTCTTCTCGCGTGTACAGATGCCACGACTCGGCGCACGACGTCGTCGGCGTCCTCGGCCTCCATGTGGGCATGCCCCGCTGCCGTTCTGACCGTAGGGATCGCGTCGCCAAGCCCCCGCGGGACAACGTGGTTGCTCCAGGGCGAGCGACGCACCAAGGTTCTTACACGGTGCACATGTGAGGCCTCAGAAGGCGAGGTGGCGGCCTCGATACCTTCGGGAATGATGACTATGAGCGAGGTTCCTACGAGGATTCCAACGCCAACGCTCGAGAGTAATCGGAGTTGCGATTGTGACAAGGACATGGAGAGTGGTAGAGCGCCGGCAAGGAACGAGCTATGGATCAATCAGCTTTCTGGAGATCAGTATACGAGATTCGTGATGGCACCTACGCCAAAGCCATGACCACCTGTAATTCGGCACGTCAGTTACTGTTGCTGGCATCTCGCAGTAAGAGGAGACGAGGGGAAAAGGAGTCCGAGGGCATCGCGACAGGAGCTGACTTACGCACAAGCCGAGAAGCAGCAGAATGCCGCCCATGATGAATTGGATGAAGGCGAATTCGGCAGCGCGCAAAAGGTCGAGTCAATGTTGAAGTCGGGCGCTATCAGCGCATCCTGCGACCTGCAGCGAGTTGGCAGGTTGGCGGTCGATGTCCCGGAGATCGACGTGAAAGATGAAGCCAAGGGCAAAAAGCCTGAGGGTTGCGACAGATTGTTAGACGGACCGTGGGACGACGGGTCGAGTCGATGAAGGCGAGACAGGACGCAGCCGGCAGCGCAGCCCTGCGACGATTCGGAGGCAGTCGATTGGCTGGCGGCGGGGAATTTGCGACCCTTACGTCCCCTGAAGGGCTGCTAAACCTCCGCTAAACCTGGGCAGCAAATCTGCTGGAGGCCAGTGGGGGCCAGTGGAGGCCAGGGGCATGTCCAGTGGAGGATCCGAGGGAACCCGCTGATTGGCGCCGTTCCTAAAAGTCAGCAAGGATTTGATTGCGAGTTTCTACCCAGAACAACGGCTCCATGCTGGTCTCCACGCTCGTCTCCATGTTTGCGCTCCAATCTTCGGCTGGTGGATGTTGGAATTACGTAGGTGCTCATTTTGCATGTGGATAGCTTCAACTCGTATGTCGTGCACCTACTCACTATAATGGTACGTATTATCTGTACATTTTCCCCAAGGCTTTGTTTGTCTTCTTCCTTCGAGACAGAGAACCTCCCTTCTCACATGTCTCAGATCTGCAATGTGGGCTTTACACATAGCATGAGGCTACAACCTAAAATTCCAACGGGTGGAGAATTCAGTCGGGTTAGCCACCAACATTAGCCGTCCATCTCCCCCACACTATCCAACCCGCTTCCTCAAGAGCTTCAAGAACTTGCCCAGTGGACTATTTTTTGCCAGACTCTCATCACAGGCCTCGCTTTCGGCGTGCTGCAATAATCCACTAATGAACCTACAGGGGGCTTCGCAGGTAGCGCACATGAAGTCGTAATCGGGGTCCTCATCGTCATCGCAGGTATAATCATCTAGGTCCCAGCAACCGAAGGCCAGCTGTTGGACCTCTTCTCTGTCTACGCCTGACTCGCACGCGCCGGTCTCGAGGTGCAGCACCATTGCGGCGTCTGAGCTGAATAGTCGTGGACAACCTGGGCACTTGGTCTTTCTTTCGCTGTGTGATTTGAGATGCTATAGAAAGCGGTCAGCTACTGTCGGATAGCAGAACACGGAACCAACCTGAACCAAGTTCTGCCGCGAATCGAAGTAATACTGGCAGGTCTCGCACTTGTAGTGTTCTGACGCTTCGTGCTGGGCGAGCTCGTCCTGGCGGCTGAACCAATAATTGCATAGGTGGCAGTAGTAATTGTATTGGACGATGCGTATTTGGGTGTTGCCGTAGTTTTGAATGTGCTTGTGGCTTTTGGGCTTCGTGGCTCTATGTTCGTCAGAGTCCTCGAGGTGCTGCTGTTTCGCAGACCGGGAACTGAAGATCCGGTCACATCGATTACATGTCGGATGAGGTGCTGACGACGTTTCGAGATGCTGCCAGAGTGCTGACCGAGACCAAAAGCTCCGGTTGCAAGGTTGACACCAAAACAGGGTGCGATCTCGCGGACAAGCACCAAGTGCTTAGGCAGATGTCGTGTGTAAGTGGGTTTTGCACGCTGGTCGAGGTTTGTGATGTTTCTTCTCCGACCTCCCCGCTGTGCAGAGTCTGGAGTTGTTGCTCATACGATGAAGGAGTGAAGAAAGGTTCATCGCAGGCCTATGCCACACAGAAACCATCAGAGGTTGATGCACCTTCCGTTGCTCGCAGTAACTGAAGTCCGACAAATGGCAGCTTGGCAGCTGGCAACTTACCGCGAATAGGGCGTTTGAATCGGATGTGGCCCGTGCGCCTTCGATTTCACTTTACTCCTGGAGGACCAGCCAGCAACCAGCACCGCTCTGCCCCACCAACAGTGATTCACTACCGCTGAGGACCACCTCAATCTTCACAAATCCATCTCTCGCCTGGACTCCCCCTAGGACACTGCAAACAGATGCCCTGGTATCGCATGGACCTCCCATGATGGCCACGATGGGCGGCACACCCGAGTCCCCGAGACGACGTCATATCCTCTCCGCCATCAATCCAGATCGTCCACGGGCGCAAGACCGAGACAGAGATGTAGAGGAAGAACCACGCCGAAAGCCAGATGGAGATGCAGATCAGCCCAGAGACACCAAAGGCGCGCCTTTGAAAGCGTCAAATGCAGACTCGACCTCGCGATGGACTGAAACAGAACGAGATGGGGAGACCGAAAAGACGCAGCCCAGGCCGTCGCGCCTCAAGCTCAAGGACCGCAAATCTCGTCGCCGTTCCTCTCGCGATCGCCACCGAGACCGACATCAGGATAGTGACCGTCCTCGGTCGCATCGCCACCGTCACCGTCGACGACACCGATCTCCGACCCCACTCGACACATATGAGCGACCGACTCTTGATCCCGAAGCTGCCTTTAGGGAATCACTATTCGATGCCATGGCGGACGACGAAGGCGCTTCATACTGGCAGGGTGTCTATGGGCAGCCTGTCCACGTTTATTCCAACGAGAAAGTTGGTCCGACCGGCGAGCTTGAGCAGATGACGGAAGAGGAGTACGCTGCCTACGTCCGCCAGAAGATGTGGGAGAAGACTCATGCCGGCCTCATCGAAGAGCGAGCCAAGCGCGCCGAGGAAAAGAACCGCAGAGAAGAGGAGAAACGGCACAACCGTAAGCTCCAGGAAGAAATGGAGCGCAGCCTCCGTCGTGGCGAGGAGCGCAAACAGCGGCGCACATGGGCCGTTCGCTGGGAGGAGTACACCAAGGCGTGGTCTGCCTGGGATGGCACATCTGCAACACTTAATTGGCCTATTGACAGTGGACGGCGACAGGACATCGACGAGAAACAGGTACGAGCCTTTTTCGTCCATGGACTCGGCCTAAGCGAGATTGGGGAAAAGGAGTTTGCAACCAAGCTCAAGGAAGAGCGTGTGCGCTGGCATCCAGACAAGATGCAGCAACGACTAGGCGGCCAGGTGGACGATGAGATGATGAAGGATGCAACGGCCATTTTCCAAATCATTGATAGACTATGGGGAGAAGCGCGAGGCAAAGGTTAGACGAGAAGCGACATTGTGATACCCTTTACCCTATACTCACGACGGCCGACATTCCTGGATGAGAACGGGGATACAATTATTTTATTTATTAGATTCGGGAATTCGTCTGCTGGGGCATAGAAATCAATGCTCAAACTTTTGTAACTCATTTGTAGTGACAACTGCCGATGGGTGTACAAGTCACCGCCGAAACGTTTCTCTGTGGATGGTCAAAGGAATGCGTCATGACGACATCCATGTATAACTAAACCAACAACTCATCAGCTTACGACCACTTCGTATGTCATCAGCTCTGATACTGTCACCACACACCCAGGATCAGGGAGAATGCCATCGAGTGAGTGGCGTGGGTGAAACGAGGTGGCATGGTGGGACAATAAAACAGGCGAATCATGGCGGGAATGTCAAAAAATTGATTAGTCTCACCTGCAGTATACATTACGCCGCTTAATGTATTGCACAGTGGTCAGGAACTTATGATTGAAACACTGTACAAAATAATGTACACTGCGAGAACAACCATGTGTTATGTAAAATGTGTATATTTCGGTTAATCCAAGGCACGATACAACAAATCTCCATGAGGCTATGGTATTCCTTTTTTTCTTTTTTTCTTCTTCATTTCTCTCATGCGAAGCGACGGATGCGCGGTGCTAATAAAAGGCTTTCCAGAAGTAGCAGCTCCCGTGCCGCCCATTAGGTTCCCGAGTCTCCACAGCACATCACACACACGCCATTGCATATTGCGGGGGTAGTGTTGGTGGCGGAGTCTCCACATGCCTCTTTCGGGTAGGTATCTCAAGCCCCAGCGTTACGTCGTTTCCTGAGCGAAGCGCAAGGAATTCCCGAGCCGCCTTCGCAACAACGACGTCAACGACTGGAATCGGACCGGGGTGAGTTCCGCATCCGCTGTTTTACATGTTGACGATGATGGCGGCACCGCCCATGAGGGCGCCCATGGCAACAGCGGCAGTGGGCATGCTGCCGGCGCCGGTAGTCTCCGTGGCGCTCTCCAGCGCGGAGCTGGCCGAGTCGAGCGCAGAGCTGAGGGATTCCGACGCGGTGCCTGTGGCTGTCGCCAGCGCGGAGCTGAGGCTGTTGATCTTGCTGGTGATGCTGGAGGGGAACGACGACGTGCTGGTGCCCGTGGCCGCGCTGCCCGTGGCGGTGCTGGTGGTGTCGGAGCCGGTGATGGTGGACACCTTCGACTCGATGGCGGAGCTGATGCTGCCGACGACGCTCGAAACCTCGGAGCGGATGCTCTCGACTCGGCTGGAAGCGCCCTCAACGGCGGTGGAGACGTCGTTGATGATGGAGGAGACGTCCTGGGCCTGGGAGAACAAGGATGTTAAGACGTTGATGTGTGAGACGTTGATGAGATGTCCATGCTTACCTGAGCCATGACGGCGAGGACGGAGGTGAGAGTGACAGCGGAGAACTTCATATTGGCGGTCTTGGTATCGACAGTATAAGAAGTCTTATGTGAACGAACGTTGTTTCTGGAGCGAAGCAGCCTGAAGATGGAGATGGAAAGGTGGATAGATGGAGATGGATTGGGTTGAGGACCACGAGGCGGCAGCCGTGAGGTTTTATGTCCAGCCCAGAGCCTCCGCGGTTTGCTCACACACTTCCACGATCCTACGCGCACGCCCCCCTTCGCCCCTCCCGGTTTCCCCTTGCTTGGCGTGCTTGGCCGGGTCATCGATCTCTCTTCTTTGGACACCTGAAAGACTGAATTGACATCAGTTGGTGGGCCGGTCTTGCAGCGTGTGCCGAGACCCGGCCCCATCCAACCATGCAATGTGTTTCGCGGAAGCACTTTGCGGAAAAGAAAGTTGGAAACCTCTAAGCATCTTGGCCCCCTGGTCTCCCCCCTCCCCCCTCCCCCAGCCTTCTTCTCCGTCTCTGGCAGGGTTTCGGGAGGAGGAGGATTGCCTCATTACTCTGCAGGAGCAAACTGTCCGCCGATGGCACCTGGTAACCGGGGGTAGGTACTTGTTGCAATCTTTGAGTCAGAAAAGCCTTTCAGCCGACCCAAACAACGCAAACATCCGTGCGTTTGCTGCTTCCTTTGATTACTGTATATACTTATTATCAATTGTGGCAGGGCGGGGAAGGCCGCATCACGCTGAGATGGGGAGTAGTGGCGAGGTTTGTTGTACCTGCATTTGGAGGAGTTTGGCTGGCCGGCAAATAACTGCTGCAGAACCAGCTCTGAAGGCTAGTGGCGACTGTGACCTGAAGCTACAGTACAGGGGAGGAAAGCCGAGAACGCAGAGACATCTTTTGATGATGGTGTTGTATTCGTACTTCGTACACAAGGATGGGGTCTTGATATCCGAGCGGCACGCCATCGATTAGGCTGTGCTGTACGTAACAAGTACACCCCAGGGCCCAATGGAAGGGCGAGAAACTGCTGAAGGAAGGGGCGGCGAGGCTCAAGAAAACAGGAATACAGCAGAAGGCAAAATGTGATACAACTGGTGGGAGATGGATGCCGGGGTAAATGCTTCGTCTGTCGTAGACGTACATGTTTGAGTGGCTCTGTGCGCCACTGTTTCGTACAACGCCCAACAACACGTACAGATGTAGTTAGGTAGTTAGGGAGGTAATTAATGCACGGAGCTGAGCCACAGCTAGCTCGCCTCACACAGGAAAACACGGCTCATTCCACGATTCAATTCCGGCCGTGGCACACCTGTACTGTAACTATCCGCACTTACAGTGGCGGTGGGCGCCATGTCTTCGCGTCACAGTGGAGCTCCGAGGGGGGAGTGTCTCCAGCTTCGCTACCCCAGCCTCGCCATCGGCGATCGAGAGAACGGGGGTCTGAGTCGGCGGAGCTAGAGATGCCAACACGCTGCGTGCCTTGGAAAATGTCGTGTCTTGGCTGGATCAAACGGCAAGTTGGTCTTGGGCCGCCCGAATTTGGGAAGATTGGCTCGTGAGCACGCAAGGGTTGTAAGGATGGAGATCTAGACCGTGATGGCGGCATAAGGCAGAAAATACCCTGTCGACTGACACAAACACGGCAGATGGAAAGAGACGGGAGGAAAAATAGACGGTGACCATGAGGGACACGGTTAACTCTCAGCTTTGCAGGTTTTGTTGAGGGATGGTAATTAGTTTCGAGCAAACCGGGAACACCAAAGCAAATCCGAGCTTCTTCAGCGTGTTAGTGACTTCTCTTAGTGGTTCCTTTCGCACGGGATACTACAGTAAGCCTGCAAGGAATGAACCGATTGGAGTATGCGTAGAATGGATTTCCCGCTCTGGAACCCGCCGCGCGTCACCATGACACCGCGGCCAGCAGAAACGCATCAAACCAATGACAAAATGCGGATGTGCAGCTGAGCTTTAGAGTGTAGAATGTATTGGTTCGGCTGGCGAGGTTGGAGCGGCATTGACGAGTTCGTGCAGTGCACGTCATAGTTACGGGGATGATGAATTCCCGACCAGAAACGGCATCATCGTGCTGGTATTCGGCAGTCTCTGGATAATCAATGGGATAAGATCATCGTTTTTATCCTGCGCACCCTTGCTTGGGAAATCCACGTGTACTAAATGCGCATGAGCCGAAGGAGGGCGGTTGTTTCATGTCAGGCCATTCTTGAGCGACGGATATCAAACCAGTCAATTATGTTGAAGATCCCAAGTTATTATTAGTCTACGTACTTCGTCGTTTATTAGTCTCGTCCACCATTACCCGCATACCTCAAGATACTCTCCGTGCTCCTGTTATCCAACCCCGGGCCATTCTCGTTCCCAAACTCCTGCAGCCGGAGATTCTCCTCAAATGCCTCTTCATCCGTCTTCTCCAGCGATGGATGCTATCAGGACCCTTCAGAGAACCGGTAGTTATTCTGCAAAACGAGACTGAACAACTAGACCACGTACGCAGATCCAACCGTCAATATCCCTCCCGTCACCGCCTTCTGCCGCCATGGCATCTGCAGCCTCCAGAGGGAGGGTGGGAAGAGGCCGCACGATGATGGCGAGATCCGAAGCGATGTTGACCGTCACATTGACAATGGCGCCGTTGCTTATACACGCTCTGTTGACGCTGTTGAGCGGGTTGCAGGGGCCTGCGAGCAAGCCGAGGTAGATTATCGTGAACGCCGCGATGGTGAACCCGATGGCATACGCCGACGTGCGAAACCCCGTCGACGGGTTAATGTGGTATAGAACCGTGAGGATGGCCCGCTTGGTCAGCGTTGGCGCGAGAATGTATGCCGCGTAGCTGGGCAATAGATGCTATGCAGGGGACTTGTCAGCGGGAGGATCCAGAGTGAGTAGTGAAGGGCTACGCACTTTGGATAGTTGCTTGGCATCAGCCAGTGTAATGTCCCAATAATGCCGTCCCCATCCATGCTGCATATATTTGTATATCGATGCCAAATGCAACCACCGTCCATATCTGTACGTTTGTCCATCCGACGTCGAAGTTGGGCTCTACGCCCTCCGGCGGCGGCACGAGCCCCGTGTTGTATATGGTGGAATCGTTGGTTATATCGGCTATAATAGCCCCTGTCGTTTTGGTGTTTTGTCGGGTCTATTTGCCGTTGAAGTAGGGTGTGAGAGGACGAGAGAACACTCGCTCCGAGCATGTGAAGGGACCCAATGCGAGGTGGATACAATGATTCAGGCGCGAGAGTACCTACTACTCGACTCTCGCCAAGGATGTGGAGAGCAAATACCCAGCAAACAAGAAGACATGTTTGCGGACTGAGTGTTAAGCCCGGAGGCATGATTAGAATCTAACTTGAAGCGATTCGATGCATGTCCACCTTCGGCGATAGTTGCTCCTTTAACTTCGCCTGGTGCCCAACCCAGAATATGCGTAGAGTCCTTAGGAATGTGAAGAAAATTAAAGTTTACTTATCTTTACCATCTTAGTCTTCTCTGAAATCAGTTGGTCTCGCTCTTTCGGTGAGATGATTGTGTTATGAACCCTGGTGAGAAGTTGATAAAGGGCTGGGAACTGGTTGACAAGGGTGTTTTCTCAACTACCTACCTACCTAGTTAGACATTGATCTAGAATAGATTTCGATAACTGGGCTTATCTACAAGTTAGAAAAATATAGGGCTGATAAGCGGCTTTATCAAGACTGGCTTGTACATCTAATGCTAGCATTGATAACTGGGCACACAATCGCATTGGAAGCACATTAGACATCTTAAATTGGACAGACCGCAATTGATACCTAATAATAGTATGTCTAGTTGATTTGTATATTCTTTTACTTTCATTCTTATGGCCCATTTGGTGATGCAGCCATTACAGCGTAGTGGGGAGTGATGGGAAATATTCACACGAGCCGTAAATGGGATCCTTGAAATAGGAAAAGACTACCTACTCGGAAAGTTCCATAGATATTCTGTCTTCATAAGAGTAGCGAGCATGTGTTGCCTTCTGTTCATTGTGCTGTTCCTCACGTCTCATCTCGCAGCGAGCAACCCTACCGCTCAGCGAATGCTCCTATTAGGAAAGACACGGCGCCGATCCCTACTGTCTTCAGATCCGATACGGTAAGAGTACCCGAGTAACATTGAACCCTGATGCGACGTTGTAATTATGGAGATGAAAAGACCCATTGGCTTCGGTACGAATCGTTCGATGCCACGGCCGGGATCATGGAGAGTTCTCCATCCGTAGCGCGCGAAGGATCTCACACGGACGCACCATCCTGCTCCCCACTGGTTTCACTATGCGACCCTTGCACGCAGCTGCTAACTGCCGACTATGTAACGTTGACTAATCTATCGTCGAGCTCGCAGTAGAGGGAGTTTGCCTGGCGATGTTCGTCTGTTCATTACTGCTCGTAGTGACGTCGTGATATATCTTGTAGCATTGGAGTTCCGTAAGAATAAAATAAAAGAATTCTAAATAACCTAGAATCAGTGAACTGAAACTCCGACAGCTTAAACGGCTCGCTACCGGACCCTGGCGCATCTTGACCGGGGTTGGATCAGCCTAGACGGGGAGACGGCGCGTAGGCTTGTGGCCCAAAGCGAGTAATTAGCAGTCAAACAACGACCAGGACGACCTTGCGTTTGAAGCAGTTGCTCCACTGTCCCACGGCGCATATTGTGCTTGCATAGAGTTATGCAAACTAGTGCTGGCCACCATGTCACTGCGCGTGATTTCACCAACCGGTTCATCGTATAGACCCCTCCTCTTGCGAACATACATACCACCATGTCGACCTCTCTGATCAAGGGCGCAAAGCCCCCCCGCAACTCCTTCAACTCAGACAAGGCGCTGCCCCTGACGCCCGAGGACATCTCGGCTGAGTGGTTGTCCGAGGCGCTGGGCGTCGCCGTCAAGGACTTCAAGCTGGCGTCGGTCATCCACGGCACGTCCAGCAAGGTCTTCGTCGAGATGGCCTTCGCCGACGGCGTCACCACCGACACGCCGGCGCGGCTGTGCATCAAG
The DNA here is from genome assembly GCA_030864175.1 of Neonectria faginata. Classification (NCBI taxonomy): domain Eukaryota; kingdom Fungi; phylum Ascomycota; class Sordariomycetes; order Hypocreales; family Nectriaceae; genus Neonectria; species Neonectria faginata. The sequence continues at coordinate 1,391,863 of JAULBG010000006.1, read as the reverse complement.
GGCGGCTTCAACCCCGTGGTCCGGGACATGTTCCCGGAGATGTGGGGCACGTACCGCCGCGAGGCCGAGTTCTACTACTACATCGCGCCGCTAACCAGCATGCTGCTGCCCAAGACGTGGTTCTGCGGCACCGACGTCGTCAACGGCCAGGGCCTGTTCATCATGTCCGACGTCGCGGCCGAGTGCTCCTTCGGCAACCCGCTGCAGCCGTGGACGCCGGAGCGAGTCGCCGTGGCCCTCGCTCAACTGGCCAGTCTTCACGGCAAGACCTGGAATAGCAACGAGGCTGACTACCCGTGGCTGTTCGGCAAGGGCGGAGAGAAGCTGGCGAACCCAATGCGGACCATGATCCTGGCTCTGTTGCGGCCGGAGCCGTGGGCGGTCCGCTTCGCCGAGGAATGCCGTCCGCCCGTCGCGGAGCCGATGCTAGACCGCGAGAGGATGTTGCGGGCCTATGAAGCACTGTGGAAGCATAGCGACGACGATAAGCGCTTCCACTCTATTATCCACGGGGACAATCACGTGGGGAACACCCTGATCACCAACGAGGGCACTCCTGGGTTCATCGACTGGCAATGTCTCCAGTACGGCTCGGCGATCCACGACCTGGTGTACTTTTTGACCGGTGCCTTGACCATTGAGGATCGTCGCCAACACGAGGTATCTCTAATTGAGGGTTATCTCAAAGCGCTACACGCCGAGGGCGGCCCAAAGCTGAAAAAATACGACATCTGGGATGACTACCGACGACATACCCTCCACGGGTTCTTGTGGGCCATGACACCGCTGAAGATGCAGCCGGAGGATATCGTGTTTGCCATCACTGAGAGGTACTCGACGGCTATCATGGATCATAAGACGTTGGACCTCCTCGAGGGTAAGGAATAGAACACATGTGCTGTTAGTGTCATACATAACCGCAGCTGAATGTCAGACATTTCGAATCCACGCAGGGAGAGTGAGATCGTTACTCTTGTTTTCGTGTCAACTGGTTGAGTAGGATAAGCATAGCACCGGCGAAATGTTTGCGATCCCTATTGGCTGGGTGAGTTGATATCATCACGTCGAATAATGCTTGTTCAATATTGAGGGCCGGTTTCCTGTTGACCCTAATCCGGTGTGCGCCTTTGTAAAATTCCTTGGAATGGGTATCTGTTCCCTTGCCTTGTTCGTCGTCTTACTGCAAAGGGCCTCAAAGTACAACTGATCGACAAAGACGCGTGAGTAGTCATTTTGAATCGTCCTGGTCCTCCATCGCCACCATGACCCTGTGTGTCATTTCAAGACAACGTGTATTCCAAATGGCTGCTTCAAACTTCCCGGTATGGCGAGATGCCCTTCTTAAGCTCCTCCACAATTTCAGCTGCCTCGTGCGCGCTCCGAGCCTCAAAGTCGTACCGCTTGCTTTCCGTCGCCTTGTACACAACGAGCTAAGTTTTGATACCTTGTCAGCCCAAAAAATCCAAAAAGAGGAGAGAGGAAAATCACTGGGAGAAGGGGTCGTTGTTGCACTAACCTTGACGTTTGTGGGATGTTTCCGAGGAACTTTGCACCCAACCACGTTGCTGAAGTGTACCGTCGTCGTCTTGCCGGAGCCGTCGTTCAACGCCTTGCCACCGGACGCGGGCATAATGTGGATGTACTCGCCATCAATGACCAGGATGCGCTCGCTCATTCCTACGATGCGCATCGGCTGCTTGCGCCAGACCGTGTACTTTTTGTAGCTGGCGTTGCTCAGCTCCTCCTGCTTCAGCGCCTCTCGCGCCAACGGGTGGCTGCCGACAATGGGCATGTGTGACCTCTTGCTTCGTTTTTGCATCGATGAGTCTGTTGGCGGTAGCATCTTGGGCGATGAGCTTCCTGGAGACCCGGTAATAGTCAAGGGCCCATCTGTGGCGAACCGCCGTCGATATAGCTCCAAGTCACTGACATTGCCGATGGATGAAACGGGTCGGTCTATCATCACCACCGCTCCGGAGCCGGGTAGTTTGAGTACGTGATTCGCTTTGTCAAGTTGCCTCTTCCGGCATACCATGTCCAGGACCTCAGCGAGGTAAGTATCCGTCGTAACGTCTAGCGTTACCATCTGGCCAGGGGCGATATCAGACGACATAATGTGAATTCGGAGCAGCTTCTGCTGCCCTCGCGATGTGTTCGGTGCCATCACTGGGGCCTGGGGTATATCTGCTGGCGCCGCGTTTGACCGGTACGTAGTCGTGACGATTGGATTTTGTCGCGGCCGTTGTGCTAAGAAGGAATTGAACCCGCCTGGCGTGTTCCGAGGCGTGGCATCATCATCCACTCGCGCTGGTTCGGGTATCACAGGCTCTTGTGATACCGGCTGTTCCTCTTCGTCATCCTGCGGTGTCAAGGATTTGTTCTCGTGAAACTCGTCCTCCGAAGCCGCTGCCAATGCGAAGTCGTCATATGCTGTGGAGTTGGACCGCATTCGGCCACCTCCTCGCATGTTGGCATTGTTGACCGTGGTAAACGAAGTTAGGGGCTTGGTCCGCTCAAATGGAGGGAAATCATCATCCACCTCACCCCCTTCTTCCACCATTCGCAGAGTCCACCAGTTGATGTTGAGTTTGCCAGTCGGGATTGGAGGATCCATCTTTTCTTCGTTGTACCGGTACAAGCTGAGTCCAATCAGATCAGCCACTGTTACAACCCGCTCGGCACCCTGGCCGTCGTTGACACGAGGCCGTATAAGGACCTGGAACGGCTTGCTTGGCGTTTTGGAGAACGGTGCGTAGATACGCACACCAATAGAGCCCTGCGTACCCTGCCCACTATAGTGTGCAAATTTCTGGAACGGAATGCTGGATTTGTGCTGCTGGGCTTTCAGCGCGGCTGACAACAAGCTCGTGGGCGGAGCCATGCTAAGGGGTCTGATCGTGCTCATGGGTCGAGGGGGCGGTAGAGCTTGTAGTACAATGGGTAGCGTCGGTGGCCGAGACTTGCGGATTGTACCTTGTCGAACGAAGTTCTTCGGGGGAGTTCCAACCACTTGACGGGTGACTTGTCGGCTGGGAGAGGGATTGAGGGGGTTTTCGACGCCGTCAAGGATTGATGCCGAGTCGATACTTTCGACTACGTACTCATCAGACATGTCGCTTCCGTCTGAGTCTTCCTCCTCCTCTGGAAGTAGGGATGTGTCCACTCGCTGAACTCCTGGCGTGGGCTCCTCGAGAATCCGGGCTTGTAGCTTCGCGAATCTTGCAGCAGCTCGGGCGGTCTCTCGGTGCCTCTGATAGGCGGGGATGTCGAGTTCATTTTCGGACGATATATCGCTGCTTGTGACGGTATCGCGGCGAGGTCTCTCCTTGACAGTCTCCAGCGCAGACTGGGAACCACGTCGCGGAGCCCTCGGGGAGACGGTGCCTGCCTGCCTCAACCCTGTACTCTGGAAACCCGTGTTCTGGAGGGGAGAAGAGCCAGCCCGATTCCTCACGGGCATCTTGGCGAATTTTATCTGCTGGGCTGCTCGCTGGTCCGCATCGTCGTCGCTGTCGTCGCTTAGGTCGCTGCTATCGTCCTCTTCCATCTGCTCCCGGCGCCTGCGCCGCTTTGTCGCCATGCCGGGTCCCATAGTGTCCGAGCCCCCCGCGGTGAGCATGCCACCATCCTCCTCTCCATCTTCGAGTGTCAGGCCGGCCTGACGAGGGGCTTGGAAGTATTCGGAGGCGATGGCGGTCGGGATCGGGGGCGAATGCGTGCGCTTGATGTGGGAGGAGTTGGGGCGCCAGCCAGCGGCTTTGAAGGGGGCTGAGTTCAAGAAGCTGTCGTTGACGGTGAGCAGGCGCTCGCCTACGCCATCGGCGATTTCATTGAGGTAGCTGGACCGAAGTTGGTACGAGACAAGTCTGTTTGTTGGAGAACATGTGAGCAGAATGCGCGATCCGGGGGCTTCGGCGGGCAGTCATGGAGACTGAGACCAAAGGGAACAGGGGCGCACGCACTCTTCTAGTTGGATAACAGACATGACGTTGACGAGCTCGACGCGAACGAGGCCGCGTAGCTAGGTGAATCAGGATGTAATGCGAAGACGGGCATCTACATTGCTGGATTTGCAGATGGTGACGGTGAAGCGAGTGTGCGACGTTGAGTTGTAGGATCCAAGACACATGATGGAGGGTACGAAGTTAGTGGTTCGTGGGGTTGGCTCAGTGGGCGACTCAGCCTCAAGGAGCGCTGGAGCGGGCGCGCCAGGACTAATTACGTAGGTACATGGACGCACGGGCCATGCAAAGCAGAAGTGGGCCTCAAATCGACATCTTCAAGGCATCCGTTGAACTTGGTGAACCTTCGACATTCGACATTCGACATTCGACATTCGACATTCGACATTCAAGATTCAAGATTCAAGACTCGACAAGAGAATCTAACCTCGCCACCTCTACGAAACATTGCATCTCCAGCCTACCTATCCAACATGGGCCTTGTCGACTACTCCGACTCCGATAGCTCAGGCTCCGAGGCAGAAGCCCCAGTCAAGGCTGCGCCCCCGAAGACCTCACAGACCTCCAAGAAACCCTTTCAAAAGGTCGTCGATCGATCCAACCCAGGCAGAATCCTCGTTAACCTCCCACAACTCTCTGCCGAAGCCCCCAAGTCTCACGGCGACGAACCTCCGGCGAAACGTGCCAGAACAGGAGGCACTGGCCTCTTCTCAGGCTTCAACTCCTTTCTACCGACGCCCAAGAACGCGAACAAGCCGAAACCTGCGCCCGCTACGACCAGCGCTGGCCAAGCGAAACCAGCCATTCACTTCAAGACAAGCGCCGCCCCCGGATTCAGCAGGAGTACTGTTGATGAGGATGCTCTTGCTGGTGGCATGAACCTGCCCCAACCGAAGACGGCCGCGCAGCCCACGATTCCCGACGGACAGAAGCCTGAGGAGGAGGTTAAGCTGGTTGGAAAACCATTAATGTTCAAACCTCTCTCGGTAGCACGAAACCCGCAGAAGAAAAAGAAGCTGGCGATGGCGATGGCGATGGCTGCGAGTCAGATGCAGGCGGCGCAAACCACGGCGAATGACACATCGACCAAGGTGGAAGCAGAAGCAGCGCTAGTAGCGCCCCCAAAGAAGGTCTCCCTATTCTCTATGCACACCGAGGAGGCTTCAGGACCTGTGGACCCTTCGCAAAAGAGCGGCGCTTATGAGCCATTGTTCGAAACCCAAGGAAGCGCAGACACCGACAGCAGCGCGTTTGGAGACTATGCGCAGTACGCCAGCCATGCGCAAACGGGTCCCGCTGCAACGACGGCCCCTGGTACCGATTCGCTGGACACGATAGCCAATGATCTCAATCTATCAGCAGCTGCGAAACGAGAGCTGTTCGGGCGCGGCGGTGAAGGAAAACACATGGCCAAGAACGTAATCAACTTCAACATGGACAAGGAGTACGAGCACAACGAGGAGATTCGCGCGGCCGGGGATACACAGATACACAACCCAGTGCGTGCTCTCCAGGGCGGAAAGCACAGTCTGCGCCAGCTTGTCCAGAACGTCTCCAACCAGAAGGACGCGTTAGAGGATAGCTTCGCGAAGGGGAAGACGAATCGCAAGGAGGCGTCGAACAAATACGGCTGGTGACGAGAGCACAATGATACCCAACTTTATGCAGAATCGAAGAATGACAAAGCTCCACTTATACGCTTCATCAAATATCTACACCAAAACGGCCTCGCTCTAACTAGGTAGATACCCGGGGAATATATCAATCATAATCATACAGAATCGTTTTCTCGGAAGCAAACAGCCCCTTGGAATCCTAACAACCTTTAAAGGTAACCATCCGCCTTAGAAAGTTTCCACCGCCACCGTTCTCCCGCTCTGAAATGCGTCGTCAACCATCAAGAAACCCCATTCGCCGCGAGTCGTGGGCGAGATATCGTCGTACCCGTTTGGCGTCGTCGGTCCAAACTCGGTAGGTTGGTCCGGACTAAGGAGATCCGGACTCATGACACCTGGGCTGAAGACGGTTGGGCTTACGAGGGGAGCGCTCAGGACTTGGTCGATGGTCCCGCCGTTTGTGTTCCAGGTGTGCATCGTGAAGAGCAACCGGTCCGTTGGCCGTGCTGTGCGGTCTCCATCCTCCTCTTCCTCCACCACCTTCACCGCGTCCTCTTGGGGGATTTGTAGTGCCGGCCTTTTCTTCTGTGACCCGAAGCTGGTCTGCAGCTTGAGCAGCGGAGGCTTGGGCGACGGTGTCTGGGGCAAGATATTCTCTTTCGCAGGAAGAACAAGCTCAATCGTCTCGGCCTCGGCCTCGTCGTCACTGTCGTCGCTGTCGTCGATGTCAAAATAACTGCTGGGCTTAATAGCCGGCTCGAAGAAGCCCGCCATGCCGGAGATGCCCCCAAGCTTCTCAGGTCCACCATAGGCGCGTCGATACATGCGGTCCAGGTCGACAAGGGCAGAATTTGATACGCTGAGCCAGTCGTATGATCGGAGGATATCGGACTTGGTGACCTTTTCGCCGTTGTTGGCGAGAATGATGCGACGGAGCTCGTCGACGGCGTCTTCTAGGCGTAGATGGGACTTGGTCTTGGAGTAGCTGGAAAGAGCACTCTTGAGGCTGTAGAGACGGTCCAGGGATACCAACGTTAGGCCTTCGGAGCAGAAGAGGACTTCGTTCTGGATGATGGAGCTGTGGACGAGCTGGTTTGTGAGGCCGCACGCAGCGGGGCTGACTGCTGGTGAGAGCCACTCCGGTCTATACCATGTTAGTTGTGGTTCGGGAGGAGATAGCTTCAATGGGACACTGACCCATTACGGAACTTCTTCTCAGCCTTTTCCAAGGCGGATCGCAGAGCTCGCTCAGCCTTCGGAGGCAGACCGCCAGCATGAATCAAACGCATACCAAAGGAGTTCGACGACATCATGGAGCTCATGGTATCCGTCGTTGTTGTCGAGGCAGTGCACGGAGTCATCGGCGGCGGCGAGAGCGGCGTGGAGGGAGACAGCGGCCACCTCATCCTGGGACTCGACATCGACACGTCCAATTTTGTTGGAACAGGCGACGCCATCCCACTCCGCGAGAACTCCATCGACCGCATAGGCGTAGGCCCGTTATATGACCCAGACCGGACAAGCTGCTTCAGCGCGGAGACGGGGCCGGCGGAGAAGTTGAATCGCAGGCCGGGCGTGTGCGGCGTGGTGGGCGTCGAGAACCCCGGGGAGCCCAGCGGGGGCAGGACGGAAGGGAACTGGTAGTCGCGTCGAGCAACGACGAGGGTAACGTGGAGAGACTTGCGGGCAAGGCGGGAAGATGTCCATTCGAGGGCGGGGAGCAGGTTGGGAGGGAGGTGGTGAGCGTCGAGGAGGGAGGTGCCGGCCTCTAGAGGTGAGGAGATTCTGTCTTTGAGAGACATGATGGTATAGTGCAGAGAGAATGAATACGAGGTGGTTCCGAGGATGAAGAAAGAAGAGAACGAAAGGCTTCGAGAAGGACAGGAATGAAGATGTCGGTTGGGTCTAGACCGTAGCTAGTCGACAGCAGACAGTAGACACTGCGTAGTTGTATCCTCAAACAGCTCAAGTTGGTTGCCGTGTAGTTGTGTAAGTGTTGGCACGACAGACGAGTCTGGGGAGCAGCAAGGCAGAGCTATATGTTATTGTCGCAGACGACATGAAACACGTCGATCAGTGTCGGGGATCCCAAAAATAACAAAGCCCGTAGGTAATCACAAGCATCCAAGGTTTCTGAAACTGAAACTTTGACAGCCAGCCCCCCCTCCCGTTCTTGTTTTGGCCTCGTCCGCGGCGGCCACCATTCTCCACCACGAGGGCGAGTATCCTAAATAAACAAGCTCGGGCGCATAAGACGTGAAACAAGAGGCTAAGAGGGAAACGGGCTGGGGCCCGGGCGTGTGTGTGATGGGTTGAGTTGCAGGCGGCCCAAGGATGGGGGGAGCCAGCCGTCTAAGTGGGTTGAAGGAGAATGGCAAAGGCGGTGGCCTCTCAGACAAAACAAAACAAGACAGAACAAAACAGAACAGAACAGAACAGAACAGCACAGCACAGCACAGACACTCGAGAATACAGGCAAACGCGTAGGATTGAACGGGAAACGCACCCGTCCGCCCAGGTGCCGACATCCCCAGAAGGTGGGTGAGCAGCAAAGAGCCCAGCAATCCGGGCGGCTAACGTGCAGGACTAGCCGTCACCCCGCGCCGCCATTGGCCCACGCTATTTTGGGAGCCACGGCGGGGTTCCTGGGCCGCGCTGCGATTGGCCAGCCCTATGTCTATAAATAGTGTTTGGCAGCATTCCGGCAGCGGAAGAATGGTGGGCCGAAGGAAGCAACGCTGCGAACTGGGCGCATCTCAGTTAGTAAAGCTGTGATTGATGTGATGGGATGTGACGAGCGTGCCCCCATGTCTGCGGTAGTAGTTTGCACCTTCTTATCATCTAGACTAAGTTTCCATCTGCTACTCTGTTTTTCATCCCTGCTGCCCGTTTCCCGCCCGTCTGTTTCTTCCTGTTTCCTGGCACATGGGGATCCATGTCCGCTTCTTTTTTGTGTCTGTGCCTATTCCGTTCCTGTTCCTGTTCCTGTTCCTCCCTGCCGGGTGATAGATCTACAGATCCCCATCCCACTTCCCCCTGACCCTGCCTCTTCGCACACCCAATCAATGCCTACTCCCCAAGTCCAACATCGCCAAACCCGCCGTCGCCGATTCCTCACCTCTCCTTTTTTTTTATATATATTTTATATATATATATATAATTTTTTTACCGCCCACCACACTCGGCTCGCTTTCGCCGTCCCCCACCAGCCCGCCCTGAATCCGATTCTAGTAGACTACACCCTTCCCAGTCAGTCAAGAAACCCTGTTGCTAAAACCGTCCCCCACCTGGTCTGTGAACCGGTCACCCGCCGCCTGTCGAGGAGCGTTGCACTGTCGTCAACTCTGACAGGAGGCGATAATCACATCTCCTGGAGTTTTTAAATAGCATCCAACCCTGGATTCGGATATTCATCCGGCCTGGATAGACACAAGAGCTTTTCAGATTTTCCATTTGTTCCTCGGCTGCCGCCTTGTGGCGCATCCTAAAGATAGCATCAAGTAAGCGGCTGCTGACGACTACGTTCGAGACGAAAGACTCCATCACCTTCCTTCATTTGTTTCTTTTCGTGATTGCTGGTTGTGTTTTGACTTAGACGACACGAAACGCCAATGTAGATCGATGTTTGTTGTTTCGCCCCATCATCAAGGGGCGCCGCTTCATCATTATTATCGAGGAAAGAAGACCGTCATAGCAAGTCAGTAAACAAACTCAGAGTGGCATTTGCGCTTCCATGGGCATATTGGATTCTCTGCTCTCTCTCTCTTCCTCGAACTTACGCGTCTCAATTTTCGCCTGCTGATTCACAAAGCATGTCGACTCCTTGGCCCATACACGTCTCTCGAGTAAAACCAGATAATCCCCGCAATTGGATACAGCGCAATAGTCTTGACTTCTCCAGCCGCTCGTGCGTTTGTCTTCCTTTGCCCTTGCGCCGTCACTCCAATGCTATGCGTCTTGCTCGCTTCGTGTGTCGGCCCGAGAACCTTCGTCTCTAGTCCATCTCCGACAAGTCGTATGTGGCTTAAGGATCTTTGTCGGCCATCCCTCCGACTAGAGGGAGCAATAGTGAAAACCAGCCAAAACCAAATCAGGCCAAAGAATACCCTTTCCGTGACGCCAACGCCCTTGGTCCGCAGCCGCGCTCGGAACTGCCTCTTACTCTATGTCCATCCCTTTTCAGTCCATTCTCTCATAACCCTTCCACCAAATCCACATCGTTCATTTCGTTGATTGCTTGCATACTCATCCCCACAACGTCATCAATGTGGTCCGATGATCCGCAGGAACCTTCCCATTCTTTGCCCGAGGTCAGCCGTTATGTCAAGTCTGCTGTGATGGTATCGGAGTCGCTGAAAGACTGTAACATACCGGACCCTTCTTCTTCTACATCATCGACAATCAGCCTTCTCAGAGGGTCCAAAACTTCTGCATTCCCAGTCAGCCATCACTTCCTTGCCTCTCGACACTCCACAACATTCTTTACTTACCGCGTTGCAGTGACAGGAAGTCGGTATCCACCTCATCTTGCGTCTCAGGGTCCGAGTCAATTATCGTCGCACATCGCGCAATCACCTGCAGGAAGACGCTTGCGACGTCCCGTCTCAAGGGCGCCCGCCTTCTGACATGGTTCTCTTGCATATACACCAGGCACATCAGACCGAGCTGTTTGGTTGTTTGAACCACGGCATCCCTCCGCGATTGATTCATCTCTCGCCCAGGGCTGCCGGGGAGCACAAACTGGAACAGCTCACGCTCAATGAAGTCTTCTGTGCTCGATCGAGTGGTCATATCCTGGTACACAAGAAGATGGGGTCCCCATTTCGGCACCAGTTTCAGGCTGAAGGAGCGAACCGTCTCCGTTAGTGCCTCATCTTGCCGCTTGAGATTCAGCGCTGTCTTGAAGAAGTTGAGAAAGAGGCTGCCTTCAGTGTTCTGCAGACTCTTGGCCTGCAAAAATATGTGCTGCACCATTTTTGTTGCATTCTCGACTTGCTCGGTGCTTTCGATGTAGACACTCGCTACCCGTAAGAACGGGTCCATGGCCTGCGTCGATGTGTCTCCCCGGATGCAACGCTTCAAAGTGCCTAGAGTCCTCGTATCCATCTGCACGTTGCTTCCGACTAGGAATCGAATGATGCTGTCCGTCTGTTCGTGAGCCTGGTCGATCGCCAACAGCTTCTCCACAAAAAGACTCGATGAGTTTCCGTCCAAGCCAGTGTGAACGAGTTCGACCTCATGCGCGGCCCAGTTGAAAGGTGTCTCCATGCGATCTAGCCGCTCTGTCGGGTCATCGACGATCGTCTCTGACCCGAGTTCCGGATCGAGCTGCTGCATCAAATGGCTGATTAGTGCAATAATCGCCAGGTAGGACGGAGGACGAGTTGTGTTCATTCGTCGCATAACGTTATGAAGCATCCGAGCATAATTCGGTGGAAGCTCCATTATTGGATCGGCGGAAATGATCTTCAAGAGCTTAGCTAGAAAATCACCTGCCAAAAGGTATGCGACCTCGCGACTCCCAAGTCTCGCAAATCCCAGAATGGTTGCGAAGTATTCGTCCCATGCCCTTATGTGAATGTGGAAGTACCGCCAAAGGTGGTTGATGATACCCATGGCGCTGGCGAGAATGGAGCGCCGACCGCGATCGCGTCCAAGACTGATCTCGTCTCCATCCTCATCCATCTCAGAACTTCCTCGCCGTGAAGATGATGGATCATACACAGTGGGAAGTGTGATGGAGATTTTCTCAAGGGCCCAGATAAGCATCTTGCTCACGAAGAGGCGAACATTGATGTCCGGGTTTCGCTGAAGTAGCGAACGGAACGCTTCGGGGCGCCTGCTGAAGTAATCGAAGAACGATAGCGCGCACTGGGGGCACCCAACGATGGCGTCTCTAATCATCGTCGAGAAGACTGGGAAGTCGGGGATATCCTTAGCTCTTGTGACTACCTGGTCGAGATTGCTGATGACTGTCTCCATCGCCAAGTCTTTGAGATCATGATCGTCAGGCTGGCTCGAGGGGCTTTCATCAGTTCCTTGATCAAGGCTCATGCTGCTCAAGTCTCTATGCCGGAGCACCCTGGATTGGTTAAAGAGCATCTGGACAAGTCTTATATGGCTCGGATCAAAGAGGCAATGACGACGGAGGATAACCGTATTTTCATCCAGAATGTGGTCTTTGAGGGTTTCCCCTACTTCAACCCGAAGAGGTGCAGGGACGCTGAGCTTCGGCATCTCTTCTTGTTCGGCTCGGAGGGAAGAGGCACGTTGATAAAACAGCATGTAGGCACTGTACGTTTTGTCATACATTATGCCGTTGCTGTCGTAGGGAGGACGATGATCGGGGCCGCCAAAAGTTGAGCTTTCCATCATTGCAGGATCCCAAGGGGTTACCATGTCGTCGTTGAATTCAACCCAGCTTTGTCGGTCACCGGTGGAAGGACGCTCCCGAATGTACGAATAGTAGTGTCCCGATTCGGCTGTGCCCGAGTGGACGAGGACTCCAACGAGCTCAAAAATGTCCTCCTCATCCTCGTTTTCTGGCTGACTTAAGTGCTCAATAGTATACGGTCGCAAGTTGACCCGCGCAGGGAATGAGAAATAGTCATTGATCTTGCTCCGCTGTAGCGTGCGGAGGTTGAAGTCGAATCGTTTCAGATGGAATATCACATTGTCTGGGATGTCTTTCAAGCAGGCCCTAAATGCTGTCAGTTGTAAACAACCGAGAGATGAGATGATGGACGTACCTTTTGATAGCATCGACGTGTTTGTCACATGTTGAGCACTTGTACTTGTTGTCTATGAACCTTGGTCAACAGTGCAAGACGGTTAGTTTCAAAGTGCAATCTCACCTCCTTCCATGATCTCGCCATCCACATATGCTTGAAGACTATCCTCGAGCGTGCTTTTCCCCTTGATATCGCATTGAATCGCAGAGAACGGCTCGAGCCTCTCTGAAATGTGCTCACACTCTTTGGACTTGACTTGCTGGACGAGTTGACCTCCATAGAACGAACGCAGTTGCTTCCTTTCATCACTATTTAGAAGTTGACCCTCCCAGCGATCGAAGAGAAGATTGTAGAACTCGTCAACGTCCATTTGGTTGTGAATGTCGATAAGAGTATCGTCGTATGTCTTGATCGAGTTCACAAGATTGGTAGGATCAATATAGCGACGGTAGCTTTCCTGCATGTAACCAAACAATTTCTGCGTGTAGAAGAGCAACTGCTGTGTGTTTCCAGGATCGCGAACTCTCGAACTCAACATGAAACCTCGAAAACTGGTGTTCATGAACAGTTGGGTCAAAAGTGAGTTGAGGTAGCAAGTGTTGGAAAGGTTTTGGAGTCCAACGTAACCGCAAGGCGCCCGGAGTGCCTTTGACCGCTCAAAATTGTAAGGAAGCTCATAGAGATATGGGTCATCCTCGTCGTCTGGATAGAAGGGTACCAGTGTGCTAAGAGACCTCAAAAGTCCATAAACTCTTTCCTTGTCGTTCTTGACCAGAGTGAAGACAATCTCCGATAGCTTGGCTCGCGTTTCTGCGTTGAGTAGGATCTTCGGTACGGGCTGCTCACTCAGGCTTCGTTTTGTCGGATATAGGTGCTTCCAGAACAGGTCTTGGGCAAGAGTTGGTGGCAAATTAGATGATGTGGTTAAGGAACCATCCAACTGTAGACAAAGATGCAGTAGAGACGTTAAACCTTTTGCATACGAGTCACCAAAGCCAACTTGACTGATGCTCTCCGTCGATACATGGTCCAGGAGCAGCTGACTGGTTCGAGATGCAAGCTGCGGCGTGTTCATAAGCTCGGGCGACCTAGTCGTCATCTTCACAAGAAGGGAATGAGCCAACCGGAAAACCTCATCGCACTGGCTTGGCGATCTGGCGGTCTCAGGCACAAGATCAGAAACAATTGTCCAGAAATATTTCGTCAACGAGGTGGCTCTCAATCCACCAGTCGGGGTACTGGAACTATCAGTCAATGATGCAAGGTCAGAATTCAAGCGTTCCTCGATCATTTTGGCTGTCACGCTTCTGACCCCACTTCGGTCGTCAGTGAGAAGCATCCTCTGAAGCAACGACGAAAAAGCAGAGCTTGCAGTGAGTTTCTCCCAAAATTCGCCGTCGAGGAAGCTGAGTCTAATTATCACCGCAAGCGTTCCCGCTATGAGGGACATCGGGGCTTCATCCGGGCAGGCGATAGCATTAGCGAGGATGTCTACCAGTCGGCCAGGGGTTGGAGCCTCCATGCCATCCATTGTGAAGGAGCCTTTCGGGGTGTCGAGTTCTAAGATGGGGTTAACAACCGCCTCAGCTTACTTTTGCGTGATTGACTTACTGTCCAAAAAGCGCAGGAAAGAATGGACCAGTGCACCGGTAAGAGTTAGGCGCAAGCCTAAAGAAGCACGATCGAGAACATCCTCATCAGAGATTGCCTTTACGATGAGTGATATCGACGTCTTTACAGCCTGAACGTAGGACACGGCCTGAGAAGGACGGTCGCTAGGCCCATCGCCAGCGGTGTCTTCCGCACCTATTCTCCCATGAAGAGCAGCCTCGGTGTACTGGAGGAGCGCATGTACCGCATAGAGTGACTTGAATGGTTGGCCGGGAGGGAAAACATCCCGATGAGATGAGTTGTCGGTATTGATCGATTGTAGAATGTGGCCATCAGTTGGAAGTTTCACAAGGAAATGGTAAATCTGGAATGTTAGTTTATCCGTATCCTTGCTTCCTCATCGGATCTCTTACCTCTTGTGCGAGCTTTTCTTCCATACTAAGATATTCCCACATTTCATCGAAATGAGCAGAAATCTCCACCTCCAAAGGAGACGCGCCCGGTTTGACCTTGGCAGAGTAAGAAGGGCCGTCTTCTTCGCGTTTGACTAAGATAAGACCATCGTGAACATGTAGGTCTTCTAGAGACTGGCAAATCTCATGTTCGTTTGGGAGAAACGGTCGTCCGCGATAGTAGACCCGATAGTTGTCGAATCCAGTCTCTTGTCTCAAGCTGGCGAGGAGGGAGGCTGCGGTGTTGAGCTTTCCAATGCTCAGCGGCTTCACATCAGTCTGGCTGCTCCCATCGAATGACTGATACTTCAGCTCGGCAGAATCCCCCTCAACCTCATAGGGAGCCTGAGATATCAGAGTTCTCAAGTCTGGTGCTGCAAACAGTGGCTTCGACTGATGGGCTTCTAAGAAGAATCTTAGGAACTTCAAGGACCGGGTGAATATTCGCTCTTGTTCTTGAACCTGCTCCTCGGTTGCGACAATCACCATTGGTTCGTCGTCTCCACTAGTCGTGCCCTCGCTTGACGCCTTGATTGTCCGTGCCGCTTCTTTCAGTTGGCGCAAGCATCGGCCTACCAGTGCCAAATGGATCAGTCGCGTTCGGTGAACAGAGTTGGTCAGGATGTGTCGGCTCTCAATGTACACTTCAACAGCGAGGGTCCGGATTGATTGATCCACAAGATTTGCATCATCAGCCTCCAAGATCAAGCGCCACAATTCTTCAATGCCACTCGCTGCCAACAACTCTTGATCATCAAGGACAAGGTCTGCCAATTCGTTAAGACGAGGCAAGACTGCGTCTCGCACAAACTCTAGCATGCCGTCGCAGAAGCATGATGGGGGCAGAGGTGGCAGATATTGTGATAGACATGTTTGGAGGAATGAATTCCGGTATGAGGACTGCTTGACAGTGTTGAGGATGCTCCAGCCAGCTCGTCTGTCGTCGAGACAGGGCGACCGAGGCCCAACCAGCATGGCCCAAAGTTTGGCTCCCAGATCTCCATTAATCGTCTGGGGTTCGAGTTGTATGATGTGAGCGATGAACTCTCTCCGAGGCTGGTTGGTGGCACCATATAGCACAGCCGGAACACCAGCCGCTCGACCAGCCTCGATTGCATGCTCCAGCTCGTCCACGATGAGCTTCGCCAGGTCATGCTTTTCTGTCAAAACATGCACTTCTGTGACCACAGCTGGCCGGATCGCCATGGACAGGCACCATAGGCTGCCCAAAGTGGTATCCGATTGCTCTGCGATATCGTCAATACAGCTTTGGTACAGCTGCCGGCGGCCTTCGGGGTCCGGGCCATAGGCCAGAAGCTCCTTAAATTTCTGCATTGCAGCATGTTGCATCTCCGGATGCGCTACTTGCGAGCCAGTCCCGCAGATGGATGATTCTCTGAGAAGTCGCAAGCAGAGATCGTAGGGGTGAAAGCTTAGTGTCGCTCTATCGACGCTGGACCTAGAAACAAGATGGCGCACGACGTTCTCCCATAGTAGCCGGATTGCTGGTGTGAAGCCCTCAATTGGCAATGTTTGTAGCTTGGCACACAGACCAAGGAGCCCATTGTAGTCGAAAAGGTTTATGATTGTGTTAATCATGCGTGTCAATGCATCGGCAACTCGGGGGTCTTGACTTGACGTAATTCCTTGCCACAGGAGATCGGTGTGCTCTTCGCGATACATTCTCGTTACCACCAGAAAGCCAATGATGTTTGCGCTTTCAACAGTAATTTCAGGGTGGCAGTTTGGACCTAGAATGTACTCGATCAACTGCGTACGAAGTAGATGTTCCGCAAGATGGTTGAGATAAGCGGCACTGCCTTCCACGCCAAGATCGGAGTACCGTTTCCAGCATGCTACGAGGTCACCGCACATGGTCGTAACACCCATAACACGCAGTTGCATTTGGCTTGACCGAATGAGTTTCGTCAAGATGCTGAATCTCTTTTCGCAAACGATCGCCTCGGCCGTGTAACTGTGTGGGAGGTCGGGGTGTAGTTGCTGATGTTTGAGTAGCATTTCGATTGCCTTCTCATGGTGGCCCTGGAGACTCAGCCCCAACATGTCTGACAAGGCTTGGATCCCGCTTGTGAGGCTGTCGCAGCTCAATTGGGTGACATGCTTCTCAATCATGGTCGTGAGAGCATCTAACACAAGGTCGTGCAGCTGGTGACCCACTTCTAATCGTTGCTTTGGGGTCGACACCTCCTGGGTGGTGTACAAAATGAGAGTTGAATCTCCCATGATGTCGGCTGCAATCTGGCAAATTGGGGCAAGACTATCGGCCAATCTGGGGAACTCCGGGAGAAGGCCGACAACTCCGATGGCGAGCTGGGCAAGGCACTTCAGGCTGCCACCTTGACTCTCTTGCAACTCTTTGATAAGATACAATGCGTCGTCTGATCGTGAAGATGAGATCTCAGTCTCTGATACTTGTTCGCCACTGAACCGTGGCCGAGTAAGCGTGTGGAGCGGTTGCAGATACCAGATAGACAGAAGATCAGGACTGCGACGATCTTGGGTTGCTTGCGTTGACAAGAACTCTTGAATGGTGTGGTGATCAAAAGAGATGAACCATGCTGTCAGTTTCGCAAACCCAGAATAAAGATCCATGACAACGCTTCGTAATCCTGGGGCTTTCGCCATGGGTGGTCTGAATCTAGTCAGCTTGCCTTGGTTGTATATCGACCAGAGCGACTTACTTTCGACATGACAATGCCATAATAATCTCGGGGAAGACTTGCCAGAAGCTTCGATTTACACGGCACGAGTCCCAGGCAGCTTCCTGGCCGGCGTCTTTGACGTATCGTAGGTACTTCTCGAGCCATTGTTGGATGTTATCGATGACGGTCTCTTCTATAGGAGTTTCTGTACTGTTCAGCAATTTGTATGTAAAGAGAGGGGGACGGAGGGGGGCTCACGTGTGGAAAAATATTGAGTAAGTCGATGCGCTGTCTCGACAACACTTTCCTCGGCATCATTGAATGGGAAGTCTGGAACAGGGTCGATCAGGACCAGGCCCTCCCCACTCATCGAGAGGTCCACGCTTTGTCGGCCTGATGTCATATCTTCGTCTGACGGCACTGTAATGACCTCGATGGACGGAACCTCTGAACAGGAAGATGATGACTGCGGGGTATCCAAGCTTTCGGGAGCAGGAAGGTCCGCCTCGTGGTCTTCGACACTTGTTTTCACGTTGTCGACCTGAGAGTTGGGGGGTTCGCAGGGGGGAGTGTTGTGGGCTGGGCCGTTTGTGCTCGGCGAAGGAGAGACGGGCGAAGAAGACGCGCCGTCGCTGTGAGGGGCGTTGCGAAGGTTCAAAGTGACCATGCTGGAGGAAGGCTCAGCGAGAGGCTCCCCCGAGACGCAACGTTGCTCGGGGGACTGGGGGGTAATGGGTTCTCGATGGGCCTCGGCAGCTGGTGCACGGTCGGAGAGGTCGGGCTCGCCTTCAAGGGTGGTCGATCTCGAGGATTCGTGGATAGGATTCATGGTATCGGAGGAGGTGACTGGCGAGCCCGAGAGTGAGGTGCGCCGTCGTTTTCGGGAGGAAACGTCGCCGTCATCAAAGGGATTCGGCCTGGTCGAGCTTGGCTCAGCGGAGGCGGCGCGACTCGAATGGTCTAGGGGTCTCGAAACGAGGTCCATCGGTGTGGTGCAAGAAGGAGGAGGAAGGGCACGAAGCGTGGAGGTGCAGAGACGTCACACCGTCGTGAGAGACGCCCCGGCGACAGCTGCACAAAATTAACATGTGGGTTCGGTAAGCAAAGAGCGCGCGAAGAGAGCGAAGAAGCAGCAGCTCGGCTCGGAGGATGCGGACCGGGAGCAAGATTGGGGGGAACGGAGTGAATGAACAAGAAGCCTGGATTTCTGATCTGGTGAATGGTGAACGGGGATTGATGAGAGGTGGGATGTGGATATGGGGATGGTTGACTGTGGCATATGGGGGAGCATGGATTGGCAGGGCGCGGTGCTTGTGTGGGTACCCCGCCAAAGACGCCAGAGTCGCAGGGGGTGAGCTTAGCAGAGGAACGCCTACCTGTCAACCTGTGCTCCGTACCAGAAGGACAGGACAGGACGGGCGGGAGGGAGAGAGGCACCCGACCTGCCTGAGCAGCCTTTTGGGGGGGAGAGGCTCCCCGACGGTTGCCTATCGGCCAGTGGTTGGCAGCGACAGCCGGGTTGCGTGGATGGTGGGCGGGCCGATGTGATGAGGTGGTGTTGGGTGGTCGAGTGAGTAGTCGAGTAGACGATAGCGTGGTCGGTCGATAGACGATAGCGGTCGATAGCGGCTGATAGCGACCAGACAAGACACCTCAGTGACGGGAGTTGAAGTGTTTGGGGGATGGCCCGGGAGGCCGCGAACTGGCTGGAAGAGGGAGGCTGAAGCTGTTCAGGGGTGGTCGCAGAGCGGGGTAAGGGGTGGCTGTAGTGGCGATTGCATCAGCAACGGGAGGCCGCGGATGCGTTGCTGGTGACTGACTGATGGGAAACGGGAGGGAGGGCGAATAGAAAGGGGAAGATCTGAGGGACGAGGAGGGAGAAAAAGAGCAAAAAGGTTTGTTTGGTTGGATGGATGCGACGCTCACAGTCCAGCGCCGCCTGCGAGCGCGATCTCTGTCGGCTGCTGTAAGTTAGGCGGTAGCTGTCCACCTAAGCTCCCCCGGGCAGTTTGCCAGATGGATGTGATGACGGGTGGTGCGGTACGTGGTGTACGGGCGGCGTTATCACCAAGACAGGACACGGGCATGGATGGGGACATGGGATTGGGAAGACATGGAGATTTCCTGGAGCTCTCCCATGGCGGGTAACCTGGTTGTGGTCAGGCAGCGCACGGTGCGAGGGCCGTCGAGACGCCGAATCAATACCGTGGCAGCCTGATGGTTGGCGACTTATCTGGTGGCACTTCTCTCGCAGTCAGATGCAAAGTTGGCTGCTGTGCAACACACTGTGTGAGCCTGAGGCTGCCTTGCAAGCTCGGGAACTGCTGGGCCATGCTGAGTGAGAGTCCAATGCGCGTCTCGTCACACCGAAACAGCCCGCTGCGTCGAATGGCCGAGGTGCGTACAGTGTGGACGATCTTGGCCTTGGTGCGAAGTAGTTGATCTCGGTGGTCTACTAAGGTGCATACTGTATGGTGGCAGCCACCTTCCATAAGATACATACCTTACCTAGATATTTTGCTGTGAAGCGTCCCACGTGGGGATTGGATTCTGTAACGGCGACTATTGCCTCATGAAACGGCTGCGAGATCCACGATCTGGTGCTCGCTACATCACTTGACGCGGGAGACCGTCCTGGGCTAGGTAGTCTAGATACTTAGTATATGTAGTGTGCCCCTCCTTTGTCCACCGCAACGAGGCATGCCTCTGGCGTACCTAATCAGAGGTAAATAGGTTGGTAGTTACCTAGGTTAGCTTTCCATTTTGACGGTCACGTATATGACGTTCCAATCCACCATGTTTCTATATCTGAATATACATCGACAAGACATAGACCCCGGTCAACTCAACCGCCCTAGCAATCTACGCCTCTATCCGCAGGCCGCTGACAGCTCCGGCGGCTGGCATGGATACCCATTGCTCGACGCACGGCCGGACTGCGGAGCACAGAGTCCGGGACATGCTTTACGGCGCGTCCATATCGGCAACCACTCAGACCCACACGGCGCAACGTCGCTTGCGAATAATTTCAATTCTCACTTTAACTCTTCGAGATCATCTCGCCACGAGCACTGGTCCTTCTTTATTTACTTAGCATAACTTGTGGTATCTGGGTGTATACAGGTCGTCCGAGTGCATAAAACTCCCCTTCAAACTTCGCCGCTCGTGGACCCGTCGCACATCGGCTCAGGAAGATTTAACATGGCCACCGCATCGCAGCCCAATCGAAAGCGAACGGTTCACCAGCTCGACACACCCTTTTCGACTGTCTCGTGGTATGCCTCGCCGCATGATTACATTGGCGGCCGTCACTTGCTCACTATATTTGCAGGCCCTCAGTCTCGCCCGAAGATCAGGACACTATTCTCGAACTACTGTGCGAGTGAGTAAACACCACCTATGGGTCTTTCTCGGGCCGGGTTATCTCGCCTGCAGAATTCCGACAGGTGCAATATGAACCTGGATGACCTGACAGATCTCATCTTTTAGACTCTTAAGCCCGTTGGGACAGCATCGTCAAACCTACACCAAGCGATCCAAGGGAAAAAGAACCGCGAAACGCGAGAAAGCTGCCAAAAAGTCCCATGGTCCCAACAAAGAGCCTCCAGTACCGCCTATGCCCGAAATAAGCACGAAGATTGACGTCGGTCTGAACTCCATCACCAGGAATCTCGGCCCCTTGGGCGGCAACTCTGATCGGCAATATTCAATGGTCTTCGTAGCACGCGGGAACCAAGCGTCATCCTTCAATTGCCACTTCCCGCAGATGGTCGGTGCTACCTCAAAACACCTAGATGCGGAAAAAAAGATCCGTTTGGTTGGGTTCTCCAAGCCTTGCGCTGACCGCCTGAGCACTTGTTTGGGGCTGCCCAGAGTTTCGTCAGTTGCAATCACTAGTGATGCCCCTGGTGCCGGTGCCCTGCAGGAGTTTGTCCAGAAGACGGTGGCACCCGTGGACGCAGCTTGGCTGGATGAAACTCGGGGCCTAAATTACATGGCGACGATAATTACGGCTACCGAGACGACGGTTGGCCCCAAACGATTTCGAAACGAGTCGTAGCACAGGAGTGGCTATTTTCTTTAATGGCAATGCATTCTATCATCAGATACTGATGAAAACTTGTATTGAAACCGGTCTTTCGTTTGCGACCTTAAGTTTTCATCTAATCTATCGGGGAGAGGGAACCCTCAATCTATTAGGTGAGGTTTCATCCGGACCACTCCCGCCCGTCAAAACCGGGGTTCAGAGTAAATTTATCTCATCTATGTAGTACGAATGCCGTGATCTAAGACCTAAGGTAGGTAGTTAGTTAGCTATAGATGCGCCGCCTGTCTCGAAGCAATAACTGTTTTCAGAAACCAACACTGCTTCGTGTCCTTACCTTATTGTAAAAAGTCCTAAAGGAAGCCCTACGAGTTTGACGAGCACTCAAGGTCATCATTGCCTCGAATCATCAGAGCACCCACATGATTGCAAAGATCGAGTGAGTTTGACTACCGCAGGAAAGGATTCCATTGGTCCAATCAACGTACCTATGCCACTTGCACTGACCTATGAATGCAGCGGCGTTCGTTTGCCCCTTCCCCCAAACCACCCAGTCGCGTCTCCCGCGTTCTTCCTTCTTCCAGTTGTTTTCGCTGCCTACTCGTTCCGCCACGCACTCTCCTTTTCCTTTGCAACACAACAAAACCGCAACACGAACCCAGATATCGCCTTTCACCCTCACCTACTAGATCTGCTTTACTGGTCCTTAGTCCAGTTCCCGAGCTCAAAGGCAGCCTCTGGCTGTTTCTGAAAGTGAGTAGCCTCTTCCTCAACGTCGCCCGGGCGAAACTCCCCCATCGAGCAAGTCCCGTTCACTTCCCTCGACCACGAGAAAGCTATTTAACTCTTGGCTCCTAAGTAGGTAAAGGCTTGCTTCCTTTTTTCTCGCCTTCTTGCCGCAGTCAACTCGTGGTGTTACCAACATAGCACGAGAATAGAACACACTCCAGCGTACGCTGACCCCAGACCAGAGCTGTCACCATCTAGGCACAAGACCTTAGGGTCCCTCTATCTAAGATAAGCTAACTTTGACCTCTAGACAGCTCTTCCCATTCATAGCTCGGATCGCGAGAGGGCAGTCAACCATGGATGGGTCGGGCTACAACGATCTAGACAGGCTGAAGGCTGCCCGTAAGCTGGCACAGAGTTTCAAGGGCTCGTCGAAAGGAAACAACAACCACAGTAAGGGTGGCTCTCATGGCGACTTCAAGAGAGCTCCGCCCTTCACTGAAGTTCCGAGCCCTCGACATGCACAGCCAGATCAGAATATGCGCCATATCCAACCTCGAGGTCGGATTCCAGTCGAGCATCTCCCATTCCAGCCAGTACCTTCGAAAGTGCCACCCCCGAGCCGACGAAACTACATTGGTAACGTTCTGGTTTCCAGTCCTTCCAAATTAGGTTCTGGCCCTATCATGGGAAACAAGGCAGTGGATTTCCTTTCCCGTCAAGACCGAGAAACCAAATCAGTAGTTCGTGAGTAGCACGCAAGCCCTCTTCCACGGCGCAAACCTAATGTGTGATAGCTCCCGTCTCTCAAATAACTCGGAATGATGTCTCTTCCAGCACTCCACCGCCTGTCCCCCGACGTCCTCAAGAAGCGTCCCCTATCCAAATGGCGATTGGCAAACCCAACATCTCCAGAAGTGCTTCGGGTAGCACATCGACGGAAATGGGCCCGTCGAAGCTGTCTACTACAAACGGCACGAGTCGTACGGTTTCCCAGTCATCCAAATCCGCAGAAGACCTCGCTGGATCAGTTGCTTCCCCCATCATGACAGAAGCTCCGAGCTCTCTTCCAGTCAGTGGTCTTAAAAGTGCACCAAATGGGAACATACTGGATACTTTATTCTCGTTCCTAGGCAAGGATCTGGGAGAGTCGACCAACGACCGGTACTTGAAATCCCCTCGCGCAACTCCTACTACGGCAAACGGCACATCCCCACTCGCAGTCCCTCCTCAGCCTGTTCAACAGCCAACAGACGTCGGCCACAGCCGTCCTCTGGCAGAGACTGCTAAAGCGGCTGCTGATATCACTTCGTTGGAGAACCAAATTGGAGAGGAGGTAGCTGGGATCGAGTCGCAGGAAGATAGTATTATCTCCCCAAAGACCCCAAAGACCCCAAAGACGCACGAATCAGAGGACATCGATGTGCAGAAAGACGAAAAGCTTTCCCCAAATACACATGAATCCATTCCAGATCAAGCCTCGCCTAAGACATCTGATTCAGCTCTTGAAGAGTTGTCACCGACACGCTCCGAAGGCTCAAAACTCTCTGCCGAAGCTCCTGAATGGACACCTGGAAAAGAAAGCAATGGTCAGGACCTCTCTACGGGGTATTCTGATCACATCGTACCAACTGGTCAATCAAGCGGACATTTCGTTTCGGTCACTCCTGTGCAATTCGCTGACGGGATTCTCGTGCCAGGGCCCAGCACCGGCCAGCTCTGGCTTCAAACTCCGGTCAACGTTTCCTCGGATGCGATTCCTTCAAATACTAGTCTGCTGAATTCGGTCTCACCATCTATAATTGAGCTCGGAACATTGGGTGCTTCCCCCCTGGGCATCTTGTCAAACCCTGTCACATCGACAATACCATCCACTTCTACAGGCCGCGTACCCGGACCGAAGAAACTCACGAAGGGTTTGAAGGCATCGATGTGGGCTTAGAAATAGGGCGTGTATTTTCCATCGTCGGAGCATCAGTCTCAGTCTCCGAGATATGCTAAGGAACTAGGACGAGATCAAATTTATGAAGAACTCGACTTCGGATGCTGGACAAAAATTATCACGAACGGATAAGTTGAGGGGCATGATGAAGTGGTTACGGAAGGAAATAATGAACGCAGCGCGTTCTGAGTTTGCGAATCTCACTGCTAGGCATAATGTGGACCAGAGTCGACGCTCGTCCCAGTACGGATAACTAGCCTCGACAGAATGGATACAGCTTGTATGAGTCTTGTACAATAGCATAGCTTAGGCGATCTAGTAGGCAGACTTGAAACCCTGGCATCGACTACTTCGTGTAATGCATCATTGCGCAAATATGAGTGCTAGCAGAGCGGTTTTACCAAGTATCGTCAAATGTTACACACGACATGTTATAGACTCCTACACTTCTCTTGTCATCTACGGTCTAAGGGGCGCCGTGTGGGCATCCCTGATTTCCACCAGCTGACTGGACCGGACACGAATGACTGCCTCGTTATCCTGACTAGCACAGGAAAGCTAGGCCTTCGATATTGCTGGACGGAAGCACACGCTGGCGCTGCCATACAACAAGACCCGGTCTGTGACACATATTCACATTTCTCGGGCATAGGGTAGACTATGTATGGGGTGTATCGTTGCAAGTCTCTTCACACAGATTTTAGGTCTGTCATCAGAGTCATCATGATGGGATTAATTCTCTTGCGCTGGTTCTACATCGTATAAGCATCTATCCGGACATTCCCTTCTCTAGCATTTTGATGCCTTCCCGGACCTTGGGCGAGTAATGTTTCCTCAACAACTCACCCTCCCACACCGTCGCCGTGAAGGGATTGCTTCCTTCAACACTATCGCTGGTAGGAATGTAGCGGCCATCGCCCTTGCGCTCTTCCGTGTTCCATAGGCTGAGCACCTTTTTGCTGTGCGTGTGTGCTATGTCGCTGAGCAACACGAGCACGGCCTGTGTGGACTTGTCGGGCATCTGCAGCGCTGCCGTCATCAGTTGCTTGGTGAACGCCGCCAGACGCAGAGGCGGCACAGAACGGATGTTCCACGGAGGGAGGAGGATGCCTGTTAGGGAGCGGAGGAGGAGGACAGTCGTGGTCTGTACGTTGACCCTGGAGGCGGCGGACGCGGCCGCGTTGGTTGGTCGGGTGATCTCGAGGTCCGGGTTGGTGGAGAGGGAGAGGAGAGACGTGAAAAGGTGCGTAGTGAAGAAGGACAGGTCCAGGTGGAGGTCGTTGCGGGAGTTGTGGGCGTCTTGGCCGGCGAGGAGAGCGAAGGCCGTGACGGTGCAGAGTAGCGCTTCGCGGGTCAGGTTGCGGGTTGGGACGTCGTCATCGTCATCGTCGTCATCGTCGTCATCGTCGTCTTCTTCCTCCTCGGCCTCACTGTCGTTTCCAGGCCCCGCCTCGTTGTCGTTGTCGCTGTGTCGGATCAGATCCTTGAGAGCCTCAAGGAGATCGCCAAAGAAGTCCTGGTTGATGAGGTGGGAATACTTGGCCAACCCCTCGAGCACGGCGCCCATCAGGTGTGGCATCCGCAGCTTGAGAATGCGGAAGTAGGTTGCAAAGACCAGCTTGAGCGTCTCGGATTGCATGCGCTCAAGCTCGGCGTGGGTGACGCTGGCATCGGCCTGTTCCATGTCCTTGTCGAGCGATTTTTGTTCCTTTCTGTTTTTGCGTTCCCGCTTGGTGCGGAACTCGCGCTTCTTCTTGATATGGACACCACCCTCCACCTGGTCTTGGGATGCCTTGCCGGAGAACTCGGAGAGGAGGCGTAGGCTGAGGAAGAGGTTGATGACCCTCTCGTCGACTTGGAAATCGCGCGCCTTCATCATCTTGGACAGCAAGGACACCGCCTCCAGAGATGGCCGTCCTTCCTCGTCGTCGTGAAGTAGCGTCTCGAGGGCCTGGATGCACTTGGCGCCGTCGGCGTTGATCTTGCGCCTGCTGATCTTGCCAACGAGGATCCTGAGCAGGTCGCTGCGGAAATTGAAGTGAGGAACCGAAGTGACGAGCGTGCAGGCGCAAGTAATGGCGATAGTCGCTAGGGTTTGGCCTCCGCGCTGCGCTCGCATCTCCATCTTAGAGCAACGGGCCAGTTCCTTGATGTAGGCTTGGTACCCGCCGACCAGGGCTTGCTCGTACTGCCTCAGCGTGCGAACACCCTTTGAGAGCTGCTCCTTGGGCCCGTCCTCGGTCTGCGGGCGTATTCGGTAGCCGGGAATGACGTCCTTGTAGACTGACATCTGGGTCATGAGGGCGAGCATCTGGATTGCCAGGATCCTGGACTGTCCAATCTTGGCGAGGGCTTTGAATGCGCCGACGTGCTCCTCTGGATCCTCGTTCATGGCCACGGCAATCTTGGCCAGCTCCTCCTGCGCTTCCCGAATTTGCTGAGGCTCGGGAACCTTGGGCACCTCCTCGACCACTTCGGGTCCGGCGTCCGATTCGGCCTCATCCTCGCGGCCCTCTAGCCACTCTGTGTCGCCCTCAATGTCCTCCTCTAGAGCCTGGAACTGCTCAATGCGGCCATCGGCGGTCCTGATGGGTAGCCGGTTGGTCTCCTTGTGCGCTTTCTTGCCCTTGCGCGGGCGCGACTCATAGTCCTGCTCAAGATTCCAGTTTGAGGCGTTCTTGAAGAAGGATTTTTGGGTTTTCTTGGAGGAAGCTTGCGGCTGCTTCTCATTATCGGAGGAGTCATGCTCCAGCTTTCTCCGTTTTGAGCCTCCAGGAGCCATCTTGTCGCTGCGTCGAATCTGGGATCCTGATACCGGCGACTGAAATAAATTTTGTCGTCTGTCCCGACACTTTCCTTTGAAACTTCCATGAGATCTTGGTGGGTATCTCAGGTTCTGGACCAATCACACCTCGCGATTGGGTCTCACCGCCAAAATTTTGGAATTTTCTGCCGTCGCCGATGCCCCTCCAGCGCCAAAATTTCCCTGCCGCTCAATCCAAATTCCAGGTCGACCAACTCTTCTACCAACCCAAGTCAGCATCCGCCATTGCGACTCACTCATCATGGGTACCAAACCGCCTGTTCAGGCGCTTAAAAATGCCAACAAGCTCAAGCGCCGAGAGCTCTTCATCGAGCACAAGAAGACCATTGACAAGGAACGCCGAGAAATGCGATACCGTCGGAAGAAGGAAGAGGACCGCGAACCCGAGCTGAAAGAGGCCCGCTTGGCCAAGCGCAAGCCCATCACTATCGACCAGAAGCGTGTTTGGGATGATGTCGACGACGATAGCTTGGGTGCACAGGTGGATCTCGAGAAGTTGAAGCGCCGGCGTATCGAGGAGGCCGAGGCAGCTGAGCAGGCGGCTCTGGAGGATGGGAGCGATGAGGACGACGACGCCGACAGTATGCTAGGCTCGGACGATGAGGACGATGGGGCTCGCCAGGCTGCGTTGGAAAAGAAGCGGGAACGCAGAGCGAGACGAGACGACAGTGTCGCGCCGTCCACTACCAGCACGAACCTCGACCTAACACCTACGTCTCTGGCCCTGAAGTTCCCAACACTCTTCTCCGACATCCCTCCTCCCACGCCCAAGGTCCTTGTCACCACATCTCTCAACTCCACCCTTCACGAAGAGGCGAACTTGCTCTGCGCTCTGTTCCCTAACAGCTCCTATATCCCACGGTCCGCCCACAAACACAGCCACAAGTACTCACTACGGGAGATTTGCAGGTTCGCATCGAACCGAGAGTATACCACTCTTGTGCTCCTCAAGGAAGATTCCAAGAAGCCTACTGGTCTCTCTGTGGTTCACCTCCCCACCGGTCCGACATTCCACTTCTCTATTACCAACTGGGTCGAGGGCAAGAAGCTGCCCGGCCACGGCAACCCTACAAACCACTATCCCGAACTTCTCCTCAACAACTTCAAGACGCCACTGGGTCTCCTGACGGCTAAGCTCTTCATGACGTTGTTCCCTCCTAGGCCGGAGTTTCAGGGTCGCCAAGTGGTGACGCTGCACAACCAGCGTGATTACATCTTTGTGCGGCGACACCGCTACGTCTTCCGAGACAAGCGAGCGACTGAGAAGAGCATTGTGGGCGCCGACGGCGCGGAATTGAAGGGTGTTGAGACTATCAGGGCTGGCTTGCAGGAGCTTGGGCCGCGATTTACGCTCAAGTTGAGGAGAGTGGACAAGGGCATTGGACGAGCTGGTAGCGAAGGCGACGATGCGACACAGTGGGAGTGGAAGGCCAAGATGGAGAAGGACCGCAAGAGATTCAACCTGTAGATGTCGGACTGTTATGGAATGGAGAAGACTGGATTATGAGCAAACATTAATGATATCCCCTACAGCTGGGCGCTTTTAGCTTGGGAACTTGATTGCCTTTGGGACTCTGGATGAATTGAAGGTTGCATTAGATATTCAAGCTTTTCTTATCAAATCAGAGGACATCCTACCACCCCGAGCGCTTCGTCAGCCCTTCAGAAAAGACTCAAAGTCGTGGTCGTGTTCCCTTCTTACCCAGTCATGATCCTGTCTTTTTGCAAAGTGCAATTCAGATAATCAAGTTGTCGTTGTTCGAGTCAGGGGTTATTCGGACTCGGATCACGGCGAGTCACGCAAATAATGGATTTTTGTACCCTGTGATTCGCAACTCACGCGAACGAGAAAAGGCTTCAGGTCCTTTCACTCGCAGACTCGATTTGCGTGGGTCCCTTGTCGAAATAACCGCTTATGGTATCGGGTCCGATCCAAGAGAGCGACCCTGGTGGGCAAAAGCAACTAACGCCGATGGTCCGCCTCATCGGGAATCGAGTTCTTTCGAGTGTTCCCGATGGATGCCCCCCTACGAATGGGCAGATATGAGGTCAGCTAGAGGAGATGGAGTGAGAATCGGGGCCATGGCTCCGTAGTGGAGGCCCGGCATTTGGGCTTGGGAGGGGCCGATGGTCTCGCGATACGGCGTAACCTTCGCTGGCGATGCTTGCAAATGAGAGATGCGCGGGCCGGAACGAAATGGGATTCGACGGGCCGACTCGCCCCGATTTGGTTTTTGTGGTAGATTGGGGAGTTGAGCTGGATAAGTCAGATAACTTAAGTTTGTTTCTTGGGCAATGGTCACGATCACGGTCACGCCGTCGCAGCGTGATGCGTAACGGCCCACATCGGCATCGACAGTGTCTTAGACTGCTGGCTCGACAAGCCATAAATAACAGAAGTTTAGATGAGATCATTCCGGCATAGCTCCCTCAGTATTTTCACTAACGAGTTGGTATCTGTATGTTGTATGGATGGAGCACCAGTATTTAGCTCGTTATCCCCTTTGCAAGAAGAATAAGGGATAGTTAGTCTGGGTAATCTGTAGATTTAACTGAATGGAGTCATCAAACGGCGAGTCGCACTAAAGTCGATAACTCCAACCCCCCCCCCCATTGGCTCAACGCCACAGGAGAGCGTCATTGCGATTCGCCCGCCAAACAAGCACTCCAGCCAGGGGCTCTCACCACCCACAAACCTCAACCTCCATCTCACCACCAACCCACTCACCCGCTCACCCACCACCAAGCCCTGTAAAGCCACCCCCTTCTGAACGGAGCCACCGAAACCCGACCGCTACGACTTCTCCCAGCTAGCCTCTGGGTAAGTAAGACCTGCGCAGGTCCATGAAATGCCCTCGTTTTTTTCCTTCCCCTTCCAGATTCCGCGAAACCTGCATCCTCACAGCAGTCACAGCGCATCATCCCGCTTTTTCGCTTGGACGCCATTTCTACCGGGGGGCCTTCCTTCGACATCCACTTTCGCACTCACGATTCCCCATGACGCACGTTGCTTTCGCCGGCTGTCGTCTGTCTTGCTACTAGCTTCGCCCAGGGTCGACGCTCTCTGAGTCTCTCTTCACAGACTCCCCGCCATCATGACGGCTTCGACAAACCCCTCGGCCACCGCCGGTATGCTTCCCGCGCGCTCGCTGTCCCATCTGAGGCCATGCGTCGCTTACTGATTCGGCTGCTGTTCCTAGTCTCGGCAAAGCCCAAGGTCAACGGCCACCGCGAGTATGTGCAGGATCCCGACGTCTGGAAAAAGGCGCCGGTGCTCATAGGCACCACCAAGTTCGAGCCCCGTCCTGACGTCAAAAACATCATGGTCACCGGCGGAGCTGGCTTCATGTGAGTCCCCGCCAAGCCTCGCTCCAGGTGTCTCACACCGGCATTTCTTCCACGCGTGCTAACCACGTATCCATGTCTCAAGCGCCTGCTGGCTAGTCCGCCATCTTGTCTTGACATATCCACACGCCTACAACATTGTCTCATTTGACAAGCTAGACTACTGCTCCTCGCTCAACAACACCCGCGTGCTGCAGGACAAGCCCAACTTTTCCTTTTACCACGGTGACATCACCAACCCCTCCCAGGTGCTGGACTGCATGGAGCGGTATGATATCGACACCGTTTTGCATTTTGCCGCTCAGTCCCACGTGGACCTGAGCTTCGGCAACTCGTACGGGTTCACCCACACCAACGTCTACGGAACTCACGTTCTTCTGGAGAGCGCAAAGAAGGTGGGAGTTAAGCGATTTATGCACATCTCCACAGATGAAGTATACGGCGAGATTCATGCGGGCCACGATGATGTGCTCGAATCCAGCATCCTTGCCCCGACCAACCCGTATGCCGCGAGCAAGGCGGCTGCCGAGATGCTAGTTCAATCCTACCAGAAGAGCTTCAAGCTTCCGGTCATCGTTGTAAGGAGCAACAACGTATATGGCCCGCACCAGTATCCAGAGAGTAAGTGCTTATCGCCTAGTTTGCCAGAAGCTTCGATCATGTCCTGACTGCTCCTAGAAATCATTCCCAAGTTTACCTGTCTCCTGAACCGTGGACGGCCTGTATCGCTGCATGGGGACGGCAGCCCGACGCGGAGGTATTTGTACGCCGGCGATGCCGCAGATGCCTTTGACACGATCCTCCACAAGGGCGAGGTGGGTCAGACATACAATGTTGGGTCATACAATGAGGTTTCCAACTTGGATCTTTGCGATAAGCTCCTCGAGCTTTTGAAGATACCGCACAAAACCCCTGAACAGATCCGCAAGTGGATCAAGTATACACACGACCGGCCTTTCAACGACCAGCGGTATGCGACAAACGACACCAAGCTGCGGCTGCTAGGGTGGGAGCAAAAGACGGGAATTACGCAAGGCTTGAGAAGCACGGTGGACTGGTACACAAAGTTCGGAGAGACGTGGTGGGGAGACATCAGCCACGTCTTGACGCCGTTCCCCGTTGTCAGCGAAGGGGAAGTGATGCCGGACGACGAACGTTCAATGCGGGACGAGCCGCTCGGCCATGAGGAAAACGGCGCAGCCCCGAATGGAGGGTGCCTAAACGGAGGCCTGAATGGGACCCAAAACGGGGGTCCCTAGGACTGCGGTGGAGATGCGATGCGTCACGTCTGCCGGCAGACGTGTAGATCGGTGCTTTGAAGGAAGAGAGATGCCCAAGAACCCTGGAACCTTACATAGAACCTAGAGTCAGGTTGCTTCATGGCGGCCCGAGAGCCCAAATCAGAGGGCAAGGGCCGGGGAGGAGCAGATATACCATGCGTGGAGTGGAGAGTTGCTTGACAATAGATCGAGCATGATTGGAGGTGATGGGCAGGCCCAAAGTTGGATGACGGAGAGAGACTCAGAAGAAGGAAATCAGAGACCGATAGAACGAACAGGCGGGAGAACGGAGATATAGCCGCGATGACATTGTTCCTTGCAGAGTACACGCGTCCTAAGAGAATAGAGTTGGATAGAGAGGGATCGCAAAGATATAGTTCGTAGAGTTCAAGGAGCAGCCCCTGGGCTATTCGCACTAGCGACGGAATGTGCCACCGCGGCCCCATTATCACCCAGAAAAACACGATAATGGGCCGCTGTGGCCCACGGCAGCGGACTGGAATCAGGACTGGGATGCGTGGGCAGCGCCTCGGCCATTAGGAAGTTGGGCTCTCTCCCCGGCCGCATTGGGAATGCGACCTCCTGCATGGTGCATGGTGCGATGCGCAGCTACAGGCGACTGCAGAATGGGAACAAGCTCTGAGCCAGACCCAGAGAGGGCAGTGAGCCGAGGTGGGAGCAGATGCCAAACCAGCAGCCCGGAGACCGACCGTGGCACCGGGACGTGCGGGACGGGGCCAGGCTTATCATTCGTACCTGCGGACAGAGTCGCACTGGAATTGGGCGACGGACGGACGAACGAGCGGCCGTTGCGAACCAACAATCTAGACTGCATTGCTGCTGTGTCAGGTATTTTCGGCAAGGCTGAATGCGATCCCAGGGATTGGATGGCAACGGGAGAAGCAAGCAGATGCGGCAGTTTTCGAGAAATGGTCTAGACGGATGCCGTGGAATGCTGTGCAACCAACCACTGGATCCAACACCACCTGTAATTGAACAATTCAACCTTTGTTAGTCCCCCGAGCACGCATTTATTTACCTTCGGAGCTCACAGACGATAGTACGCTAATATGTTTATCCCAAGTTCGAGGCGATTGCCTGCCGGGAGACATGGTCGAGGACCGGGCGATATTCCCCGGGTGAACCCTTGAGGTTGTCGGATCATCAGTAAGCTACTTACCGAGGTGCGAATAGACGAACGGATTAGTAAACAAACAGATGGGGAAGAGAGTGATGCTAAAGGCAACGGTCACTTATTATTCATCTTGCCTACCTACCTACCTACCTACCTACCTACCTATGTAATAGCTGCACTCGTTATTGCTTTTGCGAATACCACGCGCCACATGGTCCGATTCCTGCTTCCATTTGTTCCTGGGTGGCTTCTTGTTGTCTCCAAAGTTGTCTCGTCTCGTCTGGTCTCGACTCGACCTGGCCAACTCCCGCCGTCGGCACCGAGCACCGAGCTCCTGGGCTGTTCCCAGCGGGTCTTCGCCCGCAGGCCTCTTCGGGTCCTAGCGAGTCCCCCCGCCGTCCGTCCTTCAGCGGACCATCCCGCTAATAACCTGTGCTAAGGGTCGAGAGATTCGCCGGGGTCGGACGGTCAGCCGCGCGCGGGAGCTCCCATCGTGACGGGAACGGGAACGGGACGGGATGGAAACTGCAAAGTTGCTGATGCCCGCATCCTCAACCACAGGTACTCTCTCTCAACATTTGCTGCCATATCGTCACCAGTGGAACGATTCTACATAAGGTGCCCTGGCCCAAGAAAGAAAAAAGAAAAAAAGAAGAAGAAAAAAAGAAGAAGAAGAAAAGGCTTTCTGCTCTAGGCCCGCTGCACTGCACTGGCGTCGACAGGGGGGTGCGGAGGTGGACTGGGTTCTGC
The DNA here is from genome assembly GCA_030864175.1 of Neonectria faginata. Taxonomy (NCBI): domain Eukaryota; kingdom Fungi; phylum Ascomycota; class Sordariomycetes; order Hypocreales; family Nectriaceae; genus Neonectria; species Neonectria faginata. The sequence goes on along the minus strand of JAULBG010000006.1, from coordinate 1,358,778 downwards.
ACGGCCTCGTAGCCCCAGCACTTGAAGCAGCGCGTTCCCACCAACCCGACGCTATTCGTACCTTAGTTCGACTTATCCCAGCGGAGGGAATCCCTGGGATGGGAATGGGGCCTCCCCCCCGTTGCAGCTTGCCCCTGCAGCGGAGGTTCCCAGCGACCGCTTGGCCGCTTCCAGGTAAAAGCCATCGGCCGGGGAGGAGAACGGAAGGCGAGACAACAGAACAAACACTCCACTGCGCTCTGTCACTCCCAAAGCCTGGGCCTTGGGGCCCCAAGTTCGTCCACAAAGTCGTCGTTGATTCACGTGCTGTGAAATGTGCAGTGCGAGACCAGGCGTCGGTGGCGGTCGTGGGACTTACACCATAGGTTCCATGCCGTATTCGGCGCGTCGTGTCCGCGGGAGACGACACTCCCGTTCAGGCATCCATCTCATCCAACCTTAACTAATTAACTCAACTATTAGCCTTGCTCTGTTTTGACTGTGTTTCCCGCTTGTTTCCGGTACCGACGTCCGGAGTCGTGGGGGGGCATTTCGTTCTGCCTACCTACACTGGGAGTAGTTCTTTCGTCCGGAGACATGGATTGTACTCGTAGCCTGAGGCTTCCACGTCTGGAAACCGTTTTCCACAAGTCGACAATGGATTCGCAGCCTTGCCGAAGACCTCCACTCTGTAAACTGTTCATGTACCGTCCATCTCGAGGCAGGGGGAAACCGCCGATCCCTCTCCCAACTCCACCGCAGCTTGGCTACAGAATAGAGCGCGCTCCCAGGGATGCTGGCTTGTCAACCTGCTAGCGTTGCCCGTTCCAGGCCCACACTCAGGCCCTACCCACCTAGCCCGAAGCGTCTTAATCCCGGCCCCCCCGTCTACAGAGAGGTCGTTTAGTGGCCAACACCCAGTGGTCGGTACACGGAGTGGTCAGTGGCCAGTGGTCCATCGGGTGGTAGTAGTCAATGGTTGCCCGTACTTCGTACTTCCCTGACTCTCGAGTTCCACCTCCACTTGTCTCCCGAGTCCCTCTCGCTCTCTCAACTCCAGACTCGCCCTCACTCCTCTCTTCACTCTCCTTCTTCTCCCACTCCCCGTCGTCTCGTTGGTGGCTGTCTTGGCCAGTGACACCCTGGTTCACCGGCTCCAGTGTCCCAGGCCCCCCAGTAAGCACCGCCGGTGCCCGTTCCAAGTGCCAGCTTCTAGGGCTCATCTCTGTTCCCTTCTTCCTGCGCCTGCGCCGACGCTTTCGCCCGCCCGCTCGCCGAACTTCGTCTCCTCCCAACAGCCAGCCTTGTCTCTGCGTCCTTTCGTTCCTTACCAACGACAACTACCACGCCGCCTTTCTCCCCGACGACTTCCTGCCGTGTTCGTTCCTTGACTCGCGCCTAGCGCCTCGCTGTTCCATTATCTAGAGCGTCTCTGCGACTTGGACCACCGAGATAGCTGCTCTCATTCAACCCCCCCAGAACCCCGAACCCGAACCATGTCGCCGGCCGTTGTCTGTTCTTTTCGACTGCGATAGCTGCTCCGATCCGTACGTCCATGGCCAAGAGGCGTCGGCCCAAGCAGCGCAAGGGACCGCGAACGGCACCCGATCGTTCCCAGGCAAGCACCATGTCATCGGAGGAGTCCTGCGCCCTGCAGAGCGGCCGCCAGTCCAGCGACGGCACTTCCAGTGAGCATGCAAACAGCGACGACGGCGTTCATACTGCCATGACCAGCATCATGGACACCGACGAAGAGCACCTAGCCCCGGACTCCGAGTACGACGAGGAGGAGGACCTCGACATCATATCCATCTATCCCGACATGCACTACCCCCATGCCCCGGGCACCCACAACTCTAATGTGCACTTTTTTCAAGAGAATTCGCAGACGGCCAATTCCGACGTGTGAGTATTTGTATTCCCCGTGACTTCAACACTTCTTCGTCGCCCTCCAGATGCTGACCGAACACCCCAGGGCCGCATCCACGCGATCATTATGGGCGCAAGACCTCGACTACCGAGACATCCATGGCCGACGCTACTGCCGCGAATACTTCATGCCCAACGACGAGATTGAGCAATTGCGATTAGCCCTACAACACCAGGTCTTCGTTCACGTCCTGGACGGCGAGATGACCCTAGTCCCCATCCAAGAGCCCACCCACATTCTCGACGTCGGTACGGGGACCGGAGAGTGGGCGATCAAAATGGCTGAGCTGCTGCCTCGATGCGAGGTCGTTGGCACCGATATTTCCGCCATTGCCGAGACCAGGAGCGTCCCCATGAACGTCTTCTTCGAAATCGAAGATGCCGAGGATTGGGACCGTCTCCCCGACATGTACGACCTCATTCACTTTCGCTGCATGGAGGGTGCGTTCCAGAACTGGAGATTTATTTACGACAATGCCTTTTACTCGCTGAAACCTGGAGGCTGGGTCGAGGTGCAAGACTATGACAGCGCTGAGGGATTCACCAAGTTTGTGGACTCATTTCCACCCGACTCTCCCATGCGCTCCCTGAACGGCGACCTTGAAGAGGCCGCGCTCAAGTCGGGTCGGCCTCGAGGGACCAGTCATCTGGACCCCCGGGTCTTCCTAGAGGCGGGTTTTGTAGATGTCCGGGTGACTGAGTACGTCATCCCAATCAACGTGGTCGACACGTCTATAGGGAGGCTGTGGTTGGTCACTTGTCTAGACGCCCTTGAAGCAAACTGTTTAAGATTGCTCACGACTTATATGGGATGGGATCCGGAGAAGTGCAAGGCGGCGTGCGAGATAGCAGCTCGAGAAATGGCAAATATAGCCAAGAGCCCTGAAAAGTCAAAAGGACTCCAGGTCAAGATGCGTGTCGTCATTGGGAGGAAACCTCTCGACACCCAGCCCACCGACTTGGCTGAGCTGCTAGGAAGGCCGATCTCACCGGCAACCGAGTGCGTCGAAGAGGGCAGCCCAGATCCAACGCTCCACCCGGGCGACGATGACACCGCGTCGGTGGTCGCTCCGCCACCGAGGGAAGCCGCCGGGCCAGGGCCGGTCTAATTCATTTCTACTTATGGGACCACATGGAGGTAGAGGCTGGGGCCGTCCAGCTACAGCCGGGAGTCAGCTTTGATGGGCTTGTTGGTTTCGGCGCAGTTGGGAGGGGCGTTGTCGTGTTAAAGATGACGATCAATCTTGTCACATGTTTTGTACATTTCCATCATCACTTCTCTGCATTCTTATACATAGGGGCCGAGGCGGCTCTTTGCTTGGAGTGGGCCTTATTTTTGTTTGTTTTTGGTATAGGGAAGGCCTCGTGGATGTAAAAGAAAGACGAGTCCTGCATACAAGATGGCTTGATGAGGGACTGGAGTAGCGACGAGAATCTTTGAACCTTTTGGGGGAGACATACTCGAATTCGTATGCAAATGTAGTCAAAGCCCATGCACTATCGACTATTAAGTTTCAATGGCTTCTGAATCACGTACTAAGTACCTACTCTAGGCAGAAGGTGTTTGTGATATAAATGAATGCTACGGGTTGCAATAGCCATGGGAGCGGTGATGTAATAGCTGCGAGGTAGTGGCTCAGGAGCTAGCGCAGAGGTAAGGTACCTACGAATAGGCAGCTAATTTCGAGGTGGGGAGCTCGGCGCTGGCCCAACCATCCGTCCCCATCTCCATGTCCGGGTCCAGCTACCGCTCCCTCCGCCTCCAGACCAACCTCCCTTTACAATACTTCGCACATCGACCTCGACCTGTATCCCGACTCCGACCGACCTCTATCCCGACTCTGACCAACCTCGACATTGACGACGCGCCGCCTCCCTGCGCCTGACCTAGCTCATCCCTGTGTAAACGAGTCGTCCGGAACCCGATCTCCTCCACCCGCCGAACATGCGTCTGTGAGCTTGTCCAACAGTCATGGCCCTTGATCTCCACGACGGCTTCGCCGCAGCCGCCAACGGCATCCAGGACTTGGACCTGGAAGAGCCCATCTTCACCGTCGAGCACGTGCAGCTGCAGTTCTCCATCGCCGCCGACTTCGTTGCCGCCCAGGTCGCGAACAATGTCATCATCCTCGCCCTCTCCAATGGACGCATCCTGCGCATCGACCTGAACCGACCGGAGGATATTGATGGTGAGTTAGACCTGTGGCTAGGCTTGCGGTCACCGTTTTCTTCGGTAGCAGAGTTCGTGACACGGTCCACTCCCCTGCTGACACTCTGCTCTTAGATATTGACCTACCCAAGAAGCCTTCCGAGGTTGGCGTCATCCGGCGCATGTTCCTCGATCCCACCGCGTCACACCTCATCGTTTGCACAGCTCTCGGCGAGAACTATTACCTCCACTCACAATCGAAGCAGCCTCGACCGCTTGGACGCTTACGCGGCGTGGCTATTGAGAGCGTGGCATGGAACCCCTCGCTCCCGACTGCGTCTACCCGAGAGATCCTAATCGGCGCGTCCGATGGCAACATCTACGAGGCCTTTATCGAGACGTCCAAGGAGTTTTACAAGAAGGAGGTTAAGCATTTAAAGAATCTTCACAAGCTTCCCGACGGTCCCATTACTGGCTTGTGGGTGGACGATCTGCAGGGCAGTGCAGACCTTCGAAGGGTCGTCATTGGAACCCAGAGCCGTCTGTTTCACCTTGTTGGGAGGATTGGCCACGGGCACGACGGTTCCGGCTCTGTCTACACGAAGCTGTTCGAGTCGGAGCAACCGGTTGTCCACGAATTGTCGCGGCCATCGCCTGGGGCCATCTCCAGCCTGGCGGTGTCCCCAGACCCTCCGGACATCGGACCCTATGACGATGACATCCCGGACCGGGCCTATGCCTGGCTTTCCTCTCAGGGCGTCTTCCACGGCAGGCTGTTGAATACGCCAACGGACAGCAATCTTGGCTCCAAGGTCTTCTCCGAGTCCAAGATGCTTCCCAAGGCCCAGATCATCGCATCCGACCCCGCCGACAGACGCAAGCCGACTACAGAGATGATTGATGCCATTGCGCTTACGCAGTGGCACATAATTCATCTAGTCGGTGGGCGTGTGATTACTACCAACCGGCTCAGTGGCAAGATGATCTCTGAACATGACGTTCTCGGCCAAGGCCAGAAGCCCATTGGGTTCTCTGTAGACATGCAAAAGAACACATTTTGGCTGTTTACCTCGAAGGAAATCTTTGAGGTTGTGGTGCGTGATGAGGATCGTAACATCTGGGAAATCATGATGAAGCTGCAGCAGTTCGAGCCAGCCCTCCAGCATGCGCGCACGCCAACGCAAAAGGAGACCGTTGCGGCAGCGTACGGAGATTACCTGGCCAGCAAGGGCCAGTGGATCGAGGCAGCCACCGTATATGGCAGAAGTAATAAGCCGTTCGAGGATATTGCGCTGAGCATTATCGACAACAACCAGCCCGATGCTCTGCGGAAGTTTCTGTTGACGAAGCTCACTACCATCAAGAAGTCGGCGATTATGCAGCGTATGATGGTTGCAGGCTGGCTGGTCGAGGTGTTCATGGCCAAGCTCAATTCGTTAGACGACACCATTATCACACAGGCGGAGCTGTCAGATAGCCTGAACTCGACCAGCTCACAAAAGCTGCTCGAATCTGACAGGAAAGAGTACCGGGAATTCATCGACAAGTACAAACACGACCTTGACCGGAAGATGGTGTACGACGTTATCAGCAGCCATGGCCGTGAGGGAGAGCTCCTCTACTTTGCCAATGCTATTAACGACTACAACTACGTCATATCATACTGGGTTCAGCGCGAGAGGTGGACTGAGGTGCTGAATGTGCTCAAGAAACAGACGGACCCAGAGGTGTTTTATCGGTACAGCAGCGTGCTCATGATGCACACCGCATCGGACTTAGTAGAAATCCTCATGAGGCACAACGACCTCAAACCCCGAAACCTCATTCCTGCCTTTCTCGAGTACAACCGGACCTACACGGGCGGCCCCAGTTCCAGCAATCAGGCATTAAGATATCTCAACTATGCGGTGTATCAGCTCAACTCGGAGGATGCGGCGGTGCACAACACGCTCGTCTCCATCTATGCCTCACATTCGTCCAAGGACGAGTCCGGTCTCTTATCGTACCTCCAGGCACAGGGAGATGAGCCCCGGTACGACCCAGACTTTGCCTTGCGGCTCTGTATTCAACACCACCGGACTCTGTCCTGCGTTCACATATATACCAGTATGGGGCAGTATTTGCAAGCTGTTGACCTTGCTCTTTCCCACAACGAGGTTGAGCTGGCAGCCGTCATCGCCGACAGGCCCATGTCGAATCCGCAACTGCGGAAGCGGCTATGGTTGGCCGTGGCTCGTAAGGTCATCTCGCAGTCCAACGGGATCAAGACGGCAATTGAGTTCCTTAAGCGGTGCGACCTGCTCAAGATCGAGGACCTGATTCCTTTCTTCCCTGATTTTGTCATCATCGACGATTTCAAGGAGGAAATCTGCGTGGCACTCGAAGACTACAGCCGTAACATTGACGGGCTGAAAAGGGAGATGGATGAGTCGTCTCAGACGGCCACCAACATCAAAATCGACATCGCCGCGCTAGATCACCGGTATGCGATTGTGGAGCCCGGGGAGAAGTGCTACGTCTGCGGACTACCGCTGCTGAGCAGGCAGTTCTTCGTCTTCCCCTGCCAGCACTCTTTCCATTCCGATTGCTTGGGCCGTAAGGTGCTGGAGCAGGCTGGCATCGGGAGGTCGTCGCGAATCAGGGAGCTCCAGATGCAGATACACAAGGGGTTGGTCAGCGGGGCGCAACGGGACGCGGTGGTCGCAGAGCTGGATGCCCTCGTGGCTTCTGCTTGGTAAGTTGTCTTCACTCTCTCTACAATATTCAGGACTAACGAGTTCTCAGCATCCTCTGCAGTGATTTGGCGATTAAGAGGATTGACGAGCCCTTCATCACTAAAGACGATGACATCAACGAATGGGCACTGTAATATGCATGCGGAGTCATGGAAGCGAGCGAGCTGTGTGCTTTTCTGTGTGTCGTGGCAAATTCTAGAACTGCAGATACCCAATTCTCGTCATTACACTTCATCCAGATGGATGCTTTGATTCCCAACCACAACGGTACCTTTGGCGCCATCAAGGCAGGCGTTTCCATGTTCTCGCTTCTTCCGTCGTGCGTCAGTTCTCAGTACAAGCACTCCACCGTATCGAGCTTGGAGCGGGTGAGCATGAGGATGGAGACGATGACACCGTACAGACCCAGGACTTCGGCGAAGATGAGGATTAGGACCATGCCCACGTACAGGCGTGGCTGCTGCGAGCTTGCGCGGACTGCGCGATTAGAATTACGTTAGCGATGAGTTTCATTTCCAACTTTCATCCAGGTTCGGGGGGCAATGGGAGCATTTGCGCACCTCCACAATCGCCAACGACGCCAATGGCAAAACCAGCAGCCATTCCGCATAAGCCGACGGCAAGGCCTGCGCCGAGCTGGAGGAAACCGGTGTATATGGGCATCTTCTCCTTGATGCCACCAGCGATTATGACGCTTGCGACGAGGCCGTAGATGGAGAGAATCTGCGCCATGATGGAGCAGAGTCTAAGGGCATAAGAAAGTCAGCATTTGGTTCCTCGTTCTATTTCTTCTTATTCTTCTCCGTTCTCGGTCTTATTTCTGAACGTCTATCTATAAGAGGCCTCTCAGGTATTCGTACGTGTTCTGCATGAGCATGTCTGGGCGAAGAATGCCGGAGGAGAAGATGGCGCTGGCGGACTTTGCGGTGCCGTAGGCTGCGCCGATGGTGGTGAAGACGATGGAGCATGTGCATCCGAGAGCGCCGAAGAAGGACTGTGGTTCGGGAGATTGCGAGTTAGCTGGGGTTTCGGTGGGATGGAAGAATTGGGTGAACGTACGGCGTACATGGGACTAGATGAGAGAACGGCGCATGTTAGCTATTAGCGGAGGTTGTATAGAAGACGGCATACCAGCGGTCCATATTGGCGAGCAGAGCGGGATCCATGATGGACGGTTTGTTTGATCTGGCGTCGCGATTATGTTCAATGGTATAGTTTCGAATACAAGAGAAGTTTGATAAATCGACTTGAGCGGGCATTCAGACGACGAGATGGGGGGGGGGGGTGGTCAGCTGCTGCTATATGAATGCAAGCACAGCTACCAGTGCAACCACCACTGGGCTGGAACTCATTGTTCCTTTGCATGTACGAAGTACGAAGTCTGCCTTACTGCTTCATGGCGGCTGTCGGGTCATCTGACTCCGGGTACTGCAGGCAGACGCCAAACAGGGCTGTGGCTTATAGGCCGCCCATTATTGTGGGAGGTCGTAGGCAGACGGATACGGGCAGTGGTTATTGGGTGGGAGGCGGGGTGTGGCTGATGGGCTGAGGGAGATGGCGATGCCCGGGAGATTTAGATTGGAATTTGAGATGATGGTGGTGGTGGTGGTGATGGTTATACTTGATTGCTTGGTAGGGCTGGATCATGATTGATAACGATGTGGGTTTAAGCTTGTGTCTTGGCTAATATGCAATATGAGACATAGAATATCCCCAATTTTAACCAAGCGAGAGCTACTACTTCCAAGCCTTTATTTTAATTCAAAGTAGTAGTCAATCATAGGTCCACTGTACTTTGTATCGTAGGTAAGTAGGTCTGTCAAATCCATGATCTGCGATGGAGGCAGGTACATGTAATTGGACAGACAATGCGACGAGAGACACAACCAGTGCGGCTGAGGGGAACAGGGATTATGGTGCCGTTTAAGATGCGGTAGTTACTTATCTGTACAATTTAGTTGGCACGGATGTGTGCTGCGTGATAGTCCGAGGTAAGTAAGTATGTGTTTGCCTGGGGATGTCAAGTTGGATGCCTTGGGAATGCGGCGCTCACAGCCCGGCGTCACTAACCTACAAAGGACGACTGGCAAACACCTCGAACTTGGCATCATCATCGCCCTCCACAGCTGCAGAATTATCTACTGTACCAATGGGCATTACCGCCGAACCATGCTGGGATGCCATTTTGCCTATTTTCGCTCAATTTGACTCTTTGACACGTCCAGCGTCGGAGTTCTGGCTACTCGGTGGGTAGTACAGGGATTGCACTTCTCCAAAGGACCACCAACCGCGCTACTACTCTATCTCTGACATCAACCGGCGCCTGTGCGGTCCGTCTAACGGCCAGGAATAACTGCCCGAACGCCAACGACCCGCAAACCAACAAATCCCGTCGCCGAGCATAGCATGGCGTTCAATGGCCGCAACGACCGACCGACCCGGCCGCTGGAGCCGTGGTCCCCTGGCCGCGCGTCAGGATGGAATCTCCACGAGCCCAAAGAAGCCCCAAGAGCCAAAGGATTCCATCGTAAGGGTGGAGTTGCTGCTGGGTCCCGCCGTGCTCGTCGCGCCATGGGCCATCCATACCCTGGTCCGCATATGCCTTGGCGCCGTGTCAGACTGTCCCTAGCCTTCTCGCCCCGACTTCTTTCTTGGGTTGCGTTGCGGTGGAAGGAATAATGTTATTAACAACACCACTCTACATCGCTGTCGTGGGGTAGCAGAAGTTACCGTCGAGAAATTTCTCTCTTTTTTTGTTGCCATTTCTCTTCTCGTCCGCAGCTGGGCCCTGGCATCTTTGGATATACGGCACTCTCGGACCTTTCAACTACCGGAGTCTTGCGACGCGCCGGTTCGAAAGTGCCGCCTTTGACGCCAGCTCGGCCTCGCTGTGCCGAACGACAGCTCTGTTGACGTCGGCTGCTGACGCACGCTCGAAACGATTCCTTTCTTGGTCTTGTCTTTGACGGAACTGCATTGTGGGATAATCTTTGCCACGCCGTGGGAAAGTAATAAGATCAGACGTTGCATCGAGCCCATGTATCCTACGAGATCGGTTCTTGCTGCAGCAGGTTCGATGGTTCCGGTCGTTCTCAATCTCACTGCGAGGCTATTTTACCACTTTCCATAAGCCCACCACCGCCACTTTGCTCATATAATTGCATACCTAACCGGACACTCATAATTCATGATGAAGTCCATTCAATTATTCCTCGTCACCGCTGCCTCACTTTTAACAACAACTGGCGCCATCTCTCTACACAAAAGACAGGATGGCAGTGGCCCACGTGTATTGAGCCTCGACTTGCATCGACATCAATTTCAAGACCCCGTCACTCACGACAGGCACCGACAACAACGCAGAAGTGGCTCGGTGGATGTCGGCATTGACAATGAGGTTTGTGCCCTCTTCCGCTACCTTGCTTTGCCTTTCTAATCATAATCTAGCAAACTCTCTACTACTTCAACGCCTCTCTAGGCACTCCCAAGCAAAGCTTCCGCTTACACTTAGACACTGGAAGCAGTGATCTATGGGTCAACACCCTAGACTCTCCCCTGTGCTCAACGGCCTCGAATCTCTGCGGCGAGTCAGGGACTTACAATGCAAACAAGTCATCCACCTACGAGTACATCGATAGTTATTTCAACATCTCCTACGCCGACGGATCCGGTGCCACGGGAGACTACGTTACCGACACTTTCCGCGTAGGCGACATCAAGATTGCCAATCTGCAATTCGGCGTGGGCTATGAGAGCACATCCGATCAGGGTGTCCTAGGCATTGGCTACGACATTAACGAAGCCCAAGTCGATCGCGCTGGTGGGAACGCATATAAGAACCTCCCGGCCAAGATGGCAGCCGATGGACTGATAGCATCGAACGCCTACAGCTTGTTCCTCAACGACCTTAGCTCGCAAACAGGCACGATCCTCTTTGGGGGCGTTGATCGTGCACAGTATGAGGGTGACTTGATCACCGTGCCCATCGAGAAGAACGACGGCGTGTACAGCGATTTCTTCATCGCTCTCACTGGTCTTAGCTTTGGATCGACCATTATCGACGACAACATTGCCCTTGCTGTTTTGCTCGACTCGGGTACCTCTCTGACGTACCTCCCTGAAAGCATTACCGACGTTATTTTCGAGCAGGTGGACGCTGTCTACCAAGAAGCAAACGGCGTTGCTTTTGTTTCTTGCACCCTTGCTTCCGAGACTGGAAACCTGACGTTCAAGTTTAGCGATCCGGCCGAGATTGTGGTTCCCATTAGCGAACTTGTCATTGACTATCTCGAAATCACCGGTCGTCAACTGGCCTTCGACGACGGCTCTGAGGCCTGCATGTTTGGCATTGCCCCCTCCTCTGGGACCAACGTCTTGGGAGATTCATTCCTCCGAAGCGCGTACGTTGTGTTTGACCTGGAGAACAACGAGATCTCGTTGGCCCAGAGCAATTTAGACGCGACCGGGTCGGACATTGTTGAGATAGGCTCAGGCGAGAATGCCGTGCCCTCGGCCACCGATGCAGAAAGCCTTGTGGCTTCGGAGTCTGGTTTGCCATCAGGGTCTGGAGCAACGGCAATATCGCCTTCCAGCTCTGAGTCGGTGTTGATCGGGGTTGTTACATTGCTCCTAGCGTTTGCAGGATTTCTGGCCTAAAATTCCTAGCGATTCACATAACGGCGTTTTCCTGTTGTTTTTAAGTTGACCTTCCGGGTAGGTTCCATGGTTGCGTTTTCTGAGCGGCATTGTGATGGCGTTTTGAACAGGTGGCAGTTTCTTGAATAGCGCAGCATTGGGCGGTTGGAACATATCAAGGCTTGAATATGGAGGAACATGATTGATATGTATATCCAATTACGAATATTATGAGGGCCAGTTTTGTGAACCGATCTATATTCAGGAGCTGGCCTAGGATGAAATGCGACCAATGATGGGGAATGCCAACCTTGTCACAATACTAATCGAGGATACAACCTCCTTGCGTAAGCTATTTGATCATCCTGTATGACATCCACACATAGATGAATTGTCGGTGGGTGGTAATTAGATGTGATATCGATTCGCATCTTGACTTGGCCGATTCGGCACCGATGCTGGATTATCACCGGTATGACCGATGACAATTGGCGTCATGAAGGGGTTTGATCAAGACAAGCGGGTAACTCGGACTTATATCCCTCGATTTTGACCACGAACTAGCTATTAGCCCATTATTATCGATTAGCCAACGGCCATTGATGTATAAAGCTGCCCTGTCACCTCGAGCCAGGCCTCTCTGCCCAGAGAGCTCTTCAACAGCACCTTATCCGTCCACGTCCCATCCGCCCATTCCGACCTCCTCGTCCACGCCCGGCTCCTCGGCGCAGAATGACAGCCTACGTAGAAGTAGCGGCGAGCTGGCTCTTCAAGAACCAAAAGGGCCGCGACGCAAAGGCCTTCACCACGCTGCCGGCCTTCGCGGCGCACCCGGAGCCCACGCCCATTCTCCACGGGTGAGCTTTTCTGTTTCTGGACCTCGAGGTGGAGGTTTTGCTGATGGGAAGGGTGTGTGTAGCGTGTATCTTGGTATTCCAACAGAGAAGCGCAGCGTTGTGAATGGCGACTTTGCGCCGGTTGGCGGGCCCGAGTCCACACTGCTTGAGGGTGGCTTTTCATGCGGTATGAGCCGGAACGGGAGCATCTACATCCCGCCGCGACCGTTGCTGAACCACGGCATCCACCGATGTAAGTTCTCGGCGCTTGAAAAGTACATGGGCGGGGACTGACAATGGGGAACTCGTTCAGACTGGTTTGAGGTCATTGGGCTGAGTGAGCCGCTGGACCCGGAGTTTGTGGCATCGAAGCCGACGAGGGAGGCGGTGGCGACCAAGATCGAGGGGCGTGTGGTTGCCTGGGGACGGTGGATGGGGCAGTGTGAGAGGAGGTGGGAGTGAGAGGGAGCGTGATGTTGATATACTGTATACGATACCCGCGTCGTCTGGTGTTGACATGTTCATACTTATATATGTGCGTGTGTTTTCATTCATCAGCTGCGACATGCTTCATCAATGCCTCCCTATCGTTAAAAAGGCGTCATCGAATCCGCCCGTAACTCCAAATGTTCAAGCCGACCTTGACGCCCTCGTCGACGGGCAGCCCGGCGTGCCAGGTATCCTCGTAGCCGCGGCCATCGCGGGCAAAGTTCTCCCAGTAGACGGCGTTTCCGGGGACGACCTTGAAGACGACGCCGTGGTTGTGTTCCTCATACTGCTCTTTCTCTCCGTCTTGCTGCTGCTCATCGCCTCCCTCTTGTTTCCTCTCACACTCGACAAACTTGCACCACTCCGTCTCGCCCTCCGGCCTCGGCAGCAGCGGGAACTCGGTCCCCCCTCCGCGCAGCCCGTCGGAGCCGTCGACCCAGGCCATGATGCTGCTCACGCGGCCCCAGCCGTTGACGTTGACCCGCCAGTCGAAGTGGTAGCCGTAGTGGCCGCCGGTCGTGTAGCGCTGCGTGCGCAGGCGCTCGACGAACAGGTCCGACGGCCAGCCCTGCAGCGCGAGCGCCCGCCGCTCGATGCACCGCACCGTGTCGCTGCGCGGGACGACGGCCACGTGCGAGTCGCGCACCGATGTGTCGCGGTGCGTCGCCACGCCGTCGTGCGTGATGGTTGAGGGTTCAAAGAGAGGGTTGCTGGGAGGGGAGTTAGTGGTTTATAGAGGGTTTTCTGGTCCAAGTTAATAAACCCACCTCACGTTGAGCAAGTGATGCCGCTCCTCGTCGCTTAAAAAGCTCTCTAGATAGACCACGAGCGGCTCGCGGCTCAGGATGCGCGCCCGGTAGGCATCCAGGGGACACTCTGGCGCCGTGGCGTTGGGCGCATCCATGGCGAGCAGCGACTCGTTGAACGTCGGCCGCGGGCGCACGACATTCTGGCGGCGCGCGAGGTCGGGATGCAGCAGCTGGCTGATGGGGTTGGAGAAGAAGACGAGGACGGCGACAAGGCCGATGACGTACGAGATCATGGCGGCGGACGGTGGGATGTCTAAGGGAAACAGAAAAGATGGTGGGAGGTGTCATGATATGATGCTGCATGCACATGCACATGCACATGCACATGCACGCACCGTGGCCGTCGGAAGTCGCGGAGTCGTGTTAGTCAACTAATAAAGTCTCACCTGGGAAACCCGTCAATCCAGAACGTCACACCCCTTGCTCGCTGCCATCAATTGAGCAATTAGATGCCTTTAAACCGGGCTTCAGGGGCATCCGTTTATTCTCTTCTCCACAGACGCGTCATTGCTTGCGTGAATGCAGGCTGACCAGCACGAGTCTTCGTATGCTGAAATGCTTCATAACCGGACTGCTCATGATCCCGTCAGTATCACTGCTCACAGATGGAGCCACCATCCATCATCCACATCAATCCGTCCCTAAAAATACAAAAGGAGGTGTGTTTGCCAACCCTAGCAAATGGTATCTATCGTACACTCCGTCCGGATTCCAAAAGTCGCTGTCGCTGTTGCATCCCTTAAAACTCCACATGGGAACCAGTTTCTAACCCACACTATTCGCGGTCTCCCAATTTATGTCCGTATCCAAGATGCCCCAGGCATCGCCGTCGCCGGGAACGACGTTTATCATTGACTCGTTGATCTGCGCAAAAAAAGTTTCCTCCGTGGACTGCCACATGGGCGTTGAGATGCGGTCCTGGAACGCCCGCAGATCGATGCGGTTCTCCTCTATCGAGTTCCCGAGGCCTACGCAGGGTGAAGTGTGACTGCTCCCCGTCGCTGTCCTGGAGTCAGATCCATGGTTGGCGGGAGACGATGAGGATGAAGGGGTTGTGCGATCAGGAAGGATAATATTCCCCGAGTGCATCTGATGGGATAGTGGCCACAATGCCATCGCATCACCCCGGCTGGTTCCTTTCCCGAGTGAAAGAGCGTGCGCATTCGATGTGGCACCGTTGCCGAAATCCGCCGTCATGTCGGGTCCTGGGCTGTGTGAACTCCGCTTCCGTTTATTTGTCGGCACGTCTACCCGTCCACGGGGTGTGATGTTTCGAGTGACGGCGCCGAGGACAGCATTGAAACAGTCCCTGCCTATCAGCCTTTCCCCAGGACATGCTGCATTTACTGGACAGACCGGCCCTGGGCGGCTCCCTCTTTTCAGAGGCAGACTCGGGGAGACATCGGTGTGCTTTACCGAATCGAATCTTCCACGCGTCAGCCGCAGTTCCGTTGGATCGCCAAATGTGTTGCGGTGTTTGTTCAGGGTCGGCATTCGTATGCACGAGGCAAGACCATTGTTCTCAATATCCGTGCAAGCTTGCTGCAAGAAGGCACGAGTGATGTTATGAGCGCATGCAATGGTTTCCATTCTCTGGAGGATCATTTCCAGATTGGCGAGATCGACCGCTGTCAAGCCGGCCACCGGGTCTTGTTTGGCTAGGTAGACGTAGACCGTCGTTGCACAATACATGGAGACGGCGCATAATGGACTTTTCTAAGGTGGTGCGTTAGATGCAGTCAGAAAGATCAGGTGAGTTAAGGGACGCTTACAAATATCGCGGTAGCGTGAGAGGCGAGCTTGAGGATGTTCGCGATCTCACCTGCCGCAGCTCTGAGACGAACAATGCTGGTTTGTTTCAGAGATTCGGGTAGTTTGTACATCTCAACCTTTTCGACAGCCGCGTGGTGGAGACAGATGACGGAGGCATGAAGGTTGAGATTGGTATGCGTGGCTGTTGGGTCCCGTAGATTCTGTGGTAACCGTAGCTTCTCGGGCAGGAACATGAAGACGGTCGATAGAGTGTTGTCCAGTTCACGGTGCTGCTTCCAATAAGCTCCGTGCATGTAATTCTCGGGCTGATCCGTTGGTTTGGCCCGGTGGACATGGCGGAGGATGATCTTGAAGATCTGACACACCACCACCATTCCAGCGAAGCCATAGTACGTGGCTCCTTGAAATACCTCCTGTAAGAAAGGCGATTCCACTTTCTGGTCCGCGAGGAAGTTATCCTCAGGCGCCGGGAGCCGTGTCGAGATCTGAGAATGACAATGTTAGTGACGCCACGCAATAACCCAGGGTAAACTCACGTCTTCTGTGTTGATCAGGCTGGCCCAACCAGTGGAGATACTCGCATGGGCATCAAAGCAAAAGGCACCCCAAAAGACCCGTCTACGCTCCTCCAATTCCGCCCAGGTCAAAGGAGGACCTAGGCTCGGAGGCGACCCGAAGTCATCACCATCAATCCGATCAAGACACATCATGTGGCAGAGGCGAACGTATCGAGCTGAGCTCATCGTTGATCGAGTGAAGAGCATGCGTTTAGCCTCGTAACTACCGACGAGACCCCAAGCCTGTGCATGGTTGATTGTGATAAAATGTTCACCGTCGCCCTATCCTTGTCAGTCTCTACATTTTGGTTGGTGTGTTCGCTTACTCACCTTCATTTCGTCTGTCTCGAGGTACTTCCGAGCCCGATGGTAAAAGATCTCATGGAACTTGTCATACTTTGCATGGCCAAGTGCTGCTAGTGCCCAGATGGCATACTGCAAGCACATTGGCGGCTTCATGAGGGAGTTGCCATAGAAGGCCTGAAAGTAACGACCGGGGTGCACTATGGGAACATAATAGTGCTGGTCTTTAAAGAAGGCGTTGTTACTACAAACGTCAGTTGAGTTACTATGGTGTGGATATCGATGTGTAGGTCACTTACAGTTCTTCCATGACATCCATGGGCGGCACCGACTCGGACATGCCGAGTTCTATCAACTGAGTATCGCCAAAGGACGCTGCCGGACCCTGTGGCTGGGTAATATCAGGAATGGAAAACGGCTGAGGGGGATACTCCGGCACGTCTTCGGAGCTGTGATCGAGGTGAGGTAGGCCATTCGGCTCTGTGAAGTCCCTGTCCGGGCCAGCCGGTTGGGCCGGGCTGGTATCGTCAACCTTGTCCGAGACATTCTTGTTGACGTCCTTGAGATAGTCCTCGACTTGGGCTGAGTGGACACAGTCAGAACCTTGTACGACCACGTGTTGGGTGAGAAGTGGCAGCAAGCAGTACCTAGACGAGCCTCTAGCTCCTTGACGTTCCTACGCTTGAAGGTCGGTTTCCTCCTCGACTCGGGATACACGCAGTCGTTGGAAACCTTGATGCAGCGGCTACAGGCCGGCTTTATGCGGTCACATTTGAGCTTCCGGGCCCGGCACGACACGCAAGCCAACGGTTCGGTGCCGGAGCTAGAGGCTGAGCCTTGGGCCGTTGATGCGGATGGGTCGGACTCTAAGTTGTCCGTCGACATGGCCGAACGGCGCGCCTCATCCGGGCGGCGAGAGGATCCGGACGAAACAAAACAAAAATGCGACAAGTAGATTGCGAACAGAGGTTGCTTAAGCAGCGCGTTGGCGGGTCGGCTGCACCGGTGATATCTTCTACATGCACCGAGGGGCCTGATATCGAAGGCTTACCAGGCATTCCGCGCTCGGAGCGTATTCACGTTCACACACGAAGTCACGTTTCCCATGATGCTGACACATTCACGCTCACTGCTGGCAGGCTACTAAGTCCGGATTTCTCACCTCGGAGAGTTTTTAGGCCGGAGGCCGAAGGTACGGAAGTCCGAAGGGCGCCTGGTGAGTCATCACCGCGAGTGGTCCTCATTCGCGAGAGGGGAGAGGAGCAACGACGTTGAGATTCACGCTCCAGTCTTGTCGGCTTGTGCGCGAGATGCGCAGTGGGTTTGACACCGATGATAATGCTTCTGTCCTTTTTTTTTTTTTTTTTCCAGCGGCAGAATCGGGAAACTCGAGTCACGTTAAGCGCGCAGGGAGGTACCCGCTGTGAGGTGTGAGGGCGTGTGTGGACGTGCCTTTTCCTCCATCTGCGTGGGGAATGAAACCATCAACGGAACCGGCACTGCCTCCGCCACCAAAGCCAGCGACAGACAGCGGATGCAACATTGGCTGCTGTGGTGGCTCACCAGCCAAGGCGATGCTACGCCAGACATTCGAGGATCGCGGCCTCGACATGGGTGTCGACGACAAGGGCACGGAAGGCTCTTTGACAAGGACTTTTTGATTTGACAAGGCGTAACAAGACCTCTCGGTCAGCGTGCCATCGCTGACAGGTCGCTGGACTCCTTGAATCGCAATCATCACCGCTACCGCGGAGCTTGTGGCAATAGCTCAACCCGCCCATCCCCAGCGTGACGCTGCCATTAGTCACGGTCTCGACCGACCGTTGACCGTCCCGTCGAAGGAAGCCGGCCGATGTGATCGACGTCAACCAAGCCGAGACTCCGAACAAACGAACCATGTTGCGCATGAATGACCATGTCATGCCTCCCTTGTTGACGTGTTGGCTCTTGCAAAGCCGTGGCAACGAACTCGGCGTGGACGGGAGGTGGGAGACGCTGGCCCGCATCACCGCCGTGTCAGCACCTCTCTTTGAAGTTTAGCTTGTGGATGCTTTGGCTCTTTGAGTTCAGCGTCGTGTAAGTGCAGCATCATCCACGACGCCCTTGACGCCTCTCCCCGGAGCCAGATCAATCCAGAATGCTTCTGGGCGTGTGGTTACTTGTCAAGGTTAACTACTAAGTCATCATGCATGACCCAAACAAACACAAAATCGACATCAACCGATTAAGTGTGAGGCAAAGGAATGGAAGAACCCATTCATTCCATCGCTGCACCGCAAGCACACGGCGCAAAAACGGAATGATACCACCAGACATCACGGCCATTTTCATACTTACTGACAATGGCCCCAACAGCCCGAGCTAGAACTCTGACAGGGCTTCTCGTAGGGCCAACATACCCACTCCTTAGCAGGCTTCTATGGCACCAGCCGTCGCGACCGGTGCTGACGATTGACGACTACCGCTGGGCGACGGCGCTATAGCCGCTTGGCCTTGGAGCCCGGTCGATCTAAGATCGACAACTGAGCCTAGCGCGCTCCCCAAGGCGAGCTTGCTGGGGGCCACCAACGAGGTTGGCCCTGCGAGCAGCCAGCTCTGAAAGATTGGGAACGCCAGCAGGGGACAAGCCGGGCCAAGCCACGGACGGGAGCGTCAACGCCCTGAAACGCTGGACGCAGTCATGGCTTGCAGCACGGCATTCGGTGGAGCGGACCTGGTGGTCACACGCCTGATGAGGTCTTGCCTGACAAGACCACCACGCGTGGTCTCGCAAGCCTCTGTTTATTCTCTAGACTCTCACCACAAGGCTCTTCCCTTCTTGGCCAAGTGTCCCCCCGGTCAGTACCGATCCCAGCGTGGCGACCAGGGACCATGTTTGGCGGAAGCAGATTGCCGCGTACGGCCTCGTTCTGTCCTCTCAACTCAACCCTTGCTGCTGGTTCACCCTGAAACGACCATCGCCTTTCTCAAAATCATGCTCAACCCTGGCTGAGAAGCCCGAATTCAAGAAAGGGTGAACAGGACGGAGTATCCGCACGCACGCACGAGCCATTGTCAAATTACCTTGGACAACTAAACATAGCATCCATCAAGAAACATGGCCTCGGATACTTGCAAGGTATAATGGGAGCTCTCACAACACCTACTGCTTCGTGTGTACTACGTTGCATGGTCTAGACTGGGAACTTAACGGAAGCTCTCAGCCGGTGCGACACTGCACAAGTGCACAACTCCACGGTTTTCTCTCTTCTTAATCCTTCTCTCTCGACCGCCCACACGACACGCATACCCAAAACACCAACCGGTTCAGCAAAGAGCTGTGCCTGCTCCGCAGCCACGCGACTGTCTCAGACTCCATTCCACGCCGCTGTCGTGACAACATCATGCCCCGGGACCGTGTCTCGGAATCGTTGCCCGAGTTGACGAGCGGAAAAAGAACACCAGCCATTAACCCGCCCGTCGCCAATGGAACTAAGAGCTGCCAGTCGGCCCCTTATGGACAGGCCATCTTTCCTCAGACGGAGCCGTGCCCGCTGTCCGTGCTTAAGGTCTCACCAGTTGCCGGACTGACAGAGATGAAGAAACGGAGGGCGTTGAGAGTGAGACATACAGAAACGCGAGACAGGCGGTCAGAAGCGCCACCTTGGAGATCGAAATGAGTTCAGGGAGAGCCGCCTGTCGTTAGATCGCCGGGCGTTCAACTGTGGCTGATCGGAGATGATCAGCTCCATCCATCTCCTGCAGCAACAAGTCACGACGCACACCTCACCGTCCAAGCCCGCCTGTCAACATGCATGCGCACACCCCTCGAAAGCCGCCACCCTCCACTAGGCAAGCAAGTTAGCATACCAGCTTGTAGTGGTCCGTTTAGTACGCAGCGCTGCGCCGTACGGCCCACCCAGCCTCGCCCTCGGTGGCGAACGAACGCCCTCTATCGGTCCTAAAACGGTACGGATCCGGTAAGTCAAACGCTGCGTGTGCCCCCGTGATTACACGGCCAGCAGCGTCGTCGTCCTTCTCTCCGTCTCCACCATGACTTCCCGAACGCTCGGCCCGCAGATGATGTCGTCGAGGCCGAGGCCGAGACCCGTATGGTGCTTGGGTACTTGGGTGAACGCACGCCGGCGCATCCTCCCCTCCAGGGACTCCCCGGGTTGCCGCACGTCTTCCTTGCAGTTGCGCTTGCAGTTGCAGTTTGTACCCCATTCCCATCTGCCGTTTGTTAGGCTGTGAGTCCCGCCTGGTTTATACTTGTTCCTACGAGAGCATGTGCCGGTTAACAGAAACATTGCCTGCCGGAGCCCGCCTCCCTCTCACCGGTTTAAACTTGACATGTTCGATTCCTGCATGTCCCTGTCCACGATTTCACCTGGACCGTCGTTGACAAGGCGAAGGGCCCGAAGAGGAAGAGGGGGCCCCCTTGCACCCTATCAACGTCAACTGCCGCATGTACGAAGGACAAGTAGGAGAATACAACTCAACCCCGTCCTGGGCCGTGACGGGGCGAGACAACGCCACTAAGCCATGATGGCTGCTGCCCATCAAAACTCTCTCGCGCATGCAGAAGTAGGCTATTACTGTGGGCTCAGACAGGAAGCTGGGTAAGTTAGACTGGGCTGGCTCCCACGCTTTTGCTTCTCCGCTCTTTGTGGGAATCCTTCTCCTATGCAAAAGACAGCCAGCCAGCCTCTCCCCGTCTGGTTATGAGCCATGACCCCACGCCGCAGAATGACACAGAACCTCTCTTGACTCCTCACGCCTGTAAGCCACATATCCCTTCTCGGCGGCATGCAACCTGCCAACAACGTCAAAGTCATGTATAACCCGCGTTTCGTCATGCGGTGCGATCCCGTCTCGAGGGCTCGCCGCATCTCTAGCCCCGGAGACTCTCCGTTTGAGAAAACGGAGAAAGAAGGGCAGAATGGGTGGCCCAGAGAGAGGGGGGGGGCACAAAGAAATCGCCCCACGGTCATCTCTTCAAAAGAGACTTGTTAAATCCTTGGTTTGCCAGACTTGACCTCCACGCCCACTTAAACCCACCAGACAAGCAAGACCTGATCTCTTTGGCACTTCCACGCCACAAAACGGGCCCCCGGTGGCCCAGTTAGCACAGGCCAAAGCGCAGCTCTCCCGGCCGCCCTGAGCTGGAACTAGCTGTTAGTGCCGCCACCGACGTCTGGTCAGTTTCCCCCGCCGCTAGGCCAACTAGGAAAGGGAACCCCCCCCCCCCCCGTTCTCTTTCAATTTGTGTGAATGGGGGCCCAATGTCGTGGAGGGCCATCAAGGGGCGTTGAGGTGGATCAAGACTGGCTTCGCCGCTTTGGTGGGAATGGGACCCAACAGCTTGTCTCTTACGGCGTGGGGGGTGGAGTTCAGGTCACTGAGGAAAGGACTTTGCTTTGTTTCTTGTTTGTCCGTTTGCTCGTTGGTTGGTTCATTCATTGCCCCTTCGAAGCTTTCATTGCCAGGCGGCTGGGTCTCGCTCTCAGGCATCCACAGATCTGCCATATGTATCTAGTTAGTTGGACCTCTAGTCTTGTCTTGTCCCCGTTTCTCCTGTGTCCGTTTCCCAGACCGCGTGTGCCCCAGTGCTAAATCATCCATTGCTCCTCTCCCACGCTCCTTGCCCCAAGGACGCCATCTCCTAATACAGTCTCCACTTGTACAGCGTATTCAAACAAGGAAGAAAAAAAACCAGGTCCCATATTGGCGCAGATGGCCATTGTCGCCCTGCCGCCCTTTGGCGGGTGCCCCCTAAAACGCCGCTATTCCTAAATCAAGTAGGATGCTCGGAAATAGCACTAGATGCTGCCCCTACTCATGTTAACACCGTGGTGCTGCTTGAGCACCTCAAGATCCTCTTCGTAAGTAGCGCCCTCGCCCTCACTCAGGGGCCCTACTGCGGGTTCCCGCTTGCTGTGATCGTAGTCACCGCGCTCCGTGGTGGCGAGGACTTTGATGTCACCGCTGCGGGCGCCCGTCATGGCGTCAGACTCGGCGCGCGCGTTATTGATCATCGTAGGTAATTGGCGTCGTCGGGCGTTGATGAACCAGTTGGAGATTTGATCTAAGAGGGGACCGTCAGTCTCTAATTTCCTCTTCGTTTCGCAAGACTCCACGCTAGTGGGCATGAGCAATAGGAAAACGCACTCATCTGAAGACCCGTCTGGCGCATGAGCTCTTGCTTCTCGTCTTCAGTTGGGTATGGATGCTGAAGATGTGCCACAAACCAAGCTCTTAACTTGTCTGTGGTTTCTTTAGGAAGATTGCCTCGTCGCTTCCGCTGCTTGTTGTCTCCGCCCATCCCTGCAGGGCCCATCTCTCCAAATCGTGCGTAGTCTTGGTAGGGGGTGCTGTATGCTCCTGTGCTGAAGGGTGTTCGATCAAAAGCATGCGCGGACCCGGCTGACAGTGACTGGAATCGGTTCGGGTGGTGGTAGTTGTAGCCGTAACCGGGCTCGCGATATGAGGAAGTGGGCTCTGCAACAGGAGCCCCTGAGTGCTGAGGCATAGGGGGTTGCGAGCTTCGGTAGCTTTCCACAGACGCCTGTAAACGGTTCAGAGATGCGGGTTCTCGCTCCATGGCTCGCGGGAGAGAAAGACCGGAGAGTGAAGATCGAGGATCTACTCTTTCCTTCATCTCTAGGGGAGCCGGGGGTGGTGGCGCTCCGTTAGTCAAGTAAGGACTGTGTCTTGAAGAGGCTCCCCAACCATCCTGTGTCGACTGCATTGGAAGGCTGGGCGAAATTTGCCGCGATGAGGGTCTCTCAGGGCTGTAGTAGAGGCGGGGAACTTGGCGTGCTCGGTCATGTTCTTGCTCTACCTCCATCGACAACCTCCTCCTCTTGGTTGAATTAGGCGAATGGATATATGTAGGAGATGCTGCGCTCAGGGGCGGAGCGGGGGACAGGGTGACTGTTAGAGCCGGCTTTGCGATGGCTTCCTGGGCTTGAGGTTGGAGTTGCAGCTCAGGGAAAGCCTACGTCTGGTTAGTAAGGAGGTCGTGGAGCGCTGGCGTGTTCCGCGTACCTGTCGAATCGATGGCAAAGCTACTCTATCATTTTCGACTCGTGGGCGTAGGGAGTAGTCGGGACCTCGAGTCACTTCCCATGGCCGGGACATACCGAAAGCGTGAGGTGAGGGGTTGGCGGTAGCAAGCATAGACATGTTGGTTGGTCGAGGGGTAGTTTCTTGTGAATTTGGGTCTGACTGTCGAGGCAGTGAGGGGCTATCTTCCATAACAAGACAGCCGGTCAGGGCAGAAGAAACCGCACAACGGTCGACGCCTTACTGTTGATCAGTTTCAATGTTTTCACGCAAGCCCGGGGATGCAGAGCATACCTTGATTAGTCCAAAACGAGCAGGTGTCAAGGTATCGAGAAGCTGAATAAAGCCCGAGAGAGAGAGCAGATTGTCGTCACACAGCTGGCGGCGAAAGAAACTTGGGAGCGTTGACGTCGTATGGCACAGACTGGTGAATGATGCCAAGCAGTGGTCAAGGTCAAGATGCAAGTGGGTGAGATGCTAGCAAGAGCAATGATGAACGGGCCAGGGTGAATCCACGAGTGGCAGGAGCAATGCTTTTGTATATCACGGGTGCTGGGGGTGGGTGGATGGTGTCGACGATTCAAGCACCAACCCAGTAGTGTGGTGCTAAGTTGAAGGACAATGCAGATGAGGTAGCCAAGATAGGAAATGCCAGTAGCAGGGTCATAAACAGGCTGACGGAGAATTCCCGCTGGTCAAGGCTCAACTGGAGAAGCGGTCTTAGTGAAACCGGCTCATTCAAGCCACAGTTGAGTCCGTGGGAACAAAGCGTGGGAACGGGGAGGTAGGGTTCTTTAAAACTAGACGCTGGCAAGATATCTTTGCCTCACCATGTGGAGGCGGAGACGATTTGACGGAACAAAACTATACCAGTCTGGACCAAGTACCCTGTATGCGAAGCATGGACAAGGAACACGGGCGATCAGGGAACCAGGGGGATGAGGCCGAGCCAGATGAAGAAACAAATGGACGTGTACAAAGTACCCTCCCGTGGTCAACGACTGAGAAACGTCACCAGCCCCTCTCCCCAGTGGTCGATTTTGACAGGCTCGTGGTCGTTACTGGGTTACTGTGGCATGCCCGTCTCTGACCTTCAGGGGTGGCTGTCGACCAGGGTAGGGGTCAAACGAACGGGCAAGGACAACCACCCCGGGAGCTGGGTTCTCGATTCAGGAAGCTAGTCCAGATGTGACGATGGCTGGGTTGAGGGTTGATGGAGGCTTGCACGCCATGGCGTAGAAGTCGGCGTGCGGTGTGGTGTTAGTGGGGAGTCCTCGAGGGCCTCACGCCCCGCCGCCTGTCCCTTGGCCTCTGGGTCTTTGGCCTCTGGCCCTAGCCAAAGACGGTGGTGAACGTGTGATGAATGGCATTGTCCTACGCGAGGACGAGACCGGGTCTTGGGGTGGCATTGCATATGCACATGCGCTTGCACACGCATACCGACAGGACTGGAGGTTGGCCTGTCAAAGAGTCGGGGCACGGATGTGCATCATCCGTATATGTCGAGAGAGAGGCTTCGCTCACCAGCAGCACACGACAAGCCACTTCGTCGGTTCTTTGGCGTCGAGTCTGCCAGTCGCCGTGTCTTGGTTTCATCGGCCGGGTGGGCTTGTGGCTATTTACACAATGTTGGCCGTATTGCTTATGTTGACGGTTGAGGACGTTGAAAGCAAGAGGCCACAACAGCTAGTCGGCGGATTTGTGAGAGGATCACGAGGTTCCATGCAACGCTCTGACCCAGCCCGATGGGTTTCGGGCCATGGCTCAGCATTAGAGTTCGGGCGGGTGATGGCGAGGAGTGAGTACGGGTTACCACACGTTGGGAGGGCGTCCGTTTTCTCGTCTCGGGCGGGAAGAAACCGTGAGAAACGTAGTAGTGGAACCTCGAAGTTGACGACGGGCTGTCATCTCCACTGTGGGTGCGCCTAGGACAGACGTTAGGGCGGCTACGGCACCCGTCAGCACGATGGCATCTGCAGCCTGTCGGTCATGAATGAAGGACAGCGGACTAAGTCGGTTTCGCCGCCGCCGCCGCCGCCGCCGTCCCTTCCCTAGACTTTGTCCCAGGGCATTAATTACACAGTAACAGTACGGAACGGTTGATCAACGAGGGGAGCGTCCGTGGGTGATGGCGAGCCGGAGGCGGAGCCGCCGGTCTGTGCTGCGTGGCTGGATCGATGTGTGTGCCAGTGTGAGTGAGGGTGTGAGTGTGAGTGAGGGTGTGAGTGTGTGTGAGAGTGTGAGTGTGTGTGAGAGTGTGAGGACGTGTGTGCGGGATGGGAGATCGCAACCTTTGCCTTTCCTTCTTGGTTTGCCGCTGCTCGTGTTCTCGTGTGGGGTTGGCAGGAATCATCCGCGAGGGGAGGGAGAGATACTTGCATGTGTTTGCTCGTTGGTGTCTAGCAGAAGCAAACTTCCACAGCGCGAAGGCCATCATAGGAAGAGGGGGCGAGTCAGCTACGACATCCACTCTCACAATTCGTTCCATCTGATAGACTGGGCCGCGGCTTTGGCGGGTAGCGCAGCGGCTGGCACTCGTGGCGACTTCGTGGCTGTTCGTGGCTGAGATATGGAGTCAGTCCAGGGCTCCAGGCCCGGGTCCCTGGGTCTTGGGGTCATCGTGCCTGGTGAGCATCGAGACAAGGCGCCTCCACAATCCGAGAAAGCCAATTCAATGCTCAATGCGCACGGCTCGAAACCTGTCCAACGGCTTCTTGGACAGCTAACAGTTCGCGGTGATCCGGGAGAGCTATGGTCAATCCGGGGACACCGGGCCAAATGGCGAGGTCCAGCGACGAAGCTCAGCGTCCAGGACAGGCACGAGGTGAAGAGGCCTGGAACGCCTAGAACACCGGGATGATGAGTTTGTCAGCGCAATGCAAGGTTGCGATTGGCCCCTCAGGTGGTGCGGATCGTCGCGACGATCCCACGGCGCCATGACAGATGGGGCCCGCCCCGAGGCGAGGCAGGGTAATGCGGATCGCACTGGCTCACGATTGGTCCTTCGAAGCTGGCATGGGATGGGATGAACGTCGCTTGAGACTGCCACGGTCGGGTCCGCGAACCAGCGGCGCGCCTTGGCACTGGCGTCTCTGTCAGTCATTCGTGATGATCCGCCCGAGGCGCTTGTTTCTTTACCCACTGTGGTCTGTCAGTGGGAATAGTAGCTAATTGCAGGACGCATCGCAACGGTCAAGCCATTCTGGAGCAAGGTAGCTTCCACGCAGCCTTGTGTCTGGCGTGCCTGGGCGTGGCCTCCGGCTGAGCACGGATTGTTTCAAAGCTTGTCCACCGGCACTTGGTGAGATGCTATTTCGTGCTGGGCTGGGCTTGGTGGGCTTGGGAACCTTAGTGGGCTGGTTGTGGCATGATAATGATGAAAAGAACGTTGGAGGAGGACCGAGACCGTCGAGTGATTAGTTATCTAACGTTAAGGTAGTCGACTGGAAGCCCAATTCGGATGTCGTTTCTAACGGATCTGATGCCTCGGGCTGCAAGACCCCACTGCGGGCCCATGACGGCCGGGTCAAGACGTAGCCGTTGACCGGTCGGTCGGAGAAACCAAGCGCCGCTCCCGTTCGCATTTAGCGCTATCCCCGAGTCACGAGCCGCGAGTCAGAAGCAGCAAAAGGCTCTTGGTGCTTGGGTCTCTTTGCAAGTTTGCGACTGCTTCCCGCTACTGCCGCCCGTCGCCCGTTACGTCGCCCGTTACGTCGCCCGTCGTCATCATCATCGCGATCACCATCGCCGTCTCGCTGTCGTTGTTACCAGCCATCGAGTATATGTCATCCGCATGCACCTCTGGCTCCTGGACTCTGGACACTGAACAGAAACACTCCGTACCAAGTATAGTAGCAGCTGATCTTGTGCAAAGGCGGGACGTGCATCTCCAAGATCTCGCTGAACAACTCAACAACCCAATCCCAACCCTCAAATAAGACCAGGATCGATTGACCGGAAACCGTTTGCAGGTCCTCACACTGCTGATGTGCCCGGCCAGACCACGAATCCAGCCCCGTGCAGGCTCGCCCCCAGGGCCCCCAGGGCGACGTCCCACCACGGTCAACACTAGCGGAACCCCTTGTTCTCGATCACCCCTGACGCGAACAGCTCTATCATATTACTGCTCCAGTTCTATTATAGTCACAGCTCTTGGGACCCGACTCATAATGCCTGCCGTGGGCTATTACGTGCCATTTGCCATCCGCTTCTTAGCTTCCTTCGGCCTGGTTCTGACAGGTGCCTGGTAGGTAGTCAAGCAGGTTTCCTGATTTCCTGTCAGGGCCGTGCCGCGCTTTGCCAACACAAGAATCCCGACAGAGAGCAACCATCGACTTCGGACGGCGCACTGATGCAGGTTCAGATGGCCTGGCTACATCGAGAACCATCGTGTCTTCCCTCTCCCCCTCACGAGGGCGCCTCTATTCGCCTCCACCTAGCTTTGCCTCTGCTCTGCATCTGCTTTGCCTCAGTATCGCTTTCGTTTTGCTTCTATGGCTTCGACTAGGGCTGACGCCGGTGACATTCACGTTGCACGACTTATGCACCAGTCCACCTTGATCTAAGGGCGATCTTGAGATACCTGTGTGCACAGCACATGGCAGCCAGCATTTCACACGCACCACTGAATTATACGTAGCACAGGGCCTGGCTGCGGGTTTAAACGAAGAATGCACAAGAAAACACGAGCAGTTACAACATGGGGTATATCGCCATGTTTCGCAAAATGATTACTATTCATTGCTCCGCTACGGATCCGTTCTTCAAGTTGTCTGTTTCTTCAGACCGGGCACATCGCCGCCCCAAACCCACTTAGTTGGGAGGGGCCGGCTGATCATTTTAGCCAGCATTGACTTCTCTCAGCAACCCAAGCCCACTTGGCTTTTGCTCGGACACCTGCAGCTTGCTGGTCACCATTGTTGTCTATGCCATCTTCAGTTCTCCACTCGAGGCGCGACTGTGTCATCTCATCTAGCTGAGCGCAATGCAACGGAGGCGGTCCGCGTGCCTACAGTACTATATGCTCCTAGTCAACGACATAGCACTTCAGCTAGGCGATGCATTGCTGTATCACGAGCTGCGATACCAGGAACTCGGCCGACCTTGCAAACTTGACATACAAATTGATTTTGTTGAGCCGTGGCTCAGCAACCGCAACGCGGCTGCATCTTTTTTTTTTTCTCCAGCGGACGGATACCCACAGCATCGTTCCAGAGCAGAAGCTTCTCTGGGGAACACACAATCACATTGACATCACACACATCATGTTGTGCTCTCCCAACCACCACCGCGCACCAAGCATTGCCTCGGGAACACAGCCTCCCGCTGCATATTCCCCATACAAGCCCTGTCAGCGAGCTTTGACAAGCCGACGGTCTTCCTGTGCCTCACGCGTGGCTCTGGTTGGCATGCCACCCGGGGTAAGACCAGCTCAAAGCTCTAGCTGCGTGGGACGGAGGAGTCTCTCCGCGACCGTTACATGTCGACTCTGAGCTGCACCCAGTATTGCTGATGTAGTGTCGGACCAACTGGGAAACAGTAGGGGTCAGGGATTCCTTCGCAAGCCCGGCCAGACTAGGAATAGGGGATAAATGGGATCCGGGGTCCCAGCCGTCAAGCACACAGAACACAGGGGCTGATGAGACCGACCTCACCCGACAGACCCCGTTCGCCAAAAGAGACGGAGTTCTGTCTAGGGCACCCCCGGCCCGCTGTCGAGCTTTCTGGGACCTGAGCTGGTGGGCCAAGAACCCCCCCAGGGCCGAACGGATCTGGCTTTTTGACACATTTTGCGGGACACCCCCGTCTCATCTCTGTGTCACCATCCATCACGCTTTCCGCCAACGATCGATCAACGCACGTTGCATAGCAGAAAAAGTCTCCGCCACAGCTGACAGATATCATAGAGGAGCCTCACCGCCTTGCGAGAGCTCATAAGATTTGTCCAACTGCCAGATATATGTCGCATCACCATTTCCCGGGGAGGGGGGGGCCTCAAACAACAGCACACTGTGGTCCAGCTCTTCTCGGGCGTGGGGGTTCATATGTATGCGTGCCAAGTCCCACGCACGCGCACGTAACGGCGACTCCTGGCAAGCAGGGAAAAACAATCATGATTGTCCATGAAGGCCAGACGTGCTAATGTCGCCCCCGGCCACCACAAACCAAGATCGTAAGTTGTCAATGCCCAACCGATTGGATGCGGTGCAAACTTGCGTCGTCGCTAATCTTGCCCGTTGCCCCGGCGAGCCTTTCACCACAGTGACCTGCATGACGGCGAGTTGACTGCTGGCTGCCGCCCGTGTCTTGTTTTGAAAGGCGCCGGGTGCCGGGACGTACCGGAATATCTGCTTGTTCTCACCTATCTGCAAGACTGCAACTGAAGCTGCTCCTTCGTTCGCATGGCATGGCAGGTGGGGTGCTTGCTTGTCGTTCAAATCGCGGAGCACCTGTGACACTAAGGTCCCAGATCGTTCCAGACAGTTTTGTCTCATCATTACACGTGAGAATGCCGAGAGGGGATGTCGGCAATACCAACAACTCCTCCATATGTACGACTGCCTTGAGTCTTAAACTAGTCCCCAGTTTTAGGCGGAGATCGAACTATCCCTAGAACCCAATCACCTCATATGTGCCCACGTCTCCGATGTCGTGTACTAACCGAGCTACGTATCCAGGCACAGTCCAGTCAAAGCTTGGTTGAACCAACAAGTTGTCGCGAAGAGCTAGAGACAACCCCGGAGATTTTTGAGACGCGATAATCACGTCGATATTTCGATGACCATTTCCTGCAGCTACACAATGGTGCAACCGCCATAGGCAGCGATTTGGTCTAGTTGGCGTCAAAGACTGAGCACGTACGTACCCAGCCGTCCGAATACGGCTTGTCAAACTGCTACACGAGGAGAAGCGGTGATCCAGATCAACGAACGGATTGTTCATGCGGATGGAAATATTGAAATCAAGGCATGGTGCAGCTTTGACCCGTCGCAGGTTACTCGGACTACGTCGGAAAACTGCCCTGCCGGGTCGCATCCGCCATGTAACTTTCAGATCAAGCTGGGCTTGCGATGAATGCTCTCGTACGGAGTACAAGGGGTCGTCCTTCTGTCCGCCGCAGGACAGACGAGGATTCGGGATCCACGTAATACTCCGAGCGTGTCTGTCCGTCTGTCTGTCACACCGAGCGAGGACCGCCGGGTAACGTTGAGCGCGGTCCGAACGGCCCAGTCATCCAAAGACTTAGTCGCGCGTGGGAGAGGAGCTGAAAGAGCATCTCGCCTGATGTCGTTAATTGCGGGCATGCAAAGGGGCCTCGCGAACAGCGATTCACTCACAACGATCCGGGTCAGCCAACTGAGTATGTACTCGGTCACAGAGATCGGCTTGGCTCTCCTCGCTAAGTGCGGGCAACCTCCGCGCGTTTGCCATGTCTCCAGAAACCACGAACCCAGAACCCAGAGTCTAGGACCGAGAACCTTGCCAAAAAGCCAAAATACCCGAGTTTCCGTTCCCAGCAGGTGGTCCTTGTGCGATGGAGGCCGATGAGCGACCCCCGAGTCCCAGAATCCCAGGCGAAGAGGGTCCTAAGGGGAAAGGAATACAGCAGCCAGTCTCCCCCCTACAATCTAAACGTCCAGCGTTGGAGAGACACAGAAGCACAATTGTCGTCCCATGCAGGGATGCCCATGCTCAGAACCATACCTTGTGCAGTGGCCCAGATGGGTTGACTGCCAGTTTAGATGGCCTGCATTTGGGGCCGTTGCAGGGGCTTTTGCAGGGCGGTGGTAGGGTAGGCATAGATGGCTAACTACCTACGGATGGGTAAGGTAGCATGGTGACACTGCACTGCCAGAGAAGCCGAACCCTGAAGAGGTGGATTGCGAATTGGGGCAATTCTCGCTTTTTGAGGCCCCCCCCCCCCTCAGGGAATTTACGGAGCACGCGCACGCACGAAGTACGAAATACGCATGGGATTCGGGAATTCGTCAAGTCTCAGCAATACGGTAGCAGGTTCTACAGCAAAGTCGACCGCCGCCAGTAAGAGGAGCACGGCGCGAGGCCAAGAGAGCCCTGCCGATTCAGCAAGCAAGTGCTCCTTCAGGAAACTCAGCCCCGCGCCGGGCGAGGCCGCTTAAGTTCTGGGGGTGGCATCGAACGGCTTAGCTTCGGTAGTCGAGTTGTGTTTAAGGGTGCGGCTTACTGGAACTTGAGTGGCATTTCCGGGCCTATGCCCATTCGGAGGGAACGTTGCAAGATGGGTCATGGGGGGGCCCCGTTGTAGGTTTGATCTCCGGGGTGCAGGTCGTCCTTTGTTTTTATTTAATTTTTCGATTATTATCCTGGGTTGACTGGCGATTCTAGGCTAGTGCGTCTCTATGCTTCCAAGGTTCAAGTTGGAGTTGCTGTCAGAAGAGGGACGGATGGAGAGGGAGGGGGTGACGCCAGATGGTGACAGTGCTTCGGAGGCACAGCAACATGGATGGGGTGTCGCAAAGCAGGGCGGGCACGCAGAGAGACAGACGGACGCGGTAGGCTGCTTTGACAGAAGTGCCAGGCTGGCCGACTGGAGTCTGGACGGCCGACTCGCTGGCCGACTGGTTGACCACCTTGACCGAACGGACAGCCCCTCATGAGAGAGTCATTCGTTATGGTCCGGGGATTGGGCACCGGCAACCCTCACAACGCAACCTGCCATGACAAGTCTAGCCTGACCTGCAGTCCGTACTGCCGACGGCACCCCCAGAGGTCAGGGTGCGATGGTCGACGGGTCAGCAGATGGAAGACCAGAAAGAAGGAAGGAAAAGCACACTCGACGTCGCCGTGACTCCGTCTCATGCGACTCACGGTTGCAGCGAGCACAACAGCCAGCCGGAGGTTTCCGTCACCCTCCCCCCCCCCCTCCCATTCAACTCTCTTTTTTTACTTTCTCCACGTCTTTATGTGCGTCATACAACTCGCGCATCCAGATCGGGGCAATCGAGCGAGTTGGTGAACAGAAGCGACAGGAGTCGAAACCCAAAGACCTGGGGCTTCCCGGGCATGGATGGGATGGGGTTGTCATTCCCGCCCGACTTTTTCGATTCGCAACAAGAGCCCTAATGATGGCCCCCCGTGCTGCCAACCGGGAAGAAAGAAATGTTGACGGGCGGTACATGTGCGAGGTTTGACACATTGGTGTACAAAACTGACAAGCTGAAGTGCTATGGAAGAGCCAAAGAGCCGTGTATAGGGTACGGGCGGAGAGCGTCACACCACGGTACGATGTAGGAAGTACATCCGCATACGGCGCCGCGGCATGTAAGTTACGGCGCGCCGCCGCCTGTCAGGTTTGACAAGTTTGACAGCTGCTGGGAGGGCTAGGTTAGTTTTGGGATAGCTCCGTGGGTGCATGAGAAGCCAGCCGGGTTTCTTGTTGGATTGTCCCTGACTACTTATCCATTTTTCTGTTCCAGGGCAACAAGGCCCTCAGAAGGACCATGAAGACAGCAAAAAGCTGACAACAGACAGAAACGAAGCGGCGCTTATGGGGCGATGCGCAAGACTGCCAGGCGCCGTTGGGATCGTTGAAGCCAGGGTAGTACTCACCGGGGTAAATACTCGCAGGTCCCTTTGCTGCTGCGCCGTTGGTTTATTTTCTTCTTCCTCTGGTGTAAGCTCCGGCCCCTCCAGCCAGCCAGTCAGTCAGTCTTCGGTCTTTGTTCTCGGTGTACGAATACCAGGCCAAGGGATCGTCGGCATTCAATGGGTCGGGGCTTTTCTTGCCTGGATGATGATGATGATGATGATGGATGGGATCCTTCCGGCGTCACATGACCCATGCACTTCCCGTCGCCGTTCACACCGTCTACCGTCTACCATGGGTCCGGCGTGTACTGGCCACTGTCGTGTTCACCGTCGTCGTGGTTGTCTTCGTCGTCAACGTCGTCGTCGCCCTCTTCGTCTTGTTCTTGGTCGTCTCCGCTCGTCGGACCGGGGAAACGCTCGCGCACAGGGCAAGCCTTGAAGCTTGGCGGCCACCCGAAGGAAGGATTCGAGGCCCTCCCTCGCCAGGCCTCCCTCCACCCCCTTCCGTTTTCTTCGCCCTGTTGCGCTGCGGCTGCGGCTGCGGGAACGGTGCGGGAGCCAGGGCAAGGCCTTGTCTCGGCTAAGGCGATCGGGAACATGGACGCTTCCGGCCCAACAAACCTGACCGGGACATGACAGTACAGACAAGACGGAGAGACAGAGACAGAGACGGTCAGGAGGAACCTTAGGCTCGAGAGCGTCCCCGGGAACGTTGACCTGCCTGCCGGAGTGTTTCAGGACGCCCTACCGAGTACGGGGAGTCACAGTCAGTCACCCTCTGCGTACTACCATATGTTAGTCAGGGAGGCCTTTCGGCATCCCGGACCTCTGGGCTTGATTGGCCGAAGAACCGTGGCCGAGCATTAAACGCTGGCCCGTTCGCCTGTCTGTTCTACCTATTCGTACATACATAGTATGAGGCAGGCAGGGTCAGTCGACAGATTGACTGCCTACCACCACCACCACCACCACCACCACCACATCACACCCAGCGCGTGGCACCATTCTCCGGCCCTCTCCCTCCCTATCACCATCGCTCTCTTCTGTTGCTCGCTTTGGTGACTGACCGAGAATGCCAGAAAACCGGCCCCGTGGCTTGGCTCTTCCCTCTTGCCTGGTCCTCTCCAATACCAATACTACCCTGCCGGGCTTCGAGCGCATCCGTCTTCCTCTTTCTTGCTCCGTCGTCCACAAGTCCGAGCTGGCCCCCTGGCAACAAACCTCCCGGTGACAGGGACCCTGGGCTGTCAGTCCCCTGGGCCTGTAAAATGGGCCTTGCTTGTCTTCCTCTCCGGCCCCTGGCCTTCTCAGATGCCCTGCTGCCCATCCCCTTCCAACTTTTGCATTCCCTCCCCCCCTGGGCCCAAGCGTCCTGTCAAGTCAGAAGCGAAAGAGTTCTATACCCACGGACGCTGAACAGGCAAAATGCTACTGCATCGGCCATGCCCATGGTGCTGTCGTGGCTCAGCTGCCTGTCCTCCTTGGCCCAAACACAAACCGGGCCCCCCCCTTCCCCAGTCGGTCCCATCGTCGGCCGTTTTTGCTTCCTGCATCGTTTCCCCCGTTCCGATCCCTGATGCCTCTGTGTTATCGTGCTCTTGGGCAACTCGGCGTGTGCTCTTTGACATGCCTAGAGTTTGCTAATGGGTGCTAGTTGCCCGGGTGTGACTCTCCCGGAAGATGGATCATGGAAGATGGACCTGGATCATGGATCATGAGATCCATAACTTGCACAACTGACCCCATAGCATATTCACCACCACTATATCACATCATAAGAGGCTATCTCTCTCTCCCTCTCTCCCCGTCCATGGCATACCACTCTCTACCAGTTCAAATAAAAGCACGGTCCGACTCGGGTCCGCACGGATGTCAACTCTCAATCACATCACCCCCGGGCTGACCGTCCGACCGCCCGACCGACCGGACCCCGTTCCCGCCGAAGCTACTCTAACGGCGACGATCGCATCCCCCCTAAGACTCAGTCCCCGACCGATATGGACCAGATGCGTGAGATGGATGCCGTCTCGTCCAATCGTATCCTTCCGCGCTTTACTCTCCTTCTCTTTCTCCTTCTTTTGCTCCGGGCCCAACGACGCTACTAGTCCTGACAGCACGGATCCGGGATATAGAACTTCTACGAATCGTCGTACAGAACATAGCACAAAAAAGAAGTCCAATTAATCACCACGCGCCGCCGCTTCCCTCGCCCCTATTCCCAGTATCACCCACCCCTTTTCGCAGTCCGTAACCATCGCCATCGCCATCGCCATCATCACCGTCATCCCCTGTTCTCTCAAACAGACGCATCACCACTATTAGCATGCTAGGTTGCCCCCCCCCCCCCCTTTCATTCTTTTATTCCTTTTTTTCTGCTTGCGCCGCACGCCAACCTAACCACCACCCCCCTCCCCGTTTTCTTTCCTTGACAGTTTTCTTCAGCGCGTCGCCTTGTCTCGGTGCCACGCCTGTATCCTGCGCCTCCTGTGCTACCCTGCGCATCTCTGCGCGACGGTAGTCACCGCGTCACACACCAGTTCGTGACACGCCGGGGCCGACCAAGGGTGGTTTCTGGAATCGCGACAAGGCCCCTATAGAGTAGTCCCGTGGGGGATCCGAAGGGCGTACGGGCGCGTCCTCCTTTCTTTTCCTTTCTTTTTCTTGCTCGTTTGGCGTTTCACATGAGGGTCTGGTCCTTGTCCCCCGTTGTGCGAAAACGAGGCCATGCAGCCTCACATACCACACGACAGTGTCAGGTGCGCTATCTGGCTGTCGTGCCTCCATATTAACCCGCAGGGAAGAGACACAGACGGCGATGCAGGTCCTTCAAAGCCGATCACTCAAGATATACTGCAAGTAGAACTGCAAGTAGAAGTGCAGCGCAACCAGCCTGGGTTACTACACACGCACTCCGTACCGGGAACAAGAAATATGTCGGTGAGAATATCGCAAGTCGTTCGTTCCCTGTGACCCTTATTCAGGAACTCGCCCCTCCAAGTGTGTATCATGCCCACATCTTCACCGAGATGGTCCATCCCAACTATCAACGCCTCAGTTAGACCAAAGGATAACTGGCAAATAACTACCCTCGCAATCCCGTAATGCTTCCCAATATCGCATCCGTAGTATTCTGTAGTAATGACCACGCCCGCCTAACGCCTGAATACCTTGTTCAAAAGTCCACCACCTCGTCCTCTGCGTGGCATCTCATCGGGCGATGTTGCGATCCCGATCTCCTTTCCTTTTCCTGCCATCTGTGAGCTGCTATCGCCTGATGCCTGTGCATCATTTCTTCCAACCTCGACGTATTCATCCGAATCCCGGTCCACGTATGTCTTGTCAAAGTAGCTATCACTCGCCAGCTTCGAGTGTCCAGGTTCGTACGTGGTTCTTGGGGGTCCCGTCGCCTGGCCATCTCGCATCTTGGTCAGCCCACGATCTAGGTACTCAACCATCTGGGCTTTGGTGACGAAGCTGTCCGCATCTGAAGTGCCGGCACCACTGCCGTGGACATCCTGTGCCTTCTCATACAGGGCCGGGAATCGAGTCAGGAACTCGGACTCCAGTTCCTTCTCTTGCTCTAGGATCGCGGTAGCGCGTTCTCCGCCATGTCCAGGAGAGGTGCCAGGATGGTGCAACTGGTCTTCCCCTCCAAGGTGAGAGAGTAGCTCAGCGTACTTTTGCTGGTTGGCAGAAATCTCCTCTGGCGTCTGGACAGGCCCTTCCTTCTGCTGTCCTTCTGACAGATCTCGTTCGTCTGCCCTTGTAATGTGCATCCTAAACGAGTCACTAAACTCACGGTAGTGACCCTTTAGGACGAAGCATTGTCCGTTCCAACCAGACGCCCAGAGCTTCTCCAACAACACTTCAGCCGGTGGACATTCGGACGGTGACTCGATTCCTCGTGCATAGAATACAATACCTCTCGCGCGTTGCCAACGCGAAAATATCCTCCGGCTTTGCGCATCCGCAAATGCTCGCTCAATCATGTCTAATGATGCCGGTCGTAAGAATGACTGTGGAGCCCTGAGGTGGATAGCTCCCTTGATGTGCGATCTTTGGTACTCCGATATTGACCGAAGATCAATCAAGAGAACTTGACCTGGCGTCGAAATCTCAAGAAGCTCATTGAGATTGGCGGGAAAGATCATGCGCGGGCCGTCCGGCGACTGGTGTTTCGTACCCTCAACCTGCAAGGAAGCAAATCGCTGGGCAAACGCATCTTTCTCTCGACGATGATGGAACCAGACCTCGACATGCCAAGGCTCCACGCCGAGATTTGATGCGAAGAACGCTTTTTGTCCGTCGTGTGGTAACGGCTCGTACTGGTAGTATTCTTCGAGTCGCCTTTCAACATGAGCCGAAAATTTCTTAGGCTCTGGAGCATCGTCGCCAAAGGTGGTTCGTCGCATAGATTGCTGCTGGTTCATGATCATCTGCCTTGACAGATTACCGCCAGCCACCAAGGACGATGACGACGATTGTCTCTGCAAATTCGAGAGTGATGATGCAGAATGCATAGGCCTCACTGGACCCAATGACAGATTCGAGGGCGGTGATCCAGGCTGCGAGGGTGAGGCTATGGGTGAGAGAAGTTGAGGGACTGGGAGTGCGTTTGTCGCAACGGGCCCTGGTGCATGTCTACCATAACTCGGGTCTCTGAAGGCTCCTCGCATTTGGCCTGTGAGTCCCGTGTTCTCGGTGGGTGCGAAGGTTGTACCGGAGACGCCAGAAATAAATGAAGATGAGTCGGCCGTGGCGCTCACATTAGGGTAGGAACGCGCCGGAACGAACACAGGAACCGATGGCGACCGCTGCTTTTGATTCATGAGGTTATTTGAGCGGATGAAGGCAACGAAGGAAGTAGCATGATCCTCCGGTAGCATGTCCCAGATGGTGACTGGCATAGAGACCAATAGCATAGTTGAGTGACTTTTAAAGACACCCTGAACCTTGACGTACTTGGCCATGGCTGGGAAAGCGCTGAGCCATTGTTCCCATGCATTGATGTCCAATCTCTGATCGTCTTCCAGGGCCAAGGATATCATAACGTGAGGGGTGTCCTCGTTGGGGTCGGTGAACATGTGGTCGTTGCGAGTAGCTGCTGATGGATCCGGCGCTCGACCAGTCTCATGGGGTAGGGCGGGCATAGGTAGGAGCTTAGGCGAGGGCGGTTGGTCGGCTAAGCATATCCGAGACAACTCGATACTGGGCGCTTTGTGGTTTGCGGTCATCATAAAATGAACGGGGGTTGATCGAGCCTCAAAGTATTTGCCGTTGATGGTGATCGGACGGGGATGCTTGAGTCGGGCCAGCACCTCGGCATGAAGCATAGCAGCAGAGAAGGCTCTGACACGCCATTCTTGAAGAACCTCAATTAGAGCATTGGTGAAGGAGTAGCGTCCTGGGTCGGGTGCGATGGCATCCCAGCTGGAAGCCGATATCGTCTCGGTAATGCTGTTTCCGGTCGGGAACGTGGCGCTTGCAGCTCCTGCGCAGCAATCCAGCAAAATGAGGACGTCTGACATGGATCTCTCTAGGAGAGTTTGAATGGCGGACCACCTGAGTTCGATTAGACAAATCGTAGAGCTGGGGATTGTCGGGAATTAACTTACTGTAGCCAGGGAGATGAAGCGTCGCGTGTCCTGATGGAAGTTGTCAGAGTATTGATCACAGTGCGCCAGGTCAACCGTTGTACTCACGCACACCATGTGCTCTGCCTGGACTCATCGATTCTGGCGTGTCCACCGTAGTAGACCAAGAACAAGGTGTCAGTCGATTCGTGATCCTTGATAAGTTGACCAATCCGTAGCATTAGCTCGAGATGTGAGTTTTCTGAAGGGATTCCAAAAATATCGGTGTTGAAGCCATAGTCCTCGTTCAGGCACTTCTCTAGATCTTCCAGCTCCGGGATGACAAAGAGGTCGTCCGAGTTCCAGTGAAGCAACAATGCTTGGACCTTGCTGTATCTCTGAGAAGACCGCCCGCGGTTGGGAAAGGCTCGGGCTGCAGACTGAGCACGATATTAGAGGGCTACTGGTAAAAGAATTTAGAAACTGAAAGGTAGTGGGAACGTACGTCTTCGAGTCGCTGGGCAAACTGGCCGATGTGTTTTACATGGAAGTTGGTACGGCTGATGTCGTGAGTTGCGGATCTGGCATGAAAATCCCCTCCACTCGAGCCAACCTATGAAATATTATAAGTGAGTATGCGATCAAGTGCAAGCCGGGGCCGAAAGAATGATGAAAATGCGTAGCAGTACGCATAGCGGAACGCACCATGGGATCGGCACTTCGTGCGCCGGCAACATCCGCCGGCCTTCGAGAACGAATAGTAAAATATGGTTGATGATCGGCCATTGCGGTGAATCCAGGTTACTCTATTCCAATGGTTCTTTTTTGGCCGGGAAGACAGAGCGTTGGTCCGCTGTCGCCAAGTACAATGAAGGACCCGGGCGATGGCTATCGTTATCGCGGACCGTGTCGCAACTGGCAAGCGCGTCGTTTGGAGTGAAAGTCGTCGAGTCCTCGGTCTCTAGAGGGGGGGCATAGTTGGTCAAGGCATTGGGGACATGGCCTCGTCGGTTCACGGAGGCAATAGCGCAGATGATGGATGACGAAGAATTGAAGTTTTCGATGGCTTCATGTCGACGGGCGAAGCACCAGGAAATGGGATGGCACTAGGGTGAGCGACTTCAAAGTCAAGAGTGGGCGACTGAAGTGACAGGCGCGATGAATCGACCGTCGGTCCCGAAAGCGGTTTAGCGGATGCCCTCCGGCGGTGACCAAAATGGAAGAGAAGGGGCGAGGGGCATTGGTGGTGGGGGGTACCGCGGTACGCCAGCGAGTGTGAGGCTCAGGGAGCTTCAAGGGCGCACCAGCGACGGTCCACCGCCAGCTCACGTGCGTTTCCCGAGTACCCTCTACCTAAAGCTAGGTAGCGGCCGCCTGTCCCGCGGGGCGACTGTGCAGGAGCTCTGACCAACCAAACTCCAGCTGGCCTAACGTCACAGGTCCACCCGGGAGATCTGTCCACCGCTACCCCGAATTCGATACCGAAGCCCTGGAAGGACACCGGGCCACCCAAGACAAGACATCTCATCTCGACAAGGCATCGCAAGTCGACATCTCAAGGCGTATATCCAGTCATCGGCCACCGGCCTTTCTACCGCCCTTATCTCGCGCCTTGCCCGCAGCCAGCCGGCTCAGCCATGCGTGAGCGCATCACCTTCGTCCACGACGACCCCGGCTTCGACCCGGAGGCCTTGGACATACAGCAGGCCGGCTTGTTGGGCCCTCTCATAGACACGGCTCGACAAGATCGCCTCACCTTTGATTTCGACGAGTTGCCTGATGATTTGGCCGACCTAGTCAAGGGTTTCAATGCTTTGCATGTCAGATGGGCTAGTTCCGTGCAGTACGAAACTCTGGATCCCTTCAGCTCCCGGATATCGCCAGGTCTTCACATATCCTATTCTCCCTCGCAATCACACGAGAATAGTCTGTAAGTAGTTCTCGCGTCTTCTGGAGTCAACTTCAGCGTAATGTCTCACTCGCATGTTAACACTCAGATTAGGACTAAATTATGTAACTGGTTGCAACGATTCGGGCCTATGGCCTGTATGACGCCAGAGTCATTCACTGAATCCAATGGCGATGAATCTTCAGCCGCTTCAACTTTCTATTTCTATCATGCATTAGAGGACTTGCAGTCGTTTGTGGCATCAACCAGCCAAGAGTTCTGTCCGGAACTCGATTCCATATGTCAGGCTCGACTTCGCAGTCTCTACACCGCTGCCGCCTTGGACTTGACATTCGATGCCACCCCAAACAC
Organism: Neonectria faginata; assembly: GCA_030864175.1. Lineage (NCBI taxonomy): Eukaryota > Fungi > Ascomycota > Sordariomycetes > Hypocreales > Nectriaceae > Neonectria > Neonectria faginata. The sequence goes on along the minus strand of JAULBG010000006.1, from coordinate 1,318,137 downwards.
TATCCAAGTCAATGCTCTCTGGCCCCTTCGATCCCAAACTGTTACTGCCCCTGCTTCTGACGGACGGAGGACAGAGGTCGGGATTTTCGTCAAAAACACACCACCCACAATCAAGGCCCATGAACTCGGTGTCGCCGGCGTCGTCACAGTGCTCGGTGACCAAAAGAAGCCTTCACCGACCATATTTGCGTTCCCGTCCCGTCACCGACGCGTTGATAGCGACTTCACTTCCAAATTCCTAACCCCGACAGGTCTTCACCCCACCCTTCAATTAAGCTTGAGCTCCAGCCAATCCCCAGACCGCGATGCACGGTGTTCTCCCTTTACATACTTGACTCTCCCGAAATCAATCTTCGCAGATCGCTATCAGCTCGCGGATAAGTTGTTCCTGGCCTCAAAAAATCTCACAGAATCTCGTTACACGAGCCGACCAGTCGACTTAGAGGCTCCCGCTTATACAACGGGCTCTTGGGGATCCAGAATCCTCCTAGAGTTGGCTCCTCCCAGCCCTGAACAAGACCAGTCCTGGACGGCTGAGATTCCCCTTCATCTCCGATACTTGGAGCCGTCGTTGACAGGCGAGGTCGAAATCGAGGTGCCTTATCCTGCCGTCTTCTGGGCTTGCTCTTCGGACGTGGAAGACCTAAGCAATCCATTTGATCGCGTCCATCTAGGGTATGACGAGTTGTTTGAGAAACAAACCATATTTTGGCATGTCACTCCCCAACCAACAAGCGGAAAGAGACTTGTCAGTCCAATTTCCGTTCCTGTGTTGAATGAACGGGGTGCAGACTGGATCGGGGTAGGCACAGCTGCCGCTGTGTCCTTGGGCTTCGCCTGGGTCCTATGGAAGCTCGTGAGCGCCATGGTTTTCTCTGGAAGCCAGCAGTCTGCGAAAACAAGCAATAATGCAGAGAAGGAGCAGTAAGCCGAATTCGTAATTTAGGTATATATGATGCAGTACGCGCATCCATAGCGATGGGGTTATGGTGATGGTCTATAACATAGGATATGACAGCTCAAGTGAATTCATTGCATGTTGGAAAAATAAATAAAACAACTGTTAATACGGCATATCGACGAACACCAGCTCTTCGCTTACATACCACGCCCTTGGGTACACATTTGACCCATTTGCCGATGGAGTCACACACCTTCCCCTACCTGATTAGATCGTCCACGTGATGTCACCCGACCTAGGTGAGTAGCCATCACCTCGCAACTCTACCAACTGCGGGTCCGTCTTGTCACCGAGCGACATTGGCACAACCACCTCAAGTCGCTCTGTCGCTACATGAAATATGCCTGCGGAAGAAGGCTTTGACGACTGAATACTCTGGTATCGGGGTTGTGATGACACACAATGGTCCCAACGCCTTCCTCTGGGGACTCTCCCGCGTCCGCGTCCGCCGCAGGACCGCAACAGCAATATCAACAAACCGGCCAGGACAAGATTAGACGGAATGTAGCCTGCATTGCCTGTCGCGATTCAAAAGTGAGCTCATTGAACCCTGGTGTCCCTCTGCATGAGGCGAGTCTATGAGACTGATCATCGCCAGGTGAGGTGTAGGCCTAATTCCGTGACAGGACAGGCCTGCCAACGATGCGCAAAGCTGCAGCTCTCGTGCGTCTACGACAGGACTCATAAGAGAATTACCAAGAGAAGGTAAGTTCCCCTTGTCTACCTATACTACGACGATTCAAGCAAGCGAGATCACAAGCTTGTTCTACTCTTCAAGGGACAACTTCGTGCTGTTCTTACCCTAGACCATTTGCATCTGACGCCCGGTATTAGCAAGCTCGAGCTACTAGAGCAGGAACTCAAGTCCATCAAAGAGGTGGTGAATCCTCGAAACGGTGGAGAGCACCCCTGGAGCCCGCCTACACCCCAAACCAGCAACGCCGTCTTCCCTCCGGAGCAAAATGGCCGGCCAGACTCTGCCTCAACCACGGTGGTCCTCCCCACCGTGACTCCGTTAGATTCAGCTCTAGTACAACCCCGGCCGCAGCCAGCTGCAGCAACTTTTCAAGACCTGGGACCAACTTCGTCACGAATTCTAAACGATAAACTTGTAGCCGGTGAGGATGTTGACTGGTACTTTGAAAAGTGAGTCAACTAATCGTTTCACAAGTCCACGAGCTAATGACGATGCAGATATCTCCAATGTTTCCATCCCTATCTCCCAGTCTTACGAAAGAAGATACCCGATGAGTGTTATCAAGCCTGTCCAACCCTCTTCTGGGCCGTAATATACGTGTCTAGTCGCCGCTACACCAGAGATGAGCACGTCTTCACAAGCCTCGTGGATCTTTTGGAACGCGATATCGGGGTTCTCATGTCAGCTTCTGCGATGGACTTGGAGACAATTCACGCTCTCCTTATCATATCAGCCTGGCCATCTCCAAAGATAAGATTTGTGACTGATCCATCTTCGACATTACTATCGGTCGCATTGAATGCTTCTTTGCTTCTTGGTCTGCACACCGGACGTGGATCAAACCCCAGGTTTTGTATTGGTGGGCGCCAGAACATGACTTGTACTGATCAGGAAGCCTCAATTACATGGATGTTTTGCTGTATACTCGCACAGAAGTAAGTTGTTTTTGTTTGAACTTAGCAGGAAGGGAGGCACTGACAATAACCAACCAGGACCTCGACTAGTGGTGGATGCCCGCCCCCATTTCTACAACATAATGACGCCCAGTGCAAGAAAGCTACGGAAGAGACCCTGGCACCTGAACTAATGGCCCTATTTGACATTCAGAAATTTACGAACCGACTTCACTTGGCAATGGCGGCTCAAGTAGCTGCCCATGGAGGCGTCACAGAGGAAGCGGTCAAGATTTGGGAAGCGGATTTAGAGGCGCTCAAGCCACTCGTCTCCAGGGCAGATACAGGTACGAACCATCATAATCCAAGATATACATTTTATTGACTGGGTATAACTGACAAATTACCGCAAAATAGATTGCTCCCGCTTCATCCTCCTCTCGGCCCAACTGGAAGTCCAGTCCTACTACTTCGCCTCGCCACCGGGCACCCCTCGGCCCAACTTCCCCTTTAACGCTCTTCGCACCTATAACACCACCCAAGCTCTCCTCACAGTAGCTCTCGCTCTCGAATCTCACTCTAAGTTCCTCTCCCACGGGCCTCACTGGATCTACCGCACCGTAATCGACTCCGGCTCCATCCTCATCTCCACGCTGAGCTCCACCGCCGTGCCGCCCTCCGTCACTCCGGCCGACGCCGAAGCCATCATGCTTCAGATCCGCACCGCCGTACATAGCTGCGTTGTCCGCGAGGGGGACTTACCCTCCCGCGGCCTCGCTATCATCGAGGCCTTCTGGTCCGTTCGAAACATGCTGCCCAAGTCGCTCGTTCCCGCAGGGGCCTGGCCCGAACGCCTTGGTGGCGCCGTCACGTACTGGTGCCTTACACGCTTCCGCGATGCCCTGCAGGAGGCTAAGAAGAACACCGAGGGCGTCAACAAAGGCCTCGAGGCATTCCGTAAGTTGCACCCGTTATTCCCGCTCGTTGCTTGCTGATACCAATTCCTCGTCTAGATGGCCCATCCGCTCCCACTAACACGGGCATGGACCAGACCATGGGAGGCCAGGACCCGTTTCAAGACGTCGACTGGTCCATGTTCATGGATGAGTTTGGTTGGGGTGGAGATGAGGCGGTATTTCTTGGCCCTGCTTAGTCGGTTATCGTGATGTGAAGTAGGACAATGGACACATAGAATGGGACTTGGATGATTATTGCATATAGATTTCACGAATCATGAAGGGGACATTTTAACATGCAACTTTTCTTGCATTTTGGCCTCTGTAGACCCTATGTAATTACAAGCATGCTCTATACAGGAATTCATATCACATCATCCTTCCCTAACGCCCTAATTCATCAAATCGTCATTCTTGTTGAAAACCAATGCGCTCAAGACCCTCATTCGCTCTTGGTACAGAAAAGCACTTAGTCGTAAATGTCCTGGTCCATGTCGTCCAGCATCTCCTCCACGTCATCGTCATCAATCATGTCATCGTCTTCGCCCATCTCGCTGTCGGGGTGGTTGGACAGGACGACAATCTTTCCGTCGATGAGCTCGACGCGGGCATGCTCGCCGTCGCGGACGTTGTTGCGCAAGATGAGGATGGCAAGGCGGTTGAGCACCTCCTTCTCGATGAGGCGGGACAGCGGACGAGCGCCGTATGCCGGCGAGTAGCCCGCGTTGCCGAGGTAATCCTTTCCTTCTTCCGAAACGTCGATCTTGACCTTGCGCCCGTTGTCTTCGAGGCGCTTCTGGATCTCGCCGAGCCGTATGTCCACAATCTTTCGGATCTCGCGCCGCGTGAGTCGGTTGAAGATGACGACCGAGTTGATACGGTTGAGGAACTCGGGGAGGAAGTAGTTGCGCAGAGCGTTCATGACCATCTCACGGGTGACGGAGTCGACTCGGCCCTCCCTTGCGCCAGGTCGGGTAAGGTATTCGGCACCTAGGTTGGAGGTCATGACGACGATGCAGTTCTTGGCGTCGACGACTCTGCCTTGGCCGTCGGTGATTCGACCGTCGTCCATAAGCTGGAGGAGGACAGTGAGGACCTCCTTGGCTGCCTTCTCAACCTCATCGAAGAGCAAGATCGAGAAGGGCTTTCGTCGGAGAGCCTCCGTTAGCTGGCCGCCAGAATCGTGACCAACGTAGCCAGGGGGTGCACCGATCATTCGGCTGAGAGAGTGTCGCTCCTGGTACTCGGACATGTCGAACCGGATCATGGATTTCGGGTCGTCGAAGAGGAACTCGGCCAGCGCCTTGGTAAGAAGCGTCTTTCCGGTACCAGAAGGACCACAGAATAGGAAGCTTGGTGGCTGGTTGGGATTGGCAAGCCCAGACCGTTGGAGACGGATAGCGTTGGCGACAGATCCCACAGCTTCCTTCTGACCGACGACGACCTTGCCGAGAACCTTCTCCATGTTGACAAGCTTCTCCTTCTCAGAGGTTCGAAGTCGGGTCACGGGGATGCCGGTCCATCGGGCGACAATCTCGTTGATGTGATCCACGGTGACAATGTCCGTAACCATTGCACCACCGCTATCAGCGCTGGTGGCGTTCAAGGCTACATCGGCGGCAACCTTGCGGACCTCGAGGTCCTTGATGACAGCTTTCTGCTCTGGGATGGCGCCGTACTTGAGATCGGCAGCCTTGGCGTGATCCGAGTTGTTCATGGCGTCCTCCAGACGCTTCTCCAGGTCGTCAAGCTTCACCTTGGCCTGGTGGATCTCCTCACTGCGCTTGATCTCAGTCTTGTACTTTTCAAGCAGAGGCTGGAGTTCCTCCTCGACGTTCTTGGCGTCTTTGCGGGCTTGCGCCAATCGAGTCCGGGAGGCTTCGTCGTGCTCCTTCTCAAGGGCGGCAATTTCAATCATCAGCTGCCTCAGCTTGCGCTCAAGGGAGTCGATGACTTCAGGCTTGGACTCTCGAGCAACACGGACAGCAGCAGAAGCTTCGTCGACGAGATCGATGGCAGAGTCTGGCAATCGTCGGGAGGTGAGGTATCGCGCAGCCAGATTGGCAGAGGCAACTAGAGCGCTGTCGAGAATGGTGACGCGGTGGTGTCGGTCGTATCGTTCCTTGAGACCTCGGAGAATGGAAACAGTCTCGGGGATCGTGGGCTCCTTGACAATGACTTGTTGGAAACGACGCTCAAAGGCGGCGTCCTTTTCGACATACTTGCGGTACTCGGCGAGGGTTGTTGCACCAATACAGTGCAGTTGGCCACGAGCAAGCATGGGCTTGAGAAGGTTGGCGGCGTCCATACCGCCCTCACCAGACGATCCAGCTCCCATGAGAAGATGGATCTCATCGACGAAGAGGACAATCACGTCCTTCGACTCGGTAATTTCCTTCAAGACGCCCTTCATTCTCTCTTCGAACTCTCCGCGGTACTTGCTGCCGGCAACAAGCGCTCCCACATCGAGTGAAAGCAGCTTGCAACTCTTCAAGTTGTCGGGCACATCTCGGTTGACGATTCGCTGGGCCAGACCTTCGACGACTGTGGTTTTTCCCACACCGGGCTCACCGATGAGGACGGGATTGTTCTTTGTTCGGCGAGACAGGATTCGTACGACTCGGCGAATCTCTTCCTCACGGCCAATGACGGGGTCAATCTTCTTGTCCCTTGCCATCTCAGTCATGTCGATGGTGAACTTTGCTAGGTTCTCGTTCTCCTCCTCGGTGTCGGCGGTCTTGCTGTCGACTCGCTTGGTTCCGCGGATGGCCTGGACGGCTTCCTGGACGAGCTTGGGCTTGGGAATGTTGGCCTCCTTGAGCGCGGCCTGGATGGTGGACTCGTCGGCGAGCGAAGTGATGAGGTGGTCCACGCCGATATAGGTGTCTTTCTGGACCTTCTGCAGTTCCATGGCCTTTCGCAAGACACTATGAAACTGAGGCGCTAACGACACCGTCTCGGGAGGAGGGTCTTGGCTGGGGAGGCGAACCAAGGACTTCTTGAGGGATCGGTCGAAGATCTGGGGGTCGCCGTTTGCACGCTCGATGACCTGGCGGAATAGCGTGCTGGTTGGGCCGAGAGGGATGTTTTGCTGGTCCTTGGACTGGTCCGGAGGAGGGTCCAGCAATGACACGGCGAGGTGAACCGGTACCAGCTGCGAGTGACCATACTGCTCCGCCAAGGCCATGGCGTCCTCGACGGCCTTCTGAGCTCGGTCTGTGAAATCCATTCTGTTGTTCATTACGACAGAGTGGTGAGGTGATTGATGATGTACGGAGAAACGAGTATGTGCAAACGAGGGGATATTATGTACGAGAGTGTTGGTGAAGGGTGAGAGTCGTGGCGGGCCTCTGTCAGGTTTCGGGACCTTGAAAGGTTGGGTATCGTCGTTTTGTTTGTTGTGTGGGGATGCAGAAGAAGGAGGGAAATTGATTCCGAGTGGCTTGGACGACGGTAATTTATCGTCGACCGGGGTGGATCTTACGATGCGAAAGCAGGGAAAGACCTTGGTGAATCGAATGGTCCAGAGGGATCAGTGAAGCAGCCAGGTGCATCGAGGTGCAGCAAGCAGGCTCGCGGCAGATGTGGAAGCATCCAGGAAAATGCGCGAATCTGCTAGAAGCTGCGAGATGCTTCGTGATGTCACTCTCACCCCAGTCGCGGGCAGTGGGCTGGAAGTGGGGAGCGAGCTCTGTCATTGGCCGCCCTGGTTTCATGCAAATCTTATCGTCACATGATCCTCCAAGCCATACCACGGTCGGCCCCGCAGCGGACTTGTCCGAGGGGAAGCCGCCCGTGTCACATGACCACGCGCATGCCCAGAACTGATTCGATTGAGAGTGATTGGCAGTGCTGGGCAAGATTTTGCGAGAGCCTCAGCAGCTCTAGATCAACCCACAACCGGCGACCATGAATGCGACGCCAGCATCCCGCCTGGGCCAATTGCCCGGCTTCCTGCGGATATGCGTGCGACACGCCCACACCGCTCCCGGGAAGCGTCATAGCAAGGGCTTCCAGAACCCCGAGGGCCATGGCGAGGACATTTGGGTCTTCACCCACAGGCGGTCGGAGCAGATCATCTACAGCTTCGAGGACAAGCTCAGCGTACGTCCAATTGCGGCCCATGCGCCTCCCCGGAGCTCCCTAGCCTATACAGCGAGCTAACTATCCACCACAGGGCTTCCACGGACTGAAGCAGATTCCCTACAACGGCAAGAAGTTAAAGCCCGCCAAGCTGCGCAAGGACTACTGGTTCCCCTTCGCCCGCATCTCCCTCCCCGCTGGCCAGGGCTCCGTCGGCCGCTCCATCTTCCAGAAGCTGCGCGAGCTGAAGCACCTGCACGAGGTCGCATGGGACGACGAGTTTCGCTACAAGCCCGTCCAGGAGTACACCCCCGCCGACAGGAAGAGGATCGCCGAGGAGGAGAAGAAGGGCAACGCTGGCTACCGGCCCATCCGAACTAAACACGAGCGTGGCGTTGCCCTCAACCGCCAGAAGCCTAATGCCATCGCCGACATGGCCGCCGTGCTGAGTGGCCTCGGCCGCGGCAACAAGATCGTGACCGTCGAGCCTGCCGAGGGAGTCGAGAAGCAGCTTATGGACGTGACGGTGAGCTGGGCGAATGACCAGGACAGGGAGTACGCCGAGGAATGGCCCAGCAATGTCACTCATGAGCTTTTCGAAAACCCCTCATACGTCTCGGAGGCGCCTGTGGAGGAGAAGGCCGTAGAGGTCACGCCCGAGGCTTCGACCGAGGTCGCGACCGAGGCTACGGAAGCCAACACTGAGGGTACATCCGAGATCAAGACAGAGGGCGAGACTCAGTCAGAGAAGGAGGAAGCGAAACCCACTTCAAGGAGTAACCAATAAACACCATACGCACCAAGTTCACTACTTGGAGACAGGTCACGAATATCAAAGATGGAAAGTTCTAAAAAAGACACATTGGGTGCATCACGGGAAGATATGGTACAGAGGTGCTCAATTCGGTTGTATAAAATATGAAGGCGTAGAGCCGAGTCGTTGTTGTATCATAGTTGTATCAACAATCCGCAATCATTGAAAACCACACGCAGAGTTCCTCCAATTAAAACAATTCGTAAAGCGCAAAAGATATCATAAAGACCGTAACAACATGTTCCCATGACTCAAATCTCCAGCGCGAACTGCTTGAGGTACTCGTAGCGGGCGACGTTGTCGTCGACCGTCTGGCGGATCACCTTCTGTGCCTCGGGGCCCCACTTGGCCGTCCAGTCCTTATTCTCCGACTCGGTGGTGGAAGTCTTCTTTGTTAGCTCAATCAGTTGGACGTCCAACAGCGGCGGGAATTTTACACACTGGGGTGACACGGCCGGAAGGAGAAAAAGAGAAGGGGGATCAGATACACACCTGGGCGTGGGTGCGGGGCTTGAGCGAGGAGCTCTTGATGGCGTCGTTGTGGAAGCCATTCCACTTCTCAAAGGCGTCACGAGCGTGGGTGCTGTCGTTGTCGTTCCAGTCCAGCATCTCGGGCTTGAAGTCGATGCCGGTCTTCTCGCAGTAGAGGCGGATCGTCTTCTCCGGGTTGTCAAGGAGGTCGTCTGCATCGACGATGACCAGGTGCTCCTTGTCGACAATGCCCGACTTGAGCAGGAAGTCGAACAGGGTGACAAGCTCCTCGTAGCCAGCTTCATTGGGCATGAAGTGGTAGAAGCCGGTGACCTCGTCCAGGGGCGGGACGGTACACCGGTAATACGAGGGAATGGCCCGACGCGGATGGCGGATGAGGAAGGTGAATTGAAACTGCTTGAGAATCTCAAGTGGCAGCACCGTAGGGTTGCTGGGCTCCTCTTCGCCAAGAGACGGTGCGATCTGGGTCGGCTTGTTGTCGGCCTTCATCAGATAGTAGGCCATGTCCTTGATGAAAATGCGCTTGCCCTAGTATGCGTAAGTATCAATCCCTCGCAACGGCATTGGCCTTTCGCGACGGGCGCATCCAACCCGCAATCGCAATCGCAATCGCAATTGCAATTGATGGGAGAGAATACGGCAATTAGGAACGGGAATCTGGAGGCTGCTACGGCGCTGCACAGCATCCAATTGCCGCGAACCCGTCGATTACGAGGATTCCCAGCAAGGTGGATCATGGATGATACCAAGGCCCCTCCTCCCTCACTGGGGAGTCGGAACACTTGGGGGGGGGGAGGGGAGTGGAAATAGCAGGATGCAACGAGGCGAAAGAGAGGGGTCAATGGCGAACCTCGTTTCCTGCCTCCATGATGGAATCGAGGATGTCCTTGTACGTTTTCTGGGCGTAGCCGCTGGCCTCGCGGGTGGCGGCATCGTCTCTGAAGCGATCGCTCAGAAACTCAGGGCCGAAGTAAAAGGCATCACCAAAGGGTTCGTGAATGCTCTCTAGGATGTCACGACGAGTCATGAAGACCTGTACTTCAGCGTTAGCGAGGGAATTCAAACTTAACACGTTTTCCAGGCGGATCGGGGAGAGATTTGGGTTCATCATGACATGGTACATACCCTCTCGAAGGCCGTAGAGCAAGCACGTGGGTGTGTCGCGGCGAAGATAGGGCGGAGCGCCATTTTGGGAGGAAGAACCAGCAGGAGAATGGTGAAATAGCAGTTAAGTGTTGTCGTGTCAACATCAAGTTGGCTGTCTCAGGATACTTTGCCAGGAAAGAGAGAAAATCCCAAACCTCGGCGGGGCATCTGGACTTCATAAATACCGTGGTTCTCAGCCGGATGGTCGAAAAGAGTTTGCCGCACCGGGTCGTCGCTCGTCCTGCTAGGCCGGCCACTCCATTTTTAGCTTCATAGCGATGGTCCGTAGCTCGATCCACCGGGGGACTGGGATCCTCCCACGCCAACCCTGGCGTGTGGCGGGCATTGGACCTCATTGAGTGAATCGCATGCGGCGTAGACGTCATGGTCTGTTGGTGGTTCCGCCCAGACACACTTCAACGTTACCGTGCCACCATCACCACGGCCAATAGCTCTTGGCAAACCCCACGCTTATTCTACCCGATGCAAGCCAGGTCCATAACATCCCCCCCCCTCTTGCTGGCGTTCCTTGCTTTCGTCACATTGACACTTTTGAGTTCACGGGTGAGGGGGGATCTCATCGCGTAAGCGGTTGGCCGCCATAGGTTCTAGACGCCGAGTTGCGGGCGGACTTTGGCAGAATTGGTACAAGTCCCAGGGCAACCGGATGGTTCTTGTTGAGGTGGCAATGGGGCCACGGGGGGGTTGCGGCCGTTTTCCAAGTACCTGCCGATCTTTCTTCTGGATATCCCGGGACTCTGTTATGCTGCCAGTTCACACGGGTCGGGCCATGATCCTAATTGTCCAAGTACATGTCTACCATGCTAGGACATGTCGTGTCGATGAAGCACGCAATCGTGAGACCCACTCAAGCTACGGAGAAGGCTGCCAGCCTGCCAATGCCCCGTGAGGAATTTGCAGTGGCTTTTTGGTCAGCATGGGGGAACTCCCCGAGCCCAGTTCGAACTTCTCACAACGCCCTGCATGACGGACACTCGGCAGCGGCTGGTCGGTGTGGGCCTGTGACCATGAATCGCGTGGGAGAACTGGTCTGGTATTGGTTATCTGTATCTCTGCCAGCTTCCTAGCCATCTCCAGCTCTGGGCCGCTCGGCTGATCTTATCCAGTGCACCCTTGACTCGCCCATCCGGATCGTCGTGCCTGTGGCCTTCGAATTCGACGAAGAATATGTACTGGAAAGGCTGCACCAAGCTGGGCCGACTGTTGATGCTGGTCAGGTTGAGGTCGAAGGCTTGGAAACAAGCAAGAACATCGGCCAATGCCCCAGGCGAGGTGTGCGGGACTGTGAAGGAGACGAGAGACTTGCTCCCCGACTTGGCGATGGACTTCTTTACGTTCTCCCAATCCCTGGGGGTGGAAGGATTAGTACCAATGATTAAGAATCGGGTGGTGTTGTCCTCGCGATCCTCGATGGACTTGCCGAGAAAGTCCAGACCTTGCATCTCAGCGGCGAGCTGGCTTGAAATTGCCGCCCAAGTCCCCGTCGTATCCTTGCTCACAATCTCTGCGGCTTTGCTGGTCGAGCTGACCTCAAAAATCTCAACCCCTTTGAGGTAGGTGGAGATGAACGCGGTGCATTGGCCGAATGCCTGCGGATGGGAGTAGAGCCGCTGGATATGCTTCAGACTGTTCAAAGGCTTGGATCGAGGCTTAAGAGGAGACGGATCAGTTGCCGTGGGAGTGCATGTCCCGGATCCTTCTGCGTTATCTTCCAACGCTGGGCCGAGGTGCCTATGGCCGACAAGACAGTGATGAACATCGACATAAGTCTCGCCATCGACAGTAATGTCGGGATAGCGCTTGGCCCGATCTGCAAGGTTATCCAAAGTGAACACTACGGAGCCATTGGTAGAGTTCTCAAAAGGCACGACGCCCGCTGTGACCTGGCCATCTTGGACCTGGTCGAAGACATCTGCCGATAGGTATGAGCCAAGGTAGGACAAGTACGGGCGCATGAATGCATACCGTCGATGGTGACTGCGGGCTGGAACTCCCAGGTAGACTCCGAAAAAGCCTGCTGGACAGCCTGTACACAAAATTTAACCCGGGTTAGTGCCATGCAAGTGGCAACAGAGGAGCGGAAGTGGGAATGGCTCACCTGATGTGTGTAGGAGGCGGCAGGGCCGAGAAAACTGACGACGGGCTTGCGGATGGCCGTCATGATGTCCGAGTCGGGGTGAGAATGGGGCGAGCCCGAGCTGTGACCAGAAAGAATGTCCTGGCGAGCCTGTGGAATGCAACAACAAGAGGTCCTCGCCGTGATAATTACTGGTGCATGCGGTGCGGACACAACGGACACGGACGGCCTTGTGTGCCACTAGGTGGAGTGGTGTGGGATGGAGGTGAGCTGGCACTTGCTCGTTCGGGGAGTTGATCGGTGTGACGGTATATCGATTTGTGAAGGTGGGTGGCAGCGAGCCGAGAAGTCGCGGGATTGGGTCGAGGTCGCACACCCAAGAGGTCACGGCGATGGTGCAATCCGTGGGGGAGTCATGATTTTCTGGAGTTGTGGGTTGAGAGGTTGAGCAAAAAAGTACGTCACTAGCAGCTCGTCGGCAGATGACTGCGGGGGCCGAGATAGCGCGCAACTGGGTGGTGGTACCCAATGTGCGGGGTGCCACACGATGGACGATGGAAAGGGGAGTTGATCACTTGATCAATGTCTGTCTGGGGAAGGAAAAGTGGACCAGGCCGAAGGAGAAAAGAAGAGAGGAAAGACGGAAAATAGATAAAGGGAGGCATCCACGCTGCTGTGTATGTCTACTAGCCAGAAAGCTTTCGAGTCGCCTACCTGTATCGTCATCATTGGTTAAGTGTTGGGCGAGATGTGCAGTACTACTTGGGTAAGGTAGTGATAGGAATTGCAACGAGCTGACAAAACTCCAACATACTTACATACGGAACAAAAAGAAGGAGGCATTCGTTCCGCAAACATGCCAAAAGAAGCAAACATCGTTGAATCAAGCATGCTCTTTTGGCCTGGTGCCGGGATGGACGAGCACGTCCCTTCCAGGTCAAACATGCCCCCAGACCGAGAATCTGGATCGCAGCCACGTGGCTTGTCGTGGTGGGTTCTCAGACCGATTTCACTCTGAAGCTCCAACCGTCCAACACCCTTGCTTTCGAAGGCGCAAGCAAGGAGTGAGCATGAATCAACTTTGCCGAGAGCTGAGGACTGAGGTTTATGCTGCTGGATGCCGTGGCCGAGCAGCCACCCCCCGCCCGCTAGCCGCACGTTCAGGCAAGTTCCTTGTTGCTAGTCTCCAGTCTCGCGAAGCATACCTTGGGCATACGCTCATGGTTTTCTGTAAAATCCGAAAGAAGGAGAGACAAAGAGAGGCTCGGATGGCAATGACGCGGACTTAAGGTCTTCCCCTATTCCGCCATTCTCCTATTCTCCCAAGGGGTGAACGCCCGCTCCACGAGGCTCAAAGCTCCAATGACGCTCTTAGAGCCTCTTCAAACGGCGTTCTGAGGAGCCACCGTATTCTAGCGAAACGTTGGCTCCAGAGCTGCAAGGACGATTCCAGTGGCGGTCAGCAAACTAGCGCCGTGGCTATTATGGGAATTCTGGAGTTCGAGATCTGCGCTGCGTTGTGCAGCGTGTTTTGTCTCATCTTGTGGGCACGCGCCGATGCATCCGCGACCGAGAAAAAGGAAAGAAAAACAAGAGGGAAAAGATGAAACACGACAGGGCACGACCGACAGTGCGGGCGCCTCCACGTTCTGGCGATCCCTCAAAGTAACGCCCAGTATGCAAGGGCTGAGATGCAACAAAGAAAGACATGTTCCATGCTGTTCGTGGTAATGATAGTGTGCGTGGCCATTGCTTTGAGTATTGCTGGGCGTACCACCAACTTTCACTAGATGCGGCAACAACAAAAACACTGAAATAATTCACCGCAACCACAACCAATCCAAAGCCCTAAGTAACCCTTACCCCTACCCCTAACCACTATCTACTTATGGGTACTGCTGTTTGTAGATAGCAAGGCTTAGCCTAATCTTGTAGGAAAACATGGGGATATGTATCTGTAGGTGCACGTACTAGTAGTAGCAAAAGTTGTTGGTGCTCCTCCTACCTAAGCAATACTCATTGCTTTTATTGATTCGTATTGTGTAGACTAGACTGTCCGGTAAATGAGACTAGATTAAGCGTCTGGGCTTTCAGTTCGGTGTTCACTCAGCTGCAAAAGCAAAGAAAGACCCCTGGTGAAGCCGCCAAGATGATCCAGACCTTCTTGAGGCGGAGTGGATTTGCACCGCATGTCCCGCACGCACACGCAACAACACGCACACACGAGATGGGGTACGGAACCCGCTGCCTGTGAGTGGCTCCTTGGATGTCGTTAGTTCTCTGCGCTTGGTACAGGAGCTAGAGGCCATCTATTGTCTCTCTCTGTCGCCCCATCGCGGGCTCAGGTCCAGACCGGGATACGCATGTGGTCTTTGTCGCTTACACGAAAAGTTGGAGGTCCCTGCGGCGGCGACTTCTCAGATACGAATGAGTACTCTACGGACTAGTCTGCGGAGTATTAGACCGTTGAGACGAATCTTCCGAGCCAACTGAGTCACCGGAGGTAAAACTCAAGAGCAATCAATCACAGCCAGCCATTGCCCGCCGAGCAGCAACCGCCAGACCAGAAACCGAGGAGCTCATGATCATGTGCCACTACCCACCCATCCCATGTTTCGACACGCTTACACAGGCCTAAGCTAGATCCCCCGGCGTAATCCGAGCGGTCCTGGTCGAAACGCAGTCCGTTTCATGCTGACCCGGCGCCTGGCCTATCACTTGCAGCCGCTCGATCCCAGGGTCCCCCGGGGTCTCACCGTTTCACCCCTGTGCCACCGAATCAGCGAATCAGCGGCCGCGAGGTTGCTCAAGGGCTTCGTTCGTCCACGAATCGCCCACGAGCACCAGCCGGCGTTGGCGAGCTGGCCCTGGGCGCACCGGACCGGCGCGTCTGACGATGATGGGTGCTTCGTGGCATCAGGGCCGTTCGGCAATATGCTCTCGGAGGGGGAAGCCATCGACTGTCACGGAGAGATATGAGCATGTTTTTCACGGGAACGCCTCGTGGAGGTGTTTGAAGATCGAGCTCGGCTCGACTTACCCAGGTCATATTCGTACCTTGCAATTATATCGGGTATCTGCATTGGCTCGGGCACAATACGAAGAGGGCGAAAGCAAAGGCAAATGCAGATGCAAACGCAAAAGCACCGAAGGGGAAGATGGGCTGGAGGGATCCAATGGCCGGCGCCGACAGACCAAACACGTATGCACGCCCGGTGATGTGACGGCGAGCGTTACATTAATTACATAGTGCAGTAAGTTGCAGGGCAGCGGTGACCCGTGAGAGCGGCAGCATCGTCGTCATGGGATCGGCCTTCTTCATCTCCCCCCTCCTGATTGCCCTCCCCGGAGATGTTGAAAATAGCATCTTCATCGGCGTCAACCATGCTCTCGCAGTCTCCTCCGTGGGGCACGCCAGAGTTTGATCAGCAACGCGCCAGCAATACACAGCGCTAGCTGGCAACAGCATCGACGGCAAAGGACAGATCCGTTTCCATTCACTGGATCCGCCTGTGATTCCGTCTTGTCCGTGTGCACAAAGCACAAAGTACTGCAATCTGACCTACAACCCGTCATTTCATGCAAAGCGCGCCGCAGCAGGTTTCAACTCCAATCCCTACGACGTCCACTGCCACTTCTCCGACGTCCACCACAAGAGCCTACAGGGGACCCCTCCAGCCGCCGTCCAATCGTCGCCGCCGTACTGGCCAAGCCCGCCAACCTGAACCAGCCTAAACCAAGACCCGGCACCACCTCACCGTCAGGTACCCTGCGCTGGGCGGTACCCCTCTGTCGCGCTCCTGTACTTCCCCTCACGCGCGATCAGCGGGGATCAGCAGCCGCCAGCTCCTCGTGACGTAGGTACCGGCGTGTACGCGCCCTGGGGAGGTACCTGATGGTGGGCGCCCACCGTCCCCTCTGGTGTAGGTCCCCTGTAGCCTGTACGTCCCGCCCCCCTGTTCCTGGCCTGCCAGAGCATCCCATCCACAGCGTGGTAATCCTCTAATACTCGCTCCTTGTCTCGCCCTCGCCCTCGCCCACGCCCGACTTCTGTTCTGCCGTTTCACTTCTGCATCGCGAAGCCTTCAACTTACTTCCCGCCCTCCCGGCGTCCCGCGTTGATCGCATCCCTATTTCACACCCAACTAATAATCCTGCGCACTGTTGCAGTTCCAACCTTTGCATTCGCGATCGACCCGTTTGCAGCTCCAAATAATCTCCGTGGCTGAGCCTGGGAATCCCCGTTTCTGTCCAGGTGTCTCACGCACCGACCGGCTCGTTCAACCACGACACCAACCACGGCACTTTGCTCGCCGAGGCGCTGCTCGACTCTGTTTCTCTACTCTTCTGGTCGTTGAACACCGGCCGTCTCCTTCAAAATGGCCATGCTCGCTTCGAAATCGTTCCCAACCGGCCACAGCGTCTCGTCTCTCGCTCCCTCCTCCAACCAGTCAGCCATGCCTCCCCCGCGGAGAGCTCCCACGATGGCCACCACGAGTCAAATCTACACTAGCCCTACCGAATCTGACTTCTCTGAATCCGACGACCCCGAGTCTGTTAAGAACTGGGACGAGGACATGGTGGCCGACTATCTCCGCACTGTCAAGTGTGGCGAGTATGAGAAGCTTTTCCGAAAGAACCACATCAATGGCGAGAACCTCCTCGAGATGGACAAGGAGGTCCTCAAAGAAATGGGTATCGACAAGGTCGGCGATCGCGTTCGCCTCTTTCTCGGCATTAAGAGGTTGAGGACAAAGGCCTACGCCAACCAGAAGAAGCGAAATAGGGTAGGCAAATCCGAAGCCACTGATGTGACAGGATGCACCAACTGACCATGTTTTTTTCTTCTGTTTAGGACTCCTTCGGTGGCCTCGACATTCATGTCCTTCCCCCTCCTGGAGGTTCACCTCGCCCCCTCAATACATCCCGTAGCATGCCGACACCCGTCGCCAACAAGCGATACTCGAGACAAATGGACCTTTCTGGTGCCCTCGACAACGTCTCCTCCCGACCAAACTCTCCACTACCTGGCAGTGATGGTCGATCCGTGCGGCAACAAAGGTATCCCCAGGGTGCCGCCTATCACGGCAGCTCGAGACATGCCGGGTCGTCACCAGATCTGCCGGCACACCGTCTGGTAACTTCCCATACCAGGAATAATTCCAGTATGGATGGTTCGCTGATGGCTGCCTTACCACAGGGACAAGATGTCATCCGCGTCATTTCTACCGGAGGTGTCACCAAGGTGGTTAAGATCGTCGACTGCAACACCTGCGAAGAGGTCATGCGTGTAACGCTTCGAAAATTCGCCCTACGCGAAGACCACGAACGAAATTACTGTTTCTGGGTCCTCGCCGGCATCGATCCCGATCCCAGCCAATGCCGACGGCTAGGCGACACCGAGCTGTGGCGTATTATCAAGGACCAGCGCCGCCCCGAACGTAACCGTTTGATCTTGCGACGGGTCCCTGCTGGCGAGCCTGGCGATCCAGAGCTGCAGCGGGCTGCCGCCATTGCCATGGAGGAGGAGCAGCAGAAGCACGCGCGAGCCTTGGAGACTGTCGACAAGCGGAGTCAGCTGAAGGTTCAAAAGATGCTCGGGGAGAAGTGGAACGACCAGCTCCAGTCTCCCCTCTCCCCCTTATCGTACCAAGACCGAGAGCGGAACGTCCAGACCGCTGCCCAGGACTTGGAGCGGCCCGCCCCGAGTGATCCTTCGGGACCCCAGCCACGCAAGGCCGGGCTTCGCCAGTTTGGTGGTCTACGACCTCCGAGCGAGCTTATTGCCTCTGATCTGACGTCGTACTTCCCCGATCACACTAGGGAGGACATTGACCGAACGGCTCGGCTTTCTATGAGAAGGTCGACGCGCCTGAGCAAGGTCAATAGCCGGCTCAGCGTCGCCAGCAACCTCAGTTTCGCGTCAAGCATCCAAGATGCACCCCCAATTCCCACCATTGCCGATTCATGGTTGAATGCCAACACACAGATCGCCAAGATCCGCTCTCGTGATTCGCATATACGGCCACATGGCTACAACCGCGACTCGGTTACGTCTTCGATGCTAGATACGCTCCAAGAAGAATCTCCCATTGAGCCTAACCGCAAGTCGTACGTGTCATTCAACGAGAGTGGCTCAGACACAACTGCGTTGAGTGTCACAGACCCTGAAGGCAACACCAGAACCACCAGCTACTTTGATGGCGATACATCAACCGGCTCGGGGTCGTTCCAGGAGCTTCAACAAGCTCTAACGGATGACGGCGATGATGCAGATGAGGAGCTGCAAAGCTTCCTGGCTGGCGAGTCCTGGGACGACAACAAGTGGATGAAGGGTGCTCTCATCGGACAGGGCTCATTCGGCTCCGTCTACCTGGCGCTGCATGCCGTGACGGGTGAGCTTCTGGCCGTCAAGCAGGTCGAGACACCAGCGCCTGGCGCCAACAGCCAGAATGACTCGCGCAAGAAGAGCATGATCGAGGCCCTTAAGAGAGAGATCAGCCTTCTTCGCGATCTCCGACATCCCAACATTGTGCAGTATCTGGGCTGTAGTTCATCGGCGGACTACCTGAACATTTTCCTCGAGTATGTTGCCGGTGGCTCGGTGCAGACGATGCTCAACTCGTACGGAGCGCTGCCAGAGCCCCTAGTGCGAAGCTTCGTGAGACAGATTCTGACGGGTCTTTCTTACCTCCACAACCGCGATATCATCCACCGCGACATCAAGGGCGCCAATATTCTGGTTGACAACAAGGGAACGATTAAGATTTCCGATTTCGGTATCTCGAAGAAGCTGGAGGCGTCCAACATCCTGAGTGGGGCCAATAACAACAAGCACCGACCCTCACTTCAAGGATCCGTCTTCTGGATGGCGCCTGAGGTGGTCAAGCAGACTTCCTACACGCGCAAGGCGGACATCTGGTCCCTGGGCTGCCTGGTAGTAGAGATGATGACGGGCAGTCACCCGTTCCCCGACTGCAGTCAACTGCAGGCGATTTTCAAGATCGGTGGAGGCAAGGCGTCCCCGACGATTCCTGAACACGCCAGCGAGGATGCCAAGTCATTCCTGGCTCAGACCTTTGAGATGGACCACAACTTGCGACCTAGTGCGGACGATCTGATGCTCAGTCCATTCCTGACGCCCATTACTTGAGGGCAGACGGCAAAGTCAAGGTCGGCGAAGTTGAAGAAAGGGGAGAGAGAGAGAGAGAGAGAGAGAGAGAGGAATACGTAATGTGAGAAGGCCGCGGCCACGGTGGGGGCGATGTAATATTACGAGAAGGGGAGATTCATGCCTGATGATAAGACTTGGAGGAATAATCACGCTCGCTTTGCTTAGAGAGAAATGCATCGATGGTTTACAAGGGACTAGGGCATTTAGATACCAGAAAGGGAGCACTCTGGAGGATGGTAACGGTGGGATACAAAGGAGTTTGGAGGCATTTCGTAGTATAAAACGAGGTACTTTTGAGTCATTTGGCAGAGTCAAAGGATGTTACGTATGGAAGAGAAATGAATATTTATATCCTGTATCAGAACTAAAGGGCGTCGGGCTTTGAGCTAGTTGGGCATCGTGCGTTCTTGGCATGTAGGACTTAAACGTGGTGGATCATTTATTGGACTATTTGCTTTTGGGGGCCAAGTTGAGCTGCCTCCCGTCCTTAATTAGATCGTGGCTGGGTTCGGCTTGCTGCCTACGCGCAAACCCACCGCCGGCGAGTCATCGTCAGGCCTCCCGTCCACGACATGGTCCCAGAGAGGAATACTTAGACAAAGGCGAAGACTAAGGAAGAAAAAGGAACTTTAGTCTTTGACGTTAAGAAACCACTTTGTGTTACACCAGCCCGCTATATTGCAGCATAACTACGTTACTCCTCTCGGTTTCTTCTCAACTCTAGTCTTTCAGCTCAGTCTCCCTCCAGTCTATCAAACCACACAACGCTGCCCACAATGAGCTTTCAGGAAGACAGCCAACAGTCGACGGACAGCACCATGACGACGATGCAGGACAACTTGCACGAGGTGCTGTATTTTGCCTACGGATCCAACCTCTCGACGGAGCAGATGCGCCAGCGGTGCCCGTACTCGACGCCGGTTGGGCTGGCGCATCTCGAGGGGTGGAAGTGGTTCATTAACGGGCGAGGATACGCCAACGTTGCGCAGATCTCGACGGACGACACCACCACCAACAAGGGGAAATCCAAGGCCACGAACGCGGTCGACGAAGGTGTCTACGGCCTACTGTACCTGCTTCCGCCGCAGGACGAGGAGCGGCTGGACGGGTACGAGGGCGTGCCGCACGCGTACCAGAAGTACCAGGTGGACGTCAAGTGGGCGCGGAAGGACGACGACGGCGACGACGGGGAGACGCTTCGGGCGCTCATCTACGTGGACGGCGAGCGGACCGAGGAGGACGTGCCGCGGGACGAGTACGTCGACCGCATGGAGCGCGGGATCGAGGATGCAGTTGAGAACTGGGGTTTGGACGAGGGGTATGCGGATCGGGTTATGCGGCGGTTCTGGGAAGGGCAGGATAGACGATGGGGAGATAAGTGAGGTTTTGTTTCATCTTTTTGTTTCTTCTTTCTTTTCCTTGGTCTTTTGTTAAGGAGAGTTGAGTGGGTGGTGATGGTGATGTTAGTGCTGGTGTTCATGTTGAGAGGATCGGTTTCTTTTGTAGGTTGCTTTGTCTATGATGGGTCGTAATGATGATGATGGCAGCGCTCAGTTATGAATACCCAGTTTGTCATATATCCAATGATTTCTTATGTAGAAAGAGAAACTATTTGGCTTCTGAGTTGATTTGATGCTGGTGACATTAGGAATTCTCCGTGTTAGTCCCCGTCCCTGTGCTGTGCTAGACCTTTAGTGGAGCGCCCACTAAGAACACCACTGAAGCGCTTCACTCTCAGACTCCGATCCCGGTTGTCCGGACCTCACCTCTCTTCTCTCTTACATCTAAACACGGCATCGCCGTCGTTGTCATCGACACCAGCTCGATTCAAAGCCATGGCTGCCGTGGAAATGCCAAGGATTCCCTCGTCTTTTACAAGCCGGGCCTCGCGCCATCTTTACCAACGTATTGCTCCCGCCTCAACCTCAACACCACCACAGCTTGTTAGAAGATTACCATCACCACCACGCAACTTCACTTCCCAACAACGGCCCTTCTCCTCCCACCAACGCAGCTTCCCGGCCATCTTCGCCCGCGGCGGAACCTCCAACGGCCTCGTCATCGACCGCCGTAACCTCCCGCCGCAGGACCAATGGCACACGGTGCTCCCGGGCGCCATGGGCTCGCCGGACCCCTACGGCCGGCAGCTGGACGGCATGGGCTCGGGCATCTCGTCGACGTCCAAGATCGTCGTGCTCGGCCCGCCGTCGCGCCGCGACGTCGACGTCGACTTCACATTTGTGCAGTTGGGCATCCGCGACGCCGTGCTGGACATGGCCGGCAACTGCGGCAACATGTCGGCGCTGGTCGGGCCCGTGGCCTTCGATGCCGGCCTAGTTGCCCGGCCGGTCGTTGAGCGGGCAGCCGACGGGGAGCAGTGGGCTACGGTGCGCTTCCTCAACACCAACACGAGCAAGGTCATGGCGGCGCGCTTCAAGGTCGCCGGCGTGCCGCTGCGCTACTCCCCCGAGGGCGACTATGTCATGGACGGCGTGCCTGGGACCTGGTCCAAGATCACCATGAGCTTCGTGGATCCTGCAGGTGCCAAGACCGGCAAGGCGCTGCCTACAGGGAACCCGGTGGATGTCCTTGAGTTATCAGATGGCAGCATCGTGTCGGCATCGCTGGTGGATGTGGGGAACCCGGGAGTCTTCGTCGGCACCGAGAGCCTCGGACTGGCAGAGCACATGGCGCTGACTCCGGCGCTCGTCGAGGCCGACGCGGTGCTCAAATCCCGTCTGGAAGACATCCGGCGCACGGGGGCCTCCAAGATGGGTCTCGATCCGCAAACCGAGAGCGTGCCCAAGATCGTGCTGCTCTTCCCCTCGAGTGGCTCGTCCGCGATCGACATCCGATGTCTGGCCCTGTCCATGGGCCAAGCGCACAAGGCGGTGCCCTTGACGCTGGCGCTCTGTCTCGGAGCCGCGTCCCAGCTGCCCGGGACCATTGCTGCGGATCTGATTGCGGGCAAGTCCAAGGACACTGTCACGATTGGGCATCCGAGCGGCACGGTTGATATTGGCACTACGATCCGCGACGGTAAGATCGAGTCGGCCCAGCTGCTGCGCACTGCTAAGGTTCTGATGAAGGGGAGCGTATACTACTAGAGAGCCGTGATGGTTGCCAAGGTAGTAAGGAGGTGACTGCACTGCCAGACGCAACCTGAGCTTCCTTAGACACCACAGTTCAAGGAGTTTACGTCTAGTAGACGGGAACGAGTATATATCACTTTTAAAGTGATATGGTAAGTCCATCGTATGAATACAAATAGCCAACAGTCGATTCTCGAGCAGGTTGATACCCTGACATGGGATTAAAGAGTCCAACTTATCCCCAACTTTCAGGTCTTTGCTAGAGACCAGTGTCTTCTCATATCTGACACAAGCCATTAGGGAATTCACGAGAGCCGAGTTCATGCTTCAAAGAATTGATGAGCGACGGATGGAAGCCATGTATAAACCGACCCGTCACGTGATTGTAATCCAAGGCCGGTCTTCGCAAACTGTTCATGTCTGCCCCTTGAAGTGCTTACAGTCTTGGACGCGGGTTTCAGACTCGGAAGCAAACAACACCGAATTTCTGGTGACAGACTCTTGTTCGGGGACGGCTTCCACAGCTACACGCTCATCTCCATTACCCCCAAACCCGATTTTCCAAGTCCGAAAACGGCCATGGCCACCTCCGACCCAGCCCCGGCCGCCACCTCCGTGTCGGAGCCGGGCGCCTCGCATCCGTACTACCCACTCACCGCGCTCATCCCGGGATACGCCCCGAACGACACGCCCGTCGTCCGGCTGCTGCCCGTGTTCGGCGCCGTCATCGCTGCCGTCATCGGGCTGGCTTTGCGGCAGACGGACAGGAGCAGAGTTCCTCTGCGGCGCATTGATCGCTTTGCTGCTGCTTGGTTTGCTATGTGTAAGTCGCCCGGGCTGGTATTCGTGTCTCTTGTTTTGTAGGTATGGTCTGTAGACTAACTGGTTCACATAGGTGGGTTTCTTCACGTTGTCTTCGAGGGTAAGGATGTTCCCTTTGGAAATATAGCTCTCCAGGACATTGACAGGTGTGCAAGGTTACTATCTCCTCTACCGCAACCAACTCCCCGGCATGTCCACCACCTTCGCCCAGCTATGGAAAGAATACGCCCTCTCGGACTCCCGCTACCTGACCAACGACGTCTTCACCATCAGCGTCGAGGCCATCACCGCCGTGAGTTATCCTTCCCGCCCCTCTTCTCTTCGCCGCTCACCCAGACCGCAGATGGCATGGGGTCCCATCTCCCTCCTAACAGTCCATGGCATCGTGACCAACTCGCGCAGCCGGCACGTCGCGCAGCTCGTCGTATGCATAGCACATCTGTACGGCGTGGCCCTCTATTACCTGACCAACTGGGTCGAGGGCCAGATGTATGGCGTGGTGTACAGCCGGCCGGAGGTTCTGTACTACTGGGTCTACTACGTGGGCTTCAACATGCCGTGGGCTATTGTGCCAGCGGGTAAGTCTATTTCCCCCCCACTCCTCTTGGCGTTGTTGCTCTACTGATGCTGGCTGGTTGCTAGTCCTGCTGTGGGATAGTTGGCAGCAGATCGTGCGTGCCTTTGCTGCCTTGGAAGAGAAGGAGGCGCGAGAGAAGAAACAATAGGGGCAGTTGTGATCCCAGCAGATCTACCTCGGTGTAGGGATTGCAGTCCAGGAGCACAAGGTGCTTACCTGCCTCGTTCCACACTTGTTCTACTTCGGCCGACTAGTCCAGGTAGAACAGTTTCAGCTCGAGGCAGCATGGGACCAAAGGACGGGTCTCACAACTAGGGAATTGGAGTTGGCCTCATTCAGAGAAGCCATTCGCAGTCAGGTGCCAGCCCCCTAGTCGCCTGTGTGATAAGTCTTTATACGTAGCTTCTATTAATGCTAGTCTCACGTCATATGAGATGTCATTGAGGCCGCTTGCATCGACCGGGTCTTATCCAGCCGAGACGCGGATGGCATCTCAGCACCGCCTCCTTTTGTTCGACTAATCACCAACGTCCATCACAGACCAGACGTCACGCAGAAAACCCGCCTCGTTGTTTCTAACACCGCAAGGCTGCTGCCATACCACATCGTCGTCATGGAGTACGGGAAACTGATATACTCGTCGGCAAGGGAACCCGGTGTAAACAACCCCTGACGAACTGGCCCCCTGGGAGAGTAAGCCGTCGCCCGCCTCAAGCCTCCCGTCCGTTCCCGGAAGCTATCAAGATCATCACCGCCTTGCCTTTTCCTCTAACATAACCACTCCGGTCCTCCCGCGTGGGAGCTATTCTGGCGTGACAGGATCATGCTGTCCCCCCTGTCCTTCCCGCCTCGCCTGGACTTTGCGTCGTTGAGGACCCGAGGATATGGAACGCGAGGCTATCGGCGGAGGCATCTAGGATCAGGATGTGGCGACAGTAGCATCCCGTCGTGATTGGTTCGTTGGGAGACTGCGGTGAAGCCAAGTCTGGAGAAACCGGATGGGTCGACTGGATGGAGATGTCCGAGGCGAACCGGCCTACGCTACGATCCACGGTACGGCTCTATGATATACGCCCACACAATAAGATACTGACGTAGCTTGATCCTCTCGTGTCTCGTCTGTCGCAGCACAGTAGCGTAGCTAAACTCGCCAGACTCACCGAGTACGTTGCAGCACGACTCCTCATCACGGCAACGAGAGCTGCTGGTGACACCGCATCCGGGCAAGCTTCTAAAATGAGGATTTCCTTAGCAAGCATTGCCGCTTCTTGGCGGCGGTCCCGACTAGTTATCGGTCTGAACGTTGCCATATATCCCAGTTCCCGAAGGCGGCTATTCACATCTGCACCTTACGTGTAGTGTATCCGACGGCCAGGGCGTCTATTCCGTTCGTTGCTGCGCTCGGTAGCAATATGCTCCCCAGGGACATGCATACACGAGACTGCTACCGTGGGACAGAGAACACCGTGCAAAGTGCATCTCGGTCGTGGAGCTGCACTGGACGCTCCACCCATATCCTCTCGCCTGCGCGAAACATCCCTGCTTTTCTGATATGTGTGATGTGTGTCTGCCCTTTCCCGCGGTCCCGCATGTGTTGATGTGCTGTAACCTCACGCACAGATGGCATGCAATGCAACTCCAGACTGCCTTCATCCGCTTGTGACCGCCACGACCGTCTTTGTCTCATTAGAGACGGGTCTTGCTCCGGTCCCGCACGTGTTGAGCCACACATATCGCCACTCGCGCAATGCCCATGCCTTGGCCCAACAGGTTTCGAAGTCTGGGTCGCATTCGGCGAGGAGATCTCGCAGTAAATGCGAGGCTGTTTGCGGGGGGGCCTTTGGTTGGGTATTCCAACTACCGTCCTTGGCGTGGAGATCCATACCTGCGAGTAGCTCAATGAAGAAAAGTCTTGGGAAAGGTGGTTTATTATAGGTAGTTTACTGGGTGTTCAAAGACAATCAGCGCATGCTAGTTGAGAGAGAAAAGTTGATTGTCTTGCGCCCGCATATCTCTGAGAGATTCCATCCGCCCTTGACTAAGAGTCTCACTCAACGCCACTCACTCCCTAGACTACCAAAAACACAAGCACAGTTGTAGAAGAATGGTATCAATGTTTAAAAACTCCGCTGAAATGAGAATCAACCAGCCGCATGTCTAGCGGCCAGTAATAGAACATTTTGCCTTGCTGCCAAACTGCCAAACTGCTAAACACTCAAGCGCGCCCCAAATCATAACTCATCCGGAATGGCCATTTGACTGTCTACAGAGGTGAAGAAAAAGAGAAGACTAGGTGGGGATATCAGCTCACTTCTCGTCGTCTGAGTTCTCGCTCAACAGGCTATTCGCCCGCGGTCTCGGTGTCATGACAAACACCCCAAACACCTCGATGTCAAACTTGGGAATCCCCGAGGCGCCGCGGAACAGGGACGACAGGTCGTGCCCGAAGCTCGTCACCTCGTACACCTCGCCGCCCAGGGTCACGCGACGCAGCACCGCACGCAAGCTCAGCGAGTCGGTCGGCGTGAACGGCGGCGGCGGCACGCCCGGTTGCGCCGGGTCGCTAAAGCCGGCGGGCCGCAGACGGGCTTCGGTCAGGGCCATCTGGCGGAGGGCCTGCTCCGACGGCGCGACCTGCACGAGCATGTTCTTGCAGCCGCGGCCGGCCCAGGTGATGTTGAGCAGCGCGGGGACGGGCAGCGGGGGTTTGGGGCCGAGGTTGGCGGGCGCCATCATGGTGCGCGGCGGCACCATCATGACCGGGCCGGGCGGCGGAGGCACCCGGGCTGCCGGGCGGCTTCCCGCCGGCGGGCCCCATCCCGGCAGTGGGCCCCGCGGCGGCGGGGGGTGGGACGGTGCCGGGGTTGGGGAATGCCACCCCCCGGGCGGGAAGCGACGACGAGGCGAGCGGACAACGACTGGCTCTGGTCCGTCCGAGTCTGAATTTGAGCCATCATCGTCGTTGTCATTGGCTTTGTTGTTGTCATTGTCATCGTCATTGGCATCGTCGTTGTCTGAGCCCGAGCATCTCCTCCTGCTCACCGCCTCGCCAGCCACAAAGCGACTGCGACGCTGTCCGCGCCCACGCCCCCGCCGATTCCTC
Organism: Neonectria faginata; assembly: GCA_030864175.1. NCBI lineage: Eukaryota > Fungi > Ascomycota > Sordariomycetes > Hypocreales > Nectriaceae > Neonectria > Neonectria faginata. The sequence goes on along the minus strand of JAULBG010000006.1, from coordinate 1,291,229 downwards.
AGCGAATCATCCGAGTCGGGTGCGTCCTCGTCCTCGTCCTCACTCGACGAGCTGCTGCAGAGGGCGAGGACGTCGGACGGCGCGCTGGCCACACCGCCTCGGACCGTCTTCACAGCGGCGGGTGGGCGACCGAAGCCGATGGTGGAGATGTGCTGGTGCGTCGCCTGCGCCGACTTGGCATGGAGAAGCCTAAGCGCGTTATGCAAGTCACTCGCTTGCTCGCTGAAGACTTGGCTCTGCTCGCCGGCCTCGGTCTTGATGAGGTAGGCGTGCCAAGTGCCTGAGGGATCTTGCGAGTCGATAATATCAACGGTTACCTTGGGGCCAAGGATGAATCGAGCATTACCTAGAAGGGGTTAGCAAGAACAGCAGAGGCGAGGGGCAGCATAAAAAGAAAGAGTCAAAGGACGTAAACGTACTTAGAGTGAAGTCTCGATGGTATAAGCCGGAATTCGAAGGAGGCGCCATGCTGGACGTGGGGGTTCTGGGGGAATGGGGTGTCAAAAAAGACAGAGTCATCGAGAAGCGTCGTTTGTATTCGAAAGTGAAGTAGATAAAAATAAGTAATAGGTATCAAGAATCCGATATGAGACGACTCCTTTTTGTCAAAAGTGCGTGATCAGACGGGGGACTTTTTATTATATCACTTTCCGTCCCGTGTGCCCGTCTTCCGCGCCGAAAGACTATCGAACGCCATCGGAAGGTTGGGAGACAAGGACGGCCCGGGCTGGGAGGGAAAGAAAGTAAGGCGGACCAGACATCTGCGTGTCTCTTGCGACGGACGATATGCCGTGCCAACGGGGGTGTGTGGGTGTGTGTGGGGAGAAGAAGGGAGGGGGGGGCTGGGTATCTGGGTTGAGTTGCAACATCCCATGAATCCATCAGACAGACGTCTAGACCCCTTGTTGCCTCGTTTGTTTCTGGCTGTGTCGTGTGAGTGAGAGTGGTGTACCAGTATTGTACGCTTCTGTGTATAGTGTGTATGCGCACGTCTGGTGTGTGTGTCTTGTGTGTGTCTGTGTGTGCGTGTGTCTGTGTGTATCTGTGTATGGTATGTGCTGTTAGTCGTTTTGTGAGAGAGCCCAGTGACGAAACCACCCAAGCACAGCCAACCGACCCAGGCAAACACGCATCACGAGATGTTGACCCCCCAGAAGAGGCCCGGCCCGCTCTCATCTCGGTGAGAGACTGCACGCGAACGTGGTGCAAATCCATAAGCAGCGCCGGTATCACCAGCGCCCTGGAAGCATGGAAGCATGTAACAGGTCATTTTCCCAAGCAGAAACTGGACACGCCCCAGATCTCGGACCCGAGTGGTGCATGCATTTCAGGCCGAGATGCTTGCTCACTAAGGCCGGGATACCTTCGCCAACCAGGAGCCTTTCCAGCTTTGTTTCCCGCGTCTTCGGCGTCAGACTCATGTTCCACGTTTTTCCAGATCCCTCCTCCCTTCATGCCATTTCCGTCTTCTCACGGCCCTCACTCAGCCCTTCGCCAACCTCTCTCACGTCTCTCATTCTTTCGTTCGCCCGAGGCCTCCAAAACCTCGCTGCTGTCTGTCTGTCTCTCTCTCTCTCCATTCGAAGCCACCGTCGCCATCGCATTCCCACGCATTCCCTTGTCCTTCCATCTCGCCCTAAAAACAATTGATTGGCTCTCGACGCGTCCCACCACAACGGGAAATACGGGATAGTCCCAGCTCTTCTCAGCCAAGATCCACTAAATCCCACTTCGACTCTCCGCCCCGGACACCTGACAGCGCTTAAACGTGAAAGCCTCAGGCTATGATCGACAATGCCCCTTTGGTGGAACTTATGCTTCCGGCCTTGGTTGTGTTGGAAATAGCTTCAACTTCCTAGTTTGCTACACCACCAGCCCGTGTCAGACATCGTCGTCGAATCCTGCCTTTTTCAGCATGCCTCGGTCTTGACTTTTCTTTTTTTCGTCGATCCCTCCCTCTGTGCCCTGGTCTCGGGGGAATTACTTCCCAGCCTCAGATCGCAATACTTGCTTTTTGTCCAAAGAAAGGAGCCGAGTGTGTCGAGTACGCAAGGTCTTGGCTGTCCGGACGGCAATACTTCGTCATGGCTGCGCATAGTGAGCCGGGAGTCAAGGACACGGTGACGGTGACGGGGGGCAAACCGGGATCGTCTTATATTCTAGAGGTATCGTACATAGTTGCTGCTTCAGTAATTCATCTGGAGCCGCTCAAGTCGCGCCGTAACCGCCTCGACCAACGCCGTCTCGCGCGAGAGCAGCCCTTGGACCTGCTGCATCTTCGCTCGTCGGATGTCCTGCGGGATTCTCAGCTCGGCCGGCGGCGCAGGGCCTTCTCCCTCCTCAGCCTTCTTCATCGCCTCCACCTCTGCTGCTAGTTCTCCTTGTAGTCGCTTCACGTCTGATAGACGCTTCCATGGCTGCTTCGACGACTGTGCCTTGTCTGCCGCTGCTTCTCCGGGTCCGGGTGCTGACACACTCGCCTCCAGCGTCCGCACCTCCTCCACAAACGCGCGTTCCTTGGAGGACAAGTCCCGAGTGGTCGCCTTGCCTACAATCTTCCGCAAGTTCTCTAGCCGTTGTGTAAGCGCACCTTGACGATCCCTTGCCGCCAAGATCCGCCGATCGTACATGGCGTTGTCAGCCTCCCCGTCACGATGCGCTCCATTGATTGTGTCAATCTTGCCCTTGACCTCATTGGCTTTCATGACCTGCTGCTTCAGTTCCGTCTGCAACAGCTCACACCGGCGGAACACCTCCGCCGCCGCTATTCCCAGCTTATGCGTCTCATCCGCCAAGACCTTATGTGCGTCGGTAAATATCTGGAGAGTCAGGGGGCTCAGCCTCACTTCCTGATTTACCACCGTCTTATGACGCGACGTGCGAAGACGCTCTAGCAATGTGGGCAACGCCGATCCCTCTTCGAACGCATGAGATGGGTTGAATACCGGGCGTGGTTCGTAGAAGTCCAGGGGCGCCATGCTTACTTCCCGCTCATATACAGGGCTTTCCTGTCGGATAGGGGCAAGATCGACCTCGGGCGTCTCGAAAGTCAAGGCAATCGGGTCATAAGGCGTGGCTGATAGGAGGAAATACCCAACATCAGGGTCCCGGATGACATTGGCCGCTGCCAAGGGGACTGCAACGTCGGCAGTTGGCTGTGAGTACAGTCTATCTCTCGAAGACTGCGAGTTGACCAGTAGCCCGATTCTGAAATCCGTCCCGGCTTCCGAATCCCCGTTGAGCTCGCTCTCCAGCCGGAAGATCCAAGACGTCAGCGATATGAAGGTGATGGCCGCATGATGAGTGACGAAGAAGCTGTAGCGAGACATGACGTCCGAACTAAACACGGGCCAACTCTCCTCGTTGACCTCGACAGGGCTCATAGTGTCAATGGCCTGGAAGGAGAGCAGAGAAGGAGGTTCGGACTCGGCCAGGAGACGGCCGAGCTTGGACTTGTTCTTGGGTGGCAGCCACTGTGCTTGCACGCCCTCAAGATCCAAGTAGACGCGAACCTGGCCACTCGTCGAGAGTAGACAAATCACTGTAAGAGATAGCCCCTCCTGGTCGCCGTCATCCATGTCCAGGTCTTCGTCCTCTCCCATCATGAGTTCCTCGGTTTCTGTCTTCTTTCCAATGACCAAGATGTCGGTGATTGAGGTGTCTAGCTCATCGCCAGTCTCGGGATCCGACTGCAGCTCGAAAGGGCCCTGGAGGCGAGGGATAATACCCGGGCGAGAAGGCCGAGTGTAGATCTCGATAATCGGATCTCCAATACGGCCGTCAATAATCTGCGGCTCTTGAGAGTCAAGCTCGCCCATCCACTCAAGCTGCTGCTGAGCGAGAAGCTTCTCCTGCTCCCCAACATCGGGGTCATCCTCGATGCTGGCAACCGTGGTGACAATTGAAACCGAAAGAGACGGAATCAGAGTCGGCGGCGGCGCCCATTTCTGAGGCAGCAGGGGGCAAAGCGCGTAAACGTCGCCCTCTCGCATGGCCACCCACAATGTCATCGGGTTCCATCCGCCAGCTCCTTTAGTAGAGAAGCTAGCTGCAGCAACCTCCATCTCAAAGGAGTCAGGGGAGAAGGATTTATTGGTGGCCGAGGTCGAGGCAGAGAAGTCCTGCTCGAGCACCGTACCATCCACCAACTTCTTCAGATCAACCGAGGTGGTGGGCGAGTCAAACGACCACCGGTCGGTAGAGGAAAGTTCCCAAAGTCGCACAATGGCATCAGCGGTGACGGTGACGATGCATGAGCCGTTCACTCCCAGCGGGTGCCACATGGCGGACACGATGGGCGATCGGGAGGTGACATGGGTGGTCGGTCCCAGAGTGAAGATCTTGGGCTTGAGAGGTCCTGCATCGTCACTCGTCAAATGCGAAGGATCGGGAAGAACACAGATGTGTACCGTGTGGGTTGTGAGAACCGCAAGGTAGTTTGAGTTGGGGGAGATGATGAGTTGTCGAATGTCGTCGGCCACGGGGGTTTTAATGGTCTGTTTACTTTAGTGAGTTTCACGGTGCGCAAGTGGCTGATCAAACTCTCGACTCACCCTCAATCCAGCTGTCGACTCCAAGGCAGCATCTCCGTCGGTTGACTGGTACGAATCCTCGCGCTTGATCCGAATGCCCTGGCTCGACTTACTCCTGGAGTGACGATTCGCCGCCCAGTTCTCTTTCAAGTACGCCAGGTCACTCCAGCGAATCTCGCGCCCAACAGCAACGAACACCTCGGTGCCACGGCGAGCAATCGTACGGCGCGGACCAGGAATGGCCTTCTTCTTGGATCCGTAGGCAGGCTCGAGACTGCGCGACCGGGACGCCTCGGGCGCGGGCTCAAACAGGCGGTGGCCGGGGGCGTTGCTGGACAGCCAAGCGGCCGAATAGCTCTTGACCTTGGGCATGGCGAGAGAGCGCCTCTAAGAGGGCTAAGACAGCTCTGGATGTGTCAGGGGCGCCGGCCACGGATTCGACTGTGCTCCCTGGAGCTTCGGGCGAGGTAGTAGGCGGTTGTTCTGCGGTGATTAGCGACGCGCGGTGAGCTATGTGGATGCTGTGTTTTAGGTGTCAAAGTGTGAAAGCGGCTGGACGAGGCTGAGGGAGTCTTTGAGAGGTTGGTACGCAAAAAAGAGTCGTGGTTGCTGTCGGGACTGGTTGCTAGTGGCAGGTGGGCGTCTCCCTGTAGCCGCCTGTGGCTCAGCGGCAGGTACAGCTCCACAGCCACTAACAGAGCCCCCGTCGCCATAGGCTCCCAGGCCTGAACAGCCGCATGAGCGCCTAGACCCGCCGGATCGCCAAGCTCCAGGCCAGCCTCGCGAACCTGCAACACAAAGGATCATCACCTCAAGCTCAGGCGCAATTCCTCTGTTGCATTCAATCCATACCGCTCTTATTCCGCGCTCTTTCACAATATCCACATTCGCAAAGCCGACAACACATAACGCCATGAGACCGGGCGTCCGCAGCACCGTCGAGCGCCTCGACAGGCCCAGCGCCTACTACCAGAGCCGCGTATTCCACCCTCACCCTGATCTTCGCCTCCCATTGCGCAAGTGCTTACATCCTCTCAGAACAAGCGAAGACGCGACCGTGACGACGATGAACACGATGCGCCCGCCGAACCTGCGGTCGACCCTCTAGCCCACGCCACCACCCTCTACGTCGGCAACCTGTGCGTTTCTCTCACCATGAAGCGCCCCGCGAAGACGACAAAAGCTAACCGCCCTCTCCCCTTCACAGGTCCTTCTACACGACCGAAGAGCAAGTCTACGAGCTCTTCTCCAAGTGCGGCGAGATCAAGCGCCTCGTCATGGGCCTCGATCGGCTCAACAAGACGCCTTGTGGTTTCTGCTTCGTCGAGTACTTCACCCACCAGGACGCCCTCGACTGCATGAAGTACATTGGCGGCACAAAGCTCGACGAGCGCGTCATCCGCACCGATCTGGATCCTGGTTTCGAGGAGGGCCGCCAGTACGGCCGCGGAAAATCCGGTGGCCAGGTCCGCGACGAATACCGCGAGGACTTTGACGAAGGCCGCGGCGGAGTGGGTAGGGCGATACAGCACGAACCGACGAGCACTTACGATGAGGAGATTAAACCCCCGAGGTAAAGGGCATTTACAACTAGGGGTGTTGCTGAGACTTGATACCCTTGAAGTAAATATATAAAAAGGTAGTTTGTCGTTTTTGGTGGTGTCAGGGCTATGTGGTCTACGTTGTCTTGTTATACTCAATCCTTGGTCGGCCTCTTCCCCATCCAGCATGCCATGAGCGCCCTGGTCTAATTTTACACTTTGCATGGGACCGCCGTCCATGTCTTCGTGCCGTGATATCTCGGCAGCGTATGTGTCGTGAGATGCTGTGCTCCGTAGTTGAAACAAGGTGTTGTACATGGAACCGCTCCGCCGTAAGATAAGTGCATTGTGCGCCGATTCCCATTCGATTCGCAGCCCGCAAAAGTCCCTCTTCCGTCTGTCTTTGTCCAGCCTAGTAACCGGGGGGGTTGATTCGCTGCGAAACTCTCGTCCACTTGGGCAATTCTGTTCCAATTGTCAGTACCTCCACCAGATGCCCTTCCCAGCTCAAACGTACTGTGGATGCCCTTGCGGTAGCGCTTTGCATTCCTGTCGAACATGGTGTACTTGTCCTTGGGCAGCATCTCCGGCTCGGTGGGCATATCGGCCTTCCATCGCTCGAGGGCCTCGAGCGTCTGACCGTTCTTGGCGAGAGCAGCGTCCACGGTCGCGACGACGCTGTCGACGGCACGGAGACGCATGCGGTGGCGGCGCTTCTGGAACTTGGACATCCTCCAGGGGATTTTCCACAGGAGGCCGCCCGATAGCGGGTTTGTGATGCGGAAAGGGCCGAACATGGTGGGCTGGTTCGTCTGCGGAGGGCGGGTTTTGGGCGTGAGGGTTGCGGGATTGACGTGAACTTTTTCCCACCTTGTCGGCTGCGGACGATTGGGGAGACGGAGCCGCGCCGTGGAGTTGCCGCCCAGCGCTTGTTAGTTCCCGGAATGGGTAGAGCGGAACATTGTGAGCCCTGAATCCGGTGGGGGTTTCCAGTGGTGAGGGACCACCAAAGAGGCACACGTACAGTGTAGCTGAACAGCTACTCTCCGTCCCAAGCCTAGAACGACGGCTACGAATCAGACGTAGCCATCGCCAAAACACCACGACGACCAAAGGAGACCGTCCAGCCCGAACCCGGCCGCCGATGCGGAGCGCAGTACGATGAGCTACTACTTTGCCATTGTCGGCAGCCAAGACAACCCGCTGTTCGAGTATGAGTTCGGGACCTCCAAGCAGGGCGGCGACGGCCAGTCGCGCTTCACCGACCAGGTCCGGCATCTGAACCAGTTCATCCTGCACTCGAGTCTGGATATCGCCGAGGAGGTGCAGTGGTCGCATGGCCAGATGTGAGTTGCCTTCGTACTCCTGTCATGTCTATCGCAAGTCTATATGGGTAGCAACCAAGAAAGGCAGTCTGTTCAACGCAGCCAGCCCCGGAACATCAGCGCAAGACAGAAGATGGTTCTCCCTAACACAGCTAACCCTCCTTTCTCTCTGCGTAACCAGGTACCTCAAGTGCATCGATAAGTTCTTCAACAACTACATCTCCTGCTTCGTCACCGCCGGCAACGTCAAGTTTCTCCTACTACACCAACCCATCGTCCCGACGTCCGGCAGTTCGTCACGATCGTCGACGGCCATCGGCGCCAACCCCACGAGCCCGGCAACCGAGGAGGCGATCAAGATGTTCTTCACCGAGGTGTACGAGAATTGGGTTAAGGCGATCATGAGTCCGTTCTACAAGGCCAACATGGAAGTCAAGAGTCCTATATTCCGGACAAGGGTAGCAGCGGCAGGGAGAAAGTATTTGTGATTCAACTGTTGTGATACGAAGACTACGATTTACTGCGTAATTTAATGCGCCTCACATGGCAGCGTCAATAACAAGGTGAACAGAACACCGCTTACGCGACTACGACTTGACATGTCACTTCTAGGATTCAGTGCCGTTGGATTCAAATCAATTGTGGTATTCATTTCGACAGATCGTCTTCCATGACGCCTAGTAATATCGTGACCGTTTCCCCAACGCCTTAAGAAAATACATCCTTCCATGCCATGTGCAATTCGTCCAACAGCCAACCAGCCCGACACAACAGCACAGTACGGGCGCGTTTAACCACCGAAACCGTAGAGGGTGCGGCCCTGTCGCTTGAGGGCGTAGACAACGTCGAGTGAGGTGACGGTCTTGCGCTTGGCGTGCTCGGTGTAGGTGACGGCGTCACGGATGACACCCTCGAGGAAGGTCTTGAGAACGCCGCGGGTCTCCTCGTAGATCACTGAAAGAACCGTTAGTTACTGTTGGGTCTGTTGAAGGGAAGAGAGAAACTCACTGGCAGAAATACGCTTGACACCACCACGACGGGCGAGACGTCGGATAGCGGGCTTGGTAATACCCTGGATGTTGTCACGAAGAATCTTGCGGTGACGCTTGGCACCACCCTTGCCGAGACCCTTGCCGCCCTTGCCGCCTGTTGATGGTTAGCATCGATGTTTGAAGCTCAAGTTGGTGTTGTATAGTGCACCGCGCCATCAACAGTCACGGTCCATCAAGCGATGATAGACGCGTCACCGCGATGCCGCGACGACAGACCGATGCTGGAGAGAGTACTTACGTCCAGTCATGATGAATGTATTGAAGGTTTGATGAAATCAAGTAGATGTTGTCGCGTTGATGCGATGGCGTGGGGATAAAGACGCGTTTTGGGGGTGTGTTATGATGGATTGGAGTGGGAGGCGGAGGAGTAAAAGGGAAAACGCTGACTGCGGGGGGGCGCGAGGGGCGAGAAATAAATACGTGCTGGCAATCAGTAAGTCCAGGCTCGCGGGATCAGTAAAGACCCAGCACTCCCAAAGCGTAAAAGGCGTAAATCGGCGCCAAAAATCGGAAAATCGGAACTCGCCTATACCGCTTTGGGATGGTCATGCTGTGGCACCGTGCAGCCGCTCCGGCGCAGCTGGCGGTGCTTGCCCGGGGGAGGAACGGGTGCCCTGCTGACGGGAAGGTGATTTACTGGTTGGTACGGATACGGGGCGCGGTAAATAGGTGTCTGGTTTTCTCATTGGCTGCGCACTGTATCCAGGCACAGCAGTCAGGTGGCTAATTATGCAGCTACCTAGGCAGGTTATGCCTATTCGTACTAGGCAGCCCATCACCAACAGTCAGCAAGTTGTTTACCTACATACAATCCATGGCAATTCTCTCAAAATACATGGAGTAATTGCTTGTAGTGCCTGCCCATGCTTGACTGAAACTACATAGAGACGCCCTAAATGGGATTGCATCTCCCCAAGAAATAGCCCACAAGCACGCTACTACTAGCACGCTCTTTAGGCGTCCATCGTAATTGGCATCCCTCATCAGGCGGTCTTCTCAGTCACGGCCTTCACTGGTTCGCTAGGAGCGGAGAAAAGAAGTCATCATCGCATCATGCATCTCTCAGTCGCGTCTCCATCCATCCCACCATCCTGGGCCCATGTTCTGACTCAAGGCAACCCATAATCATGCGCATGAATGTTAATCTATGTACGCAATAAAAGAACCTAGCTCTAGTTGATAAGTCCGGGTTCAAGTAGACACCAAGTCCCCGTCATGCATTCCCATCACTTATTCATATCATATCCAACCCAACGACACGCATTCACCAACACGTACAAACACACAAACACGAGTTCTGAATCCCATCAGTCCCACCAGCTCTTCATTGTCTAGGTACCTTTCTTCATAATCCTGCCCCCGTTGTCCTTCCCGCTCTCCATCCGCCGCTATCCTTAATATACAAGTGCTGCAACGCATGCTTCGGTACCTATACACAAGAAGCCCGCAGTTCCATTTGCCTCCCAAAAGTCCAAGCCGGCGAAAGCAGCCCGGCTGTGCCGAAAAACGCCGATGCCATGCCACATGTTCTCATGCCATCCATCACGTTCGCCTTGCGCCGTGGCTTGATATCTGTCCGAGCTACCCCATCTAATAGTGGAAGTCGAACGCGGACATGTCCTCAACACCCTCGACGGCGCAAGTTCACCCATTTCCTATTTCCCCCTTGGGTTTGTCCCATGCCAAAAAATAACCTATCGAACGGTCCGAAGCTGCCCATTACAAGCCTCGATCCTCATGACATCATGCCATCATGGAGTCGTCCATCGCCACGTCGTCTTCGAAACTCTCAATCGCTTCCTTGATCTGCTGGCCCGCCTGTCAGAACGTTAGTGCGATACACGAAACATACGTGGATGGCATCTCAAGACTCACCTTGGGGTCCAGTGCGAGAGCAATGGTAAAGTGCCGGACTGATAGCTGCTTCTCGCCTGTTCTCCTATACAGTCGGCCGAGCAAGAAGTGTACTGTCGCCTCATCAGGTGCCAGGTCCCTCAAGACTATCAACTCCTTTTGCGCCGCCTCCAGTTGACCCACGGCAAGCAGCGCTCGGGCTTTCTTGTACCGCACATCGGCCGCTCGAGGCGCCAGCTCCACGGCTTTGCTGTATGCCTGCAGCGCTGGCATAATTTGCTTCTGCCTCTCTAGGATGGTTCCCATACAGCATATCAGCACCGTGTTGTGGGGGTTGATGATCTGGGCAGCATGGAAATGCGTATACGCCTTGTCATAGGCGCCCAGACGCTCTTGAACCCTGCCAATGCCGTAATAGGCGTTGTAGTGGCGTTTGTCGGCCGAGATGGCCTGTCGATACGCGGTGAGCGCCTTCTCGTATTCTTCATTTGTGAAATGTTCATGTCCTTGCAGTGTAAATGCATAGGCGAATTTGGGGTCCAGCTGCGTCGCCCGCTTGAAACATCGTAGGGCTTGCTCGTGATCGCGAGCCAACGACCAAGCATTGCCCAAGGCGCACCAGGCTTGGGGAGAGTGCCAAGACGAATCGACAAGCTCATGGGCCAAGAACGAAAGATCCGTCTCCCGCCTCAAATGCCAGAGAATAGTCGAGTATACTTCCATATCCTCTAGACGAGACGGCGCCTGCACCCGCATTCTTCTAAAGAACTTTTCTGCCTCCGCATATGATGCCTGTTCGTAGTGGGCTCGGCCCATTTGAGCCAGCACCCATGGGGTGTTTTGATGCGCCGAGGGAAGCGACATGAAGGCCTGCAAACTGTCTTGGCATTGGAACTGCGAAAACGCGTAATACCCCGTTGCGATCTTCTTGGTGAGATCGAGAATCCATTTCAAAGCCTCCTCTTGCTTGATGGTGTCCAACTCTGTCGTCTTCGGCGCAACTGGTTGAGGAGGGGCCTCCTTGACCTTGGGCATCTCTCCGTGGTCCACGTCGGCGTGGGCGTCCTCCAACGGCTTACGGTTTCCACTGACAACCCGTCCGACGTTAGAACCACTAGACCCAGGTCGGACAATTCGAGAAGAGATCGGGGGCCGAGCCTTCTTTAGCTCTCGTCCGGCCGACGCTCCTATGGTTGCAGGCCCAGAGTTGGCTCTTGTTGTCGACTTAAATAGGTTGAGCCTTGCGCTCCTTCTCGTCCCGGCCTCTTCGGAATGTCCTGAGCGCGGCACGGGGTGTCCTGATACTGTGCGTTTCCGCTCCACTCCCGGGATTGCTGAGCGTAGTGTGCTGGTTGGGGGGTTCGGGGCATCCGTCATCATAGGGTCAGCGCCCTGGTCGTGACCCTTCTCTTGCGCCCTGGTCGACCGCTTCGATGTTAACCGATAGTTCATCCGTGGCGGCGCCTCTTGGGCTTGCTCCAGTGTGTGGGCATTCCGTGCCCTTCGGGATGGTGCGTGAGGAGCTTCTTGTGGGTGGGCAACGCGAGTTATCGGCACTTCTGCCGTCTGCGATGGCCCAGGAGGAGTCTCCATACCGTCCGAGCCAGTGTTGCTACTTGTCAAGGCGGCATTCCGTATCCTTGCTGCTTGAATTTTCGTCATAAAGTCGCTGTTGTCTCCAGCGTCACCAAAAGTGTCACCGTTGGTCAACTCGTGGATGGTGGGAGAGACGTTGCCGTTGAACGGGTCGTTCCCTAAGTCGGTGATAGCATGTCGCTGCGACCTCTTTGAGGGAGCGTCCAAGGAGTTTGATGATGAGCCGTCTCTCGATTCGGAAGCTACACTGGACTCCAAGTCGAAGTTCTGCAATAGTGATTCGCTAACTCTGAAGATGTTGGGCACTCGGACAGCGACACCCATGTCGCATAGTGCGGTGAAGGCATCCCACATGAGCGGGTTGAGCTTCAGGGCTTCTTCGAAGCAGCTGATAGCCTTCTTCTTGTCATCGTAGTCTCGCTGTAGCTTTCCTAGTAGGCACAGCACAGCAGGGGCATCTGGTAGACCGGCTCGGGACGTTGCGCTATGTTTGCCCATGTTGGTCTTGGATGACCATAGTCCTCGCGACTTCTCCAGCGCAGTGATGCCATCCTTATGTCGTTCCAGAGCCATGCAGGCTTGCGCAAACACCCAAGCGCATCCCAAGTGGACGCCTCGATAGCCCATTGGCTTGCTGAAATCGTAGGCGGATCGGTAATCGCCGACGCGCAGGTGACATAGCGCATAGAGGTAGGGGGTTTCGCTGGACTTGGGGTCCTGGGCGGTCAGCCGCTCAGCGAAGAAGAGGGCATTCTCGTAAGAGGAGTTGTCGAGGTGGTAGTAAATCGTCTGTCGCAAGAGACCGCTAACGGCTGTCTGGTTCGGCGCCATGCTGGATGTTGCTGTCCTTGAGGTTTGGTGGTGATGAGGGTGATGGCGCAGGCGGAATGGGCTAGCGACGTGTACAGGCCATGGGGCAGTCGGGAAGAAAAGAAGAGAAAGTGGTCAATGGCGGCCCAATCGGCTCGGGAGACGGACCCTATTGGTTTGTCGGCGTCTCGAAGCGTTGCTGCCTTTGTCGGTCGTTGCTCGTTGCGCGTGGCGGGGAGTCGATGGAAAGAAAACAAAGACCCTCGGTGGCGGTTGTGGTCGGTCACCGTCAACACAACGCCGCCAACAGGATTATAAATTAGCGAAAAGGAGGCGAAATCGGTGCCAGTTTCCCAAACGGAAGCGCCGAGGACAGGCAGCTCCGCGAGAGCGAAGCAAGGAGACGTGGACGCAGAGTCGTGAGAGCGTCGGCGGCTCCAAGGTCGGTGGTGAAGGAGAACGGTGGGTCCGGACGAACAATGGACATGGATGGATCAGCGACAGAAGGACAAGCTCGACTACCAGCAGGACCAAGTGTGAGAGAAGCGGCACATGGTCTGGCGCGGCGACAGCAGCAGAACCACAGAGAGGGAGAAAGAGAGAGAGAGAGGCCGTAGGGGTTGGTGTTCCGTGGGTGAGAACGGCGTGAATGTCGAGCGAGAATTGTCCAGAGTGCGGATGTGGATGCGGATGTGGTGGTCGTGGTGGTGACGGCCAGGCGCGCACTCTCGAGTTGTTGTGGTTCTGGTGCCTTGATTGGGTGAGGCGCGCAGCCAAAGCAGGGTGTGTCTTTGCCGAGCAACAGGACAACGCCTGCAGGAGAGTGTGCTGGGGATACTTCCGTACCTGCGCTAGAGCGGGTGGCCAACGAGGTACCTTCTGGACGTCGACCGGTTCTCTCAGAGGCGGTGATGGAATAGCCTGGGAATGCAACTATCTAGACGAGAGAGATAAACCTTTTTTAAGTCAACCATCTAACTAGCAATGACCTAATGTATTTCTTACTTTGGAATTTCCAGTATCTTTTCGCGGGGAAACCCTAGAAAATCTACTTTGCCGTCACCATGAAGTCCATCACAACGCACCGTGCAGTACCGCCCACGCCCCCCCGCCACTGGAGCTCCAGCCGCCGCCGCCCTGAAACCTGTCAGCCACCCGATCCTTCTGTGCTCAGTGTCAGTGTGCCGCCCACTAATTTCCGTCCCCTCCTCCACTGGAAGGTTCTGTCTCTGACCTGACTCCACGAGCGGCGGCAGTGCTCACCCACCTTGATTCATCCGCAGCACGCCACATCTGGCCTCACTGTTCGCAACGACACTCTCACCCTCATTCTCACCCTCGCCCTATCCTTCGCGCCCGTCCTGGCAGCATCGCCAATCTGCGGCCCTCAACCACCTCATCCACCGGCTGATAATCGCTCCTGCGATTTCAACACACACACACACACACACACACAATGGCTCAAAAAGCAAAGAAGGACCGCGCAAAGTCCAACGCGGCCTCCCTCAACAGCCTCCACATCGGCTCCCTCATCGTCAACGGCCTCTTTCTCCTCGTCCACTTCCTCTTCCGCCCCCGGTCCCTCTGGATCTACGGCCTGCTCTCCGCCCCGGCCCTCATCTGCCAGTATGTCCTCGAGGTCTCGGGCCGACCCAAGTATGATCCGGCCACCAAGGCGCTTCGCTCCGCCGGCGAGGACCTTTCCGCCGCCGGCCTGACCGAGTACATGTTCGACGTCATCTGGGTCACCTGGGCGTCCGCTATTCTCGCCATCCTCTTCGGAAACTGGGGCTGGATTCTCTGGGCCGCCGTCCCCGCCTACGGCTTCTATCTAGGCCAAGGCCTGCTCGGCATGGGCAAGCAGAAGCTGGGTGAGATGCAGGCTCCCAGTGATGCTACGCCTCAGGGAAACCGCAGGTCGCGACGGGCCGCCTAGGCAATCCTCTCTTCTATTCATGGGCTCTCTACCTGAAAATTACCTGGCGATCGGTTGCGACCTGCTTCTATCTAGCTGCTTCGCGCAGGCCGCTCTCCCGTCCATCGCTCCAAGGTGTCATCATCGACGTTCCGTACCAGCACGTGGATATGCTCTAAGGCACGCACACTCTGCAGAGCTACCCAATTCTTGAACCAAACGACCCGGTCCTCTCCGCCTGGGCCGAGGCTGTCGACAAAGTACCTCTTGATGAAGGCTTCGCACAAGGCTCTGCTCTCAGGCTTCATGTCTCCAGTGTCAGGATCGGTGGGGATTCCAGTGCGCAACCACACGACAATGTGCCGAATCTCCGGGTCAAGTCCGTAAGGCCAGTCGTTGATCAAGACGTGATAGTCGGAAGCGTCCTCGAACGGGGTGTTGGACGTGGGAGTAAAGGGGGGTGTTCCCCAGACCTTGGGCAAGCGGTTATCGAGCAGGAACTGTGTCATCGAACCGTATTGAGCTTTGGCTTCCGAAGTCCATTTCATGTACCGCCGTAGGTCGGATGGCTTGCGCTTGAGGACATGCAGGTCATTGTTTGCTACCCGGGATATTAGTCAGGATACATGTGAAAGCTCTCAACCAAGCCATCGACTAAGCATTTATGAACTGCCAGGTGCTCCAATGCCTTACCGATGATTTTCTTAAGTTCCTCCCAGTCATGAAGGTGGAATTCATCATCTGTCTGTGACAGAACCCACTTGTCCACCTCCGTCAACGGAAACGAAGACTTTAGCAGCGCCTCGCCCATCTTGCTGTGCAATTGCTAATGGTGTGAGGATGAAGTGGGGTCAACCGAAATGTTGAGTGCTCCAGGAACCGGTTCAGGTTGAGATTGAGAGCACGAATAAGCTGATCTTGGATGTTCAAACAAGGACCCAATTGGCGTAGGAAATGAAAAGTATTGGAGGTTGCAGGGAGGTCCTAGTATTCTTGTGAAAGTTCCCCGGACTGCTTGCAACAGTGTCAGTCGACATGCGGTGTAAGGAACACATCGCTTATGTCAGCTTCGACATGCCAAGCTGGACTTGTTCTCCTGCAGCAACGCTATCATCCTCTCAACTACGTCCATGATCCATCGTTCCAGCATTCCAGTATCTCAGGGGATTGTTGAATTCGCCGTCTTGAAGCGACGTTGGTGGCCGCGTTGAGTTGCGTCAAGATCAACCAGGTTCTACGTCACCCAGGTACATAGATATCTGCCCCTCCACCCGACATCGCCGAACGTATTCAACAGCCAGGGATCCAATTACGACAACCTCGTCTATCGAGTCTTTTTCTTCCTTTGATTCTTCTCTAATTTTACGCCAAATCCAAGGAGAGGGGCCCTGTCACTCACCCCCCAAGGGGCGCACGCTTTTGAGTCACATTGCCCCTCCCTCTCTCGCCCCTGACCACTATTTCCAACCATGATCCTCGGCCCCATCAGTCTCGTCGACTGTCTCGTTTTTTGCCTCTGCCTCCTACCAAAGCTCTTATGGGATGTTGGGATTGTCCGAACCTTGATTGTGGCCGTAGAGGCCCTGCCGTTTCTCCGTTCGTCCTACCCCAACTCATAATCGTTCCGTCTACCTCCAACGGACGCTCAAGATTATCACGCTCACATGTCAGTCAGTGCTCGAGCTACCCTATCAGCTTATCCAAGAGCGGTACTTTATCCACCCAAGTCAACAGACGGCATTTGTTCAGGGCTCGACTCTATTTGAGGACTTTGTTATCCGCTGCGTGCGGTATGCATTTAAATCCATCCCAGCCCATGTGTTAAGAGTCTTCTTCTCGAAGCCCGTTGCAGTCGCATTTCTCCGATGGCGAATGCTCCGTCACGGCCACCTGAGTTACCCGGCATCTTGGCGAGAGTATGTCGTCGGTGAGGTATGTGTTTAAATTCACGACGCAGAAAAAAATGCAAAGATCTCACATGGTATAGGGAAATGTAAAGGCCCAGGGCATCTGGCTCATGCCACGACCTGAGATCCCTCCTGACTTTGTTCTCTATTATGCTCACGGTACGCCAAATGGTCGCATTTTTCACAGAATGACCATAGCTAACATGCTTCAGGTGGCGGTTTCTGCATGGGATCAAGCTATTTCTACTTGGAATTCTTGTTGGTGTGGCAGCATCTACTTCTGGAGGCTGGGTTCACCAACCCTGCTATATTTGCGCTCGAATACACATTAGTGCCCGATGATGTGTACCCCAGGCAGGTTCTGGAGGCACTGGAGGGCTACAGGCACGTTCTCGAGGTCGTAAAGGACGCCTCCAAGGTGTGCGTTGCCGGGGACTCGGCCGGCGGCGCGTTGATACTGAGCTTGCTACTGGAGTTGGGTGCTCAAGCAGACAGTCAGGACAGAAAGACAAACGCCCATGAACGAGGTCTGGGTGAAGGCCAACCGCCACCGTTAGCTGTGCCACGTATGGCTACGTTAATCTCGCCGTGGGTGACTCTCATGTCCAATCTGCATTACGCATCCAAGAGCGACTTCCTGGACCGGCGGACGCTGTGGAAGTACGCACAGGAATATGCAGGTGAGGCCATGGTCCAGCAGCAACCAGCTTCGCCAGGGAACTGCGTCGATGACAAGCTCTGGAGGGCGGCGAGTCCAGAACGGGGCTACTTTGTCATTTTCGGTGAGGAAGAAGTGTTCGCGCCGGACATCGAAGACTTTGTTAAGCGGCAAGCCAAGATGGGCATCGAGGTAGAAGGTCAGAAATTTGATGGTGGGATCCATGCGTGGCCGGTGGCGTCACTCTTTCTGTCGAGCACCGAGGACAAGAGATTGCAGGGGCTCAGGGCCGCTGTGAAGGAGATCAGAAGACGAACACTCGAGGTTGCAGAGACGAAAAGAGGAAAGGCGTCATAATCAGATTAGATCAAGTAAAAAACTCATAGACAGGCCTGTAGAGCGGTGGTTCGGGAACCAGAGGTTGAAACTCGGCTTCGTCGCCACCAGGCCGGCTCCGAAATAAAGGCTCAAATTGTATCATCACATGAAGAAAGAAGGGAAAGGGGAGGACGCGATACTCACGTTTGATGTCGGATGAGCCACTGACTTATATATTCAGTGGCTCAAGACTGCGCATCTAGGCCAGAGCTGTGTTTTCGTCGATGAGAGCCTCAGCCAGCCTCAAACAGGCACCGAGCCGTTGTTGTCAATCAGCCGCATGTTTCCCTGTAGTGGTTCGCATGTCGCAAGCATCACAAGCAGGAGGCAACCGAGGCAGCAACGCGGCTCAGGCATCCGGGCTGAGCTCAGATTGATGAATCAACAAAGGCGGCTGAGGAAGGAGCCTAGAGCCTGCAACAGCCTGCAGCAAGGCATCCAAGCCACGTGCGTACGCTCTTTCATCCCTTGCGTCCCGGCGTTTCTCGGTGGTTCAGGTGAGGATGATTCAGCGGAGGTCGTTGCACAAGGAGGAATCAGGAATGGACGTTGCGACACGAAAATAAAGAGAGACCCCACCAGAGCGCGAACGACGCGTACCGGCAGCCGGTAACTTGCAAGGTCGATCAGGCTCGCTGCTAGTGCTGCTACCCTGGTGAGGCCCGGGTGGGATCTTGGAGACAAGGGCGACGATCGTAGTTTGCGACAACAAAGCACTTGTCACAAACTGGCGAAGGCGGGATGTCGAGTCAAGTTTCCAACGGCAAGACTTTTTAGACACAAAATCGCACAAGGAAACACACTGCGGGAAGGAACCGCAAAAGGCAGCAAGCTTAAACAATCATGTCCCATCATCGACCAAATAATTCGCACGGTAAATAAGCAGCAAGTGACAAAATGATATGCACAGTGCGCCTTCCCGATCGGGATGGTGTCCAATCCCCCCGTAAACATCTCGCTCGCCCGGGCCACCCCCCTCCTTTTCCTTGGTTTGGTTTTGGGGCTCTAGGAAGACGCCAGGAGAGTTATACCTTCGGGGCGTGTGTCAGGAAGGAGTGCCCCGCGACGCGCATATAAACGGCCGGCATTCCCTCCATCTTGCGCCGCCTGCCGTTTACCCAGTGCCGGCTGGCCTGTTCCCTCCTCCCGAAAGCTCCGACCGCACCTCCCCTACCGTGTCGCATCGCGATCGCCCTTCGCCACACCTTCACCGAAGACCCCTACACTCACTCCACAACTCCAAGCCTTTTTCCATTATTACTTAACCTCGGGCTGCCTCATATTTTTATCTTAACAGTAACTGCTTACACTATCTCCCTTTTTTATTTTCTCTTTTCTGTCTGACTCATCCCCATTGCCCTGTTCCCTCGCACAGTGCAACAGTGCACCTATCGCTGTATTCCCGCTTACACGCAATTCCCCCGTCACCGAAGGCTGCCCGAGACTAGGAGTTCCATTCGGGTGGACAGCGATTTCAACCCGAGACGAAAGTCTGGGACAAGGGCAAACATCAAAGTCAAGGGTTCAGAATCGAGCCTATGAGGAAATAGCCAACAGGCTGCGCCCTTCCCGACGGCTAGTGAAACTCACTTGCCTCAAGCCGTTCCATAGACGAATTCCTTCCCTTCGTTGTTGGGGCTCGTCTGCTATATCAATCCTTGGTCGTCCTCCTCTTTTGGGCCAAACCTGTCTCTCTTGCGACCAACTGCTTGCACTACATCATTGTGCGTCACCTTGTTTCCTGTGTCGCACGAGAGACTTCAAAAAACAGAGCACCCCCCCTCACGGTCTGTGAGGTGCAGGTGTTGTGCTTCGTCCGGGGTCAACTCCATACCAAACTCGCACTCAGCCCCACCCCAGGTTACGTCAATCAACCACATCGTCATCCCTGGCCACAAAAGCTAGGCGTGTTCGGTGACCCCGTGGTCCACTACTGCGAGCTTATTAGCAAGGCCCCCAAGCCGCTCTTGGAAGCTCTGAAGCAGTCCGCCAGTGCCGAGTCCTCCAGCCGATAGCTACTTACTGGGCGACTCTGCAGTGCCGAAGGTAGCTGAGGTGTTGTGTTCAGATCCGACCTGTTGAGCCAATCTAGACGGGGCGCCAGGCAGCCTGGATCTGAGCTGATAGTTACCGTCTAAGCCGGACAATACGTCTTATCCATCAATCCCGTCCACACATCACACTGGATAACAGGCAACGCTGCACTGCCGACGTCTCGCAGCACAAGGCGCAGGACAGGGCAAACACCATTTGTTATTGCTTTCGGTTTCAGTCGACAAAATTCATAAATCAGAACATTCAACACATCACACGCACATCTACGCACAAAGGAAGACGGGTGCACGCGCCCACCAAAGTCACTCAATCGCCGCCACACTATACCTCCATCACGGGCCCTCGCTGGCGTTAACCAGTGCGAGTGTTCGTCGCCAGGCGTTCGATACATTGAATCATTCGATAAAGCCAATAATATAAACTCATCCACCGAGGCGCAGCTGAGTTCTTTGTTCTCTTGGCACCTTTCGCGTCACTTCCAGGCTGACTAACACTCTCAACCTCGTCGGGACCCCCGCCGCAAGCCGCACGCCCCACAATATTAATCACCACCACCGCCGCGAACTACAAAAAAAATGTCGGCCGACGATGGCTACGCGCCCAAGTCTCCGGACCTCTCATCCTTATCCTTTTACTCGGCTGGCCCCACCCAGCCCGCACCGCAACAACTCCATCATCCACAAACCGCCAGCAGCCACCTTGGCCTTGAGTATAAAGCAGAGCCTCCGTCCTACGACCGCCCGTTGTCTTCTTCCTACGCTGCTCCGTCCACTCACCCGAACGACCACAACCACCACACCCACCACTACCAACCCCGCTACCACCCACAACCTCAGCATCCGCCACAACATCACCAAAGCCCCGTGAGGTCCGAATATCAACACTATTCGCCACCACTGCACCAGCAATACATTCCTCCTGGTCCGACCCAGAGGCTACCTGCTCATCCCGGTTACGGAGTTCAGCCGCTCCCAGTCACACAGCCTCAGCAGCACGCGTCGCCGCCATATAGCCAGCCGTACAGGGAGCAAAATACATATCCTAGTATAGCACTACCTCGCGCACAGCCGTACGCGCCAACCTTGGGTGTCGGCGCCCTACTGGTTCATCCGAACGCGAAAGAAACTCCCTTCCCCGCAGATATGCCTCCACGCAAAGCGGCGCCACCCCCGGCACCCGTAATCGAGCCTTCACCCGTCAGGACCAAGTTTCCCACGGCCCGAATCAAGAGGATCATGCAGGCGGACGAGGAGGTAGGCAAGGTCGCCCAGCAGACGCCCATTGCCGTCGGAAAAGCACTCGAGATGTTTATGATACAATTGGTGACCAAGAGCGCCGACGTCGCCAAGGAGAAGGGCTCCAAGAGGGTCACTGCTCCAATGCTGAAGCACGTGGTCGAGACAGACGAACAATGGGACTTTCTGCGAGACATTGTCAGCCGCGTTGAAAATGAGAAGGAGGGTAGCAAGGCCAAGGCCAAGCCGGAAAGCTCGAGCGACGAGGAAATGGAAGAGCCAAAGAAGCGGACCCGAGGAGGAAGAAAGAAGAAGGCGGTTTGAAGGTGGTTAAGGAAACTGGGATGCATTCATGAAGGGTACGATTAAGGACGACATGGCGTTCAAGGGGGGTCCGCATACAGCTGGCGTTGGGTGCCAAGAGGAAGTCCCGACGTTCCTCTTGCACAGGATATTGGCGGCAGTTTTACTGTCTCGCGGTTTTATTAGATGTGTTGTTACTTCCCGTCTATTACTTTGTTTGAGCTGCCCTCGAGGCATTGCGTAGGTACCTCAGGGTACCGTCTTTTTTGAGGTGGTAAATGCTTAAGAAGCCGTCTACTTCGTGTTATGTCTTATGTGGCGGTGACTTACTTTCAGGTTAAAAAATCATGTGTTGTGCCACCAGCTGGGACATGATTCAAGTCCACGTGTGAAATGTTGACGTCCGAGATTGGGGTTACACCGCAAGATATTCCTTAAACACCAAATTGGTTCGATTGTGGAACTAAGTTACTGGTCTTACCCGCCTGGTACACTTTCGTAGCAACATGCTTGGAACTTGGCCCCTTCGAAGCAGGCGCAATTAAAAACAATCATCGTAAATCATGATGCCCTGCACACTTGGTGGCACTGGATCTACCCTAGAGCAAACAATTTTGGGCTGAGTGAGGTGGGGGACGGATGTAGGTACGGATGTCCGGAAAAAACAACCCCACCTTGGCACTTTGGCACAGCCTGCTCGCAGCAAGCAACGTGAGAGCGATGAAAGTTAGACGTGCATATGGCCGGCTTTCTCAAGCGCGGGCGTCGGATGAGGCACATGTGTTCCTGCTTGAGGGGTAACTAGACACACCGCTGACGTAGGAGCCGGGGTGCGAGAGCATTCACCGACTTTGGAGCTCGCCCGTCCGGAGGGATCACGACCGGAGTCGTTTTCGTCCTGCTTGGCTTCGGCCAAGGGCCAAAAACGGGAGGTGGCCGCTCGATCGCAAACACGTCTCTAGGCTTCTGTGTGAAACTGCAACAGGTAAATTACTTAGTAACTGCCAATGGAGCCGGCCCTCTCGTTGGGTCCGTTCAACAGGGTCTCGTCATGAGGATGGGCCCCAATGGCCCACGGATGGACACAGTGGTGGGCATCCATGGAGTCCTTCCAAGGAGCGGGTGATCTTCCTAGGGGGGCTTTTGGCGGTCCTCCCAGGGCGCCCGCCACTCCTCCATGGCTCCTCCAGGGGCCGTTTTCACCTTACCTAAGGCGGGTGGGCGGCCTATGACGACCCCGACTCCAGCAGGGTACCTCCACTACGGATACCTCCCGCAAGCCCGTCGAGCAAGCAAGACGGCAACTCGACCAGTTCCAAATGCGAATACCTTCTTCTCGTCCTCCGCCCGCGCCTTCGTCCCCGTCCCCGTCTCCCCTCGTCCTTCGCTGTTCTTCACGTACCTGCTTGATCGAAGCTAGATGAGGCACCACCGGCTGTTCCTCATAGCTGCTCGCTCCCCCGCGTGACCCAATGTCGTGGGACTTGCTTCAGAGATTCCTCGAGTCCGACGTCTTCAACTCCAACCCCTTTCTCTCCGTCTCCTACCTCTCGTGAGTCTTCCCCCGGTCCTGGACATTGATACGCTTGTCCCTCGGTGCTTTCTCCCAGTCGTTACCTCGCCCTGTGCCTCACTTGACGTCCCCTTTTTACCACACGGCCTTCATACCCGCTTCCCCCCCCATTTCCGAAATCGTGTCTCGTTGCAGTCGCTAATGCCACCTGTCGCGCTGCAGCCGCTACGCCGACCATGTGGGCATTCACTATGTCCTCTGTAACAAGTTGCGCCAGTTCCCGTACGAGGATATTGAATTTTTCCTCCCGCAGCTATGCCACCTTATAATCAGCGTCGACAATGAGTCAATGGCCTTGGAGGAGTTTTTGTTGGACTTGTGTGAGGAATCCGTCACAGCCGCGCTCTTGGTATGTCTACATCCAACCCCACGACACGATGCGCGGGACGCCGCCTCATGTCGGATGGCAAGCTGACACACGTTCAACACCAGACGTTCTGGCTTTTCCAGACTTACCTCTACGATCTCTCGTCGAACCCCCAATCCGATGCCTTCCAGACCTGCCGCCGAGTGTACAACAAGGTCCAACACATCGTCTTTGGCGTGGCCGATACCGCTCGCAATGACAAAATCAAAGAAAACGTGTTGCCAGTCACCGTACTCGCTAGCTTTGTCCTCGCCAGTGTCGCCTTGCCTATGTTCCCGAGATGGGCTGGCCCTCTCGCCGTCGCGCAGGCCCGCAAGCCCCAGCCGTTGACCGACCTCGCTGCAGAGGCCAAGGCGACCATCAAGCCTTCCCGAGCGCACACCGTCAACACGACAAACTCGCGATCGAGGCGTGCACGAGATTCTGGGAGGACCTTTAGTGCGCCGGATCCGAAAGGCTCGAGAGAGCCTTCGAGGGAACCCGCAGCAAGAACGCCTCGAGCCCCCCCCGACTCACCCTCAGCCTCGCCAGTTTCAAGGTCTAAGACGCCCAAGGAATCGACTAGGGCGTCGGCTCTCGAGTTGAAGTCATTGGAGGCTCGGCTGAGCACCTCTTCCCTTCCTTTGCCATCCCCACAACCTGCGACTCGGCCAGCGACGCCTTCCTCGGCACGAGTTTCACCAAGACCCGGCGACAATTTCACCAGAAGGCATTCTCACCACTCCAAGGCTCTTCTAAGTGCGACCGAGTTGTCGCCGGTGCAGAAGATGAGGCTTTTGAGACAGCACTACTTCAGATCCCAGACCCAATTCTTGACTGCACTGGAGGGCATCTCGAACCGGCTCGTCCTCGTTCCGAAACCTGCCCGGATGAGTGCTCTTCGAGCGGAGCTAGCGTTGATATCTCAGGACCTCCCTGCTGAAGTCGACATCCCTGTCATCTGTCCTCCAACTCTAATGAATGGCTCTCCTGGCAAGAGCCGTCATCATCGAATTGTGCGAGTGAACCCCGCCGAGGCCACGGTGCTAAATAGTGCCGAGAAGGTGCCATATCTGATCATGATCGAGGTTCTTAGGGACGACTTCTCCTTTGACCCAGACAGCCCTGAGAACCGTCGTCTCCTGAGCTCCTTGCTTGATGGGAGTGCTAAATCCAAGCGCATATTCGACTTGACAGACTCGCCTCAAATGTCACCAACAGTTCGAGCTCCAGAACCCACTGTCGACAGTGTCTTTGAACCCACATCTGGTGACTTGGGGAGCTCACCCCTCATCAGGAGCTTTGATGACGATTCGACCAGGTTCCCTCCACGAGCGATCCAACATCGTTCTACGCAACGCCTTCCTAGCGGTACATCGGCATCTTCTGCAAACTTGGACATGGTAACGCCTGGAACTCCAGAGGTAATTGGCTCGAGGTCTACCAGCCCCGGCCCTGGTCTTCGGAGAATGACGTTGCCCATCCAGCGAAACGCCCCTGCCGACCAGCCCGACTTCTCAGCCCTCGCCACTCACATGAGAACCGCTTCTCAGATGCTTGCGCAGCTCGATGCCACTAGCGGGAAACGTCCGAAGCACGAGGTGGCCGCAATCAGAGCCAAGATTATTGCGAGCATGCAGAGCCTTGAGGAGCAAAGCTTTGATACGGAGGAGCAAGGTCCGACCTTCGACGGCATCATTGCTAGAGTTTCCACCACTCCCATAACAGCGAGCAATCCGGACTTAGAAGATGATGCTACAATCGACCCCAACATCAACGCCAGTGCTGGCAGAGAGCGAATGGAGAACGACATCAAGACTGGCGGTGTTCAGCGTCGGGGCGATCGTGACGACCCTAGCGCGGCTGTCTTCGGCGAGGCCTGGGAGGCTAAGAAGGAGCGGATTCGCAAATCGTCCCCATACGGGTGGATGAAGAACTGGGACCTGATCAGTGTGATTGTCAAGACTGGCGCGGATCTACGACAGGAGGCGTTTGCATGTCAGCTCATCGACGTCTGCCACAAGATTTGGGTAGATACCGAGGTCGATGTTTGGGTGAAGAGAATGCGGATCCTGGTGACCGGCGAGTCCGGAGGCCTCGTTGAGACCATCACCAGCGGAGTCTCGTTGCATTCACTGAAGCGAAGTCTTACCCTCGCGTCTATCGAAGCTGGTCAAAATCCTCGACATCGTATCGCGACCCTCAAGGACCACTTCCTAAGGGCCTTCGGACAGCCCGATAGCGAACCGTTCAAAGCAGGCGTGGATGCGTTCAAGAGGTCATTGGCTGCATACAGCATAATTTCGTATGTTCTGCAGCTGAAGGATCGACACAACGGAAACGTCTTGGTGGACAGCGAGGGCCACATAATCCATATTGACTTTGGATTCATGCTCTCAAATTCCCCTGGATCTGTTGGTTTCGAAGCAGCCCCGTTCAAGCTGACGCACGAGTATGTTGATGTCTTGGGCGGCCTGGGCTCGCCAGACTACGAGGATTACAAGAAACTGTGCAAGCAAGCTTTCCAAGGTTAGTTGTTTCACGCTGCATTTGCAAGTACCCTTTCTAATATTATGCAGCATTGCGTCGTTCGGCAGACAACATCATCGACCTGGTTGCGATGATGGGCCACGACTCTAAGATGCCGTGCTTTGCTGTTGGTGTCGCTCAAGCTACAAACACTCTGCGACAGCGATTCCAGCTCCATCTCAGTGCCGACGAAGCAGAGCAATTCGTTGAGACGGACCTCATCGCCAAGTCGTTTGGCAGCTACTATACGCGACTGCGAGTACCCACCCCTTGACACTGAAACTACCATGTACTAACACCATTCCAGCTATGATACTTTCCAATATCGCACGCAGGGGATCTACTGAGAGGACTCATTTTGGGTTCGAAGGAAACTGAAGTCGACACCTCGGACAACGCGGTGGTCGGGGAGGGGCTCGCATTGGGAAATCTGATTGTATTTGGGCATACGAGAAGGCGTTGCGGATGATTAGACATGACCCAGGGTTTATGATCTGGATGGGTCTAACGAATGCCTGTGCTTGCGGAGGGAAATCTTGGAGGAAGCAATAAAAAGAGGGAGCAATTGAGGGGAGTGTGACACAACGGCAATTCGTGTCTGCTGCGGTAGTATAACGGTTCCGAATCCATGTTGACGATGTTGAAGTAGTATATCCTTCTTGATTCTGGTGTATGTGAATATTCCCATGTCGGGGAATGTCGACCCCTCGTTCCTACTGCTTCTCACAAATGGTCCCAAGGCAAAGCATTGTCTGAAAGAACCTGACTTCTCTATCTACCTATGCTATAACTGTAAGACCCTGCACTTATATACAGTAAGGCTTATCTGGAAGGCAAGAGTTCCCAGTTCTCCTATATATCAGCGTTGTTTCAGAGTGTTATTCACACGCAAGTTTTCCTTCTAGCATCTTGTTCTTATGTATCATATCCCTACTTAGGTCTTTAGAATTTTATGACCATTACATCCTTGGTATTTTAAGGGCCTGTGTTGATTCCGCTGCACCTTCCTTAAGATTGAAATGTGGGATGACTAAGCAGAGCGTGAATGGCATACCTCAATGGCATTCCTCAACTGCTGCACTCAAACATCATATCATCACGCATACGGGCAACAACATCAAGATAGCTTCAAATGCGAGACTATATTGGACCTTTCATTGACCTAGCCTCGTTGCTTCTCGGCCTAGAAGCCGCGATCTGTTTTTTAGTTCCCGTTTTTTTCTTCGTTTGCTCTTACACGCCGTCAGCGCCTAAAAACCACACCGGTAATCAGAAGCAAAATCCATTGGTGCACACCAGCACAAGTCCAAGAAATACGACCCTCACTATCACCCACAGCCCTTGCCTCCTGAGGACGGATCCCTCGGATCTTGCTGCGATGTCCTCTTGCTCATAAAGCATCGTCTACCTCCACCGGTCACCCTCCCGCTCCGCCTCTAGCCTCCGCATACGCTCCTCCTCATCGCCGCCGCTGACGGCTTCGCTGCGACGCCCGGCGCCGACAGCTGCCGTGGACGAAGACGTTGTCCGCCGGCCCTTGCGGGAACCGGAGCCGAGGTCGTCATCACCGTCGCGACTGCGCTTCCACCCGAGCCCGGCGATGCGTTGCGCCTCCTTGAGCAGCCGCTCACGATCGCGAGCCTCACGCTCTAACGTGTGCGGATCTTTGTCCTTGTCGCGCGTGGCGCCGTCTGTCTTGCTGGAGGAGCCCTTGATATCGTGGCCACGCGGACCCGTCGGGGGCTTGAAATCCTTCTCGACGGCCGTGTCGGGTCCGTCTGTGGAGTGTCGTCGACTGCTGTACCTCGAGTCACGATCACGGCCGCGGTCTCGGTCTCGGTCTCTGTCGCGATCCTTATCGCGGTGGCGATCCTTTCGATCCTTTCGGTCTCTGTCCTTGTCACGATGTCGGTCCCGTTCGTAGTCGCGATCACGATGGGAGGAGCGGTGGGAGGACTTCTTGCGGTCGTCGTCGCGGTACTTGTCCTTTTCTCGGTCTCTGCGCTTGTCGTAGTCTCTGTCGCGGCGGCTACGGTGACTCGACCGCTTGGGGTCGGTCGGGGAAGCTGACCGGGAGCGCTCTGTGTACTTGTCATCCTTGTCCTTGGAGCGCGAGGGCTCCTCCTCGTCGTGGTGGTGACGTCGGCTCTTATGCTTCTTACGCCGCGACTCGTCATCGTAGCCTTCATCCTCCACAGACTCCGATCGGTGGCGTCTACGTCGGCGCGAGCCCCTGTGACCACGACTCTGGCTGCGACTTTTACTAGCCGTTCTCGACCTCGAACCGGGGTTCTCCTGTTCGCGGTCATCGTGCTCCTTGTCGCGCCTGTCGTGGCTTCTGGATCGGTCCTTGCTCTGCTCGTGACGGGACGTATTATCCTCGTCTTTCTCCTGCTCTGGGGAATTACTCTTAGACCGACCTCGCTCCGCAAGGGTCTCCTGCGTAGGGACGTGAGGCTTGACGGGCGGCGCATCGCCACCCACTTGATAGCCCCTTGCTCGGAGATTGAGGAGGCTTGTGTTGGGGAGGCCTTGGCGCATCGCTTTGGGTCCTGTCGGCGCGTTAATGGGAACATCTGGGGCGGCCAGAACCGATCGGATGCTTCCGGAACCATTGCGTTGGTGAACATTTCCCGACGGTCCACTGGGGTTTGTGGAAGTATCGCCAGCTGCTTCATTTCCTAGAGCCTCACGAGATGGATCCTGGTCTCCAGCCGCTGGCTCGTCGCCCTGGCCGGCCTCAACAGTCTTGCCGTCCCCTTCGGACACTTCGGCCCGGACTGCTCGGCCGTACTCGTCGACATCTTGTCCCTCAGCAGACTCTGCTTGACCACCCCCGCCGTTGTCGCCTTGGCCTTGTCCTTGGCCCTGTACGCCGGATCCAAACTGGGACATCTGGTTCTGATCTTGGTAGTTCGCGTGACCTCCAAACTGGTAGCCGCCTCGGCCATAACTGCCGTAGAATCCACGACCTCGTCCGCGACCACGTCCGAAGTTGTTGCGGCGATAGTCATTGAACTGACCATAATTACCTTGATTGTATCCTGTCTGGAATCCTGAGTTAAAGTTCCCAAAATCACCAGTTCCCATGCCAGGACCATTTTGATTGTAATTATTTTGGTCGAAATTCCACGACTGAGAACCGTTCCAGTTATTATTGGAGCCGCCTTGGACAAATCCACCACCGAAGCCTCCCATGCCGTTCATGCCCATGCCTTGGAAGCCACCGTTCATAAACATGTTCTGCATCGTCATCGGGTCCATGCTCATGCCTTGCATGCCTAGTTGCGCGTTAGTGTTGGATACGATGACCGTTCATGGAAATGCCAATGACTTACCCATCATGGGAAAGCCACCCCCAAACGCGTTGGGCGCCATGCCGTTCTGCATTGCCATCATCATCTGCATTTGGTTCATGTCGCCAGACCCGGAGAAGTTTGCGCTTGGATATGCGCCGTTCATCGCTTCGGCATCGTAGTTTTCTTCATC
The DNA here is from genome assembly GCA_030864175.1 of Neonectria faginata. Classification (NCBI taxonomy): domain Eukaryota; kingdom Fungi; phylum Ascomycota; class Sordariomycetes; order Hypocreales; family Nectriaceae; genus Neonectria; species Neonectria faginata. Next base: position 1,262,131 of record JAULBG010000006.1, on the reverse strand, counting down.
ATCGCCTGCTTGGTCGCCACCGTCCTCCTTTTCGACCAGTGCCTGTTCGTTAGAATCGTGGGTGCCAGGTTCACCCTCAACGTCGTCAGTTGTTGCTACTTTGGGCTCGCTTGCATTGTCTTGTTGGGTTACGGTTGTGTCCTGACCATTGACAGCCTATTCAGAACATCAGCTCATTGCTGCATGACAAGATAAAGAGGACTCGTACCTGGTCGGTAGGTTGGAGAGGATCGGTTTCGCGAGTGTCGTTGGACGCAGAAGCCGTTTCTCCTAAATGTGCGTTTTCACCAGAGCTCTCCTCAGCTGGCGGCGGCTCTGCGGCAGATGGTTCCACGGCCGGAAATGACTGCGGGGCCACTTCGACTGGTGTTGGAGGCGCAGGTTCCTTGATTTCCTTGGGCCGACTGGCCTCTCGCTTCTTTTCGGCGGTGCGGAGGAAAACGCGGATGGTGGTTCGCAGAGATTTGTTGGGGTTGCAATCTTCGGCGGATAGAGGGGAGTGCTCGCAGACGGGACACGAAGGAGGTAGATTTGATTGACCTGCATCCAGTCAGTACAATAAGTCGGGGTGTCTCGTGGAGACGATACGCACAGGTCTCGCAGATGGCCTGCTCACAACAGGGTAAGCGAAAGGCGTTGATGGCAAGCTTGCTACAAATGGCGCATCGGAGCTTAATAGGAATGTCGTCGGGAGCGAGGGAGCTGGGAGAAGGGTTAGTTTCGGGCAGTGCAACATGCTGGTGTTCCCCAGCAGCCAACACACACCTGATGAGCTCCGCCTGAGCCTCTGATATGGAGGAAGCCATGGTCCTTTCGCGCGGCTCCTAGGTTAGGGGCAAGTTACGGCGCGTGAGGGAGCGTCATGGAGAAGCCGGCAGAACCTTTGCGATATGCGATGCGAGTTAAGGCTAGGGCAAGGAAGGGCAAGGCGAAGTCTGAAGGCGCTCGCATAAGACGGTGGATGGCGGTCGGGTAGAGATGCAGGAGGCAGGCTCTCAGCCACGGCACAGAGGCAAGACGGAACCCCAATGACCGGACGAGCAGAGAGGCGTGCAACAAAGAGGTCGGACAGCAAGGGTTGAGTCTGGCTTGTTTGCATGCGAATGGCAAACGCTCGGTGTTGAGAGTGTGAGGAGTTTGCCCCCATAGACGCCGGCCCTGGGAGCAAAATAAGTGGGCCTCACAGAACCCAGCGACGCGCGCCAGAAACACGCTGAACAATTGGTCACGTGACTGGGTTTGGGCGGTCTGTCCGCCCAGACAGTGCCCATTTGGCATCATGACATCGTCTACTAATGCAAAGGCAAGCTGTTTAGTGGCTCTCGTCATCACTGTTCATCTACCGACTAATTACGTCTTCTGCACACATTGGACGACTCTGCTGCGGCGACAGGGTGGTGCAATAAACCCTATGTAATATATAAACCTACCCTTCCACCTGACTCATCTCCGTCTACATTATGTATGCTAGCTACCTAGGTATCAGAGGGACCAATCGTCCAAGGACGGGGTGATTCGGAGGAACATAGGTAGGTTATCCATGTTTGTCGATGGAGGCAAGTAGAATTAGAGCCAGGACATACTCAACTTGCAAAAAACACATTATCAACTCCCAGATGCGTCTCTGAGCATCGTTCCCAAACAACCGGCTCGCACGAAAGGGCAGGGTACCGTACAATACGAAAACACTCTCCGCATACTCCCTCTCTCTCCCCGGTCCACGCCTCGCCCGACTAGCACGCACAGCTGTCCTTGGCCCCAACGTCCTTGGACCCGCCGAGATTTACTCGTTGCTCCTCCGCTCCTCTGCTGGCGGCGCTCGTGGCCCCAGCGCCCCTTGCGCTCTTCAACGACGTCTCGGGAATCGCATTGGCGATGGCGGTGAAAACCTCGGTAACGTTGTGTCCGCTCTTTGCACTGGTCTCAAAGAATAGGAGACCCTCCTCTTCGGCGTAGGACTGCGCCTCCTCGGTCGAAACCTTGCGCGCATTACCCGAGTCGTCACCATCCTCGCCGTCCTCGCCGTCGGGGGCAGCAGCACCGGCCGAGTCGCCCGTCAGATCCAGCTTGTTGCCCACCAGCGCGATAACGATACCGGGGGAGGCCTGTCGTTGGAGTTCAGCGACCCAGTGCTTGGCCTTGACAAGGGAGGTGGGCTTGGTGAGATCGTAGACAACGAGGGCGGCCTGAGCATTTCGGTAGTACATGGGCGCAAGGGAGGCAAAGCGCTCCTGTCCCGCAGTGTCCCAAATCTCAAACTTGATCGTCCGCGTCGGGAGATTGCACTTCTGGGTCAGGAAGGCCGCTGCACACGGTGGGTTAGTCGTGATGCGAAAGAGCGTCGGTGACGGAAAGGCCGGCAAGACATACCACCAATAGTGGGCTCCTTGTTTTCTTGAAAATCATTGTTGACGAATCGTAGGACGAGGGATGACTGTCGCATGTGTCAATTTCATGCTAGGAGATGCACTTTTGGGGCTGTTGGGAGCGCACCTTTCCGACGGCTGCCTCGCCGAGCAGAACCAGCTTGACGCTGCTACTCGGCTTGGGACCGTTCGCAGAATCAGCCATGGCGCAGGTGAAGCCGCTCGGAAACGGGAGAATGCGAATCGGAGGAAGCAGGAGTATGAGTTGGAAGTCGATAGCGGGGATGAGGAGCGATAGTGGGAGAGGAGTTGACGAGAGTTGCCTGGTGGGAGGAGTTGGTCGGTTGATGGAGGCTAGAAGTAGAAGCAGACGCAGAAGCAGAGGCAAAGGTAGACGGAAGGCAGAGAGCCAAAAGACAGTGGCAGTGGCAGTGGCGGTGGTTGGCTGGCGATGACGAGGCCAGGGCGTTGGAGCGCTAGAGAGCGCTGGAAAAGCCAACGAGAGCAGGTTGGACCACCCGCACCGCCCGATTGAGCCCACTACATTACCTAGAAGCCGTTTCTTCATTGGTCAGCTGTTCCCGTTCCTTCACACCTGAGCATGGACCATGACCATGTGGTTTGGTCTTGGCGGGGCAGCTGGCGGCGGTAGAATATTATCCCGCTGCCGTCCGCTCCCCGCCAAAATTTCCAACCCGGCAGAAAAAAAAAGTTGTAAGAGAGAGCTCTCACCGAGGCCGCGAATTAGACTTCACCTCATCTGGCAGCCAATTCCTTTTTCCATTCTTAGCTTCCTTAGCAACGGACCAGAAAGCAACCCACTCCAGAGCCTGGAAGGATAACACTCACGCACTGGCGATCATGGGAAAAGCCTCTGAGGACCCCCAGCGTTCAAAGCGCAACCTCCTCGACGACAGCGACTCCGAATCTGATGGAGGGGCACCCGTTGCTGCACCCGCCCTCAAGGTGAATCAGGAGTTCGCCCGTCGTTTCGAACACAACAAGCAGCGCGAAGAGAAGCAGAGGCTCGAGGAGAAATTCGAAGGTGGCAAGGCCCCTGCTGGCGGTGACGACGACGACGATGATTCCTCCTCAGACGAGAGTGAGGACGAAGATGGCTTCCTTGCGACCGAGGACCTTGATGCGCAAATCTCAGCTACTCTCCAGGCCATTCGCAACAAGGACCCCAAGGTCTACGACAAGGAGGTCACCTTTTACAAGAACAGCGACGAACCTACAACTACCACTAGCAAGGATAAGGACAAGGACAAGAAGGACAAGCCCGTTTACCTGCGAGATTACCATCGCGAGAAGCTATTGGCCGGAGATGTTGGGGAATTCGACGATGAAGACGATGCACCTCAAACCTATTACCAGGAGCAAGATGCCCTCAAGAAGTCAATCATGTCCGAGATCAACGCTGTCGCTGCCGATGATGATGATGAAGAAGAAGATGGCTTCATGAAGCGAAAGCCGCAGGCCAAGCTGGATTCTAGTGGCGTCCACCCTTCGCGGAATGCGACTCTGAAGGTTACTGAACTCGACGTTACGAATGCCGACAAGAATCCCGAGAACTTCCTATCGAATTTCATGTCCGCCCGCGCCTGGGTCCCCCCCGATGGTTCAAACTGGAAGGCGTTCGAGTCTGACGAAGGAGAGCGTGATGACCGGGCCGACGAGTTTGAGCAAGCATACAACCTTCGATTCGAGGATCCCGACAAGAGCAACGAGGTTCTCCGAACATATGCCCGAGACCTCGCAGCAGAAAAGTCTGCGAGAAGGGAGGAGAAGACCGGTCGTAAGCGCCAGCGAGAACTGGAGCGGGAGCAAAAGGAAGAAGCGAAGCAAAAACGGCGCGATGAGAAGGCCCGACTACGGAAGTTAAAGCTGGACGAGGCCGAGGCGAAGCTGCGTAAGATTAAGCATGCTGTCGGCAGCGCGGGTAAGGAGTTCAATGATGAGGACTGGATTAAATTCCTGGACGACGCCTGGGAAAACGACAAGTGGGAGGAGGAGATGCGGAAGCGCTTTGGTGATGAATACTACGCCCAGACCGACGACATTCCAGTTTCAGATGTGGACGAGAGTGATGCAGAAGGGTCGAAGAAGAAGAAGAAGAAGAAGCGCGCGAAGAAGCCTAGGTGGGAAGACGATATCGACATCAAAGACATCATTCCCGAATTTGAGGATGAGGAGAAACCGAAGATCAGCCTCAGCGACGTTGAAGGCGGCGACGTTGAGGAGGGTCAAGACGAGGAGGGTGAGGATGAGGACGCCCCGCCATCCAAGAAGCGCAAGACAGCAGATCACAAGCGCACTCGTCAAGAAGCCCAAAAGAAGGCTCGTGAGGAGCGATCAAAACTTGAAGCCCTCGTCGACTCGAAACTGGAGCTCACCAATCATGCTCTCCTCAACAACCCAAACCGCACGCCCTTCCGCTACCGCGAGACCTCCCCGAATTCCTTTGGCATGACGGCCCGCGACATCCTCCTTGCTCCCTCGGACCAGGTTCTCAACGAGTTCGCTGGCTTGAAGAAGTTCGCCACCTTCCGCGACGAGGAGAAGAAGCGTCGCGACCGCAAGATACTTGGAAAGAAGCACCGCTTGCGCCAGTGGCGCCGTGGCATCTTCGGCCCTGAATATGAGCGTACCGGACCAACCTACGGCTTCGAACGCGTGATGGACGAGGAGGACGTTGCTAATGGCTCCGTTTTGGAGACAAAGGAGAAGAAGGGCGAGAGCAGCAATATCGTGGGAGAAGTGGGCGAAACAAGGAAGAAGAAGAGAAAGAGGTCCAAGGGCAAGAAGGGCGCCGCAGCCGTAACCGCAGCCGCAGCCACAGTAGAGGCAGAAGCAGAGGCATAGGAATGAGTAATATTGCCCCGGTAGCTGAGGGCTTGTTATGGACTCATGTGTACGAGATACCACCGCGCTGGCCTTTTCACAGCGGCGTTCCGTGATCAAATTACGTGTTGGGGGGGGGTTCTTTTATATAGACTGGGCCGAAGTGTATGACGAATGCGAAAAATTGTCTAAACTGAGAACAAGAGGACTCGGTGTGAACTGGGATAAATATGTCTGGGGGGCCACAACACCATATAATGTATCTCCATGTCCAGAACCTGTCCTGACTACCGCATAACATGCAGTCCCAACAAATCCAGGACTAATTGCTGAAAGGCTTGGACCCTTTTGCTTGGCTCGGCTACTTAAAAAGCAAATGCCATAAAGTTTTGCTCTTCGTCTTGTTTTAGTGTGATTGAACGCTGACAATAGACGGGCAGGTAGATATACATCCGAGTAAGGGAATCAAATTCCTCATCACCAAATTACAACCCCCCCCCCCTTATTCACATCTGGCATGTACAACACCCAACTCAAGGTAAAGGGGTGAGAGGAACACTTGGTAAATATTCGTTCAACCAGAACTATCCGTTGTCAGTGAACCTTGAGCCAGGCCATTCTACATCTAGAGATATGACGAGGTAAACTACTACTGAAAAGGCGCATGCAGTCATGGTCCAAAGTTTGACACCTGTGTGAATACTTCTTAATCTCTGATAAAAGTGAATGAGGAGAAACCGAAGATCAGCCTCCGCGACGTTGAAGGCGGCGACGTTGAGTTTCAAGTCCGTCATTTATACAAGGGTGAGCGCACTTCAGCATCATAACTTCCAAAATAGCCTCGTCACAAGGACCCCTCTCCACCAATCGCAACCTGATGGTATCCAAAAGGAAAACACAAAACATCCCAATAGATGCGCAACTCGAATCACTGCAAAGAAAAGACCATCCTAACGATAAACATGACGATCAAGGTATTGTCGGTATGTTTCTTCGACTTGTTGCTTCCTGCGTTCAAATTCAAATTCAAAAAAAAAAAGGCAAGCACTGTGTTTTTTTGCTTTCACTCATACCCTTCTCTTCCTGTACAAAATGTGACTGTGAGTTGATTCCGTCCGGGGTTGTTCGTGCTTCATCTCAAGCGTCTTTTTTGTTGCTGTGTCCGCCGGCAGTACATGGCGAGTTGGGCGGCATACTCACGTCGTCCCTCCTAGGGACCGTGCTGTAACCCACCCAGGGGGTTTGGCGTCGTCAAGCCACTTCCCCCTCCGTTGAACATGCCTGCAAATGCGTCGACGTTTCCGACACTAAGAGCCATATCCTGAGGCATCTCCGGTGGCTCCAAGTTGAAGGGCATGAACCATGCCGACGACCCTTCCTGTCCGTTGAAATGGGCTGATCCATCCACAGGACCGGGCACTTGCCCATTCATGCCGCTCTTGACACTGGCTCGACGGCCTTGTCCTTGGGGACCTCGGATGGTATGGACGCCCGCGATGCTGTCCCAGTCGACGCCGTCCATCATATTATGTCCGCTGGGCAGCGGGTCGACAGCTTCCATCCCGTACCCGCCAAAAACGAGCTGCCGGTCCAGTGGCTGGAGGGCACCATTTGCTTGCTGGTTGATGTTCATGAGCAGACCAGGAGGGAAGAAGGATGGGACGTGTGAATGATGTGGGAATGCCACATTGCCGGGGCTAATGGGCGACATCGTGTTGTTGTACGATGCTGTTTGCGAATGTGGCACAGTAAGTGGGCTGAAGCCCGTTGAACCGCTGGTTTGACCGCCCAGCGCACGAGAGAACCTGCGCTGCTGTTGTTGCTCGATCCCCCTTTGATCTGGCACGGTTTGCCCACCTAGGTCTCCACTAGTCATCGGATCTAGCTGTTGTTGTCCTTGTTGAACCCCTGCGCTTGCTGATTTCTTGGAGATGGACTTGCGTTTGGACATCGTAGCTCGACCAACCTCCCTTTGCTCGCTATTTTGCGACGGGGACAATGTTGAAATAAACTCTTCCACCGATTGCAGTTCTGGCTTTGCCTCGAGAACCCCGTCGGCTCCCTTATCGTTTTCCCTGACGGTGGCAGGATCCATGAATTCGGCATCTGAGAGACCGTGTGGATATCGGTTGAACCAGTCCCCGTACTGGAGGATAGACACTAGTGTGGTTCTTTCATGAATAGACAAGTTGCCGGTTTGTATGGCGTCCACGGTGTTCCGGTACTGTGAACGGACGTTCTCAACCATCCAGTAGAACATCCCCCAGTACCTTTTCATCCTATGTAGATACCTAACGTTGATGGTCAGGTTGGCCTCGGCTACGGGCTTCATCGAAGCGTTCTGAGAGAGAAGCCCCAGAATATGGACCGTTGTCGAGGAGAAAGCACAGTAGCCTGCGAAGGGGGCCGAGACAAATAGTCGCAGCCCCTCGGCCTCCCCGAGAAGTTCGGAAATTCGGTTGGCCGCATTGATCGTTTGCCTGCTAGCTTCCGAGAAGAAGTCTCGAGGGACGTTTTCCCGACTTGGCCCGTTGCACGCAGACATAGCCGCCCGATTTAGGAAAAGAATGTTCTGCTGAATGCAGACATGTACAAAGAAGAATTGAGCAGCCGTGTTTTCAGTCTTGTGTACTTCGACGTTCTCTGCCGAGTATTTCAGCGACGGTGGTAGAGCGGATTCGAAGCCCGCAGCATCGCTGAGGAGCTTCGTGAATTTGGACTCGGGCTCCCACATTTCGTGGGAATCCATTTCCTTGCCACCTTGATTTAGATAGTTGATGATTTGCCCCCAAATCGCAATGGTCCGAATTAAGTATGCTGCAACTCCCATGTTTTCCCGGGCGTTAGAAGGCTGCCCATCATCAGGCATAGCGGGGTTAAGAACCCGGCCATCTAGTGTTTCGGTAGGTGCCGGCATGTCCAACTGGAAGTACCTCTCCTTGATAGGCAGCGGGATCTGCACCGTCTCTTCCCTAATGAACGTAGGTCGATCTGTCCCTGATGAGTTGAAGCGATCCATCAGGAAACAGGCCCACATTATCCGCCTTCGAATTTCGCGATCAATGAAGCTGAGCTGCATCTTCTTCCCGTTCCGTCCCATGGGTTCAAACTCGAGGTCTTTGTGCAACTGGAGGGCAAAAGCCATCCGGATTGCCTGTCCGCCTAGAGCCCAGCTACGGCCGCCGTGGCATGTGCCGAACTCATGAAGCCCGAGAATCAAGAGACAGGTCAGAATTGTGAGGTTGGGCCACTCATATCTTCTGGTACAAATTTCCCGTGCGTGCGACGCCCATTCTTCGCCGTGCATGAAATGACGGGGCTGAGGATTACCAGCGAAGCGGGCAGCCACGGCACATACAGAGAGAATGAGAACAGGGGGTAAGGTGTTGTTCCTGCAAGACGTTAGTAAATAGGACTGTAAAATGAACAGTTGGACCTCTTACTTCAGCTTCCGCATGTAGCTCGGTTTGTGCAATAGGTGATAAGATTGACCATATATGTTGTCAAAAAAGATTTCGGCAAGATGCTCTTGCATCTCCTTGGAAGGCAGCGCGTCGGAACCCTCATGTAACAGCTTGTTCTCCTCTGTCTCTTGAACTTGAAGGGTATTCGGCCTGTCGTCGCCAGCGATGTTGGATTTTGATGGTGCCTTGGCCCATGCCTCCAGGTCTGCCCCGAAAGCTTCCTCAGCACCACGCTTTCTAGAGGCGGGCTTGGTCGCTGGGAGGATACCGGGGATTGCTGGTTTCACCACAGCACGGGTGATGGAGGAGGTAGTATCTTGTTCGCACTTGGGGATGACCTTGATGATGCGCTCTTCCATCCTCTTGAGTCGCTTGTCCAACATAGCCATGTAATCTGTGCGGGGTGCCGCCTTGCGAGTGGTGACCTTGTAGACACAAGGAGTGCGTGAGCGTAGACAGTGTTTGCAAGCTGGCTTTTCGCCCGAGCAGCGGATCTTCTTGCGGCGACAGGCGATGCAAGCAAGGGGAAGACGCTTGCGTTCTTTGCCAGCTTTTGTCTTCAATTCGCTCCATGGGGGCACCGTATCGGCTTTATCCTCCTTGACTTTTCCGCCCAAATCAGTGCCATCGGCGCGACCGTGAGACGACAACCCAAATTCATCAGTCACCGAGTCCTCGAGGGAATCGGCGATGGGGGAATTCCTGTCTGGAGCTGCATCAGAGCCGTCCCTACTTAGGCTCTGGTGGTCCGAATGGGCCGTGCCGAAACCAATGCTATGCCCATGCATGGAGGGAATCGACTGTGAAGGATGCTGGGGGAAGGAGTCGTGAGGTTGTGCGACGTTGTTTTGGTCCGGCAAAGCGATGAGGGATGGTTGATTGGAGGTTGCCGGGAAGGGAAATGAGAAGTCGTCAAAATGGGAGGCGTCCATTAAAGCAGGGTGGTCGCGTGAATGAGGATGTGAGTCGGATGTGTCGTGGAAGAGTTGGGAGCTGGAGTCGAGTCGCTGCTGAGCATGGTGGAATTGTGCATCTAAGTTGCGGTGGCTGGGCGACATGACGTTGCCGAAGCCCTCTGCGACACACTCCGAGGCCGAAGTTACGGTCGGGTCAAGAACTATGCCTGACAGCACAGAGGGCAGTGGTGCACTTGGGCAGAAGTCGGGGCGGAGACTGGCGAAGGCTTGATACAGGACGTGGAAGTGGGAGGGCGGCGCGAGAGGGGGGAATCTTCATGAGTCGTCGAGACTTTGCCGTGCGGACCGGCGGTTCGTAGGCGGGCGAGGAAGCGTCGGGTCGGGTATGTAACTTATTAGGTATCTCAGCACCTCCCCGCACTGAGACTGGGGCAATCCGCAAGTGACTGGGTCCCTGCCGGTGGGATGGAGAGAAGTCTGATGGCGACGACGGCCACGCCGGGACACAATGCGCGAGGCGAAGTCGTGGGCGGCGGCGGGGATTTGGGTGAAGGTGAATTACTTAGGTCGCCAGAAAATCAACACCGGTCGTCGCCTGGAAAGATGTAAGAGGGAGAATTAGAGGAAAAGACGGCGCGCTAGGTGGGAGAGGATGAGCCGTCGAAGCTGGGGGTTTAAGGCTCGCTGGGTGGAGACAAGACCTTGAAGAAAAAGCAGAGGGCGCGATAGGCCGGCGCTCACGACCGCGGCGTGCGACTGTGGGGTAATAAAGAAACGCCTGCGTTTGTTGGCGTCGAGCAGCAGCGAGGAACCCTGGCCATTCTCGAGCGACGCCGAGTCTGGACGAGGATGGCCGTCGACAGGGGAGTAGTGGGCGGACAAGGGGGAGGGGGGGTGTGGACGGACACCGGTGTTTGTGTGCGTGGTGCGTGCTCCGGCGTGCTCGCTGCTCAAGGGCCATCAGTGCCTACGCGAAGCCAGTGTCAGTGTCGGTGTTAACTACACCAAGGGCGATTGCTTCGTAGATGACGCGGGACAGTGACTGCAAGAGCCAGATTTGGTGTGAGTGGGCTGCGGGTACCAGTGCGGTCCTGTCCTGTGTTGTCCAGGGTGTAGGCCGGGCCGGGGTGTGGTGATGGTGGTGAGCGAGTCGAATTGGATCGAGGTTGGGGGTGGCATGGGTGAAGAGACAACAACAACAACAACAACAACAACAACAACCATGAAGAAGCTTCGTCGAGGTGTTGGAGGGAAAATCGACGAAGACTGCCCGGCGTTTTCAGTTGAGACCTGTTCCTTGAGGTACCTTCCTCGTGGACGGGACGGGGCGGGAGGAAGAAATGCCACCTAACCTACTTTACTACCTTACTCCCTCTAGTACTGAGGCCTGTCCGTACCTGCCGCTTCAATGGATGGAGGATGACAGGCATGCTGACTGTGACTGACGGGAAGGAAGGTGCTCCCTCCCCTCCCACACACACAGCCGAGCAACCAGTCTTATGAAAAACACACCCACCACAACTTAAAGACCACAGAAGAGCAAAGCACAGCAAAGCACAACACAGCTCACCACACCGCGCAAACACGTTAATCGTTCACTCGTAAGCAATCATGGAGACAAGATCTTCTCACAACCGCCACTCGAGCCTCCCCGGTGCGCCTTCAAGTTGTCAAGGGCACAATTTACTGGGTAGAGGGGGCATCGCGTATTCTATCTGACACTATCACGGACACTTTTGATTCACATAGGTCTGGGCACTAACAACACAGCTAAACGTCTCCAGCAACAAATGTCACTGGATGTTTTCGTCAACGATCGGCTGTGAGAAGCAGGGTTCTTCCTGCAATCTACAGCTAGTGACAAAGGCTCCCCTTTTGCTGGGTACCAGCGGTCCCTTGTCATGAAACTCCTGAAGATCCAGCCCGCCAGACAACACCCTATTTCGCAATTCGAGCCGAGAAATTAAACATGTCGACCTAGAGCTACCCTCAGTTAATTAGAGGACACCTACGACTGTTTAAACTTTCCGCCGTTGATACGTCCCGTCCATGGACCAAGCTCGTGAGGCGCCATCCAGCAAGCGAGACGCATATTACAGCCAGCCCAGGGTTCCAAGCACATCCTACCGAAGTTTCAAGTGGCTAGCTGGGTGGTCCGGGGGGGTTTGCAGGGAAAGGAAAAGAAAAAGAAAGAAGAAAGAAAAAAGAAAACAGATAAACACAAGCATGTGCAAGCAGAGCGAGTTATTGGTACGTCGAGTACATTCTCTTCGTGGTGGAGGTTCACCGCGTTCCGTGGTTCATTGGCTTGGAGGAATCTCAACTTCCCCCCCTGTCAGCTCAACACTGGGCTAGACTGCCATACAGTTCAACTGCGAAGTTTAGGCTGCCAAGGTTACCGCCCAAGCCTCACCGGACAGAGCCTTCTTTGCCGAGTCTTTTACCCGTTCCCCCTTGCTTTGTTTCTGCTCGCTCGCTATTTGTCTGGGCCTATTATGGCCTATTGCAGCCCAGCCTGCAATAGCACGGGACAGAGACGGTACTTTATAGGCAGATTACCTTGCATTCTGACATCCTGCATCCATGTTGAAGGGCAGGACAAAGGAGCGTGCATGTTACCATCCGCTCGCCGGCATTCAGAGATGCGATTCGAGGGAACAGGGCGGGGGCGGGTGTGGCATACTCTTTGGGTGGGTATCCCTAGGACCGCCCAACGCTTCGATGACGAAAATCCAAGTGCAAGTTGACTGAGTCCTGAACTTCATGGCAATGGATTATCAGGATTCAGACTCCAAACTGTTAAGTGCATGGTACCCTCCATTTGTCATTAAACTTTATACTCAGCCATCGTTGGGACAAGCCTCCTACTAACTCGCGCAGACTTGCAGTACCAAAGGCAGCAGATCTCGGGGACTTCATTACATCAATTTGAAATGTGTGGAGGGAGGCATCAACCAAGAGCACTGGAACTGGACCGATGAACCAACCTGCTAGCCAACCAGCCGGCCGCCAGGGTTGCGTCGGGCTCGAGGTGGTGATGAAGGACCAGCAAAGGACCTGCACTTGGGGATTTATATCCCTGATGCAACGATATGTCCTAACAGGGGACTAAGACCTTGGCCTCGATGGGATGAAGGCAAACGGGACAAGATCTCACGTCGGGGCCAAAAACTCCGCTTCACTATCGCCGTCACCAGCATCCCTGGTCCAGAAAGCTGCCCAGCCTCCTCCGTTGGAAGTCCCCGTGACCATGCGCAGCCTCTCCATGTGCACTTAGTCTGCCACTGCGGATATGCATACGCACTACGCACACGCTTCCACGAGGCGGCTGACAGCGAGGCCCAGTCCAATAACTACGTCTCACAGCATGACAGCATGACAACGAGACGCTGTGCACGGCCACCTGCACCCACAGTCTTCGCACCTCAAGGCTCAGCTTGCAATGCTGCAGTGCAATCCACCACACGCTCTCATCTGGTGGCGTCACCCATCGCTTGACAGGGCCGTGTCCAAGCGCCTGTTCTCTTGAGGCGTGTTGCAGGCCCGCTTGCGACGCTACAGAACGGACGCTGCATAACAGAACGCTGCAACGCAACGCAGACTGTATGTTTGCGCAGCACTTGAGAGGAGGGGTTCGCACATCCGCAGAACGCCAAACCTCAGCGAATCGCCGAATGCTAAAGTAGAGGAGAGATCGGAGAGTTGACTTGTCGCCCGCCGTACCCGCTGGTTTGTGATAGGCACAACCTCCCTGCAACGCTTTTGGGGTTCCTCCCTGCCAGTTCTGATATGACCACCATGATCTTCAGACCAACCTTACCCAGGTAAGTCAACCACTCAGATCTTTCCCGCTCAACCCATTGCTCTTCCCCAGGAGCCATTTCAGGTTGCGAATGCCACAACTCCCTCCCATAATGCTCTCCCTGTGAAGCAGCTGCGCAGACAGACCCACCCGCACCAAGTCAACTGTCAACTAGATACCGCCACACTACACACCTGATCTGGTCTACAGCGCCTCCAGTTTCTTCAGCTCTTTGTCAGAACGAGCTATTGAATACTTCTGCATACTACTGCATTAGGCTAGCGAGGCCCTCCCGATAACCTAGAGGGTGGGAATCTACTGAGGGCCTTGAAATCGCTAACGGATTAACTGGCCTAGACCGCAGGGTTCCTGAGGAGATATATAATCATATATTCCTCGATGAATTCGCGTTAGATATATTTAAAGGGCCATGTGTTTCCCTACTAGGGGAAACCGCGGCACATTGATGCTGACAGCTCAGGATGGCTCAACCAATCGACCAAAGTATTGGCAAGGTTGTATCGAAGAGGAACACCCACATGGCGATTGTCACTCGCAGCATGACTATGGCCCTCAGTCCGTGGCCACCATCCCTGCCGCAAGGCTGTGAACGGCCAACTGTACAACGCTACAGTACAGTACTCCACGGCGATCACAACGGTTTCTGGGGCTACAGTATCCGTACAACGCGTCGGGATGACTATCGAGCTGCAACATTGATATTGTGCCCTGAAAACCGAAATCCGAGAATACACATCGTCACATTCGGGATAACGGCGCTATTGCTCGGGACACATACCTACTCAACTATGACGCAACAACCGGCGACGCTACGAGTTATGATGTTGAATGACAGCTTGATAACCTGCCACCCATTGTCTACGCCGGAGAAGCCAACAGAACGAGAGCGGAGAGGACGCCAAGGACGAGAAGAGCAGGCGGCTAGGATCATTGATGATGTGATGGAGTGGACATGCTGACCTGACGAGATGTTCTGCTCGAGTCCCAACCGCATCCCCGAAGCAGGTTTCTGTGGAAGTAATGCACATCACGATCAGTTCAAATACACACGTGTATCTCTCACTCCTCTTGCTCCTATCTCCGCCCCTCCCCCTCTTTCCGGAACGTTACACACAGCATTTTGTAGCCCGTTCCCCTTCCTGGTGATACCTTTCCACAAGTCTTAGCGCTCGCGCACTTACACAACGCAACCTAGGAATACACAAGACTTCGACGGTTTACCACCACATGACAGTGCTGGCACGTACTCACCCGTGTCTCGACGTTGCAAGGACAAGGACGACATGGACAACGGCACAAACAACCCTCGAGTCTCGACCCCTCTTGGTGACAAGTCTCTTTTTCCCCCGATCCCCTGTTGCACGAATGGTACCCTCCCCTGTCGGGCTGTCACCACACTCTTTCGCCGTCTTCAGCATGGCTGGCATCAGAAATTGAGGTCATGCTGTTGTCATCGGCCCAAACTCCCCTCACTCTGGCCATCTTCTCATTCGCCTCCATGCCTCTCTTACCCTCTCTTTCGTTCCTCCGACCGGCTCTGCAACTTCGGCCTGATACCCTCCCAACATCTTGCATCCTGCTTTAACCCTGTCAGATGTGATTAACTCCATTCGAACTTTTTTTTTTTTTTCAATGTGCACGCAGCAAAACCAAGCTTCACAGCCGCTCTCTGCTAGAATGCTGCAACTACGAGGCCCCGGATTCCGTTGGTCCCTCACGCCCTACGTGGCTCCCACCAACCCTTGTCTTCGGTTTTCGCCACAGGACCCTGAACCAAAGATGAACGAACCCACGCCCCGGAGAATATCTGCTAATACTCTCTTGTCTCCCTCGACGGCGGCATTAAGAGGTTTGACATTTGATTTGAAAGTCAAAAGGTCCCTCTCCTGCTCCACCTGCAATGGAACCCCCATCTCGCTTTGTAAAATTTCACAAGCTCAGACACATTCCCATGTGCTGCTGGGGAACGTGAAGGCTGGGAATCCGACTTATCCTCGGACGTATGGATGGGCCACGACCAATGCTGCCTCGATGTGATATGTCATGTCTGTCCGTAGTTTCTGCCCGCTTCGTGCCGGCTTTCCACCAAGTCCCTTCCAACATTGAGACTTTTCATCAACATGAATCCCAACAGTACACCCTGGTTGAGCCTCATATTCCGAGACATGGGTATCCGTCACGACATCATGCCACGCCGGGATTAATCGCGTCTCCTATACCACCCGTCATTGTTTCAACACTCTTGTTTCGTATTCGTAGATGGGTCATTCAGAAAACTTCAATTCATCAGGAGCCTAGGTAGCCAACAGCCCCGAATGTCCAACGCCTCACGATGCTATGCTATGTACACATTTTATGCCCGGTCTATGGTATGCTGTGCAGTATGAACACCCCCTAGGCATGACGCGTCTCTATACACGCTTGCGTCCCCCTTCACTCGCTTCCCCTGTTGATATATACTGGGATGCCGTAGAGCACCACAGCCGCCGCGTTCAAATACTTGAAGCGACAGGCCTCTCTAGCACGCGCAACCGCTTCCACTAGCGAACAATCGCGCGTGACCTGATCTTCTCCGTCGTCGGACTCGTCATCCGAAGCGGCCTCGGCCTTCCCTTTGCCTCGCTTCTCCTCCTGGAATGTTCCCTTGGGGACCAATCCCCATTCTTCAAACGATCGGCCCGCAAATCGATCGATATCACGGTCGGTCACATCCCACAATGTGCCTACTACGGCAGGACACCCAGCCATCATGTAATTCCACACGGGGCCGTAGCACTCGAACTCCCCCGCCTCGGTGAGTGCCGCCGAGCTGCAGCCCATCAAGAAGGTCGCAGGCTTGCACTTCTCCAAACGCCGAATGGTCCTGGCGCGGACATATTGCGCGCCGCTGCCGTGACCAAAGTACAGAAGGATCTCGGAGTTCGCCAACGCTTGTTCGAACTCGGCTTCCTCGGGGGCTCTGTTGACGATCCCATTCCAGGAGGACAGGGCCTTCAGGGAGGGTTGGAATGTGCCCTGGGTGTTCTTCAGATCGGTCGAAGGATTGAGGATATACGTGCCACGGTCGGCAGAGACGTAGTGTCCCTCCGGCAAGTCTCGAGGCTCGTTATCGTCTCCAGCAGTCTTCGCAGGATGAGACTCGAGGATGAGCTGCCTCAAGCAAGCAAGTGATGGCACCCGCGAGACTGGGAGACCGTCCATACAGGGCATAGATTCCCACGGAAAGGCGTGGAGGGCCTTGTCCAGGACGAGGACAGTGTGCGCATCATCCACCCGCGCCGCACCGTTCTTGGTAGCGGCATAGTAGCCTCGAAGGGCGTCGTACGTCTCTACTACCATGCCATCGAAGTCAATCTCGTCGTAGGCATTTCGCTCTCCGTGGAACTGGAGGATGTCCACGACAAAGTAGAGCAGGTCGTTGAGAGCCTCGTCGAAGTCGCAGTCCGGATCAGTTGGGTCTCCCAGGCCGATGAACAGGTCCAAGATTCGGGGGTCGAGCGAGACCTTGGGCGTCTTGGCTGCCCTCTTCCCGCGCATTCTGTTTCGAGACGGCAGGCTGCTGTCGAGCATCTGCTGGAAGTTCTTCTGGAAGCGTGCAAGCAAGTCAGGTCGTCGCTCGTGTTGAGAAAAGATGCCCTTGAAGCCGCCCAACCACGTCGTCTCGATGGTGCTCAGGAGTTCTTGCAGTCGTGCATCCAGGGCATCGCGTTCTGCCCACCAAGCACTCTTCGCGCCCTTGGCACTGAAGTCTCGGCTGGCAGAATGGCTACTCTCGTTGGCGAGTTGGATAATCTCCATCATCTCTTCACGGCCGTGCTCAAAGTTGAATACTTCCGAATCTGCGTCGCGGGAGTTTGCTCGCTCGAGAGGCAGTCGTAGGATGAATGGACTATGTCCTGCTTGGAACTTTGTAATGCACAGATCGTGGCGGTTATCGCTGAGAGAGATGGAGACAACGCTCCAGTTGTCGGGGACAAGCTCAACGTAGTTCTTCTGGAACTTGGCCATCTCCGTGGTGAGTCCAAGACTCACCCGTCTCGAGGAATGACCAGGAGTTGGCTCACGAGACCTCGGTTGAGCACCGTCCTTGACGAGGGTGCTTTGCTCTCGCCTCCAAGTGACGTTTCGAGCCAGGTCCACGGAGAAAGTCGCAAAGCCGGAACCGGCAAGAACCTTTGACTGGGTAGTTGAAGTAGCGGAGAGCAGAATGACCGTGTTTTGCAAAAGCGCGGAGATGCGATGGACCATGGTGCTGCTGGCAGTGGACAGAGTCGAGGCATGTGCCTCAAGAAGCAACTCCTGGGCTTGTCTCAGAGCGTTTGCAAACGCAGGCACACCGCGCTCCTTAGAACCCTTTCTGTCTGAGCTTCCAGCTGCAGCCCGGCCCTTCCGAGGCGGAGTCTGGCTCAAGGATACTCTGGCGGAAGAGGTCTTGTCGGAGGTTGAGACGGCTGGGAACGAAATCGTTGAATCTTGCACAACAGAGAAAACTGGATCGTGAATCATCTGCTCCGTGCTATGGCCGATGAGGGAGATCGCGGTGACAACCTGCTCCTGCGATAGGGCTCCGAAGAGCTTAGGAAGGTCCTTGGCGTGCTCCAGTGTAGACAAGGCCGATGTCCAGTCCTTCTGGTTGATGAAGCTCAAGGCCCGAGATAGAATAACCGAAGCCATCAGAGACGCCTGGTACACATCCTTAGGCAGGTTGAGGACCTCGAGGGAGGGAGCCGCTTGAGTCTTCGCCGCCGGTGCTCGCTTTCGAGTTCGCGGAGCAGCAGTGGCAGCAGCCTTGGCCCGAGTCGTTCTAGTAGTTCGTGTTGTCCTGGTAGCAACGGTGCCTCGTCCCTTGGTAGTTGTGATTGTAGGCTTCTCTTTGCCCTCTGATCCGTTTGGCAGCTCGCCCTGGTCCCCAAGTCGCTGGGTGGTCTCCTCGGCAAGCTTGAGCATCCTGGCCGCCTTATCCTCGTCGCCGATATCTCGGTAAAGATCACTGAGTTGGCACGCGAGTTGGATACGAGACACACAGATATCCTCTGGTATCTGCTCACCAGCCTCGTTGCCGAAATCCAAAGCCTTCTCGAGTCTTCCAGCGCGGTGGTAGATCGAGCCAGTCCAGGCCAGCACCTGTGCTCTATACAGAGACGAGCCTGTGCTTTCGGCGATCTTCTGGGCCGATTCAGCATAGTATATTGTCTCCTGGAACATGCCGAGATGGGCATATACCGCGGAGATATGCAAAAGGCCGCGTAGCAACGGGAAGGCGAGAGCCCAGAATCGTGGTCCGATGGCCTGACCCAAACTCTTGGCCTTGGCACTATCAATGCTGGTGGTAGACGTATTCAGGTCGCAGGGCGTTGTTCCCCGTGACGGTGTTGCCTCGAACTTGGACCAGTCATGCGAAAGTAGCCTGACACTGGACTTGATACAAGAGAGGGCGTCTTGAACCCGTCCTTGCTTCAGTGCCAGAGTAGAGTCTAGGAACGAAGCCAAGGAGAGGGCCAGGTTGGCTTGTGACTTGGATAGTGCCCAAGATGAGGCCGGTCCATTGTAGATTTCCTTGGCAAATGCCAAAGAGGAATTCCTAAACACGGTTAGTCATGCTCTTTAATATGCTGATCCGAAGTAGACTTACGCTTCATCGACGCTGCCCATGCCAGCGAAGTATTCCGCCTGAGATAGGTGGAACGCAGCAACGATTCCTCGAGAAGGTCCTTCGGCTTGTTCCAGAAGCTCCTTGGTCACCTCCAGGGTTTTCTTTGCTTCGGAATAATGTCCTATGTTCAAGTGCTGCGATGCTAACAAGGTGTGATTAAGAATTACGTTATTATAAGTCGGCTCCGCCAGCACCTTGGAAATCGTCGTGGAGAGTTCGAGAACGGAGAGTTGCAGGCTGTTTTCACCCCGAAGACTCGCAAATTGGCTGGTGGACTGCAAATGAGCGAGGAGGTTGTCGGGGTTGTCGATCTTCTCGTGTAGGTCATCTCGAGTCCGGCAGGCCTCGGTCATCGATCTCCAGGAAGAGATGGCGCCCTTCATAGCGGCCGCTGGGAATGGTCCATCACTCACGGCCATGGCCGAGACTGAGGCATGGTATGCCTGTAGATGTGGAACGTAACGAGCCAGAGAGGCATCTTCCCCAGTTGCCCTGCTCTCGGCTCTTTGCATCGTCTCGTCGGCCAGGGCTCCGATTTCCTCCATTTCACTCTCCTCGCCAAGGTTTTGGAAAAGAAGCTTGAGCAAGACGCGGAGACGTCGAATTGGGAAACGGTCAAGGGTGTATATGCGGAGAAGTGCCTCTACACATGGATCATGCACCCTGAGGGGCTTTCCCTGGGCAGATGTGCCGTTCGAGACCTCCATGAGATGCTCAAGCACAGCAGCGCGCTCAGCCTCAGGCAAGAAGAACGCCCAGTCGTTCCAAGAATGATCCAGCTTTGCGATCGAGCGCAGTGTTCGGGAGAGAGTCTCAGCCTTCTCATCAACACGCCAAGCCACGCTAGGAGCCTGGGATGTCATTGCGGTAGTCACCTTGAGCAGAGCCCCCTCCTCAATCATGTTGGTGCAGATCGAGCGCAACGTACGGACCGCTTCGTTACCTCGGCCAGCTCCCTTGCAGAGGTCCGCAAAGAGCTCGAGTTTGACAGAGAGCTGAGCCTTTTCCTGCTGAGCCGGCGAGCGATCCTTGACCAGCTCAATTGAACGACTGAGAGCTTGCAATATTTGCTTGTTGGCATCCTTTGACTTGCCAATCTCCTTTCGTAATTGCGTGAATTTCGAAAAGTAAAGACTCGAGATTTTGACGTAGTAACTCCCAAGTTGATCAGCCCGTGACGCGGAGAGCATAGGGTCCACAACAGACTCGAGGAGCTTGGCGCAATCTTGCAGTGTGTCGTCCGTTTGCTGCCAGGTGATTGAGTTGGCTTGGATGTCAGAGTTGACAACCATGAGAGCACCATCAAGGACTTGGCTGATGGTCTGCATGAGGACCTGTCGTCGCTGGTCGAACTGAAGAAGATGCTTCGCGGAGGAATCTCTTGTAGGAGGGGCACCTAGCCATCGACGAGCAAACCGAGGATACCGAGTGAGAAACGTCTTGAGGTGACCAATGAGGGCATCCGAGGACGAGCTATCTGAGCTCTTTTCGTTGATCTTGCTGACCAGAAGTCCGACGGCAGATCGTCGAGCCATCGAAAGACTCTCCAGCAGCTCATTAAGATCTGAAACGCTCCCGCTTAGACTGCCATCGAGGCTCTCGACGACCTCGAGGACTAGCTGGCCCGCATCAGTATCGAGCGAGGGCTTCTTCAGAGCTGCAGCAAGCAGCCGCGCTGAAATCGAGCACACCCGAACAAAAGAGTCGTGTTTAGGCTGAAGCAACGCCTTGAGCTGCTGGAACCAGTGATGCGCCTCCTCGTACTGTCGTTGAGCATGGGCAGCAACTCCTAACAGCTGGTAGATGGAAGCAAGAGGTGATTCGGAAGACTGCTTAGGCTCTGACGGTTGAGCTTGAACAAGTTCCATGAGGGCCTGGAACGATTTCGCGATTGTGGTGTAAGTAGTGCCGTCTCCGGGTGTCTGGCGTCTTGTGAATGCTCGAATGCAGCGTGTAAATGGAGAGAGGACATCGTCGTCCACAACTCCCCGGTGTCCCGCCAGATTCCACCATCGCAGCTGGGCCTTGAAGCACAGCACCTGAAGCTGGAAAGCCGAGGTGGGAGAGGGACTCAGTCTTGATTCGGTAGCCACATGGTCCTCCTTGCTGGAGACGCTGGGAGCCAAGGAGAGAAGAGTTTGTGATAGAGAGGCGAGTTGTCGGGCGGCCTTTTGGCCCTCCTTGTCGTTGAGTTCCGCGAGTCTTTGTAAAAGGTTGAGTGGCGACGAGGGGTGCGATTCGCGGAGAAAGGGCAGTGCGGCTTCGATCTGAGCTGGTTTCTTGGAAAGAGAGATGAGACGGAGGACTTGAACTTGGCAGGTAGTAATGATGGGAAGGCTCTGGTCAGGGATAGGTCCATCGTAGTCAAGCAGCTCGGCGACGACTTGCGATGCACTTTGAGCCTCGGTTGAAGTTGACTTCGTGGTTTTGGTCGCGTCCTTTGAAGTGGCAGCATCCAGCCTGCGTTTCAGTATCCTCATTTCCTTGATCGCCTGCTCCTGAAGCCCAAGAGCCAGCATCTTCCCAACGAGCGCGCACATGCCGTTCTCGAGCTGGAAATCGGTCTGGTTCGTCTGGACAGGGCCTTTGATCGATCGAAGGCACGCAAACGCGACTCGCGCGCATTCGACTGTTGCAAGGCATCCTGTCGTTTGGGCCGCAGGGAGGGTGGTTGTTGCCTTCGTGGCAATGATTGGCGAAGTCGTGGTCCGGTTCAGAGTCCGCGGCTGGATCGGGGACAGAGGGGCGGAGAGAGATCTCCTTAATGTCCGGCCCCCGGGGGCTTTTCGCAGGTCGCCATTCGACGGTTGTCGTTTGCTCGGTGTTTCTGGCGGTGGCGGCTTAGAAGCCTCGGTCAGAGACTTGATAGTGATGTTGATGACATGCGTCGCCAGCGCAGCTCGGTCCTTCACGGCCAGCTGCTCCGGTCGCGCGCTGGAAGCCGGCTTTGCGGAGGTGGTGCGGCCGGTGCCATTCTTCTTTGTTTTGGGGATAGTATTCGATCGCGCAGGGCGTGTGGTCGTCTGTGATGTTGTAGATGTCGTCTCGGCGTCGGGGAGTAGCAGTTCCTTGACCGTTACAACGGTGGCGGGCGTGCATGTCGAGGTCGACGCGAGCGCCGTTTTGGCCGCCTCGGCCTTTGCCTGAAGTGAAGCCATTAGGTTATGTGCGTGAATCCTTAAATCATATCGTCGCAAAAAACTCCAAAGCTCCTATCCAACCGGAGACACAATTATGATTTGGTGAACGAGAGACTGCAATCTTGAAAGCAATTGATGTTAGTGCGCGAGTCCGTGGTCGGATATTGAGGGCTAAACATCGGCGGTTGTCTGGGGCAACCGCGAGACCCCGGATTAAATTGGCCCGTGCTCTGAACTTGTTCTGGAACAGCGTCTTGGATTGAAGCGATCGGATCCGTGACTTCGTGATATCTCCCTGCTTTGGAAATTTTGCAAACGGCAGTGTGCACCAAGCAAAATGCCAATTCAACGACTCCTCACCCGGTCGGGCAGCATGCGAGCTGTCTCGCTCTCTACGACGGCGTACCATGTTCCCCGCATCGGTGTGCGGTTTTCGAGCACCGCCCCGGCAACCGTCGTAGACTCCTCGTTCTGGAGATCCCTCGTGCCGAAACCGCTTCGCAAGGAAAACCGCCAGCTCAGGGCCAAGAGGCTGCGGCAATGGAACCCGGCGACTTTTTTTATCGCCATATTCCTGCTCATTGGGTCCATGTCGATCCAGATGATTACGCTCCGCAACTCTTTTGAGCGATACATGCGCCAGTCGGACATTCGCATCCATACGCTCAAGGAGGTCGTGGAGAAGATCCAGAAGGGCGAAACGGTGGATGTGGAAAAGGCGCTAGGAACTGGGGATGCCAAGAAGGAGGAGGGCTGGGAAGAGCGTACGTTTGGTGTTGCAGTCATTGACATGTCGGTTTGCTAATGTTGCTGGTAGTCTTGCAAGCTATCGAGCGGGACGAATCTGCACGCAAGGCGCAGAAGCAAGAGAAACCCAAATCATCCGAACCTCTCACAAAAGTGGAGGCTATTCCTCAGACCGAAGAGCCAGAATCGACCTACGAAGCCGCGCCGAGGAAATCTAGGACTGGAAACCTCGGAACTTTCTTCTAAATGGTCTAATCTTATGGTTTGATGTACAGGTATTCAAGAAAGCATGTCCTTGAAAACGCCGTGGCTTTCATGTACGGCATCGTGTGTGGATGCTCCAGATGGAAGGATCGCTGCGTCTTTACGCAGTTCCGAAACGAGCGCCGGAAGGAGGTCGTCCGTCGACAATTCAACTCTTACACCAAGCTCGCCTTGTTGCTCTGGGTCCAGCTCATTGAAGAAGCCATCTTCTCCTCTCACCCCGCCTATACTGATAATGGCCATGGGCATTCCCCGATCTTGCGCGCGCTTAGCGAGTCTCCATGCGGAGTACGTGGCGAGAGAGGTGCCCAAGACGAGCAGCTTCCCCGCGCTGTCAATAGCCTCTTCAGCTGCGTCTTTGACGAAAGGGCTAATGCTCTCCCCAAACATGACGACGGCAGGTTTGAGGACGCCTGCGGTACTGGGAGGTGCCCATGCACCATCTGAATCAACCTCGACGACATGGCGGTGGCCATCGGGCTGCGAGGAGGGGTTGGACAAGCACTTGGGACAGGGCGGATACCTGAACGTTGTGTAAGGGGCGTCGGGCAAATCAACATCACCGTCGGGGTTCACTTTGATGCCTCTGAACCTGCGCTCAGCCGGGTCTTCGCTGTCTAAGGCGCCCGAGGCAAGCGCTTCCTTAAGCAGAGCAGCCCATCTTGGATTGAGGCGACCCAGCTCGGCCTGGAATTCGGCTCTTGAGAACTCGGAGGTACAAGTCGTGCAGACGATAGATCTTAGATATCCATGCAGCTCAAGAGTAGGCAAGTCCGGGTGGGCTTGTGGATGAAATGAATCAACGTTCTGGGTTATGACAGACCGAATAAGTCCCAGCTGCCCAAGATCCCTGATGGCATGGTGACCAACATTGGGTGAAGCCTTGTGAAGACTCGACCAACCGAGGAAACTTCGGGCCCAGTACCGCTTGCGAGCCTCATGGTTCTTCAAGAACTCAGGGTAGTAGATCGGACGGTACTCCTTGTTCACCTTATAGGTACCCTTAACGCCTCGATAGTCGGCGAGGCCTGAGGCAACAGACAATCCGGCGCCGGTGAGAGCGACGGTGGAGGGAGGTAAATGCGCTGGAGACGGGGTGGCGAAGAACCGGTGAAGGGCGTCGAGGGCACCCTGGAGAGAGGTGGCCGAGGCGGGCGTGATGGTCGACGGAGGAAGAAGATCCGTATACGGGATGCGAAAAAGAGTATTCCTCATTGGGGCGAGGGTCCGGGAGGTTGATGCGATGCTGCGCAATACGTATGCAAACGCAACGTCGATGTTTCGGCTTCAAGTGCCGCTGTGGCCTCTCTTTTCGTTCCCCGGCCGCGGGATGACGACGGCGTTTCCAATTGTGGGCGAGGGATTGGCTCAGCGGGAGGAGGCAAGGGCAAGGATTGGCAATTGGGGGCACCGGGGGAAATTAACGAGGGGGCTATTATTACGTGGGCATCTGAAAGCTCGGGGACGCGAGTTACGCAAGTGGTGGACGCGTTGAGGTTTGCGGTTGACGGATTTTGGGGATCCATGGCCCGTGGAGCGTTACAAGTAAGCGCGTCATGGGTTTCATGGCGTCCATGCATCACAGCTGTCAGCCTCGCCGCCTCGTCAGCAAATGGAATGAATGGAACCACCACCCTGAAGGCTTTAGGGGAGTCGTGGCGCTGCGGCCCACTGCGCGAGCCTTGTAAAGGCGCTGACCAAGGATGAACAAGCCATGAACAAGCGGCCGGGCTCGGGATTACGGCTGTGCACCCCCTGGATCGTAGGGGGGGCTAGCAGTAATTAGAGGCCAGTAACGCGCGCGGTCATTGTGAAGGCGTTTCTGACAGCTCTTGATACTGTCCACGTCCACGGAAAGCTCGGTGATTTGGCTAGGCAGGTAGCTCCCGTCCCGTCCCGGCTGGAGAGAGCTGAGAGCTGGAGGTTCGGAGTTCGCTGATAAGATTGAGGACTCCTTCACCAACCCCAACTCCGGCGACCGGAACCGCGTCGAGTGGGTTCTCAGGCCGTTGGAGAATTTATTATTATCAGATGGCGTTAGCTGCCAATTGCAGCATCAGATTGCCTAGCTGCACCCGAAAGGAAGACCGGGCCAACCGAGCAGGAAAAAATATCCACCTGCTTGCGCCGAGCAACTACTACGTCCGGTCTCCGTTAACGGGCCAAGCAAGGTAGGTAGTAGTCCAGTCAGTCCAGTAGGAGGTCTCCAGGAACAAGGCGACCTGAGGCAAATCGTCAACCAAAAAGCTCCCCTTCTATTCGTACTCTCTCTCCTACCACCGCCCTCGCCATCGTCGACGCTCTCTTCACCGCACGCAGCACCCGAGATTCCTCGTCTGGACTCCCTTTTTCCCTGCTGGACGGCCTCTTATCCCTCACACACCACACGGACACCACATACACAAACACACCAAGCCCCCCTGCGCCCGCCAGCCCAGGCCGGCCGTATGAGTTCCCAGGCTGGGCGTCTCATGGGCCAGGACGTGTGCCTGTCTGGAGTGACGTCGGCGTCGCCCACGGCTACGACTGCCGCGCCAGCTCCAGCTCCAGCTCCCGACACGGCTCCCACATACGCGCACGTCCGCGCCCACACCCGCGTCGCCGCCCACACCTCCCGCAGCCTGTCGTGGGGACATGTCTCGCGACCCGGACGAGGCCAGATGCTTCTCCTGAGGACACATAAACCCCACGTCGCCTGCCTACGCGTCCTTCAGACTGCTTCTGCCGTCGTCGCTCTTTCCAGTTGCGCTTATCTAGCTCGAGCCTCCCCACCTCGATATTCTTCTTCTCCTTCTTCCTCCCCATCTTCATCCTCACCCTCTACCTCGTCCTCAACATCCTCCCGCGCGTCCACCATCGCACACCCTAATCTCCCCCATCTAGCCACCCTGCGCAGCAAACTTCGGTCACTACCATCCCTCATGGCCGTGTCGACATCGCAGAGCCGAGCCCACAGCGGTCACGGCCACAGCCACGGCCCCGGCGGCCACCACCACCACGACAATGCCTTCCTGACTTCGACCAACAAGGACGACCCTGGCGTGCGGATCACCCGGATTGGCCTGCTGTCGAACTTGTGTATGGCAATTGCGAAATTCGCCGGCGGCTGGGCCTTCAATTCCAAGGCCATGACGGCCGATGCCTGGCACAGCATCACCGATCTCGCCTCGGATATTCTCACGCTTGCGACCGTATCGTGGAGTCTGAAGCCGCCGACCGACCGGTTTCCACAAGGTTTTGGCAAGATCGAGAGTTTGGGCTCGCTCGGCGTGTCGGGCATGCTTTTGGCCGGCGGACTATACATGGGCTGGGAAAGCGGCATCAGTCTCTACGGTCACTTTTACCCAGAGGCGGCGCATGGCATCATGGAGCATGTCGGCCACGGCCACAGCCACTCCCACGGAGCTGCCGCCTTGGGGATCCCAAGCATGCATGCCGCATGGCTGGCTGCAGGAACAATTTTGATCAAGGAATGGCTGTATCACGCAAGTAAGTTTAAAAGTTCCTTTCCGTCGGCACACGAAAAAAATGTTCTGGGGAATTGACCAATCGCAGCAATGAAGGTTGCGCGGGAGCGCAAATCATCCATCCTGGCATCCAATGCCATCCACCATCGTGTCGATAGTCTAACGGGCTTTGTGACATTGGCCGCCATCATGGGTGCCAATGCCCTTGAGAACGCCGCGTGGCTGGATCCCGTAGGCGGGCTGCTGATTTCCTTCATGGTGATTCACGCGGGCTGGGGCAACACCATGGCAGCATTCTACGAACTGGCGGATCAGAGCATCGACGAAGAAATCAAGGCTTCAGTGCGCAAGCACACGCAAAAGGTGCTGGTCAACTTGGGCGACGACCACAATGTCGAGCTGCGCGAAGTGAGCGGAGTCAAGTCTGGGCAGAACTACCTGGTCGACTTGGAGCTGGCGGTGCCGGGAGCGTGGACCGTGGACCAGTCCAAGGAGGCAGAGGACGCGGTTCGTACGCAGGTGGGAGGCAAGGTTCGCGGCGTGAGGAGGGTACGAGTCCGGTTTGCCCCCAAGGAAGGACCCGTCAACGCCAAGTTTGATGACTTTATCCGGGGAACGGTGAACATGTCGCCAGATGAGGAGGAATCGAGCGACGAGGTGGATGATCATGATCACCATCACAAGGCCAACGGGACTAACGGCAAAACGCACGACCACAAGCATTAGAGAGCGGGCGGCGGCTGCAATCGACAGACAACTGGTTCCCGACGCCGAAATCCACCGACCAAGCTCCCCGAATCCTTTCCTCATCCCACGTCCTGAGGTCAATCATCAGTTACAGTGGCCCTTGGCTCCTTGAACCTGTGACCGATGGGCGGTGACTGAGATCGGGTGGTGTCGCGAGCTCGATGTGGATCCCACCCGGAAGAGCTGGAATTGCGGATGAATGCCGGAGGCCGACAGGTCGAGGCAAAATAAGCTCACGGATACGGAGTTGAGCACACAAAACACACACCTTCTTGACACGCCCTCTACCTCTCAGATCTACGCCTTTGGTATTAATGATACCAGATGGATGGCTCCCGAGTGCCGGAGAGACGGACTGCACATGCATTAGGGCGGCGCTGTTACACACATACAAGCTTCAATCCAGCAGGGTATTGGAGTAGGGAGGGAGGGAGCGTCGAGGGATCATGGCGAGACGGAACACGGAATACTGCAGTACCCCAAGCCTTGCAGCATCAAGGCTGCAACATAATGGGGCAGCACTTGGCAGCACGGGAGCATGGGACGACATAGCCCAGCATGGCTTGAAAGGGACGGACAGCATCCAGACGCGCCCCAACAGGGGGGCCTAGGCGTACTATGTATGATCTGGTGTGTGTGCCGCTTCCCCCCACGACCGGGCCGGCAGTCAATGAGCGTTGAGTGCCAGAGGGTAAACTCGAGGCTCCGGCCCTGCCCTGTCCAAGACACTTCGGTCTTCGGGTCGGTCTGGCATCTCGCAAGCCTCATGCTGCATGCTGCGTGATGCATGCTACTGCAAGTCCTACTTCCAATGTCACCTCCACTCTCTTCGTCTCTTTCTCATTCTCTCCCTCGCTCGCCCTCACTCGCCCTATCAGCCCCGTCATTTTGACCCAACTTCTGCACGTCGCCCATACCCACCCTGGGCTACGAGCCTCCTCTTCTCTACAAGCGCTCGTCGTCCATTGGCGCCTCACCGCACTCACGAGGACGGTCTCACGACAGATAAATTCCCCAACCCTATTGGTTGGGCTACAGGCAATTGACATTTAGCCTAAAGACGGAAGAGAGACGACGAAGAAAAAGAAAAAAAGCATAAACCAACATAACAAACGGGAAGAGAAGGGGGGAGCTGGATCATGAACATATACAAGAAAGGGATATACTAGACCATCATATTAGAAATAACTCTACTTGCTGAGAACACGATGTGTCAGTCGGTGATGATCTTCCCGGGCTAAAGAGCAAACGTACCGGTACATGCATGCGCTGATAGACACTGGCTGGAGGCTCTTTTAGCCCGTCGATCCAGCAGTTCCAGCATCTGTCAGGCCCGTGCGACGGTGGGAGTGAGCAGCGGGAGGGCGACGAATGCGGTACCGATACAAGGATAAAAAGCACTGACTGACGCAAGGCCACACGAACCCCATGTCAAACTGTGGGATAACTCAACCCCTCCACTATGACGGAGCCCTGAACACATCCATCCATCCCATCGTGACTCGCCGGGTCTCTCTGCTTCGTTGGCAGCTCGAATCAAATCGCCAGTCAGCTGCTAGACGGGGGGGGGGGGGGGGCGAATTGATTCTACAGTGCTGTACAGTACCTGGAAGAAAGCCCCGGGAGCAATTGAATCATTGATACGACAGTTGCATGTCAATCTGTCTTCCTTCGCCTTGCTTGGCTTCTTTTACTTGGTGCACGCCTCCTCCACTTCTTTTCTCTCTCTCTCTCTCTCTCCTCTCTCTTTCTTTCTCTCTCTCCTCTCTCTCTCTCTCTTTCTTCTCACGATGATTGATCTGGCCCTCTCCCTTCTAGGCTTGTAGTGCCGTGTTACAGAAGGGGCAGGGTGAGGTAGAGGGACGGAGGGAGTGCATTCGGGAACGGGATCCAAGAGGAGCGGGTGTGCTACCAGCGATGGAGTATAAACCGTTGTCGCCTTCCTCTCCGTCCGTCCCTCACCTCCATTCCCCTCATACGCCTTCACATCCTCCACCCTCGTAGTCCGTTTCGCTCTCTCCCTCCCGCATCTTTATCGTACACTATTCGCGCCTCCCCCACAGAAAGAAGCCTCTCACCAAAACCGAAACCACATCTTCTGCCATCTATCTGCTCGAATCCCATAATCATTCCCCGCTGACGGGCGCCTCTGTCCTGGTCGATCCCCAAATCTTCGTACTTGAGAAGTGCCTGTGATCCGGTTGCCAACATGCCTTCTGACTCGCGACCTCTGTACCTGGGCTTTGACTTGTCAACCCAACAACTCAAAGGCACGTCCACCACCGCGACAACAGCTCCCCGTGACTAACATAACATGCAGCCATCGTCGTCGACTCGGACCTCAAAGTCGTCGGCGAAGCCAAGGTCGACTTCGACGCCGACTTCGGCCCCAAGTACGGCATCAAGAAGGGCGTCCACGTTCGCGACGCCACCGGTGAGGTCTTTGCGCCCGTGGCGCTCTGGATGGAATCGCTCGACCTCGTGCTCGACCGTCTCGCCGCCGCTGCGCCCGTGCCCCTCTCCCGCATCCGCGCCGTCAGCGGCTCGTGCCAGCAGCACGGCAGCGTCTTCTGGAACGCCGACGCCGCCGACGCCCTCGCCCGCCTGGATCCCGAACGCGCCCTCGTCGACCAGCTGCCGCGCGCCCTCGCACACGAGTTCTCGCCCAATTGGCAGGATCACAGCACCCAGGAGCAGTGCGATGCCTTCGACGAGGCCCTGGGCGGTCGCCAGAAGCTCGCCGAGGTCACGGGCAGTGGTGCTCATCATGTAAGTCGGCTGTTGAACTCAGGAATACGCCCAGAAATGCACCCACAGACAAAGACTAACCCGCGTTCTCCTTCCAGCGCTTCACCGGCACTCAGATCATGCGCCTGAAAAAAGACCTGCCTGAAATGTACGCCAACACGGCGCACATTGCCCTCGTCTCGTCGTGGCTCGCCTCGGTCCTCCTCGGCTCCATCGCGCCCCTGGACATCAGTGACGTGTGCGGCATGAACCTGTGGGACATGTCCCGCCAGGCCTACAGCGAGGACCTCCTCGCCCTCGCCGCCGGCGGCAAGGACGGCGCGGCCGAGCTCCGCCAGAAGCTCGGCGCCGTGTGTCCCGACGGCGGCGCCGTCCTCGGCGGCATCTCGCCGTACTTTGTCCGCCGCCACGGCTTCAGCCCCGACTGCCAGATCACGCCCTTCACCGGCGACAACCCGGCCACCATCCTCGCCCTGCCGCTGCGGCCGCTCGACGCCATCGTCTCGCTCGGCACCTCCACCACCTTCCTCATGAACACCCCCAAGTACAAGCCCGACGGCGGCTACCACTTCTTCAACCACCCGACCACCCAGGGCCACTACATGTTCATGCTGTGCTACAAGAACGGCGGCCTGGCCCGCGAGAAGGTCCGCGACCAGCTCCCCAAGCCCGACTCCAGTGACTCCTGGGCAAACTTCAACAAGGCCGTCCTCGACACGCCGCCCCTCGGTGCCGCCACCGCCGACGGCCCCACCAAACTCGGCCTGTACTTCCCCCTCCGCGAGGTGGTCCCGAACATCCGTGCCGGCACCTGGCGCTACAGCTGCGACCCCGACGGCTCCCACCTCCAGGAGGCGGCGCACGGCTGGGACAAGGAGACGGATGCGCGCCTCATTGTCGAGTCCCAGGCTCTGTCCATGCGCCTGCGCTCCCATAACCTCGTCCACAGCCCCGTCCCAGGTCTGCCCGCCCAGCCCCGCCGTATCTACCTCGTGGGCGGCGGCTCGATGAACCCGGCCATCGCCCAAGTCATCGGCGAGGTCCTCGGCGGCTCCGAGGGCGTCTACAAGCTGGACGTCGGCGGAAACGCCTGCGCTATGGGCGGCGCGTACAAGGCGCTATGGGCATTGGAGCGCGAAGAGGGCGAGACCTTCGACGACCTCATCGGCAAGCGCTGGACCGAGGAGGGTTCCATCGAGCGTGTGGACCAGGGCTTCCGCGACGGCCTTTACCAGCGGTACGGCAAGGTGCTCGGCGCCTTTGAGCAGATGGAGTACCGGATTCTCGCGGAGGAGGATCGCCACTCAGACGACGAACGCACGAAATCGAGCAAGGCAAAACAAAGCTGAATGAGGGTATCTAATGTCTAACAAAGGGTGTTTTCTTCTCGATAAAGAGTTTATCTAACGTACTTGCTCATGAAACGTCTATGGAAATCAGAGCGGAGGAGATCCTAACGGGGGATCAGGGTCAGCGAAATCGTTTCTTGCATGAAATCGGGGGTAGAGCAGGCCGTAAAGATATAAAAAGGGGGCCATGCAAGTATTGCCAAAAAGGGGGAGAATATAGAAAGACTCACGTTGACAAACTCCTTCTTCTTGCCCTTCTCCTCGGTACCCCGGGCTTGGTTCTTGAAGACCACGTCGTCGTCCCATCGGCGCTTCATGGTGAAGTCTTGCTTGTTGAGGAGGGGGTTGCCCAGGGCAATGTTTCGTTCTCGGGCATCTTCCTCGGCTTTGAGTCGTTCGAGCTCCTGCGCTGCATGTTAGACTCTGTCCTGGCAAGAGGAGTGATAAACTGTGTCGTGAATTACCTCTTTCTTCTTCTTTTCTTCTCGCTCTCTTCTTACGCGGTCCAACTCTCTCTGCAGCTCCGCATCTGAATCATCGTCACTGTCGTCATCGTCATCGCTGTCCTCCTCATCCTCCTCGCTATCATCATCCGCATCAATGTCCCTCGTCTCCGCCAAGATCCGCCGCCTCTTGGCCTCCAAGTTCTCCTCGTCGTTCGACAGCGAGCGCTTCACGGTGCCGGACATCTCGACGTCGTCATCCTCGTCGTCGCCGGGGGCAAGAACGCCGGTCTTCTTGGACGAGTGGACGGCCTCGGCGGCAAGCAGCTCGGCGGCGAGGTCGCGGGTCGGTTCGTCGGCGTCGCCGCCCTGGCCCGCTTGGCGGAACTTCAGGTGCGTGTGCGCGGGCAGCAGGCGCTGGTGGTAGGCTGGACCGCGGAGGGCCTCTTTGCCAACGGCCTGGGGGATGTTAGTTCGGTGTGGAAACGGCGGTGCATCGGGAGGGACTGACGGGATCGAAAGTTGGTCTGTGGGCGGTCGTCATTGTGATTCCCTTTCTCGAATGGCAATGGGAGATGTGGTAGAAGTGGGAAAAGAAAGAATGCGACAACGTCGAACGGAGTTGTCGTGTGAGTTGCAGGTCGCCGAAACGCGGCAGACACCGCTGGCCAAGGTGAAATGCGAGCTCACCGCCCGGCAGAATTTCTCAGTGATCTCACAGCCCCACGGTGCTGGGTATGAAATTCAGCGCCGTCTGAAGCCTCTCCAACAAAACAAAAAAGGAATTTAGACACGGCACCATGCCTCGAGAAGCTGAACCGTCTCTTCCCGAGCGGACCTTTGTCTCCCAGGCCCTGGACGAGGGCTTGCGGATAGACGGCCGTAAATTCGACGAGTTCCGGCCGCTGGAACTTACCTTTGGCGATGAGTATGGTGTGGCTGAGGTCAAGTTTGGAAAGACGAGGTACGTTCCATTGGGATCCTAATTCCGCTCCGAGTTGCTGACTGGCCATGTAGGGTCTTGGCCAAGGTCTCGGCCGAGGTGACGGTGCCTTATTCGGACCGTCCTTTCGATGGAGTCTTCACAATCACATCGGAACTCAGTCCGATGATCGCGCCTTCTTACGAGGTCAACCGCCCTTCTATGGAGGAAGTGCTGCTATCTAGATTGCTCGAGAAGACAATTCGAAGATCCGGAGCTCTCGACACCGAGTCGCTATGTCTGATCGCAGGGCAGAAGTGCTGGTCCATCCGAGTCGACCTCCACGTCCTCACCCACGACGGAAGCCTCACTGACTGCGCCTGTCTGGCCGTCATCGCCGCCCTTCGCCATTTCCGAAAACCCGACACCACCATCGAGGGAGAAACGCTCACCGTCTTCACCTCGGCCGAGCGAGAGCCCGTGCCCCTGAGCTGGCTGCACTCGCCCTTCTGCGTGACGTTCGGCTTCTTTGGCGAGGACGGCGAGCAGGTGCTCGTGGACACGACGTGGCTGGAGGAGCAGCTGCGCGTGAGCACCTGCACGTACAGCATCAACAAGCACGGCGAGCTCTGCCAGATCGCCAAGTTCGGAGGCGCCGCTCTGGAGGCGCCGCTGTTCATCCAGTGTGCGACGGGGGCGCTGAACAGGTCCAAGGAGTTGACGGACCTGCTGGAGCTGAAACTGGCCGAGGACGTGAAGCGCAGAGACAAGGGGGGATTCATGGCGGAATTGACGGCGGAAAATGAAAGGTGACGATGATCTAATTGCCAAGCAGAAGGAAGAACAAAACAAAACAAAGTCAAAAAATGAATATAAAGCATGATACCCCAGGCAAAACTGGCTGGACCGCTCGATATTCCCATGCACGCAAGACCAAAATGTTGACCCAGATAAACCCCCATACGCCGTCGAGAGTCTCGCCCTCCCAGCACAGTCGGTGTCGTAGCTCGTAAACCCTATCACATTCGCCTGACATAGAGCGGTAGCTATCGCATGACGGGCGGCCGAGACTCCTTATTCCACTGGACTCGCGTGCGCACCCAGTCGATGGCTTCCTTCACGCCGTCTCCGGTTAGGGCGCTCATGGACAATACGCGGGAGTCGCGGATGCTCAGGCCCTTGTCGCCTTCCATGACCTTCTTTACAAGGCCTTCCTTAATGCGAATGGTCTCGACGCAGTCCTCCCGATCCTGCTTGTTGGCGAGTATCAGCAGGGGCACACCCTCGGTCTCGTTGTTCTGCAAGACGTCCTCGAGCACGAGGCGACACTCCTCAAGACGGTCATTGTCGCTGTCCTCGTCCTCGAGGTTCCCGTCGCCAATGTCGGTGCTATCAATGATGAAGACAATGGCGTGGCAGCTGGCGTAGTAGCTCTGCCAGAGGTTGCGCAGCGAGTGCTGGCCGCCGACGTCCCAGAGCTTCAGGTACATGTCGGCCAGCGGGATGGTCGAGACGTTCTGGCCGACGGTGGGGACGGTCTTGAGGTTGGGCTCGGGGGCGTTGGGGATGAAGATGGATTTGACCTGCTCGTGGAACGTGGTCTTCCCGGCGTTGTCGAGGCCGAGGAGAATGACCGAGTATTCCTCCTTGCTGGTCGCATAGCGGTAGATGCCCTTGGCGAGGTGGTACATGGTCGACGGAGGCCGGGGGGGGCGGTTTTGGCCCCGGAGCAAGATGCTCTGGGGTGAGGGCGAGGGCGAGCAGGAGGGAGGGGAATTCGAGGGTCGAGATGGATTGTCAATGCGAAGACGAGATCGTTGCGACAGGTCGGGTTATCGGAGGGCGGAGGCGGGTGTCGAGTTAATGGGAAGCAGCAGCGAATTTGGAGGCGTGAGGTCAAACCAGCCAGACTGGCCGTTTACTTGGAGGTCGCCTACCCTAAGGTACGCTGGAGCACCTCGCATTTTAGTGGACGGGGGCTCTGAAGAGCCTCGCTAGTAGGTACGTAGGTACAGCTAGCTCCCCAGGGACTTTGGGGGACGGGCCCCCACTTCGTGGCCCCCTCGCAGGAGTGCCCCGCCGGGTTGCAACTTGATACAGCGGAGGAGAGGTTCGACCATCCCGTCCCTTTGGGTGTGACAGTTGGCCCCCCTGTTGCTAGAGGAGCTGCAAGAAAGGTAGAAAAAAAAAAGGGTTGGGGTTGTCTAAGAACTGTACTGATAGTATATTCCTTGATGGTGGTAATTGTAGGTTTGCTTGAAAGAACCGGTAATTCAAGAAAGGCCTCTTGGATTTCTGGCCTGTGTGAGCGGGGGCCTGAAACTCCATGTAAACGTTCAGCAATAAGCTCCGGGCCAGGGTACTAGTCTATAGTACTCCGCGTGTACGGAGTACGCGTAGAGGACATGCTGGATCAGATCTCTCTTTTATTTACTCGCTATCAAAGAGCAATGACTAAATAGATGTTTGAAACAATAAAACAAAAATGCGGTCCATTTATCAAAGACAATGAATGCGCGTCCTCCCTTGGCTCATCTCTGATATCTGTACAAGCGTGCAACGGCCGCTGTGGTGGTGCATACGCGTGGGGCGTCAGCCAATCAACAGGGCCTTTAGTGGCAAGCTGTCGCCCCAAAGCCCAGGCCAGGCAGTCGAGTAAGGTACACCTTGAACTAAAGCAACCACCCGATGCCTCGCGGGAAACTTGGCTTCATCTCCATCGCCAACTCCTCCAACTCCTCCAACTCCTCCCCGTCTTCGACCTCCGCCCCTACGTCCTCTGCTATCCTCCGGCCGTCGCCAGCTTCGACTCCTCCGATTCATGTCCCCTGCGACGCCGCTGACGAGGCTCGCGCAGTCCGTTGAGGCCCGCAACCATCATCGCATATAGCTTCTCCCAGCCTCGGCCTCGGCCTCGATCCCGACGACGCTCTGCGCTTCCCAGCAGCAATGGACACCACCGATCTCGCCACCGTAGGCTTCAAGCTCTTCCGTACGCCTACAACACTCTCCGAGATGCTTGCCGATACCCGCGACTCGAGGCTAACGAACTGAGAACAGTACGCGACGAAGAGGAATCCGACCCTGAAGGTGCGTTTGGCCTTGTTCTGCCTTCTCGCGACGATCGACTGGCCGTTGCGACTACGGCCACGGCTACATTGGAAGTATTGCTAACCATGCTTCACAGATGGCGACTCCGCTAAGAAAGAGCTGTTCGCAGCGTGGGCCCTCTTCATCTCCATCATGCTGCTCATCATCGCCTTCTTCACCAGCTACTTGGTGCAGATGAAGAAGGTCACGGCCATCCACGAGACAGTCATCTCCATCTTTGCTGGTAAGCCCCCTCAGCCCCTTCTTCAAGCCAAGCCAGGCCCTAACATTGCTTTTCCCCGTAGGCATGACTGTCGGTCTCGTTCTTCTCATTAGCCCTGGCGACTCCATTCGGAACCTCATCAGCTTCGACTACCAGATCTTCTTCAATCTCCTACTACCCCCCATTATTCTATCCTCGGGCTACGAGTTGCACCAGGCCAATTTCTTCCGAAATCTAGGCACAATTCTAACATTTGCTTTTGCCGGCACCTTCCTCTCTGCTATCGTCATTGGGTTGATCCTGTGGCTCTTCAGCTTCTTGCCTGGGTCGTTGGACATAACCTTTGTCGATGCCATTTCCGTTGGCGCAACCTTATCCGCGACAGATCCCGTCACAATCCTGGCCATCTTCAATACATACAAGGTAGACCCTAAGCTGTATACTATCATTTTCGGCGAGTCTATCCTGAACGATGCTATCGCCATCGTTATTTTTGAGACGGCGCAGAAGTACAACAAGGGCGAGGCGGGCAATCTTGGCATTGTCAGCTTCTTCGAGGGTACCGGCATCTTCTTGCTGGTCTTCTTTGGCAGTATGTTTATTGGCTTCGTCGTCGGCGTGTTCACGGCATTGTTGCTCAAGTTTACGTATCTCCGCCGGTTCCCGAAGATTGAGAGCTGCTTGATCATTCTCATTGCCTACGCCACCTACTTCTTCTCCCATGGACTGCACATGTCTGGTATGTCGCCCGTTCTTTGCATTGTTCGGATTCCGTCTTGATTCAATATGCTCATACAAAATAGGTATCGTGTCGTTGCTTTTCTGCGGCATCACCCTCAAGCACTATGCCTACTTCAACATGTCGAGGCGGACCCAGCTTACGACAAAGTTCTTCTTCCAAATCCTGGCACAGCTGTCCGAAAACTTCATCTTCATCTACCTGGGCTTGGCGCTTTTCACGGATAATGCTCTCCAGTTTCAGCCGCCACTCATCATCGTGACCATTCTGGCTGTGTGTGCGGCTAGATGGGTCGCCGTCTTCCCCCTGTCTTGGCTCATCAACTGGTTCATCCGTTACCGAGCCCGGAGACGTGGTATGGAGGTTGGCGATGAGCTGCCGTACAACTACCAAGCAATGCTGTTCTGGGCTGGCCTTCGTGGAGCTGTCGGCGTGGCTCTGGCAGCTCTCCTCAAGGGAGAGAACTCGTACGCCCTGAGGGCAACCGTCTTGGTCGTTGTCGTGCTCACTGTCATCATCTTTGGTGGCACCACGGCTCGAATGCTTGAGATCCTAGGCATTCGCACTGGCGTTGTCGAGGAGATTGATAGTGACGACGAGTTTGACATCGAGTCCTTCAGCGGTAACATCCAGGTCAAGCGATCGGGAACTGCCATTGGGTTCAACCCTCGTAGAAGCGGCAGCGTGGCCATGAACAACCTCGAGACGGGCAGTTATGTATCAGGCGCCTCATCACCGCACACGGGCACCCGACCCTCTAGTAAGAGCCGCAAGAATTCCATGAGACACCCCGACGAGTTCGAGCGAGGCGATCTGCTCCGCGCCAACCCCGACGACTCGGACATTGGCAGCGACGTTGATACCTCCGATCTGCCGCCACCTGCTCGCCGCTCTCCCCTCCCTCGCACCGCCTCTGTCCCGCCGCCACAGATCAGCAGCACGTTCACGTCGAGCGGGGAGGCGTCTGCGCCGACAATCACTGCGACGGGCGCGATTCGGCAGCTATGGGCCGCCGACGATCCGGCCAGTGTCTTCTATCAACTGGACGAGGACTTCATCAAGCCTAGACTACTGCTCCATGGCGATGGGGCTCGAGCGAATGGCAACGGTAACGGAAACGGCGGATCGAGTTGAGAACTTTTGCGAGGATTGCGCTCCGAATTGCGGAGACTGGGATGCGATTGTATTATTTTGTCGCATGATTGGCGTTGGGTTTCCTGATAGAATCTGAGTCTCATGATAGATGGATGACCGAGAGTAGCGAACATGGGAACACAGGCATCTTCATATCAAGCCACGGTAAAGCACGTCTAGCCATGGGCCACGGTGCGACCACTAGGGAGCAAGGCAAAACTTTGGTGAAAAAGCTTGAAATCGTAGTGATCGGGAGAGGGTCATGTGAGTATGATTTGAGGTGCCGCTTTTGGGCAACCCTTCAATGTCGAGCATTTAGGTAGTTATGTACGCAGACCTCGACAGCGATTAATATGTATGTACAAGATGTTTCTCAAGAAGCCACCCGACTCCTTTCAAGCTTCAGCAACCAAACATGGCTCAGACCTATTTTCGGCGCCTATGCAGCCAACATTTTACTTGCCAATCGAGGGCGTGGCGCTCCCGCTGCCTTGCCGTTGATGCTGCGCGGGGCTGCCGGCTGCCTGGTTGGCCTGGGCCTGTTGTTGCTGGCGAAGTAGAGCGGCGTATTGGTGAGGGCTCGTCGTGGCGGCGATGTTGCCAGGGAGGCCGGGTTGGCCGTTAGCACCGGCAGCAGCGTTCATAGCGGCGGAGTGCCGCTGGGCCGCAATGGCACGAGTGAGATGGTCGGTCGAAAGCTGGCGGACTTGCTCAGGGGTAAGGTTTGGGTTCTTGGCGCGGAACTGAGCCTCAAGCTGGGCCAGCTGGTGCGCTATACTTGCGGGCAGTTGCGATTGGGGACGAGGCGCTTGAAGGCCATTAGCCGGGGGAGTGGAGTGGTTGTTGTTGTTGTTGTTGTTGTTGTTGTTGTTATTGTTATTGTTGGCGTTGAACGAAGCCATCATGGTCTGGGCATTGTTAATGAAGCTCTGCTGGCTCATGCCGTTGACACCGTTAACGCCGTTGACGCCATTCACACCGTTGCGCATGTTAGGAGGCGGGCTCTGCTGCGTCGTTGCTGGCACGGGGGTTCCGGGGCCTTGCTGGGCCTGCTGCATCTGGACGGCAACTCTCTGCTGCTCCGAGATGCGCTGGGCACGCATCATCAGGTTGACATCTGGCTGGGGGTTGGGCATGGGCATGCGGTTGTGCTGGCTTTGCATAGCAGTCTGCATCTGAACCTGCGGTACACCGTTCATCTGTGAGGGCGGGACGAGGCCGCCGGCCATGTGCGATGGGACGCCTCCCATACCGTTAACAGGAGATTGCATCGGCATTCGAGGTCGACCCTGGCCTGCGGCTGCGGCAGCTGCTGCGGCAAGTTGATTAGGAACATTCACGCGGCCGGCGCCGTTCATACCGTTAGCAGCCACGGCGGCAGCGGCGGCATGGGCATTGTTCTGGCCGGGTTGTGCCCCTGGATTTCCAGTCATCTGCGCAGCTTGACCTTGGGCTCTGGCTTGCATGGCAGCCTGTGAAGGAAGTGTCAGCATCTGCGTCGTCGTCTGCGTCTTCTTGGAGAGCTGGAGCTCGGCTGTCTGGGTACTTACTCGTCGTTGAGCTTCCTGCCTCTGCGCGTACTGCGCCATCTTTTCTGCCAGAGCCTGATCGCGTTCCCAACGCAATAAGCTGTAATCTCGCGGCGTCTTGGTCGGGCGCTGTGAGACGGGGTCATTTGTCTTCTTGTTCGCAGCGTTCTGAGATGCAGTATGCTGTTGCTTCTGGATCGTCGTCTCTCGCTTCTTGGCCAGCTTCCTCATAGCGTCAATCAGGGTCAGATGCTTCTGGTTGCGTCGCCTCTCCACCCTCAATGGCGTGGAGTGCCGTCGTCGCACTGGAGTAACTGTACCGCCGCCGGCTGAGTTGGCCTGCTGCACCGCCAGCTGGTTCTGCTGCATTATTACACGCT
The DNA here is from genome assembly GCA_030864175.1 of Neonectria faginata. Taxonomy (NCBI): domain Eukaryota; kingdom Fungi; phylum Ascomycota; class Sordariomycetes; order Hypocreales; family Nectriaceae; genus Neonectria; species Neonectria faginata. The sequence continues at coordinate 1,222,142 of JAULBG010000006.1, read as the reverse complement.
GCGCTGCTTCAATGCGACTGTTGTACGCCTTGAAGTATTGCGTCTTCTGCATGTCTGATGGAAGCCCCTCCAGGTTGATCCATCTCTCGAAACATTCCCACGGCGTTCGCCGCTCGGCCCCGGATGTGAAGAGTGATTTGGTCGTCAAAATGCTCGAGATCAAAGACCAATTATATGTGTGGTCTCGGACAAGGCATCGCAGCTCATCATCTTCAACCACCGTCCACTGTGATGAGCTTCTGCACTCGTAAAAGCTCTGGGTGGGCATGGGGTGCTCCGAAGGCGGCCGGAATTGATGACCGATGTGCAATCGATCACGGATATGCCGCATTTCAGGATTGAAGAGTGCAACTTCGTTAGTCTGTGCAGGTAAGTCGATGTTGGATGACTTTTGGTTACCAGCAAATACGCTCTCATTCTCATCTTCGGAATCCTCGTTCCGGTAGTCATAGCGGCTACGCTTCCTGGGTGGACCGTCCGAAACCAGCTTCATCTGTCCCTCAACATACTTGCTGAGGGGGAGGGCTGGTCGTCGCCAATGGGCATCCGGATCGTACTCGGGGCCGGTAAGATCGAACTTGGGCACCATGAGCGGCGGTCCGTACATTGGGAGCTCTTCGAGCAACTGATCAGCAGTAGGCGTCCTCCGCAACCCAAAGATGACATCGTCGTCCTGGAGAGCAAAAATGGCGGAAGGTGCAACTGTTTGCATAAAGTCGTCAGCCAACTCATCCATGTTATCGGGCGAGTCCATATCGCCCGAGACAAGGTCTGGGGTGGGCTGGTTCTCAGTACCATCCTCATCGGCGTCAGCCATCGACACATCACCAGCCGCTTGTGGCCGAGGAGGAATTACGGCTGAGACCTGAAGAGCCTTGCGCTCTGAAGGCGTGGCATCATGCCAGTCCGCACATGCATATGCGAGATTCTTGGCAACGGCCCTCTTCCACTTGCGCTCCTCCCGAAAGTCGGTGCGCATCCATTTCATCTCCTGGAGCATCACGTCCCATTGGGTTGGCGGGCGAGTGGGCTCAGGACATCGCTTCGGTTGCCGAAGAGACCATTTGTCGTGCTGCTGCAAATGGTATACTCTTCTCAGCACCTTGCACGCCTGGTGGTCCTGGATTGCTAGGTTGGCGTCGGGAGTCGCGACGGTCTTGTTGGCAGTGAAGAGGATCTTCTCAATGGGCTGCATCCAGGACGAGCTTCCCGCAAATCCTTGAACGAAAAGGGGAGTGTAGTAGTCATCGGTGGGTCGAACCGTATCTCGCTGGTTGGCAACCATACTCTTCTCATCCATGCGCCTGGGCTGTTTTCCAAATAGAACGGTAGAAGCCTGACTCTTTGATCTCTCCCGGCGGTGTGTAGGAACGTTTCGATGTTTGATGCTGGGAGATTGGGGAGTAGAAGTCAAAGGCGTGAGCTGGTTGTCGAAGCTCTTGTGTGTAGCAGTTCGGTCAAGAGTTGGAGTAGGGCGGGGGGTAGCTCCGACAATTTCGTTGACAGATTTCAATCGCATTGCCCCAGAAGATACTCTGGTGACAGCTCGTTCAGGCACTTGCGAAATTTCTTTGGTCGCTGTCTCAGTCGGCACGGGAGTTGATGGGGCATCGGCAGGAGGGTTTTCCTCCTTAAGAGGCGACTTGATTTGAGTTTGCCGACTGTCGCTTGGTTCGGGGCCATCAATGTCCATTTGATCCGGAGTTTCCTCTTGACTGTCAGGAATTTCTTGACTTGTGGAGGCTACAGTCCCGTCTTTCGGGTATGCAACAGTCTCCTCATTCGGTGTTGGCTGATCAACCTTGTTCTGGACAACAGGACTGACTCTAACAGCCGTTTCTGTCGTGCTGTTGTCCTCACACACAGAAGTCAGAGCGGTTGGGTTGGGCTCGGGCAAGGGGCTCGCCACCGCTGCGTTCGATCGAATCGACTCCTGGAGAAGCTGGGCTTCAGCAGAATCCGGAGGTGCATTCAGGGCCCGGGTTTGCAAATCCTCCTGCACATGCTCTTCCTCAACATGAGGCTCCTCAGTCTCCTTGGTGTCCTCATTTAGTTCGGGCTTCTGCTCGACGGGCTCCGTGTACTGTGGTCCTTCATTCTCCGGGCTCGTGTTTGCTGATACATCGTGGACTGCAGGTGTCGTGGCGCTTTGCGCGGTTGATCCTGGGGACGACAAAGCATCTGGCGCTCGAGACCCCTCTGCGGGAGGCTTGATCGATAGGGAACCTGGTCTTACTGAGATGTGGGCATTCGCTTCGGGAACAGTCTTCGTCACTGCTGGTGTCTCTGCTTTCCGATCGGCAGGCGGCGATGCTTTTATCACCGAGGGCAAAGCAACCTGAAGAGTAGCATCTCCAGGTCCCTCAGTCGCATCCGTACCATTCGGAGGTTGATCCTTGTTGGTGTCAGTCAGAACTGGCGTCGCTGGCTGGGGAGTCGCTACAGGCTTCACGGGTCCAAGGGTCGGCGGCACGACTGGAGTAGGTTGCAATGGCGCATGAGGTGCACGAACAGGGGAAGTCGGTTTCGGAGAGATCTTCGGAGTCGGGACTATGTGAGGAGCGTTGGAAACGTTGGGTTTGATGGTCGGAGGGGTTCTGTTCGCCAATGTGGTGTCCTGGGCTTTCGATATCACATCCTTCTTCGCTTCCTCCAACACCGGCGATGGCAATGACTCGGTCGCATTGAAGGCAGACTTAGCCAGCGACTTTTTTAAGATTTCGAGAGAGAGCGATGGCCTTGGAGGGATATTGGATTCGTTCAATATCTTGCCTCTGTAATTGTGTCAGTAAGCGTCGCACGCAAGCACTACCGCAATCGCGCCGGGGGCAACGCACAATAGCGCTGGATTGATTGGGCGGACGTACTGGAAGATGTCGTTGGCTTGCAGGAACTGCCATTCGGCGGGTGTTGTGGTGGGCGCGTCGGGGTTGGTGAGGACGGGATGCGGCAGGCTCTCCACCTGTGTCGCGACAGCGAAGAGCTCACGAAGCTTGCGCTTCCGCGACGTCACGATTGAACTGGAGGCCATCAGCACGCCGAAAATTATATCGCTGGAATCGGAAAAATGCGGTGCTTCGTTTGGGCCGCGACTCACCTGCACTCATTGCGCTTTGATTGAAGCAGCCTCGATAGGTCGGCAGACCCGACCTCAGTCATAGCATCGGCAGCCGCGACATCCGTTTTCGGGCGAAACGGACGTGGCAGCGGATGAAGCGAGGCGATCCGAGATGGATCCACGCGTTCAACAGGATGGAAGTCGATGTTGTTGATTGATTTCGGGCGATGTCGTCGATTGCAGCGTCGTGGGAGGGCGTCGAAATTTTGATCTCGGGGGGGTTGGTGCGGTGGTGGATGGTGGTTTGGGGGGATTTACAGGCGCTGGCAACAGTGGAGTTTACCTGGGGGCGTCCGGGCGGAAGGCGGAAGGCGGAAGGCAGGAGCAGTCCTTGGGGGGAAGGACGTTTTGGCGTAAAAAGTTACAGTGCGGCAGGTGAGGGCGCGCTGCAGCAGGGGGGGTCGAGAGGAAAGAGCAAGAAAAAGGAAATTTATCGGGGAACGACTTGACAAGGCAGGAGCGAGGGACACTAGGACCAGGCAGGAGCGAAAGCGACAGGCAAGAAGGGGGGGCTTGCGAACAGATTTCAGGCTAACACTCATGCCTCCAGCGTGGGTGCTGGGCTCTGATGGGGTTGATGGGGTACGTATCGCTCCGAGCGGGCGCAGGACTGCGAATATTGGCACCGGGGTCGGCTTCCACAAGCACTGAGTGCTAACATACCGCGATGAATAGGCCTGGATACGTCCAATTATCATCGCAACATGCACATAAAAGTGTAAATAGTGGTACTAACCAATCACCCTAATTTGTTGTTTTTTTTCAGTCTAGAGAAGTAGTAACCATATCAGCGTTGCTGTAACGGAGTGCGAAAAAAGAAATCACCTATATGCACACTCTTCGTGGAATGGCGAACTCTTGCTCCTCATCAACGCGAACCTGCAATGTCGTCGGTGACACCCCTGTTCTATTATCCTGGTCCCTATCCACTTTAAATACATGTCGTTTGGCATCGATTTGCAGCCGAGTCTTTGTACTTTTCTCGGCTCCACAGCTCGCCAATAAAGGCGCCTCAAAGAAACCCACCATTTCCCTACTCCGGCCTAGGGTATAGTGTCTCCCAAGCCTGACAAGCGGTGCCAAAATGCAAGGCCCACAGCGCGTAGGGGGCAGCATGCGGAACGGTCCACTCGGTGCGTTGCGGCGCACGCACGGTGTAAGTTTGCACCCGCACTCGGAGTCTGTCGATGTCGTCCCCTGCCATGTGCAAAAGCCGAGTCGCAGACGTTGAGCCAAAGTGTATCCGGGAAAAAAGCACACTTAAGTTACTTTGTCGACTCGAGATTCATTGAGCTAAGGTTTGTTTATTCATAATAACAAGTATCCTTCTGACCGCGAAATTCAGCCACTGATCTCTGCCATGTTGCGACCAGATTGAAGGATCTTGGACGACTCACCAAGTAAGTTAAAGACGAATTTTGTAGACCCAGCCACATCTGAAAAAATCGCACCAGCCACCTTTCAAGCCACATTCTCTTTGCCTGCGCAACTGACGTATCTGCCTCCGCTGCGTTTGAATCCAAATTATTCCTCATCACGACCCAGGATCTAAGCACGACCACAACACACCACGAAACCATGCCCGACCAAAGCAAGGGCGCCGCGCCGCGAATAGCCATCAAATTCGGCGCTTCATCCTCCAGCAGCACCGTGAAGAGATCATCCCGGCCCAACCCCCCATCCACGCTTGGCAAACGACCGCGCTCCAACGCTTGGGGAGCAGGCTCCGACTCAGAACCCGAGGACGACGGCAGAGGACGCCATGAGAAGATCACTGGTTTCGGCGCCGATGGGGCTGAAACAGAATGGAAGGCAAAATACGCCGGGACAGAGAAGAAGGAATATGTCATCGCCCGGCAAGCGAATCGCGACTGGCGGTCCGATGTGAAGGCGCAAAGGAAGGGCAAGAATCTACTACCAGAGGAGGCCAGGGCGCAGCAAAACAACATCACTGTTGAGACGGAACCAGCAGACCAGGATAAGGGGCTCAAATGGGGCCTGACCATCAAAGAGACCACCAAGGACAATCAAGAGGAGGAAAATAAACCGGACGGTGGCAAGACAGATGAAGACGCGACCCCTAAGGACGGACCCAGCCAAGACCCGCCGCCCAAACGAACAACCGAAGAGGAAGCCATGGATGCCCTACTAGGAAACAAACCCGAAAATGAGAAAATCATCCACCCGACGGAGGAGGATGCCTTCAAGCGCGACGTCGAACAAGCCGGCGAGGTATCCACGCTAGAGGACTACGAGGCCATGCCCGTCGAAGAGTTTGGCGCTGCCCTCCTGCGCGGCATGGGCTGGGACGGCAAAGCCCGGGGCGCCATGGTCAAGGAGGTCAAGCGAAGGCCCAACCGCCTTGGCTTGGGCGCCAAGGAGCTCAAGGAGGACGAAGACCTAGGCGCCTGGAACCAAGGCGGCAAGAAGAACCGCCGGCCGCGCCTGAACGACTACCGTCGGGAAGAGAGCAAGCGAAAGGAGAGCCGCCAGAACGAGGCTAGCTACAAGCGGGAGCGCGAGCGCGAGAGGGAACGGGATAAGCATGGACACAACGACCGTGATCGCGAACGCGACCGTGACCGTCATCGGGATCATGACCGACATCGAGACAGACACCGCGATCATGATCGGGATCGCCGGCGGTAAAGCCATCACGGGATTCAGCTCAAGCCCATTACGTTCACATCATACCAACGGATCAAAACGCCGTGCTGTACATCAAGCACCACAGACTACATAGACGAAGACTGCCTTCAAACACGAATTATCACCAACAGACATACACCAACTTCACGTAAGAGTCACCCTGTTATCGCTGTCTGTGCAGATCAGTGTATTAAACTCATTCAGCCGCTCTTTAGCCCAGTACACACAAAACTAACAGCTATCTGTGTTCCCCACAGGACAGATGCATCCCAACGCCAAGCTGTGATATCCACCACGAAAACCCATTACCCCCCTCCCCTTGACTTCCAAGTCTACCTGTCCGACTACGTAATAAGCCTATCATTATCTCCCGTCTTCGAGTCATGTTCCTGTGTGTTCTGAGAAGAACCTCGTCTCGACTCTCTGCTTGTGTTCGACGGATTCAGCGATCTCTGAGCCGATATACTGCGCTTTGCACCACTCTTGCCCTTGTCACAATCCCGCGCTTGACGCTCAGGATTCAATATGCTCTCCAGACTCTCCCCCCTTTTCAGCGCCTGCAATGCTCGATTCGCAGATTCAACGTCCACGAACATGGCGTCGGTGTCTAACAGTACTCGGTCGATCTGTCCTGCGAGACCCCGCTGGCGTTCCACGTCGGCTGTTACATCGCACAGCTCCTTCATGATAAGCCAGCCGTCAATGGTCTGCTTGGCGAGCTCTTTGCGCTGCTCGTCGGATAATGCCTTAGCCTCTCGCTGCCCTTGCACGATTCGAGCCCGTCGGATGAATTTCTCCGGTCTCTTGTGTCGCCCTGCTTGCTTTACCAAACCCTTCAGTGTGAACCCGACAGGGCCAACGATGGCGGCCAGGTTCTTGAGAATGAGCCCAGTCAGCCCCATGCCTACTCCTTTGACGAAGCCAATAACACCGTTGTCCCTCGCTCCACGGACTGGTAAACGCACGACGCCCGTGAACCCGTCGTAGACGCCGTACACAAACTCGAACCGTGCCGCACGGAGGCCAGAGCGAAAGCCCGTTACCCGAGGGGTCCTGCGTACCGTGTCATCGCCGTAAAGGCGAGGAGCATTGTGAAAGCCTTGAGCCAGCGCCAACGAGAGATCGGCTGGGGCCTTCGCAATTGCTGTAGCAGTCCTTCCCACGCCACGGGCGACGTCACTAACATAGTGCCCGCGTCCTCCGCCAGCAGTTATGTCTGTGTGAATTGACGCAGCGTCGAGGGCGATGTTGGAAGTTTCCGAGGGGTGATGGGTAATGGCACCGGGCTCCTTCGACTTTTGCTTCAAGGCCTTCTTTTTTTCTCGACTCGCTTTCTTCTTGTTCCTCCGCTTTGTGGACCTCTTCGCCAGACGATACGGGACACTGACGATCCCGGTGAAGGCTTCGCCAACGGTACCCGCAACAGAAGCCGCTACTCCTGTGACGGGTTCTCCAGGGCCCTCGAAGTCGTTCCATTCCATGTGTCTGAGGAGCCTGAGGCGCTTCCAGCTCAGTAGGCCGTTGCCGACGAGGATATCTGCGGCCAGGGCACCAAGTCTGACATTCGATTTCTTCACGTTCCAGACAGCGGTCTTGTCCTTTAGAATGGAGCACTTGAGCGTGGTCGGTTCCCTGAGGAGCAGCTGTTGGTGAAATTGCTCCACGGCGTTGTTTGCTCCGTCTCCGTCGTTTTCGATCGACCTAGCCATTTTCCCCGCTGCCTCTTGGGCCTCGTCTGTGAGACAGTACTCGATGCCTTCTGCCAGCTTCTCGGCGTCCAGGGCCTTGTACGGGGTAGGTTGCGGGCCAACGCCTGCATTGCCCAACATGTTGCCCCAAAAGTGCTGGTCGCCAAAGAAAGGGACAATCATGGTAGGCTTCCCGCACTTGAGGGCGATAGCTGTGGTTCCGGCACCGCCATGGATCACGCAGGCTTTAACCCTCGGGAAGAGCCAATCATGTGGGGTGTTTTCGAGCATGAAGATGTTGTCCGGAACGTTTTCGCCTCCTAATCCACCCCAGCCCTTCGAAACCAATGCTCGGACGCCAGCCATCTCTACCGCCTTGAATATCATGTCGGTGAAACGTTCCGGGTCATCGACGACAATAGATCCAAATCCGATATAGATGGGTGTATCGCCGCCATCGAGGAATTCTTCAAGCTCCTTTGGCGGTTTGAATGACGAAGCGAGGTCGAGGAAGACGAACCCGGACACGCCAACCTCACTCCCCCAATCCTCCGGCTTGGGGACAAGGGCAGGAGACCATAGATACGTAAAGGGAACATGTAGCCGATACGTCGCACCAGGAGCCCAGAGGGTCGACATAGGGTCCAGGCCCAATGTTTTGACACGAAAGTTATTGACCAAATCGCCAAGGCCTTGCCAAACCATCATCTCCACAAGGGGGTACGAGATGAAGTTCGTGTACCCGGGATCGACGTTGGACTTCTTGATGCTTGCCAATGGATGTGGGAATGCTTGCGTGGGCGTGTAGGGGAAAGTGAACATCAAGTGCAGGGGAATCCCCAACGCCTCCGCGCAGTGCATGTGCGCGAAGCTTGGCGGGTTGGCGATGATGGCATCCGCCACAAACGGGCTCTTGGCGCCCATCATCTTCAGGTTATGGTGGTCCTTCTCGTCGTCTGTGGCATTGATGCACGCCCGCCAGAAGCCGTCGAACATCTCAGCCATGGCCGCGCGCCGCTTCCCGATATCTCCAGCTTTGACCGAGTCGATGGTCGGGATCAGCCCGGGATTCTTGACCATGAAAGCCATGAGCTCTGACGGGTCACCACCAACGGAGAAAAACTCGAGTCCTGAGTCCTGCTCCACGAACTCTCGGAATGCCGGATGTGTTGCGATGCGTACGCGGTGTCCGTATTCCTCCTTCAGCACCTTGCCGATCTTGAGGAATGGCTGTGCATCGCCACGAGAGCCGATGACCATGATGACGATATTCAAACGGGGGCGAGGACCGGTGCTCGAGGCGGCCGTCAACGCCGAGGAAGCATTATCTGGCAATTTGATGTCCGGCACGTTTCCACCGTGTTCCTTGACGGGATCGACCTTGGTCAGTGCCGCGCCCAGAGCCTTAGCAAGATATCCTGTGTTTGCTGTCTCTTTGACGGTGATGCGTAGTCGTCCATCCTTCTTCACCTTGCCGCTTGTGTGAAAGTTATCGTTGCCCACCCTAAAGCGCCGATATCTATCATCTTGCTGCGTGGCGGATAGTATCGCCTCCTGATCTCGGGCGGCCTGGTTTACCTGGTCTTCGTTGTCCCCATCCTCCAGCTCGCTGTCGTTGTCGCTGTCACTGTCGCTAAAGATGGGGTCTCGGTGCACACCGTAGCTCTCCCAGATGGCCTTGTCCAGGTATGAGGTCCCGGCTCGCTGGGCGGCCGCGGGCCGAAAAAGCGATGGTTGACGGCCTCCTCGCCGCGGGACTTCAGTCGGCCAGGCCCTCGTAGGTGCAGGTCGATTGCGAGCATTTGTCGGTGCCACCAGCTTCGGTGTTGTCGATGATAGAAGTCCAGGCTCGGACCGCTGTCTGGGTCTCTTCTCATTGTGATGCGCGCTCTCCCCTTCTTCGTCTTCTTGTCCTCCTGCAGACTGGGGACTCCGCGGGGACTCGACAGCTGGCGGGACGTGGCTGGGATACGCAAGCTGCCCGTCGGAGGCGGTCACAAGTGTCGTTCTTGGAGCTCGACCGTCTCCAGTCTCTGCCGTCTCCCTCACAACCACCGGCTCGTCAACATCGCTGATGTCGTCTCGGGCCATGCTTCTTGCTTCGTCCTCGCACGCGCGTATCTTTTTGCTATGCCGTAGGCCGCAGCTTGTTCAGTCGCAGGGTAAACAACCTGACATTGTTCTGGGTTTGGTTCTCGGGGGCAGATGACTTTCCACAATATAGAAGAGGAAAAGCCGAGTCAGGAACGAAACCTCCGGCAAAGGGAGCAAGCAAGCTCTCGCATGCACAGCTTAGACCTCCTCCCGCATTCTAGCGTGTCTTTAGCGCGCCCGTGGTACCTGAACCGGATGGATGACATCACCATCCCCGTCATTTGTTTTGCCCATTTCAGGGGAGGCGCCCCCGGTTCCCCGGAGCTTAATTCCAATTATACACTACGAAGAGCAGGGACTAATTTATGTAGGCCCGTCGTGAATCGTGATGCATTTTTCGTACACGCGACACGTAGCCGTGGCAATTCGCGGTAAATCACCCAGCATCCTCAATGAGCCTTGGCATCATCATGGATCTTCGCAGTTGCCACAAACTCCACAAGCCCCCGGTCGTGATCATTGAATCCTTGTCCTATCAGAATCATTTTCAAGTAACCGTTAAATAAATGATAGGTCGCAAGGACACTGACTGTTGTTGCTGCGTAGATTCAAGCATCTAATTTATTGTATCGTCACAACATAGCTCACTGCCAAAGACGAATATTAACACATTTATCCAAAATCATCTCAGTCCCGAACTTATGCATTTCGATGGTTCCAGCTGGGGGGGAATCTTACGGGGAGGAAGAAGCCCGAAAAACAATGGAGTTATCGGGGGAATCTACAAAGAGATCTGAAAAGGAGGTAGTGATTGCTGTTGTTAGTCAAGGAAGATCAAGACGTATCAAGGCCAAATTGCCACTACATAGCACAGTTCCATTTGATTTTTTAATTCCATGTGTATAAAACCCAAGACCCTCTAGCCTGTTTCATTGTATTTTTTACGCATTGACTTGGACCTACGCAGCGTCGTGGAGGCTTACTGTCAACCCTTGCTACCCTACACATAGACTCATCACGATTGCCAAAATACAACATCGTCGTGAGCACCTGCACCGTTACGCTGGCATATTCCGTTAATTGATATTCAGATACAATTTCCATGTACCTTTCATTCATATATGGTTTCATACGACGTTGCATACCCGAGTTCATAACGAGACTCAAGTCAAATGAAGCCTCCCCGTTGCGGTTTTCGTTACTCCAGACCAACCATCCCATCCAGTCCCGTTGCCCAGATCTACGCCTCATTGCAGAGGAACACGCTCCAGCGTATCCGTCAAGATGCTCAGCTGCATCAAAACCTCGCCCTCCTTGCCATCGCCTTCAACCTCCTTCTTCTCCACTGCGCTCGTCAGGGTCTTTGCCAGGTACAGCAGTGGACCAACGTATCGGTGCTCAATGGCCGCCGCCATTCCAGCTGGTGCCAGGTCCTTGTAATCTTTCCCACCGAAGAGGAACAGGGCGAAGTTTGCGACTTGCAAGTGGAAAGGCGCGTTCTGTACCCAGTACTCCCAGAGGGCTAGCGAGTCCGTCTCCCTGAGGTGCACGAGATCCTGGAAGAGTGTGTATTGTAGGGCGTCCAGGCAGTTCGGATCGGAGAAGCGGCCCTTAGAGCCAGTCTTGCGAGCCACGATCATCTCCTCCCGTAGCCACGTCACTGCGCATGCCTGCAGAGACGAGAACATACAGTTCTCGAGCAAGTCCTCTAGAATAGAGAGACGGTCGTCTTCTTCGGGGTCGGCATGCAGAATGAGGCCCGCCAGTGTCGTGGCTGCATTTCGGACACGGAGGGTTGGGTGGAAGACGGAGATCAGGGTCAAAAGATGGTGGTAAGACTGGAAGCTTGATTCCTTTTCCGAGTCGGTACTGGAGCTGCCCCCTACTCGCTTCTCATCGTTGAGCCACAAGCCCACGACCAAGAGCGCCTCGACGGTACCGGGGTTTCCCACAATCTTGGCTTGAGGCTCATCTTCCAGGAACCGCTTGAGGAGGACATGGTGGTCAGGGAAGATGTTGATGTCGGGGTGGTCGTAGTCGGCATCGAAGATTTGTGACGCAAACATGCGGTACGCTGTGAAGCACATGAACCCGCCGGTCGACATTTTCGTATCTTCCGGATGCTGGGAATCGGGCTCGCCGGCGAATGGGTTGCTGGAAACGGGGGCTTCAAGGATTTGCTTCACCTCGGCAGTGGACATTTTTGACAAGCCAAGATCGTTGGCAACGGCCTTGAGCAGTGTGGTCAGTAATAAGAAGTGGAGGAGTTGGGACCGCTAACTTACCACCAGCTGTCCGACCAACGCGTCCATGGCTTGTAGCTCAGCAACTTGGTTGAAGGCTTGCAACATTGTCGGTCGACCAGGCACAATCTTCTCTGGGGTGCAGTATTCCAGGAGCCTCGACGCCCACTCTATGTTGTTCGAGTTCACATACGCCTCGAGAATGCTGGTGATGAATGACTGCAGCAGCCGTGCCACCAACTCGTGCTCTCCCGGACTCGCCTGGTCTGTCGTCTCGGCCTCGGGGTCTGGGGCGCTCTTGGAAGGATCGCTCTCTTGGAAAGGTGTTTCCAACCTTGTGCTCGACTGGCGCGTGGGCAGAGGAGGTCGTTGGCGCCCAGACAGAGACCGCACAAGTTCGATGACGGCGGCCGTGGTCTCTGCACCGTGGGGATCGTAGGCTCGATAGACGGTCTGCAAGGTGGAATGGAGGAAGCGCGAGGGCGCCTTGACCTGCAAACGACGGTGCAGGATGGTGAGCATGCCGACGAGGGAGATGAACTTGGCGCTGGCCTTGGCGTCGCCGGCCTCGGCCGATTCAGAGTAGGAGTCGAGGACCTCGAGGACCTTGAGGATGACCTCGCGCGGGTTGCCGAGGCGGGCAATGGTCTCGAGGCAGGACTCGCTGCCGGGGACGGAGACGAGCATCTCGACGAGGTCCCAGCCAATGTCGTTGGTCAGCTGGGCATCTTCGAGGATGTCTTCGAGGGCGGGGAGGATTTCGGGAGACAGCGACTTCTCGACGATGGTGAGGTAGGTGAAGGCATCGGTGGCGGGAGGACGAGACTCCTTGAGTCGGTTAATGGTTTCGTCGAGCGATGCCATGGCTGTGGTGGTCGTGGTGGTGACTGGTTGGCTGGGTAGGTAGTTGAAAGTTGGATTGGGCGAGTTGGGGTCTCTTGCGTCTCTTGCGCCCTTGCTATTCGACCGACTCGCGTCTCTCGTAGTTCTGGATCGTGGGCGTACAATGTAGCCGCCTGTTGTTGCTGTTGCTGTTGTGGTGTGAGGCAGGGAATAGCTTCGCCTCAGGTTTCACAGCACCGGAGTCGTCATGCAAGAGGGGTCAGAGCGACCGTGGGGGAGCGAGGAAACGGAGGACAGAAGAAGGAACAAAGTAGAGACTAGACTATAGAAAAAGGGCAACGAGAGAGATAGAAGTTGGTTGAGTTCAGGCCGTCGAAACGTGTGGAATGGTCAGAAGGAAGTTGTCGATGACAGCAGAGAAGAGACAGATCAAACTCCATCTGAGCTGAGCATCGGAGCAAACCCCACTTGGCAGCGCTCTTTCGTCATCAGGCCGCCTGCACGGTGAGCTTGTTTTTCCCAGGAGCGGCCAGTGCAGCCCACTATAAATCAGCTAAGAGCCACTAGCCCACTAACATCAGACCGGCCCTTGAATCATCTTGTTAGTCTATACATCTTCATACATTACACTGTAATGTAGGTAGCTAAGTGGTAGGTACATAACCAAACATATACTTGTACATCGTTGACCCTCGTCCCCAAGCCCGTCCCCAAGCCCGTCCCCAAGCCCGTCCTCAAGCCCGTCCTCAAGCCCGTCCTCAAGCCCGTCCTTCTCATGCCTTTTCCCTTCTCATGACAACGCCAAACAGGACCCATTCATCCCATCATGAGCCCCCAAACCCACCAACCCAATGCGATGTACCTAGTTATACAAACATACGTATCCACTGCCGTAACCATTATCGTACAGTCTATCGCCGCTGCGACAACACAAATGGAAAATTACATGTCCAACTGGCAGGTTGTCAGAAATGAATCAGCGTAGAGGCCTCGACCCTGGTCACATGCTCCCCTTCGTCGTGCTCCTCGCCCAACGGCCACTGTTTCTCGTTCCTCTTATAGCCGTTTAAATACTTTCCGCTAAATGCATTCGATGCTGACAAGGGTTCGCCTATCGGTTTCATGTTTGCGTGGTCCTGGTTGCGGTACGGCAGCGCCTTTTGCATCGCCTTCTTGCTCAGCGGCCGCTCCTTTTTACCCCCCGCCGCTATTTTGGCCTTTGTCATATCCTTGGTGATGTCGCGCAGCTCTTCATCGCTGCTGCTAATCTGGGCCTTCAGGAATGGCATGCTCTCCCCGTCCGTGTTCCGGATGGCCTGCATGATGGGCACTCGGGGAGTATACTGGATGTGATCCAGTTTGGGAGCGCGCTTGGGATCGGGCACAATGGCTGGGTCAAGCCTGGCCTCGTCGCCCTTCTCAAGCAGCGTCACAATGTCTATGCTTTCTCCAGGCGCAATGGCATCCGGATGACTCGGCGTGATGCAGTCCATGTCAACCTCCTTCCGCAGGACGTGATCGATGTCCACCGCAGAGAAGTAGGCGCACGACTGAGGAAGATCATCAATGCCCACCTGTTGAGCAAACATCGCTCGAGTCCAGACATTGGCCACCTGAAGTGCCATGGCCGCACGGTATCTGTCCTCGTTCTTGACCAGATATCGGATCTCATCGTGCACGGTGATGGACAGTCGAGCGTCAAGGCTGAACCGCCGCGTCAGGTAGTCCATTGCGACAATCAGTAAGTGCAGATAGTCAACTCCCGACGACTGAATCGCCCAGTTGATGCGAGATGTCAGATATCCGCCTCGGTTGATGTGCTCCCCCATCAATGCCTCCGTGATGCCAGCGCCCAGAACCGGGGTTCTGGGTCTGGCTTGCTCCGCAAACTCCTCGAGCTTGTTGAAGACAAACGATTCGGTGCCGCCTCTCCAGAAAGGCCGCTTGTACAACACCTTCCGGGTCGTCTTGGTTCCCTTCGTGTTGACGTACAGTTTCGAGGCTGTCTTCATCGTCTCCTTCTCCGACAGGTTGGGGTTGAACTGTCGTAGCAATGTGCCCGCGAACTTCAAACCTGCGCCATAAATGCGCCCATAGTTGAAGACTTTGGCATCGTTTCTCGTAATGCCCAGGATGCCCGCCGTGCGTGAATGAAGATCAGTACCGGCGGCCTTTGTCCCTTCCAAAGTCATGAAACCAACCGCATTTCCACCATGCAGTTTGAACGTCGCGTCGCCCACTAAGCTTGCAATCCAGAGCTCCTCTGAGTCTACATCAGCCCCTACGAAGCTATACCCTTCTGGAGCTTTGACCATGGCCTTCAGCTCGGAGCCGACTCGGTTCTTCTTGGCGTTACTAGCCGTGAGCCAGGTTTTCTCCACTGATCGGCGAGTAATAGTGCCCATCGGAATGATTTGGGGGAGAATGAAGCCTTTGCTGCTGGCAACACTGGCCTCGCTCTTTTCGAGAGTGTCGGGGACGAAATCTTCCTCGTAAACAACCATTTGAGACTTGATTCTGTCTCGCGCACTGATCCAGTATGAGCACGAAGCGTTCATCTCGAGCGCCTCCTTGGCATATGAATACTCTGATGAAAGTGTGCCGTTTTCAAAGTAGGCCAAGTATCCCTTGGCCATTGGGTTTGTGCAGCGGGAATTCGGACCGTCCTTGTGTGGGAGTTTGAAGTATGCATGACTTCGGTCGTCTCGAAGGATTGGCTCCTTTTCATCAAAAGCGCACTCCACCATCTGCTTTGCAATGTATTTTGCTGTTTCCGCTCGCGGAACTCGGAATGTCCAGCCATACTTGTCCGACCAGAATAAGGGATGACTGTCCCAACGAAGTTTCAGTAGTAGAGGTGCAACTCGCGTCCGCACAGTGAGGCTGATAGGTGCATCATTGCTTGCGAAGAGGTCCTTGTACCATTTGGGCTTTCCTGGTTTCTTTTGCCTTGCAGCAAGCCGTTGGGGATCGTTCTTTCGCTTCCCCTTGACCATTCTGATTTCCTGCCCAGACCAGTCCAGTTGCTGCAGCCAAGGGTCATTCTGCCATTTTTCTGGATCGTCCTTGACCTCTACAGCCTTGTCAGTTAGACCAACAAGCCGTTCAAGGACAGCGTCAGAGAGCTTCTGGTATGTTGCTTCGGCATTGGTAAGGTAAGCATCCCAGGATTTGTTAACTGGCAAAATGACGGAGGAGATGTGGCGAAGTGCTGCGAAGCTGACAGGATGCGGGCAAACTCGCAGGAAGTTGGGGAAGACAATTTGATAGATGCGATGGGTGATGGACACATCTGCGGCACAGTAGTTTATGAGCTCATCCAGCTTTGCCAAGATGCCTTCGCGGTCCAGCTTTCCGAAATCATTGCGGATGTCCTTGTCAATTGTGACCTCGAGATGGAACTTGGCGACGTCTTGGAGTGAGTTAACGGAGCTTCGCTTAACCCACGGCTCTTCTTCATCGTATATGTTGCCTTTACTGAGAATATCCGCAAGCTCATGGGTTGTAGCCGTGCTGGGAGCCCGTTCCCTTTCTTCTCTATTCTTCTTGTGCTTCATCCAGATCGGCCGCTGCTGGGAGCATATGCCGTTGACGGCCGCATGCAGGGACATGGTGTCCATGAATGCGTTTCTCGTCTGCTTGAGATCGTATTCCTCTAAGATTCTGGCTCGGTCATACCCCACGTTGTGTCCAACAATAACCCGGTCCTTGGTGGGATCACCCAAGGGGATGAGCTGTCGTTCGTTCTCCGTCTCGCCGAGAAGCCATGGAGAAAGCCAGGCATACCACGCAGTCGGACTTGATGCACACGCCATGACGGCGTATGGGTTCTCTTTCCATAGGACTTCAGTATCAAAACAGAGCATCGTCTCGTCCGGCGCATCCACCTGCTCGGGTTGTTCATTTGGAACGTATTTAGTCCAGCCGCTTTGACGCACCCACTCCCGGGGTTTGAGAGGTGAATTTTCCTGGGCGAATTGCTTGGCATAGGATAGAAAGGGCTCCGCGGCGTCCATTCCGAGACGATGGAAGTGTTCGTCGAGGGTGTGTCCTTGTAGCGGGGGGAGGTCGAAAGCGATGGGGTCGGATTTGTCAGTGTTTTTGCCGAGGAGATCATGACGGCGGAGATGATCTTTGGAGAGCTCGACAAGCTCGGGGGGGGCGGGTTTGCTTCCAAGGGGGAAGATCTGCTCGTGAACGTGGGAGCTGAGTTGTTGGACGCCAATCTCGTTATGACGAGCTTCCGACAAGACTAGAGAAGAGTGAGCTTTAGAGCAAGAAAAAGCTGGCTAAAGTAAGATTTCGACAACTCACGGGCGAGACTGGTTTTCTGTTTCAGCTTGGTGGTGTCTGCGACGACAGACAGCCATCGCAGATGCGCTCGCCAGGCATGGCGACGGAAAGCCTGGTGGCGGGCGATGCGGATGAAGCTGGCCGCCGGACCTCGCTGGATATGACCAGCGGCGGGGGAAAACATGATTATATGAGGCGCGGTGACATTGCGGATGGATCTGGTGGGAGCGGTGATCCCAGTGATTCGGGTTGCGCAGTTCCTGCTGCGATTCGGGGTTGATTAATGCTTGAGTCGCAAGCACGAGATTGTGGTGCAGAGGTGATGATGGCTTTTGGTGTTTGCCCTTTTCAGGGCGCGTCCTAGTGGTGGATGACGGGTCGACATGACGGGCAGTGGGCCAAAGTGGGGGAAGGAACGACGCTAAAGTGGAGATTTGGTGATGTTGCTGATGAGCCAATGGGAAGGCTCACCGCCCGCGGGGGTACATGACAGTGTGGACATCCAAGGGTTGATGTACTCCGTACTGTAAATACTCCATGAATATCAAACATCGGATACCTTGATCAGCGGGATTTCCTGATCCTTCCTTTTTTTATTTTATACACGTTTCAGTGGATAAACTGATGTCTCAATTGATCAATTACCAAGAACAAGGCGTGGCTGATGCGAGGGATGAAAAGCAAACATTTATACACTACTTGATGATAAGTGCCTTATCCATCGACATAACTTTGACTTTAAGTATGTGAAGATGGGATGCCAGGTGGAATTCAAATGCAGCATCAATTCAGCATTAAGTATCAACACTTATGACCTACCCAGCTGAAAGTAACCAAGCAATGTTGATTTAATAGATGCCCGGTCTTCATGACTCGGTGCTGGGACTGCCCTGGTACTTATCGTGCGGCACACCCACCCACTCGGCGTCGAGACTTTCATTAGACTGGATGCAGGGACCCGGTTCCGTGGCGGGCAAACAAACCGCATCTACCTTCTGGAAAAGCAGCGCCGGCGTTTTCTGGTGCGACATATGACACGATAATTGCGAGGTCAGTACCCAGGATAGCGCGCCATTCATATTGACAGTCGAAAACGAAATACATACACAGCGTCAGAAGGAAGGGAGGGAACAACGACGTTACATTACTACACCTTCTGACGCCTCCGAGACAATCCCTCTAAAAGCCTCGTCTTATTCGTCGCCTCTTGGACGGAATGCCAGGTATTCGTAGGTGGGACGAAAGTTTGTCTGCGCTGGATGTGGTACGGGGTGCGGCGTGGTGCCTCGGAGCAAGAACTAATCCAGTACGGCGGTAGATTGATAGCGGTAGGTTTCCTCTGCATGGCCTGATCACGTTGTCCATCCGTGGCATTCATACTTCATGGCATTGGCCGCCCGGGGCTTCCAGCCTTTTGCGGCTTGGAACACATAACTTCTTCCCCGCTGCATGTATGCGTTGGATAAGAGTCAGTTGCCAGTTTCATCCTGGGAAAATTAAATCAATCAAATCCTTCCCACGCGCCCTCGGGGCTCTCCCTCTCTCCCTCTCCCTCTCTCCCTCCCCCTCCCTGAGCACGTCTTTGTCGAGGCTTTTTGTCGTTCCGGAGCCGGCGGCCGTGCCGAGATCACCCAAACACCACCACACTGCCAGTAGACTGACTGCCCCTACCAAAAAACCGCCAAAGCACCAGACCACCTCCACTCTTTCTTTCACTCGGAATCGGACTCCCCGACCTCACGGCGGCAAATCAATAATGGACCACAGTTACGTGCTGATGGACTCCTTCATCACGCGCCTGCTGCAAGGTTAGACACTCAATCTCCTTATCGCTTTCTTCTCAGCCTCTTCTTTGTCGTTTCTTTGTTCCTCTCTTCTTTTGGGTCTACCCTCCACTCCCTGATGTGTCGTTGGCTC
This sequence comes from Neonectria faginata, assembly GCA_030864175.1. NCBI lineage: Eukaryota > Fungi > Ascomycota > Sordariomycetes > Hypocreales > Nectriaceae > Neonectria > Neonectria faginata. Next base: position 1,203,297 of record JAULBG010000006.1, on the reverse strand, counting down.
CTGACGCTCGCTTGTCGTCGGCCGAACAGACCACGGAGCGTTGCTCTGGGATTCAAACTGGGAAACAGACCGTTCTCCGATTGCCATCTCCATGGCCACCCGACTCGTCTCGCCCCGCGGCCAGAGTCCCGGCTACTCGTCCTCGCCAATCGACCAGGCCCACGCGCAAACGCAAACGCACACGCAAACGCAGGCACAGGCTGAGGTGGCCTTCGCCGGTCATCACACCCATCAGCTGTGGGACCCTTTGCCACCCTCACATCCGGGCATGTCTTCGACTCCAAGCCGGGCCCGACAACGTCGCTCTTCCACCATCACGACTGCTGCTGCTACGACCCCGGCTACTTCTACTACTACCACTACGACGACGACAACGACGACGACGGCTGCTGCCTCGACCGATACCCTCCCTAACGTCTCAACCCTCCTGCGACACCGGCCGACTTCTACCGCCCCCCCGTCGCGTTTCTGGCACGCCCAGCCCGTCAACCTGTGGCCCGCCGACGACCACGAACTCTTACCCTTCAACACCTCTCAACCCGGCAACGCCCTCGTCGACGACCAGTACCTCGCTGCCTTCGCCGAAGCCGACTTTTCCTCACCCTCCAGCTATCCTTCATTCATTGAGCCGGACGCTCACCTAAGCCAAAGCCACGCCCAGACCCGTCCGCCGCCCGTGCCGCAGCCTTCCAGGCCGCAGCCGTCGGCGCCGTGCCCCAGCGCTACCACGGCCCCACGCGACCCCTCTGGCGCTTGTATCCTCAACCCCGACTGCGCTGCACCTCAGCGTTCCACAACCCAACTCTCCTCCTCCACCACCACCGCCGGTGAGTCTCAGTCCACTTGGCCGACCCTGGATTCCTTCGACTTCGACGACTCTGGAACTTTCGACAGCCCTGCCAGTTCTTTTTCCGACAACATGCCGCAGACACGCCGACGACCCCCGCCCGCCGCCCCTCCGCACGATGCCGTGCACGCCAACAAGCGTCGAAGAACATCCACGAATGCCTCCAATCAGACGCCCACCAAATCTCCGTCCTCAAGGAGGAAGCATCAGCCTCTGACCACCAAAGACGTCGATGATTCACTCTTCGAATCCAACGACCCTCCGCCTAATACCGGTGTTGATGCTCCGTCCAGTGAATTTACCACGATCGATTTGACCGAGGCAACCGAAGTGCCTGAAGACCTCAGGAAACCAGTCGAGGATAATCGTATCAAGCTTGTTGCCTTTCAGTGCGTCATTTGTATGGATGATGTCACTACCCTAACAGTAACGCATTGCGGTATGTCCAGTCTCTTTGTCCTTACTTCCCTTTTGGTGGGAGTAGCCAATATCCGCCACCTCGCCCGTGTGTTTCGCCCTCTCACACAAAACACAGGTCATCTCTACTGCGCCCAGTGTCTGCATTCATCATTGCACGTCGAGGCAACCAAGGGAAAGTGTCCCATGTGCCGCCAGAAGTTGGATATGAGGCCCAGGGAATCCTACAGCAACAAGACCAAGGGCTTTTGGCCTCTCGAGCTCAAGCTCATGACAGCTACCCGTAAGGGCAAACGCAAGGCGGACTCCCAGCTATGACATCTGGGGACATACCGAACTAACAAATCTCGCACATACAACACGCAATCTTTCGATCGGTTTGCTAGAGCCTCACCCTAGCTACCGTTCTGGTATAACAGGAGTAACCTGACTGGCCATGTTCCCACTGGCGTCGGATCGCTTCCTCCAAGGGACGCGTGCTTTAATCATCGACGTTGGATGTCTGGGGCCGCAGACTATAAGCTATTGGGAGAAAGGACTGGGGGTCATCCATCTCGAGATACCCAGCATTTGCATGGACAGGGGAAACAGGGGGGCACATTGAATTTTATTTCACTATCGGTGCACGGCTGGAGCAATCCACGCCGACACCCAAGACGGTGGCGTACGGAGTATCAAGGGGACGGATGGTTGGAGGGAAATGGACATGGCATGTCCGCCGACTTACGGCCATGCGCCAGGCAGGGAGGCGCTTACGCATAGACTAGAGCGTTGCAGGCAGCTCACCAGAGCCCCCCGTGATCGATTTTTGCTATTGCAAGCTATCTCTTCTTCCTTTGCAGTATTGTGAGTTCTTTTCCTTAGTATGATTGGGTGGCAAAACGTGAATTGGGTTTTTGGGTCTCTTTATCTATCTACTGGGTGATTTGTCCGCTCTCCTCCGCAGCACACTTACACACGAGATTTGCCACTCGTTCCCAACGCCGCTGAAATCTGCGCAAGACTTATCCTTAATGTTTAAACAACGAACAAGTTATTTAAGGTACTCGACATCATCCTGAAGTGAGTTCTCCATCCCTCCTCATCCCGACTAATGGAATAGTCCCATGTACTCCTGCTTAGGTTCTGGCAAGACATCGTTCTCGAACTGTTACGTGAGATTAGCCAACTATTTTTGTAATGAACTCAGGTGGGAATGAGCAAAAAGAAGTGCTTACCTCGAGGAACCCTGTTGCCGCAATAATAACCATCAACCCCTCGGCCAATTCCTCCACCCGCTGGTCAAGACTGTCGTTCGTGGTGCCGTTGCCGATGCCCGCACTGCGCTTGAGCGTGTGCGTGACGAGCATACGGTGGTCGGTGAGGAACCGGCGGCCCTGGACGACGTTGTGGCTGCCTCGGCTGACGAGCGCGGCGCCGACGATGCGGACTACCTGGGCGAGCAGGTCGAAGTGCTGCTCGAGGGCACGTGGGTTGGACCCGTTGATCTGAAGCTCCGGGTCGGCTGCGAAGAGGCCGGAGAGGTCCAATGCGCGGAAGAGGTTAGAGTGGAGGAGGTATTTGGCGCCAGTGCGAGTCTGCGAGAGCTCCAACAGGAGCGCGAGGCGCGCGTTCTGGTAATTTTGCGACTCTGAAGTGCCTGTGATAACAGTTAGTGAATGAACCATCTCGTAAGCATCAAGTCGGGTGAAACATACCTGATCCGTAAACCTCATGCCATTCTTGCATGATGTTTCGTAGTGACTCCACCATGATGCCGATGAAGTTGAGGCGGTTCAGCATCTCCACGACGTGGTCGTCGTTCTCTTGCCGACCCATGCTGACCAAAGCGTTGAGCAGAATCAGAGCTGCCGTCTGGCACTCCGCCTCACCACCGTAAGCATCGTCGCAAATCACGTTGATGAGCCTCTCTCCGTAAACCTGGATTGTCTTAATGGTCTTGGGACGGTTGGAGGTCAGTTGGCCCTGGTCTACTATGCCGGTCAAGTAGCGGTAGCAGATTCCGTAGTAAACCGACCTCAGCTCCGGTGTACCGGCCCACTTGCCAATGGCCTGAAGGCAAACCTGGAAGAGCTGATATAGTTTGTCACTGATCAAGTTACCAATTGCCTGGCCGTTCTTGTCACCCTCAGATGCCGAGAGGTCGAGCTTGAAGAGAAGGATCTTGGCGAGTCTCGCCAATTCAATGGCCTCGTCTGGCCGCTCAGATGCGAATGCCTCGAGACTCGGGAGAATCGACTGAAGTGCTTGCAGGAAGAAGGAAGTCTGTGCCGTGCCCTTGAAGTCATTAGACTCAATCATGACCAGCAAGAGTTTGGTCCAGGTCCTCAGAACTTTGAGGCTCTGAGTAGCAAGTTGCTTCTGTCGGTTTGAAGAGATGAGGAACTCTAGGATCATGCTCTCCTCCCTTTCGAGAGCTGCTAGATCCTGGGCCGCAATTAGCGCACCGGGGTCCTGTGTCTCGCCGCGCTTCAAGAGTAATATCTCCTTGACGCGGTCTAGGTTGTAGATTGGGTTGGAGTCGACATCAACTTCCAACGACACCGATAAGTCGATGTCCTTGTAGAACTGCAGCGGGGGTAGAGGGATGTCCCAAATCCCCTTCGGAAGGAGGAAATCGTAGAGGTCGAAGATGGTAGGAATCTGGATAGGAGTGTTGCCTTCTCCAATGATTTGCCCATTAAGGGCTTCGAAGATACGGCGTTTGATGCTAGGCATGCGGCTTTGAGAGATACTGCACAGTTCCATGGCAATATACTCCAAGCCCATGCTCCGCAATGCCATAAAGTCGACAAGGGCGACCGCGCCGTCTGTCATGGGAAAGTGGACTATGGTCACATTCTCTCCCTCCCAAGGTAGCTCCGGACTGATGACCACCTCGCGGAGAAGAAGGTGGAAAAGGAGCTCGTTTTCGCGCAACTCATCGATCACAACTGGCGCGGATAGGGGGGAGCTCCAGAGGATATGGAGGATGCGCATTACGCGTGACTTGATGGCAATGAGCCACTGTCGCATCCCCTGAGCATCGCTGGAGGGAGCCTCCAAGAGAAGTCTCAACAGGGTGTGGAACAGAGACGTCCTGGACGCAAACGCTCCTTTGAGATCGACCGTGAGAGAATCAACCCCGCATTTGAAGCCAAGTAGCAAATGGGCGATGGTAGGTTTCTTGGGGGTTTCCTGTAGACATTGATATATAAAATCGAGGATGTAGATCTTGGTAATGTAGGCTGGCGATTCCGCCTCTCTGCCAGACTCAAGCGGGGTGATAAGTTCGGAGACGAAAGAGCGTGATATCGCCTCATGTTCGCCATTTGCTTCCAGAGCCACAATGGCCTTGTTGCGATGGGCATGTCGGCCAGAACCCGACCAAATGGCGGTGATTTTGGAGGAGGATGACATCTTCTCGAGCAGCTTTAGGCATGCGAGAGCGACTTCAGGGTGCCCAATCCCGCAGTAGTTTCCAAGGTCAACCACCAGGTTCAACCTGGTCACTAGTCCATCCTCAAAGGAAGCAAATGCTGCGTTGGCAACGGGCGATCGACGCTGGTTTGACTGTAGCTTAATGATGGGCCGGACAAGCTCTAGGTAGGTAGCCTGGAGATCAAGAACTTTCGTAATGACCTCAACAGCGCGCAGGATGCCGAGAATGAGCGGCGAGTCAGGGGCCGCATTCCCAACATCGACAGGTTCCTGGTGGATGGTGTTGAATAGCGCCGTCATGACCTTGTCGTTGAACATCCACTCCATTACCCTTGCGAACGGATGCATCCGAACATATGTCGCAAGGTCGGTGGTTGCAATGACAGAATCAACGTTTATGCTTGTTTCGTTCGCCATGATGATGAGATCCTCGTTGAAGGTAGTCAAAGAAGTTAGGATAAACTCCAGGCAACTAAGACGCAGTACCCGGGTTTGGTGCGCATCCTGCAGGTCGTTTGCTTTTGAAGCAAAGACAAGCCCTATGACGAAATCCACGTAGACCTCAATCCCTGGCATTCGAAACACCGACCCGAGAGTTTCTGGAAATGGGAGTCCATCATTTAGAGGACTGCTGTCAATGGCCGGACATACCAACACCAACAGTAGTTGGACAAACGACTCTGGATCTTCAAAACCGTTGCTGATCTCGTCGAAGATGCGATCCATGGATACAGTTGGCGAGTTCTGAGCTTGGCGATGAGGAGCTGTTGCCGGGGCGGGCGCGTAACCCCCTGCAATCCACGTATCCAGACAATTCCACATGATGTGACCTTCTTCGAGAGTTTTCCTCGCCATCAGCGCCTTGAGCGCCATGAAGGTGCAGCCACGCAACCGTGGGGGAATGGGGCTGCTTGCGAGTTCGTAGAGGGTTTCAACCAAGTTGTAGTTGGGGTTGTGAAGAAGGAATTGTCGCGTGGTCTCGCTTTCACTTGCTAGCTTCGACATCAGGCGAAGGTAACATTCCAGCATCATCGCTGATTCTGGTTCCGTCTCAGCTTGGTCACTGGTGGGTTTATCGCCACGGAACCTGGACTGCGGAGTTTGGCTTGGCTTATGCCTGATCTTCCCAGAGAAGAAGTCCAGTTCCCGGAAGATCTGCGCCCACGTCAAGGATTGGGATCTTCTCATCTTTCCAGAGGAATGATGGCCTTCGTCGATGAGAAACTCGTGAGATGCAGTGGCGCACTCCTCGTTCTCCGATATGGCCTGCAGCATCTCGCAAAAGGCCGTGACCAAAGGTGTCGAGGCCCTGCGAGAAGCCCAATGCATGAAGCCAGCAAGATTGCTATCGGGATCAGACCAGAAGTTCATGGCAGCCTCGGGACGCCCTTCGTATGAGTATGCAATGATGAGCAAGAACCGTTCCAAGTCCAAATCCTGTTCATGAGCTTGGCTCAACTGGCGCTGCTCATCCTCTTCAACTCGAAGCTTTCGGAGGACATCTGGTAGGTTTGAGATAAAAGCATCAACAAAAACCTCAAGCTGGGCCATGAGACATATCTGGAAGAAGTCGGAAAATTGGATTGCATCGGTAGCCAAGGCAGGCGATTTTCGCTGCAGCCATTTCCGCATACCTGCTCTAACAGGGTCATGCCAATCTGGAGATTTGACATCGGCTGCAATGGAGAGCAGGAAATCAAAAGCGCCGTCCTTCAGAGCTTCCAAAAATTGTTTCGACCTTTGCCGGTCCTCTGATATTGTGTTAGTTGACGTCGGTTATCAAAGTGCAGCCACTTACCCAGATCCAGATCAGTATTGGGCGGGATTGCCGCCTCTGGAGGGTCATCTACATAGAATCCGCTGTATTCCGCGAGCCACCAGGCGCGAAATGCGGCTTGAAGGTAGGAGAGTGTCCATGGCGCTTCTTCGGTGTGAAAGAGTTTGCTGTGAGACTCTCGTGCTTTAATTAAGTCATAGCCCCCCTCAGCTGAACCGAAGATGGAGATGTAGGCTCCAATTGCTGGCATTAGATGTACTTCAGATTGTGTTAGTATGGACTGAATTATACTGGGTGTCTGGGATTTTACCTAGGAGAGCATCATATCGGTCGAGTTTCTTCAGTGCTGATACAAACTCCATGAAGTCGGAGGTTGATGCCTGTCTCATTTCGACGCTGCGGCAAAGAATGACTCCGAGAAGCTCATGCTGCTGCATCAAGCTGACGCGAGAAAACTCGACTGTTTCCATCTCTTCGGAGATTTGATCTGGCCCAGCTTGGCCAAGAGTCTGAGATGCAGCGATCTTGTCTCCCAGCTTTTGAAGCCACGTCTTGATCTCCTTCATGGCAGCCATGCACCTAGGTACGATGCGTTTGGTCGCATCCGCACCCATGGCCGGCTGGAGTAATCGCTCTGCCACATACAATTTGATGCCTTCAAGCGCCTCGGACTCTGCGACCTCACCCTCTAGGCCCTCAAGTTCTAGGAGAAGACGCACAGCGTCGAGAACGTACTTGCGCTGTTGGTGGAGTCTGATGATGCCGCATTCGAGGAGGGATCGGCCCAGGGTAGAGGGATCCTCTTGTGATTCGAGGAGGCATCGAGTGGCTTCGAGTTCATCGAGTTCGACCTCATCGGAGAGGGTAAGCGCATCTTGTTGGAAGTTTTCGTTTATTGAGTATTCGTCGCTGTCGATGACAACCTTTCCTGTGGAGAATCAGCTACCGCGCGCGATTGTTGGCGAAACGGGCATCCATACCAGTCTTGACGGTGTTGCGACTCGTGTCACTTCGTGGTGGTTTCGTCCAAAACCTTCCCAGTTCCCTTTCAAAGACCTGCACGAGGAACTCATTGTTCAGCGCTTCGGCGCCGTCAATGCGACCCTCACGTAACGACAAAAGCCCTTGGTGGAAAGCTTGGAGGGCGTCTAGTGCTGTGATTTCGGCCATGTTGGTAATTTGGGGCTATCGCATGGTGGACGAGGAATGAACAGCCTCCAAGAAATGAAGCTGCGCAAGACAGCACCGCGGTGCGTATAATTCGTGGGATTCGCGGTGTCTGTCGATGAAAGCTGGCTGTCGCGAATTTGAGATTCTGCAGCCTCGCTGCCTGCACCCTGGTACTTTGAAGGTGTCCGAGCTCCTTGATTGGTTGCCATAGCGGAAATGGAGATATTGCGGCCCGAGATAAACAACTAAGCTGATGGGCGGTGAGAATTCTGCCACTCAGCTTGTTTACAGAGAGCTCCCAGAGCTTACCACGGCCAGGCTGGATTTCCAGGCAACGACCGTGATTTCGAGCAGCCAAGACTCGCGCAACGGCAGGATGTCGACCAACTACGAGGGCTGGAGACTTTGTGTTTAGATTATGGGCGAGTTGGCCAGCGTTTTTGCTGTTATTCTTCGCCTTTCAATTCCCTAGGAGCTCAGACCTGTGAAGGCGGCTCAGAGCCTAAGACACGAGCATTCGGTTGAGCTTCCAGAACGGGCACTTGTGTTCCAGCCTTCCCAAACGCCATTGTCAGGGCGAGACGCGTCCATAGAACGAATTGGAGGCATCTCGCGAGAGCAAGTCTCTCCACATGTAAACAGGATGGCGGCCTATCACAAGTCCAACGTGATGATTTCGGCGCGTATGCCACTTCCGTCCCTCCTTAGCCTGGTGTTGGTGTTGACAAGGTTCTAGGAGATGTAAAATCTGGGAGCTTAAAAGATCGAGAAAAAGCCGTTGACGGTAAGATTGAGGTGATACTCTGAAGATTTGCATGTTTAACTTGGCATACCTTAGAACTGGCCCATCTTCTGAACCCGCGCAACCGTTCTGCGAACCTGTGAGTTTTTGTGGATTGCTTCCTTAAGATATTTGCTTCTGAAAAAATTTACAGTTCCGATCTTAGCGACAAGAGTTACCATGAGATATTCGAAGCAATCTTCAGCTTTGTTTTGCGTGAAAAGCCAAATTACTACGACAAACGAAAGTCGCAAGCCACATCAAAGGCCGCTGCATCACGACTATCGAAATGCGCCGTAGCTGTGAGGATGGCAGCAGGACGTAGCGTCGCAAAGCTAGGACGAAAGACGTTGCTTGCAGTTATCGATCATATCACCCAAGTTCTGCCAGGCCCCAATGACGACTTTGTTCCTCCATTACTCCAGGACTACGTCAAGGCGTTGACCGAAGTTATATCTCGGCAAGCCCATGTTGAACTTCTTTCGAGGAAAGAGGGTCAGCCCTGGGATATTTGCGTGGACTTTTTTCTTGATGTCGCTCTCCACATTCTTCCGGATGAAGGTGAGAACGCGCTTCTGGTGTTATCACGGGCGTCTCCAGCTCCAGGTTCGGCTGTTGGTCGCTCAACAGGTCGCTCCACCCCTTCGACGCAAAGTCAGAAGCGGACCGGACACGGAGAGGGTGGTCCTCTCAAAGATGTCTTGGAAGGCTTGTATCATTTGGTCATGGCTGCCAATGCGCCCCTGCTTCGACGATTCAAGGAGATTGCTGAAGTTGTCCTCAGAGTTTTGGGGATGAAGCAGCTCAGTCTGGGCTCTGTGCAAACACTGGGCTTTTCGATCCTTAATGCCCTTTTCTCGGCTACCCATGCGGACGACCTAGCGTATGCGAGTAGCTTGGTCAGAAGCGCCCTGCCCCTGATGAGTTGCTGGTGGAGATCGGAGAAGGTGTCACAAGACGAAGTCATCAGAGCTCTGAGAATCGAAATATCAAAGAGTATCCTTCTTATGCACCTTCACATTGAACACTCTGCCCTCCATTCTTCCGATGATACCGTTCACAGAGATATCGAGGACTTGGCAGAAAACCTCTGGGTCGAATACTCAAAACGTGCTGAAGCGTTTCGACTGCAATTGAGCGACGTCACCTTCTCACCCTCCAACCTTCCTTCATACCATCCGCAGTTGCCACTATTCGGACTACGCCCGCATAATCTGTATGGCGAGGGCCAGTGGTCAGTGGTGGAGAATCTGGGATCTCTGGAGCGTATCATGATTCTGTCGCTCCAGAAGGATTCAGGGGTTGCCTCTGGCGTGGATGAGCAGCCACGCAAAAGACGTCGGCTTCGCCAGGATACAAGCCGTGTTAGGCTCAAATTGAAGGCCGTTGACATTGCAGTCCGGCGAACCGCGCTACAGCTGGTGCCGTTCATGCTTGCCACCGGTGCCTTCGGGCGCGATGAGCTATTAGACCTGTTGCCGGACCTCGTCGCTCTAGCTGGTGACAAGAATCCCGTTACTGCTTCCTGGGCTCTTGTGGCATGTGCTAGGTATTGCCCTTCTTCTTATACTGTCGCTTTGAGAGCAATCCCTGATTTATCACAGTGCATTATGTCACAAAAACCGGGATGAACAAACGGATATTTGGAGACAGTTGTGGCACCTAGCTACTCGGTCAATTGGCTTACCAGGGACCTGCAGAGCGGCCTGCGTCTTGTTGCACGCAATTCTCGAGGCAGACGCTTTGCCGTATCATTCAATCGCCGAGGACATTAACAACATTGTGACAACAGCAGATGTCAACGGACCAGGGACCTTATGTGATTCGTCAATTGCGCTGATGCTTTTCGTTTTGTATATTCGCAACTCGAGGATCCCAAGCGCCAGTCAGAGCACATGCAATCACATCATAAGATGGATATTTCTTCGCTGGAATCCGAGTATGTTGACAGTTCCGTTACGTGATCTAAGCTAACTTCTATCGTATAGGCGATTCAACTTATGCGTCCTATCATTCGATCCACGTTCGGCCCCTAGATCTTGTGAACTTGCTTCGGGCATGCTGTGGAGCTCAGGCTTTGAGCCCAGGGTCACAGGATGCTGTTTCGGGAGGCACTCTTGGCGAAACTTGGAAGGCTTCTCGCGAAATCGAACCGTTCAGTCGATACACTCTCTTACTCACGGATGAACGACCGAGGCCCCAGGGTGAAGCACGTGGTAACTCTTCGCAGGGCAGCATTTCGATGCCCATCATTGACCCTAGCACCGTTTATGCCTCGAAGAAACTGATGTTAGAGCTGTTTTATCCCAAACTCGGAGAATTAACCGAGCTTTGTACTTCTTGGACCAAGAAGACCAACGAAGGAGGTATCCAGGTTTCTTTTGATCGTTTTCAGAGCCTGCTCTCAGCCTGTCTGATTGGTGCGATGCTCCTACCGCAGATCGGTGATCTCAATTCGACACAGTCCTCGTCTGTCGAGTCATCCCTGATGAATATTGCAGAGACTGGTTTGGATGCTGCGTTGGAGTCAGTCGAACCAGCTGCTTTCATCGAGTTGGCCTTTAGAACTATTCGACCTCTTTTGCCTGGCTTGAGTACTGCAAGCTTGAACCGAATGCATACCGACGACATTGGACTTCTGCACCTGTTGGCGAAGATATGGAATTTGATCGAAGAAAAGAAAGCGCAGAACGCCTCCGGAGATCGCGTGGACTTGATGGATATCGACGACGAATTTGATTCACAGGCCAGCCGAGCAAGCTCAACGTCAAATTCTGTCCCAATTCCACGACTGAACACTCAAATGTCCATGGATCCTCGAGCATTTCACATGGACACCAAGACCCGACTACGCCTCCTGTTCATCATTGACGAAGATGCCAGTCAGGTTGGTCATGTCCCAGATGATTATGTCGACATTATCTTGAACATGACTGACGACGAGCTATTGATGTGCCAAAGCCTTCTGATCGAATTATTCAACTCTGACCTAGTGGTGACTCCCGATAGTGCCTTGGGAATTATTCAGAGGATTGGAGAACTTGTCAGCCGATTGGACTATCAATGCTGCGAGGTGGCATTGAGTACGTGTATTGGTGTCATTGAGGGACTCCACCGTCTTTGGCTTAATGATAAAAAGGATCTTGGGGATAGTGTCGGCGACTTGTACAACCACTTCGTCAAAACCTGCCTCACATCAAACATCTTTTCGCCGAAAGCGCAGATATCGATGGTGCGACTACTCTTCACACTCCTTCGAGCCGACTCGGAGTATGGGAAGGATTTTGGGGTTGACTCTTGCCGGACCTCCCTACTCTATGTCCTCAAGAATGGCCCCATGGTTGTCAAGTTCGCCATTGCTCAAGACATTGCAGACATTTTCAACCTGTACATCCTGAAGATTCACGATGAGGTATTTGTGGATGTTCTGGATAGCTTGCCCACCGACCCGGAAGATACTGCTGGCATCGCTTTTCGATTACTGGTTTTGTCGCGGCTAGCATGTCGATGGCCAACACTGCTTCGAAGATGTACATACCACATCTTTGAAACACCGGGCAAAATAGCTAGATCTACTGAGTACGCGACCCGTTGCTTGGCTGACGTGTCTCGCACGCTGCAACTGGACTCGCCGAGGGTACTCTTTAGCTTGTTTTCTCGGCAGCTGCTGTACACTTGGCTTGAGAGCGATTTGGTTGGAGACATCCCATTCTCAATATTTGGATTTGATGGTCTGGACGACCTTCTTCGATGCGCCCAAGCAGAAGCTATAGGCCTGACAGTGATGCGTGGGCAGGACGAGGCCTCTGAAGAGGTTGCCCGACTGATAGGAATGTCTGAGCGCGACCTGATACGCCAGAACTTCACGACTGTTATTGCCTACAGCATGATATTTGGAGATGCCCAGGGTGGTGCTGATAAGGGAAGGGGAGAAGGGCATATCAAGAAGCTTCTTGGTAACAAAGGCAACGTGGAGGCGATCTACATCAACTTCGTTGATATTGTGGCTCTCTTCTTCGATCTCATTGATCAGGACACTCCGACAAAAAAGATCTTTGGAAAATACTCCAACCTTGAATACGCAAGCAAGACCATGGATGCGATCAAAGGGATCGCACATTCCCCAAACCCTCTTCCAGCCAACCAACAGCCAGAGCTCAGAGCGAAATATCTCATTCATGAACTTGTCCGCCTCTGCCAAGAGACAGAATTTCAGTTTCATGAACTGTGGACGCCTGCTCTGGTGGTCTCGATTGCCAGAAAGCTGTTCAACACTGTTCACCCTGCCTTGGGACCCCTACACGCCTGTGCTGTCCTACGGAAGGTTAGGCTTCTCATTTCCCTCGCCGGGCCTGTTGCTTTAGAGTCATACCCTTTGGAAATGCTGCTGAACTCAGTTCGCAAATTCATTGTGGACTCAGAATGCGCCGATGATGCTTTAGGAATCAGCGAGTATCTTCTAGCTGAGGGATCGAAGCATCTAGTTTACGCACCGGCCTTTCTTGCTGGATACGCATTGTCAACCCTCGCCTCCCTGAGAGTCTTTCTTGAGTCAAGCCAGGCGAGCACTACCCAAGAGAGCCAGTTCAAGGCCACAATGAGCAAAGCACAAAAGTTCCATGGATGGTTCAGCAAGTATTTGGAGGACTACAACTCTCCGAGCTTCAAAACGACGGAGCAAAGCAGAGCCTTCAAGTCCATTACTCAGTCAGCAGCCCGCATTCGATCTTCGGGAAATGCTGAACGTGGCACGTCTGAAAGTAAACTCTTGCTGGATATCCTAGAGGACGGGAGCTCTGATCACCAGCTCCTCAATGATTCGTCCCGTCAACTTGCACTAGGCCTACTCTGTGGCGACTTCAGCATCCCGGATTCAAGCAGGGAAGATATTATCGAGACCGACCAAGACGCGACGAAGCACGCAACTGCCATTTGGAAGAGTTGCAATACCCAGAACTTGAGCGACGAGTACCTCTCCTGGGCCGGCCGAGTGGTTGGGCGGTCATTCTCGGCTTCCGGTGAAATCCCAACTGACATCCTCCGCGAGTCTCGTCTGGCTGAGTATCAGAAGATCGCCCCCGGACCTAACGGGTCAGAGATGGGGCTTCTGTATCTGCTTCAAGACTTGACATCAAATCCAGACTCTTCAACGGCCGGACTGGCCGAGGCTGCTTTGAGAACCACCGTCTCCCAAGCGGCGTTGCAGGAAGATGAACCGCTGGTAGTGGCTTGTCAAAGAAGCCTCTCTGAGTCTCTCTTGCTCACGTCTCAGTGGGGTGCATATAGATCTCCCCCATCTGACCAAAGAACACCAACATCCTCGATGCGCGATGACGCCGTGTGGAAGGAAGACATAACGTCCAAAAGCTGGCTCTCAAAACTGAGTGCTCACTTGGCTCAGTCTGTCCCCGACTCAACTATCCTCTCCGTTCTTGCGCCCATCCTAGCTAACATTGAAGATTTTGCGGAGGGCGCGCTTCCCTTCGTGATTCATCTCGTTCTGTTCTTCCAGCTGGACCAGCAGCAGACGTTGAAACGTGCTCTGTCCGGAGCTCTCAAGGACTGGCTCCAGTGCACAGCACCGGCTGCTAAAGATAACTTGAAGCTACTCATCAATACCCTCCTATACCTCAGAACACAGGAGTATCCCAAGGAATCGTCGATCGCTGATAGACTGAACTGGCTAGACATTGACTACGCCCAGGTATCGGCATCAGCATCGCATTGCGGCATGCACAAGACGGCATTGCTATTTGCTGAGTTGGTTTCTTCCGAAACCTCACGGTCTTCGCGTCGTTCTTCTGTCGTGAAAGAGACTGATATCAGCGATACTTTACTCACAGTCTTCGAAAACATCGATGATCCTGACGCCTACTACGGTTTGCCTGAGGAGGCGAGTCTTTCAAAGGTTCTGGCCCGCGTGGAGTATGAAAATGACGGCCCGAAGAGTCTTGCTTTCCGAGGCGCTCAATACGACAGTAATATTCGCCTCAGAAACCCAATGTTTGAGTCCGATGGGCAATCTTTGGTCAAGGTCTTGAGCACACTTGGCTTGTCTGGTCTGTCGAATTCACTCCTTCACACGCAACAAAGTCTAGAGACTACCCCTGAATCTCTGGAGAGCACCTTCAGCACTGCGAGGAGGCTAGAGATCTGGAATCTCCCCGCTCCAGCAAGTGACAACCATGCTGTCACTGTTTACAAAGCCTACCAGAGCATTCATCAAGCAACTGATTTCGCGGTTGTCAGATCAGCGGTCCATGATGGGTTTAGCCGCACGATGAGAAGCTTGAAAACACATGGATTGAATGCTACTGCTCTCAGAAAACGACTGGGTGCCTTGGCTTCTTTGACGGAGCTGGATGACGTTCTCGGGGTTTCCGACACCACAGAGATGAACAGCCTTCTGACCAAGTTCAAGAATCGGAGTGAATGGATGAGGAGCGGACTGTGAGTAGACTTGATAAATATGGCCGTCATTCAAGATGCTAACAAGCACAAGATACGACAGTGTCAGTCAGATCTTGTCTTGTCGAGGAACCGCTATGAGCATGCTCAGTCAAAGAAGCACCCTCCGTAGCAATCTTAAATTGTCGGCTGCGGCTGCAAGACAAATGGAGGTAGACTCGATGATCACAGCATCGGGGATTTACCGCTACCACCAAGCGACGCAAGAGAGCCTCAACATCTCCACTGGTCTCACCAATCTCATCTCATCTTGTGCGGACCTGGATTTGCATGTTGATGCGGCCATCCGCATCGAAGCAGCGAACTCACTGTGGGACTATGGAGAGATGAGCACATCTATTCGAATGCTTCAAGGGATTGACCGAGATTCCTCTCTCAGAAAGCAAACTATCCCCGTCAGTCGATCCGACCTCCTCTCTAAGATTGGCTACCAAGTTTCCGTTGCCCGGCTTGAGAAGCCCCAGGACATCCAAAAGAAGTACTTGGAGCCAGCCCTGAAGGAGCTCAAGGGGAAAGGCGAAGGCCGTGAGGCCGGGCTGGTTTTCCATCAATTCGCAACATTCTGCGATCAGCAGCTTCAAGACCCGGACGGATTGGAGGACCTGACCCGACTTCAAAATCTGAAAAAGGCCAAGAGCGATGAAGTGTCGGAGTTGAAGTCTTTGATCTCTAGTACAAGAGAAACGCAACTCAAGGCTCGTTACTCGCATGTTCTTAATAAGGAGAAGCAGTGGCTGGATCTTGACGAGCAGGAGCTGCGCCGAGTTGAACAAACTCGCAACGAATTTGTGCGATTGAGTCTTGAGAACTACCTACTATCTCTCATTGCCTCTGACGAGCACAACAACGATGCTTTGCGCTTCACTGCTCTGTGGCTCGAGCGATCGGACGAGGACGCCACCAACAAAGCGGTAACGCGGTATCTCTCACAAGTCCCAACCAGCAAATTCGCCGGCCTCATAAACCAGCTTACATCGCGACTACAAGATGTTGATAGTACCTTCCAGCAACTACTGATGGAACTGGTTTACAAAATATGCGTGGACCATCCCTACCATGGCATGTACCAAATATGGTCTGGCACCAAGGCCAAGGCTCAACAAAAGGACGAGGTCGCCGTTCTACGTGTCAAGGCGACTGACCGAGTAGCTCATCGACTCATGTCTGCAAAGTCAGTTGCGGAGATCTGGCAGTGCATTGACAGGACAAGCAAGTACTATCACGCCTTTGCAATGGACAGAAACCCCAACAAGTACAAGTCAGGGGCGAAAATTCCACTGAAGGAGTCCACAGCAGGCCATAATCTGGTGAACTGCTTAGCCAAGTACAAGATTCCTTCTCCAACGATGCACATCGAGCTCTCTGGTACAAAGGACTACTCGAGAGTACCAACGATATCGAGACTGGATTCGACAATGACAATCGCTTCCGGCGTGAGTGCACCCAAAATCATCACTGCTATTGGAAACGATGGTGTGCGGTACAAACAGTTGGTAAAGGGCGGACACGATGATCTGCGCCAAGATGCCATCATGGAACAAGTCTTCTCAGCTGTCTCGTCGTTGTTGAAACTCCACAGAACCACTCAACAGCGTAGTCTTGGGATTAGAACCTACAAGGTCCTCCCGCTGACGGCCACGTCTGGACTCATCGAGTTCGTTCCTAACACTATCCCATTGCACGAGTTCCTTATGCCTGCACACGAAAGATACTACCCCAGGGACCTCAAGGGCTCCCAATGCCGGAAGGAAATTTACAATGTGCAGAACCGCACGGTGGAAACCCGGATCAGCACGTATCGCAAGGTCACGGACAAGTTTCACCCGGTGATGAGGTACTTCTTCATGGAGAACTTTGTGGATCCGGATGACTGGTTTGTCAAGCGCTTGGCCTACACGCGAAGCACCGCAGCGATCTCCATGTTGGGGCACGTCCTTGGCCTCGGCGACAGGCACGGCCACAACATCTTGCTCGATACCAAGACTGGAGAAGTTGTTCACATCGATCTGGGTGTAGCTTTCGAGGCTGGCCGGATTTTACCAGTACCTGAGCTGGTACCTTTCCGACTTACCAGAGATATCGTCGATGGAATGGGCATCACCAAGTCCGAAGGAGTGTTCCGGCGCTGTTGTGAGTTTACACTTGATGCCTTGCGGGAGGAGCAATACTCCATCATGACCATCCTAGACGTGTTGCGGTACGATCCCTTGTACACCTGGTCTATATCTCCATTGCGTCTCGCCAAGCTTCAGAAGGCGAGACACAGCGACGACGGAGCATTGGACGATGGGGAGCAGAGCGAAGCAGAGACAAAGAAAGGCAAGAAGATGGCTGGACATGTCAACGAGCCGTCTGAAGCAGACCGCGCACTGGAGATTGTGCGCAAGAAGCTGTCCAAGACGTTGAGCGTGACGGCTACGGTCAACGATCTGATCAACCAGGCGACGGATGAGCGAAACCTGGCAGTTCTGTATTCTGGTAAGTTAAGTCCAGTGGGCTGAGCGATGACAATGACTGACAATGAATATAGGATGGGCAGCGTATGCATAGTAGACCAATGTACAGCAGTATCTGTATATCTTGGGAGGATGGGGGAACTACGGCGCATGTATTAGGAGTACTTGGTACCAGCTTCGTGATACCACACGACTGTTAAGTAGGTAATTTAAACCACTTTTGTTTTGGGGTGAATATTTGAGGACACTTAACTCCGTAGATACTCATCAATCAACGAATGACTTTGAATTTGTTTTTGTTCTCATTATCTAGTTATCCGTACGTCCATTATGAATACACGGCGAGAGGCCGATGGCCGGAGTTAAGAAGCCCGACACGGCCCACCAAACTCCGTTATCTTATCGCGGGTCAGGTCCGACTCCATGTATCCATCTAAGTGACATAAACCACCGCCAGCTTCTATTGTGCAAACACAACACAACACAACACAACACGCTTCTCAATTCATCCCCCTTCACCCAACATCTCGCCGCTCCCCGCAAAACCGTTCCATCGCCCGCAGCCAGCATCACCAGCCAAAACACCGACGTCATCGCCCCGTCCCGCGTCGATCCGCCCGTGAAGCCGAGGCCTGCGTGACAGCTCGAATAAGGTTGTTCCAGGCCTCCGTCGCTCCCTCACTCCCTTGCTCCATGCAATCCGCGCCAGCCGACTCGACTTCCCCCTCCCGGCGACGCCCGCGCCTCGACTCCTCCTCTTCCACTTCCTCGCTGGCCCTCGCCCCGAAGCGTCCCCGCGTCTCCGACACGCCCGTCATGACCAGCGCCAAAGCGCGGGGCAAGCTCCCCGAGACCGTCGACCTCACCAAGCGGTCGGCTTTCCAGCCGTACATCGGCGCCAAGAAGCTCGTCATCAAGAACCTGCGTGCCCCGACCAGCCGCGAGGCCCAGGTCTCCGAGTACTACGCCCGGACCTACAATGAGCTCGAGGGCGCCCTCGAGGCTATCTTTGCGGGCAGGAAACCCGATGTTCCGCTCGAACGACTGTACCGCGGCGTGGAAGATGTGTGTCGGAAGGGCGACCCGGGCAAGGTGTACAAGCTGCTGAAGGACAGGGTCGAGCTGCACTTGCAGAGGGTCGTTCTCCCCAGGATCAAGCCGGATGGAGGCGTTTCTAACATCGACACCCTGAGGAGTGTCCTTGCGGAGTGGAACACTTGGAATTCCCAGACAGTACGTTTTTGCCAGTGTGGGCTTCAGGTTCAGCTGTTCATCGGCGACTAACGGCAATTCTAGGTGTTGATTCGATCGACCTTCAGCTTCCTCGACCGGACATATCTCCTAAGGGAGAATCTCCCATCCATCAACGACATGACCATCATCCAATTCAGGAGGATGGCCTTCCCATCCCAAGCACTCCTCTACGAGGATTCTCCCGGGAGCAGCGTCATTGACGGCTTGTGCGACCTAGTTGAGTTTGATCGAAGAGAAGACGACCAGATGGACCCAGTGCTACTGAAGGACTCAATCCGGATGCTGTTCATCCTCGGCGTTTATGTTAAGAACTTCGAGCCCGTATTCTTGCGACAATCCGAGGCATACTTCAAAGAATTTGGAGAAGCTTGGAGCACGTCGGGCCTCAAGGACTACATCCTGGTCTGCGAGAAGCTCCTTAAGATGGAGGACTACCGCTGTATTGCGTTCAACTTCGACAGCACCACCGAAAAGCAACTGATGGATTCTGCGCATTCGACTCTGATCGGCCACTATTCCGACAAGTTGTTGAATGGCGGCAGTTTATCAAAGCTTCTATCCGACAAAGAAGTAGAGTCTATGAAGGCGCTGTACGACCTGCTTCGATTATCAGGGATCCAGAAGAAGATGAAGGCACCTTGGGGCGACTACATCAAAACGACCGGAGCTGGTGTCATTGGTGACAAAGAGCGTGGCGACGAAATGGTTCTTCGCCTATTGGAGTTACGCCGGTCCTTGGATCTCATGATTCGGGATGCCTTTAACAAGGATGAGGACTTCCTTTGGGGTATGAGAGAGTCGTTTGGCAAATTTATGAACGACCGAAAGGTTGCTTCATGCTGGAACACGGGAACGTCGAAAATTGGAGAGATGACAGCCAAGTATATCGACATGCTGCTTCGGGGTGGTCTTAAAACCTTGCCGAAGGAGCTCCTATCAGACGTCAAGGATCGAGCAACAGCAGAGAAGGAGGGACATTCAAGTACGGCTGACGAGGATGCGGAGCTGGATCGACAATTGGACCAGGCCCTGGAACTGTTCAGATTCATCGAGGGCAAGGATGCCTTCGAGGCTTTCTACAAGAAGGATCTAGCTCGAAGACTATTGATGGGACGCAGTGCAAGCCAGGATGCGGAACGGAACATGCTAACGAAGCTTCGAGGCGAATGCGGATCCAACTTTACCCACAATCTGGAACAGATGTTCAAGGACCAGGAACTTGCCAAGGATGAGATGGAGTCATATAAGCAGTGGTGCCAAGGTAGCGCGGATCGCAAATCGCCCTTGGATCTCTCAGTCATGATCCTGTCAGCATCTGCATGGCCAACGTATCCCGATATCAGGCTTAACTTGCCCGATGAAGTGGCGAGCCAGATCGAACGATTCGACAAGTACTACAAGAATAAGCATACCGGGCGAGTTCTGACCTGGAAGCATTCCCTAGCTCACTGCGCTCTCAAAGCCACATTTGGGAAAGGCACAAAGGAGCTTCTCGTCTCGGCCTACCAAGCGGTAGTGCTTATAATGTTCAACAGCGTGCCGAGCGACGGGTTCCTGGCGTATGAGCAGATTGCTACTGGCACTGGCCTTCAAGGCGGCGACCTCGACCGCACCTTGCAGTCATTGGCGTGCGGCAAGGCTAGGGTACTGTCAAAGCACCCCAAGGGCCGGGACGTTAAGCCTACAGACACATTTACGTTCAACAAGGCCTTCACGGACCCCAAGTACCGTGTCAAGATCAACCAGATCCAGCTCAAGGAGACCAAGGAGGAGAATAACGCGACGCACGAGCGGATCGCGCAGGACAGAAGATTCGAGACGCAGGCGGCCATTGTGAGGATCATGAAGAGCCGCAAGTCCATGGGACATGCGGAGCTGGTGGCCGAGGTCATCAACCTGACGAAGAAGCGAGGCAGTGTCGAGCCGGCGGCGATCAAGAAGGAGATTGAGAGGTGAGTCTTTGATTCGAACTACGTGACTGCTGCGATGGATGCTGACAATACGACCTACAGTCTGATCGAGAAGGATTACATAGAGAGAGAAGGCAACGCATATGTGTACTTGGCTTAGACCAAGGGACAAAGTCTCATTTACTGCGACAGAAAGAGAAAAGAGAGAATAAACAAAAAGAAGACAAAGCAAAAAGTCACCGTCGTCTAGGAATCGAACAGTCGCGGTGCAGGGGGCAGCTGTGGCCCAGGACGGAGGAAAGGGCAAAAAAGAGAATAAGCGAAAGGGGCCATGGGGAGCAAGGTAAGTATGGAAGTCATTTTTTGATGTAGCTACTTCGCTGGAAGAGAAGCTGTTCATTTTGATCTATAACCCATAAGGGAGTACATGGGTGTAGAGTGGTTGCCTGGAGGGCTGAGGTTGTCTCCGTGTTGCCTGATTTGGGGCGCGGGCCTCACTTACACCAGCACCAGACATGCGCAACTTGTAGACACAGAGTATCTTCTATGAAGAGTCCAGCCAGTATGAAGTGGCCAAAACAGTGATACGTACGGGGGAGTTGGGTTGTGGATATGGAGAGCTCTGCCGAATCCTTGGGACCGATGTTGAGTGTTACTAGCAATCAACTTCTGTATTTCATCTGCGGCGAGTTCTGGGATCTTCGTGAGCATACTGACTTTATCGAAAACCTGTATGGAAGAAATGGTCTCAACACCTGACTATAATGTCATAAAAAAGGGCAATGATCCACGACGGCTTCATGTCCCGTTTCAAGTGTTGGCCAATCATTCCATGGTCATCGCGGTAGGCAAGCACCCAATTGTTGCCGGAACCGAGTGTCGAGGCCAATTTATGAGACAGGGCAGAGCAGGATAGGGTAGAAAGACTTCTTTCAACGGCTGGGTTGAGACTTTACTTAAAGAACGGAACTCCTTGGGCCTGTTTCCGTACTTGATTGTAGCATGCTACAATCTGTGTACTACGTAGCAAGGCGGATTACATTGTACGAGTACTGTAGAACGTTGGTAGCAGGGTCAAAGTGCCAAGCGGGCCCTTGCAAATGCACAAAGGGTTCTGATGGCCTGTATTTGACATGGGTATCAGTTAGACCCTGAAATATCCATCGTTGGCTACCTTGGTAGGAAGTTGACAGCGTACCATAAATAAACGCCCACTTACACGCACATTCTAGGCAGAACAAAGATAATTGACCGAGAGAATCAGACAATCCAGCTCATTTCCGTGTGCTACAAACCAAGCATTTCCCCATATTTTCAACATTCAGAACCGGCAGCCCCGGATGTCCGAGGCAAACGGAAAACGGCAAATATGATGCCGGCTCGGTGGCTGTTATTCTGACGACAACCCATTCATTTGCACTTGGTGTCAACTGACCGTTTGCCTCTTCTTGGGATAAGCCGCGAGGCAAACGTGGATCGCCGCCGCTGATGTTCAGCCCAGTTGCACTTTCAAGCCAAAAAGCGGCGTTCGGTCTTGGAAAGCGGGAATAGAGCAGCGATGACAAACCCAGCGGTTGAAGCTGTCAGCATGGTTCCGCAAGGCACCCACGAGGCAGCCGTCGGTTCGGCGGGAGGTTGAAACTCCTGATTCCAGTGTCGATCTGCTGGTGTCATCGCCCTCTCATGCTTCGTACTGTACAGTAGCCTGAGTAGTACAACCTCAAACCTCAAGGAGTCGTGTCTGTGATGGAACCCGATTGGCACGCCAGTGGAACGCGGGCCGGCCCATTCCGTGGAGTCATAGTGGTTCGGGCGGCCGTTCTGGAAGGCCCAAGTATCCTCTTACAAGAACAAAGGACCTGAAGGCTTCACCGCTTCAGAGCAACCCAAGCTCACATCGCCATGTGGGAGGACAGCGTCGTATACTTGGCCAAGCTCTGCCAAGAGTCACACGGCTGGAGAGGCCAGGCCACGCGTGCAGATAGGACAACACGGGCTTTTACGACGACGATGAGCGATCACCACGTCGCGAAAAAAGGAAAGGGAAAAAAGAAAAGAGATTATGCACATTGTACGCACGCAGCACCAAGCACGAACGAAGACACCATCGCCACGAAGCACGAGAGGCTCGCATGGCATCCGATTGCACCGGATCTTCCCCCCGGGGTTGTGTGTGCACACATTGCACACAGCACAGTTGAATTCCGCCTCGCTTTCGATCCCGCTGCCGGAAGAAGTAAGGCTTTCAACCATCTTGCATGACGCAGCCAACAACGATAAACCAGACAAGAAGAGGAATGCAAGCAAAGCCTGGTCAGCCCGTCAGCAGACGGACACGCCCTCTTTAGCCGGCCTATGAAGGACGCAGGCCTTTCTCGCCCGTGGCGTCCAGCTGCCATACCAGCCGGGCGAGGAAATGCGCAATCGGGGCGCAACCAACTGGGTCACACACAGGCTCCCGGGCGATGGGACTACTCTAAAAGCCTGGTTTATTGCAACCGCATTGCACCGCATGACTGCATGGGCATGCGGTCGATCGGCCATTGCGACGGAGAGACTGGAACGGCCGTCGAGATCTCCGAGTTTTAGTTTCAATGTCCTCGCCCACCAAGCCTGGCCAACGACAGGAAAAGCAGGTTTTACCGTTCCATCGCTCGATGGTCTGCAGCGCAACAGACATGCGTCAAGCCGATGGACTAGCTGCGGCACGAATAGACGCGGTTCCTCAGTGGTCGATCCTCCGGGCGAGATAGAGAGGCTCGGCGTGGGTCGACGGGCGGCTGCGACTACGTACGATGTACGACATAGTCTAAGTCGAGCGTCGTGCAAGCTTAGCTGCCCGGGAGACAAAGCAGTTCATCGGCAGTCACAATCGCCGATACGGTCCAGGCCCGTATGCCGTGTAAGTCAAATGCGTTGGGCTCGACTTACGAATCAATTCTACCCTGGGAACTGCGACCGCCTGTCTGCGAGACGCCGTGCAACACCGGCCATTGGTGTGGCAAATGCCGTGTACATTCTTTCAAGCCTAGCACGACAACACGGCATCGGGGATTTCGAAAGGCATAATGCCATGGTAACACCCGGTCGTTGACTGATCAACCACGAGCAGCCTTTGAGCAGAGTTTTCATTCATCTTCTTCCTTAAAGTGGTGTGTTGTCAATGCCTTGCCGTGCCATGAGGCATCAAAGGTTGAAGCATGACAGAGCTGGTTACGCCGCAGCTGTCGGTAAGAACTATGTTGGAAAGGTCAGAACAATCAGTTGCCATGCCACCACGTATTCAAGACGCGTCAAGCCCGTTCTGTCCACGTAACTGTTTTTCAGCCTGGCTCCAAGGTTGCGCCGTACCAACTTGCCCGCGCCGCCCCGGCACACTCCTCCCGGTATTCATCCAGCGCCCGGCGGAGAAATTTAACCGTGTCAGTCGACAGGCTGTGCATGTCAAGCATCGACGAGAACGAACTGTCGGTGACTCCTCGGATTTCGTGATTGGGTTTCTGATATCTCAATGTCATCATCAGACGCAATGCCCGGGCCGGGGGCATCCATCTCGCAAGACGCTCTTGTCTGGTCCTCGGCCATGAGTCGCCATGATTTGACCGCGTCGTCCACCGGGCTATGGAGTAAGCCAAAGCCCGCGGCAGAGAAAGAGGGTGTTATGTGAGCTGGCGCGGTCCAGCTGCTAAGGGCTGCCATCAGAATCGTCGAACTGGCTGCATGGTGCGGTTGGGCAGTCGGTGGCCTTGCCTGCAGGATGGCGAACCACTTCGCCCGGACAACGGTGGCGATGACATTGCCATGGGATTGGCGGATGCTCTGCCGCATATGCTTTGGAGAGCCTGAGAGCTGTTGTCCCGGTTGCTGTCGAGGTTCGTGTATCCCGATAAACGTAAGGTTGAAAGAGTCGTTCCCAATTGATACCCAACGAGGCCGTGTAAGTCGTCGAACTGTTCAAATACTCGACGACGGACGCTGGCAATTATCTCGAGAACTCATCCACAAAGTCCACAATCGAGCCGAAACACAACCTCTCCTCCACTCCAAATACTTGCACATTCCCTACACTCGGCTGGCCTATGAGCTTCCACAACACGGTCAACACATCCTCACCGAACTGAGAACTTCAGCCCGCTGCCCCTCACCCAAAGCTGCCTCGTTTTGGACCATAGCTTCCAGCTTCCCACCCACCATCGTCTTGAATTGGGGCACACGCCTCCCCGAACGGACAGCCTCACTTTTTTTCTGCTCTATCCGGTGCCGTGGATCCCGGTACGTTACCAATTGATATCGCGGATCTGTTCAAGTCCTCGTTGCCGCCTTGTTTTCCCTGGTATCGAAAAACTATATCACGGTCGCATCCCCAGCTTTCAAGTTAACCTGAGGAATTGACCGGCCTACCATCCAATCAACAAACCACCAAGTCAAACCAACATGGCTGGAAACAACGCCTTTGCCCAGACCAACCCTGGCAACGGGCCGCCTCGTCAGCCCCAGATACCCCCAGTTCCCCCAATGCATCCTGCCAACAACAGAGGCCCTGGAGGGGTTCCCCCTGCTCAAGGGATGCCCCAGAACATGCCCCAAAACATGCCTCCAATGGGGGCTCCTCCACACTTCCCTCCACCTCCCCCGCATGCAGTTCCCCAAGACCTACGGTCCAGGAACCAAGTCGAAATCTGCGATATCCGGAGTGAGCGTCTCACTGAAGCTGATGCTCGTGAACGTCTCTCCACTATTACCGTCATCCGGTTCGAGAGAACAGACAACTCTCACGACGTTGACGAAGAGGGATATCGCCTTCAACCCACTTGGGAGAGAACCATCCAGATCGAGCAGACCGACATCTCCCAGCCGGAGACAAAGCGCCAGGTCCGCAATCTCGAGAGAGACACAAAACCTGTCATGGAGAAGAAGGCAGCCTGCTCCCCCGCCATCCAGCGCCAACTAGAGAAGGCCCAAGAGAGACTGTGCCGATCTGAGCCTGACCCGCGGTACACGTACAAGTTGGTACAGTTCGAGTACAAACTGCGACGGCTCGATGAGCGAGAGCACTTCGACAAGCACACCAAGAAGGACAAGAAGGGCAAAAAGGAGAAGAAGTACGTCTCCAGTTCGAAAAAGACCAAGTCAAAGCCCCTTTATGAAAGGATTTCTATCACCGCATACTTCAAGAGGACACCCACTCCTGAACAGAGTGGACTCAGGATGCTTGAAGCGCAAAACAGAGAGCAGCAGATGGCAATGATGGCGCCTCCTGCTCATCATCCTGCTCCTGCTCGGCAGATGCAAATGCCTCGTCTGCCAGCTGGGCCTGCTCCAGGCACCACGAACGGCTTCCCTGCTTTGCCTCCCACCAACCCTGGTGTACAAGGCATGGGCCCCAAGCCTAATATGCCAATTATGGGGCCAAAGCCGAATCTTCAGAACCAGCAGCCCAAGGCTATGCCTCCAGGACCGCTCCCAGGACAGCTTCCAGGACAGCTCAAGCCAATCCTCCACGACAAGAAACCAGAGAAGGGGGTCAAACAGGACAAGGGAGACAAAGGAGACAAGGACAACAAACAAAACAAGCCAGAGAAGCTCAATATCCAAGTCATCAAAGTTGGCAAAGCCAACAAGCGTTACCAGGGCTCCCCTCGAAGCTCCGACAGCTCCGTCTCTTCTGATGGCTCTTGGTCGAGTGCCAGTGACCTCAGCACGCCTCAGTCATCTCTTGGGTCTTTCCCAGGTTTCGCGAAGCGTGATCGAGGTCGGAGCCGGACTCCTGTCCAGCTGCGCTGCCCTGAGAACTTTGGTGTGCCGCGTCACCACACCAAGCATGAGCAGGAGATCATTGCCGAGAACTATGCTCCAAGACTGCCAGTCGTGAGGCCGGTTCCATTCCCAGCGCCTCGGGCTCCTTCGCCGATCGGCATGGCGCCAATGAGACAGGATCGTTACCCCGGTCTTCGCGAAGATGAGCCATCGTATAGGTCTCGACCCGCACAGCTGCGGCCTCGCATCATTCAACAGCGTCGCGGCATCCGCGTCGTGTCTCCATCCGAGGCACGACAAGAGATCCTCCGGGATGATCTGCACCGTGTGGAGGACCGTCTCGAGAGAATGCGTCTTGGTAATGCGCATCGCGAGCCAGATTTCCGTCGAGATCCAGACTACCGTCGTGACCCAGACTACCGTCGAGAATCCGAGTTCCTTCGAGACAACGAGCGGCTGGGACGGGTCAGAGAACAACCCCGGCGTCGTGTACTCCCAGACAGGTTCCGTGATCGGTTTGCGGAAGACTTGATGCCTGTAGAGCGCGATTCTCACTGGCGACAGCGCGATGCACACGATTGCATGCGTCGAAGGGAGCCAGCTGACATCGAGCTTTCCCGCCCTTTCCAGCCTCTAGGGAGAAGGGAACTTCACAGAGAGTATACCCGTTAAGCATCACTGTTGGAGGAGAAATCAAAGTGGTTTATGATGAGTGCATGACACGATACCTGGGATACCTTTCGATGTATGGAATTTTTTCTTGTAATTTGTGTTGGTTGGGAACGGATCTGGAGCTGATGTAATTCCATGGTCAAGAATGGATTGGAAACGGAGTTATAAGGGCGACATTTTGTCAGATTATCTTCCGGAGAAGTAATGTTGTTTACAAGCAACAGAAGCAAGTTAACGTTTAATGATCAACATAAAAACTCGGCTTCTTCTTTGCTGAAGGAACTTGAAATGCTATTTCCGTGGATTAGGCGTGAATGCGGTGCGTGGATGCTTTAATCGGAAGGTTCAATGCTGTCCTGCACCTTAACTTGCTCACGTGACCAAGCGACGCACATTACTGGGGGACCAGCACGTCGCGACCACAACGCGTCAACCTCAAAGTGGTCATTCGCACCACTCTATTTTGGGGAGCACTGACGCGTTCTGCAGCCACTCAGAGGTCAAGGGCCTGTGATTGACATCTCAGCCTGGTCTCGCAGTGCTGGTGTCGTTCTGCCTCAGAGATCCCGGTCCCTTCTGCAGACCCTGCTCGCTCCCTATCTCGCCCCTCCTCGACTCCCAGCACACTTCCTCCGCCTTTCCGTGACGACTTCGTTACGGTCTGGTTTATGACGATTGGCACCGCCCATCTTCCGATTCGATCCTCGCCGACTAGTGGCCCCTTCCTCCGGACTATTGCCCAGCTGGCTCATGTTCACACCCTCAGCCCGCCGGCCTCCATCCGTGTCGACACAATGTTAGCCAAAGCTAATAAGGCGTACGAGTCTAACGCACCCGCTCGAGGGTCCCAGTTGGCCAAGCAGCCCTTCCCCTCGAGCAGCCCCAACGCTCCGAAAGCCAGTATCCGTGATCAACTCAAGAATCCCGGCTTTGCCTCTACGTCGGCGAGGACCCCTCAGCCATTCTCGAATCACCAAAACCGATCCATAAACATGAACCAGTCTCCCGCCAATCGACCGCCGACGGCTGAAGGCCGGTTAGCCTCTCTTTATACAGCATCCAACTTGATCAAGAAAGAGTCAACGGTCATCGACCTTACCGAGCCTGAAGCTCGAGCCAAGGCGCATGAGGCTGTGTTCTTTGCCGAAGACGACTTCAGCGACGACGATATGCTCGACCTTGATTACGAGGCACCCTCCGCTCTTCCCGCTCTCCCTTCCATGACTGCATCCAAGCCCGTTTCATTCAACAGCATACCACC
This sequence comes from Neonectria faginata, assembly GCA_030864175.1. Lineage (NCBI taxonomy): Eukaryota > Fungi > Ascomycota > Sordariomycetes > Hypocreales > Nectriaceae > Neonectria > Neonectria faginata. Next base: position 1,175,107 of record JAULBG010000006.1, on the reverse strand, counting down.
ACCCAAATCCACACCAAACGAGACGAAGATCTCCTGGTCTTCATCGCCTGCATCTCATTTCGTCCCTCCAACCGCACAGCGCATAATGCCGATAGAGACGATTGCAGAAGAATCTTCTCTAAAACGCGAATCCTCCGGAGACCAAGACTCATTCAGTAATCCAGTCCAGAAGAAGGCCAAGCGGCGAGTTCTTCCAGTCAGCTTTCGGCAGGAAGATCCTGAAGAAGACGAGGGCTATAATCCTGCTATGCAGACACCTGTTAGCAAGCCCAAATTCGAACCTTGGGGCGCAACTACCAGTGCCGTGAAAGAGCAAAAGAAGCAACTCAAGACCCAACGTCAACAGAAAGAAGCGCAAGAGAACCTTGAAGAGGACCAAAAGGATACCCAAGCAGATGGCCCATCTTTGGCAAACATCCCACCTGTTGGCAAGTCGCTCACTAAAAAGTCATTTGCCTTTTCTCTTAGCGACGAGCAGAAAAGCGTTTTAGACCTCGTTGTAAACAAGGGTTCGAGTGTCTTCTTCACTGGTCCGGCTGGTACCGGAAAATCTGTTTTGATGAGGGCCATCATCACTGCCCTGAAAGAAAAGTATGCTCGGGATCCCGAAAGAGTTGCAGTCACAGCGTCAACTGGTCTTGCCGCGTGTAACATCGGGGGAATCACGCTTCACAGCTTTTCAGGTAAGTTTACTCTCTTATCTCGGTGATTTAGCTACTAATCATTTGAGTAGGGATTGGCCTTGGAAAAGAAGATGCCCCGACACTGGTGAAAAAGATTCGGCGAAATCCCAAAGCCAAGAACCGCTGGCTGAAAACCCAATGCCTCGTTGTGGATGAGATCTCTATGGTCGATGGAGACCTCTTCGATAAGCTAGACAAGATCGGGAGGACCATTCGGGCAAATGGCAGACCATGGGGCGGTATTCAGGTCATCATCACTGGTGACTTTTTCCAACTTCCGCCAGTTCCCGATTCATCGAAGCGTGAAACCAAGTTTGCCTTTGATGCGTCAACTTGGAGTACGTCGATTGATCACACCATTGGATTGACGCAGGTTTTCCGGCAGCGCGACCCGCAGTTTGCGCAGATGCTTAACGAGATGCGTCTTGGCAAGATCAGCGAGGATACTGTCCGCGCTTTCAAGGCCTTGTCTAGGCCACTCAACTTCGACGATGGTCTTGGTATGGCTGAGCTGTTCTCTACACGAGCTGAAGTTGAGGGCTCCAACGAGAAACGACTAAATGATCTGAACGGGACGGCGAAACGATTTGACGCTCAGGATTCGGGCGACCCAGCGATTCGAGAAAAACTCCTGACGAACATGATGGCTCCAAAAAGCATTGTGTTGAAAATTGGCGCCCAGGTCATGCTCATCAAGAATCTAGATGAGTCTCTAGTGAATGGGTCACTGGGCAAGGTAATAGCATTTGCGGACGAGAAGACATTCGACATGACTACCGACGACAGTTTTAGTGAGGATCCCACGAGTAAGGCCAGGAGGAAACTCAAAGCTTTCAGTCATGAGGCAGAAGTGCGGCCGAAACGATCTGGTAACTTGTACCCGGTCGTCCAGTTCATGACTTCCCATGGCACGCAGCGCACTATTCTCTGCGTCCCTGAGGATTGGAAGGTCGAGTTGCCGAATGGAGAGGTCCAAGCAAAGCGCACGCAGTTGCCCTTGATCTTAGCTTGGGCGCTGTCCATCCACAAGGCCCAGGGCCAAACATTGGAAAGGGTCAAAGTCAACCTCGGGCGAGTTTTCGAGAAGGGGCAGGCGTATGTGGCACTCAGTCGAGCCACTACTCAGGAAGGCCTTCAGGTTATAGGCTTCGACAAGTGGAAGGTTATGGCCCATCCTCGAGTTGTCTCGTTTTACAACCAACTTTACAGCGCAGAGGAGGCCAGCAAGAAAAAGCCCGGATCCATCGGCGACTTCTTAACCAACCGCATTGGAACTACGGTTCCAAAGACTGAAGTTTCGAAGGAGGCTCCGAAGAGGGAAACGCCTACAGCCATCAATCTAGATGACGATGAGGAGGCGATGGCGTCGTATGGTTACTGAGGACAACCTGTCTCGAACGGGGAGGTCGAATGTGTTGATCTAATTTCGACTGGTGTATACATAATCACTTACAGCTTACACAGATGGTGGGGCATATGGCAAACAAGGGAGTCGGCGTTGAAGCTATATCTGAGTTCAGAAGCTGGCAATTGGGTGTCGATGATGAATCGACGGGTACTAGATGTTCATGTTCGGGTGCGCCCGATGGGTGCAATGATGAACAAATACACTTAGAATCCACTCAACCTTGGAGGACGGAGGTCTGTTGGTGATGTGAGGAGGCCATGTGCGTCTAGTATTGTGGAGGACACCCTCAAGGACTCTACGAGCGGATTAAGGAGAGAGTTCAGTACAGGAAGGCCTACGGAAAATAAACATGACAAAGTGAGAGCCGCTGCGATCCAAATGTTGGGAATCAGTCTAAATTCTTTGCTTTGATCTCATGTCCCGAGGAGTAATCCGCATACATGCATTCCCCCACAGAGCGATATTCTGCACCATGCGCATGACATCCTACTACCGAGCTCAATGATTAACCAGCAATATATTGGACGCATTCACCCGGGCGACCATTGCAGAGGTCTCTCGGGACATGTCAATAGTCCAAACTCATCTACCTCCTGTTACTTGTTCTCGACTTTTAGTCCCCCAAGTGCCCAGACGAACCTTTGTTTTCACGTCGTGACGCGCTGAGGCCGGACCTTCAAAGAGGACCAGCAAGGCCTTATCGATAAGAAAAAGGCTGGCGTGGGAGACGTCCTCTGGTTTGGGGCCAAGCTTCTGTGCGGGAAGTTCAACCTCTCAAACCCCAGCGCACACAATACGCTGCAAAAGCCCGAACAGCATCCTCTAGGAACGTCCCCCGATAGCACGAGTCCCCTCTCGACGACCGATACTCGAGGTCTCGAACCGGAGTCTTGCGTGACTTTGTTTTCGTGTCCGTCCGCCACCAATCCACTCGTTGACCCCAGCCCGCACCCACGACGACCCATCCACCTCCCCATCACCAGGACGTCGATCGGCCCTCGATTCGCTGCTTTCACCCGTAAAGCCAAGGAGCTTTGCGTCCGATCCGCAAGCAGGCAAAGTGCCCGGCACCCCCGCTTCACGTATCCGTGATTCAGTCATTGGGCCGCAACCCCCGAGTCTTGATGACGTCTGGGGGGCAGTAATCACAGGACATTGGGGCTCTCGCTTGGAAAGGAGAGCAACAACGCCAGGAGTCTTTACCGACTGCGCACAGGCAACATTTCGACATGGCGACCCAATTCATCGGCTTGCATATGCGGGTGGTGCTCAGGGAGCCCCCTGCGTACTCGCTCACGGGAACAGTCAGGGACGTTGAGGCCGGCAGCTGTCTGACTCTGACGAATGGTACGTATACCCCAGACTTGATGTCGAAAGAGTCACCCTGACATTCATGGCTTAGTCTTCGTCACTGGAACCAAGGAATGGCATCCTCAAATGAGGATCGATGCTAGCAACATCGCAGATCTCTCGGAGATCAAAACAGACGACGCGCCCTCTGCACATGCTCCTCCGCCGCCTGTCGAAGTTGTCCCTACGCCTGTGTACCCCCAGCCGCCTTCGCAGCCTGTTTTTGTTGACCCAGCGATTCTCAGCCTCGGCCGACGACCAACGTCCGGAACGCCATCGATTAAAGCTGTCTCTATTGGCAGTGGCACGGCCGAAACGCAAGCCAACTTGCCTGGTGCAGTCTCATCCATACATTCTGCAGGCACTCCAATGAGGCCCACCCCTGATTTTATGGGTGGCTCAATGAACAACCTCGGTATTCAAAACCCAGTAGCTGACTTGGGCAACGCCCAGGCCGTCTCTGAACCACAAGAAACCCCATCTCAGAAGAAAAAGCGACGACCCCGACAATCGAAGCAAAGCAAAGGTCAGCGTCTCGAGGACGATGCACAACCTGTCGAGGGCTCGCCCATTTCCCAGAGTGGCCGTGGGAAGGGTTGGAGGCAAACGCCGATCTTACAGAGTACTGCATCATTTCAGCCATTCAACTCTCTAAAGCGCAACGGAAAGGGGCGAAAGGGAAACGCTGACAATGGATGGGCATCCGAAGATGTTACAGAGGAGATGGGCGACTTTGACTTTGAGAACAACCTGGCCAAGTTCGATAAGCGCACCATATTTGACCAGATGAGGAAGGAAGATCAAGTCGACGATGCGAACCGGTTGGTATCGCATAACCGTCGACCAAAACCGGGGACCGCTGGAGGCAAAAATTTGCACTACACAGAGAACGTCCTAGAAGTGCCATCGATCAGCAAGAACGCGGACTTTTGGAACAGCGAAGCAGACGACGGGTTGAATGAGGCGGAAAGACTTACAGGCCGAGACGTGCGAAGCAGCCAAAGCAACCGGAGGGCTGACAGCAAGTCTGGACCATCTCGGCGATCGCAGTCACGCAAAGCTAGTGGCGTTGCCGTGCCTGGAGGTCTGCCACTGAGCCGAGTCAACTCTGGCGTACGTTTAAGTCATCTATCTCGGTGGTCTATCTCCAGACCAGAATCCCGCAGTACTGACAGCAGAAAACAGCAAGGTCACCCCCCCGGTCTATACCTTGTCCCGTCAAAGCGTCGACTCGAGACGGTCTCTGCGTTGCAGATGTTGAATCTCGAAAACATTGCTGCAAACGAGGTTGGATTGACTGAAGAGCTCATGGCAGAGAACTCGGGGCGAGGCATCGCCGAGGTGGCATTTACGGCCTTGTCAGATCCTGCCATCAAGGTTCGTTTCGGGCTTGCGGGCGCTAATCCCTCGGCCAGCGCGGTCCTGAGCAGCCCGGCAGTGGTGATACTGGCCGGCAACAACAAGTCTGGCATCCGGGCCATTGCTGCGGGTCGCCATCTACGGAATAAGAACATAAACGTCCTGCTCTGCCTCGTGGGGATCGAGCGAGAGCGTGATCTGCTCGAGGACCTTCGACAACAAGTTCAACTATATCGAAACTTCGGAGGCAAAATCCTAAGCAAGACGGAACTCTTTGAACATCTAAGGAAGAACTCAGGGTCTGGACCGCCAGTATCGATCTCACTCATTGTGGATGCGTTGCTTGGATTGACCATATCTTTTGAGGAATTGCGCACCGCGGACCAGGCCACCGTCTATGAGTTGATGGAATGGGCGAATCGAAACGAGGCATTTGTTCTAGCAGTCGATGTCCCGACTGGCATCGATCCTACTTCAGGCAAGGTTGCCGTCATCGACGGGGGAAGGCTGTTTGTGAAGCCGCGGTACGTAGTTGCCATGGGAGCTCCCAAGCGAGGGCTGCTCGAGGCGGTCACGCCTCCAGACGACGATGATCCCAAGGCTCTGAGCCACACAACTCACGAGGATGAATGGAGGCTGTTCATCGCAGATATTGGGTTGGGCAGCGCAGTTTGGAAGAAGGCCGGGACCAAGATCCGCCGCGGAATCGACTTCGACGAGAAGTGGGTGCTGGAGATGCGGTATCGGAGCGGGCTGGAAGAATCAGACGATGAGTGAAGGAGAAACAACCAGAGCGGCAAAGAGCCTCACGGACTGGGGAGTAGGAAAAGGGGAAAGCGACTTGCATTTTTGTTACACGCGATGCATCTGATATATTGGGGCGTTGATGGCTTCAAGATGGTGGGGCTGCATAAGTTACATGAGTTTCATGAGTTCAGACCAAATACCCAGGAGTTTCCTGCCTTATGTTATTCCGCAGGACAGTCAGTCAGTGGGTGGGGTTTCGGTTTTAATATATTCGGTAAACGTTGCGTGTGAAACGAGGAGCATGAACAAACAAAGCGACCACGTGCGCAGGCGAGTGGAGGAGCAATCCGAAGGACTGGGACGGGCAGAGCCAAGTCTGGAGAACATCGTGACGCAGAGGCCAAGCTCTGTGGCCTGGAGACACAAGCTTTGCCAAGGCCGCAAATCTCTTGTGCAGGCTTGGCAACGGGAAGCTTGTTACAATTGTGCATGCGCGTTACAGCGTAGAAGAAGTATAATTTAGGCGCTCCATGGTATCGGGAGACGATGCGGTGTGTTAGGAGATGGATCTGAAGATGTTGAACTGGTGAGGCCAGCTGCGACAGCTTCAAAGAGCGATGCGTTGATACCTTTCAGTGGTGTGTAAGCACATAGACTACAACTACTTAGCAGTCCATCTCTGCTCAGAGGTGCGAACCTAGCACGGACGGACTAATACGGAGTATCCCGAGTGGCCAACTTGAGGTAAGTGAGATTAAGCAAGAACGGGGAGCCCCCCAGCCTTGTCCAACTATACGTCTTTAGGAAGGTGCAAAAGCCGGGAGGGCTGTAATGTGGCCAAGTTGCAAGTCACGGTTGAACAAAAGCTGACATAATTCTCCGGCGTTATCGACAAGCCTCTCCAGGCGGCGGAAACCCTACGCGAAAACCTTAGTTTGCGCCGTTCGGTCCACGGGCAGTCAAATTCGACACTGCAGTTACTCGGTGCAGCACAGTGCGGGTGGCTTAGTGGCCTGGGCGCGTGGGGCATGGCTTGCTGCGATCCTTTGTTTCCAGCTGTCGACAGCGGGTTTAGCTTCTTGTGTCCGACTCACGGGCACGACTTGACTGGCACGGGAGAGCTCATGCCCAAAGGTAGGAAGGGGGAGGATCAGGGGTAAATAATAAATGTAGGTTTTTTTTCTCCCTGCCCTGAGCATTTACGTTCAAATAAATGGCAACTATTTGTGCTGCGTACATGTTCTTGCCAAGCATTCTTCACCTCGGACACTTCCTTGAAACGATGGCGGGGATGCTCGGTCGGGCGCAGGCAAACAGGTTACCTTAATTAAAAAATACCTATTCGTACCTACTCAGAAGCCACTGGACTGGTTCCTCGAGCAAAAGCAACTCTTCAAGTTGCTTACGACGGGAATCAAGGCTAAATGCTTAGGCAGACTACAGGACTATGGAGTGATGTCAAATTCATTCGTGTCATTAGCAAAAGTTATTTGCGCTCCGAACATGACTCTGCCGAAAATGTCGAGATGTATAGAATCCCTGATGGCACAGTGTCCAGTGTATTACCTTTCTTCTTGCTTAATTATTGGGTACTTGCAGCTTGTCCCGACGGTCCGGGTTTCAAGCGTTCTGCCTCCCAGCGCTCCGGTATTTATCGTTGACGTTCTATGAACCCGTTGACGGGCCGGAAGCTTGTCCTACGTGCGTTTACCTTGGTCCTAGGATTGTGTCGTCACAAACTGTGCTATTCCCACCTAACGCCACGATCACCTCGTAGCAGCTAGTCAGCTTATCGATTCGGCTATCACCGTGTCTCTTTGGCTGCTTCTGTGATTAGTCCGTGTGGTGATGGAACAAGATCCCACGCCGTTCTGTCCCTGTCGTCCCACGAGGCGTGGCGCACGCTCTCGATCGCCATTCGTACCGTGCGCTGTGGGGTTCGTACAGTGCGTGGTTCCGCCGCTCCTCCTCCTCCTCACCACCATGACGGTAACCTGACTTGCCCAATGTCGACTGACCAAGCAGGTTCTCGTTCAAACCTCGTCCAGAACCAACTTCTCGAGATCAGTCAACCGAGCCATTCTCACGAGTTTCAACTGAGCCTGCTCATTGAGCCGCGGTCAAACCCGCTACCAGAACGATCCTCAATCGCCCACGGTCGTTGACGGACGTTGCCCTCTCCTTTCCAGATCGCCACCCACCAACCGCGCGACTCGCTCGCAAAAACGGACCAAGACTTCTGGGCGCCCAGCCCTCCGCCGTCATTGATCCATCCCCCACTTGAGGCCGCTCCAGTCTGGTCTGGCCCGGCGGACTTTTTGCATTTGGTACCTTGGCCGCGGCACGTTCCACGAATCCGAACCATCAACTCGGCTAGATTTGTCTCCGACGCGCGCCCGTCGTCCACTTTGTACTCCTGCCCTCGACAACTCGCGATCCTCGCCCGCTCTGACACCCCGGAGGACTTGGTCGCTATTACTCAATCTATTCCGAGACTCGCGCCGAGCCATCCTGCCTGTCACCCACCCCCGACGCCGAACTTCTACTCCATCCACACGAGCCATCGCGACGAGCCGAATCGAATCCGATCGAGTCAACTGATTTCTCCATCAGCCAAGGCCTCACGGCGTCTCTTTGTCACTGACCGGCACACCCATGGCGACCGCCTAATCAAGGGAAAACACCGACTTGCAGATCGCCGGCGCGCGCGGCTGGCCGCTTCATTGCGTGTCCCATTGATCCCGGGCCAGCCGCAATTATGGACGCCAACCAGCTGGTGACCGCAGCCTTGACTGCGCTTCCGGCGCTATGCACGACGACATTATTACCCGGCGTAGGTGTCATGACTTGGGGCCCGGGCGGTGTTCAGGTCCCTCTGGCTGAGGCTGTCGTCTACCAAGCGCCCTGCCCGACCGGGCTTCATGTTCGGGGCGACCCGTCGCTTTCCGTGGCGAGCGACAGCAGCCTCACCCAACATGACTCTTCCGACAGCAACATCAAATTCTCCGATTTCCGCGACCCCTTCTACGCCTCAACTTTCCCGATATGTTACGCCCTCGCCGCGACCACCGTGACGGCCTACACGCTCGTCATTATGCTCTTCGTCACCCCCCGCTCCTTTCTTGACGGAGGCATTGTTTACCTTGGCCGGCGAGGCGGCTTTACTCACAGCTCAGGCACTGGCATCAGCATCGGTGGACGTCCGTGGCTGCAAAAGGTGGCTGCGTTGACGGTGGCCATCTCGCTCACCGTGGCCAGTGTCGATACGTTCAATGTCGCGCAAAATCAGTACACGTGGGGCATCCAGAATGCAAAGGAACTCCAGGATGAGATCATGGGCAGCACCGAGCTCAAGGTCATCCGCCTTGTCTCCGATACCTTCTTGTGGCTGGCCCAGGCACAGACTCTGATCCGGCTCTTCCCACGACAACGCGAAAAGGTCATCATCAAATGGGTTGCCTTTGCCCTCATCATTCTCGACGTTATCTTCAGCGCTCTCAACAGCTTTAAGTATTCGGAGAATGGAATCAATTCAACCGTACGGCCAAAGAACTTTGTTCATCCAGTCCCGGCCCTCAGCTATCTCTTTCAGCTGTCACTGGGAGTCTTATATGCAGCTTGGGTACTGTACTACGCCCTGATGAAGAAGCGATATGCCTTCTATCATCCCTTTATGAAGAACATATTCCTGGTGGCCATTATTTCGATCGTGTCAATCGTCATCCCCATCGTCTTCTTCATCCTCGACATCTCGAAGCCCGACTTCACCGGATGGGGAGACTATGTGAGATGGGTTGGCGCTGCAGCAGCCAGCGTCGTGGTATGGGAGTGGGTAGAGAGGATAGAAGCGCTAGAGCGTGAGGAAAAGAAGGATGGGATTCTCGGGCGAGAAGTATTTGACGGTGACGATATGCTTGAGGTCGATGCCTCAGAGTTTCCATGGCTCCGGCACCGAAAGAATCGAAAGGGAGGGGGTTCCAGTGATAGCAGCACTGGCGAACGACAACAAGTGTCGTCCATGGTGAATGGATGGCCTAATATGTCTGCCATCACCAACCGATATCGAGAACCAGGCAACGGTGGCCCAGGGGCCACGGCGGAGCCGACGCAGCGGAGCATGGGTACAATCTTACGACCGCCAATATGGCCATCACGTCCAGCACCCGCGGTCACACCAATCAGTCGAACAGACACCGCCAGCGCGGCAAGCACAGTGTATGCTGTACGATATCAACCACCATCAGAGGCCACAACTAGGACGCCTGATCCGCTACCACGGCTAAGTGCAGTGGACCTCACACGGCCAAACAGCAACCCACAAAGCCATCCGGCAAACGATGATGCGCCACCATGGACTCAAGCCCCTCCCTCAATGCAGAATGGGCATGCAGTAGTACCTGCGAGTGGGCGACTTCCGGACCTGGAGGCCAACAACGCAACCCAAAGCCAAGACGGCTGGCGGAGTCTCACTTTTGCAAACCCGTTACGCCGTGACTCGAGTGAGGAAGCACCCAGCGACTCGCCTCAGTCCCCGCAGGTTCCAGCACCAGAACCTCGTGCGACGGCGGGCAGATGGGACTTGCGAGCTCGCCTTGAGGATTTCGCAGCGAACCAGGCCGACAAGCTCCGTGACCGAATACGAACGACGCCCAATACAGAAAGCCTTCCCGTGACGGTGATTCCCGCGCCCTCCCGGCCTGGAGCTGCGCTACAGCAAGTTTTAGAGGAGGAGGAGTTAATCACGGCGGAGTATTCACCCTCGAGCGGGGTGTTGGCGAACAGCAGCAGCAGTCCATCGAGAGATGCATCCGGAGAAATGGCACAGCTGGACCGGAGCAGAAGCACATTTTCGACGAACCAGCAGGGAGAGTCTTCGATCCCGCCGAACAACCCACCACTGTGGCGGGGTGTACAGTCGCAAATGATCTATGAGGATGAGTACTACTCAGGCGACGATGACGGCTCGATTTCAGCGGCATCTTCGGTTGATCATAGGCGGCAAGATTCGGACTCGTCGAGAACGCCACAGGTGCCATGAGTGCGTGCATACTTGTGACTTGTGGACGGAGGACTTTCTGTGCTGTTTGGTTTGCATCTAGCGAGGCGTTGATTGCTTGTTTGGTAGAAAGAAGGGCTCCTGTCAAGGGGCGGGCTGGTGCGGCGTGGCGAAAAGATACCCTGGGGTGAGCGTGAGCCATTTGGAGGACTGTCGATAAATAGCAGTAATGGGCAAGCAGGCATGGTCTGTGATGTGTATTCACGACAAATATTGCACATGTTAGGCATGATTAGCTAGGTTTTAAGTTGTCGTTGTGATTGGTCCCGGAAAGAGACTGATGCATGAAGTTAACTGAAATGGGTGCTCCTTGTAATGTGAGACGATGCCTGAGCTTGTCAATCTTTTGGACCAGGCCCGGTCAAGGGTGCAGAGTGAAGATTTGGGGGTCAATACACGGATAGGTGATTCGTAGAGGAAGTGGTCGAACCATATATGGCGTTCCGTTGTTTTGACCGTTCTCCTATTATGGTACTACCCACCCATTTGTCTCACCTCTCACTTTGGTACCGGTGATTCGGCAGGCACTCCGGTATATGATGCCTCGTACATCGATCATGGCACATCGTGTATCATGGGTTTCGCAGTCAACTCTTTACTAAACATGGCACATCGTACATCGTATATCGACCATCTCACATCGTCGTTCAATCCACATGCATGGTACGATTCACGGCCCGTTTGTCAACCATCAGCCAGCGAGTGCCGCCTGCGCGAGGAGCAAACGAGATGCCAAGCGGGAGATGCCAGTATTGCCGAGAGAACCGGCTGAGATGAGCTGGCGTGGGCCGATGGTGATGCGGCGCAAACCAGGTTTTCTGGCCGTTTTGCCCGAGGATGGTCAAATGGCAAGGCTCGGGAATTGGGTCAAAGCCAGAAAGCCGTGTGTTCAAAGACTAATTATTATGAAGCTGGGAGGAGATGAATGGTGGCGGTGGTGGTGGTGGACGGGGACATTACGGCGACCAGGCTTCGGAGATTGACTGGCTACCTTACACATCTGCTACGGGTTATCCAAAGAAGAAAAAGGGATAAAGAAAGAGTAGACAAACCCGTTTGTATTCAAAGAGTTGAACATTCCGTCGCGTTCTGCTGGTTGTAAGACTACGGATCCTCCGGGACAGTCCAGAAATGCGAGGAGTAAGATGGGTGACGCAACTAAATAATTACAGGACTCCCGCAAAGGAACGATCTGCTTTTGCTCCCGCTCCCTGCACAGAGCCGCCAAGCGAAAAGCAGCCTTATTACACTTGAGAGGCCTCACGTCAGAGAATCAACGGACGCAAGTGATTGGACCCTGGTGCTCAAAAGGGGCAAGGAGGTAGCCACTAATAATAAGCTACATGGGAAGGAAAGTCCCTGGTTTTTTGGTTGCATCCCACGACAGCCGACGATGGCCTGGCCTCTACCAATTTCCCCTGCTGATAGACAAACCCGTCCCCGCGGGTGCCGAGGCCGACCCAAATCAAATCAAAAAGCGGCGTGTTTTTTTTTGTCAAAGTTTCCATCCTATTATTTGCTATCCTTCTTCTTTCCCATCTTATTTGTGGTCGCTTGCGCTTTCCGAGATTTCCGCTTCCGCACCACACACTGTGACGTCGATCCCGTCCCGCGTGCGTAAATGTGTACTCCGTACTGTATTCGTACTGGGTGCCTTCATCAATCTCTCACACCTTCATCATCATCACCAGTCCACACCAAACCCGACGAACCCGGTCCGGTCCAGCCAATCACCTGCTCATTTCATCTGCCCGCCTTTCCCTGGCTGACCCTTGCCTCCACTCCCCCGCGACCTTCTGCTGCAGCGAGCACCAACGAGGAAACGGACTTTACAGAGGACGCCTACAACAGGAATCATCAGGCCCATCCGGCTTGTCAGCTGTCGCGTGGGATCTCTCGGCATTTCCCATCGTCTTTCTTCGACGTCGTCGCGTTCTTCTTCTCGACGCTTCTCTCCCAAAGGTACTTCTTGCCTGCCCCCCCCCCCCCGCCACCGAACCAGGGGAAAAGCGAAAACCCCACAGGTGGCACTAGAAAATAAGGAACCACGTTGCTTTGGTGTAAAAGGAGACACCAAGGTACAGGGGGGGGAAACACTTTTAGGAGACGGACACGCCAGACAGCTGGCAACGACGACGAACACACGAACACCATATCTTCGAGTCCTCGACGCTCCACGCCCGTCGCCCCAAAGTCGGACTGAATGACATCGCAACGAACCACCAGAAGCTCATCCCGCAAGTCCGCAGCCATGGCGAGCGCCGAACCCTTCCCGCCACTCAGCGACCACCGGCAGCAGGCCAACGGCAACACCAACGGCACCGCGTCCGGTTCTCATGCAAATGCCGCCGACGGGGCCGCTCGGAGGCGGCGCAAGAGCAGCATTCTCGGAGGCGAGATTCGCGCCGGTGACACTGCGCCGGCCATGGCATCAAGTCGCGTCAGTCTCGATGCCTCTGATGCTAATGTTCAGGTGTGTTTTCCTCTCCTCTTCACGTCGTCTTGTCCTTGACTGACCGCCGTCTTCCCTCTCCGCAGAATGCTAACGGACACAAGCGCCTCTCCAAGCGTCGCCGTGCTCGCGGTCTCTTCGCTCGTACCCGCCAGCTCATGATCAAGCGCACCTTCGTCCTCCCCGCCGTCATCGTCTTGCTCTTCCTCGTCGCTTACGCCGTCAACCCCACCGAATCAAACCCAGTCCACTACTTCATCTTCCTCTCCTACAAGCTGCCCCAAGATGATCCTACCGTTCCCGCCCAGTACGGCAAGGGCCCCTGGGACATTGCCTTCGTCTCCTTCTACACGGTCGTCCTCTCCTTCACTCGCGAGTTCATCATGCAGGAGATTCTTCGGCCTCTCGCCCGCCGCGCCGGCCTCGGCCGCAGCAAACAGGCCCGCTTCATGGAGCAGATGTACACGGCCGTCTACTTCGGCGTCCTTGGCCCTGCCGGACTCTGGGTCATGAGCAAAACTCCCGTTTGGTACTTCAACACGGCCGGCATGTACGAGGGCTTCCCTCACCGCACCCACGAGGCCCCCGTCAAGTTCTACTACCTCTTTGAGGCCGCCTACTGGGCCCAGCAGGCTATCGTGCTCATCCTCGGCATGGAGAAGCCCCGCAAGGACTTCAAGGAGCTCGTCGGCCACCACATCGTCAGCCTGTCCCTCATCGCTCTCAGCTACCGCTTCCACTTCACGTACATGGGCCTGGCCGTCTACGTCACGCACGACATCAGCGACTTCTTCCTTGCCACCTCGAAGACGCTCAACTACCTCGACCACTCCTTGACCGGGCCCTACTTTGTACTCTTCATGGGAGTGTGGGTTTACCTCCGTCATGTCATCAACATCAAGATCCTCTGGTCGCTCTTCACTGAGTACGAGACTATCGGTCCCTTTGAGATGGATTGGGATGCGGAACAGTACAAGTGCCGTCTCAGCCAGGTCATCACCACGGCCCTGCTTGCCTCCCTTCAGGCTCTTAACCTCTTCTGGCTCTTCTGCATCGCTCGCATCGCCCTCCGCTTCGTCTTCCAGAACGAGCTCGACGATGACCGCTCGGACTATGAGGAGGAGGAAGAGGAGACCCCGGTGCCCGAGCCCAAGGTCAACAGCCTTACCAATGGCCATGCCAACGGTAAGGTTGTCGAGAATAGCACCTCCAAGGAGTAGATGATGAAGCCTGCCAACAAAGCAGGGGTGGAAGAGGAAGGCTGCGAAGCTGAAAGGCATCGCAGACGAGTATCCCAAATTGCAAGAACGCAGGGGGGGATAAAGGAGGAATGGATGCAGCCATTGGGACGACTTAATGGGATTATCATAATAATGACGACAATCAGGGGAACTGAATCGGACGGACGCGATCGCATTCTTGGCTGTCAGCATCTGGGGGAATGGTGTTTATCAAAACCAAAACGGAGGGGGTTCTTCACACTCGCTTCTTCAATACCGGCATGCGGGAGTTCCGGGGGTACCGGAATACCGGACTAATAAGGGTGTTGCCGTGCGGTGGAGGTGGTGAACATGTTCGCCGAGTGCCTTGGGATCATCCCAAGGTGAATCGGATCGGTCATGAGACGGAGAGGTGTCCACGGCGGGATCTCCAGACTTATACAAGAGCAGGACATGCCCCCACCAGAACAGCCGGCGATGGCAGTGCTCATCTGCCTCGGGCCATGTATTTCAACGCTATCGAATACTTTCATGTACTATCACAACCTTGACCTATCAACTATCTATCCAAATACGAACAATTTAATACATACTACGTACTGCATCCCACATGACGTCCCGAGTCCCCACACGCACACCGTCACCATCGCTGTCAGTTGTCTTCATCCCCACCTCACGAACCACACCTGTCAAGCTAGAGGGCTTCCATAAGAAGGAATCCAGGATTTGCATGCTACCTCTCTCCACATGGAAAGTAACGGGCGATGGGGGAAACCAGGGGTAAAGCCTCCGATTACCCGTACCTTGCTTGCAAATGCCAACCTTCAATAGGTGAATGAACGGCATCGCTGAGTCGGGTATCCTAGACCGCTCTAAGCCGCAAGACTTCGGTGGCGGCAGCGCCAACCGCGGTATCCGCAGAGTTACACCAAAAAAGGGACCTCCATGCATCCCGTGGAGTTCTTTTCTTTTCCGCCGAACTCCTCCACGTATGCCCGTTCGTCGCGTGTCCCAAGTTCGGCCCTACGCGTAAGCCGATACGAAGCAAGGAAACATGATGCCTCATGAACGACGCCACCCCCTTACCCACATGAACACTGAGAAACAGGAAGGCCGGAGAGCCTAAAAAAAAGAACAGACGGATCACGCCCGTTGGGTTTCCACTCTCGGATGCACCGTCGGGGAGGCAGGGGAGGGGGGGCGTGTGTTGTTGGCTGGTGACATGATCCATCTTGCTCCGGGATGGTTTTTTTTTTTTTTTTTTTTTCGCATGTTCGCCGCCGCCGCCGCCGCCGTCGTCGTCGTTGTAGGCCCTCCGGTGAGGCGCAAAACCCGGGATCCGGGGCAGTGGGTCAGTGTGGGTGGGCGCTGCGTTGGCGTTGCGGCTCAGACGAACAACATGCAAGACGCAGTACGATAAACAATGCCGGCGATGCTACGCTAGGGCCCGGAGCACTCCAGACGCACGCTCATTAGGGGCTCCAACATGAAGACGCATCTCCTGGATTTCCTAGTTGGTCCGGCGTCGAGCCAAACTGGTCCTTCGACCAAGTTCCTGCAGCATCCAGATTAGGCATTATGACAAGGATCACTTCACTTCGCTGCATCACGAATCCAACGTTTTTGCTTTCAGGGATGAAGAAGGTGGATGCTCTTTCTCATTGGCGGTTTCGCTTCGTTTTATGGGCAGCCTCGTGCTGTAGTTCTGGGAACTCTCTCTGCCTCTGTCACGATAGTAACGAGACAGAAGCAAAGCGGAAAAGGAACCGGTTCGTCGTCAATCAATCAATGGCGCCTCCCGCACGAGCGGTCCGTCTTATCTATGGAGGCCTAATAGCCTCATCTTGGAAAGAAACCCCCGTCCATCCTCTCAAGTCTCATTCTTGGTCTTGATCTTGATCTTTGGTCTTTGGTCTCCTCCTTTCCCGTTCCCGTTGCCGTTCCCGTTGCCGTTCCCGTTGCCGTCCGCCCGTCCCTACCTCCGTCCCGTTCGCCGTTCGGTTCCCGAGTTTGCCGATCCCCGAGAGTCGGCAATCCGCGGAACTGCCGAATAGTCACATCGCCACATCCACCGCAACCGAGATCAAACCGAAGCAAATCATGTTTGGTATCCGCCAACTCCGCCGTTTCCGTACTCATGGCTGCTTCCCCAGGTCGGAGGATTACTCCGCCTCCGCCACCGTTTGAAATCAAAGAAAAGAAAATAAGAAATATGCTCAACTTCATTACTCCTTCGGTGATTCTTTTGTAAGTGCCCCGGGCTCCACAAGCTGGGCCTTCCTCCAAGAAGAATATGTAACCACACAACACACATTATGACTCGTCCTAAGAGACTGCTGGGGACTATTACTCCCTTGGGAACGCTTGTTTCCCGTGCCTCGTGCACCGTTCAGGCTTAGAAACCTCGGCTCTCCATCCCGACCCTGGCCCAATTACCAATCAACACTGCTTCGCGAGATGAGATGCCGGAGGCTGCCCAGTCCAAGCACGTGAGGTTCTCGGGGTCCAAGCTGCGGCGAGTGCGGTATAGGGGTCCAGTTCAGACACTGGTGACAAATTTGAGAGCGAGTGTATTAGTTTACGGGCGATAGCCCCATCTCATTAACCACGAGATAGAAAGGAAAAAAGAAAACTCCACAACGCCGATTCCATGCTGTCTTAATGCCGAGACCTTGTTGAAACTTCGTAGACGTGGATCGTGTCTTTTCATAAACCGCATAACATGTCGAGGATAACGAAGCCAGGAAACGGCCAAGGAACCTCGCGGGAGGTTCACTTGGATGAGGCGCCCCGATAAAGCAGGACGGGAAAAACAAATAGTAATGCTGGCCCACTCATGGGGCAGTGTCAAGTACGCGTGGTTTGCACATCCATGTGCGACACATCGCTGATCGCCGCCGCTGCCGATCACGTATGTTCGGGGTCCAAGTCTGCTGCCTTAATCTCGCTCTGTTGAGTGCTCTTCCGTGTGACTTGATTCGACGTCCGAGGATGCGGAGGATGAGGAAGAGGTGGACTCGTCCCCCTTTCCTTTGCATCCGTGACTCGTCGCATTTCCAGAAAGAGTTCCAGATGACGCAAGACTGTTATAGCCGTCCATTGGCGCATCCGACTTCTTCTTGATACCCATGTTAGCTCTCCGTAGGGCCCTTGCAGCCTTCAGGTGGGCTTCGCGTGCCGCATCCAGAGCTCGCTCCGCTCTAATCTGCTTCTCCCACATCGAAGCATATCGACCACCGGATGCAAGAAGCTCCTCATGGGTCCCTCGCTCAATGATCGCGCCCGCATTAAGGACGATAATCTGGTCAGCATGGGTAATGGTAGACAATCGATGACTGTTGAGACATATTAGTGTCAATCCCGATGCAGTGAGGGCTGGCAGGGGTCTTACGCGATGATGAGTAATGTGCGTCCTTGGCCAATGTTCCACACATTGTCCTGGATCTCCTGCTCGGTATGAGAATCAAGCGCTGACGTGGCTTCGTCTAGCATGATAATCTTGGGGTTCTTGATGATGGTGCGTGCAATGGCAACCCGCTGCTTCTCGCCACCACTAAGCCGGAGACCCCGCTCGCCAACTTGTGTGTCATACTGGTCGGGAAACGACATGATACGATCATGAATGCTGGCGGCGCGACAAGCGTCATACACCTCCTCGTTCGTAGCGAAAGGATTGGCATACTTGAGGTTGTACATCAGGGACTCGTTGAAGAGGGTCGTGTCCTGGGGAACTACTCCAATATGGCTTCTCACGGAGTTGATTGTGAGGTCCTTGACATCTTGGCCGTCAAGTTCGATGCTGCCCTCGTCACAGTCATAATAACGGAACATGTGACGGAAGAGGGTCGATTTGCCACCGCCTGACTCGCCCACAAAGGCAGTAGTCGTACCAGGGAGGCATTCGAAGCTGATGTTTCGGAGTGCTGGTCTTCGTCGGTCATACGAGAAGCTGACGTTGTTCCACCGGATACTGCCCTTAAAGTTCTCGAGGGGAACGGCATGGGGTGTGTCGACGACCGTAGGTTGAATCTTGAAGAGCTCCAAAAGTCTCTCGCCCGAAATCATCGCCTGCTGTACTGTGCGGTAAAAGGTGCCGAAGAAGTTGAGGGGTCCCTGAAGTTGCGTAAGATATGAAACGACAGTGAAGAAATCACCGGTAGTCCGCTTTCCGACGGCAACTTGCCAGCCGCAAACCAAGGCCACGGTGATTCTGCCCAGGTTGAAGACCAGTGTTTGACAGATGTTCATCATCATCATGCCCATTTGGACCTGCGCTTCGGCTCTCTGGAAGTCATTAACTTTGTCTTGGTAGCGGTTGGACTCAAACTCCTCGGCGTTGAAGTATTTGACAGTCTCGTAGCTCGAGATCGAGTCATTCTTGACTGCCTCCTCTTCGCGATCGGCATTCGTCATTTCACGACGCTGATCTGCTCGGGTCGAGGCCATCTTGATGGTCATGTAGAGATACCAGCATGTATCCACAAGATTGATCTCGGCGTAGAGTGCCCCCCATCGCCAATAAAAGACGCCGATGGCGATGAAGAGGTCGAAGAGCATCGGGAAAACCTGGAAAGTCACCTGCTCCAGAAACTGGTTGATTGCTGATCCCTTGTTGAGTGCGGAAAGAACCTCGCCGGTGCGCTTGGAGAGATGGAAATCGAGACTCAGGGAGTGGACGTGGTTAAAGGCTGCTGTCGTGAGTCCTCGATAAGAATATTGGGAGACTGGGATCCAGAGAAGCGATCTCAGCGAACCCAATAGTCCGGATTGGCCCTGCAGAATCCAGAGGACACCCATTAGAACAAAGTCTGATAATGGGAAGTTGTCCATGCTAAGTCGCTCGCCAGCAAGGACCTTCCGTATAACTTGCTCCAGGCTTGTGACGACCTGACCAATCTGCCACGGTACTGCCATGTTTACCAAGCGCTGCAGAATAACCAGCACGAAGCAGACAAGGACCTGAAGCTGAAGGATAGTGGAGTCCTTGGGCCACAAGTAGGGGAAGAATAGCGAGTATCCGCGAAAGTATTCCCACCAGGTCTTGTGGGGGAGCTTCTCGGGGCGGTAGAAGGCGGCCGGCTCGTCCTTTCGGGGCCCAACGGATTTGGTGTTAGCATTGGAGATTGTTCGGCCCCGGGATCGGCGCCCATTGGCCTGGCCATTGGCCTCTCGGCCATTGGGTATTTGGCCATTCTGAATGTCGTACGACCGGCGATGTCCATTCCCATTAAGCAGCGGAGTTGACTCGCCCACACAAGCCTCTTCAAGCTTGTTGTCGGACTGGCGCACCTTCAGGATCCACGCAGTAGTAAAGAGGCCAATGAGAGCGAGGAGATGCAACAGCCGCACGAGGTAGAGAACCAAGTCGATTTTGGTCCAATGGTCGATACAGCTTCCGTCCTTTTTCTGGTCGTTATTTCGAACGGAACGAAAGAAGTGGCAATCGGCGGCGGCGACAAAAGTGGTTGATGCGATAATCAATTCCCCGATGAAGGCAAGGACCCAAACGAACAGGTGGACCACATTGGGGCCCTTGCGCCAGTCGAATAAGGAAATGAGTATGTAAAGATGGAAGAACAGAGCTCCGGTAACATGGACCTGGGCAAAGCGGGTCAGTTTGAGCTGCATTGGGTGTCTGGCAGCATTCGGCGCGCCGGGGTCTCACATACCACACTCCATTCGCCTGCCCACGGCAATTCTCCGTCTTTTGACCACTGGTACGGGTCCTCGTGCCAAAAGGCATGGTTGAACATGGCCGAAGCGCTGACGACATAGCTCAGGAAGACGACGGCGGCGAGGTAGCGAAAGACGTTCTTTGCTGTGCGGCCGAAGCCAGGCCCAATCTTACGGGAGCCATCAGCGCGGGCGTTCTTTTTCTTGGTGATAGGCAATGGCTTGCCACCGGGGCCCTTGACGGTTGGTTTTACGAGGTCTTCCTCCTTCTTGGCGTTAACGACGCTGTACCAAGCGGCGCAGCTGATGAAGGCGGACAGGAGGACGAGGGCGTAGAGGTACTGTGTGTAGCGTAGGATGATGTCGGCAAGGGAGAGGTCGTCGCGTTCGGGGCCGCGCAGCGTGTCGTCGGGAGCAGCCATGGCGGGCTATAGGCGAGTGAGCGAGGTCGGGGCAAGGAGCGACTGCCCATGTGAGGGACTCAGGAAGGAGGTGAACGTACAAGCGGGAAACGAGTCGTAGGAAAGAGCGAAGAGAGAGAGGAGGCGGGTGGCACTCACCACGGACGAAGCATTGCCCTGCCCGTGGCAATTGGCGAGGGGGAGGAGGGGAGGATGGGGGGGAGAAACGAGCGAGTGGCGGGTAGTTGAGAGGCACGAGATGTTGTGAAGGTCGAAGTCAAGTCCGGAGGCTCGAAGTCGAGTCTGGTCTAAGTCTAAGTCCCTGCTTAGGTTGGCTCAGCAGGTGCCTTCCGTGGCGGATGAGTGGTACGTAGTGGCGGAGGGTGTGGAGCGGGCAAGTGGGCTGGCGCAAAGGCGCAAAGGCACAAGCACAGGCAGGTGGCCTGGTGGGCAAGAGCGACCTTTGGTGGGGCAGCTGACTTGGGCCAGTGGCGAAAGCCACCCGAGAATGCCCTTGTCCCTGCCTGTTCTATGCTTGTTGCGTGCTGGCAGGTGCTATGCTGCCCGGAGGAAATATATAGAAATAGTACGTACCTGGTTGTTCTCGAATCCGAGATCCAATGAAGCTCTGGGATGGAGGATTGAGGCCTTGCCTAACGTCCAAGGGTCCACGGCGGAGAGGGGGGGGGGAGAGCCTGGGTGATGGAGGGGGGGAGGACGAGCGAGGGGGCCAGCCAAGGGTTTGGTAGTACTACGTAGTAGTGGTGGTAAGGTAAGGTAAGGTAAAAGTAGGTAAGGTAGTCAAGGGTAGTCAACAAGAGAGGCTCCAAGTGTCGAGTCGAGGACAAGAGGATACCGAGGTCGGGAGATTTGACCCGTTGGGAGCAGGGGGGCAAGGTCGATGAGAGGGGACGAGAGAGCCGATCGACAGGACAGGCGTACCTCAGGAATAGTCGAGAGAGGAAGATGGAGAGGAAAATGTAATGGAAAATAGAATGGGACAAAGAGTAGAGAATGAAAAGCACACAAGACGACCAAGGGGTCCGGTCCCTGTGCCTGTGTCTTTAGAACGGAGCGAGTGTCTGGTCCGGGGAGTTTTCAATGGTGTCTCTTGGAGTCCCCTGTTCGTCCCAGCAATGCCTCCTCGTCTAGGCCCTCTGAGCCTCCCGGTCTTCTCCTGGGTGGGCACACACACACACACACACTCACACTCTCAACTCACACACGCCTGCACGCTGCTGCACGCTGCTGCACGCCGCCTGCACACACTCTTGTCCCGGTTTGTCTGTCGCACGCCCTGGTGGCTGTCGCCAGTGGGGCGTCGCTGGGGTGGAGAGGGTCCCTTCTAGGCCTTCTGGGTCGCTGGGGCTCCGCTGGGGCGCTTCTTGGGGTCCGCCGGCTGGGTCTTGCTGGGTCGGTCTGCTGGGTCTGTGGTTCTTTGGGGGGGAGCCACGCGAATGAATCCAATGCCTGGCAGTCCTGGTTGACGTCTCTCGTCAGTGAGCCAGATGGGGATAGCCACGCCAGGGGGAGCACGGACCAGAAACGGAGGAGTGAGCGTCGACGACGCTCGCCGTCTTTGGTATTGGACGAGTCCGGAAAACGAGTGACGAGTCGGGTCGAGCCCACGGGAGAGGGAGATCGACGACCGCGGCTGGCTGACTGACTGACTGGTTCTTTCCTAGCGTGAAAAGAAAGCGAATGAACAAAAGACAGACAGCGAGGGGGAAAAAAAACCCCCCGGACGTTTTTTGAGGAAGTAATAAAAAATTGTCCCGGCTTGGGCAATTGTGTGCTGGAGCGAACCTGGGAAAGTAGGTGGTATTTTTAGGGGGATTGCCCCAGCTAAGTATGGTCCGCTTCAGGTGAGGTCCAGTCAGGTTTCCCCCAGACGGTAAGGCAAGGCTAAAAGCCCAGGTTCCGGGCCAGAAAAGAAGGGGAGGAGGTGGTGGTCCAAGGTCTTGATCGGTTGGATCAAGATTGATGATGGAGTCAGGGTAACCCTCCGGAGTATTCCCTGCGTCGTGACTTGGTAGTTGGTACAGCAGCAAAGGTTGCGCACGTAGCTCAGGTGAAGCAGCCGTCCGCCGGCTTGTACGAAGTACTGTAGTATCTACGTAACTTGTTCGCAAGCTACGAAAAATACTCCGTTCTCCGTGGTCCGTACCACGTCCGCAGGGTTGCTGGCGTCGGCTTCCGTTCCGTCGCCGTATAGTTCGGACGGCGGCGGCGGGAGGGCGCCAAGTCTTTGTGACGACTTGGCGACGGGTGTAGCACAAGCACTCGATCAGTCCCGGAATAGGGAGAACTTAGCCGCTGGGCTATGATTTGAGGTTGAGGTTGAGGACGCGTAGAGTTGGGCTTCATAGAAACGTTCAGAGGTGGAAGGGGAGGGGAGGGCGTGTTTTCCCTCCTTTTAAAAATTTGACGCTGAGGCCGGCGACTATACGTCCTTTTCTTGTTGATGTTTCTCACTGCTACTCTGATGGACCGGTGATGGAAATGAACGTGGTGTACGAAAGGACAACGGTCGTATTGGCTAGGTAAGGTATGGTATGGTCGTGGAGGTGGTGATGGAGAGCGATGATGTAAGTGACAGGACGTCTCTTGTCCCAATGGGTGTTGGTAAAGGCGGTGGTCGTCGCCGTGGTGGTTGCACATGGCCAGCCTTCACCAACCAAATGAGTAAGGTTGGAATTGAAGTCGTCCTGTCTGGTCTGCGCTCTGAATTCGCGTCTGCACTGCGTCCCGCAAATGCCAACCTCGTTCTCCTTAGTTCCCCCATCTACACACACCGCGTTGTCGTCCTGCGTCATCCGAGTCAGTCAGATGGCGCCGAGTCAGGAGGTCTAACTACTGGACTACCCTCCCACTACAGTCGGTAGTAGGACACCACCTCCGAGCCATCGGCCGTTAACAAGGCATTCGGCCAGCCGCGGGCACACAACCAGCACAACCACAGCCCGGCGGACACGGCGGTTTTCCTGGACGATTTCGACGCCCACCCCGCCGGAACGAGCACTTGCAAGAAGCCGAACTGGAGGGGGATGGAGGCGGTTGTTGACCGACGGGCAGCGACACACGCAGCGGCCGACCATGTCATTACATCTATTCGCACTTTACCTCACCTTGCCTCCGCCTACTGTGCGCTGCTGCAGGTCCCCAGCGCGAGAAAAGAGAAAACTTGCAGAGCGGAATTGGCGAATGGGCGTTCGTGGTCGAGGCCGTTAGCCACGGCACGGCACTGCGATGCGCGATGCGCGATGTGCTGCACAAGGGCCACCAAGAGCGCGGAACGAGCGAAGGCGCTGACCAACGGGCGACGCTGAATGCGAGACAAGGTACGGAGGTACCTGCCGGTGTGCGTCAAGTGCATGCGTGCGCCTGTGAGTGTGAGCGAGAGTGTGTCTGTGTCTGTGTCAAGACATAGAGGTGTAGGGCATCGGCGATGCTGTCGTTGATCATGTCGGCAGCAGTCACATCTGGAGATGTTGGGGAAAGCAGTGGTGAGCCGGCTGGTGTGTATAGCTTCGTCCAGTGCGGCACTGTACGTAGGTAAGGTAGGTATGCGACCTTCGGCTGGCTGGCGATATGCCCGGGGGGTTTTTTTTTTTAATAGAATGCCCCAGTGTTGGATGGGCCATTGCGGATAGACGTCCAGCGAGGCTTGTTTCCTGGGATGATCCATGGTTCATCGCAGCTCTTCTCGATTCCATCCATCTTCTAGCAGCCTGACCTCATCAACGCCTCCGCTGCATTCGGCTCCTCTTTTTTGGCTCCTCCACTTTGGCAACTAACTCGTCCTCGACCCACCGCCATCGCCATCTCCGCCTGGCGTTGGGCTCCTTTCGGTAGCTTCTCTACTGCTTAGAGTGTGTTCTCGTTTCCAGGCCTCAGACTCCAGCCACAGGGTGACTCTGTGTTGGGGAGTGGTCGGTCTTGGCTCACCCCAGGGCCCGTAGGTCGCCTGTCTCGGTTATTATACCAATGGCGTTGGGCATTTTGGGTGAGGATCTTCCTCTGGTGCAGCAAAGGCAGGCCCTGGCACGACGGCTTTGCTGGCTTGCTCCTCGCCGGCTCTGTCGCTGTCCGTCTCCGCCCCGGAGGTTTGGCCTGGGAGGCAAGGGACCGGCATGGACATTTGCACGGACATGACATGGATGATGGGGCCCCAGTAGGTTGCAATGCGCATACCTGGAAGACATGGGCCTTTCGCCGTTGTTGACGGGATGGAGCCCCTTGGTACGGACGGATGCTTGGTACACCGTACATCACCGATCAAAGCCGTTAACCTTCCCTTCGAGGAGACGATGGACACGACACGAGGACATACGTGAGCTCACCCCGTCCAGCCGGCCACAGTGCAAGAATTGCTCCCTCACCGCCTGCCGGGATTGCATGAGTGCGTCTGCAGGCCGCTGGAGCCTGTCACCCGTATCGTCGTCGTCAGTCTGGACCATCCACCATTCATCCACCTGCCGACTCTGTCGAGAAACGCCATGATGCAAGCCCGCACACCCCCTTCTCGCCAGAGTCGGCCACCTACGACAGGTGGACATGGATTTGATGCTGGTTGACAGGCCAGGCCGACATGGGAGCCACGAGCGAAGTGCCTGGGTAAAGATCGCTTGTGAGAGCACTGATGGATGAGCCCTGCAGTCGACCAGGCCAGACTTCCCTCCGAAACTTCAACTTGCTTCTAGCTCTCTCTCTCTCTCTTTCTCTCCCGGTACATGGAGACTTTCGTCTTCCATTGGAGACGAAGTTGCATGACACCGGCGCAGTGCCAGGACGTGCTGTGCAGCAAGAGAGAGAGAGAGGTAAGTGTATTAGTATCAAGTACGTACCAGGCTTGTGGTTGCTTGTGGTGCGTGCCCGTGTCGCCGCCCCAACGCCATTCGTTCGGGCCATCCGTCATTCCTCCAACGATTTCCGTCCATTTCATCCATCCATGATCCCAATTCATCCATCCGCTCCCGTCTCCCCCGTTCCGCCAACCCAGTCAACCCATTCGCCTCTGTGTCCGCCGCCCGCCGAGCTGCTCCTGGAAGGCTGAAGCTCGCTCGCTCGTGCCCACCGCAGAATGGGCTGATATTGTCGGGAATCAGTAAATGGGAAGACGGAAAACCGGGGGACGAGGAATGCTGCTCCAATCCAGAGTTCGAGTCACCTGTCCCCATTCCCAAGTCACGACGCCGGCAACCATGAATTAGGATGAACGATGGATGACTGGCTTGCGGCGTGCGTGACCCGGTCAGACTAGGTAAGTACTGTGAGGCCAGCCGGATGGTCGCCCCTCCACCCTCACCTCGCTGGCCCAGTTGCCAGGCTCAAAGAGCCGCTCCGTCGCGATCCTAGTGCTTGTTTGGGTGGTCCAGCGACCCAGTCCTGTACGTACCTATCCAATATTGACACACCATTTGTCCATTGAGGAGCGCCGGCTCGAGTGTGAGCATGTCATTTGGGGAATTATTAATTGTTATTGCCGGTGGCTTGGCTGGATTGTTGATTCCCGATCCCCGGGCATACATGGACGGCCAACCGGCGACATTGGACTACTAGGTCCATCAGAGTATTACTCGCCGAAACTCTGGGATCCGGGGTAAAAGGGTCCGTACGAAGAAGTCAGGTAGCAAAGAAGGCCAAGGAAGGGATATCACAAGCCAAACCAGGTAAGGTTGGAGGCTTGGGATACGGGAGGATTGGAGGAGACAATGGAGTGCTGAATAGCCTCGTCGTCTTCTCTCACCTGCATCTGGCTGCATAGATCAGTCATATCAGTCCCTTGTCTCAAGCACGAGACCCCGCCCTTTCCAGAACCTGCAATTTAGAGGGGTGGCGGTAGAGGTGGCGGCGGTAGAGACAGGACAGATGTGGTGCTTGTTCGCTTGAGGCCCCGAGGGTGGCAGTGGCGGCAGTGGTGTCATCTCTGCATCTGCAGTTTGCCAAAGTCGAGATGTGACAGCTAACATTTTGTCGTCGATGCTATATCCAGCTGCCCAGCTGCCCGGCAAGCCAGACCTTGCGTTGCCTGCCCTGGAGGCAGTAGGAGTCCCGGGCGCCGTCGAGGTTGGTCAGTTCCGAGAGCCACTGGGACGAAGATGCGACACAACCCGGCACGACGCAACGCAACGCAACAACGCGCGCAACATGGAAGATGAGAGGCAGAGAGATCAGAGGCAGAGATGAGATGCAGCCGTGGCTAGCCCGTTTCGGCTCTTGTCGCAGTCACAATGTTACAGGTCTGAAGTGAGTGTGTGTGAAGTGTCTGAGCTGTCCGAGCTGTCCGTGTCTGAGGTGTCCAAGATGTTGCAGGCGTCGCATCTCTTACAGCTCGGTGTCGCAACTGCACTGTCACAGGTGTCAAGTCGTTGTCTCAACAGCCCGCCTGCCAACAACGCTCGACGTCGTTGGATGCCGGCAGGTCGCTGGAAACGTGCCTTCTTAATGCGACGTCTCCCGCGTCAATGCTCTCCCACTCTGCACGACTCACATCAATGCTGACTGCTTGGTGCTTGCTTCGTCCTCGAGTGGTATCGTGACTCGTGTCCAGCCGTTTCACCCAGGAAACACCGGTGAGTCGTTCCTGCCACCACCGCCCGCCGCCCGTCTCCGATTGATGCTGTCACCGTCATTTTTAGAAGACAAAATCTTGAATCGCATTCCTTCACCTCCACCTCCACCTCCACTTCGGCTTCCACCTCCACCTTCCAAACCTCACCTCCAGCTCTCACTCGTCGAGAGACATCCTCCATCCATCCATCGCTCTCGATCACACCTCGCTTCTCCATTGCCGGCCGGCACCAGTAGCTCTGCTTTCTCTTGTCGCCTTTATCCTCTTTGCCTCCTCTTTTCTCGCTCTTCCGCTTCGTCCTATCCACGCGTCCGCACCGCATCGGCTGCTCGACCTATTATTCTGTCAAACCCATGCCAAGCTCCAGCCAGCTCAGTTCAGCTCGATTCAGCTCCTGTCTTGCCCCCTCCCCCCGTTCCGTCTCCCGTCACCCGCCTTCCGTCTTCTGTCTGTCGTCTTCCGTTTCCCTTCTCCTGTTCATTGTGAACCAACCGTCGTCCACAGCTCATTCTCTCGATAAGCCACGCCACGCTCCATTTAAGCCCCTGGCCTAACCGGTCAATCCAGTGGGCCCTCCATCGCCAAATCAAAAGTGACAAGTCGTCTCTCGCCGATCCAGCCCCTTGTCGCTCACCCACCGCAAAGCCATGCCATCGGGGGCCACGGCGCCGAGTTACCTCGAAACGATTTGGCTTTCCGTGTCAATAGGCCGCTCGTCGTCTCCGCAATGACCCCCGGCTAGAGGTTCCTGAATGGGTGCTTTCCATACCCACGGTCCACGGGCTATCCTGATCCCTGTATTCCGTATCTGTCTCCGACTAAACCTCCGTTCCTGTGCATTGTCTCTCTAGCTTGCTTCAGCTGCTTAGACAACGTGCCGGGTCCCAGCTCGTCTACGGATGCAGCCGGCCTCTTCCCCAGCTCGGCAGTCAACCACATTCCTTCCGGTAGGCTTTACTTGATCGAATCAGAACCACTCAAACTACTTGCCCGGGATCCCCTCATCTTCCACTCAATTCGATGGCCGTCTCGGACTCGCTGAGCGGCTCGCCACTTGTACCTATCAAAACCCCACCACAGGAGCTTCGTCTACTTCCATAGCCAGTCGATGGCTCACGTCGTCCTGCGGCTCTCATGCGATGCCACTACGCTGCATGGCTCAGTGCACAGAGTGGAGTGAGAGGAGACGTCTCGGTCGTCTATCTCCATCTATCAACCTGCCCATCAACCTGCCAGCGATTGGGAAGCAGACTTGCCTGGTCACGGATAGCGACTGAGGGATGAAACACTCTGCCGACATGCTCTGTGGCGTGGATGGAGGCCCGTGCCTGTGACTAAGCGTACCAGAGCTTCACGGACGTCATTGCACGTTCTCGCACCATGCAACTGGATGCACTCCATATGCGAGGCGAGGTGGCCTTGATTTTCCGGGGAAGCGTGCGTGTGGCCGCCTTGTCACAGCTCTCGGGGCGGCGTGCGTGCAGCGCTGTGGGACGTCGGCAGTGGTGCTTGCAAGGGACGCGGGAGACTTGTGACACTTGTCCAGAATGCCCCGGGTCCCACTGCCCCCAACACGTTACACGGTCTCCTGTAGGCTGTGTGCCCATGGCTACGTCTGTAGGTGGTGTGTACATGTATGAATAGTACCCGAGACGCTTGCGTTGATCCCCCACATGGCGAATCGAGCCCCTCGACCTTTCAGCCTCATCGCGTCGAGGCCGTGGTCCCGCATCTCTCGTTGCTCGTCTCTCGTCCCGTGTTCCGCGTCCCTCCATCCCAGACACTTGGTCACCGGGTCATGGCCGCGGCTGAGAGTCGGGACACGCTCTTAGCTGGCCTTGGCGCGGAAAACCCCACGCACCTTTCATCCCAGCGATGCCGCCATGGGTGGATCGTTCGTCGAGAAACTCCCAGCAGGGCGGCATGGCAAATAGGGTTGGTCCCGAGCTTCGGCAACAACAGCGCGGTAACACAAGCCTACGGGATGCTACCCAATAGGCCCGGGCTACCCATCAATGAAACCGAGAATTGTGATCCTTGTCGAGACCTGAGCTGCGGCCAGACGTGGCACTCCCAGGCGTTGGCTGTGTGACGGGATGGCTGTGTGTTGTGTGACAGATGGCCAGTGTTTCCGGGACCGAGTCCTGAGTGTGTGCTGGCCGCTGAATGTCTCATATCTCGGGCCGCCAGGACGAATCTGACACAACAGCACTCTGGTCGAAAAAGCAACGTGGTGTGTACGATGCTTCGGTTCAGGTAAGGTCAGACAGTTGCTCCAAGTTGGGGTCTCCTAGTCGCGGCATCTTTAGCCCACGCACTGGCCAGTTCTTTTCTCTTTTCTCATCGATCGATTCTATCATGAAGGCGATTGGTCTGCTGTCCAGCGGCGAGTTCAATTGCGCAGTGTGCTCTTGCGCCCCGTCCTCATAGGACGCAGCTTTCCCTCTGATGCAGGTCTCTTCGACATCCAGCCGGGACGAGTGCGCCGGCATTAGTCTCGTTGGACATAACGCCGCCAACGTCGTGGCGTGTAAGAGTGCGAAGTTACAAGGAACGTTTCGGCAGGGCGGCCGTTGTGGCCTCGTCATTATCAAACTATGTCGTCAACCGTGGCTCTCTGAACCGTGACTCTGAACCCTTGTTGGCCCTGGCTCCATCGTCGATGGTTGCGCCCGTCCTATAGCGAGGCAGCCATTGAGGGGTATGGGGCTTTGCAGGATCGCAATCTCCCTTGTGCAAAATAAGGATGAGAGTTGGTAAAAGTGGCAGGGCAAACGCTTGCCGATACGGTTTACTGATATCGTCGACTCGATGTAACTATTCACCTCTTGTGCCACCACCATCGTTTCAAAATCATCGGCTTCCTCCCAATTCCCAACTTCCAATAAGTTCCTCACAGATGACTACACTACGATGAATACACATTGATGCCAGGCGCAAGTCCATCACCCCAGTCTTGGACGGAGTACTACAAGACCCTCCCTGCAAGATGCGCTTCCGTCACCGAAGCCACGTCTTCCCATCCATCAGCAACATATCAGCAGAAAAAGCACCGGAAGAAACCCTAGTCGACGTTGTGCGGAGCGGAGCGGTCAGCGCCCCTATCTCGGCCTTCGTGGACCATGGTTCTCACAGGGTCGGTGAGAAGCTTCCGTCCAACTGGCCGTCGTTGCTTTTGTCCCTCACCGCCTAGGAGTGTGGTCTGGCGGCTGCCGGGTGATCCGGGGTCTGGGGACGGCCCCCTCCTTCCTGGAAACCTTCATTTGTTTGCTCCAGGTTATCTCATCTCGCGGCCGCAGGGGCTCATGTGACGGTCCTGGAAACGGCCGTGCAGCGCGGGGCGGAGAGAAGAGCCGGTGGAACTGGTGGGCTTCCGCGGTCGACGTAAGACGAAGAGTCTGGGGGGGAAAATGCGGCACGGAGTACAGTACGAATACTTCTCGATCACTACGAACAGCATCATGGCGTGTCGGTGTATGGGTGACAACCGACCAGACAGCGAGGCTTGGAGGACCTAATACCGGGTATCTTAACGGGCCGGGCCGCGGGCCGGCCTTCGGCTACATTGGATTTCTGGATCACTTCTTGGTTCCAGAAGCCGCCGGGGCCATAATGCGGGCCACGTTTCCGGAGATATCTTCGAATACATGGCGGTATCGGTCGACAGTGCTAGGAAAAGCAATGACCGACGTTGACGGCACGGGTCTACGAGGTCGCTTATGGGGGGGCTTGGGAAGGAATGGTTGGGCCTCGGAGCCAGCCCGTGTCACCTGGATGCGCACAGGACGCTTTCTGGCGGGTGTTTGCGTTTGTTGGAGGGCAATGGTCCCGTTGGCCGTTGTGCTTGTACCATTGCCGGATGCTGGCGTTGGTGTTGGTCAATGGTGGTGTCAACAGCCATCGGGTACCGACACCGGGGTGGAGGATCTACGCCCGTCCGGGCAGCGCTGCCCGAGTCAGATTTCTCCGGTGACATCGACGACTGGGTTGCCGGCGGCAAAGCGGTGTGAGCAGGAGGGATGAAAAGCAATCCAGGGATTCCTCCCAAGTTGGAGTCGCGTGAAGTATCTCTTGATGAAGCGACTTGTTTCGCAAAGGGAGGGGTGGAGGATGCCTAGAGTCCTCTGGATTCTTGACCAAAGGTGTAGGGTAAGCTACACCAGGATTCTTGCGATTCTTGGCAACAATCCACTCAGGATCGGATTTACTGGCAAAGAAGAGATAGATCCAAGCTTGTGGGTCGGTACAGTATCCAGCGATGTGCGTTGTTTTGGTATGTTGAAATAAGGGATTGCGCTTTTTGGTGTCGTGACCCTCTATATCTTTTGAAGGGACCAACACTAACTAACTGAGCCAAACACGGCAATCGTTCACCTCGCTAGATATTCCCTTTAGTCGGGACACGTAGGAGATGAACTCCCCTTTCCTAGAGTACTGATTCGAGGGCGTAGGTAACTAAACTCCTATCCTGTCCCAAATATTTTGATGGGCGGTTATACACTAGGATAGTGGCCTCACCCAACTACTACCACCGTGTAAAGTTAATATTTGAGTAAGGAAAAGTAAACCCCAACTCGCCGTACCGAGTATGGCGAGGCTGCTGCAGAACGAAGACGGGCGGAGCTCAACTATACTGGTAGCGTATAAGCAGTATCTACTGCAAGATTGAATTGCTCCTCAAGACCGTACTGGGAGACAAGACATAACAGTGAACAGCGCGTCTATAACCCTATTTGAAGAGACCACAGGGATGGATATTGTAAAATGCATGGGGAAAAAGACCCGAAGTCTGTCCTCATGGCATTATCCAAAGGAGCCTGGAGTCTATACAAACACGGCGGCCAGTGATCAAGGATTGTCTCAAGGTTCGCCGGGGCGAGTACCGGAACACGAGAAGAGGATATCGTCGCTATATGAGCGAGAAGCATCAGTAACTTTGGACCATGCTGACTTCAGTATGGCTTAAAGGTCACAAATGGATATCCGGTGACACATGAATACTTGGACAGATTCAATGGTGCAGAGTTCTTGTTACGTGGACGTCAACTTGGCTATGTAATCCCTCTTCGTATAGTGTTGCTACAAAGTCTTCCTCTCTTAGTATGCCATCGATCGGCGTTTGTGTCACCGAAAAGAGGCTGCGACATAACAAAACCAACAAAAAATTGGAAATGTCATGACCAGCTCTTGGTGGGTGAAGCTATCCTAATGACAGTAGTGCAGAACACAGCGG
This sequence comes from Neonectria faginata, assembly GCA_030864175.1. Lineage (NCBI taxonomy): Eukaryota > Fungi > Ascomycota > Sordariomycetes > Hypocreales > Nectriaceae > Neonectria > Neonectria faginata. The sequence continues at coordinate 1,142,951 of JAULBG010000006.1, read as the reverse complement.
TATCTATTCAGTTTCACCATCTACGCTCCATTTATACATTTCGTTGACTTGGGAAAGCGATTACCAAGCGCAGGAGTCTACCAAGTTGATTGTTTTCAATCTCAGTCCGCATTGACACTCACCTTTCTTCTTCTTCGTGCTGTCCATCTCCAGCTTCGTTTGACAAAGGCCCCACAGCTCCCTCGCTCCGAGCCAACCAGATCCCTCCCTCCTTCTTCCCAACCCCTGCTCTCAAGCTCCCCCGAGCTCCACTCCCAGTGGCACTCTACCTAGCTTGGTGCTGCCTCAGCCTTGCGCACCCCGAAAACCTTCCCTCCCTCGCCACGCGCCTCAGCCTCGCCCGCCCAAAAATCATCCATCCATCCATCCCTCTCCAAAACCCCGGACAAAAAAAACCCAGCACAAATCTCCCACTTCCCGTGCGTTGCTTCTCATCGTCGAGGTCGATCCCAATCCCTTGTCGAGCTCAAGTCAGTGTGCGCCAAATCGATTCCCTCTCTTTCGAGCCTCGTCACTCGACGGAGCTAAGACCCTCGTCCAGCGCCGCGACGCTCTCGACGCAACCCTCCCTCTCTCCACAACCTTAACCCCCCTGGACAACAAACAAGCCGACGACATCGTCCCCCAGGAGAAGCGAGCGCCAAGGGTTCCGTCATTGAGCAGAGGTACCTTCACAACCCTGCGAATAGCCTCCACCCCTCGTCCGTCGTTGGCGACGCTCGCTCCTGGTCCTTGTCTCTTCCACACACCCCCACGGCGCAACACCATCACCGGCCGCGCTCCCTCCCACCGACCCCGTCACAGCCACCACAATGTCCAACCCGCCGACAACCCCGCTGAAAGTCCCCTCAAGCGCGGCAAACTACACTCCCGCCACCCTCGACCCGGACCTGCGCTCCCAGATCAACACTGTCCTGTTGCGTGACGGGCACGTCGCCAAGTGTGTCTCTCTCCCCTGCCTCCTCTCGGTGTCTGCCTTCATTAATCTCTTTTTGTACTGACATCTCCTCTAATCCAGGATCCAAGAAGCCCTTCTTCACTCCCTCCACTCCCACTCCACCAACTGGCCAACCGCCATCCAAAACCACGCCCTCGCCTTGCTGCGCTCCGGCGAGATCACCACCTTCCCGGCCCTCCTGCACCGCGTCCTTGAGGACGTCCGCCACGACTCCGCCCTCAACCCGACATCATCAAGCTCCAACGGCAGCAAGCCCGCCACTAACGGTGACGCCAAGGTCAACGGTGCCGACAAGGACACCAAGGGCTCAGATAGCAAGCATGGCCTCGCCGTGCCCGAGTCCGTCATCGAGGAGGCTCTGCGGGTGACGCGTGAGAGCCTCGAGGCCGTCTGTGAGATCGAGGACAAAAGCAGCGCTTAATCGACGAGCCACGGGATGAGAAGATAACGAGGATGGTGTGATGAGGAGCAAGAATGCGATTGGGCACGCCCATGACTAGAACAGAAGCAAGCTGATGCGGCGAGCATGCGCGGAGGAAATTTGTCCAGAGTGCCAGATGCCTTCAAACCACGAGAAACTAAGCCTGCTGGGCTGGCATCCAAGGGGGTCGGCACCTTGTATGGGCCAAGGAGCAACCATGAAACAACAAGGGCTCCGTCCATGAGCAGTTCGCTGTGAAGGAAGACGATGCCAAAATGGATATGAACCCATGCACGAAACAAATATAGACGTATGTAAATCTCTACGCCGTCGTCCCCCATCTGCGCAGGTGCATGTTTCTCACCAGGGCCAGGGCAACTCAACCTCAAACTAGAAATCAGGAGGAGGTAACAAGAAGTATTGATAATGCATCACCGCAAGCAGCCGTCACCTTTCAAGATAAGTTCATAAGAGGGAATCAATTTCATCATCTATCAAAGCATAAACCCCAAGGCGTCCGGGAGAGCATCAGAATCCGAGTTCGCAAACTTGTTTTGCCTGGTCCTTCGTATCAGACAGCCACGCGCGAGCGCGTGCAGGGTTATAGTCGCAATTCCCTCCGCGTCTACCATTCTACCAACTCCCAGTCCAGATTCCAGCCGCGAGAAGTGCGAATGGATGAGATCCGACACATTGACTATGTGCAAGCCAATGTAGAGATGTACGATCGCGAAAATATTAGAATACAGGGGACCCTCCGAGTCGTGTCCGATTAGCCATTCCCGCCTTAGTCGTAGAGATCATCATCATTGCCAGCGTCACCGAAGGCGTTGCCGCCGTCGGCAGCGTTGCTAGCCTCAGCCCCAGCCTCGGGGAACTTGAAGAAGGCGCCAGGGCCGGCGTTCTTCATCTGCTGAGAAAAGGCCTCGTAGCGACGGACCTCGACGTCAGTGACGGATCGGCGAGCACTCTGCATGGCCTCCTCAAAGTGAGCCTTGGTCAGCTCGGGGACGGGATCCTCAGCATCCTCATCGGTCTCCATCTCGTCACCAGCAGCCTCGCGAGCCTTCGTGCGTTCGATGTCGAGGGTGATGGACTCCTTGATGGCAATCTTGACAGCACGCTGGGTGATGAAACCAAGATCGGCACCGGAGAAGCCGTGGGTCTTGGAAGCGATGTAGCCAATGTCGATATCATCGGCAAGAGGAGTCTTTCGGAGTTGAGCCTTGAGGATGCCAAGACGACCAGGCTCATCGGGCAGAGGCACGTAGATGAGCGAGTCAAGACGACCAGGTCGGCACAGGGCAGGGTCAAGCTGCTCAGGTCGGTTGGTGGCACCGATGACGAACACGTTCTTCTTGGAGGTCATGCCATCCATTTCTGTAAAATATGTTAGCTAACTGGGAAAGTTGCTGGAAATTAGGCTCAACACTTACCAGTCAAGAGCTGGTTGACAACACGGTCAGAAGCACCACCAGCATCGCCCATGGAGCCGCCACGAGCCTTGGCAATGGAGTCCAGCTCGTCCAGGAAGACGACACAAGGAGCGGCAGCACGAGCCTTGTCGAAGATATCTCGAATGTTGCTTTCCGATTCACCGAACCACATGCTGAGAAGCTCGGGTCCCTTGACGGAAATGAAGTTGGCGGCACACTCGTTGGCAACAGCCTTGGCCAAAAGAGTTTTACCAGTACCGGGGGGACCATAGAACAGGACACCACGCGAGGGCGAGAGGCCGAACTTGAGGAACATCTCGGGGTGATCGACGGGGTACTGGACACTCTCCTTGAGATCCTGCTTGACGGTCTCGAGACCACCAATGTCCTCCCAGCGAACGTTGGGAACCTCGACAACGGCAACCTCACGCAAGGCAGAGGGGTTGGAGACGCCAAGAGCGAATCGGAAGTTCTCCATGGTCACACCAAGGGAATCGAGGACCTCAGCATCGATGGTGTCCTCGTCAAGATCAATCAGATCCATCTTCTCACGAATCTGCTGCATGGCGGCCTCGGAGCAGAGAGCAGCAACATCAGAACCGACGTAACCGTGGGTCTCGGAGGCAATCTGCTCCAGATCGACATCGTCGCCAAGCTTCATGTTCTTGGTGTGGATCTGGAGAATCTCCAGTCGGCCAGTGGGGTCGGGGATACCAATGTCGACCTCACGATCGAAGCGGCCGAAACGTCGCAGGGCAGGGTCGATAGAGTTGGGTCGGTTTGTGGCGGCCATGACAACCACGTTGGAGCGGGCCTTCATGCCGTCCATGAGAGTGAGGAGCTGAGAAACGACTCGGCGCTCGACCTCACCGTTGGTCTTGTCACGCTTGGGAGCGATCGAATCGATCTCGTCGATGAAGATGATGGCGGGCGAGTTCTTCTCGGCCTCCTCGAAGGCCTTGCGAAGGTTTGACTCGGACTCACCAGCCATCTTGGACATGATCTCGGGACCGTTGATGAGGAAAAAGAAGGCACCAGTCTCATTGGCGACGGCTCGAGCCATCAGAGTCTTACCGGTACCAGGGGGACCGTAGAGCAAGACACCACGGGGAGGCTTGATACCAATGGACTTGAAAAGCTGAGGGTGGCGGAGAGGCAGCTCGACCATCTCTCGGATCTGGGCCATCTGCTTTCGGCAGCCACCGATGTCGTCGTAACCGACTTCGTTGAGGTTGTTCTCCTCCTCGTCTCGCTGGATGGGTTCACCCTCGCAGTGGATGACGGTATCTTGTGCGACGATACCATACTCTGGGGGGTCGACCTCGACGACCTTGAACTCGACTTGTCGCATACCACCACGCACGATGAAGAGATCGCCTTGGCGGACTGGTCGGTAGGCTTCCCGGAAGTAGGGCGCCAGGAAAACGTCAAAGAGAGAGCCGGTGATACCCTCGACGGTATCAGCGATGGGGAGGACAGCAATTCGCTTGGCCTATGAGGGGGTTAGAAAGAAAGTCAAATGGTTTCGAAGTAGTGGTGAAGCTGACATATTTGATATCGGGGCAAGCGTGGATGGTGATCATGTCACCGTGCTTGACTCGCAGGTTGTGGCGGACAACTCGGTTGATGCGAGCGCTGCCGTCATCGAGCTCATCGTCGGCGAGGACGATGAGGACGGTGTCCTTTCTCTTCTTGCCTCGGACGAGGACGGTGTCACCGCGGAAGAGCTGGAGGGCGTCCATCGTAGCCTCGGACAGGGCGATAATGCTGTTGTCATCGTTCACGGAATCGGTGACCCTGATATTGGTCAGCATCTCCGTCGAGAATGTGAGCTTTGGAGTGTACCTACATCAACTGATTGGGCTTCTTCTTCTTCTTGAGAATCGCCGTCGCAGTGTCATCCTCCTGGAAAATAGTTAGTTCAAGCTCGGCGTGGTCGTGCGGGCAGCGAGGTGCCAGCCAGGGCGGTCGGTACTAACGCGCTTAACCTCAGAGCCAGAAGCGTCACTGTTCACCAGGGTTAGCAATCATGCATCGCACAACGGCCTCGCGCAGGACGCAAGGAGGTAGCAGGGCGCACGTACTTGAGGTTGACCTTCTTATGGTGGTGCTCGTCAGGCTTCTCGGGAGCCATGGTGTAGTCTGTGGTGCTTCACGGAAGCCGATGCTGGGGTTGTTTCGGAGGAGGGGAAGGGAAAGCGGCAAGGGCTGGAGCAGAGAAAGCCGACTATGACGATGGCCTTGTATGTGGGACGGCGGAAGGAAGAGGGGGGGAAACAAGAGCGCGGCGAGGGAGGATGGGGGGGAGAAGTTATTTTTGAGTCGGGAGAGATGGGGAGGGGTGTTGGATGGAAGAGAAAGAGAAAGAGAGATGTCGGAGTTGAGGCACCAAGTCGAGGTTGAGCTGTTCAGAAGGCCACCTTCGGGACCGGAACCGCATGCACCACCGACCGTCATTCACTGGGCGACCGCCACCTCTGGGAGTGTCGGGGGCCAATGAAAGCCCCGGAAGCCCGGGGGCGGGGCGGAACAATGATGTTGCAGGGCCAAAAATGTAGCTTAGCTCAGCGATGGCCGGAGGCCTTAGTGGGTGGGACCAGCATCGCCAGGCACTAGAGCACCTACGTACCTCCCATGATGCAGCGCAGCCGGCAAAGTTTCCCAGGGCGGATGGGCCAGGACAGGCACCATGACAGTGACGAGTCGAGGGCGAACAGCACGAAGTGGAAGCTTCTGCCGGCTTCCACCTCCCGCCCCAGCATTGGTCACTGGGCCCCAGCACAATTAATGCCCCAATTGCAACATTGAGCGCCTACGAAGTTTCTAAGGCCCCCGGAGAACCTGCTAGCCCAGCCAGCCTAAAGCTCCCCTCCACCCACCCGGCGTTGTCAGTCATAGCGGGCAGGCAGGCAGCTGTGGCCGCGCAACGTTCGCAGCTGCCTCCCACTGCACCGAGCTTCGGATGCTTGCATGCACTCGCTAAACTTCTGGCGTTCGCCCCATTCTGGTCAATCTCAACTATGAAGCCGTGCTATTAAACCCGACAACAAACGAACTTTTTTTCCTTGCTTTCTTTGAGACATGGATGACAGATCAGATGAGATCAGATCCACGCATCACCTGGTGCCGGAGAGAACTTGCACGCACCATAAATGGCATGCGTAGGATGACTTCCGTGTTATTCAATCGTACCTACGAATCTAATTCTTTGGACCAAAATCCAGAACCTCTATAATGAACGCCGCCACCAATGCCGTTTCTAGTTAATTCTCGTAGTTGCTCGCGTAATGCCACCGTCCCTTCGCCCCGTCTCGTCTCGATCCCAGACAAGGAAACATGCCCAGAGCAACAGTGTCTCGGGGCCACTCAAATCCCCATCTTTAACTTGGTTTCCGCTGACGCAGACAGACATTCACATGCATCAGCCCATCACAGCGCACCCAGCGCCTGCTCCCAGACACTGCTCCCTTCGGTGCAGGGCCACGACGCCACCTTGGGCCGCCAGCCCGAAAACGTCCCCCTCGCGTCGTCAAACACCAGTGCGACTTGCGCCGCTGCCCCGTCCCTGCGCACGCCCGGCAGCCGTGCAAGCAGGGTGTCCAGAGCGCCGAGCCCGAGCACGCGGGTGTCGACCGGGGACCCGCCCACCCGGATCCGCTCCAGCCGGTCCGTCGTGGCGAGCCAGGCGTCGAGCGGCGACGGCGACGGGGAAGACCGTGGTGAGTCGAGCTCCGGGATGTAGTTGGGCAGGGGCCACGAGCTGCGTCTGGTGTTGATGTTGGTGGCGTTGACACCGGCGTTGAATGTGCCCGGGCTTGTCGAGGAGCACCAGGATGATCTCCTGCAGTTTGCCTCGTTAGTTTCCAATTTTGCTGTAGCTAACTTGTCCCTCTCGGGGAATACCAAGTACGGAAGAAGAGACAAAATATACATGCAATTAAGATGCATGTTCTAGTACCGGTAGCACACGTACCTGTCCGTAGGCGTGGAACTCGACCCGCTAGGTTCCGTCGTTTGTCTAAAGGTAGGCGAACAGACACGCTTGACGCCGTTCATCATGCCGTTCATTGTGTCGACGGGGCACTTAAGCGGACAATAGGAAGGCCGGTGCGGGTACGGGAGCGGGCTCGGGAGTCTAGAGACATCCGAGAGCCTTGAGGTAGTCTTGCTGTGAGATCCAAACAGAGTGAAAGTGCTTAGATCAATGAGGCAGAGTTGTGGTTTGTTTGCTTGTGTATGGTTGTTCTATCACAGCCTCTTTCTCAAACCTTGGTACAGCTCGCGTTTATATTTCCAGTCCAGCTCTCATTAACGCCCTGTCAACTTCCTCCGTTATGGGCTCCCTCCCTCTCGTTGCAACCCTTCAGACGTCACAATCGGGCTCTCGTGCAAGATGATGGCAACCAGCAACACGCAGATGGGGAGCAAGGCACACTCAATCCTCGTGGGGTCCGTGCATGGCTGACCCAAACCAACCTATCCGCGTCCTGGGCATGGCCCCCAACCCGTCCGCGATAGGAATGCACCTCAGAGCCTCGTCGTCTCGTCGAATCAGACGCCGCGAAGCTGGTTCAGGCTGCTCCTGTTTGGGTGAAAGCTGGGACTTAGCTTGCCTGGCGTCCTCGATAGTGGGGTTTGGCTTGGCCCCCAAAGTGTCAGCATGTACGAGAACAAGGTGGTGAGGGCGCACTAGATAGACGCAAGCTTCGTAGCCAAGGTGGATATCTGCTACGGGTGCTCGTTGCCGGTGTCGCCGGGAATCTCCAGAGCCAGCCTTGGCCGCCCCCAGACAACCGGAAGCCGTGTGTGAGGGTCTGGCGGTGGACCTTCTGTCGTAGAGGCTGTCGTACGGATACGACCATACGGAACGACTACTGACGTAGTCATGCTCCGTATTCTCCTCAACTGCGTACTTGTCGACTGAGAGTAGCGGGCGCAACTTCAGCCAGCAAGCCAGGCCGCTCCCTTCTCGGCCACTCCATGAATCTCTCTGGGCCACGCAAGCGAGGCTGATTGAGGAATGCAGTATCCGTACCGGAGGCCATAGAGCCTGACTTGGCCTCTACTCGTCCTTCTCGAATGCATCATTCAGGTACCGCACAAACGTCTCCCGTATCCGCTGTGCCGGCATGTTGCCCACCGTCTCCAACCCAATGCCTCCACGGTTAAGCCCCATGTACGCCCGCCGCAGCCGTTGCAACTGTGGCAGCCCAACCTTCTTGCCCGCTGGCAACTCGACCGCCAGGCCGTCGTCTCCCTGCGTAGAGCCGCCCGAGCTACGCGGAACCCGAATGTCGTCGCTGTCGTCGCGCTGCGCCTCCACGATGCGCTTGACAATGTCCGACGTCTCGCGGTCGAGGTTGTAAAGGTAGTCGCCGCCGGCATCGCGGCCCCGCTGGATGGTGGACTGATTGGGCTTGATGACTTTGCGACCTTCGCCTGCGATGGCATCCCAGAGGTCGGAAAAGACCTTGGTGGTTTGTTGCTCGTCGTCTTCCCAGATCAGGGTGAAGAGCGGGCTGTCCCAGCGCGTCATGGGATTAGGCTCTTCGTATCGGAAGACGAGGTTGTCCCAGTTGCCCTGCTCGTACGCCTCCGCGGTATCGTGGTCCTCAGGACTATCTTCATCTTGAACGGCCCCCTCACCTCCCGCATCTTTTCGCCGCAACCTCTCCTCGTTGACTTTCTTGGCTGTGTCCACCGCGCACCCAATCTGCAAGATGCAGCTAGGCGTACGGACGGCCTTGGACTCGCAGTGCAGCTGGTAGCGCCAACCTTTTATATAGTTGAGCCCATCAAGGATGACGATATCCTTGTCGGAAAGCACGCGTTTGACGGCGCCATAAATGGCGGCGCGGGCATCTTTCTCCGAGGCGTTGGCGGAGCGGGTGTGGGCAGGGACCTTGTCGGGGGAGAGGTCGTAGACGGTACGGGAGATAGAGAGAGACTCATCCGAGATGAGGTGCAGGCGATATTTGGAGTCGGCAACGCGCGTAGAGAGGTATTCGTGGAGTTGTTTTGCGCGGGTTGACTTGCCAGAGGTAGGCAACCCGGAGATGATAATGAGCTATGCCAGACGACTAGGTCAGGAGCAAACTCAGCGAGCAGGTTAGAGTAAAATGAAGCACGTACCGGCATAGCCTCAGCTCAGAGACAGAAAGAGGGAGGGAGGACTTGGGCCGTTGATCAGAGTGGTAGGAAACAAAGCATTTGCCGTGAAAGGTTTGGCGGGGTTGCAGACGCTGGAAAACTGCGAGGCCGACGTCACCGCGATGGACCCGGTTGCGTAGTGGGGTTAGCTTCAGCCCAACGAGCAGGGAAAAGCCTGTCGAAGAAGAGAAATAAGAAGCGTACTACGTACGGATACAATAAGCAACTATGGATACGATGCTCGAATGGATGGCCAAGAGCGGAAATGTTAGTATTCGCTAGCATACGAATATCCGACGTCCTTACCAGCCGTCGAGCACCCGGCCGGTTGTTCGGCACTGAAGGGAACAGGGATGCCGACTGTGAACGAGAACGAGAACGACGGCATGTGTGGGGGAGCCGTCATCCTTTCATCCTTATTGGAGTCCACCATGCCCACAGGGCTGAAGGCCCAGGGTGCAAAAGAACAGTAATCTCACGTCGTGCCGCGAAGCCGGAACACTGCCTCCCCTGCGACGAACGTGGCAACCGGGGGGGGGGGGCATGCGGTCAGAAGAAGCCAAGAGGCCTCTCCCCCGGTGGGACAAGGCACGGAACACGGTGGTTTGAGAGGGAAAAATGCCGCTACAACTCCGACAGTGGAGTACCCGAGCCCCCGGAGGTCGACCGGTCCCCCACCCTCAGCCCTGCAAAAGCGAAATCCATTCGAGGTCCGCGCCAAGCCCGACCGGGAATGCCATTCGAGGCCCAAGCGCTGACATTGAATCCTGGGGGGGGGCTGTTGTGTGTAAGGCATTCGTTGTCTCGAGGCGTCCCCTGGGATGCGCAATCTTGCAGATCGTGGGGATCCTCTTCCGCTGCTAGGGCTGCGATGCTCATGGGTTTGTGAGGCTTTGCACCTCGTCCTCTCCGACGGGCGTGCAGGTTTCCGACTTTTGTTGCTGTGTCTCAAGATGTAGGAAATATATATAAAGGTGACCGCTCCTCCAACCATAGCAACAGAACAGAGCACAAGATACCCAGCATCAAGCGGCAGACAGCACACTTATACCCTCAGAGTCTGACTCTCCTATTCATCTTATCTTTCTCTCACTCAACTTCTCTATATCTCTATCTAGTCTACGGAGAACACCGGCTCCAAGCCACTCACACCAAACAACCCACTTACACGTCCTCTCACTACTACAACTTCCACAATGACCCAACTAAATACCTACGAACGCATCGCCATTGCCGAAATCGTCGTATACACTTTTTTCCTCTTCGGCGGCGTCTTTCTCTGCTTCAAGCATGGCCTCAAGCGCAGCGCCGGCTGGCGTTTCCTCGTCATCCTCGCCCTCGCCCGCCTGATCGGTTCCGCCATGCTCCTGGCAACCATCAATGACCCGAATAACAAGAGCCTCTACATTGGCTGGATGACTCTCAATGGTGTTGGCTTCGGTCCCTTGATTCTGATGCTTCTTGGGCTTCTCGACAGGCTGTTCGAGTCTATCAACCGCCAGGGCCGTCAGCTTATCCAACCGCTATTCCAGCGCGCGGTTTCGCTTCTCATGCTCGTCGCCATGGTTCTGCTCATTGTTGGCGGCACCAACGCCCATTACACTGTTGTCAATGGAACCCCCAAGATCAGTTACCCTGTGGAAAGCCGCGTCGGTGCAGGTCTCATGATCGTCATCCTTGCCTTTCTCATCTTCGAGACAGTCCTTGTCGTCCGCAACCAAGGCTTCATTGCGGAGGGCGAGCACCGGATTCTCATCGCCGTTATCGCCTCGCTTCCCTTTGTCATCGTCCGCCTCATCTACACCTGTGTTCTCATCCTCGGCAACAAGTCTCAAGGAGTCTGGTTCTACCTCGCCGGCGGAGTCATCATGGAGATGATGGTTGTTCTCATCTGCGAAGCCGTTGGATTCACCCTGGAAAAGGTACCCCCCAAGCCCAAGGACCCGGAGACCGAGCAGCCATCTTACAATGCGTAAATGTAATAAGCAACAAGTGACGGGCGACAAGGGAACACGGGTGCCTCTGGCACAGCAACAGAGAGATTGATTTACGAGCGAGGACTAGCGAAGGGTGTCAAGGATTTGGATTAAGTTTACATATTGGATACAAGTTATCATGTAACAAGGCGTCTTGTGTGTTATATCCAATAGAGTTGTCCTTTTAGTCTATTTACCCTGATATAAACAAGACTTGCTAGGTATCAATGCATCAATCCTGGAGGCCCATCCCCGCGGGCCACTTCTGTCTATGCGTAGTTTCCGCCAAGCCGTTGGCAAAACCCATGCTTTCCTAGACCACCAAGAAAGTATCCAACAATCTATCCAATGCTCATTTGTATAGCCCCGGCTCCTTCTCAGTCCGGAGTACTTTTGCGCCAAAGCTAAAATGTATATGCCATAGATTCGTGTCCATCCACTCACATAACCAGACAGCAGTGCTTCTCCAGCTTCTTGAGGATCCAGGGTAGCTGTTTTCCCACGGACTCCACCACCTCGTCGTTCTGCTGCTGTCCTCCATGCTGTTGTCCCCCGTGCTGTTGCCCTCCATGATGCTGTCCGCCATGTTGTTGCTGTCCGCCGTGATGCTGTTGCTGTCCGCCATGGTGTCCCGAGTAGCCTCCGTTCTGAGGTGGGATTGCCTCACCACCCTGGAGGTTGATGTAGATGCGACCAGCGTTCTCCTCGGTGCTATACTGCAGGCCCAGCTCGCGACACAGCTCCTCCACCTTGGGCTTGATCTTCTGGACATGGCCCGCCGAGTGGTGGCCCTTGCCGACGATGGCGTGTAGATGTGTCTGACCAGCAGCTTGGTCGGCGCGGATGCGCTGCTCTAGAATGCGCTCCGCCTCCTCGACGAACTGGCCGTGCAAGTCGATGGTGTTGCCCTGCACGCGGCCGGGGGCATTGTTCGCGCGGAAGATGTAGTCGGACGCCTGCTGGTTGTAGTCGTCCATCTTGGCATCGTGCGCCTTGCCCTCGTTGGAGAGTTCCTTGGCGCGCGCGCCGTCGCCGTCATCGTACGCCTGTCGAGACTGGAGTGCATAGAGGTCAGTCGGCGCATGATCTTCTGGGAAGCCATACGCGGCGCATTATTCGCCAGAGGGACATGGAAAGGAGCCGCCATCGTCGTTCGGAAGGGGGGGCTGGTTGGGTGGAGGGGGAAACCACGTACGCGCTGGAAGCACTGGTTGCGCTTTTCGGCCTCTGCGCGAGCCATGTCGCGCAGGCGATCGTACTCGCGCTCAGTACCATCGTCATCGCCGCCGTTCAGAGCTACAGCCGACAGACACGGTTAGTTGGCTTCGGTGTCTAGGGAGTACAATGGCTCGCGGCGCAAAAACGGGCAGCCTGGGCTCGGGGGTTCGGGGAAACACAACGCACCTCGTCCGCCGAGGCGGTTCATAGGAATGGCCATTGCGACAAGAAGCGGCCGTGGATTGTTCGCTTGAGGCGTTGGTCCGAAAGTAGCAGAGTTACGCTTCCAGTCAAAGAGCAGACGAGTCGCAGCTGAGGGCGGTCTGGGCTGAAAGTCTTGGCTGCTTTGTTGGTGATGGTTTTGCCGAGCGGCAGGATTTCCGGCAGCGGTGGGGGGGGGGCTTAGGATGGAATGGATTTCTGGTGGTTGTGGCGCTGCGCCAGCGGGTGATTCCCCCAATCCCCGCCTAGTGTCAGTGGGTTTTTGGCGTCGACTCCCCGCTAACTGCGCTGAAGACGATCCCGGTGACAGTGGAGGGGATTGGACGGGAGCTCACCCGCGAGGATGAGAGCCCGAGATAAAATCTATGCCAAGGAAGTCTCTCGACTGTCCGTCCAAGAGCTATTATGTACGTCAGACCAAGAATAGACGTTTCCCGTGGCCTTGCTTTGACATGTAGTCTGTAACCGCCAACAATATAAAACTAACATCTCGTTGCCCTCACAATCAACATCAGATCGAGTCGGTGGCTTCAAGCCAACCACAGCATCAAACACCTTGGCTGACGCCCCGCAATCTCCCTCTCGAAGCCACCCGCAATCCAAATCCATGTTGTCGGAAGTATCCCTCTCGCAGCAAGCTTTGAGCGATCCCAAACTCAAAAAGCGGCAGTCGAGAAAGCCATCATGACCTCTAGCTGCATCGAGAAGGCTGGCACGCACCGGCAACTTTTGCTACCACAACAAGTACACGATTGTGGTTCAATACGTTGACCAGCGCTGAAGCCGTCCATAGGGACAAAGGTCCGGGATAGTAGGATGAGCTGGGAGTTTAGCATGGTACTGCGCTACGGGCAGTACTCCGCACTGGAAATGGGGTTCCCTGATGTATTGCGTTTTACGCAGTTTATAAAATACCCTTCAAGTCTCTCCATCTCTAGATGTACTTCCTGGTGCATCCCGTCTAGTTTTTAGGTTCCTAGTGCGCCCAGCAATATCCGGGATACACAACTGCCGCATTGCAATCTTGCCAGGTGCGTTGGCTACAGAGTGCAGCTGGACTGGACAAGACGCGTAATCCATACCTCGTCGTGCACTATGCGGCGTCTTTGGCGGCCATTCAATGTCCTTGATAAGTAAAAGCGTTGCTTTTGCTGCCGCTAACATACGCCCGAATGCGTCGGCTCCTCCGATGGCGTATCAAGTCAATGGGAATCTCCAAGATCTAATCGCGATGTACCGGGCTTTCGGGTCCCTGGAGGTCACAATTGTCAAGGCCGTCTGGCTTGTTTGCTGGCATTATCGTTGGTTTCTCAATGGTCAGCCCTGTTGCGTCCTCTCCGCCACTTCTGCTGTGAGTGTCACTTCACGGACAGCAATTGTTGCCAAACAAGTCCGACCAAGCATTGTGGTGATGGCGGATCGGGCTACTGCCAGCTTGAACCCAAGTCATCCATAGGGTTCGTCCTTGAGATCCTTCCGGCCGAGTGACACTGGTAACTATCGGAAGATCATCATGACCGTTAAACCTTGTAGCCATTTTAGACCAAAGCATCATGCCCCCTAACCGAACCGAGCCATCATGTTTGCATTTGTCACTGATAGACATGATTTCACCCAATTCTCGGATTCACCGCCGAGGTCGTCAAACAGTCTGATGCTAAGAGGGACAATGCAAGCTTTCCCGCCGAGAACAAGTGCCGAAGACTCCGGTGTTGAGACTGGAGAGGCCACATTGTCTTGTCAGAAATAGACGAGACCAGACAAGTTTCGCCTCTCATGCCCCTGGATATTCGAGTCCAGTTTGCTCTCACAGTAGGCGGTTCACGTGCTTCCTAAACACAGTGCCTTTGTCCATAGCAAGACAAGCCCATGATGCAATAGTCAGAAGATAGATGAAACTTTTCACCATTCCGGCCCCAGCGTTTTTCGAAACAGATGGCATCCTTACTATACTCCACGGCGAGAGCAAAGAACCATAACCAGGGCGGGAAGCGAAGCGTGCTGCCTTCTTTTGAAGAGCACACATCCATGCGGCATCCCCACTGGCATGAATAACGGCTTTATTAGCAAGATGGTCATAGCATCGAACTCGTTCCAGGCGAGTTTGAGCTTTGCGGGGCCTCTTTTGACCTCGTGCCAATGGCTCGGACAGCACATGGCTGAATCTCACTTCGATAACACCAGAATAGTTTAGATGGCGGTGAGGCTACCGAGGCGTAGGGCGGCACCGGCCCTCTCCTATTAGGTCGTGTAAGAGTGCGCATTTAGAATCTGTGACCCTCATCATCAACTTGAGCCTTGAAGGCGCGCCGTTCAATGTGTAGGGGGTAAAGGAGGAGATTTGCCATGTGGCCACCCTGTCTCACGAACACGCCTGGAGACGAGATCCACGTCCCCACACATTGCCATCGGCCAGACGAACAGAGGGTGCACCGAAGGTGGTAGTTTCAGTAGAGGTGAAATTGCTTTATTTCGGCGCGAAATGAGAGTCAGCTCGAGGTCTGACGCCCAAGGAAGCCCCAGTTTGGTCGTGCACTAATAACGGCCGCCTCTTTTCGCTAGTCCATTGGATTGGCGGATCTGAGTGTGCCGCTTTTGGCTGAGCATCTCGAACAAGCTATATCCGTGTAAAATCCTGTAGGGGACCAAGCTGCGTGCTTCTTTAGTCAACGACGAAGTGACTCGTCTAGGCCCAGTCTCTAGTATTCGAGATTCGTGCCACATTGGTTATAACCGTTCAGCAGTCAGGTAGGTTCTGGTTTGTCCGGAATTTGATCGTCTTGGTCGTTGGCAAGTTGCCAGGCCATGATCATATGCAACTGAGTATGATGGGGGTGTTCCAACTTGGTATAAATGTGTTTGAGAGAGACAGTCTTGACTACCTACGTAGTAGGAACCGACTGTCAAGACTCTATAGTTGCCAGTTGAAACATGAGCACGCCTATGTTGGGAACATATCGGACGCGGTGGTATTGTATGGCGGGTTGTCCCATGGTAGAAGTGTAAGTGGCTTAGCTGTGTAGGATTTGAATTCTCCACACGTTATTGTAAGGAAGGATAAGTCGTGCAACCCACTAGTACGTAGACTACTGGACTGGAGGGAGCTGGCCACCGGGAATGCCGTTCTCAGGTTCTCATCGATAAGAGAAACGATCTTCAGGGTGTCCAGCCCCATGGTCGATAGAGAACACTGACATAGGACAACGCATTTTTCGAGCGCAAAAGATCGTTTTAGCACATCTGTTCCGTAATTTCCCCATTTTCCACGGACTATTCGCGACCTCGTGGCTCTCTGTCCGCGTCAGTGGATGAGAATGTGAGCTAGCCAGTGGAATTTGGAACCGAGATGATGAGAACAGCCTGGGCGCTAGACCTGATCGGCACATGCCCGGAAGTTAGTCGATGGTCCCTTGCAGAGACCGGCCTCTCGTTGGCTCGATTCGCTGCCGCAAGTTCGCGCTGGATGGACCTTTGTGGAGTTGGAGGAGCTAAATGATGCAGCGTCTGATGGAGATCACCCGTAGCCCCGTATCCCCCGAGGCCCCGAAAGGGCCTGAGCGTGAGACTTCCAGAAGTTGGAACAAACCCTCCCGTTGATCTCCGCAGTGGACGATCGGCATCTGACAAAGAAGCGCAGCATGTAAGGGGGAGCCGTAGCTAATAATCAGCTATCTGTTGCGGGAAGGCCAACATCGGATACAGCAAGTCGCATGGCGTGTTTGCGCCAGTGAGCTGAGGCCACGGGCTTTTGTACATAGTAAATCGGTGATTTGCTTGTATGGAGTATTCCCAGGGCAGTGAGCTGGGGGTCCGACCACAACAGGGGATCCTGTGAGTGAGGTGCTGGTGGGCCATCTCAAACCCTTCGCAACCCTTTGTAAGACACACATAGGACTATGCGTTGTGTGCCACCATGTGCAAAGAAGCAGTGTCCGTTTCGACTCATCTCAAAAAGTCCAGCAGGGAGAGGGCAATCACTGTCTTGAGTGTTTCCGAGTAGGGAGTGTGGCGCCTGTTGGCTGGCGGACGGAGAGTGAAAGCCACAGTTGTACATTGCCCGTGTTGCTCAACCACTTTTGCCTGTACCGCTTCCGTTTATTGCTTGTGGATATCAAACATCGGAAGCGACGACGGAACAAAGTTATTAGATAACCTGCATAAATCCCGAACGGTGAGATCGCTGCTGAATCCAGTCTTCAAACAATTTTTGGAGAGTGTGTCTCGAAATGTGCACATTTACCCTCGTTCCGCGAGATGAAGTATCCAAGCTAAGGCACTGGCTAGCGGTTCGCCGCCGGCACAAACCGATGCGGTTGTGGGTGGGACGGTGGACGGCCAATTGATCAACCATGCTTGACTCAGGAGCACCGCGCTACGTGACTCTGGGTGTATGACAGTCTTCGGGACTGCGATGGAGGTGTAATGTAGATAGTCGGACACTGTCTGAGGTTGGTTTGTGCTTAGTCGTGGTAGCTCGGAGACTGTTCTCATGGTGGAACCAGCAACCGTCCGAGTTGTCATTTGAAGGCTGGAAGTGGCAATAGATAACCTGGAAGGTTAAGATCGATATCCTCGGAGTGGGCTCGCTCTTGTCTTGCGCGAGCCTTGGAACCCGGTCGTTGATCAAACGCGGCACGGTAGATTCCATGGGGCGTGCGCATGGAAGTCCTTCACTGTTGATGGCTATGGATGAGCTATCCTGTTTGGCAAAAAAGCATCGGGTTCCTGCCGATGAAGAATGATGGAAAAGAGGTCCGTGGGGTTCGTTACAGGGAATAATGTTATGTAACGGCGTTGTGGCGTTGAGCGTCAAGCCAAGTCGTTTGGCAGAGAGATTGATCGACGTCATCCGAGTGAGTGAGACAGATCGCAAATTCGCAAATATGAGGACAACGGATAAGAAACCTCACCTACCTTACTCTGAGCTGAAGCTGTGGACTGCTTATAGCTACGGGGACGCGAATGGTTGAAAGCTCTGATCAATCGGCCAGGTCAGTTGGAAAAAAAGCAACAAATGAGGACCTGATGCGGCGCCAGTCCTGCATGACCATCGCATCGAAACAGACGCGCATTCTAGATTCCTTCTCTGCCGCAGACTGCTGCTGCTAGTGGTGATGAGCCCCACAGACCAACAAGGCGATTCTCCTATGTCCTTAGTTGTCTTTAGGATCCTTGGCAGCTGCTTGTGGAGACGACTTCTGGGAGGATCCTGGTCAGGAGACAAGGTACAAAGCGGCCTTGTGGAATGGAAGATTGAAGAGCGTAGCCGAGGCGCGCAGCCGATGAGCCCACCCGCAACACGTTTTAACTGGACTTGTTGGTGTTGCAAGGGTCTTTTAACGGACAGCATCAGAGACCGGTAACTATCGCCGCAGGGCTAGCTTGCGCTGTAATAAGCTAACCAACCTGTCTGTCTGCGAGAGATGGAGGAGAAGTGAGTCAAGGTCATGGACGAGCCTTGTTGGTGGTGTTGGGTTTGAGGGGATTGTTTTTCAAACTCGTAGGCGGCAGTTCTGGCTGGCGGGTGGTCGTAACTTCCGTTTTGGGTGCAAATTGAATCGCCGGAAGGCAAGGCAAGGGAGGAGCGGGAGGGCTTGTTCTCTCTCTACGTAAGGATGGGAAGGCGTCTATTCGCACTGGTCTCCAACTCCAAAACGCAGCTTCAACAAAGCACCTAGTGGAGTACGGCGTATGAAGTATGAAGCACGAATACCTCCACTGACCTATTTCACTTCCCAGACTGCACAGTGCATGGCCGGCAAATGAGGCCCATCCATCGAGTTCTCTGTGAAGGACTTCCACCGCTACCAAGGACGACGGACGACGCGAGGGGCGGACGGCGCCGCTTAAAGGCAAGGTACGTGGACTATAGGGCTCCTGGCACACGGGTTTGGCTTCGGGGATTGGAAATTAGGGACATTGGTTAGGGCCTGTCTTTGAATTTCCGACAGACTGACTCCTCGCAGTGGCCCAGTGGGACCCGGTGCGACGATGGCACGTCACGACGGACCATGGCGAATCAACGCCAGCACCAACAACCACGGCCTATTTTGTACATACAACCTCTAATTGGCAGCCACCAGTGCCAGAAGCGACGGTGAACAGCAGCATTCCCACCCCAGCGGAAGAGGGTCTATATCTAATTAGACGGTTGTTTCGGGGCCAAGATGTGCTAGTTGGCTGGTGTTTGATGGTTGGCTAGTCTGTCCAAACCAAGCCTCAGCCGTCGTGCATCGAGCTGGGACAGTTCCACAGTTCGCACGAAGAGCCGGCCACGGCCTGGTCCCCCTATACGGATCAGATCTGGACTGGACAGTTGAGACAAACAATTGTGCTCACGATCCGCTTCAAGATGGTACTCTCCATGATTGTAAGTACATGACCCACGTTCCGACGCCACTAGGGGTGTTGTATTCCTTCACTCCGGGATGCCTACCTACGCCGACAGAAGACGCATGAGCCGCAAAGGGAGGATGAGCGCCTCCAAAATAAGACTGGGACCGGCCCTAGCTCCTCAGACTGGCTTGCCCCGAAGCTTCCATTGCTCGTCCGGCAATGCGACCAGCACCACATCGAGTGACGGAATCAGTTAACTCAGCAACCATGAGCCTGCCTCTCGCCAGACTGTTTCAAGCCTCCACAACCCTCGCATCCTCGTCGAACGGCCATGATCATCTGCTGCTTTGGCCCCTGTGCCCTGGTCGTCTTTGTTGACTACCCCGGCCCTGCCAGTAAGGGATAGCGCTATTCCAGGAGGACATTCAATCGATGGATCAGTTGAATGAGATGCTCCACCCACCAGAAAAGCTACTCTGCAACCGGCCGTGACCCGTCGCCCACGGTAAGTAGCTAATGAGTAGAGTTACGGAGTACAGTGCTCTGCACGAGCAGGCACTTGCTTCATAAACCGTACGCAGTACGCCCGTCCTTACTTCGTACTCCGCAAAGTCAGGTCTCCTAGCGGGCGTCCTGAGATGCACAGCGGCATTAGCTGGGGGGCACCTCGTCGATGCTTTTCCAGGGACACCCACCAACCAAGCAGATGGCACCATTTCTCCACCGTGGGGCCTCCTTTAAGTGCCCCGAGAGGAACATGCGAAGGTGACCCGGACTTGGCCGCGACGCGGGCAGTCTGTCGCGGGTTCTCACTGACCGCGCCTTTGTGGGAGTTGGTGGTCGCTGCGAGGGCGATCCCCCTCCTGCTCTTCCACGTATGCCTGGTACCTATGTATCTATTGAGGTGCCTGTCCAACCTCTCATCTTCCCGCCCGCCCGCGATTGAGCTGGCAATTGATGGAGATGGATCCGTGCTGCGAGGAGTTGCCGTGTCCGGGACGACCTATGGTACACAAGCACTGTGTTCTACACTGTACATCAAGGTTGCATCAAGGCACGGAGCGTCCAGTGGCTGCGTCCAGGGAACTGCTCGACTAGCCGCGAGGTAGCATCATCTCAACGTCAACGAACAAAGACGCTGAGAGCTCAGGGCTGCGCTAGGGGATTCCACACTGTGTACATCTCCGGCTTGATGGGGTCATGTACTCGGAATCCCGGACGAGTGGGTGGGCATCCGGACGGTACCTGAGGCTACAGGGTCTGGGAGGAGCGTCCAAGGCTGGCATGGCGGGCCCTCCCACTGGTCGATGGCCGCTCGCAGGCCGCAGCAAGTTCCCAGCATCGCGCTGGAGGTCCCTTGGGGATCCGCCCTGGCTGGACAGCATTGCGGGTTGCCCTGGGGCGATTTGTCGTCGTCTGCATCCACTTTAGAAGAACTGGGGATACCTAGCTGTGGCTGCTTGAAAAAGTAGCTACCAGGACGCACAATCTAGTGCCTGGGCCGTCTGTACTTACGTGAGGTACCGCTGGCTACTGGGCACAATGATCAGTCCAGCGCTGTCGGCCAGTAATTGCAGTTCACGGCGAGTTCAGCGCAACCTCTGAGCGCAGCACAGTCCCCCGTAATTACCTTGGGTAGTCCACCACCAGGCGAGCTCTTCCAGCTACTTGCTCCTGCTTGTGCTCCTTCCACGCCCTGGTTTTCCCCCTAATTTCGCCTTTTCACCATTCGCACGCCCCCTCTCTCTCCCCAATGATCAATCGTCCTGTTGCGGAATCCCTAATTCCCCGGCCATCCAACCACTCGCTGCAGCCGTATTGATTGACTCTCTTCTTCCTCCCCATCTCTCTCCTCCATCCCACTCACCCACTCCCTCACTCCCTCACTATCCCTTCGCCCATTGCACTTCTCGCCTTGGTTTCGCAGTCACCCCGCCGTCAATCCACTCGTCCGTCTGTCCGTCGTCCATCAGCTTATGAGCATCGCCATTCACATCCGCATCGCCATTCGCATCCGCATCCGCATCTGCTTTGGCATCGTCAATTGGCACCTGCCCCACGCGAGGTCAGTCAATCCGCGTTTCCCTCCTGGTTGCGACGCCTCCGTCGTGCCCTCCCAGCCTTCCCTGTCTCTCAATCTCGCTCTGCCCGCTCTCTGCCCACGTACAGCGCACTGCTTGTTCCTCGAGGCTGTTCGCGCGCTCTCCATTCATCCTGATTACCTCCCGCTCGTTCGCTCGGCCCATCGCCATTGCACCCCTCCCCCCGGCCACAGCCTAGGCCAATCACTCCCCCCTGGTCCAGGGGAGGCGCGAGAGATTCCGCCCTGGGCTGGGCCTTCGTTGGCACGACTCGTGTGTCGTGCTGCAAATTGCAGCCTCCCCCCCCCCCCCCCCCCAGCCGCGGCGCTACACCCAAAGCTGCTTCTCCATCCACCCATCTCCTTTTCTCTTCACTCCACCTCGTCTTTGTCTCGTCGCACCCTTATCTCTCTTAACCTTCACTCCTTCATCCATCGACCTCTCCCACCTTCCTTCACGACCGTCAACATAAACCACCATTGGGTACTGACATTCGCTTGTCGGCCTCCAGACCTGTGTACGACCTCGACGTTCATCCGCCGGACGCGTCGCTACCGATCCACCCCCAGTTTCATCAAATTACCTCCTGAGTAACGTCGAGGCGACAGCCGCAAAACCGTCACCATGGGTTGCGGAATGAGCACGGAGGAGAAGGAGGGCAAGGCCCGGAACGAGGAGATTGAGAACCAGCTCAAGCGGGATAAGATGATGCAGCGAAATGAGATCAAGATGCTGCTTCTCGGTATGTTCCCACGCGACGCCTGACGACCGCCTAGTTGTCGCAGCAGGCATGGCATCCTCGCCCCGGATTGATTCTAATATGCATGACCAGGTGCCGGTGAATCTGGAAAGTCCACCATCCTCAAGCAGATGAAGCTCATCCACGAGGGTGGCTACTCTCGGGACGAGCGAGAATCCTTCAAGGAAATCATCTTCAGCAACACCGTCCAATCCATGCGCGTCATCCTCGAGGCCATGGAATCACTCGAGCTTCCGCTCGAGGACCAGCGCATGGAGTACCACGTCCAGACCATCTTCATGCAGCCCGCTCAGATCGAGGGCGATGTTCTACCCCCAGAGGTTGGCAGCGCTATCGAGGCGCTGTGGAAGGACCGCGGTGTCCAGGACTGCTTCAAGCGGTCCCGCGAGTACCAGCTAAACGACTCGGCCAGATAGTGCGTGTTGCTCCTGAACCGACGTTCTCTTCTAATTACTGACACCTTTTGTAGCTATTTCGACAACATTGCTCGAATTGCCGCCCCCGATTACATGCCCAACGATCAGGATGTTCTCCGATCGCGTGTCAAGACGACTGGTATCACTGAGACCACCTTCATCATCGGTGATCTGACGTACCGCATGTTCGATGTTGGTGGCCAAAGATCCGAGCGAAAGAAGTGGATTCACTGCTTCGAGAATGTCACCACCATTCTCTTCCTCGTCGCCATCTCCGAATACGATCAGCTTCTGTTCGAAGATGAAACCGTCAACCGAATGCAGGAGGCGCTGACCCTCTTTGACTCCATCTGCAACTCTAGGTGGTTCATCAAGACGTCAATCATTCTTTTCCTCAACAAGATTGATCGATTTAAGGAGAAGCTGCCCGTCAGCCCCATGAAGAACTACTTCCCCGACTACGAGGGTGGCGACGACTACGCCGCTGCCTGCGACTATATCCTGAACCGATTCGTGAGCTTGAACCAGCACGAGACCAAGCAGATCTACACTCATTTCACTTGCGCAACCGATACCACCCAGATCCGCTTCGTCATGGCGGCAGTCAATGGTATGTTTGCTCCTAATCATCGAGTCGTCGCAGCCTTTACTAACCCTTGTCCAGATATCATCATCCAGGAGAACCTCCGCCTTTGCGGTCTGATCTAAACGATTTTTTTCTCACCAAAACGCACGAATACCCTCGAACTTAATAACGACACCGCTTAGATGGGCCACGGGGACATGGCTCACGATTTTTCTATTGTACTCGTCATACCAACGGGCCGGGGGCTTGGGGCGCACACTCGCATGATTCCCCTTCCTACGTGCCCGTTATTTCGCCTCATCCGTCACTACGAATCTAGTGCTTTTGGCTGAGCCCCGGGTTGACCTTGGTTCTCTTTCTTTGTAAGGACTCCGCGGAATGAAGGGAGTTCCTCTGTATCACAAAACGTCATTTGGAAGAAAGATCAGAAGACGGCCGAGCCCAAATGATGGCCGCGAAGGCCAGTGGCCGGATGAAATTGAAGGAGAGAAGGAGTGGGTCGGGTGGGAGTGAAGAAGATGACGACGAGGCACTATTGCATCTGAAGTACGGGCGACGGAGGATGGTGGCCATCTATTTTTTGTTTAATTACGAAACTCTTTTCCTACCATGTTGCTACATTTGCGTGCGATCGGTGTTTATTTCTTTATATCATCGCTTTTATCTCTGGGTTTTCTTTTTTGTTCGAAGATCAATCCAGGTCTTGCCCTACGCTTTCGCTTTCCTTGTATTTGTGTACTTTTTCCACGCTGAAGCAGGGAGGAGCTGGGGATAACACGATAGGTTATGCATGCATGCGTGACTTGGGAGGGGAGGGTTGGTGGGTTTTTTTTTTTTCTGTCTCCTTTTGCTCCGTCTTTCCTTCTAGTGCATAGCTGAAACCATTTAGCAAGCGAGGCAAAAAGGAAAGCAGACGACGCTCGTGTCGATTCAGTAATTTTGTTTCTTCTAACCTGGCTGTGGAAGAGCTGTGTGAAGGTAGGTGATGTATCCCCCCAGTTGGGATGGGGCTGCGAAAATGGGTGGTTGGTTGCAAGGGCATCGTCAATGGGGTTGTCAGAGACATGTGCATGTGTGTGTATTCGATGCATCTGTAGCGCTCCAGTGCGCTCCAGGTTTTATTGATGCGTCCAGTAGTAGTAGCATGCACACCTCTTGAGGAGTGACAATGTTGTTCTGATTGTCATGGATAGATATCTTGGAGGTTGCCGCCACGGCATCCATCCACCTACAGCCTCCCATTACGACCGAATGTGCAGCATCAATCACTGTACGCATTTCATCATGTTCTCTCAAAAGCAGTACCCAACCGCATTCATGTGTATTATAGTACAGTCAGTGGTAAATGTGTTTACATGCAATTGTACATAACAGGACTGGTTTGACGGTTTGACAATGGGTCAAGATCCAATTGAAACCTCCTGGTCCAAAAGCAGCGGGGGTCTTCGACAAGAACGGGCTCCAAGCGTTCAGTATGGAAGCAGGCACACTGCACGCAATGCGGCAACACAAGGCCATACATATTTCGTCGTTTCTGTCCAGAGTCGCTCATACTCCAAGATCAGGACGAATATTAAACGACATTTTGCGTTGTCAGTGCGAGACAGCGTCGGATCTAGGATAAAGGCCCCTGTTGATCCAAAGGTGTTTTGCTTCCTTGGGCCCAAGTCGCTGGCCCGAGTCGCTGCGATGAAGTTAGCAAGTATTCGCAGAGTGAAGCGAGAGGTAAGGCTTCTTACCTCAAGCAAGCGGCTCGTTTATAGATCATGCTTCGTATCTCATGTTTGTCGTTGCTGACCATAGTCATGGACGCTTGTCCATCGAAGGTGGTATAATAGTACATATATTACAAATGGCTGTTGCTCTCAGCGCTGTAGATCGTCAAGATAGAGGGCTCGAACGCGGGCAGGTCTCGCCCAATCCGTTGAGGGACCGATTGGCATGGGCTTGGTCCTCGACACGGGGCTGTTGATCGGCCATGCCTTCTGGGCTACGGAGAAACTCCTCGTACTCGGCGATTCTCATGCCTAATTCCTTTGCAGCGGCTTCGATTCTTAGAAAGTGTCGTTCTCCTGGAGGTATATTAACGACATCGCTCATCGCCGTCGCAACCCGACGGCCAGTCAGATTTGTCAAGCCCCATTTGTGAATTTCAGACTGGAATGACGGGAAGGACGCACTCGCGGGGGAAATACGACCCAGGGACGTTGTCGCACGGGGTATCGACGACATCAGCTGGGACATCGACAACGTAGGCTGGGTCATCGACATCGTAGGCTGGGACGTCGACATCATAGGCTGGGACATTGACATCGTAGGCTGGGACATCGACATCATAGGCTGAGACATCGACATCGTGGGCTGGGACATCGTTGACGATGTAGACTGAGACATAGACGGCGTAGCCCGGGGCACGGAAATCGGAGCCTGCGGGAGAGGCACTGGGGTTTGCTGGTGTGTGGAAGGTGTACCGACGGATACGGCGGGGCCATAATGGGCTTGCGGTGCGAGATGATTGTTCTCTGCTCGGATATGTCAGTCTTTATTGGTAGACTTTATACAACTTCAAGGGTAAATCATAGACGCGAGTTCCCCAAACAGAACTAGACGCGCCCATTGACGCGACTAGATGAAAATCGAAAGCGAAACATGCCAGACGAAAGACGAGGTGAAAGTGAGGGCAAAGTGAGGTCAATAAGGTGAACTGACCATGAAACGTGCATCTCGCTCCACTGGCGTTGAACCAGCAATTGGTGCAGCTACCGCACATTTGACCGTCGTAGACGACGCAGTCGTTCCATGGCCCGTGGCCCTTGTGGCAGTTCTTGCATGACCGAGCTACCTTCTGGCCGGTGATGTGGGCGAGCATTGCCTCGACATTGCTACGCCGCTCCAGGTTGAGCTTCTGCTCGCTGCGGCGCTGAGTGGGATCGCGCAGGGCCGTTTCACCCGCCAGCTTTCTGCATAGGGCGCTGTCGATCTTGATGGAATCGCCGTACATGTCGAGAGCGACGTCAGCAGCAGTGAGGCGAGCGCCGTTATGATCGCTCATGAAGCTATCCATCGAGTCGTCCATAGACATAGAAAAGTCGGTTACGTCAGTGCTGGCGAGGGCCTGTTGGAGCGACTGCAGGCCTTCTGCGATTTCGTCACTGTTGGATAATGCTTGGAGTTTGAGGTGCATGTCATCGTCGTCCTCCTCGTCGTGTTCCTCGCTGCCGTCGGCGTGCACTTCAGTGGAGGAAAACGACGCCGCAGGGTGCTGGGAAACAGAGTTAGAGCCATTGAGGCCATGCACATCGGTGATAACGTTGGGCGTGGCAGCTTGCTGGGCGAACTGCTCCAGCTGCCCGTGGGCAGCGCTGGACAACGAGGAAGTGCGGCCAGCACTCCCCCGTGCAGCACTGCTGTACATGCTGGCAGGGGCGGCGGCGGGCTTGATCACCTTGAAGCCGCGCGCCCGAACAGGCATCACAATCGCCGTTGGAGGACGAAGCGCGAAGGTCTCGGGTCGTGAGGCCGTGCCGGGACGGTTCGTTCGGGGCCGCACAGCGGGTGGGGTGGCGTTAACTGGCGACAGGATGCTTGACAACTGGGAACAGCTCGGACGAGGGAGGGTGGTGTGGAGTTCGGATGTACAATTGTTAAGCCATCAATGATGATGAGTGAAGGTGCAAGGTGCTGCAGGGACTAGAGTTAACACAAAGATTCCGGCGGCGGGGCAACGCTACAGTGCGTGTTCTGAAATTCACTCTTCCGCTCGCACTGTATCAACCAGACCCCTCTACCGGCCTATTTCGAACAACCTCTTTTTCTGTCTCCCACACCTTCTGCCTATTATTTAGGCTTGAAATACCCAGGGCCGAGTCCTACCATTTCTACAACGGCAATGCACGTGTATGTACTTCATTGAATCGGTCTTTTTCCCTTTTTTTTTCTTGGTCTTTCATCTTGCCTAAACCTACTTGCATCCTTACCTCGTCGCTTGCTCCCATATCCCTTCCCCTCGTCCTTCAGTTATCTCTTTCCATTGCATCGCAAACTCCCGTAATCCACCCGTGCCCGCCATACTCGCGTCGACGACTTCCTTGGGTAGCTTGTGTGCCGAGTATAGAGGGCTGCTGAAGTTGTAGGCTGCTGGGTCGTCTTTCTCGATGATTCGAAATTCAGGTCCCAGCTCAGGTCGATATTCAATATCATCTTCATCCTCTCCCTCCGTCATCGTCTCATCGCCGCTGATCTCCTCTGTCGGCTCGTTGCTCGCGGAACCATACAGTGGCCTGGCGACCTCCATCTCCAGCAACTCCTGCCAAGTAAATAATAGACCGTCCGTCCGAGGCGCCCAAGGGTTAACGTCGATGAGTCTCACTTTCCCCAGGCCGTCCTTTTCAAATGAGCTTTCTGGCACATAGACGTCGAATGCGAAACTGGCGTCGGCGAATGTGAATCTCAACTTTTCCCTGAAGAAGGTCTTGATCTTCTTCCATAGTAGAGGCCGAATTCCGTCCAAAAATGCATAGTGGTTGAGGTCCCGCTGCGTGATTCCGATGAGTGTTCGGTGCTTGACAAAGCAACGGAACTCCAGCGCAACGTGTGGCGAAAAGAATTGTCGCAGAACGAGGACAGGGGCAAACGGCCGCGACGATGGCGGGGCCGTACAGTCGTCAAAGGCGTGATCGAGATCGTGAGACACGAAAGACGAAGACTTGAGTAGGAGGTAGATATCGTTTGGAGAAGTACACTTGAGGGTGTTTTGGTGAGGCGAAATCCATTTGGCATCCTTGGGCGATGACCAGTTCAACTTAGGCGCGACAGCACCACCAAGTTCGGCAATCTTGTCTTTGATCAGCTGGTGCGTCTCAGGAAATCTTAAGTTTGGCGGTAGTTGTTCGGGTTCATCTTCGTCGTCATCTGAGGATTCTGGGTCCCTAGCAGGGGCCTTGGCGAATGTGGTCTCTGCTGAATGCCATTCTTCCTCTGGCTCGTCCCTGTTGTCGTCGTCGTCGGCCAAGACGATGCCGTCCTCGCGGAGATATTCAACAAAGGACCGAGGCAAGGGAACGATCCGCGACTTTAGGCATGAGCTCCGATATTTGGGGAACCAGGAGTCGTATGAGCAGTTCTGGATGTGATCTTTTGTGACGGGAGGGAAGATGACTTCCGTTTCCTCGCCCTCCGGGGCATCTGGGAAGTGAGGCATTGCTGGTTGTTGTAGAACGTGGGTGACGAAAAAAGGGGTAAAACGAAGATGTTCCAGGTATTTCTGGGAACGAATAATACCGGTCGAAAAATGACTAGCAACGAAGAATGAGCACAATAACCTTGGGTGTGAGAAATGGGTTGCCTTGAGTCACACTTGCTTGCACATCTTTAGAAATCTTCCTTCGCCCTCCATCAGCGCAGCGGCGGACATTTACCCCACCATCCATCGTTGATTCTGCCTCCACTATCGCTCTATTTGCGCCTCACCGCCCAACAAGGGTCCTGCGTCACTGGCTCCACTGTGCAGTCTAGGCTGGGCCAAACCTCCATCCTCCAACGACACGGCTTTACTATTTCGCCAGTTCTCGCAGTCAAGACGACCCTGTCTGCACAGCATCCGCGAAGCCAAACATATCTACCGACTCCTCTTCAAACATGTCTGACAACGTCGGCCTCACCACACCCCGCGGTAGCGGCACCTCTGGCTATGTTCAACGCAACCTTGCCGCCATGAGGCCCCGTGACTTCGGCGCGCCGTACCCCAAGGATCTAGACAGCTTGCGACACAAGCAGCGTCAGCCAGACAAGGGCATTCTCGAACACGATCGCAAGCGAGAGATTGAGGTGAAGGTGTTTGACTTGAGGGACAAACTTGAGGAGGAAGAGTACGCGAACCAATCTTCTAATCGTCGGGGCCCATGATGCTAATTGAGTCTAGAGTCGAAGAAGACGAAATTGAGCGACAATGCGACGAACTCCGACAGAAACTGATTGCCGAAATGAACTCGGGCCGAAAGGGCTCTGGTCCCAGGAAGTCCTTCAAGGAGCACCAGGTCCACGAGATGGCCGATGCCAAGATTAAGGAGAGCGAGCGTCTACGAAAAGCCTTGAAGATCAGCGCCGACTACGAAGAAGGCAGCCACTGGAAGCGACAGGAGGAGAGGCTGCGCAGTGCTCTAGAGAAGGATGAAGGAGAGGAGAAGAAGGACTAAGCACACCGCTCGATCACACAATCCATACAGGCCGACACCGACCCGGCTGTAGGGCGTAACAACGATCACGGCCCCGGCAAAGGCATCGTCTTCACGCCGCATACCAGCTGAAACTCGCCTTCGGATCGAGACAAGCTTCCTCTCTTCATGGCGATTTGTCCACAAGCTCTCTCCCTTTCCACCCAGCTTGTCGGTAAAGGTCTTCGACACATTACCGAGCTTCCCGACCAGGACTCACGGACAGTCTTCAGGTCATGAGCGAAACACGCGGCTTCGTGTTTATGGAGTTCAGGTGTGTATTGGGACATTGAGGACCAGAGCCTTTCCTCTTGGTCCTCAGCACACCCAGGTAGTGACTGCCCCCCAACTACTCGTATCCGGTTCGATGGCCGACGATCCAGTGAGACAACTCGCACCAATAACCACCTGTGACATGGGAATCACTGAGGAATAAGCGCTCCATAAATATATAACCAGGTCCCCTCCAGGTCCCCTACAGGTTCAGCTCGGTATAATTGAATCAGTACAAATTTTAGTAGGACTAGAATAAGCATCATGAACACCAGTACAGGATAGGCGACATCGACGGAAGTTTTTTAGCCGTTATAACCTGATGGTTGGTGAAATGAGAACTCGTGCTTGTTCTTTCGCAACTGTGTCTCGCATCATTCGTCCTTATTTTTGCGTGTTTCTATAATGTCGTGCAGTGGTTGTTGTTTAATGACCGATCTCTTTTCATGTTCGGGTTCAACCTAAAGAGAAGGGATGTAAGTCGACAGATGATTTTTGCACCGACATCTACAAATACCTGACTTAAGCCCGGATAGATTGTGTTATCTAAGCATTATCCATATCAGAACACATTAATTGCCGAGAAAGAAAATCTTTCATCAAATAGAGACGCCATGTTGCAGCTTTTTCACTCTTGTGTTCATTGACTCGACTCGACCAATAATACCCGAAGGGCATACATACTGTGGCGCAACAAGAGCTTCAGCCACAAATGCCCCGCCGCCTAGAGCTTGGTTCGCACACGTCACTAAGACCATCCATGTCTTCAACTGTCTTCAACGAAATTCATCACCACACCATGGCGCGATTATCGCAAGCACCAGGCGTGTCCCTGAACCGAAGCGCCATCGACGTATCCTCCTCTGAGCTGAGCCATCTCCTCCTGCGCCTGCAACAGACCGTGCTACACGCCGATGTAGACCGCGAACGAAGGCTCAGGACAAGCGAGTTCGAGAGGGCCCGAGTAGCAGCCGTGAGTTCCCGACTACGACGCAACGCATGTGAGTTGAGGTTGCTGACAATTTTGCTTTGCAGAACCTCGATTATGCGCGGTCATCGCTCACGAAATTAGAACATGATGCCCTAGGGATTAAGGCTCCGGGACGGAGGTCAGAGGTTCAAGGCGACTTGAACCGGAAGAGGGAACTGCTCGAACTGCTACTGGATCGGCTGGAGGATCTGCGAGAGGTGCATACTGGGTGGTCGACTGTTTGCAAGGACGTGCTAACAAAGACTGCAGATGGCGTTTGACGAGGACGATGATGAAGGCAGTTCCGACGGGGAAGATATCCTCTCAGAAATAATACCCACACCCAGCGACAGCATGGCCGACTCTATATCTACAGACATGCGAACAGAGAGCTCCAGTCAGAGTGAATCCGCCGACCCAGAGCCGCCAGAGACACTACGCGAGACAGTCCCCGAACCAGAACCAGCAGCAGATGCACTGGAGCCAACACCACTCACAGAAGCGATCCCCGAGCCCCCGACCGAACAAGACCCGACCCAAACGACTCAGACACTCCGTCCCCGCGGTACTATAGCACCAGTCGCGCCTACAGCCCACTCCACTGCGCGCGCTGCCCTCTTCTCCAACCGTAGCCAACCAGCGGCCTCACAGACCTCAACGGCCACGGCGGAGGCTATATTGGACCGCCAGCGAGCCGAGCAGGACGCCCTGTCAGACTCGATCCTCAAGATGGCAAGCGCCCTCAAGGAGAGCTCGCAGCGCTTCTCGAACACGCTCGAGGCCGACAAGGACGTGCTGAACCGTGCGGGCGACGGCATGGAGAAGACGGAGCTAGGCATGGAGGCGGCAAAGGGCCGGATGGGCACGCTGAAGCAGATGACGGAAGGGAAGGGCTGGTGGGGGAGGATAATACTGTACGCTTGGGTATACGGACTCATGTTGGGGTTGGTGTTGTTGGTGTTTGTGATGCCCAAGTTGAGGTTCTGAGAATGACATAAGAGGAGCTACTTTGTACTGTGATGAGGGACACTCTCTGAAATGATATGCATGGGATGTACGGAATAGCGGTTGTATTGTTTTAATACGGGGTTATGGAAATTGACCAACAATATATCTTCCTCCTAAAGTCAAAGTGAAGCCAGCAGTTACTGCAAGTTGAATTAATACGCCTTTCTTTCTGCCGAACTAGACCTCCTTCAACAACACGCCTTGATGTATTTGAGAATATTCCATGCTTCGTATTATGATAGGCACATGTCCCCTATGTGAAGGGCAATGATGCTTGGGATTTACCGACCTTAACAACTGTCTTCAACTCCTGGACGAGCATCCCTGTTACGCAAGTATCTCTAGCCATAAAGACAGCTTCTGTGCTTACTAGTGTATATAGCAGGACACAGACTGCTGGGAATGCTCAGTGTCTGTGATGATCACACTAGGGTTTTGCGAGCCGTTGCTGCATTCAGCGTCCTTGGGATACGAACAGGATTCATCTGGCGAGGATGCCTGCGAGACAGAGGAGGAAGACGAGTATGAAGAGCTGTTCTCAATATCGGTTGCCGATGTGCCTTGAGAAGTTGTGTCGGACTTCTCTTCATGAACATCGTTGGTGGCCCGGTTCTCATCGTCGGCCTCCGATGCTGGCTCGCAGCCTTCCATCTCTTGGCCGGGAGAAATGTCACTCTCCTCGTCGTAGATTGAGGGCAAGAGCCCATCTCCGAGCGAGTCGCTGTTCGGTGGCGCATCCTCTTCTACAGGAGGCCATGGGAGTCCACGAAGCTCGGCATTGACCTGACGACAGTAGTCGTAATCAAAGCGAAGACGCCGGCCGACTGGCTTGCCCCCTGTCTATCCACGAAATCAACAATCTATCGACCAACACATAAGCAGGGGAGAAAACCTACAGGTGGAGTGTACTGGAAGAGGGAGGTCTCCATCGTGTTCATCTTGACGACACGGTCCTCCCAGTCGATGCCCGTCTTGATCCGGAAGAACTCCATGAAGAGGTCCATCTCCGCGCGCCACTTGCCGGAGCAAGGACTAGGACGGTGGTAGCTGGGTTGGCTGTTTCCCTTCTTCTTTAGGAACTTCGCTGTGAACCAGTAGAGGTGCGGCTTCGCGTCGGATTCCCATAGCTAGGATCTTTGTTGGTGGACGACTAAGGAAGGGAAATGGGGTTCACTTACACAGAGCATGTATCTCTGTCCGAATTCTCCAGCGGCTTCATCGTCGCGCGTGAGGTCGATTTGGTAAGGAAAGAATTCTCGATCGATGTAAATGTGGAAGAAATCTAGTGTCAGCCACAAATATCAGCACTTTTCCCATCATGTCACCTCGGCCGCAGATTGGTGGGCATTGAAAACCTACTGGTGTTGACAAACCTCTCGCCGTCTTTCTTCCCCTTTTCAATTCTCGCTTGTTCCCTTCGAAGAGCGTTCTGCTTCGCAAGGATGTTCCGCATGGAATACTCTCGCTCGGATTGTCTCTTTTCCTGGACCGTCGAGAACTCAAACCAGTCATAGTGGACAATGTGGAGGGCCTTGCCGCGCTTCAGAGCTTCTTTGACTGTACAGCCGTTAGATCCACGTAGTACAATGAGAAAGAAACAATCCGAGCAAAGCGCAGTGATATGAAATACCTCTGGGAACTCTCTTATTGAACTGCTCTCTCGTGCATAAGAGATGCGTTACATCGTCGTCGAAATCCTCCGTGAAGCGTCCCTTACGAATCTGTGACCAGCGGCCGAGATTTTCCACGGTTAATTGACCCGGCAGGGGACCTGCGGCAGCGAGGACGCGATTCTTGAAGATCTGGCGAGGCATCGGAAAGAGTTCCTCGCTCCTGGGGAGGGTTGTTGGAGAGAAGATGAAAGAAAGTAAGTAACTACAGTTAGGGATGAAACCGAAAGTGCAGAGGAACAATAGGAAAGCAAAAGTCCGTATGTTCAAGCCTGGGAACTAAAGTGGGAGAGCGCCGACGTATGATAAGAGATTCTTGGGGATGATAGGTAGGGTTAAGGAGAAGTTGTGTGTGAGCAGGGAGGAGAGGTGGAGTGTCATCCCAGACTCGATAGAGAAGCAGCATGACGAAAAGACAGCCCTGATCGGAGTCAAACCAAAGAGTCAAAAGGCAAAGAGATGAAGAGAAAAATGTGCGTGATTAATAGAATGAAGTCATGAAGAGGACTTATAATCATTAGATTAACATCCTTGGCAGCACTTCCTCATGATCAATAAAGCTAACTTTTAGTCTATCGAATTTCTTTTGCCGCCTTCACAAAAGCCTCGATCTTCGCGAGGCTTTGCTTTCCATCCTCCTCCACGCCACTGCTGACATCGACGCCAGCTACCCGCTCACTCAACGAGCCAAGGGCCTTGACAGCCTCGGCGACGTTGTCCGGGTTCAAGCCCCCAGCTAGGAAGACTCGAAGCTCGGGGTCCTCCTCGAGGGCGGTCTTGATCCTGGAAACATCCAGGAGCTTTCCGGAACCAGAGCCCGAGTCCAGAAGGGGGATTGTGTGGTAGCCGCGGCGACCTACACCGACCTGACCCGGCTTGAAGCACCGGATTACGGGCACTGGGATGAGACTCGCCCACTCGATGGGCTCTTCGCCGTGAAGCTGCACCAAGTCTAGGTTGTACTGTTTTTGCTTTTCAAGAACTTCGCTGAGAGGCTGGTTCTGGAAGATACCCACGAGTTGGGTTCGGGCACTGTGAAGCCTCGTAGAAGCCTCTGCGAAGAAATCGGTGGCCTTAGCCACTTTAGCCGGAGTCTCGGCTTCAGAATTGGAAGTGGCAGCATTTAAGTGTACTGCTTCCGAGATTGAAAGAGCCGTCTCGTGAGATATGCAACGCTTCGCGCCGGGGACGAGGCAAATGCCCACAAAGTTGGCACCTGACTCTACAGCCTTCTTCGCAGCCTCAGCGCTTCGTGTACCGCAGATCTTGACCAACAGAGGAGGCGTAGCCTTCTTCTCTGCTGGGGGGTTCGATCCTGAGCATAGCTGGGAGATGAAAACGCTAGCGTCCGGGGCTCTCATGATCGCTTCGCCAACAAGAATGGCGTTGATGCCGTCGTTCTTGCACATGACAACATCCTCATGGCTGTTGATGCCGCTGAGAGCACAGATAATGGTGCCGTCAGACACCATGCTCCGCAGTCTGCTTGTGGTGTTGAGATCGACCTCGAAACTCTCGAGGTTTCGGTTATTGACACCAATAACCTTTGAGCCGAGGTTGACCGCAGTCGTCATCTCATCAGCGTTCTGAACCTCAACCAAGGGCTCCATTCCTAAGGAAAGGGAGTACTTGTATAGTCGCTCGAGCAGCTTGGTCTCCAGCATCTTCACGATGAGGAGGACTGTATCAGCACCCGCCAACCTCGCCTCCAGGATTTGGTACTCATCAAACACAAACTCCTTTCGTAGAATTGCTGGTCGGTTGGGCATGCCATCCAAAACCTGCCTGACAGCCCTTAGGTCATCAATGCTGCCCTTGAACCAGTTGGGCTCCGTGAGCACCGAGATGACACTAGCTCCGGCCAAAGCATACTTGCGAGCCTGAGCAGGGGCGCTGATGTCAAGGTTAAAGATACCTTTGGAGGGCGAGGCACGCTTGATTTCGGCCATCAAAGCGACATTGAAGGGGGTTTGTCGGAGTCGACTAACAAAAGGAATTTGCGGAGGAGCCCCGTTGAGTTCGTAGGCGACTTGGAGGTCGGACATTCTCTGGGAGGGGATCTGCTTCTGAGCCTCAACGGCGGCCCTCCGATGATCGTAGATTTGTTGCAAGATGTTGTTCTTCTTGGGCGTAGCAGAGTCAGTCTCGGCCTTGGCCTTGGCGGTAGCTGACTTCTGGATTCGAGTGTTCTCCTCCCAAGTACCGCCTTGCATGAGGAGGAAATTTGTAATCATAGCTCGGCCGCCCTCGGTCAAGATGCTCTCGGGATGGAACTGAACGCCTTCAATGGTATACTTCTTGTGGCGAACACCCTGGATGATGCCGGGGGAACCATCCGGCTTAGCTACCCAAGAGCTGACCTCGAGACACTCGGGCAAGGTGACTTGGGTACCAGCCAGCGAATGATAACGGGTAACTGGGACACCTTGCTCGAGTCCGGCAAAAACGCCCTTGGCATCATGAGTCAAGGGGGAGGTCTTGCCATGGAGCCACTCCCCGGCAGAGCTGACCTCTCCACCGTAGACATTGAAGATACACTGCCTGTGAGAGTGTGAGCAGCTTCTACAGACAATATAAATGAGACTGTGGTTGAACCTACAAACCCATACAAACTCCTAGGATAGGGACCTTGCCGGCAAAGTGACGGATGACATCGCGACTGACGCCGGAGTCGGTCTCGGGGTGGCCAGGACCAGGGCTGATGATGATCTGAGTGGGATTCTTCTTGGCCACCTCCTCCACAGTGATCTTGTCGTTTCGGAAGACGTGAACAGTGGCACCGGAAAGTACGAGGTACTGGTAGATGTTCCAGGTGAATGAGTCGTAGTTGTCAATGAGGATCAAGTTGGATGCGGATGCAATCGGAGGGGACGGGTCTGGCTGGTGTGGCGAGTGATCGATGATACCCGAGGAACTCATTTTGAATAAAAATCCGAGTCCCTTTGTGACCTGTCCTGCGAATTCGATTGGGTTGACAAGAAAAGTGCCAAATCAGTGAGCCGTTGTTTGCGTGAGTGGTGACTCAGAAATCGCTTATTCAAAGAAGAGACGGCGGTGCGATGTGAAATCCAGCCGTGCTCAATTATGCTTTGGCACTGTGCTGCAGTGCATCTAGCAAAGCACGCACACAGTGCAATTTCCCTGCGCCTAAACCTACCGATGAAGCTCCGACCATTCCTGCACCGTCAGCGCACACCCAATACCGGCTCAACCTCGGACGTCCCGAGCTCTCCCAAAAAGTTGACCTTAGCCCCAGCTCATCGCGATCAGGATCAAGCGCGTCAACAAGCACGACTTTTTGCATTCTCAACCTTCAGGTCATGCATCGCATGCCACTGTCGCCTTCCTAACGCTCGTTGTAATGGCGCCGGTGGCCGATCGCATCTACTTTCCCTCCCTGGAAGAATGCTTGACCGGGGAGCGGGTGCTTCTGTGAGTTCCTGTTGCCGTGCAAGGCGGCCTCTTTGTATGCGCATCCCATGACATGCGACTGACTTCAACCCAGCTCATGGAAGCTCATCGCAACCGCCTTGTCCGATAGCTCTGGCCAGCGGTCTACGAGCTCAGCTGTCATCGACTTTCTTAGTGACGACTACGTCCACGGCCTCCTGAACGACCCTGCCACCACCTTCGCCGCTCCCGACGACGCTAGCAGAAACAGCTTCGAGACAAAGACTGCGCCCATCAACGTGCCCTCGGGACCCGACGGCCTATTCGACGTCGAGCCGATTAAGAAGGATGCTAAATGGCTCAGCAAGAATGCCAAGATCAACATCGTCGCCGCGCTGCGTGTTGTCGTGGTTGAATACCAGTCTCGCCCTGCCCGCCACCTAACGGGACCTTTGTCATCACAGGATGCTACGAACCTGCAGGAGGCGGCCGGGCTCAACAATGGCCAAGGGTCGGCCTTCTTGTCAGACCTCGGTGCGGCGTCTGCCTTGGACGCAGAGGAGATCTGGGCCGAGTTTGAGAAGCTGGAGACCAGACAGCGACGTCTCTTTGACATCTATCTCACGGAGCGACGGTATTTCATGATGGCTGCAGACTACGCCAACTCCATCAAGCTCTACGAACGGCTACCTACCTTTGCCAAGGCCAACCTCGATCTTGCCAATACCTTTCGGTTGAAGCTTACATCTAGAGACGACGCCGAGCCCCTGCTCCCTGCATACCTTCAGGTCCTGACCGACTCCATGAGCCACATCGAGTCTGGCCTCAGGTCAGTTACGGATGAGAAATGGGTAACAGAAGATGTGGAATTCGACTGGTTGCGGACTCTTCTTACCGAGGCTCTCCATGCCTTGTCAGTCGTCTTTCAGATCGTGGACAGTTTTGGTGACGACTTCGCC
Organism: Neonectria faginata; assembly: GCA_030864175.1. Taxonomy (NCBI): domain Eukaryota; kingdom Fungi; phylum Ascomycota; class Sordariomycetes; order Hypocreales; family Nectriaceae; genus Neonectria; species Neonectria faginata. The sequence continues at coordinate 1,105,909 of JAULBG010000006.1, read as the reverse complement.
CCATCAAGTTCCGTCAGCCAATGGTTTTCCTTGATGGAAATGTACAACTTTTTTGATGCTGTCCAACCGGTTTGTGCCATCTTTTCGGCGTTAACATAACTGTGCTGACCTTAACCTAGATCCATGAAACCATCGCCCCCTTAATCTTGCCGCTAAAGACCTTGTCAGCGGCCATATCATTGATTTTGCTGAAACCGGCTCGGTCATTGACCTACCTCTCAGAGAGAGAAGAGGATCCATCACAAGCTGACGCCTCCTACGATACCTACTTGCTGTCATCCGATGTTCTCGAGCAGGTCCACAAGAGTATTATTAATGCGGCAGAGTCTGACTGTGAAAGCGCCACTCCAGTTATCTTTGCTTGGACTTTACTGCTTCACCGGATGAATGTTTCCTATCAGGCCAGATCGGAGAAGAGAGACAACTTGATACAACAGAATGCTCGAGAAACCTTCGAGACTGGCGGCGTGGCACGGCCAGTGGCCAGGCGCAATTCCGCGGGCAGTATCTTCTCTATCGAGTCGTCGAGGTTCGATGGCTTTCTCGAAAATGCCACGGCATCGAAGGATCTTGCCGTCGTGGAACAACTTGCTTCGGCTGTCACAGCTCATGGCCGAGTTTTTGATGTAATTTCGAACATGGCGATGGGACTGGGGCCTTCAGACGAGGGAAGCATGACACCATTGATAAGCTCTCGCATTCGGAACGTCTTCCTTGAGCTTCTCAAAGTCTCTTACCCAATCGTCGGCTATCAATCCGAACCTATAAGCTCTTTATCGTCCATTCTTTCGGCTGGTCGGAGCTACTGGGATGTGTCATCGCGAGAGAACCTTACAGAAAAGCAAGACGTTCTCGCATCTATGGTGCATGATGACCATGCTTTGGAGTTCTTCTTCCAACAAGCACTCGACCGATACCCCTACGAATTCCTCCCTTTCATTACCCTTTGCAAGACTTTGGCTAGCGCAACCAGTCTCTATGATAGTGAACGGTCCGAAATGATTCTCAACCTTCTGCGATCAACGCCTTCGTTGACGTTCACCCTTCCTGATTACTTTCAGGACTACGAGCTTGTTCAAGAAGACGAGAACACAAATACCTTCTGTCTCCTTCAAGATGTTCCGCTCATTTCCCTCTCGCCATCTTGGAGGGGACGACGCATCGAGGATGATGCATACCGAATACCTGCAGGAACCTGCGGACGCTTCGTCACAGACACTGGTCGTGTCGTTCTAATGGAATACCCTCACTCGACCATCTCACTTCTTGGTCGACGACTCGAGATCAACTTGATGAAGGAAGGCTACCAGTCCGAACTGGGAATGCTGCAGTTGGATGAAACTGCCGAGGTCATATCTCTATTCGCAACGCTCACTCGGATGGACTACCTAAAAACCAAGAGAGAAGGGCAGGATACGTCGCTTGTACATCCTAATAGCGATATCTTGTTAGAGGCCAAAAAGCACATCGATGTGGGTGGTGGCCGGGACCTTGTTACCGTGGTTTGCGAGACGATGGACTACTACATGCAGGTCGAGCTCACTGCGAGTGAGGAAGCCGTTGTAGCCATCCTCAACTCGTGCATCCAGTTCTTAGACGCAATCTTGCCGATCTACCCTAGCCGAGTGTGGTCCTACCTGGCGCGCTGCGAGTTGCTGAATTCCGAATCAAGGGCAGGCAAGCTCACTAAGATTACTGGGAGCCTTGACTTGATCTCGGGGAGATATGAGTTTTTGAGCTCTTCTCTCCGCCTATTCTCGAACTTGATCGATACAGCGATGACATCCGCCGTGCAACGAAGAGCTGGGAATCAAGCAATCGGCCGAAAGAAGTTCGAACCCAATCCCTGGCTGGGAACCGCTGACAAGGTCTTGTCGAGTGTCAGTTTCTCCATTGCCCAGGCTGGTGTGGACATCTTCGAGAATACGTCTACTTGGAGGTTCGCGTCCGATGCTCACCGTTCGTCTCTACTCGGAGACGTTGTCCCTATTCTCAACAAAATCATACTGTATAGCTACAGTATGGGTGATTCCACCAGTCTCGAAAACCTGACCTCCTGCCTACGACCTGCCGCAACATATATCATTGATTGCTTCATTTCGCCAGCAACAGGTTCGTTGAGATTTCAGCCCCTGTTAACTTCGTTCATTACCGCGTTCGCATCAACGGATAGCACATTATATCCCAGCCGGGTTCAGACAATTCAAAGCCAGCTGACTTCGGTCCTTGAATTTTCGACGACCCTCTTGCGGGTTGCCAACTACCTGGATAAATCCTCGAGCATGGTTGAGACGTACCTCTTCAAGAGCTCCACCTTGCTTGCACGGCTATGTGCAGTCTCCGATCACTTCCGCAAGCCCACCACTTGGTTGTTGGAGTCCCTGGTGGTGAACGCCGGAAAAGCCAGTGGCGAGCCCCCCTCATTACTTGGATACTTGGGACCGCAGGTGTCCAAGTCTTTCTTGCGACTCCTTTCGACCTTGGGGAAGCCTTTCGAGTTGGCAGAAGATGTCAAGACGACCTGGAGGTTCTTCTCGGCGATCCTAAGGAATCGGCAACAGTGGATGTCAAACTGTCTTCTCACAGGGCAAACACCACGAGAAGCAATGAACAAGGACAAGAGACAGGCTGAACTCTCTGCCAACTCGGTCTTCGCAAAGGCTTTGGCGAAGCTCGGGAAGCTGAAAGAAATCGACTCGGGCGAAGCCCTCATGGTTCTTGACTTTGTCGCTTCAGCCCAAAATTTCTGGCCTTGGACCATTTTCACCCTTCAAAAAGATACAGCTTATCTGGATGGGTTGCGAGAGTACGTTCGTGACCTCAAGTCATCACACATCACCCACAAGACAGATCCAGTCCGAGCAAGCGTTGAGGCCAGATTGGCTGCCTACATTGCAGAAACGTTTGCGATGCAGCTGTACCACTCTCGGCACCTAGGCAATTCAACCAACTTAGCAAACAGCCTTGTCGGCGACCTTGACTACTACCTGCGTGATGGCGTCGAGGTTGCAGGGTACAACAAGTCCTTGCACAACAATTTTGCCAAGAACTTTTCCAACAAATACTTTGGGAGCTCAGTAGATGACTTCAAGCGAACGCTACTCGAGCCTCGTGAGCTTGGAAAGAGCTACTACTACAACCTGGAGCGTGCCGAGGAGATGCTCAAGTTCGACCCAGGATGGAGCGGGCGGAAGGACAATGGATTCAAGATGGAGATGGAACTTGCAAACACAAACCTGTCCCTGGTCGATGCTCAGATTGTAAGTCACCCAACTGTTTGTCTCCGTGCTACGACTAACGATTGGTATAGGCCCTCTTCCACGCATGGGAGTTCCTTCTCGTGGAGCTCAGCACGTGTCTTCCAGATGATGACACCGTCACTAAGCAGATGCTACAGGTCTCACAGCAATGCCTGAACGCTAACCAAGGAATTCCCGGACCAGAAAGCATTTTCCTGAAGCTCATCGATGCCAGAGCTAACCTCTCGCTGGTGTTGATTCAACGATCGGTCAAGTCTTCCGCTCCGGTTAAGGATATCAATCGGCTCCTGGCCACCTTGGTCGGGACAATGAATGGCGTCGAAGAGCCATTTGGGCCAGAGTCCATCTCATACTATCGCACCTTGCTTAAGGCGCTCTTCGTCACCCTCCGCGCATACCATACTAAGGGCAACAGAGCCACGCCCGAGTCTCAAGACGGCCTGGAGGGGACATCTGTTACTGTCGTCCAGACCGTGCTGAACGTCCTCGACCGCGTGGTTGGAAGAGGATTCCGCGCACTAGTCAGCCTCATCCATGACAATGAGACTACCGTGTCGCCAGAAGATCTGGCGCTTTTGACGGCTATCTTGCAAGCGAGCCTGAGCGTGCCCAGCATGGATCAGTCGCAGGTCCAAATCCTCAATATCATGGCCGAGCACCAAGTCATGCATGCTGCCACATCGCTCTATTCATGGGCGGATAAACTCGCAGATCAAGGAGATCCTATCTACGGCGAGCTCAGCATTCTTTTCTTGCTCGAGCTCTCGACGCTTCCGCTACTTGCTGAGCAGATGGCATGCGATGGTATACTGAGCAACATCTTATCGGCCAATCTGACTAAGTTCATGCTTAAGTCCAACATTTCACCATACTCTGATGCCCCAGTGGCACAGCGCTGCTATGGAATATGGGCCAAGGGTCTGCTCCCCCTGATGCTGAATCTCTTGTCCGCTCTGGGGGCTACTGTCGCGCCGGAGATTTCCTATGTTCTCAACCAGTTCCCTCATCTTCTAGAGTCGAGCGTGGATCGGTTCGAGGCCCCAGGAGCCAGTCGCACCCAATCGCGGTCATCACCCCATTACCTGACGCTCTTGGCGATATCGGAAGTACACTCGTTGGCCCTGCTAACGCGAGTCATCGAGGCTCTTCGAGTCAACAACAATCGGGATATCCCTGCAGTGGAATGGGATGCCGCGAGCCTCCTGGAGAATGTGGACTTTTGGCTCTCGACCAAGAAGTTGCTCAAGGAGCGTCTCATGCCCCTGGGCCAACGCGAAGTGGACTGGCGAGGGATGAAGGCTAGCACAGCTGGGTGCGATAGTCTTTTGGAGGAGAAGGCGGCGGCACAGTTGGATGCTGTTCGCGACATGTTGAGCGAGGATACCGAGGTCTGAGGCTGGATGGAACTGGGAATGATGGGTGGAGATGTAAATTAACTTATTATCATAGGTCAAGGGCGTTGGACAACGGGCCGCGAGTGTATCGTGGGAAGAGAACGGTCTGTGTGATAAGAAAAAGTAGAGAAAGACAGGACGGAATGAGGGCGTCGTATCTCATTAACAAAGGATAGTTTTTATGAACGTTGTTTCTACATGGTTGTTGGGTTTTATACGTCAAATGGTCAGGAGAGCGAGCGCTTCCATGGTGTTCATAATCCATTCATTATACGGTGAGTTGAGTAGAAATGGTAATATTCCAGGAGCATACCGCCAGTCCGATCACTTCCTTTCCATGCCCCATTGTAATTGTACAGAAATAGGTTGGTGCTACAAGGCCGTGTCCGCACCGCCTCACCACTCGTTACCTCTCTTTCTATTGTTGATAATCTTTCACCCGAGAATCGCTAACACCGAGGTCTGTCTTTTCCGATTCGTATTCATACACACATCAGACACTTGCAACGCAACCAAAGGTCCTCAGGGCTAAGATACGGGTTCGCTTCATCCCAGACACATTTCAACATGGCTTACGCCGCCGGGACGTTAAAATGGATGGACGGACGACTGTCCGCTATGTGTTCTTTTTTTTCGTTTCGTTCTTTGTCTGCGCTTATTGCTGGTTCTGCATCTGAGCAGTGAGCTGAGCATTGTGCTCCTGGAAGCGATCGCTGACTCGCTGTTGCGTGGCCATCCACTTGAGAACACATCGGTTGATGCAGCCGCCCTCGCGGGAGGAGATGGCCTTGGAGGTGAAGTCGTCGACGCAGGAAACGAAGCAGTGCTCAACGAGACCGCCGAAGGCCTAAGCAGGGTGGATGTGTTAGTCGAATTGATCCAGTGAGGGAAACAGGTGTATCGAGAGCGGGAATTCGATGGAACGGAAGGGGGCGTGGAGGAGAAAGACGTACGCCCATAAACTCCTTAACCTGGCGTTTCTGCATGCGTTGCTCTAGCATGCGCTGCTCGTTGGCGGTCAACCTGGGGGCATTGAGGGTCAGTTTTGAGGCGCTCGGCTAGTTGATAGCGGAGCAGAGTGAAGCTCACATATCCATCGTGGCGGTTTCGAGGGGGTGGGTTTGTTGATGAGGGTGGAGATATGGTTGTCGTTGGGGGTGTAGATGGACGCTTTTTGGAGGTTGAAATTTTGGTATGCGCCGCGGTGAGCTGGCTTATCAGCGGGATCGCATTATCGTTTTACCCCGGACGATTTGCATTGGTTGGTTAGGTAGCTGGTAGGGCGCCACAGCGCTGGGAGAACCTCTAGAGAGCTAGTGAAGGCTGCTGGTATTCACTGAAGTCCATCGCAATAGAAAATAGACCAGCTCACGACCGTACGCTTACATGGCGGCGCTGAGCAAGCCTCGAATTCACTAGAAGTTGAAGTTTGGACATCCCGTGTGCTTGCTTGAAGACGGATCTCGCGGCTTTGAGGCCGTGCGGCTCCGTTCGGCGCACTGCATTCATACCTAACCTTGTCCTACCTTTCTGTGCTCCCTCCACGCGAACCTCCGGCTGGAGGCAGCTCCGGGAGCAACCGGCACCCTGGGCAAGGACCCCCAAAAACTTGAAGCTTTCCTTGCTGCCCAGCGATGACCTCATCTCACCTCCCACGTCCTTGGTCGCGATCAGCAAGTCCGGTTGTTTTTGCCACCCGGACATGGTACTCGTTTCTCTGCGTGTTTCATCGTCTCCTGCTCACTGCATGTTTCCTTGCTTTTCAAAGCCGGAGGCTCATCAGAGATCTGCCAGACGAGGAGATCAGGTTTAGCTTCATGCTCCGTGCCGCGCTTGATGCGGCCGGTGCCTGGTTGGAGCTGGAGCTGGGGCAAGGTCGGTACTTGAATACGAGCATGTGTGCTGTTTTTAGAAATGTTTGCTGTAGTCCGAAGCTGAACGTGCGCCTGAAGCATCGGGAGTTCTTTTTGGGAAAAAATTGGTATTTCAAGAGCGGAGGCTGGTTACCAATTTAGAGCTTATGAATGTATGTGCATATTGAGTTAAACCATCAGGGTAAACAAACCCTCCCTCGTCACATTTGCTCAGGCGATCCTTGAGTCTGAAAGTAAATCATGAAGCTTGCGTTTGGACTTGGTGGTTGGGCTCACCATACATTCCCTTGATATATGAGGATATTGTCTGCTTAGTCATACCAGAAGACACAGTGGCGGAGTGGTTAACGCGCATCCCTGCTACAAACTACTGCTCCACAAGAGCTTTGAACTCTTGTAAGGATGTCTCCTCGGAGGCGCAGGTTCGAATCCTGTCTGTGTCGATTTTCTTTTGTTCTTTTTGCAACTTTAGCGGGACTTCGTGCACTCTCTGAACATATCCCTCGGTGACTGGATAATTGCCAGCGCAGTCACTGAGACACAGTGGCGGAGTGGTTAACGCGCATCCCTGCTATTACTGCTGCTCCACAAGGGCAAAACCTTGTAAGGATGTCTCCTCGGAGGCGCAAGTTCGAATCTTGTCTGTGTCGGCTTTCTTTTTGTCTCTTCCTCTTCCTGATTATGAGATGTGGCGCGGTTTGTAGGGAGCTTGGTCGTTGCAACATGAGGCGCGATTACGCTGTTCCTGGTCGATGCTTCTTTTTGGATGAACGCTGAGGTGTCTCCATCCGGGAAGACTAGGAGAATCGTGCCTGTCCTCAATGAAGCACGAGCCTGGTGCGCTTCGTATCGTCTTCAATATCCTTCCAGCTCGGGACAATATATCCCTTTGAGTGTCGTAAGGCGACACTTACGTCACGAGCAAGGACTTGGTCCAACCAGAAAATGGCAATGGAAAGGTACATTAGACCTCACACAAATTTATGCAGCGATCTAAGTCCTCATACTTCTCAGATTGACATACGGACTAGAGCTACATTAAACTCACCATCGATCCCTATTTCTGCAACTAATTTGCGACATCAGTAGCAGCTCAACGTCACTGCACGTATCTCTGCCTTGGCTGGGCTCATGTGGGGCCCGGTACGGAAGTGTCGCCTTACGACACTCAATCTTAGGCATTAAGCCAACCGTTCTATAGGTTCTTGCATATTTGACCAGATGGAGGAGTGTGGTACCTTCAACTATCGATACCCAATCAACCAGGTACTGTTCATAGACAGGTGGACAAACATGCATTGACGTTGGCGCAGATCCCTAGTGTTAGTCGATGGAGCGCCGTGCTAGTCCTGTTTGTCCGGGCTTGGTTTCAGAGAATGAGAGAGGTGCTTCATTCTGATACACCTAATTGACCGGACATTTTGGCCCTGCAACCAATTACAGTCGACCACGACGCTCTGGTGCTTCTGTCATTGAGTCATTGCTGTCATGTGGTGAGCTGCGGAAGATGAATCAGCGAAGGGCAAAAAAGACATGAAAATGGCAAAAATGGCAAAAAGAAAGCCGACACAGACAAGATTCGAACTTGCGCCTCCGAGGAGACATCCTTACAAGGTTTTGCCCTTGTGGAGCAGCAGTAATAGCAGGGATGCGCGTTAACCACTCCGCCACTGTGTCTCAGTGACTGCGCTGATGTTGTAGCGGCGAGTTTCTTACTGGTCTCTATGTCCTCAGATGAATATCGGATACTATGGAAATTGAAAAGAACAAAAAAGAGAACAAAAAAGTCGACACAGACAAGATTCGAACTTGCGCCTCCGAGGAGACATCCTTACAAGAGTTTAGCCCTTGAGGAGCGTGTATATAGCAGGGATGCGCGTTAACCACTCCGCCACTGTGTCTCAGTGACTGCGCTGATATTGCAAACGGCTGAGTAATATTTATTTATATAGCCATTGGAGCATTTGTTCTCATTCGAAGGCATGAATGATAAAGGCAGTCAACAGTTTTCCACCACTGACGTTACTAACAATGAGGCTTACATATAAAATGTGATTAGTGTGGATAGCCAAATACTTAAGTTTAGAGAGCAATCCAGTTTGACATCAACGGGTACAGTATCACTGCGTACAGCAGGGTGGAGGCCAAAGGCAGGGTGGCTTAGGTACGTACTCTGAAGATGCCGTCAACTTGCAGGACGGCAACGTACGGAAACCCCAACTTTCGAATTTCTCGAAGGCGACGCATTTTCGAGAGGGAGGGGGGAATGGTCGTCAGGCCAGTCTGCTGATGGTCCGTCTGAGGCTTGGGACTGGCTGAGAGCTCTTTTGGTGGTGGTGGAGGTGGGTGGCTGTAGGCGTATTGAGCTGGGTCGCAATGTGGGGGACTTGACTGCTGTACTCCGTATAGAAACCCGGGTACATGTGAGCTGTGTTTATGCCGTCCTGCGTGGGGAGCAACAAGGGTTCTGACGTGTGATGCTCGCAGCTCATCCTGCGGTTCCCTGTCACTTTTAGCTGGTTGGAATAGTCGAGACTCGAGCATCCAATTTTGGAAACAGGGAAGAGAGTGCATCTAGTTACATGGCTGGATGAAAGCGGGAGCGGCAATACGAGACATATGACGACTACTTACTTCTTCTAGCAATTGTCGTTAAGAGGCCCGGCAAATCTTGAAATTACTTGGACGGGATCCATGACAGAAACGGTCGATCGATGATTGATTGACTAGGATGCGATGAGAGTCGATTTGGAATGACGCCCTCGCCTTATGGTTTACGATGGGGTTGGTTTTGCGGTACGATGCCCCATTGTTCTTTGTTGGTGAGCATGGATCTGAGGTGCGTACCTGTAGGCAACCTGCGGACGATGGACGTGCTAAAATTATAATGTCGTACAGCAAGCTGGGGGGGGGGGGGGCGAGGGCCAGGATCAGGTTCCATCCGATCCCCGTCCACATTGGATCCCATGTTGTGCGATTTCTGTAGGAGTATATTTCTTGCCGCAGCGAGTATTCGTATCTTCGCCCGTGCTCGGGCCGTGACTGCGAACGGCCTGTCGTGTCGATGCGGGCGGGCTGTGGTGACCCGAACCTGACCTGAATTGACCTCCAAGCTGTCATCCATACTTAAGTACTGAGGTATGTGGAATCGAAGTTCCAGGCGCCTTACGGGGGTACCCAGACATGGACTCGTAACTCGGACATGTCCCCAAGCAGGCGGCCCCCCGCCAGCCGAGAATAACTAACCGTTTTCCCTTCCAGTGGCGGGGCCCGGATCGGGTGTCATAGGGCGGAGGATGCCACGGACGGGGTTTAGCTGCTGCCTGCAGAATGGTTTATTACGGATGATGCCTTACTGTGGTATCTAGGTACCTTACCTGAATAAGTGCTGGATTTGAATTTGGCCTTCCATGTTCCTTTTCATGTACTCCCCAGCTGCTGGAGGAGGGGAGAGAGTGTGAAGTGGCGGGGCCGTGGATGGCCCGCTGGAAAGACTCGACGGGGCTCCGCTGGAAATGGAGACATCCACTGGAGGGGAGCTGGAGAAATTACAGAAGAGCCTGGCGCCCGCAGGCAAGCTGCTTGTTCCCGTCCCTGCGCTCGTCACCTACTTACGGGGGAGGGGGGGGGCTGATAATTCATTAGTGTTGGCAGGTACATTCATTCATTCATTCATTCATTCATTCATTCATTCAGCCTTGATGCGGGCATTCATCTGCATCCCCGTCCACCTCCCGGAAGATAGGTATGTATGTGTACCAACTGTGCAGTGTGTATTCGCACCTACAGAACGGAGGAATTGTACCACACCATGCTCTCGCCCTTGCCGTATTACTACGCAGCCGTCTTTGTTCAATCATTTCCACCTCCGTTTATTGAATATCTTTGTGACGATTCTCCATCTCGTCTGCCTCTCCATCTACCTCACTGTCCTGCCTTTGGCCTGTCCCGTGCTCCTGCGTCCCTTGTTGAATGCCAGCTTTCATCAAGGTAAGGTAATTTAACGAGGCTTCCCGTCCCTCATCTCCGGCTGCCTCTCTCCCATTTCTTACATCTCACCTCCACGTGATTCCAATAAAACGTCCAATCCAATTCATCCCTCTCACGCTCTCACGCCCTTACTTCGTACATCCTCACGCTCACACCGTCAGCCTCGCCCTGTCGATAAACCAGTCCTCGCACACGTGCTTACCTAGACCAGGCAGCTCTTCTGCCTCTTATCTTTGCAGGCCATTCCTCATACCGAGCACCTATCTCGAGCCAGCCTCTCCCAGCCAGAGCTCTCCAAGGTCCGGATAGATACCCTCCTAGACTCCCACACCCCTCCCTACCTGCTACTACCTTACCTAAGGCAAGGTACCTTCTCACCTTCGGTACTGAGGTGGACGCCCGCTACGCCGTGCCGCCGCACCGCACTCACGGCATCCATCAATCCTGCGCCCACTGCCACACTCGTTCGTCCCGCCGTGGTTGTGGTTGTGGTTGTGCCCTCCACTGTCCACTTCCTCTCGAGCACTGCTCCGCCACAACGCCTCTCCCTCAGACATTCCCTCTGATACTCCCTCACACTCACCCTCTCCCTCTCGATCCAACCCTTCTTCCCATTCTCTCTCATGCTCCCCTGCCTCCTCTGACTCTCGTCCCCCGGATCACCCACCTTCTCACCCACGCTCGCTTCTCCCTTGCCCCTACACATTGTCCACATCCGCTTCGCTCCAAGACTAGATTTCTACAAAGCCTTCAGCGCACTCCATCTCTACCCTCGCTCTGCAAGGTACTACGCCTTGCACCTGTACCTCGACCTTGATACCAACCGACCTTGCCCAGCCCGACGCCAACGCCCGGCCCCTCGCCCCTCTGCCCGTTCTAGCTACTCGCCTGACATCGCGCGACGCTACCACCTACATCATTCATTCGCCCCGGCCACCTCACTACCTTACCTGGCAAATACCTACTCCTCCCAGGACAACCCCCCGGACCGCGCACAGCTCTCTCACCCCCGTCTCTCGTCTCCCATCTCCCAACGTCCCTCTTCCTCCATGCTATGCGCCTACCCTTCATCGCGTTTCTCCCATCGCCCACTTGGCCCATAAAACGCGCCCGACTTGTTTCCCCCCTCGAAGTCGATCCCTCGAATCCCGAATCTCGACCTTCGACCCTCACCCCTCACAGGCCCGCCCGCTCCAACAAACCAAACTTACGTCTTGACGCCCTACTTCCCTAACGCCCTTGACGCTACCAATCAACGACCCTGCTCCTCCATACGGGCGTGAAGACGGCTTCCAACTCCTCGCTCCCACTCCTCCGGTTCCCAGCTTCTAGCTCGCCTTGTTCAATCCCACCATCGACTCCAACCTTTGTCCACTGCTGGCGCCGCTGACCACCCATCGCCGACCACATCGCCGACCCCGTCGCCGCACCTCGACGTCGAGGCTAAGTCGAGCTATCGTGAGCCAAACAACTGGGCCGGCCCAGCTGTCACGTCGTTATCGTTGCGGCTGTCGAACCCTTCGTCCATTTCGCCTTCCTCTCCTCTCCGATTCCCAACGCGACGTCGCCCGTCATGACGTCCGCCGCCCCCAACTCCAACCCACCATCCCATCCGCCCATCCAGATCAACAGCGCTGTGTCGCCCCCGAACAAACGCGATCTCAAGTCGTGGTGGAAGGGATTCAAGCTACCCTCCAAGCACCAAGAAACCCACGGTACGCCTCTCTCCACACATACGGGTACGACCAAAATCCCCGATCCTGATATCTGCTCTCCCCGCTCGAGTTTCCTCCTTTGATTCTCGTGATGCCGTGTGTCTAAATGTCGATGGTGATGTCCTCCGCCCTGATGTTGGCGCATTCACGTCATTCGACGCGATGCTCCCCCAACACTATCTCAAATGCGCCTGCAATGACCACACTTCGCGATATGGTGCCGATTTCTAACTTTGGTTTCGCTAGAACACCGACCCCAGGGCATATTTGGGGTTCCGCTTCGACAAAGTATAACGTACGCAAATGTAGCCATTTCGCTAATCGACGAGAGGGGGAAGAGCTACATTTATGGCTATGTTCCTATAGTCGTCGCAAAATGTGGCGTTTTCCTCAAAGAGAAGGGTATGTGCATAATGATGCTCCAATACATCGGCGTGCTTGCTGACTTGGTTACCAGCCACCGGTGTCGAAGGAATCTTCCGCCTAAGCGGTTCGGAAAAGAGAATAAAGGAACTCAAAACCGCCTTCGATTCCCCTGACAGATATGGCAAAGGCCTTGTCTGGGATGGCTACACAGTTCACGATGCCGCCAATGTCCTCCGCAGATACCTCAACGATCTCCCGGAGCCTGTTGTTCCCCTGGATCTCTACGAAAAGTTCCGCGAACCCTTGAGGGGAGCTACGAAGCAAGCCGTGGGTGATGTCGAGGGTCCACAATTTATCGAACAATTCAATGAGATGTCCGCCATTGAGGAGTATCAGAGACTCATCACCGAGCTGCCCCCGCTTAACAGGCAACTGCTGCTGTACATCCTCGATCTTCTCGCCGTTTTTGCTGCCAAGGCGGACGAGAATCGCATGAACTCGCAGAACTTGGCAGCTATTTTCCAACCTGGGATGCTGTCCCACCCTGCGCACGCTATGGCCCCCGAAGAATACCGCCTGAACCAATGTGTCATCATTTTCTTGATCGAGAATCAGGACCACTTCCTCATTGGCATGCAGGGAACTGCAGCGGACGAGAAGACGAAGAAGGAGGTCGAATCTGGACCTGCCAGCAACCCCATCACCCCGAATCCGAAGCGGAACTCGAGCCTCGGCCGCTCAGCTTCAAATGCAAGTGCTGGCGCAAACAGTGTGCGACGGGATGGCAAGGTTCGAAGAAACCGATCCGTATCCTCGAGGAATTCCAAGACTGAAGGCAGCTCAACTCCCAATAGCCCTGCTCTGACAGCGACGCCGACGACGGGCGGCCTCGCGAGGAGTAACACAGTCCCATCCAAAAAGTCACCAGCACTCGTCGGTGGCCGTTTCCAGAGGCACGATGGGTCTAACCCCCCACTCTCCTGCCCATCTTGAGCCCCTGACTCAGCTCAACTCCGGAGAGTCAATTGATCAGTCCAACCACTCGAGCTTCTCGCGCGAAACTCCGAGCTCCCTTCTAACTCCCTCGAGAGTGCCGGCCATAGGCCGGAGCCAGGAGAGGCTGCTCGAAGTCCCGGATCCCGCCACTCCATCCAAGTCCCCGAACCTGCCTAGCATTTTCCAACGATCGCCCACGGACACTAACGACAAGAGACAACCAAACAAGCTTAAGAAAAAGCGTATACCTGGAAGCTTGAACCAGAGCGCACAGAGCTCCAGCGCCTCGTTGCAACACTCTCAGCCGAACGCGACCTCTCCAGGTTTCGAGATACAGAACCCTCTAGAACAAGCATATCACAAGGAATCTGATTCGCAACTTCTTCAGCAACACCCGTTACCCCCACCGATCAAGGAGGAAAGGCAACAAGAACAACTGCAAGATCATCAACTTACACCACCAACCGCATTGGTTCAGCAGAAGAGTGATGTGTCATCTGAGCATACACCCAGGGCCTCCCAGGCGTCGTCGAACCCCAGCCTCCATCCCGAAAACACTCTGAAGGCTAAAAAGTCGCCACCGACATCTCTGCATTCGTCTTTTAACGAAGGATCCGACTTAGACCAAGTTCTCGAAGACCAATCTCTCACAACCTTGGAGCAGGCGGAGAAGGAAAAGAAGAGACGCTGGAGGTTGTCGAGGAGTAGGAATGCCGATAATGGTGGTACTGGTTCTGGAGTAACATCTCCCCGCTTGGGCCTTGGATCAAACGACAATGCCGACATCAGCAGCCTCTCGATCTCAAGTTCAAGTCACAGGCCAAGAAAGAGTGAGAGCTCAGACCCAACCATGACTGGTTTTGATGCGCACGCTATCTACGACTCGGGAAGGGACAAGGACGAGCCTAAGGGGCCAATTGGTTGGATCAGAAACAAATATCGCGAAGCCAAGGAAACTGCAGAGCAGAGGAGGAATAAGTCCCCACCCGCAGACCGTCCTACCTTGAGCTCGAGTTTCCTGCCGCGCGGGAAGAGTCTCGATATCAAACGGGAGGGAGGACAGTCCGAAAAGCAAACGGTACCATCTCCAGTGGAACATACCCAAGTCCCGGCCCCTACGCCTACGTCACTTCCTGGCACGGCACCAGCTCCTGCGCCAACATTGCTTCCAGCCGCAGTACCAGCTCCTCCCCCGGTCTCAGCTCCTCCACCAGTCTCAGCTCCGCCAGTTTCAACTGTAACATCAGATCAGTCCACACCCGCCCAATCCTCGCAAGAGCAGCAGCAACCTCCGGTACCGACAATTCCACATGGGCCTTCGGCCCCTGTTTCAGTTCCCCTGGAGCAGCAACACCAAGGTCAAGAAGAGCAGAAGGTGAAGCAACCAACTGCCCTGCTACAGACGGAGAAACTGGAGCAGCCACCTCAACCATCGTTGCAACAGCCTGTCAAGGCCGAAGAGCAAACGGAGCCGCTGAAATAAGACAACTTAAAGTAGTCACCATCTTTAGAGATCGACTAAAGTATATGAACGAGGTGGACTGGAAACATCGAAGTATATGGTGTTAAATGGGGAAGAAGCAAGTGTGGAGAACATCGATGGAGGAATTAACGTCGGACAATGGGTGTCAACCAACTAGCGGGCCCCCACTGTTATCCTTATATTCGATTATGTCTCTGTAATGTAGCCATGACGAGCCCTTTTTATTTCTTTTCCAGCGTGTGGGGGTTGTTCTAGCTCGGGGAGTATGGATTACAAAAAGAAAGATGTGGATGACGGATTGTTATGAATGTTTACCCCTGATGGGCGCGGCGGCTGCTGTCTGGGTTTTACATCGTGTGTTCGCGATCTAGATTACACATGATATGGTACAATTTTCATCAGATATCTGGTGTCTGAAGTTTTCTTCATTCCGTGATCGTCTCGACGTCGCTGTCGTTTAAACCCGTGTCCCAAACGATCATCTTGCCCGAGCGTCGCCAGTCCTCGTTGAACAAGCCGTTAAACCCATCCCAGACAGGGTGCAGACTCTTGATGCCGAGTGCCTGGCCCTCAGTCGTATCGAGAAAGTCTTTTAGCCAAGGCTCAATACCCTCGAAACCAACGATGTACCGAGGTGCGGGAAGAGGTCCAGCTGGGGCGAAGAGCTCACGACCAAGGAAGGCGACGGGATCGTCATAGAAGCGATCTGCTTCATCACGATACTCATCCCGTTCGGGGGTGTTGGGTTGGGTGTGTAGTGGAGGTTCACACGTGAGGGCGTAGGCACGTAGGCCGGGGTAGACCAGGTGAGAGCGCCAGGGAGTAGAGTGGCATGGCATAAGAAAAAGGGCAAACAGTTCCTCGTCGTCTGAGGCAGCTGTCGAGAAGTGGGAGATGTGGGCAAGGTTCACAGACGCCGGGTGGATGCGCTCATATTGGTGGCGGAGGTAAGTGAGAACGGAGAGCGGTGCGGGCTGGTGTAGGAATGCGAGGTAACCAGCGAGGATGAGATTCACGGCTAGAGCGGCGAGGAGATAATGTGTGTTGCGGGGAACGGGACGCGGACGGGGGTTCCCCGTGGTTGGTGCTGGTTCGGAGGAGAAGAAGGAGGCGGCGATGGGGGCCGCGAGGACGTTGAGGACCGGGAGAAGCGGGTAGATAAAGCGGACCTCCTTGTGAGAGATAAGAGAAAGGGCGAATACCGTGGTGAAGACGGTGTAAGCGAGGGTCTTACGGGTGTTGGCCTGAATATGCGAGGAACCGGATGGTCGGTAGAGGGCCATGAGAGCGAAGGGTAGGCTGGTGGTGCAGATGAGAGGCAGGCCCTGGAGGAGGTAGTAGTGCCAGGGGTTGCGACCATAGAAGACGGCCAACGACTTGGAGATGTTGAAATAGAGGAAGTTATAAGGGGGGAAAAGTCCAGAAGCCAAAGTAGAGGCGGTCCGAAGCGATGGAGATGGCGAGGACAAGTGAGCCGCAGAGAATGCCCTCGCGGATGAGGGCGAGGACGGTCGAGAAGGCGAGGGGCGAAGGCCCCTGGAGAGAATACGAGTGAGGGTGACGGAGATAATAGTGATCCAGATGAGGACGTTAGTTGGGCGGAGGATAACGGCCACGGCGGCGAGACAGAGCGATGCTCGCAGAGACCAGAGGCTGCTTAGGACAGGGCGCGGTTTGGGGTTCTCCTTTGTGGTTTGTGCAACGCCGAGAAGTCCCCAGGGCCAGAAGTAGAGGGCCATGACGGTCAGGGTCATCTCGAGTGAGTTGGAAAATGTCCGCGTAGAGCAATACCAGTTGAAGGGATTGAAGAGCGATAGGAACAGCTTCGGGCAGAGGTGATTAGCTGGTCATTACAATCCGCAGTCATGGGTTGAAGCTAGATCACTTACGGTGAAGAAGGAGACGTTGCTATTTGGCCCGTAGACAGACACGGCGAGCTGCCAGGTGAACCAGTCACCGAGACCGGCGATAAGGGCTTGAAGGGCGGCAGGGGCAGCAACAAGGCTTTCAGCGCGGAGGACATTGCCAGTGGGGAGAAGAGAGGAGATGGCGTCGGCAAGGAGATAGACGCCAGAGAATAGAGCGGGATGGAGTGAAGACCGGAGTTGGTACTTCCATTCCTGTCGAGGGTGTTAGATGAGGCTGTAGGAGATCCTTGTGGTGTTGAGCCGAGCCCTGGAGACAGATATATCACACGACACATCACGAGAATGCTTAAAGCCAAACATACCCAGGTCAGCCAAGCACCGCTCTGGGAGCCAAATGCCAGGTTCCAGGCGGGCTCCAGCGCTTGAAAGTACTCATCGGGTTGGAAAAAGGTGACGGTCCACCAGGCATTGATGAGGCGGATGACGAAGATGCTGCGCAGGAAGATTGGACGATTGATGTGATTGCGGGTCTCGTTGATGACTTCGTCGGAGGGAGAAGAATCCGATGCCAGGTCTGAAGCCGGACTTGGGGTTGGCGATGCGGCCTTTGGTGTTGTTGGCGCCATGGTGAATGTCTCGTCTCCTTTCCAAGCTCATGAAGCTCGGTGGTTGAATGACTTAAACTACTTATTAGCTCTGTCACAGGCAAGCTGGTCTCTTTCCGCACCAGGGTGGTCCAAGGTGTGCACGCATTGCTGATTGGCCACAGACTGATGGAGATGGCCTGTCCTGATACGGAAAAGCGTCAGTTCTGGCGTGTGGCAAACACATTAGCATGCGGCGGAGCCTCAGCCACAGCCTGGAGCGGCTTGCGCGCCACCACCTCGGACTGGCATCACGTGGCATCACTTTTCTTTCTTGGTTGAAACCCCCGTTCTGCACATCTCGAGCCTCACCGTAACCTCCCGGGACGCCGGGACGGTCCCAGACGCGGCACACTTTTCAGACGACAATGACGCTGATGACAGCAATTATTACTGATGACAGTTGCCGATGTTAAGTAGGCAGGGCGGTGTGCCCCGTTCGGTGGAGTACCTCTTTCTCGGCCCAGGGGCAAAGCAAAGAGTGGGATGGTGAGATGCAGTGGGTTTTCTTGGGATCTGGATTCACCCGAGCCGCGCCCGCCCAGGCCCAGGCGCCCACGACGTTGGGATGTCGCCGCCGGCGCAAGTGGTAAGTGGTGCTTCAATGACCTCGAGCGCAGTGCGGCTTTCGTACGTAATGGCGGTGGGTGGGCACTCAGCGGCCGCAATCGTACGTAAGAGTGTGGCTGCAAAGGCTGGAGTGCCGGAGTCATGCGGCTGGGGAAGCCCGGCCGGTCTAGAGTCGAGAGTGACAGCCTCGGAGACTCTCGAGACGCGACGGCCTGCCGTTAGGAGAAGGGACTATATGGTATCCGTACCGTGCACGAATACAGTACGAATACTCGAGCAAGTATCTGGATTCTTTGTCTGCCGACGGGCCACCGTCACCGTCCGTTGCCACCCACACCCCGTGGGCCGTCAATTCCGTTTCGGCCTGGGATCTGGGAGTGCTGCCGGTCTCGGCTGGGGTGGGCAGAATCGGCTCATCCCACGCTTTTCCGGGGCCGGGCTGGCTCTCCGCTCTCCACTATTGAGGCCGGCGGGCGTTTTGAAGCTGGCCGGGTTTGGGTGATGATACATGGGAAGATTGGGGGGCAATCGGGGGTTTTTCCTTCTTTCTCTTTCTTCTCTTGTTGATTGTGTTTCTGTCATGGATGGGCCTGCTTGGAACCGACTGCGTTTTAGTATTGTCAGTTTCCAGAGGGTGTGTGGTTTATCAAGGTGTTGGTCCTGGAGAGATGACGATGACCACCAACACGGGCGAGTTGTGACAGTTCACTCTGCAAACGTTGCACCGAGAGTCATGGCCAGCGAGCAAGTATACTGTGTCCGCCATTACTGCATTCCATACCCGTCTGTTTCGCCTGTTTTTCTCTCCGACTGCATGCAAATATGGTCCGCATTATTGAAACCGGTCTCTCTCTCTGTTTCTTCCCTTCCAATGTCTTAGGAATGAATGGCCCGTAATTGGCCCCGTTGCTGACCCAGCGTGCCCCCCAATCCCCCCATCCCACCCCTCGTCAACCCCAGATCGTTCTCGTAAAAAAGAAAAATAGGTGCCTTGTCTGGCAGCCCAAATCTACGCCGTAAACCGAATGAGGTAGTCGAGCTGGGAATTGGGGACCCTGAGACCACATGTCAGAGTCCAGACGCCTTCGAGGCTCAAGCTGTCGGTCGAGCAATGACGCAAATGGCCATGCAACCCCAGAAAAATGATAAACCCCGACAATGTTTCATTCCCATTCTCTCCCTCTCTCGCCCTCTCCGCACGCGGCTGGCCACGGCAGAAACGCCCCAATGGCAGGGGTGTGTGCGTTGCCCCGTGCTGTTTGTTATGTGTGTGTGTGTGTGTGTGTGTGTGTGTGTGTGTGTGTGTGTGTGTGTGTGCGCCCGTGTGCGTGTGTCTGATCCATCCGCCGTTGCTCAGGTGGTCCTACCTTGTATGGATTATTCGCTTCCACCTGCACTTAGGGGAAGTGAGAAAGAACGCCTGTCACTTAGAGGTAAAGCGCATTCAGGACGGCTCAATCGCCAGCGTTGGCTTTGTAGTAACAATTACCTAACGCCTTCCGCGGCCTGCGACTCCATCGCCCGTCGCCTGATGATTCTTGGCCTTTCTCTCGGCTCACCCCGTTCACTCCGTTCGCGTCTTTGCCGCCGATGTAGTCGTTTTCCCTCCGATTCCGCATCGCCACTTGCCGGTTCCCAGTTGGCTCGTCCTTAAAGAGCCACGACTTTCCCCTTCGTCTTTTTTTTCCCCCTGACACACTCTTTTTCTCTCTTCTCTCTTCAAACCAAGCAAATTCAAAGCCCTGGAAGATAGTCTCTTATCTCTCCAAGCCTTATCTCCATTGACGTCCATCCCTGCTGCCCCTCACTAAACACCAACACCAACCACCACAATGGCTCCCCACGCCGACGTCGCCAAGGCGTCCTCCAACGGCTCCGAGTCTCGCTTCCACTCCGCTTCCACCGACAGTGCCATCTCCACCGAGAATGAGTATGCCGCCCACAACTACCACCCTCTTCCCGTCGTCTTCTCCCGCGCTGAGGGCGTCCACGTCTGGGACCCCGAGGGCCGCCAGTACCTCGACTTCCTCTCTGCCTACAGCGCCGTCAACCAGGGTCACTGCCACCCGAAGCTTGTCAAGGCCCTCACTGAGCAGGCTAGCCGGCTGACTTTGAGCTCCCGGGCATTCCACAATGACGTCTTCCCCAAGTGGGCTGAGAAGGTCCGCAACGTCTTCGGCTACGACATGGTCCTGCCCATGTGCACCGGCGCCGAGGCTGTCGAGACCGCCATTAAGGTCGCTCGCAAGTGGGCGTACAAGGTCAAGGGCGTTCCCCAGGACAAGGCCTGGATCTTTGGTGTCCAGGACAACTTCCATGGCCGAACGGTATGTTATGCTCTCAAGCTATGTCCTTTGGGCCAATTAAGTGCCTAAGAGATCAATTGCTGACCAGTTCTCGTACGCTCCAGATGGCTGCCATTACTCTATCGGTCGACCCCGAGTCCAGGGCTAACTATGGCCCCTATGTTCCCAACATTGGAGCCTCCAACCCTTCTACCGGCAAGCCTATTCGATACAACAACGTTGAGGATGTAGAGGAGCTCTTCGAGGCTCACGGCAAGGAGACTGCCGCTTTCATCTGCGAGCCCATCCAGGGAGAGGCCGGTGTCGTGGTTCCCGATGAGGACTATCTTCCCCGAATCCAGGCTCTCTGCAAGAAGCACAACATTCTCTTCATTTGCGACGAGATCCAGACGGGTATTGGCCGAACTGGACGCATGCTCTGCTCCCAGTGGGCCGGGATCAAGCCCGATATCGTCACCCTTGGAAAGGCCATCTCCGGCGGTCTCTACCCTGTGAGCTGCATTCTGAGCAGCAAGGAGATCATGATGGTTGTCGAGCCTGGCACCCACGGCTCCACCTACGGCGGCAACCCTCTGGGATGCGCCGTGTCCATCCGTGCATTGGAGATCATGGAGGAGGAGGACCTCACTGCTAGAGCCGACCGCCTAGGCAATGTCTTCCGAGACAGCCTGGCCGCCCTCAACACGCCTATTCTGAAGGTTATCCGAGGAAAGGGTCTTCTCAACGCCGTGGTGATTGACGAGGAGGCTGCCTCTGGCCGAACGGCCTGGGACCTCTGCCTGCTGCTCAAGAGCAAGGGCCTCTTGGTAAGTGCTCGATGACGATACCTATAGGCTCAACAGCATGCTAATGTTACCATTCTCCAAGGCCAAGCCAACTCACGGCGATATCATTCGTTTCGCCCCTCCCCTAGTTATCAGTGACGAGGACCTGCAGAAGGGTCTCAACATCATCGCCGAGGCGATCAAGGAGCTCCCCACTGTGGAGAAGGCCAAGGGACATTAGAGTCGGCATATGACCAATCCAGACGAATCTGAGCGCGAGCTCCGGAAGCACTTGGGGATTTGCTGTTTTTCCATAAAGAAGCCGGGTATGGCGCCGAGATACGGCACTGGGAAATGAAAATGAGATATGATAGATAGCTTTCCGTCGATTGATGGCGAGGCTCGTGAAGGCGAAGCACTGGAAGGCGTTTTTTGTCTGGGATCCAATGGCTGTCATTGGGCGTGTACAACATGAAGTAACATGGATACCGCGCCGGAAACAAATGCAAACAAACTAAGATGTTACTCTCATTTACTAATGGCTTGAATGGATGTGAAGAACGACGATTTGTGAGAATGAGACGGACTTGTCGTGGACGGGGTGGCGATGAAGACGAACGAGCGGGGATTGAGATTTGGATGGACGGATGAGCTGGACCAATACCTGAGAGGTCACGATTGTTCGATGCAACTCTGCAAGCAGCCTATGAGGCCCTCACTGCAGTGTGCCAATGATGGATGGATGCATGACTTTCATGTCGTGGACTGGTCGATACGAACTGTGGGCTCGGCTTGTCCATCAATGGGTGTAGGTTACAAAAGGGTTTTGGAGGTTCTCAAATTATTACAGCTTAGTTATCATTATGTACGAAGCCCAAGACAGAGAGAATCCAGTGAGGCCGTTTTCCCGAGCTTGTAGTGGTGATCCGGTTCCGCGACGCTATGCTCGCCCACCACAGCATGGAGCATGCTCATTGAGCGACGAGACAGGTAGAATCCCGAAGCTTCTGTGTCCCCGTGTCACCTTCCAAGCTTGGCCTTGGTGACTCGGACTCTGTCTGAGACTGAATCTCGGGATTCCCGTTTGTCAAGGCAAACAGGCTTATCATCCCGAAACTTGGCTCTCTAGGCTTGAGGAGCTCCGTGGTGTAACGGCTTGTCCCCTAAACATGCTTGTTCCTGTGCAAGGATGGCACAACGCAAAATTGTGGTACAGAACAAGGCAGTGAGAACAAGTCGCAGACTTATTCATGATGCCTAACTTGACCGGGGGCTTAAACAAACCCCAAATAGTATCCTTCGCTATCAGCGAGAAAGGAAGATACGACGCACAGGAACGGGCCATAAGGATATCGGGGAATTGTCTGTGGGCGGCATTCCTGGGATGGCATTGTTGCTGAACTGTCTTGGTCTACCCAGTGGCGCATCATGAGAAACAACGAGAGACCCTGTATGAGTCGTTGGCTTGCGTCCCCCTTCGCCACACCTGGTCTTGTACAGACCGGTGGCTATCATCTGTCAATACAAACCCGCCCTAGTCTCCTACCGTAGCTGTTGAGTTTCGTCAACTATCCAAGACTTCGGAACTTCAATTTGAAGCACAGGAAATCAACAGCCGGACTCTTTGCTCAGTCGTTGAATCCTCCTTGGCCTGTCCTGGGACATAACGGATCAAGGGCGTTCCATGTGGGCGAACAGTAGGACGAAGAGCGACGATGTAAATGGGTCCCGCGATCGCCGTCAGTAAAGGATCAGAGTCGGACATGTTCCTGTATCATGGTCTGTCTCACGTAGCCAACAAAGGCAAGCGGAGAAGACCAGCCGAGATTCGACATGGACAAGTCCAAAGTGCTCCGAGCTAAATTATAAGAGGTCCAGCCTCCCAGCCGCCATGTGATAAGGGCAGAGCACGGCTCACTGCATGGGCGAGGGCGCGAATACGTGGGTTGGTGTGGTTTGACTGCCTGCTACTCCAAGGCTAGATGGCATGTAGGCGTCCGTCCTCGGGAGGCGAGCTCTTACACGAAAGGAGGTAAGACTGGGGGTGGATTCCTAGCGTGCGATGCCAAGTGCCTTTGTTATCTTCGGCGTGTCTCATCAGCCGTCTTCGGGGATTTGAATCTGGCCTAATTAGTTCGCTGGAGGCGTTCTGTCCGTGGTTATCGCTATCAGATGGGCGGCGGGACTGTGGCATGGTATCATATCGGATCATACCCTAGCTGGAAGATCATATCTGGGCGAAAACCACCACACCACCAGTATTATCACCATCACCATCACCGCGGATACTAACCCCGCAATGTCTCAGCGGTTTTAGGACTTGGGCTGGCCGACGCCTTGTGCCTGGGTAACCACACTGGAATCAGGGCTCTTCTTTTGCCAGCACTTTTTACCCAACCGCCAGACCGAAGTCCGAGTCAATCTTCCGAGTCATTCATTGTCCATCGCCCATTGGCCCCCGTCCACATGCCACCACACCGACCGAGCTCCCGATTTAGTCTCGGTCTTGCATCGCGACGTTGCCGCCTTGAAAATGCCCCGGGGGATGGAAGTTCTTGACTCATCGGCCAATCCATGCCGTCACATCGTTTTCCGAGGGCCATGCTGCTCCTGGGATGGCGTCAGTCACCCGAGCCCGTTTCATGTCGAACATCGGCCGGAAACAAATGCCTCTACCCACCCCTGAGCCAGTGAGTCCTATGGATGGTGGTGAACGTATGATTCCCCAAGGGGACTTCTGATGGTGATTCTGGCCGTGCAAATCCCGTTCCGCGCGGAGATGCTCTCCTCTGCCAAGACGAGGGATGCTCAAATCACCACTAACACCACTCACACCAGACCACCCACCCGGCTCATGTTCAAGAACGCAGCCCTGAAGAACGCCGTTCAAGAGCATTGATTGAGATATCGTGACTTGCAGAATAGAGCTGTCACGTTTCTCTCGCATTTTTTGCCCCTCATCTTCTGTTCGTAATAAGCCGCCCAGCACATACATAGTATCATTTCGGGTGGTAGCCCGTCTTGTAACGTCGCACACCCCAGCGCACGGGCGGATAGATGCATGAGGCTCCCGTTCACGACTTTTGCAGATCTCCAACCAACTGTACAAGCGTTACAGATCAAGCGCGTGAACGGAGCAAGGTAGACTACCTAATGTGGGACGGGCCGGGGCTGGTTGGTTCGGATTATTAGCCTGATTTTGACTCATTACTCACAATAAATCTCGGCTTGTCCTGTCTCGTTCACGACATTGCATCGTAGTCACCTGCTGGCCAGATTCATGCCGAGGGACTGAAGTACCGTCTTGTCCTTCTTCCCAATATCCCATCCCCTCGTCTCTTTATCTTATCCTTACCCAATCCCTGGCCTCGTTCCCCACCGCTTCCGTAGTCTCGTGCACAACAACGTCCTTCCCTATCTACTACCGACCTACCTAAGTTGGTCTCGGTACGGTGTAAGTCAAGAGCTCGTCTCCCGAGGACGGGTTGCATCGATCTGAGGGTACACCAGGCAGGTCGATGCGGTACAGTAGGACTGGGGCGATCAGTCAAATCATGCCAACCCACGTATCTGACTTTGCGACCTCACTTGCTTTTGCTCACTCACTCGCTCGCTCACCCCCCCCCCCCCCCGCTGCGGCTTCTGTTTGGGTGCCTGGGGAGGTGGCTTTTGCGGGGAAGATGGAAGGGCCGCATGGATGTATCGCGGCAGACTTGGTTCGACGCCGGTGACGAGGGTGGTGAGAATGGTGACGGGGGTTGCAGTTCTGGGCTCTCATCTGCCTGAAAAGAGAGGCCTTGTTTTAGTCTAATGGCTCTTGGAGTGACAGAGCTGCGCGTAATATGTCAGGCAACAGAATCACATCGGATGCGGAGATTTTACACGAAACATCACGGCAGACAGCCCCGAGCATGGGTTTTGAGGCCGGCCGCCGTGCAGGTCCATCTCTGCCTGGCTGGCGTGAGCAGGGTCCAGATGCATCGTCAACTCGTCTTGTGAATCCGGGCCCCTAGTCAATTAGTTCGCACACTTTAGGGATGCTGCTGGCCATGATCCCGCATCCGCCCGTTTAGGGAACCCGCTGGGGGTCCGTTTGAGCGAGCGGAGTATCTAGGGCTACGGCGATCTGGGGTGGGCCGCCGCTTGCGGGTGGGCGATGGAGTGGACTGGGGGGAGGGGGGGGGGAAGAGACGATCCTGGGCGATAACGTTGGTTGTTGCTGGCTGTTCTTTTGTCGTCGTCGTCGTTGTTTTGTTGTTGTTTGATCTCGATGCCTCTCCGACATTAGACTACGCTGAGAGCCTGGTTAACTCAGCCGCCGCAGATCATCGGCTGCCTTGTTGCTCCAGCAGTCGTCGGATACATCCTACACCCAAAAAAGAAAAGCATGAGACAAAACAAAAAACCAACAGGAAAAGGAAAACAAAAGGCCTCCTCCCTTTGGCTATTCTGTCGTGCTTCATAGCGAGCGGGTGCCTGTCTGCTGACGCCATCCAGCTCCCTTTGACCTCAAGTGGCGCAACGATTCCGCCATCACGAAAACCCGATGGTTCATGCAACGCGCCGAATTGCTCCCTGATGCCAAAGTCAGCTCACCTGGAACACGGACAAACGACGCGCGTGCCCTTTTCCCCCACGTCCATTTTCATTGTGTTGCTTCTTTATTTTGTCCCTAGCCGCCGCAAGAGTTCGCGAAAGGAAATCGCACGAGCGAGCTATAAGTTAAGTGATAAACCACCCACCACGGGCCCCAATGATAAGCGCTGGGCGCGAACTACATGGCGGCCGGGCCGGTCTGGTCTGGGGGCTGCTGGGGGGGCTGGGGGAAACTAGGTTGCTAGACCAGGTCTTATCGGGGGGAGAGCGAGAAGAAGGACGATCGATGGATACGAGCCAAGCCGGGTTGGCTCCATCGCAGCAGCTAAGCGGGAAGGCGAGCCAACGTTGATAGAGAGGGAGGAAAAGGAGAGAAAGAAAGAAAGAAGGAAGGAAAGAAAGCAAGTCGGATAATGGGATCGAGCTGCAAAGCCACGGCCTGGAAGGAGATTAGCATGGTCTCCTCTGCCAGCATCAAATACTACAGTACATGTGACGAATAGTCCTTGTCTCCCAACTACAGTACTAAACTAGTACGCCTCACGTTGCTTTTGCTTCCCTTTTTTTGCCTTCGCCTTTGGCTGCCTGAGGCGAGGCGAGGCGAGGCAAGTCAGAATGTCATGGCATGGCGTCGCATGGCATGGGCGCAATAAGGCCACATCCGTACTCGTACTCCCTGTGTCTTTTTTATCCCATCCAGGTCGAAGGGATCCAATCCATGTGAGGTCGCTGT
The DNA here is from genome assembly GCA_030864175.1 of Neonectria faginata. NCBI lineage: Eukaryota > Fungi > Ascomycota > Sordariomycetes > Hypocreales > Nectriaceae > Neonectria > Neonectria faginata. The sequence continues at coordinate 1,079,350 of JAULBG010000006.1, read as the reverse complement.
CTGTTCGTGTGGGTGGTGGTGGGGCGGGGACTACTGCAGGCTGTGGGCGGGCTCTGTTTCCTCCCGTCATCACCTAGACTAGTAGTAACTGTGACCAGGCAGACAGGCTTCCGTCGAGACTAATTACTATGTACTTGGTGGTTGGTGTGTCTGTCTGTGACTCCTCGGGATGCGATGAACGGTGACTAACTTGACTGACTCTCTCTCTCGCTAAGGTGCTAAGGTAAGGTAGGCCGGGTCCTTGCATTAAAGCTATTAGATGGTAGCGAGCCGATGTACCTCAAGTACTTGATGCCCCAGGCTGCCCGTCTACATCCCAGGTACCGTTGGCTGCTGTTACTGGCTGGCTTCAGTGCTGGCTCCCGTCTCCAGTCCATCTTCCTCTTCTCACATCCATCTCCTCTCTGCCCTCTCCTGAATGCATCCTGTCACGAGCCACCTCCAGGTCATCCATCCGTCCACCCACTCATCCGTCCATCCACCCATCCCTTCCTTCCTCCCTCCCTCACTCCCTCCATTCACTCAACCGTTCTCTCAACACCTGCCAACCACACCCTGCCATGGATCACCAGCTCGTGGGGGGGGGCGGCCCAAGCGACATCCCCTGCGTCAAGCGGTACCTGATGTTTCAGTGTCGATGCCACGTCGTGCCCAGGTACCTCTACCCTGTGGTCGACTGGCCCAATGCGCCTGGGAAGCTGTCCCCGCCCAATTCTCCAATCCCCAATCGCCCCAAACACGGGCGGAGGACCCTTCGCGATTACGGTAGTTGTGGTTCTAGGACGGTAGGACCCTAAAAAGGTGTTTCGGTGGATACCTGGACGTCAGGTACCTCGTCCATGGTGAATGCCGCGCGCCAGTACCTCGTCACAAGTGTCGTCACCGGGATGCAACACCGACACAACTCCACCTGGCACCCACCCACCCATCCATGATCTATCCACCCATGATCCGGCCTCTGCTGGCGCTCTTCTAGAAACCCGGCAGCTTTACCTTTACCTTACTTGCCTACCTTACCTAGCAACTTTACCTGCCTTTACCTACGGACTGACTATTCGTCGTGTACCTCCCCGTCCTCTCCTTCTTCTCTGCGTCTCTTCTTCTCTCTTCTCTCTCTTGCATCCCCCGACTCTCGCAACATCTTCCGGGTCAACCATCGTCCTCCTGTCTTTCTCTTTCTTCCGCCCTCACTCTCTCCCCTTCGTCTTCATCGTCCCCCGATCCCCCATCGCCAGAATTGCCTTTCTACCTATTCTTTCCCCACCTTTCGTCCTTCTTTAGGTCCGCGGGCGTGACGCAACATCCAGCAGCACCCACCACCCACCACACCCACGCGCGCACACCACACACCACCAAGCACCGCCTGTCGTCTTTCCCCGTCTAATCAGTCTAGAGCTTCGAGTCTCCGCTTGGCTCTCCTCTTCTCTCATCTGCATCTGCTTGACTCGTTCTCGCCCACGTCGTTGATCCCCGACCTAACTGGCCCACTCCGATTGCGCTCTCGAATCGACTCGACTCGACTCGACTCAACTCACCTCAACGGCCGCTCTCCAAGTCTCCGTCCGCGCCGCCAACGCCGCACCGCCGCACGCCTCCGCCTACCATCCTGTGGTAAGTCACCTGTCCACCCGCCATCCGCCATCCCCATCTCCGTCCCACCAGCTTGTCCCAGTCATCGACTTCTAGCCCGTCTTTCGCCTCCCGTTCACCTACCTTCTATCTCGCTTCCAGTCTCTCGTAATCACATCCGCATTGCATCATCCCGCCCATCCTTTCATCTTCGCCCTCGACCGCTTCTCTGCCCTCTTCGACTTCCACTCACTGACTCTCGTCCCTCGTCTTCGCAGGTGCGCACTGCCCGGTCCATTTCTCGAATACCCGCCGTTGTGCTCGCCGCTTCCGCTTCCGCTTCCACTTCCTCATCCATCTCGTCTCGGTCATCCGTCCTCACCGACTGCCTGTCCACCAACCGGTCAACAACCCTCCGGCACCATCCTCTTCTGCTATCACGACCCCGTACCTTGTCCCACCACCCTCCTCTACCCTTCTCGCCCCCCATCACCCATCGTCAACCATCGCGAACGCTTCTTGATCTTGTCGATTACATGACGACCCCATCCGTGAACGACGTCTTTCGATTTTTATAGGCCTTAGGGCTACAACCCACTCGACTGTCTTCCTGCCGCCGACAAACCACATCAGGAAGCCATGGCGGGCCCACAGGAGGCTTCCGCCTCCCAGAGCTCCAGGAGGTCGGGAGGGCGGACTGTGGGACAGTTCAACATCGGATCCGAGATTGGAAAAGGCAGCTTCGCCCAGGTCTATCTGGGCTGGCACAAGGTGCGACCACCTATTCCCCATCCTCATCCCCGCGTTTGCCCGGTATCATCGCACCAAGTCGCGCGACCAGCTTACTGGTGTCGCCTCCCGGTACCTGCGTCGCTGCCAGCCTCTCCGCCTCGAGCACCACATATGCGCAAACAGGCCCTCTCGATTCCCCCGTTCTTACTGCGACTGGTAGCTAACGCGCATCGAGCAGGAGACCAAGGCCGCTGTCGCCATCAAATCCGTCGAGCTTGAGAGGCTCAACAAGAAGCTCAGAGAGAATCTCTATGGCGAGATCCAAATCCTCAAGACCCTCCGTCATCCCCATATCGTCGCCCTCCATGACTGCGTCGAGTCGACCACTCACATCAACCTTATCATGGAATACTGCGAGCTCGGGGACCTGTCACTCTTTATCAAGAAGCGCGATAAGCTCGCCACCCACCCCGCCACCCATGACATGGCCCGCAAATATCCTAGCGCTCCGAACTCCGGCCTCCACGAGGTTGTCATTCGACATTTCCTCAAACAACTGACCAGTGCGCTCGAATTTTTACGAAGAAAGAATTATGTTCATCGCGATGTTAAGCCACAAAATCTCCTGTTGCTTCCATCTCGATCCTTCCGAGATGAACGGGGCCGTCCTGTCATGCAGGCCAGCCAGGATTCTCTCATCCCTATCGCCGGGCTTACATCTCTTCCCATGCTGAAGCTTGCCGACTTCGGGTTTGCCCGTGTATTGCCCTCGACCTCCCTGGCCGACACGCTATGCGGATCACCTCTCTATATGGCCCCAGAGATCCTCCGATACGAACGTTATGACGCCAAAGCAGATCTGTGGTCCGTCGGAACCGTGCTGTACGAGATGAGCACCGGTCGACCTCCCTTTCGGGCTAGAAACCACGTGGAACTTTTGAGGAAGATCGAGGCTGCCGAGGATGTTATCAAGTTCCCAAGAGAGGTAACCATAACCCCAGACCTCAAAGCGCTCATCCGGAGTCTGCTGAAGCGAAGCCCCGTCGAGCGACTGAGCTTTGAGAACTTCTTCAATCACTACGTCGTGACAAGCGATATTCCCGGGCTAGTTGAGGATGATATCCCTAAGCCAGTCAGGCCGGAACCTCGTGAACTGCGAACCATCGGTCAAGGGGATACGCTACCTTCATCACCCCGCATCAGGCAATCTTCCGGAAACGGGTCCCCGCGAGAAGGAGGCAGCGCGAGGTCTCCCCGAGACGTACAACCCAGGTCACCACAGACAGGAAGTCCTGCAGAAGGTCGATATCAGCGACAGCCTGATGACAACCACCGCCTAAGCCACTCACCCCGTGAAGTTGGTGAGGGTCTTGGAATTCGCCGACCTATGCCTCAGCATACAACGTCACTTCCAGCCCAGCAACTTCCGGTTCAGCACCGATTCTCCGAAAGAGGTATCACACGCGAAAACGCTTCCCCGCCGACTTCTCTTCTGAATGAAACGCGCAGGGTCCGAACTGCTAGCCGACCCCTAACCGAGGAGGAGAAGGCTGCCCAGGATGTGGCGTTGGAACGAGAATACGTAGTCGTTGAAAGACGACACGTGGAAGTGAATGCCCTCGCGGATGAGTTGGCAGCGAATGAGAAGCTTGGGGCCCAGCAAAATGCTACTTCACAGCGGTCAGGGGCCATGACCCGCCGACACACGCAAGGGGCTTCCAGTGTGCCCACAAGTGCAATGCCGACGCCCTCATCACGAATGGCTCTAGTAACCCAGGGACGCCATGACCGGCGATCATCTTATGAAAAGGCCCTTTCCGCTAGTCCCGGATCGGCCTCCAGTGCGATCTCCAAGGCCATTCAGGATGCTAGTCTCCGCCTGTTTGGCTTCAAGGTCCCGCCCCTACGAGGCGGCACCAAGGGCCAGTCACCGCCGCTATACCAGCCATTCCCAGCATACCCAACGCCCTCGACCTCGGCCCCTTCCGGCCTTATCGGCGATGGGAAGAGTGTACAGACCACTGACGAAGACGCGCGGGCTGCACAAACGATAGAGGAGTTCGCCACCAGGAGCGACTGTGTTTATGGATTTGCCGAAGTCAAGTACAAGCAGCTCGTTCCTATGGCTCCATCCGCAGATCATGGACTGGGCGGTCTCGAAGCTGATCAGATAACGGCTGAAGAAGATGGCCTGACTTTGGAGGCCGTAGTCTCGTTGTCGGAAGAAGCTCTGGTTCTCTACGTCAAGTCTCTTACTCTCCTCGCGAGAGCCATGGACAATGCCAGCCTCTGGTGGTCCAAGAAGACCCGTGCAGAGACCAGCAGCGGTGTATCGGGCGCGGTCGCTCAGTCAGTTGTTCAACGAATCAACGCGGTAGTGCAATGGGTTCGGCAGCGCTTCAACGAAGTTCTGGAGAAAACCGAAATCGTCCGACTCAAGCTCGTCGAGGCTCAGAAACAGTTACCGGAAGATCATCCCAGCCATCCCTCGAACCATGGTACCGAATCCATCGCCTCTTCCACGGGCTCTGGAGCAAACCAGGTCTATCTCACCCCTGGAATCAGCGCCGAGAAACTCATGTATGATCGTGCTCTGGAGATGAGCCGTGCCGCGGCTATCGACGAAGTAACCAACGAGAATTTGACTGGGTGTGAAATCTCATACATCACGGCTATTCGAATGCTCGAGGCGGTCTTGGATGGCGACGAGGAGTCTCCATCGGAGAGGAAAAAACTATCATCAGGGAAGGCTGCCGAAAGGGATGCCGCAAAGGAGGCCAGCGGTGAACTTGACAGCGATGAGGAGGCTCACGTCCGAAAGAGTAAACACAATCCTCCCCCATGTTGCGAGGAGACGACTAATCGATTTCCAGTGATTAAGATGATCACGGGCAGACTGAGTGCCGTCCGGAAGAAGCAGCAGATGATTGCTGAGGCTAACAGCAAGGCCCAGTACACCCAGCAGCACGGAGTTCGTAGACGGAGTGGCGATGTGACTCCGCGCAGCGTTCCCTCGCACGGGTCGTCGTGATGCTGACGACCGAGGCCTTTCGCATTGCAGCGCTTATGATGCAACAACACCTACAATACCATTCTGCAAAGCCCCACGGCTTTCTTGTTTTTATTCGCTACCACATTTGAATTCTCACGGCGTCAATGGGATTTTGGCCCGCGGCTCACAGGAGCAGGCCCGCAGATTGTCGCCGAACTTAAGGAAGCGGGCGTTTTTAGTACCAAGGCACATTGGGCAGAGACGAAATTCATTGGTCGGCGTTGTTTGCTTTTTTGTTTTTCTTTCTTACATCATTTCGTTTGGCTTTCAGGTACAGTTCTTGGGAATAGCAGCTCGCTCATTGCTCATGAACTTTACCAGGAGTTGGCACACCCGCTGGGCGGAAATATGGCGACGATATCGTGGTTAGATTTTCAGGAGCCCAGGGGCAACGGGCGAATGACACGGGGACTTTTGTCGTGTAAGTTAAGAAAGGACGGGTGTGTTTCGGCCATGTCACTACGGTCGCAGAGGTGACCACCATGTCACGAGGAGGGATATAGTAAGGAGAAACAACTCCAACAATTGACGTGTCCAGGTTTAGAAACCCGATGTTGCAACCTGCTTGGTGATGGAATTGCAAGATGACTATTCAACTTTCTGATATCTGACAAATAATTAGTCAAGGAGCGTTTCTTTGTCTCCTTGTCCAACCCGAATGGTTGATTGTCTTGCAACTAGCCGTTCACAGAGCTCCAGGCTTTGTTCAGCAAAGCAAACTAAGGGACACAAGTTTGTTCTTTCGTTCACCGTCTCGCACATCTACACCGTATGACTTGTCCTCAATGTCTGACTATTATATAGTACTATCCTTTGTGGCTTGGTGGACGCCGTTCTCGATAAGTCTTCTCTCTTCACTTTCGCATCAATCTTACGAACTGTCAACCATGGCTACCGCAGAACAAACACCCCAGGAACCCGAGACTCCTGACGATGCCGTCGCCAGCCTCTCCCCGGACCTCGGCCTCATGTCCAAAGTCAACGACCTCGCATTGAACCGCCGCGCCGCCCGCCTAGCCAAGGAAGAGGCGCGGCGCGAGGCCATGCGAGCCGCCGAAAGCGCTCGCGTGGAAAAGGTCTCGTCGACCATCAAGAGGTGCGTCAAGGAGGAGATGACCCGATACATCCAGATCGGGGACCGCATCCGCGCATCCAGGGCTCGAATAGCGGAACACCGCAGTCGCGTCGGGTCCCTCTTCGAGAGGACCGATACAGAGCTCGAGGCCCTGATGGAGAAGGCGATTGATGACGAGACGCGAGTCGGGCTGCGTCAGCGGAACGACGAGGACAAGGACCGTTTCGACGAGCGGATCAAGATGTTGGAGGATGCGCTGGATGGCATTACCATCCTGCGCAACAGGCACAAGGCCTTGGAAAAGGTGCGCTATCTCGACGGCTACCCGGTGAACATCGAAGTCTGGTCGCCCAAGTTCAAGCCGCCGGACTGTCCCGTGTATTCCATGTGCGGCAAGTGCCTGCAGTGCCGTGCGAAGCGTATCCGGTGCTCGCACTTTAGGGTCAGCTTCCACCGATGGGACTACGAGTACGCGTGTACGCGGTGCCGGATGCACGGCGATGCGTGCATGGTGAAGGAGCCGGAAGATGTGGACGTGGAGGACTCTTGGTTCTTCGCGGATCCCGAGATGCGCGTGCCGGAGTCGGAGTCGGGTGTGGACAAGGCCGCGTTGACCAAGGAGCTGATGGACAAGAGGCGCAGGGCCGGTGTCATCAAGCCCTTCCCGGCGTGGCATGAGAATGACCATCCGGACAACAAGACGGATTGGACGTTCAATCCCAAGACTTGGAAGGATGTGTTGAAAGACAGGCCCACGAAATGGTTGACAAGGAAGCCAGATTTGGACGAAACAAACGAAGAAGAGTATTTTTGAGCATCACCATCAATATTAAAGCAGTGTACGAGTGTGATGGCTGAAGATAGTTTCCATTCGCAAGCATCTGTTGAAATAAAGAGTTCAGTCCATCCGCCAGGTGATCAGTTAGCCAGTCAGAACGCCGAACAAACCCGTTCCCCAAATACCATCAGCTGCCTCAATGTAGTGCAATTCCGGGCCGAAACCTCACATAGTTCCCAAACGCCGTAACCATAAATGAAATGAAGAACCTGTACCAGCATGCCCATTCGCCATCAACGCAATGTCTTGATACCCTCGGGAAATGACCAAGTCAGCGGAAGGCAATCCGTGGCACATCCAGATGATCCTGGCCTGCCAGCTTTACCATCCCGTTGCGCACACTTATTTGCCTCTGTGGAGCCCGTGGTGTCAGGAGTCGTCGGTGCGTGGCATCTGGTGGGGTGCTGGGGATGATACCATCCAGCTCAACCAGAAATTTTGTCTTCGACTTCTCAAGCTCTTGCAGGACCTGCTGTCGGTGGTGGCGGTTGTGAGAGGGCTTTAGGTGTCTGTCGAGGCCAGGAAGCGGATGTAGAACATCGCGGCTTTTGATTCTCGAGATTCTAGGACGTTTGGCTCTGTACTCGGGCTGGACAGGACGTGTTGGTGTTCTAGACCCATGCCAGGGCAATTGCAGCTGCTTTACGGTATCTTTCGGCCGCAGCGGACCGACGGTTCTCTTGATAACGGATGAGCTCGATTCCAGCTCCGGCATACTGGGCGGGGGCATCCCCTTTTCGGTCATCTCTTCCTCAGACACTTGTTGTTGGGGCGTCTCGGGTATCTGCTGCTCGGGTGTGTCTTCCCCGAGCGTCTCTTTCTTGGAAATCTCATTGTCTTGATCATTCCCAGTGATGCCGTTCCGAATTTCCAGGGGCCCTGGTTGCACTATGGAAGTTGCCTCAGTCGCAAAATACTGGCTGAACCGAGTCTCCGAATCTTTTGTTGCCGCTATCGGGTTGTTCCTGAGGCTTGGTAGTTCCCATGGCATTGGAGTCAGTTCGTCATGTGGTTGCCATTCCGACATCATTTTTCTGTCCAACAGTTGAAAGAAACGAAGATGCTTTTCTGGGGTCCGTAGCCAGTCGTGAAACTCTGCATCCCCGGCTCTCATCCTCGCAAAAGGCGTCTTCTGTAAACAACCCCAAAGGAACTTCTTACCATTTCTGGATGGTTGCTTGTCCATGTCGGCAAAGGTGCTCTTGAGATACTGCTCGATTTCTTTTTGGTCCTTTCGGTTGATATCTTCAATCTCGGTATCCGAACTAGCCGCCAGAAGGACCAGGACCACGATTCCAAGGGACCAGATGTCGACCGCTGACGTGTGTGCTTGTGTACCAGTTAGAAACTCCCTAAGACTCAGTTAGATCTTTGCGTTCGGCTAGGCAGGGATGAGGACATACGGTGCCTGGTAGTTTACGGTCCCCACGTTTGTTACCATCCTACTTCTTCGAGGAACGGCCGAGTTTCCAAAGTCGGCTATCATGATCCGGTGGTAGGCAATTTTCGGCGAATATGCCAAAAGGATGTTCTCTGGCTTCAGGTCGCGATGCACGATGCCCTTTCCATGAAGATATCCGAGACCGTGTACTACTTGGCGAATAATGATCCGAGCATCAAACTCTTTGACGCTGTTCTGGCGGTAGATGAACGACATCAAGTCGCCTCCTGATGCAAGTTCGGTAAATGTATATCTGCAAGGTGTTGGCTCAGGTTCCCAGTCTCCAGATAGAATGCACTGACAATGAATGTGGGGAACTAATCGCATCGACGTAGGGCAAAATGTTCGGCTACCACAACGTCAGGTTTTGAGTAGAACTGGTTGGGCAATAAAGCTCACATGTCGTAGTTGCCGCAGTAGGTCTGCCTCTTGGAACTTGCGTCGCAATTCCTCGCGGGAGTTGTTTCCTTGGAGTTTGTCGAGATTGACCAGTTTGCACACCAATTGCTTCCTTGTGACTACATCGACTGCTAAGTGGACGATAGCCTCCGCACCTTGTCCGAGGCAGCGGTTGGTCATGAGATACTTATCAGAGAAGAGCTTTGAGGATCAATCAGCAAGTTCCATGGTCTTCGGGAGCTGGTAATGAGCCATACCTTACACTCTTCGGCCTGGAGACTGTCAAGATCATGGCGAGGAGGGGCTCGGTCTTGGACAAGGGTCAATGTCCAATAGGGACGAATTTCAATGACATCGCCATGCTGCAGCAGGTAACCGGGCGAGATTCGGGGACCCATCCCAATGAGTTGGCCATTGACATATGTTCCGTTGGACGACTTTCGATCACGGACGTAGACATGGTTGATGGTTGGCTCGTACATGACAACGTAGACTTCACAATGGTTCCGTGAGACGGCATAATCCGGGTCATTGTCGATTGCAAGCGTGCTAGATAGGTGAGTAACTGCGAGGTAAGGAACTGTACATTTCATACTTTGATCGTGGGTCTCGTCCAATCTTAAAAATTTCTCGGTCACGAAGCGGAAGAAGCTCTGCGCAGTCAGTTAGGGGAGAGTTAGGGGAGCGTTTGGGAGCAAAGAACGGCAACCGTCCATGTGATGGGGCCTTTCATAGAAGCGCATACGCTGAGAATTGTTCCGACTTCGGCTGTCGAGAAGATACATGTACGCGGCGGGAGTCTCGCTCGACACCACTGGGGTCGATTCTCCAGCGTCCATTTTGACTCTCACTTGAGATGTCAAGCTGTTGATTCAACCGTGTTAGTGCTCCAGGGTGGTTCACGAATGAGCAGCGTGGAGCAATTCCGTGAAACACAAACGATGCGAAAGAGAAATTGAGAAGCGAATTTGGGTATCCGACGTCGAGAATCGAGAATCGAGAAGCGAGACGACCAAGTTTGCACTGACAAATTTCTCGCCGTGCTCTTTCACGCCTTCAAGCTGTGTGGACAGGCCGGTCAGTAATGGTCGTTCCTTCCCAAGTGACGCAAGGATACAGTGCATGCAGCCGTGCGCATCGCGCCACACTGTACTTCAGGTCCACAAAAATCAAGGCGGGGTGGTCACGTGCGGCCTGGGGGTTGTGTGCCCTACTATGACCTTGCTTAAGCTCTAGAAAACCCCCCCTCCTTCTCTTGAAGTTGTTCCTTATCCAAACACGATTCTCATCCACGGACAAGTAAGTTACCCCCCCCCCCCCATGACGTGCATATTGTGGGCAAGGGCAAGTCGATACAGAAAGGACATTGGGCGAGCACCTCAACCGTCTGGATTGACTTGTCCCTGCTCCCGCGCAACCAAATCGAGCTATTGCTAACATCGTGTGACAGAGTTCAAGATGAGAGCCAAGTGGAGAAAGAAGCGCGTTCGTCGCCTCAAGCGCAAGAGAAGAAAGATGCGTGCTCGCTCGTAAGTAGCAACACTTCCAACTTCAGTATATGCTGTCGCTGACCTCGATTCTTAGCAAATAAACAACTCGCCCCACAACCTGACTCGACTCGTCTTGCATGATGTTACGATTTCACGCGCCTGAACGACATCTGTAGGCCGGTGCTGGGCACTCGCTGTTTCGACGCCTTGGGATCCTCCGCTAGGATTTGACTTTGGAATAACGTCAGGTGGCTGAACCCCGCACACGATTGGCTCTTTGTGGTCTTGAGGGATATCATGGAGGATGGCTATGACAATTGGACGGTCGGGAATACGGACGGTGTTTAGGAACGAATACCAATACCAAACGGCACATTGCCATGACACAATGTATTTTGAAATGGTATGTTGCCTTGAACCAAATTACAAACTTGGGCCCTAGTCGTGAACTGTTGTGCGTGTTGTGCTTCGAGCTATCCAGAACGGAGCTTGGGTGGGGAGCTGCGCAACCCGCTAATTAATAGTGGTCTCACCCTAACAAGCGCCTCGGGCTTGCGCGACTCCAGGTGTGGACCGGGCCTATTCAATTCCACAAGAGATCGCTTGGTTGCGATTGATGGAGTTACCTAAGTTATCTTGCGTCGTAGGTTCTAGGTGGAACGGTCAAGTCCGCAAACCACGTTTGCGTGAAGTAGGTTTCCTTGCTACGTGGCTGAAATAAAATATATCATCACATTTTGCCAGCTTTAGGCCACTCCATCCATCTTCCGTCTTAATGGTGTACGAGGGGCAGCGAAGCATCGACCGCGCCACTTTCTTTAGCAAGAACATACATGAATAGTGGTTGTACAGGAAGCTACATAACTTGATATGCGAAATAATATGGTGTGCTCAATACCTAAGATAGGTAGCCAGTTCATTCAGCAATTAACATTAACATTCTAACCTACCTACTTACCTACGTGCAAACTGGGCGTGCAAACTGGGCGTGCAGCCATTTGCCAGAGAGTGGGGGCCTTCACCGCCCGGCTAAACACTGGCCGCCATTTTTCTGCCGTTCTCGGTCGACAAAAATTTTGGGTTGCGGCTTCATCCCACCTCAGCGAACGGCAGATCTAACCGAAACGACGACGACGACGATTGATCATGGCCGCAGCCAGCACCAACAAGCGCAAGAGAGAGGGAGAGGCGGGTGTGAAGCCGAAGAAGAAGGTCGCCATCAATGTAGCCTCATCGACGGCCACTGTTACTTCAGTTCTGCGACCCAAGTTCTGCCCACCCGTGATAGGTACGACGCCCCGTCTCGACATTTGACCGACTGCGCAATACTGATTGATGAATTATAGCTACTGCTTCCGGATTCCAAGTACCCAGCGATATCTCATTTCATTCGTACGCGCCCAAAAATGAGACCAAATCGAAAACGAAGCCAGCCAAGTCGGCTGGCGAGAAGGACTTCCTTCTTCACTCGACGGCACACCGAAGTCTGGACTACACCCTGAAGACAGAGGGCCCCAGAGGCTCCAAACCCCCCTTGAACCACTTCGTCGGCATCTACGATCCGAAAACAGGCAAGCTCCAGGTGGTAGAGGCGAAGAAGATGGTGATGCGAGGAGTCGTGCGAGCGAAGCAGGCGTCCGAGGCTGCCATGGCCGAGAGTAACATCACACAGGTCCGACTACTACACCAAGCGATGGAATTGATCTACCGGCTAACTAGAAACAGACCATGTTGGAGCGCAGGACGGACCTCGGACAGACGTTCGGTACAAAGAAGGCGAAGAAGGCCATCAAGGAGAACGTCCTGAACGCCATCGCTCCTCAGAAGAAGGCTGGAGACTTGTCGACCAAGATTGACGAGGCATCTCGGGCCATGTTGAAGAATGTGGGAGAGATCACATCGACCATGGCGTCGAGAGAGGAGCTGCAGGCGGTGGTGGATGAGGCCAGGCCCGTTCCTATTCCCAACACGGATGCTACAGAAATCCAGGACGTCTACGACCCCGTTAGAATTATTGGGGCGGAGATTCTGAACTTGGTGCCAATTCGAGAATGGCAGGAGAAAGTGCAGCACAAGGAAGGCGTTCAGGTGATGTCCAGCTTCGTGGCTTCACGGGTCAATGCCATTGCGAGCAACGAAGAAGCGGAGTTGCGACTCCGAGTGCTACGGTACTTCTACGTGGTACTACTATTCTATCGTAGCACCAAGCCCGGCAGGGTTCGAGGCACCCGCACACTGCCCTCACGAGAGAAGCTTCGGGAGTTTCTCGCGCCGGCACCCGAGGCGGTCATTGAGAATGTCCGACGCAAGTTCTCAGACGCGGGCCAGATGCGAAAGTTCCACATTGATCTCTTGATAACCCACTGCTGTGTGTTTGCGAGCATCGTGGACAACTTTGAGGTGGACACGCAGAACCTGAGGGACGACTTGAAGACGGACCAGAAGACGATGAACAAGTACTTCCATGAGATTGGCGGGCGGGTGAGGCCAGTTGTCGACAAGCAGAAGAAGACGACGGTGCAAATGGCGCGGCTTGCGCTGCCTTTGAATTTCCCCAAGCAGAGATATATCGCGCCCAAACGACGTTGAATGGGTGACCTGGCATGACGATACTGACACGGCGCTGTCTGGAGAGGGAGGGCACGCCCTCTTTTGAGAAGCCGAGGAGCCGTTTGTACACCCGGGGAGTTGGACCGCAATGGACAAACCGACCTGGTAGTCGAAAAGGGGATTTGATGTATATATTAGTTTGAGCCGCGGGTTCCTCGACCACCTGGCTGAGCGAGTTTGTGTCGGGTGTGATGACGGCCTGAGTTATCACTTACAAGTAAATACACAAGCCCACGTTTATTATGACTATCCAACAAGGTGTTCTTTTGTCCAATTATTAGCTGAGAGCACGAATAGGCGGGCGGGATCAAGACGGACCCCCGCAACCGACCAGGCCGAGGCATCTCGGGGCCGGAGTGTGGGGAACCCATGTTATCTCCTCCGTATTAACCGGGGTCATAAATAAAGGAAGGAGGTGAGACTCCCGGGGTATTATGTGAGATCTGTTGAACGAGACATTATCTCAACATCACATTTATCTGGATTTCTCGATTTCTTTCTCTCTCAGTTAAGCTTTCTTCCTCATTCAATCACTATTCATAGACCTAGGCCGTCGCCATCATGTCAGCCGAATCCGTCATCAGCCTCGAGTATCGCGGGAGAGTCGCGGTCCTCACCATCGACAACGAGGCCAAGCTCAACTCGCTGTCGCAGGAGCAGTACTACGACCTCGCGCAGAAGATGCGCGAGATTGCAACGCACGACGAGGTCTTCATCACCGTAATACTGGCCAAGGGCCGTTACTTCTCCGCGTACGTCTCCCATCAGCAAGATGAGACGAACATGGAAAAAGTCACTGACGTTTACTCCAATATAGAGGCGCCGACGTGTCCCTCGCCCAAAACTCGCCCGTCGAGGGCCCCGAACTGCATAGGCACTGGCTTCAGTTCTTCGCCACCAACAACCTCAACATCACGCATGCCTTCTCCACGCACCCAAAAGTCCTCGTAGTCGGCCTCAACGGGCCCGTCATCGGCCTAACGGCGGCGCTCGTCGCCTTCGCCGACTTCATCTACGCGGCGCCGCACACCTTCCTCCTCACGCCCTTCTCATCGCTGGGGCTGGTCGCCGAGGGCGGGTCGTCGCGCGCCCTCGTCACGCGCCTCGGCATCGCGAAGGCCAACGAGGCCCTCATCATGAGCCGACGGCTGTCGGCCGAGGAGCTGGAGCGCTGCGGCTTCGTCAATGCCATCTTCGACGTTGCCAAGGGCGAGGACGCCAAGTTCCGCGAGTTGGTCATGAAGGAGGTTGATGAGCGCCTCGGAGAGCACCTGATCGGCGAGAGCTTGACCGGCATTAAGAAGCTGATCAGACGGCCCGAGATGGACATCATGCACACCCAGAACGTCCACGAGGTCTTCGCCGGCGTGGAGCGGTTCATGAAGGGCGTGCCCCAGGAGGAGTTTTACAAGATTGCGACGGGTGCGAAGAGGCATAAGCTTTGAGAAGCCATACAACGTCAAGTGGGCCGAGATAGACGGAAGATCCATGTAGATTATGATACACGATACACAGCTTCATAGATGGGAGCAAAGAAAGCGAGATGAACCCCGTCCCATTCATCATCGTCCCATGTCTTTGACAGCAGGCCATCTAGTTTATCTATTCCTTATGCGAGCAAGCCAAATAGCAGGCTGGTCCGTTGCCAAAAGTCGTTTGCCAACTTGACGATGCGCTGACGCGCTGCGCCATTGTTGAGCTTCATCCGTTGGAACACCTTGTCCTCAAGGTCCTTGAAATCGTCTGGTGTCGCGCCGATACATCGCCGGAGTAGGGTAATATCGAAGAGCCACTGGGTAAAGAGGTCGGTCGTTTGCTCGGGCGTGAGACCAGACTCGGTTGAGGCTTGTCTAATATCAACCGCATCTTCAATTTTGCTGTTGTCTCCATCCTCTTCCTCCTCGTCGTTGTCGCTTCCCTTTTTGAGTTCGGCGTCTTTAGTCTCGGCTGTCGTTGGAGACACCTCCTTCACCAAAGCCTCTTCCCACTTCTCGCAGAGCTGCTCATTCAGATGCCTCTTCAACACCACCACAGCCGCCGGCGTCCAGAGATCAACGCCCGCATCCGACATGGCAAGCGACAGCGCCCGTAGGAACTGTATGACTTCGGGAGACGGCTGGTTGGGTAGCGGAGGCTCGCCCTCCCACAGCGGTCGGCCCACTACTGCCCGATAAGCCAGTCCTGCAGCGGTGAATTCGTCCAGCGCAGGTACCACGACGGACGTCGTGACCTTGTGGTGCAGCGTAGGCACCATGGCGAGGCCGAATGTCTTGATCGCCGGGCGTTGGGGAAGTTGGCTGCGGATATCGCGGACAACGCGAAGGAAGTACATGGCCACGGTGTCGTTGCGTGGCGCCGCGGACCGCTCGTCCCACAGCTTCTGGATGTGATCCTCGAGCTCCTTGAACGACTTGTCGAGAGTCGTGTCCAGCTTTTCCTGTAGCATTTGTGGGTCGTCCTTGCTCAGCAACTGTTGTCGCGCTTCGATTGTCTCCTCGTCCTCGATCTCATCATAGTCGTTGTCCCATCGCTGCCGCCTTAGAGACTCCACCACCGCCTTCACGTCGTCTATTACATGGTACCACGACTTGTAGCAATGTGCTGCCTTGGAGACAGCGTCGTTCCGGCCGTATAGTCGGGAGACGACCTCTTCGACGAAGGGTGCCGCGCCGCCTACGAGAGCTTCCTCGTAACCCTCTTCGTCCCAAAGGCTGACGTGTTCGTCTGTGATGCCGTCCTTCCATCTCCCGAGCGTCCCTGAGATCTCCGAGCCGACCAGGCGGAGCTTGCTGACTTTGACATCGAGCACGGCGAGCATCCGGTCATTAATGGCTTCACGTAAATCGTCTTGCATCTCGGACGGGTCGATGCCCCTTGTCTTACCCCCGTCTCGGATCCAGAGCTGCAGAACGCTAGTACGTAGTTCCATGATCAGCTTGAATTCTGACATCTGTTCCAGAGTCTTCTTCAGTCCCTCCAACAGGACTTCGGATGTCTTCTTAGACCAGGTCATCAGCCTATCCCGAGCCTGGGGGCCGTCGAGGTCGTCGTGTCGAATATAGGGCGTGAAATATTGGATCTCCTCGCCACACCAGTGCTCATATACGTCCAACCGCAGCCCCTCCAGCTGCTTCAGCGAGGGGTTTGCTAATAAGGGATGTTTCTTCAGTCCAGCAAGAGCTTCCGAGAGCTTCCCAGGCACTAATGCTTGAACGTCCAGTAGTGTTTTCGTATAGAGCTTCAGGCTCTGAACAACATCTTCCGTGCTCCTCTCGCGCTCGTTCTCCTCCACCTCGAACGCCAATTCTATTACGTCCCCTCTGACCTTGAGGAGGTGCCGTAGCGCATCTCTGGCTCCCGAGCTGGTCACCAAGCTGTAAGCGCAAAGCGCCTTCAGGACATCGTCCCTTTCAGTCTCGTCGCTGGCTCTCTGGAAAGCCTTGTCCACACTTCTCGTCAGTTTTTGGCGTAGCTTGTTAAGCGTGATCCTCGCTGTTTCAATGGCATGGCGAGTGGGAGCATCAGTTGCGTCCTCTGTCAGGTTATTGATCAGGAGTCGACCCAGAGCCCAGATTTTGGTTGATAACACCAATCTGTCGCCCTTCTTCACCTCGTTGCCCAGTCCGCCCTTTCCTTTCAGTATTCGTCCTCCGATCAGCACACAGGCATCGAGCAGCCTCAGTCGCGCCACAACCGCTGCCTCTGCCTTGTTCTCTCCCGCGACGAAGTTAGCCAGGCCCTTGGCTTTGGCTCCAATCACAGCCCTTCCACAGCGGCTACCCATCTTGCCCAGCAGCTCTTGGACAACATCGTTGTCGCCGCGCATGTGGACGATGGTGTCGGCGGTGCCAAGGAGGTCACGGTATGAGCTGCCGACCTGCGTCCGCAGCCGGGTCGCCTTCTCTTCGACTTGCACATGGAGGTTCTTGTGAATGGTCCGGATCTGGGGGAGGGTGTGGTTCGCGGAGAATATTTGGGCGGACGACGTGAGGGTCGACGGATCGATGTTGGCCATGTTGACGGCTGCTGCTCGGCTCGGGGTAGCAAACAGGAGGCGGAGATCGCGGAAGACTACCTCTTCAGAGGCATCGAATGGAATGCAGCTGCGCCGGTGCGTGCAAAACTGCTCGCGGGTTGGACACGCAAGTTCTAAGGGGGAAGGCCGGTGGTTATAGGGATGGTGTTTAGTGGTTGAAGCTGAGCTACGCAATGAAGCAACGTGGGATTTCGAGGTTTGGCGGGGCGCCGCATGACCCCTGCAGTGTACCCAAAAGGTGGCCAATGCTTCCAAGACATCGCAATTTAAGGCATTGAAGCTTGAAGGAAACAACACAATTATGTTATATTTTTAAATCACATTTTATCCGAGAAATTAGGAATAATTATGCCTGTCCATGCGGATTGCCCGACATGCTGCAATGCTCGGAATGGTGCTTCGCAGTAGCAGCACGTATCAAAACGTATCAAAAGGGGAGAACCCCACAAGTCATGATCTCTTCCAGCGCAACAGAAACGCCATGAAGCCCGTAATAATTTCAAATCTATAGCTTCGTGCTCTTGATGACAGCGGTGTTGATACCCGACAGCTCTCCCTGGTATCCTCCCTTGGGCTCGCCGCCTTGCCAAACGGGCTTCATGCTCTTGAGCTTCTTCTGCTTGGCCTCGTACTGCTTTCTCTTCTTGACTCTGGGGTTGCGGACGTCCTTGCCTCTCTTCGGCGTCAGGCCCTTGTTCTTTTGAATGGCATACGTGATCTTCCGCTTGCCGTCGTCGCCAATCACCTCGTTCTCCACCACTCGGTCCGCCTTGCTGGCGGCAGCGTAGGCCGCAAATCGGGCAGCCTTTTCCTCCTTGCTCTTCTTCGATTTGTGTGCCACCATGTCGTAGTACTCGTCCTCGTCGTTGCGAACAGCCTTCGCTGTCTTGGTGTCATCATCGTCGCTGTTGTCACCCAGGTCCACACCGGCCTTGGATTCCATCCCACGTCGCTCCGCCTGGGCATTAAGTCGTTTTTGGCGATCTCTGAGACGTTCACGGTGAGGAATATCCATGTCACCTCCAGCATCTCGTCCCGCATCGGCTCGGCGGTTGGCCTTCTGCACGATCTGGGAGGTGTAGAACTTGAGACTCTTCTTGCGGGTGGCCTTGTCGGCTGCTGTTCGGGCATCGAGCTCTTCCTCCTCGCCAAAGTCAGAGTTGTCGTCGTTGTTCTCAACACGAGAAGACTTCTTCTGCTTCTTCGACTTCCAGCCAGCGATGGGTAAGTCGTAGAGGTCTGCGACAGCCGCCTCTCCCGCCTTGGCCTTCTCCAGGTTCCTTGCTCGCTTTTCGACGGCAGCGACTTCCAGCTTCTGGGTCTTCTTGGTCTTCTTGGGCTTTGTAACGGCGCCAGCCGATACGAGCTGGGTCAGTGCTGCCTCATCAAGGTCTGCAGGCTGATCCTCACTGATAGTCGTCGTTGACCTCGAATCCTTGATTTTCTGCCAAGCCTCTCGACAACTTATGAGCGTTTGCATGACGTCGTGATCCCGCAGCTCAGTCGGATCTAGCGTTTTTGGCGCCTTGGAACCATCTCTCGCAGGTGAGGTCAAGATTGCGAAGTAACTGGCAAGGGCAGCGACGTAACAACCGAGTACCCAGTACTTGATCGCCTCCAGTGACTTCCCTGATTTTCCTTGGGCAGCACTCTTGACGTCAGCAAGCACTGGCCGTAGGGTCTCAAATTCCTTAACCAGAAGATCGAATTCGGGGTATCGGGTTTGCAACATCGTGTAACGCTCCTCGGGGCCCATGTCTTCGGTAACCTCAATGTCCTTCAGAACCTCAGTGACAGTCTCTTCTCCCGCTCCTGTTTCGGCCTCATCGGCGAGCCATTCGTCGCCGTCGAAGATAAAGTCTTCTTCCGCCATCTTGGACAGTTTCTTCTGTTGGAGTCGCTTGGCCTCCACTTCCTCCTCCAAGGCATCGGCCTCAGTCTCGATGTTGTCGGCATTGTAATACTCGTTTTTGGAAGTGCCCCACCAGCCGGTTCCCTCGCCGTCATCATCTTGTTCTTGCTCTTCATCTGAAAAAGCACCATTGGACGCCGAGCCTTTGGTCTTTTTTGATGGTTTGTCCTGGTCGTCGTCGTCCTCGGAGTCCTCGTCCTCGTAGCCAAGGACCTCCTCGTCAGACAGATCCATGTCCTCATCCTCCTTTCTTCGGCGCTTTGAAATAGGCTCGTCTTCGAGGAGAATGCGATCGCGGCTCATGAAGTATTCGTCCTCGGAGTCGGCGACGTCTTCGAAAGTAGTAACAGGTCCTAGTCGAGCCTCGGAGGGGTCAAGTTCCTTGGGGCCACTGGGTTGGGCATTTCGGCCGGAGGCCTTTCTCTTCTTGGCCATGGCGATTGATATGGTGCAGGCGACGGTGGAGAGTGGCAGGTGGGTTGTGAGATGCAACGCAGTCTCAAAGTTGAACCAGATTTAGTCAGTTGTACTCTGTAGCTGGTCAAGACCTGGACTTCGTACTTTTTTTTTGTCGATGGTGGAGTCGCCCCTTGGAAAAAATTCCCGATAAGATAAGCTCGGCGGCCAGCCACATGCGATGAGCATCAGCCACACTGCCGTTTTGTCTCTCTGAACTGTGGCGCTCACCGTGACCGTTATCCAGGCGCCAAGGCAAGAAGAGAAAGGGGTCCCCACATATGCCGACAGCGGAAGGCGCTCCCTCCTCCACGCTGCTGACCACCCACTGGCCAGTCGCAGAACCCTTACACGAACCCATGTGACCTCCATGTCCCCAGACCCCAGCGCGGCACTGTAGGATGTCTCGGAATGAGCGACCAAATCTCGAGTCACACGGCCTCCCGCAGCCATGCTTTCATGTTTAGTATTGCCGCCGCAGAGACAACGTCTGCCTCAGCTTACCTGTATCCGTATATCCGTATTTGTATCTCATGCAGACCACTCCCATATCATGAGATTAAGGTACCAACACAGAACGTGGAGTCAATTGATTCAAACATGTCCACGTTGCTAGTAGCCGCTATCGGCGGGCCTGACGTAGGAGGTACCCAACCACCCATGCGGGTATTAAGGTTACGGTTGCAGCGTGGAAGACTGGACGGAGACCGGGGAGCATTATAAACGTGCCTTGCAGGCTCGTGTGGTGGCCTTCAGGCAGTGGCAGAAAAGACAAGCAGGGGAAGCGCCCCAAACGCCTAAAAGCTCCCCCCATCGATCATCGATGGATCGGATATTCGAGATTGGGTCACCGCCTTCAGGGTGGGCACCCCCCGCTGAGGTAGCATCCAGTGGCAGAAACAGAAGGGTACTTAGGTACAAACACTGCCCGCCCCAGTGACAGTTCAGGGTCCAACGTCGCGGGTCAAGCGCTACTAGTTAATGGCACAAGCCAGTGGTTGGCCCCAGCCACAGCCGATGATGATGAAATGCCCTCCCCCAATGCTGGAGTCGAGGCGACGATTCATGATCATCCTCCTCCCCTACCGAGTCGATTCTCCCGCATCACCGCATCCCTCTCCGTCCTCCTCCTCGCAGTCTCCGTTGGCCGTGCTCTTGAGGTCCGCTCAGCGCTCGCGCATCCCTCTCGAGACCACGGACCCGGAGAGCTGCTTATCAACGCGGCTTGATTGTGGCAACATCGTGACTCGGCCGAGCAGTACCGAGTACCCAAGGCTGATTTCTAAGGTGAACCCAGCCTGGCAAATGGGATGCAACCACCATCGAGAACCAGGTACACTGACACGGATGACCACAACAAAGCCCAGACAAAGAAAAGAAAGACACGCGCCTCCGTGCAGCCCGATTCGATACACTTTTCGCGCTCCCTCAGTCATCTACACAACACAAGCCACTCCCGGCCCTTCGGTTTCTTGTCACCCTCACCCACCCACAAGCCTGTGGCGGGTCACCTGTGCAACGTAACGTGCGTGACAGGTATCGTTGAGGGTAAGAGTGCAGGAGGTCCTGAGCACGACACCGACAGCATCTTCCTGCCTGCCCATACTCTCGTTTTTCCTTAAACCTCGTATTGTCTTCATCACAAGTTCAGGATCGTTCAGCGTTGCCCCCGTCGTCTCGGCGCTGTCTCGAAACTCCACATTTTCCCGCGAGACCTCGCTCGAACGAATCATCCAGACCCGACCGGGATCCCATTGATCATTGAAACTCCACTGTCATGGCGGACCGAGGGAGAGAGAGTACCGGCTCCCAGCCGCCCTCGCCCCGGTCTGTTCGTCGGCCATGGCCTGTGAGCCGAAACCACTCGAATGCCGACCCGGACGAACGATCTCCCCTTCTCACGACTTCAAGATCCCGCATCCGCATCGGTGGCCTCAGCTCCTCGAAGCATCAAAACTCATCCATCTCTCGGGACCAGAGCTACACAGGTATGTCTCGTGAGCCCCGCGCTGTCCCACCACCCCTGTGGTTCATAGCTAATGTCTTTGAATACGACAGCGGGGACCTTCCATGGCTCTCGGAACCACAGCCGCCACCCATCATGGGGCCAGCGACTGATACATGCCCTCGGCGACCGCCAGGAATCGAGTATGTCCGAGTCCAAGGGAAGCATCTTCCCCGACGAGCGGGTATGGTACGACCAATTCACCAGCACCGACTGGGTCCACGATGCCATTGCCGACTCTTATCGCGTCAAGGAGTTGCGCAGTCGCAAGGATGTCTGGGGTCGTGTCCTAATCATGTTTGACAGCGCCCAGGGATGGATTCTGAGTGCGTTGAGTGGCTGTCTGGTCGCCCTGATGGCCTATGTTGTCGACGTCACCGAGTCAACATTCTTCGACTTCAAGGACGGATATTGCGCTCGGGGCTGGTACCTGAATGAGCGAGTGAGTACCCCTTCGGCATCACCTCGAAGTATGAGCCCACTGACCCCGATACTAGAGATGCTGTCCGGATGATGAATGCCATGACTGGAAAACCTGGTCTGAGGCCCTCAACCATCCCTTTGGTAAGAGGTGGACCAACTTCATTATCTACATGGTCTGCGTCATCACTCTGGCGTTGCTTGCCTGCTGGATTACGCTTTGGACCAAGACCATCGTTCCCTCGGCCTACCGTCTTACCACCCTCGATGAAAATCTGGCTGCCGAAGACTTGCCCCAGACGTACGACGATGCTCAAAGCAGCGAAACGTCCACCCCTCGCGTGGAACCGGACACAGCTCCGGAGAACCCGCCCATGATATACTACTCTGCGGCGGGCAGTGGTGTCGCCGAGGTTCGCGTCATTCTAAGCGGTTTCGTTCTGCACGGATTTCTGGGCCTTCGAACTCTCGTCATCAAGATGGTCGCCTTGATCTTGAGTGTCGCATCTGGCATGAGTCTCGGCAAAGAAGGCCCCTACGTGCACATGGCTGCCTGCGTGGGCAACGTTCTCTGCCGACTTTTCTCCAAATACGACCGCAATGACGGTAAGCGACGAGAAGTCATCTCTGCTGCCGCTGCCGCCGGTGTTGCCGTAGCCTTCGGTGCTCCGCTGGGTGGTGTGCTTTTTGGGTTAGAGGAGGTCTCCTACTTCTTCCCTGCCAAGACCCTATTCCGGACATTCTTTTGCTGCATCGTGGCGGCTTTGTCACTCAAGTTTCTAAACCCTTACGGTACCCAAAAAATTGTCCTGTTCCAGGTCCGTTATTTGGTTGACTGGGAGTACTTTGAGCTGGGAAGCTTCATCTTCGTTGGCATAATCGGCGGTGCCACGGGTGCACTCTTCATAAAGGCGTCCAAGTACTGGGCGCAAAGCTTCCGCCGAATCAAGACCATCAAGAGGTACCCAATGCTCGAGGTCATGCTCGTGGCAGTCGTCACCGGCCTGATGAGCTACTGGAACGGACTGACCAAGCTCCCCGTAGCTGAGCTGCTCCTTAATCTAGCCGCTCCGTGCGAGGGCCCAGATGTCGAGCGAGAAGAACTCAGCCTCTGCCCGAAGTCGATCGACGATATTCCCCCGATCCTACTACATCTCTTTATCGCTTTGTTGATCAAAGGCTTCCTAACCGTCATCACCTTTGGCATTGTAAGTAGTCACATCCGACTTCCCTCGAGATATTGACCACACTGACTCGCGAACAGAAAGTTCCTGCTGGAATCTACGTCCCTTCCATGGTTGTGGGTGGCCTGATGGGCCGGATCGTGGGCCACATGGTCCAGTGGTCGGTGCTTCGATTCCCTCACTGGGCTGTTTGGGGAACTTGCGCGTTCAAGTCGGACGGCACTTGCATTCAGCCTGGTGTATACGGTCTCATTGCAGCCGGAGCGACCATGTGCGGCGTAACGAGGCTGTCTGTCACCTTGGCGGTCATCTTGTTCGAACTCACGGGCAGCCTCGACTATGTCCTTCCTTTCTCGTTGGCCATTTTGGTCTCCAAGTGGATTGCTGATGCCATTGAACCAAGCAGCATTTACGTACGTGAACGAAGTCGGGTCGCCAAGCATGAGGGGATTCATTGGCTAACTTTTTACAGGACCTTCTCACCAACATGAATTCATACCCATTCCTGGACAATAAACACAAGCCGATCTTCACAGAGAACCTTGGGGATATTGTTCCTCGGGTTCGGCGCGAGCGGATCATTGACATTACAACCTCACCCTTAGTGCCTGCCGCGAGTCTGCGGGTCAAACTCGAGCTCTTGCATAGAAGTGGCGAGCTCGACGGTGGTCTTCCAATCCTTCGCAATGGCAACCTCGTCGGGTTAATTCCAGCCCCGGACCTGGGATACGCGCTCGACCAACTTGAGATGGAGAGCACAGACCAATGTCTAATGGATCGCATACCAAGAATCGACGAGGATGACACGTTTGATCCTACAGATTTCACGCCCTATATTGATCCTGTGAGTTATTCGTTTGCGTATGTCCCCGGGATACAAGGCTAACAAGACTCAAGGCACCAGTGGCACTCGACATCCGGTCACCAATGGATCTCGTGTATGAGCTTTTCGCTAAACTGGGACTCCGTTATATCTGTGTTTTGAAAGACGGCAAATATGCAGGAATGGTAAGTGACTGGATTTCGTCGCGAGTTTGGTCACGGACGGTTGAACTGATAAGAGAAAACAGACCCACAAGAAGACATTCGTCAAGTACATGCGCGAGCACGAGAAGGACGAGTGAGGCTGTGAGCTAGGTGAGAAGTGGGCATTGTGGAGGAGACAAGCCCCACTCAGCGCCGGCATGGGGAAGCACAACGTGGTTATCAAGCGCGGTATCGTATCAGCACCTTGTCTGGGAGCGGAGATGTATCGGACTTGGAGACGACGATGTTTTTAGAGGGCGCTGCACTGAGCATCACGACGACGTGTGATGGAAGCATTTATTGGGTTCCGGCGCAATGGGGTGGATAATTGTCAATTGTGTTCTGCGTGTTTGACGCTGGCTTTTTGTTTCTTTTTCAAGAGAGGGAGTCTGTTTTTTGGGTCTTCATTGTCGCGATTTGGCATCGCATGGCATTGGCATCTGCATAGCACGGGATACGATGGGTTTGTTGCTATTGGACATTATGATAGCTCTTCCTTCGCGGCATTGCACAGCACCATGGGTACCACACGGTGCCGGATTGCATCAAATGGGCATGTATCGCATCAGAATGGGGGGGGGGGGAAGCAGACTGGTCGTTTCATCCTAGAGATTGGAAATGAGAGAGACAGGAATGGCTAGACTGGTTACAGACGTAGATATGGATTGCATGGCAAGCATGGTTAGCCATGCAGTTAGTGATGGACTGTTGAGCAATAAACCAAGCTCTCAATCAGCCTGCCCGAATAGGAAGATATCAAACATGGGGTTCTGAGTCTCTGAGCTGCCGCATCCCGAGACCGGCCTTTAATACAACTTCTCGCTTAGGATCTGTAAAGGGAATTGAGATGTTCCATTACTGCGCACCATGTTGATGCCAATGGTTGGTCAAGTCAGTGTCAACATCAGTTCCATCACAAACCCGTTCCTATATCTCCGTTGTGGAGAAGTAGGGTTGGAGAGTTTGGGGGAGGAGCGATGATCTGGCCGACAACGGACACCAGCACCGGGACCGGAACCGGCCCGGCGGTGATACGGGAGCTCGGGTGGCCCGGGGAGGGCGTCTCCATATGGCGGGGATGGAGTTGGCGATAGCTAGAGGGCGCCGTGATGGTCTAGAGGGTTTTCTTTTTGGTTTTTCCTCATGGTAGGGACTATCAGTAAGTACCTACAGTAAGTGCATGGAGAGAATGCACAGGAGCATGATCCATGCATGTTTGCGCATTCGAGCATCATCGACTGGGGGGTGGCAATGACGGCAAAGGGCTAATTACCACATATTTTGCTGGGTCTGTTGGTGATTGGACAGGGACCCGGTCACCTCCAAGGTTCGCGGGCGGGAGTCGGCAGTACGAAGTGGTATAGTTGTAGTTCCCTTTTAATCATGGGACTTGGTATCGCGACAACAATGACGAGGTTGGGGCGGGATGTGAGTCTACGCGAGAAAGAGGGGAAAAGGGAGGGCTTACGCAGAGGGAACAGCGAGCTAAACTAAGTACCTAACTTACTAGTTCACCGAAGCTCTAGCTACGGATACGGCATCTCATGCGCGCGTAACGTTAGTACACAGGAGAGCAGTGGGACTGTGCGCCCCTCATGACTCCTCCATTGGACTCGACTCCCCGCAATGGCTTGGGGCTCGACCGCGGACGGTCTAAGACAAACAAGGAACAAACGAGGCAAGAGGGGGACAACAGGAATTCTGGCTAGCTGATATAAAAAGACCGAGACCTGCCCTTGCTTGTGGGAATTGGAGTGATGCCCAGGTATAACATTTCTTTCAGTGCATCAGTGAATTGAGTGGAAGCGGCAACTGAGAGTCTTCCTTGCTTCCTTCCTGTTGAACGCATCCCCCAACCTTATCTTGACCTACCTCGTCACCTACCTGTCTGCATCCATTCGTACACTTCAATCGCCACACGCCAACAAACAACCCCAATTTGCAACACCAATCGACCGTCAAGCAGACAGACTCACTCACACATCCCCATCGTCATGTCGGCCCTCCGCGCTGGCATGGCCCTCCGGCCCCTCTCCCTCTCGCCCTCACTGGCCTCCGCTGCCCGACGCTCCTTTGCCTCGTCGCGAACTGTCAGAGCGGCCTCGGTGGCTCCGTTCTTCCCCAACGAGCCTGAAGGCCCTTCTACTAAGACGGCCATTCCCGGCCCGGAGACCAAGAAGCACATTGACGAGCTCACCGATGTCTTCGATACTCGCAGCATGAACATGCTTGCCGATTACACCAAGAGTGTCGGCAACTACATCGTTGATCCCGATGGCAACACGCTTCTCGACGTGTAAGGGCCCAGCCAGTACTCTCCAAGAGCTCCAGGATCAGATACTGATGGAATATACAGTTTCGCCCAGATCGCCTCCATTCCCGTGGGCTACAACAACCCAAACCTCATCAAGGCCGCTTCCACCCCTGATATGATCAATGCTATTGTCAATCGTCCCGCCCTCGGCGCATTCCCCTCGCACGACTACGCTTCCATCCTGAAGACCGGTATCCTCAAGGTTGCGCCCAAGGGCCTCAACCATGTCTTCACTGCCATGGCCGGCTCCGATGCCAACGAGACCGCCTACAAGGCCGCTTTCATGTACCGCCGCCAGCTCGAGCGCGGCAGCCCTGATGTCGACTTCACCCAGGCTGAGCTGGACTCCGCCATGAACAACAAGTCCCCCGGTGCCCCCGACCTCTCCATCATGTCCTTCAAGACGGGATTCCACGGCCGCCTCTTCGGCTCCCTCTCTACTACCAGGTCGAAAGCTCTCCATAAAATCGACATACCCGCATTCGATTGGCCGCAGGCTACATTCCCTCAGCTCAAATACCCGCTTGAGGAGAACGCTGCTGAAAACGCCAAGGCTGAGCAGGCCAGCCTCGACGAGGTCGAGCACCTCATCAAGACCTGGCACTTGCCCCCGGCCGCCATAGTCGTTGAGCCTATCCAGAGCGAGGGCGGCGACAACCACGCCTCTCCCGATTTCTTCCGCAAGTTACGTGCCCTAACCAAGAAGCATAACGTTCTTCTCATCGTTGATGAGGTCCAGACTGGTGTCGGCGCTACCGGTAAATTCTGGGCTCATGAACACTGGAACCTCGAGGACCCTCCGGACATGGTGACCTTCTCTAAGAAGGCTCAGGCCGCTGGTTTCTACTACGGAAACACTGCCATCCGACCCAATAAGCCCTACCGTCAGTTCAACACTTGGATGGGCGACCCCGTCCGTGCCCTACTTTTCCGTGCTATCATTGGCGAAATCGAGCGTCTCGATCTCGTTAACAACACTGCCAAGGTCGGCGACTACCTCTTCAAAGAGCTCGAGGGCCTCGCCAGCAAGTATCCCGGAGAGTTCCTGGGTCTCCGTGGCAAGGGCCAGGGTACTTTTCTTGCTTTCGACAACCCGCGCCGCGATGAGTTCCTCGCCAAGGCCAAGTTGCTGGGTGTCAACTTGGGCGGCAGCGGTGCCAGCGCCGTCCGGCTTCGACCCATGTTGATCATGCAGCAACACCACGCCGACATTCTCCTCGAGACTCTTGAGAAAATTGCCAAGTCGGGATAAATCTTGTTCAAAGTTTTTACCTTCGGAGTCAATAGCGGGTTTATTTTAAAGGGGGGGAGAAGGAATGTAGCGGGTTACTCTCTTGGCTGAGATGTGAGTAGGATTTGAGATAGATGGGGTTGGGATATGATTAAAACGAAACTTGACCAGCACGGCCAGCTGATACTTCTAAAGGGGAGAAGCTATAATACAAAACAAATAATTAAACACACAAGTCACTCTGATCCACTTGAGTGGTTCGCTGCTTTGCTTCACTGGCGGGACATTTTGCCACATATTATCCTGTGTTCTCTATCCCACAGCCTTTGGTTTGTAGCTTTGATCAAGTTGACTGGGGCTGAAGAGTTTGGGAATTTCGGAGTTGGGTACATATTCAAGGATAGAGTGGGTTTACCGAGGGTATCTCGCACAAGACATCACCAGGTTGGAGAGACAGCATTAGATTTCTAGTCCCACAACCGAATTTCGATCTCGCAGAACCCGAGAGTCCAAGCTCTTCAGGTTGGCGAAAGATTAAGTAGGTAATTGATACATAAAAGGTTCCACCAATTCCATGTGTAAAGGGGAGAGATGAATGCTAAAGGACGGTGCCGCCAGGGGACCTGTCCGGAACTGAAATGACCTCCCTCCGTGTATCGAAAAAGCCGCAGCGCCGTTCCGCAATGCAAATGGTCATGCTAACTAACATTCGCATCAAGTCGTAAGTTCGTATGAGAGCCAAGCCTTGAACCCTAGGATATAACAAAGGAAAAGAATTGAGAGAAAAATGCAGGCCTTGCAACAATGGTGTAATCGAGCACAATGTTATGATGTAATCCATCGTCTAGTTGTCGAAGAGACGAACCCGAAAAAGGTCTCTAGAATGAAGCGTTCCTCCCAATTACTTTGGACGGTACTTAAGTGGTTTGGGGTCAGTCGGAGCTGTCGAAAGTAGAGGCTTGGCGATAAGCTGCCAGAGTCATCCCCAAGTGCCTCGTGATGTTTCCTCCTGGGAGTAGGACACGCTCGTCAAGAACGCAAACAGTATCAATAATCGCAGCAGTCTTAGCGGTCATCTTGCTAAGCTGAATTAGCGACCGGTGCCTGGCTTTCGACCCGTGAAGCACCCATCAAAGCAAGATTTTTGTCGTTTTCGAGCAGAGGTGGAAGTGTTGTGAGCTCGTCGGCGGGACCTCCCGACATGGAACTACTGGCTCTGGGTTCAGGTTCCAGAGGAACAGGACCAGGCACGATGGGTCGAAGCCCTTCGAACTGTCCATATGTTGGCTCAGCCATCACTCGCTAGGTCGTTCAGTTAGGGAGTCCTCGTGTTATTATGAAAGGGGGCGTGACATACTGGATGAGCCGTCTCATCTGTTGGGCTCCCTCCACTGCGCAAACTTCTCCTGCGACCCGACGGTCCAGAATAGGACGTGCTGTAGTTGGCAGCAGTTGGAGGGTTTGAGGCCGGAGTATTTGCTGAATCCTGGCCGGAAGGGCCCGGTGGGATAATCGTTCGCGGTGCGGCAGGAGCTTGATCTTGTTGAGTCTGCTGGCCTGGTTCTATGGGTCGAGGTGCGATTTGTTGTGGGAGGATCGGACGAAACCTGGCCTTGTCCGCACGAGACGGTCGGCCCTTTTTCCTCGGAATCGTAGAAGAGGTCGAAGGAGCTGGAGCCAAAGTTGAAGAGGCCTCGGCAGGACTGCTGACTGGTCGGGGGAGGATAGCAACGTGTGTCGGCGCAGTCGAGGGAACGGATACAGCCAAGTTAGATGGCTCTATATTTCCTGATAGAGCCATTCTTTTGGCAGGTGGTTCGCTGTATTCGTCGTGTTTTTTGCGCTTCACCCAAACGCGCTGTTGTCGGTCCATATGCTCCGCTGCCTGCATACATTGCGTCATGTTTCGGCCTACAAAAATGTCAACACACTCTCGTCAGACGGGAAACACCTTCACCATACCAAGAGGAAGCTGCATGTGCATCCAGTTGGGCTCGATTCCGTTAGACCAGATAAATCTCCCCAGGGTTTCGACGTCCAGCCGACTGGCCTTGATCATCTCTGCCAGGAGAAACCGCTGACTCTAGGTCAGTAGGGCCATTCGTTATCTGCCTCCACGGCGTACTGACCTTCTCCTCGTCCGTAAAGGGGGAACCCATCGCTCCAAATTTGCTCGTCTCGGCGTCGAAGGAAGAAAGGGGGATGTGGAAGAAAGACAAAGGGGGCGAGCTGGAGTGGTTCACAAGCAGGCATTTGTGGCACGATGTTGTTGAATGAGTGAAGCGAAAGTAATGCCAGCCACAACGAGAAGAGAAGCAGAGTTTCCGGAGCTCGGGGCTTGAGGACGAAGCCAAAACAGACAACGTTGGCGTTCTGCGCGCCACCAAGAACGAGTGTCGGTTGGGTGTTGTCTCGAGGGGTAAGATGGGTGGGCTGTGGAGGGGCTTGGAGGCACGGGCGAGGCACCGCTAGGGAGGCCTGTCCCACGATAGCGATCGGAGTGGCGACTGTGGTGGTGAAGGAACTCGCTTGCCAAAGGCGCGCGATAGAAGCACGCAAGCGCGCGTCTTCGGGGGCGGCCGTTGAGAAGCGGGAGCGAAGGTTGGAAGAAGCGAAGATGCGGCGGCGTCAGTCGCAGCGACGGAAGCACGGGCAAAGATCAGATCCAAGTCCAAGGACGAAGTACGTCCACAACCCGCGACGGCAGCCTGCGGGCCTGCACTGCTGGGGGTTGCTGCTGGCGCTGCTTGCTAAGTTGCTACTGCGCGTTGCGCGTGGCTGGGCGTGCAAACTCGTTGGTCCCTGTACTGGGGGGTCTTGGACGCGGAGTCGTAGCCGGAGCCAGGTGATGCTGGGGTGGGCAAACACTGGAACCAAACAAGGATGCCGGGTCAGTCTTGGTGAGGACTGGCTCTGCGCCCAGGATGTCTGGTCTCGAACGCTGGGGACCGAGACAGATCGTAACTTCTCGACCGTTGGCAGGAACATCAGAGAAGAGCCGCAGGACAGCCTAGAAATCCAGGTTCAACCCATTTGCCCAGAAGTGGACGAGTCAGGTTGCTGTGTTTGCCCTTTGTCCTTTGTCTCTTTGTGGTGGCCACAAGGAAACGGGCCGCCGACTGGGTGTCAAATGTTTGCAGATGGGCGGCAGGGTTCATCCGTTAGCTATCAGACCAAAGTGGCAGAGACGCACAAGCAGAAGCCCTCCCTAACCAAGATGAGATGCCAACTGACATCCAACCGGGGGCCAGCTTCTCTCATCCGCTCACTCGTCCGCTCACTCGGCCGCTCGTTCGCTGGTTGTTCGCCATGTCCGGTAGCGAAGGGTACCTTCAGTGGTAGGCATCTCGGCTCCAGCTGCCAGGGCTGCATCTGCATACCGGCACCCCAGCACGGTACTCGCCGAGCAAGTGCTGCACGAGATGCGATCCGGCACTCAAACCAGGGGCCTCGTTTCGTTTCCTCAGGCGTCGATGCGCCGTCGCACCGCTCAAGCCAGCTCGGCCATCCGAAGCCCAGGTCAGTTGCGTCCGTTTGTGGCGCATTACTCGTCCCGGACGAGGTGCGTAGCGCGGATGGTTGTAGAGGCACTGTGTCCGTCTCAAGGGGGTAGCCATGCTCCTGTCTTAATCTGGCTACCCTGATGTTGCTGATGTATCCTCAAGCCTGTGCCTTGTCTTGGTTGACGGGCCCCGATTTGTCGCGATTCCCGTGCTAGCGACCTGGGCCCCCATCCACGGCGACGCAATGCGCGATGCACTCTGAAGCACGCTCTCACCGTCAAATGAAGTGACGTGCGGCAAGCTGGGGATGCATCGGGACGGGGCTCGATGCGTTTGACGGCCAATCCAACCAAGACCTGAGGCCGCCTGACTTGCCCTGTCGACTGCAGTCAGCTCTGAGGGTGTGTCGCCCCAACTGGACGCTTCTTCTCACATGGGCACGCGCTCGTCGCAGAGCGAACGCTTTCCCACCCTTGTCGATTGGTGTGGATGCCCATGCCTGCACTGGATCGGGTTCGACTCTGTGCCACCCGTCTCTCATCAGCGCCCAACTCGTCCGCGGTCGGATGCACGACCCTCCCGAATAGTCCATCCTGAAATTGAAAAATCGCCCAAGCATTTGTCTCCGTACAACCGCGGCGTGACCAGAAAGACGCCGGTGCCCTCATTGGCTCACTGGCGACCGACGTTTGTTGCTCGGTCCATCGCTTGCTTCCGGGGGGCGGAAGGGCTCGAAATCACTGGCTCGGGTCTCGCCAATCAGGCCACAAAGGCGGTTGGTTGACTCGTCGCATTTGGGCGCTGCACTGTCCACGGGTTCGTCACGGGGGACGGCGGGTGAGCCGCAAGTGCTGTGCTTCTCGGCGTCGGGCCGTCCTGTCGATCATGTCGTCGCCGCAGCCTGCCGGCGGGAACCAGCATAATTGCCGTCATCGCAGCTGGATGAGATGTGTAAGGATGAGATAGAAAGACGGGAAGCCTGGAAATGCTGGTGTTTTTCTTGGATGTCGACCGCTTTTTATCCAAGGTCGCGCCTTCCTCAGATGCTGCGGCACTCTTGCACTTGCATGCACAATGAGGTGGCAGCTTCTCAGTGGGACCCACTCATGCTCAACACGTCAGTCCTCTTAGCAGTTGATCGGGCAGGTAAACTTGCTTGAAAGACAGGATTGAGATAAAGACATTGCAAGAACGCACAATACTTGGACTTCTTCGCTGATCTTATAGGTGGGCATCCTCGCGGCATTGAATGACCGAGGCCAACTCAATTCAGGGCCGTGATGCTCGGACTTTGACAAACACCCCGTCACCGCTACTTCCCTCAAGACAAGGCGGTGATACTTCCCTGCTGGTCACGGCAGAGCATTGCAATACTTTAGAGTGTAACAGCCGGCAATGGTAAGGATTAAGACTTTTAGCCAGGACTTACGAACGCCTCTAGGACGAAGACAGGCTAACCCATGGCTTCTAAGCAGGTGGCCCTTGGCACCTGAAGGTCTATTCAAACTACTGGCAACTAGACAGAAGGCGATATATGCAGCTGGAGGTGAATCATTGCTTGATAAGTATGATTACCCTCGCCAGGGAACGCGCCGTAGCAGAAGACAAGCCTTCGCAAGTTCACTTAGACTATTCTCAGTCTTGGTGTCCAGGGTAAGTGATTGGCTTGGAGAAAAGAAAGATAACGACAGAGCTGTATCAAGTTGCGATACAACGGGGCACATGAATGGCCGCATTAAAATATAGCATTTGTTCATGTAAGTATTTGACTTAAACATTGTAACGATCAACTAGTATGCAAACCAGAGAAACCTACCGACTTGGAGATCCCAGGTGGCGAAGGTGAGCTTGATCCAAGCGAGCCGCATCATTGGTTGGTTAGATCTGGAGGAATCTGGGGAAATCGTGGCGCGCTGTATGTACCACGGCCGCCTTCCAAAAATTATGACCCGCGTTGGGAGGGTCGGGGCTCGGGAACAAGAAATTCCGGCGTTAACATGCTACTTTGCCCAGTATGGCCAAGTCGAGTCGGCAAGTCGGAATGAATAATGACTGCTCTGGACTCGAGATTGGCTTTCTCTACCTTTCTCCGTCCGTGGATCCGTGGATGCAAGGCCATATGCATTCATCAGCCCTCTCGATTTCTCGCCCTCGCCTTGCAGTTCGCGCGCAAACTCTGCCCTGTTAGCTGTGCTGTCCACCTTT
The DNA here is from genome assembly GCA_030864175.1 of Neonectria faginata. Lineage (NCBI taxonomy): Eukaryota > Fungi > Ascomycota > Sordariomycetes > Hypocreales > Nectriaceae > Neonectria > Neonectria faginata. Next base: position 1,045,852 of record JAULBG010000006.1, on the reverse strand, counting down.
CGCTCTCACCTTTCGCTTTTGCTGCCGTCCGTTCTCCCACATGCACGGTTCCTCGCTCCACCACGACGCTCCACGCTCCACGCTCCACGCTCCCTTCACCCTCGAAATAGCCGCTCCCACTTCATCCTACGTCTGCTCCCATCGCCTCTGCTCTTCCACCGCCGCCCGCGTCTCTCGATCACGACCGGATTCCCCCCCAGAGACCACCGCTGCCGACTGTTCCTCATGCACTAATGGAGGATGACGAGTATACGACGAGCAAAATGGGGGAAATCAAGCTAGGAGAGGCCGGCGCGAATGGCGCGCGCCTGAAGCAGGAGAGGAGCGCTTCCATTCCGACACCCAACGACAGCAACGACGGTTCGCAGTCTCCAGCGCAGTCCCAGGACGGCCCTAAATCACGCAGTGGAAGCGCCGAAACCCCGTCCTCGACCAAGGCCGTTTCGCTGTCGCGCAAAGCTTCGCAAAAACTGGCCGCCAAGCGCGAACACGTCCTTTTTACTCACCTGCCCGACGTCACCAGCGAATCCCGCGAGGCCTTCCAGATCATCCCCGACTGCCTCTACGGCTCGAAACATCTCGGATCTACAGACAGCGATGCCTTGGACTGCGACTGTCAGAGCGACTGGCGTACGTAGAGCACCCTCTCCCCCTCTCCCGTATCCAAATGACCATGAAATACTGACTCACGCAACCTAGGCGATGGCGAAAATTTTGCCTGTGGCGAGGATTCGGACTGCATCAATCGAGCAACCAAAATGGAGTGCAGTGGCGACACCGGCAATTGCGGTGGCGGCTGCCAAAATCAAAGATTCCAACGCAAGCAGTACGCCAATGTTTCGGTCATCAAGACTGAAAAAAAGGGGTTCGGCCTTCGCACTGATTCGGATTTGCACGCCAATGACTTTGTTTTTGAGTACATTGGCGAAGTCATCAATGAGCCTACCTTCCGCCGTCGAATGCTCCAGTATGACGATGAGGGTATCAAGCACTTTTACTTCATGTCGCTCAACAAGAGCGAATTCGTCGATGCAACCAAGAAGGGAAATCTCGGTCGCTTCTGCAATCATTCCTGCAACCCAAACTGTTATGTTGATAAGTGGATGGTTGGCGAGAAGTTGCGCATGGGTATTTTCGCCTCGCGCAATGTTCAGGCCGGCGAGGAGCTTGTTTTCAACTACAACGTCGACCGATATGGCGCTGATCCTCAACCTTGCTACTGCGGCGAGACAAACTGCGTTGGATTCATTGGTGGCAAGACTCAAACCGAGCGTGCTACTAAGCTTCCTGCATCAACCGTTGAAGCACTCGGTATCGATGGTGGCGATGGTTGGGATACCTCGGTTGCTAAGAAGCCCCGGAGAAAGAGGCCAGAGGAAGAAGATGAAGAATACGTCAACAGCATCCAGCCGCGCAGCCTGGATGAGGAGGACGCCCGAAAGGTCATGGCTGCCCTCATGCAGTGCAAGGAGAAGTGGATTGCTGTCAAGCTACTTGAACGCATCCAGCGGTGCGATGAGGACCGTGTCAACCATGTTGTGATGCGGATGCACGCTTACCAAATCCTCAAAACCACCCTCAACACCTTTATTGATGATCACAACGTCGTCCTACAGGTTTTGTCGATTCTTGACAAGTTCCCGCGCTTGACAAGGAACAAGATCCAGGACTCCAAGATTGAGGCAACGATTGAAGGATTGACTCATTCCGAACATGAAGACGTGTCGAGCAAGTCCAAGAAACTCCTGGACGATTGGAGCAAACTGGAGGTCGCGTACCGAATCCGACGTCGCAAGTTTGATCCGAACGCGCCCACCTCCAATTCCTTTGAGGATCGCCGAGGACAAGGACGAGAGGAAGAGCCGACCCAGCCGTTGTCGAAAACGGCCTCGCCCAGGACAATTGATGCGCCCAAAGGACCTCGGAACAGTGTTCCCCAGAGAAATAACGCTTTCTTCCAAAACGGGGGTGCACGACCGCCGCGTCGGCAAAATTTCAATGCTCCTCTACCTCAGGGCTGGTTCACTGCCAAGGATGGGGGAGGTAATACCTACTTCTATAACAAGCAAGGAACCACAACCTGGCAGAAGCCAACGCAGCCAGCACCCGATAACACCCCGAAGGCACCGTCCAAGGCTGCGCAGGAACGGCTTATGATTCAAAGCATTATCGACCGGGTTACTAAAGAGGGCACGCCTAAACACACTGCTTCCCAAACACCGAAGACCGTAGAATCGCCCGTGAAGGACTCTGGGAAAGAAAAATGGCGAGCCTTACCTGTCGAAAAGCAGATGAAGATTTACGAAAACACGGTATGGTTGCTTCACTCTTCGCCGTTTTCGTTGCTAATAAATACCAGCTTTTCCCTCATATCAAACATGTCCTGGACAAGTTCCATCACAAACTTCCCAAAGAAGAGTTGAAACGACTCGGCAAAGACATTGCAAAGAAGCTCGTGGCATCGGATTACAAGAACGATAGAGTTGGAGACCCGAGTGCAGCTCTCAACGACAAGCAGGCCAAGAAGATGAAGAAGTATGTCAAGGACTTTCTGGATCGGGCGGTTCAGAAGTTCACCGAACACCAAGACCGGAAAGCTGCCCGAGGGTCACAGAAGTCAACATCGGATCCCCATGTGCGTGGTGGCAACCTCAACCTTGATGCGACTGCGGGTGGTTCGTTTGATTTGCCACAGACCAAAGAGGGCAGGACCAAAGCCGATGGAGAGGACATCGTCTTGTCAGACAATGAGGGAGTCGAATTTTCGGGAAGCCCAGATCGTAAGCGGAAACGCGAGGCCGAGATAGTAGACTCTCCAAGCCTTACACCCTTGGATGGCCCATTGATCAAGAGGGCGAGGGAGGAGGAGCTCGACGAGCCCAGCCCTCCTCCTCCGCCACCACCACCGCCACAGTCCTGTATGGATGATGTGATGAGTGCAGAGCAGCAGGCCCTTCGCGAGCAGGAGGAAGCCCTCATGAGGGAGAACGAGGAGGCACAAAGGCTTGACGATGAAGCCAACAGGACCAAGGGGATGGAAGACGCCTTGGCTGAGAGATCGAATTCGCACCAGATACAAGCATAGGCGTCGGCGTTGCGAAACGACGTAACCATGACGGATGAAAGGAGCAAGGTGCTACACCGCGAGTCGCCGAGCTACTGAGAGGCACCCTACGGACGAGGGTTTGCAATAAAACCAGGAGCTAGGTTGGGGTCGCATAATTATGAGAACCATTTCTTTTATCTGCATTTTTTGGGAGTTGCAGGGCCAATACCAGTGGAGGCGTATTGTACGATTATCATATAAAGGCACGCATTCCCCGCATTTCCCTTGGGGAGTCAGTCACTTATCACGCAGGAGGGCTTTCTTTGTGCTATCATTGCTCCATCTTGGGAGGTGGCACACACGGGACGCGAACTGGTCGTGTACGCTGCTGGGTTGCATGCAGTACGCTGCTCATTTCCCGTTGATGGCCCAGGTGCAACGACCTTGGGAGGCGTGCAATCACGGTGGTCAGGGATATGCTCGCTGGAGTCGAATGGGAAGGTTGGTGAGGGTAGGTGTTGTGATTGTGGGAGAGCATGGTGGGTGCCTGCAGCGAAACAGGGGACTTTTGGACTGGGGTGGTTCATCATCGCTTATACTGGGTCGGATCGGATATCCTTGGGATTAAATACGAGAAGGTTTAAAGGAGTTAACAACGAATTGCGCTCATGGCTGAAGTTCAGTTGTGAACGTGGTAATATTTTAATATAATATGCTGTCTATGCCCGGACCGATGGTATCATGCTGCTGTACGCCGTCCTATTTGAACTCTGCTACTATGTTGTACCTTGTGGAAGAATATTTGCGCTTCCTTTTGGGCATCCAGCATGGACTGTCACTTGGCAGTCTCTTGGTTATTTGAGCCGTGTGCTGGATGTCTTTTTTGAACCAAGCCGTTTGACATAGTCATTGGGTATCAAATGTGCTTAACCTCTTAGTTCTCGCCCTCATCGGAAGAGTCATCTCCTCGGCGTCTCTTCTTCCCCTCCGGTACGATATCCTCCTTCCTCTTAAACACGTAGCTTCTCGCCGCCCTGTCCTCGCCCCTCCAGGCGCCGCTCGTGACCTCGCCCTTTGCATTGCGAACGGCGCCGAGGGTGCGGGCATGCCGATATCCGGGGTAGGCGGCGGCCTGGAAGAGATACGAGCGCTCGACGTGGAGGCCGGCGTGGCGGGCGAGGTCGCGGACGTTCCATAGGGTGTAGGGCTCGCCCTCGAAGACGGTGATGATGATGGCGCCGCCGGGGGATAGCGCGGGCAGGGCGCGCTCGAAGAAGGCGACCAGGAGGGATTGGTTGTGGCGGACCTGGCGGTTGACGTCGGTGGACTTGCCGCCGACGTGGGGGAAGTTGAAGATGATGCGGTCGTAGGGGATGCGGGTGACGGAGGCGGGGAGTTTTGTGGCGTCAATATTGTAGAGGAGTTTGCTGTTGGGTGTTAAGGCGCGCTTGGGTAACCTGGGCTTGTGATGGTAGCCGTATTCGTCGTTAAAAACATCGTCATTATCATCCTCGTTTTCGTCGTCTTCGTAGTCGGAGGCGGCCCCATCCTTCTTTTCCTTTTTATCGCCACTCCCCTCATTCTTGGGATCCTTCTCGTGCCCGTCGTCCTGCTCCTCCTTAGCTTTCCGCTTCTCGCCTCGGATCACGGCCGCATTGCCCTCAACGTGGGGGTACTTTTCCAGAAGTTCGGCAGCATCCTTCTCCAGGACGGTGGCGGTGACATTGGCACAGCCGTGGTGCTCGATGATGGAGGCAGCGAAGCTCAGGTCTCCCTCGCCAATGAGTAGGATACGGTGGTGAGGCTCGAAAGGGATCGTGGGCTTCTCGGGGCGGTGTTGCTGGACCTTTTTCTTTGCCTTGGCGGGGCCATTGGATGGCTTGGACGGCTCGGGCTTGTGCTGTGAGAGCTTCTTTGGTCGGCCTCCTGCCCTTGCAGGCGCATTCTGCAGCTTACGTTTCTTGCCGCCCATGACGACGTGGAATGCGATGTAGAGGCTGTGTTTGGCGCGTTCCGACGCAACGTCAGCTTTCTGGAGACTCAGATGGCGTCGCACGTGAAAGGCGCGGGAAGCACTCAATCTTTCTTCCTTCCAAATTATTTCATTTTGCGGGAGCGAGCGCTCTGATTGGACATTGCCATGCGCACCGTTACCTTACTGTACTAGCTCCCCCGGCAGCTCGGGAACACCCACCGCGGTTAGATTTGGCCACGCAGCCTTGTGCAGGTGCGGAGAGCGCCCTTAGACGCCGCCAATGAGCTGAAAGTAGCGGGTACTTGGCAACAGATCAGGGCAAGATGGTGGCAGGACAGTTGCCGGTTTAAGCTGATGGTACGTACATAGGCATGGTGACACGACTGCGTCAGCGCATATATTGTGGCTGTACTGCGCTGTACTGTATTGTACTGTGCACACATTCTGCGGTAAATTTACAGGTAGAAAACATGTCCGGTGGTGAGAATCCGGAGGGGCTGATGACAGTTGACAGCCCCGTGATTGGAAGACGACCCAGCTAATGGGGAGTTCAGGTGACTGGGTTAAACAAGTGACTGCTCTGGAGTCCTTCCGTCCGTATCTCGTGTACGGAGTACGGAGTACCAGGCGGACGTTTAGTGACCTAGGTCCCTGCGCAGCCTGGATATACCTTGATACCTGTAGATGAGCTGCAAGTAAAAATCCAAAAAGAGACCTACCAGCCACCGCCGTTCCCGGGCTGAACCGAGACGAGACAAAAGCCAGCCAACGAAATGCTTGCAGGATTTTCATATCTTCAGAGCACCAACGGCGGTCTGCAGTAAACTGCTGTATGCCGTGAGTTGTCCGAACCTCCGAAAGCGAGTGGAATGGGTGGTGTGCTTCAATAACGTCTCCACCATTGATTGTTTATGAGAATGGGAGGTACGGTGTAAAGAGTCACGAGATAAGCAAACGGTAAAAGGCACAAACGGGTAATTACATGCTCGGGCGGCCGAGTTTATCGATAGATCTCGTGCGAGTGAGGGACGGTCAATGTCGGGGCCGTGCCATCAGCCCATTCTTGCTTGGTTGCCCAAGAAGCCGGGACTAATAAAGAACAAGAACAATAAAAACGTGATGCGGGCCTGCATCTCTGCGTAGCCACGCCGGGCGTCGTGACCCGCATGCCGGCCATTCAGAGCAAGAACAATGGAAACTGTCAGGGCATCATGCAAACCGTGGGAATTGTGCTCCGTAGACTGCGGCGTGCGTGTTCCGTATTGGTAGACTGCTGCAAACACGCGGCATCGCGGTCAAACGACGTGTTGCCTGCCATTGACGCCAACAAAGACGCTTCCCAGCCGCGCCGAGGGAATCCGGAGAACTCCTCGTAGGTCCCCGGTACGTTTCGGTGGCAGCGACAGGGGTGCAGCGTCGGCGGCGGCCGGAAAATCACGAGCACCGGACCAATCAGGGTGCCTAAAATCAGGACAACCGTCCCCGAACTGGCTTAGGGCGCGCCTGGTTGGATGTGGCTGGTGGATGCGGTGACCCCAGTGGTCCAGGGCCCCATCGGCTCCCCTGTAGGCGGTGCTGGGCCAGGGTGGCTTCCAGTGGACTTACAGCAGACGCGGGCGCTGGGGGAGCCCTGCTGGGGTCTGGCTGTGGGTCATCCCTCGGACTTGGGGGGGCCAAGGCTGTGGCTCGGGCAGCGCTCTCTGCCTCTGCCGCTACCATTCACTCCACTGATGATTGTGCTCCATCAACGCTGCGTTGGTATTATTGATGCAGAGCGAAAAAAGGGTCACTGAAACTGAAGCTCTCGTTCTTTTCCGTCTCATTGAATCCGCCCGCGGCCTCACAACTACTTCAGCAGGTCATCACTGCTACCGGCACTCCCATCCCAGAACGCTGCTCCCGGCTCTGATTCTCTTGCTGATTCTCCAACGCGCGCGCTGCCGTTGTTGCTGTCGCCTGCCGATGGGCAAAAACTTCTGACCCTGACTGACCCTCACCTATACGTACCCTCTCTTTCTACTACGTCTCCATCACCAGCCCTTCTCTTGCAACAACTTCACCCTCTCCCCCCAAGGCCCTCGCAACCTCCGGGGCCTCTTCATCATACGTGGCCCTGTCCCAGTTTCTCAGTCTCACAGTCTGCTTCTGGACTTGAGGAGGCTCTTTGTTTTACCGCCGCGCTGCCGCCCGTTTTTCGGCGTGCCGGTCTCATCTCACTGTCAGTCTGTCACCCTGACACCCTGACACCCTTATTACCCAAAGCTTTGCCCCGGCTTGCCGCTTCACCTCTCTCTCATCATCACCTACATGACCTGCCTCCGCCTCACCAGCCATGCCTGCTGAGAACGAGTCGCCCGCGAGAGAACCTGCCACCCGCGGTCGCGGCCGGGGTGGTCGAGGTCGCGGTGGGCGAGGCCGTGGAGGTGGTCGAGGTGGTGCTAATGCTGCCGTGGCCAAGGCTGCTGCTACCAAGACCGGCCGTGGCGGATCGCGAAGAGGCCGCGCAAAGAACTTCTCGGATTCGCGCGTCCAGGCCGCTTACGAGCGCCAGCGTCACCTCAAGGCCACATACCAGGCGGTTGCCCATGCGCTCAAGCCGGCGTTGCAGGAGCTTGCCGAGCGCAGCATTGACGAGGCCATCCAAAACCCGGACACATACAAACACGCCGATGAGCACTTCCCCGTCATCCGCCAACTCCAGAACAAACTCCAACGCAAGCTGGCCGAACATGAGCGCCGTCTCCAATGGGATCTCAAACTCGCCGAGGACATGCACCGCACTGACGATTACGTGGCTGAGCAAGAGTTCGTGGTATGTTGACTTGCCCTTTTGCACCTGACGTCTGCCCCCCGTCGCGGAAATTTCCATTGAGGCTCTTGGCGTCTAATCATCAAACCCCACAGAACGGCCTCAATGACATTGAAGAGCAATTCTGGCAGAGCCAAGAGAACCGCGCACGCATTCTCGCCGCCCTCCAAGCAAAGGGTCTTCCCGCCGATGTGAGTATTCTTTTTTCCCTTTCCGTCGTCTCGGAATCCCTCGCCCTGGCTTCCGATCCAGCGCTGACGCACGTCATGCACCAAAGGTTCGCGATGATCAATATGAGTACAAAGTTATCTCAGATGAGCATTTTGACAAAGACTTTGGTATTTATGAATGCTACAAGAATGGCCGTCTTGTCCCCTACCCTTCTCGCGTGGAAGGCACCGAGATGTGGCAAAAGGCCCGCGATGCTGAGGCAGCTGTGGCCACAACCACCACCGTTTCCTCCGCACCAACCCGAGGAGGGGGTCGAGGTAGAGGCCGCGGCGGCATCAAGAGGAGAGCACAGGAACAACTTGAAGGCCAGCCTACACCAAAGAAGAGCACTAGACTTCTTGACGCTGCTGCTATGGGCCCAGCGCCGGCCAAAGGCCTTCTTGCCTCTGCCCTCGAAGTCGAGGAAACTCCGGAGGGAACTCCAAACGATGAAGACTCCGTTCCCGCATCTCCCGAACCGCCAAGCTTCTTGAATGGCTTCGCATTTTTGCCTGTTGCCAAGGCCCAGGGCAAACTTCCCTCCCGCGAGAAGAGCCCGCCGTTGCCAAAGAACATCTCGGACCCGGATGAGTACGGCTTCCGCATATACAACCAGCGATCAACCTTCCGAGAGAAGGGAGGTAACAGCCGTCTTCTTGCTCCTCATCTTTTCTGGTTCGAGGACTGGGAGATCGGATTCCGGGATAGCGTCAACGATTCTACCAAAGGCCACAATCGCACGAAGCGTGGAAAGTATCTTGATACCCCCAACAGCAACGGCATGCATTTTGACCATTGGTGTAACGGCTATGACTTTTCTTCGACCACTCATGAAGACTTTGACCTGGATATGATCAAGCGCTACGGTGTCCACCCCAAGTACGGTGTTCCGTTACCTAATCGCCCCCATACCCACGAGGATCCTTCCCCGTGCATTATGCCTGGCAAGCCTGTGGTCTACATCGCGAACCCTTCTGGCCGAGTCCATCACGCTTCGCGATCCTTCCTCAAGGTCACCAACTTCCGTCGCTCTGATGATAACCCCTGGCGGGCAAAGATCGGAGCCTCGATGAGACGCTTCTGCAAGATCGATCACATCGACCCTGAGGATATTTCTATTTCTGACTATGTTCGCGATGACGAGGAGCTCCAAACCAAGTCCTTGGGCACAGCTGTCGTGGAGCTGGAGTCGAGACCGGTCGCCAAAGAAGAGGAATCCGAATCGGAGGAGGCCTCAGTCAAAGAGGAGGTGCCACCGCCGCAGCCGGAGGGTGGATTCACAGACCTCTCGGTCCTAACGTATGCAAGCGCTTTCCTCGAAGCAGAGGAGCTGGCTAGGGCGGCTGCGGCAGCTGCCCCTAAGCAGGCTCGTTATGATGCGATTCGCGACGTGTTCACAGACTCCAAGCCAGCCGCCGCTCCCGCTCCCGAGACGGACACCAACCTTGGGCTCAACCTTCTCGCACAGCTGAGCAACGCCGTGGCCGCCTCCGACGACCCGGACGCCGTGAATAGAGCGGTTCCTGTGCCAGTGACATACTCGAGCGTTCCCGAATCGGATCTTCGCAGCACAATCGATCGAGGTAACGAACTCCCTCTTGTTGCGCCTAACCAGGTCCCTGTGGACCCTCGGTTCAACCCTACGGAGGCTCCCCAAGCGTACATGCACACGCAGCCTCGTACACAACCTCCAATGCAACCCACCGGCCCGATGCATCCCCATCCTGCGGACATGATGCCGTACCCACCTATCCACGATCACTCTGTGGCACCGCATCAGTCGGTGAGACCATCAGACTATCCCCCTCCCCCTCCACCACCCGGGCATCTTGGTCAGGATCAGGGACAGTACATGTCTCATAGCTACCCCAACCCAGACCCCCGTGATATTCATATGGGTGTTGGCCGCCCTATGGACCCTGGATTCGACCCTCGCCGTCTGGGCGGGTATGGTATAGAGGCTCCTGGGTATTCTCGATCATACTGGTCGCAACAACCGCCTCCTGGCCCACCACCCCAGTCTGCGTCAGCCCCAGGGCCTTCTCCTCACTATCAAGCGCAGTCGCTTCCACCTTCTCGCATCCCATTCTCTCACAATGCCAGTGCCGAACCACTGCCTCCACTTCGACCACCTAGAGGGCGAAACCAGTCTGTGGAGGAGGCCATGATCGATCCCAACATGCGACCTGGCCCCCACAACAATCTTGGGGGTTCGTATTACCCCCCAGGTCCTTCTCGATCTTACCATCGAGGTTACGGAGCCCCCGAGCCACATGGTCCGCCGCCTGGGCCCCCGCCGTTGCAACCCATTGCAACCGACAGAATTCTCCCCAACCCGCAGACTGGCGGCCAGGGATATATGACCTCCCCTAACCTGGGCTATGCCCACCAAGTTCTTTCACCTACATACGGGAACCCCCCGCCTATGGTTCCCATGGTCCACAGCCCACAGGAAACCCCACGAGGTCTCTCAGACTCGATCCATCGTCACCGATCTACCCCTTCCGGATCCTCCGATGCAGGGGGGAAATACAGAAAGCTACAGCCTGCTCCTGTTCCCGCGCACCGTTCGTGGCCAAACAAGCCAGAATTGAAGACAATCCCCTATGACCACAAGGATACTGGAAACGCTGCCGCCTTGCCCAGCTCAGGACCGACTCAGATTAGGGGCTGGAATGTGAACCAACATCGGAAGAGAGGCAAAGTCGACAAGCATGAGAGAGGCGAACCTGGGCAAGACCGAGAAGATTCCCGATAGAGTAAGGGCGGTTCTTCGGAAGCCTCTGGCCAGCGGACTCAGGGCCAGCCCATCTTCAACAAGATCATATTTGCAAAGCCTTTTGTCGGAGCGCCGCCCCCGACATCTCGCGATGGAGCAAAGGCACGCTCGAAGACTCCGCTGGAATTTGTCACACAAAATGGATCGCCCGAGAAGGGCGCAACGGGGACAAAATCACGAACTACCGAAACGAAACGCTCGAAGCGGAAGGCAGCTGCGACGACACAGGAGCAGGAAGCAACCCCAATGAAGCGACGCTTGAGGCCCAGAAAACCGGTTGAACCTGAAGTTATCATTACTGATGTGCGGCCGTCACTCCGAGGTCGAAAGCCTTTCCGAGACGTGAAGAAGCCACCTACGATCCGGAAACTGTTGCCAAAGGTGGAGGTCCAGCAGGATGTTGGAGGCGAACAGGTTCCAATTGAAGCGGAAGGGAAGAAAATCATTCAAAACAAGACCGGTCACGACTCGGTCACACCAATTGAGATTACTAGCACTGACGAGGAAGAGCTATGAGCCTCAACACCAACAAAAAAGGACGGATGCTTTGTTATGTTGACAACCGGCTGGAATCGTTCTCCTTTTCGGCAGCATCTATTCGCTGCCCCGATACCCTTGTTCTCGGCGGCTCCCACCAGCACTAGGAATGGCGGCAGACGCCCTCTTCTCATCGCATCTATGGCGTTTCAGGCGAGCATCTTTCTGTGACCGGTTCCCCCAGCTGTTTATGCTTGGTTTTGGAACCGGTCACCAACATACACGTCGTTCCATTATCGTTTTCTGAGTAACAGTACGCTGCGCATTTCCTCATCTCTCGCATAATTATCTTCCCCTTTTTTACCCCTTGTTTACTGCACAGCATTTTGCGAATCATCAGGAGGGCGGACATATATCATTCGGTCTAGTCATGTTGCTTCTCCCTTGGCTTTTGTATGAAATAGTTCTTTTTTGCTTCTTCATTTTCTTTTCGGCCAGGAAAGGGACGGGCATCGCAGAAGGACGGCACGGAAAACGGAGGTTTCTGGGCTGTGTCTGTGGGAACGGGGCATGGAATGGAGGTTCGGAGGCAGAACTCGAGAGAGAAGTTGCGAACTATTTAGTTCGTAGGTAGACGAGAGAGGAAATTCATATGAAGCACTTATACATGCTCCTCTTTGTGTGATGCTATTTTCAATGTGTGCGGTTTTAAGTCACTTCGACATGGGTCGCGAGATTGTAATAGGAAAAGCTTTGCATTTGTTTTTCCGATTTTGACCAGTATCTTACAAGGTATCATCATCTATTCATTGCTGGTACCTGGCAGCCAATCCATTTGGCACGATGAAATGCATATCCCAAACCCCTGCCTCGCCCGCCAGTCTCGTCTTGACTTTTTCTCTTCTTCCTCCATTCCAAAATGGCAATCTACCATGTTTATAAGCATACTGGATCGCTGTTTACTTCTCGGCGGTCGCTGCGCCCTCAGATGCTGGTAGCTCGGTTGGGGCGAGTGCGGCTTGTTGAGAGGCTTGGGTCATGGCTTGCGGTGGGTTCAACTGTGACGGGTCGGCGAGGGCGGCGAGGGCAGCGACGTGGCCACCGGCCATGGGCAGACCACCTGCGACCATCATAGGGTGATGAGGAAGGGCGCCTATGGCATTTGGGTCGGCGCCCATTGTGAGCAGGCCCTCCATGGGAGGGGCCATCATGACAGGGCCGCCGCCGTTCACGGTGGAGTCGCCAGCGCCGTTGAGGGAGAACATCTCGGAGCCGAGAGAGCCCTCTGGGTGGAGAGGGTACATGAGGGCCTCCATGGAGTTGCCGTCGAAGACGACCATGTTCTGGATGGGCTGCTGGGTCTGGCCGAGGACATTGATGACGTCCTGGGCGAGCTGGCCTCCGAGAATGGCGGTCACGGGCGCGATCTCGCTGCCGAGGTTCTGGAGGAAACTGCGTAGGAACTCGGGGCGGAGCGTTTCGCTAGGCAGGTTGAGGGCCCTGTGCTTCTGGGTGGCCATCTGCGTGAATATCTTAAGGTCATCGCGGTTGCTGGGAGCGCGGCCGCCCTGTAGCTGCTTGAACTCCCAGAGGGCACGCAGGCACGAGAGGGCTGGAGTGACGCTCTTCAGGCGGCGACGAGACTTGGTGTATTCGTCGGGCAGGACGCCGACGTCGCTGGCGAGGTACCAAGTCGAATAGAGCTCGCGCTTGGTGACGGACTCGACCGTCTTGGGGCCTTCCTTGCGGGTCTTGACGTCGACGACGGAGCGGGTGCGCGTCTCCTTCCCGGGAGCCGTGGTGACGTTGCCGACGTCGCGCTGGATGACGTAGTCGTGCTCGATCAGGTCGCTGAAGATGAAGCCGTAGAGCCCGTGAGAGCCGGCGGCATAGAAGGCCTTGCCGTGAAGGCGGGTGGCCGTGTTGATGAGGTTGAAGGCGTCCGGGTCGAGGTCGGTGGCGATAACGATGTCAAAGGCGGCAAAGTAACTGGGGCCCTTGGTCGTGACGCCCTCAGCATCGACGTGGACGCGGACACGGGGGTTGAGCTTCTGAATAGCGGCGCTGGCGGCCTGTGCGCGGTTCTGACCGATGAGGCCCTCCTGCTCAGGGAGGAAGAACTGGGCGCCCAAGTCGGTCTCGGTGACGGGGGAGCCGTCGAGGAGGGTGATGGACCCGACGCCGGCGAGGACGAGGTTCTTTGCGATCTCGTTTGCGAGGGCCTTGATGGTAATGAGGAGGATGTTGGCGCTCTGAATTTTCGCCTGGGCGGCCATGCCCCAGAGGCGGATCTGGCGATCATAAAGGGCGATTTCGTCTGTGATGGAGGTCAGTTGGTGGCGTTTGGGGGCTATATGAGGTGGAGAGAGAAGTGCTCACCGGCACTGATGCCGTTCGGCTGGGCTGTGGGAGCGGCATGGCCGTTGCCCATCATGATGCCCATGGAGGCTGACGGGCTAGGTATAGACAAGCCAGTGGCGGCCAAGGACGGATTCTGCATGAGAGGTAGGATGCCGGCCATGGCCTCGGGGTTGAGCTGGTTGACGAGCTGTTCGGGAAACTGAGGGAAGCCGTTGGTATTGGCGTTGAGGGTGGGGTCCATGGGAGGCATCACAGTCGCAGTATCGGTGGAAATGCCATCAGGGAGCTGCGCTTGAGGCTGAGCCTCAGCTGGAGGTGGCTGTTGAGCCTGTGGTTGGCTCTGGCCCTGGGTTGACGAGTCCATGTTGCGTGGTCGCTGCGATGAGATGCGGTGGGATGCGATGAGACGAGATGAGCAAAGAGAGGCGATGCGTATGCCTAAATGAAGAGAGGGAAGCCTAGGTGGTGAATAACCGACGCAAGGCTGAGCGCGAGGCTGTCAAGGTGAGCGTTGTTATTGAGGTGCGGCGAGCCAAGGACGCGCTCCAGTAAGCAGGGGGAGGAGGCAGAGGCCCAGCCGGTGGGGGAAAGACGGTGGTGGACGTCCAAAACCTCATCGACCGGGAGCCGAGCCCGCTTGGTTGGTGAGGGCGGAAGGGAGCTGCTGGTGGTGACGCTTCTGATTGTTGGTCGGGCTTGGGGATGTTTTGCAGGCGGGTTGTGGTTTGATATATTGAATCCCTCGGTGGAAGCGCGCATGGGTACGTACTTTGTTCGAGGTACCGGGGGAATTCGTTAGCGGGCCGGACAGTGGATGTCTCCAGGGACGAGCACGCCGGATAAAGTGGTACTCGGGTTCCTTCGTATTTCACCTGCACTGACATGTCACTCAGTACCAGACCCTTTCTCTGGCCATGTAAGACGCCCTAGCAAATAGGCCGGGTCGACAAAAACTCACCCCGCGACGAGGAAGCGCATCGCATCGCATCGGCAAAGTCCCTTATTCGCGCTCGTCGCAAATGCCCAGGTCGGATTGGTTGTATGTACGAAGTGAGAAACGGTGGTACTAAATTAAGAAGAGAGCAGCAGCGGACCAAGGAGCTATTTGAGAGGGACCCGAAACGGGGTTGCAGTCCTTCGGGTCCAGTTCAAGCAAAAAGCAGTGTTACTCTGCTCGCGTTGCACTGAGTAAGCCACCTCGGGGGCTCGCACAGTGCAATTGAAGTTGAGCAATGGCTACAGTTCTACAGCAACTATCTGACGATGATGGTTGAATTTGCCAGCCATCATGTGAATATATGCGGAAACCCAGGGGAAGTAGTTGCATGCTGATTAAGGTATCTGGGTTCTCTACCGTCTTAGTTGGTGATGCATGGCTCCTTTCATAACTTACTCCTGGGCGAATTTCGGCCTTGACGAGAGAATGACGGCTGCCCGGCTGGCTGGTACCTCAATAGCATTGCTTGGAGTTTGTTTTTCACCCTCCTTTTCGCTGCAGTATCCGTACCCGCCTCACAGTGTCAGTTCAGTCAGCGGCAGTCGAGTCCGTAAATAGTTCCAGTCCGTCCGCAACGACAAGTCACACGTCCAATAACCCCCCCCCCGTGCATATGAGCAGTCTACAGCCATGATCATTCACCCATTCACCCATTCATCCCCTTCACCCACCGCTTCTCACCAACTTTCCCCATTATCGTGATTGCCTTCCCTCCCATCCCGCATTCCGCCGGCCCGAGCCATTTTCACCACAACCTCACCCGTCGTTGGCGTCGGCGTCTGCTTTAGCTCGCTCTGGGTTTAACTCTCTCTGGACGGTGAGCACACCCGCTCGCTTACCTCTCTCCGCACTCCAGACGCCATCGTCGAACATGACGCTCTCCCCTCAACGGCCGTGCTCGTGATCTTCCCGCCAGTTTTTTTGTGTATTCCCTTTTTTTTTTGTTTTGCTTTTTCTATATTATTCTCTTCTCCTCAAGCCTCGTGTGCTCGAACAGGGGGGGACCGCACCGTAGCTCATAAAATCCCCCACAGCAAAGTCGCACTTCGCCTCCCCGCCTCCTAAACGCTGCCCGAACACCACTCGCACACACGATCCCGACTTCTTGGCTGTGACTGTCGAGTTGGAGCCTCTAGCCGCTGTCAGCAAGGCCGTTATTCACGTGGCAGCATAATTACCTGCCAGAGCATCACAGAGCCTAGGAGTTGCCCGACGTGTTGCTGGATGGAAGACACCAAAACTCCCCACTTCTAGCACCCACTCGTTATCTACCTGGCCTGCTACTGCGCACGCACGTCATACCGACTTACTTACTCACTCACGCACCTGACACACTCTCGCCGACTCTCTCTCGCCGACGGGGCACGCCCACTGCGCTTCTTTGCCCACTGACATCTTCGCCCACCAACGTCTTTGCCCATCCATCTGGGCCTTTTCAACCACCATGTCGTCCAGGTCCGGGTCCAACTCCCACCACCGCCACTCCCGGGAGCCCCTCGAAGACTTCCCGCCCCTCCCCGTCCCGCGGCTCCCATCGCTGCGAGCCCTCGCCGCCCAGCGAGAACGAGACAACACCTCGCCGACTCTGTCCAGCCGCCCCCAGTCCCGCCACTGGTCCGCCGCGGCGTCCACCGCCGCCCGCCGTGCGGAGCGCATCCGCAACCTCGAAAACAGAGACCCCAACTACAGCGACGACTTCTTCCGTCCCTCGGATGAGGGGTGGCCTACGATGTCTCGTCGCGCCGACCGCATGCGGTCCTCAGCCGAGAACAACCGACCCACAAACTTTGACAACCTGGATCGCTCCCTCGAAGAGGCCAACTCGCACATCCGCCTGCTGGTCGATCTACAAAACCAACTGACCCCCGAATACCCCATCCATATCCCCAGCTTCTCTCCGCCGCTCCGCCCCCAAGACCCTCCCGACTCTAATCGACGACACAAGCGTCGGAAGCTGGATTCCGATCGCCTCGTGCCCAGCTTCAAGGGCTTCCGTTACGGCCAATACGGCCAGGTCGAGCCCGGTCAGCTTCAGATGGAGATTGTCAGCTGCGACGGAGGCATGTTCTCCAACGAGTCCTCCTACGCCGCCGAGAACATCCTCAAGAATGACACCTCGGTCTACTGCACAAAGGGCAACCGATGCAACATTGTGCTGCGACACCAGGGGGCCACCGTTTTCACACTCCAAGAGCTGGTCATCAAGGCGCCAGCATCCATGAACTATTCACACCCGTGAGTTTCGTCCCTCTTCCTTCTGAGAGGGTGTTCATGTAGCAATCCTTGACTGACTGTTGCGGAGTAGTGTGAGAGAAGGCATGGTCTTTGTCACCATGAACCAGGACGATATCCTCAGCCGGACAGCCCAGTATCAGATCCAGTACGCGCCAAGGTCCCAGGACGAGTCCCGCCCCGGTGAGGGAAACCTCGACAACCCCCCCGAGATTGTCTCCATCCAGTACCATAACAACGCCGTCACGACCACACACACCCGTGGCGGTGTCTCCAACAACCCCGGCTGTCCCGACCACTACGAGACTCGAACGCCCCAGATGCCTCGTGAGTTCGCCAGCAACCTGCCCGACTGCCGCGTCACCATCGAGTGCAGCGAGGACGAGGACGAGCAGAACGGCCAGGTCCGCTTCCTCCGCCGCGCTCCAAATCACATCGGCTCACTCCCCTTTGAGACGCCCGACTCGGACTCGGACGACGGCATCGGCAATCCCTTTGGCTCCGAGTATCTCGACAACCCCCACCATCCCTCCCACTGGCGCCTCTACGGCGGCTCCTCCAACAACGACGGCGGCAGCGCCGCTAACCTCCGCCGTCTTCGCGACCGCGACCGTGACCGGATCCGGGACCAGGACCGCGACCGCGAACGCTCCTCCTTCTCCCTCGCTGAGGCTTGGGAGGCCCATGCTTCCGCCACGCAAGACGCTGTCCGCGCCGTCGGCGGCGGCGAGCTCCTGACCCCGTACGCCCGCTTCTACATTGAGAAGAAGAAGAGCAAGTGCACCATTCGTTTCGACCCCCCAGTGTCGGGCCGGTTCATCCTCCTGAAGATGTGGAGCTCCCATCACGACCCCACGAGTAACATCGACATCCAGTCCATCATTGCACGGGGCTTTGCGGGACCCCGTTACTTTCCCTCGGTCGATCTGCGATGAAGTAATCTACGAAACGTAGCCTCCGTTGCGCGTCAAAGCCGGAGGAGATGACAGCTCGTTTGCTCAAGCATCAATCAGACACCTGGAGAGCGATTGGCTAGCTATTTAGGATTGGCAACTCAGGTTCGGCATACGCAGAGTGTCTGAAAAGGGATGGTAGAGCGGGTGTTTTTGGAATTTCTGCTTTCGCCCTGTGTGAGATGGAACATGTCTCATCAATTGCTGGACACCACCACATGGCTGCATTTTTAGAGGAGTTCCGGACGTGGATTTGTAGCGAAAATGGGATATGGACAGTTTCCCATTTGGTGTGAGACAGTACAAAATGGACCATCAATCACTGCTTCGCGTGGAGATCGTCACTGATTAGCACTGCCTTGTCATTAACGATCTATCGTGATAACGAGTGCCATCTAAACCATGGAACCATCAAACACCTCACGCCGTTCCGCACTTCGCCCTCTTGAACCTTTCCCAACACTAAGAATGTACCGCCAAGCTAAGCATATCCACCACCTTGTTTGTCAATTCTGCATCATGATTGGTGATCCGGCACCACGATCTTGACCTCTTCCTCATGGTTGTCTTGGATCAAGCAGCCATGCCGGCCTGGGTCTGGTTGGAAGCACTGCTGGGATTTCGGGACATGCCCTTTCCATCTCCCCGGGGACCAGTGCGCAATGGGAAATCCAAGACGAGTGCCATCAAGGCAATGAGGATGGCAAGAAACCTGAGAACGTGTTAGTCAGGACGGTCAGGCTTCAAGAGGGCACGGGGGCTGCTTACAGGTAGATGTGCCCGAAAACAAGAGTTACCTTGACCGTGACCGACGTGTCGGGGCCGAGGTGGGCTGTCCAGGGACCCTCGTATTTCCATCCGAGGAAGAAGGCAGGCAGCGAAATGAGGATGATGAATGCCATCACATGGAAGATATAACGGGGCACGAAGCGGCCAGCGTCCTTAGGGAGGAGGAAAATGTAAACAAGGACTGCGACGGTCGCTGCCGACGCAAGCAAGGAGGCAGCCGCAAGCAGAAAGTACGGGATCCAGCCAAAGTAATCGCACTTCTCCTGCTCCCTGTTGAGTAGTTTGTATGTGTCCTCAGCGACGCCGCGGAATCCGACAGTGACATGTCCATACCAAGGTTCTTCGCAATCTTTGACTCTGGATGTGGCGACAGAAGATAGAACAAAGACGACTAGACTGAAAAAGGCGAAGAAGACGAGCAAAGCAGTGAGGATGATGCGAGGGAGCTTGCCGAAGGCAACGGCTTTGAAGAACCCCATAGCGTTGGTGGGTAAGAAACGTGAAGGGCAGTCGGGCAGAATGAAAACGAGCAAAGCAACGGACTGAAGCGAAGCGAAGTGAAGTGAAGCAACGAGATGCCGATATTGATGAGTGATGATGATGATGCAGGGCGCGGGAAGCCAGAGCAGAATGGATGAAGATAACTCGGCGGATGGAGAGAGATGACGGAGAGAGAAAAAGACAAAGGGGACGCAGAGAGGTGGTTTTATGGCCCCGGAGCTCGAGGATGGTCCTTCCTGGGTAAGATGATGGTGATGGTGTTAAAAGTAGTTGGGATGGAAGTTACGAGTTGGGGGAAGAGGCCTAGGACTAGGCCGAGTATCTAAAGCAGGAAAGCTGCATCGATGTTCCTCGTAGGAACTGGACCTGTTCACTACTTCTAGTATTGTTTTCTCACTGTTACGGAAGGTAGTTACTGCGTTTTTGGGTATGGTAACTTGTGCCCTTGGACAAAGGTGGCAGGCAGGTTGAGGCAGGTGAGGTAGGCGGCAGTCGAGAATGCCAGATGGAAGGTGAGAAGTTGTTGTTTTTGGGACTGATGATGACGCAGGGACTGAAGAATGATAGCAGCTGGCTTCCCGGCTTGGAGTGTCGAGGTTCAAGGAGGTAAGAAATATGGATGAAGGTCAGACATGGCGCCTTTCTTACAGGAGGTAACCAACTACTGGGACCGCTTCATCCTTGAGTTAGTAGGGGTATTGTTTGTGCCTGACAAAGAACTCCATGTTTGGAAGCGGGGATAGAAGCTTTGACGGAAAATGAGTTGGACTGTCAACTGAGGGGTTAAGTTGGTGGCTTGATATCTATCAGCTAATTACAACCTACCTCTCATGTAGCTGAATGAGTGACGGAGCTTCGAGACCTAACGACCGCCACGGAGATCCACCGACAGCCACTGACAGCCACCCGCTAAAAGAATGGATCGTCCCGCAGAGCGTGCACTGTGTCAGCACTCTGGAACCAATCCCTCATGCATGGACCCGACCATCCCTGTTCAACGGCAGCCCGCCGATGACACCTCCAGTGGCACGAAATGCTTAAGAGCCTGGTCACGAGAAGACAAAGTACGACCGGACTCGGCAACTGGCGCTCATGGCATTCCTCAGCGCGCCATTAGCAGCGTTGTCTAGATGTCTTAGATCAAAGGGCCTCTGGAATTTGAACCGTCGAGACCATTTGGTACATAGACACCACGTAGGACGGATACTCCAGATAGCGCACTGATGTTGCAGCACCCGTCACCCGATTGCGGGCCGCGACAGGGCGTGCGTGGGTGCGAAGCGTGGAGCGTGGCGCACATGTGGCATTCCTCGAACAACACGGTGCTTGTCCCAGAGCGGCTCGCGCATGTGCATGTGGCCTGGGTGACTCGGAGGATGAGACGTTCTGCCCACCGGATTGGGTGAGTCCCTGATGTTCCTGGTTGATGTTTCAAGGCTTGCGAATTCCAAGGTGCGGGGGGTTTTTACCGTTAGTGAATGTGCGGTGAACGATCTGCGGCATCCAACCAAGAGAGGTGATTAATTAGTCTACTTCGTACACACGATAGTCCCGTAGGTAAGGTAGGTTTGGAGTAGGCTTGGAGTATTAGTATTGCCCTGACTCGCACGTATCTGTTGCTGGGTCTGGCTACCAACCACCACCACCGGCAACTCGCAACTGGCGACACCCAATCCACAGCGACAACAATCCACAATCCCAACCCAGCCCGCCCAACCGGACTCGGCCACGCGCGGGGGTCTCTGCTCGAGTGGTGCCCAGTCTGTGCACTTACCACGGGCTGTCGCTGCTATACGTACGAAGACGTACGTAGTACTACTACGCAGTGCTCCGTAGTAGTCGTCACGGCATCCTCGGCGTCCGGTTGCCTTGCAGACGAAGCGGAGCTTGTGTTGTTGTGGGCTGCAGGCGAGCTTCTTCCGACGACCTTCTAGTCTATCCTCCATCCTCCATCCTTCTCCTCCATTCCTCTTCGTCCCCATCCGCCGCTTCTCTCTCTAGACCTCGTCGACACTTCCGCGCCGCCGAGACATTCAGAACTCTCCGTCGTGGGTCCATGCTAAATAGTCCACGCATGGCACACACCGGTTGCGCACACCCCCCCTGTCGCCTTCATCTCCGCCGTCCGGATCTGTCCGTCTTCAACCTCCGTGCTCCCCAAAAGGGTCCCACCTCGAAACGTTAGCCCATCATGCTAGAGTCCCGTTCTTCGTCGAGCCAGGGGCTCAATCAGCTCCAGCTACGTCTCGACTGCCGGCTTCGTCCTACGGCCCCTGGTTCTGCTACTCTATCCGCAACCGATTCTGCTGCCCCTGTGCCTGCTTCGTCACCTTCTCGCGACTCTCGGCTCCATCTGGCAGAAACGCAAACGGAAACAGAAACACTTCCACTCGTCTGTAGTTCGAGTTCCAGTCCCACCGTCACTCCAGCGGTCTCACCTTCGTCACCTATAGCTTCATCGTTGCCCCAACCGCCGCCACCCGTCTCCCCTCGACGCCGCGACACGGGCTTCTATGCGGAATCCGGATCCCCAAAGCATCGCTCCCCATTGCGCAACTCCATCTCCTATTCCGACAGCCCCCGGGGCGTCGACTATTACTTGACGACCCCAGCCACAGGCCCGCGCGTCAGCCAGAACGGCTTTGGTTCCGTCGACATGGCTTACACCGGTGATAAGAGGACGCCCAATGCAAAAACCGTGGATCCAGCTATGATGGGCGCCCCGTCACCACCTTCGGTTCCGGACAGCAGTCCACTCTCTCGATGGTTCTCACGAGCAAGCACGCCTGCTTTGGACACTCACTCATCATCCACCGTCGCTGCCACTCCTTATAGAACGCGTAGCGCTTCATCTACGCCTAAGATGGGCTCCCCTGCCGGAAGTTCTCGCTTCGCTTTCTTCTCCTCTCCAGCCTCGACTCTCAAGGACATGACCAGCACCACGGTTGCTGTTCCCCAAAACGACGAGCTCATGAATATCGACATCGAATCCGCCCTATTCCCCGGTGGACCGCCCGCCGACGGAACTGCCTTCTCGCCAGCGGCCTTCAAGAATCTCCAAATGATTGCCACCGGCTTGCTCGGCAAGTTCCAAAGCGCCTACCAACAGCGCACTATTGACTACCAGGAGTTGAAAGCTGAGCGCGACGCGCAGGATGAGGAAAAGGAAGAGGTGGAAATACGGGTCCAACATTTGAAGATGCAGCTTGAGGAAATGGCCCGCCGAGCCTCCGAGCGAGAGGAGACTCTGGCCTCGTTGCTCCAGGAGCTGGCTCAGGAAAAGAGGGCGCGAGCAGATGAACAAGCCGCCCAGGAAAAGTGTGTCCCCTCCTCTGAGGCCTCAACCGTGTCGGAAGATCTGGGCGTCGACGAAGACCGTCAAAAGGGAAACTGGAGAAAGAGTACCGCGACATCAAAGTCCGACATGAGCCTTGATACCGACGAGGAAAGCATGGATGAGGCTAGCATCTTTTCTCGGTCTCGGAGCCCAACCAATGCCACGATTATGTCAGAGATCAGTCCGTCTCACACGCCTACTGGCCAACCCAAATCGGGGATGCTGGAGCCGCCACGCTACAGCAGAACCAGCAATCCTCAGATGACAACTTTTCAAAAACTGTTCAAAGGTTACTCTAATGAGTCGCCTAAGGACGATGATTTGGCGGGAGGCGCAAACGGCTGTCGAAACTGTCAGGGACAGAATGCTAGCGTGGCCTGGGATACTGTCAGTCTTCTCAAGGATGAAAACAGGGGACTCAAGACCAGAGTGCAGGAGCTGGAAACAGCAGTTGAAGGCGCATTGGACGCAGTGAACGGCATCGTGCTATGATGCACTCGGATGATATTTCTTTATAGTGGACGAAACTTGTGGATTGGTGTTTTCATTATTCGGTGTTGGTGGATGGGATATATTTGGCGTCTTGGGGGCATTTGATACCATTCTGAATTGGCGGAAGAATTGTTTATACGTTTCCATCTTGACGAGTAGAGGAAGACTCCTCGAAAGGCATATCCAGATACCTACTAGATGACAGATCAATTTTGATACTTTACTATCGTGTTCATGGGTCGCCAACTTGACTTGCTCCTGTGTTCTCAGCATCTCAATGGCGTAGAGTAACACGCATTACTTATTGCTGCATACTACGAGATAAGTAGGTATTATTGAGTGTCTCTAAATTAACCAAGGAAAGTCTTGATCCAGCATCACTCAGGGCCGAGGGCTGTGTCTTAGATCTAATCACGCAACCTTCAAGAAGCTACTCCTTACCGCAATGCCGTACACCTCAAAACTACGATCACAAGGTTACGGCTGCGTATGTACTTGGATAATGGGGGGTTTTTTTTTGTTGGTATTGTCCGGTTCCGTAGCCTGGGATTCTGCGCTTCTCGGCGGGCGAGATATGTGTATGTACACACCAGGCTTGCTTCCCTCTTCACAACATCTTTTCCCTCTTTCGCCCCGTTCTCTCGTACACGCCGCTCGACTAGTGGTGCTCCTCGCCATGGTGGTGCTCGTCCTCGAGGAAAAAGTACTCGTAGCCGCAGTAGCCAGCAAAGGCAACGGATGCGATGCCCAGGCCGGGGAAGGCGTTCTTGAAGCGGTTCCAGCGGGAGAAGGTGCCGGTGTATCGCCAGGCCTCGCTGCAGCTCGTGGTTAGCATGCATAGAGTCACTATATCCGCTGCCTGACGCACTTTCGCTCCCAGGGATCGTATCGGGGCTGGCCGGTGGCTTCCTTGAAGGCTCGCATGTTGAAGCCGGTGATGTTGGGCTTGGGCCCGCGGGTCGCCGCTCGTAGGACTCTGTTTTGGGGGGGGGGCCACTGGGGTCAGCGAGGATGGCTCAATTGGGGTTGGGAGGGGGCATTGCCAATGGCGTCGGGGCGGGCGTACGCGGTGGGAAGCATCGTGAAGGGATTCGCGCGGGCTCGTGGTGGTTTGTGACGGAACGACAGACGACGAACGACGGACGACAAGACGACGGCGGAATTGGGCGAATGGAGAGCCAGCCAATTCAATCCCTTGTTCCACTTCCCTATACAGCCAGCACTGGCCGGCTCAGCGCTTGCGAGACCCCGGATCAAAGGTGCCCCCGTCGCTCCGTGTCGCCAGTAAACGCCGCGCACAGACCACTCTCTTTCCGCACTGCATCGCTCTAGTGAGTCGTCCCCTGGCTTGCTTTGTCTGTTCTGCTGCTGGGCAGAAAGCATACGGTATCAACCTCACATCAACCAAAGTCTTTTTCAATCCTCTTCCCCGCGCCGCCCCGAGCAACAAACACATCACCAGCCCACCCATCCAGACTTAGGACCCCGTTGCCCGTCCGATCTCCCGGTCTTCGTCTCGGTCCGCGTGTATTGTTACGCATCCAGTCTCCCGCGTTCTCCCTTTGTCCCGGCATCGTATCGTATCCCCACGCCGACACCGCACCACTCTGCGCCGCATCATTCCGCACCACCGCTACGCCGCACCGAAACCCCGGCCGGTCTGTGGACGACTTCGCGGAGCCCTTCTCGATCACCGTCATCTCAATGAGCAGCCGTCGTGGTCGTCGAGACACTACCCACCCCTCCCCCTCGTCGCGTTAGAAACCGCCAAGACCACCGTACAGACCTTACCAACACTTCGTCTTAACCACGGGCCTTCTACATCCCCGCATCTATAGCCACCCGAACGGTCAACCCATCGGATTTCTCATGCCGCCACAACTGCGCGGCTTCGGCGCCGGGCCAGGCGTCGCCGCGCCCTACCACCAAGGCGGGTTCCCCTCTCACGGACAACCCCAGGGCCACCTCGGCTCCAACCAGTACCTCAACGCCAATGCGGGGATAAGTCCCTTTGCCGGAGCCAGCAGCAATGCCTTTGGGGCTGGCCTCAACGGTGCTGCTGCAGGGTTCGCCGACTCGGGCTTTGGTAGCCAAAGCGCGCGCATGGGCTTTGCGCATGGCCATACTGGCGGCCTACAACAGCCCCAGCACGGCGGCCAGGTGCAGCATAATGTCCTGATGGATCACCCGACAATGAGGACGCATCCGAACAAGGGCAGGATACGAGAGGTGTGGAAACACAACTTGCACGAGGAAATGGCTCTGCTGCGAGACCTGGTGGACAAGTATCCCTATATTGCCATGGTAAGGAGACGTCGGCGCCAGATGACCACCCGAGTGTCGCTAATCGCCCCAACAGGATACCGAATTCCCCGGTGTTGTGTCGAGACCAATGGGTGGCTTCCGAGGGAAGAGCGACTATCACTACCAATGCCTCCGCACAAACGTCGATATGCTCAAGGTCATCCAGATCGGCCTGACTCTGTTCAACGAGGACGGCGAGACCCCTCCCCCGCGCCCCGCAGCAAACGACCCCGACCTTGGAATGACTGCGCGAAGAACAGCAACTCAAGGACCCTTCCCCTGCTCCTGGCAGTTCAATTTCAAGTTCGCCCTCAAGGACGACATGTACAACGAGAAGTCGATCGAGTCCCTTCAGCAGGCTGGCATTGACTTCAACCTTCTCGAGCGCGACGGCATCGACCCCCACGACTTCGCCTCTCTACTCATCCCCTCCGGGCTCGTGTGCTTCGACAATGTACGATGGATCTCGTTCCACGGAGGATACGACTTTGGCTACCTCACTAAGCTTCTCATCTGCACGCCCCTTCCCAACGACGAAGTCGACTTCGACCACAAGATGAAGCTCTACTTCCCCACGACCTACGACGTGAAGCACTTGATGAAGCACGCAATCAAGCTCCACAACTCCGGCCTTCTTACCCCTAGTGACCCCAGTAGTACCGAGATTCTGCAGAAGTTTGAGCACAAGTCCGGCCTCGAGAATATTGCTGAGACGCTCAAGATCAAGCGAGTCGGCTCTGCTCACCAAGCGGGCTCCGATTCTCTCCTCACCGGCAAGGTCTTCTTCCAGATGCGCGACAAGATTTTCAACGGCGAGATCCCCGACGAGCACGTGGGCAAGGTCTGGGGCCTGGGTATCCCCGACATCAGCCTCATGATGGCATCCATGATGAACCAGGGCGCGGACGGCTCCAATGGCCAGAACGGCACTCCGAGCACACCCAACACCACTAACGCTGGTCTCGCGACCACGCCGGCAGCCCAGAGCCACAACACCAACGGCATTGCTAACACCGGTCCTATGACCCCCGGAGGCGGCGGCGGCGTGTTTGGCAGCTTTGCCTTTGCGGGGAACAACCGATAAACGGGAGAAACTCTGCACTGAGATGCCGGGCATCCCTAATACTCCCATTCAGGATACACAAGCCTAATGACTGCTCTAAATCATCCATCCATCTACTTGGTCAGCTCTATAATCACGCCCACACCCACATCCACATCAACCCTCGCGCGGTCATTTCCGTACAATAACCCTCAAAGACCTAAAGAGATGGATGACAGAGCAGCTTATATATCTTATGTTTCTCGTCGTTTCTCGTCGTTTCTCGTATATCCCCCGTCGGACCACTGAAACGACTTGCGTTTATCAAAGAAGACCGAGTGGGAGAAAGCAGAAGGGTGGTGTTTTCGGCTCTTGGGGAGTCGTACTGTCCTGTTGTTTGTTTCCGTCGTCGTTTTCATGACGGTTTTCTTTTTGCCTGGCATTGGGAAGGAAAGGCACGGTGAATGGGAGAGGGAAACAAGGCGGTTCTTGGGAGGGCACTTGGTGGTTTTGGTGCCACATTGTATTGTAAGGTTATAGCACATTGGAACATTGAGAATCTTTCCAGCGCGCGGACATATCCCTTGTGCCCTCGAATTCTTATTTCACGTGAAGAGAAGCCGTAAAGGTGTATGATTTTTTTTATTAAAGTTGATAGTTACGCTTGTTCAGTAATCTAACATGTCCCATGTGCAGTGTCAACTTTCCTAGACGCCGTGTGCTCCGACAACCCGTCCAAACTCCAGTGCCCAATACAACAAAACAAAGACGCGGGTGTTTTGACTCCACAGATCCGGCTTACGCTACTGGAAACTGCCTCATACACAGGGTTTCCTACTTACCTTCAGATGAGAAGGAAGAGATATCCTAATAATGCCCAATGTGGCCTTATGCCCAAGCAAGTGCGCTGAAACGAGAGGTTTGAAGACTAAGTAATGTAGACCTTCTTGAGAGACTCAACTGGGAAGACTTCGCCGGTGCGTAAATCTTTAATTTCGTCTGCATGAAGCCCACTCTTCTTGGCTTGTTGTTCTAGACGGTCCTTGCCGTAGACGCAGCCGTTGGGGAGGAGACGCAGGTCGTGTTCGACGTGGCTCTTGGTGTGATGAGCATAGGGAACTGCGCGGGCCAGTTCGTTGAGCTCGGTTGAGCAGATGGGGCAGACACCGTGACCGAAAGTCGAGGCCGCAGCGGCCGTGGGGTCGGACGAGGCCGAGGCAGTGTCCGATGACGAAGAGTGAGCGTGGCAAGCCGGGGTCTTGAGGGCAGAAAGACCCGATGACAGGGCGACGTGCAAGAGGGGCACGGCGGGAAGGGCGAGAAGGCTGTTGTGGGTTGTGACGAAGAGGTTGGCGAGGTCAGTCCAGCGGGAGGGTTTATAGAGATCGGCGTAGGCGGCCGATGCCGGGGAGCTTGGTGGAAAGGCGAGAAGGCCGCATGCCTGTTGTACTTCACGGGGGAAGGTGGCGCGGTATGGGATTAGGTGCTTCTTTGCATGAGTAATGGCCTCGGTGAGTTTGGTTGAGGATTGGGTGCGGACGAGCTCGATGTACTGCTGGAACCGAAGCATGAACTCGAGCTTACTCTGAACGGATGTTAGCGACCCACAGGGCGATGGGAGAGGATGGACAATCAGGGGATTCAAAGACTTGCCTCCATCTTCCGCAACTCCTTCTTGTTGTCGGTACACCAGCTCAGTGCCTCGACGACGCTGCCTTTGATGAGGGCATCGCGAATGCGGCTCATGGTAACAAAGGTATCCGTGTCTACCAAGTTCTCCATGCCACGCTGCTCGGCCAGCTCCCTAGCGCTTTCGTTGTAACCGCGGCGCAACATATAATCGGCCAGCAGACGATCGAGGCGCTTCCGGCTCCAGGCCTCGTACTTGACGTCGTCGACTGAGGTTATGGCGTAGAGCTCATCGAGGTGGGCGATGCGGGCTGCGGCGTGGGCGTGCAAGCGGGCCTCGTCGTCGGCACAAGTGGTAAGCTTGCGCTTGACGCCACGCATGCGGGCGAGCATGGAGTCGAGGCTGCGTAGGACATCTTGTTGGGAGGCGCGGCCAGAGACGGCAGCGGTGGCCGAGTCCTTGAGGAGCGTCTTGAGGGCGGAGGTATCCTTTTCGATGGTGAAGTGGGCAGAGCGGAAGTTTTTGCGGAGGAGTTCGGAGGGGAGGCGGAGGAGCGGTTGATCCTAGAGCGAAGGGAGGCAGGTTAGAACATGGTCTTAGATGTTGGAGACGATGACGGTGACGGTGTGTGGTGGTGCAGAAACGTACAAGCAGCAGGTGGTCGCTGTGTTTGATGGTAGAGAACTCGTGGTCCGCCATGGTGATGGCGTGTGATGGACAATGCGGTATCGCAGAGTGAGAGGGCCGGGCGCGACATGGGACGCCGAAAGAGGCAGAGAGGTCGAGGGTTGAGGATGGAGGTTGGCGCTGAGGGCTGCTCCGATGATAGGACTGGCTTGACGTTATCGTGAGGTGAGGTGAGGCGGGCGGGTGGGACCGGGGGGGAGCTATCGGTCAAGGTACGTACCTCGTTCACCGGATTAACTAGATCACGATGAGTACTACTTACCCAGTACTTAGTAGAATGCACGTCACGGGGATGAACTCTTGAGACATGAAAAGTGTCTAATACTGCAGTGGAAATGAGGACTAATCATGTAGGCGGAATCATCTAGCCGTTTGAACCACTCCATCTACCGACTTATTACTTCGTACTGCACGAACAAAGGCAACTAAGGGTTTGAGGCGTCTTTGTTTTGCTGACCCCCACCAGCTGCAGTAGTTACGACCTGGATAACTTGACTGTCTGAGAGGAGCATAGGCTATTTCCAGGACGATGAACAGAGCCATGTCTCGACAGATCGACGTGGTATTGTCAGTGGGGGGAGCTCCCGAACCCTCCTTGGGAAGTGCTGCATCGTACGAATACAGTGTTGGTGCACCGCAGCCAGTTCCCTTCTCATCGATAATCGACGACCCCGGCAAAACTGGCTACGTAACTACAGCCTGCCAACCGCGTACGACAGACGGATGCTTGCTTTGGCCTGGACAACCCCACCTTTCCCCCGAACGTGCATATCTGCCGAGTGCCGCGGATCTCTAACAAGGGAGCATTTGTCCTGTTCACAAATGCCGATTTCAGGCTCCTCACTAGCGTTCTCATGTCTTAGTTGCCTTGGGGGGGGGGCAACCTGGACAAGGGCGCAGCCCGTTTCACCTCGCGGGCGTCAAGTGATACCATGGGCGCGATCAGGTGATTGCGGACGCCCGGGGATGGGATGGGATGGATGGTTGGAACGGTGGGAAGGCTGTCAAACCGGGCATGGGATTGGCTGGGGTGAGCACATTGAAGCCTAGGAGGTACGAAGTGCTCCATGCTCGTCGTGGGCAACAAGAGGCCGGGGATGGACGGACATTTCTGACTGCGCTGAGGTGAAAAGCCCGCATATTCCGGTGTGAGAAGTTTGAGGCAGAGCTGAGTTGGGGATATATAGATGGTACAAACACCATGTAATCGTCGATTTCACAGCTAGAATCTTTTGGTGTAGTGGTATTGAGTGAAGGGAGGTTTTGGGGAGTGCCTCTTCTCCTTCCTACCTACCTTGAGTAAGTCCTAGTCGTCAGTCTCTCTTCCCTCCTCCTGCTTCCCTCTCCGGCAAGGCAACCACCACCCCCCCATTTCCATTTCGCCCATATGTGGCGGACCTGGGCCTCTGATTGGCCACACCCATGTCGTGGCCTCAGGCACTCTACCGGGAGCCGCCCCCCCAGGCCTCCGTCCCGCCCGCATTATTTATCTTTCCAGCCTCACCCACCTAGCCGTGTGCTGCACGTGTTCACCTCCCTCCTCCGCCGCGTGACCCGACTCGCCCAGCGCTCCAGCGCCTGCGCCCAGCTCGACATCTCCCTCTCTCGCCGCCTCTGCCAAAAGGGCATCATCTCACTCAGATTCTTCCCCCCCTGATAACATAAAGACCCTCCGTTGCCTTCGCGCATCGCCTCCTGACGCGTGATTTTTTTATTGCCAATTTTTTGGCTGGCTGTTTGTCTGGTTTGTCGACGAGATACCCGGCTCCAGCACTTATTCCCCAAGACTCGCGCGAGATCACGAGTTTGATCACGCCAAACACGTGAGACGACAGAAACTCGTGATCTGGAGGTCCCGGACCCAGCCGCGAGCACATGATCTAGTAGGTATGTCGGTTCCGTATGCATCTCATCATCATCGTCGTCGACCTCATTATTCCCGTCTTCGCGATGCTCTCCCGCGCTCTTTCTCCCTCGATGCACTGCCATCGCAAGTCGCGTGGCTCTCGTCGCAAATTCTGTTGTTTCGCTCTCCCTTCTTCCGAGTTCCCTCAACGCGTTCGTCCTCAACCACGGCGATGCAGTGCCGACTGGTTGAGCATGCGCTGAGCTGCTTGCCAGCGGAATGTTGCCTTTCTCATCCCAGCTCAAGTGACTGAATCACCGAATCCGTCTCTCATCTTTCCCCTCATTCTGCTGTCCAACCGCCGTGATCGCGACCGTGACGCCCCCAGCTCCAAGTGAGACGCGATAACCTCAACTCGCACCCACTTCGCCCTCAATCCTCACACCATCTTCCCACCACCTCAGAACCTACCAAATCTGCATTACACCAAGCGCTTCCTCTCTATTCATGCAGCCCTTCGGAAACCCTGCTCTAACTCTGCCCTTATTTTAGACTCGGCACCGATCGTCTCTATCTCATCTACGTGACCCCGACGTCGTTCTACTTTGCGCATCGGCCTTGACTGTAACACGCACCTCTGCGGCCTTCCGTCAAGTCGCCTCTCTCGATCATTATCTCAGCTTGACACCACCATCGCCTCGCCACGTCTAAACCATGGCTGAATCGATGCTTGCCGAGCATCCCGACCTCTCCGGCCTGACTACGTCTCCTGGTCTGGGTAATTCTCCAACCCAGAAGCGCAAGCGAGAGTCCAACAGTCCTGGCCTTAACCGCATCAAGCGACATGCGCCCGCCGCACACATGAGCGACACCTCCTTCATGGATAGCGCCCTCGATGCCGGCCAGGGCAGCGGCGTCAGCGTTGCCGATTTCAACGCTCTTCAGCAAGCTGCTCAGGGCGAACATCCCGAGGCCCCTGATCCCGCCAGTGCTACCAGCACTGCCCAGGCCGCCCTCGGCATGTATCCCACTCTCCATGTCCCCCCATCGACAGAGGAGCAGTTCGCAGCCCAGGCCAATTCTGAACCTGACCACACCCATGATACCTCGTTCAACGATGTTCCACCACCCCCTGATGGCCTCCTGGATCCCCCTCAAGTCGTCCCCCCACAGCACCAACAGACGCCCCCGAACGGTGTCCAGCAGCACACTGTGCCTCGCTACTCTTCCTCGGTTTCTAACCCAAAGCCTACCGTAGGGTCTGAGGAGTGGCATAAAATGAGGAAGGATAACCACAAAGAAGGTAAGTTGACATGTAGCGCATATCCATTTTCACCCTTCCCAAATGGCTAACGATGATGTAGTTGAGCGTCGTCGTCGCGAAACAATCAACGAGGGCATTAACGAGCTCGCTAAGATCGTGCCGGGCTGTGAGAAGAACAAGGGATCCATCTTGCAGCGGGCCGTGAGCTTCATTTCCCAGCTCAAAGAAAACGAGCAGCAGAACATCGAGAAGTGGACTCTGGAGAAGCTGCTTACGGAGCAGGCCATCACAGAACTGAGCGCGTCCAACGACAAGCTCAAGCAAGAATGCGAGCGACTATACAGAGAACTCGAGACGTGGAAGCGAGTGGCACAGAACGCCGGCCTCGAGCCACCTCAACCCAAGGATGAGAATACCGCCGCTCCCATCTCAAGCTAGGAGCCTGTGCCCGAGCTGGCATCTTTTTCTCCACTATAAGCGTCCCAGTCATTCTGAGTTATACCCTATTAATGTCCCTACGGGCACCACCCTGGTGCTGTCGAATTGTATCCGGTGTTTTTCAGAGGCGTGATTTGTTCTATTCCCTTCTTTCTTCTTTTTCTCCCTTCTCTGCTCGTGGCGCAGCGTGTTCTTAATACTGCACACAGGGGCCGTCCAAAGCCCCTTTGAGTCAAAGGCCGTTTGACCTCTTGGGTCTACTTCAGCGCGACCTTCGGTTAGGGAGGACAAGGTACTATATATTTCTGCTCGGGTAGGATTGGTAGCTCGGCGTTGGTGGATGGATTTGTACCCAAGACGGCGGTTGGGATTAGGTACACGAACGTGAATGAGGATGCAGTACGATTAAATAGTTTAGGAATTGAACGAGTTTTGGCCAGTTGTAACTCTGTTTCTTGTCATCCGCACGCGCTTCAACTCAGGAGGCCACCTTATTGGTTCTTTTGTCACATGTCAAACATGAGAGTGGGCGCGTGTAACTATGACTCGATGGCACAAACCACAAGAAGACACGAGCAAGCAGTCTGACTGGACGGAACATGCGACCTCGATTGGTCTATATTGGTGAGTTGCACAAAGCTGTACATGCGAGATGTCGAAGAAAGGAATATTTCGGAACGTTGCGTCATAAGTCATGACTCATGCAACTTCGTAGTTCCAAGTGGCATGCTGGTATGTATATACGCCGGACCGGGAGAGAGATACTAGTTGAACCAAGATTCGCGTGCACAATTGCTCACTGTTGGGTGCTACCGAGCCTGTCTGTCTGTCTATCTGCCTGCCTGTCTGCCTTCCTGCCTGTGTTTGTGTTTGTGTTTGTGTTTGTGTTTGTGTTTGTCTGTGTCTGTGTCTGTGTCTGTGTGTGTTTGTCTGTTGTCTGTTGTCTTTAGCCTTCTTTCGCCGTTCAACTCCAGAATCCCAAAGACCTCCCCTCCGCGCCTTCGGGACAAACTTCCCGTCAGTAGTGCCACCAGCCCACACGTCCAGTTCCCCTTTTTGAGTATCCCACCGGTCCATTTGATCAGTTTCACGCCCAATGAGAACCGTGCCCGTCGAACACCGTCCATTTTCGCCTCGAGATCATACAACTCGATGAACCGATCTTCTCCGCTCTTCAGTCAAGGAGTGACACGTCAATTCGTAGATCTATCGCAACCCCCGCCAATAGAACAAAGGTCCCGAGGGCCTCATAGCTCTCCTCGAAATCATTGGCTTGCACTTCGCGGAAGAAAGAAAAACTCCAAAAAGAAAATTAACCAAGACCACCAAGTCCCAAGGAAGCAATCGAAATCAAATTACCAACCAACACAACAGGCCAGGGGGAGCAAACCAACCAAACCGTCACAACTGCCGCCTCCTGCTCCGAAAAGAAGTAATAAAATAAACAAGGAGCAGGTAGTATCTCATTCAACATTGTCAGATCACTGTCTGTTTGCAGGTACTGAAACTCCCGGTAAATGTGCGCGTGCTGAGAGAACTATAGCCACCATCGTAAATCAATGCCATGCTTTCGAAATGGTATCATGTCGCTCGGCTGAAATCGTCGGCCAGGAAGATGCGAAGACAGAAGCCACCCGCTGCTGCGAAATGAAACGGCGGAAAACAGATTATCAATTGGGGCAGATTCCCCATCGGTCCAGAGAAACAAGAAAAAGGAAACAATGCTGAAGGGTTCGGAGATATGTTCTTGGAGGAAAAGCTCGGTATCGGTCTATCTGGTTCAGGGCGTAAACCGATACCAGTTTCGAGAATCGCTACCGTTCATGAAATAAAAAGAAATAAAAAGGGCCCTTCAAGCGCCGTGTGCGTCGTGAAACTCGAAAAGCCGCCAGTCATACTAGGAATTCAGTCGTGAGGAGATAGGGTGTAGGTGAGCGGCGGGCAGCCCAGTCCACCGGTCCGAAAAATCAAGCAAAGGCGCCGCGATCACATGGGGTGTCCCGATGAAAGCGAAAATGAGATCGTCGTAGGTTTCTTTCCGGTAAAACAAAAGGACCTGTACTGTGTGAACCAGGTCAATCGTCATCATGCGTAATCTATGCAAGCATTATATGTGAGACTGGGGAGAGAGCCAAGGCACGGGCGGTGGCACCACGTCCTAGCCCGGGACTGGATCAAGTTCCCGGACTAATGCATCGAGTTGCGAGAAACAGGGTCGGCCTTCACTGCCGAAAGTCCTCGGTTGTCGCTGGTCCTGTAGTTGTATCCCGGCGAGGTGTGCACCGGTTGCTGTGGTACGCTGCCTCCGCCCCGGAACATGGGAGCTTGGCCAGGATCATAGCCATGCGAGAGGCCATCAAATGAGCCTCCCATGTAAGACTGGCTTTGGCTCATCGGGACGACGGGGTTGACAAATGAGGTTGCCGACGGGTTCGCCTGCTGTTGGGTGAACGAGTACATGCCTGGCGTGTTTGATGCAGTAGAGCTAGGCTGCCACTGTTGAGTATACATGTGGTTTTCGCTTTGCCCGGTGTAGTCTCCTATGAGAGATGGTCGTCGGCTAGAATCTTGAGGTGCGGGGACCCCCATGTCGAGCGCGAGGTTTCCACCTGGAGGATGAACAGGAGTTTGGCCGCTGACCGACATATTGCTTCCCCCCCCCGAATCCATGGTGATCCGGCGCGATTTCCGATATCATAGGAGGTCCATACTGAGTTCCTCGTACGGGCAAGTCGCCAAGAAAAGGGGGGGCCATGTAGCGTTGGTCCGGAACCATGATCCGAGGTAGCTGTTGCAACTATGCCTTGCACAGTTGACAGTTTCGGTGCCGGCATGTCTTGTTCATCCTCGTCCTTTGTAATCGATCCGTCATCGTTTTCCGATCCATAAGTTTCCGGCATCTTGTCTTCCGCCATCACATAGACTTCCGTGCCCCCATCTATCCACATGTCAGTGCCCGGGCATCGGATAGAAGACGCAAGGGCTACTTACCGATCTCTTCCCTTTTGTATCTCTCCTCTTGCCTAGCTACCTTAAAGATTTCATTCAAGTATGGCCGCTTCTTCGCGTTGGCTGGGTTTTCCTTATCGGTGAAGAATGCTGACAACGCCTCGGTGGTGATTTCCTCAAGCTTCCTTACGCTAAGGTTCAGTTTCTGGATGTCGGGGTGCTGTCTGTTTTTCGGCTCCACAATCATTCTCAGGATGTGGTTCAGCAGGTGGACTCGTTCTGGAAGCCTTGTTAGATTGCTCAAGAAGCGCAAAATGCCTCCATCATCTTACCTCGCTTGTACAGATGATCTGGCTCCTTATGACGGACCCTGTCCTCCTTAGTCGGGCCCCACGGTCTGGGCCACCACTCTGGTGCTTTCTCGTCACTTCCCGTGTAAGGATGGGTAGATTGCTTCTTTGGTTCGACAGCCTTGACCCAAGCCTTGGCAATGAGCTTGCATGCTGTCTGCTGGCAGTTCTTGAAACGCTGCTCATAGAAGTTCCATACGTCCTGGGCATTGCCAATCTTGATCCCTTTCCTTGTTGTCGAGATTACCATGGGAATGTCATCATCGTCGATAACTGGGTGGCGGGCTCGGGGTCTCTTTCGACCCTGTCGTCCAGAGGCATCCCATTCGTCGAAGTTCGACATTCGCCGACGGTCGAGCAGCCGATTTCTCGGGAAATCCATGGACGTCTGCTTGTAGAGTCCTTCGTAAGTGTACGCTTCATCAACAACCGGGCTTGCTCCTAGATATGTGTTAATACCAAGATCAGTGCCAAATAATTACGAACTAACCAGCATCCAAACAGTCCATGACTTTCTGATATTTGTCCAGGTCAAAGAACTGCCTCATAACATCTCCATCGAGCCTAGCAGTCCCGGGGCCCGAAAAGGTCATTGGGCTGCCATCGTCCATGATTACTGCAACAAAGTACCGTTTTGCAGAGATGCTGCAGTGTTGACGTAGAGCCTCGTCGATTTGCTGGTTAGTCGTCTATGTCAGTGACTAGCCTCAGGCTCCAGGACGTAGGCGTACGTACCATTGGAGGTTGCCGGCGATGGATATCTTGCGTCTCCGCAAAGCGAGCATCGTCAATGGCATCAGGGCCATAACGCTCCGTCATGTAGTGACGAGGGAACGAATCCCTCTGCCAGTCTCGTACCATGGTTGATTAGTTGCTCCTGGGAGACGTCGCGTTCTGCTAACAAGTGATAACCGAAAACGAGAGTTTGGAAATGAAACAGAAAGCGAGACACAAGATGATCGTATAGTCGTTTAGATATGTACGTAGCGGGTAGTTCGATGGTGGCAGATGAGGCTAGTGCATGTCGTGAGACACTGGGTCTGGAATGTCGTCCTGATATTTGAGGGATGAAGTCGTCAAGTGTCAGGAGATCCCGATGCCAACTTCTGCGGGGGAGGTGGCTGAGTAAAGAAGAATAAAATATCCAGAGGGTGAGTCCACTTGGAAAGTTCTTGACTTGTTCGAAAGAGGTGGTCGTGGATTCCAGCGCCCTGAAAGGGAAATCCAACCAGTTAAATGAGTCCTGTCCTCTCGACGTGGGCCTGCCGCAAGGAGTCCTGAATTAGGGAATTCGGGTAGATCGGAGCCCAGCAGGAGGGGCAAGGGAAACAAAATAGCCCGTCGTTGGCTGATGCTGCGGAATTAAAGGTGTAAGGATGCGAGTGGCATGAACAGAGAGAAAGTATTCAGCCGTCGGTAAGCTAGGGGCGTTGATTGCTTCCAGGATGTTTCCAGGTAACGGAGACAGATCGCCTATCTACTCAGGCGTATGTCGTATAACAAGAAAACTATGGCAAGGCTTTCTTTCGGACTGTGAGACATCGACGAGCAGTGTTCTCAACGAGTTAGGTCGGTTATGCGCCTTGAACAAGGTTTGTCGGAAGTCTCGGGCGGGAGGAAATCAAGACTGCATCTAGCAGATTGGTGATCCAAGCCGAAGAGCTGGTCGAGGTGCAGGTATGACAGTAGTTGCGTGCAGGAGGGGGAGAAGCGAAAGTCCAGAAGCACAGTTTCTGGCAAGGTACTCTTGAAACGACGCAATTGGGGTGGCAAGCAGCTTGGCCTTCGGTGGCCAGCGAGGTAAGAATGATGGGACCAATGGGGGATGTCGTGGCGAGAAGTCGGGGAAAGGAGATGTCCGGTCAGGTCCAGATGGACAACGAAATCGAGAGACACAACACGGTAAATAATAGGAGGTAAAGGTAAGTATCAGTCTCCGAGGTTGAGAATGAGGGCAGAGTTAAGATGGGAAAGGTTGCGAGACCGGTTCAGTTACAGAGTCCGGGGGGGGGGGGCAAAGGACTG
The DNA here is from genome assembly GCA_030864175.1 of Neonectria faginata. Taxonomy (NCBI): domain Eukaryota; kingdom Fungi; phylum Ascomycota; class Sordariomycetes; order Hypocreales; family Nectriaceae; genus Neonectria; species Neonectria faginata. The sequence continues at coordinate 1,008,359 of JAULBG010000006.1, read as the reverse complement.
GCTGAGTGAGAGTCCCCGCACTGGACGTTGTCTCTCTTCTCGCCGTCTAGCTTGCGAGCTTCCTCTGCTTGCCACGAAATGCGGCAAGATGGGTGCTTCCTCAGTCGGCGGCAAAGGAGGACCAGGTCTAGTCCGTAGGTGACTGATGGATGAGTTGGGGTACGGGACAGGGAAGGCCTTGATTCGAACAAAGCGGGCACACCAGGCGCGGAGCAGCAGATGCAAACCGCAGGTTAAGACGGTGGGGGAATCAGGGACCAGTCGTGTACGAGATACTTGCGATGATGATAGCAAGGGTCACCGATCGCAGGTCAATCCTGGTTGGTGTGTGGACGAAGGTCGGAACAAGGTGTAGGACGACGACGACAACGACGACAGTCCAATGTTTTTCAGCAAAAGCCAGAGAGCAAGACACCCCAGTTGTTGTTCTAGCAGCTGGACTGAGAAAGGATGCTGAGCTACTGGCCGAGGGTTGAGTGGCTGGGTGAAATAGGTAGTGGCTTAGAGGGAGGTCAAGGTCAAGGGCGAGGAAGAGAAAAGAAGAGAAGCGTCTTCAAAGGGACGGCCGCACAGCATGGGCTACGTACAGGACACTAACTAGTCCAAGTAGAGTCTTGTCTCAACCTGGATATGCCTCCCATGATCCACCCAGCTGGCTGACAGGGCTCCTGTGCCTCTCCAGACGACGTCGTGGACTCGTGGAGGGGGGATGGAATACTCCGGACAGGAAGCAGGTCCACAGTTAGCCTCGCAGGCAGGCGGCCGAAGTCCCACAGAGTATCCGTACGGACTACGGATTGGAAGATTGGAAGGGTGGAAGCGGTCCTAAACAAGACACAACACCACGCATGGGACAGGGGAGCAGAGCCATGGCCGACTTCCACGCCTGAAAAGAGAGCGAATCTCATCCCTTGAGAGTGACGCTGCGAGGAAGACGGGGGGGAGTTGCACACGTTGTTGGGATCCTCGGTCTGCAGGGCACGGCAGAGACCCTGTCATAATTGCCCGTCCATGAGGGAGGGCACAAGGATTGCGCAGGGGTCGCGTTAAGGGTGGCTAAGAGGTGTGGGCCGAGGGCGGATGTGGACAACTCCAATGGCCACGAAAAGAAGGGAAGAAAAAAGTAAGGAAACGAAACCCGCTCGCCTTAGTCGGACACGCATGAGTGAGGACATGGCCGCAGAAGGCGACAACAGGGCGAGATGCCAGGCTTGCCATTGAACTAGGTAGTGTTACCAGCTGCCCAACCAGCAAAGTAAGTATCGATGATTTCTGGCCCGCGCCTCCACGAAGTACGTGTAGGCAGTGTGATTGCATTGCATCATCTGGTGGGACCTTTCCTTTCCTGCAACAGCAAAAATACGGGACTTTTGAGACCTCGGGGTGTCCCACAGCAGCCTGGAACCAGTCAGCCATACCCGTGTGGTCTTGGTCGTGGAAGAATGAAGGATGGATGGAGAAGTGTCCCCCTTTTGGTGGTGGCAGTAGATGGATACCACTATTTTGTGCATCTGGGCTCGCCCAAGTCGCAAGCTATGCGCTTTGAGCTTGCTTGGCCTGAGTCCAGAGGCCGAAAGGGTCGCTAGAATTGCATGAGAGCTGATTTGATGCAGTGGAGAGGTGCCAATCATCACGGAAAAGACCCAGGGCGGGGATGCTGTCTAGCGGAATTTTTCTCGCCGGGAACCTGGGCTCGATGGCAGAAGTCAAGTACCAACTAGGTGCACATATCAGCGGATGGGAGGATTCCATGGCGGAAATCAGGTACTGTACGAAGTACGGATACTATACCCTCGTCTCGTGCATTTCTCGGCCGTAAGAGTGGTGGCCGACTGTTCTCGCCTCGATAGAGACAGGGGACGATAAACCAACCATGACTTATCCGTTGTGCGTCTTGTTCTCTCCTGGGCACATGATTTGTTTCCTCCCAGTGGGAAGAGAGAGATAGAGAGAGTGAGTGAGAGAGAGGACACGAGAGAGCGAGCGAGAGAGCGAGCGAGAGAGCTGTTGTTTGTCCTGCGCTGTCATGGCCTGTCCTGGTCTGTTAAACTCACCTGCTCTGTGATGTATGTATGTCCTGTACTGTGCTGTCTTAGCAGTACTACTAGCATGAAAGGCGGACACCCCCTGTGAGGGACCTGTCATGTCGCCCCCGCCAGTAAGGTGGGAGATCTGGAGCTGACGGGTTGATCCGCGGGACCTGGGGCATCAACCTCCAAGTTGTTGACTCATCGGGCAATCCAATGAAGGAGGGGAAACAAGGGGAGCAAGGGAGCAAGGGAGCAGTGGAAAGCAATGGGCCGCTGGGCCGCTTGGTCCATTGGGGCATCAGGGCGCCGTAGGATCCAGCAGCTTTGCTGGAAACGTGTAAAGGTGCAGCGCGCAATGGCTCAAGCCAGTATCTCACATATGCAAAGGAGAGGTTCGACCACCCGCCAAGCGAGATCTCAGATCATTGCTAGAAATGACTGGCGGGCGCGACAGAGGCCAGAGGGGGGCTGGACTTAAGCCAGGAAGGCGTGGGTCCAAGTGCCTGCCAGAAGGGCAGCTCCCCTGCTAGACCGTCAATCTACCCCCCTGGGAGGCGTAGACCTCAGGCACCTGCGGCGCGCTGCTAGCGGACGACCTCCTCCACTCCGCGCGAGTGGCCGTTGCGGGCCGTGCTGGGGCAGGCACACACTTATGTACCATTGCATGGAACTCCCTTCTCCACTCTAGGGACTACGTACAGAGGCTACCGCATGTAGATTATGTACTCTCAGATGTAAGATGTAGGTCCGGCAGATGCCCACGATGGACCGATTCTTAAGTTCTGTGACGAGTCACGCGTCGTCAAGCCCTAAGGGGAGGAACCTGGGTAGGCACCTTAGTACGTGCTAAGAGAGGTAGGGGGATGTACATAGGGGAAGGCGTCAGGCAGGCAGGTACCGGAGGCCCCTGGGCCACCGTACCCGCCCCAGGACGGGACTCCACAAGTACTTATTAGCTTACACAGTACACACAGTACACACAGTGTTGACAGACTGACAGGAAACCGCAGGAAGGAAAGTTTGGACCGACATCGACCGACGTCAGGCCCGCGCGCTGGTGACAGACTGACTGACAGTTGGTGGATTTGGAACGTTTGTCCTCCTTCACCATCCGGCGACTCAGCCAACTCGGAGTTTCAACCAGCAGCAAGCTTGTTCGGCGCTCGCACCAACGAGGCTTGGCCAACTCTTGACAGCCCCCGCGGGACTGCGGGAAGTCCGGCTCGGCTCTTGGCTCAAGGTTTTACAGGCTTGCTCCCGGCACCAGTTCTCCAGTCTCCGGCGCCTCGCTCCGTGGGTCCAGTTCTCGTATGCCAGTCGTCGTACGAAGCACTTGCGCATCTCCTCGCCTTTTTCCTCTACGGGCCTCCTAACCCTAACCGGATACCAGCTCATGTTGCGCCTCGGAATTGGCGATATGGAGACGCTACTCCTTGGCGACTCGTGCCCTTGCAACCAGGGACAGGCTCGCGCCGCTCACTGGTGCGGGTTTTCGACTACTGTCGTTAGAGACTCCCTCCTGGCACCGTCTTGGGCCCAGCGCCACGCAGTGCAACCAGCCCTGGGGATGACCCAGTCCAAGCATCCAGCAACATGTCCACGAATACCTACGTACCTCTACTCCGTAGAAGACCAACAGACTAGGATCGTGACCCCTGCCATCAGTTGCCCTGTGCGTACGGAACAAACAGTCTTCTGAGACCCGTCAACAGGGAGCGGGAAGTGCACACACACCACATGTTAAGCAAACGCACGAAACGCACGCAGCGCGCACGCAGCTCCCAAGTCCTGACCCCTCGGAGCTCGCCCGTCATGCCACAAACGAAGCAGTGAGTCAGCCACATAGCACGTCCCACGAACGGCTTTTTGATGTTCTAAGGAGTCTTGTACCGGCCGAACTTGTGATCCACAGAGCGAGATCGTCGACTCGATACCCAGACTCGCCGACGACGCCCCCAGCTTGGAACGCAATTACGGGCGACAAGGTCCCACTCCCAAACGCCTCCTGAACGTCGCTTGCTCAATTAGCAATCAACGATGCTTCTTCATTACAGTCTGCAAAGGCCGCCATGCACCACTAAGCTGAACAAGAGCCAATCAATGACTGCAGCGGAGGAAAGAAAAAGAAATGTACGAAGTGGCGTACGCACAGGGCGTCGTCTCGTGTATTTTTATCGCCGCTGCCGAATATCACGTCTAATAGATACCCCGGCTGCTTTATAGGCGCTACGAAGCTGGACTAATTACAACCCAATCCGAGTTGACTGTATCCTCCAAGCAAGTCCAGATCATGTGTGGTTGGGTTCGTAGAATCGAATCTACTCTTCTCGTGAGCCCTACTTGTTCACTATCCTAACTTCATCACTGCGCACTTTTTGGGCGCCATCGCCATCGCCATCGCCATCGCCGTCACGATCCAGCAACCAGAGAATATGATGCCACCTTCATCATGTGACCAGAAGCAATTATAGATTCCCCGAGGAAACTACACTAAGCGGCAGCTCTCTCTCGTCCAGTAGTCGACAACACCCAACTGTGGAAACGCATTCGTACAGTACGAAGCACACTCGTTCCTCCATGTCTGTCTGGAGAGGGCCACGGACCCTGCATCATGCGGTTTGGGTGTCGCCTCGCCTCCCAAAAGCAAAATAGCTGAGTGGTGTTATCGCAACGGACCCTTTTCTTTCTTTTGGCCATTCTCCAAACTTGCGACGGTGAAACCGCACCGATTTGAGACAGCACTGTGCAGACACTGCTCACATCCTGTTTGTTTGTTTGTTCTCGAATCCCAACCCCCACGCCTTCAACACTCGGACAGTGATGCGACGACAACCAGAGGTGACCAGCTGCCCCGATGGATATCGGCTCAATGTCACCACTCGCCAGTCGTTCGCTTCCCACCATTATCCGGGCTGGTCAGCACCGGCCGCGATCTTCAGCAACACACTCGCGACAGGCCATCTCTCACCCAACACTCTGTTCCTCCAAGGCCCGCATCGGGTCGCTGGTGGATGGACCCGTGCCGTGGTAGGAATATCGCCAGTTGCAGCTTGCAGCCGGCTTGTGCCACCAAGCTCTTCATGGCGTCACATGTAATATGTATGATGTCGAGCGGCCATCACTCCCATCTGCAAACCACCCCCTGCAAGAGACAGGGCAAGACACTGGGGTAGCGGGAGCGTGCTCAACCAAGGCCATGGGTTGTCTATGCTCGTGCTCCCACACAGCCACCTCTTCAAATCAACACGCAGCCTACAGATGGAACCACCAGTAGCAACAGCTCTCACGCCTAGCTCAGCTTGCTTTGGACCAGGTCTTCTCAGCGCCAGTTGGCGGACCCCAGTCTTCCGTCCTCGCTCCGTCGCTTCGTCGGTCCACAGCCCTCGTTATCATAACGACAGACGCAGGGCCATCGAGATCATCGAGCAATAGTGCAGTCACACTCTCGTTACCAGCGTCCCAGCCCGTCGGGAGCTTGCCCTGTTCACACATCTTTGCAAATACACCAGATGGGCATTGTGACTCCTCTCGACAAACTCCTCCCAGACGTTACATCCCTGCACAGAACGTACTTTGGCCGTTGTTCTGGCAGGCGTCAATTGGGCCCTGCTGCTTCGTTACGTCAAATCATCTCCGAGCCCAGCTGGGTCGTGAGCTGAGAACAAGACCCGGCTTACCGAAATGAAGGCCAACCACATGTTCGTACTTGGCCACTTGTAGCCAGCAAGATCCGCATCAAAACGACATGGGCACCTTGGATCGACGCCGACGGCGTGGTAACGAGACAGGTCAGCTTTGGGGGCCTCGACCAACACAGATCCTTGTCGGCACTTCAGCCAACCGCCGGCCTCACTTTACGCCTCTTTTCACACTAAGCATCATTACTAGCCTACGCATGCCGTTGGAGTCCAAGGGGCATTGAAGTTTGCAAGACAGACCATTCACTAGCCTCCATATCGCCACCTCGCTGGTTCTAGCTGAAATGCCACACAAATTTCGGATCAGCATTTGTCAACACCACAGGCAGGGTCATGACGCTTCATGCGAGACCTAAAGACCCTCTCGCCCCTCAGCAGAGTCTTGTCCAAGAGCCACTACCCCTCCACGACCTCAGACATTCCGAACACCCAATCGCAACGCTCATTGCGGACTGTCTCGGTCACACGGCGCCACCACCAGAACTACAGCTGCAGCACTGACCAGCATCAGTTAGCCTCATCCAGATCTGGGGCTTGCATACGAAGTAGACTACATTCTCCAAGCCGCTGATTCGATCTACGCGCCTGTGGAGGGACAAAATGTCTCCAGTCCCCTCACGGCTCGGAGACACTGACAAGCCGTCATAGAATTCTTAGCACGGTGCAGATGGATTAGATCAACTTCGTCTAGCATTCGATAGCATCGAAGTGCATCCACAGCCAACGAGGCAGCAGAGAATTGGGCGTCATCGCAGCCTGTTATCAGTACACCCCGGTGACATCAGGAAAGATACCGGTTTCGTTGTACAGGATGTTTCGTCCGCCTGATGATCTGGGGTACCGCCGAGCCGTTGCGGGCTCTGAGTCGTATGTCCGGGGACAGAGTTGTTTCTGGATGTTTACGTACCTTCCTGACAGCTCCCGACTCGACAAGTGAAACTGGTATGGTTACCAGTCAGCAGCAGGAGGGTTACACAACAGCACCCCAGCGCGAGTGCGCCATCTCGTGGTGCCCTAGCTCCGACGTTCCCTACCAAATAGCTCCGACTTCATGGCCGTGGTTGCGTGCGAAGCAAACATGAAGAATATGCAATGACGATGGTTCTTGGCTGGTGACACAAAGTCTCAATGTGGAACGCCAAAGACGATGGTGCGAGGTTGCATACGAACCATTTACGCCACAAGTCGGGGTAGTCGAGCTTGACAGCCCGCGGGCTTCTCTCCCTTCGTGCGATATGGTTGGGTGCCTGAGTCAACAATGCCAGGTAAACAAGTGTTTTGAATAGCAGCGACGTCCACGAATGCCCGAGGCTCCCAGACAAACGATGCTCAACTTCCATCCACAATGATGTGGCCCATCACGAAAGTAACATACAACGATAGCGACCATCAATAGTACCCAACCGCCGTGACATGAATGATGAGACTCATCTTTGCTTCTCCCGTACGCCTCTTTCCATTCTCGGACGCCCACCTTCTTCTCGCTGTCACGGTGCACCTGGCAAACTGGGAAAGGCTTCCCGGCTAGCCCGGTGGCGCACAATGTGAGGCGTTGATTCCAGCTCTTGTTGGCGATAATGCACTTGGATGTTCAGCCCGCCTACACGTCCGTTGGCCAGCCAGGCCGCAAGCATCCCGGCAGGACAACTTGACAGCCCAGCACCAACATCTCCACCTTCCACGAACGGCGTGGCCTCCACAAACGGCGTCTATGCAGGCTTGGAACCTGGCGGCCGCCGGTACGGGAGCGCCGCCTTTGAAGAATAGGAACAGGGAGAGTTACCACACGGAGACGTTGATGCGTGCACGGCTTCAAGGAGAAGCCAAAATAGTATTTTTCCAATCCTTGCCCTCACTAAAGACTCCGTACCCAGACCCGTGTAAGAGTCGATGTCTTACAGTCTCACTATACAAATTTGTTCCGTTTGGGTCCATCACATACACACCCCCCTTCCGCCGGGGGTCCAACGCGGACCGTCCATTTTGGTTCGCGCAAGTAAATCAGGAGCAAACTCCCAGACCAGACCAGTGCCTTTCCCTATTACAGCTCAAGTCCAGCCTGCTTCATGAGGCCGTGGAACACGCCTTGCTTTTTGAACAGAGCCGAAGGGGTGTCAAACTCGACCACCTCGCCCTTATCGAGAACGACGACACGGTCGCTGTCCAAGATGGTGTTGAGGCGATGGGCGACGGTGATGATGGTGCGACTAGCGAAGAGGGGCGAGCGCAGGGTGTCCTGGAGCATGGCGTCGGTCTCGATGTCGACGGCGGCGGTGGCTTCGTCGAGAACCAAGATATTGGAAGGAGTCAGCATGGCACGCGCCAAAGACACGAGCTGGCGTTGACCTTGTGAGAGGTTGGAACCTGTGAAACCCAACGAGTTAGCCGCGTGTTGCTAGTGGAACGAACAAATTAATGGGCTTGATGCTATCATGATAGGCAACCGGCAACGATGGAAGATGAGAGGTTGCTCAGAGCCCTGTCCGGGCTCACCACGCGACTTCAATATCATGCGTGGCGCTATGCAAGTGCATCTTTTTCCGGACAGTCGGTGCTCGTCAATGCTGACAGCCTTGCTACCCCTGCAATCATTACAGGGTCGCCATCGGCGACACCACCATCTTTGGGAGAAGCGACGGTGCTAGTCATGGACGGCAAACGGACCAGCAGCGTCGAGACCAGAGAATGCCGACAGAAAGCGAAAGTGCCGTAAACGTACCTCCTTCGTTGATCTTGGCCTCTAGGCCGCCACCCATGCTGTTGACATGGTCCTGAAGTCGAGCGTGCTCTACAGCGAGTGTCCCATGTTAGCAGATGTGACGTGAGTGTGATGGCAGATGCAGCCCTCCATTGCCGGGGTCGCAATTGTGGGGGTGTGCGATGGGGTTGCAGCGTGATGCTTACTTAGAACGCTCCAAAGCTCGGTATCTTCACGGAGATGGCCTGGGTCGAGATTATCTCGAACGGTGCCCTCGAAGAGCGCGGCATCCTGGGGGATAATAGCTAGTCTACGCCGCAGGTCAAGAAGGCCAATGGTCGACGTGTCAACATCATCAATGCCAATGTGGCCCAGAGCAGGCTCAATGAGACGGAACAGGGCCAGAGTCAACGACGACTTGCCGGCGCCTGTGCGGCCCACCACGCCGATCTTCTCGTGCGACTTGATGTCCAGATTGACGTTCTTCAACACCAAGTCCAGGCCCTCGCGGTAGCGGGTGCTGTAGTTGACGAAGTCAACCTCTCCCTTGGCGGGCCAGGAAACTGCGGGCCGTCTGTCGGCAATGATCTCAGGCGCCTCGCTGGGCAGGGCTGCGTATTCCAGTACCCGTTCCACCGACACGATGTTAGTCTCAACCTCCACGGTCTGACGGACAATCCAGTTCAGCGACGTAGTAATCTGAAGGGCATATGACATGGCCAGACCTACAAGACCGGGGCTGAGTTCGCTGCCGCTAGCCACGGAGATGATGGCGAAGCCTGCAGCGGAGAGGATGACGATAGCACCAATAAATTCGAGACGCACGGCAAGCCAGCGGTTCGCGCTGATGGATGGGAAGTAGGCGCGGAGGTTGGCATCGACACGCCATTCGTTCTCCAGCTCAAATCGCTGCTGTTGTCGGTACGCACGGATGGTCGAGATGCCACCAAGAGATTCCTGGAAATGCGCATAGATGGGGCTTCGGGTGACGCTGTCCAACCTCTTGAGCTCCCGGGAGGTCCGGAGGTAGTAACGCTGGATCCAGTAATACGCAAGGCTTAGCGGGATAATCAGAGCGATGAAAGCCGGTGTCGTCACGGAGATGACGACCAGAGTAAAACCGGATCGAGCCACATTGACGAAGAGCATGTTGAAGGTTCTGGCCAGAACCTCATCGACACGGTAAATGTCGCTATTAGATAAGCTGTCAGCATCACATAACATAAGATTTCCCGGAGATAATCCCCAGGATGGAGGGTCATCCTTACCTCGAGAATCTGTTCAGGATTCGCCCAGCGGGTGTGGTGTCAAAGAAGGACATAGGTGACCTGAAGATGGCGTTGGCCATGCGCTCATGGAGTTTGCGGGATGCCTGGAACCAGCGTCAGTTTGGTGACTTAGAAGTGACACGCGAGCCGGAACTGACCTCGATGGAGCAAAAGATCCAGAGAATCAAAGTCTGAACAACTGTGAGAGCGGATGCTCCAATGCCAATGGCGAAGTAGATACCAATGTATTTTCCAACATGGTCGTTCGAGTTCAACTTTTGGTTTCTGTCGGCCCATTCCTTCAGCCAGACAGAACCGCCTACATAAGCTGGTCAAAATCGGAAACCACAAGCCTTTCACTGATAGGAAACTTACCAATGTTGGCCGTCTGCGCAGCGAGGAGCATGAATAAATAGAGACCAACAGCGTAAATGTTGTTTTCCTTGGCGTATTCCCAGTAAACGGACCATTTGACCTTGCCCTGCTCGACGAACTCCTTAGACTGTTTGGTCTTGGAGTTGCCAGCAACCTCCTCATCAGTGAACTTGCCTCGAGGGCCCTGGAAGGTAGCAGTGCTGGCACGGCGAAGAGTAGCCATACTGCTTGATCGAGGCTTGGCAGAAGGTCCAGTCTTAATTGGGGCCATCTCAGGGACTCGTTCTTGGGCCTCCTCCATCTCTTCCTTGGCCTGGCTAGAGTCAAGCTCAATGATAGTAGCTGCTTTGCTGCTGGAGGCACTAGAGGTGGGCTCGCTGTTATTGCTGCTACCAGAGTCGTGACCAGCTGTCTTCAAGATGTCGTTAACCAGACCTTTCATGGCGACCAGCTGCTTGTATGTTCCCTTCTCGATAATTTCACCGTCCTTGAGCATCGTGACGAAACTTGCGCCGCGGAGAACTGCGATGGCGTTTGTGGCCAGGATACGAGTCTTGGAAGCCAAAAGACCTCGAGGGCCAAGAACATTGTCAATGATGTGCCTTCCGACATGAGAATCAACCGCAGAAAGGACATCATCGAGGAGGTAGATATCAGCTCTGGCGTATACAGCACGAGCCAAAGACACGCGAGCCTTCTGGCCACCACTCAGAGAGATACCTCGTTCACCAACAACCGTCTCATCTCCATCAGGAAGCTGAGCAAAATCATCCATGAGAGCGCAAGCCTGGATTGTTTTCTCGTAGAAATCAGCGTCGTATCGATAACCAAAAATGATGTTTTCTTTGACCGTGGCATTCAGAATCCAAGTTTGCTGAGAAGCATAGGCAACAGTTCCCCTGACTTCGACAGATCCCTTGACCTTCCAGAGATCTCCGAGAATGCTCTGGAGGAAGGATGATTTTCCAGCTCCAACTCGCCCAACAACACACGAGAGTTCACCCTTGTAGGCAGTGAAGTGGATATCCCTGAGGGCATTCTTGTCCTCGTGTCGGTTCCACGAGAAGGTTCCATCACGGATTATGACGGTTTCTTCACCAAGCTCCTCGGGAGCGGGGTTGATTGTAATAGCATTGGGCTGAAGCTCCTCGGCAGTTAGGAAACCTGTCAGTCGGCCAACAGCAACGGAAGCCTCGACAATTGCGGTAATGACCATGGGGAGGACAGCCAAGGGAAACGTGAGAAGGTTGAAGAGCGCCAAGGCGGGGAACACAATTTCGGTACTCAGAGGTCGATCCTGGGTGAGGACAAAGACAGTAAAGGTCGAGCATGACACGAAGAAAGGCGCAGTAGTCCAGGTGAAGTTGGCAAACGCCTGGGTGGCACCAATCTTGCGCAGATTCTTCAGCTCCTGCTCGTTTCGGACGTAGTTCAGCTTGTTCATGAAAGCAGAACCCCAGGCATAGAGCTTAATACTCTTCATGTTGGTGATGATTTCGTTAATCAGACGACTTCGAGCATCCTTGTTCTTCATCTGGGTCTTTTGCATGTTCTTCATGATTCGAGCAACAAAACCCTGCAGGGGCATCATAACGATCATGACAACGATACCAGCCATCATAGACCATCCCACGAGGTTGTAGAGCGATATCATGCAAATAGTGATCTGGAAAGGGGCTGACCATGCCTGTTGAGCAAATTGGGTGAGGTCCTGGAGACGCTGGGCATCCACAGCCATGTAGTTGACAATGTCGCCAGTGGTCTTGGACGACCGTCCTTCATTAGACAGTCGCAGAGACTTTCTATAGATGGCCGAGCCCAGGCCGCCCTTGATACGCATGCCCGTCACAAAGGTGAGTTGGAAGTATTGATGCTAGAGCTGTGTTAGCTTAGAAAGAAGAAGCAGTGGGAAAATGCTCACAATCATGGTGGTCTGAAAGACAGCACAGCCAAACATGGCGAGCGCAATGGCAGCTCCCTTGATTATCGGTTCAGGCGTGTTAGGCTTCGTGTACGAAGCAACAAATTGGATGAGCAGGCGGAGCAGTTGAGGCTGAATATATTGCGAGACATCGTTTCCAATCTTGTAGATCGCAGCAACACAGTAGGGGCCACCATAAGCTCCAAACAGAGCCAGCCACAGGGAAGGGTTCTTGCGGTGCTTCAGCTCGCATTGCCAGGCGTCTTCAAACGCCGAGCCAGTGGTCTTGGTTTGGTCGGTCTTGGCCAAGCCCCAGAGGTCGTCCTCGGTCAGGAAGACCTTGTAGCCGTATGCCATTAGGGGGGTCATCCAGGAGAAGGTGAGCTGAGAGAAGACGTTGGCGTACTCGACGGGGCACTCGTCCTCGTCCTCGATAGCTTCGTATCCATTGGGTCCGACGTTGCGGGGCCAAAGCCACTCCAGGAGGAACTCGACAAGTGAGAGACCAAATCCAACGCAGTACGTAATGAAGTAAGGTAGGTTCGATTCGTAGAGCTGTTGCGATACGAGAGATCGTAGCTTTACGGCAAAGGATATAAGGAGGAACAGCCAGTAAAAGAGGGCGACGCCGCTCGGGTAGCGGATTCGCGAGTGTTCAAGCCATTGAATAGCGAATATAACAAACATCGACAGGATCGTCAAGGTGGTGGTCCATACTCGGAAGTCGCCAAACCAGATACCGGGGTAGTTGATGATTTGGATGCCGAGCTGGACGGCGATGTCGGCGATGATGATGGCGAGAAGAGTCTAGGCAATGGGTTAGTTGACTGATATAGCAAGATTGGGCAATTAATAATCAGCGGCCGGGCGTGACGTGACATACCTGCTTGAGGTAGAAAGGGACGGTCTTGGACTGCGCTCCATGCTGCTGCTTCTTGACGACCAGCCACCAAACGGCGAGCGGGCCAATCAGCAAGCCAAAGACGGCAACAGCAGCGATCCAGACGTCAATAAAGCACGGCGTGAAGTCGTATCGGTACCGGCTCATGGGGCCCCATCCCTCCTCGTTCCCGCAGAGCGGCTGCTTGAAGGCCGACGCGGAGAGATAGCCGCTTCCCAGCTCGCGGAGCGGCCTGTAGCCGGAGAAGGAGCCCGTCTCGAAGAGGACCTTCTGGCTGTCGTGGAGAGCCATTGTCGGTCCGGTCGAGGGTGTCGAGGGGCGTCGGAGCGACGAAGGGTTGTTGCGGGAGCAAGAGTGAGAGCGACAGGATCGACTCGTCACCTCATGCTACGATGAAGGAAGCCGGAAGCTCGAGAGCTCAAGGCGGCGGTGGGTGGCGCGTCGACGACTGACCCTTGACGGCGGGCCTAGTTGCCTACTGGGTACCTAAGGTACGCAAGTACGGGCGGAGTTCCGACGAGCTACAATGGAGCTGTGTACATGTATCTCTAGGTCGCGAAACCGGCGCAAGATCGGGGTTCAGGATTGAGTATTCACCCGACAGCGACCAACCAGACAGGATCTCAGGATGCGTTGAGAACGGCGCAAAAGATGCCAGATCCAGCTCCAGGTCCGAGGGAGCGAAACGATGGGGGGGAAGGTTTGCAAGCGATTGGGCGACCTTCCGACAAGGTCGAGCAGAAACTTGTCGAAGGCCCGGCGATTTGTTTGTAAGCTGGGAGGAGTCAAAATCCTCTCCGGCGACGGCGCTAACGCAAACTGGTGGGTTTACGCACAGGGAAAATGACCGGCTTTAGCGTAACACCGCATGCGTCGGCACTAAAACGCCGAAATACCCAACTTACCCTAGAACATGGTGGTTTTCTGTCCGAATTAGACCTCACGATGGTGGTTTCCGATGCTTCCGTTTTTATTTCCGACTTAAGCATGGTCAAAATAATGGTGAATCGTGGTTGCTCACTGTAACTTTCTGTTTAAATCAAGGCCGCCTTGTCTAGTAGGTACACCCCATGTAGTCTACGCATCATGTCCAACCTTTAAGTGGAATCACTGCGATGTCGTAGAACACGTATGACGCGCTTGGTACATTCAGAACCTGACATGCATCGAATCATTTCTCAAGTGTTCCCAAGAACTCAGCAACTCTCCGTGCAAACCACTCCTGTGCTTCAGGCTCGGCGACCGTATGGCTAGCTCCCGGAATCAATCCAGACAGAGAACTGACCATAGGATTTGCGTCCCGATATCTCTTGTTGAGAACTGCCTGGTCGACTCGCTCAGGCACGTACTCATCACTGCTGGAGTGCAGAGCTAGGACAGGTTTTTGGAACCTCTTCCAATACTTTGAAACAGTCTCGTCGTCGAGGTCTTCGGAGAAGTAATCATCATCACCCCTATTCTAAAAGTCAGTAATCACAGTAAGAGAATGCGTCTGAGAGTATCGTACCCCTTGCCAGCTAGAGAATGAAATCTGTAGGCAGATATCGGGGCACCGAGTGCAGCGGGCACCATGTTGTTGGGCATTACGTCGTCGGCTCTCCCTTCAGCAATCATCTTAGCTGCTAGGTCCAGACTGGGCTGGGGGTCAGGCATCACGAGCTCAATTGCGTCCCTGTCCGAGACACAACCCTGCATAATGAAACCATCGACCGGTTCATTGCCATGCTTGGCGTAGTCCGCGTATTCAATACAGTCCTGGTGCGATTGTTAACATAGGAGAAGTGCATAACACACAACGGGATAAACGTACCTGGCAACCGGTGGAGTGTCCCATCAACACGATTTTCTGTTTGCCCAATCCTCTGAGGTACTTGACAAGTGCTGATATGTCGGCCACGTCCTTGGTTAGGTTGGATGTACCAAAGCCAATGAACGAGCTCCTCATTCGAAACTCAAAAATAGAGTAGCTCAAAGCTTGGGATTCCCCTAGGTGTTCTGAGACGGTCCGGATCGAGGGAAGAGTGTGCGGCCCGTCTCCAAGGCCACCAAGGATAACCAGGGCATTGCGAGCCGTGGTAGGCCCAAGTTCGTACGCACACGATCCACGAACTGGGGAGTCGTAAGGGTGAACTACCACCGAGAAAGGTCCAGAGGGGGGTGTCATGGCTGATGCAAGGCGTATTGCTGGAAACTCGCAACTCAAGCGTTGGGAGTTGTTGAGCTTTATGTGACTTCTCACCGCGTTCGGAGCTTTCTCGCCCTTCTTGGCCGTTACTTAGCTTCTAAAGATAGCTTGGGAAACATAATCAAAAAGGCTTGCTCAGGGTATATGGCTCAACTTACGTGATGGCAATGACAGTCAGCTTACGGAAGAGCTATATGTAACTGCGCGATGATGGCCGAGACTCTATAGTGCGGGGCAGACACGATGATGTGGGCGGCCGTTCTCGTACAGTTGCTAAAACTTGAACGCACTGTGCAATTTTATGGCCCCATCCACCGCATATTCTCCGCCAAATTGGGAATCCTAGGCAGAACATCCTCTGGGCTACTACATCACCTCCAAGCTCTCTATCACCCATCAACCGAACTCAGAAGTCACTGCAGTACCCAACTCCAAGGAGAGACAGTGCATCTGGATTCTTGTTCTTCCGTAGCCAAAGTAGAAGCCTTGGCTTACTATCACAATGGAATCGACACCCAGCAGCCAGGAAAGGAACGAGTTCTTCCAAAAGGTCGGTGGACGTCCCCCATCAATGACGTAATTATGGTTCTGACACCCGTATAGCTGAAGCCATGGTGTGTCAAAGTAAGCCAGTTGGCAATTCGGGAACCCGATGGCCCTGCAGCTACTCGTCAGCTCAACGAGGTGACGGGTCGCGTCTTGACTATTCTCGACGACCAGATCCAGCGAAATCCCGTGGCTCTAGACGAAAAACTCGCTGAATATGTCTTTTTCCCGCTCTATCACATCTTCCGTCAGATGGACCGGTATTCCATGTCTCTGATTGAGAACTGCCTTAAGTGTCTTACCATTCTCATCGTCCATGGATGGAAGTCCAAAATCTCTGCCCCACTGGTGCAGCAGATTCTAAGTCTGCTGACATTCATCGTTGATGGAACCCCAGGCTCAACCGAAAAGCGCCCGGTGGACGAGGAGACTGTGCTCGAAGCGTTTCGTGGGTTGACCGCCCTGCTCACCACCACCAGTCGATCTGCCACCGCTGCTGCTGGACTCTCCGAAGCAGACACAATACCTGCACTGGGCCACAGCGTTAGTGTTATGTTAGACGGAGTAGTCGACGGCCCAACACCTCAGATACAGAAAGAGGCTCTGCGCGCTCTACAGGCAGTATATATCACTGTCAAGGAGCATGAGGCATTGGCGAGCTTCCTTCCCGGGACGATATCATCTCTCGCCAAGGTTTCATCTACACCTGCTAGCTACAAGAAGAATATTCTTGCGAAATGCATTGAAACCGTAAGCCTGGTGTTGACCCGTGTTCTCTCCGACCTGAGAACCAGATCCATACTCGCCAAGGCCGAGACAGAGGAGGCAGATGAGACACAAAAAGGAAAAGCGCTCACACCAGCCTGGCTCAAGGCCACCGTTTCTCAAGTCAAGCGGGCCCTTTCAACAATCATGAAGTTGCGGTTACAAGATTCGACCGAAGTCAGGAGCTCATTGAGTAAATTGTGCGTCACTCTCCTGGATGAGTGTCACAAGACTTTGGAAAACTGCACAACATTCTTGGTCGAAACCGCAATGATTCTTGACGAGGGAAGTGCCCAGACTTCCTGGACTGAGACGAGCCTGCAGCATCTCGTAAGCATCTATCCAGAGCTTGGCGAGACGGTTAAAACAACGACATACAACTGGATGTCTAGTCTCCCGCGAATAATGCAAGCTGGTGACGAAGATGTGAAGCAACATGCGATTCACAATCTCCTCAAGGGTCTTGAACTGCTCAAGGGCCTGCATATCGAATCATCTACCCTGGAAGACTCGATATCAAGTACGCTGAGAGATAGCATTGTTTCGCTTGTTCAAGAATCCAAGGCTATCCAACTAAATGAGAATGTCAACATACGGCTTATTGGTGGCACTGATTCTATAACGGGGCACCTGGATCTACAATATCCGCAGGTTTTGCTGCCTGCCGAAAGCCAAAAGAGAGTACGAATCGAGATGATGTCCCTCGTCGATTTTCTTGGCGCCTCTTCTCAGCAAACAACACTTGCAAGTAGCATGCTGGAACAAGTACAAGACTCGAATTCTATCGGCCAAGTCGCTTCGTTCTGGCTCTGCTTTCAACTTTGCAAGGCAGGCCATGCAGCCTCCGCAGAAGACGATATGTTCTTGGATTTATCATCTTTGGCTGAACCAGCCGAGGACCTCAGCGCTGTTTTTGATGAGCTGTACTCGAATTCAGTGCAGATTCTGGACCGTCACTCAGATTCAGATTCTGTTGATTGGCGTTTAGAGGCACTCGCTCTTGAGGTTACTGCCTACACAGCCCAAAAGTCAGGGGAGGCATTCCGCCCTGAGCTCATCGATGTGCTATTTCCGATAGCAACGTTCATGGGCTCCCAGAATCAGAGCTTACAGAAACATGCCATCATCACATTGAACAGCCTCGCCGAATCATGCGGGTATGCGAACGTTTCAGAGCTCATCATCGACAATGTTGACTACATGGTCAATTCAGTTTCACTCAGGTTGAATACTCTCGACATCTCCCCAGCTTCCATTAATGTCCTGACTATGATGATACGGCTGGCGGGACCTAGATTGGTACCGTACCTTGACGATGTGATTGAATCAGTCTTTGCAGCCCTTGAAAATTACCATGGGTATCCTGTATTCGTGGAGAGTCTCTTTACGGTGCTGAAGGAGGTGGTCGATCAAGGAGTCCAGTCAGACATGCTCCTTCTTGAACATCAGAAGACCACAA
This sequence comes from Neonectria faginata, assembly GCA_030864175.1. Classification (NCBI taxonomy): domain Eukaryota; kingdom Fungi; phylum Ascomycota; class Sordariomycetes; order Hypocreales; family Nectriaceae; genus Neonectria; species Neonectria faginata. The sequence continues at coordinate 990,513 of JAULBG010000006.1, read as the reverse complement.
AGGTAGATGACCGGAGAAAACCTGCCAAGGCAGATGGGATGTCAAGTCTTTTGGAAACGTTGGCGAAGAGAAAGCAACAAGCGATAGTCGATGATGCCCCGAAGGCCGCTGGCCATCCAACAATGCCATGGAAGACTGAGAACGGAGACGCTCCAGACGAAAGCACCACGGATGCACCGGAAGAAGAGAAGCCCCCAAACTCACCAACATACCAGCTGCTCTTGCGCGTGGCAAACTTGACCCAGCACTACTTGACCTCTCCAACGCCGACTTTGCGCAGGTCGTTACTCGAACTGCTCACGACGGCCTCTGCGGCCCTGGCTCCCGACGAAGGTGATTTCTTGCCCCTCGTCAACGCTATCTGGCCAGTCGTCATCGACAGACTTCATGACCCGGAAGCATTTATTGCGATCGAGGCATGCCACGCGCTCTCGGGACTCTGCGCTGCCGCGGGCGACTTCCTCGCTTCCCGGTTCAAGACAGAATGGCGTGACTGGCTCAGGGACTGGTGTCGTAAAGCGAAGCGCCAAGCTTTCAACGCTTCGGGTCGCACCCGACCTCGTGGGGATCATGGCAAAATTATGGGTCCTGTCAGCGACAGCAAGCAAATACTGATTCCATCTCGTGGTGGTGGTGGTGGCCTCGGTGGCAATGTTTCGTTGATGGAAGTCGGCTCACACTCTGGCGGCCAGTCTGGGGGCCTGGGACAGTTTGCATCTCCTGCAAAGATCTGGGAGGCCACGGTTGAGCTGTTGACGGCCATGGTCTCACATGTCCGCGTGGACGAAGAGATGTTCGACGATGTTCTAGATCTCCTCTCGGAGGCTCTTGAACGTAACAAGCAGGTGCGGGAGGCTCTGGAGGCTGTCAATGGAGACGCGGTGTGGCTTGCGCGGTATGAGCGAGGAGCCGTCGAATGGCTACCGGCGCCTCATCAAGATGGTCTCGAGTTTGTCGAAATGGAGAGACAGCAGTGACGGAAAGGGGACCCACGAGGCGAGAGCTACGAACTACACCTTAATAGGGAGGCAGATAAATGGAGGTGGAGTGTAATACCCCGTACGAGCCTTACATACGATAGCTCCTAGGGTCCAAACTGAGCGAGACCTGGATCTTACTTGTGATGGTTCCCGCGGCGATTCTTAACGCAGCTGGTCTCCCTGCTAGCACGTAGGTCCCCTGCCAAGACGTTGAGCAACAGGGGAACAAACCATACCGAATAGGCGGGACATGGAGGACTACGATTACGTATTCGTTGTATAGTCTAGTCTAGTAATCATGCGATCTGACGGGCCGGACCCGACGCAGAGCAAGCGAGACGATGAGACAGACTATCCATGGGCCGAGGACGATTCAGGCAGCTGATGGTTCGATGCAAGTCGCAATAGCTGCTAGACAACAGGACTATTTCGTTGCCACACATTGGCGCAACCGTCACCCAGTCACAAACGAGATGTCGCCCAGTCCAGGGTACCTAGCCATGTCGACGTTGGCTAAAGGGGGGGGGGGGGGGGGGTCATGATTGAAGTCAAACAAAAGCGACGTTACCCACAAATGAACCCGGGCACACTAGCAAGGATGGGTGGCGATCACACGCTGGATCTGGATCATGCCATAGTGGTCCTTAGAGCTAAGGAGGGGCCCTCCGCCATGGCCGAGTGGAGGGCGGATGAGGATGCTTCTCCGCACCGTCGAGGCGTTCGCGAAGTCCACCTTCTTCAATGGGCTAGTGCGGCAAACGTGGTTGGAAGCCGCCGGCTCTGTCCACCTGGGGGATTACGTACAATTCCATGGTCTGGACACTGGGGAGCCGCGAAGCACGGTGGCTGCTCTCGCGTCCTATGCCTGCGATGGACCGGCGCAGAGACCCAGAGGGCCCAGAGGCGACATCGATCTGGATGGATTATCTGGGGGGTGGATTTTGTCTCGTAATGGAATCCACGAGCTTCAGCCAAAGTCTGGGGATATCTTGAGATGCGATGGACCCGTGGGCGCGGACCTGAGTGGTGATCTTGCATCCGACCCCAGAGGCCAAGAAGCCAAGAGGCCAAGATTTTGCCCAGACTTTTGAGCCTCACCGAGCCAAGACTCAGCCGGCTGTCAAGGGCGACCACGCTTCGTCTCGTGAGGGGAATGTGGCAGCGGGAGGGGTTCGATTCGGAGACAGCCAAGGGCGGCAGGGCCTGACGCCGCTCGATACCGCTCTGCCGCCACGCAGAGCATTGACCCAATCAAGGGGTCGCCGAAGATAGATGTGCTTATGACACGCCAGGAGCTGCGACAAGTTGATCCTAGTGGCGTACGCAGTATCTTGAAGCAACGACCATTCCACCCAACAAGAGCAAGACAGCAACGCCCCTGTCGACGAGCCGGGATACGCAGCATTTGCAGATTCCATGTCCGCTTGTACCCGCCGTGGTTATCTCTGCTTTGTGGGCTGGGCCAGTGATATCCAATCAAGGGGCATTGAAGGGCGATAAGACTCGAGAGTCCTGGGGACATCGGTCACTCGGATGACACGGCGGAGAGTCTAGAAGCCTTCTAGCGCGAAAGCTAACGGCGTTCCCTGTTTACCATTTCGCACGCGATCCACTCACAAACAGGGAGCGGAGGCGTTAGTTCAGAGGGGCAAAGGGAGAGGGAGGGGGGGTTCATGATAGGCATGGCCGGGCGGACGCTTGGCGGTTTGGCCGTGTGGGGAGATCAGTTGGAACGGCCTGATGGCGTTGGAGTTTGACGTTGGAGTTTGGCGTTGGAGTTTGGCGTTGGAGTTTGGCGTTGGAGTTTGGCGTTGGAGTTTGGCGTTGGAGTTTGGCGTTGGAGTTTGGCGTTGGAGTTTGGCGTTGGAGTTTGGCGTTGGAGTTTGGCGTTGGAGTTTGGCGTTGGAGTTTGGCGTTGGAGTTTGGCGTTGGAGTTTGGCGTTGGAGTTGGCGTCGGAGATGGATGACGTTCAAGATGGTGTTGACACTTGGCACCGTTGGGAATGTGTGTGCACGCGTGCGCGCGTGGTGCAGATCCCATCCTGGGCGACGTGGACTTGGCAATCGCCGAGACGGGATTTAACGAGATGCCAAGCTTCTTGGCCTGCAAGGCACGGCACGTTTTGAAAGACCCCTGGGGACTGTTGGTTTGCAACGTCAACTCTCCCTTCGGTATTTGTTTGCGACTTCAACGCAGCCTCACACGACCGGAAATTGAGCATTGCATTGCGCAACCGCATGACCATTCCATTGGGGCGATCGCTGTAAGAACCTTTTCTTGCGCATTTACTCCAAGGGGGGAAGGCAAGAGATGATCCGGAAGACCTTCCTGATCCAGCCCAGCTTCCTTATCGTCGTCGGACGTGCAAGGCGGGATTGGGGGAGGACTGAGGGAGAGGGCAGCCGCAATTGGGCAAGAAGCACCGGGGCAGCACAGCAGGTGAGAACCTAAGGAGGAGGCTAACAGCCCCGGGGGCAGCAGCTCCCGGGGGCAATTAGCTTGCCTCCCGGGGAGGGTCCAAAGGTCTGTCCCGCAGGTGCAGACAGGCAAGTGCAAACAGGCCCGCTTTCAGCCCACCCCGAGGCAGTGGAGACCTGCAGCCAAATCCCGCCGAGAGCTAATCTGTCGTCCCACCGACGGGCTCGTCCTCAGAGCCAACCCGTCTCCCGCCGGCTTCATCGTCCAGCTTCTGACATCAGGCTACCTACCAGCCAGCTGGTCCAGCCAGAGCTACTACTGCGTACGTGGCAGCTGGATCGAGGCGTGATCGAGCCTCGCGCTACGCATCATACGCATCATCAGGCGGCGGCGCCTCCTCCTCCCACGCCACGGCCATACGGAGCCACCTCGTCAGACTACAACGGCACTGCGCGGTCATGATGGTGGCATTGGGGCTTGTGCCCGATTGCTATGTGAGACCAACCATACCCTGGGTCTGTGCCGTACCAGAATGACACTACTGTGCCTTGTAGGACGGACATGCTATGTACGTGTATACATAGGCTACACAACAAGGGCAGAGCAAGCAGGCAGGCAGGGAGGATTTGAACAAGGGAGAGGACTTGTCGAGTCCCCCCAACGACCTAAACCATCCAGGATTTGAGACAGAACCCGCCCGACTTGCCTTGTAAGCGCGGTGCGCGGCACGCTCTCGAGCAATCTCAAACAACGATCCTGAACCAGAGTATATGGCGATGCCCTTCATCGACGATAAGCCATCGACCAACCGTTGTCCAGAACCAGCATCGATACGGCCCGGGTCAAGAGTCGTAGGACCGGCAGGCTCCCGGCAGCATAGGCCCGAGGCCACGGTACCATGGTCGGAAGGGTACACTACGAGGCAAGGCTCTGAAGTCTCGCTCATGCCGAGACGGCTGAGCTACCACTAGTCAGTCTAGCCTCCCCATCGAGGACCTCCATGGCGAGCGGCACCGAGATAGCAACGAAGCTACCTGCAATATGCTACTATAACTCCCTATGTGTAAGCTGTTGGAGATCCCCACCCCGATACGGTGCAAGCATCTGCTACTCCGTACCGGTAGTACCGTAGTATGTGACGGGCTACCAAGCACATGCGCTTAGACACCCCAAGGACCAATCTGCCCGGGGACTAGTCCATTGGTATCCTTGCGCATCGAGAGATAGACTCTGGAAGAGACCATGCGCGGACACATCCCAGTCCATGGTCGCACCGCCAGGTTCCCTGGTCGCGCACCATGATTCGACCTGGGCATCCCGGCCTGGCTGCCATCCTCCTCCTCCTCCTCCTCCTCCTCGAGTCACCTCGGGTGCGACCATGGACGCCACGGCGGCCCCATCCAAGAGCAATTCTAGAACCCCATCCATCTGGTTGGTATACTAGGAACCACACCAGAGGCTACTCAAAGTACACAGGAGGAAACCTCTTCGCCCGGCCTGTCTCTTCCCCATCTGGACAGCTGCTTCGGACGCATACATAAACCTCCCCATCCCCCGCCTCTTCCATAAGGCCAAGAGATCGCTTTCTCCCATCCTCGACATCACCTTCCCGACAGTAACAGGACGCTCCCTGCAATACTAGCTCAACATGTCTAGCAGCACCCCGCCTCCGAAGGAGGAGTATGAGAAGGACGTTGCCGTCGATACCCATCCCCACGATGAGGAAGTCGGCTCGACCCACAAGCAGGGTCACCTCCAGCGAGATCTGAAGAACCGACACATGCAAATGATTGCCATTGGAGGTGCTATCGGAGCTGGTCTGTTTGTCGGTTCAGGAGGTGCCCTGTCCAAGGGTGGTCCCGGATCTCTGGTTGTTGGTAAGAATCCTACCCAAAGACAAACTCAAGGCGATTGAGATGTCAGACCACGCTCTTTGACATCAGTTGCTAACAATATTTACTAGGCTGTAAGAATCACCTGTCCCATTGGGTACCGAACGAGACGACTAATGTATCAATATAGACATCATCATCGGTATTATGTTGCTGCTCACCACCTTGGCTCTGGCCGAGATGGCCGTCCTCTACCCTGTCAACGGTGCTTTCTACACGTATATCGTCCGCTTTGTCGATCCCTCATGGGGCTTCGCCGTCGGCTGGGAATACGCCCTGTCTTGGCTCACCGTCCTGCCCTTCGAACTCATCGCCGCCAGTGTTACCATCAAGTTCTGGAGAGAGGATATCCACATGGCTGTCTGGGTCACTGTTTTCCTTGTTGCCCTGATCGTTGTCCAGATCTTCGGTGTCAAGGGCTATGGTGAAGGTGAGAATGCCTCCCTTAACTGCAGAAACGTATCTCGAGACTAATCCGCTATTTCGCAGTTGAGTTTGTTCTTTCCATCATCAAGATCATGGCTTGTATCGGCTTCATCATCCTCGGTATCGTCATCAACTGCGGTGGTGTCGGTGACCAGGGATATCTCGGAGTCAAGTACTGGCACGACCCCGGCGCTTTCACCAGCTTCAAGGGCTTCTGCTCCGTCTTCGTCGTCGCCGCTTTCGCCTTCGGTGGTACTGAGATGGTCGGTCTTGCCGCCGCCGAGTCCGCCAATCCCCGACGCTCCATCCCCACTGCTAGCAAGCAGGTCTTCTGGCGTATCGCTCTCTTCTACGTTATCAACCTGTTCATCGTCGGAACTATCCTCCGCAGCGATGACACGCGTCTTCTCAACTCCAGTGGTGCCAACACCAAGGCTTCGCCCTTCGTTCTGGCGATCCAGGATGCCAGCATCAAGGTTCTGCCCTCCATCTTCAACGCCGTCATTACCATCTCCGTTCTTTCCGTCGCCAACTCTTGCACATTCGGATCTACCCGAACCATGCAGGCCATGTCTGAGCGTGGCCATGCCCCCAGGTTCCTCATGTACATTGACTCCAAGGGTCGCCCTCTTTGGTGTGTCCTGATCCAGCTTGCTTTCGGTCTTCTGGCCTACGTCGGCGAGTCCTCCAAGGGAGGCGACTTCTTCAACTGGCTTCTGGCTCTTTCCGGTCTGGCCTTCCTTTTCGTCTGGGGCAGCATTTGCCTCACCCACATTCGCATGCGCGCTGGTTTCAAGGCTCAGGGCATGAACGTGAAGCTCATCCCCTACCGAACTCCCTTTGGCGTCTGGGGCAGTTACGCTGGTCTCGGCCTCAACATCCTTGCCCTTGTTGCTACCTTCTACAGCTCTCTCTACGTAAGTATCAGCTTGTTCTATTCTTATTTCGTTCTCGTGACTAACAAATTTCGTACAGCCTGCGAGCGGCGCTGACCCTGATGCTGAGACCTTCTTCATGTCTTTCCTCGCTGCCCCCATCATCCTGGTCCTCTACCTCGGCTACAAGGTCTACACCAAGACCTGGGCCATGTACGTCAAGGCTCACGAGATGGATCTTCAAACCGGAATCGTGCTACTGGACGAGGAGGAGCCCGAGGAGGTTAAGACCTGGGGCAGCCTGCCCATGCGCTTCCTGAAGGGTCTCTTTTAAGAAACCAATGCGAGGAGAGATAGAGGGAGCAGCTGGATACCCATTTTTGTACGAGACGAAAGGAGAAGCGTGGCATAGGAGCGCCAAAGTATACCAAATATGTTGCTTTTAGCTGAAGACGAGCGAGTAATACTTGAGCGAATTCACAATAGAGACAAATCACATTCGAACATAACTGTACTTATTTACTATTTAAGCAGAAGAATATTTAATGATTGGAGGTCAACATGAGTCTCGTTCACTTCGGCCTTCATGGGAGTAGGGATTTCATCGCATTTTCTCTCTGATTAACTCGAAGCAACCTGATGGTGGTACGATCCCCAGTTATGCTAATTTGTCGTCTCAAGCCCCATGCACCATTGCATAATTCTGAATCTGTCTAGCCCGAACCGCTTGAAGATACCTCCTCCCTGTTGTCCGCGGTCCCATGTCGTGAGGGAGGTCTAGGCAGATCCAAGCTGCAGCTTGGTTTGTCTAAGGGAGTCAATCTCTCTTCGGACTTCCTTCTTGCTCCGTTCCACGCGCTGGGCCTCTTGTCCGAGAAACTTATCGGCCGACGACTTCGCCACGTTGATCACTTTCCGGTACAACTCCTGCTCGTGGGAATCATTGGTTCCGGCTACCAGGGCTGCAAAAAAAATCTGGAGTTTTCCCACCCCTTTCTGGACTCGCTTGAGTCTTTGCGACTCCGCGTGGTGCTCGTCCAGAGCCCCGAGCTTCTTTCGGATCGACTTTTGTAAGTCGTTTAGACGGTCGTCGGATGACGACTGGGAAGCTCGGGGCTTCTTGTTTGAATGCCCGTCATCTTCCTGCGAAGCCGGTCGCTTCCGGGAAGTCTGGTTGGCGACAATCGGAGGCTGGGTCGAGGTTTGTGGGCGTTTCTGAGGCCCAAGCTTCCATTCCAAAGCCGTGGGCTTTCGAGTACCCTGGCTGGCAACTGTGACAGCCGGTTTCGAGGCCTGTTGGCGCTTAGGAGGTTCGGATTTCTTTTCCAAAACAGGGGTTTGGATGTCTTGGTTGGCGATAGGAGCCGTCTGGCTCGAGGGTTTTTGGTGCCTGTGAGGCCCGAACTTCCGCTCCAGAGCGGTAAGTCGACGCTTCTGAGGGCGCTCTTTGTTTGAGGTTTGCTTGCTTCCGGACATTTTGTACCGGGTTTCAAGCTTGGTGGATGTGAATGATGTCTTGGGTATATATAACAAAGGGGAGGGCAAGTGCTCGATGCTTTGTGAGGGAGAGAGTCGGTAGTTACTCTAGAAGTATGCTGAGCAGAAGGCTTGTATGTTTGAGTAAAGGTAAGGAAGGAAGTTGGTTGTGATCACTTCAGAGACAGTTGGACTTTAAGTAGTCGGGAACGTAGGCTGGGGAGCTGACTTGAGGAGAGTTTGTTCCTCTTTGGGACGAGAAGACTGTATTGTTAGCCATTAAAACGCCTGAATAGGAAAACTTGCGTTGACGTCCCTTTTCCCAGGTCTGTTTAGTTACCATTTTGGGAAGTTGTTGTTGTTGTGCTTCGGGCGAGTTTGATGTAAAAAACGTTCCCGTTTGGGAACTCCCACACATGAGTTGCCAACTGCGCTATAGACTAAGTAGGGACAATTGACCGATAGAACGGCTTGTTTGGGCCTGTTTTGGGTCTGTAGGTAGGTAGGGAGTCCGCTTCTTCTGTTCGTTTCGTTTGTTTGGTTGTTGCTGGCGTTCGCGCTTAGTTGACCAGATAAATTTGGGATACAATGTCGATGATTCACTGCTCGCCAGTCTAGGGCGCTTGCTGGTTGGCGGGCAACTGTTTGCACGCGTCTTCATTCAAAACATTGACTCAGTTTCACTTTCTTCTCACAACCTTTTTCTTCCTCTCTCCATCAACACCTCGCTCGCAGAGGTATCCCAGGCCACATACACGGCCCATCTTCCACAACGTTCAGTTTGGTACTCTCCCCATACCTCCCGTAAGGTCCAGTCCACTTTACACCAGTTTCTCTTCACAAACTAACAATGTTATTCAGGTGTGCTGGTTTCTTGCTTTGCCCGGCAACGCGCTCGGTGCAAGATGGCTCGCGGCGTCCAGTTAGTCCATGGCGACGCGGAGTTGCGCGCCAGCATCCAGAACCGGATCTCAGCCACGCCCATCACTGCAGACCAACTTGACCCAGCGGAGAGAGATAGTCTGATTAATCTCATGGTCAGCCGCATTTTCACCCTGATCGACAGACCCGCAACAAATCATCTTGATTGCGCCCAGGCGTGTTATAACATGGTCGTCGAAACCAACGTCCTTGGAGCAACCGACTTCGAAATCTAGGAGAAACAAGAAGCCATCCAGTCCAAGCTGAACGAACTAGAGTTCATGAAGACTCACGCCCCGGGCCGTTGGATGATCGATGCACCTGTGGCAGTCGCTGCTGCGGTGGCCATCAATTACCGACAAGTTGTCATCCCAGAGAATTCCAGATTCATATCCGTCCTCAAAGAAGGCAAGCTTTGGGGGTTGGTTGCCATTGCTATCGATGCCTGGTCTCAAGTTGGCGCAAAGGTATTCCGCACCGAACTCCACGATGATCACGGCAAATTCATCACACAGGTGACCCAAGGGCCGGGAGGATTGCCGGTAGTCCATGCGCTGGGCTACAACCAGTACACCGAACTGGGGTTGCTCATATTCAATCGCTTGAATGAAGAAGGAAATGGGCCGAACCGTTCGCGCCCACCATCGCTTCCGTTGATGAAGCAGGTTGTCGGGTGCAACTTGACCTTTCTCCGAGAACCTATCTTGAAGACGTTTCAAGGGATCTTGGCCAAGCTTGAGAATCGCAATCACAACCAGGTCGTCGTCGCCAACGAGCTCCGTGCCTTCATTTCGGTGCCCGTGATTCGCGTCTTACCAGGAGGGCTCAAAACGTGGCTTCACGACTGGTGCACGAAGCACGCTCCCGAGTGGCTGCCCCATATTCAGATGGCGGCGTCAGAAGATTTGACCATGTTCACCTTCGTCATCCAAAAAGAAGAGATCGTCGCCTATCTCGCGTGGCGTGACCTCCGCCGACAGCCATTGAGGCGATACTAGGAGTTGACTCTCGGGATTGAGAACCCAAGCCTGAAGCGGGCCATGCAAACCGTTGTTGCACGACTGCAGACTGGCATCGAGGTTGAGAGGTGCAAGATAGCCCACATGGAAGGATTCCATCAGAGGGTTGCGGATATTTGCATTATTCTCAAGAACCTTGCAGGAAAGCACGGCAAAGTTTTCAGGAGTCTTCTCTTCTACGAGCTCAAGCGGTTATCTCGGAATTGTCGCAACGCGCCCTCGCAAGCCGCGACCGACGCCCACAAGAAGCTGCAGATGAAGTTCCAACGGGTGACCAATGACGAGGATGCTTTGGTGTACCAGTCGGTGGACTTGGTCAAGCGCTCCGCATATTTCTATGATCAAGCATTTATGTCGAAGTTCCTTGGGCCCTGCGGCTGGTTATTGAGGGCGATGCCGCCGGTGGACGATGAGTCATCGAAGGAAGGGGAGAAAGTGGATGAAGTCAAGGAAGTGGATGAAGTGAACGAAATGGACGGAGTTGAGGAAGTGGACGGAATCACAGTGAAGGTGGAAGAGGCTTAACCGCGGAGTTGAACGCAGGAGAGTCGACATTCAGACTCAGTCTCTGTGGAAGCAGGCAATCGCACTGTTTGATACTCTCTATTGTCTAAAGTACGTTGTCTTATTTGTACGGTATCAGAAAAGAAAGATTCAACCCCAACGTCCCACGTAATACTTCCTTCTCTTTATTTCGTTCAAGTTCATACGTTTAAACAGCCGTCTAGGGTCATGAATTGTCATATTCATCGCTAGATCTTCGGCGCCGTAGTCAGGAAGCCCTCAACTACTGCGTTCAACAAGCGATTCGCGATGGCCTGGGCGGGTGGTAGACGCAGGTCGCCCTCCTTGTGGCATTCGGGGGCAGACTCGCCCAAGCCGCTGGTCCCAGTCGCGAGAGCCTTGCGAACCTCGTCCACCGAGAACCACTTGGCCAGTTCCAACTCCTTATCATTCAAGTTGATCTTCTCGCCATCTTCAGGCAGGGCTTGGGCAATGGCGCCAATCATCAAGCTTGCGGGGTAGGGCCAAGGCTGACTGGAGTGGATGACGACTCGGCCAACGCGGACACCGCTCTCCTCCCATACCTCGCGTCTCACTGCCTCCTCGATGGACTCGCCAGGCTCGAGGAAGCCGGCGAGGGTGCTGTACCAGTCGGGTGGCCAGCGTTTCTGGCGTCCAAGCAGGATCCGTTGGCCGTCGGCGGAGACAACAGCGGCAATCATGGTTGGATCCGTCCGAGGGAAGCAAATGTTGGAGACGCCGTGGCGCGTAGGGCAGTCCTCTCGGGTCTGAGCCTCAGAGCCTCCCTTCTTATCCGTAGGAGGGCAAACACGTTTGTAGCCAGCATGGACGGACAGATTCGGGGTTCCGCATCCCGCGCAGAAAGGACTCCGGGCATTCCAGTCAATTATGGACCTGGCCTGGGCATACAGGGCGGCTGGAGCAAATTAGCAAGGGGTTTTGATGCGACCAGGGATCGAAGCGAAGCATACCGGCTTCAGGGTGAAGTGTCATTCCCCGAGCGTTTTTATCTACAGAGAGACCCTTGGCCTCCTGCGCCTTGAGGAAGTCGGTGGCCTTGACGGCATGAGTGCCCCGGGCGGTGATATCGACGGCAAAGTAGGGCTGGCCTTTGATATCGCCATGTTCGCCGGATTCAATGTGACCGGGCTCGCTGCCCTCTTCTAGCATGCCAAGGAAGACGACAAGGGGCGATGTCTGAGTCGAGTCGAACGCCTTGAGAGACTCGTCCTCGGTGAGCTTGAAGGGCTCTGAGCCAATGAGGGACTTGACATCCTCAAAGGCGAGATAAGAGAGAGTGGCCTTGTCGGCGACGAGGGCATTCAGGTCGTTGAGGGCGAGATAACGAGCCGTGGGGCTGACGGCAGCTCTCCTCAGGAATGCGGCATCGGCACGCAGAAACGAGTAGCGATTGACGCGGCTGCCGGCATAGTAGTTGACGACCTCTTTTCCAAAGCGGCGAGTCAGCATTGAGTCGTCGTTTCGCAGCGCCGGAAGCTCAGGCAGCCGAGGCGGGGCGGAGGTCGACATGTGGATAATGGACGGTTGTGTCTCAAGTTGCACGAATATTACGAAGCATGGATTGGTACGGAAATGTAGTCGTCAAAGATATCAGTGGAGTAGGAGGGATAATTGCAACGGCGCGCGAAGAGTGCCGACTTTACCCCGTTCGGTCGAATGAAGTCCGAAAATCCAGGGCTTCGATGGGCCCTGGGGGGGGATTCAAAACGGGCGACCTCTCATTAGTGAGATACCTGAGATGCCGAGGTTTGGGATTGGTGCGCGGTGAGGGGTTGGATGGAGTACCTGCACTAACTAAGATTCATTACTGTACTGTTTGTTCTGGAGATGGCAAGATCTACTGTGATGGAATCACGGAAGCGGCGGAACAAGGCCAGAGGTGATGAGTAAGGCGACCGGGAATTTGGTGCTCGAGCATGCGTTGGTGTTGCTCTTATTCCCAGCGAATTAGTAAAGCACACGAGTTGTGGTGCGGAATTGGTGAGGAGTTGGAGACTGGAGACGCGGTTTCATCTATGGGTGGATGGCCGTTCGTCATTGACCAAACCAATGGCCTAATTTCGCAGAGTTATGTAAGGTAAGTAAAATGGAGATAATCGGTTGAAACGCCGGGCGAATCTTCTTTCTGATGCGGAGCCAGGGTGCAAAGTCAAGGTGAGAAACGACGCAGTACTTTGCAATCTCTGCTTCCAACTTACCTAGCTGGCAAGGTAGCATGGAATTCGGGATATTTGGGGTAATTAATTATCCATTGGTTAATTTGGTTGGTTCATGGCCTGTGGAAACAAAATATGGCATAAATGATGATTAATGATGGGTCCTGCCGAATCTAAAATCCCCATCGATCTAGTCTACATCTTGTCAGCTTCGGCGCGGCCCCGAGCCCGGCAGACCCTGACCTCCACCGGGACGAGGGCAGTACGTACAGGGGACGGCCGTGGTACGAACGGACGTCGAACCATCTCTTGATAGTTATTGTCAGGAAATCAATGCTAGCTCCGGTACAGGCCGTATTCGATTCTGACCGGAATGAGTGAGCAACTATTGTTATCTCTCACTAATTAGTGAGAAAGACCCCAAATGTCGTCCTTGATAAAACACACCATGGTGGAAGAATATTGACGGCGACTGCCTAGACACCACAGGGTATATTCGTGCACCTCAGCGCTCCCAGGGCACACCTTTAGTGGCTGCTCCCCCGCATTCGCCTACTGCAGTGACGTCTGCACCGCAGCTCTAGAACTATATTTGGGGCACGTGGACCGCTTCTGGAAGCTTGGCCAGGAAAAAATGCTCCCGCAACGTGCCATTGGGGAAAAAAAGTCTTCTACCCCCCCGTCTCGCGGCGAGTCACGTCCATTCCTCAACTCTCCCTTGTTTTCTTTCACATCGCCAGTTTCTCTTCTCGGCCTACATCGCCATCGTATCATTTTGGGGCATCGTGTCGACGTGCTTGAAATAAGGAACCAGGGGAAACGCCGAGCTTTACAACTTTCTCGTCTGGTCGCTGCATTTGCATCTGCGTGCTCGCTGTGCTGGGGGGACGCTCTCTGCAATCCGTGGCCAGGGTCCCAGGCGGATCCATTACCATCGCATCATGCTCCCGCCAACGCAGACGCTCAACCTCGATGTTGAGGCTATCTCGGGCATCTGTGGGTGAGTCTTTTTTTTTGCAAGATAACCTCGAAGAGCACGTTGGCTGACTATTTTCTTTTCTTTGTCAATCAGGTCCATCTCCATTGCGTGCTGGGGTAAGTCTTGCTCGGCCCATCCCTCCCGTCCTCCCTTCGCAACAACCTCAGCTGATCACTTCGCCTAGTCGTCGTCTTCTCGCCGCAAATCATTCAGAATTTCAAACGCCAGAGTGCCGATGCTCTTTCCATCCAGTTCATAATAGTCTGGCTACTTGGCGATGTCTTCAATATTCTCGGAGCCGTCCTCCAGGGCGTCCTGCCGACCATGGTAGGTCTCACTCAACACCTCGGACCACAATCTGGCCCTTCTTGTCTACGCACTGACTCTAACGCCCCCCAGATTATTCTTGCCATCTACTACACGATCGCCGATATTGTCCTTCTCTGCCAATGCTTCTACTACCGCGGGTTTACATGGCGCGACCCACCAGCCGTTGCTCCGAAACCGGCCGCACCGACACACGGCGAACCCAACGAACGCACTGGTCTCTTGAATAACGGCACCCTGGGCGATCGTCGTGGCTCGGACTGGTCCGGTCTCTCCCCCGCCGTCTCCCACATTCCCGAAGTTCGCACCCCGCCTGCGAAGCCTACTGTTCTTCAGACAATTCTCTGGAACACCATCGTTGTGCTTATGGTTTGCGCCGCCGGCGTTCTTGGGTGGTTTCTTGGCCGCAAGGCCTCGGGGGAAAAGGATGGCGGATCGAGAGGAGGGGAAGACCTCAAGTTCAACGTCCTGGGCCAGTTCTTCGGCTACCTCTGCACGGTTTCCTACATTGCCTCCCGCCTGCCCCAGCTCATCCTGAACTGGCGTCGCAAGACGACTGATGGGCTTAGCATGCTCTTCTTCCTCTTCGCCTGCCTCGGCAACATCACTTACGTCCTTTCAATCTTCGCCTACGAGCCCAAGTGCGCCGAGGATACCTGCGAGCCTGGTGAGGCCGGTCGCATTTACGGGAGATACATCCTCGTCAACCTTAGCTGGCTGGCGGGCAGCCTTGTCACCTTGTTCCTTGATTTTGGAGTCTTCGGTCAGTATTTCATGTACAGCAAACCCGATGAGACCATCATCGTGTACGGCGACGAAGAAGATGAGTTCATTGATGACGCGGAAAGCATTGATGAGGATCAGTGGGATCATCGCCCGTTGCTCCAGAGGGGGGACTCCATGTACCCCTGATCTACACCATCAATTTTCTTCACAAGGGTCCCTGACTTGAGGTAGACTTCATGTTTTTTTTCTTTGTCACACTTCTTTTCTCAGATATAACCTTGTGGAATTTACAGGACACAATTAGGGGCGTTTGATCTTTGGAAAGAAAAAGCGAAAAAAACGGGCAACTGGTTGGATCTCGGACTGCATTCAGACGAAGGTATTTGAGGTATACAAGTCATGCGCGAATAAGAGGGTCGCCCCAATAGCATGATACAGGATGCAAAATTGGAAGCATTGTTTCACATCTCGACTAAATTGCAGGTCTTGTACCGGAATTGTTAACGCTGAGGTGACATGACGGACCTGTTTGTTCCCGGGTGTGGTATCCAAGTCTCAATTAAGCATGGACCATCTTGTTTGAGAGCCCCATGAGTTCTGACTGGGTGCTGGGATTGTGGTTGGTAATACTGTATTATTTTGAGGATTCTAGAGTTTCTGTAGGGTAAACATGGTGGGTTTTCATGACTTGTGGTTTGCTGTCCGGCAACAGTGTAGCGGAAAAGACCTGGAGCACTGTCATACGTAACTACCTTTTAGCCAAGGAGACAAGTACGAGAACAAGTGACTTGGTTATGGGGAGTATTATGCTGTGGGGTGTTGCAAGTTAAGTTATCCTGGTGATGATATGTAAAAAAAAAATTGCTCTACAGTGTGCATTCAGACGAACGCCAATAGTGAACCTATGGTTGTCCTAAGCTTGAACTCGACTTGGATTTCCCTTTCCGCTGATGTTTGTTCGACTAAGTTATTCGAAAAAGTCTCTGGCTTCAGCCCAGGCTCACATTACTACCAGCGTCATGACAGCCCGGCCAGAGTGGTGACCCGGTCTTTCCTTTCCTCTTTGTCCTCTTCTCTCCGCCTCACCTAGATATTCCGAAATATTTCCTTGCTACGGATGGGGCCGTGAGAAGGCTCAACCACTAGAAACACGTAGATATGAAAACGAAATTTGCATATACGGAAGCGAAGTGGTATCGTGGACGCCATATCCACAGCATTACGGAGCAGCGGGGTTGGGAGTGACGGCTGACCAACGAGGACGCTTCTCGCCCGTCACCAAAAGTCCGGTGGAAGCCCCACAGCGCCAAATTTGCACAGCGATCACGTGAAAGCGCACGAATAGGGCTAGCGCCATTCACCCACCACCCTCCATAAAAACAGCTTCTCCCGCGCTGCGAAAAGAAAAGTTCTCTTCTCTCCCTACATCAGTTAGGGTTAATACTTCACCATGTGTTTTATTAATTCAACGGCGGCTCCGCATTGCGGCTTGCTGAGGGTTGTCCCATTTCTCTTTGGATTTCCTTCCGTTCCCGGCCACCCAGAGTAAAGAGAACACCTTTCCTACCAGCCGCTAACGACCTTCGGGGTTTTCGACTGTGGGGTGGTCTCGACATTTCTTTTGTTGGAATGTTTTCTTCTTCAGTATCTAGATATCTTGTGTGTTTGTAAATCTGGCCGAGTTGAGCGCTCCAGCTGCTTGGATACTGTTCCTGATTAAGCTGGACTGCGAGAAAATTCCGAAGCCCGGCAACGGGCGAAAGATTCGACTGCCAAATTCCCTTCCGCTGCCTGGGCGGTCAGATCCTTGTGCGCGCCTCGCGATGCATGGAATGTCCAAGCCGCTTGCTCTCTGAAGCTTCATGACCAGACCGAGTTGCAGTTCTCAGCGTTGAGCTGCATGACTCCCGATTGTGTCAACATCTACGAGCTTCACAGTTCACGTCGTGCTGCCCAGACCCAAGCTGCGTGTTCGGTTTGTACTCATGCACAATCCGGGTGACTGGACGCGGGAAGTTCGCACGGTTACACTCTCTTGCCACGGCTTGGCCCTTCAACCATCTACTACTACCTTAGTCTGCAACGTACTGTGTGCTGGTTTCTTCCCATCTCTAGAAAGTAGAATAGCAAATCCAAACCGTTCTAAACTTCTAAACCGTCTTGCCGTCTCCTACCTCGATTTGGAACCTTCCATCGTCTTCGCGGATGCAGGGCTCGTCTATATCACGTGCCCTATCTCAAAGTCGTAGAGTCCGGCGGGAGGAGCGCACAGACCAGGTTGCGCGGGTGGCACCCAAATTTTTCGAGCCGGGAAGGCCGTCCCCGAGCTTCGGATAGATCTTGCGACTTCGAGACCGATTCCACTTCAACATTGCAAACAACCCCCCAGTTGCCTCTGTTCGCGATCCGCCCTCCGCCCTCCGCCAAAATGTCGTCGCTCTGGAATGCCTTTACCGGTGGCAACAAGCCCAACCCCCAGCAGCAGCAACAGCAGCAGCAGCACACCTCGACCCAGGAGCCTGCGCATCTCTCCTTCGATCCCTCCGAAGGCCAAGGCGTCGAGTCATTTTTGCAAAGTTCTGCCTTCGCCGACCCCTCACAACTACACCCCCTGGCTGGCCTCAACCGCGATACTCTCGAATACATCTCACTCGAAGATTCAGCCTTGTCTGACCTCCCGGGCGGTCAATCGGTTCTGCCCTCCCGCGGCTTCACAGACGACCTGTGTTACGGCACCGGCATCACATACCTGGCTGGCCTCTCGATAGGTGGCGCTTGGGGTCTGCAGGAGGGCCTACGGAGATCGTATGGCCAGCCTCCCAAGTTGCGATTGAACTCAGTCCTCAACGCCGTCACCAGACGAGGACCCTTCCTGGGCAATTCGCTCGGTGTCGTCGCTATCATCTACAACTGTTTCAACTCTCTAGTCGGTTCTGTGCGCGGCAAGCACGACGCTGCCAACACTGTCCTCGCTGGTGCTTTGAGTGGCATGCTTTTCAAGAGCACCCGAGGTCTTCGTCCCATGATGATCTCTGGTGGTATCGTTGCCTCTGTGGCGAGTGTCTGGGCTGTACGTATTCCCTAATTGGTCTCACTGGCTTCCCCAATGGCCCCTCAATGGCCTCCATTGTACCATCCTTACTAACATGCGTCCAGATTACCCGACGGTCTTTCTTCCCGGCTATGGAACCTGCACGAGCCAACGAGGAGGTGTACCTGGAATAAAATGATCATATTCCATGTTAACCGCTGGTAAGATGCCGGATCGAGCATTATTAATTGCGGACATGTGAATGAGAAGAAGAGAGGGGCAACGGAAGAAGGCAGAGGGACGGGACACCATTTCCCTTGTATATGCTGAGACTACAGCGTTGGGTGGAGTTTGGAGGCATGTTTGAACGGACGATCTCTCCTCCCATGGGCAACTGTATATTACATTGGGGTTGGTCTGTGTGCATTAGACCAAGGGGCAGGCGTCTGGTCTGTAAGTTAATGACAAAACTTTTGAATTTGACCGTCAGGTGCGGCCTCATTTAAGCTCTGTCATTGTGGTGTTATCAACTGCGGCGATGAATCACTGAAGCAGAGTTTTCTTGAGACGAGGCATGTTGCTAGGGTTATTTCCCTTACTTGCTTACTCTTGAGATGGCTGTTTCGAAGAATGGCGTTCACTGATAGCATTCCCATACCTAGTTTATTACCACTGATACCTAGGTATCTACCTACTAGTAGTATTTGCTTACTACGAAGCTACTGCCCAGAACAGGTTGAAACATCGATGGCTGCGACTCGGAGTTGGCGGTTGCCAGCTGGCAGCTGCCAGGTTCGACGCCATCCGTCACCAGCTGGCAGCTTCCCGCTGCGGTTGGCCTGTGACTGCCAACTTGGTGTTTGTTTGCTCGATAGCAACAAACCCAACTTGAAGGCACCAGTTGTTTACCTTGTCCGGGTAGCCTAATCGCTTTGTTGTATTCACCAACTGCCTCAACTCCTTACATCTTCTATATCCCAGCACATTTTTTCTTCTATTACCGATGCCCTTGGCCACCTTGCACTCATGCGATGGCGAACGAGACAGCGGCCGCAAACGACCGACAGGGGAACAAAGACGCAGCAGAGACTGCAGTCTGCCTGCAACCCCCCGAATCTGCAACAAGTACACCTGCGCATGTTGAGCATGAGGACCAGTCCCGAAATATTCACCCACCCAGTCTTCCATTACCGACACATGAACCACCCGTGGCGGAACGAGCTGCCCAAAACGAGTCTCGAGCTGTCGAACAAATTCATTCTGGAGCGCCCACAACAGCAACACCTATACCTTCGCGAGTCGAACAAGAGGGCCAGAGCCAGACCCAAGCCAATGATTCAGCCAACACTGAGGCAGGCAACACTGAGGCAGCCCACGCAGAAGGCCAGCATAAGAAAGCCGCCCCGAGGCGTTCCAAAAGAACCAAACCAGCCCAACAGACTCTGGCCACGACACCAACAGTCTTAAACAATCCACTTTTGGACACTAAGAAATACACAGAAGAGCTGATTTCGTTGTGCCTTGATCATTGGCGGGCAAGGGCAACTGTGGTCTCTCAAGGCGATCAAGTCGACTGGACAAATCTGACTTGTGGAGATGGACGACGGCGGGAGGGCTTCCTAATTTTTGACGGGTTTGACAGAACTTGGTATATTCCTATGGATGGGTCGTCCCCTCTTCCTCCGTCCAAACATGATGTCGCCGAGAAACTTCGGAAGAGGCGAAATGCCTTGGAGGAGATATCTTCTAACCGAACCTACGCAACGTTTATGCTCCATGTCAGGCGTGCCTTGGAGCTAGAGGCGAAAACAATGTTTGAAAACGAATGGGATGGCAACAAGCTCAAACCACGCGAACCTCCCATGAGCTGGGTCGAAGCCAAGCCAAAGTTTGAGAACATCTCGAGTCTTACTAAAATGATCGCCAAGACCCGCTTAATCGATGGCCGAGCACTTCTGCCCGAGTACTATCCTGTGAACATGATTGAGCTCGCACCGAGTGGGAAAGTCATGATACGACGAGTGAGCATGCCGTTTGGTCTGGGCTTTACAGGATTTAGACTCCGTCTGAGCACTTGGTCTCCAGCAAATGATGAACGGAGCACAGAGACTCTCAAGCAGATTCGGAAGACACTCGATATCGTTGTAAAAAATGGCACTGAAGAAAGCAAGAAGAAGGCACGAGAATTCCTAGTCGAGCTATCCAAGAAGCGTTGCGATCCTGGCAACGACGGACAGGTTTGGAGATATAAACACCACGTCCGGGAGAGCTACACGCAACAATCCGGAAAGGGACCCGGAAAGATTCCTGGCTGGAAGCCAGTGACTGCCGAAAACTCGCTCAAAGTTCTCGAAGATGGCGTTCGTGCGGGAAAATACGTGACTGTGGTTCGAGTAAGCAATCATCTACCTATCATATATGAATCGCGCTTGATGCTAATGAATCCCAACAGACCTGGAAGATCCACGTCCGCTACATGTGGCTCGAAGTAAGAGAACTCAAGAACCAACTTGAGCCAGCGACGTTTGGAGAACCAGAACTAAACGACGAGCAGCTCGCTATCGTAGACGGCCTCCTGGCGGGTGGAAGTGATAGGGCTCGAGTCCAAAGGGAGCGGAGAGCGCGAGTGCTGAGTTGGCTGAATGATCCGTTTTGTCGCCTCAAGTTGGCTGCTGACATTGCTAAGTTTGGTGATTTGAATGATCTTGGAAATGATGGGTTGGATGAAGGGGTGGGCGATCTGGACGAGTAACGCGTATCAGGTTGGTTTGCTGACGAGAGCTTGGGATTATGCGTTGTGGATGGTGGCTTGCAGATGGTGGCGTGTTGTAACAAAAGCTTTGACAGACTATGTAACAATAAAGAATGACTTCAGGTCACAGAGGATGGTTTCAATTGAATGAAGCCGAGTGACGGAGGAGGTAGGTCCATTCCCAGGCTACGCTCACGTTTGAACCCAGCAACAAACCCCGGAACGTTCCTCCTACAACAACGCCAACAGTCAACATCTAGCAACGATTCACACTCCTCCAATCCACGCCGCCAACGTCTCTGCCAAGCCCGTGAACACCATAATCGAAACTGTAGTCGACCATGTGTCTGCCCTGTTTCCCTTGGACGTCGTCCACGTACGAAGAGGACCCCCTCGATACGCTGCCTGGGCAGTCGGTCTGGATGCACAATGGTCAGACTTGGGCGTTGCAAAAAGTGGTGAGCTGGTTCTTTTCTGTTGTCCCTTCTTGTGTTTTCGATGGCGAGCCTTTTTGTGTTCTTTGGTCCGCTATGTGCTTTTTCTTTGGCGAGTGGTTGTTGGCTGTGTTGGAGCACGCCGAGTGGCGAATGAAGGGGACATTCCGTGGAGACGGAAGTGAATGGACGAAGCAACGTTGTTTACTCTCGCGTTTTGTGCGGATGCATATATCTACATAACGACGCTCTGGGAACCGGAGCACCTGAACTTCACCCTTTACACCATTTCGGCCCCTCAGATCCCTTCTGCCTCGTGCCTTCCAAGGCCGCGATTCTTCTAGGGCTTGCACCCCTTTCCCTGAATCACCACCAAAAGTGGCCCTTCTCTCTCTCCTATATCAACCGGCAACGGGGGGAAATAAGGCAACAATGCCCTCGACACCCACCGCAGGCACGCCCTTCCTCAAGTCTCCCAAGACACCGCGCCGCGTCAAAACACCGGAACCACGCCAGGTGCACTTTGAAGCCGAGGACGCGGACGAAGACGAAGACACCGTGACCGGCACCGGAATCTGGGGCGGCACAACTCACGGCTTCACCACGGCCAACTCTCCCTCTGGCGGCTTCAGCGGAAACATCAGCAGCGGCAAGTCCAGCAGCGCCCGCACCGGCATTCTCAAGAACGGCAGCCCTCGCAGCAGTGACAAGGGCGATCCCACTCCCTCGAGTTTCCCCCAGGTCGGCCCTGCGCCCACCAGCCATCTGCAACTGCACACAGCTGCCAACCCCTCGCTGAGCCTCAACCACCAGCCAACCAACACCTACTCCTACGGCGGCCAGCAGCATCAGCAATTCCTCGTCAACCCTTCGAGAATCCCCCCCCAGGCTTCCTTCACCCAGCATACCACCCCAATCACCTACATCGGCCTCAACCCAACGCCTCAACCACCTCGACCTCAGGCAAGCATGGGTGACTACCAGAACGCGGTTCCTCCCGTTCACGGGCTTCACTTCCAGCCTCCTGTCCCTGACACGACGTTTGGTCCCATCCCTCACGTTTATGTGCCTCGTTTTGACGGGGGTCTTGCCCCTGGTGTTCAAGTCCGTCCCTCTTCTGTCTCTTTTGTTCCCGCCTCTGTTGCCTACACCGCTGCCTGCACAACCGTCGTTGTCCCGAAGACTTTTTATCTGAATGGCTACACCTACTATGCAAGTAGAGCTGCTGGTTTTTGTTGCAAAATTTCTCCTCTTTTTCCGTCCCGCCGGGTTTCTTGAACCGAGGGGTTCGAGGAGTTCCACTTTGCAATCACTTCTAGGAATCACCGTTGTTCAGAACCCCGTGCTAACTGTTTCCCTGTAGCAGCCAAACGTTGCGCATATGGCTCCCCAGCCAGCCCACAATGGCTACGTTGTCGCCCAGCAACCATACCTCGTCCAGCAACCGGTCATGGGTCAGCAGCCCGTCATGATGAACCAACAGCCACAGTTCATGCCCCAGGCTCAACACATGGCGGGTATGCCCATGGCCGGACTGGCGGGCGGTGCTGCCGTCAACGGAGGGTACCCCGTCTATCCAGGTAATAATGGTCATATCCCCGAAATAACTGGGATGGGTCGCACCGTGGGTGAGGAGCAGCTCCGTCAGATCAAGTTCGCTCACGAGAACCGCCTCTATGAGCCCCAGGACTTCAAGCCAGCTGACGATGACCCATCCCGGTATTATTATGTGCGCGAGGTTGACGGCCATTGGACCCAGCGCAACCGGTTTACTATTGATCACTTGGGAGACTGTCGTTGGTATGTGACCAACGACGGTTGGTTCTACGCTATTCGCATGCCCTCCTAGTCGTCTTCGACCAGTAAGTGATTTTGAGAGCCCTTGTTTCCGTATCGCCTTATGCTTAATCAACCATCAGAGGCATCTCATCGTGCGAATTTCACGCGAGTAGAACCTCTCCTTGTGCAGTGTTATACATGTAAGTACTTTAACCACCGTTTCTTTTCGAGGAACACAAAGTGATAACAAGAGATAGTCCGGTTTCCCGTGTTTTTTTTTTCTCATTCACGCAACTCCTCTTGTGACGCCACTTTCGACTAAACCCATCAAGTAAGTCCCGACATGCGGAATACTCCTGAAGCTCAAACTAACCTCAGTGAACTCAGGACCAGAGCGAACATCTGCGCATATGTCGTATCGACCATCGGTCAGGTCTCGGAGGGGATGGTATATTGGCAGTCGAGGTGGATGCACAGGAAACTTGCAGCCTTATTGGCAGTGGATTGCAGATTTGGCTTAAAACGGATAACAAAAACGTTGACTTATTGCTTGTTCTCGCAGTGGGAAATCCTGGTAATGCGCAGTCGGGTTTTCAGACTAGCTTCTATTCAATCATGAAGGGTTCGAGGTTTCTAAGATTTTACTGTTTGTTGTTGATTTTGGTTTGATGGATGAAGCCGTGTCGTCCAAGGTTGGTGCGGCTCAAAATGGATCCTTCCCCAGACTTCCGTTGACGGCTTGGCGGTTAAGTTAGCGGAGGGGGTGCTGCACATCCTCGGTAATTGCATCATTCCACATGTCGCAGATATCAGGCATCAGATCATCTCCATCAAGTCCCGAGACAGGCGGCTAGGTTTCATCTCACTTTCATCATCACATCATCGGTTCACCACCAACCGCCCATCATGCTACTCATCGGACTGACGGGCTCGATCGCGACGGGCAAGTCGACGGTTTCGTCGATGCTAGCCACCACACCATACAACTTGCCCATCGTGGATGCCGATGTCATCGCACGGCAGGTCGTGGAGCCCGGCACCAACGGTTACAAGGCCATCGTGAAGCATTTTGGCCCCACGACGCCCGACCTCCTCGTGGCGGCGTCGCAGGACATGCCGCAGGAGGGCCCCTCAGGCAAGGGCAGACCGCTCAACCGGCCAGCGCTGGGGAAGCGCGTGTTCGGAGACAGCGAGGAGCGCAAGAAGGACCGGCAGGTGCTCAACGGCATCGTGCACCCGGCGGTGCGGTGGGAGATGTTTAAGACGGTGGTCGGGTGCTACCTGCGGGGCCACTGGGCGGTGGTGCTGGACATCCCGCTGCTGTTCGAGAGCGGGCTGGACCGGTTCTGCGGCGTGTCGGTGGTGGTGGGCGTGCGGGACCCGGCGATCCAGATGCAGCGGCTGCGGGCGCGCGACGCGCACCTGAGCGCCGAGGACGCGGAGAACCGGGTGCGCAGCCAGACGGACGTGCGGGAGAAGGCTCGCAGGGCCGAGGAGCGCGGCGGCGGACAGGGCGTGGTGCTGTGGAACGACGGCACGCGCGAGGAGCTGGGCGCGCAGTTGCAGGGCGCCGTGGGCGAGATGCGGCGCGGCCATCCGGACTGGTGGGCGTGGGTGCTGCTGGGATGTCCGCCGCTGGCCGTCGCGGTGGCGGCGTTGCGGTACTATCAGAACGTCCAGATCAACAAGCGGTGGGAGGCTCAGAGTCGGGAGCCTAGGGGGAAGTTGTGAAGCGGTGGACGAGATGTGATGGGGGAAGATGTGAGGGCGATGCTATGAGGGCGGAGTTGCTGGGGTGACGCTTCGAGAACAAAGCTGCCAGAGAGAAGGTATATATGATGACGACAAAGATGCCAAGGCGGACAGTGCAAGAGCATACAGAGATGGGATCATGTATGAACTGGTGTTCCAGCTACAGTGATGGCCATGATGAGTGTGGTGGTTTTGCGAGGCGATCTTCACTCCTACGTTGAGTTCGTTCCTGTTCATGTTCCAGAGAGAAAGAACCATGTGCCGGTATCGCTCCTTCCACAATCGTTGCCTGCCTTGCCTACCACCCAAACCACTTCGATTTCCCATGCCATGAGCCTCTTCTTCCACCTGCAACTCTTCTCATGCCTTACTTACCGCACCTTACACTGCGTTTGACAACTACGAGCGTAATGGGCCTCGGTGTTTTGCCTGTCAATTCGCGTTGACATTCCCTTCACTTTCATCTTACCTGGTCCAACAACCCAATCAACAACACATCTCAATTCTTCCAACCCCTCAGTTCCTCCCTCTCTCCCTCTCTCCCTCACCAAAACACCTTTCACAACAATTTCATCTCTTGGCTTTTTCGTCTGCTTCGCTTCCCCAAACACAGCCCGTTGGCCGAAATTCGGCCCGTTTGCACCTATGGCACCCGCCCGAAAAGTTACTGGTCCGTCGAACTTCTGCGAATGGGTCATTGGCACCACCATTCCGTCCGCTCTCGGGCCCATCCCCAGCAAGAAGAAACCCAGACGCCGAGATGTGGTCAGAGTTGAGATTACCACAGACGACGAGTCTGAAGAGGATACTCTCAAGATCACCTATCCCAGAACTGGTCGCAACAAGCTGCCTTCTCACAACCCCGGCCCAGCTATTAAGAAGGTCCGCTTCGACGAAAACATCAAAGATGCTCCCAAGAAGTCAGCGCTGAAGAAGCAAAAGCCGCCTGTCACCGACTCAGATGACACCTCCGACTCTGCCGCCGATGCAACTCCGGACTCAAGCCAGTCAAGCAAGGCGGGTGACTCTGAGGCAGATAGCTCCGAGGACGCACCCAAGCCTGCCAAAAGCAAGAAGCAGCATCACAAGTCTAAATCATCCAGTGACACGGACAGCGAATACGACTCTGATCCACATCCCACTTGTAAGTGTCAGAGCTGTGCGAAGGGGCGAGACATGTTGGGCAAGCTTGGTAAAAAAGGCGGGAAAAGCGACAGCGATGGGAACACGGAGACTTCTGAGTCTGAAGCTGACCATTCGCCCGCAAAAGGCAAGAAGAAAGCTGCGACCAACGGGAAAAAGAATGGTGGTAAGAAGAACACCGAGTCAAGTTCTGAAGGAGAGACCTCGAACTCGTCCAAGGAGACCTCGGAGTCAGAGCCCGAGAAGCCTGCCAAGGCCAAAGCGCAGGCCAAGACGACAGCGGCAAAGAAGAAGGACGAGCTCAAGAGTGAAGAATCGGAGACGGATGCTCAGACTTCTGAGTCTGAACCCGACCCACCACCAAAGGCCAAGAAGCAGGAGCCGACCAAGAAGCAGGGGCCGGCCAAGTCCGACAAGGCAAAAGGCGGAAAACAAACAGAATCCTCGGATGCCGATGGCGAGACCTCCGAGTCAGCCAAAGACACAGAGGAGGAAACCAAGCCGGTCAAGAAGAACAACTCGAACAAGAACAAGCCCGACGGCGGCAAGAAAAATAGCCAGCAGAATCAACAGAAGCAGACACAGAAACAGCCACAAAAGCAAAAGAAAGAACCCGAGAGCGAAGCTACCGACCAAGATGAGGACAAAGAAGAAGAAAAGACTTCCGGAAAGGAGAAGGAAAAGTCTAAGAAGACAAAACAAAGCGAAGAAACCGAGAAGGCGACTTCTAAGAAGTCCAAGAACAAGGATGGGGCTAAGAAGGGCAACTATCCAGAGGCGATGCCACTCCCAAATCCCAGGCGCCCGAACCTGATCGAACCTATTCGTGCAGAAGTGGTTCAGACAGAGCGAGTCGTCGAGACTCCTGAAGATCCTCCTCCCAATGCCTACTACGACCAAGAACACAACATTGTCCGTGTGTACTATGGACCAGTCTACGGCAACCACCATGGGAATGCGTTGTATCCCACTCGAACTACCAACAACCAGCCGCTGCCCATGGGAATACCTCATCCCACTCAGAACCCCTACTTTTACGGGTTCAATAATCAACACCCACCCCAGCAGCTGCCCCAGCCACCACAAGGATACGGCTATAACCATGTGCCAATCACTCAGGGGATGCCGCCTGGACCTTGGAATGCCACGGCACCTCCCCAGGGTTATCCCCCGGGTTATCCCCCAGGACCCCCAGGCCAACCTGTAGCACAACTAGACGGCCAACAAATGAAACCGGATGGTGGGATGTACGTCATGTCAGGAGGTGCCGGGTTCCCTCCGTCTAGCAAGGACAAGGACAAGGATGGCCTGAACAACATTGGGCCAGAGGATTTCAAGGTGAGTCGCCTTCACTCATGTTTCAACTTTGCTAACAGGCGCAGGACAAGCCGAATCCCTACCTCCCAAAGAGAGCCAAGTCGCAGTTTAGCAGTTATGGCCGTCGTGCTTCAAAGGAAACGCGTCATTCCGGCAAAGACGGCGCCCACTCACATTCCAACCAAGGATGGTCCAACCACGACGGAGCCGGTGATCAACAAAGCAAATGGGGAGGATCAGTTCCAAATGATGAACGGAATCAGACAAGGGACAGTCAGCAAGGACAGAACGAATGGGGAGGTTCGGCCCAGCATTCCCAGAAAAGCAACGACTCAGCACAGCGAAAGCAGGGCGATCACTGGGAACCCTGGCCCAAATCCCATTATAGCCCTAAGGACTGGGATACGAATATACCAGAAGGTCAGGACGGACAAGGAAGCAATATCAACACAACTGCCTGGGGACAAGAGGGACCCGGGGATAGCACGGCAAACTCGAATCCACCAAACAACGTCATGCCTGGGTCGTGGGTTGAGACTGCGGCGCCTCCCCCGGCTTGGGGAGACCTTTCGGCCGCAGTCGACACACAGGGGAAGTATGGTGGAGATGTAGGCTCAGGCCAGTGGTAATAGGACAGTATTCGTCAATATGATGGGATGTATCTACGTTGTAAAATAAAGTGGTATCAGCAAGAATCAGGGTACAGAACGCAGTCATTGCCTAATCCTCTCCAACATGCCCCGGCAGAAACACCATCTCGTTCTCTTTGTGCCACGACGCAAATGCGAACATATCCTTAAAGTCATCACTTATCTTGATACTTGGTACAATAGTCGATTTGAAAAACAATCTCAGTAAAAAACAATATCCCGTGCAATGAATGATGCTTTGCAAAATGAGGCCTCCGTACTCAGTTAGAGGATGGTGCAGTCGGGAAGAGACCTGGCCGGCTGTATATCAGCTTCGTCCTGACAAATGACATCGTTTTAGCCTGGGCTCTCATCCGAGGGCGGCGACAGCGGTGCAAATGGCGGCGATCGTAGCGTCTGTGATAGATGGAAGTATGAGAAAGGCAAGTTTTTGTTGTACTCACCATCGGGCCGCCTCCCACTCGAGGATCCACGCGCAGCAGATCTTGAGGCGCTCGCGGACGCTGGACGTGCCGAGGAGGCGATACTTCTCAAGTTCTTTCACGGGAAGCATGCTGGCAAACCACCAGGGGAGGTTGGCAGCGTCGTCGGGACACTCTCCGTAGATGGAGAGCATGCGCTCCGTCAGCCAGGGGACGCTCTGGTTGCGCATGCGGGCGATGAAGGACGAGGTGAACTGCAAGAGATTCTGTGTCGACATGGCGTCAATGTCCGCCGCTGTACTTGGGCCGGGACGGTCCGTAGGGTGCGGTTCTGACGGCTCCTCCGGAGGCGTGACATCGTCGGAAATGGTCTCTTCTGGCGAGGGCTGTGGTAATGCTTCAGCAGCCTCCATAGCCTCTTCCTCTTCGAGGCTTACATCGTCGACTCGTTCAGTCTTGCCGACGGTGTAGCCGTCGATATAGCCATGACGCAGAATCCGGAATCGAGACAGACCGATAGTCTCGATAAGACTCCGCCCGTCAGGGTAATATTGTACGTTGACGATGCGAAGTAACGTTCCGAGCTCGTGAAAGTCCGGGTCGTCACCTCCCCGAGATCGCTTTGGCAAAACCATGCCAAAGGTACGGTCTCCTTCGAGCGCCCGCCTCACCAGGAGACGATATCGAGGCTCGAAGACGTGGAGGAATGTTGGCATGCTGGGGAAGGCCAAGGTGCAGATGAAAAGGGGAAAGTCGTAGCCCTCGAGCTGGCTCGCGCTTTCAGACGCGACTGTATCTTTACGGAGCTTGGCCTCGTCCGGCCAGAAAGACTGGATAATACGACCCAGAGTCTCGTTAGAGGGGCAGGCGGTGCTGTTCAACAATGGATTGATGGCGAGTTGGCGACGGCATATGGGACAATAACGAGAGTGGTCGAGAACGCGATGGAGACATGACCGACAAAAGGTATGCCCACATGCCGTAGTTAATGGGTCACAGAAGAGGGCATAGCACACTTGACAGTCCATTTCTGCGCGTGTCGCTATTTGGGTTTTCGCCGTCAGACCATCATCGTTCAGGTCGTCGTCAGCACGGGATGTCTTCGATCCTTCGTCGTACAAGACGTCGGCCTGGTACTTCAGATCGCCATCCTCGGCTAAAGTATAAGTCGCAACGAGTTTCCCGCCCTCGAACACTTGCGAACTGCCATCATTGTCTCTCAATGACCCAATGCCGGCAATAGCCCACGAGTCTTGGGTGTAGATGCGAGTCGAGACACCCAAGACCTGAGCCGTATTTCTCACCAGGTCAACATCGCCTCTGAGTTGTTGGGTAGCCTTATTGAGAACCACATCGACGGCGCAATCCTCAAGAGCATGCTCTTTTTGGCATTCCGGGAACGGGCATCGAAAGCCTCGAAGTCGAGTAGGACTGGCGGGATAAGATATGTTGACACGCAAGTGCATTTCGGGCAGGCATCGCCTGCACATGCTTTTACCGCATGGGAGGCTCACGGGCTCGCGCAGCGGCAGCGAACATATCTGGCATTGGAAGAGGCGAACCAGGTCGCGAGGCCGGATGGGAGTGGTCGGGGTATGAGGTACTACATCTTGATCGGAGTCGGAGTCGGTGTCGGAGTCGGAATCGGCGTTGGGCTCAGTGTCTTGGCCCGGCGACTCACGAGGAGCGGGAGGTGAACTGGTCACCGGTGCCCGGGGCTGGACGTCGGGTGACATGAACGAAGAGACGAGTGGTTTTTGGGATAGCTGACAACTTGCGACAGGCGACGGGTTCGGTCTCGATCAGTTGTGAGGTTCTGGCGTGATCAAAGCAAGAGCGAAGCCGGAGGCGGAGGACGGGATGGGGGGTCCTATTCGATGTCTCGGCGGTGACGATTTTGTTGCAGCGGGTGGTGGAAAAGACTCGGTGAGCGCATCAAGATGCTGGAAGCGGCTGAGTCCAGGGAACGAGGCCTGGCTGTATTCAAGGCGTTCATCGATGAAGATCTCCGACGCAGGTTAGTGAAGTCGCTCGGGGTTGGTGCCGTCGGACAAGGCGGTCATGACTGAGGTGAAGTTGCAGTTGGAACAATCGACGAGGGGCAAGCGGGAGCAGACATGGACGATATGATTAGGATGATGGGCGGCGGAGTCGGAGGCGGAGGAGGGGAGCGCCGGACTGGGGTGTCAAGTGTTCAGAGAGGGCCCTGGCCTGTTACAAATACTCCATAACACTAATGGAGGGATGGTGGTCATAGACTCAAAGATTGATAGATTGACGGGCATCTTCATGACGTCGGGCTGCGGCATGGGTGCCCTTGCAGAGGCGAGGCGGTATTAGTGTGACATGGACGGGTGGGAAATGGGCCAGATGACAGGACGGGATACGGGATGAGACGGCGACGGACGCGAAACCGAACCCACGGCCGACGGCAATTGGATCGTGACGGGCTAGAGCCAAAGGAACGAAGTACCTCGTTGCAACTTACCGTTGCTTTTAGTTCCCCAAGACCCCTTTAGTCCCTGAAGATGGCCTACCGCGTAGTGGGTTTTTCCCCTTCTGGCTGCGTTGGCACCGGGACAGATCAGATCCGGGTCGACGGGTCGAGGTGAGGGAATGCGAGACACGCAAGAACCATCTTTTCTTTCTCTTTCGGATTTCCGTCGACGACCAGAGGCGGTTTGGATGACCCCTACACATGGATACAAAAGTCCCACCCGTCCGCGCACTCCCCCCCGAACGGCCCCTGGGGATCCTCGACGCTGAGGGCCTGGTCTGTTTGGCTGTGGTTGCATTTGGGCGAAGGAGAGCAGGCAAGAAACAAAAGTCGTTGTCGTCATTACTAAGACCAATTTGAGTCAGATTGGTCGCTTGCGTGCAACGACTTAAGGTGTGGCGGCCCGGATCGAGATGTGATGGTGCTGTTTGCTTGGCCTTGCACCGCGACTGCAGCACGAGAACAGAACCCTGGACCGGCCTTTTCTGCTTCTAAAAGAGTCCAGACCCGGCGGCCGAATTCCGCATATCAACCGGCTCGCTTATCGAGCAAGGCTGCAGGAGGGCGTTTTTTTTGCGTGGCAGCTGGGTTAGTGATGGATGATGAGGATGACAGGTACGGGACCACGGGTTGTTGAATGCTTGGTGGTGATGCATGACGAGTAGAGTCGGCCAAAGTGTTGTTGCCTCACGACGGATTAGGTTGTTCATTAGTCAGTACAGCCGCGCCTTCCCCCCAAGTTCTCGTTGCACTCATCATCATCTAGCCAACCCCGGTCGACTTTGGCTTTGGTGTGTGTGCAACGTTGAGCCCGTGCATATTCCCACAGTGCGGATGTGTCTAGTGCAGTCTACAGCACTCGCACCCACAGCCACGGCTGCGGTACGGACTACCCGCAGGCGGATTGTAGAGCCGTCTACAGTGCGGTCACGGTGCAGCTGGTAGGTGCGGTTACACCATGGACCCTTGATTCACCGGCACCCTTGGGACCGGCCAACGTTGATTCCGCAGCCTTGCAGGCAACAAAGGGAGGAAAAAAAGCTTCACTCGGTCGTGTCGCTCATTATCTAGATGGTCTGCCTGCATCCACCAATTCTGCCAAATATGGAGTACCTCGACATGACACGTGATGCCTTCGAGAAGCACATCAACTCCACGCGCACTTCCCCCATCGACAAGGTCACAGTCGGCGCAGCAATCTTAAGAAAAGATTCCACAAAGCAGAAGAAGCAAATCCTGCTCCTAAAACGAAACGAGGAAGAACCGTACTATCCTAATGTCTTCGAGATTCCGGGTGGAAAAGTCGACACGACAGATGACTCGATCCAAGCAGCCGTCATTCGAGAAGTCGCCGAGGAGACACAGCTGACGGTATCGCACATCATATCTCCCCCACCACCCATGACATACACCACCGAGAAGACAATCGCGAGCGTCTCTGGTGAAGCTCCACGCTCTGTTCTTCGACACGCTTTTCAGCTAAACTACGCTGTCGCCATTGAGGGAGACGGGACGGGGTTTTGCGTCAACAAGGTAGAGCATTCAATGGGCGTCTGGGCTTGCACGGATTACTTGGCTTCGCTTCCCATGACGGCGGAGATGCGATGTCTTGTATCTGAGGTTCTGGATACCGCCGGCGAGATACTGTAGTCTGGTCTAAGTGACTCGGGGTCGCAACAGCGAGTCGTGTCGTCGGGACCTTACGTCGACCTCTAGGTATACCGGTATGTATCTGTCGGATAGCTTGCGTGGCACTTAGATGACTTAATGTGTGTGTATTGTCTTCTTCCCCCTGGGCTATCTCTGCCGTGTTTTTGGGGTATCCCTTTCCTTGACCGCCTTCCTATTCGGGCTATACCAGGTGGAGCTTCGGCTAGATGTCTGTGGACCCCAGAGGTAGTCACCTGACCACCTTGTTGGTCCAATGTACATACTCCAATCTAACAATATTCATCTATACCGCTGGCTATTACGGCTCTGGCCGCCGCGAATGGCTTCGTCCACCTCTCTAAGTCGTCCCCGAACTTACTGGGTCTCCCTCCCGCATCAGAAAGCTCGTGCTGACCCCAGTCGTTTACGTATTATCCACTTCGTCGCTATTTTGCAGTTTTCGCCTTTATTTTTTTTATTAAAATGGTTTTTTTTTTCAACAATCCCCTCGTCTACGAATAGCTAACGACCCCAAGTTGCCCTAGTTCCTGTCCGATCCCGATCTCGAACAACACAACGAAACGGATGGCAAAGTTGGCCGATCTCGCGAAAATCATGGCGGCTTACGGACCACTAGCAGGCGATGATGGTTTTCCCCGCTTACGGCCGCCTGCACAGTAAGACAAATTTAGACAAATTTCTGAGAACGGACCATTTTTCTTTGCTTGAGCCTTGAAGTCGTCTTTTGCACCCCCACTCGCTCGCCTGATCGCTTGCCTTTCCTGAAGCAGGGCCTTGGCACATCTCTTGGCTTCTAGTTGGTGTACCGTTATTCCCCAGGAGCGTGCTCCGTATTCCGTACCCTGACTTCGTAGTATTCTTATACGAAAGTACTCCGTGTACTGTGGTGTAGGCTGCGACCCCAATGCAGATCCCGGCCTGAGACTGCCCATCATCACCAAAGCAAATAACATCGACTCGCATGCGGATTGGAGGCAATTGGTTTCATCACAACACCCTGGCCACCCTTTGCTTCACACTGCCCGTCAACTCTCTCGCAATTGTCACTGACCGGGTCAGGTCAGCCACTAGACGTCAGTACCTGTCATTGTCTGTTCCTGTCGTAGCGGGGAAGCTTTGCGGAGAGGGACACCTCCTCACCTCAGCTCACACCTCCGTAACTTATCCTCTGTCTCTCCTCCTTTTCTTCTTTTTCTTCTTCTTTCTTTCTCCTTGTCTTTATATAGCCTCGCCTATCTTCTCTCATCTTCGTCTTCGCTCCAATCCCACATCTTCAATTCAGCTTCTCTCCCCAAGCTCACCTCATCCACCGCACTCCGTCACCGCCATAATGTTCGCCTCCCCGCCCAACGCATCCAAGGCCCCAACCTCCATTCCCTCTCCTGAGATTCGTGAAGAAATCACCACTCGTCTCTCCGAGCTCGTCGAGGCCATCGAGGCGCATCCAGCCTGGACTCCGCCTTCTCCGCCTCGCAACCTGTTCCATGTCTGGGACTTTGTCAAGCGCTCCCACTACATCATGACCGAGCTCGACAACATCTCCAACAACCGCCCAACGAAACATCCTGACCAAATTCCCCCCAACGATGGTGGTAAGTTGCCTCCATCCCCTCCAATCCCCCATTGAAAGTCCCTGTATCGATCAATTCCCTTCCGTCTTGCTCACGCGCGTAGCCACCGGACCCCGCGCCGCTGCCCTGTCCTTCCACGACGTTTGTACCCGCTCCTTCACCGTCGTCGAAATGATCAAGAATCCCCGCATGCTCGTCATGCTCGGCCTCTCCAATATCGACTTTGGCGAAGATATCCGTCAACGATCACTTGCCCTTTCCGAAGCGATCATCAATTCCGACAAAGCGTGAGAATATTGAGCTCAAAGGGCTGTAATGGTGGAGACATCGATGGGCAGAAATGAGTCAACAAGTAACGAGGAATGTCAAAAAGAAAGAGATAAAAAGTGTAAAAAACAAGGACAGGACGCAAACTACATGGAACATTTCCATGAATTAGGGAGACTGGCAAATCATCAGGTTTGTAATAGCGTCTTCGTATTTGAGTCTTCGAGAGAGCTCCAGTCCCCTTGTGGGCGGGCTCCAAATCTCGAAGCTGTCATGTCTTGCGGGATGTATGCTGTGAAGTTGCGTCATCAACAATTCCAACGAATCCGTGATGCTTGCGCCGTTCAGCTCAGCCTGCCTCCGTTTTCTTGGTCCCCCTTCAATACCCAAAGAAAAGCCCAATGCTCTTCACCCAGCATATGTCACCAGATCTCAGCAAGACCAAACCAAGTCATACAAAACCAGCCAAACCGTAAAATCCAAATTTGAGATCCCAAAATACCATGCCAAAATCCCTCAGCAGGTTCTTTTCCGCCTGCAAGTCGCCAACAAATGAGTGGGCGCTTGGATAAAGTCCGAGGCATCTAGCCGAACCTCACTCCGAACTAGAAACAAACCTTCCTTTGACCATCATCGTGCGCCAGCCCATCGTCCTCTGGCTGCCGTGGACCGACCCATAGCTAGACGACGGCCGATGTTGCCAAAACAAACGCAACTGCAGAACAGTACGCTCAGCATCCATACACCGGTTTCGACCGTCTCTTGTCGGGCAAATCCGCCGAGGGTAAGCAGGTCGTCGTGGGGGGTAGCCCCAGTGGCCGAGGCGTTCCCAAACCGGTGTCCGGAGGGAGTCGGCATCATGTCTGGGTTGACGCCGAGGAGAAAGACGGAGCCCGTGAGGCCGACCGCGGCAGCGAGGACAAGGCCGGGCTTAGAACGGTCAATCAGCCACCAGAGAAGAGGGTTCACCAGGGCAAGCGACAGGGACACCTGAAGTGTGGACGCCCAGGCCACCTTCCGCTAAAGTACCAGTTAGTTTCTCTCTTGACTGACACTCGGACGAGAATGTCGGTGAAAGACTTACAATAGCAAAGACAATACCAACAAAGGCACCGACAGCCCGGATGACGAGCGCCCAGTCGGTGCTAGGGCCCATGTCTTTGGTGGCCCCGTCTGTTTCCACCACAACGTCATCGTCTCCTTCACCAAACGACTCCTCCCATACTCGGTCGAACCACGGCAAAAGGCCACCGAGAGCAATACCAGCGACTCCCCAAAATGCCAGATGCGCCCAGTTGTAGGTAGGTCTGACGATACCCTCGGTGAACGACGTCAGGTTGCCCTTTCCGCTGTGGAAGCGAGTGGTGGTGACGAGAACGCCATACCCAACGCCGAGAGAAAACAGAAGAAGGCCTCGTAGAGCGAGGGTTTGGAGTGAGGGCGCGGGGGCGAGCAGAGTGGGAGGTTCGACGGGTCGGAAAGAAGAGCGTCGGCGGACAGGATGAGACCGGTCGCGCATCAGCTCGTAGGTGGCTTCATCGACGCTGGGCCGCTTGATCGGGGTCTGGGCGCCAGTGCCCCAGGGAGTGTCCAGCTCATCGCGGTCGGCATAGACCGGATCGCGCGAGGAGGAAGAGTAGATGCCAAAGAGGGTCGAGGAAGTGAGGTTGAGAAACGACTGAGGTCGGCTGAGAGAAGCTGGTTCGGGGCTGGGTTGAAGGAAACGCGGGTTGGCCCAGTCCGAGAAGGCCGGGGTCGCGGGCTTCGAGTCCTCGTCTGGAGGAGTCGCGCTTGTCAGGTTGAGGCCAAACGGCCGTCGTGGAATGGGCCGCAAGAGGGGAGGTCCATCGTCAGCCATGGTTGGTGTCTGAGAAGAGGAGGAGTTCGAGAAAGGCGATTGATGGACTGGAAATCAGGGAAAGCGTGGTCGTGATGTGACTGGAGCGTATGGTCAGCGACGCAGCCAGGACAGGCAATCAGACTGAGGATAGGTAAGTTAGGTGAGGGGAGCTCGGCCCAGCCCAAACCACATCGGAGATGGGCAGCCACTGACTCAACTTGGTTATCGGACCGTCTTAAGATGGACAGGAGTGCGGTGGCGTTCAGCGTCAAAGTCTCAAGGCCTGAAGCACAAAAGAGTTGTGATTGTGATTGTTGGGGCAATTCTAGACAAGGCGTCTTGTCTGGCGAGCTCTGTGACCGTGTGGCTTTTGCGCCAGCCAACCGGGATATCCGAAACGATACCAATGTCTCGAATCTGGGCGGCAGGAAAAGAAATGCGACGGCAGGAGAGCCTATCTGGCGTCCTGAGGCGTTTCCCTTTCTTGAGGAGGAGTGTATTTCGTTGAGGATGAGCCGCGTTGGTAGAAATGACGGACGCTCGGTTGTTGAGAGACGGAGGGACTGCTACGTGGGTGTAAACTATAGCGTAGCAGGGGAATGACCGGCGATGGTGAATTGCGACGGATGGCCTGAGCAAAGCACACGATTGAGAAGAGAGAGCAAAGAAGACGAGTGTGAGAAGAAGAGGGAGAAGACAAGTACGGCCTTAGCTATAGGACTCGATGGTGTATGTCTCCACGTGCGGGACGAGGAGGAGTTCATAAGTACGTAGTCATGAGGGTGAGGCGAGGCGACTGGGGCAAGAACGGTCCCATCCAGGTGGCCCAGCTAGTAGCAACTTGGGTACATGCCGCACTTCCATCTTTAGCCCGTTCGGCTTAATGCCATGGTACTGTACTTGGATACCGGCCTACAGTATCCGTGCCTAATTGAGACTGATGGCAACCCGATACTCACTCACTCACTCACTCATTCGAGACAGAGGGAGAAGAGAGACCTTGGAAAATGGGGGAGAAGCAGCCTCGATCACATGCTCCTGCAAATCCCCCGTTCAACCCCATAAACCCTCCACCGGCAGTGGATACCCTCGTCCCCATTAGCGGCATCGTAGTCTACAGCGCCGCGTTCCCCGCTCCAGCGGCGAACGCCCAGTGAGCGCGAGGGCCTGGAAGGGGGGGGGGGGGGGGCTGCCCACCAGGGCCGCTGGAGAGATGACCTCAGAGCCTAAAATGGAGGCTCTGTAATAGGTCCACGGGCGCGTCGGGGTGCACCTGGACAGCACTGGAAGGCCACTTCGAGGCCAACGGGGCCCCTTTTACCCCACACTCTCGACACGGCCGATCGCAAGCAGGATGCGCAACGCGCGTGAGCTGCTCGGTTTCGGCAAGGCAAGGTACTTTGCCGCTTGCAGTGATAAACCCCCTAAACTCCGACCCAGTTCCGGGAGAGCGCCGCTTACTCACCTGCCTACTTGGCTGTCCAGGTCTGGCCCAAAGATACACCATGATGGTTTGGTTGGTGACCCGACTTTGTTTTGATTCACCCTGGCGGCGTCTCCCAGATCCGTTCGATCGGCGGCCGCCCCAACAAAGCTCCCTCCGGAAGTGAGTGTCGGCGCCCAGCACAAAAAGCCCCGGCGAGGCGGCGGCAGTACAACGCACACTCTGCAGAGGAATGCGTGACACAGATGGACCCGTCGAATGAGGACTGGCCGGTTGGGCTGATCTGACACGCGTATGCGAGTCAATGGGACGGGTCGATGACACTGACAGGCTGATTGACATGTGATATTCAAGGCCACCTCCAGTCGGTTGTCATCATGACAGCCCGTTGCAGGAAACTACTGATAACGGACAATGCACGCCTCAGGTAACCCGCATCCAAAAGGGCTTACTTGCCTGCTTCCGGCTTCGTACATTCTGAGTGGAATCGAACGAAGTCACGTATTCGTAACTTCGTACTGCAAGAACTTCAAGTAACGGTAACGGAAGATGTCAGCTGGATAGTTGAATTTAGCTCGAGCGATCTTCACCTTGAAGCTATTCTAGAATTCTACTGCCCGAGTTAGAAAGATTGGCGACCTGGGTACCAGTTTTTGTGCAAATCCTCCAACCAGCGAAACCAAAACCGGACAACACCATGTAGATTATACAGCATTCTCTACACTCTTCTTTCCCTTCCAGTGATTTTATTCACCTCTCTACTCGTCGTCGCTATCGTCGTCGTCCTCATCCTCCTCATCCTCTTCGTCTTCGCTCTCCTCAGCACCCTCCGGCCGGGGTATCATCATAAAGGCCGCCATACATGTGATCCTGTTCTGCGTCTCATACGTCCCCAGCAATTTCCCCAGTGGGCTACCGGCCTTGGCTTCCTTGGTCGGCGTCGCTTTGCTGTGTGCCTGGGTCAACTCGGCGCTCGTCACGCGCCACAGCCGGATCCGTCCGTCGCTGCTACCGCCCGCCACGTATAGCACAGTCGACGACTCTGCGCTCTTGGTCACCACGAAGTCCTTGATTCGGCCGTTGACACCGCCCTCTTTCCCGCCAATTTGGGCTACCAGCTTGGCAACAGGAAGCGGTGGTGAGGCCTTCTTCTTGTCCTTGCTGTCCTGATCGTCCGTCTCCTCTGGCTTCCAAAGGTCTCCATCCTTGGTCGAGAAGAAGAGAATTCGGCCGTCCTCCGTCGCCAACGCAAGTAGGGTCAGGCCTGACTCTTCATCTACCGTAACGTAGAAGAACTGGTGGATCTTAGTCCGAACCGCACCCATTATCCGGCATTTGGGCACACTGTCCATCCCGAACACCACAACATCACGTTCAAATCCGACCGCAAACTCGTCGACTCCGTCCACATCTCCCCAAACCACCCGTCGGCCCTCGCCAGTTGCGTGCCGTCCCTCTCCTGCTTCCTGGAGCATGTCCTTGCTGAAGTTGAGCACGCCCGCCTTCTTGCCAGTCACTAGGTTCCACAGTCGCATTGACCGCTCTCCCTTGCTGACGCTGATCATCAACTTCATGCTGGGGTGGATAGCAAAGTCGTTGACACCGGACGGTGTGCCTCCAAACGGAGCCGTGTCACCGCTCGGTCGACCCATTGCCTTGGCGATAGGTGTCTTGATGTTGCTCAGCAGAGACCAGTCGCGTGTTCGAGTGACAGCAATGTTGGAATCCTCGCTAGACGAGAGTAGTTTCGACCGTGTAGGGAATCGCAGGGCCGTCACCGATGATGAGTGGTGCAGCAGCGTGCCCACCTCTCGGTTCTTGGGGTTCTCGAGAATCGGTCGTGGGGCCACCTTGGCCAGAATTTCTTGGTCTTTTCGGCTCGGGGGATGCGCCGATAGGTTGAAGACGTTGATTCTCTCGTCGGTGCTGCCTGATGCGAGCATCACCTTCTGAGTCTGTCCTGCGACGGGAAGCGAAATCGGCGATACCGCGACGCAGCGGATGGCTGAAGTATGAGCATTGAAGAGGAATGTGTCGGCGAACTCGATCTTGTCCTTGGGTCCAATCGTTGCCGTTAATCCGTGCAAGATTCGGTCGTAGGATCCCACCACGATCTGGATTGTTTCGGTGGCGGTCGTCGTAGAGGCGGGAGTTTCCTTGACCGGCACGACTGTCTTCGCCTTCACAGTCTCCTTCGCTGTCGCCTTCGCCTTCCTAGATCCATTTGCCTTCGCTTTTTTGCTGGAAGTAGGCTCGATGGCGAACTCACTCTGCGCGATGGCTTGTATCTTTCTCTTGGCCATGATGTATTGTGTTGTGTTGTTATGTTGGTCTAAGGTTGGTAGGTCTGGCGAAGCTGCAATGTGCCAGTTGGGGTGCCAGAGAGAAAAAAAACGGCGAGGCACTCAACTGATAAGATAAGACAGCTTATATGCATAACCTCGTCTTCCGCATGGCAGCCAAAAACCACGAGCCCACCAAAGAATGACATCACAGGCGAACCCTCGATATTATGGGACAAGGATAATTTGTGATACGCGCTCGAGTATATTCAATTGTAAGTGATATGTCAACAGTGCAGATTCGTCACCATCTCCGGATACATTTTCGGCCATCATCGCCCAGTGCGTCCGCTTTCAGAGCCGATATCCCGCTCTACCATCTCAATTGAGCCAAGACTCGGAAATCGCTTCGAAAAGTCCTGAATGTAGTCGTCCTTTTCCCTGGCCGTCATGTCTATCACAGGTCTTCCTGGGAGATCCATTCCAACGAGAATCTCTGACGAAGGGGCCGGCTGTCTCTGCTTAGGGGGCGATGCGGGACGATTCCCGGTGGGGAGACTGTTCAAATGAACTGGCTTCTTCGGGGCCACTGGCTTTGTTGGGGGCTTCGGTGCAAGGGCCGGAGGTGCAGATGCTGAGCCGGTAAGCCCATCTCCAGTCGCCATTGGACCTCGAGACTGCGAAGGAGGCTCGACCCGAGACTTCGAAATGACCAGCGGCTTCCTGGGGACTCCAGGGAGAGATCGTTCAGGCTTGCTACCAGAGTCAAGGCTGTCTGTGTATTTCCCGTAGCCCTGGGCAGTGCGTGACGGACTGGGGGGTCGTTGTTCTTCGCTGAGCAGGCTTTGTACCCGGTTCTGGATGCTGACTGCACGCGAAACTCCACCGATGCTCTTCGGTGGCACCGTCGGTTTAGTGCCACCGGTGGCAACGCGCCTTCGGTATTCAGCTTGCCCGGCAGCCACACGCCGCTCCTCTTCGAGCAATTGAAGGCGTTCCATCTCGCGTCTCATCTCAGGTGTCATGGCATCTTCGTCCTCGTGGACGTGTCCATCATCGCTACGGCCATCAGTTGCTTCGGAGCCCGCGATGGGAGTTAGGTCACGACGTCCAACGTCTTTGCTAGGCGACGGAGTTCTTCCGCCACCGTGGCTGCTCGTAGGGGCGCCGCCTTCGAAGCGCTTAAAGGCATCGCCGAACTTGCCCGCTAGAATATTCTTGTTTCCAGATAAGGAGGTGAGGCTGGACCGTTTACTTGACCTGGCCCTGTCTGGATCCTCCATGCTTCTTAAGAAATCCAAGTCACTCGATTGCAGACGTGCATCCTCATCACCCGTAGGATCCAGACGGGGCGATGGGACTTGTGTGGGGTACTGTGGCGATGGTTGTTGCACCGATCGGCTAGGTGGTCGTGCTGCCGACTCCTTTTCACGTAAAAAGTCAAGAGTAGTGGATTCCAAGTTCGTGCTTGCAGGGCGCTGACGGTTGACGGGCGGGTTCGCGCGAGGAGTTGGCTCAAGGAAGTCGGCACGAGGGCGTCCGCCCTCCAAAGACGGCCTCGATGATGACGGGTGTCGTACATGAGTAGACTGTCCTTGATAGGAACTAACTCTTGGCTTGGTTGCGGAGAGTGTGTCTTCGGTACTCCATTGCCTCGTAGGCTGTTCAGGCTGCCTTGGCATGCTAGTTGAACGAGTGAGATCTGAGGATAGACGTTGGCTAGATCTGTCTATGTTTGCGTATGGCTCAGGTGGGGGAGTGGCCGTCATGGTGCCGGTAGATACGTATCTTGAGCTAGATTGAGAAGAGATGGCTTGAAGCTCAGGGTTGTTGCTGATGATAGACTGAGCTCGGCTGATTTCAGGTCTACCAGTTGCAGAGACCTGAGGCACAGGGTCTGAAGGCGGCGACGTGATCGCAGGTTGGTGTGGAACGGGTGTAACAGAGTGTGGCCTTGATGCTGTTCTCGAGTGAGATCGCGCCGGTTGAGATGGCGCGAATGCCTGATCGGCCAGCCTTTCAGTAACTCGCTGGTTAAGATCAGCCGGCGGCGCTTGTGACTGGGGCGAAGTCGGGGAGTTGTCGAAATCAAATTTTGATCCTTGGTCATGCAACAATGAAAAGTGATCCAACGTAGGGAAGCGTGATGAAAGCTCATCGAAACCACCGGGTGGGGTGGCCTTCGTATCCAAGGCAGCGAAGGGATCTCCATCAGTCCTCCTCATGGGAGACGGGTCTTGCTTCTGCGTCGGTTTGACTGTAGCCGGCGACGCTGTTGTTGTTGGACGACCTCTTCTCATGGGTTTGACCTCAGGTATAGCCTGCGTTTCCGGTGCGGCCCTAGTGAAAACGGCGCCAACAACTGGCGTCGATTCCGACTTGGGGTCCCTGGATGAAGGGGTCTCGCTTCGCCCAGACTCGGTGTGAGAACGGCCAGCATATATCTTTCCGAGGAGTCAGTGCTCAACATCCGGGGTCAGTGTTTAATTAGAGCACTTACATCGTGAATTGGAACCTCTTTTCCTTGCATAGCACAGCCTTCCTTCAGAACTTGGTAGATGGTTGGTCTTGCTTGCATGTTTTCTTTCAACATTGAGGCTGCGACTGTCAGCAAGGGGCAACAAAGGTAGAATCGAGGGATGGTACCAATCAACTTCTTAAGACGGTCAGAAAACACTGGGTGGCTAGGGAACCTGTAGCTGGCGTTCAGGATAGCCAATTGGCCCTGATCTTCGAAGGGCGTTGTATAGTAGCAGAGCTTGTACAACAGAACTCCCAGCGCCCAGATGTCCGATTTCTCGTTCATCGGTTGCTTGCGGTATACGTCGATCATTTCAGGACTCCGGTATTGGAGGGTGGTGTGCTTCTGGACATCTTCGTCCATTAGACGGCACTCAACCACGGTGGTAGGGGCGGGCTGTGGAGGCGAGGCGGATCCAAAATCACACAGCTTAAAGCGTTTAACCGGGCCGTTGGAGTTGATGAGGACGTTCTCAACCTTGAGATCGCGGTGAAGCAAGGCGGGCTTGAGGTAGTGCATGCACGCAACACCCTCGGCAATATCAGTGAAGATGTTGAGGATCTCGGGCTCGGTCAGCCGATGCTGCAGTCGGGTATTCATGAAGTCGATCAAGCCGCCACCGCTGCAGAATTCCATGAGCAGAAAAACCTCGTAGCCACCACCGTGAAGCTCGGAGGCGTGAGAATCGATGTATGTAACGATCGGTCGGTGTCCCTTGAGGCGCTTCATGGTCTCGACCTCGATGCGCATGCCCCGCAAGGCCTCCTTATCAGGGACGGCGACTCGCTTAAGGACGGCGAGGTCGGTGCCGTCGACGGGCTTGGGCATCTTGACCAGATAGACGTGGGCGAAGCCGCCCTCAGACAAGTACTTCTGGATGACGACACGGTGGCCGCCGACCTGGATCTTGGTGCCAGGGGCGAAGGTGCCAGCAGGGGCACCAGGGCCCGGCGCGGACACGGGGGCGCCATAGGGAGCATGGTGATGCTTAGGGGCGAGATGGGGCAGCGGATGGTGGCCGTGGGAAGGCATCTCGACGGAGGGATTTTATAGAGGACGGGGGAGAATCGGCGGGTTGGATGGGGCTTCGAAGGATCGTGAGGGAGGGTGATGGTGAGCCCGCCAGGCAGGGAGCCGAGTCGCTAAGCGGCTGAGGATGGAGGGATCGAAGGGGCCCAGGGGGAGCGGGGACGGGGGCGAGGGCGGGTTTTATCGAAACAAATGAATGGCGCCGTTGGAGATCAAGGCATTGGCTCAAGCACAACCAAGTGGTCGAGGTGTCAAGCCAGGCGCATCGTCGCAGGCAGAGGCAGAGGTTGGATGCAGAAACATATGGCCCTTAGGGATGTTTTGGGATGGAACGTGGGCCGGGTGTGGACGCTTGCCTAGAGCTCAGCCTCCCGAGACCACCTTTGTTGGACGCTTCCACGTTTCGGAAACGCTGACGGGAGATATTCGGCTAAACCCTCCTGGAATGAGTACTTACAGCACACAAGGACCTCGACGTCATTTTTTTTTGGGCTGCAATCAATCGCTTTGGTTATCGCCTGGGTTGTCGCTGAGGTCTGTGTTGATAACTTAGACGATCAAATTCCAACATCAGCATAATACACGACGCAAGATAGCTTCAGGAACAACATCCCGAAGGACTAATTAATTCAAAGGCCATATCCTGTGCCTTCTTTGTCTACCCACAAGAACTGGCGGGGCACCCTGTCCCAGAGACATTTCAGCTTGAGGCTCCCTTTTTGGTCACCGTACCCTGATGAACCATGCCAGTCCGGTTCTCGCGTCAAAACCTAATGACAATCGGCGAGGACGAAAGGGACGAAAACACCACAAATACCAAGGCCATGGGCCAGGGACGATTCCACGACATTAGCACCTTGATGCTTAGGTTCACGGGGGGCCATCCACAGACCTTAATTCGCCCGATCTCGTCCCGGCCGTCGCCACATTGGCCCAATCCCAAACCCCGGGCTCCCGGCTCTCGCATCCGTGTCAGCCAGGAGGCCCCAACTGTTGCAACCTATCCACCGCCAGATGAAATGTCAACCTCGAATCAGCCCAGCGTGCGAACCAGCACTCGGCACCGCCCAGCTCCCACTCCCCAGGGCCCTGTCCCATTTCCTCGCCCCCCAGATCTCGTCCTCTCGATTGCAAAGCTCCATCCGATCTATCTGGCAGTTTTAGTTCCCGTCGAGGACAAGACAAGCCAGG
This sequence comes from Neonectria faginata, assembly GCA_030864175.1. Lineage (NCBI taxonomy): Eukaryota > Fungi > Ascomycota > Sordariomycetes > Hypocreales > Nectriaceae > Neonectria > Neonectria faginata. The sequence goes on along the minus strand of JAULBG010000006.1, from coordinate 946,178 downwards.
GCCCCAGCATTCGCCGCCCCCTGGCGTGTTGCTTGCACTCCCCCAATCCACCATCCCCAGATTCACGGCTTCTTCCCACACACACACTCTCTCCAGGACGCGCGCTTAGTGGGACGCCCGTTGCCGCGCTGCCGTCTTCCAGAAACCTTGGTGTTTGTCGTACCCGTTTGCCGACATACCCAGCCGGTGGGTTCCGGCAGCGGCCCGTCCGAACCATACGTCACCCGTCCCCATCACTCCAGGGTTGTTCGACACCTTGAACCCAGCAAAAGTTGCTTGCCACTACGCTGGTTGCTGCTGACGCGCATTTTTCTTTCCTTTTTCTTTTCTGTTCGTACTGCGGCTTTTGTACTGGACTCGGACTCGGTCTCGCATTGTTGAACCCCATTGCGTCTTGTTCGGTGCCAGAGCGTGATGCTTTGATCACTCCGCCATGCGAGTTTGACTCTGTACCGAATATGTGCCTCCACCCGAGCACGGAAATCGCCATGCTTTGTAGACTACCTGTCAGGTAAGGAGGATAAGGTAAGCCGCCAGCCACCACCCTCCATCACAATCCTCCGTCATAGCCCTCCATCACAATCGGAACCTGCCAAGAGTCTCCACCACCCAACCCAGCCCGACTTCCCTGCTGACCTCATTCCAAGGTCACGGCACTTCACCACGAGCGATATGCTGCCGGGTCAGGCGTCCAGCCCACTTGGTCTCCCGTGTATCCGTATTGGCGTTCCCCATTCCCTTGAGAGATGGGCCTTTGTCGCCCTGCTCAGCCTGCTTTGCGGCTTGAAAACCCCGTCGCCTCTTCGCTCATCCCCGTCCAGACGAAACCTGCATGAATCCTGTAGCCCACCCATCCGCCGACCATTTATTACCGACGTTGCACCCTCCTCTTTGATGCTGATTCTCACTCTTTTTTTCTCCTTCTTTCAACCTGCCAAACAACTCCGCCACTGCTCTGCTTCCCGCTCGCTATCCTCAGCGCTTTAGACTGCGAATTGCCGGTTAGAATCTCAGATCAGCCTTCGGCCGTCACTTACACCGCGACGATGCCCGTTTCTTCAACGCCGGCACAAATGCCCCGCCAGCCCGCGCCCGTCGCACAGCCGGCCCGCAAATGGAGCGCCGACCAGCCGGTACGTCCTCTACCTCCGGTTAAGCACCGTACCTTCGGCTTTGGTGCCAGATCGCGAGATAATTCAGAACATGCTGGTTAACGAAACCCCATTAATAGCGTCCGTTTGAACCCATGGCTATGGAGACTCAGCCCACTGTTGGCCTTCGTGGTGGTAAAGACGGCGGTGTATGTGTACCTTTGATGCAAAAGCTCCTCCTCTTGCTAACCCGTCTTCTTCTGCTCAGGCTATTTGCTGCGGTATCTGTGCTGGACTCTGCTGTTTCGAGTGCTTGGATTGCTGCTGCTAATTGACGACGGGCTCCGGCCTTTACTTTGGCGTTATTGGAGGGAGACTACCCTAAAGGAAGACTAATGTGATGATGCATCTGGGCCTTACCCCCTGTTACAGATCGGGATGTCTTTAACGGTTAATGATTGAATAGTGCAAATGAGCTTTAATGGGTAACGGTTCACATTTGCTTGCGGACTTTATTGTGAAATTTCTTGTTCTGTGGTTGATAGATGCGTTTGAGTGTTATCTTGGTACTAACGTCACACCAAGTGCCCCCGCGCCACTATCGCCAACAACTTTATACGGCAACGGACTCAAGCCGTCTTACTACCTCTTCGTAATACTTCATGGACAGCCGTTCTGCTACCTCGTCCGCCGTCTCGTCATCACCATCCTTCAATCCCAGGTCTTCATCGCCTGCCAGGCACTTGCGAGTTGCCTCTTCGAACTTCTCGCCCATATCGGCGCCCACGGCCGCGACCCGATCTTCCGTGAGAAGCTCCTCGCGGACACGGCGCACAAGATCGGGCCGGCCCCGCGCGCGCCGCAACTCGATGCCGAGCACCGCCTCGACCGGCCGCCAGTGGGCCAGCTCGACGAAGATGACGCCCAGGCTGTAGATGTCGAAGCTCTGCTTGGAGCGCTCGCGCTCGCGCCGGCGGTTCGACTGCGTTCGCGGGTGGCGGTATAGGTCGTGCTCGGCGTCGACGCCGGGGGCGTCCGTCATCTCGTCCGAGCCGCCGGGCCGCGAGAAGTCGAAGCCCGAGAGGTACGGCTGCCGGAAGTCGACGTGGCCCTCCCGCGTGCGGAAGAAGATGACGTTGTGGCTACGCAGGCCCTTGTGTAGCCAGTGCACGGCATGGAGGTACATCAGACAGTTGCTGACGGCGTGTGCGAGCTTGATGCGCTCTGTGACGCGAGGCTTGCGGACCCGCGAGTCTTGGAGCAGCTCGCGCAACGACACGGGCGGGAGCGACGTGTGCAGGTTGGCGTCGGCCGGACGCTCAAATATGAGACCGAGCCGTCGGTCGAGGATATCTACGTCGTCGTCGGGCATGTTGGGATCGGCCTTGTCGAAGAAGCCCAGGCAATGAGGGGTTCGAAACGCCTCCGGCTTGGGGCTGTGATTGAGTAGCGCAGCGAGTTTGCGAACCCGGTCGATGGCATCGGATTTGGAGAGTGAGCCCGGTTGTGGACCTGCGTTATCATAGTCTTTCCACTCGATCCAAACCTTCTTCTTGCCCTCAGTCGTCTTCATGATGGCCTCGCACCGCGGGGCGTTGGAGTCGTCGACCTCGGGGTCGAGTTCAATGAGAGACTTGGGCACATACAGAACCCGCTGCTGACCTGGGCGTGACAGCTCGAGGAACTTGGCGGCAGCGTCGTCTATCAGAGTTGGAGGACCTGACTTGGGGTCGATGGTCTCGTTGAAGGCCTTGAACTTGGCTAGCTTGGAGAGCTGCCTCAAGGCATCGGCGTTGACCTCCCGCTCGAGTTTGGACATGGGAGATGGACCGACGGGAGTGCCTGCATCGAGCTGGGACTTTAGGGCCAGCACAAGGTGGCTCAGATCGGCAATTTTGTGATGGAGGAGCAACACGCCTCGGTTGGTGTCCTGTACCGTGTGCCGAATTTCGACCTGGAGGGAATGGTCGAGGATGTTGGTCATGTTATCATTCAGGGAGGAGAACTTGTCTAGCAACACCTCGAAGCCGTCCTTGTCGAACGAAACCCACCGAAGTCTGGTGAGGCTCCCAGCAGACTTGGTCTTCAAGCCAGCCATGGCTTTTTTGATAAAGTCTCTCTTCCTCTCGGCCATGGGGAAGTTGGCCTGCTTGGCGTCCTTCTCAGGGGCAGCCAATATGTCGTCGTCATCCTGGACAGCCTTGAGGTTGTTGTGGCGGTGCTGATACTGAGTGAACTCGTCAAAGAGGCACTGCACCTGGACTAACAGATCGAGAACGGTCTGGCGGTGCAAATTGAAGATGTTGGAGTTGAGGACCTTGTCCTGGTTCTTCGCGTCTAAATCAAGCAACCCTGAGGTCTCGCTCCATGCGTAGAGGCGCTGCTGCTCCATGCGAAGGCGCAGGTTGAGGTACCTGCATTCGTTTTCGTAACCAAGGGCCGTGATGAGCAGTTGGATCCCTGAACAAGAGGACGTATTAGAACAGGAAATACATAATTAGACACGTGCTTGTGCCATACTTCGGGCCTGAGCCTCGGCATGAGCCACTGGGGAGCAAACGTGCCTTGAATACAGCTGGTATAAACTTGCAGGCCAATGGAAGCGACGCCTATGGCCAAGCCAGTGAGCGAGACGGGATCCATTGCCCGGGTATAGCACGAACTAGACTACAGCACAGCCAATAAGCTACGGTGAGGTAAAGGCCAGGGACGTCGTCTACACAGCCAACCCAGGGGGGAGTTTGGAAGAGAGACAAGGACGGGATGGATGGGGATCAGGAACCAACGCCCGGGGATTCGTCCACGCTGCCAGGGGACAGGGACAGGATAGCGGCTCAGGGGGGAGGGCGTGTGATGGGCAAAAAAAGAAAAACGATTAGCACGTATGGAGCAGAATGGGGAGGGTTCGGCCGACGGGTTGGGCTGAAGGGACGTGTGCGAGCGAGGGGTTTTGGCCCTGGTGAGGATTTTTGGCGCAGCTCGGGCGTTTGTTGCTAGGAAGAAATGGGCCGAACAAGGTGTGGGGGAAGCACGAGTGAGTGGCCGCAAGCAAGGATTGTACGGTGGGCGATCGCAATTGGGAGAGAGGGCGAGAGAGAGAGGGGCTATGTACGGTACGATTTGTATGGATCACATCGCAAGATGGGAGAGGGTCCAATGCTGTCTGTGGTGGTGAAACAAGCGACTCGGTCGAATGAGGAAGTCCTTTTTCATCACGGCCCGGCTCATGCGGATGGGTGCATGCGGCAAGAGATTGGGAACTGGGGGCTGCCCGGTATATCTGGTCTGGTTAATGCGAGATAGCATCACGGCGACTAGTTATATCTTTGACTACTGTTAGGACAGGCTTTCTTCACCATGAGTATTGCAGGTGACCGAGAGCTGGACTAATAAGAAGCACGGAACTATAGGCTTGGGCCGTCTCATTCCGGGAAGCGTTTCGAGTGTTGGAGGTTGACCCACCTATTTGGGGGCCGTTAGTCCAGTTAATATTGACTTATTTTAGTCTGAGAGGGGGGGGCTCTTTGTTTCTCATGTCCCTTGCCGTGGCCCCAAAGTCCGCCCTTGCAGGACCCCCATTTCCCTTGGGGAAGGATTGGTCTTCTTTCGTTGCCATGAGGCGATGATGTCCATGTCGATCAACCCATGTCCCGGCATCCTGGAGGTGTGAATGAGAGCTCCATCAAGAAAGAATGGGAATGATTGAACGCCGACGGGTTGGGTGGGAGGGAAAGGGATGGAGGTGGAAAAGAGGGTATCATCACGGCAGGGATAAAGTTGACTTAGAGAGAGTAGAAAGAGACAGAGAGGGGTGAGAGAGAGAGAGAGAGAGCGGACAGAGACAGAGACAGGGAAAAACAGAGACACAGACAAACAGAACAGAAAGGCCGGAAGAGCGGAAAACGGGCGCGTAGTTGGGACTCAAGCTTGAGGTCACCGAAATGAGGACTGCTTTGGTCTTTCCCATCTGTTTACCAAATGTTTGGGATCGGTTTTGTGAAGAGTTTCGTTGAACTCCGTTCCTTGGCACCCTCAATCAGGCAATTGACGGGGGAGGTCCCGCCGTCCAATCGTCTTAAGGTTATTCTCCCAAGCCCTCATGGTCGGTGGCCTTTTCGTGCAGCATGAATTAATTGTTAAGGACACCGCTCTTCGAAATGGGCCTGCTTCTAGAACGCCGCCAAACGCCTTGCGGCCACTGCAAAGACGCACCCATGACATCATGCCGGATGCACAGTAGCCTGACCAAAAAAGCGGAAGATGGACCCTGAAGAAAAGAAAAGCACCCATGAGATCGCTCCTCAAAAAGCGCCCGTTGTCGGTGTAATGGAACTCGCAGGTCGCGTACATCACATTTGACCGCTGGCGAGACGAAGAGCAAGCCACATCCCCGGCTCGATATGCCATGGCATGTTACACGCAGACGGTCATTCCGGAGCTGAGAATTTGCATCGCAGGCAGCCACATAAGAAGCAACCGGACTTGTCCTCTTCTCGTCATCGGGCCGTAGTAGATCGTAGGAACACTAAGAGACTGGTCTAAAGTCGGGATAGTCTCTAACCTGGTACCAGCCTATTTACGTAGTGACTATTAACTAGTGCTGGACCGACGACGCGGCCGAAGAAGGCCAAAGAGAGGCATGACAAGACTAGGGGGGTTGGAAAGAACGATTGATGTTGGCGGGTACTTCATCCGGAGAGCATGTATGCAAGCCATGAGTTGGAGGAATCTGTGCAGAATTTGACTTGCGTGTTCTGGGTAATGGCTTTTTCAACGACGGGGGACCCCCTGGTTTGAAAAAAGCGATGAGACTTGACGAGGGCTTGTTACTGTGAATTGCGACGCAACCGCACAGGCTAAACCGACGAGTCTTCGCTAGTAGGGGGGCATCCCAGAGAATCAGAGTCCCGACATCGCAGCTGACCCGTGTAGTCTTACTTAGAACGGGTAGAGTTGTTGAAATGGAGATTATGTGGAATGTGAGACGTGCTGAGAGGGTTGTGCTGGAGAATTGTGTATAGGACGGGTGGGATTGGATGAATAACGAGCTTGAAAGATCTCAGGTAGCTCTGGATGATGGTCGGCTGAATGATACCTACTGCTGTTGTTCACATGACATGCCAGAACATCGGACTGTCGTGATACATGTATCCGCCTGCAAAAGAGTCGAAATAGTAGAAGAGACGATGATGACCCGTAGGACCGGGAAAGGAGCTACAGGGGCAGCAAGGAGCAAGGAACAACAAACTGCAGTCAGGACCAATGAAGATCGACATAGAGCAACAGGAAGCTCCCTCCAAAAGGCGGGATTGCTCAAACAAGGTAGTCAGCTTGCAGGTATGGCGAACGGCACCTAGAGGTCCATCAACCACTCACCTCACAGCCCGACTACCCAAGCATCGGCACCTGAGGCGCAAGCGGTCCGGATGCAGAACCGAGAGACGGAGAAGAAGGCTGATGACCCATGACGGCCGTGGTAGCGGGTATGTGGCAGGGCATATCGCAGGGCATATCGTAGGGACGTTGCAGGGGAGCAGCAGAGTAGCGGTGACAGTACGTACCTGGCGCGCAGGCATCATGGCTTGAGACGCACGATGGTGACGAGAATGGACGATGGCTTGGGCTTGGAGAAGTGAAAGAGCTTCAGCCCTTTGCACCATTTGCGAGGTAAGGCCGGGTGTGGATGGGAGACAGGCTCGTTTGGTGGAGGCGCATTGGCATCGCAGCCACATGAGGGCTCGTGAATGGAGCGTCCGCGTGGATGACCCTGTTATCAAGATATGACCGGGAGAATGTGCAGAGCTCGCAGTCCGCCGTTTTGGCTGGGATGGATGGAAAAGCCATCAAAGTGACGATGCACCGCAGCGCACCGCAGCGGCACCTGCACGGCGGTCCGTGGCGTATGACGGCTAGTGAGAGCTGAGGGATTCGTTGATGGAGGGTGGGCTAGAAGTGAGGTTTGACGAGAGAGAAACTGGCGGGCAGGTGGGTGATGATGGAGTCGGGTGGTTGTGGAGGAATTAGCGAACGCCATGAGAGTTCCAGTGGAGATCTGGTGGATCGTCCAGCGAGGTGGGTTTCGAGGCCAGCAGGTGCAAACTTGCAGAGGGGGAGTGAGTGGCGGGGCCCTGCATTAGGCGGGCCGACCAGAGTTACAGGGCCGGTTGCATTACGGGGGGGGGGGGGGTGGTCCGCAGGGCCCTACTGCGCTAAACGGCCTTGCAAGGCTCCCTAAGCACAGGGCTCTCCAGGGGCCATCCATCTAGCGCCGCGCGGGCACGCCGGTGGCCCCGACTCCAAGGGCGTGAGCGCAGTCACTAAACTCCGGTCCATTCGCTTGGGATACTGAGATCCATCGTAGGGCAGGGACTCTCTCGCGATCTTTGGGCACTCGAGCCCGCGCTGGCTCAACTTCAACTCACCCGCGGTGCCAGCGACGATGATTGGGCATGGTACGAGGTCAGCCAGTAGCCGCGAAAGTAATCCCGTGGATTGGTCAAGATACGATGCTTCCTGGCATACGCGCGCACCAAAAAGTCGGCCAGGTCGGTCGGTCATGGCCGATGCTTCGTACAAAGTACTATTTACTAAGTAGGTATGCTGCTTCTTGCGATCCTTTCGCAGGCCCCTTCCCCCCTTCGGGTTCCTTTGGAAGCCCTTGGATCCTGGTGCCGGTGGCACGTTGCACTTGCAACCGGGGGACCCATAATGAGGTGGTCTTGTTAGAAGCCCGCATCGCCAGCGAAGCCCAGCGGCCTTTCCTTTGCTGGACTGAAGCTAGGGCTGAAGCCTCCATGAGGGCGGTATCTCCTCCGCCCTCGCAGGCCGGGTGCCCCAGCTCGCGGCGGAGAGTCCACGACGCCACAGAGTCGGGGCGCTGGGTGCATGAGGAAAACCCACCTCCACCCGTCGTGAGATTTGCCAAATCTGACGGGTTCGTGGGTGCCAGGGGCATACCTTAGTTGGGGGTTGTCCTGCAACACACGACGCACGCCGCACGCCTCACGCCGCCATCCGCAAGTTCAAGTGGAGGAGGGGATGGGTGGTAGTTGAGCTCCGACGAGATGGGAAGATGGGAAGATGGGAAGATGGGAAGATGGGTAGCTAGACAAGGTAGGAGGCTAGGTCCAATAAGTTACGTGCTTGGTAGCTGCAGGCTGGGCTGGGATGGGAACGAGATATAGATGCCTCCATGTCCCCAGATCTCAACGGCCTTTCTGCTGTCTTCATGAGCAACATCGCACACACACCCACCACACACACATCACTTGGTATACTTGGCACGCACAACCTTGTCTCTTGTCTTTCACTCCCACGACATACACGTCTACATATACCCGCACCTTGGCCATCACCGGCTTGCGCTTCTACCTCTTTGAGCATTCCTCACTCCTCTCGTCAACTATAACTATCCCCGACTTTTTGTATTTTACCTTTTTAGCTTTGGGGACCACCCACCCCCCGGGCGCGCCTTCTTCATGAATGCCATCGTCCAACATATGGGTGCACCCAACCCAACCCAGATCATCTACTCCACGCCCACGCCGTCTCCTCCTCCGCTTTCTCCTTACAAATTCTACGCCGGCCTCCCCAATACCTCGTACGTATGGTACCCGCCCGTCATGGATCACTCGCCGCCGCCGTATCTTCATAATCACTCCGTCGGCAAGGACATGGACTCATTCTCCGGCCCGGAGGACCTACCCTCGAGTTCGGCTTCACCCAACTCGCACATGCTTGCCCTCGATGGCCTGGCCTCCGCCGCGCCCTCACCCTCTGGAAGCAATGATAATCGGGTGAACATACCTTCGGTCCCGGCCGCTTGTCTCGCTTGCGTGAGTTTCCCCTTCCCTGCGTCTCACTGTCGTGTTGTTTGCATCCATCGCATACGTTACGCTGTGACTCAATTTACACAACGTACACAAAGTACACCAAGAAGCTGACTCTATTTTCTCAATTGCAGCGCGGCAAGCACCTCAAGTGTGACGGCCAGACGCCTTGTTCCCGGTGCACCAGCGCCAACTGCGAGTGCATCTACGTCGCTTCCCGCCGTGGCTACAAGGGCCCGCGCAGAGGAACGGCCCGGAACCTCAACAAGCGCCATGCTTCGTCGCCAGCTCGTGAGTCTTCCTCAAGCACCGACGGCCAGGGCCTGCTCGGCTCCAACTCTGGCGCTCCCATGGCCTCCTCCATTCCCTCCTCCTTCAACCCCACCATCCTTCTGCCAGAGAACGGCTCTGCCTCTCCGTTCACAGCTCCTGGCCCTTCTCCCAACAACTGCAATACCAATCTCGCCATGTACCAACCATTCGGCGCTGCTCACGACCCTTCCCACATGGTTCTTGGTCACCACAGCACCAACATTCCCGCTCAAGTACCGGTACCTACTCCAGGCGAGCGATGCATCGACTCATTCTACCAACATTTCCACGCCGCTCACCCCTTTGTGCTACCCAAGGAATATCTCCTTCGGATAGCCAAGGAGGGTAACATTGAACCTCTTCTCGCCGCTATGCGCTGGGTTGGCTCGCTTTACATTGAGGCCGGTCCGACCCGAAACAGCTTTTTTGACGAAGCTTATCGCGTTGTCTATGAGCCTGGTCGTCACAAGGACGCCTTCCTTGTCCAGGCTATGCTGCTTCTTGTCATTGGCCTTGACGGCAGCTGTCAACAGGAAAAGGCCCGGGAGATCCTGTCCGATGTCGAGCGCATCTCTGTTCAGATTGGCCTCAACACTCGACCCTTTGCGTCGCTCAACGGCCAAGGTATCCCAGCCCTCGAGGAGAGTTGGCGAAGGACCTGGTGGGACCTATATGTCGTCGATGCCATGATCGCAGGGGTCCACCGCACCACCAACTTCCTCTTGTACGACGTTTCCGCCGATGTTGCTCTGCCGTGCGAGGAATACCAGTACTTCTCAGGTGTAAGCTCGACCCACGACCACAGCAACTACATGTGCTGACCTGTCGGTTTTAGCACATTCCCCAGCCACTGTACCTCGAGGATATGGAAGACAGGGACTTCTCTGGCGACGACCGAGAGTTCTCGTCCTTTGCCTATCGCATTCAATGCGCCCGCAACCTGGGAAATTTTATGAGAATTCCTCCTATCTTTGGGCCCGAGGACGAGAATCTCAGTCGCATTGAAGCTCTCCTCACCAACTGGCGACTGCACCTACCCGAGGGCAAGCGGGACGCGATCTATAAGGACGGCAGACTGGACGAGATGATATTTCAAGCACACATGATGATGCATGCCACATCAATCCTACTTCACCAGCCTCACTCACAGTTGGACTCGTCGCCGACTCGCTCTGTCAACTCATGCGCACCGCACACTCCGGTCATGTCTGGTGACGCCTTCAATGCCCACACCAAGCACACAATCCAGTCCGCAAATGAAATCAGCAAGTTAGTTACCCACCGCGTGCCGCTGCTGTCACACACGCACTTCTTCGCCTGCGTCGTGACGCTTTCATCAGTTGTGCACCTCAGCAAGTGGGCACTCTTCTTCATCCCCCACAACGACGACAATCTCCGTCAACAGGTCCGCCTAAACATTGGCGCTCTGGCGAAGATGTCCCAAGTGTGGACCGCGGCGGATCGCGCAAGCGGTCAGGTTAAGGGCGTCGCACAAGAGGTGTACCGCGCCAAGAAGCAGCAGCAGTTGACGCCTCAGTACTGGCTGGGTCTGACTCAAGAGGAGGTGATGAACAGTATTGCGACCGATGAGTCCATTATCAGCGACATCGAGAACATGCACAACTTGGATACGATGACCAACATGCTGGGTTGAACCGCATGCGGGAAACTGAGACGACCCACCTGGGCTACAAGAGGCTACGGCGGTTCCATACCCAGATGCATCGAACGTGCCTAGATGTGGGGAATTGTTGCATGGAAAGGGGTGTTAAGATGTGCTATTCTGAGACTTGGCAAAGCTATGATGGTTCAAGGGGAGACAAAGTATAGACGTGTGGGACTTGGATGTATTCATGGGATTGGCGTTGGGGACTTGGTTATAATACCAGCGAGGCTCGAAGCCGGAAACTTGGATTGCTTCATCTGGATTGGTATAATCTAGATTGATAGAAGAGTTGGAAAATTCTGAAAGGCGCATTTTTTTCTCACTCTTTGTTTATTGCGATACAAGCTTATTAGTCTGTACAAATTGATGGGTTTCGCAAAGTGATCCAGATCCGCTCCCATGCCATGAACTTGGATTCTGCTGTATACACGAAGCCCCTGAATCTAGCCATGCCAGGGTGTGTTTGCAAATGAAGACGTGTATTAAGCAGTACAACAAGGCTTGCTGTGGTTTATCCAATTGTGTACGGATATGTTGAGGTAGGATGGTGGACCACGGAAAAGACCGAGGCTAGATATGCGAAGGATTCACTACTAGCGCGGAGGCTTGCAGATTGCGGGTGTCACAGGTTGGGCTTGGTGGTGACATGGTGTTACTGTCGAAGATCGTTGGAAGCGAGACGCCACTGCGCTGGCTTGCAGGGAGAAGGGAGACAAGGAGAGTTGGTTGGGGTTTAGGAGGCACCGCCACGTTGTGTGAAGAGGATGCCGCAGGACGAAGAGCCAGTCCCGGGGTGGGACTGTTGGTCAAGCTACGGGTGGGGTGCAGGCAGCATGAAGCTAGACAAAACACGCCTCGGTTGACGACGAGACGTTACTTCTTTTTTCAGTTAGTACGGAGTCGGGCTAGGTGCCATGGAAAGAATATGGAAGCCTGGAGGGAGCCGTCCGAGAGAGAGACCGAGTGTGGTGTCTGGGGGTAGGAAAGGAGTAGTGGCTCCTACTTCATATTAGCCGCGCCGTAGTTCTATTAATTAGTCGTCAATCGGCCGGGACGGAAAGAAGGAAGTTTTGTCGGGTTTTGGCCCTTTTGATCGGCGACCTCAGCCCTACAAGTGGTCGGCGATCTCGATTCCAGCGGTCGCCGACCTGCGACATCGCCGGCAGCCAATGACGGGGCCGGATTTCCGTCAACCTGGCCGAGACGGGAGGGGCTTTCGGGAACCATAAATGCTGGGGCTGGGACCAGTAGTACGGAGAACTCCGAATGTCGGGTGCACTATGTACAACAGACCTCAAAAAAAAGACTTCTCATCGCGGGAGGTGAGTTGGAATGAAAGGAAAGTAAGGTCATGCAGGTACCGCAAAAGTTAATGCATAAACGTCTTTGAACTTTTGCGCTGAGTATAGTATATAACTGCGTAACTGCTACTGCCTATTATCTCCCTGTGGCTTCATCTATTCCTGCCACGATAGTTGCGAATGGAGCATCTCGACCAACACCGAAAGACATACAAGTACGAATGCGGATAAGGATGTCATTGAACAAATAGTAGCTATTGTTCAAAGCAGGAACTCGCAATGCTTCCACGTGATTGCACTTGCAACTCGGAGTAGCCTGCGTACGAAGCAATGATGTCAAACTTCAATCCTAGAATCGGCGGCCTTGGTGGAGGTGGGAGGGGCTTCGGGGTCCACTTTTTCGGGGCTGGCGCGTGCACGGGCCCACGCGGCCACGTCGGGAAGGACTTTGGTGGCCGCCGGAGCTGGGCTCTGTTGGACTCGGCGCATGGAATGGATCATTAGATTATGGACTAAATACGTTACGCGACAGAGCTTTTCTTGCTGTGAAAATGAACGACGAAAACCCGACCGTCGACGGGTCCGTCTGACATGCTTGCTTCATGTTCCTGGTTCTGCCTCGAGGCCCGCTCTGCCTGCAGGTCTCTGAACTAGGTCTCTGAGAAAAGCACACACAGCATGGAGTGGAGAGCTGCTTTATTAATAAAAGACCGTCGGATCCGGTGTTGGGAGCAAGTAGGAACGAGAAAAGGGCACTGCTGAACTCTCATTGAACGATACTGAAACCCCGACGACCCGTTATCGCGTACCTGGAGCCCGACGTACCGAACTATCGACTCCGCAGTGCCCTATCTGGACTACAAGTTTCTACCTGACGTAGACCTTTATTATTACGAAGCATCTCGGATTCGTGTCTCACAGGCGGCTGTCGATCCGGCTCTCACTCGAGTGTCTGCAGCTCACAGCTCCCCCAGCGTGCGCCTCGCCCGCCTAGCGACCTCCCTCCCGTGGGGTCTTATTTGTCTCGGGCGTTTCCATTTCCCTCTAATTAACATCTGCTTCCGGCTTGGCTCCTCCTCTCCTCTTTACCATGCACACACGCTCCACCGAACAGTACTACCTCATGGACAACATCGACCGCGACATGGACGTGGAGCAGCGGCCCGTCGCCGAGAAGCACCTGGTCAACTCCACCGTCAAGAACCTCACCTGGCGCGGCATCACCGTCACCGTCAAGGACCGCGTGTCCAAGAAGCCCAAGACCATTGTGCACAATGTCGACGGCATCGTTGAAGCGGGTGAGTTTTCCTGGACTTTTGGAGAGGAGAATTGAGCAGAAATTGACGCCGTCTGTGTAGGCGAGATTTGCGCCCTCATGGGCCCGTCCGGCTGCGGAAAGACGACCCTGTTGAATGTGCTGGCTCGCCGACCGACGAATGCGAGCAATGCCGAGTCCGAGGTGCTCGTCAACGGAAGTCGCCTGTCGCGTAGCGAGTTCCGCGAGATTTCGTGTTTTGTCGAGCAGGAGGACGCCCTCATCGGCTCTCTAACTGTCCGCGAGACGCTGGAGTTTTCGTCGCGACTCGCCAGTACCAGGTGAGAACCTCCCCACTACTCGGTCTAAACAGCACCCGTTGCTGACTATATATCCCAATATTCTAGCTCCCTCCCCAAGAAAGAACGCCTCGTCCGCATCAACGGCCTGCTTGATTCCTTCGGCCTCGTCGACCAGGCCGATACCCTCATCGGTACGCCTATCCGCAAGGGCATCTCCGGCGGCCAGAAGCGCCGCGTCGGCGTCGCCAGCCAACTCATTACCAGCCCGAAGCTGCTCTTCCTCGATGAGCCCACCAGCGGCCTCGACTCGGCCGCCTCGTGGGAGGTCATCAACTACCTGCGCAACGTCGCCCGCCGCAACAACCTCATCGTCGTCTGCTCCATCCACCAACCCTCCACCTCCACCTTCAACCTGTTCGACAAGCTGCTGCTGCTGTCCGCCGGCCGACCGCAGTACTTCGGCCCCGTGAGCGCCATCGCCGAGTACTACGAGGAGGTCGGCGCCGCGGTGCCGCAGCATGTGAACCCGGCCGAGTATCTGCTCGAGATGGTCAACATCGACTTCGCCCATGACAAGACTGCCGCTGCCAAGCGTCTCGACAAGCTGCAGGCGGCGTGGCAGGCGTCGCGCCAGGCCGACGACGTCAGCACCAGGATCGCGAGTGCTGAAGCTGCGGGTGGCCACTTCACCATTGAGACGGCGGATAAGCGACCCAGTATGCCCAGTCTCACCCTCACGCTGTTGCACCGGAGCTTCGTCAAGAGCTATCGCGACGTCGTGGCGTACGGCATCCGCGTGGCCATGTACCTCGGACTCGCCATCATGATGGGCACCGTGTGGGTGCGTCTCGACCCAGACCAAGAGTCGATCCAGCCCTTTGTCAACGCCATCTTCTTCGGCTCGGCGTTTATGAGCTTCATGGCCGTGGCCTATGTGCCGTCGTTCATCGAGGACCGCCTGCAGTACGTTAAGGAGCACCACAACGGGCTGTACGGCGCAACGGAGCTGATCCTGTCGAACTTCTTCATCGGCATCCCATACCTGTTCCTCATCGCCATGCTCTTCTCCGTCATCTCATACTGGCTGTCCAACTTCCAGCCCACCGCCGAGGCCTTCTTCACCTGGGTCATGTGGCTGTTTCTGGACCTGCTGGCCGCCGAGTCGCTGGTCGTCTTCTTCACATCGCTGTTCCCGAGCTTCGTCATCTCACTGGCGTTGGTGGCCTTTGCCAACGGCCTGTGGATGTCTGTCGGCGGCTTCATGGTACCGCCCACCATCCTCAACGGCTTCTATAAGTACGTCTTTCATTACTGGGACTACCAGAAGTACGTCTTCCAGGGCATGATGGTCAATGAGTTCGCCGACCGCGTGTACGACTGCGGCAAGGGGTGCAAATGCATGTATGATTCACCGCTTGCCGGCCAGTGCAAGATTGCCGGCCAGGCTGTGTTGGATCAGTACGGCTATAAGGGTGGCCACATGGGCAGGGATGTTGGTATCATGATTGGCATCATTTTTGGGTATCGGTTGGCGTCTTGGGCTGTTCTCATGATTAGGAGGTGAAGAACACTCAGTGTAATAGTGATGTTGGTAATTTGGGGAGATAGAAAACGGTACACGCATTGGACGGGAGTTAAGGTGGCGATTATGTATTACATGGGACATTTGAATAATTTCATCGCGAACTTAAACGTTAATAAAAAACAAATCAACGTAAGGTTCAATTTGACTGGGCCGTTCCTGGTATTACTTCCATCATAGAACGATTTAGTAAAACGGTCTTAGTTGTAGGTTTATTCTCACGACGCCTTGTATCAACTCCACTCTGTATGGAACTCACACTTTTGACGAGGTCGAGAGCACAAGGTACTTGGTTTAAGGATTTACATCAAAGGATAATAATACAAGTCTGAATACAATAGTACAGACGGTAGGCCGCCTCAGATGATCCGTCAAAGCTGCGTGACCTTGGCGTCGTTCTGGCGCAAAGTACCGTTTAACAGGGGCTAGAAATGGAACCCAAATCTGTAGGAATGACACCGGCCTCAACGGCAGCTGAAAAACAGTTAGCAATCTTGACCTCAATCTCAGAAGTGCTTGACATACCCTTGTAGGACCAGCGGTAATCATCGCCCAAGTCGGTCTTCCACGACCAGAAGACCCAGCCAAGCGTCGACGCCTCATACGCATGAATCTGGGCGGCAAACCACTTGGAGTAGAAGTCCTTCTGCGAGGCCGGGCTCCACGCATCGGTGCTCTCCACATTGTCGGGGACTGCGAGACTCCACTCACCGACGATGGACGGGCCGTCGGAGTTGCGATCGTCCTTGCAGGAGGTCTGGATGTACGCATCATGGGAGACCTCGACGCTGGTGTCCCACTTGAGGTAGCGGTGGTCGTCAAAGGCCGTGAAGGAGGTGTCGTCGAGGTGCTCCACCGGGTTGCCGCTGCCCCAGAGCGAGCTCATCATCTGGATGTGGAGGCGGTCGTTTGACTTGACGCTCAGGTTGTCCTCGACGGTGCGGATGGTCTGTGATAGATTTAGTAGGAGGTTTTACCGACATATTGATGAATATATACCTCGTAGGCTTTGGGGTAGTACGAGGAACGCAGAGTGCTGACTGCGTTGTCCCAGTTGAGCGGCTCATTGACGAGTTCGATCATACCAACGTTTCGGAACTCGTTAGTCTTGTGGACCTTGTCAACAATCCACTCGAGCCACTCAATGGCGCGGCCATAGTTGTAGTCGCTGTAGAAGCCAGCCGTGCTAGCGTACTGGCCGGTGAAGGGCTGGTTGGGTTGCTGTGCGCCGGGAGCACCGTGGAGGCTGAACTTGTTAACCTGGATAACATACATCACAGACAGGCAAAACATACTCAAGGATGATGTACATGCCCCTATCGCTGGCCCAGCCACAGAACTTGGTGAGGTAGTCCACCCCGCCCTTGGGGAAGTGCTCTGAGCTGTCGACCAGCGACTCCTTCAGCCAGTATCCCAGGGGGATCCTGATGGTGTTCAGGCCATAGTTGACCATGTCATTCAGGTCAGACTCGCCGACAAATCTCTTCCAGTGCGCCTGAAAGTTTGCGTCGGCCGTGGTCGGGCCCTTGTTCATGACACAGTCGAACTCGGACTTCTCGCCCGAGCAGCCAGTGGCGGACCACTCCGACCAGGACATCCAGGGTTCAAAGACGAAGAGAGATCCTAGGTTCACGCCGCGGATCTTCCCCGAAGCTGGCAGCCATCTCTTGTCTGAGCCGTGTTGCTCCGGGGAGGAGAACAGACTGAAGCCACGCTTGTCAAGGACGGTGTTGGAGCCATCGTTGGGGAGCCAGGCCTGGGCAGATGAAGTGAGAGTTGCAATCGCAACCAGCAGTGAAGAAGTCAACATTGTAAAGAAGTCGGGTAGCCGGTGTCCAGGAAAGATTGAAAATGGGAGTACTGTAGAACAAGAGGAAAAAAAAGGAGATGGCTACGTTTAAAAAGGGAACAACTGAAGAAGATGCCACAATATGGGGTGGCCTGAAGAGGAAGCTGGCTAAATGGGAAGAATGGACGGCTGATTTATACAGACAAGGCTGTCTAAGCACACTGATGTCCCGGGTTAATGTTCCTTCTGATCGCGGGGACGCTCGGTATAGGGCAAATTGAAACAACGAAACAGGACGACTTTGGCGTTTCGGAAACAGGCTGATTTAGGAAGACGGTATACACTACCCACGCAGTACTACGTAGTACTGCATAGTAGATCTATTTCGCCATCCCCGTCTCTTGGAATCCTTCGATGGTGGGGGGTGCTGCGCAGGGGCTCTTAGTCTAGGAGGAGGTTTCACAGCACACGCCACTGATCATGAAGAAGCTGTTGGGAGTTCGCGTGTCTCTTGGCAAACACATGAAGAATAGGTTCGTGGTTCGAAGGAAGTGAAGTGAGGATGGCGGCTATTGTGACAGCATCCGATACTAAGCAGCACAGCAGCGAGTATGTATTCTCAAGTGTAAGTTAAAGGCGTGGTCAAGCCGACATAGCCTTGGTTGACAACCTCACATGCAGCAGGGACTGGGGTAGTTATGGTGTCAGAGGTAAGTGAGGTGATCTCCATACACTCGCGCGCAGTGTTTGCGGCTACGGCAAGGGTCGGCCGATCGCTGGCCTTGTTCTTTGCAACGTTAATAAGTCCCAGAGCGACCTAGCAGCGGCGACATCTCGGAGTAGGGATCGCCGACTACTACCATGATGGTGATGCCGGGACGTGCCGAGATGGATGTGGAAGCTGGCTCGAAGGGTAGGCTCTTGGCATTTGCTTTTGTTTAGGGCATGAATGAGATTTGAGTGAGCGCTGTGCATGGCGCGTTTCAAGTATGGACGGGCTGACATAGCAAGCCTTACGGAGTAATAGTGAGAGAGGAATCGTCTTGCTGCGATCACATGTCATGGTGTTTCGTTTTGAGTGCCTGAGATGATGTGTCACGTGAAGATAGGAATACACGGGCCAAAGATAATCAGCCACACCTTTACTCCCAATGCCAAGCCACACGCCAGCTGCCAAAAGTGGATGATGCACTAAAGTCCCATCCACCAGCCACACCGGTGCCACTGCATGCGTTGTCCGAACAAGGATCCTGCTCGTCACCCCGCAACCAGATAATCAGCATTGGGACCCGACCCGAAGACCGAAGGCTGCCTCCCCCGTCCGCTCATGAACCCTCCGACATTGCGCTCCAGCAGAGAATTTGGTGCTTCAACGTCACCGACTCCAAGCAGTCCCTCCTCGTCGCTGTTCCATCCTAGCTGCGAACCACCCCGAATCAAGATGCGTCCGTTACGGTGGATGGCCTAAGACACATCCCGAACCTCCCACAGCTTCAACACCCACTTACCGACTTCCCGTCTCCAAACCACACGCCACAGCATTCCGGCTTCCCCCATCCCCAGACGAACACCCACCCAAAATTCTCCTTGGTCTCGCACTTCCCGAGATATCTACAATCCTCCCCAGGACTGACTGAAACACTGCGTCCCGTCCCGTCGTCGCCGTCATGGCGCCGGCCTCAGGTGAGCTCTCCGCACCCGGTGCGGTGAGCTATGACTCGGAAACCATGACAGTCGGTGATGGAACCTGGGACTTCAACAAGAACACGTTTCTGTTGCCCAATCTGCAGGGCCTCAACTTCGAGACTATGCGGTACAATGGTATGCCTTGTTGGTTATTCACACCGCTGTGGAACATGCAGCACTAACCGTATGGGGACAGGTATGGGAAACAGATTCTCGACGCTCACGCAGTACCATTCGCTGGTCCGAGCCCATGCAATAATGGGCGCCATGATATTCCTCTTCCTTATTCCTTTCTCCGTTATGACGGCCAGGTTCTACTCGCATCGTCCTGGTTTTGCGGTCAAATACCACGCTCAAGTAAATATTTTCGCTGGTATGCTGCTACTTGCCGTGTTCATCCTGGGATATTTTGCCGTCGGACCCGAGAGAAGTCTTACGAATCCGCATCATGGAATTGGCGTTGCCATCTTTGCAATGTTCATCCTCCAGATCGTCGGAGGTCGCTTGGTTCGACACATCACCAAGTCTCGGTCACTACGCATCATGCTCCACCAATGGTGCGGTAGAGCTATTGCCCTTCTGGGCATTACTCAAGTTCCCCTTGGACTTACCCTCTACGGCTCTCCCAAATACCTCTTTATCCTCTACGCCGTCTGGATGGGATTCCTGTTGGTCATCTACTTTATCCTAAGCTACCGGTCAGAAAGTCGCCGCGAGTTTTATATGAGTGGTGCACAGTCTGCGCGGACTGAGACAACTCGCACCAGAGTCACCGAATCCGAATACTTTGCGTCGGGACACGAGATTGAGGAACCCAGCAGCAAAACCAAGTGGCTAGGGCCTCTCGCAGCCGGCGCTGGTCTGTTTGCCCTCACCCGGGGACGAAACAAGAACAGAGACCGCAGCCGCAGCCGCAGCCGAAGCCGAAGCCGAAGCCGATCCTCTCTCGACCGCAGCCGTGGACCAGATGTCGTTGCCTCGAGGCGTGGCTCCGCCAGTTATTTGACTGACAAGTATTCTGAGCCTCCGACGCCAAAGAAGGGTGGCGGATTCATGAAGACCTTTGGCACTATCGCAGCTGCGATTGGCGCTGGAAAATTGGTCTCAGGCATGATGAACAAGCGAGAACGAGATCGGGATGAAGAATACTCTGCCGTGTCTACCGAAACACCACAACGGTATCGATCAAATCGCGGCGCCCCGACAATGACCGACTTCACCAGTGATGTGACCCAAACAACCAGACGTGAAGCGGACATGACCCAAACCTCTCTCAGCCCCCCTACAAGAAACCCTGCTACAACCACACTGTTAACGAGGACCGACCTCGACTCGAGATTGAGTTCTCAACCACCGACGACGCCACGACGCGCGACGCGTCCCCATCGGTTTTCAAGGGCTAGCTACGACGAATCTGATTACGTATCGTATCAGAGCCCATCGCGTAGAGAACCCGAGGAGCGACCCAGTGGCGGCGGCGGCGTTGCAAAGGGCTTCCTCGGCGGTCTTGGCTTCGGTTGGTTTGCAAAGAAGTTGGCAGATAGAAAAGCCAATAAGGAAGAACAACGACGATTGAGAGACGAGGAGGACATGAGGTCTGGTACGTCGGTGTCGAGATTTACTGGAGATGGACACCCGTCGCCTACTAGGCAATCATCGGTCCGCCGACCTGTGGCCCAACGACGCCCGACAGGCTTCAACAACCAAAGCACGGTTCTGTCTTCCGAGTTGACTGAATCATTCATCGAAACGCCGCATCGGGGACCCTATGGTCATCACACAGACCTCAGCACCCTCCCGCCGAGTACCCTTCCGCCGAGTACCCTCCCACCGAGCACCCTGCCGTTGAGCACCTTGCAACCGAGCACCATATCACCAAGCACGCTACCTCCCGTTGCAAGTGGCCATGGGTCCAGGTCAAGACAGAGTGTCGAGCATGTATCAATGCCCTTAATGCCTCCGGACCCGCAAGGGATTCTGGCCCCTGGTGGGCCTGGGGGATCGGAAGCCTCTGGCATCTCGCCCGGTTCCCGCCCTCAACGATCTCGCCAGGGACGAGCCCCAGCAATGGGCGGACTCTTGGCTACCGAAAGCGATCTTCCTCTTCCGGAAGACCGAGTGCGGTATGCCTCGCCCGCAAGTCTGAGTGTCAAGTTGAAGGTGCATGATGATCGGGATAGGAACGTGACACTCCGCCGACTCACCGAGGAAGAGGCCATGAAGGCACGAGGTCGCAGAGGAGACACCGAGAGCAACATCTCAGAAATGGAGTCACCCAGCTACGGCCGTCGACGATACCGACGGGATTCGAGCCAGAGGAGGGCCGAGACAGTCGCGGAACGAAGAGTAGAGGCAGAAGATCCCATACCCTTGTCCCCGCCAAACCCTTCCTTTTCCAAGGCCAAACGAGGCAAGGACTCGGCCTACTACTCGGGCCAGCAAACTCAAGGAGGACCATCCAGCGGTGTCCCACCTCCTGTCACCCCATTACCGGACCAGACGGTGTCGAGCCTGGGCAGCATGGGAGAGAGTCATGGGAATGGAACTTGGAGCGCCCTCACTCCATCCCCACCTGGACGCGAGAAGCCTACACCAGCCGGCTCAATCGCCGCTGCTGATAATCGGCGACGACGACGACAAGAACGAAGGAGAGCCAGCGAGTCGAGCAAGCAAGGCGATTCAGACATGTACAACTAGAGCATCTCAGTACGCCATGGTATGACCTGGGTCGTGGTGATTTCTCTTTTTGCACTTCGCATGCCCTCAAGGGACAGGATACGGGTACTGTACGGCGTTTCGGATACAATTTGGTGGTGGCTTTTTCTGATGCATTTCGCTATCAATCTCCATGTCGATATTAGATATGAACGAACACTGAGACGCCTTGACGAATGAATCTTTGCATCTTGGAATCAAGTAGAACAGGCAGGCAGGCAACGAACGGACCAAGGAAAGAATTGTGCAGCTTATTATTAGTGTGTGGGATGGAATTGAATAATTTGACTTGTTTCTGAATTATCTTTGTTTTTCTGCCAGTCCAACTGGATGTGAAGTTGTAGCGATGACTGCTTAAGTAAGGATAATATGGAGCAGAAATTGAAGTCATCACCAGGACCTGACATCATCCCTTGTCCGATTGGAGCTTTCCCCGGCGACCTGCGACAGCTGCGGCCGGCCCCACTCATGCCAAAACCAGAGCTCCGACGCCACAGCTCCACCACACAAACTCAACCCAGTCCCTAAACTTATAGCCTCGCCCATCGGATGCGCTGAAAGGCCACGTCCAACACCACATCATCGCCCTCATCTCCCACGCCCCACGGGCAGTCAATGGCCCAGGCTTCGACCTCACCTGCGACCGCGAACCCAACACGCCCCTGAACGATGCCTTCGCGAAGCCCCAAGCCGAAGGCCAAGGCGCAGGCCCCGCCGTCCGAGTACCAGGCCATCGCCGAGCAATGGGCCAAGGCGAAGCGCGTCCAGGATGCGCAGAAGGCCGCCGCCGCGAAGGCTGTTCCCGCGAGGCAAGGCCTACCCCCGGCCATTGAGAACGTCGACATGCTGGAAATGCACCGCGAGAAGCTCGACAAGAAGCGCCAGACCGTCTACCAGAAGCGCTGGCGGTGGACCGTCTTCTTTTGGTGCTGGCTGCTCGTTGTCCACGCCGTCGGCATATGGCTCTTCACCAGCGGCTTTCTCCTCACCCGCTTGGTGCTCGACGAGAAGTCTAACTGCACGGAACCACCGATCGAGAATACGAAAGGCATGTTGAACGTCGAAGGTGGCTGCTGGCATCCCAAGTCATTCGACCGTGCCGTCGTCCTCCTGATCGACGCGCTCCGCTACGATTTCACCGTCCCCGAGAACCCTGAGAATGCGCAACATTTTCACAACGCCTTCCCCTATCTTTACGAAACTGCCGTAAAGTCACCCAAGAACGCTTTCCTACGACCCTTCATCGCCGATCCCCCAACGACAACCCTACAACGGCTCAAGGGTCTAACCACCGGCACCCTGCCGACCTTTATGGATGCGGGCAGCAATTTTGCGGGCACCGCCATTGAGGAGGACAACCTCTTGATGCAAATGAAAGATGCTGGGAAGAAGATTGCCCATCTCGGTGACGATACGTGGATGTCCCTCTTCCCGGGGTACTTCGAGGCGAATATTAGCAAGGCCTACGACAGCTTCCAAGTGTATGATCTGCACACGGTTGACAATGGTGTCATCGATCACATCTTCCCTCTGTTGAAGCCAGAGCGCAAGGGAGAATGGGATCTGCTCATTGGACACTGCCTTGGGGTTGACCATGCCGGACACCGATATGGACCAGACCATTTCGCAATGGGCTCCAAGCTTAAGCAGATGAACGAGTTCGTACAAAACGTGGTGGAAAACCTCGACGACAACACGCTTCTGGTCGTCATGGGAGACCACGGCATGGATAGCAAGGGCGACCACGGCGGTGAGAGCGACGACGAGGTTGAGGCTGCTTTGTGGATGTATACGAAGAAGCCTTTCTTTGGCAGAACCTCCCCTGAGTTCGCGGCGCCTCCCGCAAACGCCAAAATTCGGCCAGTGAACCAAATCGATCTTGTGCCCACATTGGCGCTGCTCCTAGGCATTCCCATTCCCTACAACAACATTGGAGCACCCATCGAAGAGGCATTTGCCGGTACTAAGGGCAATGACTGGCGCAACCTTGCGGCCGTTTCGCGAGTTGCTTCTGCTGGAATCGAGAGATACCAGGCCTCGTACGGCAAGGCGCGGGGAGTTGCTCAGGATTCTGAAGAGGGCTCACCCGCCGCTTTGTGGTCCGAGGCGACGTTGGCCAAGAAAGACCGTGACATGTATGTCGCATTCACACGCTTCCAGGAGGAGGCTCTGCGGGTTTGCAAGAGCTTGTGGACACGGTTTGATATTCCCCGTATGGTCATGGGCATCGTAGTCTTCGGGCTTGGAGTCGTCATCCTGCTGATGTACTCGTCCCGCGATGAAGACGATGACTTCGTAGTTACCAATGACGCTGAGCTCGATTACGCCGAGAGGAAGCTCGAGCTCATGGGATTCCGTGGTGACATTGAGCCTCAGCCGGACCAGATCTTCCACAAGGATCTGCTCAAGGGGATGTGGGATCCAAAACTCCTCTTCACTCTGACGGTTCTCATTGGCGTTGCCGTATATCGTCAACAGCCTATGGACGGCCTCGCCGCGCTGGTCTTAATCTTGCTCATGGTTGGCGTGGGATCGTCGCTCCACGAAGCAGGAAAGGGTCTTCTCAACGTGCTGCCAACGTCCTTCTGGGGTTGGCTGGCCGTCGTGTTCACTGTCAGCCAGTCGGTTGGGTTTGCGTCCAACTCGTTCACGATCTGGGAGGACTCTATCCTGCTCTTCTTCATCACCACGTTTGGTGTTGCCAGCGCCGTGGCGTCGTTCCGCATTGAGTCCAAGGTGGGCCGCACCATGGGCGTGTACCATTCCATCGCCTTTGTGGTGCTTGGGCGCCTAGCCTCCTACTCGAAGCTCTGCCGTGAGGAGCAGATGCCATACTGCACATCCACCTACTACGCATCTGCTTCGTCGTCGACATCGGCGACGTGGCAGCTCATCATCCCCGTCGTCATCTTCGTTGCACTCCCAGCCATCATCAAGTCATTCCTGACGCCAACGAGATCATGGGAGGGCCTTGCGCCCACTTGGATTGGCGTCATTTTCCGGGGTGGGCTCTTTCTGGCCGCGCTGTACTGGGCCATTGATGCCGCTGATAACGGCGACTGGCTCGCAGGAAGTCTTCCCGAGGGCACACTCAAGACTGTGGGCATCTACGTGGCTCAGATGGTTCTCGCTCTGGCCTTTGTTGCCGGAACCACTGCGTTCGTCTGGGCACCGCCGTGCGTGTCCATCCTATCGTCCGCCTCCAGTTCAGGCCGGCCTACTGTAACGATTCTGGGATACGCCAATGCTATCGGGGCGCGATATCTCTTACTACCACTCAACATTCTCTTGGGGTGCCTTCTTCTCTCCAAGCCCATGGGCGCCGGATCGCTTGCCATCATGATGTGGCAGATCCTCTCACTAGCAGAGATTTTGGACCTCAACGACCTCAAGACGGACCCTATTGGCCCCATCATGCTTGCTATCCTGGGCAGCTTTTACTACTTCAAGACTGGCCATCAGGCAACGCTGGCGAGCATTCAATGGGATAGCGCCTTTATTCCGCTCTTTACGATCCGCTACCCGTGGACACCCATTGTTGTTGCCCTCAACACCTTTGGTGGCCAGATTCTCGCAGCGGCTTCGGTTCCTCTCCTTGCGATGTGGAAGACGGGTCCCAAGCAAAGGGGTGTGCTCGAGACAGTCGCGCGCAGTCTGGGCGTCTTCATCGCCTACTTCGCCGTCGAGGCGCTGGCCACCATGAGCTGGGCAGGCTGGCTGCGTCGCCACCTCATGCTGTACCGCGTCTTCAACCCACGCTTCATGCTCGCTACCGTCGCACTTCTCTGTCTCGACCTCGTGGCCATCTTCGTCACGCTCACTGGCGTACGTACCAACGCTCTGGCCCTCAGTGAGGTGTTTGGGTTTGCGGACTAGACCAGGCATTGGTCAAGATGCCGTGAACGCCAACGTGTACGAAATGTACGATATAGTTGGGTGTGTGGGATGTAAGACTACTCAAGCCACGGGTCTTTTGTGTTATACTCGGGCGTCTTGAAGAGGGTTGGGAAGCAGAGACAAGGAATGTCGTGCTCGCTTCGTGTATTGCAAGATTTATCCGGGCAGATCTAGATGTAAAACCTCGACATGCTGTGGGCCTTTTCCTATCGTACAATCAAACAGTTCATATCATGCCAGCTGGATCAAGTGCGCTTGACTTATTGATGCTTCAAGGCTTTAGACCGTGATGTCCTCGGCGGGCACCACCTCGGCGGTTCCTTTGACGGCTAGCCCACCCTCCGGGCCTTCGACCCAGACATCCCAACGACCTTGGGTCTCACCGGCGCCAGATATCTTACGCAGAGAAATAGCCATGCGCTCGTTGACATAAAGCGGCGCGTGGTTGCGGTAAGTAAAGCGACGCACGCGCGCACCTTCGCCTAGGTAATCGGACAGCACGCGCAGCATGAGGGCGAGCGTCAGGGGCCCGTGGACCAGGAGGGCGCGGTGGCCGTCGACGTCGCGGGCGTACAGCGGGTCGAGGTGGATGGCGTGGGCGTTGAAGGAGAGCGCGGAGAAGTGGAAGAGGTGTGTGGGCGATGGAGTCAGGGAGACGGAGTGCGAGGCGGGGTGAGGGTCTGAAGAGAGAGAAGAGTCGGGGTTAGTATAGGGGTTTCTTGTAAGGGGAGGGAGATGGCGTTCATTTTATGAGGCGTGGTGGAGCAGCAGACGATGAAGCCTCCTGCTCCCGCATAAAGACGAGCGTCCGGCGCTCTGTGATCTCCCACTCTTGTCTCGTCTCAACATCCTCGTGCCCAAGCCCATAGCGCCTCCACACATCCACAAACACCTTCTCCTGGCCCTCCGCACCCCTAACATGAACATCCTCGACCCGCTCCCGACAAACAACAGCGCGGCCATCGAGCGGCAGGTCATCCGCAAAGGCCACCTCGCCGCCGGCCCAGACGCGGCGAGTGAACGGCGGGCCCGGCGAGTGGTGCGGGTCCGCGCCGTCGGGCACGAGCGCTGACGGCGGCAGCTGGATCGGGAAGTAGACGAGGTGGTGACCCGGCGGCAGGAGGCGCGGTGGGGAGGCGACGACGGGCGAGGATGGTGAGGGCGTCGTGGGCAGTAGGTCGCTGAGGGTGGTGGCGAGGAGGTGCGACGGCATGGGCGTCAGGTAGTCGCGGATGACTTTGGGCGGGTGGGCTTTGATGGCGGCCGTGGCGGCGAGGATAGAGCTTGGTGGTGAGGTGGATGCGGCGTAGGTACGACGATGTCCGGCTTGGCAGCACTGGCGACCAAGCCGGGAAGCAGCCCTCGGAAGCAGCCTCATGGTTTTATCTTCGAGACTGAGATCGCTGCGGCCTCAAGTCTGTCTGAGGTCTTGATACCACGACGTCGAATCCAATGCGTGGTTCTTTGCGTTGACGATGAACCAGCCAGGGATAATCGGTGAAGCAAATTTTATGGCACAAAATACTGGTCAAGTCAGAGGAAAGGTCGTTAGCCTAACTGTACACCTTCTGAATAAATAAGAGAATACCTTGGTGCTGTGCTGCGAGAGCTGTTGCTGCACCGTGACTCATGTGTTGGAGGATGAAGGTAGTTGAGCTTAGCTCTGCAGCAATTTTCCCAATTGGGATGGACTTGGTAAGGGCCCTCGTGGCATGTCGCAGCACAACGGATCCCCAAACTACAACACATCACATCAACAATAGACCAATCTTATACCAAGAATCATCATCAACAGCTTTTCGATTCAGCATTACTACATGACAGAGCAGCATCACGCTTTACAGCGCATACCAACATAAACTCCGTCATTATCCCTTTTACGGCTACCATGCTTATTTAAGATGGTACTCTCTCAATCACGTCAAGACCATCCATGGCCATCCAATTGGTCAAGGGGGCGCAATCTGAGACTCATATAAGATGTAGATCTCTCCTCCATTGTTGCCTGCAGTGTGATGACCCCCGAATGCTAGTCACCCGGATCACATCGTCTGCTGCCTTTGAACCGTCCCAAAGGGAAGTCATGGCCTCGGCTAACGCAGCCTTCAGAGTTTTCGATTTCTCGTATCACTCTGGTATTCCTGCTCACTGAAGATACTCGGCAGGGGAGCTGACGTTGTTCTTCTCGGCCCACGCCTCAAGGTCAGCTCGGCAGCTGTCGAGAGCCTCGGAGAGAGCGAACTGGGTAGGGACACCCTGGATTCGGTGGGTCGAGTTGATGTTCTTGACGAGAGTAATCTGGAAGCATGTAGCACTGCCCTGGCGAGAAACAATGGTGGAGTAGGCCAGGAAGAATTCCCAGATACGGAACCATCGCTTGCCGTACTTGGCCTCAACCTTGTCACGGTTGCCCATCCAGTTGCGGTACCACCTCCAGAGGGTGGCAGAGTAGTGAACACCAATCGTGTCAACATGCTTAACCTCGAAGCCGGTGGCCTCAAGCTTGTCAATGACCCAGCCAAGGGGAGTAGAGGCATCGGCACCAGGGAAGATGTACTTGTTCATGAACAGGCCCCAGATGAAATCCTCGTACTGCCAAGACTTGCGCAGACCAGCGTACTGGAGGAAGAAGACGCCATCGTCGTCGAGCATATTGTGGACCTGGGTGAGGAAAGACGAGAAGTGACGAATACCAACGTGCTCAGACATCTCGAGACTGGTGATCTTCTTATAGCCACCCTCAGGGACGGGAATATCGCGGTAATCCATGCACAGGATCTTGCTCTGCTCCTCAGGAATGCCGACCTTGCGCATGGCGGCGTTGCCCCAAGCGGTCTGGTTGCGGCCCAGGGTGATACCGGTAGCACGCGCGCCATAGTTCTCGCTAGCGAAGCGGGCGAGGGTGCCCCAACCGCAACCAATATCGAGCAGGCTCTCGCCCTTCTGAAGGTCAATCTTTTCACAGACGACGGCAAGCTTGTTGTCCTGGAGCTCTTCGAGGGTCTCCTCCTTGGTGATGTCGGAGATGATACCAGATGTGTAGATCATGCGAGGGCCGAGGAACCAGCCGTAGAAGTCATCACCGCGGTCGTAGTGGTCACGGACCTGCTCCTCATCTATGGTATATTAGTCAATGTCGTTCAACGGGGGGCACCGGGGTTAAACATACCCTGGGAACGGGTGTGCATGATGACCTCGGGAATCATGCCGAAGAGGAAGAACTTGATAAGGCTGATGGTGAAGCGGAAGCTAGCCCAGTCATGGCGGTACTCCATAGCCTCGAGGCAGTCGCCCTTGAAGTCGACCTCACCGTCAAAGTACATCTCGTGGAAGGTCTCCATGGGGATCTTGTTGTTGCCACGGTACTTGAGGCGATCGGATTCTTTCTTGAACTCCAGATAGTGCTCAACACCGCGGCCAGGGAAGCGAGCCTTCTCGTTCTTGCGGGGGCTGAGGGTAGAGACAATGATCCAGAAGGCGCCGAGCAGAGGGAGGTCGACGATGAGGGCGAAAAAGATGGTGGTCTTGAGGCCACCGCCGAGCTTCCAGCTCATGTACCAGGGAACCAGAACGAGCACAGAGATCAGCGCATAGTTGTTGAAGGTGTCGGCACCAGGGCCATCCGCCGGGAGGGGCGCATTGTGAATGGCGGGAGACTGTGGACGAAGGGCAATATCAGCAATGTGAAGGTGAGTGGGAATGCGCAGCGATTGGCGATGACGAGGGGGACGGATGGGGATAGGGATGGGGAGGTACGACGAGGCATCAATTGGCCATTGTCAGTGGTCAATTGGCCGTTGGGCGGAAGAGGTCACATGGGAGAACCTCGAATAGGAGGTCTTCAGGAGGGAGCATCAATCGCATCAAGGGCAACGTACCTTGGTGGTGGGAACACCGTAGTTCTCCAGCTTCTCGAAGTCGGGCTGGGTGAACTCGGGAGTCTCGATGAACTCGAAGTCGATATCGGTGACGCCTGCGGGCTTTGCCATGATGAAGATGAGGGCCCAGTTACACCAATGGCTAGAGAGGTGAAGGAGGGAAAGAAAGTCGAAGTCGTGGCCCGTCGTGGGTTTTTTTTTTTCAGGGACGGGACGGGGGACAGTTTTCGTTCGCGGGGGGGGCCGAAAGACAGCCCACAGGCCTGGGCAGTCTGGGGAGCTTTGGCCCAGCGACGGCCGGGAACGAGGGGCGCGGCGCAAGGGCGGTGAAATAAATTAGGGTCGGCCTCAGGTTCCGGGCGAATCTGATTGGACGCGGTGGCTGGTCTTAGATGAGAGCTGTGGCCGTCGGTAGTGGCCTAGAGGGCATGGATCACCGATAGGGGCCAATTATAGGGGCTCAGCGACGGTACCTGCGCTGAATGGATGCCACCTCAGTGGATGCTCCCAGGCCGTTTCAGCACACCACCTCACCTTAATCCAGACGGGAGGGAGGGCCAAGGTGTCAGGAGGCTGAACTAGATAGAGGCCCTTGCAATAATGGATGATTGTCCCAACCTCACCTCAACCATGGAACGCGAAAGTCCAGTTCATCTCATCAGTGTTTGTACTTGTTCGCCTGTATTTGCGCTTTGCCGTCGGGCGTTTCAAGCTTCTTCGATACCAACGTGTACATACCTACGTATTCGTATCTCAACCTCTCCGTCTCCAGCAATCAAATCAACAAGCAACCCAGCTACCAATGCCGGTCACCGATCCCATGCAAGCAATCCCAACCCCGACCTCGAAGTAAGCCAGCCAGCGACCCACCAGACTGGGCCACCCAACCTCGGCCTGCCTCTTGTCTCCTTTCTTGTCTCCTTTTTTTCTTCTTTCATTCTCGAGACGGCACGGGGACCCAGAAATGCATACGTACGAAAACGAGATGCGTCAAGCAAGGGCCTCACTCTCCCTCCCTCTGTCCTGGGCTGCCAGATTCCAACCCCAGCCTCTTCAAATTGCACCTTATTGAGAGCTTCACTGCCTGCTCCGTACAACTCCCTCCGTACCTACGGATACCAGTGGAGATGTACCTATTCTTATCTTACAGCAATTCAGCTGCCTGCTTGGGCATGTTGAGATGCTACCTAGCTAGCCCCGTTCCCCCCTGTCTCCGCATCTCTCTGAGCATCTGAGGATACGTGGTCTCTTCAAACGTCCAGGCCTGCACCATCAGGTTGGACTGGGAGCTAAGAAACGGTCTCCGACTGGGCCCCTCTCTGATACCGCAACGTTTCTCCGTTCCATCAATGCCAAGTCATGACCTCTGTCCGTAGCGCCTGAATGATCTCCCAATTGATGGCGACGGAAACAAGAAACTCGCTCTAGACTGTTTTGACAGGCGCTCGCTCATCTTTTGCATCCCGCACATCCACGACGAGGAAACGCCGGGCTTGATGGATCCATCGCCCCGCCCGTCCCAGTCTTCGAGATCATTCATCATCCCGGGGCCAGTCTCAGTATCGCTCTCGTCGCTGTCCGATCAACGGCCCCGTGTCTGCTGAATTTGGGCCAGTGGTCGAGGACCGACTCTGAATCCATTGATGTGACACACGTGAGGGTGCTCTCCGCACAAGTCGGCCATAAAACACGGCGCCCTTGAGACGAACACTTCAAAACTCGCCTCCAAGCTGAACAATTAGATGCAGGTACGGAGGAGACTAAGCGCCCCGTAATGGTAGGGGTTGTCGAGTTGCGGGGACCACGCCGTGGAAACCACCCATGGAGGTGCTCTACCCCCTTCATACAGACGAACAATTTTCGACTCTCGCTGTCGGAAATACCATCCATTTATTAGTTTAATCTCAATCTGAATCTGCAACTACCCTCCATGTGACTCAAGAGCTCCACCAAGCTCCAATGGTTCCGAGACTTGCCACGAGGGACCAAAGCGCCAAGCCAACGGCCACTTACCTACCTAAAAATGCCAAGAAGTAGTCTATCAGAGATCATCCTGGGCCCGAAGACTTGGTCTATAAGGATGCCCTCTTACCCGCGCTTTTAGATAAAGCTCAAAGTCCAAAAACGATGATTGCGTGAAGTAGGCATGTGCCGCCTGACCCGACCGCTTCCATGGGGGTTGGACGTTTGGCACACTCTGTCAGTGTCAAGAGTGTTTGATCTCCGCAACACCTCGAAAAAATAGGCTTGGTTCGGGTTCAAGCTGTGTGATAACCCCCGTCCGCAGGGTTCTCAGCGCCAATTGGCGCGCTGTATTGTCCATATAAAGGCTATGTGAATGCCCTCTTTCAAACTCCATCACCATTCTCGGCCTCTCTCGTGATCCTACAATCATCCAGTCACTTTTTTCCTTCTCTTCGCCTCGTCGATTTCGATATAACACCCGGTGTGTTTTTGAATCTTGCTTGCCGGCCAAGCTTTTCCAGGAAACGCTCTTTTAAATCCAAGTTCCTCGACCATTTCTGATCCGATTCCGACGATATGTTTCTGTCCAAGGCCATTCTTTTCCTGTCGCTAGTGACTTCGACAATCGCGTCGCCTACGAAGCGAGCGGATTTGCTCCAGGTCCAGGATTACTCTCAGTTCCAAATCTCCGACGGCGTTGCTGGAAATGCTCTCGAGGAGGTTGCCCAGAAGTTCCCGGTATGTCCTTTGTAACACGCTCGTGTCTTTTACTGTCTCGATCGCAGGGCTAACATCCGTTTAGGTCGCACAATTCCGAGCGAATCTAGCGGGCGTCAGTGAAAACGACCTCGCCATCCTCAAGGCGGCTCGAGAGACGGCCGAGGGCGCGGAGGCAGATGCAGGAGGTTTCAATGACGCCATTGACCAGGTTGGGAAAGACTCGGACGATGGTATTGCGCTGCAGGCTGGGTAAGTTTGACACCGTGCAGCCTCAAACAGAGTCGGGCACAGGCATATACTTGACCACAACAGCTGACCCGGCAAATAGTAAAATCAAGAACAAGGTTCTGAAGCTGGAACTCCAGGTCCTTACTCTCCAGATTGAGATCGCGCAAGGAGGTGGAGACCAGGTGAAACTCGACACAGAACAGGCAAAGCTGGACAAGAACGTGGCAACGGACCAGGAGAGTGCGGGCAACCAGAGCCAGAGTATCAACTTTGCCGGAAGCTCGCAGCCATAATAAAAGAAGCAAGGACCAAGGACGTAACTTAACCAGTCCATTGCAGGGGAACACACCCAACTTCTCGGGCCGGCTGATGACGACGGCGGGAGCTAAGGCGGCAAATACCAAGACTCTGGGACAACACTGTCACTGTTTCAAGCCCAGGACGCACCAGTGGGGCCAGTGATATCAGAGGACAAACGCATTCTGCTCGATCGGGTAGTAGGGCCGCCGAGGGATTCAGGATTCAGGTTAGAGACGCATAATTCAAGTACATAAGCGGCCTACCATCGCCGCCATATTGATGCTAGACGGGCGTCCAGCCTGATAAATTGGGGCATAATCTCGCCGTGCTCTCCGCCGTCCCTACCAATGGACCACATGAGCCTTTAGGAGGTGGGACTTCGCCGGCGCAAGCTGCAGAGAACTTCGTGCGCCAGTGCAAAACTCGATCTGGAAGCTTACTTCGGACAAGCTGATGCGATGGGAATAGCCTAATAGACATCATCGATGAGAGAGTCGGGACTAGTGTGTCGCAGTTGTGGCTGATGTGAGAAGAAACAGCCAGTTAGCTTTCATACTCTCTCCACTGTGCTTCGTGGGAAATCAAAGTTAAGTTCAATCTAAGAAAGAATCTCACCGGTGCCCAAGGTAGTTCTATCAAACTAAGGAGCCGGGACTTCCTTCCCTCTTGCCTTCTAAACTTGAGAGGAAAGAGCACGTGCCTAGCAACATCTCCGAGTCGATCCTCGAACCCTCATTGAGCCTCACTCAAACATCAACATCGCCACAGGACCTTGGTCTCTTTTCGTTCTTTCTCCTCTTCGTGTTGGGCTTCCTGGTCGCCGATCCTGTCTATCTATCTGCTGTGATATCATCCTTTCTTCACCGTCCGTTTTCAATCATTATATTCCGTACAACAATCAACATGCTTCCACTTGTCGATGACGCTATGGGAACCAAGGCGAGAACATCACCGACGGTCGACACCAAGTCTTAGGAGCACCGGTCCCCATTATCATCGACATCACCATTATTACCACGTCTCGAATCAATCCCAGAGTATGCAAGCATTGATCCCGCGGTAGGTACGCGTTTCTCTTGGCCTTATCTGGTGCTAACTCGTAGCAGCCCACCCCTCGACCCCTTCGTCGACCAAACCCTTGCCACGTCCGCTTTTCAAACTATACTGAACACAACACCATTGGTGGAAACGTAAATCTCGTTGCTTCTACAGGTTTAGTTTTCGTGGTCTGACGGCATTGTCCAGGACGGTGCTGCGGGCGACTTGGAAGCGCAAATACAGGACATCTCCACTGCGGTATGGTTCCCCCAGGTCTCAAGAACACCAAACTTTCGAACCCAAACTAACTACTTGATGTTCAGCAACCGCCGCCTTATAAGAGGAACGAATATCCCAAAGCATTCCTCCGCAGAACACTTGAACGGCATGATATGATGGTCCGAGTCGTTATCGTCTGCCTAGCTATGAACGGAGCTGCAGCGATACTCTGCACAATAGGCATTTACCTCATCCGCCTCCTCTAAGCAAACAAACGAACGCGAGATATAGTGTCGGTTGGGCTATAAAATATAATTGATACTCGTCACCCGGTACATGATTTCTCTCGCCACGATCTTCAAAGGAAACACGGGCTGCTGCAACAATCGCCAGGCTACCTAGGCAAGCGTTGCTAGATCAATGGCTGGTGTCTGATAACCCCAACTCCTGTAAGATTTCAATCAACCTTGATTCTACTGAGCTATCTAATAAACTCCAGTTCCAAGCGCGGTGCCTACTTCGGTATACACCACTAGGTACCTTGTGCCAATTAGATTTGAGAAAGCCAAATCTAAGTCCCATCGACACCTCAGCCGGATCAACTTCCTTAGTCAATATAATACACAGTTTTCTTGGATTCGGTGTCTTTTTTTCTTTTCGTAGCTCCCCTTTTACACCGTGCTTTCACATGCCCGCAAACCTGCTTCCGGTATGGAACTTCCGGTGGACCCGGATCTCTTCATCCTGACCCAGGAACTCGCCTCTGACGACTGGTTTTCATCCAACGGCCAACGGACGAAAGCTTCCGCAACTACGGAGCTTCTGATATTTCCGCCATCGCAGTCAGCAACCTCACAACGCTAGCTATCCGTGATGGCCGTAGGCATGGCGAACTGAATGCAGTGGTCAGACCGAGATGTCATTAATCAGCGGTTGGAGTCACCAGAACCTCAAAGCTATTCCTGATAAAACAACATGCAGGGCGATTTATGCAAAATGGCCTGATCTGAGATGTCGCTGACTCGCTGAGACACTTGGCTGAGCGTCGAAGCTTCGTCGGACCTGGCGGTAGAGAGGTCCCTCGCTTCTAGAGTCTCATGGAGCAACGGCCCTGAACCAATGTAACCGTCTTCGCATCGAAGCTTTCAAGATGGTCATTCGGTCTCACCAGATGATGAAATCTGACTGGAATTGGTTATATCAGATTCCATTCGAACCGAAAAGTGATCACACGGTCAGCAATGAAGCGATGACACCCACGATGACGCAGATGGGGATGCCCAGCGCCGAGTCCCGTGGTACGCACTCCACGGTTTGGTTTTGTGTCTTGCTTCAGCTTCGTCGAACAGAAACGAAACGGGTGCAGGCATCCAGCGAGACATGATTCGCCACGAACCCAGTACGCATCCACTGGTCTGCAGGATGATGATCCCCCAAGCCCGCGGCCAGCAGTAAAGAAACGCCCCCGAGCATGTACGTACATGAGTCCCTAAAGTGGTATCTTGGATGTGGGTACTTAATGTTGATGCTGCGACCAACCTCGTCGCCACCCGCGGCCTGTTTGTGTCTGCACAGGGGGGTTTCATGCGTGATACAGAACATGCAGTTTCAAACTGGGTGCAGTGCAGCAGAATGGCCCAAGACATGCAGCCGTTGTTCTACACACCCCGATCCAGTCTGGACTCCGGCGCAAATAACTACTCGACCCCGTCATCTGGAAATCCAAAGGAAACCTCGGTGGCCAGCACAAAACTCCTGGAGGCGCCCCCCAAAGAGACCGGGTAGGTTACACAGGAAGCAGGCGTTGACTTGTCAGACGGAGGTCGCCTCGTTGTGTTTCCGCTAGGGCACAGGCGAATTGGGCACTGATCTGGAGAGTCGCAGCCGAAGATGGGGGGCGCTAGAGTAGGCAAGAATCTCCATGATGGGTCTAGCTCGGACTGAGGTGAATTGTCAACCTTGTTGACTGGCCGCTCGGCGTTTGACAGGAACTAGAACCGCCCGTCAGCCAAGTTGAGTGGAAACAGAGAACTGGCCACGGGGAACGATGGCGTTCGGAGGGGGGAGCAGACAAATCAACGACGAGCCCGAGTACTGTTAGTTTAGAGGTCATCGATGGGGCTCTGAGATGAAGTCGTACGACCCAGCAAGACCCTGAAATAGTACGACCTCCGCGCAGCCTGACGGATGGCCCTTGAACCAAGCCGCCTGTTGCCGCCGGCAGTTGTATTAGTCGGCCGTCACACAGACTCCACCATCTTTCGAAAGAGGTTACAGTCGCCGTGAGATCCCTGATAACCTGACAACAACGACGAGCAAGAGGTAGAGCTTTGCTTGCTGGCTGACCTACGGGGTGCGGTCGGACAACATTGCCTCAGCCACAGCACCGGTGCGTGTGCGTTCGTGTCGACGTGTGTAACCAACAACATGGGAGGGAGGGGGATGCTGTGCGTCCAGCCGCAGGGAAGCAGAGGCGTGATCGATCTCATATTAGTGGATCGCTGCACTTGGACTTACGCTATGAGATTTGGAGATAACGCCGCTCCCGGCCCCGGAGGAGGGGAACGGAGGCTGGAGGCGGGATGCTGCAAGCTGGAGCAGACGACAAGACATGGTGACCCCTGTATGAGGTGAGGAGAAGACCTAGCAAGTCAGGAAGCTAGGACTCGAGGTACATCAGGACGTCAGGAGACAGGCGCCGATGCACCTTGGCCAACTACCTGGCGGGTTGCCGAGAAAACGACGTACGAAGTACGAAGTAGTACGTCAACCAAAGCACGCGAGGGAATGGACCCGAAGGCAACAGGAACGGCAACCACTTTCAGCGTTTGCCGAAATGGCGGTTCAACGGCCAGAGATCGAAGCTCGCCTCTCCCCCACACAACCACACAAAGTCGCACAGGTCATCCAATCGAATTCCTAGGAGGCGACACAGCAGAGGACCAGTCAGATATCAGTTTCTGGGTTCCTGGTTGGGTTACGGTTTGCCAGCAGTTTGACGCAATTGACGTCCTACCGACTAGGGACTACGGGAAAACTAGGCGGAACAGAGAGGAAAGCCCTTGACGAGTCCCGGTCGAGTTGCGGGGAAGTCATGGTTTCTTGCTGCGTTGCCTGTCTTGGGTCTCGTTTGGCTGAGGCCCTTGCCAATGACGATAACAATAACCATGGTCACGAGGACGGATGTGAGAACAAGACTCCGCCGCTCCCGCGATGTGGTGATAGGACTGGACCCCTGGGCATGTGGAACGTTGACAGCTGGGTGTGGGCATCTGGAACCCTGTGCCTGTGCCGCAATGGCTGTCATGCCGATCGCGATCCTGAGCCCCTCACGAAACAGACACGCCTACCTCCTCTTGACTTTCATGTTAGCCCCGGTCGACCACCTTTCGACTTGTTTGGAAGGGGGATTTGATGCTGAGACTGCCGAAGACTAGCAGCCGGATACTCTGGGTGTGAAAGACCAGGGACTCGGAGACTGGGGCCTCGGGCTTAACTAGGCCAACAAGGCTGGCTGGGTACCTGGCCTCCTTGTCTACTTGCCTACGGCCGACTCGAACACGCACGACTCGACCACACGTACACATTTGCCCCGCACCACTTGGCATCGTCATTGGGACGCCGTCTTCTCCTGCTGGATCCCAAGTGTGGGTTTTTGTGAGAGAAATGCGAAAGTGTGGACGCACCAAGGGATCAGTACTACGCCAGTGAGAACAATAAGGCCCCCATGCCGTGCCATGGCATCATCTCGCATCTGTTTTGCCAAGCCATGGGACCGGGAATGTGGTTTGTGGGTGTGAGGTTGATGATAGTGATTACCGTGAGGGCATTTAGATCCAGGCGCTCCGCGACACCCACCTCTTCGTCATGGCCGTCTATGTCCGATTCCCGACTCTTGGGATCGGGTGGTCAGCCGTTTCTAGAAACAAGAGGGGTGTGAGACATGACCCAGACTATGGTCCAAGTCCCCGGGATGCTGACGACTCTCTAGCCAACCGCACACCGTGCCCTGGCAGCCATCGAGAACGTCAGTTTGTCTGCCTCTGGTTGACTGCTGAGCGGTTCCTCGTCGAGCTGGGCATCCAGCGGCTTTGCACCACCTCGGCAGCTGGCAAGGTCTGCATTTCTGGTGTCTCGAGCCACAAGGGGCAACAATGGACGATGGACTCGCAAGTAAGCACAACATCGGGGCAAAGGACGAGAGGCAGCTCGTCCGATGAAGCGGCAAGCAAGCCCCGAGGCCGACTTACAGGTGCCCCGGGCCACCACGAGTCCACGACAACCTTACATGTCCGGCTAAGGCCACTGACAGGGTCCTGCGGCCCATAAACGCCGATAGTCCCGCTAACGAGCTCACGTCTTAGCTGTGCGGCGCGGTGCGGTACGGACACGGTGCGGTGCAGCCGATGCGAGACTTGCGAGACTCTGTCGTGTCTGTCCGGACTCTCAGCCCTACCTACATAACCGTAGTCAGCCCCGGCCGACTCATCACAACTGACAGCCTGGGCACTCTGGAGTAAAACGAGAACTTTCTTACCCTTTATTATTCCTTCTTTGCAACATCTTCCTCCTCTTCTCTTGCTCTTTGTCTCTCTCTAGCATATTTTATTCTCTGTTTAAATCTCGACTCCCTGCTGCGTGGCCGCTTCCGTTGATTTCCCTTGAATTCCGACCTCGCCCCCCATCAACAAGCCTCACGTCACTTCACCACATACGCCCTGCGACTGGCGAGTCAAATTCTCTCTAAACTGGGATTCTGAGTCCAACCGAGGTCTCTTCAAGAAAAGCAAGCCACCAGCAACTAATATCCCAAAATGGCATGCTCCCACTGCCCGGCGCCGTTGAACGCCATGCGCGCGTCCGGCAAGTCAAAAGCCACCCGGAACACCCTAGACCTGGTCAATTACGCCAACGGCCTCTGCCAACATAACGCGGTGCACAACTGCTTCAACCCGGCACAGCCCAGCGACAGCCTCTGCAAGATGTGCGCCATAGGACAGTGTCCTTGAGCCAGGACGGCTCTTGCAGACACAGTGGGGCAGCCATAGAAGCAGAGATGGGAAGAGACCGTCAAATCTTCCCTGGAGTGTGTTCTCACGGTTCACAGTGAGATCAGGCCCCGGATTTCTGTCTCCGGTCCACCTGCAAAAACAGGCCTTGATGAATCACAAGCAGAAAGACGGGAAGCTAATTACGGGCGCCGGGGACAAGGACGGCTAGTTTTATTAGAAGCGGGAACCGTGACGACGGGAACTACCAGGTCTTCCTGCGTCGGAGGGAAATAACGACCATGTAATAGGCCAAAAGCCAACCAGGTGGATGTATCATGTGGGCAGGGGGTGCGGTGTCAGACAGAGAGAGACTGGGATGTTGGCTTGAGACAGTATCTCACACATTGCGCCTTCAACAGAGCACGACGGCACGGCTTTCTTAGACAGAGGTGTTGTTTCTGCACGGATCACGAATACTTTACACCAACAAACTCGGTATTCGGGTCGCCTTCTGGAATGAAAGGGCCCGGAGAGAAGAGCAGAATGGAGCGGAACCAAACGGCGAATTTGTGGCAGTTGAACGTGACAGGGCGGGTTGGAATGGTCATCTGGAAACACTTCGTACACCACGGTATCTCCACAGCAAAAGAAAAAAATACCGTTGTAAAACTTCAAAAGGGGCCGGCCGAATGACTGATGTCCAGCATGTCCTGCACCACGCGATCCACTTGCACTCCCACACAAGCACACGCATCCTTCGGCCCGCGAGAGGGAAAAAAAAAGCAAGCAAAAAATGGAACTCGACAGTGAAGACTGAAGAGTTGGTTGCCACCCTGTATCGAGTCATTGTCCTGCGCTGTGAAGCCTGTGACGTCTTGAATCGCGTCGCCCCCAAAGAAGCGAAGCGAGACGAGGCTAACAATTAGCAGACGACTTAAGAGTCTCAGCCTAGAGACAGACAGGAACCCTTCTTTTGGAAATACTCACATCCAGCGTTACGACAGGTCACACTGGGTGACAGCAACGCAGCCCTCATCACCCTCCTAGCTCCCTGTCAATGAAACCACCGGGTTTCATTGGACGAGCAGACCAATACGCGCGGGAGAGTGACCACCGGCGCCCATGCAATCAAGCCCCAAGACCCCGACGTCACTTTGCCTTCGTGCGCAGAAGAGGTTGCGTCAAAGCGTTTTCCCTTTCCTCATCGTCTGCGCGCGCAAAACGATATCGCAGCTTTGAGGTACCTTTAACTTACACGATCTGGTTCGTCCCACGATCGGGGGGCATCGAACGGAAAGAAGAAAAAAACACAGCTGGTGGGAGACAAAAGTCGCCCCCCATGATGCATGACCCGCGCACAGGATGTCCAGCTGATCTGGTCTTTCGCCGCTGCTGTTGGTAGCTGAACGACAGGTAGCACGGTAAGGTAGGTAGGTCATCATCGCCTTGGGGGGCGAGCGAGTCAACTTCTTCTCTCGCCTTGTGCGACCTGGAGGCGTGTTTTCTGCTGTCTTCCGCACTTAGACGTGAACGAGGGAAGTTGGTTGTTCGCGCGCACACACACGTGACCCCTGACGCCGAGAACTAATCGATCCTATCGCGTCGCGGGTGGCGAAGCCAGTTGTGGCTGCCGGGCGGCAGGGAAGAAGCCGGAATCAATCGACGGGCCCCGCGGTCCGTGAGTTCAGAGAGTTTGGAGGAGAGAGAGTTTTGAAGCGAGACGTGCATGACGATGACTTCTATCATAACTAGTAGGCCTATGTGAAACCAGTAAAGATCAGACTTCTCATTAGCTGAGAGAATGATGTCGCACCGAGCATGTCCATACAAACAGCGAATGAGATAATACGGGACCATGTCAAAGCCAAGACATACATCACAAGACACAAAACAGACATGACGGAACAGAAATTGGATGACACTGTCACAGTGCAATTATTGTTAAAACTCCAACATTAACTACTATAGGTATCTTCCGGAACGGGGGCGACGACGCAGCACATGCCGCCCCAGAAACTCCACGCTGGTATAGTGCGCCAGTTGCAACCACCTGAGAAACACCAGGTACTACACAGTAGCAGTAGCCTGATGGTGTAAAAAAAGGTTTATTCTCTCCAATTATCCGTTCATCATAATGGTCCCCAAACATCCATCCCCAAGAAAGTATTCACAAGTGAAATTGAAGAAGTGTGAAAGCTAGTTCATCAGCCCAAATGGGGAGACGTCTAGAAGAGAGCAGCGAGGGCAGCGACGACAACGGCGCCGAAGACTCCAGACTTGGCGTAGAGACCGCTGGCACCGCTGGCGGGGACCTCGCTGGGGACGGAAGAGGGAGCGGCGCTGGAGACGACCTCAACAACGGTGGTGCCGGCAGGGACGTTCTCAGAGATGAGAGTGGTGGGGACGACAGCGCTACTGGGGGTGGGCTTGGTGATGTGGGTGACGGGTGCAGTAGGACCGTTGGTGGTGGTGTTGCCGGCAGGGTACCAGGTAGTCTTGGGGATAGGAGTGTAGACGCTGGTGGTGTTGACGACGGGAGCAACAGGGGGAGGAGTGTAGATGCTGGTGGTCTCGGCGGGGGTGGTGGTGGGGATCCACTGCGAGGTAGTGGTGATGATGACCTCCTCAGTAGAAGTGGTGGTGCGGTAAGGGCAGTCGACAACAGAGTCGGGGCAAGCAGTCAGAGTGAGGACGCGGGTGGTGGTTGAGGTGAGCGTGGTGGTGTCCTCAACGGGAAGGTCGTAGGTGGCAGCGACCAGCGAGGCGCTGGCAGCGGCAACGGAGAGGATGGAGAAACGCATTTTGATGTTTGGTCGAAAGACGAGGAGTTGCTGGTGAAGCTGAGTGAGAGTGGTGGCTCGAAAAGAGTGAGTCCGAAGACAAGTTGACAGAGGCGTTTGGTAAAGAGAGTGAGGTGCTGAAAGCACTAGTTGGCAAGGAATGCAAAGGGGTGAAGAGTCGTCAAAGGCTGTGAGCTTGTAAGAGAGAGACGAGCAGGAGCAAAGACGCGGATTCGAGCGGGACTTGTAGTTTTCGAGGACCTGCGGGAAATCTCTGTCGGCCAGCCAGAGACGGGCTCGCTGACTAGATCCCTGGTGCGTTGTCACCTCACCATCACCCACCAGTGTGCCAGTTGCCATTTGCCAGGATCGTTGGGCAATGAATGGCCTGGGGCGAGTTAGCCCCGGCATCCAACAAAGTGCTTGGTACCTTGCATCCACTGCGGACTTGTGATTGAGTCCATCGTGGGCGCAGCCCTGTCCTGGATCGTCCAAGACCTTGCCGACTGCACCTCTGACTGGTGTGTGCCTGGATCCAACTTCACATCCCTGATCCAGTAGTCCAGCTTAGGTTGTCCAAGGTTACTCTGGTTCCTGGGCCGCTCCCTGTAAGGACGCGCTGCCTTCTGCTCCAGACAGATAGCTCAACCTGATGCCATCCCTCGCCAATCATGAGCTGCCCCGACTGACCACCGCCACGTTTCGCCGGGGCCAACTCAACTAGGTTTGCGGCCGTGCCCGGCGGAGACTTGGAGCAGACTGCAGAGGGCCGATTTTTTGCACTTCTCCTCTTTCTTGCGCGGTTTGCGGATTGGATGGCGGGATCCACCGATATCACCGAGGTGAGCCACAGGCCAACAAGCCAGCCAGTTGCGAGTGAAGAGTCCGCTTCCTTCAACAGACCGCAAGAGACGATCAATGCGATCCAACAGGAGCGGTCAACTTGAGAAGAGTGCAAATAAACAACATCAAGGACGGAGAAAGAAGCTAAACAAGACTCCATGGCTCTTGTGTGACTTCACACACGATCCCCAACGCTGGTGAGTCGCACTCTCCAGTGGCCTCTACCTCTGGTACCCTTGGTTCTCTGGATGGTGTTTTGGGCCCTCTGGGTCAAGTGATACACAACAATCTCCGTGGTCCCCATCGCCTGGCAGGGGGCATGTTACCCGAGCGTCCCACGACGCACCACGCCAACCATGGCTCTGAAACGCGAAGCCATGGGATTGGTTTGATCGCGCAATTAATCCACCACGCAGAATCTAGAGGAAAGTCGAAGCTGGGCAAGGGAAGAGCGCCATGAGGCGAGATGTCGTGTGGCTGTCGAAATAAAACCGCGCTTGCGGTGCCTAACGGCGGACGACGGGCCATCCAACAGCGCTATCGATCCCGCGGAACAACCTCCTTTGCGTAGCTCGAGCCACACCGAGAAAAAGGAGTTCCTTTGCCCCTGGTGCGAGGTGAAGGTGCTAGCTAGCAAGGGTTTTCAGGGACCGGCAACGGGAAATGCACGGGAAAATGCACGGGAAATGCCTAGCGGAAATCTCCTCAAAAGCGCCATGGCTCACGACACCGCAACACAGCATGGGAGGTGCATTGCGAAGTGACTCTGCGATCTCGAGGCGAAATGAGCAGCAAATAAAAAGCGGGCGAATTGTTCTAATATTGGAACTATTAGCATTGGTCAGTGTGCAACGTCCACCGGAAATCTTAGATAGAGGAGATGAGCGACAGTGGAGCAAGGCAGCGCGACGATAATGGAAGCCCTTCGGGAGACCGGGAGTCTTTCCAGGCGGCTTCGTTGGAAGTTGGATCTTCGGCCAATCTTGGAGTAGCTGCCGCTTTGGTCTCTGGTTCAGGGCGACGCGAAATTACATCTCTGTGAGGCAAGCAATCAAGGCAAGTTTCAGGGAGCTAGTTTGC
Source organism: Neonectria faginata (assembly GCA_030864175.1). Lineage (NCBI taxonomy): Eukaryota > Fungi > Ascomycota > Sordariomycetes > Hypocreales > Nectriaceae > Neonectria > Neonectria faginata. The sequence continues at coordinate 902,711 of JAULBG010000006.1, read as the reverse complement.
TGTCAGTGCTGCTCAGCGCGGCAGAGGACGGATTTGGCGGGTCGAGTGGAGCGTTGCCTCATTGTTGGTGCTGGTACTATTGGGTTCTGCTTCATGTGCGTCGGAAATTGATGTCGGTCGCGAAAGGGGATCGTGGGACGGAGTAGAGATTGAAGAGAATTGAAAACTCGGGTCCAGAGCTGAGAAGGAAAGGAGACGAGAAAGCACCTTCTCAGGTAAGGTAAGCGGGAGAAATGTGGCGCCGTGCGCACTTCGCTTCGTACTTGCCTTGCCAATGGAAGTCCATTAAGAACGCCGCCTGCACAGAGGAGGATGGAGCAAGGAAGGAGTGGATGGAGGCTCTCGCGTGCGTGGCAGCGGGGCAGGTACGATGCAATGCAGGTGCGGCAGCGTCCACTCGTTCTTCGACTTGCTGGAGTCGCTGCTGAGCATAAACCGACCTTGTGTGAACGGAATGACCTATGTAGACACCTCCAGTCTAGATGCAACTGATAAAGAAGAGAATGTCTAGAGAAAACAACAGTTCAAGGGATGGCGAACTTGTCGTTTATTCGAGCAGTGATGTGATGTTGTGCCTGCGTACTTTGACCAGAGATATTGATGGCCTTATCTCGACATGAGGCTTTTGGAGATAACTGGGCGAGTCAATCTCACCTGGGAGGTTGGTTGGGAGCGTGGTGTTTATGACTGACTGACTCCGATTCTTACCTCAGCATAAGGTTAGTGGGTGAGATTGTACGAGGGAAGGAAGTATGCGCATGCGCAAGCAAGACTTGATGCCGACATAGACACCCAAACAAGGCCAGTGCAAAAGTCCTTGACTGATTGTGACTGGAATATCCTTCTTTCATCTTCGTTACATATATTCTATTTTTCGTACATTTTCTTTATTCGCATATGTACATTTGTTCGTATTGATCCTGTCCTGCTTGGTTCCATTTCCATGTCTGCTGCCGCCTGCCAAGACGTATGAGCGCAGTCTATCTCTGCCCCGCCCCCGCGTCAAGCCTCCCTAGCACCTCTGGTGACCTAGCTTGCTTGGGCACCAGCCTCGTCTCAGGAGACTCTATCCAGGAGACAACCTGTCACAACTCCAAACGCCAGACACCAAATCAGCCACTTCTCCTCGCTGCAACTCCAGCATTGTCTCGTCTATTTGCGTCTCGCTCTACCTTCATCTCCGGATGGTGCACGCTGCTCCTCAAGCCTAATCAATCACTCGTCCTGATCACCAAACGTTTCACTCAGCATTACCACCCTCGCACTACAGCAGCCATGGCGACCTACACGGAAGACGCCGCGCTCTGGATCTTCACCTCCCTCACCGCCGGCTCCTCCCACATCGTCACTGCCACTTCGCGTCTCGAGACTATCCTGCGCGCCAACCGGGTGCCCTTCAAGGCTGTCGACATCGCCACCGATGAGAACGCCCGTAGACTCTGGGGCCGGAGGGCCGGCAAAGACGAGAGTGGCCGCGTGAGAAAGCTCCCCGGCCTGGTACAGGAGGGGTTCATCGTAGGCGTGAGTCAGGTTCTTGATGAGCTTTGAGGAACTTCCCTGAGCTGTTACGGAGCTTGCTGCTAACCGTGCACCTTGTCTAGGACCTCGTCGAGATCGAGGACTGGAACGAATATGGCGAACTCAAGATGCACGTCAAGATCTTCCACGACGAGTTCACCATTCCCTCCATCAACGACAAGCTCCCCGAGCCCATGAAGTTCAAGCCCGCCCTTCCCGCAAAGCCCGTACCTGCGGCCGTTAATGCGGCCGCGGCCGGTGTCGCCGCCGCGGCCTCTGCTGCTGCTTCTGCGGCTGCGGCTGCGGCTGCTGCTGCTGCTGCCCCGAAACCTGTACCAGCTGCCCCTCCCCTACCGACGGGAAAGCCCACTCCGATACCCGCCGACGAGTCCAAGGCTGACGAACCCAAGAAAGAGCCCGAACAAAAGACACTGCCTGTCCGCTCTATCGCAGATGAAGCAGCGGAGAAGGCTAAGGAGCTTCGCCTGAAGACTCTGCGAGAGAAGGTTCACGGCAAGGACGGCGAAAAAGATAAGGAACCAGAGAAGGAAAAGGAGAAGGACAAGGGGAAAGAAAAAGAAAAGGTGGGCACGGCGGCAAAGCCGTCCAAGGAGCCAGTCAAGGCATCCAAGGAATCAACCAAGGAACCAGCCAAGGATCTAGCCAAGGAGTCAGCCAAGGCATCTACCAAGAAAACCGTCAAGGCGTCGACCAAGTCGTCTACCAAGGTCGCTGCAAAATCGACCTCAAAGCCGTCCACAAAAACGTCTACAAAGACGTCCTCCAAGTCGTCTACAAGCAAAGACCCAGCAAAGCCGTTTGCAAGCAAAGACCTAGCAAAGTCGTCTATAAAGAAGACTACGAAGACGTCCACTAAGACACCTACAAAGACATCTACCAAAAAGCCCACCAAGAGTGCACCAAGCACGAGCAAGGCTGAAGTCCAACCAGCCGCCTCGGCAAGTGAGGGAGAAGTCAAGGAGGCCGAGAAGCCCGCCACAAAGGAGAAGCCAGAGCTGGAGAAGAAGGCGGAGGACGAAGACGAGGATGAGGACGATGACAGCGACGAAGACGAGGATGAGGAGACTAAGAAGCCCGTCTCAGTACCAGCCACTGCCGCAGATAGCGATGACGACAGCGAGGAGGATAGTGACGAGGAAGAGGAAGAGGAGACCAAGAAGCCGGCACCAGCTGCTGCTGCGGCCGTAGACACCAAGACCAAGGGTAAGGAAGACGCAAAGATCGCCCCCAAGGACGAGGATGAGGATGAGGATAGCGATGACGACAGCGATGATGATGACGACGACGATAAAGAAGAAGAGACCAAGAAGCCCGCAGCGGCAGACGACAAAGCCAAGGCCAAGTAAGAGATCGATTCAAACAAGTAGACGCCAGAGGGACGAGAGCGAAAGTGGGTGTTTTAATTATTCATTGTAGGACGTAGAAGATGGTGATATGGTGGTGTACATAGCCCCAAGAGATTGAGCCTTCCCCCTTTTCGAGGGTATATCAACAAATATTGCTGTCTAGATTTTTCCCCCTCCACGTTCCTCATATCAACCTTGACTATAGTGTATGACACCAAGTCCCCTTTAGTACAGCTCGTCATCGTCGCTGGCCGTCCCATCCTGGAACCCCATGACAGCCTTGGCCTTACCCTTGGACCGTCCATTGACCTCCCCGTCAGCCACCACGCCGTCATCGTCAAACTCATCGTCACTCGTCAGAACAATCGCCTTGCCCTTGCCCTTACTCGACCCCGACGCGACGGCCTTGCCCTTCCCCTTCGACACCACCGTCGAGGCTCCAGATACGACACGGTGACTCTGCTGCTTGCCAGTGTCCATGTTCTTGTCCGCGTCCTTGCCGCGGCCACCCTCAAAACTCGCACGCACGCGCTCATAGTGAGCGAGCTCGCCAGCACTGACACTGGGCACCAGCTCGTCGTTGGCGGCGAGGAAGTCAGCCTCGGTAACCATGACGGCGATGTCCTCTGGGGTGGCGTAGTGGTCGAAATAGTAGGCCGTAGAGATGGGGAGTGTGGTGGCCGGGTCGGCGTTGATGGTACGGATCTTGTTATCAACGCTTGTGGCCTGGCGGGTGACGGCTTTCAACATAGCATCACTGCATAGCGCATAGAAGTCCGCACCCGTGTAGGTGAAGGGGAGCTGCTCGGCCACGGACGCCAAGGAAACAGACGGGTGGAGGGTGAATCTGCAAGATAAGTTAGCCATAAGCCGCGGGAGTTGGATACTTAGGGGTCACTTACTTTCGGGATAGCGCCTCAAGAATGGTGAGCTGTTTCTCGTTGGTATCCGAGACACCAAGATAGAGCATCTTGTCGAAACGACCAGGACGTAAAAGGGCTTGGTCCAAGAGATCGGGTCTGTTTGTTGCGCCAATCACGAAGACGCCGCCGCCTCCATCATCTCCGCCAGACATACCATCCAACTCGGCGAGCAGCTGGGAGACGATTCGGTCCATAACACCACCACTGTCTCCCTGGTTACCTCTCTTTGGCGCCACCGAATCCAACTCGTCGAAAAAGACGACGCAAGGGCGGGCATCGCGGGCCCGTTGGAACACTCGCCGGACGTTGGCTTCTGACTCTCCGATATACATGTTAAGCAGTTCCGGGCCTTTGACGCTGAAGAAGTTGAGACTGTACTCGGTTGCAATGGCCTTGGCCAAAAGCGTCTTTCCAGTTCCAGGAGGTCCATAAAAGAGAATACCGGACCGCTTCTTCATGCCCTGGGCGAACAGTTCGGGGCGTTCGAGTGGCAGCTGGATGGTCTCCGTAACAGCCTCCTTGACATTGTTCAGGCCACCAACATCGTCCCAGGTAACGTTGGGAATCTTGGGGGCGCCGATTGAGTCGGAGAAGTTCTTGCGAGCGGCTTCAACCGCAACCTCAAAGTCCGCCTTCGTAAGGCAGCGAGCCAACGGGCCGCCGGCAACTTGAACGTCTCGGACAGTCACGGTCAACCCATTCTTGGTGTTCTTGGCTGATAATTTTTCAAGACGGGATTGTTGGGCTATCGAGGCCCGCTCAACAACGTCCACCAAATCGCCAGCGACCAAGGCTGCGGTTTTCAGGGCAACGGAATTCAGGTCAATTGAAGGCTCCAGACTCACACCGCGATCGTTGATGATAGTATTGAGAATGGCTTCACGCTCAGCCTCGTCAGGGGCGCCCAATTCCAGTTCATGGGTAAAAAGCCCTCGAACACCATCGGGGACCTTGTCAACCTCGTTCGTGGTTGCGATGATCACTCTCGTATCCTCCAGGATTTCTTTGAGAGTTGCCTCAATTCGGTCAGCTGTTAGCGCTTCAATGTGTTGAATAAGCAGCGAACAGCAGTCAGGACCACAACTCATCGCCCGGTCAGCTCTCGTTCTGAGGAAGCCCTCGGTCTTCACGTCGCTTCCACTACCACTTCCTTCGCTCAAAATATCATATGCGTCGATGATGTACGTGTGAAGACCCATATCAGCGCAAGCATTCGATGCGAGCGTCAACTTCCCGATATTCCGGTGCGTAGATGTTAATAAGATGGCGACTGGGGGCATCTTAAGATGGATTGCTCGTTGACTGGTGGCAGCAGCAATCAGTTCCCGTAACTGGCGTCTCAAAGGAGACACGTACGGGGCTTCATGATCTTGAATTGGGGGTGGCGTGGACTCCGAAGCTCTTCTGGGTGTCTTCTTCAGACCGAGATAATACTGCCACGTGCTCTGCTTGATCCCAGGAATGCGGCTCGTCTCAAAGCCAGAGCCATGCATCCCAACAGACGAGCTGTCGATGCAAGCCACAGATCCCCAGAAAGCCTCAGCAGTTCCATCATCATCGTCATCCGACTTCTGCATTTGGATGTGACCGATTTTGAACCACGCAACACTGTCGAATCGAGATGGTTGCTTCCCAGCTTCCTGGCCTCCGGCAGTCAACGCCATCACATCGTCCACTTCAGAACCTCCGGCGCCAGGCATCTCCTGGAGAGTGCGTCCTAGCTGTGCATCTACCGGCACAGCGATTAAATCACCGCTTCGAACAAGTCGAATCTTTTGCGCAAAGTAGCGTTTTAGTCCACCTAATACGGCGGTTTGAAATGCTCGCTCTGCTGATATCGGGGTTCGAATGTGATGAATAGTGATATCCCGAGCGTACGGAGGACGAACAGCACTTGTAAACCGGGGAATCGTACCCTTTCCCTGATACGAGGCTTTCTTGAGGGCCGAAAGTCGTAGATATGTAGCGTCATCAAGATTGGCAAGAAGAATGGGCGAGGCGTAAGCAGCAGGACTGGCAGGGCGTTGGACCTGCGACTCAAAGAACGAAAGCTTTCTTTCGCCATGCTTAGCGCTGGGTATTCTGGTCATCGGTCGCTGCGAGTAGCCCTCCGGAAGACCATAGACTCGGACAGGTCGCCACTTAGAAGGCTCTGGGTCCTGTTGGCCAAAACTCCCGAGTCCAAAAGCGCCAAATCCATTCAGCGGGGGCTCCTCGGCTGCCTCAATCCGAACCCAGTCTCCGGAGAAGCATCCGATCTTGGGCAATGACGATACGTCAACGTATATTCTGGCTTCTTCATCATCCTCTGATGACGGCTTCGGGTGTAAGATATCTGAGGAAATGGGTCGCATCAAGCCTTGCGCTTTGAATAGCCGGCCGCGAGGCCTGTCTGGCCTTGCAGTAGTCGCAGTGAAGTTGGACAAGACGGAACCGGGCGTGGCCATGCCGCTGGTCTTTCTGCCGCGTAAGGTGCCCACAGCCATTGGAGTACCAGGCTGGAGGGTAGAGACTCCGCTGGCGTTGGTGGTGGGCAATGAAGGGGCCTGTAGGGAGATCATATCGTCCATGGAGTCATCGGAAAGGTCATCTTCGTTCTCGGACCCCGACAAATCAGTCTCTGTCTCCGTAGCCGACTCGGTCGTTTCGGTAAGGGCATCGGTTTTGTAGCGTTCTTCGGCGGCCGAATAGAACTGATCGGTGCCAGTCTCGTCCTCACTTTCAGTGACACCATTGAGTCGTCGGCTCGAAGTCATTGAGGCTACACGGCGAAGCTGCTTGGTGTGGACTCGCCCACGCATCAGAACGATCTTGGTGGAATCGGTCAGGATGCCCTGAGCTACCGGCTCGCATAGCATGATCTTTCCCGGGTTGGGGGGCACATGTGTTAAGGGATGAGGCGGGAGAGGAAGCGGAAACAGGTCACCAGAATGGACCACCTTGAGGCTGCCCAGGGCGGTCCTGAGGGCTGCGATCAAGCGATCCTCCGAGTTTGAGTTGGTTGCACTCTTGCCCTTAGGGTTGGAGGGGTGTTCTCGGAAGAATGTACCCTCCCCATTCTCGAGTCGTTTTGTAAGTTCGCTTTCCAGACTGACGAAGACGGTCTCGAGCGGCACAGGAGCGACGTCGAGGACGAGGATCTCAATGCCACCGCGACTATGGCTTGATAGCTTCGAGGGCGCGACCTGCTGCAAGGTCACAGCAAAGCTCTGGAGGGACGGCGAGGACGGCGAAAATTGCACGGTCGAGTGTGGCAGGCCAGAGGACATGATGACTGGCACGATGGACCATGGGCTGTCAACCGGACCGGCGTTCGGGGCCCATGGGGCGATCGCGATATGATGGACATTGTCGGACTGAGAGTTGGCATTGGCAGCTGAGAGTTGGGGAGCATATTAGCATCAGAAGGTCCTAGATGAACCGCATAGTTGTGACCAGAAAGGGGGCAACTCACTGCGCTGATGTTGAGGGAAAAGGTCGCCAAAGAGGTCCTCGGACACAATGCCGACGTCGCTCTTGATGTGGTCGTCGAGGATCAGCTTAGCGGTGACAGCGGGCTTGTCCTGGCGACGCCTGCGGTTCCGCCTCCTGCATGACACCGCGGTCGAGGCTGCTGAAGCTGAAGCAACTGTCATGGCGGCGGTGCTGGTACGGCGAACGGCGCAGACGGAGAGGGTGCGTCGGTCGAGGTCGAGGTTGGAGGGAGATGCGAGGACAGATGAAGCTTAGCCACCCCGCCGAGATAGGACCATGGCTAGCTAATAGGGGCGGACGGGAAGGAGGTGCGGCTGAAAAGAAAGAAGAATTAGGTTGGTATCCTATCAAGCAAGCAGGAGTCAGTGTGCTTACTCGGCAGCGGTGGTGGTGATGTTGTGAGGAAAGGTGAGGTTGTGTTAGGTCGAGCTGCGGTGCACTGTCGCGCGACTGTCGGCTGCGGCTCAGTGACGGGAGAATTGGCCTCGGCATTGCATTGGCGGGCGCGACAGCTCAACCTACACTCGCACCTGCCACCTGCTTCCATCCCGCATTTTTCTTTTTTGGACTCCGGGGGACGGAACAGGTACGTACCTCTAGCTACTCATGTCCGAGCTTTCTCCATCTTCCATTCGGCTGGGATTGTGGCCGGCAACATGCTCCGGAAAGCATGTGGATCGAGGGTTCTTCTGCTTCTCTTTCTTCTACGCGTCGGGTTTCTTGTTGATATAGTGGAAATATCTCAAAGCCGACCTGTTGAAACTTCAATAGCGCCAACAGCCGAACTATGGCTGGTTCCGTTCTCTCGGCGTGCCTCTGGACGAGACCTACCTAGGCATCCGAGACATTCGGCATAGCATCTCCCTTACAATTGAAACAAACATGTATTTAATCATCACGACAGCGCCCTTCATTTGAGAGACGCGTTTCTCGTTCGCAAAAACATCACCCAAACACGGATAAGTTCGTCCAAATCCAACTTGGTATTACCGGCCTTCCCAGAAACCAGGCATAATTTGGTCCAGTTTAATTACCCCTTTTGCTGGTGGCTAGCCAGACTGCCAGACTATCACATGCTTCATGACAGGGGCAATCCAGATAACTCTAAGTCTAACATCCTATCATTCCCTCCCAATGACGCAACCCATCCGCCCGTCTCGACCGTTCTACTGGCCGATGATTGACTATTTTTCTTTTTTAGTCTCTCCTCCCCTTTACACCGCTGCAAAACTCGTCCCTTGACAAACATCTCCATCGAAATGGGGCCATCTGCTGCGTGATCTGGACCCTCAAAGTGCCCGAGAACCCAATTGATACTCACAGATCCGGCGCCCGACCGGTCCAATCACGGCTTTACCGCCACTGAAACGGGCAGTTGACTACCGGTCGATCTCATTCGTTTATTTTCCTCACCTCCATCGTCCCACGCCCTCCGCCTTCTTTCCTGTTCATGACCGCTTCTTTAATATCCCTAGAAATTATTTATTAATGCCTGCTTCGGTATGACAAGAGGTGCTGTTCATTAACATCGCTACCCTTCCCTCTTCACCACAAACTGCCCTCGAGCTTCATCAGTCCATCCACACACCCTCATATGTCCATTTACGCGACGAGCCTTGGAACTTAGTCAACCTGGTGGGTTTTCAGTTAGCACTGCCAGGGAAAAGCCAAGTCGCGTTATTTGCAGCATTTGCCATCACCAGCATCTTGATGCGCAGTTGACAATGGCTCAAACCTCCGGTGCTTCCGACGATGCTCAGCAGGAAAAGTCTCGAAGTCCCGACATTGAGCTAACAAAGAACGCTGTCCGATTTACTCACCAAGCCGAGAAGCTCTCTCACCAACCGCCCACTAGCGATGATCCTTCCGATGCCTCTCTTGCCGTCAAGGCCGAGTTCGTCACTCCCCATGATTCCATCATCATCACTTCGGATGGCCAGCGGCTTCCAGGTGTGCCTCTAAAAGAGGCCCATCGCCTCAATGCCCTCCGTAAAGGAGTTGAGGGCGATTCCAAGACAGACGAAAGCAAGCCTGGAACAGAGGGTCAACAAGACATCACCCAAGTAGACGATGGGCAACGAAAGATGGTTAATCTGCCAGAGAAACAGACTGGTGCATCGCTACAAAAGTCGGCCGACGATACCTTACAAGGTGCTATGCCACCATCCCACACCAACCCCCTGTTTCCTCCACTCCCTTTGTACGGTCCACCCTCGGTATTTCGCGATCTTCAATGTCGGTTCTTTCAGTTCTCGTCTTTCTTTCTAAGTCTAGCCTTCCTTGGAGTCATCGTCTTAGGCTCTCTGTTCACGAGCATGCCGTTGGTCTTTAAGAAGATATTCTACCGGCTGACGTTTCGAGACCTCAACAAGACACGCCCATTCTACGAAGAGGAAAAGTCAAGAGCTGGGGCTAGAAAAGAGAAGGACCAGGCCTGGAAAGAGAAACAGGCTCCAGGCATGTTGAATCTAGGGCGAGACCCAATAGCCGACGAGTACCCACCAACCGCGGGTGGTCCGGATCCCATCATATGTGATGTCAGCTACTACGCTCGGCGGGTTGGACTTGATGTCGAAACCATCGAAGTTCAAACTGAAGACGGTTTCATCATTGACCTCTGGCACGTCTACGATCCGAAGGAGTACACCGAGATGGACGAGAGCGATCGATCCCAACAGGGCCCGAACGTCTTCCAGGGCTCCAGGAAGAAGATGAGAAACACCAAGAGCAAGCCCAAATTCCCGGTGCTGCTCATGCATGGTCTTCTACAAAGCTCTGGCGCCTACTGCTGTAACGACGATGACTCCCTTGCTTTCTGGCTCTGCAAGTCAGGTTACGACGTCTGGTTGGGCAACAATCGGTGTGGCTTCAAGCCTAAACACGCTCTGCTCGAGTACAGCGACCCGAGGATGTGGTGCTGGAATATCCGCCAAATGGGTGTTTTTGACCTCCCAGCGCTGACCTCCCGTGTCATCTCCGAGACAGGGTTTGAGAAGATCGGCCTGATCTGCCACTCTCAGGGAACAACCCAGACTTTTGTTGCTCTAGCCAAGGAGCAGAGGCCCGATTTGGGCGAGAAACTGACCGTCTTTTGTGCTTTGGCGCCGGCTGCTTACGCCGGGTCCCTGATCGGCAAGATGTACTTCAAGTTCATGCGCATCATCTCACCGGCGCTCTTTCGGCTCATGTTTGGAATTCACGCATTTATCCCTCTCATGATGCAGATGCATGGGCTGTTGAATCCTCGCTTGTATGGGTGGCTCGGGTACAAGGTGTTCTCCTTCATGTTTGACTGGACAGATGAGCGTTGGGACCGCGGTCTCCGGAACCGCATGTTCCAATTTGCGCCCGTCTACGTCAGTGCTGAGTCCATGCGATGGTGGCTCGGCCGCGAATGCTTCGCGAAGCATAAGTGCATCCTCAGCACCAAGGAAGACCTCCAGGCGGAGGAGCACATGGACGGCAGCACGGATGGCCGGCCTATAACACCACGGACGAAGTCGGCAGTTGAGGCACACCGAAAGCACCCGAAAGGCGCGACAGCTTGGTACAACGAACAAGTGCCGCCGTTCGCGATGTGGGTATGTGGCAACGATGAACTCGTCGACGGGGGGAAGCTGCTCCGACGGTTCGAAAAGGGGCGCGAGCCGCATGTCAATGTGGTGCACAGCAAGGTCATCCCTGAATACGAGCACCTGGACGTGATCTGGGCAATGGATGCGGTGGACCAAGTGTTCAAGGAGATTCGCGAGGTGTTGTGGAAGACGTGCAATGCGCGCGACTTGTGCCGTGTTCCTGAGGGATGCGAGCACGTCGAGCAATGGAGTCCCGTCAAGAGCGCTCCAGTCGAGGTTGTCGACGACGTCCAGTCGAGCAGCAGCAGCAGCAGCAGCAGCAGCGAGTAGTGTATGAGGAAGGACGACGAATCTACGTGACGATGCACATATGACATGAAATATATACGACGAACATGTACAGCAGCAAAGGCGTGGGATGGGTCGATACAGGGGTATCTAATGGTTCGGGGGGGTATATATAACTGGCAAGCTCGCCAGGGTAAATGTTTTAATGGATTATTAATGGGTTGTTTGTTACCAGGATTATCAGGCAGAGAGGTTATAGCAGATCAAGGGTGTAATTGCATCTATACAGGCCTTTTTTGATCATTTACCTGGACCGACATGCTCGTCGAGATAGCCACCGTCATGAGTTCCCCACATCCCCCCGCGCGTGCAGCAAACCCAACCCCACCGCGGAAGCCATTCCTCTCTCCTTCACGCTTGGAACGCCTCGATTGCTCGGCGCACACGCCTACTTGGGAAGCTGGACCAACGGCTGTTGGTCACCCCGGCACTAAATGCAGATGCGACCGCTGCAAGGTTCGGGCTTGTGCGCGATGCATCTGTCGTGTCAGTGCGGAATCATGTGCCTCGACGCCGCAAACTGACCTCATGGCCCGGGGGGGGGGAGAGGCCGTTCAATTATAGCCGGGCTCCTCTCAAGTATTCCCCGTCTTTTCTGGTTTGGTTATGTGTACCTGCTTTCTCAACGGGTAGATCTAGCTGCCCGTAGACAATTAACTACGAGATACCCTCATTGCCTCTTCCTTGCTGAGTTCCTCTGTTGGCCCATCCCCCGAACTATCACCGACACCATGCCGCTCAACTCTCCCTTTGTCGACGTCGACATCCCGCTCGTCGACATCTGGAGCTACTACATGGAGAGCTCAAAGAACTTCCCAGACACCCACAGTTAGGACTCCCCGCGACTCTCGATCGCCCAGCGTCAGTAGAGGATAGCTAACATTCATTCCCTGCAGCGATCCTCGTCGACGGCGACACGAACCGTTCGTACACATTCGGCCAGGTCAAAGACCTTTCCATCTCCTTCGGCCGCGGCCTTAAACATGTCTTCGATTGGAACAAGGGCGACGTGCTTGGATTCTTCGCGCCCAACCACATCGACACCGCCGTCGTTAACCTCGGCGTCATCTGGGCCGGCGGTGTTGCTAGTCCCGCCAACCCAACGTACACGGCCGAAGAGCTCGCGCACCAGTTGATCGATTCCCAGGCCAAGGCCCTTGTTACTCACAACGCCTTTCTCCAGACAGCTTGCAAAGCTGCCGAGTTGGCGCACATACCGCTCGACCATATCATCTTGCTGGGTGATGGAAGAGATGAAGAGGGTAGATTTAAACACTGGACTGAGGTGACGGCGAAGGGAGTCTGGATCCAACCGAGGCGACCGACCATTGATCCCCACAAGGATCTTGTCTACTTGGTGTATAGCTCCGTACGTTTAATTCTCCGTACTATACTTGCCGCATAAGACTTACACACTCAGGGCACGACCGGACTTCCTAAAGGCGTCATGCTCACGCATTACAACATGGTCGCCAACTCACGCCAATTCTCCCGATCGGACCCCAACCTGATAAGCTGGGACATGGATTCTCAACTTGGAGTTCTCCCCTTCTTCCACGTCTACGTGAGTCCGGATATACCCTCTAGCGAAAACGCCGGCATCTCGCTTAACTCCCCCATACTAGGGCCTCGGCGTCGTTCTCAACGTCACCCTCATTGCCGGCGCCAAGTGCGTTGTCATGGCCAAGTTCGACCTTGCTCAGGCCTGCCAGCTCATCCAGGATCACCAACTGACATTTATGTACGTGCCGCCGCCCATCATCCTCGCGCTGGGGAAGCACCCACTCGTCGAGAAGTACAATCTTTCGTCGCTGCGCTTCGTCAACTCGGCGGCCGCGCCGCTGAGCCGGGATCTCGTCGATGCCGCGTGGGAGCGACTTCGTGTTAGTGTCAAGCAAGGTTACGGACTCTCAGAGACGAGTCCGACGGTGAGCATTCAGTTGTTCGATGAATGGGCACGATTCCAAGGCTCTGTGGGCAAATTAGTGCCGAATATGCAGGCGAAGATTGTTGATGCCGAGGGGAACGAAGTATCTCCCGAAACTGTACGTGTCAACTGTCCGTCACGCATGGTATATTTTCTGCTAATATGCCCACATAGTCAGGAGAGTTACTGCTAAAGGGTCCCAACGTCTTCCAGGGTTACTGGAACAAGCCTGAACTGAACAAGGAGACCTTCACCGAAGACGGTTGGTTTAAGACTGGCGATGTTATGTACATGTGCCCACGTGGCAATTTATACGTTACCGACCGCATCAAGGAACTCATCAAATACAGTCAGTTACTCTCTAAACCCCATTGTTAAAACCACTTAATACACTTGCTAATAAAAGGTTACATTCATAGAGGGTTTCCAAGTCGCCCCTGCCGAGCTGGAGGCCAAACTCATCGGCCGCAAGGATATTGCCGATGTGTGTGTCATTGGTGTGTGGAACGAGGCCGAACACACTGAGGTCCCAAGGGCCTACGTAGTCCTGAGCGCGGGCGTTGATGAGAGCGACGAGCTCGCTGCGGACATTGTCGAGTGGTTGAGTAGTCGGGTCGGGCCTCCCAAGAAGTTACGCGGAGGCGTCCAGTTTCTCAAGGAGATCCCAAAGTCAGCGTCGGGCAAGATCCTGAGGCGAGTCTTGAGGGATCAGGTCAGGAAGGAAGAGGCAACGGGACCACAAGCCAAGCTGTAGGTGGGAGATATCGTAATCATTTTGTAGATATGTCCAGTGTGATCTTACACATATGTACCTTGGTAACTAGGTACGTTTTCCCTCCTCTCTTTCTGCGGTTCTTATGAGCCCAACAGATAATTCATCATTGTACACCGCGGGAGATTCATGTTCACGTAAGTTCCCCAACTGATTTTAGCCAAGCCGCTCAGCCTCCTCCATTAGCTTTTCCAGGCTGAACCTCGAATCGCCAGCAGCGAACCATTTCAACAACTTAGTCCGCTCATCGGCCCTCTCCTTGCGCTCCCCACCAACAACACCTTCACCTTTCCATCCGCCGTAAAACCGCTGCAAGCACATGGCGAGCCATTGGGCATGCTCAGGCTTGATCCCACGACCTTCGATAACCTGACCCTGCATCAGAACCAGGCCCTTGTCACCAGCAAGGTCGAGGTGGTGTGTGATGGTGGTATGAGGTTGCGCAAACTCGCCCCTGGCCTTGTACTCGGCGAGCTGGGTAAAAAGCACAGTGCTGGTCTTGGAGGAGGCGTCGAAGGTCCATTGTAGGTAGTGAATCTCGGCGCCCTGCGTTGGGCGAGGGACAGGGAGGACGAATTGAGGAGATATCTTCGCAGCTTCCTCCATGGCCTTGTATGTGGAGGCAGGGACCACGGCGCAGAGGTTATGGGGAGAGGAGGCATGTCGCAGGCGCCAGACCGCCGTGAGCTCCTTCTCAGGCAGCTCGCGGGCCTTCTCGAGGTCAATGATAGCATCGAGAGTCTTGATCGCAGGCTTTTCGCCGGTCGGAAGGACCTTCGGAGGCTCACGCGTATTCGTTATAGGTTTGCCGTCGGCATTGGGCTGGCTGACGAGCGTGTTCGGGGCTTGGGGGATGTAGGCCTCCTCAACGGCATCCCTGAGGCGCTCGGCTTCAATCTTGGCCGCATAGGCAGCCTTGAGCTCGTCAATGCTGGAGAGTCCTTCCTGCTTCGCCTTCTGGTCGAGCTGGGCGCGATACTTGTCGATGACGGTCTGGGAGGGGCGGGTTGTGGCGAGGAAGCGGACGTCGTGGACCTGGGCCCAGCGGCGCTGGTTGATGACGCGGGTTGCGCGGAGGGGAGACACGGCGAAATGTCGCAATGCGGGAATGCGGAGCGAGGCCATTGCGAGGGGCGGCTTGGTAATGGAGAGCTGAACAGCCGAAGGTGAAGGCGAAGTTGCAATCTTCAAAAATGTCCAGCCACTGAGAATTGGTGACAGGGGTCAGCTTCCGGGAGCTTTCCAGTTGTCTCTGCCGTCATTAAGCCAATAGCGGGGCAAACCCCACGGCCTGCCTCTCTCTTGCGGACCGGCTCCGAACTCCCGAGGGAGCGCATGCTTCCGGCTTCGGACCTTCTACAATGACAAAAGCGGCTCTGGTAATTGGACGAGATTATCTCAGGCTGTTTTCTATCGAAGAATTGGAAAGAACTCCCACAGATCATCGCCGATTTTTTACTTCGTATCTCTCATTCCACCAGGCTCTCCATTTCCAGCAAACGGATCACACTTGATTCTCGAGTATTTGTACCCCGCGGTAAAGTCACACCGCCTTGGCGGGCGTCGACTTTCTGCCGTTTGACAACCAATCCAACCTGATAACTTCACAGGCTTGTCCTGGCTCACACTGATTTATGCTGCCCGGTCCCATCTATCGATCTCTACATATCACGGATTAAAACGCCACGGAACGAATCTTGGAGCTTCCCCTAGCCCATCATGGCTGATTTCCGGCAGTTGGCGCTGGAGTTTGTCCTCGCCGATGATGAGGGGCGACAGACGACCATCGCTCAAAACGCAGCCAAAGGTGCGCTATCTATACCAACGAATTTTTATTTTATTTTATGTATAGCGACGAACTTTTCTAACGGTGATAGAAATTCAAACTGGTGCCGCAAACCTGAACCCAGTGGCTCGTTGGGTTGAAGCTGTGCAACCCTGGATGCCAGGGAGTGCTACCGAGGCAGAAGACGGCGATAGTACCCCTGACTGGACGGGGAGAGCCAAAGGTAACCAAACCTCACTCTCGAATTATCGACCTAGCTCTAACTATTCTAGCTCTGGAATTTCTTTCTCGAACCCTTGACTTTTTAAACAAGGACGTTCTGAAACCCAGTCAAGGTGCGTTAAGCGTTGTTTAACATTTCCCACGAAGCCCGTTTCTGACGACGTAACAGTCAAGCTACTGGTCAGCTTCTTTGGCGCCATGTTTGAAGTTGATCACAAGGCTGGCATCCTGCCGTCGGCCAGCGCTCTTGCACGCATAGTAGCCATGAAGTCTTTCCAGAAGCAAAGCGGCAACGACATCATCCAGAAAGTCTGCGCGTTGAAGGACGACTTCCCGCGCCAAGTGTCCAAGACACGACTCACCATTTACGAGCTCATTCGTCACTTGATGACGACTCCTGAAGTCTCCAGCGACCTGCAACACAAGCACGGGTCTTCTGCTGGGTTTATGGTGGACCTTTTGCAACTCTGCCGAAGTGAGAGGGATCCTGAATGTTTAATGGTCTGGTTTGATATCCTGAGAGTCTTCCTTGTCGAGTATTCACCGTCCAAGGAGGTATTGGATGAGGTTTACGGCATCTTCAAGCTCTACTTCCCGATTGCGCTACCTCGCGCATCCCAAACTGGCATTACCCCTGAAGCCCTCAAGCTCCAGCTCCGAAAGTGTTTCTCAGCCACCCATCTTCTCTCAGATCAGACCTTCCCGTTCCTGTTGGGAAAGCTAGATCAAGGAGATGGCGTGACAGTCAATGTTAAGGTATGACTGCCTTCCTTAACTGTGATCGTTTGGTAGTTGCATTTGTTGACCAGATACAGGTGGACATCCTCAAAACTATACAAGCCTGCTTGGATGAATACAGCAACCCCGAGCAATCCATCAGCCCGTACACAAACCAAATATGGGGGAGTCTCAAGTACGAGGTGCGAAATGGCGAGATCGAGGACACTATCTGGGGCACCCTTGAGGTACTCAAGTCCCTCACGATGAGACTTAAAGGGGACAACCTTAGAGATTACACTCTGGCGGTTACGCGTGACTGCGTAACTGACCTTGCGAACACTACCTACGCATCATCATCTGGCCGACTGCTAGTCAGCGTTCTAAGTGCGAAACCGAGTGCATTTGTGCTGATGGCGGCCCCGGCAATCACACACATCAAGGAGAACCTGCGACATCCCAAGGCCCCGATGCACAGCCAAGATCTCCTCAAGATCCTCTACGTGATTTTGGAGACCCGGATTCTTCTGGCCGATGCAGAAATGTCCGCGGAGGACCGAGAAGATTTCGCTGCGATCGATTCCTTCTTCAAACCCCTCTACAATGAGATTTACAAAGCTATTGTGGAGAAGGGTTCAAAGTCTGATGTCTCTTACGATGACATCAAAATCGTGTCCCAGGCAGTCCAGGGTGCTGGAGCATTAGTGTGCCAAAGACCCGCCAAGTCCTTTAACCCTTCACCAGAGTTCGGGGGCGTAACAGCTGAGCGACTGCTTCCAGAGGCAGCCTGCTCGGAGATCTGCGAATCTCTTTTTGCTATAATTCTGCGATCAGGTTCCGAGAACGCCCCTTCAGAAGGTTTCGATGACCTCGTCAGCGAAACTACCAAAGCTCTCCAACGCGCAACTCGATCATATACGGGCGGATTTAAGCCCTTGGTAGACCAGGCTGTGTCCATTATTCGGTCTAGTTGGCAGACTGAGAACAACGATGAAGCCCCCCAAACCATCATGGATCTCGGTGCCCATCTGGCTTTCGTGGGTTGCTCCGAGTTGCCACAGACTGCGTCCAATGGCCTCGACAAATTCCTTTACTACGTTCAATCGTTATTGTCTGAGCTTTTTGCTGCTCTTGATGCGAAGGCGACCCCAAATATCTGGTGCTCTCTGGTGGCTACTATTCAGTCTACTATTCGGTACTTCAACGATGCTTGCTTGGCCAAGAATCCTGACAAGGAACTCTCATTTGAGGGCGAGTCTTGGTTGCTGAGGATACAAGAGAAACCCCCCAAGCTTTCCCAGCTTGGTGCGGACCACACTGAATTTAGCGGCGAGAGTCAATTTCCTGTCCCGCAAACGGCGTCTGTTGCTGAGATTCGAAACGAGTTCCTACTTGTCAGTCTGTTCATTGCTCGTCAGCTCTACCGTCGGGCTACGAAGACGGTTGAATCACACTCTACTTCTAGCAAGCGGGCCCTTAGTCTCAGTGAGGACTTCGGTCATGCAGACCGGGCCTCCGAGAACCAGTACTTGCACCTCATATCCGCCTTGGCTGGCTTTGTTGTACATGAGATGAGTGAAGCGCAACAGACATCGCTCCAGGCCAACGACTTTGCTATTGGCCTCTTCCGAGAGGATTTTATCGGCATTCCCCAAAGTCTCCCAGAGGAGAACAAGACCTCAGGTTATGAGCAGTCGATCGTAGAAAACGGTTCGTCGTGGGGCTGGCTGGTTCAAGACTCCTTGAATGTGCTGTCATTCACGATACTCGAAGCTTTGAGGCCTTCCTCGATAGAACGTCTGGTAGGTTTCCCCGGTGCTTTTACACGTTCTGAGCTAATCTGTCATGTTTTTAGTTCGAAGTTGGTGTTGCCCAAGAGTTAATCATCAGTGGATCGTCCTCAACCGCAAAGAGTGATGGACACTTTACTCGCCCAGTTACCCTGTCTATCCTCACAACCTTAGCGAACAAGTATAAGATCGAGACCCTACAAGGTTTAATTACCACGCTGGAGAAATTATCGACCGGATTAGTAAGGAACTCTCCTGGTGGTGATGATCAGAGCCACCGGCAGGAGCAGTTCAAGTCTACTTATGCCCTCGCTGCCGGAATGATGAGACGATATATCGGCAAAGAAGCAAAGGGACTTTTACAACTTTTCAAAGAAGCACCGAAAGATGTCCAGATTGGTCACCAGTTCGGTCGTCAGCTGGAGATGATTGTGGCTCCTCAGCAACCGCTGACAAAGGAAAACTACGCCATTGTCAAGCCCTTGTGGATGCAGAAGGTATACTTCGAGCTCGTTAGTCCCATGCTGCAGGTCGCTGTTGGCGCGGACCCCGAGGTCAAGGACCAGCTCATCAAGACAAACTTCAGCATCGGTGTGTTGCTGATGGTGAAGCACATGAGCTTCCCGATCTACGAGGCAGACGCGGACAAGATAGTTCGCATCACAATCGCTGTCGCCCAGAACGTTGGCGTCGGAGCAGATGCGAAGGCCGCCCTCGATGTTCTGAAGAACATCTTGGTGGAAGCCCCTGAAAAGGGTAAGGACCATCTCCGCAGCATCATCAAGATCTGCGTCAGTGTCTTTTCCAACAAGCCCACGTCGACACGCAAACCAGAGTGGCTACCAGAGGACTATATCCCGGCTGCTAGCGACCCCGAGATCCAGGCAGGGTGCGGAAAATTGGCGTTGGAGATTACAGGAGGGCTTCCCCGGATGTTCGAGTCACAGCATCTACTGCCTCATGCGTCGCAGGTGGAGCGGCAGCTGACATTGGCATGCGGACATCGGGTTCGAGATCTGAGAAAGACGGCCCGGATGGCAAGGGCAGCCTGGGCTGATTTGAAGTAATGGCGATCCCCGAGGCGTTATATGGATTGGGAATCTGGATGGAGGCATACGGCTACGATGAGCGGTTGGGATATAGATTTCTGGATTATGTATCCCGGAGGTTGCATGTGGGGACTGTCAGATAGCAATGGATATGGCAAGACCGCACTTTGTTTGATGTTGATACTGGAATTCCAGTCGCAAACCGTCTCAAGATCTAAGTGTCATGACGCCTCTCATATGATGCCAAACCTGTCCATGTAGAAGTATCAAGATACGCTCCTCCCTGAACGCCGTATCCTACACGCAACTTATCTTCTTTTCAGATTTCCTTGTTAACCAGACCCCCACGATAACTTGTTTACTTCCGTCTCTTGTTTGCCTTCTTGCCGGTGGTCTCAGCAGCGGTTGTGCTTCCCTCCGCAGTTGCCGAGTTGGCAGCAAGAATAGCATCGAGGACATCTGGGTTCGCATCGAGAAGCTCTTGGGAGACGGTGACGCGCTTGGGATCGCATTTGCCGATGAGAGGCACGGAAGTGGCCAGCATCTCCTGGAAGGGGAGGGCAATGAACTGGCCGGTCTGATCGAACCACGCGGAGAAGGGCTTGGCGATCTTTAAGGCGCGCTTTTTGGAGTCTTCGCTCGTGACGGTGATGGTGAGGTTGTAGATGGGGATGTTCTTCTTGGTCGAGGTGGTGATGGAGATCTACAAAGACAAGTTGCGTGTTAGCGAAGGTTCCGTATTCGAAGCCACAAGAACAAAGTGGTCTGTACCGTTTCGCCGGACGAGGAAGCGCCCTCGTACACAACCCCCTTCTCACGGACAGTGATCCATAGTGTCAGAGCGGTGTTGATCAGGGAGTAGAGGCCGACGGCGGCAGCGGTGAAGTGCTTGGTGCTCTCGAAGCCGAGCTTGTAGTCCCACAGGAAACAGGCGGCGGCAAGGGCGAAGGCGCTGTAGCCCAGCGCCAGGCGCACGTCGGTCAGAAAATGCGACTGCTTGAACTTGAGAGAGTTGAGGTAGTTGGGGATGGCGTCGTCGGAGGTGTTCTTGAGGTCTGTTTATGCGAGGAGCCACGGTGTCAGAAGGATGCAGCGCAAACGTGGAGGGGGAAAGCTCAAGGGGGATTGAGCTTGAGGATTGGACGTGTGGAGGAGCCTGCGGGGAGGAAACTGACCTGCGAGGTTATAAACCGAGATCTTCTCGGCGGCGTTGGCCATGGTGACTAGAAGAGGCTGGGATATGGCGGAGTCGCGATTCGTGAAATGGGCATATGGTGGTCTCGACAACTTCACCTTTGGCCGAGCATGTGGATAGCTGTCCCTTCTAGGTTGTCGTAACCCCCACTGGACCGCCCGGGGTTTAGTGGCACGTATCCTGAGCTACAGCGGGTGTTGCAGCGTGTCAGCTTTGGTGCGGCGGCCCTGGCGGAATTAGGTAAGCTAAGGTAGACCACGCCGCGGCGCAATTGACTACTTGGCGACTTCTTCCATCCAAGCTGCTCTCCCACGTCGGCATCAGCATCACAGAGTCGCCGCCTCACGACACACGACAACCCTCGTATCCCACGAATCGCGAGCCTCTGGCCGCCCGCCGTCGATACAATGGTCCAAGTCCCCGTCCAGACCCTCCACCGGGATCCCCAGTTGTTGTACGTTGGAGCTTGCTATTCCCCTCTCCGACCAGCCCGCGTCCGAAGTTGCTAACCGCAATGTCTCCGTTCCTTCAGCTACTGGATCCTCATCCCCATTACCGTCGTCATGGTCCTGACGGGTGTCCTGCGCCATTACGCTTCCGTGCTCATGGCCACTGCCCCCAAGAAGCAGGACACCAAGGCCATGCGTGAGCAGCGCTTCCTCAGCCGCGGCGTCGCTCTGCGCGCCAACCACCACGTCCTCTCCCAGAAGGCCTTCGACGCCCGCCGCGAGACCCTGACCGCCGGCTACGAGTCTGGCGCCTACCTCAAGGAGCCCGAGAAGAAGGGCCAGCCTCCCGCAAACCCGCTGTCCGACCCCAGCGCCATGGATGGCATGATGGGCATGATGAAGAACAACATGGCCATGATTATCCCCAACACCCTTATCATGAGCTGGATCAACGCCTTTTTCAGCGGTTACGTCATTAGTATGTGGTCTGTTTTCGGTTTATAGAGGCCTCGTCTAACCATCGGGAATAGTGAAACTGCCTTTCCCTATCACTATCAAGTTCAAGAGCATGCTGCAGGCGGGCGTGCAGACCAAGGACATGGATCCTCGATGGATGTCCAGCATCAGCTGGTACTTCCTATGCATTTTCGGCCTTCAATTCGTCTACGTGTTTCTCCTTGGTAGCGACAACGGCATGTACCCATTCTCCAGAACGACCCCTTGTTTCCTGAAGTCGCTAACGCAATTGCAGCCGCCAGCCAAGTTGCCCAGCAGATGCAGCAACAGCCGGTCAACCCTATGGGTGGCCCTGGCCAGGATCCGGACAAGCAGTTCAAGGCTGAGGGCGAGAACCTCGCCGTCGTCGAGCACTACTCGGTGTTGGATGATGTCGAGGAGCGTTTGTTGGCGGGTATCAAATCGTAGGTTCATAGAACGAGTCAAATATACACCAGCAGATCCAATCGCGAATCCCGTCGCCCCTTGCAGTGTCTTCGTCCTCATAGCGGTCGCTTTCGCAACTATCTTTATCACTAGTTCCTACGCTCCATCCCACCACAGGCACACACCCAATCCTTCAGCAGCCATACTGGCCTTTATCTTGTACGGCGTCTTTGGGGGCGCGTCATCGGCCTGGGATGGGCCCGCGGGAGCTTGGTCGTGCCACTCCTCGTCAACGACCTGGAACCGCACCATCTCATGGATATCGTAGAACAGTCGCTCCTCGTCAAAGTTCCAGATCCAGAGCTGTTCACTGTGGGAACTGTTGGGTAGTGTTAGCCCTTAGATCTTGCATCTCCCGTGCATAGATCGTGGAACCCAATGTCTTACTATTCGGCTCCCTCGGGCAGCTCCTCAAACGGGACGAAGATGTCGTCGAAGAAGTCGGTTCTCAGATTGATGCCCGCGGGCGTGGAGCTGCGTATCCTGCCCAGCATAACCTCGCCCTTGAAGGGACGAAACACAACCATGCGGAACTCAGCTGTGTTGCGATTTCTTAGCGAAACAAGTCGGGGGGAAGCCATTGATGCGACGAACTGTTGATGTTGACCAGGCCAGTGCCATGGCCAATGAGGCCTTCTGAGGTCCAGAGGATATCATAGATGCAGATGCAGAGTCCAATCTTTTGGATGACCTGTTGTTGCGGGTGAGTGAGTCTTCCTCTCAAGTCTGAGCGAGCAGACCAAATTGGGCGTGGGGAGCCGGACCTTGTTGGAGTACTTGGCGTTGATGTTGTCCTCGATGGCATCTATACTCCTCTTTGAGAAGTCTTCCGGCGCGACTTGCACCAGGTCGGAGATCTTGGTCTGGCGGGAATGTCAGTCATCCGTCCCTGTGTACTTGGGTTGGGTGATGGCGGGGCAGTGAAGGTGAGGATGTACCAGAATGAACATGCTGGCGGTCGAGCGCTGTCTTGATCCGACCAAGGTAATTTAAAGAAGTTGTCGCGTCTTTGGGGTTTAGAGGAAAAGCCTGGAGGTCATCGCAAAGCGGAAGATATGAAAGATTTCATTTACAACGCGACGAATCAGAAGAGGCCGCCACGGGAATTTGCGATGCCTCGAGAGAACGAGTCCAGAAGGTTGCCGCCGCTAATCCAATTTGCGTTACTGGGTTTCGGTCAATGGCACTCACCGCCTTCCGGTAGCAGCATAGCGTCACAGTGTGCCGGGGTGCGGTGTGCGGGCGGACTGTCCCGTTGCAAAAGCTCGCCGTCACGTTTTCGCCGCGACAGAGCTTCACGACATCCATCTTGTGTCCTTTCCCTCGCTCGACGACTCCCATCATCGGTAGCGTCTTGCTTGTTTCTCCTTCGTTCCGTCGCTGTTGCTTTTCTTTTCTCCGTTGTCGTTTTACTTTCCCTCTTCCCTCTTCCCCCTTGTTCTCGGCGTTTCCCTCTGTACGTCGTACCTGTAACTTGGCGCGTACGACCTACAGCGGTTCGCCCTCGGCCCCTGCTCTCAAGGTGCCCGTCTGAACGACTCCATTCCGTCTTCCCACTTGTCCACCACGAGCCAAAACCTTCATCTCTCACCAGCGCCTCGCCATCGATCACCAGTAACGACTCGATCATCCCGGGCACCGTCTCATCAACTACATCATACATCCCATCCGGTACATGACTCTGTAGTCATGTCGGCATATGGATACGGTCCTCCGCCACCTCCTCCGCCGGCGGCATCAGGGGGACACCCAAATTACGGCCATCCAGCTCCATCCTACCCTCAGCAGCACGGCCAGGGACGAGGCGGAGCATCACATCATGGACGCGGCCGCGGAGGCCATTACTCCGGAGGCCGTGGTGACTACCACGGCTCCCCACAGGGACACTACGAATACTCTGGTCAACCCTATCCCGTCCAGAATCCAGCTCCCTACGGAGGCTCCCATCCTGCTGCCGGCACGTATCCGCCACCGCAGCCCCAGTGGCCTATTGAGCATGGCCATGCTCCTCCCCACAGCCATGCCCCTGTTCCGATGCCCCCCAACAACTACCATCCCAACTACGCTCCTCAGCCGTATCCGCCATCGCAGTATCCCCAGCAGCCTCAGTACGGTGCTCCCCAACAGTACAGCGCCCCATACCAGGGCCCCCCTCCTCCTAACCAAGCCCAGTGGAATGGTCAGGGGCCAGCACCCCAGGCCCATTATGGAAACCCCAGATCCCGTGGCGGCTACAACGATCGCGGTGCTGTGAAGCCCCCGATGGGCGGGCCGATGCGTCCCAGTTATGAGCACGAAGCAGTTCCACCTCCCGTGAATGGTAGCTATGGACAGCCATACCCCCATGATCCTCGTGCCGCACATTATCCCCCAGCACAGTATCCTGCCTATCCTGGACCCCCTCCCCCGCCTGGACCCCCTCATCAAGACGCCTACTACGGGAAGAATGCTCGTCGTGGTCGAGGTGGCCATAGAGATGGAGGAGCTCGTGGTCGTGGCGGCTTTCATGGAAATGACAAGTCACGCCATCACAAGCCGAGCAATAATGAGCCAGCCCACCACAAGCCCGAGACCCCCTCCGTTGGAAAGAAGAAGAAACGCAAGATCAATACACTTGGCCTGACCCCTGGATTGGACTCGGAATCCGAAGATGACGAAGGCGAGGAGAAGGTCCTTAACGACCTAATCGGACAGGAAACTCTCCGGTAAAGCTCCCATTCACCCCTGACGTGTCTGCCATGCTGACCTCTTTTAGTGTCAAGGATGTTGCCGCCTTCCTAGCGGACAGAAAGAAGCATTTTCCTACCAAGGCACGTGTTGAGGCCAAGAAGGCTGCCGAGCTGGCACACGACGGCGAAGACAAGGCTTCCTCGCTCGAGAAACAAGCCGACAAACTCAGGCGACAGCTTCGCAAAGTTGAGTCGTCCATTAAGCGCAAGCGAGAACAAGGAGATGAAGGCGATGAAATGAGAGGCCCCTCCGAGGAGTCTTCGGATAATGAGAAGCCAGAAGTCATGTCTTCTCGGTCCCACGTTGCTCCCCCACCACCTCCTCCTGCAAAGAAAGCCGACGTTTCCAAGCATTGCAAATATTATTCCACTGGTGGAACATGCGGCAAGAAGGGCAAGTGCCGCTTCGTGCATGATCCTGAGGTCAGAGAAGCGGCCGTTAAGGAGCGTGAGGCCAACAACGGCCGGCTTACGATTCAGCAACGCCTGATCCTCAACGATAAGGAACAGGAGGATCTCACTGTGCTGCAATCTATTCACTACCTTCGCCAGAAGGGTCTCATGAAGCCCGTGGATCCGGCGGAGGCGAAGAAGGATCCTAAGAAGAATCACGACACTGCCTCGTCTCAACCTACCCCTAGCTTACTCCCTGCTGCCTCTGCTTCCCTTCCCCCTCCTCCCGTCAAGCGAGAGACTGGACTTCCTCGTCGCAATCCGCCACCATCCATCATTCCCAGTGCCAATAGTAACGGCACCCAAGGGATCAAGCACTACCAAGGCTGGCTCCTGAGGCCGTACGGCAGCACAGGCGGCAAGCAGTCCAAGAGCGACGATCTTCCCTGATTTCCATGGATCCCCCGACTTGCTGGATTTGAAAGAGATTATTTCGCTTTTGTGCCATGGAATCGGTCCTTCAGGGTTGTTTGATTCTTTCATGAGTCTATGTACTGAATGGATAGTTGTCCTATGATTGACATCAGTGTTCTTTCCTCACGGCTTGCATGAGCGTTGCTCCATATTTTTGCTTCCATTCAAGTGTTCTGTCTTGGAGTGTCAAGGTCCGAACGAACCAGCTGCTTGCCAGAAAGTCGTTCTGCGTCTGCATGTTGGTATTGGCACACCAACCTTGTTTGAGAAGAGTTCCATCTCACTTGGGTTGCTTTTCGCAATTGCCGTGTTTGCTTTATGTAAACTTGCCGGACTGACCCCTGATCGGTCGCTGACTCTTGGGCGGGCGGTCTCCATTATATCATTGACATGATCAACATTTGACCCATGAGCTTGCATTGATACAAGTCATTTGTTGTGGATCTCTCCGGATGCTATTCTGTGGACTGTTTGGTTTTCTCTTATTGGTCTCGGGTTGCGCTTAAGGGCAAAAAGGCGTTTGAAGGGTTCTGGTTCATGAACCCTTTCTAACTAGACAACTGTATAATACAATGGCTTTGACTTTTTTGAAACTAGCTGGTGAGGCGTTGTTGCTCACAAGGCATCGCGAAGTGGCGATGAGTACGTGATGGCCCGTAACTAACGTTGCCTCTCCACGTACACTTTGTTCTCCATGAAGCGGATTTTTGTTGGCGTTGACAAGGGCGTCTTTGACTGACGGTCTAGGACCGCTCAGTCATAAAGCACGAAATAAAACAGCTCAAATCTACGTAAACAAATGTACCGACGCAGAAGTCATGGTTTGTACTCTTTCAAATTAAGTCTAGACAGTAACCATTCTGAACCAACGTCCGGTATCTACATACACCCTCCATTCGACAACCGCAGTCCATTCCAGGCCTGCGCAATCCCAAGCCCAACCATCCCCCTCCCTTCTTCCCCTCCTAGTCCTTGACCGCGCCATGCCATGCATCCGTTTGAGTATGTGAGTGTAAGCCTGAGAGTATTTGGGTGTTGGGTGTTCGGCGAGCGTTTTGTTGATGGGGGAAAATGAAGAAAAGTTCAACTCCGTCGCTAATGTGGCCGTATTGTAAAAAAAAAAGCAAGCAAGGTAGGTAGAGCAACAAAGCGAAACGATGAAAAAAGTTTGATGATAACGCCCCGTTTCCAAGTTTCTCGACCGTGGCCACGTTCTTGCAAGGGAAGTTGAAAAAACAAAAGAGATTGGAACAAGCCGAAAGATGGAGGCTACATGGAGTCGAAGAGAATATCAATGACGACGGCGCAAGGCCTCGAGAGCCTTGCGCTTACGGTCTTCTTTCTGCGCCTTGAGAGTGCGCTCCAGACGCTCTTCCTCGATATCCTCACGACGGGCAATGTATTCGGCCCGACGTTCCTCTCCATCAATGTCTTCAAGACCCGCCTCCATGTCAGACGACCCGTCTGAGGCGTAATCGTAGCGAGGACCTCCCCCGTCGTCTTCCTCGTCGTCGTAGTCAATGAAGTCATCCATGTCCTCGTCATACCCATCGTCCAAGCGTGATTTGGACGAGGTTGGCCGAGGGGCTGGAGCTTGCAGCAGAGCACCGCCCCGCACGACATTGTGTTTCTTGGCAGCATTTCCAGGTTTAGGTCTCGCTGTACCGGTGTATCCTGTCGTTGCTGCAGCGGCCTTCTTGAACTTCTTCTCGCGTTCCTCCTCGGCTGCGGCCTTGGCTCGATCTGCCTTTCCAGGCGCCGCCTTGGTAGCACGCGGGTCCTTATTACTTCCATTGACTGGGGCGCCGTTCCGTTGCCCAGGTTTACCGGTGCCAGAATACCCCGACGGCTTCTGCGGCAGCTTCCGATTCGGAGTCCGCGGGTCCATCTTTGGGTCATCTTTCTCCTTCTTTGAGACCGTAGTACCAGCACCCTTCTGAACCTTCTTGTGTTGGATCTTGCCGACCTGGCCCATCACAGCCTGTGCACGCTGGCCTCGTGCAAGAATCTCGGCAAACGACCCCTTCTTTGGTGCCGCCCGAGATACAGCAGGACCACTTGATGGCCCCGGAGAGGGTCTGCTAGGGGCTAAGGGTTTCTGGACCCGGTTACCTCCATTCAGCGGCCTCGATGAGAGTACCGTAGTTCTGGAGTTGTTTCCATTTGTGGGCTGCTGCGATGAGTTCGTTCGGTCGAGAGGTCGTGATGGTTGAGTAGATCTCGAAGGCGGAGCCGATGTCTCGACCGACCGGGTGGATCTGAATGCCGGGGATCGTGGAGCCACGGTAGTAGACAACGTTGATGTCCGCGGCGTCTTGGAGGTGTTCAGACGCAGTTCTTCATCGGCTTTCCTCTTCGGCAGGGTGGTCGCTCGCGAGAGGGTCGGTGCGGGGTTGGAGGAGGCACCATCGCCACTGATCTGGGCGAGGAGGTCCCCGATCTGTGACCCATCACGGGTCAGCTTTTTCTGGATCCTGCAACTTTGGCCATCACGGGGAGTTACTCACCGGCATTGCGTCTACTAGAAACCAGGGGCTTCGGTGTAAGAGTCAACGGCTCCCTTAAAGCAACAGAGGAGCGGATAGCCTCGGGCGAGGATTGTGAGTCATTGAGCGATGCGGTTTCTCGTTCGCTCCGGTATCAGGTAGTGACTTTTTTCGGTTTCTTTTGCACAACCGTTGGATTCTGGTGGTTGCAGGCGCAGAGGCGATAGAACCGGGGTATGTGGTCGTATACGCTCGAAACTCACACGCAAGCCACAGGAAATCGAGGCGATCACGATACCGGTGAAGGGGGAAGTGTACAGGCAAGTGAGGAACAAAGAAAACAACCACTGGCCAACTCACAAGACAAAGGACGAAATCAATCAACGCCACAAAAGAAATGCGGCGCCATACCACGTGATCGGAAGTTTGAGGTGTGGCGGTGCAGCTGAAACCGCCGGGGCTCGGCAGCAGGCATTCTCCGAACGACCCCGCCCTAATGATTCGCCTAAAGTGGATTTTGGTGCCCACAGGATCAAAATTGTCCTCGAAGTTTCGCGACGCCTCGAACTTTTCTACTTCGTCACACCGAAACGTTTAACCACGAACTCGAAGGCTTCAGTCTCCGCCCAACTTGCGGTTAAATTGATTGATTTCTCTTGTTCTCCTCCATTTTAGTAAGTCGCTCCCCATCGCTTTCGACGAACTTGCTCTTTCTGGCATTGTCGCAAGTGCATTACTGCCATCTACGATTCTAACAAGTCGCCCTCAGAAAACCAACAATCACAATGAAGCACCTCGCAGCTTACCTCCTTCTCGGCCTTGGTGGCAACACCTCGCCCTCCGCTGCCGACGTCAAGGCCGTTCTCGAGTCTGTCGGCATTGAGGCCGATGACGACCGTCTCGAGACCCTCATCTCCGAGCTCAAGGGCAAGGACATCAGCGAGGTATGTTACTTGCAACCCTACCGAACTTTGTAACAACGTGCAGAGGACTAACAATTTTAATAGCTGATCGCCGCCGGCTCTGAGAAGCTCGCCTCCGTCCCCTCCGGTGGCGGTGGTGGTGGTGGTGGTGCCGCCGGTGGTGCCGCTGCTGGCGGTGCTGCTGAGGCTGAGGAGGAGAAGGCCGAGTCTGGTACGTTTTCCCCTGGTGATGAATTCCTCTGCAAACACGATGCTAACAACCACTACAGAGAAGGAGGAGTCCGACGAGGATATGGGCTTCGGTCTCTTCGACTAAGCGATCTCTCTTTAGAGAATTGCACGGTTATAACGGTCCCCGAATTTCGGAGAAGCTACGCACAGGTTGTGCGCCGGTTCTTACATGTCTTTGGCGTGGGAGGGCTGGTTGCCCACGGCTGGATGGGTTCTTTTTAGGGCGGCATTTAGTTACGGCTTATGAAAATAAAAAATGGCTGAGCTTCTTCGAAACTTGTGTGTCTTTGTGGCGTTGCCCTGTGAATGACGTCTTCATCCTGTGGAAGTGCCATTGGATCAATCTACGGATGGCACTACTTACTCCCTTGGAGAACATACCGACGTCTCAGCAAGTGAAGTCCAGTCTCAATCTGGTACATCACAATACCGTGTTGGAGTTCTGGCCGGCAAGATAGGGCTCCGGTCTGACCAGTGTCAACAGAGTCATCCGGCGAGTGACTCAGATAATTGATAGAAATTCAGCTGCTGGTGATTAAGCCTGGACGCTTACGGGAGTCTCCTCTCGGACGCCGATACCAACCTCCCTAAAGACCTCTGACCAGATACGCCCACTCTCACCAGCGCGCAAAGGCGTCGCTCCGCCCTATTATACCAAGGAGCGCATCACAAGCGCGCCAGCACAGCCGCCCCCAATCCCGCATATAGCATCACCACCTCCCGCCAGACGCCGGCGGGTGTTCACACCCAAACCCGCTCCGCCACGGGCGCCAGCCCTGTCAGGTCCCAGCACCTAACACATACGCTACTGCCCTGGCAAACGGCCCCCAATATGCGTTGTCCCCTGGAGGGATCTTGGCTTGCTGTCGAGAGGTGAGCGCCACGCGGCCTTTGACGATGCGGCAAATGCTAAGTCCGGCGGATGACGCCGGGACGGGAAGGTCGGCGCCGTTGAGATGCAGTTTGTCACGATACATTCAGTAGATACAGGGCATTCGTGAGGTGTTCTCTATGTACTTGAACTTCATCTTTGGTAAACTAGCGAGTGCGTCCAGCAAATTCCCTTTCGCCCAGATCGCCCATGCAACCAGGGAAACAGAGTCTGGACGGCAACTGGGAGCCCGGCACCGCAACAGTGATTATCGTTGCTACATGTTGGCGGGTGAGAGTAATCAGACAAAGAAATAGACATCAACTCCGTTCTTATCGTGGAGCTGTGTCCATCTGCCGTGTGAGCTATGGCGCAACAAAAACCCTCCGAACGTAAAACAAACAAAAAAGGCCAGTACCTCCCTGGACGGGTTACCTCGCATGAATAATAACAAATCCAAAAACTCCCCCATGTCTCCCATGCTCCAGTATGCTCGTTGGCATCTCTTGATATTAGTTTCTGATGGCGTGGCTTGTCTGTGAGGGCGAGACGGCTCATTTGGCCGGGCGATATCCCGACTCCTCGCCAGCCCAGGAGAAGGTGCGCTGGGTTCCGTTCTCGTTGTAGTCCGGCAGAGGAGAGTTGCCAGGATCCGCCGAACCGGGAAGTTCGACCGGCGCGACCTGGTCCTGAGGCTTCGGCGTCTCAGTCTGCTGTGGTACCGCGAGATGCTGTGCGTTGTGGTCGCTACTGTTCGGGCGTTAGCAACGGCGGCCACGTTTACGGGGGTGACTCGGTGCGACTTACTAGTACGACCCTACTGTGCCGTCTTGGGCAACCATGGGGTTGTATCCCGGCTGGAATCCGTATCCAGAGTTGTGAGGGCTCATCGGTGGGCTCTGGCCGTAGCTTGCCGACATAGGGCTTGGCTGTTGTTTGTTCGCCGGCGTCCACATGCTTCCAGCTGCTGTGCTGGGCGAGTCGAACCGAGTTTCGGCAACGGGTGGTGGTGCGTCGAAGCCAGCCGGGGCGCCGCTGTTGCGGAAGCTCTTGCGGTACGCCTTGTCAAACCCGCCTCGTCGTCCACAGAGGTAAAGCAAACCACCAGCAAGGAGTAGAACAGCAGCTCCGCCAATGGCAATGCCAGCAATTGCTCCTCCGGAGAGACTGGAACCTCCGCTGCCGCTGTCATCGTCATCGTCCGAGTTGTCGTTCGATGACCCGCCAGTCTCCCTTCCAACGGCATCGGTGGGAGTCTCGAAGCCATCCTCGGTCGGCCAAGGGTCGCCGGGTCGCAGCTGATAGTCGACATCGTCGGCCTTTTCAAGCCACTCATCGAGAGTAGTATTCTTCGACTGTGGTATGGTTAGACTTGGCTTTGTTCCTAAAGCAGTATTTGCTCTCATACCGGATTGACGACGCCCATCATGTGGTATCTGACGCAAGACCCTGGGGCACCACAATAGAAGAAGATTGGGTCCGTGTTGTTGACTCTAACGCGGAAACGAGGGCCCTGAATAAAAAAGTCAGCTTGTCTAGTTCCGCGATGACTAGCCTAGGGAGTCGTCTACTCACATCATCAGTGATGGCTTGGACAGTCTGCGAGCCACTCGAAAAGCCAGTTCGATTGGTGCCAATGTAGTCGTATGGAATGCATGGGTAGTCAAAGTCTCCGCGAATTACCCAATGGTTCGTGGGATAGAATCGCCATTCAATAATGTCTCCAACATCCGCCTCAATCTCGTCGGGCGTGAACTTGTGTCCAGACTTATAACAACTGTCAGTTGAGGTAAGAGATAGGCTGTATGGAGCCACTTACCGCTCCGACGGCTACGGTGTGTGTCGTGATTCCAGTTCCAGTAGAAGTGCCCGTGGCAGATTCTTCAGCAGTGGTCGAAGCATCGCCTGTCGTGGATGCTTCTGCTGTCGCAGATGTTTCTGATTCCTCTGTAGACGTTTGTGCCCAAGCTCCCACGAGGAGGGCGGACACGGCCAGGAGCGATCTCGGCAACATGTTTAGAGGGATCTCTCGCTTTCCAGAGACGGCTTGAAGTTACAAGCAGAGTCAAGAGTAGGGGAGGGACAGCGGGAGAAGCGAGGAAGAGCAAACGGAAGGAAGCGGGAGCACCGAGGACGAGGGAGCGGAGTAATGTATTCTCTCTCTTTGCCATGTCAGACTGGGAATTACAGTACAGGAAAGGTACACAGGACCAGCTCAAGATGGTGTGGGGGGTGACAGCCAAGAGATCAAAGCCATGGTCTAGCATTTGGGGGCTGAGAAGAGGCCCAGGCCGCTCGTGGATACCTCACCTGGATGACGGGGATGCGACACTTTACTGGGGCGCGGCTTGCCGGTTGCAGCCCTCCATTCCGAAGGATGCATCCAACACGAACGCTGGGAGAAGGCCCGTTATGTTGCAGGACTGGGGAGACATCGGCCAGCAGCAACAAAGAAGCCCGGGGATTACATGTACTGGTCCGGTCATCCTCAGCCACGCCAACCAACGGTTGAGAACCCGGACTTAGCAATGGCAGGCAAGGAGGGCGTCGATCACAGAGTCTGGGCTAAAACATCTTTGTTTGCCGAAGCCGCCTTGTTCGGGCTGGTCGCGATGCCACTGGGAAGTTCCACCGTGGGTTACCAGACTTTGAGGATCCGGTGACCGAAGTCAAGGACGACACCAAGGACGTGGCTTGGCAAAATGGCTTCTCGGACTGCCCAACACCGAAAGGATGAACAAAGGCGGTCGTGGCGATAGCAGCAGAAGGTCCGTCGAGGGCTGACAAAGGGCTGTCAAGGGCAAATCTCTGGATACAGTCAGCACTTTCTCATGTACGAATAGATAGCCCAGAGTACGAATGTGCAAGTAAGCACCAGCCTTGTCAGGCTGCAAGCCAAGGGTGTTAACCCCGGCATACATAAACATGACCCACCCGCTTGCCATGGTATGATAGTACTGTACATGTATTCGTATCCCAAAGTGCTAGGCGGCCGCCCCATGGTCAGGAAAATAATAGGATAGCGATGGCGATTGAACCCGAGGTTCTCTCGTCCGGATTCTGGCCGCAAGTCCATCCACGACACCCAGCAACATGGCAATTGCCATTGGGAAGCCTTGTTTGATCTGGGGTTTGAAAAAGCCGCTTGCACAATGCCCGGCCAAAGGAGGCAAGGAAGAGACGAGAGGTGAGGAGGCGCATGTGATGCAGCACTGCAGTTGAGCACGTACAGTGCAAGGGCGCAGCGTGGCCAGAACCGGTAGCTCTCTTGCGAATCTCTTCGTCAACTACCCGGACAGGCTTGGGCTGAGCTGCCGGCCAAGGCCAGGGAGGGCCAGCGTGTTGGCTGGCTGGCAACTGGTTTTGCCATTTGGTGGCAGACAGAAGCGGGATATGAACTTCGGAGCGGTGGAGACAATGTACCATGTTCCCTCCCATTGATGGACTCAGCGGCCATGTCATGCAACGCTCAAGCCGCCAATGGGACCGGCCGACATCTTTGTTGTAGGTAGGGTTGCATGCAGACCTCACCTCCATTCTCCCGCAGTGCGCAGCCCTCCTCTTCCGCTCTCCTTCCGCTGTCCGCGTCTTGCTGCTGTCCTTTTTGCTCTCCCTTCCTTTTCTCTTTCACTCCCAGCCCGCTTGAACAGAGTACCGGGCTCCGGCATGTGGTGTGCAAGTCGAGGGTGCCTCTGGGTCCTCTGCTGGTGGCATCTACGAGGAGCCGGAGCCAACAGGAGTTCCCGATTTCGTCATGCATGCATCGTTGAGGCGGTCGAGGTCCCAAATCGCCATCATCTCGCAGCCCGCCGAGAGCAGTGGCTTGGCCGTTGGCGGATTGAAAGGCGGAGGAAGTTGATGTGTTGGAGGGAAACTCCCGGCACTGTTTCCAAATAGAGTCGGCGCTATAGTATGACTGCCTTACCAAGACGCAACTTTGTGGGGGTCAGGACGTTGGAGACGGTGTACTTGTAATTGTGTGGGTACCGCATACAAATAGAGGTATATTTTCTGTAGTACGAAAACCAATCCTCATTCATCAAGCCACAAGTTAGTCTAGCCCGTCTAGCCCCGGAACTTTGCAACTCCATTAAACGCCACCACCAGCCTGTAAAATGGTGTCTATTCTTCGTATGTAATAATCTTCTAATACATTGTATAATGCTGGCTTCGCAATCTACCCCTTGACCCATGCCTCCAGACCCCGGCCGCAATACTAGCTTAGACATTACCCGGCAGCTCGCCAACCTTCTCCGTCCAGAAAAGCGTGCGCGCAGCCGTTCGACGAGGCGAGGAATTTCCAGACCCAGGAGGAACGCATTGTCTCTGGCAAATATGTTTCCAAAGCTCCTGGCCACAATCAGTGGTACCTAAATATCTCTTGTTCTCTCGAGGACCCGTACCCAAAGCTGAACCCTAACACTACCCGTCATTTGACTTTGCGATGGTGCGAAACTCGGGGTTGTAATTTTGTTAGAATCTCAACTACTCGCACTTATACCGAGCTCGTCATCTGCCCTTTCCTAGCCCTATATACACATGCCGCAGCCGGCTGAAGCTTCGTCAGCTTTCTGTTCAGCGGCTAAATCCGCCCCGACCTAAAATTTGATACCGTCAGCAATCTTGGGTATGGTACCAGAGCTGGTCTTGGCAGTAGCATCTTTGGCAGCGGCTAAAAAATCCGAAGCACGCCCGTTGGTGCATGCATACGTGGTTGATCTTGATCTTCTGGGGGCCAGCTCATTTAGTGGTGTTGAGATCTTGGCCAGATTGGGGCCCGAGATATAAGGTGAAACGCACAAAGCAAGCATACAGGGTCAATTGATTTTCTTTGTAGTGGTACAGTTCATCTACCCAGTCCCCCTTTACCGAGTCTTCGCCTTGTTGGCCAGTCCCTTCGCCGAGAAAATCTCACTCTCTCGCACCAATCTCCATAGACACCACAAATAGCAGATGACGAATCCAGCCGCGCCAACGCCCACATTGGCCACGACCCAGAGATCCGGCTTGTCGATGGGAGGCGCAACAAACTCATCCACAACATGCCAAGCACCCATCAAAGCAAAGAATGACCAATGCAAGAGTGCTGTGCCCCACTGAGCCCATGCTGCTTGTCCTTCCTGGAAATATGCGCTGAAAGACGTCGGAGGAAGTCCCAGGAGGTAAGCCCAAAGTAGGGTCAGGACCATATATGGAACCCTCAAGTCGACGCGGCGGAGCAAGGGGAACATGGTCCAGGCACCCAATAGGTTGGCGAATCCCACCCACGCCCGGGTATCCTTACTTAGGCCCTGCTTGCCAGCCAGAAGCAGCGTCATGGGCATCAGCGGGAGTAAGACGCTCTTCTCGTGAACCTGATAGCTGAAGAGGAAGAAGCCCCAGGCGGTGGTAGCAAAGGCATAAGGCAACGACGTCTTCCGGGGTCGCAGGAATAAAATGATGTTCGGCGGAACAATGGAGAGGAGCGTCGCGCCAAGAGCCGCCTTTTGAAGCAGAGCCGCAGGGTAGTCACGAAGCTTGAGAACGACATTGGCCGCACACCAAAAGTTGGCGACTTTGTCCTCGAACAGCCCGCGAGCAAAGGGAAATATCCGGTGGATCATCTGAATCACTTGCTCAACGACAGGGTAGTAGTATGACTCGGTGTCGAGATAATCGGTAAGAAAGGGAAACAAAGGAAGGGGCTGTGGCGGGCCATCAAACTCTGGCCTTGAATCGATGCCTTGGCTGGCATCATAAAGTGTGCCGAGGATGATGGGCAGCGCCAGGACAGCAAAAGCAATCACAGTAACCAGGGCGATGCCGAATAGTCTAGTGAAGTTGAGTCGAGGTGTGACGCATCGACCCAAGAGATAGGAGAATACGCTGAAGGCATAGTACAAAGCCATCTGCTTGAATCCAAGAGCCCCGACAAAGAAGACGGCAGCCCATTTGTATCGTTCCGCAATCATGCTCGACATGCTGGCGAGCACAAATCCAAGCATGACAGTGTTATACTGGAAGTGAACGTGGTCGATCAGGATGGTCGCTGGCTGCATGAGGATTGCGACCAGAGCAACCCACGACGTCCAGTTTGCAACTCCCTGGAGCCGGCTGTAGCGTCGCACGAACACGATTGCGGCCGGGACGTAGATGAGGTATTCGGAAATGATGACCGTGGCTCTCATGAAGATCTTCAGATTGGGGTCGTCGGAGCCTCGTGAGGCGAAGAGGGTGAACCATGATGGGTCGATGATGGCTCCGATCTTGCCCATGAGCCAGCTATGGTATGCCGTGAGGGGAGGATAGTCGAGCCCCCACCACTGCAAGTCGTGGAAGTACCATTGCGAGATCGGAAGATGTGTCGTGAGTTCCATCCAGTGCCGTTGCGCCTCGTAGTCACCGAACATGGGCGGCTTCTGGAAACCTGCACAGACAACGTTAGCAACACGGAGAGACAGCATGACAGCAGCATTAGCTCGTACCGGAGTATCCCCAAAGACCAGCAGCCCATCTGAAGAGCCCAACCACCATGAGAATCACCGGCAGCATCTCCCATTGCGACGAAGACGAGCGCGCTGGCCAGAGGAAGGCCGCCAGGGGAAAGGCGGGCGCTCTCACCGGCGCCTCAGGGCGTGCGGGCTTATCAGGTTCGTAGGCGGGCTTCTTGGGCTTGCGCCTCGGCTTGTGCGGCGACGGAGAAGGGCCAGCCATTGTCACCGCGGGTATGAGGGTTCGGAGGGACACGCGAGCTTCATCAAGAACTGCGCAAGGGGCACGGCTCTGTGGGAGGGAAAGGCGTGGAGCTCGAGGACAGCTAGGGACTTTCTAATATCGCCAGGATTAAGGCACCCCGGAAATTTTGGTGGAGCTCAAACGTTCGGGTCAAAGAGCTCTCCGTATTCGGAACAATCCCGGAGAGCCACGGCACAGTGCCGAGTAAGCTACACCTGCACAGTACCGTGATGCTCCAGCAACATCTTGGCAGAGGCGAATGAATGAGATCGCTCTTTTTCTCCCTTCTCAAAGCAGCAAACGCTCTATCCTGAGGCGTTGAACCTCTCTCCTGGGAAGATGCCTTTCCCTTTTGTACTTCCCACTACCTCCGCCTTCTCCTTCTCATCCAGCTTCAGCTCCGACTCGCACCCGTCTCTGCCGCTCAACGCAAGCACCTATCGCGGGGTTGTACGAGACGCTCTCAAGAAGCATAAGAGACTACCGCCAACCTCTCAAATTTCCAACCTTACCACAGTTGTCTCGAGTCTGGATGGGTACATCCCGTATCTGCTAGCTCTTGACGATGGCTTAAACAACAAAAACCTGCCCAATGGCGATTTCGTCAGTGTCGTCATAAAGACGGCACCGACAATCGAGTGGAGACCTACACTATCAGGCGACATCGTCCCTGGCCGCGAGAGGGCTCGGGTTAAGATATCATCATTGGGACATGAGATATTCTTCGTGCTCTCTACTCTGGGCGTCTCGCACGTATTGACGGCCAGGTCAGTCCTGCAACCGTTATACTCGACCAACCAAGAATTCCAAGGGGTCCAGGAGCGAACAAACGCAATCACTGCTGCGACCAAGAGTCTACTCGAAGCTGCTTCCGTGTATGATTATCTCGCCAGCCGAGGAGAGGGTATCACCACCAGTCCTCCATGTCCGGACATCTCGCCTGCTACTGCCCAGGGACTTGCATGCTTGGCTCTTGCTGAAGCAACGCTGCTTGCTGTTCTCAAAGACGACCCGTATCCAGCTGCGGTTGCTCAGGATCGAAACAAGAGTGACAAGGAGTGGATGTACAAAGCGCCCGACATTCCCAAGGTCCGGGCTCACCTCTATGCCCGCTTGTGTCTGGCTGCTTCAGAACATGCCGCAAAGGCGGCTTCTCTTCTTGGTTCGGCCACATCGGGCGGCCACAAAATAAACGCGGGCCTTCTGAAGTACTTGGAGGATCTCCGTCGGACGAGCCGAGCCCGCGCCTGTCGGTTCTTTGGAATAGATGCAGAGTTGGGTGGCCAGACGGCTGATGGTATTGGATGGGCACGAGCGGGGCTTCAGGAGCTAGGCGTAGAGGTTAAGGACTCAAAGAAAGGGCTGAGTTTTAGTCGATTCAAGAAGGACTTGACAGAGAAGCGAGAGGATCGACGAGTCGACAAGGAGGCAGCTTGGGGGTCTGATGCAGGCAGGTTGGACGAAACAAGAGTGCTGGAGATGCTCGACGTCAAATGGAACAAGATCAACGACACAGTAAGTCCTCCCACAGTCATGCCAAGACTTTCCATGCTAATCTAGCACAGATGAACACGCGTCCGATCCCACCTGTCAACTCACTACTCTCGAAGATGCCGTCAGGGCGTGAGATTCATTCGATCAAGCCGTTTGAGCCTCCTACCCTTGACAGAGATGTTTTGGAATCCATGCGAGCCCCTCCAGATGTAGTTGATGAGTTCGAAAACGAACTGAGCTCTGACGACGAGATCAGGGGTGGGCCGTCTGCACCTGTTGGAGCGTTTCCTGGGACAGTTGGGGATTATGCAAGGAGTCCAAGCACACCTGGCAATGTATACTATTAGTCGTGTAGAGCTCCGGGCTGATATCATGTCTTTGGAGTATGCAATCGTGTTGGAGAATGATAAACGGGAACAAATTGCTCTGAAACACAACCCCCTTTTCCATTCCGAATCATAACATACAAATAAACTACAACTTAGTATATTCCGGATCACAAAGAGCCTGGATACCCTCAGATCTGTCAAGTTCCAACAGTGAGATATTAGAAAACTTTCAGTAGAGCACTCCAGTCCAATCCAGCCACCTCAAAAGTCTTGGATACTCTGAGCGAAACTGTCGCTCTATACTGCGGGCGATTGGGATCCGCAGTGTACTAATTAATGCAATGACGAGATCGCATTATGAAACACCCAATGCTCGTTAGGTGCGCCGACATGGGAGGATTTTATTAGGGGATATGGATGATGTTGTAACTTATAGAACGGGATAGCGATAGAAAAAGTTGAGGTCGTCAACGATGACTCTTGCTGGTAGCCTTAGCCAGGCAGTTAACAAGAATAAACCCATAAAACCTATGAAAGAGGAATGTTCATGGGACTGCATTTATTGCTAGTCTTATCTACCAACAATTTATACATTTAAACCTAATCTCCATAATTTAGTTCGCATCATAACGAATCGTACTTCCGTTTCAGCAAATTGAGTTTTATCTTGTACGAAGACCCCTGTCTGATAATCCTAGGGAAATCGCCTTTATTGCCTCCTCGATCAGTACATATTCAGGTTTCAGCTCATTGCGATTCGGCAAGGACAGCTCTCGGTGTCGGGGTCCTTAGTGGACACGGTGGCGTCGTCAGCGCCGGCCAAGGCTTGCAGTCCGGAAAACAGCTGAAGGTTGTCAGTTCTACAACTAATATCCATTTCTACTGACAATAGGCAGATGGTGGAACACGTACCCTCCATACCAAATACCACACTCGTTGACGTTGTCGACGCAGACTGTTCGCGTGCTGCAGTCATCCTTGGTGGGACAGGGAGGGGGTGTGGGAGCGGTTTCTGGATGACAGGTATCGTAACAGCTGCATGTGTTTTAGCTAGTCTGAACAAGATAACTGATGGGATTCCAGGGACGATTCATCGTCGTGGAGTCTTACCCTCCCCATGGGATGCCACAGTCGTTGACCCCGTCGACGCAGAGAAATTGCGGGCATTCAGGCTTCTGTGGAAGGGCAGCAGCGAAGCCAGCGGCCCAGAAAAGCAGCGAAAGGTTGATACGCATATTCACTGATATTGAAGGGTGGGTTGGAAGAGAAGGATCGATGGTTGGTATTGCGAGTTTATCGTGGGTTTCTACGTCTAACCTCGGTGTTATATACCATTTCTTCGCTAGGATACAGCAACACGAACACTACGTTGCATTCGGTGTCGTCGGAATGGTTCAAGACATGATCGTCAACATGTCTGACCAGAAATCGCTCTTTCCGGACTCGACGGAGCTGGTGGCACGGGCTGTCATCAAACTCAACGGCCGCAATAAGGTGTGATGCATAGAAAAAAAAAACCAGATCCATGCCCATTCAAAGTTCCACCTGGGTGTATCAACCACACAAGCTATCGGTCCTTATCCTCTTCGGCATGTTCGGGAGAGGACAAGCCCAGTTTCGTGCCACCTGGGTCGAGGGAAAAAGCGTGATACAGCACTTGCTCGCGAAGATGGTGCCCTTGCCAAACCTTCTTCAAAGGGTCTACAAGATGATCAGAAGGACAGAAGAGAAGGTGAAAGTTGAGAATAGACTTTTCAAGATAGCAGCGAAGAACAGAAAACGAATGATGGAAAGGCGGCGGTCTGCAGTCCTCTAATTCCTTGGGCGTATCCTATGACAAAGGATAACTTTATAATTAGATAGACTTTACTTCCACGTGAATATCGGGCGTCGTTCTGCGGGGCGGGCGTGCATTCGATCGACCATGTTAACAAACAAGCAGGGGGCAATATGAAACGCCAGGAGCTGTGGGCGTTTCTTTTGACGTTATAAGTCTAATTTTCTAGGGTAACATAGCGCAACGGATTGCGAAGGTTTAAGTATTAGCGGATGGCTCGGTCATTTGGATCAATGCGACAGGATAGGTGGCGTTGGAGACAGAGCCGCTGCATATTAGACATATGGAAGAAATTATTGATGGTGTGACTTCTAACGGGCGGAGTATAAGTAGGTATATCCCAGACAACCTGGAGTTGGTGCTGGCATCCTGTCCCTTCTGCGACGATCGCCAGCTTAACTGAGCATACACGTGTGAATCGCCCTTCCCCACAGCAACGCGTTGCATCGCGTTGCATTAGACCCGACACATTGTAGACTAATTGACTTAAAGTATGAAACGAAACTCGAGATCAGCGCCAGCGGGGAAGCAATTGGAGAAAACAGTTGGCTGTATCCCCACATCCGTCCATCCTCCCGCTGGATCAAAGCCATCCCACGATGCAAGATGAAAGGACAGCCATCCGTCACATCCATACAGATATATACAAGTTATGAGCCAGAAGAACCCGTCATGTCCAGCCCATATCGGCAACCCGTCATCAACGCAACTCGCATCCATCGGCTGGTGGCTTTGAGCGAAGATGACAGGGTCACAGAGGGATCCCGCCTGCATCCTCCGCGACGAACCGCTGTCAATTTACATAGTAGCTCCTTCACAGAAAAAAGAACCCGAACAAACGTGAGACAGTTGCCCGCCCTGTCGCTGTTTCGACTTGACCATCTGAGCTGCGCGCTCTCAGAATCGTCAGTCCAACTTCATCCCTGCGCCCAGCTTGACGTCAGCCACGACCCACGAGCCCGCAAAGTATACACAACCTTGATATTGCGCTGCTGGCCGTTGTTATCCTTTTCCCTCCGTTTTTGTTCCAAGCTGAGATTGAACCTTCCGCTCGTTACCTTGCTGTCTTTCTTATTTTCCGGCTCCATATAACCCTTGGCTCCTGCTCTCATCGTACCTCGCCTTACTTTAGGCTCTCTTCCTTCTCGGCTGGTGTAAATTTTGCAACACCTACAAACAAATTCTCCCTCAATCCTCAAAATGAAGTTCCTCTCTATCCTCTCGGCTGCCGCCCTCGTCACCTGCGCCATGTTGCCAAATTCGGAGCCACAGTCCAATGAGCCGGGCGGCCTCGTCAAGCGGGCTGATGCATTCCAGACATTCCGCCTGAAGCTCAAATCGTGCGCTAAACCCCACCATCAGCTACCCACCCCAACTTGCAACGTCTTTCAACAGCGCCGCATCAATAGAGACCCCGGCATTTCCAATCCTAGTACAATGCTCGGTTGGGCAAGGCAGGGCTAACATGGCGATCCAGGAAACACCAAAAGACGCTGAAGAAGAAGTACCTCTCGCGCAGGTCCGGCGTCATCGGCGTCTTCGGTGACGGCGAGAAAATCGACGGACTCGAGGTCACAATGGATACCCAGCACGGATGGCACCGCGACAACATCGGCCTGTCAACCTACCCCATCGGCATCGTCCAGCACGCCCTCGGCGTAACCGGTCACAGTGGCTACCTAGATTTGCTGGACCTGACCCTGCCGTCCGGCCACGAAGCAAAACACGGCGACTATACCTACTGCTGGCAGAACTTCACGACCGGCGAACTCGGCGGCAAGAAGGCCTACAAGGAAACCCGGCAGCTGTTCCTGGGTCCTCCCAACAGCGCCGACCCCGGGTGGATCGCCGCCCCCATCGGCAAGGGTGAATGGGTCATCAAGCATTATAACCGATCCCGTACGTGCGCCCAAACCCCGGAGTTGCATCCCCGGGCACGAAATTGCACCTCCGGGGATGAAAAAAAATACCCGCTTCCCCCCAATAACCCCATCGTTTACTGACTCGGGAAAATTGTGCAGACAACGCCGTCGTTATCCAGAACTATATTCCCGTCGAGATCTATCTCGAGCGCGGAGTCTTGAGACCCGTGGAATAGATCGGCCGTCCCGCTCCTCGAATGCGCCATAGTCGCATAACCAACTGCCGCGTACTTCTTTTCTTCAATCCGTAAGCGCGTAGTCGCCGCTGAGCCCATATGGAAGGCTTCTAGGGTTTCGGGTCCGGGTTTGAAATTGGGTGTCTGGAGTAGGAATCGTCGTCCTGTTGCATCGGTTGTCGTGATGTGCGACAGCATTGGGGAAAACAAGAAAGTCTTAATAACAAACATTTCACACAACGAGGACCCAAAAAGTTGAACGATAAAAAAAGAATTCTGCCAAATTGTTATCAGAACACGACGTGAACTCCCTCCCGCCCATCTAACCTAGGTATACACAGGGTTACAGTCCTCGTGCCCTCGGTCGCAGTGTTGCGCCTGCAAAATTCCTCACATCAGAATCGTCTGCCGTCACCCCATCTCAGTCCCCAATCACGCTTAGTTACCCAGAGCCATTGCCTTCTTAATCTCGGCAATCGCCAGGCCCGGGTTCAGGCCCTTGGGACACGC
This sequence comes from Neonectria faginata, assembly GCA_030864175.1. Classification (NCBI taxonomy): domain Eukaryota; kingdom Fungi; phylum Ascomycota; class Sordariomycetes; order Hypocreales; family Nectriaceae; genus Neonectria; species Neonectria faginata. The sequence continues at coordinate 859,568 of JAULBG010000006.1, read as the reverse complement.
CCGAGTGCAGTTGAGAATCGTGTGACAACGGTACAGGCTCATTGAGTTCTCGAGGTTGTTCTTGCGCTCGGCCTTGCGCTCATCCCGAGAGTCGACCAACCATCGGTAGGACTGGAGGAGGATGGCGGGACCGAGGTACTCTTCCGAGTTCCACCAGTACGAGGGGCACGAGGTTGAGCAGCAGGCGCAGAGAATGCACTCGTAGAGGCCGTCGAGCTTCTTGCGGTCGGCCTTGGTCTGTCGGTATTCCTTGCCCTGTGAAAGTGTCAGCGCTGACGCAGGTCAATTGGTTAAAGTGGGAGGGTGGGTTGCACGCACGTCTTCAGCGGGGGTGTCGCGCTGGAGGTAAGGCTTAATGCTCTTGTACTGCTTGTAGAAGTGCGTCAAATCAGGGACAAGGTCCTTGACGACGTAGGTGTGAGGCAGAGGGTAGATCTTGACGTCGGCGGAGGTCTCCAGGGGGATTTTGCCTATTCAAAACTGTCAGCGTTGCTGTCCAGCGGAGAACTAATCCCGCGCACGCGACCGGGCCGGGTAAAGGAAAAGGTCAGTCATACACAGGCAAGCCAAAGTGTTCTGGCCGTTGATGTTCATGGCACAGCTACCGCAGATGCCCTCTCGGCAACTGCGTCGGAAGGTGACGGTAGGATCGAGCTCGTTCTTGATCCGGATCAATGCATCCAGAATCATGGGGCCGGTCTTGTTGAGGTCGAGGGTGTAGGTCTGGAGGCGCGGCTTCTCGCTGGGGGTGTCGGGGTTCCATCGGTAGATCTGGAATGACCTCAACTTGGGCTCAGGCTGTGCGGGAACCTCGCTGACGGAGGCCATGGAGCGGGTGAAGATGGCTCCAGCGGCAGGGCGGAATGCCGTCCTCGCGGAGGCGGCGCCGAGGACACGGCAAGAAGAGGAGCGGAGGGCGGCCATGGTGGGAATCGCAACGGAAACGGGAGGAGACAGACAGTCAGTCTTCGAGGGAAAATTATCAGAGCTTTGGCTGATCAATTAACAGAAGCAAAGCCGTTCAAATCTCCTCCGTCGAGTTCGTCAATGTTCGCGAAGGGGTGGCGTTGGCGCTTCTTGGTTTCTCGTCGTCATGAATTTGGGCAAACGGCAACCTTTCCTCGGCTATTGCTGCACAGTATGGATACCACGGCTTCCGTCGACCAATCAGGCGTTTTGAATTGTCAGATGGCTTCTTCCGGGGTGATCCGGGTCGGGGAGGCTCGTGACTGGCACGTGACCGGACCGGGGGATCATCCTCGGCATATTGCCCGGTGGAAGAATGTAGAGCCGAGCCGGCTCTCGGTCTGCAGTTCGTTTTTTTTACATCGCGCAGATGCACTTTGAAGGGACCGGCTTTATCGTGGTCCGTGCACTCGAGGGCGAGAAAAAACTATGACCTAGCGGGCCGTTCTTCGGTCCTCCACCAAGCATGGCCCGAACTACGTAGCCTGGAAGCCTTGTAGGTCCAGTGGCCATTCAGGGATGTTGAGGGGCCAATTGCCAGGTTTGCAGGGGCCCATCGCAGCCAAAGAAATCGTGAGATTAGATACGGACACTGCCGCCACTGAACCCTTTCTCACCTCACACTCAACAGATCTCTCCCCATCACGACCTAGAGTCCTATTTTCCTCCTCCAACCCGTCTCGCCCAAGATGGCCCTTCTATAATTATCCTCTCTCTGCATTGAGTCCAGGGCCTTCGCGATCGGTCCTGTGCTACCTCGGTTCCTCTGTCTACTTCCACTTCCGATTGCGCCTGCGCCTACATCGCGCCTCTACCCATCATGGCCACCATCACGACTTACAAACAAACTGCCACGGCCGCCTGGCGATCCCTTACGAAAGGTCCGTTACAAGGCCGGCTAATAATTGCATCATTGCCTAACACAGCTGCAGCTTCATTGCATACCTCGACACGAGTACACACCCGTCCGCCCTTCACTGGGGCCATGTCATCCAAATCGCACCTTTATTCGACATCGACGAAGACTCCCAGGTTCTCCTACCACATCGCCTCCTCCTTCATCGCTAAAGATCGCCCTTACGATCCCTCCACCCACGTGTTTCACTTCAACCCCTACAATCGCATCCAACCCCCACGAAACCGTCGCCCGTCCGCTCGTCCCGAATCCGGCCACGACGCTTTCTTCGTCAGCCGCATCAATGAGTCCGGTTCAGTAGCCTTTGGTCTGGCAGATGGTGTTGGCGGCTGGGTGGACTCCGGCGTCGACCCAGCTGACTTTTCTCATGGCTTCTGCGACTACATGGCCATCGCCGCCCACGAGCACAAGTCCGATCACGATCCTCCACTTACCGCGAGGACGCTTATGCAGAAAGGGTACGATGCCATCTGTAAGGACCGGAGCCTGCGCGCTGGCGGAAGTACGGCATGTGTGGGTATTGCGGCGGCTGACGGGACCCTCGACGTGGCAAACCTCGGAGACTCCGGTTTCCTGCAACTGCGACTAAACGGCGTTCACACTTACTCCGAGCCGCAAACGCATGCCTTCAACACTCCATTTCAGCTGTCTCTGGTTCCTCCCAGTGTTGCGGCACGCATGAAGGCATTCGGCGGGGCCCAGTTGAGCGATTTGCCTAGAGACGCGGACGTGACGCAACACTCGCTTCGTCACGGAGACGTCATTGTATTTGCAACGGACGGCGTGCTCGACAACCTCTTCAACCAGGATATCCTTCGCATCGCCAGCCGGGCGTTGGTCTCGAGCGGGGCATGGGTGACGACGGAGACTGGAGGCACTCGTGTGGTTGATGCATTGGGACCCCTGGTCAAGTTGCCAGAGGCCCAGACCGCCAAGGGAGTGACCTTACAAAGCTTGCTCGCCACCGAAATCGTTACGGCGGCCAAGCGAGCAAGTGTCAACACCAAGCTTGATGGGCCCTTCGCCAAGGAAGTCCAAAAATACTATCCCCAAGAGAACTGGCACGGCGGCAAGGTGGACGATATTTGCGTCATCGTCGCCGTAGTCAACGAACATGCGGAGGGGCCGAAAAGCAAGTTGTAATTTCCAGCGCGCACGGGTTTGGGTATAGAGCATGGCACATAGAAGCGGGAACGCAAGCATACTGGGATCATGGGAAATGTTCGGAGTCAATAGAAACTGGGGAACACGCGTTGAGGGGTCGTTTGGTCCGCGGGAAATGTACATAGGATGGCGCATCTCGCATGACTTGGTATGCGTCGCTAATATGGCCATAAGGCTTCGGGGGTTTGGCATTAGATACCTCCATTAAAAAGTTGCTACAACAGTTGCTAGTGATTTGAGATAAGGTCTGCCAAGACTGGGCATAGTGTCGTATACGTCAACTGGATTTCCATACTGGCAAGCCGGTATTGTCAGAGGCAGACCTCACATCCTCTTTACGATATCTCCTTTCGATCTTTCAACTAAAATGCTTCAGTAGCATATGTACAGTACTTGAGCCTTTGTGTGCAATAATATCCTACAACAAGCAGACAATTGAAACCCTATGATTGTGCAATTTAAAAGTATTGGACATCTCGGGAAATACTAACGCCAATTAAATATCAAGGCGTCAGAGAAAGGCCGTAGAGGCGTTGACGTCAACCCCGAGTTTCCGGGGTTGGTCTGCAGGATAAGGGTAAGCCCCGGGGATCGACTGCACAGTGCGGCACTCTCGATGACATCACCAGGAGTGAGAGCGGCCTTCAACGTGATAAATATGTAACATGCAGGGCGGACATGATACTAGACCTACATGTACAAGTGCCGTAACATCTGATCTACGGCCCGGAAGATGATCGAGATCTATGCGGTAGGTACCGACTAGGAAACATGATACGCATCTCAAATCAGACCACTATGGCTTACAAGTTGGGACATAATCTAGGCTGGGGCCATTGCTGCATTCACAGTCGACGTCTTAGTCTATCCTTTGGATACCCTGAAAACCCGTTATCAGAGTCAGGACTACCTGAAAACATATGCATCGAGCCCAACGAAGAAGGCGCCCGTTCTAAGGGGCCTTTACCAGGGGATTGGGAGTGTAGTACTGGCTACGCTCCCAGCAGGTTCGTTTGATGGCTCTTCTGTTGCTAAAGGGTTGACGACGTGAACTAACACAAACGTAGCTGGCTTATTCTTTTCGACTTACGAGAGTACTAAACGGTTCATTGGGCGGACGACACCCTTGCCGGAGCCTCTGGTACACTCATCTGCTTCTGCAATTGCTGAAATGGCTTCTTGCTTGGTTCTCGCACCAGCAGAGGTGATCAAGCAGAACGCCCAGATGCTCCAGAGCAACCAAGCAGGGAAGGGAAAGATAGATGCATCTACGTCACTGAGAGCTTTTCGCCAGCTCGGCGGCGCCGGGGCCCCAAAGCGGCTCTTCACAGGGTACACGGTTCTTGTTGCACGCAACCTCCCCTTCACGGCGCTACAGTTTCCGATTTTCGAGCATGTCCGAGCGCGGGTCTGGGAGTCGAGATCCGCTGGCTGTGATGACAAGGCTAAGAACCTCCTGGAAACGGGACTGGTAACGGGTTGCAGCGCAGGGGGTGCGGGTGCGTTGGCAGCGTTTATCACTACGCCGAGCGACGTGGTCAAGACACGGATGATGCTGAGCGCAGGATCTCAGGAGCTCGACATCAATGCTGATGGGAGGAGGGGGAACAAAGGGGCATGGACGGTGACCCGAGAGGTGTACAGCGAGAGGGGTGTACGAGGGCTCTTCCGTGGTGCGGCTCTGCGCTCAGGATGGACGATGCTGGGTAGCGGGTTGTATCTCGGGACGTACGAGATAGCCAAGGAATGGCTGAAAATGAGGAAGTCGGATAGAGAAGATGACGTCGAGATGTGAAATCGCGAGATAGAGCCGAGACGTTGTGACTCGTATAGACACACGAAAACACCAGGCTGTCTAGGAATGATAATGAAATTCTGGGACGACCGACAGCTGATAGGGGCCAACCAAAATCTGGAGACATGACGTTCTTTTACACCGCCGGCGAGGAGGTCAACGAACAAGAGTCACCGAGATGTCGACATCTTCGTGGCGTCTGACGTGTTTTACACAAGCCCTCCCAACCCGCCCGAGATCGCATATTAGGGATGCTGTGACAGCACGATTCATTCTTTCCACCGGTGTGCTCGTATCAGCGCAGGCATCAAGGTACGGGAGAAAGAGCCTGAGAGTCAGCGAGGGAGGGTGCGTCGATATATGTATCTCGAAGATTGGATGCAAGATAGAAGAGTGAGTGAGGTGTCACCGTCCTTTAGCGGCTCCTGCACAGTCACGGCCTGCACTAGCCCTGCATCAAGTTACGTCTTTGTTCCTATCTCGAAGCGTCTCCGTGTTATACCCAACTGCCGGAGTCGGGGAACCAAAGATTGTCGTTGCTTCTGGCGGTGAGGCTCCTTGGTGGTGGTCAAGGGGTAAAAAAATGTTGTGCGTAAGCGCTCCCTCCAAGTTTCCGCTACGAACGCGCGTGTTAGTCCAGCCTCCAAACTGGAGTTCCGAAGACGGACTCCGAAGACTCGGCCCAACAACTCCACACCACATGCTTCGTTCGGGTATGAAATTGAGGCCAGCGGGGAACACATGAAAAAACACACATAAGATAGACAGATAGCAATAGTAGCCACAGAAGGGAACCCGTTCCTATAAGAATGGCTCTTCGTTATGCGAGATAAGAGATTCGGGGCTGAAAAATTCATTCCGGCATGTCCGAGGGGCCGTCGTCGGCGTCGAAACCCGACAGCCCGCACCAACAAGGTTGCTGGCGGACCCTTTGACCCTTTGACAGGAATCTAGCCGACCCACACTCGCCGGCGTACGAATAAGTCAAGCCGGGATGGTGTCATCTAGCACGTTATTCCATGCTCGATGGCCTATGGCTTAGGGACGCATGGACGGTGCTGGTTGTAATGATAAAATGGTCGTGCTCGGGCTGTTGAGAGGGCTGTCTCGTCCATAGCTTGTTCCCTCTCCATCTCTCACGACACATTCCGGCCACCATCTCAACCGCTTCCACGCCAGTTGACTCGACAGGAAGCCGTTGAAGTCAGAAAAACCAGCCCAGTTCGAAAACATCCATCAAGACATCCAATGGCTTACGTGGAAGTTCAGACCGCCCCGGGAGCGGATCTTGGGGGCTTCTCGAAGAGTGATGCGCAAGTGCAAATCAACCAGATCGACCCCGACTTCCTCACACAAGGACGTTACTTGATGCAATCTCCATACGCAGAGCAAGCCCATCTGCTTGACCTGGAGACGCTCAACCACGAGAACGTGCTGTTGGCCCGTGGCTTGACGCGGCTGCAAGTTCTCCGGGAGGACTATGCGACAGCACCATACATCGAGTCCTTCAATTGGCCAGAGGTGATCTCAGAAGTGAAGCGGCTTGCCAAGGAATCCGGCAAAGGCTTCAAGGAGACCTCTTTCTATATCGTTGCTTTCCGGTCGCAAATCAAGACCAGCACAGAGTACGCCGATCTCGGTCGTCTGGACCAAGCAGCTCATGCAGAAGCCGTCGCCAGCGGCGGGTTCCTCAAGTAAGTGCGACTTTCAGGGGTATACCGGCAGACGATTCCTTGCTGACTAGGTGCAGGTATTGGTTTGGAGAGCCGGACTCGGACCTGCGGAACTTGGCGACCTGCATCTGGAGGACGAGGGAGGACGCCAGAAATGGAGGCAAAGGGCCGGCGCATCGAGAAGCCGCGGGAGCGACTCGTGCCATGTATGCCTTCTGGAAGATTGACCAACACCGCCTTGTCATCCGAGACGACGCGGAATCGTGGGAGATTATCCCCTGGAAGGACTGAATCTTGAGGCGTTAGGACAGTTGATTACCGCCAAAAACCATGCGAGAGGCTGGCCCGAGGGTCGAAGTGTCCCTTTCGGTTTCGGCGTTGGGTATGGGTCAAAGCTCTGTGCCGGCAGGATGCTGGTAAAAGCCAAACGGCCAGGCCCGTTTACCGAGATATTTCAGGGCTATCATGACTCAAGGATGAGGGCACTGGGTACATGAAGCCGAAGTCTCTGCGACTCCTGACTCGGTTATTGGGCGGAGGTCAAGTGGCGATGCGTTACGACAAGTCTGTGTAAGCAGACCAATGGGTTGGCGGTTATGGGTTACGAGAAAAATAGGATTTAGACAAAAACAAGGGCGTATGGGGGTTTGAGATAAAAGGTCACTGAGAATTAACAAAACTGTAACAACTGGACGTGAGGCTGAGAGGTAAGTATTGTAGCTCTGTGCGCTGCAATTTGACGCCATGAGTGGTTCAACTTTTGCGTCCGTAAAATATAGTAGACAGGTTCAAGTAGAAGAGCCGGCGAAACTGTATGCAGAACGCGAACAAAAGCGTCGGGTTCTATGCTTCATCGAAATGGCGTTGGACACACAGCCACGCAACAGTGAGGTTCTTGGTGTGAAACGGCAAACGGTGACGGGATGGGAAATCTGCCGCGTCTCACCGCCCTCATCCCACAACGCCCACAAATCGGATGCGAAAAGTTTCGATATTCCCACCTCAGGAGCCCGAGTACCTTACAACACCACCTGCCCGCATCGCGATCCTAGCGCCGAACGTCTCTCCCGTCTCTTGCGGTCCCGTGAATATCCTCTCGCACCTCTGTCAAAATGGGTGACGCTCCCAAAGATGTGCCTTTCACGGCCGTCCAGGTCGAGGCTCTGGTGAGTCCCAACTGCCCCGCCCCACCTTGGGGCCTCCCCTCGCAAGATGAGGTATGAGAGGCGGGAGTACTGACCGCGCTGCGTCTAGGTCATCATGAAGATTGCCAAGCACTGCTCAACGGCCTTCCCCTCCGCTGCCACCGGTTCCATCGTCGGCTTGGACCAGAACAGCCTCCTCGAGGTCACCAACACCTTCCCCTTCCCCACCGTCGATAGCGCCACCACCGACAGCCACCAGAACGACACCTCGCTCCTTGCCTCCGCTGCCCCCCGCCAGAAAGCCAACATCACCTACCAGAACGAGATGATCCGACACCTGAAGGAGGTCAACGTGGACGCCAACAACGTCGGTTGGTACACCAGCGCGACCATGGGCAACTTCCTAAACCTCAGCTTCGTCGAGAACCAGGTCCACTACCAGAAGGACAACGACAACACCGTGGCCCTCGTCTACGATGCCAGCAAGAGCTCCCAGGGCAACCTGACCCTGAGGGCATTCCGCCTTTCCGCCGCCTTCATGACCGCATACAAGGAGGGCAAGTTCACAACCGAGAGGTGAGTCAAATTGCGGATACCCGGAGCTTTTGCGATGTGATCAGCGAAGGCTGACTTAGACGATACGCAGCCTGCAAAAGTCGAAGCTCACGTTCAAGGATATCCTTGTCGAGTACCCCATCCACGTGCACAACTCTCATCTCCTCACCACCTTCCTGCACCAGATCCCCTCTGCCCCCTCAGCGGAGGAGATCGAGCAGCCTACCTCATTGACAGACCTCAACCGCGAGACAGTCAAAGCCCCGCTGTACCCCTCCATCGACGCCCTCGACGTGGCGATCGACCCCTTCCTCGAGAAGACTTGCGATCTGCTGCTTGAGAGCATTGAGTCACACTACACCGACCTCAACAACTTCCAGTTCTACCAGCGACAACTGGGCAGAGAGCAGACCAAGATTACACAATGGCAGACGAAGCGCAAGGCGGAGAATGCGCAGCGAGCGGCTGCCAAGCAGACGCCGCTTCCCGAGGATGAGTGGCAGCGACTGTTCAAGCTACCCCAGGAGCCCAGCCGGCTAGAGGGTATGCTGAACGCGAAGCAGGTGGATCAGTACAGCAAGCAGGTGGATGGATTCACGGCCAACGTCACTGCCAAGATGTTCGCTGTGCGGGAGAACCTGTTGCCCAAATAAAGGGGACCAGGAAAAGGACATGACGTGTCTCAAGGGAATTCAGGGAAATGAGACGCTCAGTGACGGTTTGCATTGGCGGCGTTCCGGACAATGTGGAATATAATTGAGTGCTGGTCTAGATTTAAAGCGTTGAGAAAGAGAGGAGCACTTGAAAGCAGATGTTGGACAAGTTGGTGATGGTGGTGGGGGTGGTTGTCCAACCAACCATGAAATCATGGCTGGCGAAGAGAGGAGAGGGGGGGCTCACCTCACCCAAGCCCTCGAGACCAAGTACACGCGTAGGACTGCGAAGGCCAGAACCTCACTGCCGACCTTGGTATATCAACCGCGGGGCGTTTCGTTTCTTAGGGAACGTTTCGCGAAGACTAAAACAAATATTTGAATGAACAAAAAAGAGACTGATTAAGCTACATTGGGTTTCTATGGGCAAGTGAGAAGTGAGCAGTGTGGGTTTCGAGCTACGACGGTGTCTATCGCTGCCATTGATCGGAGTACATGTGCCATTGATTCCGTGCTACTGTTCCGACCGGGCATACACGGCATACACTATTACGCACTAGCTCATCGGTCCATGACCACCCACGGCAAAGATAGACAAGGACTCGGTGTGTTTGTCGTGTGTTCTAGGACGAAGGCAACAAGGCCACGCCACCCGCAGCAGCTCCCTGTAGGACTTTACTTGGAGAGATGCTGGTTGAGGAGCATTGGTTGGATCCAGGGTCCAATTGCGAGCGGGGGGCCTGCAGCAATCCAGGTTACGGTATTCGGCTTCCGGGAGCGGGGTCTGGGAGCAAGACGGCAAGGGAGCAAGGGAGGGAAAAGAAGAGTGTGAGAGGGAAGAGATCGATTGACCTTGAGGGGTTGGGTGATGAGTTGAGACGTGCCTGTCCTGCGGTGGATTTTCTAGGTAAGTACCTTAGGTACCTAACTGCCTCCCTCTGGTCCCTTGTTATTGAATGGAACAGACCGAAAAAGGACGCAATAAATAAAAGCAACGGACAGAGAGGCCCAGTCGTTGAACCAGAAAACTCAACGTGGTCCTTGGGGAGAGAAGAAGAAAAATTGCTACGGTACGGGTAGCTCAGGCTATTACGAATACGCTTCACGCTTAGTTCCTCCTTTCCCTCCCAGACAGCCTGGTACGAATACTGGGCGCTACGGTACCTGTACCTGTCCGTTCTCGAGGACTTGGACTCCACTCCCTGTAACCAGACCCCGGGCCCGGCCGCTTCTGAATGGCCGGGCGTCTGACGGCACCAAGAACAAGGGCAGATGGAAGAGGATCCTTCAGAGCAGTGGACAGCAGTCCCCAGGGCAAGGGAATGGCGGACAATTTGGACAGAGCTGACCCAAGCAAGTACTGTACATAACAATGAGTGTTTACTGCTCGTCCGTTCCATGTACCGCCGGTAGGTATAGCAATGGTAGAAGAAAGCTTGCAGACTCGAAGGACCGGAGAATTGCCCCGCTCTCGCTGAACAGACGGGAAACATGAAAATTTGCCCCTCCTTTTCGTCTTTTTCACCGCCCACGCGCCCACCCAGCCCACCAAGCAGTGCGCAGGAACCCACCAACCCCTCCTAAAACTCCATTGCCCCTCCCCCTCCCGGACACTCTCACCTCTCACCAAAGCAACCGAAAAAGAAAGGCCCCACTCCCCATCTTATCTCGCTCCTCCTCAACCTCGTCTGGCTTTTTAACTGTCCTCAATCCGTCCTCCTCCTTCTTCCTTTTCCTCTTCCTCTCTCTCTTCCTCCTCTTCCATTCCTCCCCTCCCATCCCACCAACACATCACATCACCTCCCCACACGCAACAATGTCTGCTCCCGCCCACAAGTTCAAGGTCGCCGACCTCTCCCTCGCCGCCTTTGGCCGCAAGGAGATCGAGCTCGCCGAGAATGAGATGCCCGGTCTCATGGCCACCCGTGAGAAGTACGCTGCCGACCAGCCCCTTGCCGGTGCCCGCATCGCTGGCTGCCTTCACATGACCATCCAGACCGCTGTCCTCATCGAGACCCTCACTGCTCTCGGTGCCGAGGTCACCTGGTCCAGCTGCAACATCTTCAGCACCCAGGACCACGCCGCCGCTGCCATTGCTGCCGCCGGTGTCCCCGTCTTCGCCTGGAAGGGTGAGACCGAGGAGGAGTACAACTGGTGCCTCGAGCAGCAGCTCCTCGCCTTCAAGGATGACAAGAAGCTCAACCTCATCCTCGATGACGGTGGTGATCTGACCACCCTTGTCCACACCAAGTACCCCGAGCAGCTCAAGGACTGTTTCGGTGTCTCTGAGGAGACCACCACCGGTGTCCACCACCTTTACCGCATGCTTAAGGAGGGCAAGCTCCTCGTCCCCGCCATCAACGTCAACGACTCCGTCACCAAGTCCAAGTTCGACAACCTCTACGGCTGCCGTGAGTCCCTCATCGACGGTATCAAGCGTGCTACCGACGTCATGGTTGCCGGTAAGGTCGCCGTTGTCGCCGGATTCGGTGATGTCGGCAAGGGCTGCGCCATGGCCCTCAACACCATGGGTGCTCGCGTCCTCGTCACTGAGGTTGACCCCATCAACGCCCTCCAGGCTGCCATGGCCGGTTACCAAGTCACCACCATGGAGAAGGCCTCCAAGATCGGCCAGATCTTTGTCACCACCACTGGCTGCCGTGACATCCTCACTGGCACGCACTTCGAGGCCATGCGCAACGATGCCATCGTCTGCAGTAAGTTCCACACACCATATGTATTTCTCCTTTGACACATAATCCTAATAACGCCTCACAGACATCGGTCACTTCGATATTGAGATTGACGTTGCTTGGCTCAAGAAGAACGCCACTTCCGTCCAGAACATCAAGCCCCAGGTCGACCGCTTCCTCATGCCCAACGGCCGCCACATCATCCTCCTCGCTGAGGGACGTCTGGTCAACCTCGGCTGTGCCACCGGCCACTCCTCTTTCGTCATGTCCTGCTCTTTCACCAACCAGGTTCTGGCTCAGATCATGCTGTTCAAGGCCTCCGACGCCGCTTGGGGCAAGAAGTACGTCGAGTTCGCCAAGACTGGCAAGCTCGAGGTCGGTGTGACCGTCCTCCCCAAGATCCTCGATGAGGAGGTCGCTCGTCTCCACCTTGCCCACTGCCAGGCCGAGCTCAGCACCCTCACCGACGTCCAGGCCGAGTACCTTGGCCTCCCCGTCGAGGGCCCCTTCAAGGCCGAGATGTACGTTATCCACTTACCATTACCGTGTGACCCGTGCTAACAGTTTTTGCAGCTACCGCTACTAAGCGTCCCAATGTAATCATACCCAAGGATCCTTCAACTGGACTCCTACGTGTAACGAACTTTCCCAACTATATCGACACGGCAACTGGCAAAATTCTGTTTTCAACAGCATGAACTTGCATGGAATCTGGGCTGGGAGAGCTACCAGATCACCTGCGGTTTTTTATGAGTTTTTATTATTTTGGTGCTCTTTTTGGATTGCGTCTCTCAAATCGAGAACAGTTCTTTGCAAGGTGCAGGAAGGGGTCAAAAAATCTTGCTTTTTCAACAAAATGGCGTTGGCTTTTCTGCTAATCATGATTCCCCCCTTCGAGGCATGAAATGGATGAACGGAATGGATGTATGGATGCGATAGAATCCGAAGATGAGATTCCCCTATATAGAGGACTGGGGTAAACCCTCGATAAAGGCCCGTCAACCGTGGCCAAGGACAGAGTAGATTTTCAATTACAAGGATTTCTCTCTTACCAGAAATTTTAATGCTGTGTTGCGTGAGAGAAGGCTTTGTTCTCCCGCTCTTAAATTTGACGATGCGGCTGGTCATCTGGCAACTCTTCCTGTTGACCGCCCCTGACATGCATCGTGTCCTCCATCTATCAAGAACCCAACATACCTTACCTACCAAATCCTTGAGGTATACTGTTAAGTTAAGCCATAGTCTAGTCTAACAATAAAAACCGAGATTCTATCTAAGGACACTCAGCGAAACTCGACTTTAAGTCTTCTTTAATATTTAGGTACACCTCGCAAGCCCTAGGATGGTGCAGTTACATAACTCATTGAAGAGGTATGTATTCTCTCCGGTTTACCATGTGAGCCGGAGTGTATGTTAGTGTATTGTATTTCTTGTCTATCCAGTCTATACACGAATCGTTTTTGGGGCCATCACGCCAAATCCTTTTGCTCCGGAACGATGCTCTTCAGTCTACCTTCCTCCGCAGCCAGACGGACGTTGCCAATGGCCCATTCCTCCATCTTGGTCTCCGTCTCCACGGTCCAGGTCCCCATGTGCGGGACCAGAAGGACGTTCTCATTGGTGATAAGTTCAGGGTGTATCTCGGGCTCATTCTCGTACACGTCTAGGCCGACACTAGCAACCTGCCCGGCTTTGAGGGCCTGAACTAGAGCTGCTTCGTCCATGACGGCACCGCGGGCGGTGTTAACGATGACGATACCAGGCTTCATGAGAGCGAATTGCGGGGTGGAGATGGTGTGTCGGGTCTTGGGCTGTGTAATCGATGTTGGTTAGGGATGTTAGAAGTCCGGCTATGGGGCTCTTGGACTTACGTTTAGGGGTAGGTTCAAACTCAACACATCACTCTCCTTAAGTAAGGTCTCAAAGTCCACATACTCGGCCCCGTCCTCCATCTCCGGGCTCAACGGTGAGCGGTTATAGTAACGGACGGACATACCGAAGATACGGGCCTTACGGGCGACGTTGCGTCCGATGCCGCCCATGCCGAGGATACCCAGCACCTTACCCTGGGGATCGTGGCCGAGACGAGGCGGAGGGTTTCCCCGCCAGGAGCCGTTGCGCAGCGAGGCCATGGACGCGGGCAGGTTGCGCAGGGCGCCGAGGAGGAGCCAGATGGTCAGGTCGGCGGTGGCATCGTCGACGGCGTTGGGGGTGTTGGAGACGCGGATGGATTGCGCGGTGCAGGCGGGGACGTCAATCTGGTCGTAGCCGGCGCCTGGGGCGTGCCATCAATCAGCAATTTTCGCGACCTCTCCCTCCCGCTCCTGGGTGCGGGCGCTCACCATTGTGACAGATGAACTTGAGGGACGAGGGCAGGGCGCCGAGCAGCTCGGCGTCGATGCGGCCGGTGATGCTGACGGAGGCAAAATTGCGGTACGCGGCGGTGACGCCGTCGAAGGCGCCGGACTCGGCCTCGGCGATGAAGGCCTCGCGGCTGGTGGCCTGGGGAGTGACGATGTGGGCGATGTCGGAGAGGGAGGCCCAGGTGGAGTGGGCGCTGAGGTTGCGGTCAGCCTGGGTTGACGGAACTGATACACGGTGGGTTTCATCCCCGGACGGGACTCACTGTTTGATTCTGCCTAAGAGCAAGATCTTGGTCTTGGTAGCCATCCTGACAACGTTAACAGAGCTGACGCCGATAGTCAATGGCGGGGTCAGAGTCAAAGCCGAGACAAAGGCGCGCGGGTGTATATAAGAGGAAGGGCGGTGACGCCGCTGGCCATAGCTACCCAATTGCGCGCCACTGAGTCAACACCGCTTCTCGGAAGAGGACACTTCACTTACAGGCCAGCGAGCCAAGATTGCAAAGCTGCCCGTGCTGCCTATCTATCGTCATTGCTGGACTGACGGGTGGTGGTGGGGTTGCGATGGGTGTGGGGGGCCGGGGTTGGGCGGAGGTGTTGTTATCGGAGAGGGCGGGTTGCGGGTTGCGCTGCGGGGTTATGGCCGAGTATGTAGCATGGGTTGATGAGTTGACGGGGTCTGGGGTGAGTTTGTTTGGCTGTGTCGTAATGGCTGAAATGGCGGGGAGATGTGACATCGGGTTGGCCATTTCTTAGCCTCCGTAACATTTATTCAATATCATGACGGTGACCTAGAATCCTAGGTGGATGAGAGGCAGGGCTGCCAACCGTTCTACGAAGACGGGCTGCCAGACCTGCACTCGCCAGAAGCCTATACTGACGCCTCTCGTCAATTGGAATCGTCTATTTTTTGAAATTGCTTTTCAATGTTTGTGACTCTAGAAAATCTATTACGGGCGGTTCAGGTAGCAGGCGACCTGACACTGTCGTCAACCAGACAATCTCCTATAACCTAGGGTATCCAAGGACAATGCTGTGGTTCATAGCTTTTATATTCCCCAACTCCCTCCAAGGCCTACCACCGATTCGCCCCGTCAACACTCACATGAGCAGTCTCCAGGCACCAAGCAGCAGCGCCGCGAAACCCGTGCACACACCCATCAGCCACTGCAGCGTCTGAAACTTGACCTGCTCGAGCTTCTCCCGCAGCGCCGCCACCTCCTGCTCGATCTTGGTCTCCGTCTCCTTGATCTTGAGCTCCTGGCCGACCGCCTCCTCGCGGATGCGGCCCTTCTCCAGGTTAAGGTCCAGCCGCACGCTGGCCTGCGTCCGGCTGATCTCGTCGCGCAGCCGGCTGCTGAGCTTGGCGATGTCGTTGGTCAGCCGCTCGTGCGCCGTCCGCGTCGTGTTCGATTCCGTGCTGTCGGCCGAGAGCAGCTCCGACCGCAGCTTGGCGAAGTCGACCTTTTTGCGTGTACGTGGCCTTGGCGGCGTCTTCGCGGAGGACCATGGTCCGGGTGAGGTTTTGGATGCTTGGGTGTGTTAGACCAATTATGCCTTCTGCGTGTCGACAGGACCTCACCTCTCTTCAATGACGTCGTTGAGGACCTTCATCATCGCTGCCGACTGAACCTCGGTGAACCCCTCACTCTCCAATCGCTTGACGAACTTGAGCGTGTCGAAGTAATGATCGCGCTGTCTCAGGGCCGTCGCATGGAACGCTCGTCGAAGGATCGGACTTGCAGCGCGGCGAGGACATTCTCGGGGCGCAGGCGCAGCCTGGAAGGCCGAAAAGGGTCGTCGTTGGTTCCTCAGCTGTAGGGAGGCAAAGGACAGCGCCGCCCGGGACGCCGAGAGCGGAGGGCCCCAGCTGAGGCGCGGGAGAAGGAAGTGCGGTAGCAGCTCAGCTGCCGCGACAGTCGGCGCAGCCATGGCTGGTTGTCTTGGGATTGCGATGGCAGTTGGGTCGGGCGTTTTGGTGATGGTGGAGGAGTTCGGATTTGAGGCTTCCCGGTGACGTGAATCGATTGAGCGGGAAACGACGGCTTTGATTGGCCTCGTACCGTCAAATTACCTCTGGCCAATCAAGCGACGCCGTGCCTCCTGTTCCGGCCAAGAAGGGGTGGTCTTAGTCATCTTTGGGTCTATTCCCTTTCTAATCCCAAGACGACGCGCTCGTCAATCTTATCAGATCCCGACAGGAGTTCGCAACTCAGATCCTTGGGAACCATCGTGATGGCCAGACGCACAAGGGCTGATCAGTAGTAATGAGACGTCAAGCCACCGTTCGAAGGATCAAGGTCGGGCGAATTGAAACCCGACCTCCTTTATCTCCGATTATTTCCGAAGTCATTCAATAAAAATCCCATGTCGAAGGGAGGAGTGCACATAATAAGATCAGTCATAAACCCGTCGACTCCTGTGGCTTACTTAAAGTGTTCTTGTCGCCGACCCTCTATTGAGAGTGTACGAAGTACGAGAGGGAAAGGAAAGATTCCAGCAGCTTTATGTATGTACCCCAGCACTTCGCTTCCATCTGATGATCTCCGGCGCAGCTGTGGTTGGACGACATCATTCGGGGACCGAGTACGTGCTTTGTCCCGGGTCCGAGACGGTATGTAAGGAGAACTTCTGCCTAACACATCGGCCCCGAGCGACGCGACTCGGTCAAACAATGGCCATGATTATAAATGGCGTCCTGACCCGATTGAGAACCAACAGGTCAGAATCATTGCAGGAAACGTCGGTACGTTAGCCGCGTTATGTTGTTGGGTTTCGGGTCTAATTCGATTCCGAATCCCGATATTCCCCAAGCTCCTCCCCACCACTCCAGTCCGGCATTCAGTCCACAACGTCGCAAGCCCCAATCCCGTCCGCCCAAATCACAATCCTAGGATCATTGGAAGCCCAAGCCCGCCGACCTGGGCCTTTCAACACCGCTCTTCTGCCAAATCCTAGTAAACTACTGCTCTGTCTGATCTGGCGACCGGACTTCGTCAACTTGCTTGTTTCTGGTTGCTTTCCCGATCCAGACCATTGCATGTGAATGCAGATCCAAGTCCGCAGCCATGGCGCCCCCAGATCTCAGCTCCTCCACTGGTGCGCCGGCGGGATACGGCCGGTCTTGTACCAACTGTTCACGCGCCAAGTGCAAATGCATTCTCAGGCCTGATGGTGTCGAATGCGAGCGATGTCATCGCCTGGGAAAAAGCTGCCTGCCAATGACGACATCGCGAAAACGCGTCGCAAAGAAGGCCACAGCTTCGAGGACAGCCCAGCTGGAGGAGAAGCTCGACGACCTTGTGTCAATTCTACGGGCGTCTCAGGGTACCAACCAACAGCAGCAACAACAAAGTCCCCCGACGGGACCGACACCTTTATTCCCCTCCCCTTCGGCTGCCCTTCCCAGTCGTCTAGATTCTTTGGCTGCTGCAGCGACATCGTCTACGACTCAGAGTTACTCGTCTTCTATACCACATGCCTACAACCCCAGCAATTCCGTGGAGCCATCAATAAACTCTGTTTCGCCGGATATCAATGAAACCTATCGACTACCAGAGCCAACTCCGGCCGAGGCAGAAATCTATTTCAGGAAATTCCAGGAATGGCTGAAGAACTTCCCGTTCATGATTTTGCCTCATGACGCCACGGCAGCATCTTTGCGCGAGAGCTACCCTTTTCTTTGGTTGTGTATCATGAACATCACGTCCATGTCTACGCTGCAGACGAGCATCATGAAAGAGAGAATCCGCCAGGAAATTGCCACAAGGATTGTTGTCGACCATGAAAGAACCATGGATCTCCTACTTGGTCTCATCGCCTATTTGGCTTGGTACGAGGTCTCCTCAGTCGTTGATAGGTATTTTCTAACTGTCCTAGGGCGACCATGACTTCGGGGCCCGGCACAAGGCCGTTCATCATCACATACTCACAGCTAGCCATTACGATCATCTACGACATGAGTTTAACCAGAGCGCCGATCGAAGAACAATATTTTACCGTTTGCTTCAAGGTCTGGGGAGGACGCCCACCGGCGCCCAGGCTACGGTCCATGGAGGAACGAAGGGCTGTCTTGGCCATATGGTTCCTCACATCGGTGTATGTTGGATGCTCGTTGCTCCGGATTATTTGCTGACCTTGTTAGGATGACCTCGTTCATTGGCAAGATGGACACCCTTCGCTGGACTCCGCACATGGATGATTGTCTGAAGGCCCTAGAAAGAGACCGAGAGAGCCCGTCAGACGAGGTTCTAGCCGCTTTCATCAAGTACCAACTCGTAGCCGAAGAAGCCCAGAAACTCCTTGTGCGAGACGTCATGGGCGAGTCGTCACAAACTCCAACCTACGTTTTCAAGAAAGGCATGCTCGCCAGATTACAAGAGATACGTGAGGGATTGCCCCCAAATCTGGTTCCAAGCTGTTAGCAGGCCCCGATCATGACCTTTTTCATTTTGGTGCACGCGCTGATTATATATAGTGGTGTTACAAGCGCACATGCTCAGCACAGAGGTGCAAGTCCATTCCGTTGGACTTTTTATGCAGGCAATTCCCACCCGACAGCGCATCGAGAGCATGTACTCTTGCCTCGAAGCTGTCCGTTCCTGGTACAATATCTTTCTGTCCATTCCACTCGAGGAGGCACCAGGATCACCGTTTTCAGTCTACGTACAACTTTCCCAAACCCAGGTAGCTCTTTACAGGCTCACCACCTCGGAAGATCCAGCATGGGATAAGGATCTAGTCCGTAACACGGCAGACCTGCTGGGGCTGCTTGATCAGACCATCGACCTATTCATGAAGTTGGACAGATCCTACCCCATGAAGACCGAGCCAGGCGACGACACTCTCTTTGTCAAAGGCGCCAGAATCATGCGAAATATTCGGTCCTCGTGGGAACCTGTTGTTTTACGGCATCTGGGAGGAATTCCGACCCCGAACAGCCAGGGCGTGGCCAATCCCCAACAGGTAGAGGTGGCAGATGCGATTCCAACTCCATTCAACATGCCGGATCCCAACAACATGGACTTTGGCGACTTAACATGGATGACAGACGTGTTCGGGCCATGGGAGTTTTAGAGGGGGCCGGCCGTTATAATAAATACCGGTCCTGCTAGAACGCGAGGCCGAGAGAGCCCACCCCCGGCAATCAAACCATGATTGGTTGTGCTAGTACTCTCGGCGGGATTCGGATTCATCCCGGTCCCGGCTGATCCACACTCGCGCATCACAACACCACCATCTCGAAAGCCGATCCCGGGGTAGACGGCGTTCAGCCTTATGGCTTTCAACAATCTCCGGGATTGATGTCTGCCTGTGTCAATATGGGTTTCAATAAAAGATCTTGGACAGCCACCGTCCGAGGAGTTGGTGTCTCATACAACAACTTCTCCTTTCCACTTGCAACCCAATATTGCCCTAGTGCGACTATACAACATGGCATCTCCGATCCTAGAGAAGCTACGAGCAGAGCCCCAGGCCATATTGAACGACGAAAAGCCAGACCCCGGCTCTTCTACTCCCACACTTTGCGATGAGAATGAACCTGTCACCAGAACGAACCAAGATGATGCCGTGCCGAAGGACGAGACAGATACATATGTCACCGGGTGGAAGTTGGTCAGCTTGATGATTTCTATCACGGTGGCAGCATTCCTCATGCTTTTGGACATGTCGATTATTACTACGGTATGCTTCTTGTTCAAGTCAGCCTTAAGGTGGATGCTAATTTGTGTTATAGGCAATCCCCCGCATCACTGAACAGTTTCATTCGTTGGACGACATTGGCTGGTATGGCAGCTCATACAACCTCGCCAGGTAAGTCTTCCACCTAGCAAGCTGGTCGCCTCGTTTTCTAACAAGCTGGAAGTGCTGCTCTTCAACCCCTTTCTGGGAAGTTCTACACATACTTCAAATCAAAAGTTCGATGACTCCGATTTCCCACCAAGTGCTACTGGTGCTAACCAGATTTTTCATGGAGTGGCTTTTTTTGTGGTTCCTCTTTGTATTTGAGGTCGGCTGCCTTATTTGCGGACTTGCGAATTCTTCCGTAATGTTGATCATCGGTCGAACGGTTGCCGGGATGGGATCTTCTGGCATTCAAAACGGAGCTTTCACCATCATGGCTGCGTCGACGCCCCTGGAAAAGCGACCTCCTCTTATGGGCATTCTAATGGCAGGTGCTCAGCTTGGCCTCGTTGTCGGACCCTTGGTTGGTGGAGCTTTGACGGAGTACACAACTTGGCGTTGGTGTTCGTCTCCTTCGTTCCCTATCGCAGGCATCTTGATACTAACTTATCTAGGCTTTTACATCAACCTCCCCATCGGTGCAGTGTGTACCGTCTTAATTCTTCTCGTTCACATCCCCGAGAGCGTGGTCGAAACTGAGGACTCAATCTTCAAAACCTTGTCGACGAAGCTTGACCTAACTGGCTTCGTCCTCT
This sequence comes from Neonectria faginata, assembly GCA_030864175.1. Taxonomy (NCBI): domain Eukaryota; kingdom Fungi; phylum Ascomycota; class Sordariomycetes; order Hypocreales; family Nectriaceae; genus Neonectria; species Neonectria faginata. The sequence goes on along the minus strand of JAULBG010000006.1, from coordinate 839,205 downwards.
TCGCCCCATGCACAGTCATGTTCCTCCTGGCCCTCCAGTGGGGTGGTCTTGACTATGCTTGGGATTCACCAATGGTCATTGGTCTATTTTGCGGTGGTGGTGCGAGTCTCATCATCTTCCTATTCTGGGAGCACCGGGTTGGCGACAACGCTATGATTCCTATCCCAGTTATTCGACAGCGGGAGATCTGGACATCATGTGTGACTATGCTCTTCCTCTTCACTTCGGTGTTTATAGCGTCATACTATTTCCCCATTTACTTCCAGTCAGTCAAGGGGGCCACGCCCTTCGACAGTGGTGTCAACATGCTTCCCAGCATTCTCAGCCAGCTCGTGGCCGCAATCCTCATTGGTGCTGTTGGTAAGTTCTACATTCATGACACAGTTCTTCGGTATATTTCCTAACAATAAATATAGTTCAAAAGGTGGGGTACTGTCTCCCGTTCGCCGTGGCGAGTGCAGCAATCGTTGCTATCGCCAACGGCCTCCTCTCAACTCTGTCACCTCACACATCCACAGCGACGTGGGCCGGATACCAAGTTCTTGTCGGTTTTGGCCGAGGTATCGGCATGCAGATGCCAATCATCGCAATACAATCTCACGCGAAACCTGAATTGATCTCGATCGCGACGGCAGTGCTGGTCTTCTCGCAGACTTTTGGTGGCGCCGTCTTTGTGTCCATCTCGAACGTCATCTTCCACGGAAAACTCAAGAGCGAACTCCAGGATCGTCTTCCACATCTCGATGCAAACACGATAATTGACGCTGGCGCCACGGGTGTGAGTAAAGCAGTGTCAGCGAATGATCTTCCAGAGGCTCTTGCGGCGTACGCGAAGGGCGTGGATGCGGTCTTCTACCTCGCCGTAGCCGCGTCTTGTGTCATGTTCATGTCCGCTTGGGGTATGGGCTGGAAGGATATCCGAAAAAAGACACCGGCGAAAAAGGGCGACGTTTGAATTCTGGTTAATGGTGTCTGAGTTTGCTCACGAGCGGGATACTCATAGAGACATAGCTGGAAATGGGCGTCAGGTCTCAGGATGTATAATTCGGACGGAATATCTCAACTTTTAGGGATTTTAATATAGCCATACAGTGTCTGGGAGGTAGAAAATCCTCTTGGGCTTGTATCCTCCACTCAGTAATCACAGTTCACTCATCAAGTTGTGCTCATACCGCCAAGATGAAATGAAAGGAGGCTGTCGCATTTAATTGTTTGCAGCACAAAAAACACTTGAACATACTATGGTAGCACGTACAAGAAGATACTATGTTCTCTTTAAGGTTAGTTGGATTTAATGTAAATTGTTTGCTCACCTCGATGGGCAATGACGGAGTGATTCATGCAAAAATTGGAGATACAGGGTAAGCGACTTGGTTTGCGACTTGGTTTCTTAGAAGCACGTGCCACCAGGATCATCAACTCGCGAACAAATCTACTTACCGATGACCGCAAATAAGGAAGTCGACAATCATCTTTGGAAAAATCAACATCTTGCGCCATTTTGCCACAATGAACCGGCCTCGAAATCGCCAGCCAAGACCTCCGCGACAGAACCAGCGCGGCCCGCCTCGCGGACCGGGGGGTCCTCCGGCAACACCTCAGCAAGCCGCTGGCACAGTCCCGACGATTCAGCAAGTCGTGGCGGGCGCATCCGTCTTCATCGTCCTGAAAGACGACCAGCCGACGGGCGAGGAAACGAAAGGTATCGTTCAGGACATTCTCACACGGGGGAACCACCCGCGCGGAATCAAAGTGCGGCTCAGCGACGGCCAGGTGGGACGCGTGCAGCGGATGGCGCCGGCGGGGAGTGTTCCTGCACCGGCGGTAGCGTCGTCGTCGAGATTCTCAAGCAGGTATACGGATGTGCGGTACGACGACGAGTTTCCTGAGGGTCCGCCGCCCCGGAGCTTGGTGGACTTCATGCCGGAGCTGGACTCGCCGCCGCGGACTGCTGGAGATGCTGTGATTGATGCGCCCGCGGTGAAGTGTCCCTTCTGCGAGGAGTTTGAAGGGGACGAGGTTGCCGTCACGCATCATATCGACCAGAAGCACCTGTCATGAAGATTGCAGAGGGTGGAACCTACTCATGGGGAATGAGACAACTCTGCGCTGCGCTGGAAAGACAGAACGGAGGATCTCTGTTGGCAACTGAGCTGGAATATACGGCCAAGCTGATGGAACTTAAAGTCTCATGATGAGGTTCCTCTACGCACAAGTGAATTTATTATGGTGTTATGTGCACTTTCAAGGAAAGGAACAATGATGCAAGGTGCATATGCCACTAGGTGGCTGCCGAGGTGCGGCTGAGACAAGCAGGAATGTCTTGAGAGCGCGTCAGGTCTCTGACACCGCTTCTGCTCTTTGCCTCCCTTTGTTTGTCCTCAATAGGACTTGGATACAGGACCGGTGCGACATGGCGGGTGAGCACCTCGGTCTAGATAGTATCTGGTAGCAAACAGCTTCCGACAAGTGGACTTCATAGCTTGATTGCCTCCGTTAGCACCCGCTGTCAGGGCTGAGGGTACCTGAAGCCTGAGTCCCTGAGGCTTCCATAACTCCTTATATGGATCGCAAACAAGCAAACAGGGAATCACAGCCCAGGTTCAACAGTGAGGCATTCTCGCCAACCGCCAGATCTACCATCCTTGAGCCGGTTGCTTGGGCATGAAGTGGACCGCTCATTGGTGAACTGCTAATGCCCATTAAGGTACCAGGCGGGGGCGAGTGGCCAGTAAGTATTTTTGGGCCTTGCAGCTCTGTTTAGGCTGCCCCTTTTTCGCTGACACTTTGGCTGCCAGTTGCACAGGCCACCTATTCATGGCCGGAACGGAGTATCGGCCTTGCCGAGCGCTGCTATTCGCTGGGAGCTGTCCACGCCTAGCTTTGTTGGACTACCTGCTCGCCGGTGTTGGCCAGTGCTGGGCAGTGTCAGCTAGTGGGGCTTGGGCACTGTAGCACGTCCCACTCACACCTAAGAGCAGGAACCAGCAGCCTAATAATTAGAAGGGGCGTGGAAGCTGGTGCAGTAGGATCAGTGGACCGCACAGTGGGCAGGTACGTACCTAGCCAACGCGCTGCCTGCACCCAGGTCGCAAACGGAAACAGAACAGGTAACCAAAAAGTGACCTCCTTGCTTCTCCTTGCCAACAACATCACCCTCATCCTCCTCTCTCTCATCTCCCATCCCCATCTCCACCTCCACCTCCACGAACACGACGACATCGCCTGCTTGCCATCAGCAGCTCACGAAACGCGATATCTTTTCGTGATTCTTTCTCCTCCTTGTTCCATTCTCTCGATCCTTCCGCGCGCTCACCTTTCGATTTCCTGTTTCCGTTCCGCCCGTGCCACGCGGCGCATGGAAGCTTCCACCACACTGCTCTCTCCACGACCCCCGAATTCAGTCTCTGGTCGATCCGAGATTGACTCCGTCCTGTCGTCTTCCTCCCTCCTCGCCAGCTCCCGAGGCTAGCAGCATCGATTTGACGACGGACCATATTACCTGATTGTTGGTTATACCGGCGTCATGGCGCCTTTGCCCATCAAGTTCCAGGAGCTCGTCCAGCTCAGCAACGTGGGTGTGGACACTCAGAGCATCGGCTTCAACTCCTGCGTACGTCCACCCACCATCGCGCCCTCGTCACCGACCGCCCCCAGGTGGAGATGCATCAAGCTGACCTTTCCCAGACACTCGAGTCCGACTCTTACGTATGCGTCCGAGAAAAGAAGAGCGAGGCCGCCCCTGCCGAGGTGGTCATCATCGAGCTCAAGAATGGCAACAATGTCACTCGTCGACCAATCAAGGCTGATAGTGCTGTCATGCACTGGAACCGACAAGTCATCGCCTTGAAAGCCCAGTCTCGCACACTCCAGATCTTCGACCTGGAGCAAAAGAAGAAGCTCAAGTCATGCACCATGAACGAGGATGTCCTCTTCTGGAAGTGGATCAGCGATACCACTCTCGGTCTTGTCACCACCTCCAGTGTCTTCCACTGGGATGTGTACGATGCTGCCCAAGACGCACCCGTTAAGATCTTCGAGCGTAATGCCAATCTGAACGTTGGTCACCCCCGCTCCTGTTCCCCGATTGCTTCTAACCGTGATGAAAACAGGGTTGCCAGATCATCAACTACCGAGTAAACTCCGACGGCAAGTGGATGGTCGTCGTGGGTATCTCATCGCAGCAAGGTCGCGTGGTCGGCGCCATGCAGCTATACTCCAAGGACCGAGGAATCAGCCAGGCTATCGAGGGCCACGCTGCCGCCTTCGGCACCCTGCGATTGGAGGGTGCTCCTCAAGATACCAAGCTCTTCAGCTTCGCCGTGCGGACAGCTACCGGTGCCAAGCTCCACATTGTCGAGGTTGACCACGTGGAATCGAATCCCGTCTTTCAGAAGAAGGCGGTCGATATGTTCTTCCCCCCTGAGGCGACCAACGACTTCCCTGTGGCCCTTCAGGTATCTCAGAAGTACGGTGTCATTTACATGGTCACCAAATATGGCTTCATCCACCTCTACGATCTTGAGACTGCTTCGTGCATCTTCATGAACAGAATCTCGAGCGAGACCATCTTCACAACCTGCACTGACAACCAGTCCTCGGGCATCGTCGGCATCAACCGAAAGGGCCAAGTCCTCTTCGTCACCGTCGACGACACCAACGTCATCCCCTACCTTCTCCAGAACCCCGCCAACACCGAGATGGCCATCAAGATGGCTTCAAGAGCTGGTCTACCTGGCGCCGACAACCTCTATGCCCGCCAATTCGAGACGCTATTCAACTCTGGAAACTACCTGGAAGCAGCCAAGATTGCCGCCGGCTCGCCTCGAGGCTTCCTGCGAACACCAGAAACGATCGAGAAGTTCAAGCGACTGCCGGCCCAACCCGGCCAGATGGCAATGACTCTGCAATACTTCGGAATGCTCCTGGACAAGGGTTCACTCAACACCCACGAGACTCTCGAGCTTGCCCAACCCGTTCTCCAGCAAAACCGAAAGCATCTGCTTGAGAAGTGGCTGAAGGAGGGCAAGCTGGACTGCTCTGAGCAGCTTGGTGACTTGGTCCGCCCCTACGATGTCGACATGGCCCTCAGCATCTACTTGAAGGCCAACGTCCCCCAGAAGGTCGTTGCTGGCTTTGCCGAGACTGGGCAGTTCGACAAGATCCTCCCCTACTCCGCCCAGGCTGGTTACCAACCCGACTACATCCAGCTCTTGCAGCACATCATTCGTGTCAACCCCGAGAAGGGTGCCGAGTTCGCTACTGCTCTCGCTAACAGCGAGCAAGGTCCCCTGGTTGACTTTGAGCGCGTTTGCGACATCTTCCAGGCCCAGGGCATGGTCCAGCAGGCTACCGCCTTCCTCCTCGATGCTCTCAAGGAGAACAAGCCTGAGCACGCCCGTCTACAGACCCGTCTACTGGAGATGAACCTGATGCACGCCCCCCAGGTCGCCGAGGCCATTCTCGGCAACGAGATGTTCACCCACTTCGACAAGACTCGCATTGCTCAGCTTTGTGAGCAGGCTGGCCTCGCCCAGAAGGCTTTGGAGCTGTATGAAGACCCCGAGGCCATCAAGCGTGTTGTCGTCAACATTCCCGGTACCCCTAACTTCAACCCTGAATGGTTGACTACGTTCTTCGGCAAGCTGTCTGTGGAGCAGTCTCTTGACTGCCTTGACGCTATGATGAAGAGCAACATTCGCCAAAACCTGCAATCCGTCGTGACCATCGCTACCAAGTACTCAGAGCTTCTCGGCGCTGTTCGCCTGATTGATCTCTTCGAGAAGTACAAGACTGCCGAGGGTCTCTTCTACTACCTTGGTAGTGTCGTCAACCTTTCTGAGGACCCCGATGTGCACTTCAAGTACATCGAAGCTGCCACGAAGATGGGCCAGTTCAACGAGGTCGAGCGAATCTGCCGCGATAGTAACGCGTACAACCCTGAGAAGGTGAAGAACTTCTTGAAGGAGGCCAAGCTGCCGGAGCAGCTCCCCCTTATCATTGTCTGTGATCGATTCAACTTTGTCCACGACTTGATCCTCTTCCTTTACCAGAACCAGCAGTTCCAGGCCATTGAGTCCTATGTGCAGCGGGTTAACCCCTCTCGGACTCCCGCTGTCATTGGTGGTCTGCTTGATGTCGACTGCGATGAGAACATCATCAAGCAGCTCCTCAGCACCGTCAACGCCCAGGAGATCAGCATCGACCAGCTTGTTTCCGAAGTTGAGTCCCGAAACCGACTTAAGCTCCTGCTGCCCTTCCTCGAGGCCACTCTCCAGGCTGGCAACCAACAGCAGGCTGTGTTCAACGCCCTGGCCAAGATTTACATCGACTCCAACAACAACCCCGAAAAGTTCCTCAAGGAAAACGACCAGTACGACACCCTCACTGTGGGCAAGTACTGTGAGAAGCGTGATCCCAACCTGGCCTACATCGCCTACTCCAAGGGCCAGAATGACCTGGAGCTCGTCAACATCACCAACGAGAACTCCATGTACCGAGCTCAGGCCCGGTATCTGCTGGAGCGTTCTGATTCCGAGCTGTGGCATTTCGTCCTAAGCGAGAATAACATCCACCGCCGCTCTGTTGTCGATCAGGTTACCGCCACTGCGGTTCCCGAGTCTACCGACCCTGCCAAGGTCTCTGTTGCCGTCTCTGCCTTGCTCGAGAATGATATGCCCTTGGAGCTTATTGAGCTTCTTGAGAAGATTGTCTTGGAGCCGTCACCCTTCAGTGACAACCAGAACTTGCAAAACCTTCTTATGTTCACTGCTGCCAAGGCTGACAAGGCTCGTGTGATGGACTACATCCACAAGCTTGATGGATACAACGCCGACGATATCGCCGCCTCATGCATTGAAGTTGGTCTCTTCGAAGAGGCCTTCGAGATCTTCAAGAAGGCCGATAACAAGTCCGCTGCCGCCGATGTCCTTATTGAGCATGTTGTTAGTATCGACCGCGCCCAAGGGTACGCCGAGGAGGTGGACCTTCCTGAGGTGTGGAGTAAGGTTGCCAAGGCTCAGCTCGATGGTCTCCGCGTCTCTGACGCAGTTGAGTCCTACATCAAGGCGGAGGACCCGAGCAACTACCTCGAGGTCATTGAGATTGGCACCCACGCTGGCAAGAACGAGGATCTTGTTAAGTACCTCCGCATGGCCCGCAAGACCCTCCGCGAGTCTGCCATTGACACTGCCCTCGCGTTCTGCTATGCTCGCTTGGAGCAGCTATCTGAACTTGAGGACTTCCTGCGAGCTACCAACGTTGCTAACATCGAGGAGTCTGGTGACAAGGCTTATGAGGAGGGTCTTTACGAGGCATCCAAGATCTTCTACACTAGCGTCTCGAACTGGGCCAAGCTTGCTACCACCCTTGTTCACCTCGGAGAATACCAGGCTGCCGTCGAGTGTGCCCGCAAGGCCAACAACATTAAGGTCTGGAAGCAGGTACACGAGGCCTGCGTGGAGAAGAAGGAGTTCCGTCTCGCCCAGATCTGCGGTCTCAACTTGATTGTTGATGCTGAGCAGCTCCAGACTCTTGTCAAGGAGTACGAGCGCAACGGCTACTTCGATGAGCTTATCAGCCTTCTTGAGCAGGGTCTCGGCCTCGAGCGTGCGCACATGGGCATGTTCACCGAGCTGGGTATCGCCTTGGCCAAGTACCACCCCGATCGCCTTATGGAGCACATCAAGATCTTCTGGTCGAGAATGAACATGCCCAAGATGATCCGTGCTTGCGAGGAGGCTAACCTGTGGCCTGAGCTGGTCTTCTGTTATTTCCACTACGATGAGTTCGATAACGCGGCGCTTGCTGTTATCGAGCGACCTGAGAACTCCTGGGACCACCAGCAATTCAAGGACATCGTGGTCAAGGTGGCCAACCTCGAGATCTACTACCGTGCCATCAAGTTCTACGTGGAGCAACACCCTTCTTTGCTCACTGATCTCCTCGCCACGCTCACTCCCCGCATCGACGTCAACCGCGTTGTTAAGATTTTCCAGAAGAACGATGACCTTCCCCTCATCAAACCCTTCCTTCTCAACGTCCAGTCGCAGAACAAGCGTATCGTCAACGAGGCTGTCAACGACCTGCTTATCGAGGAAGAGGACTACAAGACTTTGCGTGACTCAGTGCAGAACTACGACAACTACGATGCTGTTGAGCTCGCGGCTCGTCTTGAGAAGCACGACCTGATCTTCTTCCGCCAGATTGCTGCCAACATTTACCGCAAGAACAAGCGCTGGGAGAAGTCGATTGCCCTGTCAAAGCAGGACAAGCTTTACAAGGACGCTATTGAGACTGCTGCTCTGTCTGCCAAGACTGATGTTGTCAGCGATCTACTTTCATACGTGAGTTTTACCTATAACCTTTTGTCATTTCTTATTGCTGACAATAATCCAGTTCGTCGATATCGGCCACCGCGAATGCTACACTGGCATGCTTTACGCTTGCAACGAGCTTATCCGACCTGACCTTGTCCTGGAGCTCTCATGGCGCAGCGGCCTTATGGACTTCTCCATGCCTTACATGATCAACTTGTTGTGCCAGCAGACCAAGGAGCTTGCTACTCTGAAGGCTGATAACGAGGCACGCAAGCTCAAGGAGAAAGATCAAGAGAAGACGGACGACAACACGCCCATTCTCGGTGCCTCCCGCCTCATGATTACTGCTGGCGCCCCTGGTAGCACCGCGTCTCCAGGGCCGTATGGCCAGACCAACGGCTTCGCACCGCAGCCCACCGGCTACGGTTACTAGATGCAGGTACCGGTGTGCAGCTGGGCCCCGGTGTACATGCCGGCGTTGGCACCTCAAAACGCACAATACCATCAAATGAAGTATGTGGAGACTCGGACCCCATCGCCGTCTGAGCGACTAAGGGAGGATTCGGGTATTGCTTTGGACTCATAAACCTGTAATCATAGTTTGCCTCTCCCGCGCGAGAGACGCGAGTGAGAGGCGTGAGGGGGTAGGTTTGTGAGCAATTTGCTTGGGCTTGGGGATCTTGTGGGTAGACTTGGGGACGACCTTTCAGATCAATCTTGCAGTTGGGAATACACAACCCGCACTGTTTGTTGTATGTGTATGATAGTACATCAATTTCTCTTGATTGTTTGTTATACCTATTTGCTTTAACTCAGAACGCTGTGATTCCCGTGTGCAAAACTCCTTGATGACTACCGTAATACATGACATGCCGGTCATTGTTAGAAATTCAAAGCCATAATCCAACCAACCGTAATCCACAAATGCACCTAAATGGCCCTCTAGATGTAAACCTAATTTGTCATTTCTTCAACTAGTCGGCGCTTCTCCATCTTGGCCTTGTCCGTCTGGGGCTTGGGATTCGCGATCTTCAGCCACTCGCCGTTGAAGGCGTTGATGAGCCAGCTTCTCAATTCTAGAGTAGAGCGTGTCAGTATGTCGATAAAGAGAAAGATATCAAAGGGACACGAAGGGAGGGACTCACTATCGTAGACGATACGGTTGGCACCGTGGAAGTAGATGCTGTGGTCGCTGTCCGGGAAGACGTGGACGTCGTAGTTCTCGATGCCGGCGACGTCGAGTTCGTCGAGGAGGGTGAGGGAGTTCTGGAAGTGGACGTTGTCGTCGGCGACGCCGTGCATGAGGAGGAAGCGCTTGTTGGAGCCGAGGGCGGTGGCGTTGGAGATCCTGGAAGCGTCGTAGCCGTCCGGGTTGTCCTGGGGGGTGCGCATGTAACGCTCTGTGTAGATACTGTCGTAGAAGCGCCAGTCGGTGACGGGGGCGACGGCCATGCCGTAGGAAAAGGTGCGGCCGGCGTCCTGCTCGAGCGTCTTGAGCGTCTGGAAACCGCCGTAGGACCAGCCCCAGAGGGCCAGGCGCTGGGCGTCGATGTAGGGCCGGGAGGCGAAGGCGGCGGCGGCGGCGATATGGTCTTCGGCTTCGAGGACGCCGAGCTGGTTCCGGACGCCGACGCGGAATGCGCGGCCTCGGAAGCCGGTGCCGCGCGGGTCCACGGTCACGACGATGTAGCCGAGAGCGCCGGCGACGTAGGACTGGAAGTCGACGGCGAACTTCTTGGTCACGGACTGCGAGCCGGGGCCCGAGTACTGCTGGAACAGGACGGGGTACTGCTTCTTCTTATCGAAGTGAGCTGGGCGGCGCTCGACGTAGTTGACCTTGACACCGTCGCCGAGATCGAGACTGCCGTAGTTGAGGAGCGGAAGTTCATGTCGGCGGGCGCGCTCTGCGAGCTGTGAGTTCTCCTCGAGCATGTGGCTATACGTGACGGGGCTCGAAGGCGTGGAGACGACCTTCTGGAAGGGGACCTTGGGTCCACGGTACGAGAGGAGCACGAAGCCGGCACCAGACGAGAAGGAGGCGCTATAGTAAGCTTCCGACTTCGTGTCACTCAGGGGCTTGAGGTCGGTGCCATCGAGCTTGACGGAGTAGACGTGGCGCTGGAGGGGAGATTCTTTGGCGGCGACGAAGTAGACGAGATTGTTGACGAGGTCGACGGCCGATGGAGCATCATCGACCTCCCAGTCGCCCGAGGTGAGCATGATGGGATCCGGGTTGTCCATGGGCGTGAAGTAGCCGATGTGCTCGTAGCCATCATGGATGACAGTGTCGACGTAGCCGTCGTGCTCGCGGCCCTTGTCGGCGTTGGCAGGGACATACGTCATCTTGTGCGAAATCTCAAACCAGCCGCCGTCGATCTCGTCGACGTTGATGGTGTTGAGCGTCTGGGCCTTGCGGGTGTCGAGGTCGATGAGAACGACCTTGAGGATGTCGCTGACACGGTTGGTTTCCTTGACGATGACCTTGCCGCCGGCCCATACAATATTATTAATAATGCGGTTGTCCGGCTTGAAGGCGTCGTCGACAGGAACCAAGAAGACATCCGTCTTCTCAATGTCGTAGAACTGCAGGTCGACGACGGGGTTGTGAGCGCCAGCTTTGGGATACTTGATCATTTGGACCTCGGGGTACGACTCCTCGCCCTCGGCGGGCATCTTGCCACTGGGGCGGTCGACGAAGAACTGCACGGGATACTCGGGGACGCCCGTCTCGTTGGTGCGGAGGAAAGCCACGTACTTCCCGTCCTTGGACCACCAGGTGGCGCTGCGGTCGCCAAAGACCTCTTCCTCGTAGACCCAGTCGGGGATGCCGTAGAAGTACTCCGGGCCGCCATCCGACGTGACCTGGATGACGTCCTTGGCAGTCAGTTGTCGGATGTAGAGGTTGTTGTCCTGGGTGAAGGATATGGCATCGCTCTGGGGACTCCAGGTGGCGAGCTGCACCCTGGCCTTGACGTCGAGAGGGACCAGAGGCTCCGCGGTCTGGGACTCGACATCGAAGACGAAGTACGTCGCAGTGAAGGAGTGACGCCAATTCTTCTCGCGCTTGATGCCGATGAGGACCTTGGAGAGATCGGGGCTGGGTCCGGTCCACTCCGGGGTGTACTGCTCGCCATCGTACATGAAGAAATTCTGCCGGATGAGGGTGCGCGGCTTGGAAAGTTTTGCGCTCTCATCGCCAGCGTCGCTCTGCGAACGAACATCCTCAACCACCATGTAGTCCTTGCCGGGAGCGGCGACCTCGAGCAGCAAGCCGTCCTCGCCGTCGGGCCCAGCAACCCAGCTGAGAGTGTGGGAAGTGGGAGCCCAGAAGCCGTTGAAGAGCTGATCCATCTCGAGCGACTTGCCGGAGCCTCGCGAGGCGGCATCGGGGTCGTGCTCCGTGTCGCTGGCGTGGCGGTACGAACCACGGGCGACGAAGATGCCCAGGCCGGCGAGCCAGGCGCCGACGAAGACGACGCCGAGGATGATCAGGAAGCGGCGCAAGCCCTTATCCATGGGTTTGCGATGGAGGGCGGCGCCGGGTCCGAGGAACGGGCCGGTTTCGAGGTCATCCGTCTCCTCCTTGAGCGGATCATCGTCATCCAGGTCCCGGGAGCCGTTGCCCTTCTCGGCATCCTTCTCGGCCCTCTCGTGTAGTCTCTCGAAGACGAGGCTGGTGGTCGAGACGGAGTCGAGGGAATCGCGCGAGCAGTGAGGCTCGGCGTCGTGGTTGGACGTCGTGGAGTCCATTGCGCCCGTCAATTCAGATCGGTCGTGGGTAAGGAACGTTCGTGCGTGTGGGGAGCTATTGGCGACGGTCCTGGGGCATGTTGTCGAACCGAAGACAGCGAGGATGAAAGAAAGATATAAATAATGAAAGAACGGAAGAATCGGGCAAGGTTCGAGCTTTGAGCCGGCGAGAAAGACGGCTCGAGTCTGTATTCAGGTGTCAATAAGAATCCCGAATTGGAATGCAAGGGGGTTGGATTTGGACCTGGAGAGTCATGAACCGAGCTCGTGCTTCGGAGCTTGAATTGGGGAAGCTTAGTCACAGGGCACCCTGTCGTATGAATGCTCCGCAGCGACCCCCACCAAACTCCGGGGAAGTTTCTCCACCATTTTATATGATCAATAGAAGTGTGATGGTAAGAGCATGACGCAAAGTAGACTGGGAGGTTGGTTTTTGTTTATAAGAATCACTAGATTAACTATACAGTCTTGGATATAATGCTAATTAGGTAGCCCGTTTGAACAATCTCGAACTTGGTATCTCGCGACAATCCTGGTGACACAATCAAGCAAGACACTATCCCTAGATCACCTTGCCATCAAATGAATCCAAAGACATCCTCTACAATAAAATAACCCAAAGGCGATCCTTTCACCCGAGTCCATTCCATCGCAACCGTAGTGACACTTTTTTTTCTTTCGCGAAGTCGGCCGCACTCTGAGAAAACAAGAGACCGCCGTGTAAGTGCCATCGTCGCCCCTCAAGCGGCTGCAAGCTGAGGCGCCTCAACATTAGCGCCCTCAATCCTCTCAACGACACACGCAGTGCCGTACGCTGCGGTCTGGGCAAAACCGCCCAGGTCCGAGGCGTCGAAACGCATGGCGATGACGGCGTTGCCGCCCCGGGTGCGCGCCTCCTCGACAAGGCGGCTGATGGAGTCGTTGCGGCAGTTGTAGAGCATGGATGTGAACCAGCTCAGCTCGCCGCCGGCCATGCTCTTGATGACCATGGTGATACCGGCGGCGATGTTGCGGGAGCGAACGGTGATGCCGTAGACGGCGCCGAGAACCTTGGTGATGCGATATCCGGGCAGATCGTTCATAGCTGGACTCAAAGGTTAGTAAATTGGCCTATTCGGGAAGTGAAATAGAGGTGACATACTGGTAGTGATGATTCCCCCAGTTTCCGAATCTACTCTAAAGTTAGTCCACAACTCAATGTTACTGCGGGGATGGGGGCACACAGCAATGGAGGTCGGAAACAGCAGGAGGAATATGAGCAACCTCGGGATGCTCCTTGTTCTCCTTATCCTTGTTGGAAGATCCGAAAACCATCTTGTATAGTGTGATGTGTGATGTTTGGTGTGTGGTGTTTGTCGTTGGTGCGTGTAAGTGATAGGTTATTTGAAGGAGTGCTGAAATGGTAGGGAGCTTGTGTACTGGCCTTTTTCAAAATTCCAGGAAGCGCCATGCCTTTAAATAATTTCTAGAGATGCAGCAAGAAATCATGAGGAAAGCCACCTAGATGCGCCTCAGAAAGTACGGTAGATGTCGCATGCTGATCGTCATGCCGGCTCCAAGCCTGTCGACACAGCCAATGCCGTATTCCTTGCGTATTCGTCGTATCTGTCGCCTTGGTGTGGCTGGTGCCCCGTAGCGCGCTGGGGGTACTCTGTATCCGTACTTCGCAAGGCGCTGTAATTGGCGCTGGCTAGGGAGGGTCGACGCTAGAAGATCAGTGGCTTCGCCCTGGATCCATGGATCTTCGTCCAGGGCGAACGGGGTTGAATATGTCGCCTCGTGAGACAACCTTGGACTTCGGCGGCTGACTTCTCTGAGATGGCGCTCTTCAGCCTTGCTCGTAGGCTCCAACCTGTCTCGCTAGGTGATGCGATTCGCCGAGACTATGAATACGGCCTTTACGACTGGGGCTTTGACATGCTGCCTGCCTACCTACGCAATAGCAACCACTAAATACTTTCTATGTGCACCTGACTCTATAGTCTATCTCTTTTGATATGGTCCTATGCTTCGAATTCGGGTCTCTGCCAGGTTTACTTCGTAGTTTAGCTAATTAGAGTGGATCTGACTACGATTCCCTCACTGCTGGGTATCGCTTTTTGTCAAGCCATCTTAGTAACCAATTGCGACCTCCAACTTCCATCAACAAGCGTAATTGGTTTAGTGGTAAAATTCTCCGTTGCCATTCGAGCAACGTCGGGGAGCCCTGGGTTCGATTCCCAGATTACGCATCTGAAAGCCTTGATATGCTGACTTTTCTTTTTGCTTTTTGCTCTTTTATCCCACCGTTAAGGAGATAATGGTGAACAAGAAACAGGACAGAGGAAAGTTAGAGTCTTTCGAACGGTTGGAGTGTTTCAGCCGATGGCATTCACTTTCCCTTACTGCTAGTGATTCCGGATGATGAGAAAGTAATGAATGATTCGTCGTTAGCAACTTCTCCTTGTCAAAGCGAGTTCGGTTCATCGTGCTGCCAACGCCTGATTCATACATGAGCATGCAACGTCGGTTCAAAGAGCCCTTCACATAACTCTTCTTCATATACTCTTTCAATACCGATGGTTACTCCTGTCTTTCATGCACCCCTTGAACTTGTCCCAACTACTGTCGAGATCTAACAGCCGATGCCAATATAGGTTTGACTAGACTATGTCTTCAACACACGCTCCATTATTACTTGTTGAACGGTGGCCTTTTAACTTGTAGCCGAGTCTATATCTATCCACACAGCTTCACCCATGCTGAAACTCCGTGTAATCATTGACGAAGCCAAGTGGTTCATTACTCAACCAGAGCCCGGAGCCCATTCACTACTCTACTATCTGGAACCCGGCCGACGGTAATGACTTGAATACTCTCTTTGCACCCCTAATATGCCTTGATATCCTTCTCCAGGGTCTTGACCATCATCCAGAGAATCTTCAAAGACTCTAAAGCCCTAACTACGCAAGATCAAGCTCTGTTCGATTCACATACTGAGTGTGAAGATTATGTTGGACTTCCTTCTTCACCCTGGCTTCGCATGCTGCCGTATATCACAACGACGACGAGATCCTAACTTCTTACCAGCCCAAAAACACACACACTGTTGCTTCACCATGGCACAAAAGGTTCCACTGGACCTGGCGTCACTCTGCATCGACAAGACAAAAAAGGATCGGTCTGCCTACGCGTCCGCAGAAGCCCTGGTCCGTTTGTATCAATGGGCCGTTGACATGCCACGGGAGATGCAAGATGAATACCGCCCATATGTCCACGGCGACGCTCTTCGCAAGCCCCACGACCCAGCTCATCACTTTCTCTACCTACTGTTCAAGGGCTGGACATGGGCCCCGACGGATGATCTTGGCAGCGCTGTACGGTCACGCACACCCATCCTTGGCCTCATTGAGGAAGGCCATGGAGACGCGTTACGGACAGTCCGATGTCTTGACCAGGATCCCGACTCAGAATACCAGCAGATGCGCAATCAGCTTGGCCGTGCGAAAGAGACTTCAACAGGGATATTCGCTTTGAACCTTCTTCCCACGGCATGGGTCGAGTTCGAGGACCTTACAACGAGTGTCAACGAAGCCAAACGGTGCGTGGGTCAGATAGAGCTCGGTCTCGTCGGCGAAGACCCTGAGTCGGTGGAATGGCAGGCCCCCGAGATCAGGACGTCTGTTCTTCTTTCCAACGTACAAGATGCGATCGAAGATATAGTGGCTAGACAAGGCGTCTTGAAGAGACACATCTAGTATGCTTCTCGAGTAAGTCGCTCGGTGAAGCAACACACGACAGCGAAGGTCACAACGACGCGGCTGGGAAGTTTGGTGAACCAGACAAACACAGGATATTCCAGCCAAATTCCGTTTGCCGGAGATGACAACGTCTACAGTGATCTTGGATATATGATTGTGCGGAGACAGCTTGTGGTGATGGAATGTCGGATAAGGCAGGAGTCTTGATATTAAGCTGTAACACTCAGATTCAATTATACAAATGAGAGCTGTAAAGTTGACCGTTTTAGGCATGACAAACATGGTCAGCTACAGAACCGGGCTACCTAAGCCTCAAATATCTACACTTCGTATCTACAGTTGTAGAATCATATACGCTCTTTACCTACTCAAACATTCCTCTTCTCCGTTCTCTTCCTGTGCCCAAACTTCTTCACCCGGTTCGCGTCCCTCCTGCTCAACATGACCGCGCTGAGGCTGCGCTTGGAATTGATATCCGCCGCCTCTATATCTCCGCAGTCCGGCGCCTTCAGCTCGTCGCCAAACGTGTCGACGGCCCAAATCAGCACGCCGTTCGTCCAGCCGAAGCCTTCGACGACCTCGTACTCGCCGCCGCCGCCGGCCACGTTGGTCGCGTTGTCGGCGTACTTCTCGAACATGATGCCCTCATCGTCTGCCGTCAGGCCCTTGAGCTGCGGCGTCTTGGACGTCGACCCGCCGGTGGCGTACCATGTGCAGAAGGTCGAGTCGAGATATCGCTGGGCCAGCCGTAGGGCCAGTTTGTGGATGGACTGGTACGATGGGTCTGACTTCCCAAAGGTCGCAGGAGTGTTCTGCAGGCCGGCCATGAGAATGTGCATTAGGGGAGGCCACACATTCGGCTGGTCCCACTGCTGTCCGGTCTGGAAGTTGGTCGCTGGGATGCCGCCCTTGCGGTCGTCCAGGTATCCAGCCACACGGCTGTAAGCATTGAGCACGGCGTACGGGTTCTCCTTGATGTACTTGGGTGCGGCGCCGAGCCAGAAGGGATAGAACTGGGACACACTGAAAAGGGCCTGCTGACCCGCCGGTGCCGTCTCGTTGTCGTAGGTCGCGGTATCGCTGTCCGCCGGGTAGAAGACGTTCTGTGCGCCAGACGTCAGGTTGTAGTCGAAGTAGCTGAAGATGGTGTCGTTCCACATGACAGCGTGCATGGCCTCGCTTCGCCTTTCCGCTAATCTTTTCCAGTCCTTGCTAGCCGTGTCGTTTCCAGCCTGCTTAAAGAAGTCGGCAATGGCGACCTCGTTGCCATACAAGATGGAGTTGAGATCCACGGGCACGGTGTTCATCACATTGAGAGACCGGAGAGGGAAGTAGTTGTGTTGAGCGGCATCGTTAGGTCGCGAGAGCCATCGTGCCGTGTAGTCCCAGCCGCTCTCAGCACCGCTTGCCAAATTGGCGTACAGTGTCTGCTTTTGCGACTCGTTGAGTTTCTGGTTCTCTGGGTAGATTATGCCAGACTCGGCGTAATAAGACCTGTTATTGGCAGTGACGTAGTCTTCTCGGTATGATTCCGGACGCGGTCGAGTGTTGGAGACAGCGTATCTGTAGGTGTTAGTCAGGATCGCTTTGTAGGCAGGGTGAATTCTTACCGGTTGAGGGTGTACGTCTCATCGTCAACAGTAACTTTGACAGTGCGGTTTGTCATCCAGAACTCATGCTCCTTGACCAGCAACGGTAGTGCGCGGTCCAAGATGTCAGTATCGTTGGTATGCTGGATGTAAATCTTGACCATCTGGGACAGCAGCGGCGGCTGGGAGCGGTTGAGGTAGTAGACGCGTGCGCCATTGGGGACGAAGCCAAAATCCTCGACAAAGTCAAGGAAGTTCTCAATGGCGTTCTTCGAGATGTTGACAAACGATCCGCCGGTGCGAAGCAGACCTTCAAGGATCCAGTACGTGTCCCAGTAGTAGGGCTCGCGGAAGCGTCCACCGGCCACGACAAAGGTGCGATTGACGGGGATGAAGCTGTTGGGGCACTCGGTGCAGTTGCTCGAATCACCGGCATAGCGACGCGTCAAGTCGGGCCAGATGTCAATGACCTTTTTAGTGAATTCCTTGATGACGGCGTCGTCGATGTTGTCGAGGAACGCTGGATCCGTCTCGAGCTCGTCGTCTGGTACCTCCTCGAGCTCACCGCCGGCATCGGCGAAGTAAGTGTCGAGGAATTCATTGAGGGCCGAGTTGTTTTTGAGAGGCTTGTCCAATTTGTTGAAGGCCGCTTGGATCTGCTTCAGAGACTTAATGGCAGGCCTGAAAGGATATTAGTCGAGTCAATTGGAAGCGGGCTGCTGTCTCACATGTCCACAAAGGTCTTGGAGTCGGAGAAGGGCTGCGCCAGCTCAACCTGCTCCAGGATGTCACCATGACAGTAGATGGGAGAGTCGCATGGTGCAATGACAGAGCCATTGGTGTAGAGGGCCGACACAACAGTTGCCGACGTAGCAGCAATGGCCGCGGCCAGATGTCGCAGAGATGCCATTGTAGACTACAGTGAGAACCCGAAGTAGGAATACACCAGGAACGAGTCTGATTTGAGTCTCGTGTGCGTGTCACATCACGCAGGTGACACGGCGAGGAGGACGGGTATATATGACGAGGAGTATTGAGCCGGCGACGTAGGGCCCGGGAGTGGGCATTGGACGGGACTAGGATGGGACGAGCATGGTGCGGATTGTCATTGCAGAGTGCCATTGCAGAGTCTTACGGGTTCCTTGCTGCTTGCACTGTAGCTTGCCATGCCGGAGCTTGTCATTGTCAGGTTGCCATGAAAAGCTGGAGAAAAGCGGTTGGCCCGTGGGTGGTCCCATGCCCGTTTCCACCATGATAATCGGCCCTCCCCCACACGGGATAGACACGCCTTTCTGTATTAGAGTGTTTGCCAAGAGATTCCCTAGCGAGTTCTTTCGTCATTGGAGTCCGCGAGAACGCCCGGCCACCCCGGCGCACGCGGGGATGGCGATCATGACACGGACGTGACTTGCGCGACAGGAGCCCGGATTCGGCCCTTTCTTGATCTCCGACCAGGTTTGTTGCTGTCTGTCGGCCGCTGGCGATGTTGCGTGACGGTCGGTGTTCCGCTTAAATTCCGCATCCCCAGACGCCACCGGCGACCTCGTTAGGTAAAAGTTGAGAGAGTGAAGCAACAAAAACAAGTTGAAAAGCAAGCAGGCAGAAGAATCCCGAGAGGTAGGTGCCCCAGGCTGTGTGCTACCTTCCCCGCATTTCCGCGTCGTTTTAGCGGCCGTCATTTTGGCCGATTGGGTGACGTCAACGGGCTTTTTACGGCCTCCACAACACCACCTTGAAAGCCTCGACGCAGGCGAGCCTTTGTTCTTTGACTAGAGCCATGGCATTGGGACTGTTGGGGCCGGCAGTCTACAAGTCGCCTAGAAAATAATGAGAAACGACAGTGAACGTTCTTGCGCTCTCCTCGTAACTGAGGGGATATGCATGCGTGACAACATGGGTTCACTTTGGAGGCAACGAGACTCACGTTGGCGATTTGGCTAGAACATAACTACACATTTCTAAAGAAAATGCCCGTATTGCTTCCCCCTTCCATACCAGTCGGTTCGAAACCCTTTGACAAGTCCATGTTCTCAAACCATGCTCCCTCAACGGCGGGGAGGACCGTTTCTACAATCGTAGCAAGCCTGCTCGAGGACATTCTCGGACCCTCGTCCTGTTGCCCGACATTCCTTATTGTTGGCAATTGCTTCGGGACACGCCACGAAGCGGCTATGTGCATACACAACTTTGCGACAGATCACGCACCTGTGGTTGGTCGTAATGATCTTGCACATTTTCTCTTCTTCAGGATGGGATAGTCTGCGTGAAAAATGCTTATTAGCAGGTCGAAATGTGAGTTCGCTGTGAGATAATAGTCAAGTTGGTTGGGCTCTTGACCTTGCTGATTGAAGTCTTTAATATGGATTTCCGAAGAGAATATGACGACTTTATATGTAGAATAGACCTGAATGTGATTCATAACCGAAGTGTAAGAAACGGTGAAGTTGCAGTCTATCAGACAATATGCAGACACGCTCGAACACGTTATCAGACATATACGTGCCTCCAATTCAAACTCAAAAATTCTACACGCCTCATAATTCGACATCAGCAAACTGACGTCCTTGCTTCTATTCAATTATAGTTTAGTTATATCCCGTACTAGTACTACTATGAGCAAAAAAGGCCGGTTGACTTTCCAGATGTGACCAACTATGACTTTCTGGATCAGACTCGACTTACAAATCAGTCAAATGCGGAACTAACCAACAGTTTCTCTCCACTTCCCAGCCGTGAAAGTGCCAGCAGTCTCAAAGCATTGTTTTTGCTTATCCCTCCTTAGTATTGAAGCTGGTGCATGGAATAAAGGCTGCAGCCGGAATGCTCCGCCCACGTCACATGCCTTGACACCGTGAGCCATCCGTCAATCTATCCCTTAGCCAGACATGCGTCGAGCTACGTTGCTGATTTCGCATGGCTTACGAGAAAAATGATGTTGTAGCTGGGGGCTGCGCCGCATTGTGACGCTGTTTATACAGGTGCAAGTTAGAAGGAAGCCTTCATATCTTGTTTCTTGCTAATCTGCCTAGTTATAACTGAATACAATTTGCTTTCTCGCTTTGCTGAACCTTGCTGTACCTGGCCCCCAATTCTGTAACTATATAGACCCTTCTCTCTTCATTGTCGACCCGTCTTACTCACCCTTGGCCTTGTTGACAAACACAACTCTCTCCCCCTGAATTGCCCAACCCTCCTCAGCATCTGCCATGTCGACCTCTCTCAACCCTCCCATCTTCACGCCCTTCAGCACCCCAAGGATCCCCGGCAGCTCCGTCGACAATTCTACCTTGCTCCACGACCCGAGACCGGCGCCTCGGAGCGTCACGTCCCGCCGGCGCAGTGCTTGCGAGGGAAGCGTCGCTTCGGGTCCAGCCATGGCCCCGATTTTGACCCATGTCAGGGGCGTCCGGCTCCTTGTCGTGCCAAGGAACGCGTGGACGTAGGGCCCGTAGACGTAGTCGAGAACCACGTCGACGGCGGCGGCAGGGGAAAAGTCGGTGGTTTCGGCGGGATCGCGGAGCACGATGTACTCGTCTAGATCCAGCTGCTTCAGTGTTTCTTCGTTCCTCCCTGCGCCAATGATCTTGGCGGCGCCCATGGCCCTAGCGACTTTAATGGCCAACTGGCCGCTGGTGCCCGTGACGCCCAAGATCAAACATGTCCAGCCCGCCTTCAAGACGCCCGCGCGCGTCCGCAGCGCCATCCAGCTGCTGAGGACGGGGTTCACCAGCGCCGCTGCCTGCACCGAGTCCACGTCCTCCGGCAGCTCCGCCACGTCCCGGGCCGGCACGTTGACTAGCTCCGCAAAAGTGCCGTCGCCGGTTGCCAGCGTGTGGAAGTACACAGGCTTTCCCGTGATAGTGTTGATGCCTGTGCCATCGACGCCCTGTGTTGTCGGGGCCTTGTCCTCAACTGGATAGTGCTTTCCAGAAGCTCGGCTGCGGACAACTTGGTGCAGGCCTGCGGCCAAGACGCGGACCTGGATTGTCGAGTCGTCGACAGGTGTCGGTGGTGGAGAGATCTGAGTGGCCTTGGGCTTGCCGCCTTCAGCAGCTTGGATTGCTAGCATGCTCGTTTTGGGGTTTCTGATGATTTTTTTAAGGGGTTTTAGTTCGAGAAATGAAGCTGTAAAGCTGATAACTGGCGACGTTGGTTTGAAGTGCTTGAAGGAGGTGATGTAGGCGGTAGAAGCTGATAGAGATGCTGGAGTTGTAACAAACAGTCATGAACCAGTTTCGTGTTATACTCCCAACGCCTTGCTAATCGGCCACGGCACAACTCTAAAAACTCCGACATGGCCGTTGAATGCCTTCCCCATCAATGGTACGACTCATTCGCGGCGCGTAACGTGTTGGTGAGTTGACGCAGGCAGAGAGGCGTCATCCACCTCAGCCCTACGGGTATCGCGGCATCATGGAGTCAATCGTGCAGTATGAGGATTGAGGGCCGAGAAGCGAGAGGCAGAACGCATAGAGGCACCAATGATGCAAGGTACAGACCAATGGACGGCAACGAGTCCCGAGTCATGCCTAGTGCGGCTGAAGCAAAAACGTCTGCGGAAGTACGGGTTGAGGCAGAAAAGCCGTCGGACATTTCGGGAGACTTTCAATGGCCGCTCATAGGGGGATTTGATCGGGCGAAAGCATCATGTTGAATTTGGAGTCTACAAAGTATAGTGGTTCTAAATTGATTTATCAAGCAGCTCGAATGATCACGAGGTCCTGTCTTACGGGAATTGTTCCAGTGCGTCGTCATCGCCAAATAATGGACTGACAACTGCATCGGATCAACTGAGGGCAAGAACCAACACTCAGGCACAAGATCCGAAAGTCTCTAGATGGTAGATGCCTTAAGGGGATGTTCCTGCAGTGAGGTCTCAGGCAAGCTCATGTCCTCAATCTTTGCTACAGCCCTGCCTCTTTGATCCATCGCTGACATGCCCGATGGCGGTTGGTTGATACCCGATGGCCATTTCAAGTTCGCTCGCGGTTAAGCTGGACGCGGCTGACAGGACAGTCAATAGACACTGGGTGCGCTATTGCTAGAGAAATTGCTGAATCATACAAACTTCCGTCTCGGCGGAACTCAAATTGTCAAAGGTCTATTCCTTCTTCTGTCTATTGTGGTGCATAAACGCTCGACTTTCCAACCTTCTGCTTTGAACTCACATCCTCTCCCGCGGCAAGAGTCTTCTCAAACGCAACGCGCAGTCGCTGCAGAACCTCCTCTTCGTTCTGCGCAACCTGGTAATGCGTCACCAGCCGGTTGCACATGAACAAGAGCCCGGCATCGGCGCCGCACTCGATGAACCGCGCCTGGCTGCATCCCGCGGCGTCCAGGTCCAACCAGCACATATTGGTCTCGGTTGGATCAGCCATCTTGCCGCCCATACTCGTCCAGAGCGCCTCGACCTTGAGCGCCATCTCGTGGGACGGCTTGAGCAGCCCGTCGGAGCCCGTCGGGGAGCTGCCGAAGGTCTGCTCGATGGCGACGTGGCCCGCCGACGTCACGATGCCGGACTGTCGCAGGCCGCCGCCGATGGATTTGCGTACCCAGCGCGCGTGTTTCAGCGTCTCCTTGGGGCCCACGAGGACGCTGCCAACGGGGGCGCCGAGGCCTTTAGAAAGACAGAGGGAGACGGTGTCGAAGTGCGAGCAAAAGTCGGGGAGGGAGCCGGCGCCAGCGACCACGGCTTCCCACAGGCGGGCCCCGTCGCAATGCATCTTGATGCCGTGCTCGCGAGCGAACTCGGAGATGCGTTGGACCTCGCTCAGGGGAGTGATCATGCCATGGAGGGTGTTTTCGAGGCTGATGACTCGCGTGGGACACCCGTGCACGTCGTCGTCCAGCGTTATGTTTGCCGTGACGTCCTCCAGGGTCAGATATCTCCCATTCTTGGGTACTACGGGCGTGATCTGGCCTCCGGACAGGGTCGCGAGTCTATGGAAGTATCAGTTTGTGTTCCAGTGACCTTGTAGGATGGCATGAATACGTACCCGCCGGCTTCGGAGGTGTACAGGTGAGCACGATAGTCGCAGATGACTGAGTGAGGAGGCTGGGTGAGGAGAGATCTCATGGCGAGCTGGTTTCCCATGGTACCGGAGAGCACAAAGAGGCCAGCCTCCTTGCCAGTTCGCTGGGCGGTATAGGCCTCGAGGTCATTTGTCACGGTATCTTCCTGGAAGACGTCGTCGAGCAAGGAGCACGACTGAACGGCCTGAAGCATTGCCGGAGTCGGCCTTGTCACCACATCACCTGGAGTAAAGACGCATCAGCGGGCTATTTTGCGTTATGGTTCTTCGGGCTGTTTCTTACTTCGCAGGTCAAAAGCAGCCGGGCTCTTGCCACCGATCCAAGCGTTGTGTGAACCCCCGTTAGCGTTGGTGCCGGTTGTCTCAGCTGCTGGAGCCATGTTTGCGGGCGCGGAGGTGAAGCTACGTCGAGATGTGAAGGTGGGGGTTGGAGCGAATCTCGATGTAGTTGCGGCTAAGTGAAGATAGCAGCGCCGTTGCAATGGTAGAGTAGTCCTTAACCAAGTAGATGAAGCGGAGAGGCGAGAGGAATTCACCGAAAGAATAGGCATCACCATGGCGATAACGAGGTACGTGAACTCGGCTACCCAAACCGGCTTGAGGGGTTGTAGTTGTACGTCACGCCCTTCCGTCTGGAGTGGAGATGCCATGAGCCGAATTGGTGAGGGGACGTCGGATAGTTCCCTCGATGGGCCGGGGGAAGCCGACGTTGGGTACCTATTGAGTCCATGGCACCTCGAGGGCTGGCTAGGCTCGGCAATTACGAAGAGTACAACTCACTCAAGGCAGTATTACAGATTAAAAGCTTGGATACAATCTCGCCAAGCTTTTCTCGGTGTTTATGGTGTTTGTGAGACTACGAAGAGACCTGGACCGGGTGAGATATTTGAAGACGCGGCCAATAGAGACCCAGGCGATAGGCGTTTATAGTGACCCTCGGCGCGTTCCAGACATCCGTGGCATCTACACATCACGATGAGCGATCTTGGCGGGTTGCGTGTGTATAATTATAGTAAGACACCAAGCTGATGAATGACTGGCTCGTTAAAATCAACGGGCCTCAGCGTCGGGAGTGCAAGGAACCCGCCCGTGTCTCCGAAGTGCCGTAAGCTCGCCCGCTGAACAAGTCCACATATTACAGTTACAGCCCGTGCACTGGGAAAGCCTACCTTGGGGAGCTATATTGGACCTAGGCTCGAGCACTCTCAAGACTTCCAAGACTTCCAAGACCGCTGGTAAAATTAACTGATTTCCCCCATCGCCAAGTGGCTAACTCATTCTCCAGACAGGAGCAACGCACAAGGGAAAGCCCTTTCCAAACGCTTCCTTCATCCTTCGGCACTTGCTGGGTTATTCGTACCCCAGCCTCGTATCATCCGTCCTCCCGGGCTCCTTGGGTGCCGGCGGGAACGCCGGGCTTGCATGAACCTTTTCCTACACGAGCAGTGCAGTAATCCTCCCCCAAGCTAGTGCACAGGGAGCCCTGAACTTTCCTAGCTAAACAACTGCGATGCTGCTGATTGGGCGGCTGGCTGACCCGTCGTGTAGCTGCGTCTGTGTAAGCCAAAGCGTTCGAACACCCTTGCCTCTTCTGGTAAGGTAAGGGGGGGGGGGGGGGGAGGGGAGATTGAGCATTCATGATGAGGAAATAAATAGACGAATAGACGAACTAGTTATGAGCGAGCGTGAGTGAGACGGTGGCACCTTGTTTGACGACTTGCGTCTGTGTACGCCTTGGCGTTTGTGTTTGCGTTTGTGTTTGCGTTTGCATAGCTTCCTCTCTTTCATTCTTCCATTCTTTCTTTCTGTGCTTCTTGAGCAAAGACTTGTGCCTTACTTATCTTTGCTTCTTTACTCAATACTGACTACGACCCATCTGCCCATCACCACCATGGACTGACACCCTCCTCATTGTCGACTACCCTCCTGACCTACTCTCTTTGGGCAGGGGCATCCATCTCCCTCCCATCAACCGCCCACGATGCCCGTCCTCTTCAACACCCGTCCCGTCCTCCCCGTCCTCTTCCTCCTTCTCATCAGCTCCCTCACCTGGTGGCTCGCCCGCCAGCCTCGCTTTGACACGTCTCCCGCCCACCGCATCTCCGACGCCGACATCGCCCTCGCCCACTCCCTCCCGCGCCTCGACTTCGCCGCCTCCGACGCCGCTGCTCACCGCGACTACTACGCCTCCGACGCCGCCCGCGATCTCTGCGCCGCCCACGGCTACTCCGTCTTCCGGCCCAGCGATGACCATGGTGAGCGCAAGGTCTACGACCTCTTCATGGTCAACACCGAGCTCGACTTCCTCGAGATCCGCCTGCGTACCCTCTACGACTACGTGGATTACTTCGTCATCGTCGAGTCCCCGCGTACCTTCCAGGGCGGCCCCAAGAGGCTCACTATCCGCGAGTCCTGGGACCGCTTCTCCGAGTTCCACGCCAAGATGATCTACCACGAGCTGCGCTTCCCCGACGGCTTCAAGCCCGTGACCACCTGGGACTACGAGGACCTGCAGCGCGATGCCATTTTCCTTCAGGTCTTCCCCACCCTCACCGGTCGCCAGGCCCCCGTGGAGGGCGATGTGCTCCTGGTTGCCGACGTCGACGAGATCCCGCGCCCGGCCACGCTGCTCGTCTTGCGCACGTGCGAGTTCCCGCGGCGCCTCACGCTCGCCTCCAAGTTCTACTATTACTCGTTCCAGTTCCTGCACACGGGGCCCGAGTGGCAGTTCCCGCAGGCCACCTACTACCAGGGCATGGCGGCGACGATCCGGCCGACGAACCTGCGCACCGGCGACGCGGGCGCCCCGCTGCTGCGCGACCTGGAGAAAGGCGTGCTGGCCAACGCCGGCTGGCACTGCAGCTCGTGCTTCGCCACCATGGAGCAGTTCCTCAACAAGATGGCCAGCTTCTCGCACGCTTGGATGAACGACGAGGCCTTCCGGGACCGCAGTCGCATCGCTGACGCCGTGCGCAGCGGCGCCGACCTGTGGGGCCGCGAGGTGGACACCTTCGACCGCGTCGACGACAATCATGACGTGCCACAGTGTCTGCTCGAGGACAAGAAGCGGTTTGGGTACATGCTGAACCGGGATGGCGAGTCGGCGGGGTTCTCGGACTATCCATGATGAGCGTTTATGACTGAGAGTACATGGAGTGCGTACGTGTGTGCGTTTTGGGAGTTTGGGACATGTAAAATACCGGCATCTTCTGGAACTGCTAAAGGTATAAACGGACGTTGACAAAATAGATACCATCAAACTTGAGACAATTGTCCCCCTCGCGGGGTTGGACTGGCAGCGCTTCCCCTGCTTGTTGACAAGACTCTCTGCGTGGATGCTCGTCGATCCTCACTCACCACACATAATATCGGCCACCAGTCCCTCGCTCAAATCGGCTTGACGGCCAAACCGCTCCGTTTCCCGGCCGCGCTCCCTTCTAGCCACGTTCCCGCAAAGCGACCTTGGAGCCCCGCTGCCCTAGTAGGTTTGCCCTAAACCCAGCTGGCCGCCGTTGTAGGAGCATCGGCAACTCTGCCTTTTCTTTCCCCTTGTCACCAACGCCCACCGGATTCCATTCTTCTGGACGTTATAACGGGCATGAGATCTGATGAGGCCGCGGGCCGGTCGTGTTTGCAGATGTGGGCCGCATGCACTTGCACGCGAGATCCTGAATCATCTTTCCCTTCTTGACAACGACCTCACAAGCTAACACTCGTTCGCTCGATATTCTGGCTTGGGGCAGAAGTATAATCCAACGTCTGTGGGTTCTCAGTGCGTGATGGGCCATGATGAGCTGGATCGCTAACACGCTCGTGTTCGGCAATCGGCCCCAGTGCGAAGCCCCTTTTTGACCACAGAACTGACACCAATCATCCTTCATTTCTGCTCTCACCAGCAGCTCTCTCAAGGCCAAGCCCACTTCGACAATGGAAATCTGGTCATGACCCTTTTTCATCCCCCATGGACAGCTGAGGAAAAAGGGGTCACAACCACCCGATGATGGACACGCCAAAAAGCCATCCGCCTAGCGCCGAGGCGACGATTCGCTCACAGTCTCCGGCCGCGCTCCAATGAGACTCGCAATGCGCCGCGGGCCGAAAACCTCATTGTCCGACTTCATCTCCCAGTAATGGGTGTCTCCATCCCTTTTCCTGATTTCCCTTTTCTCCTTCCTTTCCTTCTGCAGCCTTGACTTCTTTTCTTTTCCACTCAGCCATCTTCTTTTTTCTCTCTCTTGGTTCTTGTGTGGCCTTGTCATGGCCCACTCCGCCACACTCCGCCACCTCCGTCCGCGACGACCCCGGGCCTCCGAGCCCCTCGCGGCTCCGCCCTCCGTCTGAACCCCGGGGTAAATCGGAGGCTTTAGAGGTCCACCGGCCTCGCTTGACGTCACGGTCACTTCCGGAGTTGTCCCAATCCAACGAGATTTTGACCTCTCTCGATCACCACAGCTCGTCATCGTCGTCGCTGTCGTCCTGGCAAAGATGCCTCACACCTTTCGCATAGTTTGCCGGTCCTTGCCCCATCATGCCCTGACCCGCCAGTCTGGCCAGCTCGGAATTGACATCAACTTGAATCTTGAATCCGAATATACATCGACGATAGGCTATCCGCATACACCTAGACCACTGGTCGGCTGGCATTCCCTTGCCCTTTCGTTCCCAACATACCCTTGTGTCTTGCGAAACCCCCACAGTCAGTCAGCAAGGGAGAAGGAACCTGGAAAGATCAGACGACGTCGAAGCGAGGCGAGCGGCGAATAACGGACACCAGCGAGAAAGAAGAAAGGACCAAAGAGAAGAAAAATGAAAACAGAACAGAACGACCAGACAACAAGACAGACAAAACGAAACGACAAAAGACCAATGGTTGTATCCTGAGGCGCGCAAGGCGGAAGGCAGTCGAGGGAGCATCCACGACGGCCCGGTCGGGGAAATACTCAATTCTAAGTTACATGGTTCATGGAGCGACCAGAGAGACAGACAGGCAGACACATAAAGAGAGAGAGATACGCGAGAGGAAGAGAGGGAGGGAGAAGGGGTCGCATCATGCGGACGGGATGCCATGCCATGCCATGCCAGCTGGCAAACGGGGGACCACAACAAGAAAAAAAAGGACCACATCAGAAGGCCACATCAGACGGGACCCCGACCACACACACGCACGTACCTTTATGCAATAAAGGGCCAAGCAGAAACTCCCAAACGAACACCCCCAAGAAGGGAGAGGGAGGGAAAGGTCCCGAAAGGGCGGCGACGCGGCGCTTGTCAACTGCAGCGATGAGTTGGCCAACGCATCAAGTGGTCCGTGTGTAGCCATGGAAAGTCCTCAACCCATTCCCCCCCCCCCTTATCCCGGTCCCCGGTTCGCCGCTTGTTTTCAACTTTTTTTTTCCCTTCTCGTTCCCAACTTCTTTTTAATATTCCTGACTTATTCTTTTGCGTCTCTTCCCTGAGACCGTCTGCCTGCGTCTTTTTCGGAAACTTTTCTTTCCTCCTGCTCGCCGTCGTGGCGCTGTTTTTGTCTGGTGGTTGGTTCGTCGTCCGTCCTCCAAACGCCCAGAGGTGCACACTACAAAGTACAACCGCCACGTCTCGTCCTCACCTCACCTCGCCTCACCTCGCCGCCCTCACCCATGTCCATGTCCCGTGTCCAATGTCCCTGGTCCATGATCAATCTCGCCTCGCCGGCATTTAACGTTGCAGTACGGAGTATTCGTCGCCTTGCTTCCCGCCTTGCTCCCGCCTCGCTCCCGGTCTCAACTCGGCCAATGCTGGCCAACCAACTACTAATAGTACCAACCCCGTCCCCAGCGCCTTGGGTCTAATACTTCAAAAAGAGTCACCTCCCTCGCTAGCCTTGGGTCCCAACGGCCAGGCTCCGACTCGCTTCTTTGTACACGCTGACAGCAGTCCCGTCCCTCTGTCACTCTTTATTACTCGTCATCATATTTGGGCCAAACAAAGTCGTCGCGACATCATCATTCAGTCATCATCCGTTGCGCTCAGCTGCTTGCAAAGTACCTACACAAGCCCATGGCTGGCTTTCCTTCCTACTCATGCTTACTCAAACAAGTTTCCTGCCAAGGAGAGAGAAACAATCAATCAACCAACGCAAATGTCTGAGCTTTGGCAAGTGCCGTCTCTCGTGTTTCCAGAAAATGCCCTTGTCCGCCCATTCTAGCCAGTGCTGAACACTCCCCGACCCGAAGCCATGCTCCGTCATCCCATAAACCCTCCCAACACCAACAACTAGAAGAAGCCTTCGACATGACTCTGAAGACCCGCTCATGGGCTAACAGAATGAATATCTGGAAATGTCATGAGCTCGTGAGAGAGGAACTTTATATATGTTACCATGTGAGTCCACCAAATGTTTCGCCGCAAGGTCGGCCTTTTATATCTTTCCTTTGAGAATCTTCATTTTCCGGGCCCAGCGACGTCCGGCATACCTGGACCAAGTATCCAAACGAGGCCTAGGGAGGAGCAATGGCCTCTTCCGGGACCGTCTTCTGCTGTCCAACCTGGGAACCGCCAGCTCATTTGCATCTACCTTATGCTGCTCGGCTAGCCCATTTCATCAGGAACTCCACCACGGCATCCAGGTTGGTTTCTTCTTTCGCACTGATCCCATAGCAGCACACCTCGCGACCTCGTATGCTCTTCAGGTCGAGTTCGTCAATCAGTTCGTCCACCGAGAGCTTCTCTGGAAGGTCAGACTTGTTTCCGAGGATAAGGAGCGGGATCCCGGCAAGGGATTGGCGACCCATGAGGTCATGGAGCTCCTCCTTGGCCTGCGGGATCAACTCAAGATCGGCAATGTCGACGATGAATACGATGGCGCTCACGCCCCGACAATATCTCTCCCACATGGTGCGAAATCGCGGCTGGCCACCGATATCCCAGCACTTGAGTGTCACATGACCTCGTTGCACCTTCTTCATATTAAACCCGACCGTGGGAATCGAACTACACGGGATCTAGAGTCAGCCATGGCATCTATACGCAACTAAGTCCCCAGGAGGCGATGCGAGCCATTACTGGATGCGCTTACTCGAGAGTGAACTCTCCTCCCTGTGGTACGCGACATAGGTCAGTAAGTGCTTGGCGTATAACGACAGGTGCAATAGGGAGGATACGGAATACTCACAGCGAGGACTCTTAGCAACGACGTTTTTCCGGCATTTTGCAGACCAACCATGGTCACCTCCATCTCCATCGCCCTACGATCCCGATGTCAGTCTCTATCGGAGGAGTGGAAGCGTCGGGCCCGATGCCGAGGTGGGGAACAAAACGGGAGAAACCAGGCATACGCCGAGAGAAGACCCGGCGCATGATCCGTGGCCATGTCGACTAACCAAAACATGCGCAGCAACCAATCGTAGACCCTCCGGAAGATCCCAGCCATGTTTCTATCGGATTGCGCAAGCGCAGGTCGGATCGCGGGGAAGAGGTCGGACGAAGGCGGGGGGGACCGATTGATCGAGCGAGCAGCTATGCAAACCAGGCAGCTAGCTGAGGGGGGATGTTGAAGGACGATGTTGACGCGGGTTATCTTTTTGGGGGTGGGAAATATCTGGGAGACGGTGAAAGATGTGGTGGGCGGGGTGCTTTATGGAAAGGGAATTATTGTTGGCGCTCAGACGTCGCGACGCAGGGACGACGGACGGGGGGGCGGCTCAGGAAGAAAAGCGGCTTGTATAACGGTGGCAGGCGACGAGTAACATCTGCAACTGGTAAGTTATGTGCGCCAGCGTCTGAGTGTCGGGGTCGGAGTCGGGGTCGGGAGTAGACGGCGATGGGAATGAGGAGGAGGAGAGGCTCGTGGTGCAACGATGGAGGAGCAGCAGATTGGCACAAGGTGACGCCTGGACGGACGCACAAAAAGGGCCCCACCTGGGACGAGATGACGGACGAGACAGCAGAGGACGCCTTAGGACGGGCACCGAAAACCGCACCCAAAAGCCACAGAGGACCGCCGGAGGCCACACCAAGACCGCCAAAAGGGCACGAGCCTTGGGGCCCTTGATGGGGGGAGGGATGGGGGAGGGGGTGGGAACGACCCGTGCCTGGCGGCGCAGGTAGCGCTGGTTTTAGCGCAGCGCCAGTGCGAAGTACGCGGGAAATGGATGATGGATAGGGAATTTTGGCGGACGGAGACGTACAGTCGATAGACACAAACGTAAAAGTGAAGGTGCCCCAGACGAGGTCGTGAAAGCTGGTCGCAGCGCAGCAGCAGCGAAAGACGCGGAAGAAGTGATGTGCGCGGTACAAAGTGTACGAACACTGACTGGCCGAAACTGTGCCAGGCTGCGGGGTGTTGTGACTTTCCAATCTTCAATCACCTGGTCCAGCCTGGAGGTGGCAGCCGTGGTGTGGGTTAACCGCTGCGGCGTTTCATTCGCCTTGACCAGGATGAACAGTGCTAGGGGCGATGATCGACCAGGGCTTGGGACGTCGACGTCAGTGCTCCTGGCGTCAAGGGCCTCGCCTCCAGCAGAGCGGCTACAGCTTGCCGCACAGCGGGTGATGGCAGCGGCCCAGTGGAGATGTATGCTTGATGTTGTTGTTTTTAGCCTTGCTAGATCCCGTTGCGGATGGCTGCAGGGTCCTCGTTGCGCGGGAACTGGTAACAACCCGTCTTGGTGAAAGGCAAGGCGGTAACAACGGCGGGAGGACCTGTTGACCCTTGGTTTCGAATCGGCGACTCGGAGGCGGGTATACCGTCGGCTTGTAGATGTATGTGTGAGGGCAGAAGAATGCAGGTTGCAGGTTGCTCAAGGCACCATCCGCTATCGTAAGGCAACCTCCGGCCAAGACTGGGAACCAGCAAGTGGAGGGACAGACCTAGCAGCGTCACCTCTTACTGGTCGCTGGTTTATAGGTGCGGGAGGAGCTGCCACCTTCAGATCGTCGTGAAAGTGCTTGTGTCAGATATGTGCCTGGGCGCGTGAGCTCCCTATCGCAAAGCCCAACACCGGTACGGAGTAGGCTGTGCCCCAGTTGTCTCTACCGGAGACGTTGCAGTAGGGGCCGAGAGACAGTGCTTCGTAGAGGGCGCCTACGACAGGACGGGAGAACTGAGTCAACTGACGCACAAGGGCCAACAAGGCTGGCAGGCTGGCAGGCTGGTTGGGCACTTTCGCCTCGGCAGCAACGGGTGGGCGATGGATCAGCGGGGAGCTCAAGTTGAGCTGTAAATGATGACGACGGTAGCCAAACGGAGAGATTTAGAGGACAGGCAAGGCTGGAGAAGCAACAGCCAAGAACAGATGCGACAGAAAAGGTACTTTAGAGGGAAATACAGTAGAATACAGTAGGAATCGACGATGGCGACGACGAATCTGGGGGAGATGAGAGGAGGCAAAGTGAAGTAAAATGTGAAGAATGAGGTCAGGCCAGATAAACGGAAGGCAGCAATAGCTCCAACAATAACTACTGGAACCCAACGAGGAAGGAAGCTTCCGTTTCCTCGCAAATTCGGACGGCACCAACTGGTAAGCAACCTAGCTTCTGTCCGGACGGGCAGGTACCTAGCCGCTTCTGGGGCCGCCTGGGCGGAGCGAGGTCTGGGTTCTGCACTCTGCACTCTGCAGCGACAAACAAAAGCTCCAGCACCAGCCTCATCAGCGGAAGCGGAAACAGATGCAAACCTCAGAAGCCAAAAAAAAAAAAGTAACAACCCTGTCAAAAATGAAGGATGATGAGTGCTGGCGGAAGGTGGAATCGTCCGGGCTTTCCTTTTGTTGCGATGTGGTTATTCTTGTCCTCGTTCGTCCTCGGAACAAAGACCGGGTGCCAGAGGCGGAGAAATCAACCGCAACCGCAACGACCACAGCAGCGGCATAAATGGAGTAGTTATGCGCCATCGGTAACGCAGGTTGGGCTACAAGGAGCAAGGTCGTCCGACCGTACCTCGTGCTAAGCAACCTTCATGGCTGGTGGCGAGGGTCTGGTGGTGGTGTTAGTGGTGGTGGTGTTAGTGGTGGTGGCTGAGCTGTGGGAAGAGCTTCCATTAGGTACAGAACTCTGGCCTCGCTCTAGCTGTGCAGCACTTCAGGGCGCATTGCCCATACTTTGGGTCATGCTTGGGCGCGATGGAGCAAATGAGAACCGGTCCTCTGCTCCGGAGGGAGGGGATTGCCCTTGTTCCCTGACGGAGGTAAGCTCAGTAGCTGAGCTGCTAGTGCTGGGCTGCATGTCCTGCGCAATAGACGCCTTGAAGTCGAAATGGCTGATGTATCAGAGCACTTTGGCCCCCAAATCCTCACGACTCGGGCCAACGAGTGCATCACCGGTCTCCAGGCACCGGTTCCAAGGGAGAGAGGGAGAGAGGTCATTGGTTGCTACTTGAGGAGAGCAAGCAAAAACGACGCTGTTACTTGTGGGGGGATGACACTCAGAAAGGAAGCGATGCGCCTTGCATGCTTGTGCAGCATGCAGCATACTGTACGAATCAGCAAGTATTCGGGCCTAGCCATAGGTAGGTAGGGACTAATGTGGACGTAGGCCTGGTTTTGTATGTACGAATACAGGTCTACCTGGGCCTTGGGTAGGTAAGTAGGTAGGTATGGAGGTAACACGTGGGGTTGAGGTTCGTTATTTTCTCAGTTCTAGAGGTCTTTGGTTCCATCTTCAAGGGGAGCCGATTTCCTATATACTTTATCTATGTGACTAGCTACTTACATAGGTATGTGGATACTTCTCTACAATTCTCAATTGTCAACCCGTCTGATGTCTACGCTTGCACGGCATACGCAGGACTGTATTCCACAACTACAGGCTCAAACCCTCCCACCTCTCTTATCAATTTCCTTGGTTGTCTCTTGTCCGTCCTACAGTTCCTATCCCACTCCAGCTAGACTATGATCAGTATCTCGGCCTGAGAATCCAGGATATTTCTCTTTCTATTTTGGCTTTGGTGTATCCCTTTGACTGTGGTAAGACTACACTTGACCCATAGTCCCCACAAAGGCCCGGGAGATCAACGGTACGCAATGTGACTTCAAAAGCCATATAATAGTAGGGAAGTGTGATGTACTATGATGTAGATCCCCAGAAGCTGTGACTTCTAGCACTATACAAAATCGTGGGATCTTATGTACCTCGGCTTTCTTACCATTTTGTTGGTTTAAATCCCTGTCACTAGCCTAAGTGTAGTCTTACCACAGTCAAAGGGGATAGTAAGGTACGAGAATGCCGTGGACGACTTGCCTGGGCGGGCATTAGTGGCACTGACTTCACTGTCGTACGTACTGACACCGTCAAAATTGAAATGCAGCCCCTCATTCGCTTAATACTTCCGCCCCGACCCCGCCTCTATCGATAACGCTTGCTCTCATGTGACTTCGGCTTATCGGGGTTTTTTCTTCTGATAGCTCGACCAGCCAATTTTTTTGTTGCGCTTCGTCCTGGGATAGCCTCAATTTCTGCTGCATCGCGAGCGGCCCATTTGGCGAGTCTCTAAAGCTCTACCCGTTCTTCCAGTAAACGGCAAGCTCATTGGAACCATCGGGTGAAATTGTCTCAGTCCACTGTCGAGTACCACCTCCACCTACGACCACGCAACACCGCCATACAGTTTCCCAGGTGCTGCCCCGACATCTACAACCATGGCGCCCTCGGCTACCAACACCGAGTGGGACCATCAGTATCACACTCTTCGTCGCGAAAATCTCTTTCGAAACCCTCCCAAGGATCACACTGCCTATCCTGCCCTCCAATTAGCCATTGAACCCCATATCGAGTCCTTCAATGGTCTCTGGCGTAGCGATGGCAAGCCTGGGCTGATGGCCCATGGCCTCACCGACATTGGCGTCAAGACATATCTAGATGGCGACGAGAGGGCTGGTTCCCAGGGCAAGAACCGTCTATCCATTCGGTACAAGGATGTCACACTCCAGAAGGCTCAGGTCCCGCCCTCTAACAAGATGGCGCGCAACCGCCAGATTTTTCCTGCCGAGTGCAGAGAACGCCATGTGACATACAGAGGACGACTCTCAGCTACCTTCGAGTGCCAGATCAATGGTGGCGAGCCCTTCGAGTTTGTTCGAGAACTTGGTCAAGTGCCAATTATGATCAAAGTACGGGTTGTCTCCTTCATCGGCTTGGCTTACCTTTGCTAACATTGTCGCAGTCAAACAGATGTCATCTCGAGAACAACTCGCCTGCCCTCTTGGTTCAGCGGAAAGAAGAGTCGGAGGAACTTGGCGGCTACTTCGTCGTTAACGGTAACGAGAAGATCATTCGAATGCTACAGATGAACAGGCGAAATTTTCCCATGGCTATCGTTCGACCCAGCTTCCAGAACCGAGGCCCTGGATATACACCTTACGGTATCATCCTCCGAGCGGTTCGACCCGATGAGACCTCCCAGACCAACGTTCTGCATTACCTCGATGACGGAAACGCGACATTCCGCTTCTCTTGGCGCAAGAACGAATACCTCATCCCGGTCATGATGATTCTGAAGGCACTAGTCGAGACCAACGATCGGGAAATTTTCGAGGGATTGATCGGCCCCGCCGGCTCCAAGTCGACCGAGAACACCTTCCTTACTGATCGAGTTGAGCTCCTTCTGAGGACTTACAAATCCTACAATCTATACAGCAAATCGGAGACCCGAGCGTACCTCGGCGAGAAGTTCCGAATCGTGCTTGGAGTTCCAGACACCATGTCAAACCTCGAGGTTGGCACGGAGTTTCTGCGAAAGATCGTCTTGGTTCATCTAGGCAACGTCGATGTTACTGAGGATCAAGACACCGAAAAGTTCAAAATGCTCCTTTTCATGATCCGAAAGCTGTATGCCCTTGTGGCTGGAGATTGTGCAGTCGACAACCCCGATGCCGTTCAAAATCAAGAGATCCTGCTGGGAGGATTCCTCTACGGTCAGATTCTCAAGGAGAGACTGGACGAGTTCCTGAGCGTCAACGTTCGTGCCTCACTTCGAGACTACTTCCGGAGATACCCCACCATTCCCTTCACATCAGAAGACTTCCGCAAGGAGTTCCCCAACACTATCTTCCGAAAGGCCAACGAGAACCTCGGAAACGCTCTGGAGTACTTTCTCTCAACTGGTAACCTGCAGAGCTCGTCAGGGTTGGATCTGCAACAGACGGCTGGCTTCGTGGTTGTTGCCGAGAAACTCAACTTCCTTCGATTTATCAGTCACTTTCGTATGGTGCATCGAGGTGCTTTCTTCGCTCAGCTCAAGACAACCGCTGTGCGAAAACTTCTCCCCGAGTCTTGGGGTTTCATGTGCCCCGTTCATACCCCTGATGGTTCTCCCTGCGGTCTCTTGAACCATCTGGCTCACAAGTGCAAGATTATGACAGACTCAGTCGACGTTTCCCGCCTGCCTGCCCTCGCTGCTGAGCTTGGTGTAGTTGAGGTCTCCTCGGCCTCGACTGAGGAGAATGTGGTTGTGATGCTTGACGGCAAGATCCTTGGTTGGTGTACCCCGAAGGAGTCTCTGAGAATTGCGGATTGTTTCCGATACTGGAAGGTTGAGGGCACCCATGGTGTTCCTTTGGAGTTGGAAATTGGATACGTGCCTGCATCCAATGGCGGCTCTTACCCTGGCGTATACATGACCTCTACGCCAGCCAGAATGGTGCGGCCCGTCAAGTATCTCCCTCTCCAGAAGGAGGACTTTGTCGGCCCGTACGAGCAACCGTACATGACCATCGCCGTTGTACCGCAGGAGATTGAGTCTGGCCGGTCCACCCACGTCGAGTTCGATCCAACCAATATGTTGTCTATCCTCGCCAACATGACCCCGTTCTCGGATTTCAACCAGTCTCCCCGAAACATGTACCAGTGTCAGATGGGTAAACAAACCATGGGAACGCCAGGCACTGCAACCCGCCACCGAACTGACAACAAGAGCTATCGACTGCAGACCGGCCAAACCCCTGTCGTTCGAGCCCCTCTACACAACACCTATGGTTTCGACAACTTTCCCAACGGTATGAATGCTGTCGTTGCTGTCATCTCTTACACTGGCTACGACATGGACGATGCCATGATTCTCAACAAAGGCGCCCACGATCGAGGCTTTGGCTATGGTACCATATATAAGACAAAGAAGATCTCGCTTAAGGATGACTCGAGAACTAAGGTCACCAAGAGCGTCACCAAGGCTTTTGGCTTCGCCCCGCACAGCTACGTCAGTGCGGAATACCAGGGAATGCTTGACGATGACGGCCTTCCGCACGTTGGTCGCATGGTGCAAGACGGGGATGTCATTTGCGCCTGGCACACGGTCACCCCCGACTATAACGGCAAGATGGTCAACCTGGACGGCCTCACCCACTACGAGAAGTACAAGGATTCCGAGACTGGTTTTGTGGAGGAGGTGCGATTGATTGGAGCTGAAACGGGTAACGAGCCATTGCAGACCATCTCCGTCAAGTTCCGTGTGCCACGCTCACCACTCATCGGTGACAAGTTTTCATCTCGCCACGGACAGAAGGGTGTCGCCTCGCAGAAGTGGCAGACAATCGATCTTCCCTTTTCCGAGTCGGGGATGCAGCCGGATATTATCATCAATCCCCACGCGTTCCCTTCTCGTATGACGATAGGCATGTTTGTGGAGTCGTTGGCAGGAAAAGCTGGCGCCTTGCACGGCCTGGCCCAGGACTCGACACCATTTAGGTTTGACGAGGAGAACACAGCTGCGGATTTCTTCGGCCACCAGCTGAAGAAGGCTGGCTACAACTACCACGGCAACGAGCCCATGTACTCGGGTATCACGGGAGAGGAGCTGGCTGCTGATATCTACATCGGTGTGGTCTACTACCAGCGATTACGTCACATGGTCAACGACAAGTACCAAGTGCGAACCACTGGTCCTGTGGTTCCGACGACAGGCCAACCCATCAAGGGCCGAAAGAGGGGTGGTGGTATTCGTGTGGGAGAGATGGAGCGTGACGCACTGCTGGCGCACGGAACTGCTTTCCTGTTGCAGGATCGTCTGCTCAACTGCTCGGATTACGCCAAGTCATGGATTTGCCGGCGATGTGGTTCGTTCCTCTCTGTGCAGCCCACGGTGTCGCAGTTCGCGCCAGGCAAGAAGAAGGCGCCAAGCATCGTACGATGCCGAAACTGCGCCATCAAGCTAGACGACTCGGAAGGCATCGATCTCACCGAGATCCAGGGCGAAATCTGGGAGGATGGCCAAGGCAACTCGTGGGTCGGCGGTGACCAAACTACCATGGTGGTCGTTCCAGGAGCGCTCCGATTCCTAGACGTGGAGCTGGCGGCCATGGGTATCAAGCTCAAGTACCGGGTGGACCGCGGAGATGAGCCTCGAAAGGGTCCAATGAAGCCAATGGCAATGAACGGCGTTCGGGTTGGAAAATAAAGGGTGGTTGGATTGATGTTGTTTCGTGTCTTTATCTGTTTTA
The DNA here is from genome assembly GCA_030864175.1 of Neonectria faginata. Taxonomy (NCBI): domain Eukaryota; kingdom Fungi; phylum Ascomycota; class Sordariomycetes; order Hypocreales; family Nectriaceae; genus Neonectria; species Neonectria faginata. Next base: position 800,369 of record JAULBG010000006.1, on the reverse strand, counting down.
TTTGGCTGGGCAGCTACTCACGCATGTACGTCCGTACCTTGGTTTCTAGATATCTGACGGGGTAGGGGCTGTCCTCGACCTCGTCTTGCTGGGGATGGCGGATGGAGAGGGGATGTATATTTAAATGGCGAGACAAATACCAAGAATGACGTTCAAACGAAGACAGTTGTCACACTCCAAAGGCAGCATTGACATGTCTTGTCGAGTCGCAACCATATTGTCTCGGCGGCGACGGCTGCGTCTTTCCCTCGATCTCGATCCTGGCCGCAACCAAGTAAGCCCCTGAGTCATCTGGGCACTTGAATTGAGCATCACCACGTCCTCTTCCAACTCTCGTAAGGATTCACTATTTGGGCATCAACACAGACGGCACGGCACGGCACGGCACGGCACGGTACGGAGACGGCACACACCTCTGCAGCGCCGGCTCCGATTCGCCCGGGTCCGACACGAGGCCAATGCATCCTCGTGGAATAGCTACGTAGGAAGGACAACAAGGGAAGCCCGTGAGAGCACAGCGGTGATACAAGACTGGACAATGTCGCGAGCCTGCGAGTAGCCGAACGAATGGCACTGGAAAGTCCCCTATCATGTCGGACCGCCGAGGGTGTGTTACGGCGGCCGTCTGCAAGGTTCCGCGACGGCGCCTTTGGTGACCGGGTTAGGCTGGCAGCTGGCAGTTGACAGAGAGGCCTCGTTGTGTGTTTTCGTTGTTGTTGTCGTCTGTTGACAGCTGCCGAGAACGGATCTTGTTTTTCCTCTGTTCTGTCTTTCTTTCTCTTCTACTTTTCGCTTCTTCTTCTCCAGCTTGCATCGCTCCCTATGCCATCGACCTGCATCACAATCCTTCCAACTTGCAAACAAAACATACTACTAAGTAAGTAGGCCAAGCTCTTGCGTCATCGGGTTTCGGTCTGTGTGGCGCATCGCGGGAGTTGCACCTTCCTTCCCAAGGCACAAGGCAGGTAGGTCATATCCCACTTTGCTGGTCTGTTTCTCTCTCCCGCTCTCTCACTCTCCCCTCTCTTCTCCTCTCCCGTTCTTCACTCATCAGAACGCAACTGGTCGAGCTGGCTCGATTCCAATACTGACCCACTCCCAGATTAATATACAACAACCAGGGTTCTCTTGCAGCTCGCGCGAAGTGAATCTTTCTTGGCTGTTTTGGGGGCAAGAACTTGGACTGGCAGCCACTCCAGCCGATACTCATAGAAGCTGCCCATTCTTTGGCCTTCTTTTCTTCTTCAACTCTCACACGCCTCCTTTTATTACTCTTCTCTGTCCATTTCCTCTCCGACGGTGTCGACGGCATATCGCAACTATGCGCAGCGTCCTCTTCCTCCTTGGAAGCCTTCTCGGCACGCTTCTCCTCGTTTCAGGGCAAGCGTACGACTACGGCGTCGATATCGAAGCCCTTACGAGACGGCAAGATGACCCCTCGCGCATCGTAATCAGACAACTTCCCCTGGCTCGCAACGGCACCTTGCCTGCGAGGCCTGAGATTCGACAAATGCATTCGGACCCGTACAGATGGGACTTGTTCATTCTGGCGCTGAGTATGTTTCAGTACGTCAGTCAGGACGATCCCACGTCGTGGTACCAGATTGCAGGTATGTTGCAGCGTCTTAAGAATAAGGTCTATGGGAACAAATGACGTTAACGTGCATCTCTGTGCGTCTTGTGATCAGGGATACACGGTGTGCCCTTCCAGTCCTGGAATGGTGTTGAGGCTGTCGCCGGGGCAAATCTGTCCGGGTACTGTCCGCATAGCTCGGTCCTATTTCCGACATGGCATCGACCATACCTAGCTCTGTTCGAGGTAGGTTATAATTACTGGCTGCTTACAGCTGTTTGCTAACAAATGAATAGCAAGAGATGCACCGCATGGTCAACGTCATTGCTAACATGTTTCCTAACGGGACGGAGCGGCAAGCATACCAAGAGGCAGCGATGGACTTCCGTATCCCCTATTGGGATTGGGCGATGGGTGCACCCGATGGCGAAGACCACTTCCCAAATGTCTTTTGGCATCCGGTCATTTCTCAGAGGGGTCCAAGAGGAATTCAGAACATTAGGAATCCTCTGTTCGCCTACCCTTTCCATCCTAAAGATGAAGATGCCTTCATCTGGGGTCCAGTAAGTATCAGCGAGGTGTCCTGTTCGTGAACAGAAGCTGATCCGCATTCAGTTGAACAGTTGGGACGAGACCAAAAGGGCCCCCGACCTGTCGGTGAGCCTTACATCACCTCCTTCCAGAAACGACCAGGTCAGCGCAGCGCTGCTCTCCAAGTTACCGGAAATTCAACAGCGTCTATTTATCTTATTTTCTAGCTACAAAGACTTCAACACATTTGGCAATAAGGCATGGGCTACATCACAAAATCTGTCAAGTTGGGACTCCATCGAGGCAATACACGACATTATTCACATTTACGGTGGTCTCAAGGGGCACATGACGTATGTGCCGCTTTCATCATTTGATCCCCTTTTCTTTCTCCACCATACTATGACGGACCGACTCGTGGCCATGTGGCAAATTCTCAATCCATCATCGTGGATGACTCCTGCATCGGCAGGGGAGACAAGCTTCACGACGCTGAAGGGGGACATACAGGATTCTAGGACGGCTCTGACCCCATTCTTCGCCTCTGACGATGGCACGTTCTGGGACTCGGACATGGCACGGACCACGGAGGCATTTGGCTATACGTACGCGGATACAGATGCCTCGTCTCTGGAAGGGCAAGATCTTCGGGACCAGCTAATCAAGAAGATTAACAGCTGGTACGGTGGGTCGAGTGCGACTGGGCTGATGGCCAAAAAGCGGCGAGCTCGTCGTCACCCACACAAGATAAGGGATCTAGGAAGGGTTGGCGGGCATTTTTCTGGGTGGAAGCCCAACGTCAGGATCGACGCGGAAGACCCCCCGGCATCCTTGGTGATCAAAGATGGATGGTACACAGAGTGGATTGCCAACGTGCTCGTCGACGCGGAGGCTCTAGATGGCAACTTTGGTGTCCACTTCTTCCTAGGAGAGGCTCCGGCAGAGACAAAGGAGTGGGATTGGGCAGAAAACCTAGTGGGCACAGTGGCAATTTTCACCATGAACCGAGCAACAGGTTCTCAAGCGAAGATCTCTGGAACAACACCCATGACCTCGGCACTGATGAAGATGGTGGCGGTTGGAGAGATTCCGCACCTGGGAGTGGATGTGGTGGAGCAATTCCTAAGGGAAACGCTCCGGTTCCGGGTGCTCGGAAGCGATGGAAGCGAAGTCGAGCCAGGGGCGGTGGCAGGGTTATATGTGGGAATCAGCAGCTCTGAAGTGAAGGTACCGGAGAAGGAGACGGAATTCCCAGAGTGGGGGACAGCGGTGACAAGGATAGAGATGTGGAGTTGATGAGGCTGGAGAATTGTTTAGCCATCTCATGGGCAAAGGACAGCGAGGAGGGTTTACTAGGTAGTAGAGTAAGTGTGGGTTAATGTGTAGTGAAGATGGTAGGTATGGAGGATTAAGGGAGGGATGGATGTTCTTGGAGGTATGTCTGTTTGTTTGTGGCCAGTTAGAAGATAGCTACGAAGTACGAGACAAAAAGACTGAAGGCAACGGATGCTTGTCGAGCGAGGAATTAAATTTTGGGCCAATGGAGAAAGGGATAAAATGACAGTGGGGAACATGGTCCCTAGTTGCATGAGTTGCATGTGTGATGAACCAACCGGGAAGAAAACGAAGGAACCAGCAGACAAACAAGTGTGGGGAGCTCTGGCGATAATCGGAGAAACCCAGCGCCACATGCGGGTGGCGCCCAGGGCGTCCAGAGCGCTGGGAATCAATTACTGGGATCAGGTCTGGCATGGACTACTACGTAGTAATGACGCGGTGGTACAAAAAATAAATAAAGGAGAGAGACAAGACACAATGGCGATTGTTAACCTGGCGACCCAGCCAAGCCAGTCTGTGTGGACGGCTATATCACACATACCTAGAGCTGTGATAGGTGCCGGGGTAATACCTTGTCAGCCAATATCAGTAGTTCGCCCAGCCGACGCGACGTCAGGATGGGCTGTAATTCGCTCGGTGACTTCTTTTCGGTTTTCCAGGCAGGGAGAGAGAGAGAGAGAGAGAGAGAGAGAGAGAGAGAGAGAGAGAAAGAGAAAAGAGAGGAGCGGGGAAAACAGCAAGCATGGATGGAAGTGAGCAATGACAGCCGCATGCGTCCCTCCCGCCTCTTTCCGTTTCCCGTGCCGTGCTGACGTGCTAGGGAGAAGGTCGAAGAAAGAAAAGAAAGGGAAAATGACAGATTTAGTTGTTAGTGGGCCGGGGGCATGGCAAATGAGGAATGGGGGAGGGGCCAGAGCCCATTCCTCGGGTCGGAGACGGACCCTTTTCGAGGTGCCGTGCCCGGGTTCCGATGCCGATGGGAAGGAGAAGGGGGAGACTAGACCAGGATGTCTCATGCTTATTCTCATTAATCCATCGTCCATCCATCCATCCCCGTCGTCTTGTCCTTTTATTTTCCTACATCATTGTCCCGAGTGAGCATACCTGGGTATCATCCACGTCCCAAAACAAACCTACCCCCCCCCGTCGGGTCCCCCCGTCGTTCAACTAAGCTACATTGTACATAGTGCCTGCTGCATTAGCTTCCCGCCTGGCTGGGAAGGAGCAAGGGCACCACCTTTCCCTCTGGTTTCCACCTGCCTACCTCGGTGCTCCAGGTGGCTTCGCTCTAGCTTCAATGGTACATTGCTAGCCAGTCTACCCGGGTGGGAGCAAGAGGAAGGAGGGGATAACGTCACCTGGCCGTCCGTTCATCCCGTCTTACATCCTTCATTCTTCATCCTTTCCCCTCCATCTCCGTCCCTTTCCCAATCCCCATCACCACCAACTCCTTGCGCCGAGCTCCTGGACGAGGCCCGCAGCAGCAACAACACCAGCGACGTCATCACCACTTCATCTCCCTAGTCGTCAGCATCGTCGTCATCGTCATGTCGCTCATTGACACCACCATCAACCCCACGGACGCCCCGGAGGTCCCGGAGGTCCCGGACTCGGCCATCAGTCCTCCCGCCCTCGAGTCCAACTCCTACGCCAACACCAGCCCGGAACACATCCCCGCCGTCCCTCCTCCATGGACCCTCAAAGGCGACGTCTACTCATTCTCATGGTGGACCACAGGTGCCCAGGCCAAAGCAGGCCTGCCCTCGATGGCCTACTCGCCCCTCGAGGCTGCCTCCGACTTCGCCGCTCCTTCGTCGGGCAAGCCCGTCGGTGGCCTCAGCATGATCCAGATTTTACGCTACAAAGATTCTCCTGTCGGGCCGTATGACGAACTCCTCGTCGTTCCTGGCAGCTTTGACTATACTCGCGACGATGCCCAGGGGAAGAAGTGGACCAGGCGAAACCCAAGGATATCCAGGATCTATGTCTCGCAGAAACACACCTGCTACAATGGCCGCAAAAGTGAGCACACCACCCATTCTTTGACTCTCACTTCCTCATAAGTGATGCCCTCCCTAACCATGACCAAGATTGGAACGTCCCCAAGCATCTCGCCCGCTTCGACTGGTCAAACAACCCCGACGGTTCCACCACCATCAAGGTCTTCCCTCATGATACCAACCCCAACGACGATGCCGAGGCCACCGCCAGCCCTGTCCCTTTCTTCCAGGCCTCTTTCAAACCATGGCGTTTCGCTCCAAGTTTCCCCTTCGCCACCACTTGGGTCAACTACCTCGGCATCACCTCCACCCTCGTCCTCCCACCCCTGCCCCAGGGAAACGGCAGCCAAGGCGAGCTCCCTAGCACCGATCGCTGGTGTTCTGTCGTCCCAAAGCAGTACAGCCGTCGCACCATGCTTGGATGGTTCGACGTCGCCCAGCACCGCGACGACAAGGGCCAACTCACTGGCGAGCACGAAAACTTCTGGCCCACCCTCAACCGTTGGCAGCTCGGCATGAAGATGGAGAATGCTGATCTAGCCTTTGACCACCCTGAGGAGACGTGGGACCCTCCAAGGTCTCATCTGTAACGACTTCGTCTTCGGTTTGTTTTCTTTTGTTTTCCTCTCATATACCAAAGTATCCTCCCAGGCAAGACTGTTGGTTTGAGCCGCTTGGATATGGGAGATGTGAGGCGCTTGAGTTCTCCACATGTCGACCTACCTTAATTATTATCAGTTTAACTAAACTAGCAAGGAGTCTATCTCGCTAGAACATTATATCTCAAGGAAGAGATTAATCATATGGCGGAAGTAATTTGATGAAGAATGAACGACAAACCCAACTTGCTATTGTCAGACTGAAATTTCCGTGCATCATTTAGGTAGGAAAGAAGTTTGATCATGTCAACCTCCCAAACAGCCATTTTGGAGGCTCGCGCATACTACAACATATCCTCGAAACTCCTTGAATACCTTCACATGACAGTATGTATAGATAGCGCACATGTGTGAATGCTGAGAGGTCCATTCTTTGTCTATCTTGACCATCTTAACATTGGGGAAAATGAAGAAGAGAACCTCTTTACCGGAACGCCGTCAACGCCAGTGCACGTCATGAAATCTTGCCCCTCCCCCCCCAAAGGCCCCACCCCTCCAACCATCCGCCACCATTTGCCCAAGCATCCCAGTCTAATCAGAAGCAATAAGTTCGAGTATCAAGTATCCATCGTCCCGGCAGCCCACTGATCGTCCTCCCATCAGTCGTCCCATCAAGTCATGTCATTATGAAGCAGCCTCAGTCGTACATGTGTCGCATATATCTCCTCTTCAACGACAATCTGGCTCAAGCAGTTGAGCCTACTCCGGTCGTACTGATGCGCAAAAACGTATATGCTAGTCTCTTGTTATCGTCTGAAGATCTTAGAGTGTCCAGAAACCAGTTTCCGATCACTCAAACATCCAAAGGAAGGGGTGGCCCGATCGTTGCCCCTCAAGAAGCTTGAAGCTACCAACCGGGAATATTTTACCACAAGTCGGAATAAACCTGGTCAGGCCGGGTGGTCGTCCATGAGCCAGGCGATATTGCCGAAGCAGGGAGGGCTCTGCCTCATGTCCTGCCCCGCAAACAGTTGTTTATGTAGGTTGAAGTACCCTACGACAGGTTCATGGGTATGCTTCATGTGAATGTGCCTACTGGCTTGGCGTCGCCCCCGATTGTTTGGCTACCACCTCTCTAGCGTAGAATTCGACCAACATGGTGGCATATGCTTCCAGGTCTTCCACTGGAACAGCAAGTCGGAAGTCGTTGAGAAGGAGGAACTGAAGTTCGAGATGATTGAGCTCAACAAGTGGCAATCCACCCACCTAGTGATGGTGAGCAATTTGCATCCAAAACCAGCGTGCGATCCGTGTTTGGAAGAGGAAAGATACTGAAGGGGGTGGTGGGGATCATACCTTGGCGTATCTTGAGTTTGTGTAGAATACATCGGAGAAGAACTTACTGGCGCAGGTCACGCCAGAAATAATGAGTCGGTGAATGTTGAAGCTATCAACGACGAAGTATGTCGCGGCAGCTATAGCAGAGTAGTCATCCGAGGTTGAAGCCCCTCGATGGCTGCTCTGCCGGCTCGGTCGACTTGAATGATCCTCCATCTCTTCATCATCATCGGCGAGATCCGAATCACTCTCATCCGAGTCGTCAGAACCATCGTCGTGCATGTGTGTGTCGTGTGTGTCCCGTGAGACGGTAGACATCGAGCCTAAGGGTTCGACCTGCCGACGCTCCTCCTCGCTCCTCGTCACCATGTCGTTGACCCGCTCCGTCATGCGATCAAAATAGACAAGCAAGCTCAGGAACACCTCGTATGTGGTCGGGCAGTACTTGTGTATTCGAGAGAGATAGCTCAGGATGGTAATTGCGGGCACGTTCTTGCCATGAAATGCAAGGACGGAGTGGTTTAGTGGAGAGATGGAGTTACCGCTGGTCTCGCTTGACTGGTTGGCTTGTTGTTGGTGGGCGACGTTGCGTTGCATGGCGTCATGCTGCAGGTCGTTGGTGGTTGTGATCTTGGTCAACAGGGCGGCGACCATCTCGATAATATCGCCGATGGGCATTGCGCTGATCTCGTACTTCATCTGCTGAAGGGGCGGGTCGTTGAGGATGCCGGATCCATTGCCAGAGAGCATGTCGGCACCAGCCAAAGTCTGTATGTGGGCAAGATCACGAATGTGGACCACGGTCTGCTCCGCCGGCGACGCGGGAGGCTGAGAGGCGGTGCCGGCGGAGAGGGATAAGGGTAGGGCGGGTATCTTGAAGTCGTCGGAAGAAGGGGAAGGTTGTTGTTGCTGTTGCAGTTGGGCGGCGACGACGGTGTTGGTAGGGGTCCGGCCGGAACGCGGGGCGTGGCCTAGGGGGACAGAGTCCCTCGCGTCGGTTGCCATCGGCGAGCTCGTCTCATCCTCGACGGCGACGGGACCGGTAGCGACCGAGGGTGACGAGGACGGCGGCGGAGAGGGGATTCGCGAGGCACCGCCGGTGACGAACACGTGGGCGGCTCCGTGGCCCCCGGGCGCCGTCGTGGGCGCAGGGGCTGACGTCGACGCAGCCGCGGGGACGGGGACGGGGACAGGGACAGGGACAGCAGCAGGGGCGGGTGACGAGGCGACGGGCTCACTGTGGTCGTTGGAGTATTCGGCGGCAGAATCGGAGCGGTGGGCTCGCGGAGCAGTCGAGTGTCGGGACCGGCTGACGGAGCGGTAGGCTGACGAGGAATCGTGGGAGCGTTGGTGTTGGATGGAGGGGTTGGCTATCATGGTATGAAAATGGGAGGGATCGGAAACGAAGTCGCCAATCACAGCGGCCATAACATCGCTATCGGGGGTGGACAAGTCGTTAAGTGGAAGGAAGATGTAAGATGAAGAACGGAAACGGGCAAAGCTAAAGACGATGGACGGGTATCTTGTCGTGTCGCGGGTATTCGCAGAAGGGGAGGTGCGATATCGTTGGAGGGCGCTCGGCTGCAAGCGGCGAAAACAGGATGGATTAGCTCGAGGGAAAGGGATATTATTTGTTGGGGAGGGAAAATAACAGGAGGAATAGGAGGAGGAGGAGGAGGAGGAGGAGGAGGCGGCGGAGGCGGAGGCGGGGAGGTCAGGGACGAGTCAAGAAGGGAGGCGATGACGACAGCAAGGCCCAAATCCAAAAGGAGGGATCGAGATGGGAATATAGGCGGGAGATAGAGAGATAGAGGGGAGAAACAGGAACGGCCCGGTAGGTGGAGGTGGACAGTACCGTAGTAGTACTTAGGTAGCAGGAACGGCGAGGCGAAGTCTCGGTAGAGGGAGGTAAGTAAGTAGAGCAGAGGACGAAGGGGCCGATAGACAAGTAGTTTGGGAGTTCTAGGTCACAGGCCAAGAGGTCTGAGTGAGTGCGGAGGCGGAAAGATGAACGAGGGGGAAGAGTGACGAGGGAGGGAGAGAATGACGAGAGAGATGGAGACAAGAAGCAAGGTCAGCCCGGTGGTGAGTGAGGTGAGTGATGAGTGATGAGTGATGAGCGATGAGCGATGAGCGATGAGTGGCCGAGCGGGCGCTGTCCAGTGGGCGGGCGCAGAGCAGGTTGGTGGTCGCTGGAGGCCCGCGCAGTGGACAAGTGCCCCCGAAGTGCTCGGTGCGCTCAGTGCGCTCAGCGCTGTCGGTGCCCGCTTGACGGGAATGTTTCAGCGGGCAGCACCACTGCCACAGGCTGCCCCTCGTGGGTACGTAGCGCCCGGCGGCGGGTACGGTACGGCTAGTAGTACTAAGTACTTAGGCCGGTAGGTTGGCCTAGCGGAGAACCCAACGGAGAACCGGGGTACGTCGAGGACGAGGACGCGGACGAGTTGACGAAGACGAAGACGGCGTCGACGACGAACGGGTACGAGAACAAGCGTACGTACTAGGTTCGTCGTCCGAGCAGGTGAAAAAAAAAAGAACAGATGACATTCCAGAGGAAGCTGAGACCCCGGGACCCTGAAAAAGTGACCCCCCCCCCCCCGACCGAGTGACACTTTGTGGGCACTTGGCTTTTGCGCCAACGAAGCCCAGCCCGCCCCGACAAAAACTCGGGATGCGCGACAACGGAGCCGGAGACGGGCGGACGATTCGACTCGACTCGGGTGTTAGTTGCAGCCGCTCTGATTGGTGCTCCTGCGACCCAAGGCCACATGAGGTGCCCGGTTTCGTAGTGTAGTCCGGATGGATGAGACCTTTTTATTCTGGTGCTTTCTTTTTTGGGGTTTCCCGGACGGACGGACCAACTGTCTGTTTTATTCCCTCGTGGACCCTGGAATTGAATGACGTTCCTTTGAAGTCATTCGTTCCTCGTCTGCTCTTGACAGCTTGAAGTGTGTAAGGTCGTTGTGATGCGTAACAATGAGTCGTAGTTTTCGCAGTGTTGTCTTGCAGCAATAGTACTTGAGTAGTTGTCCTTAGGACGTCACTTTCAGCCACATAAAGTAAGGTACGGCGGACAGTCTCTGGGGCGCAACCAAATGACGAGCATTGGCGGTGAATGCAACATGAGGCTTCACTCAGGACAGCCCAAGCAAGCCCATATTCCTACCGTGGCGTTGAGACGTGCATCGCGATAATGCAGGCCGACAACGTCACTCACCACCCCGTGCAACCATTCTTTCGCTCTCAATTTTCTCTCTCGTTTCACTCTCACGGAAACACACATGTTTCTCATCTTTCCTGTACAAAAGTTCACGGCTATTTTCGGTGCATGTTCCTCGGTCCGGACGCGGTCCGGGGGGGTTTCTCACACCGCGGTTGACTTCGGGAAATCGGGATTTTGCAGGCAGTCAAGAAACCGAGAAACAATCGAGTGAATGAATGAATGAATAGGCAGTGTAAGGGAGTATGCAACGGATGAATGGGATAAAACAAGCAAAGCGCGGGAATCAAAGAGAAGAAATTCACCCACTCACCCACAAGTTTTAGTATGTATTTGGCAGATAGTATTCGAAAAGAGCCCAAGCCAAACAAGTGTCGGAAGAAACAATTAATACGATAAGATGCGCTGCAATGCGACATCAAGGGGGGAGGATCTGATATAAACGGCGACAAGGCTAGCTGAGCGTCTCTATCTGCAGCTTATTATTAGTCGCCAACGGGCCGCACTCATTTTGCCTCGTTGCGTTTCCACGATGCGCGATCAAGGACCCCTGCACTTTGCCAAAGCTTGAGAGTGTTTGGTGGAGTAGACTGTGGGTGAATGGGAGCGCTTGCCAATCTGCGAGGTCCGGTGAAGGCGATGGCGACGGGTACAGCGACCGGCGACAATAGGCAGGGAACAAGAAAGCTGCTCCGTTTGATACGTAATAGAGTGACGGGACGCTCCGCTGAAGACCAGTCGAGAGGAGACAAGCCGGGGCGCGCGGGACGGAGGAGACGGCGGTGGCGGTTGCGGCTGCGGCTACTGAATTGCCCTGCTGATGGAAGGAAAATGGGAGGCAACGTGATGGAGACGACGGACGTTGGGCTGCAGCGTTGGTCGGTCGCCTGACGATCCAAACGGGAGATGGGGGAAATATGTCGGTGGTGCCGGCAGTGGCGGTGGCAGTGACAACGTGGAAGCAGTCAGTGCTTTCTTCTTCTATACAGATTACGTATTCCGTAATTACGTGTAACAAGTGTCGTCGATCGTGATAGTGCTAGCCAGTAGGTAGCCACGCGAGCAGAGCAGCCGATGGTACTGACACGGGATTTCCCTGCGAGGCTCGGTCGACGAAAACAGCTTGGTGTGGAAGGGTCGATCTGGATCTGGGTGGCCTTAGCAGCAGATGATGATGGGTCCCCGATGAGTTATGAATGGTCTGTCGGCCCTGTGGTTCGAGCTCGGCCGAAGCTTGGGTGGGTGTGGTTTGGAGTGGAGTTTGTGAAGGCGGGTTCAGGAAAAGTGAGCTGGCTCAGAAACAGGCGCAGGGTTGTGTAGAAGACTGGGAACGGGGTTTCGTTTGGTGGTTGCGATATGGTTGCAAGACAAGACATCCCAAGTCCGAGGCGACGGGGGTGCAGGATGCACGCCGAAGTTTACTTCCCCAGTTACTTCGTAAAGATGCCGTCCCGGATGCAAAAAGAATCCGCCATTATTAATCTTGCTTGCTCTGTTTATGCAGATGTTCTGCATTTTTATTTGTTTTGTCACTCATCACCCAGGCCAGGGCCAGGAAACACCGCCCCCAGATATCTCCCCCCCCCCTCTCAGCCAAGACCCGTCATCAGCCAAGGCCTGTCGCACGTGGGCAAGTGCCCAGTCCGTCCGGGACCCCAGCGCGGGGGGTGACATGCGCAAGCACGAATAACACCGTGCTTCTACTAATTGTCCACGGCAGCATTTGTATCTCACAGTGAGACAAAGCCGCACTCGGCCAGCAATGGACCTGCGACGGGCAAGAACCTAGCTCCGGGTTGCAAAGCGCGGGCCGGAGACGGAGATGGCGACTCGAAAAACCAGGACATGCATTGTTCCCTCCCATATTAGCCCTCATGGTCAAGGTATGTAGGTAAGGCCGCCATCGCGCAAAAGCAAAACTAACGGAGCCGGTGAACCGGTGACCGGGGAATTGCACAGTAGCTCAGCTGCTTGCTGACCCTCGAGCGATAAGAAGCTCAAGGGGGGAAGAGTCTCTGTTTCAGCACTGACAAAAATGCCCCCAATCGTCATCGGTATCGCTTCACCATCCAACAAACACCAAGCAGCCCCCTGCCGCTAACATCTCACCCGGCCAGGAAAACTCTCATTTATTTTATTTCCCCTGCGCAAGACTCACTTCCCACGGCCCCTGTCCGCGTTGGCGCCATCCATTACCACGCGGGGTGTGCGCCCTGGGTACAGGACTACCTACCTACGATACTACGTATACTTCGTGCCGTTATGATACCACGCTCGTACTGTACGTACTGTCTGGGTTCCTACAGCACAATTCGTGCAACCACAGCCACGCTGTGCTGTAACCCCGTCCGTTCTCCCTCCGTTGTGTGTGTGTAGCACAAGCCCATGCCCGTCTTCCTCAACCAACGATATGGCACGGGAAGAGCCCAACAACTCTGTCCTCTGATGGGCCACGGCCCAATCTCCTCCCCAGAAGCCCTCACGCCTCCGGCATACATCTCAGCCGCTGCACTTGTCCGGTCTAAATATGGCTTTAAACCTGATTACAGCTCCTGATACTGGATCATGATAAGCACCTATGACGCAAGCCTCCATGTTGTGCAACACCATTGCCCATCTCACCGCCTGCTAATTAATGAGTTGCTCGTAACCTGTCCTGTCCACCACACATTGGCATCCGTCCAGCCACATGCCTACAGCCATCGCCTCTATCGCAATCTATCGAATATTGCATCTTTCCCCAGGTCAACCCCATCAGTTGTCTCCCTTCTCGCTGCTTCTCGGCCCCATTCGTCGCGACAAGCGCCCCCCCCCCTCTCCTACAGCTGCCCCTCTTGTCCTCCTTGATGCCAAGGTACTGTAAAGTACTGTTCGAACCCACAGCCTCCTCTTTCACCGCTCTTCGAGACCTTCGTCGCAGTTCTCAGCCTTGATGGTGCTTTGGTGGAGGGGTTTTTTTGTTCTACCCCTGTCCGTCTCGCCTCGCCTCGCCTCACTTTGCACATACATACTCCACAGATGCGCATCCTGTCGTAAATCGTTCCTGGAGGCTGGGTCTTTCTAGATAACAACCCGGAGGATGAATCGATGCATGGAGGCACCCCGGCGGCGGCCCGCAGTCCCCCTCCCGATGCCGTTCCGTTACCATGGTGGATCACCCGTCTGCGCTTCGCCAGTCTCGGTAAATGCTCTTTCATCATTGATCCGATTATCTAGTGTACAGCGCCGACTGTTGTCTAGCCTTCGACCGCAAGCCTCTTGTCTCTTGTCTCATCCGTTTATGCTGTCTCTGCTCTGGTCGTGGGCGTCTCTTCTGCCCTTCCCTAACGAGTCAAGCCAAGTTTCGTAGAGACCCAATCGTCACTGTCAACTCTCTTCCCTTGTCCTTCACTCGTGCCGCACCGCGTAATCCGTGTCCGGCAGGTACAAGTGACGGTCCGCGCCGTCCTTGGTCAGCACGACCATGCGGATGACACCACCGGAGCTGCCATCCCACTTGATGGCCTCCCTCAGGGCTCCCTTGACAAAGTCGACAGCTTCATCCTCCTCCATACCCTCTTCCCAGTTCGCATCACAGTAACCGTAGATGTAGGTCGATCCCGAGCCACCAATAGCGTACGACTGCTTGTGGAGCGAACCGCCCAGGGGGATCGAGTATACCTGGCCGCCGAACCGCTCATCCCATCCAGCAATGATAAGTCCAGCCCTATCAACACTTTGTCAGTATCCTTGGTCCGTCATGGGTGAGGGGCAGGTGTCGGTGGCTTACGACAAGCGATCCTTGTTGGCATAGCAAATCTCCTGGAAGATGGAGGCGGCGGTTTGTGTCATCGGGGGCTTGCCGTTCTGCATGGCAAACATGCCCAACTGATATTGCACAATGTCGGCCACAGCCTGGGTGTCGGCAGCGGAGCCGGATCGGCAGCACCAGATGGTGTCGTGTACTCTGGTCAACTTATCCGTCACTCGGTTCGCAATGTAAGATCCGGTCGTTGTTCGGGAATCAGCTCCTGCAAGCGACGTCAGTAATCCACCTCGCACTCGTTGGATTGGCCTTCGTACCCAGAATAACTCCGTCCTTGAAAGTAACCGCCATACTGCGACCGTATTAGGGTGATGTGTCGTTGGGGTATCCAGGGAGACATACATCGAGGTACCCAGGCTGGTGATCGGTTAGCAATATCCAAGGACACCAAACAGACTGAGAAACTCACTTAACCTCGCCCTTCTTCAACCGATCCATGTCGACGTGGATTCCATCTGCAGGCATTCCGTAAGCTTCCAAATCGACGACGATGCCAAATATGACGGAGGAGCTCCCAACTTACCCTCGTTCAACACTCCAGACTGTCCGAATTCCATGATGACGGGATCGTAAAGTATCGGTCTGCTTGGGAGGTCTGGTTGGGGGTCGTCGAGGAAATTATGATGCGGGTTGTGTAGTGTTTTGTCGTCGTCGTTGGTCGTTGCTTGCGGAAGGCTAGAGCTCATGTTGAGCTCAGGCAGCTCTGAACGCGCAGCCGCGCCCCGATCCACTTCCATGACACGTGCTTGATCACGTGCGTCATTGTCGCAAACCGAGACTCTCTGAATGCTTAGAGATCGAGGTTTAACTCGGGAAATTTGAGATGCTCCATTCTAGTGCTATGCTACATTCATGATACATTCATGTGGAGTGGTGCGTTGTGGAGGAAGTGATGGATTGTGCCGCAGGACATATCGTCCCAAAGTCATCCAACGGCCTGGTCCTGCCAAAACTTCTTGATGCTTCCTCCAAAACGCCCAGATTATAATCCAAACATTCACTTGTACACCCTCCCTCAATGCTTGTGCAGCTCTGGGTCGGGTCCTTCGCCCTGCGCGCTCTCAGTGCTCTTCTCTCCCTCACCACCCTTGCCTCCTTCGATTCCCTCCTTCTTCTTGTCGTCGCCACACCCACAATCGTAAAAGTCGCCAATCTTGTTGCAGTCGAACAAAGGCTTGTGTACCTTCTCGTTGACAATGTTGTGCATGAAGCAGAGCCATCCGGCGGCGGCGTTGCGACTGCTCGTCTGAGGTGGGTACTCAACCAAGAGCCCGCGGAAGTGTTTGGCGCACTGCCCGCAGGGGTAGAGGCGGGCGAAAAGGTGCATAAAGGTCTCGAGAGCCATGCGATCGTCTTTTGAGGGTTCGTCGGGGAAGCGCGACATCATCGTGTGGAGGAACTTCCATGTGGCATGGCCAAGCTCGGCCCTGTAGAGGAGACGCTGTCAGCAACTGATATCTTGGCGATATGATAGTATGAAGACATGGGACTTACTTGAGCGTGGCGTTCTCCAGGCGGGGCGCAATGGACTCGCCCTCGAGGAAACCCGTGGGAAGAGCATTGAGGTCAGCCACAAACTCGGATCTCTCGCCCTCTTTCAGGGGCTCGCCAGGAGGAGCGGCCTTCGGAAAGCCAGGGACTGCGCTCGAGGGTCCGGAGAAGAGGTAGGACAGAGTGCAGAAGGCCACGAGAACCAGGACAAATGTCAATGTGAGGTGCTGTCGGCGCGCCATGATTAGGGAGTGAAATGGAGGATGAGCCTCCGTGTAGGTCGACAGTTCATGACGACCTAGATAAAACACGTCCCACGTTCGAGAATGGGCGACGCCGGCCGCATCAGGCGAGGCTGACGGGGGTCGTGGGCCCATCTAGCCAATAGCGGTACCCCGAGATCAATAGCTGGCAGAGCTGGTGGCCTCAGGCGTGGTTTATGGGAGGGATCGTTTAAGCATGTGGGGCCGTGCCTCGCCGGGCCCGATGCGGGTGTGTCTTCCCGGATCCGAGCTTGGGTGTCAAGATGCTTGCATGACCGACTGATGCGCCATCAAGGTTCATACGTATGGTAATCAGCGGTGATGCAAAACCCGACGTCCCTATTCTACGCTGCGAGCATCTTTTCACGTCGCGGTTTCTTTATTCTATCGAACAATTAAACAATAAAACGAGCCGCTTGCGAGTACGATGGCTACCCTGTAGAACGTGGCTTTCTCTTGATGCAGTTTTCGCGAGGTGGCCAATCGATATATCCGCATTTCGGGTGAATCTTTTCTTCAGGATGTATGCTCGAATGAGTCCTGATGCTTGACAGTTGGTTTTCTTTCTTCCAGTTATCTTCCATCGTGTGGTTAACTGATATCAGTGTAACATTCATCCACCGAACTCCAACAAGCACATACCAAGGTCGATTACAGACAACGTAGAGCCGAACTATTTCTCAGATTCCAGTGACATGATCCAGCATGCCCCAGTGGCTGACATTCGTTTTAATGATATTTGGGTGATTACCGCGCTGGATGTTATTCTGCCGAGGATATCATGTCCGAACAAATGATTTGCGTGTTGACTTTGCCCCATGAGTCAGAAAGTAGCAACAGCCGCACACAAGATCAACAATAACGATTTCAGTAGACAATACAATAAAGTAGAAAATTGGCATAAGCAGCAGACATTGAAGTACAAATAATAGACTGGACTGCTTCTCACGAAGATAAAACTCTACCTTAAGTTGTCATTTCAAAATTGCTTACCCTATACCAACTATGCGCCGGATCGTTGAAGGGCCACATTATGAATAAGACCTACGACAGATTACCCAAAAGAAGGGTACCTATTCGTATAGTATGACAGACAACGTATTGGAACATGTGATATCGAAGTTATGGTGGTAGTTAGATGATTCTCTTGTTGACTCCTTGGAATCAATCCGAAACTAGATGCCATCGAATCATCGCGAGCGTGTCATGCAGGCACAAGCAGTTAGTAGACGAAGAAAGTACCAAGAAGCAAATAACCGCAGTGTGTTATCCGGAAAAGAAATACAGGCAGGAAAGAGGAGAATTCTGTGGCGAACAACTACGCTGAACGTCCCAGATTGCGTCTCATTATGACCACATCAATACCTCACAACACCAAGAGGAACCCCACAGGACATCAAGAGTAAAAAGAAAAAAAGAAATAAGAGAATGACAGCTTAACTGATTATTCCCAACTTGCCATCGCTTTCTCTCAGGGCGCTCAGTATTTGCAATGCTCAAAGAACTCAAACCAAGAGAGAAACAAGGAAACGACTCTTGGCAGCTGCAAAGTAGGTGGTATGAAACCTGTTTATACTACATACGTGGGTGCCCAATAAATGCATTGGATGACAGGCTATACGAACTACCTTATAATCCTGGGGAAGTGGCGATACTTCATCCTGTGACGTCGCCTCCAGCATTACATTCTCGCGATACTCTGTGTGTTGACCAATCACCAGCCACTCCCCCACCTGCAAAAATAATACTGTTAGTAGTCATCGGCAATCAAGGGTCCTCGCGGGGGTATCATTCCAGTAAAGAGGGGAAGAACAAAGGAATCGAGTCCTGGTTTGTGACGTGCGCGAATTCCTACCATGTGAGAATGGGGCATCCTCCAAGGGTGTGAAAATAAATATGTGTCTCTGTCTGAGGCAATGGCTACGAGACAGTTACGTTGTCACCTTCACGTAGCGGTGATTTGGTATACGATATTAGAGAGGTCTATCTTGATTTTCGTTTGGCTTGAAGAGGCATCCAACTTTTCGATGACTCTTTGTCTTTCATTACGTTGGCACTGAGATGACGTGACAAGCAGATTATGTACATAGCTCGGCTATATTAGCAGATATGAACATTCAGTCTCGAAAGAGAAGGTTGAGTGATCACAGCCGAAGCCATGGGCGGCTTGCTGGTTTACAAGGAGTTTGTTTTCCACGGGTCACCAATGTGTTATGCGCGCACAACACGGCCTGAATGTTGGCAATATGGTATTCAGTAGACGAGACAAGCCTGGCGGCCGACATTCAATGCTTCGGGAGGCTGCGAGACATACGGTGGATATCGAGACTTCAGCTGGCGGTGTCTGAGAGATGGACCACTCGCTGCGTGCGTAGTCTGGTGACTCAAGCGAGACATGAGACGATGGTGAACTGTCTCAGGACCTTGTGTGCCGGCCATTGGCCTCTTAGGCTGGGCTAGACTCGAGCATTCGAGACTACGAAGGGGCAGATGAGTTCGCCCTGTTCGCAGTCGGGAGTTTTGGACTGGTCACTTGTCTCAGGCATAGTCAGACCTGTTGCGCTGGGGGTTCGGGCAAGGGACGCGAAAGAGCTCAACGCGCCAGGCAATAGCGCGAGGGGCGAGATACCGTAGGCCGACGCAGAGGGCGCGTGTTCACGCTGAGCTGTCCTCCTTCTAGACCACGCAGACTGGATGAATTATGCACTACGTAGCACCGAGCTTTGAGAAGAACGGTCTGATCGGCGGATGGTGGGCGGTGGTGGGAATGGTAGCAGTGGTGGAGTTGTCGGCAGGTGTGGCGGCCACCATCTTTTCGGACGGTTGCCGATGCCCGCAATGGGTCGAGACGGCTGCGATGGGATTACAGATTACAGGGGAAGCTATTTCAAGAGAGCGACAGCTGTACTTCGGCTTCGTAGCTAGGTAATGTGACCGTGAAGTGACTAGCTATTAGGGCTGGTGAGTAAGAACCAGGTTGGTAAATATGCCTGATCGTGGGCCAATCTGGCGAAGGAAGCCACGGGCACGGGAGGTCGCTAGAATCGCATAAGCAGCAGGGAACAGCTTGTAAGTCCACAGCTAGATTGGGCGAGGCCGTCCCAATTGGGTTCGAGGCCTTTGGGTGCCCTCGTGTTGTGGGCGACGGCAGAGCCAGGACCTGGCCAAGGCGCTTGAGGAAATGACCACTTACGCTCGAGGCCGGGTGGGTTGTGGACTTGTGGTCAACGGCAGTGCATGCTTCAGGTGAGCCGGAGACTTGAAGAGGGAGACGGACTGGGGAGACCAGGAGATAGCACGATGGAGGTCGCAGCTGGTATGGGGACAGCCAAAATGGGATGGAATTCAGGTGTGCTAGTTCGGATCTAGTTGACGACGGACTCCGTATCTGCAAAGATCGTCGTGTCTATGTATAGAAGCCGCGGCGAAGAAACAAGAAACGCCGCGGTGGACGAGGAGAGCAGGGGAGCGCGGATAGGATATGCAGAAACACTCTCTCACCGTCCTGGTTGCGTTCGGGAAATAGAAGCTCGTAGGGCGACGGGCGGAGATTTTTGGTGATTATGCCCCAAAACCATCTACAATACAAGCCAGAGGGTAGTTGGCTTGGAGAGAGATTGGAGAGGCCTATTAAATTGAGACGAGACGAAGTGATGACCAACAATTTGTCGATACATACTTGTTGCGCACTATTGATTGGTGTTACCCGCGGCACTCTATATGAGCCGTTGCAACTGACGGGTATGTACTTTTGAAAGCTAACGTTATTCCGCAAACTCCTGGCTGAACCTAGAACACGTAGCTTGCAGTCCAGTCAGCTCGAAAAAGCAAACAGGCCAAGAGTTCACGGCCGGCACGGCAGCATCGGCTGCGGATGGGAACGGGTCGGCTCTAGGAAACTTTGCTGCTTGTGAAGCTAGTATACACAAGGAAGGGCAACACGAGGCGAGCTTATGTTCTGTGCTGCACGAAGAAAAGCAAAGGATGGATGACATCGAGGAGCTAATTAGACCCAGCGCACATGCAGAAGGGACGCGCAATCTCGGAGACATGAGCCACCGAAAGGAGCCCACCAAAGGGGGCAACACTGGGCTAATGTGCCAGACGCGTCCACGTGGAGTCGTGGAATTCGCTGTGCGGTGCCATGTGCTGTGCTGTACCCCGTACTTCGTACAGTTCTGTTCTTTGTTCCGTACGAGTTGGGCACTGGGGAGAGCGCGTGAGTGACATTTGTGCTGCACCGGATGCAAGCGCTGCTCCGTACGTATGTGCAGGTTTATGCGTAGTTGGATGCGTGTCTGTGTGTGCGTGTGCGTGTGCGTTTGTACGGGATGCGATGACGATGGCCTGAGTGAGGAGGAGACATAGCTTCACCTTTGCACCGTGTCTCCAAGTTTCATGCCTCGCTCAGCCACAGAATGAATGCATGTTTAGCAGCGCTGGAGTGAGGATAGGGTCTGGTGAGGCCATTGTCTGTACAGGCACAGACGAATGCCTCAGGCAGGATCACTGCTCAGGTAAAATGACTGCCTCAGGTATCAGGTCATGTTTACGACGTAGCACGTGCTGGATTGCGCACACCGTTGCGAATAGACTTTCGTCTTTGTTCTCGCTCTTTGAGCCCACCCCGCCACTGCTACTACGTAATTAGCATCCAGCACTGGGCGGTTCTGCCACAGTCACGGCTCAGACACAACCGCGGGATGGTTGCACCGCTGGCCGGGGGAACCAGGCACCTAGACGAAAGATAATTAAAGGCTCAAGCCCCAGTAGCGCCTCGAGATGAGCTAAGGCAGCCCTGTCAGTCCCCCATTCGCGCCTCTGTTCCTGGCTTGCGGCGCCATGCGCACGGGGTGGCCCTTTGGCTGGCGCCCAGGTGGGTTCCCAGTGGGCTCTCATTGATGTCTCCCAGCGCCCTAGTGGGCTTCCAGTGGACCTCTAGCAAACTGCAGTACGGCAATATGCGACCCGGGTACCTTGAACTTGGCAGTAGAATGGCAGTGTCTCCGGGTACTGCTGGCGTCCTGTCTTGTATCTTCCACGCCGCTTGACCGCGTGCAAAACGCCTGCGAAGGGTTCCATCTTGCATCATCATCACCACCACCACCACCACCACACCCGCAACCCGCTGCCGTGCCGTCCATTCTTGGGTGGAATATCCGATCCACCAGCCAGCCCAGCTTGAGCTTGCTCCGAGGTACGTACCTAGAGATCCTCTCAATCCTGCCTCCCGCTCTCTTGCAGCAGCCCAACACACGCGCTAACGACATTGGCGTTCTTTTATCCGCACAATTCTGGCATGGCGCACTGAAATCGTGTGCCTGCAGTGGTTGCATCGCGCGAGGTCTAGCCTGGTGGGTGTGGCTCCAAGCGAGATGACCGCTAATTCGATCTGTTCATGCCTGTCTCTGTCCTGCCGTCGCTCCTCAAATGGACAGTACTGCATCGGAGGATAGGAGTCCGTTTTCTCTACGGAGTACGATTGCTGTTGATGACTGTTCAGCAATCGGCACAACGGGCTGCCTCCAGAGGGCTGGCAATGAGGGATCTGGGGGTTTGTGAAACCGTGGGATTGTATTTTCCTGCCCAGACCTCAGGTTGGAAACAAACGTTCTTGCACAAACTCGTCTCGACAACTTCACAGAGCGGCCAACACGGACACGGCGCGAGTACTAGAGACTACTGTCCGCAGCTAGCAACGGTGCCTTTCATCAGGGTCCGGGGCAGCACAGCAGTGAAATGGCCTGAACTCCAGCGGTGCTGCAATGCAATACCAAGCACCCTAGCCCTGGTTTGGCATACCGCACCATCCATTTATTGGGCATAGTGGCTACGACGGCCCCGATTCCAGCCAATAATCACAGGGCATAACGATTCTTCCGCGCCTGTGCATCCGTGCCCTCGTCACCAAGTGGGAAAATTCCCACACCTCCCTCAAATTCCACGAACCAAGCGCAACTCCTCCAGCAAGTCGCAACAAGGCTCGGCCACACCACAGTCGCACTCCCGACCCAGCTCCCCGGCAGATGAGAGACACGGCGAGTGTTTGGGAGCCGACGCTACGACACGCCCTGTCTGATTCTCAACCCGCCGCACCACAGGGCAAAGAGAGCCTGGCCTGCCGTAGTTGTCGCCCTTGCGACCCTGACGTTCAGGACTCGGGACCAACAGATGGAGCCTTGTGCGAATGCCACAGAGAACCTGTACGAGAAACGAGGCCAGCTGCCGGCAGTCGCAGAGAGAGAGAAAGAGGGCCATGATGGGGAAGACCACATTTGTCGCATGCAAAGTACAGTACGAAGTACGAATACTCTCGCTGCTGCACCACGCGCACTCTTTCTGTGACGCTGTCGTGCCTGCGAGCAGGGAACGAGTAATTAGCCACACCCTGGCACGCTCGACCCCCTTCGGTAGGCCAACCCCCTTTCGATAATGCTCGTCTGCGCAATTTCCACGCCCGCCCGGCTCTCTGTGCTAGCCCACCCGTCACCAAATCGCGTGCGTCTTTGTCCCTGGATGCCCGGGCTGCACGCTGACCAGGTAGCTTTGGGGTGACTCCGAGTCTGTGCCTGTTCCTGAGCGATCCCATCCCCAGAAGATGGGCGACGACGGCCGAGCAGCGACCCTATCCGCCGACACAACGAACCAGGATGGTGGAGAAGGGAACATTTTTCATCATCCCTGCGTCTGCTCCCCGTTTCTCCCCATCGACCCATCCGCATGTCTCCCCGATAGCGCGCGACTTCCAGAAGAAGCCCTGGGTACACGCTACGTGGCGTTCGCATGCACCAACAAGTCTCGTATCTGCTCGGCCCGCCTCGTGTACCTACCTCGTCACAATGCGACCGTGGTGAGTCCATCACAACCCCCCAGAGGGTAAGACTTCCTAGCGGCCCTAGAGCCCAGAGAAGAGGACGGTCCATCCGCCATCGTCTCCTACGGGGCGGCCTGCGCCCCTCTCGATCCAAGCCTGCTCACCCTCGCACATGGCCTTAGCCGCACCCGCTGCAACCTCCACGCCCGTCTTCACTCTTCGCTCTCTTTGCTCTCTTGGCTTTTCTCCCTAACTTCCCACCCTCCCTCTCCTGCGCTCTCCACCCCTCGTCCCTGTCGTGTTTCCATGCCTGCCACCTCCCATTCGCCCTCATTCCTTCTTTTTGGCCCTGTCGCTGTCCCTTCTTTTCTCCAGCTCTTTCCCTTCCCTTCCTCTCGTTCCTCTCCACACCGACCTCTCCTCCTCCGACAAGTTTCCAAGGCGTCGTCGTCCGCCCTCCTTCGATTACCGACAACGCCCGCGCGTTCAAGCCGATCCTCGAGAGCCGACTCCGTGTTCCCCTGGTTGATGTCTGGTCGATTGTAGGACCTCTGGAGGTCTCGCGGATAGCAAATGCCGGCACACGAATGATTTCGACGCCCCCGCGATCCGATACCATCAGATAACGACCGAGAAGAACCTGTCACGGACAGTTCTCATTTTGACGACCTTGCGTCTGCTTTGGAACCCCGTTTGACGATTTGTCGTCAATTCACTCCTTTACTGTGTTTCAAAAACCGCATATACATACGCTCTACGCACACTATATGTGAGTATTGTCTGTTGCACATTCCATCGACTGTGGTCTCGTTCCATCGTGATCCAAATTAGGGGAAATACGCGGTGGTTTGTGTTTGCCCTGGCTGTGACTGAATTGCGAGCTATGTCACTGTGTCTAGGACTGTCAAAACTTGCCAAGGGGTGTCCACTGACATTGAACTGCAGATTACACTCGTTGACATTTATTGTCAAGTACATTCGCTATATTTGCTCCTGACAGTGGGTTTCTAGACGACTTGGCCACTTCCTTTCCGTCGACTAATGTTAGTGAAGCATACTCTACGTCTACCCGACGGCTATCGTTACATCCCACCATCGTATATAAAATCAAAAAGAAACACCGGAAAAATGCACCACAAATCTTGGGCTTTGGCAATTGCCTTCGCCTTTGCAACGGCATCCGTCGCGGAGAACAATCACAACCGTATTTACTTCCCCCGTCAAATCAAGCGAGAGATCACCAACTCGACCATCACTACTTCTGAGAGCTTGCCGTCGTCAGATTCCACAATCTCTACCGATGGCTCATCAACCACAAAGCGACAGAGCATGAGTGATGCGATTTCACAAATCTTGAGTCAGGAATCCGAATCCGACTCTGATTCCATTGGAGCCACGGGCAGCGTTCCCAAGATCATTCTCCAGCCCACCTCCAGCGAGTCCGAGGACGAATCCACGGCGACCGAACGCGCAAGTGCCACCGAGACCGACACTGGCATTCTTCTTGCCCCCACAGGTATCGTGACTGTCAGTGACACGACCACGGAAGAGAGTGCCACCAAGGCTAAGACGTCAAGCTCTGCGGATAAGACATCTGATTCTCAGGACAAGTCTGCGGATCCCACCAGCACAGACGAAGCCGCTAGCAAGGACAAGGCTGCGTCCAGTACCGACAGCTCTGATGACTCCACGACAGAAGACGCTACCTCCAAGACGGCCGCTAAAACCTCTGACGCCGAGTCGCAAACTGAAGAGCCCGCCAAGACTACCTCGGATGAGACTAAGGCTTCTGAGACCGAGAGCGAGGAGCCCGCCAAGACCACTTCCGACGAGTCCAAGGCTACTGAGACTCAAAGCGAAGAGCCTGCTGCCACGACCTCTGAAGAGTCCAAGGCTTCCAAGACTGAGACTGAGGAACCAGCCAAGACCACCTCTGACGGGACCAAAGCCTCTGAGACCAAGAGCGAGGAGCCCGCCAAGACAACTTCAGATGAGTCGAAGGCCACCGAGACTCAGAGTCAGGAGCCTGCCGTGACAACTTCGAACGACACTAAGGAAACCGCGACCCAGAGCGAGGAGCCTGTTGCCACCACCTCGGCGGGCTTGTTGGACCCTATTGAGAGCCTCCTTACCTCAGTTGTGGCCTCCCTCTTGCCTGAGTCGACCGAGACGAGTGCTCCTTCAGAGACTAAGAGCACTACGCCTGAGGAGACGCAGAGCACCACTCCCGACGAGACTCAGAGCACCACTCCCGACGAGACTCAGAGCACCACTCCCGACGAGACGCAGAGCACCACTCCCGACCAGACTCAAAGTACCACGCCAGAGGAGACTCAGACCGGGCTCCTCCCATCGCTGACCCTCGCTCCCTCGATCTCTCTTTCAGTTTCTCTTCCCATCGATCTCACTACGTCCGCACTTATTGAAGATCCTACCACTACCACCGACTCGAACGCGACTGATGTCACGGAGACTCCCAACCCCACCGACACTACCGGTCCTGCTGCGACGCAAACTCTCAACCCCACTGATACCACCGGCCCGGCCGTGACGGGAACCAGCAACCTCACCGATACCACGGGTCCTGCTGCGACGGAGACGCCCAACCCCACTGACACAACCGGATCGGCCGCTACGGAGACGAGCAACCCGACCGATACCACCGGTCCCGCGACGACGGAAACTTCTAACGCAACTGATACCACCGGCCCTGCTGCTACCGAGACATCGAACCCGACGGCCACCACCGGAACTGCTGCCACTGAGACTCCCAACACGACTGCTACTGGGACACCAATCCCAACTGATACTACCACCCCTGGATCCACAGGGACTCCCGGTACTGCTGTGACAACCAGCGCTGCGGAAGCTACCACTGGCTCTGAAGCTCTCACTGACTCGACTGCGACTGGTACTCCCCAGCCCACCACCGGGTCTGGCATCAACTCGACGGCTGTCGAGGACACCACCGCTGCCGAAACCGCGTCTCAGACCACAGAGCTCCCTGCTACTCAGACTACCGATGAATCTAAGGCTACTGAGACTGCTCCCACGACCGCTAGCGAGGACTCGACTGTGGCTGAGCAGCCGACCGCCACCTCCGTGACTGTTCCCCCCCAGCCCACCACGGAATCTGCTTCTGAGCCTCCTGTCCAGACCTCAGTCCCATCGGCAGCTGATCCGGTTACCAGCATTCGACCCACTGCCACGCTTAGCAACACCGAGGGCTGGCTTCCTACAACCATTGTGTTCGAACCTACCAACACTAAGTCAATGGAAACTTCAACTGCTACCAGCACGGGTCTGCCCGAGAACATCCCCAAGGTCATCTTGCCTGATGATCCTGACCAGCCTATCCCTGACGGCACTACGCTCATTCAGATTGGATTCCTGTTCCCTCTGAACTACGTTTTCGTGGCCAAGAACACAGTTGCTGCCGCCCAAGTCTTCAAGTACCTCCCTGACGCGCTGGCTGAGGGTGGTGGCTTTTCGACTGACCGCATCCTGGTTAAGAAGATCGTGCCCTATGACACTCGTTCTAAGTGGGGATACATCACGGCTATTGCTGAAGTGTACTACCCCGAGAACATGGTCGACAACCTTCAGATGGATCTCACGACAGCCAACTCGCTTCTTTACAACAACGAACAGGAGATTGTGCGAAACCTGACCTCTGTCATCAACACCAAGATTGATCTCTTTGGCAACATTGGAGATGACTCCACTGGCAGTGGAAGCAACTCAGACAGCACCGACACGTCCCAGAACGATGGCTTCAGCAACGAAGGCACAGGTAACCAGTCTTCCAAGGACAAGGCTACCACTGCCGGTATTGCTATGGGTGTCTTCGGCATCAGCGTCATGTACGGTGCTGCCATGTTCCTTGTGGCTCGCCGTTATAAGCGCAAGAAGCAGCAGGGTCACCGCCGTGCTAGCTCCATTGGCAGCAGTCAACGCTCTTCGGAAATGGGATACGCCGGCAACGGTAGCCCTCCTATGATGGGTGGCGCACTTCTCAGCCGAGACTTCTCATCTTACGGAGGCATTGCTGCCGACAACGCCGCGGGTCGACACGGCCGTGACAGCCACGGCAGTGGCCGCAGCGGGATGGGCAACTCTGCTCGCACGGCGTACATCTCGCCTCCTGTTGCTGCCGAGAACTCTTTGGGTTGGAACTGATGACATGAAGCCGATTTGCCTCGTCAGTTGCACATGACACCTCTACTACTACTGCGCCTTTTTCCCTTTTTCCCTTTTTTTATACTTCGATACCCTTCTTCGGTGGACAGTTCCAACTACTCCACCCGGTGCTCGTCTTTCGAAGGAGCATCGCCTCGCCAAACACAACGGGGCTCCGCCGATAGACCGCGACCATGAGCCCTCGACGCGAAATGTTTCCTTTTAGCTGTTTTTTTGCCCTTGCCACCAAAAGTGCGGGAATCGCATTCCCGGTATAGAATTGCGGGTCGGTTGCTCCGACCAAATATCATTACCCCCCCATGCCTGGCGCCAGGCAAAGGGGTAGAGCCCCCTCCTTTATTCTTATGGCTCCATCCTGGCAACCTGGGCATACTTTTTTAATGCTTTCGGTTCTCTTCTTTTTCCTTCTTTTTGTGAACTCTGTGGTTGATTAGGAAGAGGTGGAATGGTTGGTGACAAGGCGTGAGGAGAGCGTTCTTGGGAAACTGAGAGGCCGCCATCAATGCCTTGGCTAGATGGAGAGTGCACAGATCCAGAGAGCAGAGAGACAACGTGGGCGAGCAAGTCCGACTGGCATGTCGAATTGTATATTAGAGAGGGTCATTTGTATGGCGTCTCGGGTTGACATGTGTGGACTGTTTGTGGCATGTTTGTACGTTTATGTGAAGGAGACGGGGCCAGACTGGCCCGCGTGGGGAAGATGTATGGTTGTGGTGAGGGTGGTTGTTGTGCAGTTGAAGTGAAGTCCAGCACACGCAACCAATAAGTTAAAAGACAAAAAAAGCAACAATGGACTCATCAGACTCTCGACTATAAAGAGTGATGCAGTGACTCTGTATTTGTTTTGCGCTATAGCAAGCAGTGTAAAGAAATTGATGAAGCCAGTGATGATGACCAGGCCAACGTCGAGTCAAATTGGTCTAAGTTGCTCTCTTTGGCAGATTTCCCGATTAGGCGATGGTTTGGTGGAGGAACATGTTTGATAGGGCTGATGGATGCGCTGCACAATACCATGTAACTAGTATTTTCGCAGGATGTAGTTCTATAAAGCAGGCAGACAGACAGACTATTCGTACTTGTGATTACTCTTCATGGCAACGTTTAGTGGAAGGGAAAAGGAGATGGAAAAGTTCAGAAGCTGACGGAGGGCCGGAGGGCCGGGGTAAAGCGTAAGCATGGGCTAGAGTAATTTCCCCTTGCAGAAACCTCGACGGTCGGAGGCGCTATGGCGACGGCGCCAACGGTGCGGCGTAGCATTTCGCGGTCCATCGAGGGTCTGGACTTCCGGGCCCTGGACGGGTGCTGGGGGCTAGGGGACCTTGGAGGGTGGGTGGTGTGGTCGGGTTGCGAAGTTGTGGGCCGGCGGACAGTGAAGAGGCTGCTGGTGGTTCCGGCGGAGAGAATTGCGCATGAACAGGAGAGACTATTTGGTCTAGAGGGACTGAATGAAGCCTAGACTGTCGATTAGTAGATCGAGAAGGAAGGCTCTCGGGGTATGAAAGAGTCCTGGGCATTGGAGAGATGGAGAGATGGAGAGATGGAGAGATGGAGTCTTCGGCACGTCCTTTGGCGGTGGAGTTGGATTCGTCAGCTTCGAGAGTAGTGAGAGTGGATGGCTGACGAACGGGGCCGGTGATGAGCGAGGGAACCACACGCACGAACATGAGCTGGATATGTAGTACGGTACTGCATCTGTGTGGTGCGTTGTTTCGTTTGGTTTGCATCGTGAGGGTGGGCAGCGCGTGTGGTGAGAGTGGACGGACAGAACGGTGTCGGTGGTGGTGGTGGTGGAGATGTTAGTGGTGGTGGCCAAGGTGAAGGTGAAGGTGGTGATGGTGGGGTGAGGGATGACAGCCTACAGTCCAGTAATCTGTATAGTTGACGGACTATTATGCGCCACGGGGTCTAGTAATGGGCGGTTAATTATGGGCGATGGAGATGACTGCAGCGCTCCCGGATGGATCCTACGGAGGGATCATGGATATGGATATGGATCATGACCAGGGGCGCCGGCATTGTCAGCTCAAGCCCCAGTCAGACAGTCAGCTTCTTGTGAAAGCCGTTTGAGTCGAAGTCGAGGCTTGAAGTCGAAAAGGCGCTCCAGTTCAGGTCTACGAAAGAGTACGCAAGTTAATAGTTTCAAGCCTCCACGTCAGTAGTAAGAAAACCAGCAGCCACCAACCATTCACTTCCATCCAATTGTTTTTTTAACCGCCCGCGTGCGCGCGTCGAATGGATCCAGAAGTGGACGGGGTGGTGTCTTTTTTGGGAGGAAATATTGGCTTACTACCTTGCCGTACCTTACCTTAGTCTAGATCCCAGCCCGTTTGGACTACTACCTACCTAAGTACCCGGACCACTCCGTATTGGACTGGATCGGGGATCGGATTGGGAGTTCAAGCAAACCAATAGAGGTAGACAGTCAGTCACTCAGTCAGAGGGGTTGACTCGAGGGCCTGGCGCGGCAAACAACGAATTCTTCGTCCTTCTTCTCTTCCACCTTCTGCGCTTGGGGGAAAGACTCATTCCGGATCCCATTCAGTCACTCGTTTTTCTCTGTATCGCACACGTACACATATTCTCTCGTTTCCTTCTGCGTCCTCTCCTTTATTGGGACTCAACTCGACAATGGCTTAATCGCTGGACTCCAAGTCCCAAGTCGACGTCACCATAAACCACTGCACCGAAGTAATTGATCGACAGACAGCGTATAAGCCGGGAGGGATACTCACAGGACGACCACCCAATCGAGTCGGTTACACCACATACACATACAGCCAAACATCGACGACGATACCGCACAGTACCTTATAATCAATTACCTATCCTCATGGCTGCGTCGTGGAACCACCTCGGCCTCCACGGCGTCGATCCGTCCTCGACCACCCACCACCGCAACTCCGACTTCGCTCCCTACGACGAAACCTCCTCCTCGTCTCATCAAAGCTTTCCACGATGGCCGTCGCCGCAGCCCACGACGTCCACGACGCCCTTCATCCCAACGCCCCTGCTCTCGCCGCCGCCGCCGTCGCACCGCGGGAGCAGCACGACGCCGAGCCCGCTACACATCCTCCCCCACGGCCACCAAGGCCCCTTCAGTCCGCAGAGCTCCAGCGGCCATCTGAGCCCCCGCGACGGCTTCCCGCAGAGTCCCCGGAGCCCACGCAGTCCCGGCTTCGGGACGCTGCAGCGGGGTCAGTTCCCGGCGCCGGCGAGCGATCCCTTCGCCTCGCCGCACACCACCACGAGCTCCTCGTCGCCGCGTGCCCACGGAAACCTCGACGCCCTGCTGGAGCACCCGTACTTCGACAACCTGCCCGAAACTGGCCAGTCGCGCGGCAATACGACGGTCCGCGCCGGGGATCCCGACGAAGTGCCGGTCCGTGACGGATGGCGCCCGGGATGGCTGCGGCACCACGTCGTCGGCGTCTTCCTGGGTGCGTTTGCGCTGTTGGCGGTGGCGGGCGAGGCGGTTATGTGGATGATCTCGCGGGACGACTGGGAGAGTGGCGTCCAGGGCCTGTGGACGTTTGGGCCGGTTGTTGGTGAGTGTCTCGTTGTTCTGCTCTGGTGTAAGTGTACTTGCTAAGCAATATCTTTAACAGTCACCTCTGTCCTGGCCATGCTCTGGTCCCGCGTCGAAGCCCAGGCCCTGCTCTACATGCCCTGGATCGTCCTCGAGGGCCGGCCGGCCTCTGGCGAAGACACCCGCCGCAAGCAAGCCTACCGGACCGTCCTGCTCGATTATCCCGGCATGGGAAGCCTCCAAGCCCTGTTCAAGGCCTTCGGCAACCGCCACCACCTCGTCGTCGCCTCCACCGCCGCGTCGCTGATCCTCCGCGCCCAGGTCGTCCTCTCCACGGGCGTCTTCCACGCCGAGGTCGAGGCAGACGGCACCAGGCTCCTCCGGGTCCGCGCCGGCATGATGCACGCCATGGCCGGGCTGTTCTGCGTGCTCGGCGGCCTTCTCCTCCCGATGCTCTATCACGCGCCCCCGAAACGCGGCATCACCGCCCGGGATCCCACCTCGACGGCCGGCACGGCCGCACTGCTTGCCGGTAGCCGTCATTTCCTGGCGAGGTTGAGTGGTACGGGCAGTGCGGGCATGGACGTGGTGGGTGCGAGGCTCGCGGGTTCGTGGTACACCACGGAGATCCATCAGCCGGATCGGAAGCCTGCTGAGATGTTCCAGCTGAAGCAACTGAGCGGAGGGCCGCCCGTCTCGATGGGCGACGACGGCTCCGGTCGCTCTGAGGAGGTTCTGGGACAGTATCGCCCGTGGACGCTGGGCGCTCGTGTGCAGACGGTGAGTATAGTGGCATCTGCGGTGCTGTTGGCAGGCCTCTGCGTTGTATTTGCTCTACGAGGCAGTGGGAACGGCATCGAAGCCTCGGAATCCGTCTTCATCTTGTGGACCTTTCTGCCCACGCTCATATTCGCCGCCATTGCCGTCTTCTGGAGCCGCATCGACATCGACACCCGCCGCGTCGCCCCCTACCTCAAGTTGACGGCCAACAAGTGCCGTTTCCAGGAGTCGCTCGGGTTGACTTACATGAACGAGCTCGGCCTGTTCACTGTCGTCAAGGCCATCAAGCACAAGGACTGGGCCGTCTTGGCCAAGAAGTCCGCGGCGATGCTCGGCTGGTTGATGCCCATCTTCACGGCCGGGCTGTTCGCCATCACCGAGGTCGCGCAGACGGCTCACCTGGAGCTGCGCCAGGAGACGCACTTCCAGTCTACCGACAAGTCCCTGGGCGGCAGCCTGGACACCGCCCTGGTTGATCGAATTCTTATCCAGGATACGCCCAAGTACCCTTCGTGGACGTACGAGGATATGGCGTTCCCGCAGCTGAAGCTCGTGAGCCATGGGAAAGAGTGGCCGCTGCCCAATACTGAACTGACGGCAAAGGTGCCCGCCATCAGAGCCTCCCTCGCCTGTGAGACCATCTCGTTGAGCGACGGCGCTGGTGCGGATCTCAAGTGTGTTGCCCTCGGTAGCTCCAGCTCTACCAACAAACGCGTCTGCGGAGACGAGCAGTCCAACACCGGCGTCGTGGTGACGTCGTGCGCGGGTCTATCGGACCATTTCACACTCAACTATGTCTGGGGCAGCTGCGCCGATGACGGCGACATGTCGATCCTGCGATGCAACCAGACCATCACAGAGCTCGAAGTCTACACAACGTTTCACACCGAGGACCTCGGCATCGACACGGACAACATTCCCCTCGCCGACGCCAAGACGGAGCAGACGGCGGATGTGAAGGCGGATGTGTCCACCGTCTACAAGGCTTTGGACAAGATCGGAGCCGACGACGACAGTCTCGACGGGCTGGACGGCTTCTTCCGCACGCTGGTGCTATCGAGACTCGACATACGTCTGGAGCGTCTCCTGGCGCCGGAGCGACAGAACGCCGTGAGCGAGATGATCCGGCTACAACACGGCATCATCGGCGCGCAGGCCCTCAGCAGCGACGCAGTCCGCAAGACGACATCGACGCGCAAGCTCCGGGCGCGGGCCGACGACAGCGCGTCGCTCATCGCGGCGTCGGTCGACTACTTCATCCCACGGCTGACGCAGTCGCGCCTGCAGACGTACGCGCTGGCGGCGCTGCTCGGGCTGTCCCTGGCGCTGGGCGTGCTGGCGCTGCGCACGACGTACCGCGGGGCGGCGCTGCCCAAGGACCCGGGCAGCATCGCGGCGCAGGCGAGTCTCCTGGCGGACTCGACGCTGTGGTGGCGGCTGCCGGACGGCGCGGCGTGGATGGACGACGACGACCTTGCGCGGTGTCTGCGGCGCAAGACGTTCCGGCTCGGGTGGCACAGCGCCGGCGGGACGGGCGGGCATCGGAGCTACGGCATCGGCGTCGTACAGGACGAGGGCAAGGTGGCGCGGCCGGCACCGGCTCCGGGGTCGGGATCGGGATCGGGATCGGGATCGGGATCGGGGTCGGGGTCGAGATCGGGGCCGGCGGAGTTGGACACGGTGCGAAGCAGCAGCGTCATGGTGCCCGGGCGGTATATCAGCATGGCGCCGGGCGTGTATTCTTACGGGGACATCCCGCTGTACGAGAAGGAGTAGAGCGTGCTTTTTTTTCTTTTGGATAACTGGGATTGCGTTGGGATCTGGGCATGCGCGGCGTTGGCGGATCGGACACTCAAGGACTGGAAAGATGGATAAATATCTGGTTGGGCTTGGGGTTATGGGTTATGACTGAGGTCTACGGATGATGGATATCCCGCATACGTTATATATTCCTGAGTCAGCATACAAAACATACGGTAGCGGCTACGATCTTCCTACCTTGACTTGCGTGATTGGACATTCCCTCAGTGCTGTCTTTCCCCATCTGGTTGTTGTTGGTTGTTGGTTGTTGGTTGTGTAGAGTAACTTAGAAACTCCTGCATCTGTAAAGGTGGGTCTACAACCACCTCATTGCGCCTTCAGGATTACACACAGCCGTAACTGCGGGGGCCTGAAATCTTGCTTTGAGTGTAATAACTCTTCCAGTAACACGACAGACAAAGGTGACGTCTCGTAGGTAAGAGGCCTGTTGTCCCTTTGGGATCCTCGTGGCAGATAAACCCCGTTCACCAAGATCCTCACTTAGAGAAACCCCGTCATCTTCCTACTCAGTCGCTCGGCATCATGGCCTTCACCATGCACTCCCACTCCGGGGAGTTCTGCCCTGGCCACGCAAAAGACCAGCTCGAGGATATCCTCAAGCATGCCGTCTCCATTGGGTACAAGACCATTGGGCTGACTGAGCACATGCCTCGCTACGAGGAGCGGGACCTGTATCCCGAAGAGGTGAGTGAGACTACACTACCCATTCTCATATCCCCTCCTGCTATATATCTCTTCCTTGAACCTGCACTTACACCTCTCCAGCTCGATGACCCCGAAGCATCCCTCGCCGTCCTGCCCCCGCGCCACGAAGCCTACCTCGCCGAGGCCCAGCGCCTGCAGCACGCCTACGCCGCGCAGATCCACGTCCTCGTCGGCTTCGAGGCCGAGTTCATCCGCCCGGCCTTCGCGCCGCGCGTCCGAGCCCTCGCCGCCCATCCGGCCGTCGACTTCTTCATCGGCTCCGTGCACCACGTCCACGGCGTCCCCATCGACTACGACGCCGCCACCTTCGCCCGCGCCCTCGCCGTCGTCGACGGCGACGAGGAGCGCCTGTTCGAGGACTACTACGACCTGCAGTTCCAGATGCTGCGGGAGCTGACGCCTCGTGTCGTCGGACACTTTGATCTCATCCGCTTGCTGAGTGAGCAGCCGGGTCGCGATCTGCGCCAGTGGAAGGGCGTTTGGGAGCGGGTTGTGAGGAACCTCGAGCTTGTGGCGAAGCAGGGCGGCTGGCTGGAGTGTAATAGCGCTGCGTTGCGCAAGGGGCTGGCTGAGCCGTACCCGTGTAGGCAGATTTCCGAAGTGAGTTTACCAATCCTATCACGACTACTATGAAATACACCAGACGTACTGACAGAATCTGCAAGGAATGGCTCAAGATGGATGGCAAGTTCACCCTTTCCGACGACAGCCACGGCATCGCCCAGGTTGCTACCAACTACGCGCGCACCGTCACCTACCTCGAGAGCCTCGGCGTCAAGGAAGTGTGGACATTCCGGCGAAAGCCACATCCGGGACTCGAGGGCAACAACAGGGCGACTATTGAGGACGTCGGCGTTCCACTGAGTACTTTCCTTGACATATTCAAGCAGTAGAAGTTTAGACGCAAGGTAAACAACGTATCGATTAGAATAAAGGACCTTTAGCTACAGCAGGGGTGATGAAGAGGGTGATTGAAACGAAGAAGGGAAAGGGTATCATGCGACAGAGCTGACTAGCATCTAGACCAAGAGGATAGACTACTCCTGAAAGCGAGGGGATGGGTAAACAAAAGATCACAAGTAATTACAACAAAGTTATGACTCCGGATGCCAAGACCCCTTGGTCCATACACTATGTCAGATATCCGTGTTCCTTGACAGAGCGTGGTTGCGATGCCAAACCGCGGCTCCAAGTCTGACGTGAGGCAAAGCGATATTGGAAGCCTATGGGTTGGGCTCTGGCTTCGTGTTTTCGGTCTTGGGCGGGACATTCGCATTAGGAGCCGGCTCCTGGGGGCAAGGCGCAAAGGGAATTCCAGAGGTATATTGGAAGAGATTGTGCTGCTTCTTGACAGGACTGGGCGTAGCAGCTGGCGTGTTCGCAGACGGGGTCGGCGCGTTGGGTGGAAGCCATTTCAGGGGTTCATTCTGGGCTACCGCAACCGGTGTTGGGCCCTCGGGCTGGTACGAGATGAAGACGTCAGGGCAGTCACCGTCGGGTTGGATGGCGAAGGACGGAATGGGCGGAGAGCTGGTAGGGAGAGTCGCCTGGGTGTCAGGCGAACCCGTATGGAAGGGATCTTGCTCCTGGAAAGGCGTGGAAAGACCGCTAGAGGAGATAGTTGTGGGAGGAGTCGGGATGCGAGGATCTGGAGCCGCTGTCTGCTTGGGAGAGATGTTGCCTCCATCGACGTAGCTCGTTGTGGGTTCGGGGCTGGGTGTGATGGTTAGTTGCTGTATGACAGGGGCCGTGACCTGCTTCACTTCCTCTTCCTCCTTGACTGATGGAGCGGTGGAGGCAGGGGCTGACGCAGTCGAAGCCTTCTCTGATTCAAGTCGCGCTCGCTGTCTCGCGTCCTTTTGAGCCTGTGTGATGAGGTTGATGCGAATCTTCTTCATGCCTGTGGTGATCTTGTCCATGTCATCGCCTGCCGTTTCGGGCTGAGCAGCTCTGCCTGGGGATCTGGCCGGGGATTTGCCCTTCTGTACAGCCGTGGTCGTCGGGGGTCTTGAACTGGTAGCCGGGGCTGTCGCTTTCTTGGCGCCTCGAGGAGCCTTTGGGACAGGTTCCTTTCGGGTGGTGGTAGTAGTGGTCCTTGGTTTCTTCGCGGGAACAGTTCCACTGACGGGAGCACGCACGCCTGTCGACGAACCCGGGTTGTAGGTTGTAGACGTCCCAGAGCCACTGGCAACAGCGGCAGTGGAAGATGAGTTATCATGTGAACTAAGGCTGGTCGGCGCCTCGCTAAGACGTCGACCAACTTTCCTCATGGCTTGACTTCCAGGAACATCGGACGCCTTGTCTGAGGTTAGACTATGTCTATACGCAAATGCATCTGATACTGATCTTGCGCTTACCTTATCAGTAGGAAAAGGGGCCGTAGAGACGGTCTTTCTACGCGCCTTGGAGGCCCTGTCCTTGCTTGCTTCAACCGTGGGGGGAGGCGGTTTAGTCCTCCTCTCACGGAGAGCCATTCGAGATGTTGGTCGTCCTGCGGCGGGAGCCAAGGGAGCTGGAGGTACCCCGGCCAGCAGGGATTGGCGGTCTCGTCTGACCCGAGTTGCCTCCGCATTGAGATCCTCGACCTTGCAACTGTCCGTTTGGCGGTCAGAAGGTATCAGCAGCTTGCTGAGCTCATGGGCAGCCACCTCCCACGGAACCTCTGGAGGAGGAGGTGATGCAGGCCGTGAAGCAGTGCCCCCCAGGTTGGAAAGACTGCGGCGCACCCGTAGCGGCTCAACAACCTTGGCAGTAGAGGCTTGTGTTGGCGAGAAGTAGGTTGGAGTGCTGATGCTCGACTTTCCGGGAGGAGCTGGTGGGGGGGCCACGAGGCTCTCGAGCTCGTCGAGTCTCTGGCTAGCCCACCAGGACGGATCGTAGGCATGGACTGATTCCAGGCCTAGTGATGATCTGTGAAGCGTCTCGGTTTCCTCCTGCTCAGGAACCACTCCAATCTTCTGGCCCATCTCGAATCCAAGGCCGCCAGTGGTGTGCATTTGCTGGCTAACATTCTGATCGCCAGCGAGACCGCTCAGATGGCTGAAGACACCCGATGACAGGGCTCTGTCACTGTATCCGCCCTCCAATACACTGATAACTCGGCCATCGACATGGAGATCCTCCTCCGCAGCAAGCTTAATGACGTCCTGGGTGATGCGAGCATAAAACTCCGTTGGGACATTAACCTGATGGCGTTGCATTCCTGCGCTTTCCCACTCACTGGCGTCAAAGCCCGCGGAGAAGAAAATGACCGCCTTGGGGGGTTGGTTGGAAAGTCTGAACCGTTCCGCCTGGTTCTGGAGGTAGTTCCGGACCTTTCCCAGAAGGGCGACGTACTTGGACTCGTAGAGCTGCCAGAAATCCGCTTCCGTTTTCCATGACTGGAGGTGGACATTCCATACGGTCTGACCATGCGCATTATCGATGCAGAGGCTGGCATTCTTGACCTTTTCCTCGTCACCTTGCTCACATGGGTAGGAGTTGATGTCGTGCATGCTAAAATAGCCAATGGATGACTTCTTCCACGCAGCAGCATTCTTCGCCGCCATTGTGGCTCGAGTGTTGTGCTCCCATGTGATTGCTTGTGATCCGTCGCCGTGGTGGAGATCAATGTCAATGATGGCGGCATGGGTAACGCCATGATTCATGACAGCGTGCATGATTCCAACATGCACGTTATTTACCCAGCAGAATCCCGAGGGATATGACGCAGAACAATGGTGTCCCGGAGGTCTCACAGCGACGAACGCCCGTTGGGGACCAGGACCAAACACTGCATCGACAGCTTCGCACACAGCCCCCAGGGCACCCTCCATCGCATCAAGAGATTCTGCACAAAGATAGAGATCACCTTCATGGAACTTTTCCGGGGGTTTCGTGGTGCCTCGGTTCATCTCTGGTCTCTGAAGCTCCTTTCCTCCCATCGCAAGCTTCGACTCAGCAGCCTCGCACATCATCTTGAGTTCCTCCATCCACTTGGTTCCATGGACGTTGGTGACGGCCGCCGACATGATGGGCAGTTTCCTGGTGGTTTTCTGTATTCGGAAGGGGATGCTAGGAAGGTTGTGGACGTTGAGTCTGGGATGAACGGGATATGTGCCCTCGCAGTGGCGCCCACCTAGGCGCACATACGCCATCGAGACTCCGAGAACGGCCGCCTTGACTCGCTCTGGGCGTTCAACAATGGTGCTGAGGGCGCTTCGGGAGGTACGAGGTCGGGAAAATCGGTGGCCATAAACAGAATCATGGATGATGACCATGGCCTCGGTGTGGCGCGTGGTGACTTCTCCATGATGCGCCTCAAGCTCAGCCTTGAAGAACTCGTTGGCGATGGAGCTGGCAGTTGGACGAGGTTCTTCAGGGACCGGCGGGGTTGTTAGAGGTGACATCTTGCCGGTGGGCGACATGATATTAGCGACGCTCGCCCGGCGTGTTGGGGTCGGGCCGGAACCCGCGCCGTTGGACGAGCGCAGCGAGTTCATCGACGCCTTGCGGAGCAACGTCGGCGTCGCGGAGCGGGAGTCTCGTCCATTGGAAGGGCTACGGGACAGGAGTCGGGGCGAGTGGGAGCTCTGACGTCTAGTGGTACGGAACGGAGTAGTCGGTTCGGAGAGGTGGGATGAGCTCGGGACGCGGGCGGGGGAGGTGGCGAGGGAGAGCTGCTTGAGGGAGCGAGTCAAGTCATCGTCGTGGATGTTGTTTCTTGATGTCTGTCGCCGCAGGGGCAACGGCTGGCGGGCTGGAGACGCCATGGGAGAGGAGCGAAGACTCATGAGACATGCAGCGGGTCCTTGGAGACAGAGAAACTTGGAGCTTAGAACAGTCACAGCCACATGCGGCCCGGGAACTGCCCTTGTCGATTTGGGGTTTCTGCCTTTGGGCGACTCGACCTTGGATGGTTTGGGATACGTGACGTCGTCCACGCCCCTCCACCTGCATTGCCCCTGTGTCGCGTCGACCAAAGCGCGTTCGGGACGTCAGATCACGTGATGTGACAGGCATCTTGACACAGTGCATTGGACCGTGTGAGCGGCAACTTCAGACTATCAAGCTCAGGGATGCGATTGGTAGGTTACGTGCCATTCGGCCGTTGCCGCATTCGGAGCCAAAATCATCCCTTGTCTTTGACCTTAAATATCCCGGAGTTCAAATTACCCCAGGTAATTTGGGTTACCTTTGCGCGGATAACGGTACGTACAACCTGATTGCAAGGGGCGATGAGTCATGGGGGCATCTGAAGGCAAGCGACATTGGCTGCTTGATGATCTGCAGTCATGGTTTTAGCCCTCGTTGCAACGACACTTTTCCTAATCTTTTTGGAAGGTTTGG
Organism: Neonectria faginata; assembly: GCA_030864175.1. Classification (NCBI taxonomy): domain Eukaryota; kingdom Fungi; phylum Ascomycota; class Sordariomycetes; order Hypocreales; family Nectriaceae; genus Neonectria; species Neonectria faginata. The sequence goes on along the minus strand of JAULBG010000006.1, from coordinate 761,037 downwards.
CCTGGCCCTTGCTTTGATCTGGTCCTCGCTCCGAGGCCGAGCCAACGTTGAGATCAGAACCAGGCTGGCGGGCCCACGGTTTGTTTCTGTTACTTGTAGAACTCTGATTACGGCATCCTTCGGTTGATTTCTGGCTAGATTGAGTTGGAGGGGCTCTTTGTGTGAATGGACGCCCCATGGGTAATAGATTGATCGCCCCACGCGGACGGACTGCACGACTCAGAGGAAGCTTGGATGCGATTCAGGTGCGAGACTCAACGTCTTGTCATGGAGTTTAATGAAGAGGCCATCTGCGAATTTGTGGCGGATGAAAGAAAGAAAAGGTGGCGCCGATGCTGACCGACTAGACAGCACAGTTGTCCTCGGACTGCAGACGCCATCGTGCCAGGTACCGTCACACCCACAAGCAGGGCCACAGGCGAGCAGCGAGCTGGCTGACAACCCTGGTGCCCTGGCATCGTTTCGGGGACGCCACCGGCCACACGCTGCGAAGGCCCGTCACACACTCGCACAATGCCGGCCGTCAGCTTCGGGTCTAGGCCTTGGCCTCCCCGTTTATCCCCTGAAGCCCAGATTGGGCCGAAGCCCGATTGTGCCGGCTGGCTCTGACACGAGGGCCTGTCGGGGAAACTTTTACGATCCACTCCGGCCGTCATTCGCCCGCTGTTTCACCCTCAGGGAGCTGCAGATCAGTGTGAGTTGGTCGGCTTTGGGACAGGACGGGATGTCTGAGAAACCCGGAGGCGTTTTTCCCTCTCCTGTGGCTGCTGGCGGTGCGGTCTGTTGCCACCAGGGGCCGGCCTTGAAGAGAAAAACGGGCTAGCATGGTGCTAGTGCAGTCGCTTCGAGAACTCCGCCATTCCGCTGTAACTCAGGGCTTTCTGGGCGCTGGCCCGGAGCCATGTGGCTGCTCAATTCCCTAGTTCGAATCCTTCGAGGCGGCCGTGACTTAGAGATGCAATGGCAGGGAGGGACCCAGGCAGGACCTGTTTCGAGGATGGAGTGACTCCACGGGAGGCAGAGGATGGAAGATTCAAGAAACGGTTGCTCCAACAGTTCTATGGCTTTGCAGCTAGGAAAACGCGGTGGCTTGCGGGGGTTTTCCTAAAATAAAGTAAAAAACCATCACTTGCCACTTTTGTGCCTGGTGTGAGTGACGTCCAGTCTAATTTAGACTACGGAAAGAGAGATAAGTGACTGCGTTGCCATTGTGAGTCTCGTCGAGGGGCTGAGACCTGGTGACGGCGGTGATCTCTCTACGAGGGCGGTGGAACAATGCGGTAGCGAATGAATGTGAGTACGACAAGACACATGTTCTGCATGTGTCCGTTTCCCGCACGTATCCTGCAGAGGATGTCTCCGAGATGACTCAAGACGGCCCGGCCGAGTCTCGAGGGTCAGTGAGAGACCGACAGGCACGTCAAGTCCTCAACTGGCAGTCTCGTCACCAGGCTAATTATCCGTAACGAGCAGAGTGATGAGTACGGACACTAAACACAGTAATTCAGCGACGGGTAGTCCGTGAAAGAGGACGCTTCAGCGCTTCAGTAGCTCCCGACGCTCCCAACGAAGTCAACGAAGGTCAAGCCAAGTCATTTCGGGAAACGGCAAGCTGCCTAGGCTAGCTGCTCCCCTCTAATTATCCAGGCGTCTTGGCACCACTCACTTAGGCTAGGACGGCCAACCCACCGGCCCTGTACAGAAGTGGGCTTTGGGGGACAGAGATTCGCCTTGCATCGTCTCAGCCGCACGACGCCAGCAGCCGTGATTGGCGAGCACCCCGGGCGCTCTGCCTTGTCACGCTTGGTCGCATGCTAGCTCACCCCGGCCGTGAGCTGTCTAGCGCGGCGGAAGTTGAGTGAGGGCGTGAATGAGTGAATGCGCGATGGGCCGAACCCTTGCCCCGTTCGTCCTGCTTCAAAGGATGGGCTATGATGGGGCACGCCGTCCCGGGGTTGGGCAGAGCAGAAGAAGAAGAAGCAGACCTCAGAGGAAATCCAGCTAGACTAATTGCTTCTTACACTAAGGTACTGACTGCTTGCACACTTGTTCTTGCCTGCTAGTTTTCCCTCGCCTCCAGCCGTCGTCGGAGTTATTATCCTGGTCCCTTCCGCCTCTTATTGTCAGGCGAGCTCTCCTCCTCTTCTGCTTCTTCTTCACCTGCCTCCCTTGCTCTCCCGCCTCGGATCCAAGCCTCTCTCTATCTCCCTCGTTCAAACGAAGAAAGAAGCCAGTCCCGTCACCATGAAGGCTGCCGTCCTCTCCTCCGTCGTCGCCGCCGGCTCCGTCGCCGCGCAACTGACCGTCGGCCCCGGCCTGCTCAACATCGCCGCCGTCGATGTTAGCGACCCCGAGTACACCACCTGCTCCGTCGTCGCCGACTACGTCGCCGGCTGTGTCACTTCTCTCGGCGGCAGCGATGCCCTGGCCACCGCGGACCCCAACGAGATCCTCGGCTGTGCCTGCTGCGCCGACGAGGCCGCCATCTACCCCTTGTACTCAGCTTGCTCCAGCTACCTCTCCGACGAAGGAGGCTCTTCTTACAGCAGTGCCTACACTGGTGAGTGATCATCTTGCGCGGAACTACAAGAAAGGCTGCGAATGCCTGTGTGAGCTATATGAGAAAAAAGGACCCCAGCTAACCTTGTAATCCTCTTCTCTAGCGTATGGTGATCTTTACAGCATCTGCGGTAGGAGCGCCGACTGCTCAGGTGGCTCTGGCGCTACCGCCACCGAGGAGTCCAGCACCGCCGAAGAGACCTCATCAGAGGAGACTTCGTCAGATGAGCCCACATCGACCGAGGAGAGCGACGACTCTACCATCACTGGCACCGCCGAACAGACCTATGCTACGGCCTGTGAGGACATGATCGGCCTCTTCACCTCTTGCACCAACAAGATCGAAGACTTCACCGACCTGCCCTTCCGTGAGCAGGCTTCGTGCTATTGGTAAGATGATTTCACTGTGCCTTTCGCATTCATGCCCATCGCTAACCTGCGATTCCAGCTGCCGAACTCGCAACGGCCAGCTCACCTGGACCGATCAGCTCGACGAGTTCGCCACCACCTGCCGCGACTGGGCCAAGACTGGCGAGCCCGAGACCGCCTACTCTGGTATGTATCCCTCCTCTTGGCATTGAGATCGTCGCAGCTTTGCTAACTATCCCTTGCAGTTGCCAAGACCTTCGCCACCTTCTGCGAGAACTTCAGCGACGTTTGCGACGATGCCACCATCACCTCTGAGTCCACTGACGCCAGCGCCACCGAGAGCGTCAGTGCCCAGGCCACCGACAGCGCCTCCGAAGGCCTGGGCGACATGGGCGACGCCGTCACTGTCACCGTCCAGCCCTCCGGCGCCGAGACGACCGCTGCCGAGACCACTGCCGCCAACAACGACAACGGTGCCGCTTCGCTCCGCGTTGCCTGTGGCGCTGTCCTGGCTGCCATTGCTGGTCTGGCCCTTGCTCTGTAAGGGGGTTGCGAAAGGGAGTATTGCGGTGGGAGTGGAGGAATTGACATCCGTAAGTTTCTTGGATGATGATTCTCGGGGACTCACCTGGATTAATGAATGCTCGGGATGTTTAATGAAGTCTTTTTTATGGAAACATACGGCCTACGCGCGCCATCTTTTGGCATATGGAAGGGGACCCAACTGTACATAGAAATTTACATCTGATATCCCATCAACATGATGTCTTCATAGGAATATTATTTGGTTCTCACATCGTTCTGCATTGGTTGTCAAGTGATTGTCAATTGACGTCCTGTTGCGCTCATTCAGATGCCAAGTCTATGCCAACGCCCTTCAATGCCCCGACAGCCCACTCCGGGTACTCGGCCTTCTCGTCGTACAGTCCTGCGAAGAACTGCCGTACATATGCCGGGAACCGGTCGTCGATGACGGCTTGACGTATCTCCCGCATGAGGTTGAGCTGGTACCACACGTTGTGAATGGTTAGCAGGTGCGCCGCCACCGTCTCCTTGCTGGCGTTGTGGTGAACAAAGGCCCTGCTGATGCCCATGCCGCCATCCGACTTGGACCTGCAGCACATGCAGCCACAGCCGTCCTCAAGGGGGCCAAAGTCGCCGGCAAACTTCTTGTTGCGGATGTTGAGCACCCCATTCTTAGTCACTGCGTTGCCGAACCGGGCTGTCCGCGTGGGCCACACGCAGTCGAACATGTCGGCGCCAAGCGCCACGCTTACTACCAAGTCTTCAGGATATCCAATACCCATCACATAGCGAGGCTTCAGGTCTGGGAGCAATGCGGTACATGCCTCCACAACTCGACAATACTCTTCCTTGGCCTCTCCACCGCTAAGTCCACCGATGGCGATCCCAGGGGTATCGCGTGCCAGCATCTCTCTGCAGCACTCCCGGCGCATCTCCAGATCCAATCCGCCCTGGATAATGCAGAAGAGGTTCTGTCGATCTGGATTCTTATGCGCTGCGATGCACCTGTCAAGCCAGCGCACACTGCGCTCCATGGCCTCGCGCATCCGGGCCTTGTCGGGGGAGGTGGTGACAAGCACGTCGTCAAGCTGCATCATAATGTCGCTGCCGATGCTGTTCTGTAATGACATGGAATGCTCAGGGGTGAGGAGCATGGGCGAGCCGTCGTGGGGGCTTAAGAACTCGACTCCTTTCTCGGTGATGGTTGCGAGCTTGAGGAGACTGACCATCTGGAAGCTATCCAAGGAGTGAGTTAACTCGACCGATGCGAGAGCGCAAAGAGACATACCCTCCGCTGTCGGTCAGGATATTATGTTTCCATCCTTGCAACTTATGTGCTCCGCCGATAACATCTAAGACCTCTTGTCCTGGCTTCAGACCGAGGTGATAAGTGTTGTTCAGGCACAGCCGGCAGCCCGTTTCTTCAAGCTGCTCGGGCGTGAGACCTTTCAAAGACGCCTGGGTTGCCACTGGCATAAACATTGGCAGTTGCACCGGTCCATGGGGCAAAGTCAAAATTGAAGCGCGCGCTCTGGTTGTCTATCTTGGAATGGGACATGTCAGATCTGCGCATCACAAGAAAAAGTGAGGGCAGGGATGTAGATAGAAAGATGGACAGTAAGACTCACAGAGCAGCGGGCCACGAGCTCAAATGTCAGAGCCGGGGCCGCGTAAATGTTTGAAGCCGACACCATCCTCCTGGCTGCTTGCATTTCCCACAAAGACCAATTGTAAACGTGCCTCTTCCTCGCCTTTCTTTTGCGTACTCTCTCTCTCACTCTGTCGCGCTGGTTTGATATGGAGTTGAAGCGATTTCAGCGGGGGCACTCACTAATAATAAACTCACAGCGCAGAGGCTCAGGCGCGGGACCATCGTGTGCCTGCCCTGGGCCCAACTCAGCCAATAGTGCGGGCCGGGTCATCACCGGCTGATCCCGTTGAAGCTTCCATTCTCAGGCAGCGAATTTTCCTCGTCCAGCTCCAAGCCGACGCCCACCATCACGCCGCCAACGAGGCAATTGAGCTCGCCAACAGCTCTCGATAGTCACGATGGGGGGCCGAACCGTGTCGCCCGGAGCGGCGCTTCTGAGATCATCTCGCCTGTTCTCAGTTCCCAAGCCTCTTCCCGAACCGCCGTCCACGACCCTGCACATTGGCGAACACAAGTCCCCGACCATGACACGACAATACCCTCAGTACCAGGCCATCACCTCGCCCCTCTCCTCGCGCGAGAAGGGCGACTGGGGCTTCAAGCGCCCGTTCCCGCTCAAGTCTACCATGACTACCTCGACTCCCCTGATCCGCGTCAAGCAGGTCGACTCCATTGAGAACGTCACCGACTTCGGGTCCGCCGCAGACCACACGCTGTCCCTCGAGAAGTTCCAGGAGCTCAAGATCGCCCTTTCCATCCCCAAGGGCAGTGAACGAGGCGGCATGGTCTCTCGATCCGATACGTGGCGCAAATCCGTCTTTGAGGAGGATGTGGATTTCACCGAAACCCGCACTGGCAGGGCCGACGACAAGCGATGGAAGTTTCGCGGACCGTGGCTGGCCAGGATGCCTGAGGGAGACTTTGTCGCGTACCTGGAGAAGAAAGTGCGGCCTAAGCGTGCTCAATTCCGACAACTTCTCAAGGAGAGGCTCGCCGCCGATCTGACGGCGCAGCAGACGTCAGCTGCCAAGGAACATGGCACACCTCCTCCTCCCAAGATCACCACCAATGACCTTACGGAGGAGCAGTTTACTCACTACGTGCGGTCTCTACGTAACGACCGCGCGACCCTCTACTCTCTGGTTTCCAAATTCCTTGACTTGGCTCCCCTAGGCCAACCTGTCGGCATCATTCAGACGTTCTTGTCCACGGGAGACAATGCCGCCACCGAGAGCCCATACGGAAAGTCTGGTCCACCTCCCAGCCATCCATCTGCCGGTATCAGCTACCTACGGACCAGCGCGTACATGGAAAACCACCCCGTCTACGGTCCCCAGGGAAGACGCTCTCCTGTCTTGGCACGAGTCGTGTATCCCAGGAATGGCCCTCATGCTGCCAAATTGGGTGTCGGAGGTTTCGTTGCCGACGCCCCCTCAGGTGAAAACGAGTTCAACACGAGACCTATCCGCACTCGAGTCCATCAACACAGGAAAATGCTTAGTGGCATCCAACACCTGGACACCACCACCTTTGGCGGTGCCAAAGCCTATGTCGAGCCCCAGTCTGCGAGCATCGACCCTAGCGGCAAGGTCGTGGTGCAACTCCGGGAGGCCGGAACTGAGGCCCAGCTCATTGCCAAAGAGTACCAGGGCCGAGAGCATGTCTACTCCGAGGAGCAGGGGTCTACCTCGAAACAGCAACAGAAGCAGCAACAACAGCAGCAGCAGCAGCAGAGTTCTGAAATCGATACTTGGCGAGCGGACCGAGTTACTGATGCAATTCTTGGAGATTCCACAAAGGGCCCCAGGACTTAGGGAAGAGATGTCGTGCGTAGCTCTGAAGGCTATGGTCGTGAAGATTGAGACGTCCAAGTTGACATGGTGAAACTTGAGCGTTGTATATCGATAGCACTCACTATCTTCCATGTACTAGAAGAACCATGTACCAAACTGTACAAGTAGAATTGAAGTCAAGAAATAACTCATGATTCCCTTGATTGATTCAAATTTCCACCAAGTGGCATTGTCGAGTTCGAACCCAGGCAATTACACATTAGATAATTCATACAACTCCCTCCTCTTCGATCACCTCTCAGTGACGTCGGTTGCAAGAAGACTGTGGGGCTCGGCCAGCAAAGTGGTCACGTGTACGCTCACGTGGAGAAAAAACGGTATGCCCTAATTGCTGGTGCACCCCCCACCACTCAACACCAAATTTGTCGGACTTTGGCGCATTTTCTCGAGCGACTCCTTAACAACCCATCACCCAACGATCACCAGTTCAATACCGCCAAAATGGGTCGCGTCCGCACCAAGACTGTCAAGAAGTCCGCCAAGGTCATCATTGAGCGGTACTACCCCAAGCTCACCCTCGACTTCGAGACCAACAAGCGTATCTGTGATGAGATCGCTATCATTGCCTCGAAGCGCCTGCGCAACAAGGTTAGCAGCACCAACACGACGAACAAGGCGGATTGCAGTAAACTGACTCGGGGGAACTTTGCAGATTGCCGGATACACCACTCACTTGATGAAGCGTATTCAGCGTGGTCCCGTTCGCGGCATCTCCTTCAAGCTTCAGGAGGAGGAGCGTGAGCGCAAGGATCAGTACGTTCCCGAGGTCTCTGCTCTCGACTTCACCCAGAACTCCGAGAGCGGACAACTCGACGTCGACGGCGAGACCAAGGACCTTCTCAAGCACCTTGGCGTATGTACACCCCGAAGTATTCGATCTCGGAACCCCAATGCTAATCCCATCACAGTTCGACTCCATCCCCGTCAACGTTATCCAGGTCTCCCAGACCCAGGTGCCCGAGCGCGGCCAGCGACGATTCGGCGACCGCCCTCCTCGACGGGACTAAAAAAATTGTTTATGGGAACATGGGTGTACGGCATTTTACAGGGTTTTGCTGCTTGGCGTCTTAGGACAGTGAGTGCATAGGTCTCAAAGAAAGATCTTCCAACCCCAAGGTGTCGCCGATTCTTCAGAGAAATTTGGAGATGACGCTTGATTGCCATTTTTCCCTCTCTCACATGCTGTGAATGTGACCTTATGCAAGGCCAGTGCAGAGCTTTGGGGAGACCAAGCCTGCTGCGCACAACCGACCACGCCCGGACAAGAAGCAGTTCTTGAGTTCTCTTCCGGGGTATCTTGGTCTATTCTCATTTGAGATGGTACCTAAGAAATGCCAACCTAGCCAACGCCGAATTTATGACACTTTTCCTTCACCAACCCATGGACTACGTCGTTTTATTATTTCCTGATTCCGTCTTGAGCTTGCTCTTGTAGCCCTCAACGACTAAATGGTCGTCGTCGTAAGTATCTGGTGTATCAGTCGTAGGTGCCGGAGCGTCGACGTCCTTCTCCTTGAGTACGACCTTGAGCTTGTTCGGTAATATCGGGTCGCGTTGCCCACGCTCAAGTGCAAGGGCTGCAGTGTCCCGGGCAGCTTGTCGCTGGTCCTCCAACTTCAAGCCACCCATCCTGCGGGCGACGCGATCCGCTTCCGTCTCGCCAGTAGTATCTTCATCAAGCAGTTCGATCTGGATATCAGGAATGCCAGCCCGTTCCCAAGCGGCGGTTTCGTTGAGCTGGACCTTGACGTACATTGCCCGCCGGGCACACTTTTGCGAACACCACATCTCAAGGTCCTGACGCTTGACAATGTCGCCGCTGCTGGTAATTTTCCACTCGCCGCCCGGGCCCATTTTCCTCCGTGGCCGCCCGCATAGTGTGTATCCGCACAGCTCGTTGACGTTGCGCTCGATGATGAGGTCGTCGTAGTCGGAGGGCTGAAAGAGGCGTACATGTGCTTTGAAGTCGACAACGTCAGAAGGCGCAGGACTGGCTGCACTGTAGGGGGCCTCGCGGAGGAGGGGGTACTCGGAAAGGAGGACGAGGCTGTCGAGGATCTCGGATTCGAGATCTTTGCGGTGCTGCAGGATGGTGGCGTGCTGGAGGGCGAGCTCCCTATCAGCAGCGGAATCTCTCTTGTTGGCTGCGGGCTTCTTGAGAATACCCTTGACGGGCTGCTTGGTGCTGGTTGCCATGGTGGGCTCAAAGGTCAGGGCCGGCTGGTCTGTCGGTTGTGAGAATGGTTACAAGATCAAGCACGGAGGACCCCGCCGCCGTGGTTGGTAAGAATTGCGACGATGATGGCGGGTGAACGTGCAGGGCCACCTAGCCACACACGCCACATTGAGGGGACCTTCAAGCCAAGCCGTGGCGCACCCACCAGCTGGTACCCCAAACACAAAACAAGGTGTTTGAAGTGTCAGCGCAGTGAGCTCCATGATTCATAGCGAAGTTTGCCACACGGCGCATCCAGCAGTCCGGGGCCCCGAGACGCATGCTGATCAGAACATCCGTATCTCCCGAGGAGTTTAACCCCAGGCGGCATGACAAGTTTCTTCCTGATATGAGTCAACTTTGCCAATTGATAAGGGCCTAATCACTAATTATAGGCCGGGACATGTGAAGCAGGCCCCTGCCGACTTTCATGGCTTATGCCCAGGCGTGTTTGACAAGGGGACGCTTGGTGTTGCGCCATCTTTAGCGCAAGTCTTCCCTGACGACAGGCTACAATCTAGGTACGAAGCACAGCCACAGACTGGAAGTAACCTGTGAAGCTGTCTGTGTTTGTACCTTGGTTGCCTGGGCATCTTGTGAGACATCGTTCCAGCAGGGAGTCAGATCCTTCTGATCCGTTCCTTTTTTGTTTCCCCCAGTAGCGAGTGAACAGCACGAACATTTCTTCCAGTCATATTACATCGCACATTTTAGGGTCAGGTAAGGGTCCTGGGTTGGCGCATGACCTCATCATTAACCACTGGGAATCGACCACTTGGAAAGTTGCATCCACCATTTCTTCATCATCTGATCACGCTCAACTTATCTTCAACTGCCCTATATTGACAAAAGGCAAAGCTTGGATAGTACAGATACTCACCACATCACCTAGTCACACCAAACAGCATCTAAGGTAGAGCAAATACAGAAGTCATGGGGCCCACTTCTGGTATCTTAGATATTGACAACTCAGGAAGTGAACAGTGGATTAGGATTTTAAACCAAATATATATTACTCTCTGTCTTGTGTCCTTAATCATATGCCCTCAAACCCGACGACTTCGTTCCTAAGCCATAACAATGCATGGTACCGTGACCTGTAATGGGCCATTCGGGATCAAGGCGGCTATCTCTGTTACCCAGAATTGAGTCCAGCGCAGAAAGTCGTTCATCCAGGTATTCATTGGGTGCTAAGTCAACTGGTTTTTCGAAGGAACCAGAATGCGCTCTTGTTTGGTTGCCACAGAACTGAACGGCTTGCGCCCCAGAGTCGAATCTGCCACTGGTGCCAGGAGCAGCACCATGAGAATTTGTGAGAGACTGGGTTACCCAAATAAGGGCAGAGGCGTCGCCGCCGGGGCTTAGTGGAAGCATTGTCATGGATAGTTCATTGCGGAGAAAGGGGACGATCCTTGGAGATGGATTCATGCCTCGCGATTCTTTACAGCAAAATAGCGTAAGGGCTATTAACTGTAGTGATGGTCGCAGTTGCTGGTCCGGTTATTGGTCCAGTAGAATCGTCCGACAAGATGAATTCCTCTCCAAACTTGCTGTTCTGTGTCTGGGCCGCTTCTGGCCTCAGGCGGTGGTAGTGCTGTATCGAATGGGTCAGTCCCATACGAGGGTCTTCATCAAACCAGCCGTCGGTGAGCTGGGTTCAAAACGTGTTGGGGCTGGGAGAGAGAGAAACCAATGCGATGAGATAGCGTCGCACACACTGAAGATGTGAAGCTATACTTTCCGTGTCGTATCAGGGCATATATGGTGTGGCTGTTCCCCCCGAATGCCATCCATTCGAGTGAGTCTTTTTCGAGTTCGAGAGGCCCAAGCATTGTTATAGGTTGGGTGAAGCTGCCATTGAGCTGGAGGAGTCGGGAACATGGGATCCAGGAGTTCATCTCCCCCCATTGGAAATGTCGTTCTAATATAAGGTCTCAAGTACAATTTTCGATGCATCAGCTGCTGGTTTAAGACAAAAGGAGTGCACGTCGTCAAATATTGAGGAAGACTTATATAAAGGCCATTTGCTGTATGGAAAACCGTGACGCCGCGAGAGGTTACTGAGCTGTGGTGCGTAGGAAACTGTAAAGTTGAGGGTGGGGAGAAGAAATGGGATTTTATAGACAGGTATTATTCAGGTTTGTCTGCGTAGTGGCTGTGCAGACAGCAAATGACACTTAGGAGGTTAAAGCTTTGCCACGCTTGTGACTCTTGTGAGTCCGTGGCTGTCAATGACACAAATAGCAACAAGTACACAAGCACAAACACATACACATGTTTCTACTTCCTAAGCTTAAAACAAACAGTTTGTGTTTGGAACAAAGCGGCAGGGGAGCTGCACAGGAGGACCCAGTACATGTGGTAAGGGATTAACATGCATTGCGACGGGACTCTGGGGTTGATGAGAGCGTCTTCCGCCAATAAAAGAACTTTCCGACGAGTAAACCATGAAGTTTCACAGGATAAAAAAAAAGCATACAATGACAAGCAAGGTAGGAAGTGACTCTTGCCAGAGCTAATTAGATACCTAGTTGGTTATGCCGGCTTGAAACATGAGGTCCATGCAGACCAACTACTACCTAGTATCCGCAGGTGCTAATAGGTAAGTCACACCCTTGAATTGACAGGCTTTCAGTGGTTGGGATACCAGGGGGGTCTCAATGCGCGCATGATTCCCACATGCAAAGAGATACTTACTTCAACTCGAAACATGAGGGTTACAGTTATTTATGGTTTATGGCGATGAGTGGTGTTTCTCACTTCTGGCTGGCCGAGCACCGCCACAGGGTACCATCATGGAGTCGCGGGGGTGAGTATTCAGAGGTCCAGGTACCTCCACTTTGCGGATTAAGGCACTCACCCACTGCAACTCGAAGCTTCAAGGGGACGGAAATGGAATGGAATAAACTAGCCAGGTCAGGTGATTGCCCGGGGGAGTACCTGAGACAGTCACAGCGCAATGGATGGAGTGCCTGGAAGGAAGCCTATTCGTACGTCAGTAGCTACTCCATTCGTGCCTCCCAACTGGAACTCCCCACGGATTGAATACCTGAGGCAAGGCATCGGGAAGGGCGCTGACGTCGACACACGCACGCCCCCCAAACCAGCTGCTGGACGATCCGCTAAACCACCACCCACAGCCTCCTTCGCCTCTTCGGACGCCTCTGTCCTCTTTTGCATTTCTCTTTTTTTGTCTTCTTTTTTTTTTTAATGCCGGAGGCGCGCCCGCGACATTACTGCATCTCGTCCAGACCACGACCCGCCGCACTCTCATAGAGCCCCTTCTCCAGTTTCTCGCTCCCCCTCCTTCTCTCTCCCCGCCGCCTCCCGCCTCCCGCCTCCCGCGTCGCCTCATCCGACGGGCTGACGACGCCCCTGTCGTGCCCCACATCCCATCCAAGCAAGCAAGCAAGCGAGCGAGCGAGCTGTCGACGTCCTCCACCCAAAGTCGCTCCCGACGCTCCAGACGCCCCGAGCAGCTTTGTTCGATTCGGCCTCGGGCAAACTTGTCCCTGCAAGACAGCTTCCCACGTCCACGCCCGCGCCCACGCCCTCTGCCTCCGCCCTCTGCCTCCGCCCTCATCCAACCATGGCGGCGCCATTCCGGGTCAAGGCCCTCTACGATTACTCGTCGCCCCACGAGGACGACCTCAACTTTGGCTCCGGCCAAATCATCGTCGTCACCGAGCAGGAGGACGACGACTGGTATAGCGGGGAATACCTCAATGACGACGGCGTCAAGCACGAGGGCATCTTCCCCCGCAACTTCGTCGAGAAATTCGAGCCCACTGCGCCCCCGAGGCCAAATCGCTTTCGTCCCAAGAAGGAGTCTGCAGATGAGGTCGCCGCTCCTCCCCCACCGCCACCTGTGCAACCAGAGACCCCTCGCGTCCCCGAGCCCGAGCCCGAAATCGAAGAGGCCGACGAACCTGTCCGGACACCTGCTACTCCCGAGCCGGCACCTCCGGCACCTCCGGAACCCGTACCATCCAAGCCCGTCGAGTCCTTTGCTGCTCCCGCCCCCCCTCCTGCCGCCCCAAGGGCCATCGAAACCCCTCCTGTTGTCCCAGCTCCCGCGCCAGCTCCTGCTCCCGCGCCTCCCGTTGCGGCTCCTGTTGCATCTAGCCCGGCTCCCAAGCCCAAGCCAGGGCCTCCTCCCGTCTCAGAAAAGCCCAAGAGCAACTCATTCAAGGATCGCATTGCCGCTTTTAATAAACCCGCAGCACCTCCAGTTGCTCCCTTCAAGCCAAGTGGTCTGAGCGGCCCTACCGGCGGCTTCGTGAAGAAGCCATTCGTTGCCCCTCCCCCCAGTCGACACGCCTTCATCCCCCCTCCTCAACGGGCTCCGACAGCCAAGGTCTACCGACGAGACGAAGACCCCGAAATTAAGGAGAGAGAAGCCGAGAACCAGGGACAGGCAGAAAGGGCTGGCCTGGCGCCAACCGATCCTCAAGGGGGTGGCGAGGACCAGCCGAAGCCTACGAGTCTCAAGGAGCGCATTGCTTTGTTGCAGAAACAGCAACAGGAACAAGCACAACGGCATGCCGACGCAGCTTCGAAGAAAGAGAAACCTAAACGACCCCAGAAGAAGCGAGAGAGCATTGGCCATGCCGACGCTTTGGGCGAGGTTGAGGAAACCTCTCCCCAACCCCCTGCTGTCCTGGAGCGCCGGAATACCGAAGAGACAGGATCAAGAACCTCCATCGATGAGCCCGCAGCCCCCCGCATGCCTCCCCCGCCCCGTCGCAAGTCCTCCAAGGGGCCTGCGGTGGAGTCCATCATCCACGACGGCAACGAGGCCGATATGTCTGGAGCTGGCGATACTACTGAGGGTAACGATGAGTTGACGGAACGTGACGATAGCGATGTCGTCTCTCGACGTGCCTCCCGAGTGCCAACCCTGCCCTCACAACCTGCTGCGGCACCTCCACCCGCGCAGAAGGATGATAGTGACGAAGAAGAGAGAGAGGGGGAGGAGGGGGAGGAAGAGGATATTGACCCCGAGGTCAGGCGCAAGGAGGAGCTCAGGTTGAGGATGGCTAAGATGAGCGGCGGCATGGGCTTTCATGGCATGTTCGGTGGCCCAAAGCCCCCTGCTCCACCACCCAAGAAAAAGAAGCCCGAGCAAGTCCAAATCGACGAAGGGGCTGAGGAGATGTCTCCAACTTCTCGTGCCCCTCCTATCCCGACTATGATGGCTCTTCCCGGCATGGGAGGCTCCAGTAAGTCCCAGGAGGTCGCTCGGCCAGATGAGGAGGCCGAGTCAGCGACTCGACTGCCGCCACCTCCCATCCCATCTCTCCCAGCTCGGGCGACCCAGGAGGAGCAGAACGAAGAGAGTAAAGAAGAGGCGACCACACCGGCACCCACGAACGCCACAGCAAGTACGTATCAACTCAGTTCAATAACGCCTGGCCTTTCTAACAGGTAGTCCAGTTCCTCATCGAGATACTGCGCCTCCTCCACCAGTTCCTGGTGGACGACCAGCGCCGCCTCCTATACCTGCTGAGGGTAAGTTCAAAAACCTCTTGAGCCCTCATGTTCGAAACTAACTCGAGTACCAGCCCGGCCACCACCGCCGCCGCCTCCTGCAGATGTAAAGTCCCAGACGGAGGGATCCGAGTCCGATGACGAGCTCTCCGGCCGAGATCGCAACGATGACAGCACACTTGAGCAGCCGCCTGTAGTTGCTAGGTCTCCTCCTATGCCACCACCGCCTGTGCAACCCCCTGGTCTACCCGTACGGTCTCCTCCCATGTCACCAGATCCGAGCGAGTTCACCCCGACGTCCCCCACCGCCAACAAGCGCAACAGTCGCCTACCACCCCCAGTTCCTGGATCTTTGCCAATTCTTCCCCCTACGCAAAGCCGGCCTCCCCCGCCTCCCCCGCCAGGAGCACTCCGCCGACAATCTACGATTGACACTCAAACGCCGCCGACTCCCTCAAAGCCAGCACAGGCTGGTGAGGAGGAAGATGCGGAGGTCACCGAGTACGAGGGTGACTACGACACCGACATTGCCTCGTCGGCGCCTCACAAGGACGCTTTGAAAGCACATGCCCGAGACTCGAGTCTCGAGGACAATTCGTTGCAGTCCCCCATTGCCGATGCGCCTCCTACTCTACCGCCCCCCATCCCCACAGCTTCAGCTCCTAGACTTGGTCCACCACCAGTTCCCGCGCAGCCTCCTCCCTCAGACACGCGAAGGTCCGTTGATGTGCCTCGCGTGGCTCCCCCTCCCCCTCCCCCTTCTACCAACGTAGCCTCTCAACCCGATGATGACTATGATCCTTTCAACTACTCCGCCACTACGCCCGGAGCCTTCTCGCACAGAACTCCCAAGATCGAGGAGGATGAAATGTTCCCAGGGTCTCCATCGCTAGCTTCCCCCATGGACCGCAGGCCTCCGCCGCCAACAACACCTGCTGGACGTGGTCGGCAGTCACTTGACGTGTCAAGAGCGGGTCGAAGATCGGTGGATATGCACCGGCCTTCTATGGAGTCAGGCTTCATCGCCAACGACATTGAATTGCCCGTGCAGACCGGCTGGTGGAAGCAGGCGAACCAGGTTCCCCCCGTCCTTCAAGGCCGCAAGGATATCTTCTTCGAGTCCGAGGAGGCCACATCCACCAACGGGGGACAAAAGACCATTGTGACGCGCGAGATATTCGTCCTGTATCAGGACTACTCGCAAACATTCCTCACGATTCGTTACAACCCCTACGATCCGTCTGACGTGGAGCTTGAGCAGCGTCACGAGCCGCCGCCACGACCCCTACGTCAGGACCAGATGGAGGAGTTCTACGAGCGGTTTGGCCGACCCATCTCAGAAGCCGTAATGGCCAAGAAGGACACCATTGTGGGCGATGGCACACCGCAGGGCCTCGTCTTCGAACTCCTGCGACCCTTCAGGGATGCGCTCCCGCCCATCGGCACTCGAGCCTACGGCGCTCTAGTCTACTCCAACATGGCCAACGCCTCGACGCAACAGAACGACATGATCCGGCCCGGCGACATCCTCACCATCCGCAACGCCCGCTTCCAGGGCAAGCACGGCCCCATGCACGCCAAGTACTCGGTCGAGGTCGGGAAGCCGGACCACGTAGCTGTCGTAGCTGAATGGGACGGCACCAAGAAGAAGGTGCGCGCGTGGGAGCAGGGCCGCGAGAGCAAGAAGGTCAAGGTCGAGAGTTTCAAGCTTGACGACCTACGTAGCGGCGAGGTCAAGATCTGGCGCGTCATGCCGCGAAGCTGGGTTGGCTGGAACAGCCAGCCCTAGTAGTGCTGGGGGTTGAATACTACGGCCAGTATGGTGGGCATGATGCCGTGGATCTCACCCCAGAACCTGATGCGGTGGCATAGGGAGCTGGAGAAGAGCTGGGAAGAGGGAAGAGGATGATGGGGCAGGTGAAATGGGGCAGAGAACTTAGTTGCAAGCAGTTCGATTCAGTAGGTTACGTTATTGATCGATATGTCTTTTTTTTTCTCGTTACCCGCGTTGTTTTCTACGTCCCATAGACTTGTCTATGCTTCACGCAAGCATCCCAAGAATCTGTTAGTCAAAATGTCTACTCACGGAATGGCGCCTGCGCGTTATCTACCTACCGTTCTTGTGTTGACTAGTCTCCTTACCAAGCTTGATATTCACTGCTGTTTCGGATTCCCTGCTGTCTCATAGGCATAGCTATGTCATGAAATCGATGCCCAGAGCTGCGTGATCGTCACGAGACTCAATTCCCATTCCCTTGCCGACGACGACGACGACGACAACTTGCCAATCAACTGGATTTGTCGATCTCCAACGGTGAAGGAAAAAGCAACCATCCAGTGACGTCGCGGCGCATGAGGCTGATTTCGGTGATGAGTTCCGCTGGGAGTTGTCGAGGTCATTCAGCAATAAGGATGAGGGGAAAGCAATAATACCGATGATGGTAGGATTGCAGAACAATATGGTAGAGGATGGTGGGTGTGTGGTATGACGGGCACAGACTCGCGGTGAGGAGACACGACGAAAAGGTGGTGGACGAGAGGCCAGGAAGCCCTGGAGCGGTTTGGTCAGCAAAGCAGTCGGTACAGCAGCCATCTCACTAGACGAAGCGAGTCTCGTGACACTGGCGGAGGAGGTGGGACGACAGGACATGTGAAGTCAGGTCACCCAACTGGAACGCTTCAGCAGCCGGGGATATTTCGTGGTCGTTGACTCGCTTCCGTGGGGAAAACACCAAAAACGCCAGCCAGGTGTTAATTGCTCGAACCTGAATTCGCGGATCCACGGCGACAAGTAAGCATATTTGGCAGCAGATAACACTCCTGATCGACATTTGGCATCACTGTACTTGTCGTGTGCCCTCGGCTGGCCCAAACCGGGACTCATGAGCCCAAAGGTAAAGTACAGGCCAAGGCCTTTAACTACCTGTTTCTCTATACGAAGTACGAACAGCAATATCACTGAGGCATCAATAAGCCTCACGGCACAAAGCGCCACTCTTGATATCTGTGTCATCCTTCGTACGGGCTTTGATAGCGGGTATGAGGACGGACGGGGGCGCGGGCCGGCGGTCTACTCAGTTAGGCACCAAGAGCGTGGGGTGAAGTGGAAAGACAATGAGGAGACCGACCATCGGCGCTCATTCGGGTGGATTCCTATTGATCCATTCATTGCTCCAAGAAGTGCCTCGAGGGACGTTCACCTCGTCACCACATTGGTGCTCGTCCTCGTCCCGATGCACTTCGTGGCTGACCATCGTTTGCGCGGAGCGCGGTTGGCCAGGGCCCAGAGCGCGCTTGCGCTGTTGGGTCGAAAGATGGAACAGGGCTTGCAAGCCAAGTCGGGATAAAGTGAGGCGCTGGGCATCCCTTGGAGCTGAGTGTCTTGGAGTTGATGATGCGGCTAGAAAATAAGGGGACCAGCTGTGTTGTCAAAGTCAAAGCTGCGAGGCCAAGCGATGGCCACCAACGTCGTGACGAATAGCTAAGGCGGATAGATCAAGGGGAACAGCAGACATGGTCATGAGACTAGCACAGTTACTGTGCTTCGAGACAATGATAGCTCAGACTTCTGAGGCAGGTTGTCCTAGCACAGCAGCTGCCGCACCGCATTGCGTCAAGAACCAGCGCTGGTCTCGGGTAGGTGCAGCCAGGGATGCACAAGGACGCTCGAAGAGAGATCGTCCAGACCACGCGGTGCGAGAGGTCATACCAAAGTGAGACAGTTTAGGGCCTCCAGATCGAGATGTGTCAAGGCTGGGCCGTGAGTGATGGTGATGGCTGACATGAGGACGTATACCTAGCATCTGGAGGCACGTGGGGAAATGAGAAACGAAACAACGCAGAGCGGCGTCAGTCGGGACCCTATGTGATAGTCAGGCACCGAGCCGCAAAACCGGCATAATTGCTCATCCGTTGACATAGCCCTCAAATGCATATTCTCTGCCATTATGCTAACCACACATCCACACAGATTGCCGAGGCGAGCTCTTGCCAAGACGACAAACCCGCCTAGGATGTTAAGACTTGACAACCCCGCGATGCTTTGGAGCTCCTCCTTCTCCCCGGACCAAGGAGCAAGGGGCATGTTCTGGAAGAAAAAAGACGCAACAGTGGCAGCGGGAGAATCTAGAGGATGACGATTGGCTGCGCGGGGAAGCCGGAGTCTGGACGAGGGCCGAAAAGACTAGGGAAGGCGAACAAGAGGCCACACATATTACGGGCTGCAACGTGATGGGATGCTTTGACGCCTGTTTTCGGCTAGATGTACATGGTGTGCATGGTCAGCTTGTCGTGGTGGGGGTGAAAAGTTGTGTTGAGATGCAGGGTTGAACGACGACGTGGTGTAGCAGTCGTGCATCAGTTTGGGCGGCATGCGGCTGGAAGATGATAGTTGCACAAGCCATGTGCAGGAGAAAGCCTCTGGTTTACCCTGTCAGACTCGAGGATGTGTGGGCATCCAAGACATCCTCTTGCCTAGGTGGTGCATGATGCATGTGAACGGGTTTGAGCGAGATGCAGTGCAGCTCTATCAACGCCACCGATGCGACGGGCCAGGCTGGAGAGGCCGATTTCCGGGGGAGAAAATGATCGGCGACGAAGAGAGAAGAGAGAAAAAAACGTGCAAATAAGTGAGCGAGTGGCTTGAGTGAATTGGTGAGGGTGTGAGATTGACCGAGAGCTGTGTTGAGAGCTTAATGCCGCGTGTCGGGCCTCGTTAGGAGTGGTATTAGTGGTTCTAGATCCCTGAACGACAGTTCACAGCAGTCCAGTTTCGTTGAGGGATCAATTGGCCAAATTCCCTGCTCCGATACGATCGTCCTCGAACCTCTTTGGGTGAGTCATTCAGTGCCTGATGAATAGGTGTTGAAACTGTCATTCTTGAGGCGGGTACATCTGTACCGTGGCATGGGAGCCTGGCGCAGGCCATCCCAGTCATAGGATTTAACAGTTCCCTAAATAGAAGCAACGCGAGGCGGGAGGTTGAAGACAGTGACGATGCGCCAGGCATAGCTGCGATCTGTCGCCGGCAAATGAGGCGAAGTGGCAGGGGTCGTCATGGAAGCCTCGTCAACAAGGCATAGCCGTAGCTTTGGCGGTTCAGACGGGGCAGACCAGACGATCGTCGTGGCTGAGGATTCGTAGGTCAACACAGGATAAGCCACATCCAGAAACGACAGCGAGTCCCGCTAAATAAGTTGAACGAAAGCCTCAAGGGGTTTTGTTCGCCTCTAGGCGGAGCAGGGATAGCACTGAAGGCTCTGTGCAAACGCAGCGAGATGGTGCTGGATGCAATCGGTCGTGCGTCTGCGGAGAACAGGTCCGGGCGTGCCGTGGCACTGCAGGCAAAGAGGCAGAAGCAGAGGCAACGAAAGAAGAGCTGGATCTAGACCCGGTCAGCAAGAAGATTTGCTGTTGGGTTGGTTGGTTAGTTGGTAGCGAATGTGTGTTTTTCGAGATGTGAGAGAGGGAACGGCAATTCTCTGGCCATGCCCGAACCCCATCCATCCAACGAACGGGCCACCGTTGAGAATTGAGGAGAAAACACACTGTAGGCATCAAGAATAAGTATGTGTAGGGCTCGTTATTGGCAGGAAGTTTCTGATGGAGTGATGAAGACACCCACCCTCAAAGTCGTGAGTGTGTGGGAGAGGTAAATTGCCGGGTGGGATCGGGCAGGCTGGCGCAGACGACGGCGGGCACTCTCGGTGCAACGGTAACGGAAGGAGCCTGGCCTAAAGCAAGTGAATGGCATTGGACCCGACAGTTTCTTCAAAGTTGCACCTGCCGGATTGACCTCAGTGACTACCATGCATGTACTAGTACATGAGTACTTGCACGCTGAGCCTCCACGGGCAGCCTGAGGCAAACTTGAAGACAGCCCAGTGCCAGTGAGGTAATTATGTCAGTGCTGACCTCCATACTACGAAATACAGGGAAGGAGGTAAAGGTGGAAAGGAGGGGATGGTGCCGGCCGGGGAAAAAAGGGGAAGAGTCATCCAAATCACTCTGGAATAATGGAATCATAATCATCTCAGCAACGCAGCCATCTGTCTGATCTTGAAGCTCGGATGCCATGTTGGGACTTGGGACAAACAGGGCCTCTCGCCACTTCGGTAGCGACTCGGATCCCGACAACTAGAAACGACAGGGACAGTGGACGACGGACAGTGGACACAGCAGACCCTGAAGACCCAAAGACCCAGCCGGAACGCCCGAGATCGCTCCCCGATTGCCAAACCGTCGGGGCCTTTCCCTCATTCGGGAGCTCGGGAGGTCACGATACCCACGATGTCCACGATGCCAGATGGGTCTCGGAGTCCAGGGTCTCACTGCCTGTCTGGTCGGTCCACGACTCCACGTCCAGCAGCTAATCAATGAGCGGTCGCCAAGTCACTGATCAAAGCCTTCTTCTTTCGCCAGCGGCACCAGATTTTGGCCTGGTGTTAATAGGTTCAACAGGTACTTTCTTGAAACAGCCAGCAACCACCACAACCAACAACCCATTCCGCGGGGAGGTGTCCACGCGTGGGGAGTGGATGTCTGTCGTGCGCTGTTCCGTACCGTGACGATGACGGATCTTGGAGGCTTGGACAAATTCGGCAGCTCTTGGGCATCCGAAAAACTGGAGTATCGGTACAGCTGCGTGCATCTTGACGCAACATCTGTATCTGGAACTGAACGAAGTACAGTACTTTACATTGCAGCACGACAAATGACGTTGCCAAGTACTTCTACACCCACGTTACCAATGAAGGGGGAGACTGAGGAGGGTCAAGCAAAAGTGTCCGTGGGCCGGATCACCATTGAGAATGTGGATGGCAAGTCGAGTTCCTGGAAATCCTCGACATTCGCCCCAGTCGACCCAATTGCCCACCGAGTCTGAGAGACGAATTTTCCTTTGACGCACTCTATTTCGCGGATCCTCCAAGGAATAAACCAGATTCTCGGCGATTAGTGCGCGCTGAGCGGCGTCGTTTCTGTTCCAAACAGAGCAAACATGGTCATCGATGGCCCCTCGATGGCCCCAGGTATCCAAACCGACGGGACATGTAACAGGCCACGCGTGGTGTGACTCGGAGCTTCAAACAGCTACTCCCCCCCAGCCATGGGCTGTCGCTGTACTATGTACTGTACGACTATGTACCGTACGAAGTACGGCCCACCGTCGCGCTCTCGGTCAGTCACTCAGATACTCTGTACTCGCACGCGCAATTGCTCTCTTCTTCACTGGACGGCTTGTTTGCCAGTGGACTCTCAAGCCCCGGCTCGGGATCTCATCCGGGGCACTTGTCGAGGTCGTTTCCAATAAATCCCCACGATGCCACGGTGCCACGGGTTGAAGTCTCAAAGACTCCCCACGAAGCAAAACCCCCCGTGCAAGGCGTCCCTCGAGTACCACTTCTCGAGCCGCGGTGGCTGTCCGGGTCTGATGAGTGTCTGCCCACCCCGAGCTTAGTGCAGGCTTCCGGGGAGGACTTCCACCCTTCCTCATCCTCACCCATGTTCGCGCCCATCGCCTCCCACCCAACGAGGCTCCCTGGAGGCTGGAGCCCAGCCCTGACCTGTGGGTCGTCCGGGGGTGGCTCTCCAGAATCGGACTAGACCCTTTGTCGTGGTCGTTTGCCGTCCTCGGGGCGAGGCGCTTCTTCCAATTCTCCCCGCCGTGGTGCCAGTTTGACAGGTGGTCCTGTCCCGCTGAAGTCACCAGCCCTGGGCTCGGGTACTTCGTGCTTCGTACTCCCTACACTACACATTGGACTGCGCCTAAGACCCCCGGCAAACCTGGCTGGCCTCCCGAGTCCCAAGCTCGCTCAGCACCGCGCCGTTTGGGCTCCACTGGTTGCGTATCAAGGTCGCGCCCCGTATAAGCTCTCGAGGTCCTCCCCACTGCCCGCCATCATCCCACTGCGCAATCCAAGGCTCCGACTGAAAGGCGTCCATCCGACATATATCAACGACTGCCTCCCCCTTCTGCAATCCTAGCTACCTCGTGGATACGACTTTGATCTGATCTAATCTGACCTAACCTTGTTGCACAACATATCACCAAACACCTTGACGGCAACGCACTACATCCTCCCGCGACCCCCGACTATTCCCAGCCTTATTCACCTGAAGCATTCACCCTTCATCAAATTCTTCCGAACCTTACATATACGGGCTTGAGCTACGTCTACCACCCGCCCTTAAGGCGCGAACCGCAACAACACCAACACCAACATCAACCTCGACACAGTCAAACAGTACAGAACCCGACAACAATGTCTGGCTCATCACCGCGACGGAACCGACAGGTTGTCGTCACAACCTCTCCCGCCCCGTCCGAGTCCGACTCTCTTCGCGACTCCTACTTTTCCGACATTTCCCACTCTACCGCTCCCACATCCTTCCATTCAACATCTACCTCTCACAACAAGGGCCTTACCATTATCCAAGGCCAGAAACCCTCAGCAGCAGCAACAGCACAAAAGGCTCCTGCAGCGGCTGTAACGATGTGTCACGCATCCTCCTCTTCAATTGCTACCTACGATTCTGTTCTTTCCGACATGGAACCCCTCCGCCGCGATCTGCCTGTTGGTGGATGCGAAGGCGACGAAGATGAAGAGGATTCCTCGGAGAGTGGGGAAGACGACGAGGACGACGGTAACGAATCTGAAGAGGAACCAGAAAAGGATTATATCCTTTCTGACCCCGCGTCTCTTCATATCCCTCCGATCCTCCCCCCTTACCGAGGGGCTTCCAACGACCCTCCCGCTCGGCCCTCTACTGCTCAGGACTTCGCACGCCTTTTCCCTTCTCTGGACCGACTTGCCGTTCGCCACGACGACCTTACCCCTGATGGCAACATGAACCTCCGTGTCGACACCCTCGTGCCCGTCGGCCCAGGACGTCGGCCTCTCGCTATCCAGCTCTTCCACCTGCGCATGCATGACCTAGCTCGTCGGGAATTCTCTTTACGCCGCTACTGTCGCGATTCCGGCCGCGAGGTGTGCAATTCGAAACGCGCTTATACTCCAGCTCCGGCCAGGCCAGTCGCAGCAGCTCGCCCGGCTCTGCGTCGCTCTATGAGCTCCGCTATCAAGACAGTGACTACTCCATTCCACCGCCCTGCCTCTGTCACGAATTCGTTCTTCAAGAACCCTGCGGGTAGCACCAGCTCGACCGGTTCTGATGGAGCCTCGGTATGGTCCGACTCTCATCAATCTATGTCTTCGGAGCAGAACCAGTCACAGACCCCGAAGGCCAAGCCGCGTTTGGTGCCCACCAACCGCATCAAGATCGAGTTTAGCAACTATGCACGCGTCGATGTCGCTCGGCGGGGAAGCCGAACAAACAAACGATACGAGTTTGAGTGGTGGGGGCACAAGTACGCTTGGAAGCGTGTCATCGACAAGAACCTAAACGTCGTGTCCTACCATCTTGTTCGCGACGGCCACGGAGCTCCCATCGCCCACATAGTTCCCGAGATGCGCAGCCCCAACCAAGTTCTTGACGATGAGATGGCTGGTGCCTGGGTCACTCCCTGTTACATGTGGATCAGCGACAAAAGCATCATTGACGCCGTCACTGACGTAGCAGAGTAAGTTTCATCATCCCAACGATACAAGGTTTCATTTCTCCTGATACTAACCATTTCATAGTGTCATAGTCTCTACTGGACTCGTCACCCTCGTTGACGACAGCATCAAGGAGCGATGGCAGGCGAAGAAGCCATCTCATCGTGCCATTCGCAGCCGCGCTGGCGACTTCAATGACTCGACCCCACGCAGCCTTGTCCAGAAAGTTTTCCATCGACGACACTCTGAGGAACATTCAAGGGGCAGCGGCCCGCTGCGATTCGGTCGTCGGCCCGTGGCCGCCTACTAGCTGCATAACTCCTTTGGCCAACCGAAAGATCGGCAAACAAAAAGTTTTTCTCCGCGCATGTGGTGTGGAGCATCAGTCGAGAATTAACTCACGACTCACCATTTCTTTTCTATCTCAACGGGGAACTCTCCCCCCCCCCCCCTTGAGGAATATGTTGCAGGCTACACATAGGGACTCCCACTCCTCATTATTTCGGAACAGTACAGACTCCGACTCACTTCTGCCTTGGGTCATGATACTACTAGTTTGACATTGTTACACGTTTTCTTTGTACATGTCACATGTTTTAACAACTATTGTTTATTGTTTGGCTTTTATTACTGTATGCCACTCCTTTGGGACATCGGCGGCATTCATTGAATGGCATTAGCGGGTTTTGGAGCACTTTGGGCAAAACGGCAGGCGAGGTGTTTGGTGTCTTACGATTGGGAACGATCCGGCAGGGTCTTGGTCGGCTTTGGTATCTTGTTTGGTTTCCTCGTTTTCTCGGTGCTTTTTTCCCCGGCTATGAAACGGGATGGATCCATGTATCGATGGATCAAAGGAATCCGTGATGGATTTGCATGGATGATTGGGTTGGACGACTGATGAGACGCCATGATGACCTGATACGACTGCGAATTGACACAAGAATATTGCTTCTTTGCAGCAGTTTGACAACTCAATGGTAAATGTCCTTCCGGGCTCAAGTCCCGGTCGGACCAGCCTCATGCACCCCAGACCCGAGAATCGACCCATCCGTGACGCCACATGACATAAATCCAGGAATCCATCTACGTAGACAGGGTTTCTTTGCTGCTGCACTTTGGTGTTGTCTTTATCCACACTGCACACTGCACGTCACAACCCACCATCCTCCTCGCCATCCGGTCTGCCGAACCAGGTGCCAAAGTCGAGCTTCATGAGCAGGCGGTTGACGCCGCCGACCCGGGCCGGCGCATAGCCGCCACGCTCGGCCGCGGCCTCGTCATCGGCGCCGGGGACGTGCTCGGCAAGGGCGAGGGCGGCATCGCCCTCCCACTCGGCCGCGAAGGCGGGGTCGGCCTCGAGGGCGCGCAGGGCGGCGACGACGTCCTCGATGCCGGCGCGGACGCGGTTCTCGACGGTGGCGAGGAGGCGCTTGACGTCGCGCTCTTCGGCCTCGAGGTCAACGAAGGCGTCGACCACGCCGGCGTCCTCTTCCAAGTCCAGGGACGTGTAGATGGCGTGCAGGCGGTGCAGGTGGGCGACGAGGTGGTCGATGTGGATCAGCAGGGTGTAGAGCGGTTGGGTGAAGCTGGGTTGGGTGAGGAGGAGGCGGTGGATGAGGGTGCGGAGGTAGAGGCGGTGCGCTGTGGAGAGGGTCTGTGGATCGTGCGAGGGGTTTGTGTTTGGTTTCTTGGGTGTGTCTTGAAGATTCGGAGACCTATCGTCTCCACGTAGCCAGAGATCTTCCTCATCTTCCTCGTCACCGTCGTCACCCTCGCCGTCCTTGGTGGTTGGTCGGGCTGCTGGAGTTGTTGCACCGGAGCGGGTATCCCGGCTTCCTTGATGTGCCATCAGCCAGGAGTGAAAGCCGTCCCACAGGCTTCCGACGATTTCCGTCTGTAGATAGGCCTCCGTTTCAGCCAGGAAGAAGATGGTGGCGCTCGCGGTCGTCCACGAGCTGCGCATCGACGAGGACCGCGCGGTCCACCGCTCCCTGAGGAGGACGATCTGTTCGCGCCCGCCCCTGGGCGCAGGGTGGTGGCGTCTCAGCGAAGTGACTTTCCATAAATCAGTCAGCCGGAGGTGCGCCCTGCGCATGGACAGCAGGTAGGCGTTGACGCAGGAGTATAGTTGGAGGTCCGAGGGCGAGAGGACCATGTCCAGCGGCGGGGGGATCTGGATCGAGAGGACGGATGGGACGGAGAAGAGGAGGTTTCGAAAGGGGGATGTCGCGAGGATGTTTGCGGCATCTTGGCTTAAGCCAGAGCCAGCGCCGATGGGGACGACGCCTTTCGTCTTGGTAAGATTGAGTCGGAGGAGATCCCGAGCGAGCTCGAGCTGTTCGTCTTCCTCTGCATGCTGACCTTGCATTGATGCTAGCACCGTCCAGGTCCTCCCTAGAACAGCGGCGACCTCTCCTTCCTTGATGGTGATGTTTTTAAGGCCGTCCCCCTTTTCGTAGGCTAAATTGTCCGCCCTCCTCCAGCGGCTGCGTATCTTTTCATCTGCCTCCTGAGTCAACGCCATGGCGAACTCGCCCCGGCCTAGGAGGAAGAAGTCTCGAAGGAGCTGTAGCATCTCAACCACCCTAACCAGCGGGAGGAGCTTCTGTAATGTGTTTTCGGAGAGGGACAGCCGAATTGCGGTTATGGCTCTTGAGAACTCGGCGCTGTTTAGGGGAAATGTTAAGCCCGACAACTCTTGCAGTTTTGATGATAGCTGATCGAGGCCTTGGAGACCCGAGTCCATGCTGCTCCTGACGCGTACATGGTTGAGAGACTTGCCAATGAATAGCATGGACGACGCCGTGGCTGGGGTGACGAAAGATGGCAGTAAGTTGGGGTATGAACCATACTCCTGTACACGAAATCAGCGCTTGTAAACCACCGGTCGGGAAGTGGACAAACCTCATCTGAATTCTCCGCTTTTTGTACAAAGAAATCCTCGCTTCCAAAGCTCGGAAGTCTCCCGTATAGTATCCAGGCCGAGACTTGCTTTAGCCAAGCCGTTTCGGCCACAGTGACCAAACTCATTGCTGTTGTCACCACGTCCTGATAGCCACTCTGCAGCTCAGTCCTCAACCGGTCCATGAGCTGTGCGCCATGACACAGATTGCCTTGCTTGTTTTTGACGAGCATGAACTGCACCATCTCCCAGAGCCACTCCATCCTCCTAGTCCACTCCTTGAACTCGCCGACCACGGCCGTCAGCGGAACGATGTTGTACGCGCCGACGAGCTCCGGGTCATCGCGCAGGATGCTCTCCTCGACCTCGAGGACCTTTCGCTGGAAGGCGGCGAGGTGAATGGAGTCGATCGCGGTGGACACGGCGCGGCAGATGGTCGAAGGGTGCGAGTCGGCGATCTGGGCGGTGTAGCTGATGAGCTTGACGTGGACGTTGCTGAGGTGGGCGGTGGACGCTAAGAGTTGGCGCTCGGGAGGAGAGATGGTGGCGAGGGCGTGAGGCTCAGGGGCATCGGTTCGCAAGAAAGGGGACGGGTGGCCCGAGAGGGAGAGAAGGATCTCGTGCAGCATGGCTCGTGAGGGATTGGGCTTGGTGTTGCGAATTAGTTGCGGTCGGCTGCCTTGTCTTATCTGGGCTTGTCAGTGCGCACCGTTTCTGGGCCTTTCTGGACTTGATCAGCCTGCGCAGATCCCGGAGAGTAAGAATAATGGCCCCAAGCAGCTCGAATCGGCACATGGACCAGACCGGCTGGCGATGCGGTCTCGAGCTGGAGATTCGTGGTGGGGTAGGTGTTGGTGGGAGTTGTGTGGATGATCTCCAGCCTAGCAGCAGGCAGACCGAAGGCGGCGCAATACTTCAGTCAAAGAAGACCCTCGAAGAGATCGAGACGTGGTATTCACCATCGTCTAGGTTGCTGCTTAGTTGTTGGCGTCCAGGCTCGTCACTTCCAGCAAGGCGTTGGGGAATTCTAGCACCTGGACGATAAGATGGCGCGTCGCGGTGGAAGTGCATCATGCCCCGCGACCACACGTGACGTCAGTCTACAGTGCGGTCTTGAGAACATCAAATCGTCCAGGTATAATCCCAACCTCAGTATGCCTAAGGTAGGTAGGAACAATGGCCTCTATACACATATCTCAAAGAGCTTCATATAATTCAAGTTCCGGGCGAACATCGTTCGTAGTCATTGCTGCGTATATCCTATCTTTAGAAGAGCTAACGATTAATCAACCGGCGCGGTTACCCAGAATTGTCATCATTTCATCCTACGCCTGAGACTTGGCATCCATCAAGAGCTTCTCAGACAAAAACACAAGGCCATGTCATACTCCGTCGTTCTCATCACTCATTAAAAGGGTCCCTTGGCAGGCTTCTTGCTGTAGGGATCGTAGTCGCTGAATGTGCTTTGCGCATCGCTGTATGTGCTGTGGGCGTCCTTGCCATTACCATTGCCTCTTTCTCTGCCCTCGGTAATGAGGGCCGCAGTGCTGTTGTTGTCGGTTCCTCCCACGATAACCTCGCCTCCGCCCTTGACTTTGCCAACGACCATGCCCTTAGCCACGCTCTTGAGAATGGCGCGGCGTGATACACCTGTCACGTCAATGTAGACAAGCCCGACGTTCTTGAAACCACCTCCAAGGTTCTTGGACACCTCGCCGGCCTCAGCGCCCCATCGGTGACCTACAACGGTAGTCACGCTGCTGGATGTGCCAGTGAGCAAGTTTCGGCCGGCTTGCTCGATACCATCAACAACGGTGTTAAAGGCCATCAAGCTCTTGTTGAGCACACCAGGCTTGTAAGTATCGACGGGGTTGCCGTCCTTATCGTAACCTCGGGCGCGGCCGTCCTTTCGACGGGAAAGATTGGCACCGAAGTTCTGCGCTACGTTCCCAATGGCACCGACCGTTGTCGCTGATACGACGGCAGCCTTGGTGGAGAATTGATTGATGCGACGGACACGCTCATGCGTGGCGGGAGCGAAAGTGACGGGTGTGGCAACAGGCTTTGTATTCTTGGTAAAGTTACTGGCCTGGCTTTGCATCGTCTTCGAAACAATGTCGGATGTAGTCACAATGAGGCGGGAAGCCTTGGAGGCGCTAGATACGATTGATGACTTCTTGTAGGCGGGGTGGTGGTCCATCTCGACGTATCCCTGGGATACCGGCTGGACGGAGATATTCTGGGTGCCATCGGCGGGAAAAGCGATCTCGACCGGATCTGAGTGAGGATTAGCATTATTTGATCGGGGGTTGTGGGATTGTTGCGGTGCAATCGTGGAATGGACATACCTTTAGATCCAGGGCGAATAGCACTATCCTCAACGACCTGGTAGCTGTCGGTGAGTTCGCCGATAACGCTCCCATCCTCCTCGTCGACAAGCACGATCCGGCCACCAGGATGCGAGCTATGGCTTCCCTGCACATAGGCCTGACCGGGGCTGTATTCGGCCGGGTTGTAAGCGGGAAGGCGGTCATCCGCAGCCTCACGGTCCTTTTCCATGGCGGCCTTGGAGGATGTCCTGGGTAATCCCTTGGACGACCCCTTAGGAGATCCCGAGGAGGATCTTTGCCTTGGAGGAGGGGCTCGCTCGAGGAAGGCAGTGCACTGGGCCAGGATGGTCTCAAATGTGTCGACGTCCTCCTGAACACCTTTCCTCGAGCCAGGGGCGGGAAATTCGATTCGGGTGAATGCGCCGCTGTCAGGTCCGAGATCCCAACGAGGGATCAGATAGCTGGTGGGCGGCTGGTGGTAGATCTGGGTCGTGGCAGGAAGAGGAAGGTCGAGCTCGGGAGGAAGGTGAAGGTGAAGATAGAAGTCCTCCTCGCCAGAGCCGACCCCTGAGGTATCAGCGAAGCCGGACGAGGTTGGGACCATCAGGAGCGACAGGGTCTGAGACCCGGACGGGGTCAAGGATTTCTCCTTGCCATTGGAGATGTGGTAGGCATTGATGCCCTCGACGGCATAGAGGAGTTTTGGATCCTAGAGGATAGATTGCGTCAGTGGGAGAGCAGAGCGGGGGCGGGAGAGAAGGGGGAGAAAGGGGAGAAAGGAGGGAACGGGGGTCCCTTGGAGAGGCCGTGGGCCGGGGGTGAGAGGCATGTCACTTACATTGTGTCCTGAAGCCATTTCTGCTGATATGGTTTCGTGTTGCAGTTTGCAACAGCGCGGTGCAGTGAGTGAGTGACGGCCCGGTAGAACGAGATAGATCGATCGGCCACAGCAGAATTAAGGTAGAAAGTAAGAAAGAGGATCCCGCCGCCAAGCTTGGAAGCGGCGGACGGATTGGAGGGGTTATCAGGTTATATGCAGAGGGTGTACAAGGGATACCGGAAAACAAGCGCGATGAGCGACGCTGCGAGAGAACAGGGTCAATAGGCGCCCTTCAACGATGGGAATTGGCTGTCAGCGGGCGGGCGCGGGTGGAGTTGAGCGGTAAATCCGTCCAAACTGGAAGGCGGTGTTGGTCGATTGTATGCGATGCGACTCAAGAACCCTCGTCAGAGTGATGCGGGTGAACAGAAGGCGGCGTCTTTGGGCGCTTATGCGTGTGCGAAGCCGTGAGGCCTCTCGATCTCGACGACGTCATTGGTGGCTGGAAGTGTGGTGCCGCCACCACGAAGTATTTGTGTGATGTCGAACTGTGCGATGTCGAACTGCTCTAACCTAGTACGTACAGCCCCTACATAACCCACCACATCCGAATATTGTATTTCAATCCTCGCAGCTTGACTTTCAAGTTCAATTTCTCAAACAATAAAATAGTAAGAAAAGCAGTACTTAGTAGGTTAGGGTTAGATACAGTGGTTAGTATTCAGGTTAAGGCTAGAGTTTAGGTTATGGATAGGATTCGCCTTGATATATGTCTTTGAATGTTGATAGAGGACTTGTGCTCTATGTAGGGTGTGTATGTTATGGATTTGGGTGTGCATGTTAGGGTAGTCGTGATGTTGGTGGTACTGGTGGTTTCTGGTGGTACGCCATGACTCTCGAAGGCCTGGGCGTTGGTGTTCTTTCGGGCGAAGTGACGGGCCGTGTTTAGCCATCCATCCCGTCTCAAGCGTTGTTGTCTCAGAGTCGACTACGTAGTTGGCACGAATGCAGGGCAATTTTGCTCAGCCTCGGGCGGGAAGTTTCCAGCCCGAACTTGGAATGTCACTGGGCGTCTGGCGTCCTTCACCTCCTTAAAGCCGCCGCATCATGTCTCACCAAAAACAAGCTCACCGTGAGACAGGACGAAGTGGTGTGGTGGGGAGGCGCCGTCGCTTCCCCGCCCAGACATGTCACACAGCTCAGCTTTGCATGGGCGCAAGCTTGGGAGGTTGGTGGGGTGCCGTTGTGTGGTGGTGTGCTCTGAGCCCGTTTTCACACACTAAGCCGGTAGACTATTGCTTACTACTCAGTCCGTAAGGCTGTCTGGCCGCAACGTGCGGGTGCAATGTGCAGAATTAATGATGGTTAACGAGGGAGCGAGAACATGCAGGCATGAATAGACGACGCAGGGACTCGGCACAGGGAGGCAGAGGTTCGTCTTGTAACAAGTTGACTCGTAACATGTAACATGTAATATGTAACTTCTATTGTAATGGAACTTGTACGGTAAGTACGGAGTCCCCGTGACTCGTGCCCGGATGTGTCCACTTTTGGTCAGCGTCTCCACCAGCCAATGAGTTCCCTGGTTACCTGTCATGGCAAGCACACATCTGTTTTCGGTCTGCTCCTTCCTGGTCCCTTCGAAACGGGGAAAGAACCTTGGCCTAGACTTCCGCGACGGGTTGGAACACATGGACGCACACGTGTCAGGCCTGCGAGGCTGCCAGGCTGCCAGGCTGTAAGGTAGTCCAACGTTTAACCATTCAGAAATACGAGACTTCTTCCTCGCCAGATCACCAACCTAGCCATCATCAGCCCAGAACCACTACCCCAGTCTCCAAATACCAGTCTCCCGGAACTGTAGTCATGTCTTCTCAGCAGTTGCTATCAGCTTCTCAACCGTGCGACGCGTTCGTACTGAGACATCATTCCTCTCAAGACGGAACAAGTTACGCAGATCAGCAAGGCCTAACAACTTCTTGACTCGCTGAGTTGCGTAAGCGAGGAAACTATTAATTAATCAAGCGACTTGTCTCCTCCGTTCTGAGCTCGAGCTCAACTGAGCTGACATGATGGGGCATCTTAGCAACTAGAAGCATTGTCGAACCCTAGGGACCCCTGCCTGCTGTTCAGTCACTATCGCGCCATTGACAGATGAACAGGTTCCACACACCGCCCCCATACTCATGATCTCGGCGCTCCCTCACATCCGTAGATGAGGTGGGAGGTCACCGATGCTTTGGTTTATGCCCTAACAGGCACCGCACGGCCGTCTGCGTCGGTAACGGGTAAAGCCAACTGTTTCGTTCTTGTACGACGCACTTTGTACTCATTAAACAACAGGGAGCCAGCACACGATCAGGATACTGTTCTCGGAAACCGTCAGTTCAAAACGGTTACAGGTCTGCCAGGATTCAATCCATTTGCTTCCGTAGTCGTCACCTCAACCCGTCGCCATCCCTTGACGTCTCCCTATCCAGTCCTCTCGACCGATTCCCCCTGCCAAATGCACTGATACCAAGCAATAGGGCGAGCTTTCTCGGATGGTACATAGCTGGACCCGCGTGTGCGCAGCGGTCCCTGGTCCCGTGAAAACCCCCATCCATGGTGTGACAAGGCTTCCGAAAACATCCTGTCAAAGGAAAGCTCCCGTCGTGGTTGATGACTGGTCGGGCGGCATGCTTAATGGGCCCAACGGGGAACCGGACGTAAGAAGCGAGAAAACAACTGCCGGCCCGTAGTGATCGGCACCGAGGTTTCGCTTTTAGGTCTGATTGGGAGCGGAGCACCAGTCCCAGCAAGGACAAGGAGGAAAACAAGAAAGGGAAGAAATAATACGCATCTCCGTCGAGTCTCGCCTCGACCCACGGGCCCTATCCGCTGACAGTTGGGTGTGGGCGGACAGACCTCATGGTGGTGACTAGGTTCTATACTACGGCAGCTCGCTTCACACTCCGTCGGTAAGTCAGATCATTCATTAGGACCCCACCGGGCCGTTGCCAGAGCTTTCGGGGCTTTCGGATATTGGCTAAGGCTCCTCAGGTGAACGATTCGATGGTGGGCCACCAGAGCAGAGGCTCACGTTCTTATCCGTGGTTCCTGCTGATACCTTTTACACATCATTACATCATTTTGTAGGTAGGGGTTCCCTGGATGATCATAGCGCCGCCACCATCGCCCACGCTGGCATCTGGTCTTGTTCCTATCCGCTCCGGCGGTGCGGAGGTATCCCCGGTCGGACGAGGCGTCAGCCTCCCGATGGCAACTTGAACCATGCCGACAACAGCGAGTCGCTTCGTCGGGATGGCCCAATTCTAGGAAAGGGCATGAAAAATCCACCTGCCAAGACTCAAGTTCGCGCTTGAGCGTAGACACAAAAAAGACCCGCCCGACAATCCGAGAAGAGCAGTCAGCACTTGGGAGGTGATGATAGTATTTTCGTCTCATAGCCTTCGAGGCAAGTCTCTATCTAAGAATCGACGTCTGTCACTGTACTAGACATTCTGGCGTTCGCACAGAGGGAAAGAACAGAGAAGTAAACCCGTTGGTTCCAAGGTCCTCCCTCATGCGGAAGACTGCCATAAGCGACGTCCAACTGGCCGGATTACGTGCAAGCATCGCCTCAAAGTGTGATGGCGTGGGAACCCGAACCAGAAACATGCCCTGATCCCCGGCAGCCCCCGCCTCGGCTTTGACATACGAACTAGTATTTTCATCCACATTTGGGGTCCAGGAGGCGGCACGGAGAGTCAGGGACAGCCAAACGGGCTCCAGATTCAGCTTCGTTGGTCTGGGAGCCATGTTCGCTGTGGGGTCGGCGATCGGAGGGGAGGTCATGGCTACGGATCACTCACTCCCTTAGCGGCTTCCGATACCCAGCTCACCGGCCCGTCTGGCACGCAGGTCTCTCGGCAAGGTTTATTAGCACAAGCCTACAAGGTAGGGGCTCAGTACGTGTCCATCCCATCAGCTTGGGATCCGGGGCTGGAAACAGGACGTCCCTCCCTGGTTGGTGAAAACTATTGCCTTGGGCTCTACGGAGTGTTGTCGTCGGCTCGGGAATATTGCTCGCTCGCCCTTCCGCCAAGACAACCGATTTCTCCTTCACTCAACTTCATAACCTGATCGCCCGCCAGGTGAGAAGATAACCCGCCCTTGAGCGTCCTCCCCATGAATTGCTACTCCTCTTGCCGTTCTGTTCGCTATCTTCTCTTGTCCGCCTCATTTGGCTCTTTCACTTGCTCACCCGGAAAACTTCATCACATATCCGAGACCCAAGCATTCAAACTCTTCCCAAGACCTGCCTAATATTGGTCAGCTTGCGTGGTCTGTCGTGTTGGTTACATCCCACCCCGCGAGTTGTCACATTGCCACGTGGATCTGTCAGGGTTTCTCTGGCATATTTCTCATCTACGCCGTCTCAAGAAATTGCATGACTGAGTGCTGTCTGCCGTTCCTGCCATATCGAAACCATCTTCCGGACTGCGACCTCCGGTCATCTCTTCCCTCCAACACCCTCAACAAAACATAGCACTGACCGCTTGCTCAAAATCATCCTCAATCACGTTCCATATGCTACGAGCTCGATTCAAGATACTGGTCCACTCGCCATCTCGTCGATCATTACTTGATGCGCTAGCATTCTATCCAAACCTGAATTCTGGGGCCCTTTTTGGAGGCCCAACTCGCCACGATTGCTTCCCAACTTCGCATTCAATCCATTCTCTCGCCTCCGGATCCGGAAGCTGATGAGTTGTCCACCGTGTCTTCGAGCCAGTCCACACCAAAGCGAAAGTTCGAAGAGGTCCTCACGGCCTCAGAGGCTACAGTGGCCCTTGGTCGGACTGAATCCTTAGAGGAGCCCCGGCCTGGGTCAGAAGGCCTCGGGATCGAGCCGTCCGGAGGACATGTCGATGAGCAAAGGGCATCGGCCCCGCCGGGAACCAGGGACGGGAAGAAGTTACTGAAGATGAGGCCCCCAATGCGATCCAGTATTGCTTGCATGAGGTGCCGTCGATCCAAGATCAAATGTGACAACGATGGGGGCAACAGTCCCTGCGACACATGCATCAAGGGCGGTCATCAGTGCCAATACCCCGAGGCTACGCCCATCCCATCTAAACGAAGCGATCCTCCAACGGTTGCCCGACAGGAAAAAGATGGAGCCCACGAAAGAAAGCGTATTAGAAAGGTGGACGAAGTACCGGTCCTAGACAATGAGAGATCCGCAGCCTACGCCGAAGAGGTCCTCTCATATCCTTTTCTGACGACTGAACTATGGGACCAACTACTCAACATTTACAGGCTCCATTTCGCAACTGAGCTGTCTTTCCTCCATCTGCCAACCCTGAAAGAGAAAATGAGTCTCAGGCAAGGAACGAACTACGAGCCTTCGGTCGAGTTGAATCTGGTCCTTCTCGGTGTCCTGACCTTGACGTCTCGATTTCACCCAGATCTCGTCAAGTATGTATCACATTTGTCGACTGGACAAGGCGGCAGTACTCGACCACGGACATGGCAGACCAAAGCCGACCCATCTGCTGCATCCGAGTTTTTCGCCAATGTCCTCACGACCGCACTTGGGCCCTTGAAATTGGCCGTTTCGGTTGTCACCGTGGAAAGGGTACAGGTTTTCCTCATGCTCGGACTCTTTGAATGGAGCCAACGAACCCCGTCAGGTGGACCTGCCTCCTGGATGTATGTTGGCATCGCTATTCGCATGGCGCAGGCGTTGAAATTGGGGCTCGATGACCAGCTGTTCAGAGGACAGGATTATCCGAGTCGAGGTGGCAACCCGGCTCAGAGGGCTCGAGGAAGTTCCTCGGAGATCGGGATCAT
Organism: Neonectria faginata; assembly: GCA_030864175.1. Lineage (NCBI taxonomy): Eukaryota > Fungi > Ascomycota > Sordariomycetes > Hypocreales > Nectriaceae > Neonectria > Neonectria faginata. The sequence continues at coordinate 724,928 of JAULBG010000006.1, read as the reverse complement.
CAGGGAGATAAGACGGCGCACCATGTTCAGTTGCCTAATACTCGATCGGATGATGGCCTGTGGAAACGATCGTGTATCCATGATCCAGCCCGACACCATTCGGATCCAGCTACCGTGCACCGAAATGGCATTCGACCTCGCACTAGAGGTCAACACAGGGTTTCTAAACTTTGAAGGCGACATCATGAATCAATTTGTCAACGATGATAGCGTATTGAGTCGGTTCATACAATTGGTCGAAATATGGGCCAAAATATCCCATTACTCCTTGACTGGTGGCCGCTTGCGAGAACGACTGCCTCCTTGGGAGAAGCAATCTACCTTTGGGACACTGAGAGAGAAGTTGTATCAGTTCTTACACAACCTCCCTGATACGTTCACGTTTTCACGACAAAACTATTACCGACACGAAAACCATCAAGCTACCAACATGTACGTGTCGTTACACATGCTGGTTTCTGTCTGCTTGATGATGCTCCATCGCGAGCATCTTCCTTTTCTGCCTCTCCGATGCAGTAGGCCCGAAGGACCGTTTATCCCACCACTGATTCCTCCCCACCAAACCCCAGGTGGATTCTGGGAAGAGGTCTCTCAGACGTTTTTTGAAGCCAGTCGAGATATTGTTGATCTTGTCGAAATCTGTAGGGACAAACTACCCCAATCGTGGTTGACTCTGTTCTCAGTCTGGTCGGCTGGGTTTGCTGGAGTCTATGCTTACCACTTCCCTTACATGGACACGAAGCACCAGATGGTAAGCCAGGGAGACATCGATCGACGGGCGGATGGCAGTCTCGAGACAGGCAAGGGCGCGGCAACGGAACTGGCCTATCAGGCTCTGCATAAGATGGCAGCTTCCACGCAGGGTGCCCAAACTTACCTGAAACACCTCCAAAAAATAGATGGATACTACACGCAAGCTGGGACCCTGTTTCTGCAGGGAGCTGGAAGCAGTGATTCCATGCGCGAAACATCGGATAGACAGCTCAGCATCCGTTTGGGCGGTGATGGTGTTGGCTTCGAAGAGTGGAAGCCGCAAGCCGGTCGAGCACCGAGAGACTTCCCCATGATGGTGGACGACGACTCACGTTCTAACCAACACGACGGGTTGGATAGATCACGGGGAGGCGCCGCGGATCGAGGCTCTCCGATGGGGATATCGGAAGGTCACCAAGCGGGAGCAGACTACACGCGAACACCCAGGTCAAATCCAGCAATGCCGTTTACGGCAGTCAACAGCTCGTCGATGATGCGATCAGGCTCATCAGCCTCGCCTCCATTGAGCATGGAGTCCCGAAGAGAGGGTGTTCCTGGGGGTGACCACCGGTTCGCTCCCAGATCTACTGTCTCGCACAACAGGAGCATGTTGACGCTCCCGGGAACCGAGCCCGAGACGCTATCGGGAGAAATTCCGGAGTTCTCTTTGGACCACCTGAGCTTGATGGAGTCGCAGCGTCTCGGAAAGATGTTGAGCGACCTAGAGGAATTCTCGGGGGCTGGGACATTGGGCGACGGCTGGACTTACCTGGAGTTGGGCGGCGGCGGGACTCGCCTGGAATGACTAGGGACGATGTGAAAGACTTATGTCACGGTGATGGATGAAGGGTAGAAGATGAGAGAACCAGGAGGCATTGGATATATGAGTAACGACGTAAATGCGCGATGGGTGGGTGGAAATACTTGTCATTTGCTATGGGATGATTGGCGTTGGAAGAGGGCCTAGACAAAACGGGTGCAGTGTGTATGGGGCCAGGCGAAAGTTATTAATGGTGAACGTCCTCTCTCTATTTTTTTTTTTTTTTTTTTTGTGAGCTGTTATTGAGGCCGGTGCTACATAATTGTGATGGTTGGTAATAATGCAGCTCCGGCTTCACCTCCTTGATGTGATGTTTTGCCACATGAGAAAACTGCCGAAGTCATAACTCAGAAGTCAGCATTGCAAGGTCCAGTTTTTCTTTTTCTTTTCTCCGTTTCAACATCCCAACATGGTGGCGGGGATTATTATTAGTCTTGGCCGCATTTTCTCTCGACGAGAACTCGGGGTTGCAAGACCGAACAGGAAATACGCTTACAGATTACACAACAAATAATTAGCTGAAGTTACACCGGGACCGCAGGCTTGTGGAAATCGGGTCGGAGGTGGCCGGCGACAAAAAAGAAGTTTGGTTCGGGCAAATGGCTGGGGGGTTGGCAAGCAGGGGTTTGTTTGATGCTTGGGCGAGTCGAGTAGCCAATTACCAGAAGGGCATTTGGACTTACGAGTAGGAGGCCATCCTAACTTAATAAGCGCCGTGGGATTCCAAAGGAGCCGTCGTTGCACGGCAGTAGTAGTCTAGAGGGAAAATAAGGGGAGGTAGGGGGGAGGGGATGACGTCGAGAATAAGTCATAGCAGAGTCGACGTACATACAGGATGGAATCATTTCTCATTTCCCCTCACCTCCCGCCTCCGGCCTCAATTCCTCATTCCTCGGGGAGAAGTGTCCGATGTTTGTCAGCTGTGCTTGGTAACCACATCACCACCTGATCTCATCTCATCTCGTGGATCTATCTCCGTCTTCAGATCGGGCGGGCTACGGATACAGCAGAGCACAGTACAGCATCTACAGCACAGTGCACGTAAACACAGTGAGGCACAGTACACCGCCAAAGTAACTAACTACACTATGTATGTCGTACAGGCTGGGGAATTTTTGTTGACGTCCGTCTACATCTTTCCACCAGAGCGGCAGGCCAACCAGCCGGGACCCAGCTGCCTGGCTGAGGTGGCTTTCCTGCACGAAAGCGTGGGGTAGCTCCGGTAGTGTGTCCGGGCCTCCAGAGAAGCTGATTGCCCTGAAGCTGATGAGAGGGAGAGGGAGAGAGGGAGAGGGACAACATCATGCACATCATCCACCAACTACTAGCTGACACGGAGACGTCCCGACCTGCCGAGACCCGATTCATCAGGCCAAAAAAACCAAAAAAAAAAGGGCCAACCATTTTCCTTTCTCTCAATTCTCCGGGGCATCATCCCATCCCATCCATCCATCCATCCATCCATCCCCTCCTCCCACTCCCACGCCCACGCCCCTGCTCTTGGCGCTGGCCTCGTGAGCTTCTTACCGGCATCACCTCCCACGCGTGTGGGGCGTGGGGCCTGATGTCGATGACGCCGCTGATTTGCCAGCTCCCCAACTTCTCCCACTCTCTCTCCACAGTTGCTGATGCTGGGAAGTTCGGGCTTGCAGGTCATGACAAACTTATTTCGAAATAGGTCCGCGGTGAGAGGTTGGAGGGAGCCAGCCTCGGTTCCTGCGCCGGGGCTTTTTGTTTGGTTGTTGCAAGAAATCGAACCAGAGAACAATTGCCGTTGATGATGATCCAGGTTTCCATGTCCGTGGCCTTGGCCTTGGTCTTCGCTGAGGAGCTGCGAGCATCATGACGATTCACCACCCTAGCGGCCCCCCCCCCGCGTTATTTGGCTCTAGCCCGGGCCTATGGCGTCTCCACTGGAGTCAGTCAGTGAGTGAGTGAGGAATCATGCTTGTTCATGAGGTACCCAGACTACCTCCAACTTCTCAAAGACTGGGGGGGGGGATGCTTTAGAGCCGCGTCTACTCCCTACCTAAGGTACTCTCCGTACCACGAGCCCCTAAGGTAGTGACTCCCGACTACTCCCGACTACGTACTCTCTCTCTTCTTTGATAAATCACTTCCCTTTCCCTTCATCATCATATCACTTGTCGTGTCACTCTCTCCCGTCTCTGGTCTGTGGGATACTCGCCTCGACCTACCTCACCTTTCCCTGCCTCTCCCGCCCTTACCCTCCCCTCGCCATGCCATCTGCCGCCTCGGCACACGTCGTCTCCGTCCAGACATCAAAATCTCTGTCCAGCGCCAAGTCGTCTCCCAGCTCACCGGAAATCATCGACATTCGCGGTGAATATGTCAAGTTCAACCTGAAGGGGGATGTCCTCTCCAGCTTCAATCCGGAAGACGGCCCACGGAGGCTCCCCACCCTCCTCTTGTACAACGAGAGGGGCTTGCAGCTGTTTGAGGAGGTACCGTCTTCTCATCACCAAGTCCCTCGACGCCATGGCTCATCTTTGCGCAGATCACCTATTTGGATGAGTACTACCTGACCAATTATGAGATTGAGGTTCTGAAGAAGGCATCTGCCGATATCGCAAGCCGGATCCCGGAGGGATCAATGCTCATTGAACTGGGCAGCGGGTTGGTTCACTCCCAGAACACTATCATTGATTGATTTCTGACAGAGCGTTGTAGAAATCTTCGCAAGGTGTGCATGGTACTCCAGGCCTTTGAGGACCTCCAAAAGCCCATTCAGTACTTTGCCCTGGACTTGTCTCGTAAAGAGCTGGAGCGTACTCTGGCCCAGGTCCCTGACTTCAAATACGTCTCGTGTCACGGCCTCCTAGGCACATACGACGATGGCAGGGAGTGGCTGAAACATCCCTCCGTGGTTGGACGCTCCAAGTGCATTCTTCACCTAGGGTCGAGTATTGGTACGTTCCTCCCGGCCCGCCACACACACCACGGTTTTTCTAAAACACCATTCCCTCCATTAGGCAATTTTTATCGTGATGAAGCTGCCGACTTCTTGGGAGGCTTCGCAGACGTCCTCCAGCCGTCAGACACGCTGCTTGTTGGTGTTGACTCATGCAGCGACTCCGCCAAGGTCTAGTAAGAGAGGCAAGCCCTTCAGCTGATATCCTAGCTAATAACACAAACAGTCATGCGTATAATGGTAAGCTGCTTCATTGGGGCTGCTAAGAATGTTTAATGCTGACATGTTTCCGGTCTAGACGAGCAGGGGCTCACTCACCAGTAAGCTAATTCTGGACTGACTTCCTCATTCGGCCACTCACATGTTATGCAGATTCGTCCTCAACGGCCTCTCCTACGCCAATGAGATCTTTGGAGAAGAGGTATTCGACGTGGACAACTGGAGAGTAATAGGCGAATACGTGTACGATGACGAGGGAGGTCGTCACCAGGCCTTCGTCGCGCCTATCCGCAGCACCGAAGTCCTAGGGTCGACAATAATGCCCCACGAGCGAATCGAAATCGAACAGAGCCTAAAGTATTCCAAGGCAGAAACCGAGAGGCTTTGGGCCGCGGCCGGTCTGACCGAGATTGGGCTTTGGACTCGGGGAGACGAATATGGTGAGTCAAAACACAGCGTGACCAACTTTCTGAATCCATACTATGCATTTCCCCACACGGGATTGGGTATGGAGTCGTATTACCCCGCGGTTCTAGATGAGCTCTGCAGACCGTTGACGGAGGCCTGCATATTCGTTTTTCCCAATGCAGTCCGGTGTGTGTGCGGTGTAACCTAGACAGATTTGGTGTTGTGGGGGCTGCAAGTCGACGTCGAATATAGAGAGTATGGAGGCTAACCGGTTGGATCTACAGGGCTCCATATGCTGCAGAAATCGAGTATGCCGTTTAGTCTGGTTCCATCACTCTACGCATCTGGGCCGCTGCCGCCCATCAAGGAATGGGAGGCGCTGTGGGCGGCCTGGGACGTGGTGACGAAGGGCATGCTCACGAACGAGGAGCTCATGGAGAAGCCCATCAAGTTGCGGAACGCCTGCATCTTCTATTTGGGCCATATCCCGACGTTCCTGGACATCCAGATGACCAAGACCACCCAAGAACCCGCTACCAAGCCGTCGTATTTCTGGTCTATCTTCGAGCGTGGAATCGACCCGGACGTCGACAACCCCGAGCACTGCCATGCGCACTCGGAGATCCCCAGCGAGTGGCCTCCCCTCAAGGAAATTGCCGTGTACCAGGAAAACGTCCGCTCCCGGCTTCGAGACTTGTACAAGGATGGTCCGAGCAAGATCCGCCGGGACGTTGCGCGCGGAATCTGGGTCGGCTTCGAGCATGAGATTATGCACATCGAGACTCTGCTGTACATGATGCTGCAGAGCGACAGAACGCTGCCTCCACCCCATACCGTGCGTCCCAACTTCGAGAAGCTGGCCAAACAGGCGTATGAGGCCAGGGTTCCCAACGAGTGGTTTGACGTCCCGGAGCAGACCATCACTTTGGGGATGGATGATCTTGAGGACGCAACTGATCCGGATGGACATTTTGGGTGGTACGTTCCAAGTCCCAAATGAGATTCAGGAGAAGGCAACTAACGTAGACTCAGGGATAATGAGAAGCCAGCGCGTCAAGCAAAGGTTCACGCTTTCCAAGCTCAAGGGCGTCCCATCACCAACGAAGAGGTATGTAAGGCACGCAATTTCCGGTACATCTTCTAATATGCTCACTCAGTATGCTCAATACATGTACAACTCTCATGTCGGTCAAATTCCTGCTTCTTGGGCCTCCGAGCCATCCAAAGAAACAAACGGGAACGGAAGCCTCACGAATGGCATCAACGGAAACGGTCATTCGAATGGAAACGGAAAAGAAAATGGACTTGTCACGAAGGAGGTTCCAGAGTCTTTCATGCATGGCAAGTTCGTACGAACCGTGTATGGCTTCGTGCCTCTCAAGTATGCCCTCGACTGGCCAGTGTTCGCCTCGTACGACGAGCTGGCAGGCTGCGCGGCTTGGATGGGTGGCAGAATCCCCACTTTTGAGGAGGCCAAGAGTATATACTGGCATGTCAACAAGCAGAAGAGGGCAGAGGCGGAGCGTACGCTCGGGAAGACGGTCCCCGCCGTCAACGGGTAGGGATCTCCTTTCTTACAAGTCTTCATGGGTTGTTGTTGCTAACCGGTCAACAGCCACCTCGTCAATAACGGAGTAGAGGAGACGCCGCCATCCCAGTCTTCCACCCCGGCCGAGGCCAGCTCCTCGGAGCTGTTCCTCGACCTCGCCGGCGCCAACGTCGGCTTCCGCCACTGGCGCCCGGTGGCGGTGACGGCCCGCGGCAACAAGCTGGCGGGCCAGGCGGAGATGGGCGGCGTGTGGGAGTGGACCAGCTCGGCGCTGTCGCGGTACGGCGAGTTCGAGCCCATGACGCTGTACCCGGCGTACACGGCCGACTTCTTCGACGGCAAGCACAACGTCGTGCTGGGCGGGTCGTGGGCCACGCATCCGCGCATCGCCGGCCGCAAGAGCTTCGTCAACTGGTATCAGCGCAACTACCCCTACGCGTGGGTCGGTGCCAGGCTGGTGCGGGATGTTTGAGATCCCGGGGTTACTTGCTTTCTTAGAGTGTGTTTTAGTTCGAACGGCAACCAAGGCGTGATTTGATATTGGCACTGACTGGGTCGATGGCTTGGGGCTTAGATTGACAAGGAGTGGTTCAACGCCAAAAAAAAAAGCAGTGGTTCTCGGTTTCACGAGGTTTGTTTTGAGTACTGCGTTCAGATGGTGTCAGGTAAACGATTTTGGCCATCTTGGAAATATGTAGGAAGCAGATTGGATTTAATCAGGCAGGCAAAAGATGGGTCATTGAACCCAATATCACAGTCTCTAATTACCGAAACCTATCCCAGCTTCTACTTTAGTGAGTTCCATGCTTTGATGTCTGTGTTCTTTCAAGCCATCTAATGTAAGAGCGGTGGACACTTGTTCTTGGATGAGTCCCTGGTGCCAGCTTGTTCCATCTTCCACCAAGCCCATTGCCCTTCACTGGACCTAGCTCGTGGCTTCACATCGTGGCTTCTCTAGGGGTCCTTCCTTTCGGAGTCCCAGTGTCTCTTTTTCGCAGGATAGCATGTTCTTTGGCGTGTGATGGTTTCTGGACAAATATCGACTCCGCGTGACGAAGGGTCCATGAGCCGTGACGAACCATCATAGGGACTCAAGGGCCATCGGGTTTCCGTCGCGAGGTTCCTTGGGCCGTAGATGGGCGCGGCGCTATAATTGTAGTGCATCGGCTGCTCAACCGTTCAGACTACCGTAGATGTCGAGGAGCTGTTCGAAGACGTAGCCGGGCAGTTTGATACCGTTCTCGGTAATGAGCTTGGAGATGTAATCCGGAGGCTGTGGGTAGCGTTGTTAGCTGGCTTTCCATCGAAAAATGAGTATCGGGAGAACATACGGTAAAGTCGACAGCATCGGAGGGCTGTTTGCTCTTGGAATCAACGGTAAAGTCCAAGATGTCCTGCTTGAAGCCAATGTCACGCTGGTCCATGACGAACTTGCGGGCGAACTTGTGGGTCTCAACGGCAACGTAGAAGGGAATCTTGGCTTCCGAGGCCAGCTTCGCGATCTGTAGGGTGCCCATGCGGGAGATGATACCACCGTTAGAGGTAACAGCTTCGGCACCGACCATGACCATGTTGACCTGGCGCAAGAGGCCCATGACGTAGGCGATTGAGGCCTCGGCGATCTCAGCAACGGGGATGCCCTTGTCACGGAGCTCGCGGACTACACGGTCGCTCTCCTCGACGCGGGTCTCCTCGCGCACATAGATGACCTTGAACTTTGCAGCGCCGATGTTCTGGACAGCGCGCTCGAGGATGCCGATGACGGAGCGCGAGGCGCCGTGGGTCAGGATGCACTGGCCCTCGCGGATGAAGCGCCAGCCGGAGTCGGCGATGCCATCGCGGGCGGCGTTGGCGCGGGCGGCGAACAGGCGGCCGTTGGCGAGGAGGTGCTTCTGGACGGCGTCGAAGCTGCCGTCCTGCTGGCGGAGCGAAGAGACGAGGTACTGCAGGAAGAGGTCGGTGCCGGCGGAGAGGGGCACGGGGTTCGCGACGGAGGCCTTGAGGCGGTCGGACTGGACCTTGACGGTGTCGAGCGTCTCGAAGACGGTGGTGGAGGGCGTGGAGCCGAGGAGGGCGATGAGGGATTCGATGGCGGCGACGGGCTTTGTGAGGTGGGGGTCGTCGGCGAGGAGGCTGCGGTACGTGGCGACGATGCTGGGAGGGAGTGTCAGAGAGGGATCTGTGGGTGGAGATGGACCGGCAACGAACTCGAAGTCTGAAGTAGTAAGCTGAGAGGGCGCTGGTTGTTGCTCAGCCGGAGCAGCAGCTACAAGAGAAAGCACTATGTTAGCTCAGCCAGGACAGGGAAGTGCAGGGGGGGATGCGAACGCGTGGTAGAGATTGTGGCCATGGCTAGGTAGTAGCGAGACTGCGCACTGAAGAAAGGAAGCGGAGTGTGGTTGGAGGTGGAGGTGGTGAAGGTATTCCCAAGTTGTGTTTTGGTGGAGGGGGGTTTTTCTAGGTCCGTTGGTGAGTCAGTCACCTCTTTGGCGGGGTGCTGTGTTCCGGGGTGGGTTGGAAGCGGGGCCGAAAAGCGGGCGGAGGGGGAAGGGGAGAAAGTGTGTGTACAATGCAAGGACCCGGTTGTCCAGTTGATGTGGTATTTTATTCTGAATAATATGAAAGTAGATGGTGTGCAGCTTACCCGTTGGTATTAGTGATTACCTTCCGTCTTTAGTTATTCGGTGGATTGTAAAGGAGTCAAATGAGCTCCTGTTAGCATCAGAAGAGAAATAAGTGCTCCGCGGTCTAGAAGTCAAAGACGCAAGCAATTGATGTTGAGAGAACCAATGATGCTGCCCAATCCTTACTCATGGGCTGTGTGTATCCCTCACTTACATGAACCAACCCTCTCTCATCCTATCGAATCGCATCATGACGGATCGTGGGCTTGCTACCCTGAAGTCAGCCAGAACGGCCCCGGACCCTTCACTGGCCCCGCTCCACTTCCATCTGTCCCTTCCGCTTCCGTCTGCCCCTCGGCCAAGAACCGTGCCCCTCCACCACGACGTCCTCTTCTGGATACCTTCAACAAACATCATCGTCGCCACAACCATAACGACAACAACAACTACAGCGATAACCATATCACCTACAGCCTCATCCGCATAATCAATACCACTACAACCAACTATCCACCACAACCTCATCCCCTCTCCCCTCCCCCCGCAATGGAGCTCCTCGACCCCGCCACAGGCACCCCCCTCCCCAACGACGCCATCCAGCGCGTCCTCTTCGTCGCCAACGCCGTGCACGTCTACAACATCCCGCCGCTGGCCTCCACCAAGGGCCACAACGCCGCCGGCTGGACCGCCGACCCCAAGCGCCACATCTTCACCGCCCGCCTGCGCATCGTCGAGACCGCCTACGAGTCCCCCGCCGCCGACGCCAAGCTCAAGGTCGATGCCGTCCTCGAGGACTCCTCCACCGGCCAGCTCTTCGCCGCCGCGCCCTACACAGCCCCCGCCGTCGTCGAGCCCGTCCTCGACAGCAGCCGCTTCTTCGCCCTCACCGTGCGCGACCCCCAGGGCCGTCGCGCCACCCTCGGCATCGGCTTCGAGGAGCGCAGCGAGGCCTTCGACCTGTCCATTGCCCTGCAGGAGGCTCGCAAGGCCCTCGGCTGGGAGGGCGAGCAGAGCAAGCCCTCCGCCGAAAAGGAGAAGGAGGACAAGCGCGACTACAGCCTCAAGGACGGCGAGACCATCACCGTCAGCTTCGGCGGCTCCAAGTTCGGCCGCCGCAAGGCCCAGCCCGCCTCGTCAAGCTCGGCCTCTGGCTCCGGCACCGCCAACCTGCAGTCGTTTGCGCTGCCTCCCCCGCCGCCTGGACCCTCGGGTGGTGGCTTCTCGTTGCCACCCCCGCCCAGCGCCCAGGTCGTCAAGAAGCAGCAGCAGTCGGCCAAGGAGCTGGGATTTGACGACGGCCAGTTTGGAGAGTTTGCGTAGAATAAAGCATTTCGTAACATCCAGCCACGATGGCTGCAGCGTACATATACAAAATATCTTGGATCACCCGGACGACTGGATTCGGGGGTTGGTATCACGTTAATAATGACATACAATAATGATGGTAATGATTTCTCGAGTTTTGATACGGATGATTGATTACCTTCCCCCACCACGAAAGCAGCTATGTTACAAACGCCGGGGCCTTACGATCCTTTTGTTTTCTTCTTTAACCCGTGTCTTCGGTCATGCAGTCTGGTTGCACAATAGTTACTCACGTCTCCGGCCACGCGGTCTGAATACACGGAAGACTGAGCCGCCTGGCCCTGAACCCGGCATCAGACCATGGCATTGAATCATGATCCGCGTCATCCGTCTTCTGGACCGCCTCGCCATCGACATAATCGTGGCTCAGGTCGTGGTTGCACAACGACTCCTCGCCCTCCTCCATCACCGTGTCCAGGGTCATGCTGGCATCTGCAGGCTCCTCCTGCTGGCCTCGTTGAGTATCCGGGAGCTGTTGGTGACCTTGAAAGTAGCCCTGCGGGACAAACTCTGGAGACGTGGCATTGAGAGGCGAGATTGGCGTTGACATGTCGCAAGATATGGGCGACATGGCGGTGTACACCAAAGGCACCTCCGGCATAGAGCCATCCTCGAAGCTTGGCCCGCGGCCGCCAACCCATGCCCAGTTCTCTCGGCTCTGTATCTCCACGTACAGCTCGCCGAGCCGAGCGAGGATTGCCCTCTCCTGCTCAACTACTTGGTTGATCTTGGACTCCAGAAGGCCGAGATACTTTCGCAGGCGGCGGCGGTCCTTGCCAGCCCCAAGATTTTGATGCTGGGTCTCTGCCATAGAGTATTCTCTCATGAAGTTTGCTGCTTTAGCTGACTGCAGCTGAAGTGAAGCGGAGAGGTAGGCACGCTCCATATATGGGTTTTCGCAAGGACGCGGTGAGAAGACCGAGTTGTAATTTGGAAAGACGCCGTGGGTGATGTCTGAGCAGCTTCTGGAGATTGACGGGCGTTTTCGGTGACGCTTCGGGGCCGAGGGACTGGCCGTAACAGCTCCATCCGACGACTGCGTGGTCTCTGAGACACTCTCGGATGATTCTGATGGAGGAGCACAGCTCAGAGTTGTGGAAAGGGTGACTTCCATCTTCTCCGGGGGTGGTGTAATTCTAGCATCCATGGGTAGAAGATGTGCTATATTCTGGAGTGTTGGAAAGTTGTGTTCTATATTCGGTGTGATATGGCTTTGTTGATGTTCGTAATGACTTGAGGATGGTTTAGGAGTGCTAAACGTTCTTATCGCTGGGAAATATGCCTCGACGAGAGCAGCATCTTATCCCAATGACAGAGACCACCACATCAACTTCTATACTTGGAGCGGAGCCTGAAGCTTTGTTCTCTGGATGCACCCTCACGAAGCCTATCACCGACTTCCGGACGCATCGCTTGGTCGGCTGCTGGGCCACCATGCCAGAGCACCACCAACAAGCTATTCCTGACGCAGGTGTGACCCGTGCCCTTTTGCCATGGGAAGGCTTGAATAAGAGGCGACGCAGCGGTTGGTATTGTTCAGTTAAGCGGCCTGAAAGTATGCTTGGGAATGGCCCAGAGCCTGTAACGAGTTTGGTCACCGGGGCTACTTCAAAGCAACTCCATGGAACATGAGAAAAGTGGCGTTGGAAAGCGCCAAGGGGCTTGGTGATTGACCCGCACGGTTAGCTTACTTCCATGTGCCTCCAGAGACAAGTCCGAAGCCTTGCATTAGATCGCAAACCCGTCGTGCTTGGGTGGATCGTTGAACCGCCAGAGCCCAGCATCAATGGCAGCCTTCCGGATCGATGATACCTCATTGTCGGTGACGGGGCGATCGAGGTCGGCATATCGGACTTCCTCGGTCTCGCCGTCCTTGGCCTTGACTCGCTTCTTCTTGCCGACGTGGGCATCCGGGCGATACTGCTCCATGATATTGACGAAACAGTCGGCCGAGATATCCTTGGCCAGAAACTTCATGATTTCAGCCCCTTCCGCCTCCTTTCCGGGCATGACCAGGTGCCGCACCAACAATCCCTTCTTGGCGATGCCGTCTCCGGTGAAGCATAGGTCACCGACTTGGGCGTGCATGGCCTTGACACTCTCCCTGGCAGTGGCGGCGTAGTCGTCGGCTTTGAGCAGCCGCTTGGACGTGCTAGACTCCCACACCTTGAAGTCGGCCAGGTAGATGTCCACCAGGCCATCCATCAGCACCAGAGATGCAGGGGAATCAAAGCTTGAGGTATTGTAGACAATGGGCACCCTCAGCCCCCGGTCCCTCGCATGCAGGATGCTCAAAGCCACCTGAGGGACCACATGCTCCGGCGTGACGACATTGATGTTGTGGACGTTGCCCACCTCCTGCAACTTGATATACCAGTCCCCCAGCTCCTCCGGCGTCAGGTCCATACCGTTGCGCTGGTGGGAGATGTCGAAGTTCTGGCAGAAGACGCAGCGCAGGTTACACCCGCTCATGAAGACGGCGCCGCTTCCATGGTGACCCTGGATGCAAGGTTCTGGACGAAGCCCGCCCGTCAGTCAGTGCTGCACCACGAGGGAGGCAAACCCTCTCGACGCAAAGGGACAAAGAAGCAAGTGGACGGACCTTCACCGAAGTGGGGAGCTATCACGTTGACCTTGGCCTTTTCCCCGATGAGGCACATGCCCGTGGTCTCGTACCGGTTTACGCCGCATTCGCGCGGGCACAGGTTACAGTTCCGCAGGTGAGAATAGGCCAATGAGCGTTTCTTGGCGGCATCGCGGGAACTCAGCGTCATGTACCGGGGGACATAGTCGTCGAGGAGGAATGGGGGCGCCAGATGCAAGGGTCTACGAAGGCCAAAGCCAAAGTCAACCATAGAGATGGGCAGTTTGCCTCTTAGACTGCATCGCCTCGGGAGCAGCATCTTGGCCATGTCCCGAGATCGTGACCATTGCCGTCGCTTTGATTGGTGTTGCGTTGAAGTCGTGGAGTCTACTTTGGTGATGACATATATATGCCTGTATGCGGTTTAGGGTATGCGATTACAGTCGATATGCACTGAGAGGATCCTGCTGTTCATCGCCACGATGGGAGACGGCATCTCTTCTTCTTACACGCAGAAGCAACGAATTATTCGCCTTTACTTCGAGATGATGGAGATTTACAGACTAATACTATTAACTATGACTCCCTGCCTGGAAAAATAAAACGAACGTAACAGGCAACTCTCATGATACAACCTCTTCCCGAACAATGCCCCATCAATAGTGACGCCCAGGATGTCTCAAGTTCTCCCTGATGAAAGCTAACCGAACTCCGTGTACTCTTTCTAGCTAACGGACAACGTGAACCTGAATAGCCAGATGACAGCACCTCCTGAAAGTTGTCTCCAACTCCTCTGCAGCTACAGTCCCTCCAGTTCAGTATCCAGGTCCTTCAACAAGTGCTGATACTGAGGAGGAAGACCTATCTTGAGCGCCTTCATCTTTGCCTGCAACGCCCGGAGCTGTCTCACCAGAGACCGATATGGCACTGCGTCTTCCTCACCCAGGCTCGCCTCGTAGAACGCGAGCTCCTCTCTGTTCCGGCGCAGCTCCATGTTCTTGACGCCCATGATATCGTCCAACTCGGCCCTCTCCCGCTCCAGCCGCCGGTTCGTCTCCTCCGTCTCCTTTGCCTGGGCTATCTTCCTCTGGAACTGCTGCTCCCACTCGGATACGCGCTTGGGGAACGTCGGCGTCACGACGGACACCACTGTCGGCCGCTTCTCCATTTTCCGCGTGTGTCCGACCCCGGGGTGCTGCTCGATCGCCGGCAGTACGAAGATGGGCGACTCGTGGCCCTTGCCCGCGATGCGGTAGTAGCGTGTGAGCACGTCGATAGGGATCATGCCACGGGCGTACCATTCGCCACCGCGTTTCTTCATCCACATGCGGTCGCCGCTCGCACCGGCGTTCTTCCAGACCTTCTGCTTCTGCGCGACCTGCGCCTCAGCCTGATCGAGCTTGCGATGTAGGTACGAGGTGACGTCGTCGCCTGCGTTGACAAGGACGTAGCGATCCTGGGGGTATGAAACTTCCCGGCCCTTGGACACGCCATCTGGCCCAGCACGGCGGAGAATCTGGTTGGGAACAATGGCCTCGCCGGCCAGAACGTCGAGAGCGTTGGCGTAGTCGATCTCGAGCTCATGCATGCGGGCGACAAGGTGCTGGTGGTGCAGCAGCCATTGGCCCAGAAGGGAATTACGTGCGCCCGCGAGCTGCTCTGTGTCGTGCTCATTTTCCGTTGGAAGCATCGACATGAGGCCGCCGGTAGAGCTGTACTCGTGATCGAGAATCTCGAGGCATTCGTTGGCGTGCATGGCCAAGGCGTGGTGCGTCTGGTATGGCCGCCGGGTCTCGCCCTTCGTTGCCAAGGGGCCAGAGTCTTCAATCGTGGTCAGAGGGCAGTGGTGCTCCGGATCTCTGTCAGTCGAATCTTCTTTGACAGTGTTGGCAATAGCCCAGAGCGGAACGTGATGCGACGCGTCATCGTTTTCGTACGGCTCGTTGAGTTTGTTGAGCCAGTCAAATGCATCGTTCTTACAGAAGCCCGTGTTATCTTTATGCCTCTCCTTCGATCCCAGTGCGGCACCGCTTGTCGATGGTGCGAGCTTCCGGATGAGGTTCGCAAGGGAGTGCGCATGCTGCTTCAGAGCAAGGAGAGTCGGAGCACGTCCAGCTGAGAGGTACGAGCAGTTGACATTCCGGAGGAGATCGAGTTCAATGTCTGAGAGGAGACCGCTCTCGGGGACGGTCCAGGAGGAGGCGTACGAGGTTGCATAGGCGTTGCAGGGGATGTACAAAGGAACCACTTGCTCTTCATCTTCATTCATCGTGAAGAGTCCTTGATGGTGTTAGCCTTGGTTGAGTACGGAGGGATGTGTCGATCAATGCTGAGTTGCAGTTGCAGGGCACACCGGAGAGAACAAGATGAGCAAGATAAAGAGAGGCCAAAGTATGTTTGAATTGGATGAAATAGGGGATCTGTCTGGTCTATGATTAAATCCCACTGTCTGACATTAACAAAGACGAATTGTTGGCTTGGGTGGTGGTGCCGCCACGAGCTGGTGGATGATGTTGCCTGCCTGTCCAGAGAACAAAGAAAGCCACCTTTGTGGAAGGACGAGCGCATTCCTGTGGTGCTGCATGGGCGCAAACTGTTTGCTATCTATTGTCAAAGTTTAGTATGAGGCCCGAGCTCTTCTTCGAAGTAGTTTGGAGGGAGGGATGTTCTTTGTTGTCAGAGATATGTATTGTCGAAATGGGGAGGCGGACGATGAGGTCTGGGTTGGGATGGTTACCTCGCTGCGGATCAATGAGGCTGGCTTTGACATCATCCTAGACTACGAGGTTGGAGTTGGGATACTTGTTCATCTGGGCTTTCCTGGTACGTTTGGTGTCACCAAGCTTGTAAGGGAATTGCTTCGTTGACATGCCGACGCTGGTCGACCTTTTACTTATGTAGACTCAGCTTGCGTGGGCGGATTGTCACCACAAGAACCGTACAATTATTCGATTGACATACCTGGAAACTAAAGCTATTTAGTCCGACTGGGATTGAACATATCGCAGTTGATACATATTTTGCGGTTGGTATTGTCATGGCTTTCTTCATAGTCTTGAGGTTGGTCTAGGGTGTCGGCTGCGCTCTCCGTGTAACTACCCCTAGGTAAAGTAGACAATGAGGCGGAATCAACGCTACAGTGATTCTCGTCTCTGATTCATATCTGAGTACAAGCATACTATATTGCTTCGATGAGATGCTTGCTCGTTCCCTTCCCTAATTACATGCCATTGATTAGCAGTGGCTGTTGAGATAACCTAACCTTTGCCTGGCTGTATGATTTGCTTTGAGAGTGTCCCGTCATCGCGGAGGCATTATTTCATCTAGAAAGTATAAAAATCCCATATAAATTCTAAAACACGAGAGCTTTAACTTCCTAATATTTGGCTTGCGATCCTTCCTGTGTGTTCAGTGGTATGAATCGATCTATCCATGGTTGGTCAAGATGCTCTCCATGAAAAAGCCACTGGCCGTAGAGTGGGTGCTCGGAGTTTTAGATATTAGTCTAGAAGGTAAGACGGTCCATACCGTTCTATGCGAATCACTTTGCAATTGATGATGATATAGAGGCGTATTCGTTTCTCAAAGCCTCCGTCTCACCTGGGTAGCTTTCATACGGCGGAGTGCTACTGGTCCCTGGAGCAACGTACCCTGTGCGACACGGTTTGACAGAATGGATGCCACCGGCACCGCCCTGGCCACTACCGGGCTATGAAACATGCATACTGGGCGGCCTCTCAGGACTTTGACTGGGGTTGAGAAGGTTATATTTACCAATGAAAACAAGGATGCGAGCGCGTACACAGTTCACGTACAATCACGTACAATCAAGTTTGTTAGTTTCACGTGAATAGATCCCAGGTGGAGGAGTGCAGTAGGCACGCCTCCACATGATTCATACATAGTACATGGCCATCGTGATACTGTAGGTACTACCCAGGAGGCCTCGTTTGTGTCGTTGTGCACCAATATTCGTACAGCCATCTGTGGGGTTTGGAGAGGTTGTACAGGTGTGGCATTGTGGCAGTGTCGCAACGTCGCCACGTCGCAATCTGGTCACAGGAATCAAGATGAGGCCCAATTCGACCGAAAGTCTCGACTCAAGTCTGGACCGAGCGATGAAGAAGGCAAATGGGTTCCCGTGGGTGGTCGGCAGGTGGATGGTTTTGGGGGTGTTTTGGAGTGTCTGAGGTAGGAAACCCGTGGTTGTGGTCGGTGAAGCCGCCACGATCTGCTCTCTGTCGGGGTTAGCCGTGGCGTTGTGGTAGGTGACAGGGATCAATGGAGGAATCCAGGACGAATGAGTGAATGAATGATGCTGCAGGGGTTGGGACTGGTCGACAGGGAATTTGAGTGGAGGAGGGACTGGCCATCTCAGCTGAACCAGCATTTGAACCAGCGTCTGGTGTGGGTTTAGCGCGGCAGCCAAAGAGATTGGCGGGAGCATTTTCCAACGAGAACTGCAGCAATGGTGGAGGTGCGCTACCTGCGAATAACTACTGTCTGTAAGTTGCTGGAATGGGGATAGACGCGCAGAGGAACAACAAGGGAGAGAGGGATGGAAGACGTCTCACTTCAGGGGCTAGGTTCGATCGGGGGTCGTCGGGCAGAGACAAGACACGCATCGGGCGGGAATGGCTATACAGTAGGTAATTGAGTTAATGAGATGGTTAATTAGGTCGCTAGTAGTTTTCGGGTTGGGTACGGAAATTGATCATTGCCTCGTGCAAGATGGTTGACGTTGGTGTTGACTTGGCGCCCACGTTGGCCTCGACGACGGCGCTGATGGGCAACACCACCACCGTCATCGAGGTCAATCGGAGATTGCTTGGCTAAGGCATAGCGAAAGTAGACGACAATCAACGTTAGCGGCGCAGACGACCACCGCGATAGCTCCCAGATCGACAATGTGGTTCCGTCATTGAGCCAGCTAGAGCATGCCCTACGCGCGAGCGGCGTGTGCGGATGGGTCGTGGTCCGGCACTCGTGAGAGTCAGAGGCGTCGGGAATGGCACTTTGGCGCCAAAGTTTGTGCTGGATCGTTGATTTTCCTCCCAAGCAATTCAAGGAGGGATAGCTAGGAGGGATAGCTAGGAGGGATAGCTAGGAGGGATAGCTAGGAGGGAGAGAGAGAGATGTTTCGGTCCATCGACCTGGGTATGTGGTGCTCCGATGGGATGGACAGAAAATACGGGGATGGGCTGGGCTTGGCCGGTCTTGGTAGACGTCGTCGACTGGGGACGACTGCATTCCGGACATGGTGATCACTTGTGGGGTTGATCGTTAATCAGTTTGGTGGTTTGGCTGGACGTGCCTTCGAGAGGAAGAAAGAAAAGACATCACGAGGGTTTAAAATTCCGGATCGTTACGTAGAATCTGTGACATCACCGCGATCCCTGCCAGCTGGTGGTGCGCAGGTTCGCCAGTTTCGACGGCAGGCCAAACGGGTGAGAACCATCCAAGCTGAACAAAAGTGAGTGAGTGTGTGCGAGTGACAGCGAGTGTGAGCGGCTGCATGCAAGAATCCAATATGCCACGGCGTAGCAGTGCTAGAGTCGTTCGTTCTGGGCTTTGATGGGCCTCGCAATCTGTGACGGCTGTCGCTCTGATCTCTGATCTCTCTGGAGACCTCTCCGTCTTCCATCTCCATGCCCATCTCCGTGTGCACCTGACATTGACGCGTCGTCGCCTTTCCCCCCCACCGAAGCATCCAAGATGGGGACGGCCAGCAATCCATCAATAGCCTGGGACACTAGCAGCCGTAGCACTGTGCTTCAGTGGAGGGACCCCACTGTAGCACAGCGGCAAAGGGCCACCAGCCGTACCTAGGCTCACGGTCCAGTAGCTAAGCGTTCAACAGCCGAGATGAGCAACCTCGTTCAAGCGACACATCCCATCGCACAGGACGGGCCCCCTTCTCACATGTACCGTGCCGGGGAAAAAGCCTTTTTTAAAGTCGAGATACAGGGTTACATGGGGTGATTGTGACGAGGGATGGGGTGGGCGGGTGGACAGGGGACGAACTCCCGATGCTCAAGGGGGTTTCTCGCATTGCGGTTGAGTTTTTCCCCTGCGAATCTGGCTGGTCGTCCGGTTCTGTCTTTGTTCGTTTCAAGGGACCGAGCAGTAGGGAGGGAGGGGAGGGATCCAAGAAATCGTTCAGTTGCGGAGGAGAGTGAAGCGTGAACTGTGAAGCGGGCGAGGCTATGCATTGGACTCTCTACGTCGCTGCATGCAAGACGAATGGTTGGATGGGCGGATGGATGCAGCTACCTCGAACACACGACGGTGAACCAAGGCCGCCGGCACTGGAGGTGGCAGATTGGAATGTACATCTATGACGACGTCTGGTAGACCGTCTCAAGACAGGCTGCGTCGCACCCAATGCTTTTCCACCGCAAGCCCGGGATCCACAACAACCGGCGCAGTGCTGTGGTTGACGATGATCCAGCCGCGGCCAGCAGCGGCCAGCCCGTGCGTGCATTTGACAATTTTTTTTTTTTAGCGCAGGTAAGAATGAATGAATGGTTCGGCGGGATGGATGCGAAAAAAAAAAAAAACTTGAGTGGGAGAGGAACATGTCCAAGTTTGGGTTTCAGGGACTGAGTAGGCGATGCACCTCGCGCTGGGCGCTACGCTGTGACGTATTCAATGCAACCTTGTGTCCCTTGGAAGTGGTATCGCGACGACCAGTGTGCCCGCAAACAAAGCCCAGGACGGCCCAGACCAGAACAGAACAAGACCACTATCCACGCCCAGCTCAGCACGGCGCGCGTTGGGGGATGCATCGATGGTCTCGCTTGGAGACGAGCCCACTGCCAGCGTCATTGTACATACTTGCACTGCGCTGCACGACACTGCAGAAACCACACCACCCACCACCATCATCGTTGTCGCCAACTGCCTGACCAGCCTGCTATCTACCGGCTTGGCAAGGCTCTTCTTTCCTGGCATAGCCTTGGTCTGGTTGCTCAACCTGTTTCTTGCTTCCCGTCTGTCGTTAAGGGGTGTCGTTTTCAGACCGCTCCAGAAGCGGCGGCTCCTTTACGGGGTGTTGAGCTACCTGAGCTAGGACATTGACTGCCATCCCCTTTCAGCCTTGGATTTGATATCGCTACGCATGCCGTCTCCCGCGGGCATCGTGATCAAACGCGACTCGCTTTCGCACATATCTACTACATACTCCGTCCTGCTTGTTTTTCAATTCGATCCTATTTATTCCATACGTTCAACGCGAATTCGTGCACCTTGGACTTTGGTCTGCTGTACCTGGGATTCATTGGCCTTGCAATTTACCTGGCACCTTCTCGCCCCGCTAACAACCCTACGCTACCTACCGCACGCAACCCACACCCCCCACTGCACCCACACCCCCAGGCAATCTCCAGCTGGCCTACGTCCCGCCGTCCTGGCCAGCTCTGGCCCCCTTCGCAAATCTCCACCTCCCTCGTCGTCCAACTCCAACCGCCAACGTCAACGCACGCGGCACGCCTGAACCTGGCCCCAGGCCATAATTAACCACCCGATATCCTCCCACATTCTCTTGGCTGCTTTCCCTTCTCTCTTCTTTTCTGCATCGCTTCATTGTTCCGTTTCTCTCTCTCGCCAGGAAGAGACTCGAGCAGACCCCGGCAACTGAGCCGTCGACCCTTCTCACCACCTCCAACAACAACAGTCTGCGGGAGACTGTTGCGTCGTCGCCATCATGAGCGCCTTCATCGATTGGATCAAAACCAATCTCCCTTCCGACCCGTCAAGTGGCGAGGCTCGGAAGGATCCCCCGCAGTCGCTATCGGGTTCGTTCTTGTCTCCAATGCCTCGCAGTGAATTCTAGATACTGACGGGCAACCCCCAATTCAGGCATGGTATCCACCCTTGTCCCCGTTATCGTCGTCTCCGCCATCTACATGATCATCTTCCTTGTTCTGCGACGATCCCATTCGCGATTCTATGCGCCTAGAACCTATCTAGGCTCTATCCGAGAAAAGTGCGCTCCTCCGAACCAATGCCTCGCCCAACCTTCGCTAACAGCTCCATAGTGAACGGAGTCCAGAGCTCTCCGGCGGCCTATTTGGCTGGTTCGGTACCTTCTGGAAGATCCCCGACGCCTATGCCCTCCAGCACCAGAGTCTCGACGCCTATCTCTTCATCCGCTACCTGCGCGTCTGCTGCACCATCTGCTTCGTTAGTCTGTGCATCACCTGGCCCATCCTCTTCCCCGTCAACGCCACTGGCGGCGGCGGTCAGGAGCAGCTCGAGATTCTGTCCTACAGCAACATCGACATCAAAACTCAGAAGAACCGCCTTTACGCCCACGTTTTCGTCGCATACCTCGTCTACGGTTTCCTCATGTACACCATTCTTCGAGAGTGCATCTTCTACATCAACGTCCGCCAGGCGTTCCTCCTCTCCCCCACCTACTCGAAGCGCATTTCGTCCAAGACCGTCCTGTTCACCTCCGTCCCCGAAGATTTCCTCGACGAAGCCCGTATCCGCAACCTTTTCAACGATGGTGCCAAGAATGTCTGGCTTGTGAGCGACGCCACTGAGCTCGAGAAGACTGTCAAGGAGCGTGATGATGTCGCCATGAAGCTCGAGAAGGGTGAGGTGAAGCTGCTCAAGCTCGTCAACAAGGAGCGAAACAACGCCATCAAGAAGGGTGGTCAGGAAGCCGAAAAGTCCCCGACCACAAACGATCCCGAGTCCGGAAGCGTCGCCGCCCGCTGGATCCCCAAGAACAAGCGTCCCTCGCACCGCCTCGGTCCTCTGGGTCTAATCGGCAAGAAGGTTGATACTATCGAATGGGGTCGCGAGGAACTTACCACGCTCATCCCCAAGGCCGAGGCGGAGCAGGTTGAGTTCCTCTCTGGCAAAGCCAAAAGAGCCCCTGCCGTCTTCGTCGAGTTCCACACTCAGTCAGACGCCCAGGCTGCTTTCCAGACTGTTGCCCACCACCAGGCTCTCCGCATGTCTCCCCGCTATATCGGTGTCAAGCCCAACGAAGTTATTTGGAGCAGTCTGTTCATCCCCTGGTGGCAGCTGTTCGTCCGTCGTTATATCGTCTACGGTTTCATTGCCGCCATGATTATCTTCTGGGCCGTCCCTGTCGGTATCGTTGGTATCATCTCTCAGGTCTCAACTCTCCAGAAGCTTCCTGGGTTGACTTGGATTAGCGATATCCCTTCTGTGAGTTACTCTCCTGCATTAAAGAAGTCTCCCACTAATCTCCACAGTCTATTCTCGGTGTTATTTCTGGTCTGCTGCCCTCAGTCGCCCTAGCCATCCTTATGTCTCTGGTTCCCGTCATCATGCGCCTCTGTGCCAAGAAGGCCGGTGTTGTCTCCGTCTCGGAGGCTGAGCTCTTTACCCAGAACGCATACTTTGTCTTCCAGGTCGTCCAGGTCTTTTTGATCCGAACCATTACCGACACGGCAGCTGGTGCCATCGTCGACATCGTCCAGAACCCCGGTAGCGTCTTCGAAGTCCTCTCCTCGTCGCTTCCCACGTCGTCCAACTTCTACATCTCCTACTTTATCGTCCAGGGCTTGACTGTTGCCACAAGCGTGTTGACTCAGGTCGTTGGTTGCTTCATCTTCCGCATCATGTACAAGTTCCTCGCCGGCACCCCCCGAGCCATGTACACCAAGTGGACCACCCTCAGCAGTCTGTCGTGGGGAAGTCTGTTGCCTGTTTACACCAACATCGCCGTAATCAGTAAGTTACTCAATCCTCACCCCCTACTGCGCAACATCCACTAACCTCTCGCTACAGGCGTCACTTACTCGGTCATTGCGCCTCTGATGCTATTCTGGTCCAGTCTCGGTATGGGACTTTTCTACCTCGCTTACCGTTATAACATTCTCTTTGTTACCGACACTGTCATCGACACACATGGTCTCATCTACCCTCGCGCGCTCAAGCAGCTCTTCGTCGGCATTTACCTAGCCGAGATCTGCATGATCGGATTATTCGTAGTCTCCAAGGCTGCTGGACCCGCTGTGTTGATGGTTCTGTTCCTCGTCTTCACGATCCTGTATCAGATCACCATTTCCAAGGCCCTTGACCCTCTTTTGTACAGCCTGCCCCGCTCACTCGAGGTCGAGGAGGAGGCTATCCAGCGGAGCCAACAGAACTCGGATGTGGAGAACACTCCCGTCACGACCAACAACGGTGAGACCAAGGGCAACGTCCTGAACAAGCTTGTGCCAGGTGGAACCGCTGGTGTCCAGAAGCAGGGCAACTTTGTCATGAAGTTCCTGAAGCCTTGGATCTACGCGGACTACGCCACACTCCGCCAACTTGTTCCCCAGGACCAGTCGGCTGCCATTGACCATCAGTACACACCCGAGATTGAGAACAATGCCTACTGGCACCCGGCTGCGACCAGCCTCGCCCCTGTGCTCTGGATTCCCGAGGATCCCGCTGGTGCGTCGAAGCAGGAGGTTGCTCTCACCAGCCGAGTCATCCCCATCACTGATGAAGGATGCTCTCTGGACGAGAAGAACAACATTGTGTGGGACACGGTTGGAGCCCGACCTCCGATCTGGACCGAGAAGATTTATTACTAAAAAAGGATTTTATGTGTGATACCCAAAATGCCTGTCGGCTATCAGGCTGTTTCAGGTTGTACGATTTCTTAGAAGTGAAGGGTAGTGAAGGATAGTATTGGATGGTAGTATTTGGACAGGATGGAAGGAATTAAGGAGGCATAGTTAGGCAGTTTGGGGATGGATTAGTGTCATGGTCCATGGTGTCCTCGTCGTGGGGAAACGAGTAGTCGTTACTCCATCGACGCAGGATGGCGATTGAGTTGCAGACTAGTAATAATGCATGCACGATTCAACAAACCAAGAGTGATTTTCGGCATTGTGAATGTGATCGGCTGCAAGCAAAGTGGTCACATGTCAGAAATACCCAATGATAGAGTATCTGTACGATTTCGGGTATATGTTCCCCATCCGGAGTGGCTGGATGGTTGATTGGGCAACTGGAGTATCTTTGAGTGAGGTGCATTAGCAGGCCACGAAGGTTTGGTGCTTCATGACAGAGGGAACTGCGGGCTTGAGTGGTCCGACAAAAAAAACAAAACAAGACCATTTTCCACAACTGCTAATTAGTTGAGGAAAATACGTACAGGAGAAGCAAGAGAAGGTTCGCCGTAGCAGGTGGGCGGTGGTGGTTGATGGGGTGAATCACGGATTCTAGACAAGGATTCGTCTACTGAGAGTAACGCCCACTTGCCGAACTCGCCGGTTTTGTTTTGTGCATGTTGGTTGTAGGCGCCAATCACTGCTGCAAAGCATGGTACAGTGATACGCATTGTGAATCTGGCATCTGTCATGTAAGGGTAGGTATTTGGACATCATTTGGCGCCTCGCCTGCTCTCTGTTGGTGGCGCGCCACGCTTCTTGGCCAATATGATAGACTGCCTGATGTGTTCCCCACCAAGGAGCCGAACGCCAAACCACAGCCGTTGCCCCAGCAACGCCTCCCGCCACAACCACAACAACCCCTCCTCTTGAGGAATAACCTCCACCACCGAGCCGTTGTGGACAGGGAACAGCAGGCTCTATTGGTTGCTTTGCAGTTCGCTATCGGATCATGTCAGGCGGGTCGTCCTCTTGACTAGGGGCCCTAGTATAAACCCAGGCCATCGTCAACTCTGTTTCGCTGGCTCGTCGAAAGCGTCCAACTACTAATCCTGGGCCCTACGCTCCGGACTGCAGGCATCCCTGCTCCGCGTGCCCACGCAGCTGTTCGACATCCATCCTTTTTTCCGCAAGAGGGAAAAAGCAGAGTAGTATTGGAGAAAAAAGCAAAGGGTCCAGCTCTCTTCCGGGGTTGCCAAACCAGCACGGACGCCTCTTCGTCCGCTTCCCCGTGTTGCTTGCTGCTCACTCTTCTTCTCTCTGCCTCTCGCCCTCCCACCTTGCTTGCCCTTCTCCGCTTCAGCACTCTGTTCTTCGAGGCGGCCAGTTAAGTAGACCCGCGAAAGAGGGACCCTGACGCAGAGGCAAGCTCGACATAGCAGAACGACCCCGCGACGATCCTTGGGGAAGTGAAGTAGTACACGTCGATCACAACTTGATATTCAACACTCATACGCACAAGCCCTCACTTACGAAGCACTCTACCTACCCGACAACGGAGAGACGCAGCGCCCACCACCAACTTCTGGACAGCACACACCACACCGGCGATGGTGATCTGAGGGCATCGTCGGCGCAAGAGATGCTCGCTAAAGACTACGACGACGCTAACAACTACCACCACGGTCGTCGACCTCTGCCATATCTTCCCCCACCATGATGGCTTCAACTACCAGAACCAGCAGCCGCCGAAGCCGCCGCGGCCATACCCGACGAGCTTCGTCAACCACGGCCATTAGCGCTGCCGCACTACTATTCGCAACTACACCACTCGCCTCGGCGCACACCTTCCCCTACGTTCCCACCCAGGTGCTCCTCGCCGGCCCCGCATGCGCCGATTCCATGACGCCCTGTGAGGGCAGTGACCTCGCCTACATCTTCCGCCAGACCGACGCCGGCGCCGTCGAGTTCCGCTCCCTCAACTTCTCCTCCAGCGTCAGCGCCGACCTCGATCTCGAGTCTCCGACGGGCGACAAGCTACCCTTCCTCGATCGCGAGTCTGATACCACGGCCTTTGGTGCTGCGAGGACGCCCAATGGCACGCTGCTTGTGTATGCGGGAGACTGCGAAACTGGCAACGGGAATGTCTGGAGCTACACCAGCCAGGACGACGGTTGGGTCAAGCGAGGCCTTGGCGACAGCGGCGACGGGACACGGGCACCGTACTTCCTGGGCGCAACTGTGGCCTTTTCTTCGACACTCGCGCCCGAGATGGACCAGCCGACCATCTATACCTACGGCGGCATGTGCGGCAGCCCTACCGACAACGAGACAGAGTGGCAGGGCGCTGCCAACTACACCAAGTCGATGCTGAGTCTCGCGCCAAAGAAGGACGAAGCCGACACGCCCTATACCCTCAGTCTTGCCTCAAGCGCTGGGCCGCGCACGCCCATCGCCGGCTTCACCCTGACGGGCCTGACTCCCTCCATGACCAATAAGTCCGGGATTGTGACACAGCAGGCCAGCTGGGTGTTGCTGGGCGGACACTCGCAGACGGCGTTTATTAATATGAGCACCGCTGCCGTGTGGAACCTGCCCGCCGAGTCGTGGACGTATGTGAATATCCAGGCGCCGGACGAGAGCCAGCGCAGTACGGACCTGGCTGTAAAGGACGAAAGCAGCAATGAGAAGACGGCTCGCCGCCGGGCTACGACGGTTGATGATGTCTACAGCCGTTCCGGACACACCGCTACCCTGAGTGAGGACGGCCTGTCTATTGTCGTGCTCGGTGGCTGGGTTGGAGACGTCGAAACGCCTGCAGAGCCGCAGCTGGCCATACTCGAGATGAGTGAGGCGTATAGCGGGTGGCAGTGGAGTATCCCAGCCAAGCAACCCGAGGTCGACCTCTACGGCCATGGATCAGCGGTACTTCCCGGGAATGTCATGATGGTCTACGGCGGGTGGGAGATCAGCTCTTCTTCCAGCAAGACCAAGCGCCAGGAGTCGACATCGCCCCGGTTCTTGAACCTCACATCGATGACTTGGTCGTCATCATATCAGAACCCTGACGCTGGTGATGAGGATACCGACGACGGCAATGCGCCCAAGGAAGGCGGCAAGCCAAATGGAAAGCGCCTGGGCCTGGGCCTCGGTCTGGGCTTTGGTCTCGCCGCTGTCATCGCCGTCCTGGGCCTCGTTGGTTTCTTCTGCTTCAAGAAACATAAGCGTCGCCGTGAGAACCGCGACAAGGCCGTTCGAGCACTGTCTCAGGATGCGAGCCACTTCCTCCGTGATCATGACGAGATGTTTGAGCGTGATGACGATCCATGGGGTACCGGCGGATGGCACACTGGACAGGATCCTTACTCGGCCGGCGAACGATCACTGGGCTACGAGTCGATCCGGCCGCCGCGCAATGTTTCCTTTGCAGGCCCGCTGCCAGAATTACATCTCCCAACGAAGTCCATCCTAAAACAGCCGCGCGGAGGTTATGTGCAGACGGCGACACGTCCACCGAGCTTTGTGGCTACCCCTGGGCGCATTCATCCCATCTACGAGGACGACGAGGAAGAGTCGTATCACCACTTCAGGGAAGAGATTCAGACGCCCACCTCAGATGCTCCTTCGGACCCTTTCCAGACGCTCACCCACAACAGCAACGTGCCAGCGCCGCTCTTCGCATCTGGTGGTCGGGGTTCCGCTACGCCAAGCCCGGAGGGACCACGACATGACCCGGAGGTCCAGGACTGGGTGTCGGACGTGGATGCCGCAGATGCCATGTTGGCTAGGATGAACAGTCGAGGTCCTCAAGGCCGCGGCTCACCTACGCGACGCGGCTCTTATCGAGCGGTTTCCCTCCGTGACGACGAATCCCGCAGTGGATCGAACCTGTCCGAGTCGACGCGCAGCACGACGGATAGCTTGAAGCAGTCATCTCTAGGTCGGCGGATCAGCACCCTCAGCCCGCTGTTGATAGGAGGAGGGGTTGAGCATCCCAAGCCCGGCAGCTCGTCTTCGAGCAGTTACAACACTGCCCGGTCGTCGTTTGGAGCATTGCAAGCCGAGGGCCCTGCGTTGCTTATGGGCCGCGGGACCGGAGGCGGTTACGACGAGGATGAGCCCCCTCAGCCTTCATCACCATCCAAGTCGAAGCCTCGCCGCGGTTGGCTTGGGTCTCTGAGGCGTGTCTTCTCCAACTCCAGCACGCCTACATCGTCCCTCGAGGACATGTCCCAAGTTCGTCGGTCTTTTGACCAGGAGCCTGTGGGCGGTGATTATGAGCCCGGTTTGGTTGGCCTCCACGGCGACCTTCTTAGGCGGAAGCAGGGCCGGCAGGGCTGGGAGGAGGGCGGCGAAGGGGCCCTGGGGACTGGAACCGGGACAGTGCCGTCGGCGGAGCGCTCGCCCGAGTCGGACTGGGACATTGAGCGGGCTGTAGAGCAGCGCCTCGTCCAGGTCACGTTCACGATGCCACGGGAGCGCCTACGTGTGGTGAACGGAGACGTGGATGGGTCTGATGAGGAGATCCCGGTGCAGGCGCAATCAGCGGTGCTCGTGGACCCAGAGAAGGATAGCCGGCCATCGACGGATGCAGGCAGTGTCCGCGAAAAAGTGCTCGTGAGAGACGACGAGCTTCGTGTGAAGGATGGCGAGAAGATGGACGAGAAGCCCGAACCGGAGCTCAACGAAAAGATGAAAGCGCCATCGGAGGAGGCGACACCTCGTTACGATGAGAAGGACTTCCATAGTCACGAACAGGAGGACCTATCACGACCACCACAGCCTCTTCATCTTCAACCCGTCCGTCCTCTCTTCCGCCACCAGCCCCCCTCGCCAGAGCCATCACCGCCGCCCGAGGCCAACAATTACTCCCACACCCGGAACCTCTCTGCCGACACGGCCCATACTACGCCCTACACGCACCACCTCGACCTGGCCTCTCTCGAGCCACACTTCTCCCACGAGACGGATGACTCCACGGGTCGCCGGTCTTCGGCCATCTTCATGGAGGCCCAGGCCGTGCCGCTGACGCGCGAACGGGCCCGCACAACACGAGTGCTTCAGATGGTCGACAGCTTTGAGTCGTTGAGCCGCGAGGGAAGCCGCGAGGGAAGCCCGACGCGGGACAAGAACTAGACAGCCTCAGGCTCAACATGTGAAACGGGAACACGGGACAAGGCGAGCTTATCACACGGGGAGTTGCCACGGCGTCTGGCTTCTGAATTCCATCCAAGCTAGGAGCAAACGGGGGGCTTCTTTCGGGACTTTGGGCTTTTTGCTACATGGGCTTGGGGATCGGGGTTTATCAGGAAACAAGGGCTTTGTTATTTACGCCGTGATGGACGGAGACAATGGATTGTATGTAAGGGACAGGACATGTATCTAGATGGGGTGCATATGTCCGCGCGAGGACGGCATTTACATAGCATAGCCATGCGGGAAGCATTGGACTCCCGAGACCAGACGAGCGAGGCATGGGCCGGGATCCGAGGATTTTGCTTTGGGATCGGGGCTTGCTGGTTTGACTAGGAGTTTCTTGGGAGTTTGAAGCGCAAGGATAGCGGATCAGGAGATCAAACGGCACAATTGGGATTAATTCACTCGTCACTCAAGACACATGCACACACATGCTTGGCCTATGTTCTGTCTGGTCCGTGGTCTAGTTTGTCGGACCATTTTCGTACTGTTCTTTGTATTGTTCTTTGCGGTATCGAGTCTCGATCGGTATGGAATGTCGAGGCGTCATCACCGCTTCCTTCTCTTGCTGTAACCGAAGCGTCCGTGACGTCCGACTGGTGACTCGACGAATGCGATGCCAACGCATCCGGGGGGGGGGGGCTGATGGTGATCCACGACGGGGTGCACCGTGCTTTTTCGAAGGGGAGGGGAGGGGAAAGCGAATAACAACACCACTTAACTATTGAACCGAGGATCCGGAAGCGGTCCTCAGGCCAAGGGGGCGTGCGCATTCGTAGACGGATGATTGTGTGAGAGAGAGAAAGGACGGGACGGATGGGTACGTGTTGAGTCGAAGCTCGTGCCTGACGATCCGCATCAGCTCGTCGCCTCGTCCGTCGCCTGGTGAAACGCGCAGCCGGCGCCACCGGCTCCACGTCAGATGTAGGGGGCGGGACCGGGCTAGTTGATCAGCGGGGGGAAATCCTCATTTTGGAGATTGTGGAAGGGAGTGGGATCATTGCCATCGTCGATTTGCGGTTGTTTGGTAAGGAATTATTGGGCTGGTTGGTGTAGGCCAGGAAATTAGAGGAGCGTGTTGATGGCCGTCGACGTTTGGGTGGTGGATGCAGGTGTGTTGGTGTTGGTGGCTTGCGTTTTGTTCCCCTCACCAGTCTTTTGACAATTGCGAGGACCACGGCGCCGGACTACGCGTCTGCAGCTTGCGCTGGAGTGGCTTGTTCCACCGCAGAATGGCCTCGATGAATCGCCGGCCGGGGAAGTCGATGATGACGATGCCGGTGCGGGTGGCGTCGGTGATGTGCTCAAAGTCTTCGACCCACTGGCCCGTCATGGTATTCATGCCCGTGACGGTCCGGTTCAGGGGCCCCGCGGCGGCCTCGATGGGCAGCACCCCGATGGACGCGGAGATGTGGGCGAGGAACAGAAGCGTGTTGTCGTGGGCGGCCTCGGCGGCGAACTCGAGGGCCTCGCGGATTGCCGTCCACTTGTCGGCGAGGTGGTAGATGTCGGGGATGATCCAGTAGTCTTCGAGGAACATCTGGTCGCCCTCCCACTTGAGGCCGTACGGGCCGTGGACGTCAGGGAATTGCTGCAGCATGAAGATCCTCGAGCGTATTTCGCCGAGGGTGGGCAGTAGAGTGGTCCGGTTGTAGATGTGGAGGTGATTCTGGGCGCCGGCCATGGTCCGGCTGTCTTCGTAGCGGTAGCGGTTGAAGGCGTCCTCGAAGGTGATGGTGTTGGCGTGGCCGATGGGATTGCCTTCCTGCTTCAGGCGCATGACGATGGCCTCGGAGGGGTTCGCGTCGAGGAAGTCAAACATTCCCACGAGGACGTCGCTGAAGCTGAAGCCGGTGTAGCCATTGGCGTGGTATATATGCAGCTCATCGTCGCGTAGGCGGGCGCGGATATCGAAGTATCGCAGGCCCGCGTCCAGCTGCATGCTGAGGTTCCAGTTCTGGCACTGCAGGCCTTCGGAACCGATGTCGTAGGTCATGGTGTCGTGGGTGCCGGGGATGCTGAGGCTGGAGAGGAAGACGTCGTCGGGGAGGTCGGCCATCCAGGCCGGGTTGTAGGCGAGGTCGGCGTCGAAGCTGTAGGCGCTCTCGTAGCCGTGGTAGCACACGCCGGCGCCCGGCACCATGCAGGGCGCCATGGTGAGCAGCATGTAGAGGAGGATCATGATGAAGAGCACGGTGGCGGAGAGGAGGAGCGACAGCCGGCGCGGGAGGCCGGGCAGCCTGGAGAGGGCGGAGCATCCGGCGATGGAAGGCATCATGGCGGATGGGATGGCGGGCTCGGAGATGGAGGGAATTGAGGTGAAGGGCCGGGAGGGACGGGGCCGGAGGTGGGGCCGTAGAGCAGCTCCCGTCACATTTGAGAGAGGGAAGATACGGCGAGGCTGTCTCAAGTGCTGGCAAAGGCGGTTTGAGGAGCTCTGGAAGGAGGAGTTGCGACGGTTGTTGGGTTGGCGTCTGGAGAGTTGTTGACGGCGACGGCGGAAAGGAGACGGCCGAGTTTGGAGATGGAGATGGAGATGAAGATGGAGTTCGTCACGGCTTCGGCGCGTCGGGGAGCTTGGGCCCGTCCGGGGGACGCACCTACCCACCTGCCACGAACTCGGCCTAGGAGTGGTCAGAATCGTGAGAAGTCAGCGGTCACATCATCCACGCCGGCTGGGGGGAGTGTTTTTTTTTGGTGGGGCCAGGTCACATGCGAGGAACAAGGAGGGACGGGATGGTCTAATATGAGCCGACAATGAGGCCGCGTTTGATGGCATCGAAGGTTGGAGTTGGGTCTGTCCTGGGGCGGTTTCT
The DNA here is from genome assembly GCA_030864175.1 of Neonectria faginata. NCBI lineage: Eukaryota > Fungi > Ascomycota > Sordariomycetes > Hypocreales > Nectriaceae > Neonectria > Neonectria faginata. The sequence goes on along the minus strand of JAULBG010000006.1, from coordinate 693,073 downwards.
CGTGATGGCTTCATGTCTGGGGGTGCACCAGAGCCCAGTCGACTGTGCTGGAGAGCTTCTAGATAGATAGATAGATTAGATACGGCTTCCCCTGTCAAGCTTCTGACCTTTCGTGCCTTAGCTAATCATGGTTGCGCGATTGGGAATTTTGGGAACCTCGGCATCCGCGGTCTGGGTAGCAGATCGCCAAACAGGCTTCGTCAATCAATCAGAGCATCCAATTGAACAAGTAACTTAACTAGACTACGTACCGGTCTCTATCTCAGGCAGCTCAGGCTTAAGGTTGTGTCACCGACACTGCATTTGCCGCTACTTGTTTTGACTTTATTCGTGCACCTCTTTGGATTAAGAACCTGCTGCAACGGGACGAGGACGGCGGGGTCTGAATACATAGCGGCGAGGTTGACTTTGACGCATGACGCCGAAACGACACATTCGGTCGCACAGAAACTCTGTCTGTTTTCCCCCGCCGTGTTGTTCACGGCGCCACTGCTGGGAAACGGGCCGGATGGCGGCGCCGGGCGGGTGCGGGTGCGGACGGCTTGCGGCGTGCGGTCCGACGAGAGGACGGAGGAATCCGCCGTCCGTTATCCATGCCTACCTGAAGTACATACCTTGGTGGGTAAGTATGTACTGTCACCCTCCTTGGACTCACTTCGAAACGGACGGGCGTACCAAACACACATTCATCTGTTGTCCTGTGATTGCCTCTCGTCCGCCTGCACCGGCTGGCCTGAGACCTCGAACCACGCGGGCGTTGCAGCCCGGTGGCGGTTGGTTTTGCAGGAGGTGGGACAACCAACCTCCTCCATCACGGACATGGCGGCACCGCTACCTACGATGGCGAGAGCCGAAAAACATGTTGCGACATTCGCCAGCATCACCCCTACGACCAGAACCAGACATTCCATCCTGGTGGTCACCCCGAAGGCGTGCAGGCCAAGTCAGTCACTCGACCCCTTCGTATCACGTATCACCGCCTCAAATAGGGTCCGCCGGAGCAGTTGCCATGCAGCCCACACAAAGGAACAGACCCGACCGAACCAACCCACCGATACGGGGGGGGGGAGGCCAAAAAGTCAGTCGCCGTCTTAGACGAGGGGCTGCTCTCTCTTGCGCCGCCGCTTTACGAACCTCGAGGGGGAGTTCAAATACGGATACTTTGGTGAGGGTGTTCCTCCGGCAGGGTGCGGCTCGCGCGATGGGACGACTGACCCGCCAATCTGCAAACTAAAACTGCTGGTCGAGCTTATTGTGGTTTAAACGGCCGCGGCCCCCATGGTGCACACCGTTGGTTCTTTGGTGTTGAACTTGTCGATAATGATGCGAGCCTGTTCGCCAAGCGAACGGCTTCGGCGGGAGCGGCGTAGCTGGTGCCACCCGGTCCGATCTCGAGTGCATGTAACATGACGCCGGGCGGATAACCTTTGCTGTCCTTCAAGCACGGCACTCCGTAGTCGGGATGGTCGATGGTCGCGATAAAGGGAAACATGGCAGGGTACTTGTCGACTCCATCGACGTGCATCGTCCGCATTGACGGCTCCTCTACTTCCTCCCTGGGATCTGGCTCCGGACCCTCGTTCTCTCCTCCCCCCCACGCATCATCTAGGCCCGTTGCGTGACCGTCTTTGCGCCTTCAAATCAGGCAGGCGAACAAGAAAACAAGAGAGACATGCCTGTTGGCTGGGGACGACGGGTCCCGCTCCGTCTCAAGATGAGACAAGCTGGATTGCACAGCTCGCGTGTTGTGAGGCCCTTTGTGTTGTTGTTTTTATCCCATTTGCCACGCGATACCGCCCGACGAAAAGGAAGAAAAAAGAATAGTTTGGTATAATTAGTACATCTTTTCCAAGGGTCGCTTTCCCCCCCCCCCCCAAGACATGCTCGGCAATACGATGTAAGAATCGCGTGGCGGATCTGGAAGGTAAGTGGGCTGGGGAGGGAGTAGGAGTAGGACACGACGAGACGATTGGGCAATGGCGGGAAGGGCAATCAAGGAAAAAGAGGGTGGGAACAGTTCGTTTTTTTTCTGTTCCTTTCTTTGCCGATGGGATCAAGTAGGTTAGCAGTCAGCAGTGTAGTATATCGAGGACGAGGATGGTGTGGTGGGTGCGTTGCTGCAATGCAGCGGTGATGGGTAATAGCAGACGGTGAATATGACCCTTGACGCAACGCCTATGACTCCAACAAGAAAAAAAGCTGGCTTACACGGGGATGATAGACGGAGCGGGGGAGGGGACAGCAAACTAAGATAGCAGCGAAGGTTGGGTGGAAATCTTGCTTGCCAACCATGCTACAGCAAAAGATAACCTAACCAAGGACGATGTTCGTGCGCCCATTCCTGGCGTCTATCACGATTGATTGGGAACGAACCTTCACCTGGACGTTCGCCGTGTTAGCGCCCGTAGAACGCCGGCCTCGACACAGGATCAGCGGCCGTCTTGTGTCCCGCTGGAAGCGCGGTGGCCGAGTGTGCTTTGATAATCCGCATCTCCCCTCCTCCACAGGGCGGGACGGGATGGAGGCAAGAGTCACACGACAACCGGCCACTGCAAACGGCGAAAAGGAAGAAGAAAAAAAGTCACCGAGCAGCTCCTGACAACTCCCTTGGGTGAACGAGAAAACCAGTCACTGTGACGTATGGGCTGGCGGGGGAAATTAAGATTGCCAAGGAGAATATGATCTGACTTGACGGCGGGTATCGGGCGCCAGAAGGACCGAGAAGAGTGAGATGAAGACGGGGTTGCGGAATGGGACGAGCATCGCCATCTGGCAAAATACCAGTGGAATTGGGCTCCTTGACGAGATGATGAGACCCTTCCTGGCTAACAAAGTAAAGTAAAGTAAAGTACGGAGTAAAAGGATCATGACATCGGCCACGCCGTACGTCTAATAAACAACACGAAACCCTGCTTGCTGGCTGTCAAACCCCAGTACAGTAGAATTTCTCAAGGGATGCAAATCCACAATCGCCATTGTCTAGCCATTCATCCACGTTATCCCGTCCCCATTCTCGGTTCTCCCTTGTTCACACTCGGCCTCCCCGTCAACGAGATCACAATGACAACAAAGAACTTGACAAGAAGAAAGGAAAAGAAAGAAAAAAGTAGGCCTCGCAGGGGACTGATACTTTTTTCTTGGGTTTCGGGTCGATGGGCAAGGACCGTGGGACGGGGTCTCCCCGCTCCGCTCGTCTGTAACCAGCTTCTTCCCTGTACGATCCGTATTCTGTCGATGGAAGATGATGTCGATCAAACAGAACAAAAAGGGCCAGCCACAAATTGAAGGGCGCAAGACGCAATTTTTCTTTCTTTTTGGCCCATTCATCAACTCTGCCGGCAGGGCCGCAACGATGAGATTAGATTACCCGTCGGTGACACGAGAATCATGATCTCCCGCCCCATGACAACGGACGTCCCGTTCCGGCAGTGCCCCAGCTCCCGAGCTCCGTTCTGGCTGTCACTCGCCGCCGACCGAGGGCGCCGTCCGTGAGTAGTCTCGATGCGCGTATTGCCGGCGACCGCGGAGACGGTTATGACTTGTGTTTTCTCCTTTCTTAATTTCTTCTTCTTTCTCTTCTTGCTCCTTCTTGCTATTGCGCGTCTCTGGGGGGCGTCTGCTGCAAAATGGCCCGATGCCCCATCAGCCATCTCGTGTGTCCTCGCCAGCCTCACGCTTTTGACGGCTGCCCACCCCCCGGTCCACGCGTGTGAGTGGGAACCAGTGGAGCCGGCGGAAGGACGAGGGCCAGTGCCGTAGCGGGCCCCCGCGCGCCAGTCGCCGTGTTGAAATGTTTCCTGGACTCTTTCAGACCTGCGTGGTGGCATCTAAGACGGTCTCCGGGCTGGGATTGTTGTAGCGGCGCTGTGGCGTCGTTATCTCAGCGCGTTGCGACGTCCCACATGTCAATCCAAATAAACAGTTTCGTGGGATGGATGGATGGAACTTCCATGGCCGGGGCAATTGCTCCATTCCAGAGATGCCAGCTGAAAGAGGGCGTCGAAGGGGGGGATCGGATGAGAATCATCGCGGGCATCTGTCTGGGTACGTGCAGTCTAATTTCAGGCCGGAATCCTGGTATTATATCTGGAGACGACGGTCGGGTGGTGGGTGATCTTGGGCCAATCCTCCATGTGTCGCTCCATCCCATCCTGCGGGATGTCCGCAAAGACCCTTCATCAATGACTTACACCCCTGGTTCCTGTTGCTTGTTTCAGGGACGAGTGTGAAGTACAGTGCAGCAGCACAACAAGACTCTATACAAGTCCTTCTTTTTTTTTCTGGGAGGGTGGTGGTGTTGGATCGTTGAATTGCGATTGTCGGCTGGTCTCTCCAGTCACAGACGCTCGCTTGCGACTTTCATTCTGTGATCGCCATCACACTGGATCACCACGTATCCACCTTGACAGTCCCCCTGTCATCCCTCGCACCCTGCCCCTGGTCTGCGGAAGTCCACTAAAAAAAAACCCCCCACAGCTGCGCGTATATGCCTAACCTGGCTGGTGGTGACGACATCGGTGGAGAGAGAGATACGATGGGATGCCAGCTGCGCGAAGCACACCCCTCCACTGGACGGTTTAGGTACCTCGCTTCCAGCAGCTGCCACAGTGGCCGGCTGCAACCCGACGTTTTGCTGCAGGCGCGCTGCTGGGCTTTTGTTTGCGGAGGAGAGGGAACCATCTGGAGGAATATTCGCTGATTACCTATCCGTAGGTACCTACCTACCTACCTAACTAATGAGGCGGTCTTGTCTTCGTCTACTACTCCCGCTGCCTACTGCCTTAGAAATCCGTGCCCGCTGCCGAAGTGCTAGGTTTAGCGCCTCGAGTAGCTTACCCGCTGGTTTCGTCCTGTGTAAGCAGCCGTTGATGGCTTTATCTGGTACATAGGGCTCTGTGGGAGGGCATCTCTCGAGTTGATTAGGTGGTCCGTACCTTCCTTGGTGTAAATCATTATAGAGCCTCACCCGGTTTGCCCTGTATTCACTGATCTTCGCCCACCGACTCGTCTCGAAACGGTGGCTTATTGGGGACTGTTTGCCCAGGCCAAGCCAGCGCGTCCAGTTGCCCAGCAATTAATTAAATTACAGCGCGTCCATCGTTCAGATTATCGCCACCAACAACGACGGGCCGGCGCCAAAACATCCGAGGTGCACCTCCCTTTTCTTAGCCTCGGATCTGATGGATTCCGCGCGGGTTGTGCCTCGTACTATGTACAGATTACGAGCCTGGGCATCATTACCTGGCGTCGCGTTTTCGACCTAGTGCACGAATTAATGAACTCCTTTGTTATTGTCGCCCGGCCATCTCGCGCGCTCTGTGTGGGCTATTCTGTTTTGTGCACCTCGCCAACCCAACCCACCTCGCTCTCTGGGCTCCACGTACCGCATCTGCATTTGTGCACTGCACGTCTTTCGTCTTTCGTCGATCCTTGCTTGGCGGTGGCATCACAGGGAAGGGGCAGCTATTCGCAGCGCTGGTATCCGTCGTTCCGCTGGGTATTCCGTACAATACCCTCCAGGCCCAGCAATCGGCCTGGCCCTGGGCGCTCTCTCAGCCCGCCCGCCCACTGCAGCCGCTGGCTTTTAGCAGCACACCCCCATTTCACCCCTGAGCTGAGCCCTTTCACGCCGAGTCGTCGGTTCACAGGCCACCTGGCGAGAATTTAGAATAATGAAAGTCAATCCAATCAATCACTATCGGCTCAACTGAGATAGTAGAGCAAAGAGCCAAAAAATTCCATTGGAGAATATAGTTTGGATGGATCTGAAGCTGTGATCTTTCAGCGTAGGTAGACTCCGGAAGAGAAGGAAGGATCCCAGAGGGAATGTCCGTCCCGTCCTCTGGGCCTTCCGTCCACGATCATTAGCTTCACCCCCTGGTCGCTGCTTCCTAGGTCGCTCTCCAGCACTCCACTCCCGCTGTGACCACTGACTGCCAAGTCCCCAAGTCCCCAAGTCGCAAGTACGATGTACCCAGGCGTCCTTCCTTCTTTCCTTCTCTCTGGCCTGTGTCGTCCCTCCATCCCGGCCCAACCACACGCTTCCATCCACATTCACAGTCCACTTCCACATTCCAACCCGCCTCTTCCACCTCTTCTCTTCCCATCTTTCACCTCACCTCGCCTCACTGTCATCTCGCTCACTCTCTCTCACTTCCTCCCACCTCCCAAGCTCCTTCGCTCTGCGATTCTAATCCGCCAGCCGAGCTCCTCACTCTTTCTATTCTCGCCCGCGCCCTTCTTTTGTTGTCGGCCTCACGGGCTTCTTTGTTCGTTTTCTTTTTTTGGTTTCAAGTTCCTCGGACAGTCCGTCATTGGAAAGGAAGGACGCTTGGATTTACTCGGCTCGCCCACCACTCGCTCTTTGTGTTCTCCTGTGCTGTGCTGTGTTGTGTTGTGTTGTGCTGGGTTGCGTTGGGTTGCGTTGTATTGGGTTGTGTTCTGCTGTGCTGTGTGTTGGATTGGGTTGATTTGGATTGCCTGGGCTTGGATTGCATTGTTCAACACTTGATTGCTCGAATCATTCACATCCATCACCAAACCGTCACCGCCGACGAACACTTCGACTTCCGCAGGCCGATTTGCCTGCCGCCCCGAGGAACCCGACGACTTCCTACTCAACTTTGAGCTGTGTCACCACACCCGATTCACCTTGTCCCTCCCGACGAAGACAAAGACGACGACTCACTGCACTTGCTTCATCCGAGACTTTCCCATCGGCAGTTACGGCATCGGTTACACCACCCACCGATCGCCGGCCTGATATGGATTTGGTCATTTGAGAAACCCCTTCGGTCGTGTTATGTCGTGATTCACCACGCTTCAACTGTCCCCGATTTTACTCGCCCTCGCGCCTCGACTCCACCGGTAAAGGTGAGCTGCCTCCGCAAACCTGGCTTGCACTCCGAGAAACCCTGGCATCGCAGTTGCTGACCTCTGACCCTGATGGAAAAGAGCTTTTGGACACCATACACCATCAACATGTTTCCCCTTCGCCAGAGCGCCCAAACCTTGGGCGTTCTGTTCCTGCTTGCTACGCCATGGTCTCCTGTGACCACCGCCCTCGATCTTGATATGTGCGCCTCCCTCAACACTGGATCAACAGAACGAAGTACGTCATGGCCCTTTTATCATCTCCTGTCTCATGCTAACGAGCCACCTCCGATAGATACGAGCATCTACCAGACGAATGGACTTTGCCATGATTTCTGCATTGACGACTATGCCTTCGCCATCACTCAGGCCAATTCCTGCTGGTGCTCCAACTACGCCCCGGCCAAATCAGAACAGGAGAGCGTCTCCTCATGCGATACTCCATGCCCTGCCTACCCTGCCGAGGACTGCGGCGGAGATGGCCTCTATGGATACCTCTCTTTGGGCGGCGTTCTGCCTTCTGGCACGCAAGGGGCTGATTCCTCCTCAACCACTGAAGTAAGTTCTTCATCATGTTTTGTCCTTCATAGTGTGATCCGCAGGCGCACCGTGACTGGACAAGTGTCCACCAGAATATCCCATTTGCCGCCCGCCTCATGTTGCTCGCCCCATCATCATCATTATCATCATTCAATACCCTAAACCCAATTGGTAAGACCCATGCTTAACAAGCGGGTTTCAGGCAACGACCACCGCGCCCATCTCCAAGGTAACTGAGACGGTGCAGCACACAGTGACGGTAGTCTCATCCGAGACGTCAACCACGGAATCCACCACATCATCTTCTGTATGACCTTTTTCCTTGAATGTCGTCCTTGAAGATTCACACTCGGTGATATATGAAAGACGATAAGTGGCATGGTGCTGACAATATTTCTAGTCCGCTGAAACTTCTACTGAATCGGAAACTACGGAAACCTCAGAATCCACCTCAGAATCCACCTCGGAATCCACCTCGGAATCTTCCTCGGAATCTTCGACTTCAACTGCCGATGAGAGCCAGCCCACATCTGAAGTGCAGACTGTTACAGCTGGTGGAACAGTGAGGACCGTAACCATCGGCCCGACGAGCACCGGGACAACGGCAAGCGAGAATGCCGGCGTCAGGGTTAAGAGCAGCGGCCTCGGTACGGGCCAAGTTGTCGGTATAGTGGTAGGCGTTATTGGTGCCGTCATCATCGCCGCTGGCCTTGCGCTGTTCATGTGGTTCCGACGCCGCAAGCAGCGCAACCAACAGGAGGGCTTCCAGGACGACCCTAGCATACGAGATAGCTCCTCCGGCATCCGTCCCGACATGAGCGTAGCTGGCGCTTCCCCGTCATCGCCGAACGCCGCGAGCAAGCGCAACAGCACTTTGCAGGTTGACCCCCGCATGGACCCGTTCAAGCAAGGATTGTACGTCCGCGGCGGAAGTCACGAGAGCATTAACACCCTTGGTGATGAGCATGACTATTCGCGGAGGATTCAGGCACCTAAGGTCTTGCGGGCGACGAACCCTGACCCTTGACGGATCCTTCGTGGACAGCGTTAGGGCAAGCAAGGAGGTCCAGACTTCCACCGGAGCGAACGCCAGACCGCGAAACCTCATGACGAACACGAAATTTCGCTTCTCCGGCTAACACCTTTCCCACAACCTTTGGGTTTGCATTTCGAGATACCAGGAAGGCGTTTGCATTGACCAGGGGAACATTACATGGCGGAACAGGGGACAGCGCGGTCCCTCATCTACTGCGACGAGGTCTTGTGCCACATACATACACGGGCACCAGAATGGGTGCTGCTTCGACAGCGTCATCGGCATGGTTATGAAGGGTAGTTGCCGACTACCTCCAATCTTCGATTCGAAGCTACATTTTATAGCATTGCAACACTACGGGCACTGGCCAACGCTCAGCTAGTTTTAGTGGGGATACGGCAGCCAAAATCAGCTTGGCTATAGGAGCGTTCAGGGTGCCTCAGGGTATGGATATAATGGACCGTCATTGTCCAACGAAGGGGACTTGCTTATGTAAATAGAGACCCAGTGGAGCTCAGCGACCAAAAGTACCTTTTGTCAGGGTTGGTCCAGGATGTCTGGAAAGCGTTACCACCCCGTTCATAGCACAAATTCAAGCTGTTTGATAAGCATGAGTTAGTGACGTTTAGTGACAACTTATTGACTTTGTAGATTTTAAGAATTGGGTTAGTGAACCTACTTTTCTTTAGGAATGGGGGAATTCATGACTTGGCTCTACTGGTGTTAGATTTAAAGCTTGTTCAACTAGTACCCTATACAGATAGATGTGGAATGCTCATTCATGTCTTCATAATCGCAACTTCGGCGAGTTGTCTATCTAGGACGAAAACATGCTAAATCTCGCTCCATCCTAATGCCACAAACTCCCCTTTTATGCTTAAGTTTCGTAGTATACTTCATTATCTTCCCTAGCTTGTCCGATACTCTGTCCTCTAGCCAGGCACCTCATGCGTTTGTGGTGGCGTCGAGGGCGCGATGAACTGTCGTCCGGCGTCGTAGGGTTCAGGTGGCATCTGCTGGAGGAACGCCGTGTCCTCGTTGCCGCCTCGCATGGGCTCGTACCGTTGTTCCTCGCCGGGCGGCGGAAAGTGGCTGCCCCGGGTGTAGTCCGGCGGCGGTGGCACGGGATCCTCGTTGGTGGTGTTCGTTCCCTGGGGCTTTAGCGGCACGTCGGAGCCGTCGGACAGTCGGGCCACGCCGTCTCGGCTGCTCGGTCGGGCCGTCAGCGGCACTTCGGCGGCGGCGCCGCCGCCATAGCTGACGTCGTGCTTGCGGTGCTTGACGCCGTAGAACAGCCAGCGCACGCCGCGGCCCACGGCCTTGACGAGATCCCACGGGTTCATGGCGTCGACGATGGCGGCGAGGCCGAGGAAGCCGCCGCTGGGAGGCTGGTGGCTGTTCTCGATGTACGGGCCGGCGCGGGCGGGGTCCGGCGCGGGATAGAAGCTGGTCGGGGCGCCGGGGACGTAAGGCCGGTAGGGGAAGGCCCACAGGTGCAGGACGGCGAAGAAGGCCATCTCGATGCAGATCAACAGGCACGGGATGCCGACCTTGATGTCGCCGTTGGACAGCGTGGAGCTGGGCTTCAGGGCGTCCATGGTGGAGGTGCCGATCTTGATCAGGATGGTCTGCCACAGCACCAGGAAGACGACGAGCTTGATGGACAGGATCTTGATGAAGATGCTCTGGGCGGCCAGGGCCTCGCGCAGCTGGATGTACACCTGGACGATGCAGATCATGGCGACGGTGACGGCCACCATGTTGACGGCGTTGACCCAGATGTTGGCAAAGGCCGGGCTGTTGGACGACTCGCAGAAGCGGCCGGCGGCCTGGGCGACGACGGCGACGACGGTGGAGGCGATGCGGGTGAAGCAGTACTGGTAGACGGCGACCCAGCAGATGTTGAACCAGGTGAGGCCGTTGGCGGGGGTGCGCCAGGGCCCGCGCTGGCCGCCGCAGCAGCGGGCGAAGCCCTTGACGGGCCAGATCCAGGGACGGATGGGGTTCATGTCGCGGAAGAAGGCCTTCTGGGCGTGCACGTCGGGCGCGACGTAGTGGCAGACGAGGGCGAAGAAGGCGGCGAGGGCGAAGGCCTCGTAGCAGTGGGCGACGACGGCGATGTACACGGCCTGCTCGTACCAGACGATCTGGAGGAGGGAGGAGACGCTGTAGACGGGGACCATGAAGAGGATGCGGATGATGCTGCGAGTTTTGGTTAGGGGTTTTTTTTTGTCGTGGTAAAAGGTGGGAATGGAGGAGGGGAGCTGACTGTCGTTGCTCTCGCGGCTTGGTGTAGTTGAGTGCGTGTTTCCAGATGAGGTATAGGCTCAGGATGACAGACACGCCGTTGCTGACGGCGCCGATGAGGCGGGCGAGCTCATGGAAGGTGAAGTGGCTGACGATGTCTTTCATGTCGTCTGGAGGACCTGTGGAGGGGCAACATCAGGGTCAGGGGGCTTGTGTCCTAGTGTCGAGCAAACGTACTCATGTCCTCCAGGGTGGCATTGCATTGCGGACTCATGGTCCAGCCGGGCCTCCCTCTCGAAGTGCCTGAGCGGGTTGATTGTCGACGACGAACGGGAGGGTTACGGCGTCACAAGTAGCGACGGGCAGCAGCGTGGGCTTAATATGTAACAACATAAATGGTGACATGGGCCTGCGAGGAAGCTCGAAAGACACTCCCGAAAACAGCAGCGGTCGAGACCCAGCCCTGGGTCCCGCGTGGCTGAGGGCGGGATTGCAAACATGCTGGGTCCCTTTGTAGGCTTCTGATGGGGCGTTTGGGGGCTTTCCAGGGCTGAACTTCGTGTGAAGGAGCTGAAGGAGACGCGGCCTGCTGGGGAATGCGGTTGCGGTGGTCACTGTGGTCAGCCCCCGACTTCCACTAATTGCCCGATCGGGCAAGCATGATGCAATGTCGCCGCGGCATCGGTCGTCTGTAGCGCCGATATGCCGACCTCCCGGTGCCGGTTTTCCGGAGCTGACTTACGACCAGCCAATCAATGCCCGGGCTTGGCCGACGGGACAGCTCCACCAGCATGCCAGCCCACCAACAAACAACACATCAAACACACACCACTCACGCACTGCATCACGACTACAGTACCCGACATCCTACAGGCCTCCATCCTCATCCTCGTCTAGTTAATTAATTCATCGTCATCACCCTCGCAATCTCTGGCCTTGTCGCGATGATCCTTCAATCATCCATCCATCCTCCGTTCCCCCATCATCTTACACGAAAAATGCCCCTGCATTTCCCATTTCTACCCGGTAACTCACTCCCCCAATGCAACCAGCCTTTGGCGCGCTGCTTTCCGGCAGCAACTTCATGCGGTGAAACAAGGTTGAGGAAAGAGGTATCTTTTCGTAAAAACATTGTTGTATTTCGGTTGTTTGGCTTGCCCCTGCCAGCCTGACCAGAAGCGATCGCCAAAACAGACCGGAGTCCTTCCCACCCATATCGCAAACAAGCAGTAATAGCAGTAGTAGTGGAAAAGTGTTGCGAGTAAAAGTAATGTAGTAGCCAGCAATGAAGTAGGCAGTAGGTAGTAGACAGTCCAGTCCATCGAAGCAATGGCCAGAGTGGAAACAATATGATTTGGTCCAGAAAACGCCGAGATGATGAATGCGTCCGTGTCGCGAATTGCCCACACGGCTGCCGTCTTCGTCAATCTTTCTTCTCTCTTTTCTTTCCTCTTTCTCTTTTTGTTCTCGCTCTCCTTCGCTCTCGTTCTCTCTCGTTCTCGCGCTCGTTGGTGGCAGTTGTCCTCCCAAGGGCTGAATCCCAGAATGGCTCGTCCGTCGCCATCACTTTTGTCCGTCGAGATCCCTTTCGTACTCAAACATGAAAAAAATTAGAAAAAGTCCCTGCCCGTCACTATCGTCTGGGTCTCTTTTCGCGTTCGCTCGACAAGGCGCCGGCTCCTTCTTCACTTCTCCGTTTCCGGCCTCGTTCCTCCCTTCCTTCCCGACGTTCCTCTTGTCGCGGTCCTCCGTCTCGTGAGGCACCATCTCGTGGGCCTCCACGCCCTCCTCTGCTTCCCCAATCCTCACCCGCGCCTGTTCGAGGCCCTTGTCCCTCGCTTCGATGTCGTGTCTCCCTACCCGGACCTCCCGTCTCCCTCCCACTGCTGCTAGGGGGACCCATGGGTTCGCGTCCCGCAACGGCTTGATCTCGAGTCGACCTGCGCGACTCCCGTTCCTCTCTTCCGCCCTCACCAGCTCCCGACCGCCGATCTCGGTATTCGCGATGCTCCTTGCCCTCGCGTTCCCGGCCCGGGCTACGATCGCGTTCCCGTTCGCGGCTGCTACGTCGGGATGGTCGATTGGACCGGCCCTCCCTACGGCTTCGTTCATGATCGCCTCGACTCGAGGGCTCGTCACCGTTTGGAGGTCCTCGGCTGGATGATTCGTGTCGAACTGGATCCTGGCGTTCTTGCGAGGGCGTAGCCACTGGAGAACCTCCAGTGAGGACCTGAGCGTCCGAGTTACCCAATGTCTGTCTTGGCTGGCTCCTTCGCATGCTGCTGCTTCGGCTCAATTCGGGCATGGTCGCCTGTGCTTGCTGCAGCGTGCTGTTGATTCCCGCCAGCTGCCTTCTGCTGTTGTTACCAGTTCGGGAGCGTTCGCCGTTGGACGATGGCCCCGTAGGCACACCGTCACCAACTGGTGATCCCGAGTAGCTAGCAGGAGTTTGCCTCGGCCCAGGTCCAGATCCCCGGTCGGGGGTGTTGGCTCCCTGCATCGACTGGCGACCATGACCATGGGGCGGCGGGCCCGGAGGCGGAGGTGGGGGAACTGGAGCGCCCATCTGGGCGAGGCGTGAAGGATGAATCTCTATGGGTGTTGCGTTGGCTGAAACAGGCAAGGGCGCCGAGGGTCCGGGGCCAGCGTTCCTAGATCTGTCTGAATGTGAGTGACCGCCAGGAGTTCCCGATGGAGTAGCAGGCCCGGGGTTTGATTCATAGCCGCCTCCGCGACGTCCTCTGCCGGATGATGGCCCGGTGGGTGGAGGTCTATCCGGAGTCGGAGGTCGCTCGTTCTCTGGGCCTGGAAAGCGGTTGTCTAGCCGGCCTGGCAGGTTCTGAGGACCCCCGTGGCCGCCTCTAGCTGACCCACGGCCCCGGCCCCGAGGCCCGAACGGGATATCTGCCACGTTCTGAATAGCGTTCAGTCGTCCATAGGTGTGGTCCTGATGGGGTGCCTTGTAGTCGGGTTCTGGACCTCGAGCTGGCCCGAGGAAGCCTGACGCATCGCGACCCTTGGGTGGGGGTCCTTCTCGGTCCATCGGTCTTTCTCCCCTGTAATTCCCTGGCATTGGTGACCGATCTCGCGGGTCTCTCGCGGTTTGTCGGGGGTCCGGTGGATAAGGTCGATCTTGCCGGTTGTCACGACCAGGACCGGCAGGGCCGTTCTCTGGGCCATACCGGCCACCTCGTCGCGGGGATTGACCCCGAGGATTGCGTTCGCGATCTTCCCTAGGAGCGCGCGATGGTGTGCTCTCTTTGTCCTCTATCAGTGCGGCTCTCTCCGGGTTGACAGCCTCCATTGCTTCATGAGACGAGGTAGGCCGTCGACTGCGGCTGGGCCGGTCCGAGTCAGGGGCGGCACGCGTTCGATTTGAACCATCCTGGGCGAACAAAGCTGCCCTCTCTGGATTCATAGTCGGCTCTGCAGCCTCTGCAGCTGGAGCCTGCGTTGGCGGAGCGGGAGATTCGTTCAGACGCCCATGTGATGGTTCGTGAGTCCGTCCGCTCCTGCTGTCGCGTGGTCGCTCACGTTCTTGCTCGTTGCGGCGAGCAGGCACTTCCGGCCTTGCTGGCTCGCGAGCCTGATCAGGAGCTCGGCGGTCAGAAAAGTCGCGAGGTCGCTCTGGTCGAGCAGGATCAAATTGGCGGAGATCCCGTGCATCACGCACCTCGCGGTTGTCCCTGACTTCACGAGCATCCCTAGGCTCCCGTGGGTCACGAGCTTCGCGTGGCTCTCGAGGCTCTCGGGATTCTCGAGAGCGAGATTCACGTGGATCCTTATTCTCGCGACGCTCCTGACCCCTAGGTTGGCTGAACCGCTCAGGCGTGACGTGGGTTGGAATAGGCACGTTAGGCCGGGTTGGGAGGGTGTGGGGGGGACGATCTGGAAGAGTATTCGGCCGAGAATCGCCTTTAGGACCGTTGAACCCAGCATTGTGACCCGAGTTAGACATAGAGCTGCGAGCTGGGCCAGATGGTGGGAAGTCACGTTTCGGTGCCTCTCTGGACAGGCCCGTCGGCTTAGCGGGTAGGGTGTCTTTGGGGGGGTTTGCGGCGGCTTTTGTTGCGGCATCAGGCGCCGGCGATCTCGCATCCTTGCCATCCTTGACCTCGCCGTCCTCTTCCTCATTCGTGGCTTGATTTCCTCTTGATGACCTGATGAGTCAATTAATATAGTGCGGAGTTTAGTGTTTAGCTACTTTACTCACCTAATCGAGGAAGGATTGAACTCGGCTGCCGTTGGTCGAAGGTTGGATGACTTCTCTGCTTCATTCTGGGAGGCGCCGACCTTTTTAATATCAGCATTGCACAGGCTTGCAACGAGTGTGTGACTTACACTTCCAGGTCGGAAAGCCTGGACCATAACCCATTTGGATTTTCTCCTCTGAAGCTCCGACATAGCACCCTGCGCGGCAACCGCCAAATCAACACGTCCACCGATCTCGCTATCGTCTGATGGTTTGGCTGCCGACTCTTGCTTGGTGATTGTCTGAAGCAGCGCCGAGAACTTGGTAGCCATGAAGTCGATGGCAGGGAAGAAGTCCAAGACACACTTGAGCACGCTAATGGCGTTCCTGATGTGCATCCACTCGGCACCCTCAAGACAGGATCGGAGGGCCATGTTCAGGTTTTTGTGCCAGCGGAACAGCATATCCTTAAATTGGGCATGGTCGACAAAAGTGAGAGTTTTCCCGTTCTCGTCCACCGTCAACGCAAATCCGAGACGGGGTTGTTCGACAGGACCTTTGCCCTCCTTCTCGTACGCGCCGAGACGAGGCTGATCTCTGGAGACTTTGGTATCCTTTTCGTTCGGGACAGGGACGTTCTTGTGCCACCTCGACAGATCTTCCAAGATAAGCTTCAAGAAACGTCCCAGATATTCGGCCTCCATAACGGTAGAGGTGAAGATGAGAGTCCGCAGCCGATTGGCGTTGAAAAGTCGATCATAAAGAGACATGAGCTTGAAACCGGGTGCGTTCCACTCATGGAGAGCCTTGATGAACCGGTAGGTGTATTCGGCATCGGCGGTGGACAAAAGCATCCGAGGAAGGAAGCACTGTTCGAGCAGGATATCCGAGACGGCGTCCGGCTTGGCTCGTGGCTCAGGGAAGGACGACTGAAACTGCTTGCTCAGGAAGAACTTCCACTTACCTTGGCGAAGCAGATGCTCGCCACATTCCTCAGATAGTCCGATCTGGAGTTGCATAAGCTCCTTTCTTTTCTCCATCTTGCGCTCCTGTCCTCTTCGCGACATGTCGCTCCGATCTCGGGAAACTGCAATCTCCTCGCTCTTAAGACGCTCTTTCTCCTGTCTGTAGATCTTATCAGGGCAGAAGAGATCTCCCAGCTGAAGAGCCCAGAAAATGACGTAAAGATCGGGAGTGATCTTCTGCCATGCTTCTGGCCGAACCGAGCCCTGGATGGAATCCACGATGGGTTGCAAAGCAGCCTTGATCATTGAAGAATCGTCGGGTTTCTGCGACTGTTTAGGATTAGTGGTCGAGTCGAGCGCTGGTGAGTTCTGAGCGCCCACCTGTTCGTCTGTTACCACAACGTCCGTGCCGGGGGTGTCACCAGCTCCAGGTGCGGTTTTTGTGCCGGCCATCGCAACATCGCCCTCCTTGTCCGTGCTTGTTTGGGACGACTGGGTCTTCTCCTTGTTTTCCTCCAGTTTCTTGGGTTTCCATGGGAACATGCGATGCGCCAGACTGGACCTTCCGATGAGGAAGGCCAGATCCGTACTTAGGCCGTAATCTCCCATGAGTTCGGTGATTGATGGTACAAGAGTGTCAAAAACAGCCGGCTCCAAATTGCTCCAGAGTAGATCGAGATACTTGATTAAAATCTGATGAGAATCATCGATCATTGATGAAAGATACTTGATATGTGCCTCATCTTCAGGCACCTGATATAGCGCCGCCTGTCGATACTGCGTAAGGTTGATGAGAAGTTGAGCAGCAAGCTTCGATTCGGTCAGTGCCTGAAGTAGTCGCTTCGAACTCTTGACGTTTTCGTAGCGCCTGTCTTGGCCACGAATCAGAGTGTGGCGTCGCAGGTATTGACCTCCAGCCATTGACAGCACCTGGTGATCTGTGAAATCCACAGAATCCACAATGCCACCCATCGAAGAGATGAGCTCTTTGAGAATAATCAAATCGGTAGAGTTGCCCTTTAATAGCTGGTTGTTGACATACTGAAGGACAGGTGTGGCATTCAGGTTGGTGTATCTTCGGAAGACCCTGCCAGAGAACCTTGACAAAGCTTGAAGCCATTTGCTGGTGGTGAGAGCATGGTCGGCCTGAGTACGGCTCCTGGACTTTCCGAGAGAGCTCATCAATGACCAAACAAGAACGTCGTATGAGAGATCGGTGAAGTACTTCGCGCACTCGACGAATGCATCAATCAGGTTGGGGTAGGACTCGAGCTGCTCGAAAGCAACCCTGAATACAATACCAGGAGACGAGTAGCTAGTCTTGGCAAGTTGCTTCGCCATCTCGCTCAAATTCGTTAGCGACACACGTTTCATGGTACCGCGAGTCTCCGATGTTGCTCGTGCGAATGCTACCTTCATGGCAGGTAGTCGAGAGGTCTGACCTTCAAACCATTCCGCATACATCGAGTAGCGGGTGGTAATCGGGTAGTGTCTGACAAGATCCCAAATGGCGTTGACGACTGAAGCATTGGCCTTAGTGTGGCTGAGAGCGGGCAACAGTAATCTTCGGAGAAGGTCATGCCAACGAGTCTTGTTGACCTCCGACTGGTCCTCAGCAAGGCTCTTGGCACCGATTCTCGCAAGTTTCGTGAGCAGAGCCTCGTCCTTGCCGATGTTGAGGCCGGAAATGTTGAGCAGAGTTCCACAAAGTGTAAAGATGTCATCCACCGTTTGGCAGATAGGAATGTTGTCTGCCCACTCGTCCCAGTAATACCGATAGTTCATAGACTCGTTCATGTCGCTTTTGTCGGGGAAGGGCCATCTCAGAGCTTTGCGGGTTGTTAACCTGTTGAGTCGGACGCTGCCCTTGGGAAGGCCGGATTGATCGAAATCAGGGGCCATTTTGGTGGGGCATTCGGCTTCACCTGCAGGCACAGGCCGGCTATCGTTGAAGACTTTGTCGACGGAGTAGTGAAGAATTCGGTGGATCCGGTCCATGACTTCAGGGAACGCCTCAGGAATCCAAGGGAACCGACCCAAGATGAACAACGACTCAGGGAGAGCGCCAATAGTCAAGAGTTGGGTAAGTAAAGAGACCTTTTGCTCCAGCGGCTCTGGCAACTTGTCCTTGTCAGCCGCCTCTGTTGCGGTATCTTTTTGCTCAGAGTCGACCTTCTTCGGGAGGTCGCGTCGAGGGGGACCCGAAGCCGGGCTGTCGTCGTCTCCCTGAGGCAGAACACCGGCCATGAGGAGAGCATTCATGGCGCCGCCCCGTGTCGTTCTTTGCTGCTCCTCGAGCTTCTTCATTTCCTTTTCGCGAATTACTTCCATCTCCTCGTCGGGCGGGGAGAGGTGGGGGTAGAGATCGGTCATAGAAATAAAGCCAATCTTGATGAGAAGAGCGGCGAGGTAGAGCAGATTAGCGGGCAGAACGTCGGCTTCTCCTCGAGCATCAGAGTTGTAGAATCGAAGCTTGAAGCCAAGAAGCTGCGCGGCCGTCCTATTGCCCGAGGGTGGAAGAGTCTTGGTCTCCTCTACCCAGTGACGCTCAATCTCGGCAACACCCTCCTCCCCTTCAGCGCCGTTGGTGAACGTTAATTGTTGGGCATCTGAATCAGCGACTTGCCGACCACCTAGCTCGAAAAACGCGTCAAGGTGAATCTCCCGTGCACGTTCCCAGAATGCGATGTCTCGCGCCATTGTCTTCTGAAGAATGATCTCCTCGTCCTCCTCGGATGCCAACCAACTGGGATATTCGGGGGATGCCCAGAGAGGGAGACCGCCGGTGAATACGGCGGGGCTAAATTTAAGGTGTGATCGGGGCCACCAGGAGCTGACGCGGAAGAACTTGACAAAGAACTTGAACTGCTTGATCAATACGGCTGCTGCAACATCCAGAGTAACATCAAGTACTCTGCCCACATCCAGGTCAAATGTTCCGATCAAGGCCTTGACACGCTCAAAGGTCTGCTCGGCCATCTCGGGTGGTGGAGGTGAGACGCTGCTCGTGGTGAAGAGCTCGGTAATAAGCTTCGAGTAGCCCTCAGTTTCCTCTCGAAGCAAGTTGTAGTTGGCTTGCCTATAGAGAAGGTTCGTTGCTTGCTTGATGCCCAGCTTGGCAAAGTTATCTCTGATAAGACCAAGTTGCTGTAGAACCTGTGCATCGAGGACCTGTCGCATGAGAGCTGGAGACACGCCAGTAGCGATGAGGAAGTCGCGAAGTGTAGGCCGGAATATGGCTGGCTCATTGTCCATTACAACCGATAGCGAATCAAGTAAGAGCGTATGGGGTGCGAACGCGTAAGAATCCTTAATCATCTCCGACGTTTCGTCACCGATCATCTCTTTGACGCAGGCACCGGCATCGGACGGGGTCAGCCGGGCTTCGACGACGGCATGGATGAACTCCTGGAACAGACTCGAAAGTTCGGTAATGTCGACGTCTTCTCGCGACTGTTTGCCGTGCTGGATAATCTCATCCCGTCCGCGTTCGGCCCAGGTGCTCATCTTCTCGTCTGTGAGATTATCATAGCGGTAGTTCGACCGGACCGGGGAGGCTGGTCTCAAGACCGGCTGTGGAGCAGGCGTTTTGGGCGGTTGTGCGGGAGGAGGCGGTGGAGGCGGCGGCGGCGGAGGATTGGAACTGGGTCGTCGTTGAGCTGGTGATGGGTTTGGCTGGTGGTTTGTCTGGTGATTCGACTGGTGGTTTGGGTGGGATCTGCCGAGGTTTTGCGATGAATCGCGACGGTTCATGGCGCGATGGCCTCTGCCGCGTCCACGTCCGGCGCCATCGTCGCGGTCGTGCTGGCCCATGGCTGTATCTCCGGGGCGATGCGGCGAGGATCTACCTCCTTCGACGGACAAACGGTCGGGTCTCTTGCGCTTCGGAGGCATGGCTCTCGAGGTACGTGACGTGCAATGATTATCTCATTGGGCGAGTCGGCTGACTTGGCGATCGCGGGAGAAAGGTCGCCTTTGGGTAGACTAGAGGGAGGGAATGAGTCGGCGATGGTGGAAAGGCGGAGTGAGACGGTTGGGGGGACTACCTCTCAGGTGGGTGCAGAGAGACGCGAAAAAGAATGACTTTTGGAGACAAAGGAGTTTGGAGAGGAGAAAAAGCTGCTGGCAAGGGAATGAATCTGAAAGAAAACAAACAGAAGACGCTCGGTCGCGCACGTGAAGACGAGCGTGCGTTGCTTCAGTTGGGTGCGCCCGTGTCGAAACCGTCAATCAAATGGCGATTCTCGCGTTTGGCGATGTGATGCGGCAGAGTTCGCCTGCGGAAGAAGCTCCCTCAAGTGACACGACGGTTTAGCAGCCTCACTGGGGAAACGGTGGTGACAAGGCTGCCACTGCCCATGACCTCAGGCAAACGGGACAATTGCGCACGGGCCATCTCCGCATTCGAATGATCGGTACGTACTGTTGCTTTTCGAACGGATTTCGATCTCTTCCGCTCCGTTTCGGCACCATCCGTCGTATCACGTGACTCTGCTTCTGCCAGCCGCTTTGGGCCTCGGGCCGTCAGAGAAAGACTTCCGACGACCGGACCAGGACGCCGATTGGCTGAGTCAGAGACGCTCCTGGAGACGGCGAGAATTACGCCATCGCAGGGACGGGGTTTTTTTTCTGCAAACTCACTGGAATCATAGTATCTTGTTTAGATTCGAACTGAGACTGACTAGGAGCTTACTGTCTGCTTGGGTCCAGTTTTTTTTTTGAAGTCAGACATCCCTGTGTTCTTGGACGAGAAGATCTAGAGCTCGTCTGCTCTGGCAGATTCCTCCCTACCTCTACAACAATCTATATACGCTCTTCAAACGACTATCTTGCGGAAAGAAAAGACGCAGCTGCATCATGGCCGAAGAGAAGATTGCCAATGGCGGCTCGCGAATGCAATATGGTCAGTACTTCTTCTCGCCCTGTCCTTGTTCCATGCCTTGTATCGTCCTTGAAAGCCAAGTGGCTCTGCTTCTCCGAGTTCACGCGCCATGCCATTCCTTATCGGCAAGACCGGTGGCTGAATACCTGTAAGAAAGAACGCAATCTCAACCTGAGAACCCGTTTGCGACTCTCATCCCCGATCAGCAAATAGCCATTGTCCCCAAGTTCACGCTTGAGTCCGGGGTGACCCTCCACAACCTCCCTGTCGCATATACGACCAGGGGCAAGCTCAACAGCGAGGGCAACAATGCCATGGTCATCTGCCATGCGCTCACTGGCAGCGCCGACGTCAGTGACTGGTGGGGTCCGTTGCTCGGAGGACCCGGTCGCGCCTTTGATACCTCGCGGTTCTTCATTGTCTGTATGAACAGCCTGGGCAGCCCGTACGGCTCTGCGAGTCCGGTCACGGCCAAGGATAACGACCCTAGCAAGGATCGCTACGGGCCCGAGTTCCCCCTCACGACCATCCGTGATGATGTCAAGTAAGTCGATGCGAGCTGATGAGTGATTGAGTTTTTGCTAACTGCCCGCAGCCTTCACAGACTCATCCTAGATGATCTAGGTGTCAAACAGGTTGCCGCCGTTGTCGGAGGATCCCTGGGCGGCATGTTCGTCCTGGAGTGGGCCTACTTTGGCAAGGACTACATCCGATGCATCGTTCCCATTGCCACGTCCAGCAGACACAGCGCCTGGGGCATCAGTTGGGGCGAGGCACAGCGGCAGAGCATCTACGCGGATCCCAAGTATGATGACGGATACTATTCCTTCAGCGACCCGCCGTCAACTGGACTGGGTGCCGCCCGCATGTCGGCGCTGCTGACGTACCGGAGTCGCAACTCGTTTGAATCTCGCTTCGGTCGCAACACCCCCGATGCCTCCAAGGTACAGACTATCCGGGAGCGGCCGCAGCCGACCACGCCGTCAGAGGCGCACTTCAACATCCACAATGACGGCCACATCGTGAAGCGCAAGACACGGTCGCGCGACAACAGTGCGAGCGCAACTCCCAATGGTTCGACTACCTCTCCGGCCGCAGAGACGGTTACCGACGTGGCGGATCCGCAGTTCCACGGTCCCAACAAGGGCGGTCTCACCGGTGGCGATTCGATACCGACTTCGACGTACTTCTCGGCTCAGTCCTACCTGCGTTACCAGGGTGGCAAGTTCGTGAAGCGTTTCGACAGCAACTGCTACATCGCCATGACCCGCAAGCTGGACACACACGACGTGTCAAGGAACCGAGCCGGCAGCGTCGCCGAGGCACTCGCCATGATCGAGCAGCCAACTTTGGTGCTGGGTATTGAGAGCGACGGCCTGTTCACGTTTGCGGAGCAGGAAGAGATTGCAGAGCACATCAAGGACTCGCGTCTGGAGCGGATTGACAGCCCGGAAGGCCACGATGCGTTCCTACTGCAGTTTGAGCAGGTCAACAACTACATCCTCCGCTTCCTCCGGGAGGTGCTGCCAGACATCATGAACAAGGACGGCGCGGCGCCCGAGGAGTCTGCTGTGGGACAGTTGGCCAAGTCGAGCACCTTTGGAGAAGCTGAGGTGGACGACATCACCGCTTGGTAAACGTAACGCAACATGATACAACATAACGAGAGGCAGGCATGATGACGGAGTTGGGACGTTCAAAAGTGCAGGTATTGTCTTGGTTAGTGGAGATGTAGAGGATAACAAAAATGAAATGAAATGGTCGTCTACAACATTCTTGCCATGTTAGGCTCGCGAATGGAGCATAACCGACCCTTCACAATATCCCCTCGCTTTTGAGTAAATAAGGAGAAGCCTGAGCATGAACATATCGAGGTGGTCGGTGCTACTGTCCTACTGCCGTCATACGACACAAGCATCACTGCAGCACAGTTCAACGAGGATGGCAGATGGGCGTTCGTAGTAAGGGGTCTCTGGTCGTTATACCGTCTTGGAAATATGTCAGCATTATTTATTGGTCTTGTAAATGGCTTTGGCCTCGTAAACAAACTATGCAGGTCAGGAGCAATAACTTCGGTTTCCTGCACGTCAGTAACCCACCCTTCAAGTCGACCATCTTTGGTCGTTTATCTTTCGGCTTCGCCTTATAGTCCAAAATGGAAACTGGTGCCCAGATGGTAGGTAGCAGATGAGCATTCACCCAGACTCTTCAAGTGCCTAGGAGCTCTAGCGGGCTAGACCCTTGTCCACCATTATCCTCTGTTACATAGTGCTGATGGAAATCCATGTACGTAGTCGTCCAACGTGCTCCCCACGAGGATGAACAGCCTACCGGTAAGACGGTTAGACACAAGCCACAAACCAATACGACACATCAAAAAGCAACGCCGCGCAACTTGTAGATCGGTAAGACAGATCAGGTTGGTCAATGGCGAAGCACGTCAGCTTATCAACGGCACAGACGCCCGATAATCATACCCAGCGCCCGACGATGCGGGGAAGAAAGGCCATTGTTTGCTAGGGCGCTGCCATGGCTTCATTTCTCAAGCCAAGCCGCGTGATGATGGCTTTTAGCTGCGGTTTCTCATCTCCGCATCCCACGCCCTCCCACGGCGCACATCGACGCCCAGGAAGTTAAACAACCTGCGGCTAAACCGTTTGATTTGAATCCGGGGAGCCGGTGGTGTAGAACTGGAATAAAGATAACGACAGATACGGTGGTCAGGGGGGGAAGGGGACATAGGCGCTGCAGTTGTCCAGATGCCTATTTGGTCTTGGCCGCTACTCTGAATGGAGGCATACCGAGACCGAACGGGACGGGCTCCGTCGTGCGAGGAGACTTGGTCGGGCAATCGGGCGGCCGGTGAATGCACACATCCGGGACCTGGGTGCGAGCTTATTAGTCCCGATGCTTAGATGCTATTTTGCCCATTTTCTACTGGAGCACGCGTATGTACGCGGTCTGTAGCAGTCGCAAGACGTCGGGAAGCGATATGATCCAGACACGGCATGGGATGACGAGAGGTGTGGGCCAGCACAATCGAGGCCGCGTAACCCCAGGCAGTCGGTGTAGGCAATTAGTCAATAAATCTTTTTGCATTGACTGGGCGGAAGACGTCAATCCGGTTGGGGACTCGGCTGCACGGGTGTTTCGAGGCCCATCCGGTCATTGTCATTGTTGTTGTCATTATCATTGTTCGCCAGCAACCAACGAAGCAAAGCCGACCCCGACTCCAATCATGGTGATGTCCAACCTGTTGCGACACGCTTCCCGAGAAAATGTGACGGGCCTCAAATGGCCTTTGCGCTGCGTACCACCTATCTGGCTTTCGACGAGCTCACGATGACAGATTTCATAGGGTAATGTATCTGCGACCTAATTTGTCTGCTTGGACTTCGCACTCGGGCTCGTGACTTGGTCACCGTTGGGTATTACGTGGGAGAGTTTGCTAGAGGCATAAAACGGCCCGGTCATGGCCTGGCGGGCTCGTTCATGCAGTACTGCGGGTAGTGTGAGGCCGATCAGAGTGGTGAAACTGCGGGATCACGATGTGCGGATTACGATGCGCAGATCAATCGTGGCAACGAACACACACAGACAGAGAGAGAAAGAGACAGCGACGGTGATCACGACTTAGCTTCTGTTTCGAGAGGAAGACAAGACAACGTCGAGTCGTGTGTGGGGAAGAGGAGCCAGGCCAGGGGCGTACACGTGGAGGACCGATTGGCTGTGTTTAGGATGAGACTTTCGGGCCCCTGTCGATATACATAGTACAGAGATGCTGAGACGTGAGACATTAGAGAGAGAAGAAAGCGGCAAGCGATCGCTCGGGGCTAGCTGCGAATCACATTCCTCACCGAGGTGAGACTGACACTCAGCCGAGTGTGTCTCTCGGTATGGTGCCGTCCCCGGGACTGTGGTTTTAGGCCCTGGTCATCAAGACACATGTAGGTACGGACACTTCAGATCAGGCGTCTGATCTCTTGAAGGGAAGCGACAGGGATGCAACGCTGCTGTCATCAGGCGAGCCAACGCTTCTGGCACATGGCATGCATCGGAGGCTGAGCCCAAAGGGTTTTTAGGCCGCCGGCGGGGACTAGAAGCTGCGTGGAACACAATGGAGTGAAGCCAAGAGAACGCCCAGGCCGCTGTTGTGAGAAAATAATTAGCCTTCAGGTGAGATGTGAGCATTGGACTTGGGTAATTAGGGGCGTTTCACCGGGCGATGGGTCAAGGCGCAGCTGGGATCTGAGGAGGTCCAGCCGTAGAGGACGTGTGTGCTGGATCCGTTGGCGATGCGACAAGGCTGGCACGACCCGGCGGGCTGGGATGAGGCTTGCTTTAGAGGCAGCTTGTGCGTGTGATTGTGTGTGATTATGCGTGCGTGCAATTATTGTGTTGTTCAGAGACACGATCCGTCTCCATCCAACATCCAGCATCCGCTATCCGACATCCGCCAAACGGTGGCGTCGCTAAGCCGCCGGGGCATGGTGTTTACGTACAGCAAATTCCCACCTTGGGGAGCCGTAGTACGTAAGGATATTGGTTCTGGGCTGCCACACTACCCGTCTAGTATTTCGTACGTTTCCGTACTGCGGTATGTACTCGGAAGCACTGCTGGGAAATCAAAGGGTGGAAGAAGCGAGCGAGTCTGGTCAACAGGTTAGGTAATGAATGATGCTTGGGGAAAGCGTTGATGAAAAGAGGGAAATCCGAGGCGTCGGATTGGGCGCAGTGGAGGTCGACGTCAGTGTCAATAGGGGTGTGGCTATTTCCGCGGAGGCCAGGCAGATCTGCGGCGATGGAGGAGATTTATTTAGTCATCAAGCGAGCGAGCGGAATGAATGCATGCGATTGTGTGCACGATTTGTGTGTTCCCGGTCCCGATGAGATTGATGCATGGAAGCCTGGGTGGAAGGATAAGAAAGAGCTCGCCCGGCCCACGCTTCTGGAAGGGAAAAAAGAACCGAGGAACCCCCCGGGGGGAACCAAACGGGTAGGTGCCTCCACTGAAATCTTAGTGGGCGCTGGTGTCGCTGGACCACTGAAGAGCCACTAGGCAGCTGGCAGCTGGCAGCCTCCCGGGACGGGGTGGCCACAAGTTTCGAGGGCCGCCGGCCAGTGCAACGTCGCCTGGAAAGGGGATGGTGCACGCCCTACGCCTCCTCTTTCGTGATGACGAATCGATTGGAGTTTCCCTGTGACTTCGTACAAGTTCTGGGGGGAACCTGGATGGTTGCGAGTTGTCGTGGCCGCGGCGCCTTAGTCTTCTGCAAGGCACGAGATCCAGCCAGTCAGTCAGCCAGGCAGGCCTTAGAGGGGATCCGGATGCACCAAGCAGCCAGTGGATGTCACTCGGAATTCCAGACGACGAGCGCGTGCATCTCGGAATAAACTAAAAAATCAATGGTCTCCATTCCCGGCGCTGGGAAGAAGTTAACCTTACTTTGGTCAACGCCCGCGGGGTGTCGGGATTGTCGTCCCCCCAGCACGCATCCGCCTGGCGTAAAGAAGCTGGTCTCCACTAGTCTATGCGCCCCCGGTCCAGCTACTGACTGGGAGGGTCAGTAAGCTTGGTTGGTTGGCTCGGGAGGTTGAAGAGGCGTTGCAATTGTCCCTTTTGTTGCACTTTTGCTATCTGTAAGATTGCTGTCCGGGCGCCTTGTTAGGCGTCCCGTGATGGAGAACGGGCTTCTTGGAGGGGGGAAACAAGGCAGCTAGCTAATCGGTCTTTAATGGAGGCTCCGTAAATGAGGCCGCTGCACGACAAGAAGCCCGTTCCCTGGGCGGGCGGGCATCCACTGAGGAACTGGATCTCGTCTTTCCCCTAGCAGATCCCTGCTGCGGCTACGCCCAATCGAGGAGGTGGGGCCTTTTCTAGTGGGCTTCTCCCTTGGCTTCCAGTGGCTCCGACTGGGTCTGGCGGGCTCTTACAGTGGCCGCCCACTGAGACTCTCCACTGGGCTCTCCACCACCACCCACCCGACCTCGCCCACCATCCACCAATGCAGCGGGCATCCACCATCCACCATCCACCGTCCGTCGTTCGCCCACCACCACCAACTTCGGCTCTCCAGAGTTACAAACAGTAATACATACGCTCTCCCCTCTCGTCGTCTGCGCGTCTGCTCCTCTATTGTCCCCATTGTTGTATGGATCCTGGCAGTGCATGGGTCCCTCATTCCCTCCAAAGTCGTCCTCTCTCGCAGTGGAGGAATCAGACCGGCGTCGTTTCCTCGTTCCCAAGGCCACACACACACACCCACCCCATCTTCAACTCGTAGTCTACTTTGCACACCCACCTCCGTCTTGTCTCCGCCTCCGCCTCCATCCTCCATCCCAGCCTAGCATCCAAAACGCCTTTTGAACCATCTTTCCGACCGACGACCGATCCGTCCATTCTCTCGCCTCCCGGGACTGTCGCCGTAACCTCACTCCGTCACCTTCACCTCCGCCTTCATCACCATCACCAGCGCCTTCGTCTTCGCCTGCACCTGCGCCAACCACCACTGATCGGCTTCTTCTCACCCGACGACTCCAAGCCCCCGGGACCCCAGCTGGATGCCGTTGACTCTCGCTCTTCTTCGTCCCCGTCTTCGTCTTCAACCTCGCCAAGAAAAGGCAACACTCACTCCTGCGCCCTCCACCATCGCCATCTCCACGGCATTCAGCCTCGACGACGCCTTGGACCACGGCCCCAGTTTGGCCAGGCCACAGACCATCTCCTCGCTCGACCTCCACGCGGCTCCCACGGCGGTTGGTCACTCCCACGGATCCTATCCCAACCTACGACTCTACGGTATCCAGCGCCTACCTTGATGTCCATGGTGTCTGTAGTTTCCATGTCGCTCTCAATCTGATCTGAACCTCACCTCAACCACGACCAAGACGTCAAAGGCTTTGCCTTTCGCTACCAAGCGACTAATGTCGTGGCTCACGGTTCTCTCTTCTCACGCTCCTCGCTCCCCATAACGCCTTCAACATGCCCGACATCGACGACATACTCCCCCCACCGGCGAGTCCATTTGCCCATGACCGCACCTATGGCGGCAACAACGCCTTTCACAACTTCTGGAACGATTACTCTCACATCTCAGATCCAAACCTGCGCCGTCGTTTGGCCTTGTCGGAGATCGACAAGGTGCCCTTTGGCCTATATCGTAAGTGATATTAACCCACTGGCAAGCCAGCCACCAACTGCCCTTCGCTTTAGCGTATACTAATTCAACTTGCAGATGTTCGCGCCGTGTTAGTCGCTGGCGTGGGATTCTTCCTCGACTCCTATGACATCTTCGCAATCAACCTCGTCACAGCCCTCCTCGGCGTCGTCTTCTGGGGAGATAAGGACCCTCGAAATGGCTTCGGTGGCAACGATGGCTACTTGCCAGATCCCGTCAACCAGGCCTTCAAAGCCGCTACCAGTGCTGGAATTGTGGTCGGGATGGTGGTGTTTGGATGGCTCGCCGAGTAAGCCTTGGTCCTCTCCTCATTTCTTCACACAACCCCTTTGCTAACCACACGATGTAGTGCCTTTGGACGTCGCCGTATGTACGGCGTTGAACTCGGCATCATCATTCTCGCAACGCTGAGCTGTGCGCTCATTTCATCAAGCCCAGCAATGGGCTCAACTGGGCTGCTGATTTTCTGGCGCATCATGATGGTAAGAGTCCCGAAACCCTTCAGACTTGTCAAGCACAAATCTAACGCATCTAGGGCATTGGCATCGGCGGCGACTACCCGCTTTCTTCAGTGATTACCTCGGAGTAAGTAAACGTGTTCCGTTAGGCTTTTGTGGCTGGTTGTCTAGAAAGATCCTTAGATGTTTCGTGTACTGACTGTAACTTGATAGGTTCGCTCCCACGAGGTGGCGCGGTGCCATGGTCGCAGCCGTTTTCTCTATGCAGGGCTTTGGACAACTTGCAGCTGCCATCGTGGCCCTCATCACCACCGTCTCCTTCAAGCAGGCTTTCATCGATGTCCCCAACGAGGGTGCGTGCGGTTACGAATGCCGCCTGGCAGCCGATCGATCTTGGCGTATCATCGTTGGAGTTGGCGCTATTCCGGCCTGTCTAGCTCTTTACTACCGAATCACCATTCCCGAGACGCCCCGTTACACGTTCGACGTTCAGCACGATGTCGAGAAGGCCGATGCCGATATCAAAGCCTATGTTTCTAGCAAGTCCAAGGGTCACTTCGACACGGTTCAGCAGGAACGCCGCATGCGAATCGCCGGACGGTCGCTCAACCTTCCCCGTGCCTCCTGGAGCGACTTGTTGTCTTTCTTCCGCCAGTGGCCAAATTTCAAGATGCTTTTGGGTACCACGCTGTCTTGGTTCTTTCTTGTGAGATCCCTGATGTGGGAGGCCCTCACTAATACTAACATCCCGTGCCAGGATCTCGCCTTTTACGGCCTCGGGTTAAACAATACCATCGTTCTGCAGGCGGTAGGATATGGTAATGGTGATTCCATGTACAACAAGCTCCACAACCAGGCCGTGGGCATGATTATCTTGACATGCGCCGGTTCGATACCTGGGTATTGGTTTGCCATCTTCACCATCGACACTTTTGGTCGCAGGCCTCTTCAAATAATTGGCTTCTTCCTTCTCACTATTCTTTTCTGCATCCTGGGCTTCGCGTATAAGCGGCTCAGCGAAGGAGCACTGCTGGCTCTTTACATCATTGGTCAGTTCCTCTTCAACGCTGGCCCCAACACCACGACCTTCATTGTCCCCGGAGAATGTTTTCCCACGCGGTACCGGTCCACTGGCCACGGCATTTCTGCTGCCATGGGTAAGATCGGAGCAATCGTTGCCCAGGTCATCAGCATCCCCTTGATACGCCATGGTTCCCCTGAAAATTGCGAAGGTATTGACTGCTCTCCGAACCTACACCGACTACTCCAGCTGTTTGCACTGTTCATGCTCTTTGGAACACTGGTCTCCCTCCTTATCCCAGAGACGAAGGGAATGACTCTCGAAGAACTCTCGGGCGAACCTCGAACCAGCTACAACGCTGGTTGCAACGGCAGCATCAGCCTTGGATCCCCGAAGATGCGACAGTGGAACCCGTTCCGTGGTGGCCAACCCGCCGGATTTTCTTACCCGCGGTCAAGAGCAGGCAACTTTTCCAAGAGGAAGATAGATCGGGTCGGCATCATGACATCCCCCGAGCTCATGGCCGAGACCACACGACTACGGAGAACACACTTCTGGCGGAGGCGACACAAGGCCAAGTCGAGCAGCGAAGGAACCAACGAAATCGCGCTGAGCACTCGAAGTTCAGGGACCGCCGACGACGAGATCTTTCCAGCAGGGCCTCCGATGCCCATGAGCAACGGTCCTCCCCAGCCACCTCCAAGCTGGGGTGCGGGATGGGGCAGGGTCGACAGAGGAGGACCTCCACCGTTGTTGAACGCGGTTCAACTGCAAGACGTGGGCATGCTGTTGTCCAAGTAGCCCGTTTGTTCTTTTCATCCGGGTGATTTCTTCACACAATTTGGCTGAGCCATACATTTGTCACTTTCAGGCGTTGTTCGGAAACTAGGCTGGGACATGTGCTTTTAGACGATGATACCTTTTAGATTTGCATTTCGAATCGCCGCATCGAACGCGGCCAGCATAGCAAGGGCGGGAAGCTCTTTGGAGGGCATGAACCGGTGGAATGCCCGACGAGAGGAAACGTACATGTACGAGTACAAATGAAATAACGAAGCAGAGACAATGTCCGCTCTGAAAAAACATGCCCCTTTAGTTGCCTCGCCGTATTAGTGATGTCCTTGTTTATGCATGCAGTGTTTCTATGTTGAGCAATTTCATTGAAGGAAGAGGACGACATGGCTGAGGAACGATGGGAGAAGAAGTATACATAAGTCATTACATTTGGTGTCATAGCCAATCAATTAGCAAAACAAGCCCCGTTCGTTTTAATCTCAAAATTATGGAGGCAGCGACATGAAGAGTCGCAGTCAAACTCCGCGAGAACAAAGACTGCCGACAGGGGCAAATCGTGTAAAGGCAAAGCATAGGGGCCAGTCAAGGTACCATCATCCGTGACGGCACCAGTAAAGGCCATATTCCCTGCAAGAACAAAAAGACATCGAAGGGGCCTTCAGCGACGTCAAGTCGTAGGCATTATTGCACTTCGTGGACAAAGAGCGACTCGACACAAGCAACCAGCAAAATTGGGAAATCAAGAGTGTCGACAAAAGCAAGCTGAAAGCCATCCGATGCTCGACTACCAAGTCAACGCAGCGACGCGAACCTCCCATTCGGCAAGGAAAGCACAAGAAGCTGCAGCAACGCACCAGGGGCCCGAACAACAGCTCTCGAGCGGGCAGATCGTCCTACGAGCGGAG
Source organism: Neonectria faginata (assembly GCA_030864175.1). NCBI lineage: Eukaryota > Fungi > Ascomycota > Sordariomycetes > Hypocreales > Nectriaceae > Neonectria > Neonectria faginata. The sequence continues at coordinate 661,981 of JAULBG010000006.1, read as the reverse complement.
GATCTTTAACGCCTTCGTCAGGTTCTCGATGTCCGTCGTCAGCTTCTTGCGACGCTCGCGCAAGACCATGCTCTCGCCGGCGATGGCGTCCAGCTGGTCCGGCGTCATCCCCAAGACGACTTTGTCGGAGAGGACGTTGAGGGGGCCGTTGGGCGCGTGGAGGAGGAAGTGGTGGATGACCTGTTGGCACAGCACGTCGACGAAGCGGCTGCGCGCGATGTCGTAGTAGGAGAAGAGGACGTCGTGGATGTCCTGGCGGGTCGCCTTGACTGGGTTGCCGTCGCCCAAGGCTGTCTTCAGCAGCTTTTCCAATTTCTCGATCGCCCCGGAGGGATTGCCCTCCTCGTCAGTTTCAGCTTCCTTTGTAAGTCTTTGATGGCGAGCTCGCTTGCTGTTGTCTCGCGTTTCCCAAAAGGCCGGGTTGTACGTCGTGGACGTTCCCTGAAACTCGACGTCGAGGAGAAACTCGGCATGATCGACAGCGCGCTTGTATCTCTTCTGGAGATCCTCGAGGAGGAAAGCCCACAGTTCGGCGCGAACGTCCGGATCCGTGCAGCACTTTTCGAGGATGGCGTGGATGAAGTGATGGACGATCAGGATGGCGTTTGAGACGTGGGCACGAGCCATGGGAGACCACTTCTTGGATTGTTCCTTGAAAGTGGTGGGGAGCATCTCACCGCTAAACTGCAAGTCTAGTTAGCACCTGATATTGCGGGAAGTGAGGGATGGTTTTGACTTACAGTGCCCAGTTCGTCACCTCGGGAGGTCATGTACTCGTGCTCAATGTGTGCCAGTATGTCCTCATCTAAGGGAATAGAGCAACCATAGGGCTCGGAGAGAATTCCGTCCAGCTCCTCTTCTCCAACCAGGGGAATCTTGAAGTTGGCCTTTTGGTCATACAGGTCATCTCGCTCGAAACATTCGTCGACGCCGTAGTCGGAGTCGTACCTTGTCGAGTCTCCTTCAGCCTTGATGGTATTGGTGGTCTCGCCATCACCAGGGGTGAAGGTTCGCGCGTGGCCCTTCTCATAGAGAACTTGCGAGAAACGCTCGTTGATCTCGCGAATCCGGGTGATGAGCTTCAAGTCGGTGTTATCCGCGAATATCTTGTTGCGGTTGTAGTAAGCGTCCAGACCTTGATCCTTGGTGCGTGTGAACAGGTTGGCCACCTCGCCGATGAAGATGCGCTGCTGATCCGTCGTGGCTCGAGACTGACCCATGTCTTTGTGGTGCTCCTTTTTGGTCTTGAGCTGACCCGTGAGCTCGGCGCGGACCTTGGGAAACTCGCTGCGCGTGCGGTCCATGAGGAGTTGCTGGATGCGCGTTTTGAGAGCTGGGATGCCCAGTCGGTCGTCCGGGAGTCTCTTCCACGGATTCTTGCTGAAGAAAGACTTCTCCTGGCGGTCGCGGTCCTCGGAACTAGATGAGGTGTCATCTGCGCCGCGGTTCTTGACGACGCAGTAACCGAGCTGGAGATCGCGGCGTCTTCCCTGGACGAGATCGACGACGACTTCCTTGGTGGCATCCTCAACGGCAAGATCGGGTTTGGTGAGAACACCCAGAGTTCTCTTGCCCTCTGGGTCCGCATCCTTGGCATAGGTGAGGATCTTCTGGTTGGCAATGTCTCCGTTGCAAGGAACGACGGCCAGGATGATGGTGCGGGATTCGTTGATGTATCTCTTGACCATGTCTTTGACGAGGCTGATGTCATCCTTCGTGGTCACGCCGGGCGTCTCGTTCTCGAACATTCCGGGGACGTCGATGACGGTGAGGTGGTCCTCGTTGGGGCCGCTGATCTCAACTCGCAGGACGTCGCGGCTGAAAGCCGAACCAGGAGCATCAGGGCTGGATCTGATTCCCATGACTTCAGCCGCCTAACGGAAGATCAGCGATGGGTTTAAGTACATGCTTAAACAAATGCAACTTACATCGTGGAAGATCTTCTCGAACTCGGGGGCGTCGAGGTTGGAAGCCACCCGTCTGAATTTCTTGGCCTTGGCCTCGTCGGCATCAACGGCCTGGATAGACACGACAATGCTCTCGGTTTCTTCACGGCGGCAGATGATCTCGGTGGCGTGGCGGGTGCAAAGGGTGACGGAGCGAGGGAAGTGGAAGCCCGTGAGAGACTCCAATACACTGGACTTTCCGGCGCTCTGATCACCGACGACGACCATCTAGAAGAGTTGTCAGTGCGAGATAAAGTGTTTGGGATGCTAGGAGAAACATACCTGGGGAAGAGGGACCATCTCTTGGATGCCGAGCTCTCGGAGCTTGTCCATCTTGTCAAGCAAGGCCCGGTTTCCGAGCCCCCCACCGGCGTGGGAAGTATTGAAAACCGTCATGTTGATAGGCGGTTAGTCTTGGTTGGTATCCGGTATGGCAGATGAAGTCTCTTGTTGCGTGGTGTTGTGTTGTTGGTTGTGCGGCGAGTGCGAGATGAGAGTAGGTGAAGAGGATACAAGGAAAGGTTCAGGAAGAGAGTCGGTCCTCAGGTTTTATACCCAAAAACAAGCCCGGCCAAGCTGCATTCACCCGTCCTGAACAGGAAGCGAGAGAAGCCCTGCCTGGTAACCTGGGCCAACAGCGACTGACAGCAGTTTGCAGCTGGCTTGAGTGCTGAGACCCACTCTGCACTTTTTCCACTTGGCAATCAACTCTATCTCTCGAGTGACGACTATCTGGCCGGTGAACCAACGATATGAGAGCAGGCTGAGTGATATCGCGGGAGGCCGACCTCATCTCGTGCGCCACAAAGCAGCCGTGTTTCGGACCTGCACGTTTCTGGATTTGGCGATTACCGGGTTAGTTTCGTGGTTTCTGCTTGGCCCATTGCGCGGTGTTGGTTGTGCTGGAGTTGGTCTTCCAAACGGCCGCTCGACTTCGCCTTGGTGTCGTTCATGCGACCTCTCAACTTGAGGCAGCCAGTGTATCTTCAGCCACAGCCACATTCCTCATCCTTCAAGATAAAAATCGCCAACTATGCCTTGCAAAAAAATGGTTGATGATGTGGGCAACCCGAGTTCCCCAGTATCCGACCGGCCTCACCACAGAGAGACAATCTCGCTGGTCGAAACCCCGCCAGCACCACCGACGAGCTCCGACCGGCCCAGGTACCAGGCATCCAGCATCTTCAACTCCACGCCGCCTGACTCCGGTGTTGGTTCATCCCTGTCGCTTCCCAACGGCTTCGCCTCTAACGCCGGGTCCACCAGGCCAGGCGACGCCGCGAGCTGCGGCTGAGGCTGTACCGCCGTCTCGAAGACCTGGATGTATTTCTCGGCGAGCTGGTGGCGGCTGGTGTAGAACTGCTTGGAAAGCGATAGGCACCGGCGAGTTTCGGCGGCATAGACAGTCGGGTTGCGGATGAGGTCGCTGAGGATGGGCAGTTTGGGGAGCATGCTGAGCGTCATTCCGACAACGCAGAGGGCTATATCGGTTAGTTCAGCGCTCTTTTCCCCAGAATTCGGATAAGACTCACAGATAACTACATGGCTGTTAGGAACCCCGGCGAGCACCAGAAGCTCACTCTCGCGGCTCATGAGGTCTATCAACTCGAGGCTTGAAGTGCAGCACGCATCGATAATCCCCCCAAGCAAAGCCTTAGCCATAGCCGGGAGCGACTTTCCAGGGTGTATTTGCACAAACTTCATGATCGCCGCTCGAGCCAACAGCGCTTTCGTCTCCAGGTATCGCACGTGCAAGAGCAGAGCCTGGCGTCGCAGCCCCATCTGGCCCTGGGAGCAAACGAAATCGACATGCAGGGGCCTCGGCAATGAGCTGTGCCACTCCTCGAGGTCTTCATCGAGTTTCAGCGTGGTGCTGAGAATATCGGTTATCGAATCTATCGTTTCGGGCCGGTTCCGGTTGTCAAAGTAGAACTTCTGGATCGGCTGCAGCACCACATCGGAGAGTTTCAGTGTATGGACGAAGAAAGATATCCACGATGGAGAGTCTGGTGGTTGGCTTCTCCCCAACTGGTACGAGTGAGTCTCTAGCTGCTCGTCGTCGACTTCTGCCGGGAGGGTTCCAAAGCTGGGGCTACTAGTCGTCGAGTTACCACCGTGAGCCACGCTTTGCATACTATAGAAATGTTAGCAAAGCCTGGAAACACAACATCCCGCTTCACCCACCGAATTAGGAGCACACAAGAGCACCACGTCCTCCTGCGCTCCTCACGCTCAGCCGCAGCCTTAACTGGAAGATCGAGGTGCAACAACAGCCCCTCAGCCAACCGATGCGCCAGCCCGGCCAACACCCAGCTCTCCTGGAACGACCCGCTGCGACGGAGGAAGCGAGCGTGAATAACCAGGGCCTGGACTACGGGCAGAGACGGCGCCGAGACGAGGTCCGAGAGGAGCAGCGCCCGCGCCTGCTCGTGGAAGTCGGAAGCCTCCGTCGTCGTGGGATTCCCGCGCCCGGCCTTCGAGAGCTGCCCGACCGCCAGCATCCCCAGCAGCAGGCTGAACGTAGTCGCCAGCTCCGTCGCCTCCGCGAGGGGGATGTCCCGGCGGTACCTCGAGTTGGACACGGCGATCAGGCGGTGGTATCGCTGGGTGAAGGACGGGCGGTGGACGACCGGCATCGCGATCCAGTCCAGGTCGAAGTACTCGCCCAGCAGGTCGTCCATGAGCTCCGGCGGCGGCAGCGCGATCTTCTCCAGCATGAGCGCGGCCTTGATGTTGGTCGAGTACGAGCCGAACGACGACTTGATCGGGGAGACGTCCTCCAGGTCGTCGGTCAGGGGCGGGCTGGTGCCCATCTGGGCTGAGGGTTGTGAGTAGTAGCTGGCCGGTTCGTGGGCCATGGCGAACGAGCCGCTCCCGCCTGAAAATCCATGGAAGTCTGCTTGCATTGGCGGAACAGCGTCGTCCACGGGCTTTGGCTGCAAAGGCAAAGGGCCCGGCGAGTCGAGGGGCTTTGCCCAGGCGTCATCCTGCGAGGGCGACGAAGCCGTCAAGAGATTCTGATTCCGCGCCACCAACATCTGTGTCGCACAATAAGCATCGGAATTACACGACCAAGCACGTCCAACTCACCAACTGCTGTTCCCTGGTTTCGAGTTCCTGAACGCGCTTCTGCAGCACGCGGATATAGCTACAAACAGAGTGGTCAGCCAGCCAGCCAGCCCACTTACACCCACCACCCACCACCCGGCGCCTTTGCTCACCTTCGGGACGAAGCAATGGAGCCCTCGTGCTCGATCTCCGGGTACACGCACTGGCCGGCGCTCAGGCCGCGGCGACAGCACGAGTCGCAGACGGGCCGGCCGCCGTCGCAGCGGATCTTGCGATCGCGACACTCGCGACAGGCCAGCGACCGGGCTTTGCAGGCGCGGCCCGAACGCCGGGCCGCCGCCGACGAGGGCGGCGGGGACGCCGACGAGGAAGCAGCCTTGGCCTTGGCCATTGTCGAGGAGAAGAAGGCGAAGGGACGAACGTTTGGGACTCGCGCACTCTGGGAGCGCAGTTTGATGGAAGTGAGGTTTTGGAAAGCCCATCGGCCCATCTGTTGGTCCTCTCTCTCTCTCTCTCTCTCTCTCACAGTGGATACCGGCAGCGGCAGGCGAGTGGCACTCGCGCTTTGTGCTTTCCGGCTCGTGGCATCGCAGCCGGCCGCCGAGATTCCGGATGTCGGCCCGTGTGGGTTCGGCGCTGTGGGGGACGGGCACCGGATGTCGGCTCGTCGGGGCATCCGATGGCGAAGATGGTGTCAAGCGCCGGGAGTCTGGCCGCGACAAGTGAATCATGCAAACAGATTCGTGTTGGCCTTCTCGATATGATCCGTCACTTGGTTTGATTATTTCCTCTCCGCATTGCCGTCGCGGCTCGGCACGGCCTGCATCTTGCTTGCACGCACTCCACACTTACATGTCAACACCGAGATACCGGTATGAGTTCCAACCCGCAGCCCACAAATGCCATCTCGAGGGGTCCGACGAGTTCGCTCCACTGTAACTAGGTGCTATGATGGTCGCCTAGCAAGCTCACAATGGTCACGGGCCGTCGGTCGCTCCTCGAAGGGATCCCAGACAGTTGCCGCTTATTAGCGGGCGATCAAGTGCACATCGCTATCCCGCACCAGTGAACCAGCAAACTGAACCAGGAATGCAAAGACAGCCAAATCATATCCAGGCCCCTTATTTAAGGTACGCATGCACCTCAGTTCAAACAGGACCCTGAAGGTAAAGTAACCGTCCGCTCCAGCCTCTAGTACACACACAGACGCATCCAAATCACCACACCAGCAACACGCCAATCCCAAAAACCAAACAGCTAAACCCTGTCCGAGAATTTTCTCCAGATCAATTGCGCCATCATGGAAAACGAGGCCAAATCGCAGCCACGCCGCACGTCGTCAGCGTGGGCTGCCGACTTCCGCGCCCAGGGGGGGTTTGTGCTCATGCGACCACCCGAGATCGCATGACCAGGGATGCTAGCCCCACGTAGGTCCGATACGTCATGAATTACGAGGTCTAGCTCCATGCGCCTGACACGGCCGTTTTGGACGGATCAAGTGTGTTAGAGAGAACGGAGTGTCCTGGATGTTATTGAGAAGTCGGAATGCTTTTTACTTCCTCAAGTCTAGGGGGCAAGATGAACCCATTCCTTGGCAACTTGAAATGACCAAGGATACAAACTCTCAGGATTCACAGTATGAAGCAGGGTCATCGAAACTGCACAAAAGTATAGGTTACGCGAGCTTTGGTGCTTTAGAAAATGTCCGATAGATGGATTGGTCAAAGTACATAAATATTCGGTCGGTACGTAAACCTAAGATCAACAAGAATTCAAGTTTGAAGGTGACCACCAGGCCACCCGTTGATATCAGTCACTTCCAAATCGTCCGAAATAAAACCGAGAAACTCCCCTGCCAGGTGCTCGCAAGCTATCCATGGCCCTGCGGTGCTGTCCAAGTTAAAAATAATAAAAGCCATACGTCCAAAAAAAAAAAAAGGGTATCAGTGAGACGAAAAGAAGAGGAGCAGACACGATGGATTCAGGACTGGCAAGAAACATCAGTCATCCTCCCAGGTTCCTTCTACCTCTATCGTCGTGCCCAGCGCCTCTTTTCCTTGACGAATCATATCTTGCAGCTGCTTGTTGAAAGCAGCAATGCGCACGTCCGCGTCTCGCTCCTCCATTTTGCGTCGAGCGGCGAGGTGTTTGGCTTCAGCGGTGAGACGGGGGCTTGCATCGGCTCCGCCGCGATTTGAGGCCGTGGACGCATTGCTGTGCGAGCGACGATGCCCGTGAACGACCGGGCTCGGAGACGGAGCGACCGAGTTCCGACGCCGGGAGGGTGCAGGCTGGGGAATCTTGGTGGGTGAGGGGGAGCGAAAAGAGGCGAACGAGGCGGTTGAGGCGGTCGAAGCAGGGCGACCGGAGGGGAGAGACGATGAGGGTGCGTGAGACAGGCGGCTGGATGAGCGACCAGAGGGGAGAGAGGGTGATGGTGCATGACATAGGCGACTGGATGCGCGGCTTGCGGGTCGTCGGTGGCTTGGGGTCGGAGTCGGAGTTGAGGCAAGACGAGATGCGGGAGTGCTAATACGACGGCCAGTAGTCATAGAAGGGCCGCTGTTTCGTGATCGCGGAGTCGGTCGCTGAGAACGGCGCTGAGGAGTCTTGGTTGGGAGGTTTGGATCTGAATCTCCAACGATGACCCAGTTCCGGCCCAGATCGTCTCGGTGATCGGTGTGTCTGCGTTTCGTGGCAGGTCCTGTCGGCGTGGAGGCGCGGCTGTCAATGCGCTCCTCGACGGGCTCGAGCTGAGGTTCCATCTGGGGGAAGCGTCCTGGTATGTGATGGTCATCGGAGAATTTCTCATCCAGCGAGTGTATCTCCCGAACTCCTTCGGCCGTGACCCGGAAGGCCCTGCCTCCCCCGGCCTGGAATCCACGGAAGGCACCGGCCTTGCAAAACTCCCACACCTTGCCGACGACGCCGCCGAGTGCAGACACGGCGAAGCTTCCCCATCCCTGGGAGGGCACGGGCGGAGGATGGAGGTTGAAGAAGGCGGTAGGGCCGTCCATGTTGCGGTCTGCTTCGTTGCAGGTGCGCTTCGAACCAAGAGCTCTGCGATAGTCGGAATCCGAGTACAGGCTCTCGTCCATGACGTTGCTCTCGACGGGTCCACCGTTCGGGGTGCCGAGCTGGCCGGCAAGGTGATAGTGTCGATCCTGGTGTCGGGTGTGCGTAGCGGGGGTGGTGAAGAAGCCGTTGCCCTCCATGTCCTCGTCGGCAGGCATCTCCTGAGAGCGGGAAATCTCATGGCGATGACGCTTGCGCTTCGTGTGGGAGTCGACGGAAGCGGCGGCGCGCGGGGCGTAACCGTAGGATGCGCTGGAGCTCGGGGAGATGGGCGGGCGAAACAGGCCCGGATGGACGCCCTCGGCCTGGAAGGCGCCGGGCATGTGGAAATGCGAAGGGACCGTCATGACGGGTTTCGACAGGAATGCGATGCGAGGCCTGGGCGTCGTGCGCGGCGTGGGGGGGGGAGTTTGGGTTCGCGGCGACGAGCAAACGGATCGGAATGGCGCTGTGGGCACGGGAGAAGGGAGCTCAGCGGCAGCCGAGACACATCTCAAGGCTCGCGATCTGGACGCGGGACGGGCCTGGGATAAGTTCGCTGCGATCCAGACGAACGAGAACTGGACCTGTCGTCGGTTCGCTCTCGTGACTCGAGCGACGATAGCGCGTGAACTGCGGGAGCGGAGCGGGCGCGTGAGTGAAGGTTTCAGCGAGGAGGTGGTGGTGGTGGCGGCAACGGTGGTGGTTGGCCGGTAACTGAGTTGTTGCCTGCTGAACTGACGGAACCTAAGGCATTCGGTTCGTCAGCTTTAAAGTTGGCAGGCAGCTATACGCAACGGCCGGTGATTGGGCCCGAGTATTTCTCCGCGGCAGCTATTGCAATCGAATTGGCCTCGTTCGTCGGTCGTCGCAAGGGAAGCGTCCAGGTTGGTGAAGTGGAGAGAATGGCGACGAACAGGAGGCGATGGGGGAGGCCTGGACTCAAGTAACCAAGGTACCTGGTTAATGAAAAGCCCAATTGTATTGTACATAACTCCCCGAGGTACGAAGCAGAAGCTGGACAAAAAGACCCAACTAACAAGAAACTACCGATGCCGCTAAGGCATGGATGCGGCTGGGGGGGCTCACCGCTGGTAGCCCGTTGTTCCTAGCTATTTGGTTGGGGAGACGGGCCCACTCGACGCCATGGTTCAGTGGTTCGCCTGCAGCTTGATTGTTTTTTTTTCTTCTGCCGGTTCGTCTGTTTTCTTTTCGCCGCCACAAAAAAGACCCCCCCGGTGGTTGCTCTGGGCGATGGCGGGCGAGCAACAAACAATAGAGGGGCAAGCATACTCGCATAATCTCATCAACTCATCTCATTGAAACCACCACGGTCCCCTGTAATGACAGTGAGTGCTCTGGCTATCACAATGCTTGCAAAGCACACTTCGTACATAAATCATATTGCCCAAATACGTCAGAGTTCAATCCGTCAGCCACGTTTCCATCGAACGCATGACTGTTCTTGTTTACGCTTTTGCTTTTACTTTCAACCGTCTTGCTTGCATCTTCAGCCGTCATAACTAGCTTGACTTCTGCTCGTTCGTTTAATCATGTTCCTGTCTCACTTCGTAGACCGCATTCCTCGGGTGTATGCCGTAATGGACACTCAAGCCTATAGACGCTGCCGGTATCCCTCCGCCCAGCAACGAAAAACCGAACATGTCGAATCGATGCCTTCTAGTACCGAGTCCGTTGCCAGTACTCATCCCCATTGATATCATTCCCGTGCGTAATACTCGTCCTGCTGGCCTCGAAGATCGACCTTAACACCGCCGTCCACGCCCTTCTCCCCGTGGACATGCTCCTTGGCGCCCCAAAACTCCTCGCGTTCCCTCAGCACGTCCTGGCCCCAGGCCTTCATCTCCGGCAGGGTCATCTTGGTGGCGACGTAGGCGAACTCGCCCAGGTCCAGCTTGCCCTGACCGCGCTTCTCGTACTCGACCATCTGCAGCAGCAGCTCCATCTTGTCGACGTCGTGCACGAAGTGGCTGTCCAGCGTCTTCGAGTCCTCGTACTCCTGCCAGATGGCCCGGATGTCCTCGCCCGTCGTGCCGCCTGCCACGTTGCGCAGCAGGTTCTTGGTCAGGAAGTCCATCGTTTCCGCCTCGCGCCGGCTCTTCTCGGGCTTGGGCACCCCGTCGACGGGCGTGATGTCGCCGACCAGCAGCTCGGCCATGTCGTGGATCAGGCACATCTTGACGCACTTGGGCAGGTCAAGCTTGGGGGCGAGCGTCGCCGGGGCGAACATGGAGATCATCGACATGCGGTACATGTGATCGGCGATGGACTCTCCCCTGTTCCCGTCGTATATCAGCACGTCGCGTTCCCATTCCCGTTCCCGTTCCCGTTCACAGTGTTGAAATCCGCCCTTACCTGAAAATCCCAAATCGTCGCCATCCTTCGCGCTTCGTCGTCTTAAGTCGCTCGAGCATGTGGAAAAAGGGCAGTGGGGTGGACGATCCCTCCTCAGGCGTACCGCCAGGCACCTCCTGGATCGCCTTCTCCACGGTCCACGGTCCGTCAATCTTCACAACGGGTGTGAAGCCCAGGTCTGTACAGCAGCATTGTAAGCAATCTGGCAAGGAGCGCGCACCCTTTTCTCCGCGACGTACTGGAAATGTCTACATCGCCATCCTTGCCCTGCTCTGGCTTCGACCCCATGTCTGCGACGCTTGCTCGTGGCGGGGTTGTGGTAATCTGTGTGTATCGGTGGGGGGGCCGATGCTGCAAAGTATAGGTAGGCGAGAAGAAGGGCACACAACGAGCGGCGGGCTTAGGGTCTCTTTATAGGCTTGAAGAGGACAGGCAGCGATCGTATTCGTGTGATTGACTGATTGCTTCTTCCTAACAAACAAGGAGACAAACGATCAATGGGAATTGGTGGAGGAGGGAAACACGGCGCCCGATTGATTGCGACGATCCAGTCGAAGCCGCGGCCGCCGGCGAACTCCCAGCCCAATCCCCCAGTGGCCAAGGTGCAAACGCTGCCCAGTGCAGACACCGCCAATGGTCAGCGATAACAGTGGCTCCACTAACTGCAGCCACTGGCCACGGGCTGTTTTGCACCTCCCGTCAGTTTGCGGTGGAGCTTGCAGTCAAACGTTTGCGTCATGCGTCATGCGTCATGCCCGATGCGTCGCAGCAAGGGTCCGGTCGACGGTCCAGGGTAGGCAAGTAGGCACGGGACTGTCATCCTCAATGTCGCTATAATCCAAGTGCATTTACTAGGCTTCGCTGTCTACTTTGAATATCATGTCTGAATCGCTGTTTTCCTGAATTTCCATTCCCTTCCGCACTGTCCATTCAACCGTTCATCCTGATACTTGTCCAATACCACGTCAGACCGTGCGAGAGGTGGCCCTCCCCTCAACGACGGCTGGCATGGTTCGAAAAGCCCTACTGTTCATTGAAACAAAGCTTGCGTTCCTGATACGGGGATTGTTGTTGGCGTTATTCCATTGTTGACGCCTCCAATAGCCGTCATCACGATGCACGTCCATCCCTCCAACGTTGATTTCCCGTGCACGTGTAGGTCTGGGGATCTGAGGCCTGCGCATCATCGAAGTCCCGTCGAGGTTCGGACTGCCGGGCTGAGAGTTGGACTGAGTTGTAAACCCGTCGTTCGTAAAATCGACATCCATGTTGAGGCCTATCGGCTCACCGAACATGTCCGTTTCATCTCCGCTTTCCGGGTCCTTTGCCCGAACGCGGGGACCCCGGATTGTTCTGTGAACGACCTGGTAGACCCATCCGAAGCCTCCTCGGATCAAGACGAATAATCTCTCGCACAGCTCATGAACCTGATCGAGCTCGAGTGCTAAAAGGAGGGCACCGCAACCGGAGAGAAAGTTCTCGTTGCTGAGATCCGGGACAAGTGCCAACACAGCATTGACAGGCCGGGTGATCCAGGAAGAAACCATGCTGAAGGTTGGTAGTTGATGGGTTTGAAGTATGATGGGTGAATGTGGCAGCGCGATGTTTGTAAGAATTTGTGATGATCGAAGTTGTAGGCTGCGCCTTAGGGTAGTGAGACTGTCGTTGACTGGGAGGATAAGAGTGGTGGTGAAGCTTGAACGAGAAGAGTTGGCTGAAGCAGGGGACGGAGATGGTCCCAACTGGAGATGAAGTTACTGTAGGAACAGTTCCTTCTAGTTGAGAAGGGTTAATATGGAAAGTCCAGAGGAGTGCTTGTGTACTTCCATCATACAAGCCCGATGTGATGAGGATACTGAGAGAACCTGCCTTGAGCCATCACCTGCATCCCCTCTGTTACTCTTTGTATGGAATGGACATCCCAGTCGAGCTGTAAGGAGCCTGTGTACATCCCCAAAAGATAACCCAGATACACCCCTTCCTTAATCTAGTAATCCTCCCACAACTCCTTCCGATAGCTCTCCGTCAACCTCTCATCCGGCCCGTACACCTCCTGCCACCCCTGGAACCCGCGCTCCAGCACCACCACCTCCTGGCCGTCCTCGCCCTTGGCGTCCTCGCCCATGGCGCGCAGCAGCCCGTCGCGCTCGCGCAGGTACTTGAGCGCGGCGCTGGGTCCGCGCTGCTGGCTCAGCGCGCAGTGGAACACCACCGTCTTCTTGTCCTTGAGCCGCCGCACCAGCGTCGCCATCATCGCGTCCAGCGTGTGCGCGGGGACGTTGGTCGAGCCTTTGATGTGCCCGCCGATGTAGTCTGCTCGAGTCAGCTGCCTGGGCATATGGGCAGATGACACGGACTTACCGTTGTCTCGGACGTCGATGATGGCAAAGGTTGGGTCCTTGGCCTCGCGCTCTTCGAGGATCTTCTCCGACAGCGACTTGGCCGTCAGCCAGCGGAGGTTCGCAATGGTGGCCATTGTGTGAAGCGATTTCAGAGCGGGTTTGTGGAAACCGAAAGATAGCCGCATAGAGAATGCAGTGAAACCGAATTCGAGCTTGGAGTTGGAGCTCACTGGCCAAGGTTTCTGAGAGATGTCCGGCACAATGCTCCACTGCACCAAACTGTCCAACGTTGGCGGGGTTAGTGGCGTCGCGGCGTAGCTTGACCTCCAACTCCTACATCATCACTAAACAAAAGGAGTGAGGTTCAGGATCAGGTCTGCAATGCTACCCCAGACACTGACTCTGTAGGAAATTTCATCACGGTTTCATCATGAATTCTGGTATACAGAAGCAACACACTGCTCATAGCTAATACACTACAGCGACACGTTCCAAAATACAGTCGTTTCCATTCAACGCTCCCCATAGGGTATTCATAACATCCGTTCTCACGCCTTGCCCACCCACCCCGAGTTGATAAAGAAGTCAAATATCCGTCCGCCCTTTTGTGAATCCAGCCGGCAGATCTCCTTCGCTTGCTTCTTCTTAAGAGTCCCGTTCGTCTTGAGGGCTTCCTTGAGGATCTGCTCCTTAATCATTAGGTACGGCTTGGGTTGCAGTCGAATCACCTCGCACAGCTTGGTCTCTTCAGGGGTGAGCAGGTGAACGTCTGGTGCGTTATCCTCGCTCAGCTGCAACGGTTGTACGCCGGAAATAATCTGAGGGACGTATTTCTGCTTTGCAGGCACATGTCCATTTGCGCCGTTGATACCGTTGACGCCGTTGACACCATTGGTGCCGTTGACACCATTGGTGCCGTTGACACCATTAATGCCATTGACGCCATTAACACCATTGACTCCGTCAACACCGTTGACATGCCCGTTGGTCAATGGTTTGACATCGCCATTGACTACGCCGTTCGTCCCTGTCGCCGTCGCCGCCGCCGCGTTCACCGCTGCGTTTGACAAACGGATAGGCAGCTCGGGGGCAACGAGCAGAGCTGCCCCACTTGGGGGTTCTGGTACGACTGGCTGCTTCGCTCGTTGGGCCGAGGCCAGACGCTCGCGATCCATGGACCCCATAGGTATCGCCTTCTGGACACGCTGTGACTTGTCCAGCTCGTACTTCTCGCCGCTCTTGAGGTCTCCGATTCGATTGGCTCGCCACTCTTGCAGCTGCAAGATGGCCTGTCGCAAGTTGAGTTCATCTTGCAGACCTTGGTTCAGGTCCTCGAAATCGTCGTGGTTCATCATCCGGGCGAATGGCTTGGCCTTTTGTAGTAAATCCTTCTCTTCCTTGGTTCGCTTCTTCTCAGTCTTGGTATTTTCTCTATAATCCAAGAGGTTATGCTCGAAGATGACCTTTTTGCGCTCCACACGCTGGGTCAGCCGACAGTTGTAAATATCCATAACGGTCAGCTTGAGTTCCATTTCTGGCTCGAGCTCGCCCGTTCGCGGATTTAAGCCATCTCCGGGATCGAATTGCATCAGTTGAACAGCTTCTTCGGCCTCATTCGCATACTCCGTCTCGAACTCGAGACGACCAGGCATGTAACCCTGGATCTCATGACAACTCGGGACACTTGCTGTAGGTTTTGTCTTGGGCTGCAGGGCCGGCGCATTCTTGGCGGCTTCCCTTCGTTCCTCTATTCGCCTCTTCTTTCGCGCTTGGAACTCATCACGGGGGATCTCGTTGGCAAGCTCACAATCGTGGGGGCTGCACCGCTTCGGAAGTGGAAAGCGAGGTGAGTCGACAAATGTCTTGAGGTAGTGTTCGCGGACCTCGTCCTTTTCGCGGAATCCTCCAATGTGGTCGGCGATGTCTGCCCAGGAGCCTAGGCCGTATATTTCCGCGCCCTCCAATAGGAGAAGCTCCTCGTCTGCGCCCCAATCCCGGTCGAAGATGGGGAACGAGTTTTGCTCGATAACACGGTAGGCATGGGTGGCCGGGTTATGTGAATTGCGTGCCTCGCCATTGGAAAAGCACGAGACGCAAAGGTCGAACTCGCTGCAGACAGGATCGGCACATCGAATGCGAACCTATATTGATATCACCATCATGTTAGAGCGACTTCATATGATATGGGGATAAATAGCCGGGGTTTCCCCGAGCTGGCTGGACACGTCCGGTTGCGGTCTCAAGGCAGCAGGAAGCCACTCACTGTAGATGTGATATCGGAGGAGCAGACGTCGCAGACGTACTTGACTCCTCCCTCGCCACCTCTGGTGATCGTCTTCTTGCGTATGACGCCCATCTTGTCCTATATCTCGACGGGCGGGGAGCTTGATGACGCCCCCCTGCTTGAGTCGCACCACCAAGCTAGAGACGGCGGCAGGCGCGACGGCGGCGGGACAGCGGTATAATCGGGATGCGCAAGTGGTGTGCGAGGTAATGCGACGCGAAATTCGATGGAAAATGCGGGTTCGGGGTTGTGGTTGATGGAGATGTGATGGGTTGCTGGTCGCTTGACGTTGGATGTTTGGGCGCTTCACTGCCTGGGATGGGTGGTTCCGTAATAGGACGAAGTGCGCCTCCAGCCAGCAGGACCAGGCCCGGGGCAGGCGCAATGCTGGGGTTCAGAGCGCGCCCCACATTTGAGCTCAGGCCGTTCAGATCTGTTGATGATGCAAGTCACGTGAACCGGAACATGAACAAACAATCGAGCAAGGCCAGGGGAAGGACATGGGCAGAATTCCATTCCCTTCAGCTGTAGAGCCTTTGTCTACGAAGTACAGCCTTGCACCTAGGTTTGGATGAAAAATAGACCAGGCGCACTGCGTACTTCGTTGGCATTCGGTGGTCCCTTTGGACGAATTGGCGAAGCATGATGACAAACACCACGTGACTCGGAACCGCCGCCTCCGCATGACAAGCCACAGATGAGACCCCGCCATTCGGTGAACACTGAAGCGAAGCCAGGTGATGGAGGCGTGGAAGGGGGAACTGAAGCCCTGGAAGAGAAGAATCGGATGAGGTTAGGAGGAATGCCTGTTTTATCCCAGGCTGTCCCACTCCATGTCTTTAAAATTTTATGGGAATAATTGCTTGAAGAAGATCAAGGCCCGCTGGTGAATAAGAGAGACGTAGGAACCTGTAGCATGGCCAGTCGATACGACAGGATGGCATCTCGTTCCTTTATGAGCACCGCCACCGGTACATCGGCACCGGAACTAGTGGATCGTCTTCTGAATACTTGGAGAGCCAAGCCATTTTCCAGTCTCCAGATCAGCACATGGGTGAAGCGTCAAGCGGGTGGAGGAGGGTCCCCACGTCACCGGCCTGGACGTCGCGACCAATTCGCATGTCTCTGCGCCGAGAACCTCGCCGAGACGGCTCCATTACCACACGTTATCATTGCCTAGGTGAGTAGGTGGCAGGCCGTTTAAGCGCACCCATCCCAGCGCCCAGATCTCCACGAGAGCCATTTTCCGAGCTCAGTCTTCTTTTCATCTCTTCGTCCCCCTCTGAATATTCTTTTGAGATTCCGTACGAATACACATTGGACATTGTGTGTGAGCAGAAGCCTACAAACTTAACCCCTCTTTCACTGTTGCTTCCATACCACGCCACGCCGTGATCTCGACTGTCATGCCGGACCAAACCCTCGATGATATTTCCCACCGGAGATACAATCCGCTGACGGATTCCTGGCTTCTGGTTTCCCCTCACCGAACAAAGCGACCCTGGCAGTGAGTCTCAGCCCGGAATCTGCTTGCGGTATCGGCATAATTGTGCTGACAATCCCCAGGGGACAGCAAGAAGCCGCGGTCGCAAGCGAGCTCCCCGAATATGACCCCACGGTGCGCTTTTCGCACCCCAACTAGAGTGCTTCTGATCTGACGCTGCCAAGTGCTATTTGTGCCCCAGAAATGCGCGTGCTGCTGGGGACAAGAACCCTGACTATGAGAAGACATTTGCCTTTGTCAACGACTACAGCGCCGTGAAGGAGCAGCAGCCCGACTATGAGGCCGAGACCTCTTCAAATGGTGCATTGCTACATCTGCCGCATACTCCGTTAATGTGAGCTGACCATGCAAATCAGACTTGGAATCTCTCCTGCTCAGAGCCCAGGGAGTAAAGGGCGTGTGCTATGTTCTCACTTTCTCGCCAAAGCATCACCTCACCCTGGCCGATATGCCTGGAAAGGATATCGTTCCCATTGTTGAGCACTGGACGCGCATCTACGCCAACCATCTCTCCAAGTCGAACCCGCTCATGACCGGAGTGGAAAATCTCACCATCTCTTTACCCAAGGAGGCAGCCCCTTCTCCCAAGGAGGACTATCGCTACATGCAGATCTTTGAGAACAAGGGCGCTGCTATGGGTTGTTCGAACCCCCATCCCCACTGCCAAGTGTGGACGACGTCGACGATGCCCGAGGAACCTGGAAAGGAGCTCGTGCAGATGACCAAGTACCGCGCTCAACATGACGGCCGACACCTGCTGGAGGACTATGTTAAGCTGGAGGTGGCAAAGGAGGAGCGAGTCGTTTGGCAGAACGAGTCGTTCGTGGTGGTGTGTCCCTGGTGGGCAGTCTGGCCCTTTGAGGTCCTCATCCTCCCCAAGCGCCATATTCGTTCCCTCATCGACTTCAAGGACGAGGAGCGACTCCAATTCGCCGATGCGATCCAGGAAGTCACCAGGAGATACGACAACCTGTTCGAGTGCAGCTTCCCCTACAGTTCCGGAATCCACCAAGCTCCCCTGGATGGAACCGCCGAGGAGATTGACAATGCCTACCTCCACATGCACTTTTACCCTCCCCTTCTGCGATCCGCCACCGTCAAGAAGTTTTTGGTTGGATACGAGCTGATGGCAGAGCCCCAGCGAGACATTACTCCCGAACAGGCTGCTGCCCGATTGCGCAACTGTGCAGGAGAGCTGTACCGAAACAAATCGACGTAGTCTTAGAAGAGAATTGTAGAATAGACCAAGACATGTAGCCAACTCTATACATCTGCGAGATTTACTCTAGATCTACCGATGCTGAGCAAGCAACCCTACCTCTAACCCTTTTGACTATCCGTGCTTCACAGAGCAGAAAGTTGTTGTTTAGTTGAACTCAACATAGTGATCGCGTACCAGGGGCATCCAGATCAAAGAGAGAGTGGCCAGAGTAAAGGGAAACATTTGGGGGATACCAAAAGTCATGCTCTTGAAGATGAACAGCTCGGTAGCAAAGTGTCCCAAGGCCACCAGGTAGGTCCAGTAGGCAATGGTGTAGACCGGGCCGATGTGCAGGTTGTAGGCGGCGTAGCAGCGCACCACACAGGTAATAAGGGTCCAGGTGCCGAAGAGGCGACCGGCGAGGGGGGTCAACTGGTCGGTGGCTTTGGGATCGTTGTGGGCGGGGATGAGCTTCGCGGTCGAGTCTTCGGGCTCGAACTTGGCCGTCCTGGGGGGCAGATTCGGGTTTCGGATGAAGCGGCCGTTGTAGACTCGTCGGGAGAAGTGCAGAGTTGCATAGCTTTGCAGCGAGTTCCCGATTGAGGTGAGGGAGAGCTGACATGCGGTGAGTACGCCCCAATGAACTGACGGGTTGGGGCTGGAGTGGGATAGCTTACGATGATCATGTAGTAAGGCAGGATGCCCTTTGCCTCAGGGAGGAGCGATTTGAGGAAGTCCATTGCGATATTTGTGACGGGAATGATTGAAGAGTAGCGCAATTGGAGGTGCGGCAGGCGATGCGCAGCTGTTGTGATGGGAGGAGTGATGTTTGATGTTTGGACGGAGATTGTTTAACAGGCGGTTGCGGGACCGGCTCCTGCCGACAGCTCCAGCGCAAAGTCCCGATGCATGTGCGTATTCGTACTTCGGATCCATTGAAGAAGCTTGGGCCACCCGCCTCAACAAGCGCCAGGGGTGAGATTGTAGAGGGGCAGGTTTGGCAGGCAGGTTCTCAACAGGCCGCGGGCGGTTCCTGAACACTTCCCCGGATCGAAACTTGTGACCCATCTCTTATTCTATTTTCTACCACCAACATCCTGTGTCTCTCCACTTGATCATCCGATACCGACATAAACACCGACACCACAATTGAAGTCATGGATGCCGTTTTGGATGCCGTCCTGGCGATCCTCCAGAGCGTGCCGCAGCCTGTGCAGTGGGGGCTCGCTAGTATCGGCGCCCTCGTCCTGGGCTCTAAGCTGCTGAGCTACCTGAAGCTTGTCGCGGATGCCTTTGTGCTTGGAGGCACCAATGTAAGTGTTCCAGCATCTCTTTGTTACTGTCCCGGTAGAGTGGCTTCTAACGTTTGCTTGCTGTAGCTCCGAAAGTATGGGAAGCCCGGCACCTGGGCCGTCGTGACCGGTGCGTCGGATGGCCTCGGCAAGGAATATGCTGTGCAGCTCGCCGCCAAGGGCTTCAACCTTATCCTCGTTTCCCGAACCCAATCGAAGCTGGAGACTCTTGCCCAGGAGATTGAGCAGAAATACCCTGGGAAGGGCCTCCAGGTCAAGACCCTGGCCATGGACTTTTCCCAGAACAACGACGCCGACTTCGATCGCCTGCGTGCGCTCGTCCAGGATCTCGATGTTGGTATTCTGATCAACAACGTCGGCCAGAGCCACAGCATGCCCGTGTCCTTCCTTGAGACTCCCGCAGAAGAGCTCCAGAGCATTGTCACCATCAACTGCCTTGGCACGCTCAAGGTCACCCAGGCCGTCGCCCCCATCCTGAAGCAGCGCAAGAACGGACTGATTCTTACCATGGGGTCCTTTGCTGGCTGGACCCCAACCCCATTCCTCGCTACCTACTCTGGCAGCAAGGCCTTCCTCCAGCAGTGGAGCGTTGCCCTCGCATCGGAGCTTGCTGACGACAATGTCGATGTGTATCTCGTCCTGAGCCACCTGGTCACCACAGCCATGAGCAAGGTTCGCCGCGCCAGCCTTCTCGTCCCCAATGCTCGTCCCTTTGTCAAGTCTGCTCTTGGAAAGATTGGTCTTGGTGGATACCAAGCGGCGCCCTACACCTATACACCATGGTGGAGCCATGCCTACATGCTGTGGTTCATTGAGAACATCCCTGGCGTCAACAGCTCCATCACCGTCGGGCAGAACAAGAAGATGCACATCGATATCCGCCGGAGGGCCCTTCGAAAGCAGGCTCGTGAGGCCAAGAAGGAGTAAATAAATGCATGGTGTAGATCCAGAGCGCAGAGCGCTGGGAGCAGTCATGCGGTCAATTTGATATGGAAGATGATTCAAAGCGGAAATGGGGCATTTACTGCTGTCTGGAGCTTCAAATTTCCAAGGACTGAAAGTATAAGTTAAGGAGGAACCAACGCGATTAGATTGGAGTTGTTTGCTTGAGGTGGATTGAATGAATCATCTGTATCGATGATAGGGTGCTGTCACGGTGGCATTGCAGCTTAGGCACTGAGCTTTAGGTGGTCCAAGATAACGACCTTTCACGAAGGAAACATTTAGTTTTGTTATTAAACAATGCACACATTCTATCAAACAAACAAATCCAAGTAAAGCACCTGTCGTTTTTGTATTTTTGTGTTTTTGCGAGACTAAAGCACTGCTAGTACCTACGCGTCTCACAATGCCAGGTGTTTCTCAGCCTTGCGCCCAAAATGGTCCTAGCGCCTTGGCCCCAGTCGCGAAAAATCCGTGGCCATCCAGCCTCCCCAAGCTCTCGTCTAAAATTGTTTACGGCGAGCATCTCCGCCCCTGCAAACCACCTCGAGCCCGACGACGACGTGACGAACCCGACATTGACGAGCCTCATCCCGCGACGCGAACGATCCAGGTCCGCCATCGATCAATCTGCGACCTCTCTTCTTGACGCGCCCCTTACATGATCCGCCGACTGGTGCTGCCTGCTCTACGGGATTGGTGAAGCTGCACTCTAGGCCCCGGCGAGGGTCGTTCTGCTGGCCATCATGTCGTTTCCCCAGACCACTCCGGTGCGGCCAGTGCCCGGCGCCTTCTTGAACACGCCGGCCGTTACCTCGAGAATCCAGGCCGGCTCTGATCCTGTGCGCCGACAGCTGTTCGCTGGGTCCGACGGCAGCCAGCCGACAAAGGGCGTCAGTACAAAGAGCTCCACGACCGCGCCTACATCACGAAGCGTGACTGCTACAACTTCTGTTTCTTCTACCCCTATACCAACCAACCGCGACGGTCTCGTGTCGCCGAGCATCCTGCCGCCGCCGCGATCCGAGAACGTGCCTCCTGTCGTCAAGGCGGCTAGGGCTATCAACTCCTTCCTACAGGCCGACGAACGTTTCCCGGACCTGGACTCATACTGCAGACGTAGGTTTTCGCGCAAAGTATTGAGACGATGTGCTAACTCGCGCGACAGAGGGCGCATCTTCTGAATATGATGTTGAAACCGCCGAATCTCCCATCGCCCCATTTCACAAGACGCAAATGTATCCGATCCCGAACCAAGTCTTCGACCACTATAATGCGGGCGAGCTCCAGACACTCATGGGTCTCTTTGCTGAGATTAACCACGCGTGGGTAGTCATCGACAACTCGCTGTTCCTGTGGGACTACACACACACCGATCCCGAACTCATCGGCTTTGAGGACCAGTCTCACACTATCCACGCCGTGGCACTCGTGCCTCCGAAGCCCGGCATCTTCGTCAACACTATCACGCACATTTTGGTCGTCGCTACCTCCTCAGAAATTATCCTGTTGGGCGTGTCCGCCACTGACACCCCCTCGGGGACGAAAGCGGTGTCTCTTTACCAGACCAAGATGGGCCTGCCCTTGCGCGGCAACGATGTTCGCGTGATTACGGGATCTGTCAACGGACGAATCTTCTTCGGAGGAAGCAGCGACATCGACATCAACGAGCTCTACTACCAGTCTGAGGAGAAGTGGTTTTCGAATCGGTGCGGTAAGATCAACCATACGAATCCTGGTTGGTCCTCAGTTGTCACTTTGCAATCGGGCTTCTGGTCGCAAAAGTCGCCCGAGCACCTTGTCGACATTGTCATTGACGACTCACGAAACCTCGTCTACACTCTGTCGAGTAGATCGACTATCAGAACTTATTACATGGACGCACCCGATCGATTGAACAAGGTTATTGAGAAGGAGAAGGTGCATTGTCTTCGTGACATTGCTCACATGATTAGTCACTCCAAGCTTTTGAACGACCGGGCGACCATCGTTGCTATCAGCCCAATCTCCAAGCAGGAGGCGTCGAAGCTCCATCTGATGGCTCTCACCAACACTGGCTGTCGTTTGTTCTTCAGCGCCACGAACGCTTCTTCCTACCTCTACGGCTCCCAGTCCAATATGGCACCGCAGAGTATGCAAGTCCAGTTCATCAAATTCCCTCCGAGCCAGGCTCCCCGACGATCTGGCTACTCTGGCGGTGAAACCGTCACCGATCTAGAGTCCCCTATGTTGAAATACAGCCGACAGGGCGCGCGGTTCGCCCCTGGATACTTCTTGGATTTCGTCAGCCGGGATTCAAACCCAAACGCCGATTCTCTTTTCGTTTCTGGGCCAGAAACTGGACGCATTAAGGAAACGTCGCCGACTGCACCCCTGAAATACTTTGAGAACGCAAGTTGGATCGATATTGGTAGCCGAGCCGAGGCTGTTGGTTTAATTACGAAGCCCTTCTCGGCGGCTGGCCAGCCCTTTGGATTTGGTAACGAACTCGCTGTCCAGTTCGACGACCCGCCCAGCGAGTTTGCTGTTCTAACCAACACTGGTGTGCACATTATTCGACGGAGGAGGTTCGTGGACATCTTTGCGTCCGCCATTCGGGGTGCTGTGGGAGACGAGGGTTACGAGCAGGTGTGTCGACGCTTCATTCAGCTCTATGGCCGCGTGGAAACTGTTTCGACTGCCTTGGCGGTGTCTTGCGGCCATGGTGGTGACTCAAGGCCAGGCGCAGCCCGCGCCATCGACCAGGCAACAGAGGACCGCGCAAGGTCGGTATTCGTCGACTTTGGTGGACAGCCTACTATTACGGAGACTGATGGCACGTCTCTGACCACCGACTCGGTCAGGCTGTCTTCCCGACATGACGCCCTGGCACTCTATCTCGCCCGCCTGATTCGCAAGCTCTGGAAGGCCCCTGTCATCCAGCCCGGCGCGTCGCCAACCGGTGGCATCATCATCAACTCAACTATCCCTCTGTCAAAGCTGGGAACCGTTCAGGAGAACCTGGAGAGACTGAGGCGATTTCTTGATGCGAATCGGGGGTTGATTCAGGGTTTGTCAGGCCCGTCGGACCTTCAGCATGTGTCAAGCCGACAAGAGGAGGTGGCTTTGCAGGCTGAGCATCAGGCGCTGCACGCCCTGCAGAAGCTGATGGAGAGCATTTCTGAGGGCATCTCGTTTGTGCTGATGCTATTCGATGAGCGCGTAGCCGACATCTATACTAGACTGGATGAAATCGCCCGCCAGCAGCTCAGGGATCTGACGTACGAGAAGCTCTTCTCGCAGGCAGATGGCAAGGACCTCGCCAAGCTACTCGTTAAAGCCATTGTTAACCGCAATATTGAGAGTGGCTCGAACGTAGAGACTGTTGCCGACGCTTTGCGACGGAGGTGTGGCAGCTTCTGCAGCCCAGACGACGTGGTCATCTTCAAGGCGCAAGAGCAGTTGAAGAGGGCCTCAGACCAACCCCCAAACACCAACCAGTCGCGAAGCCTCCTACACGAAAGCTTGAGACTTTTTGAGAAGGTGGCCGGCAGCCTGACGTTTGCCAACCTCCAGGGCGCTGTTACGCAGTACGTCGACCTCAAGTACTATGCCGGGGCGATTCAGCTCTGCCTGGTGGTCGCCCGGGAGAAGGACCGGGGTAACACAGCCTTGTCGTGGGTCAACGACGGGAAGCCGTCAGCTGATCCCAGGGCGAACGCATTCAACGACAGGAAGCGTTGCTACGACATGATTCACGACGTTTTGCGTCATCTGGATGCGGCATCGAGCCTTGAGCCCGAGATGATCGACGGGAGGTTGACGCTGATTGCTACCAAGAGGCTTGAGGCCTACGACGTCGTCAACGGTTCCGATGACGAGGTCTTCCACTTCGACCTCTACGAATGGTACATTCAACAGGGCTGGACGGATCGCATTCTGGGCATTGAGTCTCCCCACGTCATCACCTTTCTCCAGCGTCTTGCTGGCACAAATGTGGAGCACGCTGATTTGCTCTGCCGCTTCTACACCAACCGGAGTCGCTTTTTCGACGCCGCCGAGGTCCAGGCTCAGTTGGCCAACTCAGACTTCCCAATTGGCATCAAAGACCGCATTAGGCTGCTTAGTCTTGCCAAGGCGAATGCTAACGTTGCGACTTCGGGTGTGAGCCGCCAGCAACAGCAGCTTCTCAACCATGAGGTCACTGAGCTGCTGGAGATTGCACACATCCAGGACGACCTTTTGGAGAGGCTGAAGGCGGACGAGCGGATCGACTCGGATAGGAAGGTGGAAATCCAAGTCGCTCTCAAGGGGAAGATCCAAGGTCTTTCGGACGTAAGATATCCAGACTCGGTGACGAGGATTGGGTGGCTGACACTATCACAGCTTTTCAACGACTACGCCGACCAGGCCGGCTACTACGACCTGTGCCTACTTATCTACCATGCTGCCGACTATCGCAACCATATGACCATCTCGGGCACTTGGAGTAACCTGATCCAGCAAACCCATGATGAGATAATGTCCCGGCTTGAAAACTCGGAGCCCGGAATGCCATCGCCCCCACTCCCTTACGAGTCGGTGACGAGCAAGATCCAGAACATCGCCCACCGAACATCCCTGGACAGCTTCATCTTCCCTATCCAGACCCTCCTTCCCGAGCTATGTCGGTACGCTGTGGCTTACCAGCAGGACGCTACAATCGGAGCGGATCCTACTTGGCCCGTTCAGCTGTTCCTGACGCTGGGTGTGTCCCACGACATGATTGTGCGCGTGCTGGAGAACATCTTTGACACGCAGGACTACGGATTTAGCGGCTCAGTGCGTAACCGCATCATAGAGCTGATCGTATTCGTGGTGAACGACTGGACGTCGGAAGTCCGCAGGCGGGGAGGCGGAGGCAAGGGCGGGTCGATTGGCCCGTCGGTGGTAGAACTTCTTAAACGGTGCGACGCCGCGTTGCCCCCGCCCGGACACGGGAACAACGCGGGAGGAGCGGATCTGGCGGATGTGAGAAGGGTTCTCAAGTCGCTGAAGCGGGAGGTGGATGGACTGGCACAGCGGGTGACGACGGGGACGCTCAGATTCGCTTGAGGGGATGCTGGGAGATGCGGTGGATAGGAGGCTTGAGTGGCGTGTTTCAATGTGTAAGGCCTTAAAGGGATGATGGATATGTTACAGGCGCCAATGGCATGGTCGTGCGTACAGGCAGGTCTATTCGTACTGTTGTAATTATACAGGGGGGGATCCAGAGCCGTCCCTCGAAAGCAAACAAGGAATGAGAAAGGAAAGATTGCGTACCAAGCTTCAAACGTCGGAACCCGCAGCCTCACCCACGTAGTCACCCCCGTGCTACGGTGCTCTTGGCAACCCATTACCCACGGCAGTTAGTCCAGGTATACAACTGCGACGCAGCTGATTACACAATGTGGAGTGATTGATTGCCGGGCGAGCGTCACCATGCCACCCGAGGCGTTCACGGTGAAGGCCTCACCTCAGAGTTGAGGCCACACCCACGCCGGAGTCGCACCGAACGAGATACTAAAAAAAAAGCCAATATTACTTTTCATTCTCCCCCCAACTCTCGCCCCCAAGCTGTTGCAGGGCGGGCTGTTGTTGGTGTTGTGTTTCCCACGCGCTGGCGCAGAGGTGAGGCGGCCCGCATGCTGCTCGCCTCACTTTTAGGGGGCCAATTGCCGAGCCGCCTCCCTGGGCGCACGAGGAATTTGCCCGTCATATTTGTTGTTTTTATGATAGAAAAAAAAAAGAAATGTTGAGCGCGAGGCTTTGGGGGCTGGGTTGAGCGGGTATAAGTGCGAGGCGAGGGCCGGCTTGGAGGGGTTTGTTCTGCTCACGACACAATAATATAGCCCCGAAAGGGGAGTATATACTGCATATCCTCCCTCGCCGACGGTTTCTTGTCCTCGGCCACGATGCCTTCTACTTGGCAGCTTCTACCGCTTCCGATGCCTCGCCATTGCTCTGTGGAGTGAGCTGGCTCCTCCCTCTACAACCACAACAACAGATAGCTGCGATGCTACAGCTCCAACAACAGCACCAACCAAAACTACGTTGACCACGTTCACCGAACGACCGGTCCTTTTCCTGACGAGCACCTTTGACAACATATCTCGCCAGGCCCACGTTTCGACCAGCTCTCCGCTCGGGCTCTCCGACCCAAAGCCAAGCCCTTGCAAGAGCTGGTCCCCCCGTGTCGGCCCTCTACGTCTCCCGCCAGGCCCGACACATCTTGACACCACATAAAGAGGGCGAACGACAGTCCAAGTCAAGGCTATGTAATAAAGAATAGAGAACAGCAACTTCCCTTGGGGATTTTAGAAATGGAGGTTTCAGGGGAGTTAGAGGTTTCTGCTCGGAATTTGGAAGGACTAGAAAAGAGCTGGCGTTTGGTGCAGCTAGGTCAATGAGGAATTGTCGTCGCTCGCTGTGTGCTGCTCCTTCGTGGTTGATGTGATTTGCGGATAAGGTGACTTCCGGCTTTGGACGCTTGAGGGCGTGAAAGCCAGGGATGTGTTGCGTGATGATGTAAGATCAAGTTGGTTACGTCCAAAAGAAGTCTTGCTCTTATGGGTGGTGTTGTGTGGGTGTCAACTGAGTCGTCAACTGACTGTGCCATCAAGGTGTTTGTTCAGACTACCTACCAAAGTAGAGTATAGCTGTTCACGCAGCATTCTCTTGCCGTTTAAGACAGGGGCAGGTAGCATTAGACCAAAACTGGTAGTTTTATCAGTATCGCTTGAGGTAGTTTGAGAGGTTTCCATCGACAGCCCAGGTGAAGTCGCGGCCACTTTTCGGAAACTTGTCTGTTATATATGTTGCACTCCATGCGCGCCACATTCACTTGGCAAGCAACTCAACAAATTCTCAGACACAACAGCAAATCAACTTTACCTTTTGCAAAAATGACAAGCGAACAAGGTGCAGCGGCCAAGAGCCTCTCCAAGATCTATTCAGATGTCGACAAGCCCGGGAATGAATACCTCGTAGCCTCCCGAGGAGTGATGCGCGGCCTGATAGCCCCGTTGCTCTCGCAGATGAGTTTTACAGAGGAGATGGTCACGCCCGTGGATTTGTTTGACGGTGCGTGCGGGACTGGCCTCTTTACGCAGGGAATCCAGGACGCGATTCCCAAGGATGTTCTCGAGAAGAGCACGATTCTGTGTGGCGAAAACTCGGTACAGATGGTGACCATCGTGAAGAGGAGCATTGCTGCCGAGTGGTGGGTTAATGCGACGGCCACTGTGCTGGATGTTAGGGTACGCATTGCGTTGACTAGGAGCATGGGGGAAGCTTTGAAGACTGACACGGTACTATTCGCAGGACACTGGACTTCCACATAACTCCTTCAGCGACGTCGGACTTGGGATTGACTCTCCATCTCATCCCTAACCCGGACACAGTCCTTACCGGTAAGTCGAGCCGAATGTCTCCGAAAGAAGTCGCAGCCAGCACACTAACACGCCTTCACCAGACACTGCAAGCGGATCCTCAAACCGGGAGGCATCTCTGACAGCCAGACTTTCGCTCGGCCTTCGCATCGTTCCCATTCGACGCGCCGTTCCCCGCGACGCTCATTGAAGATGCAGCAGCACGCCGACGGCGACTGGACGGATCCGGCGTGGGTCGAGCAGCACCTCCGGGCGCAGGGCTTCGCGGACGTGCAGGTGACGCTGAACCCGGGGACGTACCGCCTCAAGAGCGCGGACGAGTTCATGCGGTGGTTTGTATTATGGGGAGGGTCGAGAAGTAGAGTTGGTGGTTATCTGGGGTAGGTGGACTACCTCGTCATCCATTTGAGGTCTTGTTGATGCATGTTGGTGTAAGTTACGCCGATTGAACGGGGTGAAAATAATCTCTACCAGCGGTTTCTTTCAACTCACCAAGAAAACGCCATAAATCTAACAACATCGCCTTTTATCAACCTCCTTCTCTCGAACACAAATCGCCCTGGTCCAACGAGGTTGTCGTTCCGCAAGAAGCGTTTCCCCCTGAACCAGACCCACGTGATCCGCCCGCCCAGCATCAAACAACCAGGGTGGCATCTCCACATCACCATCTTCCAGAGCTCCCTCCCTCCCTCCAAGGCAGCAACTCCCCAGTCGAAAAAAAAAAAAAAAGACCAATTGTCGCATCGCTGAAACGTGGACTGTCGCCTAGCTATGGTCGTGTCTCGGGCTTGATCGCGGGCATTTCTGGGCTGTTCACTTGTTCTCGTAGCATGGTCGGATCGTGTCGTCGTCATCGTCCTCGCTGTTCGTTTCCTCGGCCACTTGCGCCGTCATGATTGCCTCTATTTTGGCCGTCGCCTTGGGCATCCTGCCGCCCGTTGTCGCTGCCGCTCATGAGGATGGGCTGCCGTCGTACCACTATGGCGCCCCGATCCCCGTGGAATGCATGAGCCGCAGTTCGTGAGTTACCCGGATTCTTCTGCAGACTCGCTTTGTCCCTGGCTTGACGACACACATGCTGACCAGCGCCGCTCATAGGGAAACCGGCGAACACATCGAAAACGAACTCCACGAAATCAAGTACATCCCCTTCCCCATCTGCAACGAAACGGGCCGTCCGCTCGAGTTCGGCTACGGCACCGAGGGTGAGGTCAACTGCACCCTCCCCATGATCGACGACCCCTTCTTTCACCTCCTCGAGTTCTACATCCACAGCGACGCGCCCCTGAGCTGTCGTCTGCCTGCTCGCCCGCCTGCCGAGGTCCAGATGGTCGGCGAGAAACTGCCCGAGCGCGAGTACATCCCCCTGGTCTTTGCCCTCGCCGGCACCCTCCAGAAGAGCCACCTGCACGTCAGCACCCACATGAACGTCCTGCTGCACAGCACCCCGAAGCACCACTTGCGGCCCCATGACAGCGGCGTCCTCGACTCCGGCATTGCCTACAGCACCAGCCCGCTGAGCCACCTCCAGGGCTCCTTCACGCGGAAGCTCATCATCGGCGACCCCCTGCCGTTGAGCCTCTCCATCCGCTGGTTCCCGACCCCGGCGCTGCCCAAGACGGACGGGCGCGTTGAGTGGCAGGGCCTCGGCGGTCACATCTACGCGAGCACCGTCTTCTACAGCATGGTCTCGTTCATTGCCGGACTGCTGTGCGCAGGCATGTACACCCTGGGGGTAATCCTGCCTAGAAGGCTCAAGGGACGGACGCTCGGTGGTGCGACGCCTCTCGGATACGGGGTCAACGGCGTGGGCAACGGGTGGGGGTACTCGAAGCAGCATTCAAAGAGGATAGACTAGGCTTCGTGGCCGGGCGTTGCATTTACGGAGTCTAGGTCGGGTCTTGGGAGTTCTGTGGCACGCATGCCGCTGCATTGCGCTTGGGAAATAAACTGGTGGAAAGGATCCATCGTGCCAATCTTGTACACTGTACACTATCTGGGATATTGCCCTTCATAGCGAAATCTGTCGTGCTCATCTACTGCTTCTTGGGCTTGACGGTCCCGGCGCGCACGCGTGGGAGAAGCCTCAAGTACATGTCAATGGCCATGACGGCCGCTAGCAACTGTCAGCACGCACGATAATTCTCAAACGTGCGTGACACTTACGAATAACAACAAACGGCAGATAGGTCCCGTAAAACAGCTTCGCCTTGTGCTCATCCTTGACCATGTCCGGCCCCATCTCCCAGAGCTCGAAGCAGCAGGCCACAGAGCCCATGGCGGTCAAGCAGCCAAAGGCCAAGCCCGCAAGCTCCGCCTCGCCGGTCGCGGGCTTCTTGGACGCGAGCTGGGAGACGAGGTAGGCGGCGAGGGGGAACTGGGCGAGGAGCTCGATGTAGAGGAGGCCCTGGAACCACGGAGCGTGGCCGGCGTCGGCGAAGAACGGGTCGCCTGAGGTGGCGAGGTAGGTCTTGCGGAGAGACACGAGGAAGTGCAGTGGCGCGGAGGGGCCGGCGTAGAGGGATTTGGGGTAGAAGGCGACGAAGTCGAGAGCTGGAGGGTGGTTGTTAGTTGGTGAGGACGATGAGATGGGTGAAGAGTGGGAATGATGAGGGATCTGTCTTGATGACAAGAGAAATAGGATTGGGTGAGTAGATATGTAGTGAGAAGTAACGACATATGAACATGAGCTCGACTCAAACCCAACAGCTTCACGTCAACATCTATCCATCCTGCAACGTACCGAGCATCCCAAAGAGCTGAGTCGAGATGATGACCAGGTAAGCCCAGTCGCGCCAAGGTTTCTGCGCCATGCTGGGCTGTGCAGTGGTTCCAATTGAGAGGAAAGGAGTGATGATCTCAGGATCCCTAATCGCTAGGGTGAAACGGTGATTGTGAGTGCTTTGTCGTTGAAGAGAGTGAATGCGTGTAGCTTGTCAAGACGCGGATGAGACGGAAACGCGGTGGAGATGTTGGGGAAATTCGGCGCCGATGACCCGCCACCCGAAAAAGCCGGCCGACTCGGGAGTCAGCGATGGACGGCTTCACTCTTTGACCTATTCATGTGTGCGAATTGCGCAACGTTTAAGATCAACTTCTCATGAAGCCGAAAAGTTAACACATGTTTTCGTAGCACTAGAATATGCAGATTTCGGAAAAGCTCAACGTCTATTCACTTCAACTCCCCGGGTATGCTAAAGTAGGCTGTTGGTGTAACCCACTCACTCATCCATGACCAAAACACTCCTGAACCTGACAGCCCCAGAAAGCATATGCCCCATGGCCTTGTCCGCATTATTCAGAGGAAGCTTCTCAATCAAACAAGCGGTTCTTCCGCTTCCAGGATATTCCCGCTCGGCCAGGTGTGCCCCGACGGGTCATCGCCGTCGTGTCGAACTCGATGTTGCCCACGGGCGCGAGCACAAGCAGCTTCCCCAGAGACCGCAGGCCCTGAACCAGCGGCGAGATGGCCTTGAGGGCTGTCAGTGCGGCGATGGGGTCCTCGGTCGAGGTGTCGATGTATTGGTGCGCGCCGAGCTGCTTGGCGAAGTCTCGCTTGGAGTCTCCCGAGCTGAGACCCACGACTTTGAAGCCCATGCGGTTTGCGAACTGGACGGCCAAGTGTCCCAGGCCGCCGAGGCCCTGGACGGCGACCACGCTGCCCGGTTCGACTCCCATCCTGCGGATGCCGTTGAACGTGGTCAGGCCGGCGCACATGAGGGGCGCGGCTTCAGCTGGGTCCATGTCTCGGGGAACTCGAACGATGGTCTCCGCGCGAACAGTCATGTATTCGGCGAAGCCTCCGTCTACAGTAACTCCGTGGGCCTTGGCGTTTTCGCACATCTGGTGCAGGCCTCGCTGGTACTCGCGACATATTCTATCATGGCCTAGATGATGAATGGTCAGCGAGGTTGTTATACTTCGTGGTGGGTGAGTGTCCATTACCTCCGTGCCATGAGCCTCTGACTCGATCTCCCGGGCGGAAAGCCGTCACCCCCTCGCCAACCTTGACGATGTCGCCGACGATTTCGTGGCCGGGAATGCGAGGGAACGCGTTGCCCAGGTACCCAGCTTGCACGATTGCATCCGTGTGGCAGATTCCGCAGGCGATGGCTTTGACGAGGACCTCGTCAGAGCTCGGTTCGCCCAAGGGCACAGCTTTAAGGGCGAGGGGAGCACCCGTGCTCTCCACGAAAACGGCCTTGTAAGAGGAGGGCCAAGAAGACATTTTGAAGAATGATGTGATGCAGTGGGTGTTTCTTGAGTAGTGGTTAGTCGAGTTGGATGTGTTTATGAAGACTGAAGAACATACTCGTAACATGGCCATGTCTTGATATTTGTAGTCAGCACAAACAATCTCCCTAGAACCTTCGACTTCGTAACGATGCTACGATCCATCAGCAAGATGGAAGGTGAAGCTCAATGCGGAGATATACTCTCACCTTAATACCTAAAGCCGCTGAAACGCCTGGATACAACTCTCAACATCTCAGATGACAAATCACTCTGGTTTATAGGCGCAATATTTGAAG
The DNA here is from genome assembly GCA_030864175.1 of Neonectria faginata. Classification (NCBI taxonomy): domain Eukaryota; kingdom Fungi; phylum Ascomycota; class Sordariomycetes; order Hypocreales; family Nectriaceae; genus Neonectria; species Neonectria faginata. The sequence continues at coordinate 630,030 of JAULBG010000006.1, read as the reverse complement.
CGCGAGTAGCTGGATAGAGCGAGGAGATCGGATGTAAGTCGATTGCTTCTGGGTACGTGCGGCGGGGCGGTCTCCTCGGAGCCCGGAACCCAAAATGTTTAGTTAGACTATTACGAAGTGATAATTAATATTTTTATGCAGAAAAGCTGTACCCCTGGACTGATCAGGCTACTGAATTCGGGTTTCTAGATGTGTGGTGTTCCTGTACGGAGTAGTTCCACGTGGCTTTGCTTCGTTAATCTGGTGTAATGGCACCTTTGGGTAAGTGATGAAGTTTAATTAAATCCGTCGTTAACCTTTTTAAGACGTATAAAGCAACTGTCAACGACCCTTTTGTCATTTCAAAACTTCCACGGATACACTACGTGAGTTTCAAGGGCTGGAACCGCGCGAGTGTTGCTCGACTTCTCGATCTACATATCTCGTCACAGCCTCGCTTCACTTCACAACAAGATGGATGCTCCATTCTACAGACTTTCTCTTCCACAAGAGTAAAGCTGTTTGCAATTGAGCTACGCGAAGTGGTAAAGTAACGGTTGAAACCTCTTATTCCTTGCCCCATCCGAGAACCAGAACCTCTTCCGCAGTCAGGGCGTGGAGCTCAGGAAACTTCTCGTTGAGCGTATGGCTAGGAGTGAAGTTTGCCTGACCGCGCTCGTAGACGCAACAACTCGTTCCATGTCAGCTTGTCGCCAATCATGTACGATTCTCGTGACCATTCCAGCAGATTAAGCGCGACAGCCACAAACTTCGCAACGTCAAACGAGTGCGTGAAAACGACCGGGGTGTTTCCAGATCCCGGAATGGCAGCAGCGTTGTTGGTCATGTCGATGAAGAAGGCGATGTCGTCGAGGTAAGACTTTGCCTTCGGGGCTCCGAAGTAATCTAGAAAGTAGCCGTTGTAGACTGTGGTCCATTCAAGGGACGAAGACTCCAGCTCAGCTCAACTTGGACAGCTTTCTTTGCCATTGCTGGCGGGAACGATGCGTACTGCCTGTTCAAGTGAATGGATTTAGCCATGTTACTTGACTTGCGGGAAGGGAAATCTTACTCTGGCGAATAATACGCACCAGAATAACCGGGCATGAATCGCTTCACTGTCTTCGATGCATCGGCTGCGTGGATAAGATTGGTTTCGGAGCTGTTGTCTCCAGTGATGTTGTTCACTGCTGAAATGACTGTGAACTTGGTTCTCTTCCAGAACTGCGGTGAGCGAGGCCACATCGGAGTAATCGACGACAGCGACACGAGCAGGCGAGGTTTCTGAGTCCGGTTTCGCCTTGATACTTTCGTTAACTAGCGACTCTGAGAAATGCTTCAACAGGGCTTCACCTTCCTTGTCAATATAACCACACCGTGTTTTCCCTGAGCCAGGATGACTTCGACAATGGCACGACCGAGGCCGCCAAATCCTCCAGCTACAGCTACAGACATAGTAATAATCTCAGTGCTCACATGCTTAGTGGTAGCAAGTCGTTCTACCTTTCTAATCCGCCTCTTTGGCCTACTTATAACAACGAAGAGCGCCCCTGATCGGAGTTATTTGTCAAAGGCTGGCAGGGATGCATTGCACGAGAGTAGCAATCCACCTGCACAACCCGGTCTCCACGGAAACCGAGACTGGGAATCGATGATCCCTAAATGATGGATCCTCGGCGCTCAGCGGCTCAAACAGGGCTACAATGCCGATCTGAAGCATGGTGCAACTATTAACGCATTCAATAAAAGACAACGTAGCATGGATTCTAAAAAGGAAGCTGGAGTGACCCTATGACTTGCTGCGGCCCAAAAAAGCACTCGTCTGTCTCAATAGAGCAGGGCCTCTAAGCTGTAGCCAGAGTCGAGCAACTCCCCCTCGGAAGATGGGAAAACCAATCCTCTCGCATCTTGCCCAAGGCCAGAATCGCCAAGGAGGGGGGGATCGCTCTGTTGCCCTTGCATCCTTTTCTCGAGGCAAAAGCGGGCGACCTCATACAGAGCCTGGCTGATGCGGTGAAGCCTCTTTGCCGAAGTAGATAGGTCTGTGGAGGTTTGCAGCGAGTTTACAAAGCTTCGAAGCAGACAAAGACCATCCACCATATACGTCCTGATCAGACTGCCGAATATGACAATGAAGGGGATGAAAGGCGAGTGCAGGATTCGCCTAAAGTTGCGTTAGTCAGTGACTGATGTTCCCTTTTAACGTCGACGCTAGCTCGCCAATGCAACTATATACTTCTATAGTGGATGTTGTCATTCGTAATCCGCATGCACTCTTCGTGGGCTTGGAATGCCTTTCTCGCATTGTCAACGCCATCCGGCGAGAACGTGAATGATTGGTCCCTCAACGTCTTTGCTCTGCAGATTAGAGTTGCCGTACTGTAGTAAGTGATTTTGTCAGAGACAGCAAGTACTTCTCCCAAGGTCGTTGCTGACGACATGGGAGGATATATGCCGAGAAACACCAAGGTCCTTTTGTTTTGGCATGTATACACCATGGAAAGAGGTCTCTCTCTACGACTAGGACGCGCCTCAGTTTTTCACGATTATGACACCGTATTCAACAGTTGTCTCAGTGAACTTTCTCTCCCAGAGCCGTGGCCCAAGTTACTTTCATTCTGGCAGCCTCGAGGGCACGTCCACAGAGGACGCCATAGTTGCGGTATTGCCCCCAAGATGAGTCAGTGCCATATGTGTGGAAGCGTTCAGTGAAGAGGTAGTACAGTCCGGATACAGCAATGATGAAGTCGACATCGGAGTAATGGTCAATTGCGAAGACGACGTTCCGACACAAGTCTACAAAATGCTCAATCGGAATGATGCATCGCAAGGCAAAGAAGCTGTTAGGTGGAGTTTCTGCGCATATCCCATTGGTGAGCCGAGAGAATACGTGATATTAAGGTAGAGAGACTAAAGCCTAGCGTACCTTCGACTTTCTTCAAGATGTCGACAACAGCGGAGGCAGGGGGAAGAGGCATCTTCGCGGTAGGCTGAAGATGTACTCGTTGCTGGTACTTGCAAGCCACGCTGCGCCGGTGGAATATCTGACGCCTGGCGCAACAAGGCCGTCAGGGTGCCATCGGAATCGACGTCTACAGCAACTTCGGCAAGTCGCTGAGCGACGGCCACATGGGTTTGTAGAGACGACGAGCCCTCGGAGGCAGTTGCGGCATCGTCTTGATCAAAAACAGTGGCGGAAGAGTCGCCGGAAGACTTGCATGTCGCGACGGAGCTTGACGGCCCTAGTCTGTCTTCCTGGAGAGACCTGGCCAAGAGAACTTCTATGGCCTTAAGACGGTCCTCGATCAAGTCTATCTTCTGTTCACTGCAGAGACAGGTTAGCTTTAACGCATTAAGCTCAACAAGTAGATAGAATAAGCATACTATCGAGTAGAAATATGCACCCTGTGCCGGGGTTCCTTGGGCTTCCGGCCAGCTCCCGTGAAGCTACAAGACTGCCCAGAGAGGCGACAGGGTGCGCAAGGCAAGGACCTATCACATCGAATCTGTTATTCCGTAAGTACTTGTTCAGCCCAAGTACCAGAGAGGCAGTAGACACCATCTTCATCCGACCTAGGGCTTCTGACCTACTTTTCTCAACCGGCATGAGTCGCACTACGGACACTACGGAATGGCAGTTAGCTCCTAACACCACCCGTTAAAGCCGCGAGATCTTACCGCTGTCGATCGTGAGCCCTCCATGACCGTAATAGTACGTTTTCCAGGCCACCGTCACCGAAATTGACTGTGTCTTTTTTTCCTTGCAAGATTGATTATCTTGCCAGTGATCCCAAGTCCCTGCTTTGGTCAAGTGCTGTATCCTGAAAAACAAGGATACTCGGCAGCAAATCGTGTGTTGAAATTGCTTTGGGATGGAAATGCTTCAGACGATATCGTTGGCGCCTTCCACGCCCGTAAGTACAAGCCGAACCAGAAAGAAGAATCGTCTTGCATCCTTTTACTGACATGGGCAATAGAGTGGTTCTGCGATGTGAAAGACGTATCTAGGCTACATCTAGGTGCCTTACTTCTCTCAGAGATAGACTTTGAGAGAATCTTTGCATATGCCGACAGATACACTACCAATGAGATCTTGAGTGCATTTCGGAACCTCTGTCCGGGCAGGAGTTTTCCACATGATGTTGCCGGGGTGAAGCCCGATTTGACGAAGGGTTCCAAACGCCAGGTCCACTGAGCTTCTAAAGTTGCTAGGTGTGTCAGGGTGGACAACGTTACAAGCCTCTCTGGGGCCTCTCACCAAGCAGTGGAGTGAGCTAATTGAGCCGGCTGCATAGATTGAGAAGAATGGGGTTTGATTATTACAAGCTCCGGTGCTTGTCGAGGAACTGTGGTCCTGCCTAACGGTATCCGGGATATCTCATATGCTCCATGTCGCGTTCTGTACGTGTCCTAGAAAGAGCTAACAAGAAGACTACGCTGGTGGTGCATTCGTCAGAGAGACGTCTAGGAAATCACAATCATACACCGACATCAATTCCTGCCAGAAGTTCTCATCGAAGTGGAAATCAGCCGCCCAGTCCGGCGTCGCCTCCGTCACGGGCAGCGCTGCCGGCAGAGTTGGTTGCTGTTGTTGTTGTTGTTGCTGCTGCTCCTGCGGCTGTGGCTGCTGTTCCGGCGGCATCTTGGAGTTGAACCATTGCCGTATCCAACGGGCCTTGAAGCTATACTTGAGAAACACGCTGGTGCCGTCATCTAGTATCCGCCGACGGCGTCCCAACTCCTGCGCAACGCGATCGGCCTCCTCGAACTGGTCGCTCATGCGTCGCAAGACCTTGTCCATGTCCAGCCGACGACGGGCCATCGCGGGTTCCCAGTCGGGCATGGGGTCCAGCAACATGATGCGCGAGGTGGTGACGATGGAGAAGGCCACGAAGCCGCTGACCGTTACTGGTGTGGCCGAGAGAGAGGCGGCAGGGATGGTAAACTGGTGGTTGAAGAACTGGCTGCAGCACTGGACGCATTTCCAGAGAGCTTCGGCGCGTTGGAAGGGTTCCGCGGGGAGGCTATCCGAGTCGGTGATGGAGGGTGCTTTCATGAGGAGGACAGGTTCGTAGAGTCGTATTAGAAAGACGTAGTAATGGGACCAGAAGATTTCTTGAACAAGTTTGTCAGTTTTGGCTTGCACAACAAGACGTGAAACTCACTATTTTGCTTCACCACTTCAGGCTGCATCTTGACAAAATTGTCCAGCTCGCGGCGCGCGCTATTAATGGCCATCTCGAGGGGAGCGCGATATACAATCGAGACCTGGTCTTGATAGTCGGTGCACCGCAGGACGGTATAGGCTCGCTCGGCGATATGTTGCATCTTGATTAACGCTACGAGGTAAAGATCAGACTCGTACTCGGGTGCTTCAAGTAGCGAGTCGCAGCATTGAGCCAGCCAGTTGCTCCAGAGAAGCTGTGTGCCTCGTCTGAACAAGACAGACAATCTGTGACAGGTTAGAGTGCGAGACTTTGTTGAGCCTCCAAAGATAACTTACAGGCACGATATGTGGTAGAACCCCAAAACAGCTCGCTTCTCCTCTGAGGTATGCGGAGCCTTCGCCTTCAACCCACAAGAGGAGGTGGTTTTGCCAATAATCGTCCAAGCATCCCCTAACAAAGATTTATGAGGGATGCCGCAGAATCCAGGCGCCTTGTCCAGCCTCAGATCGATGACCAAGGATGTTGCGAGCTGAAGAAGGGGCGTGGCCTGCGGCTCCAAGTAAAACGGGAAGTCGTTCCTTGAGCGCCAGTGAGCATTTGTGCTAATTGCGTCCTGCAGGGGAGAAGCCTACCAAGCAAGGTGGATTAAAATAGCCTGGAGCATATCAAGCCGTCGTTCTTGCAGGACGATAACGTGCTCGGCAAGATATGTGCGGAACCACGTCTTGATCTCGAGCTGCACGGTGCTCGGCAGCGGAACGACGACAGACATAACGGTCCAGAAGAGGAACGGCGACTGCGCGTACAGCTCCCGCGAACCAAGGCCATCTATCAATGGTACGAAGGGGTATGCGGGTACCAAGTCTCGACGGTACACGTCAAGATGTCGCGAGGCTTCATCGTGAGTGAGACGGAAGCCGGGTAAGAGTTCCAAGTAGGCGGGATCGCCAGGGGCGTCATCGCCTTTGTCGTGGAGATTGCCGCCACAAATACGATAGCTCGCGTTCTCTTCGACACGAGTGAATTGATTGGCAGGTTTTGGAGCGGGTGGCAGCTGAGTCTGGGTGGCCTTGGGGCTTTCTGGGGTTAATGGAGATGGACCCTTGGCCTGGATGTGTTGACTTGAGGCGAGTAACGAGACGATGCCGTCGAGTTTCTTCTCCAACTGGGCGACTCGGCTGCGTAAAGGGATTACGGTTAGATAAAATAGTCCAGATAAAGATAAAGCTTAGGGTGTCTTACGTCGACTTGCCTCGCTTCTTCCTCGGCGCCGCTTCTGGAGCATGGCATGGGAGCTTCATTCGGGCACATCTACTGACCACCATCAGCACATCGGGAATTATACAGGCGCCGAGTCGCCGGAACTGACCTGGAGCACGTCTTCTCCGGCCGCGCCGACCCGATGGCGGGCCACTGGCACTTCATCTTCAACCGGGCGCAATTCGAGCACGCCCTCGGCTTGGCGTTGGCCCTGTCGTCGTCTTGGCAGTGCTGCTCCTCGCGACTCACGAGGCAGTCGTCCATGGCTTGAGCAGAATCGCGAACTACCAACTTCACACCGGTAGGTTCATCTGTAGTGAAGAAGGAGACAAACAGCAGGCAACAGGTCTCCCTGCTGTGAAATGGAATGAGCAGGTCGGACGTAAGAGGGACTTAAACCCGGAGTCCGGAGCTTAGGTTACGGTCCGACCATGTCATTTTGCGTGTTGTTGCTGACAGGTGGAGCCAAATTTGATGCTTCGGACTCGGGTACGGGATTCAATTTATTCTCCGTATCCGACTTCCACCGCTACCCTAGACTCGCGAAAGGACAATCTGTTGCTGAGATGAATGAGGCCGTATTCTCTTCTCAACTTGTTTGGCAAAGCTGAGACGGCGAATCCCCTCGGAGTGTTTCACATGACCTAGACAACTGAGTGCTATGAACAATATCAATGTCAAAGGAAGAAAAAAAGGTTCAATATCCTCTACTCTGCTGCATCTTTTATTTCCATAGACGATGTGGTAAATTGAATATTAACCTTGAATCACGGAGACTCAGGGGCAGTCCTAATATCACAGGGCTGAATTCTTGCAAAGAGAGTGAAGGGCTGGATAAAGTACGAGCGCCCACAAATAATACGAGCGGAAGTGACAAGGTTTTCAGCGTCGTAGATTTTGCCTCTGACGAGTTACCGCAGCTGCTCGAGAAACGAGTACTCCATTGACTTGCGCCATAAAAGGCGCCAAAGAGGCACCAAAACGTAATGGGATGGTGGAGTGGGGATACTCTTTTTTGTCGTGAACACAAGCTAGATTTCTGTGCAAGATATTACCGAGACTCTTAAGAAACGCAGCAGTGCAAGATGAAGGCAAGCAGCTTTTCAGGGTGTAAAAAAGAAATCGAGAGGCCATCATCTGCTTCATGATTATCGCGATGTTCTGGATCTCAAGACGGAAGGTGAAGAGAAAGGCCACGAAAGATATATTTCATGTTGATAATACTATACTTTCTCTGGGTTATCATTATGTAGTACTCTACTCTAAGCTTCGGCCGCAATCTCAAAGATCTGCTCAACAAACAAATCCAGCTCGGTGATGAAGGCACAATGACCGCCGGGGTTGCGAAGCACCCTCTTCAACGTCGGGATGGTCGAGATGATCTGCTCCTGCGTGGCGGCAGGAATCGTCTGGTCCTTCTCGCAGAGGATGTAGTACGCCGGCGCCTTCAGCTCATCCAATCCAACCGGAGAAGGACCAGCCAGGGCCTCTAGGGACTGCGGTAGACACGCGGCTAGGAACTTGTCCGCAAGATCATCGGCCATGTCGGGGCCGTAGAAAGCGGCGCGAGCCTTGACGTTCGCCTTTGCGATGCCGTCCTCGACGTCGACGATGTCGACGGGAGGTATGACGCTCAACGCGCTGCCGCCCTTCTTTGGGGGCATGTTGCTCGTGACATACACCACGGCCCGGAAGCCACCCTTCTTGCCCTCGGCCGCCCTCTCAGCCACCGAGTAGCCCTGAGCAGCTATCGTCAAGGGTGTGCCGCCATACGAGTGGGAGATGCCGAGGAACTCTTTGCCTTGGTCCAAGTAGGGCTCAATCGCCGCCTGGATGTTGCGGGCGTCATCCTCGCAAGTGACTTTGGGGTCGGTGCCAATGCTAGGGTGGCGGACGGCAACGACCGGGGAGAATCCAGCGGCTTCGAATCGCTCCTTGGCCAGGTCAAAGCATGATGGGAGGTGGAAGCCGCCGTGAGCGAGCACAACGCCCAGGCCTCGGGAAGTATTGGTGGCAGACATGGTGTTCGCTGGGATCGAGATTGACGATGGATGTGACGTTGGGACCCTGTTGTTGCGTGATTAGGCAACGGACTAATCGAAAAAGGACTTTTGCTCGGGTAAGGGAAGGCGAAAAAGAGTAGGATTAGGAAGGATAGGAGACTATGTATCATCAGGAACACGAGCATGCAGCCCAACCAGTGTATAAATACCACGTAACGTTGGTTCTGTTGGTTCATGTGTGGACCGGGCTGCCTGAGCGTGTGTATTAGCTGGCCAAGGGAGAAACCGCGGCCAGAGTCGCACTGGAAGCGGGTAGCTTGGGCGAAGACGGGAGTATCTGATGCTGATCGTTCGTTGATGGAAGCGCATCCTTCCCTAGCGGGAGGGTGAGTTTTTAGTTGCCACAGGACAAGAGTGGAACGATCCCGTGAGCGCCTAGTCAGTAGTTGCAATGCCTTGTCTACGAATACAATTTGAACGGCAGGTTTTGACTTCTGCAGGATCCGTATGCCGGGTCGGGAAGAGTCGGCAGATGCATCTTCTCTTTGACTGCTCTCACATGAATCGTGTTGCTAGGTTGTGTGGGTCCGGTATCTGGGTATGACCTTGTCCTTGTCCTTGCAATCGGGGTTGATGCAGCGGGATTGTATGTAATGGTCCCGAGTTGGACATGCTGTGCATTTTGAGTGAGTTTTGCACCCGCGAAAGATGATGTGTTACTATTCATTCAACTGACACACTTGCATGCTGCGTCTAAGTCTCCCGATCATCTGTCTCCCACGCGGCAGTCCCACGATGCATCGTAAAACAAGCACCGCGCCTCTACGTCACCTCGTGTCTCCCGGCCGGGGAACCTTGCCCGTGTGAAATGGGCTAGCTGCTAGTCAAGCTAGCCTCTGACAAATACGTTTCATTTCCATCCTACTAAGTAATATGGCGAATCGGGACTTGGTGGTAAGTGGGCCTAGTTGAGGCTGTATCAGACCATGTTGCCATGCCCCTTTGAGAGCGCGAACTCGCGAAAGCAGCCGTATTGACCTGCGCAAAGCCTCCGGGATGCAAACTCGAACTCGCGAAAGCAGCCGCATTGACCTGCGCAAAACCTCCGGGATGCACACTCGAACCCACGATGGAATGCCTGTATCGAGCAATGCCGGCCCAAAGGGGATGGGATCGCCGGTATCCTTGGCGTCGAGCCGCAATTTTTCGCTCCTTCGTGCTGTATATATGCCCACTGGAAGCCAAGGTTGTGGGAATGGTTGATCGACGAATTCTCCCTCTTCGCACAGCAAACGGTGTTCCCGCTTCTCACCATGGACGATGTCACTTACTTTTCGAACAATAGCGTCAGCAGCATTCTGATGGTCCCGCACGCCGTCTTTAGTGCCATTGCCACCATCTTTGTTGGCCTGCGTCTGTACACTGCCCGGCATGTGACCAAGACCAAGTGGTCCATGGACGAATATGTCTCCATCCTAGCTCTGGTGAGATTCTTGGTCTTCGTATCCACAAGTTCCTGTTACTAATCAAGCCATTGCCAGGTGACGAACCACATTATGATTGTTTGCGAAGGCGTTGGTTCGTTTACTGTCCCATTGCCATAGGCTTCGTCGTTGAATGAGGCTAACTATCATCCACAGGAGTATCCAATGGCTTAGGATCCAACATGATTAAGATTACGACCGAGTTCCCTGGTGGTGTCTCCAGCTTCCTGAAGGTACGTGTCGATCTGCCGTCACTCCACTCTCCCTCCGCAAGATTAGAGTAGTTGATCTAACACCTCGCAATAGTCTGTCTTAGCGATCGAATGTGCATATGGCATAGCGTGTCCCGTATCCAAGATGGCTGTCTTAGCCATGTACTACCGCATCTTCTCGACGTCAAAGTTGCTCCGGTATTGTCTGTGGGCAATAGCTGCCATGCTCGGAGGATGGGGAATCGCCGTCGTAATAGTCAGCAGTAAGCTCTTCTTTCCTATCCTTCAGCCGGTCTAGAGAAGTACTTGCTCATTCCTGTCGATGCAGTCTTCACCTGTGACCCTGTCCATGGCTTCTGGGACAAGACCATACCGAGCAAATGCATCGATTCGACCAAGTTTTACATTGGAATCACGGTTCCTAATATTATCTTCGACACCCTCACTGTGGCTCTTCCGGTCCGCGAGGTTTGGAAGTTGCAAATGGGCCGAGACAAGAAATGGGCGATTACCAGTGTGTTCCTGCTCGGTGGCAGGTAAGCAAATGACCACCAAATGATAATTGGCATACCGCACATAATCTATACTGACGAGTTCGTGGTCTAGTGTCGTCCTTGCCTCGATCACTCGACTCGTCCTCTTCTGCATCTACCAGCCCGGCGCTGGCGCAAGCGGCAACAACATCAGCCAAACGGTCCTCTTCCCGCATACGGCATCCGCCATCGAGACATGCCTCGCCATCATCGCAGCCTGTCTTCCGACATGCGCGCCGCTCCTCAAGCGCATGCTGGGCAACGTCGCCACCGTCGTGTCCAGGGACACGGGCTCCGGGAAAGGGGGCGACAAGCCCTCCAAGAACTTCAACACCCGCATCACCATCGGCAAGATGTCCAACCGCGGCGGCGTCACTTCGAAGCGGACCAGGGACGATGACCTGGACGGCTCCTTTGAGCGCCTTGACGATGCGAGCTTGCAGGGGTCGACGGACGATCTGTACGTGGACGAGGCTGGGAGGAGGGATGACAAGGGGAGAAAAGGGCCTCAGATCCGTGTTCGGCGTGAAGTGCAAGTGGAGAGCAGTGAAGGCTCTGCAGAGGATTATCACAAAGAGCGAATTGTGAGTATCCCACTGAGGCATCTATAGTGGTTTCGGGTCTTTGCGCGTAAGGCCGGTACATGTGCTTTTGGTTGTCAGATACCCAAAATCGAAATAACAACTTGACGCCAATCATGGCGTTAACTAGTCTTACCACGCCTCGCTTGGCTTATGGTTGCCGGTATACGATTTGGCGTATGCATTGCAATTTTAGTATTTCTAGAGTAGTCTTTCCATACCTCGCCGTATAGACCCACCATTCATTCACAGTGTCTCTGGAGCACCCCATTCTGGCATCGGCCTGTCAGACGGAACTTGGGATCGCTGATGACATCTGGCTCTACACTGTAATTTTAGCGTTTCTGGAACACTCCGAGCACACTCGATCTATCAGAGCCCTGGAATTTCAAGGATACAGTCGGGCTCACAGTCGCATGCATATTGGTGACAATCACCTCTGGATGCATAAAATAGTCTGAGGCCGAGTAGGAAACGTGAGACAGGCAGATAAGACAGGCAGTTGAAAAAACCCACTCTTCGGATCTTCATTCTTTCACTATTTCCTGTTGTATTATGACATGATGTGTTTTCAAGCCAGCCTATACATGGTGGCCGTTTACTCTGTTGGTGCCGTTAACCTTCTTAGCCTGGAACTCTTTCTTGAACCGAGCCTCCATCTCCTTTCTCACAAAAACCGCCTGAGCGGATGCAGTGTACTCAATATCCTGCCAGCTCAGTCGCTGGTCCTTCTTGACAGGCCGCTTCAGCACGAAACCGTGCGCGAGACCGATGGGAAGACCCTCATTGGCCATTGAATCCGCCGCGGGCATGAGTCTGCCGTAAACCGTGGAGCCGCCCTCGCCGTTGAGCTTCTCACCAACTTCGAGGTCTCGCTTGGCCGTGGCAACAACGTCGCCGGACCAGGTCTTGGTCTGTCCCGTGGGTTCTCCGCGACACATGATGGTGGCGATGGAGACGCCTAGCTCGAGGCCGATGGGGTGGTAAGGCTTGTACTGGGCGGCGTACCATCCGCTGGGGTCCGTCTTGAGACCGTATTGCTTGAAGCAATCTCTCTGATACTCTCCGGGAGTTAAGGCATGGGTATCAGTGCATTCTCTCTCTTGGTCGAAACAGACAATATACCTTTGATAACGACGTAGACACCCCATCGCAGATGGTTGAACACCCATCTGCCGTCCGTCTCCATGCAAGACACTACCTCGACGGTGCCGTTCTTCTCACACTGACCGCCCTCGCTCTCAGGCTTCAACACCTCTTCGAGCGCGGCCAGCTTTGTTGATAGGCTCGTCATAGTGAAAAAGAGAAATCAATGTTTCAAGAACAATAAGAGATGAAGGGTAATGTGATTTGAGACAGCTTTAGATCTAATTGAGTCTCTCAGAAGCTGGTTGTGATGGTCGGTGGCGAAGGTCAAGGACTTGATGAGACTGGCTTGATCTTCCTATCTCGACGGCCGCTACCTCTTCTTTTGAACTCATCATCGCCGAAGCCATATGCAAGGCCGGCCCGTCCATCTCCTCCCGGATATGCATCGCGACGCAGTGTTGCACCCACAATCCTCTTGTCCGCATCATCACCATCGGCTTTTTGCCCGATTTCCCGACATCATCCCACACTTCACCACCAACCCCTCCCTCACAACCAACGCCAAGGCGCCGGCAATCCGCTTCATTAGCTCGGCATGGATACAGATCCACGTGAACCAAAAATATGGAGCACATACCTTGGAGTCGCGGCCGTCGGGAAATCGGAGGCGCCAGCGGCTTGGACGCCGGTGGATTTGGTGTCAATCTAAACCCCAGACTCCACACAGCATGGATCTTGGGGAACCTGGGGAATCTGGCCATTGATACGGTACTAGATGCCCGAGGTTGACTCATATTGGCTGACCGCAAGCCAGCATAGTAGGAACGTGAATTGAGTATAAGATCCTCTCCAAGTCTGGCAATCGAACGAGCATCCTCAGTTATCAGCTCCCCGTCTCGCCGAAAAGCTCCCCTTTGACCCCGAATCTCAAACATTGCCAACCATCAAGCACAATGGCCAAGGCCCAGCCAGCTGGGACGGAGGCTGTCACCATCGACTATGCTGCCATTGTCACCGCCTGGTCGCCCGAGGAGCGCGCGGATCGAGAAAAGAAGTTTCTGAGGAAGATCGATTTTCGGCTGTTGCCGATCTTGGTACGTTGAAATGTCCTGAAAATACCTGCTTGTCTGTTCACAACAAACTAACCGTTGAGTTTTAGATCGTCATGTACATCATGAACTACATCGACCGCAACGCCGTTCCACATGCTCGAGTCCAAGGCCTGGAAGAGGATCTGGGGCTGAAGGGCGTCCAGTACAATATCGTCTTGAGTGTCACGTTCATTGGGTGCATCTTGATGCAAGGTGAATCGATTAGGCTAGAGAATGGTTGGGAATCTTGCTGGTAACTACAAGTTCCGAGCAACATGATCCTGAGCAAGGTTCGTCCTAGTTGGTACTTGGCCCTTTGCATAGTTGCTTGGGGCATCGTTAGCGGCGCTATAGTACAGTCCGTTGCAAAAGTTCCGACAACGCCCGGATCCACCCGAATTTCCGTGATAACACTACAGTCTTTGACCAGCTACTATGATCTCAATTAAAGTCATAGAAAATCATAGAATAGATTAATTTAAAGCCCAGAAGCTAGAGATTACTATGACTTATATCAATACTTTGTGTACCAGCCATTTGCCTCCACAACCGCCTGCATCCGCGCAGGCATCGAATTTATGACGTTTTCGAATACCTCTTCTTCAATCTCTGCCCACAGCTCGATCGCAGCCTCAATTAAAATATCCAAAGCCTCAGCATTCTTAGGAAGTCCTGCCAGATGAGGGTATCGCTTATAGATCCGCTCTTTTAGAATTGCCCATAGATTTTCAATAGGATTAAGGTCAGGTGAATAAGGCGGCCAAGACGGCAGGAAAACGCCCTCTCTTTGGCAATAGCTGCGTAACCACCTTTGTATGATACGGGCTTTATAAGTTGGTCCGTTATCATGCTGAAATGTCATTCCATCCTCGATGATTTCTGGAAGATGAGTCTTAAGGCATTCCAAGATAATCCGTCCCGTAACGCCGTTACGCTTAGAAGCTGGGTCTCCATCTAAAGGGACTAAAGCTGTAGCCCTTTTGAGGCAGAATGCAGCAAAAAACATCTTAGAATGCCTTGTCGGCTTCCGGCGAGGCTGTATATACTTTTTCTTAAGTCTCTCGCCCTAAAGGGCGGTCAGTAAGATAGTCATAAGATCGAGGGTTTGACTTACATATCGGCAGAAAACCCACTTCTGTTTGTCACCGTCAGTGCGATCAACCGAGACCTCATCAGAGAAAATCCAAGTATGCCAAAAGCTAGCATCTTCATTGACGTATTGCTGTGCGAAATCCAGGCGTTTTTGGGCCACAGCTGGGCTCAGAAATGGCCGTCGAAGTGAGAGGTGGTGTTGGACGCCCTGTTTACGCAGCCATCGCGTTAGGGTCGTCTTATGACAGCGCAGACCGGTCAGATCGAGGATTTCTGTAGATGTGATAAAAGGGTCTTGATCGATGATTCTAAAGATATGATTTTTATCGCGGGTTGATATAATAGTCGGGCGCCCAGAGCGCGGATTGCTCTTAGCACTTTTCTGCTCCTTGTACCGCCGGACAACGCCAAATATCGCATGTTTCGTTATGCCCTCTTCCTCGGCGATCTGGGCGGCTGGAACACCAGAATTATATTTATATACTATCTTCGTGCGTTTATGAGGACTGTGATGAGATTTGGCTCTGACCCGAGGCATAATGATTGAGCTGTTATAGATTGAAGTTGTTGATGTTAGGAGGAATGTCCGTGGTCGCGATCGTAAGAAGCGGGGAAATCGGGATATTGTCGGAACTTTTGCAACCCCACTGTAGCAGTGTATGGCTTTGCCGGTCTTGTTGTCTGTCGTTTCTTCCTCGGAATTACAGAGGTAAGTGATGCAGCATGATTGGCAGATTTATAGAAATAAGTTCTAACGAAACGTCTTTAGGCCCCATTCTTCGCTGGCGTCGCGTTCCTCTTCAGCGGATGGTATACGAGAAAGGAGCTGGGTCTACGCCTGGGGATATCTTCTGCGCCGCCATGGTCTCGGGAGCCTTTGGCGGCCTCTTTGCAGCCGGCATCGCAGCCGCATTCGAGAATAACAGAATCGAAAGCTGGCGCTGGCTGTTCCTCATCGAAGGCATCGCAATAGTCGTTTTTGCCGTGGTCACTGGACTGGTCATCCCCGACTGGCCCGCTACGACGAAGTGGCTATCCGTGGAGGAGAAAGCTCTCGGAATTATGCGCATCGTTGAAGACGCTGGAGAAGAAGAGGAGGACATCACCACACTTGCTGCCTTCAAGATGGCTGCCAAGGACCACCGGGTCTGGCTTTGCATTGTCGGCCAGATGTGTGTACAGGCTGTTGCGTCGTTGACCAACTTTCTTCCCACTCTCGTCAAGAGCATCGCCGTTTGCAGGGCCACTCGATGCACGAATTCTGTCACAAGTTTCCCTGATGCAAATCCTCACTCGGGTGTACGAAAGGTTTGCCGTACGGCGCCTCCCAGACCCCCACACGATCCGTTACGGTACCAACAGCGCCTCCAACGACTCCTCGGTCGACATATTGGAGGAAGAAGACTTCTCTGACCTTCGAAACTTCAACCTTGAAATTGAGCAGTGGCGCATGCGGTGGTACGCCCGACAGCAGAGCAACAGCTTCATTGGCACGTTCCCGCCCAAGGGCATCATCCTCTACAGCTACTTCGCCAAGCTTCAACTCAACATTCTGGCAGTGAGAGGCGTAAGCCTCAACTCCGGAAGGCTGTCAACGGAGAGGAAGGAATTCACAAATATGGCCATCTCGGCTGCCGCCAGCATTCTCACTTTCGTGCTGGAGGAGGAAGATATGCGCAGAGCACTTGTTGGCACGCCTCTCTACGTTCACACCATGATTGCATTTGCGTCCGTCTTCCTGATGAAGGTTGCGACGAAGTGGAACCGACTGATGGGTTTCAATATTGAGCACAGCTACTTGAACGTTTCACATCTCTTGGAAAAGATGATCATCCTCCTCAAAAGCTCCATCACGTCGGATCGCCACATACTGCACCACATCGCTAACGTGCTCGAGAAAATGCTTGCCGAGATGACTGCGGAAGCGGGCGAAGAAGAGCAAGGCAGACCTCTACATGTTCTTTAACCCGAACAGTTTGGCTATCACAAAGGGGCCAGCGAGACTATGACTGCACCAGCGATAGGATTTGGACCTCCCCTGGTTCAGCTGCCCAGTACGGGCTGGGACGCGTATGCCCAACAACCGCAGGAGCAGGACTTTTTCGGGAATGGATCGACTTTCATGAATGATAGTCTGTTATACGAAGCGTTTGGAGCAGAGTCGTCGAGCGATGTATATAGTTTCTTGACCAGCCACTTTTCGTAGGATATGAATCAAGAACCTCATGGTTACGGGAGGAGGAATCTGCGTCATTTCT
Organism: Neonectria faginata; assembly: GCA_030864175.1. Lineage (NCBI taxonomy): Eukaryota > Fungi > Ascomycota > Sordariomycetes > Hypocreales > Nectriaceae > Neonectria > Neonectria faginata. The sequence goes on along the minus strand of JAULBG010000006.1, from coordinate 613,280 downwards.
GAGATGAGCATATTCTTCTAGATCTCAACGGTGGGATTCTATTAAAAGTACGCCTTTGTGGTAGAACTCAAGGCTCGTAATCAACATCCAAGTCATTTATCCGTTGTCGCCAGAAAGCTTTCTCAACTGCCCAACCACTCACCACTTCGTATAGAGTATCGTTCGTTCCAACGTTCCCCGGGAAGACCACATAAGGCAATCCAGGCCACTTGGACTCTGGCTCATCGCAGCGCCAGAGGGGAATACCCGGCGCAGCTTGACCGACAATGAGAGCGCGCTTCATCCTCAGGCCTTTGGTCGCCATATCCGAAGACGTGATTCCGCCCTTGGCAATGACATACCGCGGCTTCTTCTCAAGCTTCTGAAGGAATGAGACTAGAACCAGAGCAACGGTGGAACCAATATCTAGGCTTTTGGCCTCGTCTCCTCCAACAATCAGCTCTCGACTCGTCATCACGAGGACGTCTTGTCCTCGCTTGATCTCCGCTTCCGCGGTTGCGAGAGCCTTCGACACCTCTTCGCTTGCGGCATCGGGAGACTGAAGGAGCTTCTTCACATCAAGAACGATGCTGGTCAACTTCTCGCCGGATCGAGTTCGAAGCGATTCGAGCTGTGCGGTTGTCTTGGGCACATACGAGCCTGCGATGATTAGACCGCCAACATCTCCTGATAGACCCAAGTGGGCAGATGAGATGGGAGGAATAGACGGAATTCCTAGTCGCGCTGAGACGAAGGCTGCACCGGTCCGGAAGAGGAAGCGCTTTCCTGTTTTCGAGGCTCGCAACAACGCAGCCACAACGACGTCGACATCCTCATCTGCAGCGGCGTTTATTACGATGACGGGTCGGTTGCCGTTAACCTCGTCCGAAAGCTGCTTGAGAACCCCTTCCACGCCACCAGTGCGTATCGTCTCCAGGCTGATGGATGTGATCCTCTCCCTAGGAACGCTTCCCTTGGTCTTTTCCACGACGTAATCTCGCAAGTTCGAGCTCTTGTAGCCAAAAGTAGCATCCTTGGCAAAAGGCGTTTGTGCCGCCGGCAACAGCTTGTCGCCTTCTTGCACATAGTGGACGTCTCCAATGGTGTATCGCCCACCTTGGAGGAAGAACGGACAAAGGACCCAGGCGTCGGCAGCACCCAAGACTTCCTCAACGGCCTCGGCCTCAAGTGGGAAATGCCCTCGCAAGGTAGAATCGCTCCGAAGTACGACTTCGAAAGCTGCACCCGTTTCCTTCGACGCCGCCTGCAAGTTGGTGCAGATCTCAGTGATGAGCTCACGGGCTTGTTGCGGATGCAGCGCTCGTGAGTTTGTCAGGATGAAGAAGCCGCCGCCCTGTTTCGTCTGCTTAAACTCGGCGACCAGTCGAGGAACATCCCAGACGGTGAGAATATTGACGTCGTGACATGTCTGCGTCCCGGTAGGGTCGTCGTCAAGAACGACGAGGATGGGAGCTCTGGTGGAGGGGTTCTGGAGGTCTTCTCGAATCTGTCTCCTCAGATCTTTGGCGGGCGCTGGGGGAAGGGATTGAAGGGTTGAATCCCGATCAAGGATGTCATTTTCCGGCATTTCTGCGAGTAAAAGGCGTTTCGAGTTGAAGACAAAGGAGAATAATAATGCGATAGTCTTCAGGGATTGTTCTCGTTAATATCTCGTTTGTGGCAGCGGTAAATATAGGTTGCGGGGTAAGACACGGAACGTGACAAGACGAAGAATCGAATGGTGTTGTGATTAATTGCAGCAACGTAAATCCGCCTGCATCCGCTACTTAAACAGCGGAAAAGGGAGCAAAGAGGAGCAGCATCGAATGTTTAGATAATCTTTCATTGACTCAAGTGCCCAGGTGGTGCTCCACATGCACCTCCACCACACCAACTTGTGGATCTGATATCTAGCGGATGAGGGTGCATTTCCCGAAATCCCGGGGACGCCATCCGATCCGACAAGATGGGATGAGCACCTCCGGGGCATTTTCCGACAGGAATTCGTCCTTCCTTAGTTTATAATCTAGGGTTAGCAGATATACTCCTAGCACCCAGTCTACCTGTCGTAACTGCATAGTAATACTAAGCCTCGTGTTAATAACGCCAGTAATTAGTCGCTTTATTTATAAAATAAAAAAGCCTTAGTATTGGAACTAGTTTGCATTCCGGAATCTATGTACAGTACAATACTCGTCATCAACTCATCTCCGCCGAACATGCAGCTTCTCATGTCTTCTCCGGTCGTTATTCCGTGCAAAAGCCTTCTCACAAGTCCGACACGCATACGGCCGCAGTCCCAGGTGCGCACTGTTCATATGAGAATCGAGGTTTGCTCGTCTCGTGTAGCTCCGTGGACAGAGCTCACACTGATGCTTGGCGTCTGCAACGACGGTCTGATCGAGCGACACGAACGCACTGGGTTGCCTGACTCGTCTGGGTGATACGTGCGGAGATGCTTGTCGAGGTCCTTGTTCGATGCGAAACCGAACGGAACCAGGGCACAGTTGGGAATTGTGCAGTATGGTCTGTCGTGTCGGTTGGAGTGGTGTTTGGCAGCGTCCTGGTTGTCAAAGCCTTCGTAGAAGTAGCCGCAAGTGATCCGCGTGCACTTGAAGAGCTTCTCCCCGTAGAAGTCCTTGAGTGAACCGGCAAGGACCCCGTCGTTTTCTAGCTCTGGGGCAAGCTCTTCCAGTGTTCCTCGGATCTTTTTCAATGCCTCTCCTAGCTGCTTGATGCTTACTTTGTTCCTCTCCTTCAGAGACTGGTGCTGATGTCTTACGACATGTGTCCATACCTCAAGGAGTTCCGCGTAGAAGTCTTGTTGCTCGAAAGCTTGACAGTGTGTCCTGGCTACCTGCGCATGTTCTTCTTTCTTTGCCACCTGCTTTTCACTAACGGCTACTAAGCCGTCATTGTATATCTGACAAAAGGACTTCACCGCATTAGAAGTCTTCCATCTATACTGGGGCCCATCATGAGGGTCACTGAACAGCCCAGTTAGATTTTCAATCAAAGACTTCAAGTGCGAGTCCCACTGAGAAATGGCGTAGTCCTGGAAGGGGGCTGTGGACCTACGTTCAGAATGTACTTGGTCGGTCCCCAGATGTACGCCGATAGGTCAGGAATTCCAATGTCCAAGGCCTTGGTGACATCATCGAACTGTTTCAAAGCTTCTAAGAACATGCTGAATCTGTTGAAGTTCATCATCGCCTTAACATTTTCTTGGTCGCGTTGAATAGTGATGACCTTGACTTGGACATGCTGGATTGTGGTGGCTATGAAACTGGCGATCTGTCGATCACTCGCTCGGGCCTTGCTTGAACTCGGCCAACGCAGCTTCAAAGACCTGTTTGGGATCGTCCATTGTGACCTCGAAGTGACCAGTGCGTTAAGCACGCGACACTGGACTTTGGTCGGTTGGGAGCGAAGCGGCAGCCAATCTCAGCTGCTGAGGCCACTGGCGGTACGAACGACCCGCACGCCTAGAGAAGAGTAGTTTGGCAAACTTGTATTGGCAGGCACTGCAATTTTAGTTTATTTATTAAGAGGGAGAATGGAGGGTCTAACGTCGGTTCACCACCTTGGGTAACTTTTAAGGCATCCAATCATGTTCAAGACAACTCTAGTTCTGCCTTGCCGGCTTCACGCTGCAGTGCAGCTCCAGCCCCTAACAAAGGAGAGCCTCGAGTTCAAGGCTTCCAATAATCTTCGAGAGAATTCAGTTTCAACAGGGATGCGTAAAGCGTACTTTACAGAGGGGCTTAGTGGTGTAGCTGCGCCCTGAAGGGGATCAACTGAGAGCAACTGCCGTATTACCAGATAAGGCTTCCCATCATGTGTAAGAAATATCGAGGTGCATTCAAAAAAGAAATAGGGCGTTCTACGTCAGTGCGTCTCACTATCATACACATAGACACTGCACTGCAATTCTAGCCTCTGCAGATGAAATTCTCCCGTCTCTTGCACCCAATCATTGTACTATCCCGCACAAGTATAGGGGAGAAAGCTCTAGGCTCCCATGAGGCAGCTTTAAGGCATCCAGTCATTTTCAAGAGAACTGAAGTCCCCATGCAAGCCACGTCATCATCCCGGCGGCAGACCCTGCACCTTAGTTGGTGGTTGAAATGAACTTCACTGCAATCTTAGCTTCTGCAGATGAAATGCTCCCGTCTAATGCATCCAATAATCAATTGCGTCATCCTTCGTACAGGGAAGAAGGCTCCGGGCTCCTACAAGGCAAATTTAAGGCATCCGGTCATTTTCAAGAGAACCTACCAAAGTCCCCATCTCATTGGCAATGGGTCAAGACTGGTCTGCATGAGGCTTGCAGCGTGCGTGAGGCTTTTCACTGCAGTTTTAGCCTCTGCCGAGGAATGGCCAAGCACACCCCGCCTGGATTCACACAACTGGCCTAAATATCTATGTGTGTGCTCCGTATTCGGAAGACATCAGGCAACAAGCTGCAGTAAGACCATCAAGCTTGAAAGCTTGGCAGCTTGAAACGTTCACTGAAAAAGCGACGAAAACTCATTTCCCTCCTATTCAACGTCAGAAGCTATCGAAAAAAAGGCGGGAACCTACGTTACAGATCATGTCCCTGTCTGACATCTTGAACCAAGAGGGCTCAACCCATAATGTGGATTATGACTCTCAGGCCCAGCTATTCAACTCTGGCCCCAGGTAGGCATTTCCCAATTCTGCATCACTACGCTCAACAGACCGATAAAACCATGAAAGAATGCCTTCTGATTCCCATGATTCAGTGGGCCACTCGACAGCTTTGACTTTGGCAATTTTCTCAGTCAGCTAACGCCCGAAAACACGACAGATGGTGTTCCCACTGAGAACCATCCTACCACCGTTGGTGTTTTTCATAACACCATAGATGCAATTCACCCTGAATTGGCGGACTGGGCTCGCACATTCGAAGACTTTGGCTCCAGTTCTACATGCTTCCAGAATCAATCCTTAGAGCAGGATGAATCAAGGTTTGGCGCCAGTATTAACATCTCTGGCGACATCCACGCCTGCACAAGACGTCACTGTGCCACCGGATGAATTCTCACGCGACGAGACTCGAGTTTGTTATGGGATGGTATGTTATGCATCGGCCAGTTCTACCATGATTTCGACCTAACTTCAACATATCGTTAATATAGACGATGAGACCTATCAATTACTAATATGAGACAAATTACCAGATCCACAGAAAGGACGTGAAGCTCATTGGGAACATGACCAGTTTGCTGGATCGGCTCAATCGTCGCGATGGCCCAACACAGAGTGCCATTCAGACATTCACTCTGAAGCCCAAAACGGACCATGTTCTACTTCTACTTCCGGACGGGACCGAATTCGGACACCTCAGAGGTGATATCACCAAGGTGCTTTCCTCGCTCCTGCTGTGGGGTATCCTCGAACTTGAGGTCGTCGCGTTGTCTGATAGCATCTGTCGGAAAATCAGCAAGGTTGACAAGGCTAGCAAGGCAATTGTCCAAGTTGACATCAACATCTACGGTCCGTCCAGCCAGGGCACCAAAGGTGGAGACGCCTTGACGACCGACAAGATCTGGCTGCAACAACCGGACTACTACAAAAGGCAGTTCCAGTATGTCAATCCTCATGTCATTCGATTCCCAGAGCTAGAGTTGGAGGGTTCGGCGAGATTGGAGGAGCTTGTAAATGAAGCGTCAAATCTCGAGCGGCGTACAAACACAGACGTTATGCAGTTGGTCTCAGAGGTCGAACAGTCCACGCATCGAGCCGCGGGACTGGAGCGAGTCACAGGAGATCGCAGGTTGCAGACGAAACTTCTAGAGTATGCACATCTATTTCTATTACCATAGACTCGGCTAATAAGAGCAGACATCAAGAGCAAGGGCTGGCATTCATGATGCAAAGGGAATCCGGCCAGATTCCAGACGACTACCGGCTTTGGGAGCGTACTGTCGTCGAAGATAACGAAATGTAACTGCACAGCCGTCTCAAGGATAGCAAGGAAGCAGATGTGGTATTAACTCTGCTTAGGTTTATACATCGTATCACGAAAAAGCGAGCATCGATCCAACGTGAGGAGAAAGGTGGCGGCGTCCTCGCCGATGAGATGGGCATGGGGAAAACGCTGTCCATACTTGCCCTTATCATCAAAACCATCAAGGAGGGCCATGTTTGGGCAGAACAGAGCATGAACGAAGAAGTGACTCATTCCGAGATCCAGCACTACGCTCATTCTACACTCATTATTGTCCCCTCTGCATGTAAGGATGCAAAATCGACTGACGTGCGGAAGGGCTGGGGTGCGAGCTGACTGAGAGTTAGTGATCATCAACAGCTGGGTGAGCGAGATCAACATGTACGTCCTTTCCCCACTTTGACAAATATGCTAGTACTGACCGCATTGGCTCAAAGTCATCTTGGCGACGCCGTGAGGGTCATCAAATATCACGGTGAGGGCCGGGAACGAGAAGTTGAGGCTCTGTCGAAGGCCGATATTGTTTTGACGACCTACAAAACCCTAGCTACGGACTACCTCTCGAAGAATAGGTTACAGAGCACGATTCACAGCATGGGGTGGTTTCGAATTGTTCTGGACGAAGGTACGCTCTAACTTGCTTGGACAGATATCAAATTGCGCTCCTAATGACTTCTCACAGCGCACAATATTCGTCGGCCAGCAACGACCTTTCATGGCGCATGCGCTGCGGTTACCGCTAGATCGAGGTGGTGCCTCACCGGAACCCCCATTCAAAACAAGCTCGAGGACATCGGATCCCTCTTTGTATTTCTCAGAGCGGAAGAGTTTGAGAGCATGGCAAGCTTTCGCCGGTACTTGGTGTTTCCTTTTGAGCAGCAAGATCCGGTCGCAAAGGAGAGACTTGTCATGCTCTACGACTCACTTGTTCGCAGACGCACCAAGGACATCCTGCACTTGCCAGGCCAGGAAGAACGAATCCGAGAGCTTCAGCTCAGCCCAAGAGAGAGGACGCAGTACGACAAGACGACCGACATCCTCAATCGCTACATCCGCCAGCAGGTCGGTGAACACGAGATCAAAAGCAAGTTTGGCCTGTTTCAGGCGCACCTTCAGCTTCGCATTCTCTGCAATCATGGTACGCACCAAAAGCTGTTTGCTTGGAAGAGAAAGAGCCGGAGCGCCGCCGATGAAAAGGAGGCCTTTCTTGCAGAGCTGGGTCTCAACGCAGAAAGAATTTGTGCTGGCTGTGGTCAACCCAGACCTATCATCAACTCGAACAACGCCCGGAACGACTTTATCGAAAAATGTGCTCACATATTTTGTCGAGATTGCTAGGACGGTCTTGATGGCACACAAGGAGAGGCAGGCTTGCTGCAACATTGCTCACTCTGCGCTGTGTCCCACAAAGCCCTGCGGAAAGCTGCTTCTAGACCTGTTGTATTGGGAGATACAGATGAGCAAGGGGATGTGGTGATGCGAGATGCCGAGAACGATGCCTGGGATGAGTACTTCAATTCTGGAGGCTACTCGACGAAAATGGCGGCCTTAGTCGAAGATGTGAAAGGAAGCCTGGGTGAACTGGTGATGGGGGAGGATGGTAGACCCAGAAAAACGAAAAGGTACGAGAGAGTAAGGCTTGGCTTAGATGAGTGCATCCCAACTAACCCCGATAGTATCATCTTCTCTTGCTGGACTCGAACCTTGGATCTCGTCGAGCTCTACCTTCAAAAGGAGAACATTGAGTTTCTACGGGTTGACGGAGAGTGTCTTATGTCAAAGAGACAGCGAATTCTCGACCGGTTTTCCCAACCGAACGGTCCTCAGATCATGTTGATGACTACAGGGACCGGCGCATTCGGGTACGTCTACGATCAAAAATGACCAGTATCAAAGTCAAGTGAAGAGCTATGCTAACGAGCTACCAAAAAGACTGAACCTCACAGCGGCCAACCGAATTTTCATTCTCGAGCTACAATGGAACCCGAGCGTGGAAAACCAGGCAATTGCGCGAGCCATACGCCTGAGACAGAGTGACAAAGTGATTGTAACCCGATACGTGATGAGGGGAACCGTCGAGAAGGTATGTGTTGTCCAACGGCGATGTTTGTTGAGCCCGGAATAGTTAACCAAGAACCAGCAAATAAAATCGCAACAAATTAAAAAGGAACGGGCGGCAAAGGCTGGATTTGTGAAGTCGGTGGACTGATTCGTCATACGCGGTAAAAGATGAGGTTACTGAATTGAAATGCGATGGCTGTTACTCAAGGTAGACAACTTGTAGCCAAGCACTTATGCTGACTTTGTGCACGGCTAGAATGCCCCAGACTAGAGTTACAGGGCACATCTGCGGTTTGTGAGTTGAGTATAAACTATGTGCTCTTGCCAGGCAACAGCTAAAATTGCAGTGTTGTCTTGATGGCAGGTTACGCCGGGTGACGCGATTCGGGTCAAATTTGACATTTCTTTAGGTCACAACTACACGATCCCAAATATGATCTTTGACCGGCCTCGTAATGTGCTCTGCCACCCCAGAACTAGGCAATAAGAGGCAACAATTTTCAAGGAAATGTTAGATTCTGACAATAGGTTCAGGCTGGGCGGCCTAGGACGAATAGAACATTCAGAACAAGGGACTTAAAACCTGAGAACTAGCTGATATGACAGCTATTTCAACGATAGGGCAAAAAACAAGGAACTGACAACTCCAAAAGGAGTGGTAACATTGATGAAAGGAAAAAAGATGCCCGACTAATAAGCGGTTTGTAAAGTCACTTAAGCAGGTAGCTAGTTGGCTTGATCATGATGACATTAAACCCCTGATGCATTAAAACCCAACGACACAATATATGGTATCCAATGGATCAAGTTGGACCAAGCATGATGCACTGCCGCTCTTACTTTGCATCGTAACCCCAGCATTGCTCTGAAGAGCGGTGTTGCTCACAGTTGAACCAACGTCCACAAGTTCTCGACATGATGCAAGCATCACTACTGTTTTATCCAAATGGAGCTAATTTACGTACATCTATCTCAAGCTTTTTTAATAGCACAATTACCTCATTATGATGAACCTACCTGGAGATTGGTACCTGTCGTTGGCGGGTAAACGTAAACACCCAGCACGCCACAAATCTATGACATCACGAACCGCTATTTGAGGTGTGCAACATCCTGAACCGTTTTTACTTTCTTGGTTGTTCTAAATCTCAATCACTATCACTCACCACCTTCATCTACCATATCATCACTTTGCCTTACGCTCGACATCATGCCAGTCTTACGGTCAGCATCGTCAGACGCAAAGGGGAAAGACACGGCGGCGACGGGTGAGAAGCACCAGATCAAGCATGAGTCGCCAGAAAAGAAACGCACCAAAACTGAAGAAGAAGGAACTGCTGAAGAACTGATTTCTGACTCGGAAGAAAAACTCGAGAATCGCGATTCCGAGGGCGAAAGGTCCCCAAAAGCCCCCAAGGAGAGCAAGAATGGCAAGAAGGACGATGCAGTTAAGCCATCCCAAGAACCTGACGTGCCATCCAACACCCTGGAGAAGGGGATCGTCTACTTCTTCATCCGGGGACGTGTCAACATCGATGAGCCAGAAGGAGTGAACGACGTTGCGCGAAGCTACATGATTCTCCGGCCGATCCCCAAGGATGCAAGACTCGGCGAAGGACCGATTGGCGATTCTGGACACACAAGGGTTCTGGTGCTGCCGAAGAAGACGTTCCCAGTGAGCCCGAAAGACAGGTTCATGGCATTTGTCAGTATGTCGAAGGCGTCGTATCAAGACCTCAAGGATGACTTTCTCGCATCCTCGGATTACGTTACCAAGACTGTTGGTACCCGTCACATTCCCCAAGCCACACCAATTGCTGAAGGAGTGTACGCAATAACTTCCACTGGCCGAGAGAGCCACTTTGCATACATTCTCACATTACCTCAAAAGCTAGATGAAGTCCAAAAAGAGCTGGGTCTGAAAAGGCAGGGAAGCTTCATCATCAGCACGAAGAGTCCGAAGTATCGAGGGCCAGCGAATGCAAGACTGCCCAAGGGTCCCGAATACCCCAAAGAGTGAGTCCTGCCTTTCTAGTCAAATCCTCGACTTTTCTGACAGAAAACAGCATCCTTGAAGATTTTGGAGACTTGCGCTGGATGCCCTCCAAGTCGGTCCACCTGAATTATACCAATGCTCAAATTCTCCTCATTGGCGAACGCTCGGGAATTGACAAAGCGACGGAGCCTCAAGATGAGGAACAGAAAAAAGGCAAAGATAACAAAGAGGTTTTAGAGAACCTGGAGGAAGATGACTTGGAACGGATGCAACATCTTGGGGAGGACGAGTCGGAGTCGATATTTGCTGATTTACATGTGCAAGCCAAGGACTACCCTGCGCTTCAACTGTCGTTTTAGGGTTTCTACAACAGCTAGAAGTATCCATAGCTGTGGTAGTGAGTGCTAGATAACTGGCTACTAATTTCGATGCTAACGAGTTTGATAAAAAGTCCATCTGGCTTCACTTTCCTTGCTAGAAGTACAGGGGGCTTCTTACCCTTCTTAAGCTGATCATCTTCCCTTGGTAAATCTCCGCATCCATGTTCATCTTTTCTCAAGAGTCTACCACCGTGATACAACAGTTTAGTCAAGACAATGAGCAGAAATGACTTCAGTCGAGATGGACCTAGCTGTCTCCCTGGGACTATGGATTACTTACCCTGACCACCCTACCTCCTCGCTTACGCAACTCAAGGTCTAAGTTTTCGAAAACCACGGTGAGTCACGGCCAGGACATCTCAATCCCGGTACAGTTCCGCATCGCTGAGAAGTAATTAGGAGCTCTGGCTTCTTGACAAGCAGTGTCACCCAGGACCACGAGGCTCTTTCATGCAGACAAGTACTTTCGAGATTTCGGTGGAGGGATAGAATTGGCTTGCAAGCTTAGTAGAGAGGATTTTTCACCTTGTGTGTGGAGGAAGTGGCAAAGCTGCGAGTTCAGGGTTGCGGAGACAACATCGAGGAGCAAATAGCATTCGGCTTACCTCGATCTACATCATGTTCGTAACAGTCAGCTGATTACCACTTAGTATTCTAAAGGTCCTACAAGCTCGCTTTTGCACACAAAGATTAAGTCTCGCAGTCCTGCTCATATTTGCGGGTTTGGAGCTGATTCATGTCAACGAGGACGAAATATTCTAATGGTGGCCTCACAACAACAAGAAACATATTTACAGAAAGAAGCTAAGACCTTCGGGAAAGTGATATTGAAAGGTGAGACATAATAAGGGATGTAGCCCAGAAGCTTACCATTCTATTGGAAAGGGTACCTTAGCATCTAAGATTTTGAACTTGCAACCTTGCTGTTCCTGGATGTTAGATCGAGCTAGCTTCTGCAATTGTCACCATTTTCGCCAATGGAAAGTTTTGTTACGAACTAAACAAAGCGCAACCGGTAACCTGTCATGGCGTAGCCATGCTTGCATGTCGCTTCGTAATATCGACAAGTTAGATGCCATGAATTTCAGCGTGGAGGTGCCGCAGTAAGCTGAGCGGACGCTAATGGCCTCTCACGCGGTGTCAAGCAGACTCATGCGGACGGCCCACACATAGTAACGCGGATGTTGACACGGCAAGGATTTACTAGGTTGACCGACTGAATAGACATAAATACTTTCTTCCTCTCCCAGTTTTCTCTTTGAAATTGAAATTTTATCGCAACTCAAGTAATATTTTCTTCCTAACATTCTTCCTCATTCTCATGCCATCTCCGCAACCATGCCTTCAACAGCTTTCTCCCCTGACTCGTTGCCAGACCTCACCGGTCGAGGTTATCTCGTCACTGGGGGCAACACTGGAATGTCAGTTCACTTTTCCGCGCTACTCGAATGTTACACATGTCTAACCTTCTACCAGTGGCAAGTCAACCGTGGTGGCCTTGGCCGCTCATGGGGCCAAGGTATACCTGGGTGCTCGAAGCAAACCCAAAGCTACCACAGCGATCGAAGAGATCAGAAGCCAGCTGCCATCTGCTCAGATCTTCTTTCTGTTTCTTGACCTATCGAACTTCCAGAACGTCATAGCTGCTGCAAAGAGGCTCCGAAACCATGAGGCATCCTTTCATGGCCTTGTTAATAACGCTAGGATTATGGGTGTTCCTTTCTCAGAACGAGAGTAACAGCACAGCTTGAAGAAAGCGGAAGGAGATGACCCCTTGATCTTCCATAAAATGCAGACATCGTCCTGTTTTGTAGTACGCAGCTTGACGGTTGGAAGTTTGTCCATCTTTCTTAGGTTGCAGGACATCAATGCAGTGCAGAAGGAAGAGAATATCCGGGGAGTAACCTTCAGTGGATATCTGCCTGGACAGGCATCTTTTAGAGACTGATATCACTCGCCACATCAGTTTCAACCCTTTGAATCTTTATATCGTGTTTCCTTACCGACTGGGAAAAGTGGATGAATTGTGGTGAAGAACGTTTCTATTGACTGGCCAATTTGGTCCTCTCCTTGGCCCACAATTTCTAGAAACTCCTCGGGGATTCCGGGGACTGATGGCGGCTTGATAGTAGAGATTCGCTGCCTGAATATGTACGAATCAAGAAAAAAGAGCGCAGGAAACGTGTTTCTAGGTGACGAAGTCTTCGAAGTATGGGATGAGTGGCGACCGTGCTCAGCGTGTTGACAAAGCTCACCGAGTCCAGGGCGCCACTACTGTCATCGGGATACGCACAGCGGCGACTATTCTTGCGACAGAGCTGACACGATGGAAGTTCGCGTGTGCATTTCCGTTTCTGCCTTCGACGTATTGTGCATGCGAGCTTCCTCAATTGATCATCCATGTCTTCGCGAATTGCGGTGGAGACGGACAAGAGATACAGGAACAGATACCAGGGCTAATGGTAAGAAGGTCAGCCTAGGCTATGAAGCTAATTATGTCTTAATTGATACCCGAAGATCTCCGGTGGTACCCGGCCGGCGTCGTGGTTCTTCCAGACTCGCCAGTGGGCGTAGTGGGGCGGACCAATCTACATCCGGTTTCCCCGCCAAAATGTTCGAGTATCCAGGCTCAACGTCAACAACATCAATCGACGCGCTATAGTAATCGATGAGAACGAGCCGAAGTAACTCATCCCGCCTGTCGCGATGCAATCTGACCTTGTTCTGGACTGGCTTGAACATGTTACATACTCATCTGAGCCTGGACTAGACCTTTTGACAGCCCCAACGCGAAAGACCCTGAAGCGACGTCGAGTCCACCAAGCGCCAACTCCCAATCCGCCCTCGGGCATGTCATCCATCGACGACGCGGAGAGTCAGGGAGCGAGAAAGCGACCCCATGTCGATGAGGAAACTCCCCGGCCGAAGCAGCGAAGTAGACATATCATCTCGCCGCCGTCTTTGTCCGACCATGCCTCCTACTCTCAAAAATCAGCGTCGCAGACGTCGAATCGATCACCGCAGAGACAGCTCGCAGCTCTCGAACTCGTCGATGAAGGCGTCATTGTGCGCGAGATGTCCTCGCTACAGGATCGTCCACCAGAGCTCGCAAGCCTGTTGTCTAAGATGCAGCTGATCAGCCGCGGCATTGGCATACTAGACCCGAGCCTACGACCGTCCTTCCGATCGCATCACAACGCCCGGGCGTCCGAGATAGGTCTCGACGATTTCTGGTTCTCTAACGACCGCAACCAACTTGGCTGCACGCCTGGCATTGAGGCTGTCCTGGAGATCCATGCCTTTGCGGCCGAGTGCGCGCAGAACTCGCACCCCGAAGCGAACTGGAATACCCTCGTCCACGATGGCCTATTACGGTTGGCTCTTCAACCCCCCGACAAACCTTTGTTCACGGCACTTGTTGGCCACATGCCATGGTAAGAAACCTATTTCTATCTGGCAAGCCCATCCGCTAACTTTCTTCCCCCAGCACAACAGCGAGCATTCTGTCTTGTTACCTCCCGGCTCTACTGCCCCCCAAGAAAGTCGACTATTGCATCTACGTCGACCCATCGAACGATTCGTCGCCGCTTAGCACAGCATCGAGAATTGCGAATCTGCGTCAGACGCTGCCCGGAAAGGCAATCAACCACACAAACTTCTACCCTCTTCGACATCGGCCGATTACCCTCAGCATCGAAACTAAGAAGACGGGCGAGGGATGGGACGGAGCTACTTTGCAGATGGGAGTTTGGCAATCAGCACACTGGAGTCTCCTTCGAAGCTTGACCAATATCGCACGAACGAATGATCGACGTCAGAAGAACCTGGAACAGGCGGGGCTTGTGGAAGGTGAACCGAATGATGCCCCTTTGCCTGAGCGCAAGTTGCCGCAGTTCCTTCCCGGTATCATCATCCAGGGCCACGATTGGAACTTCGTCTTAACTACCCAAGCAGGGTCGCAGACTGTCCTATGGGCAAAGCTTATGATCGGCTCAACAAGTGACATACTGGGTATATACCAAATCGTCTGCGCCTTGCAGGTGCTCCGGGATTGGATACAATCAAGTTACTGGCCGTATTTGCGAGAATTGCTGGAAATTGGTGGCTGAACAAACGGAACAATCACTCACTTTGTCCATCATCATCCCTCTAACTCATTCAATCCGGCGATGAGAGATTACGTCCCTTTCCATGCTTTCGTGGAATGCTACTATTTACGTCAGTTATTGGGGGCCGCGACACCAGAGCTAGCATCCATTTGGGATCGTGTCGTCTCCTCCACTAGGTTGCAGGCACACGCCATGGACCGTATTGCCTCACAAAGGATATCACGAAACCTTTGGGTCTGTCCGCATTATGGAGGCATTTCGAAATGAAGTGCCTGACGTACTTGTCGACGACATTGTTGCTTACTCCACCAACGTTCCCGAGTCATTTCTCAATTTCCACATCACCTCCTGTGACCCGCAAAGGTTGATCTGTGAGAAGATCACGGTGCGAGATAAAACGAGATTGGCACTGAATCAAGTTTCAGATATTCCAAGATGCAGGCGTATGCCAAATAACTTGCTGGCTGGTGGGAGTTGCTTCTAGGTAGCAGCTTGAAGACATCCCCTTAACCCACTTTGCTACCTAGAATGAAGAAATGTATTGGATGGGCATTCATTAGAGTTATAATGGCCCGATACGCGGATGACCAAAGTGCCTACAACACATGGTATGTTGCCGGCGGTTGCGGTCCGAACATGATCCTTGGACCAGAGAACCAAAGGATGCCATACCTATAGGCTGTAGCCGAAGAATCTTCGAGACTTCGTCCTGCAACTGGACTTCCCGGGAGAGGGTGGTGTGACTATCAGACAGTTCTTGCCCTCTTGCAAAACTTGAACCGAGAATATATTTTCAGGTCCGAGTGAAAAACAAAGCTGGACTGATGTCTGCTCTGAGGGCTTTTCGCCTTTGTCCCTCGCTTCCTATTTCTGGTCCCCGTATTGACTGCTTGTGGGAAACGTAAATGCTCAAGAATAGTTGGGTGTCTAGAACCTAAGCGCGATCCACGGTCCCTGGACTTTTTTAAGGCGAAAATGTTTGACATCTCTACACTACAACGAGGAATCCCCATAGAAGCGCTAGAATCCATTGTCGTGAACCCCTGAGACACACCCGGTGGCGCCTGGCCACACTGCTGTAGAAACGCTAGAATTGCAGTGCAGCCGGGTGCTTGGCCGCATCAGCCTCAAAGTGTGTGCCCCGGCATCACGCTCCTCAGCGCATGCTAGAATTGCAGTGCACCGATCCGATCCCACTTATCCATCGGCAGTCGACACTGAATTGATCTAGATTTATCAACGTTACACTGATTCCAGCACAGGCAACCGGAAATGCTCTGTCAAGCATGTGCAGTAGTAGACTTCACCTTACTGATCCCCGAATACCCGAACAAGCGATTCCATTCCATGTCTTGCACCAGAGCCGGCAGTCCTTCCTGGACGGTCTTGCTGTCAGCTGTCAGCTGTGCCTACTAATCTCAGGCAAGCTCGATCACGCCGAGAGCTGCAACAAGATATGCCAGCTCTTCGATGCCTATATGGTTCTCGGATGCTTGCCCAGGAAGACACGATCCAACAGAGACGCAGTCGTTGAGGAAATTAAGTCCATCACCGTGGCGAGTCGCCGAGGCCCTGCTGTTCTTCACGTCATCGACCCCATTCCAGGTTTGAAGCCCGTGATATCGCCAAGCATGACAATGTTCTGTCAACACTAAACAGCATATCACAGATACATATTCATTCCTCTACGCCGACCCTTTGAGAACCAGGACGCAACTTCGTCCACATGTCCCAGCCCGAGTCAAGGGTGGGCCCGGGAAGAAACGTCAGAAAATAGAGAGCCCGTCTTCACAATCAACCTCGTCAGATGTCCAACCACTTCAAGACTTATCAACCGGATCGACTACGAACTTCCAACTAGCCAGGACCTGGCTGGATCAATGTCTTAGACAACACTCACAATGTGAAGTCAATCGTACCTCGATGACCATGAATCCGCTACCAACCCGAGTAGTCAATGTTGCGCAAGCCGACCGACCATTTCTCGAAGTCACCGACGCTCAAACAATGGGCCCATACGCAGCTCTAAGCTACGTTTGGGGCGGCGGAAAAGGGATCATGTCAGTCAAGTCAAACTACGATGCTCACAAAAAATGTCTCTCCGTTGAACGTCTGCCCCTCACTATCGCGGACGCCATTCAAGTGACACGGGGGCTTGGTTACAAATATATTTGGATCGACGCACTGTGCATCATTCAAGATGACCAACAAGACCTTGACCGAGAGTTGCCAAAGATGGGCGACATCTACCGCTTTGCCCAGCTCACGATTTGTGCCGAAGGCGCTGAGAGCTCTCACGCAGGCCTCTTCGCCAACCGGGATTCTCGTCTCTACCGCCCGTGCAAAATACCAATAACCATCAGTGCCGATGGCGGTCCTAGCAAAAGAGACGTGACCTTGGCGACCACTTGGACCGGACCAGATTACCTCAAAAGTCGTGGTTGGGTCCTGCAAGAGCGAGTCCTCTCATCTCGATGCTTGATGTTTGGTCAGCAAATGGCTTGGACTTGTATAATGGGGCACGCTCAAGAGACCCGTCCCGCCCTACAGCCAAAACAACCTCTGCCGCAAAGTAGCACTCAGTGGGTTCCGGAAAGACTGCGGCAGGCTCTATATGCTGCATCCACCATCACTGGCGGCCCGAATAGCTTCAGGCCTCCCGCAAGCCATTTCGACATTTGGTACTCGATGCTGGAGGAGTATGGCGAAAGGGAACTAACATTTGTGGCGGATAACATCCCGGCTCTGTCTGGGCTAGCTACAATGTTTCACCAAACACATGGCACGACCTATCTTGCTGGACTGTGGAAGGAGGACCTCCAGTTTGGACTCGCATGGTACGTTTCTTTCAACGACGAGCGTCCCGTATGCGACGATGTACGTGGGCCTTCATGGTCATGGGCATCTGTGGGAAAAGTTCGAATCAAGTTTCGCTCTTGGAGGCGAAGCTCTGAGACGCTCCATTGTGCTGAGGTCGTCAACGTCGCCTACAACACTACCGGCATGACAAATCCTTATGGGTTCGTAACTGAAGGAACTATCAGTCTACGCGCGCCATTGAAGAAGAAATTATACGGGGGGGCAAAGTCTGAGTTTGGCGGAATTGACGCGAGAGAGCAGCCTCGATACCCTGCGCTTCTGTTACATCACAATACGCACCAACCGGTAGCAGAGGCAGCACTGGATCGAGATTTTTATTCAATGCCGGGCGCAGGCCCTTCAGTTACTACTGGTGCAGCCGCAACCTCTACCTCGAGGGTTCAAGTGTGGTGCGCCTTGCTGCACGCTCAACGTGACCGAAACAGATACCACGAGACCCTTTTGGTCCTTGAGAGGAATAAGTCCAGTCCCACCTTGTTCAAACGTCTTGGGCTTGGGTTTCTGGGAGCTGAATACTCTGGATGGTTCGGAACACAGAGCGAGAATGAGACCGGAATGGGGACAAAGGAGTTCGCTAAGGAAACGGTTCTGATTGCGTAGTAACAAGTGCAAGGCGCTAGTAGCTGTTTTATGGGGCCAACGAAAGCGTCCATATCTATTCAGGTAGCAAGGGCTATTATAGTAAAGTCTGCCATCGTCTTCTGTCGTCGGGACGAGGTTTCACTTGATTTGCGCTACGTGCCATGTTAGTCTTACTGCCGAAGTCCGAGGAACCATCCCCTCATGGTGTCGTTGTCTAGCAAATGATGGACTATGTGGCGCTGGATGTCATCATAACGGAGCGGCATGGTACTGAAAGGAAGTCATCCAACAGCATGGAGACGGCATTGATGGGTGAATCTCTACTCCCATAGTCAAATCTGTCCGTGAACCGCAGTCTTTGTTGCAGGGGGCTCTCGTGGCTATTGGCTTTGGGACCGGCCATCCTTGGCGTAGCCGTTGGCCCTGTTAGCCCAGCCCTCACCGTTGTAATCAAGTACCGAGATTGATACTGGCAGGATTTGTCACATGAATAACACTTTACGTCATGATAAGCCATAATATCAAATCACTCGTTGAATACATTCCAAGTCATGGACCAAACCTTTATTCTTCTTGTGGCGTTAATATTGACGCCACGAGCGAAATAACTTCGGTATTGTGATAGGGCCGTGTATCCTTCACACTTGAACAAAGACTTGACCGCAAGGGATCAAGCGGTCTTGGTAATGAGCCACCAGTTTCGTAATTAGCTTGAGGGGGCAAGGGACCATACATAGTAACGGCCAATGAAGAGGGACGTTGAACGGAGGTCCGACGCTAGTCTGCGGCAAGGGGTTAAATTTCTTTGAATACAGTAAGCCTCTAGGCAAGTCATGGGACATACCTCTCCCTGCAGTGGGATTGTGTTTTGAGAGATCGTCTCCCTTGCACTAATTGTCACCTGATTAAGTGCATGCGGAGGCTTACGGCAGTAAAGAAGTGTTGGTGGAATTCCCAATAATTAGCGTACATTGTGACCTGCAACGCTGCTATGATTATTCCTTTCGGCGTAGTGACACATCAACAAAGACATCAAGTCGAAGCATCCATTTTTGTTTAACATTTGTATGGGACATGCGCACAAAGTATACTTAAGGCGAGAGCGCCCATATTAGAAACCGAAAGGACTATTTTCTGGAATTACTTTACCTTTTCTCCAAGACTCTACCCTACACACTGCAGCTCTATCTCCCTGCTCCCGAACAAGAGTGAAACACAGTCACCCAGAAGTAAAGACAAGAACATGATGTGAGTAGATGGAAGACAAGTCGAGAAGAGTCAGCCATGATCTTGTACACGATAGCTTCAAGGATGTATATGACAAAGAGGCTGACTTGACTGTAGTATCGGGTGGGCAAAATGACAACTTTACGTCTGAAATTGGACGATGCGGAGTTTTATGAACCTGAGGTGATCAGAGAGTGGGCCTTGAAGGCCTTGGAGAAGCTGGCTGCTATGCCAGAGGATAATCTGGTTGATGTTTTTTGGTTCACACCAGGGGGCGATTTGGACTTCGAAATCGTGGAAAATCCCACTATGATGGACTTCTTCAACGACTCTTGGTCCAGGAAGGACAATAATCTGATTTTTCTTCTTTGCGAGCTGTCGTTGTATAGCTTCAGCAGGATGAGATTTGGCTTTAATACCAAGGCATCCGTGGATGTCTTTGACACGGAAAGTTTTGAGAAGTGGGAAAAGGAGGTTTATGCTCCTTTGAGCGTGGAAGAGGTGAGGGAGATGATAACACGCTTTCCTCTGATCCCTTGGCAAAGTCTTTGGAGTACAAATTTGATTACCCGGCGGGCAAGGATGTTGGTCGTTCTATCTAGTTGTCTTTTTCATAGTGAATAATTAATGGGTTGACTTAAATAGTAAACAGACGTAGCAAAGAAAGTAAAAAGTCCGAATGTGAAGGTGAGGGAGTCATGGCGAAACGTAAGCGACGAACATCAACTAATGGAGCATCAACATTGTTACCACAGCAAGAATGAGCAACTAGGCTCTTTAAAAAGTCGTGAAGGAGTGAGAAGGAATCAAGAACAGTGAACGAATCGAACGGAGAGGGACCGTGTCGTCAACCTAAAGAGCGACGAAGGGACGTTTGCTGGGTAACGAAGGGGAGTCTAATGCCATGAGGAAACTCCATTAAGCTGTAGCCATAACGTCATAGCAGACAACGCTGAGTGGTTCAGTAAGAAATCCTACATGCGTGCGCGGTTTTTATGAGTAACTGTGTTAAGTCCGGGAGCTCCAGTAGGTCATCAAGACTCTGATCAGCGTCGAACCGCTTCTTCTGATGGCCAATATCCTGTCAGCACGACTGACTCTGGACCATGCAATATTCAAGGCGTTCGCGGCTTTGTGTCGAAAAGATGACTCCGCGTTCGATGAACCCGATAGTGGTCAACGTCTCAATGTTGCTCAAGAACAAATACACCGCATTAAGTAATACCTAGAGCGATACAAGCTCCCCAGGCCCTGTAAGTCCCGCGGGTACTAACCACCACATCCGTTCAGGGCCAAGTTACAATGACATCAAATGTTAGATTCTGCGGCTACTTCAAGTATTGAAGTCGTAAAGAATACCTGTCATCGTCACGTGCTCAGCCTGCGTCGAGGCAGCGTGTCAGCTTGTTGCTTCCGTGGAAAAGCCATCCAAAGATGAAGTCAACCCGTTCACGGCGGCTTGAGTTGTTCCTTAATGCTACCCTGTTTCTAGTGAAGTAGAACCGTCCAGTAATATCTTGGGCAGACTTGCAGGCTTCGTAAATTGGGACATCGTACTCGTCGTTCATAAGATCACGGATGCAGGGAAACACAGAAACTCGGTCAAGAAACGAAGGGACCCTGACAGGTAATCCCGAGAATTGACAAACACTGTCTGGTGGTTTCTGGCGATACGATATGGGGCTTCTTCGATGTTACGTTAGACAACATATAACCAACATACGATCTCAAAAAGTCCGAACTGCTACGTAGGATCGGATTAGACCGAAGAGTACGAGGCTCTGTCTCACTTGCAGCAGCGTACGAAGTGACTAAGCCTGGAGCAACTCTGAATAATTGGATAAATCGTGGTCTGATTCTGCGGGTAGGCGGGGAGGAGCTGCGTACCCGCGTCTCTAAGCCTTGTTCTAGACCCGAGGACCATCGATGGATAAGGGTTCCCTTGGTAAGAGACTTCGTGAGGGAAACAACAAGATGAGACAAGCGTGCTGTTGGCTCTTCTCATGCGAAGTGCTGATGTGGCCCAGGGACTAAAATTAGATAAGATGACACGGGGTCTAAAGCAGGACATAGATGTGGCCATGGCATTGTTAAAACGATCAATTATATAAGAGGAACCAAACTGGCGTTTATTGATCGTGCCTTCACCAACCAGCCTCAACTCAGCTACATCATCAATCACTTCATTCGACTACAACAACAATTGCACACATACAACCATCAACACAACCACTTTTACCCCTTAACCACCATTATGCATTTCGCCACCATCATCGCCACCATGGTAGCTCTTGCCTCCACTACAACTGCCACCCCCATTGACCTGGAAGCCCGCAAGACCCTTCAGCCCGCCGTCGTCAACGTCGTTGCCGTCACTGGCACCGACATCAGATTCCAGACGAAAAAGGACGTCTTCGTCGAGTTCGGCAAGCTTACGCACATCAAAAATCTCCCAATCACCGAGTTGCGCGTCAAGGGCGTCAGGGTCAGCCAAAGCGGCATTCCGGTTCCCAATGTTGATAATGTCGTCTGCCAGCGATACTTGAACGAGTATGGCACTCGGACTGGCGGTGATCGATTCACCAAGAAGACGCCCATTCTTATCGATACCAACGAGGTTCAACTTGGCTGGCTCTTGTGCTACGTGGTCAGGAACTAGACATGTTGTTTGACAAGACAAGAGTATCGCTCTTGGGGTTGTTAGAATGGGGCACACGCGGGAATTGGCAGGTCGAGGAACTTTGGGTATCTATGTTTATTCCGATTTAGACTACACAACGCTCCTTGATAGCTCTGAAACGTATGTACTGGTTTACTACAAAAATGATTTTGATAACTATGCTTAGAAGTTCGGTATATTTCTAAATGCCTGAGTTCGTCTACCAGCCTTTCACCTCTAAAAGAAATCCTCAAAAAATAGATTTTGCTCAATTCACCACGTCACCAACCTTGAGGCTCTCGTACCGGGCTCGGTGTGGCTGCGAATATTGACTAGATATAGAACTAAAATAGCCAGCCAATATGCTAACGTTCGTCTTGATTGATTGCGCCTTGGATGAAGTCAAACAACGTTATGTTAAGCGATTTCAGTGCCTGTTTGGTGCCGGTCAGGATACTTGCACATGTCAACTAATTTTGCTCAATTCTTGTTCTAATTTGTTTCACGCTCCTCTAGACTTTCTATTGGGCTGCCCACCTTGCTTCTACAGTGGGTAGATAAAGTGCTTATTCTCAAGATCAGTCAAATCCAGCATGGCGAGCTCGACCTTGACCCGAACCACTTCCCCAGTCTCATCAACCTGTTCAACATAGCCGCCATCTCGCTCATCTTCACTCAGATTGGCGAGATTCTCTTGTCTCTCCTTGTTGCGGCGGGATAGGATAACGTGGATGATCCACAGAATGGCCGGAGTTCCAAACCAGCTGACGACGATCATAGACGCCCAAGCCCCGTAGTATCGAGGCCCAGCACTCTGTACCCAGATTTGCGGCGAGACGAGGTTTCCAACGCTATAGCCCAGCATAAACATAACGTTTCGAGTCAGTTTCTTGGTGTAGCCAGCCGCGGTGGAGTTGGTCCAGCCGAGAGCGATAATGTAGGTGACACCGTATGTATGAGCTGCAAGAAACATGCAAGCCAGCAAGGGAATCGTCTTCTCCCAAGCTACGGTTACCATACCAATACCGCCCGCGATAGCTGGTACACACCAAATCGTGCCGTGCAAGGCCATGTTCTTAGGGTACCGTCTGAGAGCAATAGCAGCAACAATACAGTTGAGAATCCCGAAGCCACCGCCAGCAACGGCAACAAGGGTAGACTCGAGGGGTGTGACACCAAGCGATGTGACGAGTAGATTTTTCTGGCCGTAAGTGAGGTTGTTGCAGAACATGAGCGTGAATGCCTGAAGGCAAAACAGCCAAGAGACAGGGTCCTTGATCGTTTCGATGAACTGCGACTTCTTGAACTGCTTTTGCTCGATTGAACTTTGTTGGGATTTGTGGACGCGTGAGATTACTTGGACCTTTTCCTCCAGGGTCAAGAATCGCGCCTCGGCGGGGTTACTAGGATATTCAATCCATACCCAGACTGCTAGCAAGAGTGTGATGCTACCAGTAATAACGTGAAGCAGCTTCCACGGGAGGACTGGTCCGGAAGTGTAGAGAAGACCATAGGCGATGAAACCAGCAACGATCGGGGCACCTTGGCAGGTGATCCATAGAATCGGCTGCAGGAATTGTTGCTCCCGTCGGTTGAAGAACATGCCGATGGTGACTTCCATGGCGGGCACGACCACGGCTTCAGCAGCGCCGAGGGCAAGACGCATAACGATAAGGCCGGCGTAGCGCGTTGCAACGCAGTGAAGGAAAATAACGACTGCCCAGGCAAAGACGGTGCCGGCGACGTATTTGCCGAACGGGAGACGCTGCATGAGGTAGTGGCCGGGCCACTGGAAGGCGAGATATCCGACGTAGAACATGGTGTTCAAGTTGTTGTACTGGGTCTGCTGAATGCCGGTTTCCTCAAACAATCCCAGAATGGCAGCATAGCCAAGAGTCGACTTGTCGATCTACGGAACCATCGTGTAAGTAAGGGATCACGGGGTAGGTGTGAGAGGAAAACTTACAAACAACATGATGTTGATTGCAGATAGCAGAGTCATTAGGCGCCAGTACAGCTTTCTGCGCAGCTTCTTCTCCGTCTCCGGCGTGAGCGGAGGGAACTTGTCGCCGTGTTCCTCGATGAGACGCAGCGTGACATCGGCGTACTTTTCCTCGACAGTCTTGCCCTTGCCGCCTGTCGGCGTGTTCTCGACGCGGGTCTCTTTATCGCTGCCCATCGTGACGATTGAGTCTCTTGTGTCGATGAAGAGGGAGACTTCAGAGCGAGTCAGAAAGTGAGATGCTCCCGCAACGTCGACCTAAATATGTATTTTTAAGCTTGTTGTCCAAGCCTAAAGTCGTACAATTAAGGTGTGGCGGCATGAATCTGCCCACGGTCGGAAATCGTGCGGGTTTGACCCAAAGGGGCAAAGTTGGACATGTCGCCATATGTCTCAAGAGGTTGCACCCGAACAAGCCATCGGGTAAGTTAACCGACAAGTCTTGTTGATGAATTCGCAATCGCAACCATGTCAGACGCAATTTAAAGTGGGTTCAGCGTGGATGCCTATCTATTAGTATCGTAGTCGGATCTTGGCAGTGCCAGACGTGGGCCCAGATTGGCTGAGGTGGTCTTATGCCCAGGAATGGAGTCCGTGGGTTAAACTGTTTCCAGTCGTCGGACGTGAGCCGTAATATACGACTGTTTTCTCCGGTATAGGAATTTTACAGTTCGGTGCGGAACCGACGCTGAGCGGGACGGGAGAATCTTCGTACCTGTCCGCGCATTACAGCTGATCTGATCTAGAATCTACATCATAACCTTCCAGTATCTTAGTACTCTGCAATTACGACCATCTCTTTTAGAGATTAAATCGATCTGGTGACTCAAGCTTATCTCATGCAGATGCCGCTTTCCACGTGCCCAACTCCACGACACCCCGGAATGGCGATACCGGGCATTGCCAGGTTTCGGAGCCGCAGGGTCGAACCCCTTGTCGTTGCTCATCGTACCAGGCGAGCACGCAATAAGTGTCACTCCGCTTCGGGAAAGAAATTGGACGTCTCTCGCAAAGGACGAAGCCATTGGTCATTGATGGACGCTGCGTTATGTCAGAATGGAGTCATGCAGAGAAGCAATGCAGCGAGATGTTCGTCGCGGTCCATACTTAACTTGATCTGATGCACTACTTTGAGCATATTCAACATACAAAGCCTTGATTTGACTCGAAAGGTCATCAAGATGTCGAGCAACTCGCCAGTGGAAGAGCTCGCAACTCCAGCCACTACGGATCCATCAACTACACCGGAGCAACGACTGATCGTTCGTAATGACTCGCAAAGAGCGCGGGTCTGGTTTCGGACTCCACTTCTGGCCGCAGGCGTCGCACTCCTCTTGAGTCCGCTATCGTTCTTCTGGGGATGGGAATCATCAGTTGATCCCATCAACTACGCTGAACGTACGCGAAGAGTTCTCAAAACAACACCGTAAGTAGGGGCCGAGCTTTCCTATTAATTGTAGGCGAGTTATTTTAACGATACTAGACTAATAGATGGCCACAATGACTTGCCGTGGCAGCTTCGGATTGAATTGCACAACCGCATTTACGATGGCAAAGTTGACTTTGAAAAGAAGTTGTTGGGCCACACTGATCTTCAAAGAATGCGTCAAGGACAAGTTGGGGGTCAATTTTGGAGCGTCTACGTTGATTGCGACCCGAAGCAACACCATTTTGAAGATCCATCAGTGAGTTAAGTTTCCCGGATACCAAGACTCAGTTAACAATGAATAGTGGGTTGTCAGGGACACGTTGGAACAGATTGATGTCACTCGACGGTTCATCAGCGAACACCCTCAACATCTTCAGTACTGCGATACTGCAGCATGTTCCCGTCAAGCTTTCAAGTCTGGCCGCATCTCCAGCATGATCGGCATCGAAGGAGGACACCAAGTTGGAAGCAGCATCGCTACCATCCGTCAGATGTACAGCTTGGGTGCGCGCTATATAACCATGACGCACAACTGCGATAATGCCTTCGGTACCTCAGCGTCGACCGTTGCATTTGGTGGTCTGGACGCTGGCCTTTTTTCTCTTGGCAAGGAGGCAATCCGAGAAATGAATCGTCTCGGCATGTTGGTAGATCTTTCTCACGTCTCTCACCAGTTTATGCGCGATGCACTCAGCGTTGCCCGTGCTCCTGTCATATTTTCCCATTCCGGGGCATTCAGCGTCGAGCCACATGTAAGACATGTTCCTGATGATGTGCTACGCTCGGTCAAGCAGAATGGGGGCATCGTCATGGCGGTCTTCGTTAATCGGTTCCTCAACATGAAGAACCCGGAATTGGCAACCATCCACGACGTTGTTGACCACATTCTCTACATCGCGGACCTCATTGGATGGGAGCACGTTGGAATTGGCAGTGATTTCTCGGGTACACCACATGTTCCCATTGGTCTTGAAGACGTTTCCAAGTTCCCGGATCTCATCCAGTTACTCATGGAGAAGGGGGCTACAGATGAGCAAATCCGATTGCTAGCTGGAGAGAACATCCTCAGAGTGTGGGAACAGGTCGAAAAGAGGGCACGGGAGATACAAGCTACAGGAGAGAAGCCGACAGAAGTTGAGTATGAGGGAAGGGAGTGGCACAAGGGACTCAAGAACTCACCTTGGATGCTCAGACAGAGTCGCCAGCTCGCTGTTGAGAACGGTGCCGCTGACTTACCACACATGTTCAATGTTGGTGATAAGCCACAAAAGTCAGTCTAAGACGCCCAAGACAAGTTGGTTTTAATGGGTTAGGATATTCCCTTATCAAGGCAATGAGAAAATGCGATCGTGTAATGACAAGTGAAAACGTCCGGTGCCCATTGATAGCCAAGACTAAGTGAAATCTGTGAACCCTCAAATCTGTTTGTCAATTGTCCCCATCTCACTCGCAATTACCCCCCAACTTGATCTCCGACTCTCACACAAGCGGAGATTCACCAAACGCGAGCCCGGCACTCGGCACCGAAGCAGGAGAAGCCATGCAGTCAAGGAGAAGCCCCGCTGATAGAGGCCATCCGTTATTCAACGCGAAACTGACGTGCTCAATGCCAAGGCCACTTGACTCCAGGTTATTACCGAGCCGGCACACACTTGTTCCTTCGTTTCCCCTCATCCAAGAAATCAGTCCAATCGGAGCTGCTAGATGTCCACGTCGGCAAGGCTGGCCTGCATCGATTGATGTTGTGACTGACGATCAAGTTAGCCCATATGCCGTGTTACGAGCTAGTACGAGGAGGTGGATGTTCTTAGGAATCATTCTCTATCCAGTTACGAGTGGCATGCTGCGCTCTACCGCACGGTGTTACTTAACCGACATGCTCAGGGAGGAGCTTGAGTGAGTTGGATTTCTAATCGCCCGCTGATAGTTTGTTGGGGTACCTTAGTCTTACCCCGAGCTCCTGTTTTCTATTCTTCAACGGACCCTTCCGACTTCTGGGAACTCCTGCCGATCTCAACTCGACGAAAGGACACGCCCACAATGACATTCTTGCCTATCGGGCTGGTCGATATCCCCAGCCCCCTCGGCCTCGCAAAATATATTGCAGCGGCCATCGTAGTGTTCGCTGCCATTTATCTGATACAAAATGAGGTAGCTCGGTATCGTACAACCATCAAAAGTCTACCTGGCCCTCGTGGTTGGCCTGTCGTGGGAAATCTGTTCCAGGCAAGTAAGGCGAGCTGAAAATGCAAGAGAGCATGTGCTGACTCTATTGAAGAACCCCGATGAGATTCCTGCAGTCACCTACACGAGATGGGCACGCACCTACGGTCCAGTCTTCCAGATTCAACTAGGGAACACCACAGCCGTCATCATCAACTCGGCCGAGTCTGCAAAACAGCTCTTTATCGGTCAGCGCCATGCGATGAACTCTCGACCGACATTTTACGTCTTCCACAAGCAAGTCAGCAAGAGCGTCACGAGCATCGGAACGAGCCCTTGGGACGAATCGTGCAAACGCCGGAGAAAGTTGGCGGCAAGTTCACTCAACCGTCCGCGCGTGGAAAGCTACGCCCCGATCCTAAACCTGGAGGCGAGGGAATTCTTGAAAGATTTATACTCTGAGTGTCACAATGGTTCGGTTGAGATCGATTTCGTGCCCGCTGTCAAGCACTTCTCAATCAACCTGAGCCTCACTCTCAATTACGGTACTCGAGTCTCAAGCGTCAAGTCGCTCTATGACGATCCGCTGTTTACGGAAATTTCTTACGTCGAGTCTGAAATCTCCAAGCTACGTGATACATCAACCAACTACGCAAACTACATCCCACTTTTGCGATACTGGACCCCGATTGCTGGACTACTCGGGCTGAACAATGGGCCGAAAGACCATGCAGCAGACATTGGCCGTAGAAGATTGGCATACAATGATGCCCTTCTCAATAGGCTCAAGAATGAGGTTTCTCGAGGCGAAGATAAACCTTGTATCCAGGGAGGTGTTTTGCGTGACCCAGAGTCTGCCACTCTTACAAGGGAGGAACTAATCAGCGTCAGTCTGAGCATGATGGCCGTGAGTGATTTTATCTCTGGGTTCTTGGTTGGGCATGAGGGCTAACCGTGAAAAGGGAGCGGACTCTAATCAGCCAACCATCGCTTGGGCAATTCTTCTGCTTGCGCATCGTCCTGATATCCAACAAAAGGCATACGCTGCGATTCAGGAGTCAGGAATTCTCGAGTCGCCATCGAATGAGTACGCGTCGAGCAAAATTCCTTATATCGATGCTTTCACGAAGGAAATTTCGAGATACTACGCAGTGTTGAAATTAGCTCTGCCCAAAGCGACCTATTCTGACGTTAAGTGGGAGAACTCGATCATTCCTGCCAACACAGTGGTGTTCTTGAACAGTTGGGCATGTAACAGAGGTGCGATTGAGAAGAGATGACATCCAGTTAGCGTTGCCCGATGCTAATTTTCTCAAGACCCTGAAGTCTTTACAGAACCTGA
Organism: Neonectria faginata; assembly: GCA_030864175.1. Lineage (NCBI taxonomy): Eukaryota > Fungi > Ascomycota > Sordariomycetes > Hypocreales > Nectriaceae > Neonectria > Neonectria faginata. The sequence continues at coordinate 584,497 of JAULBG010000006.1, read as the reverse complement.
CACTTTCGCTCCCGAGCGATGGCTACCAGACTCACCAGACCATGCAGCTCATCAATTCGCGTTCGGTTTGGGCGGCAGAATGTGCGTCGCATCTCTGCTAGCACACAACGCCTTGTACACAGTTTTCCTACACTTGATCACGCATTTCGAGATTTTTCCGGCTGAGGGATCTACTGTTGAAGAAATCGATCCTATTGGGGGTTTGAGGGGCCGGTCATTCGTTGGCATACCGAAGGGTATCCGAGCGAGATTTGCACCAAGAGAAGGGCAGAAGCTGAAGACTTGGTTGGACCATCCCGACACTGGATATAATGCATAGAACGTGGTGACTTCAAGCAGCAGGTAGGAGCCTTGTCATCAAGTCCAGTTGATAGAAGTCGCGTTTGCAGCTAGTTAACTAAACCGTCAGACCGCTTGGACTATCGAGAGCCTACAACATGGTTCTTATATACAATTTCAATTTAAATAGCCTGGACGAGTTACTCCAAGGAGTGTAAGCAGTTAGTTTCGGACCATGGACTCATCTAAACGACATGCTTCTCTCGACAAGCCTCTGCTTAGGTGCTGGAATCTACGGCTATGTTACGCTACTCTCCTTACTAGGCGACTAACGATGACGAGATATGTGTATGATACTGTTTAATGCCTTGCTTTTCTAACTTATTCCTTGGCTTTTTAACCTTTTGTTCCTTCATCCCACTCAAAGCAATCTTCAATGATTCAACATCGCAACACCGTCCACCTAAGCGACGACATATTCCTCCTGAAAGGCCATGTTTCTCCCGTTATGGGAAACGGAAATGGTGGGAGTTTCTTAGACCACAAGGCATGTCAGTGATCTCTTATACGACCGCGACAGGACTGATTTGCTGTTAGCGCAAGCTAAGCAAATAGAGTCATCATCTACACCCTTAGTCGTTGATAGGAATACTTAGCAAAGCCGTAAAAACTGCTGTATGAAGCTCATGAATACTAGTATTTGTGCGTTCTGTTAATGACACTGAAACCCCGGAAGCATTCACCCCATTCAAAGCGATGTCACAAGCAAAGCTGACCTCAACCTTGTGGCTTCCGTAGTCCAGGAGGCTCATGGATTCGTCAACGTTGTCTTTGCAAATTCCGGTATCAAAATCCCTCCCTTCAAATACTTTCATAAGGACCTACGATTGCTCAGAATCAGGAGCATTTTCTGAGCTGGGACCAGGACAGTTTACTCAAACCTTCACTGTCAACACAATACGCCTGGAGCTATCAGTACTGTCGTGGCGTCCCTCAAGCTATGGAATGAAGGCAAGAAGAGTACGAAGAAGTTATGTTGCAGTGACTGGCAGCACTGATGGCATCAACCCGTGTGCCCGTAGTTGGGCATACGTACGGAGCTCTAAGGCGGCACTTGCCTACACCCTCAAACTACTGTCTACCTCTCCGAGGTAGCCTAGGAGCTTCGCAAGTATCACTGCACCTGGGCGTGATTGTACCCCTTTGTTGATCCCTTTTCAACTCAAATTTACTGATATTACGCTAGTCTACCTCCGTAATATGACTTAGGAAGTCATTGAACAGAAGAGCGAATAGTCTGGGCCAAAGAAAGTAGAATAGGTAGAAGGTTGCATCAGGCAACGTGCTTGCCGCGGATGGAGGACGTCTGGGAGCTGTGTCAGTTACTACTTCTGGTGACTGGGATGCGATAGAAATGCCGTGAGTAGTCTTGGTTCTTTAGGCTTTAGGCTACTCACAGCATTTAATGTGTAATTACCATGGCTCTGATATTCAGGCGATGAGGTAGTTGGCCCTACTCAGCATAGCGCGATATCAATGTAACTTGTTTGTTTATTCGGTAAATAACCGGTGTCTTTACGACTAGTTTGTTCTTCTAGGAATCTTTACCTTAAAGGCATGTTGCATCAGTTTACGGCATATCGGAGGTTCATCTGCCATCCGAATCCTCACGGCACTCACTGGTGGGAAAGTAGATTGGTGCTAACAATCTCTAGGGTTTGAAGTGAATGTCTTAGTCGGATTAGATGGTGAACTACTCGGCCTTTAACATCTGCCTGCAATATTGGCGTTATTCAAAAACGCAATGTCAACAATGCTCCATTCACCGTCGCCTAAACTGTGAACACAACCATCAATAACCACACCAACTGTTTACACCATTCAACCCTTCGTTGACGTCTTTTGTTTATCTCTCAAAGCGTATCTGAACACACGATACACTTCCAGCATGCTATGAAAACACGTCGCGTCAAACACTGAAAAACACCACGTCTAACTTATATCCTTAGTCTATTTATTTAACGTCGCAGACCTCCGCACGTTCGCGCTAACCTAATCCTTCCATAATTCCCACCAGTCTCTCTACCAACTCTCAACCACCAATATGCCTGATTTCCGCCCCATCTTCCAGTACGCCAAGCTGCTGACTTGCAGTTGCTTTTCGCGACGCAGGCAGGGCTACAAATCGACTTCGGAGACCCCACACCACCCGGTACATAACGCGGGACAGGCGCGCGAGGCTGTGCCTAGGTCTCGGCAACTGAGTGACGGGGTAATGGATGCGCAACAAGCTTGGATGTTGATGTCCTGAAGATGCCTCCGCCGCTGTTTGATTTGAGTCTTCGCTGTCTTTGGAAATGGGATATGGAATTGTTTTTCGGGTGGGGGGATTTTCGCAATAATGTACATTATCCTGCCATCAGCCCTCGCTACAATGTTTTCTGAATGAATGATATGACCCCTGCTGTGTGGTATTGTTCAGCATACCTAGTGTAAGCCTGTGCAATGATTCAGTCCCAGCTAGGCAACATTGGGCGTGAGGCGTTCCCAACACTTGGTTGCAACGAATGAACTGCAGAACTGCCGAACATCAACACCACAACCCCAGCCCACTGCCGGCGCAATGTCCGACGATGACACGACTTGCTAGACTATGGCCAAGACCCGTTTGCACATGATCACGCCAGAGATATCAGAAATCGCTAGTACCTGTCTAGCCTTGGGAGCTCGAGTTGTCGTCCAGATTTCCGACCCGTCTGCCCCCGCGCAACGGTGCTGCCTTCTTTCTCCAACCTCGTTAGGGTTCCCCTCGAAACCCCGAGCTCAGTTGTGGCTGCTCGACCCTTGACGATTTCCTAGTGCAGCCAAGCATTCCGGGCGGTTAGCGCAACCTTTGTAGAGGCTGCCAAGTGCCAGACGAAGCCGGGCTAGATCTCAGACGAATGAACTTTACGTAAAGCCACCAACGGCCGAGCAGGCTGCCAACCGAACGCTGAGTCTCTTGAAACGGGCGGCGCGGACGGGGGTGGTTCAGCTCCCCTCGTGTCGGGCCTGTCGCCGCATGGCGTGCAAGGAAGCCCCGTCCAGGGGTTGTTCGCGGATCAACGAGTCAGGAGGATGCAGACCATTAGTTAGATAAGGCCGTAGCCGCACATAACAGTCCCCGTCGTTGTTGTTCAAACGTGGCTGATTCTCTTTCCATTTTTCCCTTTTCTTTGCAAGCTTTCCTCGATCTCTTTCATCGTTGTGCTTTCTCCTGCTCGCGCGTGGCTCCCACGTTGTCGGCCGTCCCGCCATCATGTCCGTCGCCACCGTGTACTTCGAGCTCAGCTGGTCCATCCTCAGCACCATCGGAATCGCAAACGTCGTCTTCGGCTTCCTCGTCTGCAGCATCACCAGCTTCTCCCAGATCTCGGCCGTCCCCGTCGTCAGCTCCGCCGCCGGGGCCGTCGCCAACGGGCTTTGCTATTACGCCTTCTACGCCGAAGACACGCCCGTCAACGGACAGGCCGTGGCGTCGGCCTTTGCGGATCTGCTTTGGTTGGTACGGGACACCCGACGCGAACAAGATCACTCACCGTCCGGATATTGTTTTCTGATGTCTCCTTTCTGTGAAAATAGATCCAGGAAGCCGGATTGTCCTTCTACAGCTACGTCATCTTGAGCCGCGTCCTGCGAAACCGCCGCTGGCACGTTTTTGCCGCTCTCTTCTGGATTCTCATTGTCATCATCTCGGCAATTAGAGTCATGATTGCCGTCATGCGCGTGAGATCCATTCTGGCTGGAGAATCTTTCCAAAAGACCATCAACAACCTTCACATTGGCTATTTCGTCTCCATCGCCGTCGTCGAGTGCGTCAGCTCGTACTTCCTGATCACCGTCTTCGCCTCCGCCAAGACGACATCGCTCAAGGCTGCCATTAAGACTGGGTTGTTCCGGTATTTGATGAGAAGTACCGAAGCCCGTCTTGCCTTGCTTGCTATCATCGGTGTGATGAGGGCCATCACCTACTCTTTTCAGACCACGGCCCAGAGCGCGACGAATGTGGCCAGTCAACTGGATCGTTTCGCCTACACCTTGGAATGCCTCTTCCCGTTTGTCATGTTGTCAGTTGATCCTATAATCCTTGTTATGTGCCACCAAATAAAGCATTGCTAACCGTGTACTGCAGCATTGACATGCTTGCCTCCAGACTGGTCTTCACTGATCAGGCCTATTCATCATCATCTCGAAGCCATCCAACGAACCCCAGGCAATTCACTTCGAACAACAACAGAGGGCTACATTACTCGGCGGCGCAAAACGAACAAATCATCGAGGTGCAAGGTGGTGGAGGCACTGTACGAAGGACAAGTTCGCAGGAGCGCATAATCGAGACGGGCCAATCTCAGCGAACACCATCTGAGATTGAACTTGATGACATGGATGGAAAGCGAGGCATAAACAAGACCGTCAACTTTGAAGTCTACGAGTCATATAGTCCACCTAAATGAGAACAAAATACAAGCAGCAAATCACTTGGATCAGCCCATCTGGGTTCAGAGGTTGCCCTCGGTGCTTCCTCTAGCAACTGACTAAGAAACATGACCAGTCATCATTATTATCGCCCCAAATCAACACTCACCCTCACGTAATAATATTCTTCAGCCACGTATGCCTCCCACGGAGCCTTAGCATACACTACAAGCATAAGCCAGGGTCACTTGGACTTCACCCCACACGCTTTCTCAAATTCCTTCAGAATGGTCTGTGGTGGCTCGTTAGCATGGTGCACTCTGGGCGCAAAGCGGTCCAAACTTACCCCAAAATCTTGATCCGTCATTGACATGAACACCTTGTTCTTGTCAAGCTTAAGTTTGCCCACCCGTGGGCTTTTGATCCCGAAAGCAACCCTGGCTAGGAACCGTGGGTCGTCCCGCACGTCCGTTGCGTCCAACACCCGTTTGATCCCGGACATGTCCAGAGCCTTGTGTGACGACTGTGGCAGCTGCACAGGCTTGCCGGTCAAGCAGAATGTGCAGTGGCCGCACTGATTCTTATTGCCAGGAAGATCCATTCCGAAATGCTCCGCAATGGCGCGGGCGAAGCATTTCGATCCCGTAATGAACCCGACGACTTGCTGCACACGGTCCAGAGCTTGCTGCTCACGCTTTTCTAAATCCGTGAGCAGCTTTTCTGTCAAGGATTCTATCTCAGCACTAGTCTTCGGGAGCTTCCCCAGTACCTTGTACTTTTGCTCAACACCGCCAACGGTCAGTCTGATGGCGCCGGTGTCGTTAAGTTGTTGGAGAAGCTGTACGAGATCGATACGACGCAAACCCGTGGTCTGAGATACCGAGGAGAGGTCAATGGAATAGTATTTGACTGCCTTCTTCGCATGCTTGAGAATAGCCTTCGCCTCCGGTGCGTTGCTGGGCTTCAGGCGGGCGAAGTAGGTTGAGGTTGCTTCGAACTTGTACGAGCTGTACTCGGGTGTAATGGCGCGAATCAGATTGAACCTCAGTTCCAGAGCAGCGTAAATAGTACCCAGAGTGTTCTGACGCATATCGAATTCCGAAGCCTGCGCGTAATGGCTAGTCTTGAAAGTATCTCCGGGAGAAAGCTGGACAACTTCGTCACTGAGGATGTGCTTGAGGAGGTCTCTCAGTGATTGACGAGAGGGCAAATCGCCGCGCGCGAAACTTTCCTTGATGTAGAAGTCGTTTGGGCATAGGTAGAGCATGCACTGGCTCTTTTTACCGTCACGGCCAGCGCGGCCAACCTGTTGGGAGTATTCTTCCACAGTGTTGGGGAGATCCCAGTGAATGATATTGCGAATGTCTGTGACTGTCAGTTGTCTCATTCCCCTACCTTTTCACCGACAAACATACCTGACTTATCAATTCCCATGCCAAAAGCGATGGTCGCAACAACCTAAATCAGTGTCAGTCATGTAAGGCAAACGGTAATTAAAGCAACTTACATCCTACAGTGCGGATCCTGGAAGCCATAAAATCATCCTGGATACGTTGCTTTTCCTCCACTTTCATACCGGCGTGGAAAAAGTGGCAAGGGAAGCCTTTCTTTTTCAAATGATTCGCCAAGGATTCAGCTTGCTGGGAGAAAAGTCAGCAAACAAAACCCTGATCTTCGGCCGAAGATGGCTAACGAACCCTCTGGAGCGTCACATAGACTAGTGTCGAGCCTGGGTTCTTATTGAGGAAGTCATGGAGAAGAGGATATTTGTCATCCGTCTTCTCTGTCGCCACTGCCTCGAGACGAAGACTAGTGATTCAGTTAGCAAGCAGGCACGGAACGTGCTTCAACTTTGAGTCTCACTTGGGGCGGTAAGGAGTCGTCCTGAAGACACCCTCTTCGGGGATGTTGAACGCTTCACAAATGTCTTTGGCAACGACAGGAGTGGCTGTAGCCGTCAAGCAAATAACTCGCTCAGCTTTGATCTCCTGGACAAAGCGTGCAACTGTTCCGAGGTCAGCGTCTCAGTCATGGGCACGGCAAGAGGGTGGAATACCGACCTTTCAGGTAATCTGGGCGAAAAGAGTGTCCCCACTGGCGATTGAAGTTAGTCGGTGGGGGTAGACGCCTCGTTAATCGAGAGTAAGAAACAAACCTCAGAGATACAATGTGCTTCGTCCACTCCAAGCAGTCGCACGCCACCCTTGACTCGTTTCATTGTCTCCACGAAACCTTCGTTGTTGAGGCGCTCGGGAGCGCAATACAGCAGACGCAACTTTCCTGCACGGAGAGAATCGTTGATTTGCTGTAGCTGCTCCCTCGTCTTGGTAGAGTCCATGCACTCTGCAGCAATTCCCTTTCTTTTGAGAGCGTCGACCTGATCCTTCATTAAAGCGATAAGAGGTGAAACAACGATGGAGATGCCCGAGTCTCCTGGCTCCCTCTGACTGCTTTGGAGGTCCATCTCCTCGAACGCAATCGCAGGGATCTAGCACAACAGTCAGCCAGATCGTTTAGGAGGAAGCATTCAGAGGCAATTGGAGGAATCGGAGCTCAATCCACGGGGCGTTTACCTGGTAGCAAAGGGACTTTCCGGCACCGGTGGGGAAGACAACGAGAGCATTGCGACCACTGAGAATTCGATTGATGGCTCCTTTTTGTTCGTGGCGGAAGGAATCATAACCAAATTTCTTGGCTAGGATTTGCTCCGCAAGGAGAAATCTCGACTCATCACCAGCCGCATCATCGTGGGGGCTATCCACCTCATGCCGTGCTTTTTTTATTGATGCCAGCGGTGAGCTGTCAACATCGTGGGTCTTCCCGCGTTTGACTCCCGGAGTCTGCAATAGCTCTTCTTCTCCAACTCCGTCGAAAAGATCGTCACCCGAGTCGAACTCGTCATCGATGTTGGTGCTCATCTGTGAGGCCACAGATACCAGATTATAGGCAGAAGGGACAAGAGCCTGGGCGCTAGAGTGAAATACAGGGAATTGCCAGGTAAGGCCAGGAGAAACTGGACACCGTTGTACAAAGACAAGAAACAGTACGGTGGATGTTGATTGGTTCAGGAGTAACCATCAAACGAAGATTGAGGTGCGTGGGAAGAACGGTTGGCGAGTTGATGAGAAGCAGGAGAAGTGGAGTTGAGATGGAAGCGCTGTTTGGCCGAGTAGGTCACGTGGAACCTACCCTATACTAGTGGTAGAAATTGCCAACTGCCCTCGCTTCAGTGATAGCTGAAAGAAAAAATGCCCTGCTAAGAGAATTTTGTGACTGGTTTTAAATTTGTCTAGATTCTCGAATGACTGGTTGCTAAGAATTTTCAGGTGTTTTCAGGTTCTTTGCTTAATCTGTTGAACAGTTAGCTGTCCTCCTGTCAGCGCTCAAATAGTTGACCCCGATAGACGCGCCGACACGATGGAACGAGGCAGATGTGTGAAAATGCATCGTTGGAGTGAGCGGCTCACTGAAGAAATGGTCAAGCATGGTTGTTAGGTTTGGGCTTCTAGGGCTGCAGAGCGCCGCATTTATTAGCATTGGCCGTTGCTCTGCAGGCACCGTAGAGGGAGGTACTCTGATCTACGTACGCATTGTCAGCTGTCATCGTGAACGACAATGAACTGCTATTGGGTGACATGATGATGCAGGGTTCCAATTGAGGTTGTCGGAGAGGGAGCAAGCAGTACTTGGCCTGTTGTCTACCAAAGTGAATCATGGTCAATTACGAAGTCAGGCAGGATGTCACTTTCATATAGTTCCATTTACTTCCAACCCTAGTTACAACTGCCCCGTCTGTAATGACGTGGCGCATAGAGGCGGAACATGGCTGGTATGCAGAACATTAGTATGCCACTGGCGCTTCTGACCTTGGGCGCTGACATAATCTTGTTATGCGCAATTGCGCACAACAAAGCAAAGAGCCTTGCTCAGCCACAGTGGCCTCTACTTAATATTCGGATTGCCAGCCTCGAGAGCAAGTTCTTCTCCACAAACAGCCATTATGGACTCGAGTCCGTCTCTCCTACTTCGCGGCTCACCACGCCGTCCGACATTGCCGGCATTGACGGCATTGACGGCGCCCGCCATCTCTGAGGCCCCAGCAAAAGACCCAGATCCCCACACCAAAGATCCCAGCGATGGTGAGATTAGCTGGAGGCCAAACATCGGACGTCATCTCGCGCCGACCCCCGGTAGCGCACCCGCCCACGATGACTGGCCGACGTACTCGAGGTCTCCTAACAGGCCGAATAACGATACGGCCTTACCTACGACCACGCCCCGACTGGTCAATTCCCCGTCTTCCCGCCCCATGCCAAGCCTGATGCTCCCTGCTCCTTATCGACAGTACCCGCCTTCTGGATCGAAGCCAACCATAGGCCCCGGACCCATCATGTCGAACTTGCAGCACCCCGGCACGAGTGTCCCTCAATCTACCCCGCAACCTGAGCGTCCCTTTGAGTGCGATCAGTGTCAACGGGCATTCAGCAGAAACCATGACCTAATACGACACAAAAGAATTCACTTGGCTGTGAAGTGTTTTCCATGCAAATATTGCAGTAAAAGCTTCTCGCGGAAAGATGCCCTAAGAGTCAGTATAACACCGTGTTGCTTTACTATCATCCGTGCAATACTAATATTTTATAGAGACATTGCTTGGCCAAGGGATGCGGGAAAGGAAGCCAACCAGTAAAAGAAGAGCACAAGTCAGATACAGACGGCATAGATCTCTCAACCGAGGACTGCAAGCCTGGATCGAGCAAAGACATCGACGACGACCAGCTTCCACCCCTGAAGTCCTTGGGAAGAATTTCTCATCATTTGAGGCTTCCAGCCTTTGCACCGCCATCCACTTCAGCCATCCAAATACCCGCTATGGTTACTAAAATAGCATCACTCGAAAATGTCATCGACATCTCCGCCAAACCCTCTCATCTAAGAGGCAGCCAAGAACACAACCTGGAAAATTCGTCGGAACAGCTGGAACAGCCGAGACACAGAGTTGCACCCCAATCGCCGAATAGCCACAGGAGTTCCGCCGTTACTGGGAGATATGTCAAACAGCGGAAAATCCAGATCATTGACTGTGTTGTTCTCAGGGTGACACAGTGGCTGCGCTCAAAGTTCGATGCACGCCGTCGAGGTGGCAGCTATAGTTCCAACGGTGCGTCAGGGACACCGGATACAATTCGAGCCTCACACTTCAAAACGAAGAGGGCAAGCTCAAAGAAGCCGGATAATGGGAAGAGAAAATTGACTGGAAGAGAAGATTCGGAAACAGACGACGACGCCGGGGATGGGCACAAGGAAGACCAACAAGGCAGCGAAAAGACAGTCCACGGCGACCAGAAACCAAAGTATGCCTGCCCATACTTCAAGTACAATCCAGCGAAGTACAAGCATTTGAGAGCTTGTCCAGGGCCAGGATGGCCCGATGTTCACAGAGTCAAGTGCGCCACCCAGGGCTGACATAACTTCCCTTGCTCGTCTAACTTGTCAATAGAGACCATCTTTACCGACGCCATAGGCAGCCAAAATATCGCTGCGGACGCTGCTGGCAGCCTTTCAAAGACGAGCAGGGCTATCTTGAGCACCAGAGAACCCCCGAGCCATGCGAATTGCAAAAGATGGAGTACGTCGAAGGCTTCGATGCAGCGCAGGAACAAAGCCTTAGGTCACGAAAGAGAGCCAATCTGGAGCCCTCGGAAGCTGAAAAGTGGAAGAGAGTTTTCACCATTCTCTTCCCACACGTTTTGAACGACGATATTCCGTCACCATGTAAGTCTTCTACGTTCGAGAATGAGGCTACTCGAGACTTTTGGCACTGACTACCATCAGTCTATGAACACAACGAAATGCCCCAGAGGCCAAGTGGCACCCAAGACTCAAACTCTGACTACCTGGCGCAATGCGAAGACTATATGGTGAGGGAAGTTCCTCAGCGACTTCGACAGGCGCTGGGAAGAGATTTGGCTCAAGATTTGACCATTGTTGAAGAAAGACTGAGGAGAAAGGCAGGGGAGTGTGTGAAAACTCTACTCGAAGAGGCCTTTCAAGAACTCAGACAGAAACTCCGCCAAGTGGGATCACACGCCCATGGGAACAGAAATGCGAGATCAAAACAGAGCGAAGTCGGCGATCCCTTAATCTCCGTGTCTGAATCAAACCCCTCGGAGGTCAGTATGCCGCCGCCGGAGGGAGAGTATGAGGCATGGCTAGCTGGTTGCGGCTTCGACGCTGCGGATCCGCCCTCTCTCTTTGGGGATGCCGAGATTTGTTTTTACGATGGTGCTTTGCTGGACAATCTGATGAAGTCAGGAGGGGATGGAGACGGCGAAGGCAACAAGCCCTCGGATTCCACTTATGGATCCAATAGCTCTGGATAACTTCAACGGCTGGTATTTTTCCGAAGACTGTATAGGGGGTTTGAAGAGATGAAGCGGAATGGATAGAATGGAACACAGAACCTCCGCCGCAGTTCAAATACAAATCATATTAGGATGTAATTGCAGAAGCAGTACTCTGCATAGCACCTGCTGTTTTTACCAAGTCCTCGGTATACTTCATCAATTTAGCATCCTCCCAAAAGCCAGTGTTCACGTTGTCGGGGTACGACAGAGCGGTACGGGGCGGAAGCGGGGATAGTACACCTTGATAACATCTGAAGATGCGATGCTCGTTAGCATCATATGCTAAATATAACTAAACCATCCACAATGTATCATCGGGCAGCATGGACCCCGTGCTAATGGCTAATCTCGTATTGTAACTAACGGAGCCATGTCGGGGTATTTCCTAGCAAACTCCGTGTCTAGCGACCAGTTTTCTTGTGTAAGGACGTGACGCTCGAACTTCGCATTAAGGACGGTGTCACTTGAGTCATCCGCAACTAGCAAGTCGTCGGACGCGAGCCAATTTACAGACAAGTGACGCCCGAAGTCAGCATTAAATTCTTCTCGAATGGAACTGATGCTGACCAGCCCTAAGACCATAGCATTCCGTAGCAGAGGGAACTGTACAAAGTCAATGTAGAGCGGATGCGGTATGTGGTCCTGGACGTCTGTTGAACGGAGCCATTCTGGGACGTCGTGGTATGCTTCCAGTGAGGGGAAGAGGATACTGTGATTCCTCATTAGTCAATGGCTTTTCTTCTTCGGAAAGGCCGGCTCATGTCTAGGATGCTTACTCGGAGGATGCGGTAACAGAGGATATGGACGGCACAGATGAGGACCAGATCCGTTTTTGGTCTTCTGATCAGCTTGTATAAAATCTTCGACACTGGATTATCTGGGGCTCCGAGGGACAAAAGATGCAAGATGCGGGGTGGCAGGGATTGCAGGTGAGGGTGCGAGGTGACTGTTCAGTTTAATTAAGCTGGTGGAAACCGTCTTCTCGAAGCACTCCGAGTACGATTCATGTGTCTTAGGATTGCAGCAGCACTCTAGGATCCGTTTGTTGTGTTCGTACTGGGTGGGTGCTGAGAAGGAGTGGGTAGCGGATGTAACAACCTTGAGTTCTCGTTCCACCGACACTGGGCTTCCGAGTTGAGCAGCATCGTGATACCCGGTCCTTGATTGAACAGAGCAGATGCTGTGAGCCCCTGCCTCAGATACATCCCGCATGGCTTGGATCACGCCTCTAAGGCGCTCAATCTCTTCCCGCGCGTCGCCCAGGTCTTTCTCGATTTCCTGCACATAGCTTTTCTGCCGCTCACGTTTCCGCTTCTGTGCTTCTTGGTCTAGCGTTCTTTTTCTCTGGAGCTGCCTTGGCGTTCTCGTCCATATCGATTGAGCATGATTAGGTCGAGGACTCATGTCGCTTGGAAGGGAAACCCACGGGACTCGTGAAGGATGGAGAAGCTCGGCAAGCCGGTTGGTTGGGGTTGCTGCAATGACGTGACGTCGACCAAACCGGGGCACGAACGCAGGTATTTTATACCTAGGAGTTGCGGGGACTCCGATTGGGGGGAGGGAGATAGAGTGGGCACGATGAGTAAAGTAATATAGTTAGTAGGGGTAGGCTGCATTCTAGCCATTGGAAAGCGAGTCATGGCGGTGTAGGCCCGAAGGATTTAGCAGTACGTATATTAGTTTGCTATAACTGATATAAGTAACATAGCTTACAAAAGCTTCTGGATTTGAACCGGTTATCGAATTGGTCTATATTAATTCAAGGGCTTACAATAACCATATTTATACTTGTATTTGAACTCTTAGGCACTAAACATTCGGGCTCCAACTGATCTTTGCAATAAACTCCTCGATATCTTCCAAGAAGGCCTGGGGCTGCACCAGGGCAGCGTAATGTCCTCCCTAAGAACATGTTAGAACATCTATAACGTATCTGAAGTAGATACTCTGTACCTTAGAGTGTGTCTTATAAAGCACCAGGTTCGGATAAACCTCTTCAGCCCACATTTTGGGCAGCCAGACATGCTCGCCTGCAAACGCTGAGTACCCAAGCGGCTTTTCCTTGGAAATAGGAAAGCCGTCGACTCCCTCCCTCACCAGCACCCTGTATGGATACAATCCACGGGGAAGGTAGATGTAAACCAGTAAAAGCTGACCATGAACAGAATCGTGTCGAGAGGCAGAGGGTTCTGGGTGTCAGACCACTCAAGGAACTTCTCGCCGATCCTGAAGGATGAACAATCTCAGTACCAGCTATTTCAATCGCCCAACTTTAGAGGCGAACTCACCAAGTCAGCATAGCCAGAGGGCTTGAAGACAGAACGAGTCCAATGGTCGCAGGTCGAGTGCCATGTTCGCTGGCATACGCCATTCCTCCGGTTTGCCATTCCTTTGATCGCTCAAGGCGTTTCCGCTCGTCAGGTGTCAGAGCCTCGATGCTGCTGACTTTGTCTTCTGCGTTTAGGTGGAGAAGGTTGACTGTATTAATTTAGCTCTCTGGCCTTTACCCGCCAGGTATCAAGCAGTGCGTACGATGAAATGCCTTGCATTCGGTGAATCGCAAGGCCATTAGCCGAGACAACCAGCTCCCAACATCACCACCCTGGGCGACATAGCCACTGCCAAAGCCGAGGTCGACCATCAGCTGGTTCATAATGCGTGCGGCCTTGTCAAAATCCAATTCGCAGTCCTAGCTAGGACCAGACGAGAGTCCATAGTCCGGTATGGAGGGCACGACAATGTGGTAAGGCAGCGTAGCAGGTGTATGTTTCTTTACCAAGAGGTCCATCATTGGTAGGAACTCGAGGAAGGAGCCCGGCCAGCCGTGCATCAGGATCACAGGGATTGCATCTTTATTTGTTGAGAACAGCGTGACGAAGTGTACGCCAGTCCTCCCAACTTCCAGATCGTCAATGCCAATCTTGAAGTTCGGGAAGCTGTTGATGTTTCTCTCGTGCTTGCGCCAGTCAAAGTCGTTAAGCCAAGCTTCCTTTCCCTTAGCCAACCACTCACGAGTAATGCCGAACTAACGGTCATTTTGCTTGTTCCACCATGTTGGCGGTCCAACCTTAGAGACTCTGACAAGGTCACGGGATCTCGCCAGGTCTTGATCAGGGATTTGCAGTGAGAAGGGCACTGGTTTTCCCGGCATGCCCACCTTTATTTAACTGGATTACTTAAGATTGTTAATGTATCTTACTTAGATATATCACGCATGTTGACGAGCTTTTATCATCCGACGTACCTTATATTCATGTATAGTTTGCAATATATATTGAATGAAAAAAAGGCTACGCCTTTAAATTGCGTTAGGTTTCAATAGCGACAGGCGTTTGGCCCAGTGTCCGCAGTGGCCACCCATGCCCGACTGCGGGCCAGAGTGGACGACGTCGTCCAGTGTGGGCAGACAATGGTCCTCAATGTCAGCCAATAAATTGGTAGGAAAATGTAGAAACTCTTAGTTGACTTCCCTTTGTAAGATGTTCGCCGTAGGATTTCCTGTCGCTTAGCCTCTCATCCACCCATTCCCCCTGAAACGTGAAGCAAGGCAGTCTGGTCGGCTTGACAGACCACTTCAGCAACATCGGTTTGCATGAATATCGGATATCGTCGACTCCTTCAGACCAAGTTGCCGAACTGTCCCAACTATTCGCTGGCAATAGAGTGGCCCCGCGTATCATGAAGAGCCCGTGGCCCCGACTCTCATACGTACCCAGGCCCACTTCGCTCTCCATGGCAGCGCAACGAGTGGAATATGTTAAAGAGTCTAGGTGATCAAGCAGACGCTGCGAGACCTCTAGTGTTCTCGGCGGGGTTCAACACAACCATATAATGGCACACGTCTCTCTCCGTGTGCCTTGGAAAACTTGCTTCGGGACTATACTCTTAACTCACCCTTCTACCAATACTCTATCCAATCTACTCGACTCGTTACAACGCCTGTCACTATGTCTCAGACAGAAGCTTTGCAGTCTTCCCCACCGACGTCAGCGACGCCACTTCGCCCACCCTACGATCCATTGCTTCAACCTGCGGTCGATGCATCTAAAATCATGTTACCAGAAGTCCTTGATCTTCAACGTATACGTGCCACTTCCGACAGCTTTGGACTGGATCAAATTCTCAAATCCAAACCAGAGCTCGACCACGAGGATATTTCTGTCCCGGGCCTAGAAGCTGGCGACGACAATGTCATTCTCGCCGTCTTTACTCCAAAGAACTCGACCAAGACAGACAGGCCAGCCTTTTACACTGTTCATGGCGGCGGGCAAGTTGCAGGTCACACATTTGTAGCTCTGGAGCCGATAATGAGCTACCTCGATGGTATCGAGGCTGTCTTCATCTCCGTTGAATACCGTCTTGCTCCTGAACACCACGCCCCAGCCGCGCTACACGACGCATACGCTGGCCTAAGATGGACTGCCGAAAATTCCTCCCGTCTTGGAATTGATGCTTCAAAGATCATCGTGAGTGGAGGCTCAGGCGGTGCCTCTATCGCGATGGGCTCAACCATGTTGTGTTGCAACAACCAGAAGGAGTATCCCTGCGCGCTTATGCTTCTGACACCAATGCTTGACGACCGCGATTGCACAACATAATCTAAGCAATTCGCACGTGACGGGCCTTGGTGTGACACGACGAACCGTATGGCATGGGACCATGTCCTGGGACCTGAACGCGGCGGGGATGCTGTCAGCGAGCTCGTGGCTCCAGCACGCGCAATGGACCTGAGAGGTCTTCCGCCTACCTTCATTGACGCCGGCGCGTGTGAGGTATTCCGGGATGAAGCGGTCGCCGTTGCGTCACAGCTGTGGAAATCTGGTGTCTCGGCAGAGCTACATGTATGGCCGGGAGCATACCATGGCTTCGACATGCTTAGCCAAGAAGCGCCCGTGGCCAAAGTTGCCACACATATGAAGACTTCCTGGCTTAATGAGAATACTTACGGCCAGGGAACAAGACCAGGCTGCTGCCTCACCCGCGATTCTTGGGTAAAAGAGTACTTGAACTTACCATTAAGGAGCTCTGGGGGGCTGGGACTAGAGAGTCAACATGGCACCGTGAATACTTCAAGCACAATAGGCACCATTGCACATTCAATAAATCAAGAATTACTTTTAACAACGAAATTGATGCCTTTGCCCTTGATATACTTTTAGGTCTACTTTTGGACAGTGTTATGAGTGTGAATTCGTCTGTAATATTTCTCTTTGACGTTGCTAATCGTCTATAATAAGGCACCCAAGATCGGAGGATGAGAAAGTCTTAAACTCGATACTAGCTCTGGCACTAACTCTTCTTTTCTTCCCCAGGAATGCAAGCAGAAGGACAAGTCAGTCGTGACCATCACTGTGTCCTTATTGACTCAGTCCACTTTCAACAATCAGTCAGTCAAGGATTCAATGAAGGACGTCAGCTTCGGTAGTGAATTTGAGAGCTAAAGATGCTAGCCTTGTGGTCAATTTTTATATGATTCTCTTGATCAAGATTGCCTGTATGTGATGGTCTTTACAGCTTTAACCTTGCTTGTGTTTTACCCATCATCTTGTCTTGCCTATCGGGATCGTGAAAGACAGTCCTTGTCCCTTCCTCAACGGTAGCCTTCTAGTAGTTTGGGAATTTTCCCTCGCAAGCCAACACTAGCTAGGTGCCTTCACCAACACAACACTAAGGTCAATTACTACGCAAGCTATACTTCTAGTGTAAGTAATTGTTTGACTAAGTATCGAGTCTAATATATATACAAGAAACATCAAAACCCCCCTGACATTTGAACGGCCTCTGCCGTGAAACTTTCTAACCTCCTAGATATAGAAGACTCAAAGTCCGGCCCTTTGTCCAACCAGTCACATCTTACTGAGGACCGCCAGCAGGACCGTTGTCGTCCCAGTAGGCATCGCCCTTGGCACGGCACGTTCCGATGACACAGTAGTAGCCTCCGCCGCGGTTATTGGAGTTAGGCGACTTGATCACCACGGGGTCCGACACCGTTTCAACGGGGTTGGAGCATGGCTGCTTCTGCGTGACGACACTGCGGACCGTGTAGGCCGTGTGAGCCGTGTTGTACCAGACGCAGACCGTGTCTCCAACCGCTCCGTAGCAGGTGTAGGAGTTGCCTGTCTCCCAGGACTTCTGCACGTCGAAGCCACCACTGAGCCAGCTGGTGATATCACCGGAAACGGAGAAACCGATGGTGTAGGACTCGGACTGCTCGTACCCAACAGCGCAGGAGGGAGAAGCATCGCAGAAGATGTTTTCCTAGAGGAGCGTAAGTTGCTTGTCCGTAAGATTGTTCTGGGAGTATTGACTCACGCTGATTTGCTTGTGGTAGTAGTTCTGGTGAGGGTCTCCGTCACCGACCATGTACGTAGTGGCCTTGGGCTGGCAAGGGATAATACCCTGCAGCTGGCGCTTCTCGGCGCCGTACACGGCCTCGGGCTCGAAGCCCGCGGGGCTGGGAAGCCAGCAGTCGACCTCCGCCTCGTCGGCGTTGAACTTGCGGTGGCAGATGGCACCGCCCGAGTGCTTCCGGCTGTCGCGGGTTAGGTAGGTCGAGTTACCAAAGGTCACCTTTCCGAAGCCGATGTTGTCGACGTCGAAGGTCAGGGGGTAGTGGGCAAAGCTCCCAGAGTCGATGCTGCTCCCGTCGGCTTCGCCGTAGAAGATAGACTTGTCGGAGTTGTAGACCGCCAAGGATATGCTAGAGCTGTCCTTGTAGTATTTCCACACGGCTCGCAACTCCTCGGTGCTTCGAGAAGGGGTGAGAGCTCTGGGGGCGGCGAGGGCACCGCTGGCAAGAGCTAGGCTAACGGCGACGTTGACAAGCATTGCGAAAGAATAGATGATGATTGGTAGAAGGTGTTTTGGCTTGGGAGTTGAGAGACTGGAGAGAAAGTATCGGCAGTTCATAGTGGCTGAGACGGCTGCATTATATAGTCCAGCTCTTCAGGCCGTCAATGATCAGATTATCAGTTATCAATCTACCCGCAGCTAAGCCCAGCGGACCGCCGACGACTATCTGGCGACGATAGTCCGAAGTTGGAAACTCGCATCTGACCAAGGAACGGTTCTCCACATCCATGATCCTACCAACGCCTGTGCTTCCTACCGGTACAGCGGCATCGACAAAAGTCTTGGCGGAGGCTCCTAGAGCCGTCGTCGCGTGGTAGGGCTATGAAGCCATTGGGTAAGGGAATCCTTCCTAGTCCTTCCTAGTTTTGCCTATAGCGCAAGTGCTGTTCTCCCGGGGGCTGAACACTCCACGCAGGAGGCACGGTAGTCGGATCTGGGGGGCTGTGGAGGCGATCCCGCTGTCAATTGACCTCGTGGTACTACGCAATGAGGTCGGTCCCACTCCTGGGGCTGAACCAAAGACCCTGCTGAAGGAATTGTCCCCCGCTACTGAGAAATCCTTCTTGGCATGGCCTTGATCCCTCGATGGCCGTCTGGTCCGAGCAGGGTCGTCGCATTGAGGAAGCTCCATTCGAAAGCCCCCACGCCATTCTTGAAGAGCACACTGCTCCATCGGCAATGGTTGAAGGAACAGAAGGATCGTTCCACTCCTTAGTAGCGATGCTGATCGGTGTGGGTGATTGGTGCGTTGGCACTCATGCCTGTGCGTGCCCCATTGTGATAATCAATCACAGGAGGAATAACTTTGTCAATGGGTCCGCGTACAGGGCTACAGCAAGAGCTTCGTAAGCTCCCCCTGTTCTCGCACTAACAACATTGCTTCTTCACTTCTCAGCCCTGCTATGACGCGGTTGAAGCTTGCAAGCTATGACACTGTATCTGCCGACATAGGTATTGTTCCTGCTTCCCACGTTCTATCTCCCCTCGGCTCCGGCTCGCTAACTAGAGACCTCCGAACACCGCCAGTCGAGTGTCACGAAACCCTGACGTGCTCCGGTTTACGCCGCGATACATTGAGCTGCAGCCAGGCCGTCCGGTGCTCCCTCGGACGCTTGGTGGAGTCGGCAATGAGGTTGACCTGCAGTGGCACCCAAGAGTGTCGAGGTTTATCGTCATTAATCAAAGTGGACAGATCCAATGCGCGGCAATCCTGATGGCTGTCGCTTCGCACCGATAAGCGCCCAGGGCCATGGTGAGGATAGAAATGTGCCCTTTGAGTCGAAGGATGAATCTGCTCCCTCTGCTAGCCCAACCTGTTTTCTCCCACTGCATTTTACCCGCCGCTGTCGTACGACAAGCCGGGGTGAACTAAACGTTCTTTTCCGTATAGTTCTCGTTTATTATCACGAGAAACCGCCTTGAAAAGTGCCGGGAGTGAAGAGTGAAGAGTAATCAACAAAACGGCGACGATAAGGCTCATAAAACATCCTCTTTTTGGCAAGTTAAAATTGCTGAAGGCTTGACTATCCCTGTGCATAGCTGAAACGTTCATCTCGCCAAAACTCCTAAACTTGTCAAAATTAATTTCAGCCTGATAGATCTTCGATCTTCGAGCAGGGATATGTGAAACCAAACAATTTGCCGGGCAATTACCATTTCTTGGCACAGCTACACGCGGAACTACGTTCGAAGTAAGTAAGTGGTGTTTGTCCTGTCGTGTCAGCTGGTTGGCGTGACTATTGACAAGATGAGATTGATGGAATTCGGAGAGAAATAACTGTTTTAAGCCAGCCACTAAATGTTACACTAATACATTTAAGAAAACGGGACTATAAAATGTGTAGCTAGATCCCTAGATCTTGATTTCCAGCGATACACGGGAGTTCGAGTGCGTCTGGTCATGAAAAACGGCCATGTTCTTGCTTCTGGTGAGCTTGCCGCGTGATACCCTGGAGACACGACCCATTTCTTCATCGCTGAAAAGTTTCCCAAAAGTCGCAGGTGGAGAGCCCAGAGTAAGGTCGTCTTTGCTGATAGGATATTTAAAAATAACTTTCCTTGTGCTGAACCTTGTCGTTGGCTTCGCCGGCTCGGTTCGCGACCTATTCAAGGGTCGGCGCATCGCTCTCACTCACAAGCTCTTCGCGTCCATCCCCGGGATTTAGGATTTCTCGACTGTTTTGACGCAATCTCTACAGTAATACCATGGGAAGAAGTTTAGCCATCTGAAGCCTCGTTTCAATAGTTTCTATCCGATTGCACAGATTCTAACTATGTAACTCCCGTACAGTATTGTTACAGACCTGCATCAACTTTGGAGTTCTAGATGCGAATATCCAGACGCTCTCGGAACCATTCATCATTTCATGTCAAGATCTTGTCAGTCTTGGAGACAGATCAGACTTGATATCCGGAATGGCCTCAAAGCATGTAGAGAAAACTGATCCGCAACCAGTTGATGTCACCGTAAGTACGTCAAGCCAAGGGCGTCTGATGGCCGGAGAATCGACAGTCTCAGGATAAAACATGATCTGTAGAACACAAACGATGTGCCCTTCTTCATTACATGGTACCCTCTGGACAACACGAGGCTGAGCTGAAAGAGACATTGGCATCCTCGCCTTGCATTTCACTGTGTCATGTGTATTGAGGGCACTGGGAGACTTCTAGGCAAGAGAACATGTAAGATGAGGAAGATAGTACACTTGCCATTAGGGATTAGAACTCCTTGCTCAATTCTGGGATGAACATTTACATGGGTTTATACAATTATAGTTTATGGTAGCTGGCCTTGGTGTGATGCAAGGCTCCAGGCAATTGATTGCGCCTCACTTTCAAGCCAGACCTTGTCATGCGATAGTGAAGACAACTAGCGCTGACGGATAAATCCACCATAAGACGTTCCTAACTACGATTGTTCAGCGTCTGAAATGGAAATTACTACGCTGCTCCAGCCAATCAATCTGAGAAGCTTCTCCCGTTTAGCTGCTTACCTGCATCGTTTTGCCTTCTGCTGACTTACATGTAGATGCCTATTGAGAATTTCTACTTCATACAGATAGCTCTTGTGACGTGTCATCCTACCCCGCTCATGATGCCTAATACTCACGAGGTGGTTTCTTACCTCTTGTCCTGTATCAGGGTCACAAATTCCCTCATCGCTGTTCAACATAAGTCATTTCTCCATTCACGCCCGTGACTACCAGGCTTGGCCTTCTACTTGCTTCGCTTCCTGCAGTCACCCACCTTGACAATTGTTCTTCTAAGAAGATAATTGCATCGAATCATCGAGTACTTCTCCCGCGAAAGCAACGATGCCAAACAATGCAACGGCAGATCAACTCAGTGATGCGGATATTAGGATTGCGCCATCAACTTTGTTGAGAACCCTTGGAGGAATTCTCGTGGCTTCCAAACAACCTGAACACGTCGCCCAGTCATTGATAACCTGGATGTCTCTGAAAAAGGCAAACCACAGTCATGCTTCATCAAGACTCGACGATGAAATGCTCAAGGAAGGCGATGATGCGGAAGAGGCAGGTTCACTTTCACATGAACGGTGGCGGGACATCATTGCTGAGGAGCTTCTGAATGAATCGAAGCTCAAACAGCACCTCGCAAGATTATCCCTCAGTATTTCACTGCTCCGGGAATCGTGTCGGCAAGGGATTCCATTGTCTCCAACACAGATCTCCATCATTTGGGATTCCATACGAAGTGCCCTCACTGACTCATCACTTGATCCGCCACTGTTCTTTGCAACCCGAAGCGCTCAAGGCTTCCTGGCAGTTCCTCTTTGCAGCATTTTGAAGAAAGACGGAAGCATTGATGAGCTCTTCCGTTTCCACATCTGGCTGCCACAACGCGAGCCAGGAAATCCCGACTTAGCTATCCATTCGCACCAACCATTTGCTCAGAGTTGGATCCTGGCGGGGGAAGGGACGGATCACACATACAAGGTTGAGCCAACAACTGATTACCCTTCAGCAACCAATGCTGAATATGCGCTTTCTTGGGATGACGGGAAGAAAGTGGATTCAACTTATAAGACACACCAAGCCTTCTCTGTCTTGAAGAATACCCGTCGATTCGTCAAGGCGTCTCTCGCAAAGTCGCTGGTCTATAAAAGGGACATGACCTACACTATTCCGCACGGCGTATTCCACGTATCTGACGTGTCACAAGACACTCTTCACGCCACTCTCTTCTTCTTCGACTCCAAGCGAGGCTTCATGAAAGATGCACCGGTTTTGGGACCCAGGGGCGCTGAGTCTTTCCATCACCGCAAGCCTGACAGCACGGCCCCTTCTGACCTGGCAAAGGTGGTCGATGCAGTGCGATCATGGGAAATATTGATGGAGCATGGAAAAAACAACGCGTTGAATGCGGAATGGGAACACGCCTTACAGGAATTCACCAAGGCCCTCAATCTTGCCGAGAGCCTTCCAATCTCGGAGCTTCCAAATGCTTCGCGGTACAAGAAGCTTGTCCTTGGGGAGCTTGGAAGCACCAATAGGCGATTTGGTCGATACGATATGGCCAAGAATTATCTTGAGGCTGCTCTCCTTAATACGATCCCAAGCTCGGAGAGCGTTGAAATCAGCGGAGAGCTAGGCGTTATTTACAGACATTTGAACCGCCTAGACGACGCAAAGCGCGCCTTTCAGATCCAATACGACAACGCTAAGGAACTTGGCTCTGAGCGCGCCGTTTGTCGGGCGGTAGGTAACTTGGGAATGGTCAACTATCAGCTATCCCAACTAGCCCCTCGTGACGATTTCCTGCTTGCTGAGGCGATCAAGAATCAAGAAGAGCGTGTTCAAAGGGCCAGAAAACTTCAGCGAGCTGTCCACGGCAACATCCACCTATCGACAAAAAGCCATTCGGAGAGACAAGCTATGGCTTGGGAGTCTATCGGCCTGGATCGTTTGTCTCTTTGCTATACCGCAAGCGGAGATACGAAGAGAGCAATCAACTGCTGTTTAGAGTCACAGAAGATCAACAGCATGTCGACAAACACCACTAGCGAAGCATTCTCTCGTTTCTTTTACGGTCGTGCGCTATATCGAGATGGTCAGCGTGATGCAGCCATGCTTCAGTTCAATCACGCAAAACCTTGCTCCCCAGCCATTGCTCTGTGCAAAGAACCATCAATGGAGCACAGAGAGTATCTCCAAGAGCTGGTAGATGTGGGTGTGGACATGAGCTTGGCTGATGAAAACGGCTATACCGCTTTAGAATATGCCGTATTCAACAATGACGAGGAAACTGAGGCCTTGGTGCTGAAAGGACTTCGCAAAGAACTCGGAGAGGTTGGAGATGCCGAGATTCACAGCCTTCAACACAATGCAAGACTCCGGAAAGCTTACCGAGAGCTGTTTCAGGAGAAGCTACGACCTGTGCTTCTGAAAAGCAAGCCGGGAGACAGTCTTCAAGCCTTGAGGCGAGAATACGCATTATCCCTCGCCGAGGACGAAAACAAGCGGAAATTGTTCGATGCCTTCAAGTTCATCCGGTACACCGACTTTCAAAGTTTTGGAGAAATCCCACCGTGGAGTAGCAGCTCGTTGCAGACATTTAAGAACGACAAAAGCGATGTCGATTTCGTCATCTTCTATTCGTACAGGTGGATCAACAAGGCCAAGCCGGCCCTATCACCGGACGATGAAGAAAACACACAATATCGACGTATGATCGAAGCGACGGAGGAGTTTCTCAGACGGCACCCTGAGGTGAGCAGAGAGAACGTTGGAGTCTGGGTGGTAAGTCTTAACTGAAATGTCTCTGCTTTCCTTCCATGGTCGTCTAACTTGCAACAGGATTATGCGTGCGTCTGTCAGGATGACCCAATGCCAGGCGTCACTGCGCTCCCTCTGTTGTTGATGCAATGCAATGCGGTAATTTCCTTGTTTGACGAACACTACTACGAACGCGCTTGGTGTTCCGTGGAAGTTCTGATCATTCAAGCTATAATGACATTATACAAATCACATTCGTGGTATGAGCAACGGTTAACGACGGATGTCAATGGTGTAGGGAGCTCTGTCCTACAAGATGGTCCAGTGGATTTGGAGATTTCCATGGCAGAGAAGCTATTAACGAGGGACGAGGATCGGCCAAAGGTTTTGTTCTTAGAAAGGCAGAGCAGGCTGATAGGATAATGAGTAGCAAAGTGACAATAGACGACTATCTTATGATAGAAGTTTATCCCTAGCTTACTGGCAATGAACCGCATGGGTTCCGTAAGATACTTGGACTACTAGTGGTCACGGCTTACTGGCATGCGGGGGACGACCACAGTCAGCAAACTCAGGGCCACCGATGAG
Source organism: Neonectria faginata (assembly GCA_030864175.1). Classification (NCBI taxonomy): domain Eukaryota; kingdom Fungi; phylum Ascomycota; class Sordariomycetes; order Hypocreales; family Nectriaceae; genus Neonectria; species Neonectria faginata. The sequence continues at coordinate 560,178 of JAULBG010000006.1, read as the reverse complement.
ATTAACTGTAAATTGACGAGATGGAAGCTAGGAATTCATCGTCAAAGAGGCGCAAGACTCTCACACTCTATCCCAGCCGCTCCTAGCCTCTTAGCTTAAGCACTTTGCTCTTGGTGGCTTCCACCACTTGGTTTTCGTTGTAGATCAAAACCACGGCAGGGTGCTCAATGACACTTTGCGCCCATTGGTAGAACTTGGGCGCTACCTCTCGGAGCTGCTCAGTGACACTAGCAGGGATAAGTCCTCGCTTTGAGAAGCTGAAAATCCGAAGCACAAACGGCCCAGTAAGGACCTGTGAATTACATCAGCCTTTCCGAACATTAGAACGAGGAGATAGGAAGAAACTAACCTCGGCCAGTGTGATCTTCTGGTGGCCTCCGAAGAAGGGCGTGGCACCTTCAAGCAACGGCTCGACCTCCTTCGCAATCGCAGCAACGATGGCTTTAGCTGCGTCTTCGGCCTCGCTTTGGGTCTTCGAGAAAATAATCTTAGGGTAGAGAGGTTGAGCCTTGGAGAACCAGGTGTCCACAAAGAAGGCGATCCTGGCCCGGATAAGAGGGCCATTTGCATCAGACGTTGATGGGACCAAGTGCGATGGGTAACTATCGCCCAAGAACTGAGCGATTATCCCAGACTCTGTGATGATTTCTCCATTGTACGAGAGAGTTGGAACCTGGCCCCGTGGGTTGATCTTCAAGTAGCCTGGGGTTCTAGGGGTATCTAGGTCGATGATCTCTTCTCTGAATGGGATCCCCAGCTCGGCGAGGACGATGTGTGCTCTATGAGCCCCTACCAATACTGATAAGAATCGCACTCTAACCCAGTTGGGCTGACACGCAACTCACATGGACACCGGTGGTTAGTGTAAAGGATGATGTCTGCATTCGGTCGGGAACTCATTGTGTTGTCTCGTGTTGTGCAGTCTCACGGTGAGATCTTGACGGCGAGGAAGTTGCTGCTTTTTGCACTGCGGCGGGGCATTTAAGCTCTGCTTTATCTATATCACGGCCGATGATGCTATAGATATAGACAGTAGAGGGGAAATATCATTAATAATTGCCAAGATTGTCGTCAGTTTTCTCGTCAATCAGGTGCCCGCGCTGGATTGCATCATCTAGATTTAGCACAACCATCCAATCGCGAGGCGTGGGGCTGCATTTGAGAATGATGTAGTGATTGAGGAGGTAAATTGCGCTATTTGCGTGTCCAGTCTGCTTGTGGTCGACTGATTAGAAAAACGACAAGATAACATTAAGGCGCAATCGACTTTCAAGGTTAGCAGGATTGACGTTTGAACCCTGACGCAACCAACCAAAACCAGTTGTTTACGCCTTCGAGCCGAATCCATCTCTCATCGTGTCTTTTCTGAGAAAGATGTGGGTCTGTAAAGCTAGTTCAATGACACTCAACGCAGTGATTGACTCTACAGCTTAGATAGTTAGAGTGTCCGTATCCTAGTCTTCCGAAGCGTCTGAAGGCCTCAACTCAACTATGGTGATGCGCGGGAAGAATTAACGGAGTCGCCGAAACAACTGCCCCTGATCAGACGTTTCTTTTTGTCCTCTTGACTAAAGCTTTGTTGCTTTTATTATCAGTCAACTAGCTGATCGGGGTGGTGGTGACAAACCCAAATTCTGAAGATTGCTAAGCTGCTGAAGACTGTCAAGATTGTACCCAAACTGACACGAAGTGGATGGTTACTGATGCTTTTCCTGGGAAGAATAGAACGTACGTCACTCATTCTTGGGGTATTTGTGAAGGCGAACAATAATTCTAGGAGGATAAATGTGTAGCTACATGATCGTCAGTACTTTTAATGGCATTTGCAAGCCCGTTGATCGGCCACCATAGGTAGCTCATGAAATAATCAGGGAGTTCAAATACTTCATTTAACGCTGATCTTTTGATCACAGCGCTTCGTAGATCGTACCGCCCTCAGGTTTTGTGAACTGTGCTGTGCACTTACGCACTCAACAGATGACCTAAATATGGAAACATGACTCGCTTCTATGTATTAGATCATATCTAACAGATACAACCCGTTAGAGTCTCGCATATGGGCTTCAACGTAGGGCGGAGTAAAAAGTGCCTGCTGTGGTAATCTATCTTCTGACACAAGATAACGCTGCCTACGAACTCCTTGTCTCCGAGCCTGGTTGCTGATTGAGATCCTTGCTAGGCAGAGAAACATTCGCGTTCATGCCCTGCAAGGCCATTTCCCGTGGTATTCTGTACCATTACCCGTACTGCCATGGCTCGACCCAAAGTTAGGCCCGCGGAACGCAAACGAGCTGGGAAGGCAAACCACCCTTTTGTCCCTCTGGAACACCTGTAAGAGGAGTACGACCCCTTGCTAAGTTTAGCTATCAGCTTGTTCGGCCTGCAAATGATCCAAGATCCGGTGCGACTCTGAGCTTCCCTGCTCTTCAGGCACGAAAAGGGGACAATCGCCTTCGTGTGAATACCCGGACATTGACCACTGTCGACGCTATCATCGGACACGTCTTGATGCTGCTCACACTGACGCACAAGTCGTTCCGGCTTTAAAATTCCGTATTTCAGCAACAACGGGTTCGGCCTCAGCCTCCGAGGTTGATGTGTCTCCCATCATTAGGATACCACCAACTATCTCCATAACTTCCCGCCCAGGGAGCACGCATTCGTGGAGAAATCTTATGTTGAACAATTCCGCTAGCGAGCAGATCTGCCCCCTATCCACCCTCCGCCCCCCAAACGTTGAGTCCGACCTATCTTGCCGATGTAGTATAGCTTTGATGGGAACGACCGAAGATGCGTCGTTTTTGGTCTTTCTGCGTAAGACCTTGTGACCGTTTCTTGGTAGCATTGCTTCATGGACAAGAAGTCTCAAAACATCGTACATCACCTGAAAGACAGTCAAATTATTGGGACGGTGAGCTTCAATTGTCACAGAACTCACTTTCTCCCACATGCATACTTTCAACCGTGTTCGTCCTTTCTTCACCTGATATTCGGTTGAAAGACCAGTAGGCTCTCGGACCTGTCCACTATCAATGGAATAGATTAACTAAGATCGAAGAGAGCCAAATCACCGTGTTTAGATCCATCACCAACGAGCTGGCGTGAGAACCTCGCCGCGCTCGATGTCACCCTGGCATTGGCCCGCAGACACAACCCCACACAATACGCATTACAGAGGCGTATCTCTCTGGTCCCCTTTTATCCTGAGGGTCTCGACTGCAACGGGAGTGCCGCATCTATGTACCTAGCTGTCTGCAAATCAAGACTCATTCAGGGGTAGAGTCGCAATTAAGCGACCACAACTTCAGGTGCTCGACCGTTGCTGTGATTGTTTCGTCATGACTACCTAACTCTTGCAGATTGCGTACCCTCAGTAGCTTAACCGCCATGATCGTCCTGGTAAGCTTCAACTTAGATAGTCGCCAAAGTACAGGGCATGTTGCATGTCCCCCCTGCCGGGTGTCTCCTCGAGCCACTCCGCTACTGGACAGAAAGTTGGAGAGGGCCACTCTGACTCCTGAAGTTCAGCTCGACCGCTGGACTTGACTCGGCAGACTGACAAGAGTTTATTGGTCATTCCCACCCCTCTTATGTGCATTAAATCGCAGCTATACTCGTCTCCAGGCCGTCCTTGATCGCTGATCTTGTGTCACGGCTTCGTGGTTGCGCTCAGATCGTCTAATTGACGACCCAAGCCAAGCAACATGTCACCGTCAAGAAAAACAAGGTATCCAAGTTGGCACAAGTATGTGTCCATTTATCTCAATGCATGATACAATCGCTCCAGAAGGCTCAAGTAACGAGCTTTTGGTCGGGAAACCTATGTTTCCTGAAGTAAGCAACTAAGCCTCATCGTCCTGCTTTGACTACTCGATGACTAGAGGGCTGACCATACTTTGACGTAGAGCCTGAGTTTTTGGCTCCTGATTAGTGCTGAGCTTTTCAATTTTCGCTGGCGAGCGCCACCAAGTCATATAAGCAGCTTTCTAAGGGGCTCGTGACGTCCGGGAGAGCACTTCCCACCCCACACTATCCTGATAGACTTCAAGGGAGCGGTTAGGAAGCACCAGCATCGAGTGACGTTGGAAATACGTAAAATGGTCCTGCACTACTTGGACGAGGATCCATTTTCTTGGCGTAGCGCAGGGAGATGGGCATCACCCTTCCAGACTCCTCCATGTGGGCGACGTGATCGATACTGGAGAAAAACGGTGCGCCAAACTTGGGACTGACAGAATTAAGGAGATTTGGCGGTGAATACTGACGTACAGTTAAACTGGCTTGATCTAGATCTGCACCTGGTTCACAACAGTCTTGTCTTCACGGCTTAGTCTTGTCATGGGCTCTTTTGGAGTCTTGAGTATATTCAAATTTCAACTTCCAACTGGAACATTTGGTTACAATGTCACAATGTCCCCACATAACTGTAAGTGCACCCGAAACTCACTGGGGATGTTACAGGGATTGACGCGTGAAAAGGACTTTCCCACGGGGTCGGATCCATAGGCCACCCAAGTTAGATTCGGAGCTCCCACGCCACTATTCACCAACTGTACAACACAACGCTTAAGTAATAAAGCCCATGATGCCTGACACACAAACCGCGCCCCGTTTGACAGAACTGACGGGAATCGATGCATAAGCCTCCATCGCTCCAAGTGATTAGCGGCATAAGCAATGTTACTGTGCTACTGTGCTGCATGGGTGTAGCACAGTGTCGGCATTAACCCCGCCATGCTGAGAAGGCAATAGGGTAGGCGATAATGGTTGGGCGTGGGAGAATTGTGTTCGATGAGGTCGAATAATGGGCAAGGCTGCAAGACAGCAAGCTGCGCAAATGCTCTGCCACAATCGGATGCAGAGGCATATTCGACTCATCTCTTCTCCGAAAGATGAGTCGAATTCGATGAAGAGTGTGACAAGTCTGATTTGGGGAACAAGAGAGTTGTCTAGTTTTGAGGTGTGGCGGCGAGGACGGAGGATCACTCTCCATAAGTCGTTACTCGCATTGTCCACCTATGTTGAGCTGTTGAAGGCTCGCCACGATAGAAGAGTTGATATTCTGGAATCCTGCAAGCTCATCCTATACCCATTCCGGATAAAACTTGTAGTCGTAAGAAGATGTACTGGGTGGACATTGCGATAAATACATGCTCAACCTGATAATATTGTCGATGGCTTCGATACCGCCCGGGGTGATACGCCCCATAGCCTCGCAAGCACCCACGTCAACGCAGCTTACCCCATTAACAGTAATGGCAAGATTCTCTTCGGATTCCACCTCCATAGCACAACCCAGCCTCCAAGGAGCGAAGAAAGCCCCGTGAAGAGAATAAGGGGCCCATAAGCGCTCCCATATGCGAAGCGCTGGCTGGTCCAGATAGTTCCGATTTTCAATAGTCCCACGCCAGCAATCCCTCCACTCGCATACCCAATCCCTCTGACACCATTGAGCAGCCCGTAGAGCATTCCGGGGTCAACGGCCTCGTTTCTCTCGGCAGACTCAGACTCCATCTGTTTGAGCATCCCTCCCCAGGTAGCGCTGTAGCCACTGGAGAAGAACCCAAACGTCATGGAGAAGACTAGGAGGAGGCCAATGCCGCCTTGTGTTGTCAAGCCCCAGAAAAGAAAGGTCGCAAGGGCGCAGCAGACAGGCGGAATTGCGGATACGGCCTGGGATGAAAGAGTAATTCGCTTGTTGTCGCTTAGCCATCCAAAGAAGGAAGAAGCAATGATGCCGGGCGCATTGAAGAGAGCCAACATCAGGGTGCCGGAGGTCTGGGACAACAAGGCGACGTCCCTAGCGTAGGTGCTCAAATAGGTTTGTGGAATGCCATACCCAGAGCTTTGGAAGATGATGGCGATGCTGTAGAAGTAGATAGACCGGTGTTTGAGGAAATGCCAAGGGATTCTTCGTGCTCGGGTGTTTCGTATCGACACTTTCGAAGGGTGGGTTGGTATCAAGCAGATAGCAAAGATACTTGTTCCACCGACAATGGCGGTCCAGACTTTCAGTGTGATTCGATAGCCGTAGGCATCAATCAAAGCCCGGAGCATGAATGGGCAGCTGGTCCCGACGATGTTCTTGCAAGACAGAACGATTCCGTATGCTAAAGCACGGTTGCTGGTAGTGTACCACTCGCCAAGGGAGAGCGTAGCTGGACTATAGATGAGGGCACATCCCAGCGCAGACGCAATGCCCTGTGTCGCGACCAAGTGCCAGACAGCGGTGCTGTAAGAGGACAGGAAGAAACTGAGGCACGCGATCGCTGTGCCACAAAGAGCGGCAATCTGGCGTCGATGAGCCCATCGTCTGGTGAATAGGGCGAAGAGGAAGGGCATGGATAGGTACATGACACCATTAGCGGTTGTACCGATCACACCAGTGATGTTGCGGTCTCCTTTCAACGTCATGTTGTCAGAGTAATACTCCTGGAATACGCCGTAGCTCATGGCAAACCCTATAAGTATGTAAGTAGCGTTGCAATCCCTACGTGTGGCCAAACGCACCCCATATTGGGAGTTGGAGTATCCCGGAGCCGATGAGAACACAGAATTTTGTTCTTGTTGATTCCATCTGCCTCGAATAGGTCTGCTCCGTATCTACGACACTTTGCTCGACGTCGGCAGGATCTCGTTCCCCACGAACCAACGTTGGCGACTCTGGGAGAGAAGATTGTTCAATCTCTCTCATTGGGAATCGACTGGTACATGGTGTGAGTATTGAAGGATGCGAAACAAGATGGGTAGGCGAGGAGCGGAATCCTTACGCCATTATTATACCAGGGCGTCCTCGCTGAGCCGGTAGATCCGACAAATTCATGTCGCAGATGCTCGAGGGTCGCGATGGCAGAGTGATACAAGGAGCAGTATAGTATGTATGCTTATTGCAAGCGGAACGCCGAAAAGCTGCGGATCATGGAGCGATAATGGGAAACACCGGTGTCTACGGTTGTAACTTATATCGTCGTAGTTATTAGTCTACCCCGCCCGCTTCAACCAGCAGATCCTATCCCCTTTGCGCAAGCGCCACAGAGTCACAGCGACATCATCTCGTGCATATCCGCAACGGGACCCATTGAAGGATCCCACGTAGTCGGCCTGCCGTGCATGACCCTTTGCCAAACGGGGCTCTTTGCCTTAACTCCGGCCCATTCCCGCAGCTCCTGGGGAACGAGCTCGGCATTGTCGGCATCGATACAGCGCAGCACGAGCGGGAGAAGATGGCTGTCGAGCACCGTCGGGCCGACTTGGGCGCCAAAAGTCCATTCCACCTCGTTGTCGGAAGCGCCGCTTCGCCTGCGGTGCTCCGTGATCTCAGCAAAGATGGTTTGTAGGTCGGTGCGGGCTTTGGCCACGACGGCTGGCTGGAAGGCGACGCCGTTGTTCTTATTGTGGCTTTCAACAGTGAGCGAGAAAGTCAGTGACAGTCGCCGAGGGACAATCGCAAGTTGGGCCAAGCAGGAGGGCTGACATACAAGCTGAGCTTGGCTTCGAGGGCCAGACGGTATTCCGGGCTGAGATCAGTCGCCTTGAGGATATCTTCCACCGGCGACGGGTTGTGCAGCTTCATCTCCGCCGTTGGGTTCTTGTGACTGAACGACAGACCGTAGATGGCATGGATCCTGTTGAGGAGGTCCCTGATGACGGCCTCATGGTCCGCCGGCAGCATGGCCGGGCAGTGCTTCTCGGCCAGGTAGAGCGAGATGGAGAGGCTGTCTGTAAGTGGCTGCTCGAGAACGTTTCCAGTCATGGTGGGAACCTGACCTTTGGGGTTTACCCTAAGAAGGTAATCTTCCCCCAAAGTCTCGTTCTTACGATGGTTGATGAAGCCAAGGCTGATCTTCTTGGGCGGCATCGCGCCGGGCGTCGTCGGACCGAGTTGGATGGTGTGGCGGGCCATCATCGAGTAGAGGGAGAAGGGGAAGGAGTAGAGCGTGTACTCGGCATTGCTTAATTCACTCATCTTGTCAGTGACCAGAGGTTATTGTGCTTCGTATGAGGTGCAAGTGGGACGATAAAATCCGCAGCGGCATGACGAAATTGGGTTGAGAAGTTGCTTACTTTGAGTCGCTGGAGGGACCCCACAATTGAAGTGGTATGGTGCTTATTCATCGGAATCTTTCTACTCTCAGCATTAGACTATCCTTCTACCGTGTTCGTGATTGGTTTCAGCGTTCTCGACAACTCAGACGCAGAGTCGTAAAGCTCCTACAAGCCTTGAGACATGGGACATGATAGGGGGAGAATGTTGATAGATACGGTTGCTGTTCATCATTTCAACAAGGGCGTAGTTCGACTCGTGAACGTATGGCAACTAATTGCTAGGTAGGCCCCTGGGTCAAGGAGGCCTTTGAGTCTGAGTCCAGTACCTTTGCTACCTTGTGGGCGCTTCAACACGAGTCTTCCACTTGGCCTGGACTCCCATCGAGCCTATTTCACATCCGAGCCCTCTTTCTCGCATACGAAATACGCGTATTCAAGCCGCAGCTAGCTCTACCCGAGGATCTCAAGATGTGTGGGAATCAGCCGAACGCTCTTCGCATACTCGTTTGCCAGTGGAGGGAATGCGGAGCAGCTAGTCTACGGTAGTTCGCACGAACGAGGGGCCCTGGCCTGGTTCCACTTCCCCAGATCATTGGACTCTGCTAAAGAAACAAGCTTGTTTTATGGTGTGACTACCTTGTTGACTCCATCACGGAGTACGGGGAAGTGCATACAGCCGTGGAAACGGCCCGAGATACTATCAAGTGACCAACTTCGTCCTCTTCCAATGACATGTTTCTTCTATTGATCTTCTCACGGCTTCATATTTGCCGGTGCGGCACAGCTTTGTGGTGGCCTGGAGGAAAGTCGGAAACATCTTTCCGACTTCATTTATGCTGGCAAACAACGTGACATTGCTTGCCTCGGCCTACGTCCGTTCGGGCCTTTTCTCAAATCGCCAGGATGACTGTTCATATGATTCAATTAGTTAGTTTCGCGCTCAGTTCGTTTTCACAGCCGTCAACATGGTTGCTGGAGTTGAATGGCTGAGTCGTCCACAGCATAAATACATGGTGTTAATCACGGAAAACACGGAACGCAAATCCATATCCCAAACTCAAAACGGCCCTGGCACTAGCTATTTTCTCACTCTTCGCTCATTGCGCTGCTGCCTCAGAAGGTGCGGGCAATGGTATGTCGCTTCCTCACTGGTCCAACGTCCATTAATAGGTGTGTCCCAGGAGACGCACTCGTCAAGAATGCCGGAGACTGGAAAACAGCATTCGACAAAGCCGATGAGTTCGTCTCGCAGCTCAATCTGACTGAAAAGATCAACATGGTTACAGGAACCCTTGGATTCAGTAGTGGGTGTATCGGGAACATCGTTCCAATCGAGAGATTGGGTTTTCAGGGAATCTGCCTCCTCGATGGTCCTCAAGCTATCAACCGTGCAGATCTTGTCAGCATATTTCCAAGTGGCCTGACAGTGGCTGCGACGTGGGATAAAGAAATGATGTTTCAACGAGGCAAGGCCTTGGGCGAGGAATTTAGAGGCAAGGGTGCTCACGTTATGCTGGGGTGTGTACATCCGCCCATCCGATGGCCTTCGTTGCAATATCGCTAACCAGAGTCATGTTTTATAGTCCAGTTGCCGGCCCTCTTGGACGGCATGCTCTGGGAGGACGGAACTGGGAAGGCTTCTCGCCAGATCCTTACCTCACAGGCCGAGCGATGGAAGGTACCATCAAAGGCATCCAGTCGGTTGGGGTGCAGGCATGCGCGAAGCACTACATCGGAAACGAACAAGAGACGCAACGATCAAACACCGTCACCGCGGACGGTGCTGAAATCGATGCCATCTCGTCCAACATTGACGATAGAACGCTCCACGAATTATATCTGTGGCCCTTTGCTGATGCCGTCAAGGCCGGCGTTGCAAGCTTCATGTGCAGTTATAATCGGCTCAACCAGACCTACGCCTGCGAGAATGAGGCGATCCTGAAGGACATCCTCAGGGACGAACTGGGTTTCAAGGGTTATGTAAGGTCAGATTGGTTAGCGACGCATTCTGGAGCGAAGTCGATCAACGCTGGCCTTGATCTCAACATGCCCGGAGTTCTTGACACTGCTTCGCTCGAAACGGGAGCCAGCTACTGGGGAGCCAGCTACTGGGGAGCCAACATTACGGAGTATCTAAATGACGGTACCGTGTTTTAGCAGCGGCTCGATGACATGGTTCGAAACATCATGGCTCCGTACTACCTTCTTGGCCAAGACAGCTCTGACTACCCGACCGTGGACCCTTCTCTCCCTTTCAGTATGGCAGCCTCGAGTGGCGTCTCCGTGGCATCGAATATTTCTAGTCGAGACGTCCGGGGGGATCACGCGGCTCTCATCCGCCAGTTGGCATCCGAGGGGACGGTTCTACTGAAGAATAGCAACTCGACACTACCACTACGGTTCCCCAAGTCCATCGGCATATTTGGCAACGACGCAGCTGATCCTACTCATGGCCTCACCTACGAGGGTGAAGCTTACGAGATTGGCACCATCGACATTGGCGGTGGCTCAGGAACCGGCCGCCACGTCTACCTCGTGTCGCCTTTGGAAGCCGTCCGAGTATGAGGCAGACTGGAACTCGACGCTCGTTGTCGAGAATGTCGCCAAGAGATGCCAGAACACGGTCGTCATCACGCACTCTGCCGGTATCACCACGATGCCCTGGGCTGATAATGAGAACGTTACCGCCATCATTGGCGCCCATCTGCCTGGACAAGAGTCGGGGAACTCAATCGTGGATATCTTATGGGGCAACGTCAACCCTTCTGCGAAGCTTCCCTACTCGATCCCGATCAACGAGACTGACTACGACATACCCATCGTCAATCTTACCGAGGCAGAGGTCACAAGTCCCGACTCGTGGCAAGCAGACTTCACCGAGGGCCAGTTCATTGACTACCGCCATTTGGATGCCTACAGCATCGACCTTCTTTACGAGTTCGGATTCGGCCTCAGCTACACGACATTCGAGCTGCAAAGCCAGCTGCGAGTAGACAAACTAGTCAAAGATCCTGCAGCCAGACCCTCGAAGGCGGAGACCTCCACCCCAGGCGGTAACGATATGCTCTGGGAAACGATTGCCAGGGTTCGTTCCAGAGTCACCAACACAGGTCCTGTCGCGGGCGGAACGGTTCCTCAGCTCTACGTGTCCTTCCCGCAAAGCGGAGTTCCAACGGGAACTCCTCTCCAGGTACTCCGGGGATTCGAAAAGGTCTTCCTAGAGCCAGGCCAGTCTGCGGCGTCGAGATGTAAGCTTTTGGGATGTCGAGGTGCAAGACTGGGTGATTCCAACGGGGTCGTTCGAGTTCCTCCTCGGGTTTAGCTCCCGGGATATCAAGAAGACTGTGAATGTGGTTGTAAGAGCTTATTAGTGTCAATCCGCTTCGGTGGTGTTTTGAGAACTACCTTGAGTCAATTCAGCGCCAAAGGCAGTGCTGCTGCTATATCATACCAACTTTCTCGGCCCATGTGCTTCCCAAACCGGATTCATTGCACAGCCTTGCAGAGGTTTGAAGGATGTCCTTTTCTTCCGTCTGTTAATGCCACTCGACGACGATGGCATTTTGTTTTGGGGCCATCAGTACAATAAAGCTGCCTTTCGGCCGTCCTCCTACAGCATAGTGCCGATCGGCTTCGCAGGCGTTGCGGAGATACGCGTCGGCTATCGACTGCGTTCATTGTGACCGGCGAGACAGTACATTGTCTGATTGATGGATTGATCAGTGGACCAGGCCACCGATTTGGACGCCGGGTTGGCGTGTTCCAGGGAAACAGCGACGTCGAAAAATGTTTTCTTAGTATATTCCGTATTCCACGAGAAAATCCTCATTCTCTCGTCCCTCTACCTTCCAAGGAATTGCTCTGTCGCGTGCCAATGCGCCACCAGCGACTCGCGAGGGTGATGCTTGCCGGGAGGGAGCAACACTGTACAGAACATCACCAGCAGAGCCTTCAAGTAAACCACCCTTCTGGCTAGCTACCTTGCTTCTTTCATCCTTTCTCCCCTCGTGCTGGTACAGAAATCCGATGCGCCGAAAACGGATCTGACATCTTGCCCTCCATCTTCCGTTGCTCTGGGTCCAAGTATTGGAACCCCCCCTTGTCAAGGCTATTCAATACGAACGAACGAGCCGATTTGTGAGCGAGGCAAGGACTGGGCCGGAATCAGGCCGTGGTTGTGCTGGCTAAAAGGGGCTCTTTTGTCTTCTTGGGTTCGTACTAACGAGTCGAAACCCATCTCAAGGGGGGATTTGAAGTCACTTCTCGTCCACCAGACTACGCAACAATCACAAAGGCATCAGGAGACTAAATACCAATCGTGGTTGCTTCTATTCATACTATCTATCCATATGGTTCCCCGCCATCCCATCTCATTCCTTCCCGGATGCACGGTCGACCTCGATAAGCATGGGACACACAACTCGGAACGGTGGACGATAACCACGTGGTTCACCGTCGCGCGTGAACTGCATGACCCTATCTTGTTGATCGTCCGCCATCAAACAGGGCCGTATGATAATCTGCACAGGCTGCCCACGACTTTCCAAATCGTCGGTGCCCTTCACAGGTTCCATGTTGTCCTGCATGGGGAAGCCCCATAAGCTCTTGGAGTCGCTATCGCCTGCTGGTTCCGGTTGCCAGGCAACCCAGTACTTGGCACAAGTCTGTTGGAACCACCAGTCGAGACGGGCGGCGCTTCCTAGTATGTCGTGCATACCCAAACTATCTACCAAAGGTGCAAGCGTATCGTCGTCGGCACCGATAAGTTCTCCGAGATCATGAATGATGTGACGGCCCAGAGTACCGCGGTCGTACTCTAACCTGAGCCCGAGGCTGGTGATCAACATGGTCGAACACATCGACCAATTGCGATAGAGTGGGCCCTGTTGATGGAACTTCCAGTGCGTGCTGAAGTCTTTATGAACAGCATAGTTAGCAATGACAGAGCGAATAAAGTGTAGAGGAGGAGAGGGTGTGTCAACTCACTCTTCTGGAAGAGCTGTTTTATCTCGCCGAAGGCAGCCAAAGGGCCACTCGCCCACCTCATCGACCAATCCGGTGAAAACAGTTTCTCGTCGATGGTATGCCAGATGCAGGCCTGGAGAACGAGGTCTTTCATTTCGACATCCTCAAGGTATTCCTTAGCCCTGGGGGTCCAGCGGCTGACCTTTTCCTGCGTCTCTGGGCTTAGGTTTTCCCAGGAACAGGGCCGGTCTCTGAAATGGACCGTTACCATTCCCTGTATGTTAGCATATAGGTCCTCCCAAAACGGCACTATGTGTTCCTCTGGCTCATCTTGTTTGGTCTTGCCGTTCTCCTCTGATTGTCTCACGGTGATGGTGCGGTAATGTTCTTCTGGTGCATAATTATGCCACTTGCTACTTTGGAGTTCCATGGCCAGGAGAGGGCCTGGATGGTGCATATCGCTGTCGCTAAGGGGCTTGGAGTCCGGAGCCGCTGTATCGTCGGGGGTTTTGACGTTATCAAAGGCCTTCGTCTGCAAGACTTGATGGGGGATGTCGCTGTCGCCGAGGGGCTTGGAGTCCGAAGCCTTAGTGTTGATGTTGTCTGAAGCCTTCTTCTGCAAGACATCATCATTGCTGAGGGGCTTAGAGTCCAAGGCCTCAGTGTTGATGTTGTCCGAGGCCTTCGTCTGCGAGGCTTGATGGGAGATATCGCTGAGGCCGACAGGGTTGGAGTCCAGAGTCATAGCGTCATCGGCTGTGTTGACGTTGTCTGAAGCCTTCGTCTGCGAGACTTGATGGCCATCGCCAAGGGGTTTGGGGTCTGGGGTCGCAGTGTCATCCGGAGTGTTGACACTATCCGAGGCCTTCGCCTGGAGGACTTGAATCTTGTCATTGGCGGCGCTGTCATGGGGGGCGTTGACGATGTCGGCCTAGTCTTCTTTGAGCGGTACAGATGCACTTCTCCCTTCGAGGCGAGACCGTTTTCGAGGGTCATCCCCACGGCCGGTGGGATCCGGAACTGCCATGCCGTCGTCGTTCGTCATGGCTCGGGTTCTCTTAGGCATTGATGGTTCTGTACTGGCTTGAGGCAACGAGTCAAGAACGTGGAGAGACGAGGGTACAGGGGAGATGGCAGCGAGGGGACAGCAGTGTGAGATCGTCCTGGCGTGAGTGAGTAGCCAGAGCTGGTGTGTTCCATCACCCTTGCACAGAGGGACCGCAAACGATCGGGCGCAAAACGCAGCAGGGGTGAAGGACTGGTATCACGCGGCGCCATGTCATCAGCTGGATTGGTCTGTGTGTGCTATTGGGCGCCTCCTGCATCGGCCTTGACACAAAGCCCGACGCAGTAACACCGGCGCCCGATTTCGTAAGTGGAGTGGACCAGTACTGATACTTCTCCTCCGCGGAATACTGTGCAAGTCCGTCAGCGGTATTCTATCCGAGCTGATGCAGGGAGGCGCCTGGAGGTACTTCGCAGAGGAGAGGTACAGTACTGATACTTCTCATAATTTCCATCAGCTGAGATGGTCTGTGTGTGCTATTGAGCGCCTCCCTACGTCAGCACGGGGCCAACCGACGCAACCAGACTCAGGAATCCCAAAGCCTTTCTGCTCCAGAAACTCCGCGGGACGTACGGAGTATTGGAAGTCTATTTGCCCGCTGTCGGGGAACAGATCAAATGATTTTTATCACCTCAGACCTGAGACGATGATCTGTGTGCGCCGTAAATCGGGACCAACACAGCTTCCCGAGCGCCGTTGTGTAGCATACGGAGTGCACAGTACTAGATTGCGTGTCCGCATTGCTGCCCGCCTGTTTGTGTTGCCAGCAGAGGAGGGGAAGTAGCTCAGAAGAAAGACAAACCCCTGTCCCATGCCTCCGATCTGCCGATCTCCCATGCCACCCCATGCCACCCTCATCGCCATGCCTCTCATCCCCATGTCTCTCATCCCCATGTCTCCCTTCCATACCTCCCACACTTCCCTGCCTCTCATCCCCATGTCTCCCTCCCATGTATCTCACGCCTCTCACGCCTCTCATTCCCATGTCTCTCATCCCCATGTCTCCTGCTCATGCCTCCCGCGCCTCCCATGTCTCCCGTGCTTTCCATACCTCTCATCCCATGTCTCTCGTCCCGATGTCTCTCATCCCCACGCTTCCCATCCCACACCTCTCATACTCGGACGATCGAAAGTTTAATGTTAGACTGGCTGGTTGAGGGCTTTCCATGGATGTAAGGTACAATGTGACAGCCATGTGGGGTAGCCTGCGGCAGAGTGCATTGATCAGCCACCCGTTGGCATGTGAGTTAGACCAGTTGTTTGTTTGTCCCACGCAGCCGACCGGTACGGTGCTTTGGTGCCCATTTGAACAGCTCTCCATCGGATAATGCTGGGTCACACTATGTCTGCGACAGTTGACATGTGAGCTGCCTTCACCTGGGAGTCTAGATACTAACGCAGGGCCTAGATTAGTTCATGCCTGTGTGTGTCCCACTGCTCTGTAAAAAAAAGAAATTCAAGGCAGGGCCTGAAATATTTAGAGAAGAAAATGCTTCACTATGGCAATCTTTCCTGCTCTTAGGTCCTCTGTAAGGAGCTAGCCGCGGGTTCAGCGCGTATGCGCTGTAGGGCTCGCCGCTGTGTGCTGTGAGGCCTAACTCCTTATGAACTATTGTGTGGCGCGATTCAGTAACGCAGCTTACTTGAATTGGTTGATCTTTTTGGCCTAACGGCTGGACTGGTCTATTGAAGGTTAGGAACGCTGCCCTAACTCTTACATCCTCATCCATTTAAATGGGAACGTTAAGATCTATGGGTTATCACTAGTCGAATCTCTGCTCATAACTGATTAAAGATGCAGATGGCCTCGAACATTGCGTTAGCTTGGGTTCTAGCCAGAACATTAGAGATCTCGGCTACATGATGATAGAACCGATGTGAGGATACGCCAAGGAGGGGCCTCATGTTGGCCTGGATGACCCAGAATGTTGGTCTACAGATGCTGTGAACCTTTTATCCGTGACAACATCCGTATTATCTATAGACGAACTGAAAAAGGTAAGTTAAGTTTAAGTTCTTTTGAGATAGCTTCTTACTGATTTATTTCTCTTTTTAGCAACCTTTCTTACGTTCGTAGAATAAGAAGAAGTTACAAGGTCTATTCTTCCTAGTCATAGCTTAGTCCTAGGTAGATTGTGAGTATATCGGATGGCAGAACGAAGAGTAAATTTGCTTTAGGGTCAACTCAGCATAAGCCAGAAATATATTTATAAGGCTTAGATAAATAACTGGATTGGTTCTCCATTCTTAAGGTTATAATGCGCAGATAGACTATCTCATCCTAGTTAGAAGTTCCAACAATTTTCCGCCATTCGTTATCTACTCATAAATACCAAATAAGACTACCTTCATTCATCCGGCTAATAATCTAGTTCTACTATATCTACTTTGTCGTCTAAATATCTCCGTACAATTTTTCGTAAGTCATACCTTACCTTATCGGACGTAGAAATTACATAGGTTAGTATTGGCGCACATAAGCTTTATGAGTGACTTACCTAAGACTATTATATGATCTACAGTCTTTATTTCCCCCTGAACCCTCCGAATGTATTTGCCTTTGACTTCATTACGGATATTAGCGTTGAAGTTAAGCGTGCCCTTAATGACCGTAGCATGGGGACTGATATTATTACCCTTATGTATGTGCTTAGCATAGATAGATATTTTAAGAATCTACTTCCCGTGAGCGCTAAACTTGATCTCTCCTGCATTACTCATACATCTATTATCTAGGGTGTCCTCCACTAGTCTGCCATTTAGTAGATCCTTAACGGCAATAACTAATTCTTAATATGTTAGTGAAGCAAATAATTTGAGTTGACTTCATCTTACCAAGAGTCTTCAATTTCCATACTAGATAAACTCAGTGAGTTCAAGCTTTATGGCTATTGTACCCGTACATAAGCTTTTTCAAATGCGGCAGCTACGCTGCAACCCTAAAGCCGCTGGCCACTACAAGAACTACGTTGTATCTACTGATTGGGACGCTAATACTATAGGGACTACTAAATATGGCAAGGTAAGGTTTCTGTTGCTTTTGTGATCTACTATAATGGAGAAGCTGCTGAATTAATCCCGACCGGGGTTCAATCAATAAATCAAGAGTGGCAAGAGGCACATCAGACTAAGTTGCAACCACGAAAGGATGGCTTTATACAAGGGATCAAAACCTGGCTGATGGCGTAAGTATCTAGAGACTTATAGACTACCTAGCTTCTACATAAAGAGGATATAACAATATTAGTCTTAGGAGAATGATATCTTAGGTATTGGTAATAGATGCTTGAGGGAAACCATAATCTAATAGCCTATTGCGATAGATGGCAAGACACCTAAGAAGGAGGGTTGCCAAACTGGAAACCCTAATTAATAAGTATAGATATAAGTGCTGCTAGAGGCGATTATAAACTAAGGTGCTTCTATATCCTATAGACAGAAAAGATTGCTAGGCCTTAATGGAGATAGAGAAACATTTCGTAGAAGTTATTCTTAAAGATCGGAATGGAGAAAAGAATAAGGATCCTAGTGGCTAATGCTGCCTATATTTTGTAATTAGTTAGGTATTCAGACCTTAGGACCGTCAAGTTAAATAAAACTCATTATAACTGCCCATCTATACTCTAGTACACCTAGTAGAAATAGCTTAGAGGACATTTAGATAACTACTACGTGAAATGCAAGTAGCAATAAGACCATAATGCCTACAGAACCATACAAATGATGAACCGTACGCAAACTGAGGTCAAGTGAATTAGTGAGTAAGCCAAGATGCTAGGCTCTACATTGAAAGATCATATTGATGAGAGACAAATTGGCCGCGCAGCGCCCAGCTGAGGAAATCGATGGGAATTGAAACTAGAGGCAGAGAATGTTGAGGATTGGGTAAGCTATTAGGGCCAAGACGTCTGCTCGACTCTATTGAGCAAGCGACCGCCATTGTTAGATAAAGCCGGATAGACCAAGTATTTTGGGACGGGGATGCATAAAACGTCCCTCAAGTGCACCAACTATGAGCGGAAATGGAGGCAGATGAATAATAAGACTAGGCCAACAGCAGAGAGCGAATAAATGATGATGATGATGCGATTTCTAGGGTCCTACATAGTTGGGAGAGATATCGATTAAGAAAGGATGCAAGGGCTGAACGAACGTTTAAATGCACCGGCACACCCAGGATTGCAAGAAGACAGGGTGTCAGACGTAGAACCACAGACTCTCTAGCAACCATGGCTAATTCACAAATACATTTCCTAACCTCCCCTCGCAGGGGTGAGATGCCCTCATTTTTTAGGACAAGTCTCCGCAATGCTCAAAGCCGAAGCATCCAGAGCTCCCATATTGACCAATTCCTTCAAGAAGTCCATAGCCCAATTCTGACAATTTTCTCCCTATTCCACGTTATTAGCAAGTCAACGAATAGCATAGTGGAAGCCTAGTTACCGCAAAGGGGTCAAGAGGGCTCGGGCTCTTGTCGGCGCCTTTGATAGACCGGGCAACCTGTTCAAGCTGACCTAGCCATGCGTCGTCCACTGTACCCAAGGTAATGCGGGTGAATCTTCTCTTCGTTTTGCTGATGTCATACGTAGGTTTAATGTCGGGATGATAACCATGGAAAGGGGAGCCTATAGCATGGTAAACTTTGCCAACGTTCCCGTGCTCAGTGGTTGTGACCATGATTGCCCAGTGAGCGGGAGCCTTCGGCGACCCTGGTCATGGTAAGCAACCAAGGAAACGTAAAGAACCATTTTGATGCTCGATAGAGGCACTATAATTGAAAATCCCGAAACGGCATTAGTGAGCGGTTAGGGTCCAGGACAAGTATAGGTCTAGACTTGCGTAGAGAGGAGAGATTCAAGATAACTTTTTGGCTTAACAACCTGATAACAACTTGATGGTGATGAAACTGCTAATGGAAGATATCAAAAGGAAGAAGAGATATTAAACAGTATCTCCCCCATCTTTATACCCACATTTATCGAGGAGAAGGCAAGGCAAATCTAAACTTTGGCAAGGGAACATGGACGGGGTCGGCCAAGGTCGGCGCGAGATGAAACACGTCACAGGGCAAAAGATCGGACCTTGATCACAATTGTAGCAATCAAGCAGGTGCACCAGCTGCCTTATAGAGCATATCGCTAACAGGGGGACCAAGCCCGTAATACCGGCAGTCCGCTTGATTCTACGAAATGAGGTACCCACTGATAGTATCGCATTACCAGCTAAGGCAAAAGGGAATGCGCAGTCCGCAAGTGCAGTGCTGTTAATAGCTAATAGCCTGAATGTGACAGATGGAGAGGACGAAAGATACGTTGTGTGACGATCGTGTGTTTTGATAGATGACGTAGCCCCAGTGGGAGAATGTGAGCGCCCTGCCATAAAAGAGGGATAACTTTGAGTTATCAAAGTGAAGGGACACTTACCAGATGGACCGCATATGCTACACTCATAATTAAATAAACTCCTCAATTGACGGAGAGCTGGATCACTACTAACATCGTGATCCCATCAGACCTATCAGGTATATAGAACACACTCAATTACACGTTCCTATGCAGCAGCTACCTCAGCTATCAATACTACTTGGTTACACTCAATACCTTTGAGCATATTACCAGACGTGACAACCACCCGCCCAGAGTAACGCGCCTGATCCTCTGCCAACATAAACCAGCACGACCGGTTTATTCCTTGGGAAACACAGAGAAATATGAAACCTGCGGGTTTGTGTTTGTTGTCTTATCAATCGTTGACGCCCGGACGAAGCACAATCCCATAGGTGGACGATTCTTGATATGGCCATACATATCTGATCTCATTGACTAGGCAGATATGAATCTGAGCTTTTTATTTCCGACGTCTTGTTGAGTTTCTGTGGCCGTCGCGCGGAGCACCTGGATAATGTGTTTGGTCAAAGATGGTAGGGCTAGCCGCTGAATGGCCTGAACATCAGTTCGATGATAAGAGGGTAACCTCGGCCAGTTGAACCGAGTGCGTTGGTGGCGGCAGAACTTCGGGTGGCTTCTTCCACAACACCCACTCTCAAAAGACGAGTTGTGCAACGGAGGGTGTGATCAGAAGAGATTTCATTGCGCTGCTTCCTTCCTCCCTAAGGGAGCGGCGAAGGTCGGCCTCTTATACCTGTGTTCAGTCTTCCAATATCATAGGCAGCAGGCTGCTGCCTGATGCTAGTTGTGGTCGTTCACAGCGAGACTATATCTCAAGGTGAGAATTTATATATGGACGATGCTTGGGCTGTTACCAAGGTTGCTAGGGTAGTTGGTCATCTCAGTCAGCAGCTGGAATTGCGGATCTTCACTTATCCCGGCTGCTCGCGTCGCAACACGTGAACCTCCACTGATACGAAACACCAACATCCAAGCCGCCAAGCTGTCACTCTGTCAACTCGCGCCGTGAGATCCAACATCCACAGTATCACCACGTCCCGCGCCCACGCTCGTTAACTGCCCAACATGCCGTCTCCCATTGTTGCTGCCACGCTTCAGGCTGCGGCCCTGTCGACCGTCTCCAACCTCTTCGCTCAGGTCATCCTTGCGCGCCAGGAAAAGGTCAGGATTGCTCCGCCCGCGTGCTCTGCTCCCACGCTGCAGACGCCATGACTGTGCACTCTTCCGTGTCTTCGTGCCCCTCGAGTGTCTAGCCCAAATTGCTAATCCCTGTTTGTGGCCCGGTAATAGCGACCACTGGTATTGGACATTTTCCAGCTGCTGCGCTTCGTGACTCTCACACTTCTTACTGCGCCTCCCAATTACCACTGGCAGCAGTATCTC
Organism: Neonectria faginata; assembly: GCA_030864175.1. NCBI lineage: Eukaryota > Fungi > Ascomycota > Sordariomycetes > Hypocreales > Nectriaceae > Neonectria > Neonectria faginata. The sequence continues at coordinate 539,310 of JAULBG010000006.1, read as the reverse complement.
GAGCGTTCGTTCCCGGCGTATCCGCTGAACAGCCGGGTTGAGCGGCTTGGGGACATTGAGATGAGGCCCCATGACGATGCGCCTGAGCTCAAGGATGGCTTCCCTCAGCGCCCAGGGACCCCGGAGCCCAAGTTGAGCCTCAAGAATACACTGACCAAGTGGTTCATCGACTGTATCACCGCTGGAGCCATCATGAACACAGTCGCCTTCCTCGTGCTCATGGGCATCCTGAAGGGCCAAGGCAGCTCTCAGATCTGGAACAATATCATGACGGTCAGTCCCCTTCTTGCTTCAAAGCCTCCCCATGAGCGCCACTCAGTATCAGTAGGAAACCATCCCCATTATCGTTGCTGGTTATAAGATATGGCCCATTGCTTCCATCGTTAGCTTCAGTTTTATCCCTGTCCACCGTCGGATTGTGTTTTTGAGTTTTATTGGTCTTCTCTGGGGCATTTACATGAGTATTGTTGCCGAAAGAGTGTAATTTTCAATGCCGTGGGCTGGTGGAACTCCGTTCACCTTGCAGGAAGAAGCAGGGTGAATTGACTATGTATCACGGAGGGCCCTGGATGCTATTTTTTGGTTGTTTTTTGGCTTCGTTTTTAGGACCCCGCGAGGATGGAAAGAATATTTATATCTACATGAAGAACCAGTCACACTGCTCAAGATCATTGAAAAGGCGACATGGTAAAACTAAATAGCCCGTCAAAATATAACAGCGTTGTTAAGTTGAAAACTTTTGTAAGGTCTTCCTTAAAAAAGCATGTAGAGGGGAGAGGCATAACTTAACCAAGTACGCATAGCACCGTGCTCGCGGCTCCAGAAGAGGCCCGGATCAATAGTTCTCCCCACAGTTGGAAACCAACATCCACTTACACTCAATTCCCACTTATCTCCTTGACATTCACACAGCTAAGCAGACACATACAGGCACCACCTTCCTTCCCTCCAGCATGGGACTATCACCCATCGCTATTTTTATCAATAGCTGCATTAATGTCTTAATAAGGACAGATCACTCAGTCATATACGCCGATAAGTCTAAGCCTAATATCATTCTAAAGGTAGAAACCATATAGATCGACAGGAGGCTATATGGCCCGCCCTCCATAGCAATACAGACTAGTTATAATCTCTATTGTAAGCACGATATCTATATAGCCCTCGGCGGCCACTAGAATATTATGAGATGCTTTAGGCTCATCTATAATGACAATGGAAATGCTATTGCACTAAGGCTAGAGCCATATGCTAAAGGGTAATCTGCAGCACTTCATTAAGGAAACCCTAAAGCCCCCCTCTATGCATTATCGCTAGGAAATAGCAATTGCCTTCGCTAAGTGCGTTATATACCTCCATTCTCATAGTATCATTTAGGGAGACCTCTCCACTTAAAATACCCTTATCTTTAAAGATAATAACATTAAGATCTATAACTTTAGTAGCTCTACTCTCAAGATTATATATCCCAAATTTAGGATCTATATATACAAGCTAGGCTATTATCCTACCTTACTAGAGGATTAGGTATACTTATTGTCTATAATGCAATAGGAGTTATACGCCCTTAGGTCAGCTATCTACGAAATCACTAAGTGGAAATCCCTATATGCAGAAATCAGCAGTAATATTTGGACTATCCTTGAGAATGGCACAGTGCCCGTCATAGCGGATAAAAACATTGCTCGAGACATTATCATGCGGTGCTGGGACTTCAAATACGATTCAGCAAGGGCCGTCGCAGATGACCTGGCTGCTCTCTTCGGGAGCCGACGAAGAAATGAGCCAGGCCCCGTAGATATGACCATGTGAAACGGACGTGCTCTCTCGAAGGATTGTCTGGGGGGCTACCTCGGAGTGATGGTAGCAAGGAAGTTGGGTACTCGTGGCTCAAATTGAGATTCTTCTCGATGGTTTATGGAAGCCCCTCTAGGAATATTCGTATCGAACAAGAGATTCAAGAGTCTTCAACCAGGATACCAATACAAAGTTTATTGCACTATTATATTATTTATGTACTGTATTCTTCTTCTTTTGATGGTTAGCCATGCAGGGGAATTCACAGCTTCCGTGCCTGGCCAATGGCCGCGCGCTCACATGGCTAGGCACATCCGGCACACGTCACCCGCACTTTCAAAGACTCCAACCATATTTCTTTTTTCTGCAATCCCGCGTTGGAATCTCCTCCTCAAGGCACCTGGTAGATCACTTTTCAACATCACAATTCGCCTTCGCTCTACGACGAGAGGAAAACAAAACAGCCATGGCCCAGGAAACCAAGCCAACGTCTGGCTCTTCGCCGAGGGTGTTCACCATGCTTGGTAGGCTCTCCCGTGGACAGTGCACTATTTCCTGGATCAGCCAGCTGACGAGGCGCATTAGAAAACAACCCCGACGTCATGAACGACCTCGCCCAGCGACTGGGGCTTTCCGCGGACCTTTCGTTCCATGACGTCTACTCCCTGGACGACCCGGATCTCTTGGCCACCATCCCGCGTCCCGTTTACGCCTTGCTGGCTATCATTCCCTTGACGGAAGCCTGGAAACGCGAACGTGACGCCGAGAAGGAGCACACGCAGCAGTACGACGACACCGGACCAGATGAACCCGTCGTGTGGTTTCGCCAAACCATCATCCACGGCTGTGGCCTGATTGGATTTCTCCACTGCATCTACAACGGCGCGCCCGCGGAGGTGGTCGTCCCCGGGAGCACCCTCGCCCAGTTCCGCGACGAAGCCATCCCCCTGCACAGAGAGGACCGCGCGAGCCTCCTGTCCGACTCCGAGGCCATCTACGAAGCCAGCCAGGCGTCGTCTCTGATGGGCGACACGGCCCCGCCGAGCGTCGACGAGATGGAGAGGTTGGGCAACCATTTCGTGGCCTTCGTCAAGGCCCGGGATGGGAACTTGTGGGAGCTGGAGGGTGCGAGGAACGGACCGATACGTAGGGGGGCGTTGGCAGAGGATGAAGATGCGCTTAGTGAGAGGGCTCTGGGGCTGGGGATCAAGCGGCTGATGGATCTTCAGCGAGCGGATTCGGCCGAAGGTGGCGATCTGCGCTTTTCTTGCATTGCCCTAGCTCCTCGATCTACATGATCGTGGGATTGGCACTGGTAGAAGCTCAAGGGTAGTAGGTACGTGACGATTCACTAGTCATGCCCTCCAACCACAAACCATTACATGCAGGTCATCACGACCAAAGTATAATTATTAGTGAGGCGTCACCATGCCGCCTGGGATGCGGAAGGAATACCAGAACGTGATTCTTCAAATCCGCCATCGTCGCTTCCATGAGCCTCGCGTGCCATTATCCTTATATACTGCAATTGTATTCTACTGGGAAACCTTGCTGTGTTTTCTACAGTGTGTTATCTGCTGCGTTGCTTTGATCTATCTACTTGTCTGGATGGTGTTGACTAAAGCTAGAAAACTTATATAAATACTGCAATTGTATCAATAGATGGCTTGATTGCCTTCGCTCGGGATCTGGACCAGAATCCGTTCAACAGTCCGTAGTATGAGGATGACATGTAAATCAAGCACCGCATTTAGAAGAGAAAAGAGTTATCGCTATTTACGCCCACTAATACTGAGTACTCGGCATCGGTACACATCACCACGTCAACAAGATCTGTTCGTTGACGCCAACGGAAATGTAATCTAGACAACCAAGTGGAGCTGAGCCGCTTTGCGGTTAAATCGACTACCGACGAAGGATGCAGCAGCCTTCTAGTCAGAGTAAAAGTTATTCATCACAGCCATCAAAAGCTTCAACTTTCCTACCCTGTATTTCGTCTTACACCTGATTCGCTGAAACCCTAGACCACGCCGCCCATTCGCCTCCCGACGCCGGCGATGGCGTGATATAACACAATTGACAGACTCACTCCATCGCAACCGCATCTCCACCCTCGGCTTCACGTCACTGGCTGCCGTTGACCCGACAGGGCTTGTCGCAATCGGCCTCCAGTCGGAAAAGTGGGGAATGGATGTCGCAAGCTTCACGAGCCCGTGTAGGCGACGCATGTTTTTTTGATCTTTTTTTATTTTCCTCTATTCATCTCTTCTGGAGCAATTGGATCGACGCGGCGGGCTCGAAAACTGATCCCACGCTTACTTGTCGGAGTTTAACAAAAACCTCACTTCCACGATGCCGGTCAAGCGCGTCGCAGTCATCGGGGCCGGTCCCGCGGGCGCCATTGCTATTGATGCGCTCGCCCAGGAAAAGACATTCGACCTGATCCGGGTCTTCGAGCGGCGCGAGGGACCCGGAGGATGCTGGTAGAGTTGCGACAAGGACAAAACGAGATGCGGGAGCCCATCATCGCTGACCCGGCCGCAGGATCGGCGACTCGGCCAAGCCCCCGACGGTCTCCGGGTTCGCGCGCCTGGCCGACCGCTCCGCCGACGCCCCCCTCGCCGTGCCGGAGCGGCTCCCGGCGCTGGTGCCCAAGTCGGACCAGCCGCGCTTCGCCGAGTCGTCCGTCTACCCCTACCTGGAGACCAACGTCGACAGCCTGGCCATGGAGTTCAGCCGGGAGCCCATCCCGGAGGTGCGCAGCGAGTGGTCCGTCGGCAAGCACGGCGCCGAGACGCCGTTCCGGCCGTGGCGGGTCGTCCGGGGCTACATCGAGGGCCTGGTGCGGCGGAACGGGTACGAGGACCTCGTGTCGTACCGCACGTCGGTGGAACGCGTGGAGAAGGTGGGCGAGGAGTGGAAGGTGACGCTGCGGAAGGACGGCCAGGAGCAGGATTACTGGTGGGTCGAGTGGTTCGACGCCGTGGTTGTCGCCAGCGGTCACTACTGGGTGCCGTATATCCCCGCCATCGAGGGGCTGGAGCAGTTTGAGAAGTCTCGGCCGGGGAGCGTCTTGCATAGCAAACACTTCCGGGGGAGGAGCCTGTTCAAGAACAAGGTAGGTCGTCTAAGGAGGCCACTGTGCAAGAATTTTGGACGAGGCTGATCGGATGAACCTGCAGCGGGTTGTCGTTGTCGGAGCGTCCGTCTCTGCAGCAGACATTGCAGTTGACCTCATCGACACGGCCACATCGCCCGTCCACACGATTGTCCTAGGCCACACGCCCAACGGCTACTTCGGCGACCTGGCATTCAACCACCCCCGGATACAGAAGCACCCTTCCATCGCACGAGTCGACGGACGGACGGTGCACCTCGCAGACGGCAACACCATCGCTGACGTGGACCACATCATCTTCGGCACGGGCTACACCTGGACGCTGCCGTTCCTCCCGTCGGTGCCGGTGCGCAACAACCGCGTGCCCGACCTCTACCAGCACGTGGTCTGGCAGCACGACCCGACACTGCTGTTCGTCGGGGCCGTGGGCGCGGGCCTGACCTTCAAGATCTTCGAGTGGCAGGCCGTGTACGTGGCGCGGCTGCTGGCGGGGCGGGCAGGGCGGCCGTCGGTGGAGGAGATGCGGGAGTGGGAGGCGCGGCGGATCGAGACGCACGGCGACGGCCCCCGGTTCACCGTGGTGTTCCCGGACTTTGAGGACTACTTTGAGGGGTTGCGGGCGCTGGCGGGGCCGGGCGTGGGCCGCGAGCTGCCCGTGTTCCGGAGGGAGTGGTACCGCGCGTTCCTGACGGGGTTGGATCTGAGGAAGGACATGTGGCAGCGGCAGAACGAGGCGGCGTGGGCGGAGGAGGAGGCGAAGGGTACTTCGGCGCGGCTGTGATGTGTGTTGTGGGTGAAGTTACAGCGGTAGATTTAGATGTTGTAGACGGGATATAGAGAGTGGAGGTTTAGTAGAAGCGGGCAACGGTCATAGAGCTCTGCAATGTCATGTCGCAGACCAACCAGAATCGTGATGTAATATTGACTGTCTGGGTACTGTGCTCCTGGATTTTGAGTAGACATGTTGATTTGAAGTGGGTTCCATCTTCATTGTCCATTGAAGGATGCTCGTTCATACCATGATTAACTCAGTTGCCATTACAGCTCGGCGTCCACTGCAGAGAGATTCGCCGTGCAAGTTCCATGTCCCGAGTTCCAACCAAAACTCCAAAAACCATATGAAGTCCCAACGCCTTTGCTTGCGGAAATGCCAAACCCCTAGACGCCGAGAGATATAAAAAACGAGAAAGAGAAAGAAGGGAAAAGAAAAAAAAAAAAAAAAAAAAAAAAAAAAAAGACAAAAACACCCTCACACCATGTCCCCGTTCCGACAGGTCGAGGCGCGCGACGACGACTCGGCCCGCGCCTGAGCCAGCTCCTGGTCCTGCTCGTAGCGGCCCAGCTCGCGCAGCCAGGCGTTCATCCTCGACACCTTGTCCTCCTCGAGGCTGCGGTGCTCGGGGGCGTCCCACTCGTCCTCGCTCAGGCTCCACAGGGTCAGGTGCTCGAGGATGGCCATGACGGCGGTGACGACGATGACGGTGACGGGGTTGCCCCAGTCGGAGGACCAGGCGGCGTAGAAGATGAGCACGAAGGCGTCGACGGCGTCGCTGAGCAGGCCGACGGCGAGGGAGCGGCTGACCTCGCGGCGGGCGTAGGCGTCGCCGTCGAGGGCGTTGGCGACGTCGGCCGTGTGCAGCAGGCCGGCGAGGAGGATGTCGCGCACGCCGATCAGGCTGGCGAGCATGCACGAGGATCCATCCGAGGGGACGTCGAGGGCGTAGAGGCCGAAGCGCGGGTAGACGACGAGCGAGAGGCCGCGGAAGAAGCGCACGAGGCAGAAGGTGGCGATGGCGGTGCGCTGGATGCGGGCGGCGAGGGAGATTTGCGGCTGGGGAACGGGTTGCTGTTGTTGGAGTTGTTGCTGTAGTTGGAGCTGGAGGTGTGGTGAGGGCCGGTCTGGTAGTGCGACGGCGGCGGTGGCGGCGGAGGAGATGGGGAGGAGAGGCGTGGTGACGGTCGCGGCCATGTCAGGAAGTTGGGCGACGGGGGTTGTCGGATATGAAGAGGGGGAGGTCTGTTGGGACTTGGACACGAACAACTGCCACGAAGGAAAAGGAAAAGGAAAAGAAGGGGAGGAGGAAGAGGAGGCGACGAAGGCGACACGAGCTTGCACTCTCTTGATATAAGTAGACTGACTACCGTAGTACTACTCTACATACTACACAACCCTCCCACACCCGGAGCCCGACACAGAAAGAGACACCAAAAAGAGCAGGAAGAACAGAGCGAGCACACACAGAGAGAAGAAGAAAAAAAATAAAGAGCTCACGCGTTTCCCCACCGATAATAGTAGCGTCATGATGGGGGGACAAGTTAGCCAACTTCCCCCCTCCGGGATGGTGGGCGGGGGGCGCGTCCAATTGCTTGCGCCGGCGGAACCCCCCCCTGCGGCCTGGGGATCTTCGATGCTAATAAGTGCGGCGCTAGATGGTGTGCGATGTTTGCGTGGGATGGATGGGAGGGGTTGGCTGGAAGATAAGCTCCGGGAGGTCGGTGAGGATGGACGGTGTGACGGGTTGTGTGACGGTAGATGTGAGGGTTTGATGATTGTTTGATGATGGTTGGGTTGTTCAAGTATGGGTGAATGGGTGTCTGTCTGTCTGATGGCATCTCTTTCTCATCGCAGTCGCAGAGCCATCTCCATCTCGACCATACAACCCCCCCTGTCGGAAGATGGTGCACATAACGCACTGCACGCGCACACACTGCGCAGACGAAAATGTTCGGCAGCCGCGCAACGGCGGTTGGTCGCAGTCGGCATTTGTTTTTATTCATTCGCGAACTGGTGGGAGGAGAGATAGATAAGCCCGACCGGTTTCTTCACACCCTAGAACCGTCAGCCCGGCTTACCTTGCCTCTTTCAACCCCAACCCACCGATGGTCAAGGGACGCCCTAGTGCGGCATCAAGCGGCATCAAGCGGCATCAAGCGACAAAATGGGCCGTGGGTGGGCTGGTTCCAGTTCTCGTGTATCGTGATGGAAACGCACGATCCCTTTTTTTTTTTTTCTTTTTACGATGCGATGCGAAAAAAAAGAGAAGAAGCACGCCATTTTTTTCTTGACCTGCTGCTGCATGCAGAGCCGGGGTGGTTCTTGGTTCTTGTGGCTGGCTGGTGGCTGGTGACACCAACCCGCATGTGTGTCTCAGTCGTCCTCCTCCACCACGTCTGCTGTGCCACTTCTTGTGTCCATCCCCCTCGCCTCGCTCCGATTCCCTGCAAGTGGTCAAGCAATCAGATTCTGTGGCTGAAATCGCCCCCAAGTGAACGACGGGTTAGCTTCAGCCGCCCCGACATGGGATCTGCAGTCCATCAGTACAAGACTTGCTCTCTCGCTCTCCAGAAACCCGGTCACGGGGAGTCAGTCTTCCCATTTGACTTCCCTTCCGCAACGTTATAGTCCAACGACGGCAGAAAACATGCATTTCCCGACAGACTACGACCCATTCCTCGATGCAGACAGGTGGAGAAAAGCCCGAGCAAAATGGTTTCGAACCATTCCGCTGGAACCATGTCTTCTTCCCTTGTAGTTTCCCCATTCCCCGTCCCCCCCCCACGAAGCTGTCAAGCTTTAGCCACTTTCGTCCGTCCCACGCGCTAGCCCAACTCCTCCTGCGAACACAACTACAAAAGCCGGCGCGCCCATGTCTTGTCACGACCGCCGCCTCGGAGCTGGTTGGAATGCGACCAACACCCGGGAACAAAATCTGTTGCTTTTGAAAAAAAGAAAAAAGAAAAATAGAAGGGAGGGGGGGGGGGGCAAGAGGAAAGAAGACAGATGCGTTTCCCCCTTGTCACCATCAGGTCATCTATTTCCGTTCCAGGCCGTCCACACCAGACCCCGGACTCTTTTTCTCCAAGGTTTGGCTGAGCTTCCAATTGGCATGACGAACGTTGAGACCTTGAAGCTTTCCACCGTCGACCCGATGGGGAATGACAGGGACAAGAATGAGAAGAGTCCGGGCTTGAATCGGCATCTGCGGAAACGCCTCTTCCTCGTCGCGGATTCCAGATAGCCACCTTCCCAAGTCCATCCTCCTCCTCCTCCTCCTCCTCCTCCTCCTCCTCCTCCTCCTCCTCCTCCTCCTCCTCGTTGGCTCCTTGTTACCTGTCACATTCTCACCAACTCGCCGCAACGTGCCCAGTTCCGCATCCATCCCGTCGCATTGTCTCCTCGCCGGGCCGCCCCACTAGTTCTTTGTTGCGCCCAACAGTTCTTCGTCTCGTTCTCCTCCTCCCAACTCGTCTCCGAGATAGATTGATACGAAATCCTCCAGGGAACGGCCTCGTCGGAAATAGAAAATCAGGAACTGTCTGGTAGAAATGGGCACCTCGAGTGGCTCCGAGGGCAAGCGGAGTCCCAGGGTGAGTCCCAAGGGCAGCCCGCGGTCTGACGGCAAGTCCAGTCCCGTGGCCCCAGGTGAGCACGCATCCGACTGTAGAGAGAGAACAAGAAGATAAACTACATGGCAAAGGATCGACATGGCTGACTAGCAACAAGTCCAATCCCCCAGCCACGACACAGACCCCGGCGACCATCACCAACCGCCCGCCTCGCACGGCCTCTTACACGGCGACGCCCTCATCGAAGCCGGCGGCAGCGACGAGGACGGCGAGTTCTCGGCCAGCGACTTCGACGCCGGCTCCCTCAGCGACGGCTCCGACTCGACGTCGCTCGGCTCCAGCATCTACGCGCACAGCTACGAGAACGGCCGCCGCTACCACCGCTACCGCCACGGCCGCTACCCGCTGCCCAACGACGAGGCCGAGCAGAACCGCGAGGACATGCTGCACGCCATGATGCTCGAGGCCACCGACGGCCGGCTGTTCTACGCGCCCGTGGGGGAGCATCCGCAGAAGATTGCCGACTTGGGCACGGGCACGGGGCTTTGGGCTATTGAGGGTATTGTTTCATCGGGTGGTTGTTCCTGTGAGCTGGGCTGACTCGATCATCGTGTACTTGCAGTTGGAGACAAGTTCCCCAGCGCCCAAGTCCTTGGACTGGACCTCAGTCCCATACAGCCAGTCTGGGTACCTCCCAACGTCAAGTAAGTCTCCATCCATCCCTCCACGGCGAACCCCACTAACACCCGCTTTCCAGATTCCTCGTCGACGACGTAGAGGACGAGTGGCTCAACGGCGACGACTTCGACTTCGTCCACCTCCGCAACATGATCCCCATCCTCAAATCCCCCGTCAACCTCCTCAGACAAGCCTTCGAGTACGTCCCCTTCTACCCCCAGCCCGCGCATCACCACTCACCCTCCCCTCAAGCCACATGAAGCCCGGCGCCTGGGTCGAGCTCCAGGACGTCGACGGCCAGTGCCACAGCGACGACGGCTCCATGCCCGCCGACTGGCCCATCCGGCGCTTCACCGACATCCTCGTCCAGGCCTTCGCCCAGTTCGGCACCAACGCCCACGCCGCCGTCTTCGGGGCGCAGTACCTCGCCGACGCCGGCTTCGTCAACATCCAGCACAACTACGTCAAGCTGCCCTACGGCACGTGGCCGCGCGACAAGTAAGATGGTAGTACAAGAGAGACACGAAAGGAGAACTGACGTGGTGGATTAGGCTTATGCGACTCGTTGGTATGTACTACCGCACCGCATGCGAGGAATTCTTCCCCGCCGTCGGCGCCGTCCACTTCCCGCAGCTGGGCTGGGAGAAGGCCGAGATGGAGTTGTTCTTCGCCGAGTGTCGCCAGGCGATGCGCGATCCTGCGGTTCACGCCTATGGCAAGATGCACTTCTGGAGCGGACAGAAACCACTGGAAGACGAGTGATCCCCGAGTCTTGTTCGTCCAGGATATTTTCGGCGTTGTAGGCTGGTGTGTTTTGAGTCTTGTCGGTTAAGATAGGGATCGTCTCTGTTTGGGCCTGGAGTTGAGCGTGTTTCGTTTCTGTTTCGACGAGAGAATCAATCACCTTGAGCATGTAATGCAGAAGGAAAGGAGGACCAGTGTTGTAACGATATATACCTTTCACAAATAACGGACTATATATAACTGCATGTCATGATCAACCAAGTGCCATTTTGTACGCCGTCTGGAGGTCCTTTTGAATTACTGCAACCCTTCCATCCTGCTTGCCTACCACTCATCACCTCCGTCCCTTCTTGGCCTTCTTGACCCGCGGCGCCTCGGCCTCCTCGTCGCCCGCCCTCCTCTTCTTTCTGCCCTCCTCCAGCAGCCTCTTCATGCCCTCGGTGGCCTTGAACTTAGGGTTGGACGGGTCGATGGCGTACTCGTGGCTGTCGAAGACGGCCCGGAAGCGGTCGTCGGCCACGTCCATGGCGAAGTCCTCCTGCAGCCCGCCGCGCGACTCCTTGTCCTTGGCCCTGGCCTCGGCGCGCTTCTTGGCCTTGCCCTTCTTGCCCGCGCGCTTCTGCGCCCGCAGGATCTCGTTCATGTCGAAGTGGTCCAGGTGCTCTGCCTGGTTGTCGTGCGCGTCGGCAGCCATGACCTTGGCGAGCTGCTCCTTTTCGGCGGTCGTTTCTGCCTCGGCTGCTTCGCGGACTTCGCGTTTCTTTCGTCGCTCCTCCTTGCGGACCGAGGCCTTGGATGCGGCGGCGGGTTCCTCGGCAGTGAAGAAGGGGTCGTCGAAGCCGAGATCGTCGCCCTCCGCGGCCGAAGCCACCTCGTCCACGTCCACATCCTCGGCCTCCTCGACATCCTCTGCATCAGAGTCCTTGCCTTCGCGCTTCGCTCGAGCCATCTGGCGCTTCTTCTCCTTGCGCTCCTTCTCCTTTCGCACGTATTTTTCCAGCGTCGTCTCCTCCGTCTCATCCTTCTTGGCTGCGCCCCCTGACAGAGCAGGTGTGAAGGTGATTTGCATGTCTCCCACGGGCGCAGACTTGGACGCCTTGGCGAGCGGCTCATCTCCGAGTCCGAGAGCCGCTCGCATCTTCTGTCGAGCGAGCTCCTTCTTGGTCAACTTGGGCGCATCCTCCCGAGCTTCGTTTTCGTCTGGTTCCCTTCCATCTGATTGCTCATCCTCGCTATCGCTGGCGAGGTAGGCGCGTAGGTCGTTCTCCTCGATCTGGGCTCGGCTTCCGCTGAAAGCGCGGTTGATGGATTCCTTTCGAGAATACTCATCCGGGTGCATGTCCCAGGTGAGCTTGACCTTGGAACTCTGCAGAGCGTTTGTCACAAACTCGATCGGCTTGTACGAGTCTGGTGTCTTGTCGCACTCATCACGGGGCTCATCGTCGAAGGTGACGTCGTCAGGGACGAATCTGAGGTCAAGGAAGTTGGAAGATGCCTGGTATTCTCGTCCATCGGTGGCTTCGTAGATTTGTTGCGCAACTTCGGGGCTCGAGCAAACCATGACTGCGTAGTAGTATCGAAGACGGTCGAGCTGGTACGATCGCAGCGCATCGCTATCAAAGTCCTGATCGTCTCCCTCCTGGAGTAAGTCATTCTTGATCCTGTCATCCTCGTTCTCGCTATCCTCGTCGCTCTTCTCGTCCGAGTCATCCTCCGAGTCGTCGCCCGAATCACTCCGCGCAGCAGTCTTGAAAAGCGCTTTAGGAGGGCCCTCGACCTCCTCTTGCTGCATGCGCTCCTTGCCAAACTCGCTGGGGAAGATGGAGACCTTCTCGATTCGGCCGCCGCTTGTGGAGATGAAGCTGGAGAACAGGGCCATCAGGTCGGTTGACTTTACGTGGTCCCAGTCGAGATTTACGATGGCGACGCGGTTAGTCACCTCTCCCGCTTCTGCGTCGGCCTGCTCGTCCTGGAACCTTTGCATATCGCCCACGGGGATATCGACACCACCTTCCACCCCGCCGGATTCGGAATCATCGTCGGAGTCGGAGTCGGAATCTGAGGATGCGAATCCGCCGCCTCTCGCTGGATCATGGCTAGCATGAGCAGCGAGGAGCTCCCTTTGTACCACCTCATCAGCGTCCACCTCGATTTCCTCCTCGTCATCCTCTTTCTTGTCGTCATCGTCATCCTCTTCCTCTTCCTCGCCTTCCTCCCGGTACAGTCTCTGCAGGGCCTTTTTCTTGGAGTCGGACTTCAATTTTCGGCCGTAGCGATCAACTTTTGCGGTGGCAGTGAACTCGTCGTCCTTGAGCATGCGCGAGAAGCGCTTGTCGATTGTGGTCTTGGAGGCCTTCTTGGAAGGCAGTCTGTAGCGAGGATCGCTCTCGAAGCTGGCGAATCGCGCATCGGATATGGAAGCCGAGGCCGAGCCTCCCTTCTTGGAATTCTTCATGTTGTGTGTTGCGGCGTGGACGTGGTGATGAAGCGGGTTGGCGGCGGTGATGGAGGGGCAGAAAGCAATTTTTTGGCGGTGAAACTTTTCTGCCGAGGGCGGTGAACAAGGTATGTTCAATTTGGCGGGGACTCGTCGAGGTCAAGATATGAACTCAATCAACAAATAAGTACATTAACATCATAGAATATATGTCTTTTCTATTCGTTTAATGAACTCTGGTCCTTTCTGTACCCGGAATTGCGATTTTTTTCTCGCCCGTTCCTTACAAAGCACTCCCCTACCGTTCGATCTTAGACGGCCCCCCAATGATGATGTCTTCAGCTGGACTCACATCCTGACTCGGGCCTGGTTTTCTAACCCGCAACATATTAAGACTTACATTAGCTTCAATCATGGCCCTATTATCTCTAGCCACTGATTCTGCCAGATTTTCCTGCTCAACATTCATTCGACGGATGCCCCATGCCATGGTGAGAAGGATTATGCCCTCAATGCAATCCAGATGCTAGCAAACAAAAGGTAGCAAGGCAACCAGAAGCGAAGCATCGTCGTTCTCCACGAATTCGTCCCGCAACACCCTCGCTCGCGATAGTTTCGGGCCAGCCCTCCTGAGAGACCACAATGCCCGATTCCAATGCATGGATCAATGATGATACCAAGTATTTTCTGGGTTGTCAGATTCACCGTCCCTGGTTGTGGGGATGCATTCGTACCATGGTCATTTGCATTCCCAAGATCGCCCGGACTGAGGTCGGATACTTAATCCTCGCTTGGGCCTTGTCGGTCTTTTCCTTCCCACCCGACATGCTCATGAGGATAAAACAAAGCTCGACTATATCGCAGACGACGGCAAAAACGGTCATGAAGGCGGACACTTTGCCCAGGCGGCGCAACCATGATGGAGGTGGGATTATCGTCACGGAGCGGTAACGGCTGTAGTCATAAGCCATGGAGTCGTCTGTAGTCTAACGACAACTATCGTCACTATCATCGGGTGGAAATCGGGCAGATGGGCATTTTATGTGTAATGGAGAGGCAGCTGACTGCCTCGCCCTGTCTTCATGCGGCTAATGCACAGCAGAGCAGATATATTTCTCCCTGGTAACTCTACATCCCTGTCTCAGAGCGAAGGGCTGGCTCGGGTGTGTTTTGGTGGTGCATTTGCAGCGGCTGAAATGCCTGCCTAATCGCTAGTCTGGGCAGATTCAAGTTTGGGTGTGTCTAAGCCTTAACTCAGTCTTGTAAGCCTCGTCGTGAAGTTAGGCTCATTGAATCTTATCTTGCATGACAGCTTGGGCGATGATAAGAATATCCCCAGACTACAGTAAAGCTAGATGCAAAGAGCCCAGGCTGACAAATGATGTGGAACTGTTTAACGTTATACTTTTGGCATCGTTTATACTGCCGTGTCTGACCCTCTGCTGCCTTCTCCAACACATATGTACGCGGTGTAATACAGATATAACTTGGTTATTTTCTGCCAGATGTTTACACCCATTGTGAACCAGTTTTTGGAACTTCAAAAATATACAAAATATGCTGTAGAGACAATCAAGTCATAAATCTGTACATTTCCCATCTCGTGTACAGTGTTGATTGTCAAAGTACGGATAATGCCTACACAATGGACACCCCACATACTTAAATGTGGGGGCATCGGCCATCGGCGTCCAGGATCGCCGCCCTCCAAAAAATTTCCAGCGACACCAACGAGAGCATCGCAAGTCAGCCATTCCATTCTTTACGAGCACACTTTCCTCAACGCTGGACGAATGGCCCCCAACGCACGACACGGCGGGCGCCAGCCCAAGCCGCAGAAGAACAGCCGCACCGACCAGCGCCAGCAGAAGCGCAAGCGAGAGCAGGAAGACCTCCAGAAGCTCGAGGAGCGCGTCAACGACCTGGTAAGCCTTGGTGGGGTTTTCGCTGCGTCGGCCGATACCTTCGAGGACCGTCTTTTCTGACTGATTCTGCACAGGATCCCAAGTCTACCGAAATCAAAAGCTTCTCCGAACTCCCCCTCTCCGTCCCGACCGCCTCCGGACTCGAGGCTTCGCATTTCCAGACCCTCACCGATGTCCAGGCTGGCGCCATCCCGCTAGCGCTGAAGGGGAACGACATCCTCGGAGCCGCCAAAACCGGCAGCGGAAAGACACTGGCCTTCTTGGTTCCTGTGCTCGAGAAGCTCTACCGAGCGCAATGGACTGAGTTCGACGGCCTTGGCGCCCTCATCATCTCCCCGACTCGCGAGTTGGCTGTCCAAATCTTCGAGGTTCTGCGCAAGATCGGTCGCAATCACGCCTTCTCGGCAGGCCTGATCATCGGTGGTAAGAGCTTGAAGGAGGAGGCTGAACGACTAGACCGAATGAATATCCTGGTCTGCACTCCTGGCCGAATGCTGCAGCACCTGGACCAGACGGCAGGTTTCGATGCCAACAACTTGCAGATCCTGGTCTTGGATGAGGCGGATCGCATCATGGACATGGGTTTCCAGTCCTCAGTCGACGCCTTGGTCGAGCATCTACCAAAGTCCCGACAAACGCTCATGTTCAGTGCCACCCAAAGCAGAAAGGTTTCCGATCTGGCACGTCTGAGCCTCAGGGACCCTGAATACGTCTCCGTCCACGAATCCGCCGTCGCCGCGACCCCGACGAATCTGCAGCAGCACTACATCGTCACGCCCCTGACGGAGAAACTCGACACCCTCTACGGCTTCATCAAGGCAAACCTGAAGAGCAAGATCATCGTCTTCCTCAGTTCCGGCAAGCAGGTCCGATTTGTGTACGAGAGCTTCCGACACCTGCAACCTGGTATCCCCCTACTACATCTTCACGGCCGCCAAAAACAACTGGCCCGCCTGGAGATCACCTCGAGGTTCACAGCTGCCAAGCAGTCGTGCTTGTTTGCGACCGATGTTGTCGCCCGAGGAATCGATTTCCCTGCCGTGGATTGGGTCATCCAGGCCGATTGCCCCGAGGACGCCGACACGTACATCCATCGCGTCGGCCGGACAGCCCGGTTCGAGAGCAACGGTCGAGCTGTCATCTTCCTGGACCCCAATGAAGAGGCAGGGATGCTCAAGCGCCTGGAGCAGAAGAAAATCCCTATTCAAAAAGTCAACGTCAAGGAGAAGAAGAAGAAGTCCATCAAGGACCAACTGCAAAGCATGTGCTTCCAGAACCCCGATCTGAAGTACCTCGGCCAAAAGGCATTCATCAGTTACACGCGATCAATTCATTTACAGAAAGACAAGCAAGTGTTCAAGTTCAACAAACTCGACCTCGATGGCTTCGCAGCCAGCCTCGGTCTACCCGGAACACCGCACATCAAGTTCCAGAAGGGAGAGGATATCAAACGCATCAAGAACGCTCCCCGCGCGGGCATGTCCAGCGGCTCCGAATCAGATATGGATCTCGACGGGCCCAAGACGAAGACCAAGAAGAACGAGGTGCGAACAAAGTACGACCGCATGTTTGAGCGTACAAACCAGGACGTTTTGTCAAGTCACTACACGAAACTGGTCATAGGCGACGACGAGAAGGATGGCAATGATGAGGATGAGGAAGATTTCTTGTCAGTAAAGAGGCGTCTCAACGACGACGACCTCGATGAGGAGTCCAAGAACGTGTTCGAGAGCTCGGCGAAGATCATCAACGGGATGGGAGGCAACGAGCCCTACATTGTCGATTCAAAACGACGAGAAAAGGCGCTCAAGTCGAAGAAGAAGATGCTCAAGTTCAAGGGCAACCCCACGAAACTGGTATACGACGACGACGGCAACGCCCACGAAGTCTACGAGCTCCAGGACGAGGACGACTTCCACCAGGAAGGCCCCGCCGAGGAACTGCGGCGCAAGTTCGTCGAGGACGAGGCTACCCGCGTGCGCGACGCCGACGTCGACGACAAGCAGCTCGCCAAGCAGAAGAAGCGCGACAAGCGAGACAAGCGCAAGGCCCGCGAGGCCATGGAGCTGGCGGGCATCGACCCGGACGCGGCACCCATGCTGCAGACCGTCGACGACGACGACGACGGCGACGACCCGCTCGAGTTCATGCGCTCCCTGCCCATCGCCGGCGAGGGTTCCGGCTCCGACGGGGAACCCGAGCCGCCGAGGAAACGCGCCAAGAAATGGTTCGAGGACGACTCGGACGAGGAGCGGGAGGCCAAGAAGGCCAAGAAGGACAGGGGCAAGGTCATCGAGATGGACCAGGAGCCCGAGACGCTGGAGGATCTGGAGGCGCTGGCGACGGGGCTCCTGGATTAAGGGCGAGGAGGAGGAGGTTGGACTGGATAGGTGCGATACCCTTTGTTGTGGCCTTGTACATAGGATTAGACAAAAAGATAAGAGGTTGGAATTCACAAGGTTATTTTTTTTACATCACGATTCATTACTTGCACGCGATGAAGAGTCGTTTGTTTTGCTGTGACAAGTCACAGTATCCAATAGACACATGTACATGGATGCAGTGAACATAATACTATCAATCCCAAAAACCCCCCGAGCTCCGCGCTTCCCACAAATGGCATTCATTCCAAGTGATACATTTCGTATAAAAGACGGCAAACAAAAACATGGTTACAATGAACCCCCCCAATGGTTCTCATTCACAACTCGTCGATCGCGAGCGGCTTGCCAAACAGCCGCACGCGGTAGAAGCACGTGTGGGTGTCGGCGCCATAGTTGCTGACGGCGCGGACGATGACCTGGTCGGTGGCGGCGCCGAGGGCGGCGAGGTCGGAGTGCAGGCGGTGGACGTGGACGCCGTCGTGCAGCTCGGCGCCCTCGTAGACGAACTGGGCGATCTTGACGAAGGCGGGACCGTAGCCGGGGGCCTGGAAGTCGCGGTCGTTGGTGGCGTCGGGGAGGTGGGTGGCGGCGAAGTCGCGGACGCGCTCGCGGACGACGTGGTCCTCGAAGTGGGCGTAGACCTCGATGTGGCGCGGGCGGGCGGCCGGGTCGGAGGTGGCGCCGGGGAGCAGGTGCTCGACGACGACGTGCTGCGGGACGACGCGCCGGCCGAGCTGCACCGAGAGCGTGGCGCCGTGCGGGTTGCCTCGGTGGTTGACGGACCGGGCCGCGCACCAGCAGTCACCCTCGTCCTCCCAGGGGCTGAGGGCCGCGATCGGCGGGAGCGGCGCGGCGGAGCGGATGCCGCGGATGAAGGCGTCCGGCGCGACGGTGCCCTGGTCTAGCGGGTCGTAGGTGGTCGACGTGCGCTTGCCGTCGATGGTGGCACCGGCGCCGATGGCGAAGTAGTTGACCTGGTTCTTGAGCTCCGCCGCCCAGTGGTAGTGGATCTTGCCCTTGGCCATGCCCTCGAGGTTCATGTCGCCGACGGCCTTGAGCACCAGCGATTTGACCAGCGCCGCGATCTCGCCCTTGGACACCCCCTGAGGTTGGTTGCGCGTCGCCGCCTGCATCTCCTCGCGGAGCTCCTCGAGCTGCGGCTGGAGCGCCTTGATCTCGGCGCGGATCTCGGCGCGGTGTAGGGCAAACTCGTTCTGGAGGTGGTGCAGAAATTCGGCTCGCGTGACGATGACGTCCTCGAGGTCGCCGCCCTGGACCTGGTCCTTGACGATTTTCTTGAGCCGTTCGTCGAACTCGCGCCCCGAGCCGGCCGACTGGATCTTGTCCAGCGCCGGGCCCATGAGCTCGGCAATCTTGTCCTCGTTGTTCTTCACCCACGCGTCCCAAGCCCTGGGCATCTTGGCCTCCAGGCGGTCTTCGATGCCTGCGGCGGTGGCGTTCAGCTTGGACGTGTATGTCGGGTCCTTGATGAGACGAGCCCGGATGGCCTTCCACTGCTCATCCGACGTAAACTCGTACGCGCCACTATTCTTTTCCAAGGTCACGAAGCTGCCGTCTCCGTGAATGAGGTCTCGCAGCGCATGCCAGAACTCCTGCGTGACAATGGGCTTGCCATTCTTGAGCTCCATCCTGACAATCTTGGGGACCACAGTCTCCAGCTTCTTGAGAGATGCCTGGTGGAGCCTGCTGTCTTTCTTCATGGCGCCGATGCTCTTTTCGTAATGCTCCCACACCTTGTTGACAAGTTCCTGCGCGTTGTCGTCCGGTCCTAGTGATGCGAAGAGATCGTCCAAATCACCTCTAGACCTTCGCAATGGCCATGCTAATGAGGGAATGAAACCACCAATCTTTCCGGCGATGCCGCCGATGCTGGGCAAGTGGATGCCACCCGTGCTTGGTAATGACCCAATGTCTGGGAGGCTGAATGTTCTCAGCATCCCAATAATAACAGGTCCAATAAGCGCCATGACAATCAAGCCAAAAATGCTAACAGCCGCCATGCCCAAGTTTTGCCCAAGCCTTGGGATGTAGCCTCGGAGATTTGCGTTGGACACCCTGTCCATCATATCGACAACTTGATCCATAATCGTGTCGATAATCCAAAGCATGGTCTGTCCATATGTCCTCGGATGAAGTAAACGCCACCATTCAGTGGGGCCATCTGCGACGTCGTCGTCGTGTGCGTCTTCTTCCTCCCCCTCCTCCTCCGCCGCTGGTGGTGGGGGAGTTCTGAAGAGTCCGAAGAGCCAGTCCAGTGACCATAGAGACATGAACCAAGCCCACCGTCGACGCCTCGCTTCGCGGGTTTCTCTTGCCAACCGTTCTCTGGCGACTCGGTCTTCAGCTTCCGAGATGTCGCGCTGGATCGCGGCGTCGCGTTCCCGCCGGTCGGCTGGATACGTGTCGGTGTTGAAAGAGGTCTTCTTGCTGTTGAGCTCGTTTGCCTGTGCAAACAGGCCCCGACGGCCTCCACTCTCGATTCGCAAGGTTGTCCTCGAGCCGTCGTCAGGTTTTGGCCCTTCGGCTATTTGTGTTGGAGGTCTACTTGTCCTTCGTCGATCAGCATGGCCTTTGTCCTCTAGGTCGTCCTCAGCTTCTGGTTCCTGGACTGTATCGGGCTTTCGGGACAGCACCTGCCTAGCGCTAAACTGACGCATTCGAACAGTAGGGGCTGGCGTGTTGGCATTGCGACCGTGTCCCCGAGAAGAAGTTCTGGGCGCCAGTTCGTCGGACTTTTCGCTCTCCCCAGGACCATCCTCGGAGTCTCGCTGTTCGGGCTGTCGCTTTTCTGGTTGCCGTTGTTCAGGTTGCCGTTGTTCGGGCTGCCGTTGTTCGGGTTGCCGTTGTTCGGGTTGCCGTTGTTCGGGTTGCCGTTGTTCGGGTTGGGCATTCCTCCTCCGACCCGTACCTGGCGACGGCGGTTTTGTAGCAAGTGCTGCAGCAAAAACGTCTTCAAACTGTTGTGCCTCTTTGTTGGTGCCTGAAACTGGTGAAAGGCGGTCCTTAGATTGTCCATGAAGCCGTCGTGTCGTTTCGGGGCTCTCTGCTTGGCGCTTTCTTTCTCGTCGCTCTCTTTCTTGACGCTCTTGTGCACGACGCTCTCTTATTTGATGCTCTCTTGCTTCCTGGTTTCTTGTTTGGTGGTCTCTTGGCATTGGAATGCCTCCAAGGGTAGATTCTATCGATGCTTCCCCGTAGTAGTCACTCTCAATGTTAAAGCTGCGCAAGCTGTCGGCGTCACTGCCCGGTACAAGCGGCACAGGAGGCCTTAAGGTGCTCGCAGTACCACTGCCAGACGCAACCGGTGCAGTAGGTATTGCGGTGCTTGCGGTGTTACCGCTTGGCACAACTGGCGGAGGATTTGGATTGCTTGCGGCGCCTGCTGGTGTCAGGTGTTGCTGATTGTATTTCCGGCAGGGAGACTTACCTCGTCTTGAAGGACCCCGCTTAGTGGTTCTGGTTTGCCCGGAGCGTTGCGCGAGCTCATCCTCCTCGGGGTCTGCCGCAGCGGCAGCGCGTCGCGGTCTTCTAGGCCGTACAAACACGTCGTCGTCGGAAGTTTTGTTTATTGCCTGATTGATAGCGTTTCCAAGATCCGTGCTTTGCAAGTGACCAGTCCGCGCTTGAGGTTCCACGCCGGAGCCGTAGGTGTACTGCCTCCGGGAGCTCGGCGTACCACGTAAAGCCGGGAGACGCGGTCTTGCCAAGTCGACTGGGCTTTCGCGAGAAGCTTCTCGTTCGGCTTCAGGTTCTAGGCTTGGATCTCGGCTTCCCAGCCGCGAGCTACGTCGCACAGATCTTGGTGGCATTGTGAGGATGAGAGTGAATTGAGGGTGAGAATGAGGATGAGGGTGAGAATGAGGATGAGAATGAAATGAGCAGGACGGAGTGATAGGGTGAGAGTCGGATTGAACAGTGGACTCGAGAATTCAGATCAAGGGATGAATGAAAGAAAACAAGCGTTTTTGTGTCATGAAAGGGCGGCCGTGATCATCCCCCCCAAAGGGATCGCACAAGCAAGGGGATGCGCAGTCGTCAAAGACTTTTGGAGAGGTCGCATCCAAGGCGCGAGAACAACAGAGACAACAGGTGGGGAACAGTGCAGTGAATGATCCGTTCGCATCCCAAACACGGCAAACAAAGGCGATATCTCAGTGTACCGGCTCTCCCTTGAGACGCAGCGAAAGCTAAAAGTCGAGGCGCGCGTGCACGCAGACAAAGCGCATGTTGGTGGCGGAAGATGGCGTACGGTGAGCTCCGTGAATGCAAAGAGCAGCCGTGCGTGACGGGAGCTGGGGAAGATGATGCGCGATCTGTCAAGCGAACACAGCGGTCCGAAGTTCAAAAGCTCGAGAGGGAAAATGTCAATGACCGGGGGGGGAGTGTTTCGTAAGGAATTCCGTTTCTGGCGATATCTTGGGCGATGCTGGTGTGAGTGTTTTGGTGATGGCGGCTGCGAGACGCGAGGCGCGCCGAGGATTAGGCGGCGCAAATCAAGTGGCTGGGCGTGGTCACGTGTGTGACACGTTTTCTGGAGTTTCGGTGAGGGACACCCGATCGCAACCAGCCAACTTCTTAGCAGCAGTCAGTATTCATCAGGAGCCAATGGATTCGGTAGTTGAACCTCCTTGTTCCTGTATAGGAAATTTTTTTTCTTTTTTTTCGCTTGATTGGAAATCCGTGAACGTGGCGCTGATGCTTGATGCTCCTCCAGCCCGGGACCAAAAATGGTGGTGTTTGAGATGAGCAAGTACCAACGTGCTGAAGGGAAAAGTTGAAAAATCCGAGGTTGAGATTTTGCAATGCTGCGAATGCCGGGATTTTGTATTTCCCGTCGTGCAGTTGTCACCTCAAATTATCGTTTGCCTACAATCATATCATGCGTCTCTGAGTACCTTGTTCGTGAAACAGCCGGCACCTGGCATACGTGAACAGTGGTAATACACAGTATATCAAGCACAGAAGGTTCCCTAAACCAGGTCCAAGTGTACAAGTAGTCCTCCAAACAACTTAACCAGTGATGCTTCTACCACGTCATGCCGCATGGATTGGATCAGGCTCGAGGTCATTCTTGCGGTCGCGTTTGGTTTGTTTGCCCACGGTCTTTCGTAAGTAAGCCAGGGGAATATGTATGCTCGAGACATAATACAGATTCAATCGACTAAAGTCGAGGTTCTGTCCATCCATATATGAGTTCTAGAAACGCGAAAAACACAAGCAAACTACTAAATCGACAATCGAATGTTGAGAGGGGGAAATATGATTGTTCTGAGCACAGGAAGGTCCAACTCGTAAGGAAGGTGACCTCAACGGGAAGAGAAGAGAGGAGAAAGGCACTGAAAATTACATGTGAAACGTCAGTTGCTAGCCGTGGTACCCAGATAGACAATCGGAGTCAATTGTACATTAGTGGATAGAAGGCAAGTTTCACGAGAAGCTGTGTTACGGACCAGCTTGCAGACAAACTCATACAGCATTCCGGTTCCACGCGTACTCAGGTAATTCCAGCACGAATATCATCGAAGAACGATATTCGAATTCTGGTGTAAAGGCTGATTTTTTAAGAACCAACAATGCAGTTGAGCAGGACCAATTGATAACGACCCGCCCTTCTATTTAGGTAACATTGCCGTAACGTTTGACTCATAATACAAAGCCTATAGCTACGATTAACTGGATAAAAAATTCCTTCACAACCCCACGTCGTTCTACGTGCAGTTCTCTCGCACACTAAGAAAAGTATGAATATATACAAGCCTATGTCCCCAATAGTATGTCTCAGAGCGCCCAAGGTCCAAGGTCCAAGGTCCAAGATCCCCTACATTTCGATTGGATATTGTCAAGCGGTGTGCGCCAGATCAGTCATTGCTTCTCTTCCCTGGATACTTCGGCCACAACCGCCTCCCTCTGTCTGCCCAGCCCTGTGCTTACTATCTAGCCATTGCGACGTTCTGCCTTGGGACCGCGACTTTGGACCTATTGAGATGGGCCTGGACCCTCAACAATGGAAGATGTATCCCGGGAAATGATTCAAACGTGGCTTGGGGTGGCACAAGACTAGTGGCGGGGTTTCCGCTTTCCAGAGGTCGCATGTATCTGGGGGATTCCATTGTCAGTCTGGTTTGGATGTTTCCGACGCTCGCGCACTTGTTTCGCGCACTCATTTAATAAACAGGACAGAACCAGCAAGAGAGAACATTAGGGCAGAATTACCTCATACCTATATTGCTAGTCAAGAGGCTTCGTAAATCAATTGACGGCGTTGGGCGTCTCATGAGCAATCACTCCATTCCGTGATCTTCGGTGGGGCTTCCCAAGAATGCGCAGTATTATCTGTGCCTTCAGTCACGTCAGAGAATGAAACTGGACAGAATCGCTCACCGTTTGTTAGACTGCTGCTAAGTCAATTAGCCTACGGTTCAAATCTAGCCAAAATCCTGTACCAATGGCCAAGGCACATGTCAGATAGAGAGTAAGAACTAATAAAGGTGAAAATAAAACCACGCCTCTCTTGTCCCCATTAACAACGGCTTTTGCTCGTGAAATCCCCTCACTCACCCCTCCCCTAGGCCCCTCCACTCCCACCCACCACTCTATTCCCTACAAGTACTCGTACGAACTACTGCTCCCTTGCTCCCCTGGCCACTCACATTGCCCCTCCCTCCCCCACTGCCAATCACCACATCACCACTCCACGCCCTTTGAGTGCTCACCTCCATTCCAGGAGGACCCCCCGCACTGCGCGCAACTGTTGCCACTACACCACCACCTAGACTACACTACACTCCATCCTCGTCCTCGTCCTCACCCTCACCACAACTTTTTTTTTCTCTCCTCCACGAACAAAGAATTTCACAATGGCTGTTGGAACCGTCCTGATCACTGGGTACGTCACACGCGCAGCCTGACCTCGCAGACAAAGAATCGCATTCTTTGTTCTTTGCACTTTTTGCTCTGCCCCTCCACTCTCCCTCCCCCGCCACCTTGGACGCCCGTCCGCCACTCCAACTTGCGCAGACACAAACGAACGAACCCCCTTTTTGCTGACCGTGACCGCCTCTCACCTCGCAGTGGCACTGGCTACATTGGCTCCTTCACCTCCCTCGCCCTTCTCGAGCACGGCTACGATGTCGTCATCGTCGACAGCCTCTACAACTCCTCCGAGGTCGCCCTCGACCGCATTGAGCTGCTGTGCGGTCGCCGTCCCATCTTCTACAAGGTCGACGTGACGGACGAGGCCGGCCTCAACGACGTCTTCGCCAAGCACCCTGCCATCGACAGTGTCATTCACTTTGCTGCCCTGAAGGCGAGTCTGGCCCGGATTCAATTCTCTTCTGGCCAGTCCAGGGGCTAATGCTGTATTGCACCTCTAGGCCGTCGGCGAGTCCTCCGTCCAACCCCTCGAGTACTACCGCGTCAATGTCGGCGGTAGCATCGCCCTCCTGCGCGCCATGGAGAAGAACAACGTCCACAACATCGTCTTCTCCTCCTCCGCTACCGTCTACGGCGATGCCACCCGCTTCCCCAACATGATCCCCATCCCCGAGCACTGCCCCATTGGCCCTACCAACCCCTACGGCCGCACCAAGTCCACCATTGAGGGCGTCATCACCGACTTCATCAACGCCCAGCGCAACAATCTCGAGAAGGCTGGCAAGCCTTACAAGGAATGGAACGGCGCTCTCCTCCGGTACTTCAACCCCTGCGGCGCCCACCCCAGTGGTCTCATGGGCGAGGACCCTCAGGGCATCCCCTTCAACCTGCTGCCCCTCCTGGGCAAGGTTGCCACTGGCGACAGGGAGAAGCTCCTGGTCTTTGGTGATGGTGAGTTTGACTTCACAGGTCCTTGGCTTGAGCCTCTACTAACTCTCTAGATTACGCCTCCAAGGACGGTACCGCCATTCGAGACTACATCCACGTCTTGGACTTGGCTCGCGGTCACTTGGTCGCCCTCAACTACCTCCGCGAGCACAACCCTGGAGTCAAGGCCTGGAACTTGGGCTCCGGCCGCGGCAGCACTGTTTTCGACATCATCAAGGCCTTCAGCGCCGTCGTTGGCCGTGACCTCCCCTACGAGATCAAGCCCCGACGAGACGGCGATGTCCTGGACCTCACCGCCAACCCCGCGCTTGCCAACAAGGAGCTGGAGTGGAAGACGGAGCTTACCATGGAGGAGGCCTGTAAGGACCTGTGGCACTGGGTCGAGAACAACCCCCAGGGCTACCGACAAGAGCCTCCCAAGGCTCTCCTGGACGCCGCCAAGGCCACGAAGGCTTAGTTCAGATACAACTGATCCCCTCACTCTTGGGTTTAGACCGAGCTATAAACGTAGATGTTTTGGACACAACGATTGAAAAATCCATGGCATTTAGACTTGTAGCGAAAAGAAGCGAAGTTCACGCTAGATAATTACAATTTTATGAGCAACTTGCCCTTCGTCTTCCTGCTCTCGATGTCCTGGTGCGCCCTTGCCGCCTCCTTTAGGGGGTACACGTCGTGGATCAGAACGTCCAGCTTTCCGGATGCGACCATCTCGAAGAGCTCGTTGCTGTACTTTTCGAGGCTGGCTCGATCGGCGAGATATCCGCCCACGACGGGTCGCATCAGCTTGATGCACTTGGGGGTGAGACGGAGAATGTTGACGGGAGGCACCGCGCCGGACTACAATCTGTTAGCAAATATTATAGTTTAGTGGAAGGTCTTGTGTGGGAGCTTACGGCGTTTCCAAAGGAAATGATTTGGCCCTTGCGAGCAATCATCTCGATATCGGCGTCAAAGGTGTCCTTGCCCACGCCGTCAAAGATGACGTCCACGCCGTGGCCCTCGGTGATCTCCTTGACCTTGGCAACCACATCGTCGGAGGATAGGATGGTCCACCCGGCGCCATTTTTGCGAGCCAATTCACATTTCTCCTCCGAGCTCGCCGTGCCGATCGTCTTGGCCCCCACCGCACGCAGCATCTGCACAAGCAGGCCGCCAACGCCGCCCGCCGCAGCGTGGACGAGCGCCCACTGGCCGGCCTTGACCTCGCCCGCCTCGCGGACGAAGGTCCAGGCCGTCAGGCCCTGAAGGTAGGCGGCGGCGGCCTTGTCGGTGGAGACGGAGTCCGGGATGATGATGGCGTCGGACGCGGCGACGACGCTGTACTCGGCGTAGGTGCCGTAGGTGCCCATGAAGACGACGCGGGCGCCGATGGGGATGCCGGAGACGGACCCGTGGGCGGCGACGACCTCGCCGGCGCCCTCGCGGCCGAGCGTCTGCGGGAACTGCGGCACCTTGTACAAGCCGGAGCGGAAGTAGGTGTCGATGTAGTTGAGGCCGGCGTAGCGGTTGCGGACGAGGATCTGGCCGTCGCCGACGGCCGGCACGGGGATGTCCTTGTACTCGAGGACCTCGACCCCGCCGTTCTTCGAGATCTGGACGGCCTTCATGGTGGGCGGGACGGGGGCCATGGTGGACAGCGGAGCGATGTGGTGCGAGTAGGAATGGTGGTGGTGCGGGAGGGACGAACGGACGAGCGTCGGGGATCTGGCGAGCTTAAGAAGTGGGAGGAGGAGTGGGCGACGGAGCGGCAGACGAAGCGGCAGAGCCATATATGCACTGCTTTTGTAATAATCTTTTTCTGGATTCAGTCAATTACAAGACACCAAACTCAACCCCATCAAGAGAACCCAGCGATTAAGTCCTGCGTGCAACTTCGGAACCAGTCGGCGCGTAACGTATATCCGGGAGTCGCCTTTCCATCACCAGAAGCTCCCCCACGGGCGCCCGCGCTTTCGGAAGTGGGGTGGGAGAGTTTCCATGATGGCGGGGTAAAATGAACTCAGAGGGAGGGTTCTGCTTAGCAATCACGCGTACGGAACAGCGTCACAGCGCGCAGGAAACGGAATTGGGAGTGGGCGTGTCCCGGTAGCCGATGGGGGGTTTTCGGAAAGCAACGGAGTTGGGTTTTGTGGTGGTGGTTTTTTTTTTTCGATGGTGGAGTAGAGGGTTGTGGAAGGGAGGAATTGGTGAGCATGACTGAGAGCTGATGGAGGGAGTAAGCACGACGTGGAGATACAATTATCAGAAATGAGATTCTAAGAAAATGCCGGATCAGTTCATTCATAAGTTCATTCCGTGTTCCTTTTCCGTCCCGCTCTTCGACTGGCAACCAGGCAACTCTTTTACCATCCTTCAAGACGACGCAACACTGGGCATAGCTGATTCCGGGTCCTCCTCATCATCGAGCGTCAGCTGTGACATTCCCAACAAGGTATCAGTCAATTCGGGGACTGAAGTCTTGAATCCCTCACGTATGTAGTCCAGAATTTCCCTAAAGCTCTCAATCTCTGGCAAGGCCTCGCCATAGATGATGGGCCTGTCAAACAAGAAGCATGAGCCTCCTTGATCAACGGGCTGTTAGTCGCTGATCGGATGTGAAGGTAGAGGTCCACTTACCATTCTTGAAAGCAGTCTTGAAGGCGTTGAGAATTGCTTCATCGGGGGGAGGACGTCGCTCCAAAGCAAGAAACATAGCAGCCACTGGCAGGGCCACAAGATCCCCAAATGACCTCTGAACAACCTCTATCGCTCTCTACACACAGCCATCGGGCAAGCTCGGGGTCAAATGGTACCTCTCTCTGGCACGTACAACCCTATTGGCCCATTTCCCATCTAGAAGTGACCTATCGAATAGCCAAGGGCATAGAACGTCCAGTCCGTTATCCATCACGGTGCGAAAGCTAGCCTCATCAGCTTTACCACAGATATCGACTTTCCCTTGCGAAAGATATTCGTCAAAGCAAAATCTGTTTTTGTCGGATCCTGTAGAGCTCTGCTAGACTCCAACCATTTCCCTCTACATGTTCGTATGGAACAAAGACACGCATTATTTCGGTATCCTTGACAAATGTTCCTGGTGGCATGCCCTAGGTATTAAGGATGAGAAGTTTTATATTCTCGGCCTTTTCTCTTTTCATCAGAAACGCGCCGTATGACAGGGCGAAAAGCAAGGACGACGTCCAACTGGTGAGATTGCATTCCTCCCCATGACCACTATGCTGATTCCCTTGTAAATGGTCATTCAAGCGGTTGACAGCATGCGAGGGATCGCGCTTGAAAATGACAAAGATGTCCTCCCGGAAGTCGGGGAGAGCGGATGGGTCGACGCATGTCGTGCTTGTCTCGCCATAAGATCTCGGGCTGTGTACGCGGCAAAGGTACCTTGGGATGACGCCCTGACGTACTGATGGTAAGTCATCCCAGTGTTGGGGTTCTGGCCTAAAAGAAGGGGGAAGAAATGCCATTGCCGATCATGATGAGATGAACACGTTTGGCAAGGAAATAAAGACACGGAACGGTGCAATCTGGGTGGTCTGGAGGACTGAACAATGATTAAGTATCTTCACAGGCCTCATGTGAAAGTGACTTTGGCAGTCTAATTGGATGGGTAGCAGGGCGGAAAGTGCATCACTTGCAGCCAACAATCCGCCTCGTGACGCTGCATTATGTCATTATCACGAAAGGGAACTCTTGCCAATCAGACAGACAACAGCAGACGGGACCGAGACGAGGCTCGCTGGCGGGCTGTCAACCTGGGCGAGGCTTCGACCTACCATTGTCACGCTGCCGACAAGCTGCCAGTGACCTGACTGGAACTCTCGATGTCAACTTACCTACTTATGGCCGAAACACTTGTTCTCGGCCATGGCACGTCCAAAAACCATCTCACTGGGAAACAGCCCGATGTGCTATGCGTCAGAACTCCACAGGTGCAGTGCGTGGAAGACGGAATGTTTGTTTGATGTGGTGTAAACCACCTAGGTCCAAACAATCTTCTCGTCCTCTCCAAGTCTTCCCATCTGGAAATGCTTGATGGTGATTGGACGCTTCGGCTGCAGCACTCTCGTTGCCTCGCCCCCAATGGATTTAAGCATTGCAGCGTTGCACAAAGTGTACAAATGCTCACTCGACACGTCTTCCAATACGGTCAGTGATGTTACATTGCGGGGGGCATTGCATCACAAAGGGATGCAACTGTGATGGGAAACCAGGCCTCCAGCCATGGTGACCTTCCTGAAAGATGTCTCCGCTCAATCGAACGTCGCCCAACTTTCAAGACGAATAACCTCGTGGAGTCTCGGAGATCGGAAGGGCCGGATGAGATACGGCCAATGCGAATATAGGGAAGTCGGTCTGATGTCCATGGTGACGAATCCCCCCGCAGAGACTTTTGCTCCATTTAAGAAAAAAAATTGAAGTCGTTACGAATAGTACGCGTAACCTGTGGCAGCTCTCCCGAGTAACACGAGGTGTGGTGGTCGTCTAGGTAGGTAGTCTACTTGTAGCCACTCGGAAAATCCACCTATGCCGATCGGCACCACCAACCTCGGGGGCTTTCCAGGCTGCCTATTCTTAGCTCCCTCGCCCAAATGATGCTGCTTGTAGCTTAGCGGTTCGACTCTCCATGACAGCCCCCGCTATTGACGGGCAGGGGATGGCTGGCTGGCTGGTGGGATGTCACTGATTCAGCGGTTAGGGGCAGTGCAAGAGACCCAGCCCCGAAGCCCTGGCGTTCCCCGATTGGGCGTTGGCGGTGCGCCTTGGGCAGAGCCCAGGAGGAATCGAAAGAATGAAGGTGCGAGCTGTGAGGTGTGTAAGAGGATTAGAAGGCTGTGCTCTGTTCTACTACCAGACGATCCGTGTTGAATACCTGTGTATGTACGATAAGTTGCTGTGTCACGAGAATCAGATACAATTAGTTGACAGCCTCATGATCGTCATGAATGGAGATCCTCGGATGAGCGCCAAGCGAGCCGAGTTTAGGGGCGCGCTTTGGCAGCGTTGGGCGCTAAGGCATGCACTATCCGCACCGGCCCTGAGCCTCTGGGCTCCTGGCGGCTGTGGCGCAGCGCTCCACCGGTCGGGCCGCGGAGCCGGTACAGGGAAAGTACCTACAGTCCACTGTAAGTGAGGTGGTGGTGCGAACGAACCCCCCTCCGCCTGACAAAAGGAATGAGAGCTCCAGCTCCGTCGATGGATGGGGTTCAGTTTACTAAGGTGACAGAAACAAGACTCTGCTTCTTTCGGGCGCCCGGTTTCAAATTTGCATCTTTTTTCTTCGTCACACACTAGCTTCACGCCTCGCTCTTTCGCATACCTTACCCCGACACTCTGATTCCCCAGCCGCCTCCTGCTGGATCAGCCCCAGTCCCTCCTCTCGCTTGCCTCGACGACATCGCCGCCCCTCGCTTCACCCAACCTCTTGCTTCTCCCCGCCAGCCTTCTTGCGCGTACGGCTTCAACAGCTCCAATCCAAATGACCGCCCAAACCTAGGATGCCTCCCCCACCGGCCGACGTCCGCCAGCGGCGCATCATCCAGCTGTCCGAGCAATGGGGCCTCGTGCTCCCGCCTGCTCCCGCGCCACTCGCACGACCACAGAACCCGCCCTCGTTCCGATCCATAAGCGACGACCAGACGGCCGAAGACCTCTTGGTGAGACGGACCGCCGAAATCGCCCAGCTCAAACCCAAGACAGGTCTGTCTCGAGCCTTCTCTTCCAGCAACCTGAAGAAGGGCAAGGGCCACGATCCTAAAGACATCCTCGACGTCCTTACCCAATGGGTGGGTAATTGTGGCTCGCCTGGTGTCGCCGAGGCGCTCATCGCCAAGCTAGCTGCCTCAGGTGTTGATATTCATGGAATGCAAACGGGAAAGTCGGGACTCCTGGCCCGACGGCGGAGTGTCGAAAACGTCGGTGATAGAACTCGCCTGCTGAAGGTTGCCGTCGAGCGCGGTCAGCTGGAAATGGTCCAGGTCCTGATCCCCCACGCCGACCCCTTCACCCTCGACAACTGCCTCCCGGTGGCAATCAAGAGCGGAAACACGCCCATCGTCGAGCTCCTGCTCAAGTACGGCGCGAATGCGTCTCAGACCCCCGAGGGGCAGGACGCCTTTCGGCAAGCATGTCTCGCGCAGGGTTTGTCCAACATGGTTGCTCTTCTCCTCCAGTCTGATGGTAGGCCGTCGCCGTTGTGTGTGTCTCAGGGTCTCAGCGACGCCGCCAGAGCTCAAAATCTAGCAACTGTGCTATACCTCACTCGTACTACAGCCGACGGCAACTTCAACCAGGCTGAAGCCCTCAAAATTGCAGTCAATAGCGGACGCCGAGACATTGCCATTGCCATAGCCATGGGAAACAAACCCCCGCTGAGCCCCGGTATCGAGGAGGCCTTCCAGCTCATGATTGAGCACACATCACTTAGCCCAACAACGAAATTGGAGCTTGCTGAGCTTTTGCTCTGCTGTGGTGCCAACGGCGATATTCTCCCTCAATCCCTCGAACTGGCATGCGCCTCTCAATTTTTCGAAATGGCTAGCCTTCTCGCATCCTACGGCGTCTCGGTCGAGTTCAACGATGCATCCGTTCTCAAAACGGCCATCTCCAGGGGTCAATCCGAACTTGTCAGCTCTTTGCTAAACGAGAACTCAGCCATCAGCCCTGGCTTGGCTTCTAGTTGCTTAAATCTAATACCTCGAAAAGCATCATTTGAGACGCGTTATGCCCTTCTGTATCTCCTACTTCGAAAGGGCGCTGGCGGGCCTGCCTTGGACGAATGCCTCATCCATGCGGTCCAGTCTGGTGATGCCCAGGCTGTCCAACTTCTTCTTACTCCTCATTTTCCCGACCCCAAAGCGGCTCATCGGGATTCCATCTATCAACGGCGACCTCGCATTACCAACCGCCATGCAGTTGCATCCCCAGACCACAGAAACGGGGAGGCACTGCGAACAGCCGTTGTGCGGGGCGACACTGACATGGCGTCGAAGATCCTCGCCGCCAAACCATCCCCTCAGACACTGACGCTCGTTTTCCCTTTGACCAAGACTCTGGCAGCCGCAGACCGTCATCAAATGATTGAGCTCTTTCTCAAGGGTGCTTTATCAGGCCCTCCCCTCCACGCAGCCCTACAAGACGCCATCAACGAAGATGCTTCTCAACGTGACGATGCTCTCATTCGGCTTCTACTTAAGCACAACGCCGACGTAAACCACAACAAGGGCGCAGGCCTCCACGCTGTCATTATGCAAAAGGACATCAATCTACTATCTCTATTGATCCAGAAAGTCTCTCCACAGACAGCAACCGCACGCATAAGCGACGTAATGAGTGTTGATGATCACCGTGTACGTCATAACATGGCGCAAATGCTTTTCAACGCAGGGGCAAGCGTCGGGGTCGGAGAAGTAGCGGCGGCTTTGCAAACGACATTATCCGAGAAACCGGTGGACATGTCGCTTCTGGCGCTCATTCTGCAGCAAGGGAAGGCCGACATCAACGCCCTCGAAGGGGCAATTGTGACAAGAGCAGTACACAACCCCGATCCAAAGGTCCTTGAGCTAGTACTCAGCATCGGGAAACCGTCCGCAGAGACCATCAGTCGCTGTCTTGACGAATTAGCTCCTTTGGCTTCTACGGACAACAAGAATTGGAAACTCAGCATCATTCAATCAAAGTCGACCAGAAAGGGAGACATGAGCGGGATGCTTGTACATGAAGTGCAGTCTCTCCTCCGAGACACGACTAAGAAAGCAACCATATCCACCCTCAAACAGCTACTTGAGTTCGGCGCCGACCCAAACGCGTATCAAGCTGCAGCATTGTGTCATGCGGTGGGTGCAGGCAATACTCTGCTCAGCGACCTCTTATTCAACTGTCAGCATCCGCCGACCCCGGCGTCGTTGGCATCGGCTCTGCCACATGCGCTGCGCATCTCTGATCCCATGGATCGGTTGACGTTTACGAAGAGATTGGTTGAATCTGGTGCATTCCCAGTGGAAGTTAACAGAGCGTTGAACCACGCCATCAGCACCTACTCAGGCGACATCGCTCTCATCAATGTTCTGGCTGGTGCGGCAGATGCCTCAGATGGAGAGGCACTGGCACTCTCGGTGTCAAAGGAGTTGCCCGAGGTCCTAGGCATACTGTTGGCTCAAACGAAGCACTCAATAGAACTCAGGAATGCTGCTCTAGACAATGCCATGAAAATCAGGGACTGGACGCCCAGGCTTTCTATCTGCAGTCGACTAGCTAGAGCCGGGGTTTCCTCTGAAGTTGCTTCTAGGGCTTTGCTGGTCGCGGCTCGAGACGGCGATTTGGAGCTTGGCGACATCCTCATTTCTCACGGCGCCAGCATATCCACCAATGATGGCCAGGCGATCATCGAGGCCTGTCGTGGTGGTTCCGTGGAGGTTTTGGACGTTCTCCTCAAGTCGGACTTGGACGCCCAGAAGACGACCTTGGAGCGGGGCTTCCAGGCCGCAACGGAGGTTCGAGACTTGAACAAGCGCGCCATGGTGTTCCAGCGACTTCTAAAACGGGGAGTTTCCGGTGAAGTCGTCGATACTCAACTAGTATCAGCCGCAAGATCCGGCGAAGAGGGCGAAGAGATTCTAAGAGTGCTGCTTGCTGCAGGGGCAGATCCTAATTTTAGCAACGGCGAAGCAGTCGCGGCAGCGACTAGAAGCGCCTTTATCGGTAGCCTCGAGCTGCTACTTGGCCTTTGGCATGAAGGCGGGAACCAGGTAAGTTGGCTCAGCCATATTCCGGGTGGAGTCGCTGACGCGGCATGATAGAAGAAGGCTTCTGCCCCAACCCTCTTAAGGGCACTCAAGGCCTGTTGGAAATTGAGTCAAGGGACTCGGTTCAAGATCATCGAAGATCTCATGAAGGCTGGCATGCCAGCCACCGAAGACGTCCACATTGCCTTGAGCAAGGCTGTCACTGAGGAGGACCCCGACGAACAACTAATAAAACTCCTGCTTGACTGTGGGGCATCGCCATTGACAAACGGGTGTCAGACCTTGATCTCAGCCACCCAACGAGCTTCAGGTTCCGTAATGAAGCTGCTGCTCAGCCGCGAGATTCCTGAGGACGCCATTAATCACATCTTCTCCCAGGGCTTCACGGCAGAGAATCTCCAGACATGGTTCACTCCTGACGGGCTGGAGGTGGCACAGATGCTCCTGGACAAGGGAGCAACTGGTGATGCTCTCAGCGGTTCGCTGGTTCTTGCGATTCAACACAGCGATGAAGACACGGCTGCCCTCACGGACCAATTTGTTGATCTCTTTGTGGCTCATGGGGCGGACGTCGATTTCATGGATGGAGAGCCACTCAAGCAGGCTGCCTCGAAAGCCAACGTATCCTGGACACAGAAGCTTCTCGCCTGCCAGCCCTCGGCCCAAACTCTTGCGCTGGGTTTCGATCATATCTTTGACAGTGCCATGTCGGAGGATGAGGCGCTGGAGCTCTTCAAGATCTTCACAGAATACCAAGAAGGAGACGTGCAGATGGACTTTACAGCCCGGAATCCCGGATCCGAGCCAGTTCTCGTCAGAGCTATCTCGCAGTATCCAAGATCAAGGACTGTTCTCGAGGCGCTTTTGAACGCAGGCTATTACCACGATCAGACGACCTTTTATCGTGTTCATCCGAACTTAGAGGAATCGGAAGAGGTGACGCTGCTAGTGTGGGCCATCGCTCAACCTCAGAAAAGGATCAGCACTGCTTTGATCGAGCTACTGATCGAGCGTGGAGGTAAGGCCGACAGTATCTGATAGAAACATCAACATGCTAATACTCTCTTAGCCAATATCAATTTCGAGACGGCAACAAGTCGGTCGACGCCACTAATGCTTGCCATCCAAACCCGTCGACCCGACGCGGTCAAGATGCTCCTACTTGAGGGTGCCGAAGTCGATGTTACGGATGCGTTAGGTCGCACGCCGCTTTCTATGGCAACCGAAATCGGTGGCGATTTGGCAATCCAACTAATTGGTAACCTCCTTGCGGCAGATCCATCCAAGGACGACGGATCGCTTCACAACGCTGCGAGGGAACTCAACCTTGCCGCTGTCCGGGTGCTTGTTCAGTCCGGCCACGATCCCGATTTCCCCAGCCCATTACACGGTGGTCGCAGTGCACTTGGCGAAGTCTGTCTTCACGGATCTGATATGGGCGAGCTCACGGCAGACCGAGAGAAGTCAATGCAGAAGGTCATGTCGTGCCTGGTCGATTCAGAGTCGGACATCACCATCAAGTCACATGGGAAATCACTGCTGCTCCTCTGCTTCGATGCATTCGACCCTGTGACGACGACCCGGTGCTTTTTGAAAGTGGCTATGTGGAAGCACATCAACAAGCCGTTCAACCAATTTGTTGACGCTGAATACACCTACTCCCCAACAATGTACATCACCAAGGTCCTACCACCTTCGGACACGCGAGACCAACTCCTCACCCTTCTGCGCGCAAACAGGGCAATCGATGTCTACTACGCCAACTCGGGTGATCAACCCGACGACGCCATCGGTCTCCCGAAGGATATGGAAGTCCAGGAGCGAGAACGAAAGGCTCGGCTCCTCCGCATCGCCCAGGAAACCGAAGATCACCGCATCACCATCGCTCGACGCAAGGAGGTCGCCAGCATGGAACAGCAGATCTGGGCGCACAGATCCGAGATGGAAGACGCTCGCCGGAACAAGCTCCATAAGGAGGACCTCTCTGCCGTGCGATCCAAGGCACAGCTCGAGGAGTCCATCTTCAACGCCTCGCTGCAGCGCCGCCTATCGGAACAGCGCGCCCTCAAGGACGCGTCCCTCTCCCACACAAAAGCCATCGCCTCCTCGGAGCTCCAGAACGAGGAGAGCCGCCAGAAGAAGATGCTCGAGTGGGAGACGCGCATGAACACAGAGCGCGTCGACAACGCCCGCGCCCTCAGCGCCCTGCGCATCAGCGAGCGCGAGGAGGTCGAGCGCATCGAGAGAGGCGCCGAGGATAGGATCAAGAGGAGGCTCGAGGCCCAGAAGAAGCTCGTCGACAGCCAGGAGAAGCTGGCCAAGCGGTTGGCGTCGGTGCCCGCGGGCACGGATGCGAGACGACAGATTGGATATGTGGAAGAGTTGAACTAGAGCGATGTTGCTTGTTGGATCATCTCATTTCAGTTAGGCGTTGGGTGCTTGGGAAAATCACGATATCCAGTTTCATTTTTCTAGGACAGCTAGAGAACGGACTCTCAGGTTTAGAAGCCAGTTGCAATTCCGTACAAGCGAGCAATGAATTATCGTCTAACATCTATATATGGTACATGGCAAAGGAGCTCTTCCGGCCGTGTCTTTCTAGTCTTACAAAGGCCGCCAGGGGGTGCATCTCAATCAACTATTCCCATCATCTGCAAAATCGTGTTCATTCCTTCCTCGCCATCTTGATGGCATCCGCACCAGTCTCGACAACACGGTAGCCATCGGCGTCGCCATGGCCACTTGCTGCTTGCTCGTAGGCAGCCTCGCTCCGATCACATAGCACTTTCAAGTCGGCATCGCTCAGCACTTCTTCGCCTCCGGACAACTTGTACACCTCGCCGTCTTTGAGAAGTAAAGCCTTGAGGCTCTCGGCGTCGAGATCTTGCTGAAGGTCCCGCTTTTGACCCATAGTCTTAAACGTCCCTTTTTTGATGATTAACTTCTCCAGTCGGCGTTTGGCGTTGGCTGCGAGCAGCAACTGCTCCTCGACAGTGTCCTTGGTGGCGAGACGGTACACGATGACGGGCCGCGTCTGTCCAATACGATGGCAACGGTCCTGGGCCTGCAGGTCTTGTTGCGGGTTGAAATCGCTATCGAATAGAACCACGGTGTCCGCAGATGCAAGGTTGATACCCTGTCCACCGGCGCGCGTAGAGAGTAAAAAGACTTTGTAGTCCGAGTCGTTGTTGAAATTGTGAATTTGCGTGCGGCGACTATCCTGCGAGACAGATCCATCAATGCGGCAGACATTCCAAGCTCGGAGTTCCCGGCAGTAATCTTCCAGGATGTCCAGCTGCGTCGTGAACTGGGAGAATATGAGGACCTTGTGGTCATCCTCGAAAAGTTTAAGGAGTAGACGGTCCAACAAAAGCATCTTGCCTGATGCCGTGAGAATGGTTTCATCGACAGGCACATCGGTCGATGCTGACCAGGGGTTGTAGAAGTTGTGAGGAGAATTGCACACCAGTCGAAGTTGCGCCAGGGGATTTCCCAGTTTTTTTTGGGATATTTGTTTTTCTGGGCCGGTTAGCATCAGAATATGTTGTTGAAGGATTCAGAACTTACTAGCAAGAGCGAGAGTTTCAGCCAGTTGGAGTTCCTCGCGTGACATAACAGGCTTGGCCTTGTCCGAATCGTCGCTGGCCATTTCTTTGGCGAGCTTCGCTTCAAATTCGTCGTCAGACATCCTTTCCTCGTCCGAATCAGCGTCCT
This sequence comes from Neonectria faginata, assembly GCA_030864175.1. Lineage (NCBI taxonomy): Eukaryota > Fungi > Ascomycota > Sordariomycetes > Hypocreales > Nectriaceae > Neonectria > Neonectria faginata. The sequence continues at coordinate 501,580 of JAULBG010000006.1, read as the reverse complement.
TGTAGACTCGCTTCTTGTGGGCCCCTGTGCGAGAACTGGCAGGCGTGGACCCTCGACTGGATCTCGCGCTTTTTGCCTGGGGAATGGCAGGGCTTTGAGAAACCCTGCGCTTCAAAGGCGTTGATGGCGTAGCAGGTGCCAGCTCGTCCTGCTTAGGGTTTTTGCGTGGTCTTCCTGGACCAGGTTTCCGCATCATCACCGAGAACGCGTTTGCAGGCGATGAAGTCTTACCCCCAGCCTGCTTCTTACGCGGGCTTTCGCGCAGTGGTAAAGACATCGTCCTCGGAGTCACACTGTTGCTTTCGGACGGGGCAATGCTAGCTGAGCAAGAAGAGCCACGACTGGCCTGTGTTGATGATGGACTATTCCGAATTTGGTCAAAGACCTTGCTCTCGAGATATTCTCGACTGTCTACCTTCTTGTTGCTGAGGGCGTTGTATAGGTCTGTCTGTTCTTTGGTCATGGGTGCAAACAAGACATACTCGCGTTTTTTCGGAAGGTAGGCGGCTACGTCTTGCTTGACGCGGCGAAGAAGCATCGGCTGCAGAATCAGATGGATCTTCTTTACCAGATCCTGCTTCATCTGGTCGCCAATGAATTCCTGCGTCCCTTTTTCGTCTTCGAGGTCTGAGAAGTCAAACCAGGATTCAAACGCTTCCCAGTCCGTAAAAATGTTGGGAAGGAGAAAATGCAGCAGCGACCAGAGCTCCTTGAGGTTGTTTTGGAGCGGCGTGCCGGTGATGAGCAACCGAGTTGCACTGGAGAACTGGCGTAGTTGTTGGAACAGCTTTGCCTCGGCATTCTTCATCCGATGGCCTTCATCCTAGGTCCAGTTAGCGGCGAAATTGAAAGGAACAAAGAAGGCGGCGTACAATGATGATGAACTCCCAGTTAATGCGAGACAGATTGTGGCGGTCATTCAAGACCATCTCGTAAGACGTGCACACCACAGGGAACTTGTCGGTCGGGCGACCCTTGTTAAGATGTCGCATCATTTTTGTCTTGAATATCTCCTCCCGCTGAGCTTTGTTCCCGTGGTACATGACCACGGGAATGGTTGGCGTCCACTTGTGAAACTCATCCATCCAGTTAGACAAGGTAGAGAGAGGTGCGACAATCAGGTGAGGTCCCAGGTAGGCTTCTTTCTCGCGCAAATGCGCAATCAATGCGATTGTTTGTACGGTTTTACCTTGGCCATGTTAGGAATCGTGACGCAGAGATTGTAGCACAGCAGAGGAGAACGTGAACTTACCCAGACCCATCTCATCTGCAAGAATCCCGCTCATTCCCTGCGAGCAAATCTCGTACATCCATGTCAACCCTTCGAGTTGGTAGTCTCGCATCGTTCCACCAACCATGCACTCGGGCTGCTTGGCCATCTCGAGGTGGTGTTCCCCGAGGGTCTTACCATCGAGGTTGCTGCCAACCCGCCCAAGCACCTGGGTTTTCTTCGTCAAGATGTCGCTAAATGCAGCGCTCTTCATGAGCAGCTCGTCAAGCTCGCGCGCCTTCGCTTCGCGCTCCGCCTTCGTTTCTGGCTTCTTCTTCTTCCGCTTGCGAAGGAGGGCTTGTCGTCTCTTTTCCTCTGCCCGTTCATTGACAGCTCTTGCCGATTCTTCTTCCTTGATCAACGTCTCATCAACAACATCGTCCGCGTTCACGAGGGACTCCGATGGCGGAGAACTCGGAACACTTGTTGGAAGTCGTGACACCGCCGACTCCGAAAGGTCGGACTGCGACTGCGAGTCCATGATTCTCAAGTGGTCAAGTGAAAAATGAAAGACGAGCTTCTAAAAGAGACAAGAAGGAGTGAAGAAAAGGGTCGACGTTGAGGGCGTTGTGTTCTGGTGACTACTCGCCACTAGGGAGAGCAATGACGCTTTGATCCGTTCCTCAACCTAAAGAACGAGGAGGAAGCACAAAAATCTCCAACGGGGAAAGGAGAGAGTATTCTGAAACAAGAGGAAAACAAGAAAACTGATCTCGGTGCATTAGCCAAACAACCAAGATGCTCTGATCCGAGTCAAGTCACTTTCTCGAGGCAATCACATAAAAAGTGACAAGGTGGAGGGTGTTGGTCAAAGGGCGTAGGGAAACGCGCCAAGGCCGAGATTGTTTGACGCGAGAAGGTAGCGCAGTCACGAGTTGGCCGCGTGCTAAGCTTAGGCAGACTGGTGGGGTAACGAATGACTAAGGCATGAGCCACAGAGCATGAGCCACTCCATCAGCCTCACTTCAATTGCCCCTCCATCGTTACCCCACCAAATCCTGCATCAAAAACACACTGCAACCATCTTCTGACTCAAGTCTCGAGTCTCAATCCACCACGTTTCCACGAGAGAAGCCCATCCAGAGCTTCCTCTTCAACCCAAAGCAACCCTGTTCTCCCTCCGAGCCCTCCGTCCGGCTACTCGCAGCCTCTCTCTCTTCCCATTGCTCAACCGCAACATCGCAAGAATGGCGTCCTTCACCTCCCAGACCTACTCCCCCACCGAGGAGGCCGAGATCCAGCAGTGGCTCACCACGTCGGATCGCCTCAAGTCCTCGGACGACAAGTCCATCATCCTCGAGACCCTCAACTCGCACCTCTCCAGCCGCGCCACGCTCCTCGGCAGCAAGCCCAGCAAGGCCGATGTCGCCATCTACGAGACCCTCGCCCCCGTTGTCGCCAAGTGGACGCCCGAGGAGCGCACCGGCGAGAAGGGCCACCCCCATATCGTCCGCCACCTCGACTTCGTCCAGAACTCGCCCCTCTTCGGTCTCGAAGTCAAGGACGTCGACAAGGTCGCCGTCGACCAGGACAACGTCCTCTACGTGAAGCCTCCCGTCGACGCCAAGGCCGAGAAGGAGCGCCTCAAGAAGGAGAAGGCTGCCGCCGCCGCCGCCGGTGGTGAGGCCTCTCTTGTCGACCGCACCAAGGAGAAGGTCCAGGAGAAGGTTGAGCAGGTCAAGGAAAAGGTTGCCGGCGCCAAGACCACCAAGAAGGAGAAGAAGGAGAAGGCTCCCAAGCCGCAGAAGGCTGCCGCTCCCGCCGCTCCCCTATCGCCCTCCCTCATCGATCTCCGTGTTGGCCACATCCTCAAGGCCATCCAGCACCCCGATGCCGACTCCCTATACGTCTCCACCATTGCCGTCGGCGATGCCGCCAGCGAGGACTACACCGAGTACGAGGGCCAGATCTGCCGCACCGTCTGCTCCGGCCTCAACGGCTTGATCCCTCTCGAGGAGATGCAGGGCCGCAAGGTTGTCGTCGTCTGCAACCTCAAGCCCGTCAAGATGCGAGGCATCAAGTCCTGCGCCATGGTCCTGGCCGCCTCTCCCGTTCCCAAGGAGGGCGAGGACGACCACAAGGGCTCCATCGAGCTTGTCGCCCCTCCCCCTGATGCCAAGGCTGGTGAGCGCGTCTTCTTCGAGGGCTTCGATGGCAAGTCCGAGGGTGTCCTCAACCCCAAGAAGAAGATCTGGGAGACCTTCCAGCCTGGATTCACCACCACCGATGCTCTCGAGGTTGCCTTTGACGCCAGCGTTGTTGAGCAGCTCGGCAAGACTGGCATTGCCAAGCTTGTCACTGAGAGTGGCGGTGTCTGCACTGTTCCCAGTCTGACTGGTGCCCAGGTCCGATAAACACTCAATTTGATATGGGAGTAAAGCAAATTTGTAGATTAGTATATCTGACACAGGTGGATGAATAGAAATGAGCCAAAAGTCAATTGAGTACATCTTCTAAGCTTCGATTCCCCACCATTGCACAACGTGATGTATCTTACGTCACAAAGATTCCTACCGCAATCTGATACTTTGGTAGCTAGTAAGAATGCTCATCATCTGACAGCGGTAATTGGACACTTAGAGCATCTGCAGGAGGTAAAATGCGATATTGGGTTAGATTGAGGTTGAAGTATAGGGTAGCTGTGTCGATGATACTTCCACGGTAACGGCCAGCTTTCCCTGCATGAATACACCCTCATAATGAACAGGATGAAGTGAATGAATCACAAGGCAATATTGTAAAAAAAAATCTACGTTAGTAGTGCTGTGGTGTAGCATTCATCTGATGTGTCGAGAGAATCCTTCAGTGACTACAAACCGGACTGCAATAATTGGGGCAACACGACAAGATCGAATAGCAGGCAGAACATACATCGTTCTAGGAGCAGGTGGTTTACGTTAAACACTAATGGTACCGAGAGTGCTGAGCAAACATCACTAGTAACATTAGAAATAAGGACGTTTTGATTGTCTCATGAGTTGATTCATCATTCTCGTCATCTATCCACTCCAGTCATCTATGCCTTCAACCAACCCAGTATAGGCACCCTCTATTCCCATCTCATCTGGACATCGTAATATACAAAAAATGTACCCCGTCTCGCTATGTATGTACAGAGCAGAATCCGACAGCCTCCAGGCTATACTCCATCCTAATGCTTTTTTTCGGTGTTCGCGCAACTCCTCGCCTTATAAATAAACGCCATTCAACGAAGCCAGCACCTTCGCCGAGTCCCCTTTTTAATGTGCTAACACAATTGCTGGCACGCTACTCATACATGATGCAGTGACTATGCTTCTAATCACGAAAAGAAGTACTTGCTATCCCGGAGTTGGGTGACATCAAAGTCGCCCTGTCAAAGTGTCAGTTCAAGAATTCATGTACTCCGGAGGACAATTATGACATACCTTCTTGGGGAGATCAGGAAAGGTCAGAGGCAACCAGATGGCGGTTGGCGTTTTGGCCCTAACTTGAATCCTGGGCTTCCTTGGCTCAGTCACTCTGTTCTCGAAAAGAGAATGCTTCATTGAACTGAGCAAGGATTCGGTAAAGGCATTGCTCTGCTGGGTGGCGAGCTCATCCTCCTGCATCTGCTTAACCTTCTTTGCCAGAACGGCATCATCAAGCTTCGCCTCGCTCTCGGGAATGCTTCCTAGAGCCATCTCCTCTTTCTCTTCACGAATCACCACATCCTCCTCGTTTGCGGACATTTCCTCGTAAATCGAAGCAGGAGTCACAATCTTGTTCGCAGCTTCCAGATCCCAGGGGTTACCAGATTGCCGGAGAACATTCCGCTTGTACTCCAGTATAATCTCCTCATTAGGGCTGAGTTTGCTGGACTTGCGAAGTTCCTTGATCTTTTGAGCGACCGGGGTGTCAGGGTCAATGTGAGCGAGATAGAGAGACCCCTTGTATCGAGTCTCGAACTCTTTAGCCAGTCGGCCAACGACGTCTTCCTCGTGGATCCGAATAAAGGACTCTCGGATAACACCATTCATGACATCCACATCGGCAGCATGCGTCCAGAAAGAGTCGTGGACGGCGGCAAAGTCTAGCCCGAGCTCGTTGCATTGTAGGGCAGAGAGCAACATGTGACTAGCATCTAGCGAGTGGATGAAGTTGGGAGGAAATCCCTGAAGTTGCTTTCTTCGGTTCACAGGGTCAGTCGAATTGCTTACGGTGTATGCGACACTCTGCAAGCAAGTTCGGACTTCCTTCACGTTGGATTTGCGATAGGGTTGTGCGACAGGCATTCGAAGAGGGGTGGTCCAAACAACAGTGGAGCGGAATTGCTCGGTCAACTGATCAAGGGTCATGTTGGTGGTGGCCTTGGACGCCTTGGGCTTCCTGGGCGTCCTGGGCTTTCCGGTCTTAGCCGTCCCACCCTCGGCCATATCGCCCTTGGCAGGAGACACATCGGGTGTATCCTCGTAGGTGTCGGCGATTTGCTGGAGCTGGGCAGGGGTTAGGGCTCTGCACACACGACCACCGATCTCGCCAAGCCAATACTGGATATCGTGGGCACCACGGAACATGGTGGCAAGGGCGGTGAAGATATGCTTGGCGATGTAGGTGGCGAGCAGCAAGTTGGGGACGCCGGATTCCTTCCCCAATGTGGGATAAAGTGCGTCGAGCTGTTTACACACCTGACTCTTGGCTCCAGAAAAGGTCACACCGTAGACGTTGGTCATGACAGTCTGCTTGACGACCTTTCGGGTGATCTTGCCCGTGACGATCTCCGCCAGACGATTATTAGCAGCCGCGTCCTTCGCAATGGACTCCTTCACCAGGTTGGCGACGGCGGAGTACACATCAGCGGGCCGGCTTCCAGGCATAAGATTAACCTGCTGAGCACCCCAAGTATCACCACCGAGTGCGGCATAGTGCTGAAGACCGTTGCAAGTGCCATCCTGATGCACAGGCAACTGGGAAACAAACTTGCTGGGATCCTCCAGCTCATGAGCCGCCCTCAGCTCAAAGCAAGCAGCAAGGCATTGCCATGGATCCTCGGCCTTCAACCACCACCGGGTGCCCTTGAAGGGATTTGTTGCCGAATCCACAATGTTGGCAAGGTTGTCGGTGGCAAAGGCCTCTCGTTCGTCAAAGCTGGCCTTGTCAAATCCGTAGACATTGGCAAGATGGATCTTCAGCCATCTCAAACCGTTGGCGCCCAGCTCCTTCCCCTTCGCAAACTTGAGAACAGCCCGCGTATGATCTGCTCCCATATGATTGAGATACGTGGGGATAGGATATGCTCGGCCACGGTAGTCGACGTTGTGGGGGAAGTAGAGTGTTTGGTTGCGGAACGCCCTCGCAATTTCGAGCTGCAAATTCATAAAGCATCTTTGAGAGTGAAGGGCGGCTCGGTCATTCTCCACGGCTTTGATGGCACGAATCCATCGTCGTCGAATCAAGGGATCCTCGGAGGAGTCCGGCTCGGGAGGAGTTGGCAGGTCAGGGCGAAGAGGTGGTATGTTTGCAACCGCCTCGCCTGTGTTCCACGCCTCCATCATTACGCCTAAAACGTCCCGGTTGATCCTCCAAGCAGTCTTTCCAAGCACATCCAAACCCTTGAATACTTGCTTCATGTCGCCCCGTGAAATTGCCGCTTTGGTGTATAATTTCTGCTCGTCGTCTCCGGGCTTGACACGGACAAGGGAGGCCTTGCTCTCCAAGAATCCACCCTCGTACATGCGTTGCCACGGCTTCGGTTTTGCTATCATAGGCAGATGCTTTGCGAGGAAATCACCGACAGGCTCCCGTTTCATGCGCTCAACCAGATCCGCGTTCAGGATCAGCACACCAAGTTTTTTTCCTTTTCGGGGTGACATCATGTGAGAGAATGCAGGCTGATATTGGCTGATGAGGTCACCGGTGACTGGGTGTGTCTTGACGACTTTGACCATTGCAGTTTCGATCAGTGACTTTAGAAGGATGGATCCGACTTGTGCCTTGATAGGTACCGACCAAGGCTTCTCCCAGCGGTCTTCCTTCTGCTCATTTTCGGGTCCTGTTGCATCCATGATGATTTCGTCACTGCTTAGCGTCACCTCTTCATTGCTTCCGGTGAACTGGACCTTGCGACGGCGACGTCGCTCCTTTTTACGCTTGTCGCTCTCCTGAAGGCGGATGTCCTCTTGAGCAACTCGAGAAACGTCGTTGATAAGTCGGCCGACGATAACACCCCTGTCAATGCCCATCATCGCACCATGGTTGAGCACTGACAGAATGGTCACCGCGGAGAGTCGGGTTGGGTCAGCCTGGCGAAGAAATGGCCCGTAGACGCAGCGCTCCAGGTCCTCCTCGGACTTGTGGGGATTGTTTTCGGACTCTTCGATCTTGGCTATCTCGACCTTCAGCCGAGCCTCCATTCCCTTGAGCCAGGCGGGCAAATAATGTGATAAGGATCCGTCCTCGGTGTTGGCGTTGAGGGAAGTGTTGACACCCATTTTTTGAAGATGTTTCCTCTGGTCTCGCCACTTCGCAATCGCTGCGTCGATGGAATCGCGTTCTAACCGAATCTGGAACTCACGCTGCTCCTCCACAGACAGCTTTGAAATGTCGACATTTTCGAGTTGGGTCATGAGACCTAGACCTCGTTTCAAAATCGTAAGACCATCACCTCGTTGAGGGGTACCCAGGACTTCTGGGAATGACTCGGTTTCGGACGTTTCTGCAATTTTGATGCTCTCCATTATGTCGAGTTGCTCCTCCTCTGATGCCATAGTGACTTCAGCATTCTCCTCCTCAGGGGTGAAATTGTATGTCGGGCAAATCTCCGTGATGACGGCCAGATCCGAATCACTAAGGATATCGGCCATGCTGAGAACTCGCAGACCGGCCTCGCCGGGCGCCATGGTCATGTATCGATTTATGAGGCGCTCTAGCCTTGTCCCTCGCTCGGAGAGGAGGGAAGCTTTGAGCATACACGCAATCGTCTCGGCAGTTTGAGGGATGCCTTCGGTTCGGATCTCGAGCTCATACCACTTGTGCAACTGCTCGGCTCGTTTTCGATCGGGATTGGTTCGTAGCTGATTAAGCGAGGCTCGGAGGTACTGGTTGTGAAGGGTAATTCTTTCCTCGACTGGAAAAAGTCCGATGCTGTTGAAGCGTTTTAAAACAAGGGCGGCCCTCTCGAGTTTTCCAACTCGCACACAGGCATCAAAAACCTGCAGCATGTCTTCGGTGTCGCCAGGAACGCCATGAGCGTTCATCTTGGTTGCCGCCCGAGGGGGGCCTGGCTCGGGGATAATTATCGGGGAATCGAAAGGTTGTCGATAGTAAGGTGAGGCCGCATCGAATGGTGGCATGGCGGAGCCTGCAAGTACATTGTATGGAGAGTTCATTTTGAAGTCATCGGCAACCGTAGCAAGTCTCCGGCCATGGGATTTTGCATGGCTGGACTCTGATGGCCGTCGCGCTCGGGGCTGGAGCTGGGTGAGGAGACATCGTCGACCGAGGGCTGAGCTTGCGAGATGCAGCGGCAAACATCTTGATTGGCGCCCAATTGGCGCCAGAGCGGTGGTCTGATGAAGCAAAATGCTCCTCCGGGTTTGCTGGGCTAGCATGGTGATCGGTATCGTGTTGGATGAGAGAGACTCGAGTCGGTCTCGTTGCGCGCGAGGAAGGCGAGACTCTCAACAGGCGACAAGAGTGCTGAGATCGGTTCGGGAGAGATTAATGCATTAGAATGAGTAGATATAATACGACGTAACCGGACGAAGCGAGCAGCAGGTGAGGCTGTGGTAGCGGATGTCGAGGACGCCTGCACTCCGCTTCGCTGTCTTGTCGCGTGAATGAAGCTGGAAGTGATGGGGATCAGCTCCAAAATTTTCCTCTTGATAGGGTGGATTGCACTAAGAGCGGCGAGACGGTCACGTGCGGAACATCTTTGCACATCAAGTCTATGATCAATCATCACCCCTTGGAGCCGTTCAATTCTTTCCGTAGAGAGATTCCGGAGGCTGAATTTATCTCCAACTTGGATTCGGCAACTATTCCACTTTGTTGATATTTTTTCCGTGAGAATAAGTTTGAACGCAAACTTCAGAGCTTTGCTTACTCATCACGTGCCCGCATACCGGGACCTTGCCCCACCTTCGGGACCGAGCTTTGGTGGTAAGTTCGACTTCCCCACTGAATTGATTGAGCTAGACTGGTCTTCTGTCCAGCAATTGTCCAGCTTTTTTGGTTGCGACACCAAGAAATATCGAGATGCTTGCCCGCCCTGCCGTTGCGGCATTGGCTTGCCGTCAATGCCAATCAGCTATTCTTCGGGCTATTGTTTCGAGGCCAGCCTCCAGTGGCTTCCGCAGCTTACCACTGCGACAAAGCAGACAGCTCCCGATCCTGACGCAAAGATTCTTCTCCCAAGAGCGAACAACCGAGACGGGTGAAAAAGAGGACACCGAAATCGAGATTACTTCTGAGGAGGACCTCCTGAATGAATCCCCTCTCGAGCCCGCCAAGTCTGCCGAACCTCGCGGTGTGCCCTGGTTTCTTGAGGTTGACCCGCCTCGACATCCTCCAAGCCAACATGAGGTCGAACTACCTAAGATCCCCGATGACGCCCCCGCCATCGTCACACCAATGTTGAAATACATATTCGAGGACATGGGATTGGACGAAATTTCTCTTCTGGACCTGCGCGACCTCGATCCCCCGGCTGCTCTAGGCCCCAACCTGATTATGCTCTTTGGAACGACTCGAAGCGAGAGGCATCTTCACATCTCATCTGGAAGACTTGTGCGATGGCTGAAACGAAATTATAAGATCGACGCTCGAGCGGATGGCCTCATTGGGCCTGGCGAATTGAGGACTAAGCTGCGCCGCCTCCGGAAGAAAGCCAAGCTGATGGGCACCAACACGGCCATCGTCCCGGGTGGCGACAATGGCATCTCGACGGGCTGGGTTTGCGTCAACTTCTCCACCAACGGCGGCAACTCCAACGAAGTGGAAAGCTTCGATGACACCGGACGGTTCTCAGGATTCGGCGCATCGCCAACAGGGACGACGATCGTGATACAGTGCATGACCGAGGCCCGACGAAACGAGCTTAGCTTGGAATCGCTGTGGCAAGGCATCTTGAAGAGAAGCCTGCAAAAGGGCAGGAGGGTTCGGGGGGAGAAGGCGATTGACGACACAGAGCTGGATGCGCTGGTGGCTGCCAAAGTGCAAATCCCTGCCGGCCTAGCTCACACTGTAGTGTCTCCCAGCCGGCCTCCAGCCAACCGGTCTGACTTGCAGTGGCAAGCCATGAAGCAGGCGTCGAAGCATCATCGATACTACTCTACCACTGCACGGCGGTTATCGCCTTCTCTTGCAAACACCTCCTCGCCCTCACCTCAGCCATCGAGCAATGCTGAAGGAGAAGGCTCACCGGTGGGCGCTGGCCCTGACCTGGAGCAAATGCGGAAGCTTGTTAGCGATATTCAGTTGGCAGGGATTCCCTTCAATCAGGATATGCTCCAAAATGTGATCCGGGATATCCTCAGGTCGCCATCCGCTATGGAGAGTGCCGCCACCGAGCGACTCGCCCTCGTCGATCAGCTGCTTTTGACCGCTGAAGAGCGGGGGATGAGCATCTGGAACAATGACATGTTCGTCACCCTCATCGAGTCAGCCGTGGCCTCACCATCATACGGCACCGAGCTCCAACAAGCCCAGAAGAATATTGAGTATCTCATGAACCAGAAAGCGTGCAACTTCGACCACGACCAGATCCTGCGGCTGATGACGGCGTACGCATCGCGCCAGGACTGGACCCGGTTCTGGGACGCTTTCCGCACGCCCTCTAGATTCAAGAGAGCGCGGGAACATGGGCTCTACACCTTCGCCTACCGCACTATGGCGGACACGGAAAACCAAAAGATGTGCATCGAGGCTCTGCGCTGGGTGTATCCCGAAATGGTGAGCCAGAAGCCCCCCGTGTTGGCGATCGGCTCGCTCTACAATGCCCTCAAGGCTTGCATCTGGGTCGCGGACCCGCAGGCCGAGAACTTGCTTCACAACCCACCCGACATGTTTCATTCGATCCTTGATGAGCGAAGACTGCACAACAGGGAGTTCCTCAAACTCCTGAGGGAGGTGGAAGCTACGCGGGACCAGCTTTCCAATCTCGGATCTGCAACGATGAACCAATTCAATCAATAGTCCAGCTTGCTGCATGAGAATCTCGGCTGCAAGGGCCCTTTTTTTGATTGCCTACTTGGGTATGTAGGCTTGTGGGAGGGTTCGGATGGAAGCATAGGGCTGAGGGGGTGCGGGTGGCTGCAGGCGTTTGTTTTGGATGCATTGTACAACATATCAAAAAGCCGACATAACTGTATCAACACTCCACAATGACCACATCGGACAATATCATACTTGAAACACGAGGGGCTATATCCTGTATCTGGTGGTGATGCTTTGTGCAACGTCTATCCCCGCCCAGGGCCCACAATCCTTCAGCTCTTCTTTAAAGCCTCCCTCAACAGCGGCGCAACTTGCTTCCTGCTAGCACCCAAGTTGTGCTGTCTCCAGGCGCCCCGAACCGCGCCGTCGTCCAGCGCGCCGTCCCCCCACGTCTCCAGCTCCAGCTTGTCGCGGATCTTGCCGAAGCGCTCCACGGCCGCCTTGCCCTCGTCCGTTAGGCCCCAGACGAGCAGGTGGCGCTGGAACTGGCCGTCCGGGTGCGACGTGGTCATGAGGCTCGCGACGTCCAGCCCGCGTTCGCGCGTCCAGCCGGCCAGGTCGTCCAGCAGCGGCACGGCGCCGCCGGCCTTGTCCACGAGGTAGTCGAAGCCCTGGACGCTGCAGCTGATGCCCAGCTTCAGGCCGGCCTCGTCCCACTCCTTGTAGTCCTTGCGGAAGATGTCGCGGAAGTTGAGGCCCGAGATGTCCTCCTTGACGGCGGAGATGTCGTTGAAGTAGCGCGTGCGGTCGAAGGACGGGTCGCGGATCTTGGCGCGCAGGAACGCCACGGCCTTGGGGTCCTTGTCGCGGACCTTTTCCTTCGCCGTCAGGTTGATGGTGTCTGACAGGATCGAGGCCAGGCCGATCTTGGCCAGCTTTTCGTCCTCGGCGACTGCATCGCCGTCCTCGACATCCTTGCTTAAGGCGTCCCATGCATGTCTCGTCTCATCGACGACTAAGCTCATGCAGCTACCGCAGGGCTCCACCACCCTGGGCTTGACGCTTTGAGCAATGACGCCCTCGTCGGCATGGTGGTCGATGCAACCGACGACGCGGCTGGCGAACTTCTTAAGCGAGCCGGTCAGGCAGTTGTGGTCGACGAGCATCCACCGGGTGTCGTCGGGATCCAGGTCCGGCAGCTCGGAGAGGGTCAGCAGGTCGGCGGGGCCGAGGCCGGCGGCGTTGAGCACGGCGGCCATCTCGGTGCGCAGGCCTAGGTCGACCCGCGGGAGGTTGGACAGCGGGATGTGCAGGGTGTGGGGAGGGGAGCTTGTGTGGATGTAGGCGTAGACGACGGCGGAGCTCAGCGAGTCGAGGTCTGTCGGACTTAGACTTGGGGTTGGTTATTCTTCTTGTTGGCGGGACTCACCGGCGGATTCGTTGCCGACGACAAAGGTCAAGGGCGCCGTGCGCTGAGAAGCCGGGGTCGCCAGGGCCTTCCGGGCCGTGGCCAGGAAGGCCTGCAGGGTCTGTCTGGAGGGCATTGTTACGAGCAAGCAAGAAGGAATAAGTCAACCAAAAAAGTGAAGATGTTGGTGATGATGGGTGGGGGGATGTGAGAGCGAGGGAACAAGAGTTAAGAAAACCAGGAGAGGGGAAAAAACCCCCAAAGAAGAAAGGAAAAAAAAATCCGTCCTTGATTCACCAGCAGAACCTGGCGACAGGATCCAGCGACAACCTCGAGGGGGCTTTCTTTTTCTTTATCGATGAAACTCTGCCCTCGTAGGCCAACTCCCCTCGACGTTTATTAGACCTGATCCTGCCCGCGCCACGCCAAGCCAGCACACTTCGACGTCACTCACGGGGGTGCGTGCGCCAGCCACAGACAACGGCGGCGCAGTGTGGCGCTTGTGATGGACGCCAGGGTTCACTTTGTTGTCTCTGTTCGCCTCTTGTCCTCTCACCGCCCGCTGGATTCTGCTGCTTGTCGTGGGGCCCCGATAGCGGGGGGATGTGCATGTCGGACCCTGGCTTCTGCGCGGTTGGCTTTGGAATCAGGAACGAGCGCTGTGGGTGGAGGACAAGAAATGGACCCTTGATTTTCCATGTATTCTCCTCGGAAACCACTGCTTGTCCTCTTTCTCGTCGCTTCCGTTGTACTTCTGTATTGGAACCTCTCATCCTCATCCCGTGACCAACCCCTCAACACCAACACCGCCGCGACCATGCCGCCCCCGCTCCGCCTCGCCATCCTCGAAGCCGACACGCCGCAGCCGAACACCCGCGCCAAGTTCGGCGGGTACACGGGCGTCTTCACGGCGCTGCTCACGGCGGCCGCGCAGCCGCAGCCGCTGGACCAGCTGGTCGCCGTCACGGGCTACGACGTCGTCAACGCGCCCGACTCGTACCCCGCGCTCGACGACGTCGACGCCGTGCTCATCACGGGGTCCCGCCATACGGCCTTTGACGACGATGCCTGGATTCTGAAGTTGGTTGACTTTACTCGTCGCGCTATCGACTCCGGCCGTGTCCGCGTCGTTGGTGTTTGCTTCGGGCACCAGATCGTCGGTAGGGCGACTGGCGCACGCCTGGGGAAGAGTGATAGAGGCTGGGAGGTGGCTGTCACCGATGTCAATTTGACGGCCAAGGGCAAGGAGATCTTCGGGTTGGACAAGATGGTGCGTGACATCCTCTGTGCCACACGCTCGTGCTTCCTCGTGCCAACTAACACACCATCCAGCGCATCCACCAGATGCACCGCGACATCGTCTTCGACTTCCCCGCCGACTCGGTGCCCCTGGGCTCCAACGACATCTGCGCCGTGCAGGGCATGTACAGCCCGGGCAAGTACATCACCGTGCAGGGCCACCCGGAGTTCACCGAGGAGATCATCTCCGAGATCCTCTTCAACCGCCACAAGGCCGGCATCTTCCCCGACGACGTCTACGAGGACGCCTTGAAGCGCGCGCCCGTGGCCCACGACGGCGTTGCCATCGCCAGGGCTTTCCTCAAGTTTATGAGAGAGGGTTGAGGAGAGTGCGCACTTGATTCGGTACTGTTATACGAACACACTTAGAAGCGCGCATCGTCCAATTACATATGATACAGGCTTTCATGCATGGGTATCGACTATGCATCAAGGTACCGACCCAGAGCACATACAAGGTTTAGATATGAACGGGTATAGACGGGACGTAGAATAGCCAACATCATTAAGCGGTCTTGGACAAACAGTATAGAATAAGTGTTGTTATTTGCAGCGCGACTAATATCTCATGGTTGTATGAACAACGATACACTAGAACAACCAACATCTGCTTGATCAAAGAGCCATTCACAACCTTTTTTCTTTTCCGTGTAGATGGCCATGGTACTTTCCATTCCATCAATTACGCCCGTCGGAGCAAAGATGCCACCGTCAACAGATATGCCTTCCCCTAGGTATAGTATGCACTAACGCCTCCCAATGCAAAGCTCCTGGCGACCCTCGCCTGTGTCGTCTCTGGGTATCATGCCGTAGTCTTCCGTCTAATGTCGAGGCTCCTAGTATTCCATGATTGCTATTTACCCAGGCGCATCATTTCTGCGCCATCCCCAGCCCAATGTGTTTCCTTGCCCGTCTTGTTCCTCGTCCACTAGACGTCTTGATCCCACCACTCTGTGGTCGCCCTCCGGCTTGCCCGCAGCTCTTGTTGCCGGTCTGCCATTTCTCGGTCTCGTCGTTCCTTGGCGAGTCTCCCATCAAGCCTCATTTCTTCCCTGGTTCGCCCTGCATTCACATGCATCCCATCGTGGTGACTTCTTCGACTCCAGCAGTTGTAGCTGGAGCGGAACCGAAGCGATCGAGTAAACTTCCAGGGCTTCTCTTTTAGTGTAAAAATAGTGGCATCGACCAGTCCTTGAAGGCATAGGCAAGAAATGCTGGCCATCCTCATAGGAAACGGCGCGCCCTTGTCGTAGCTGGTGAGATGGACAATGAATGGCAAGACCCAGATCGCCGTGTAAGCAAGAGGGTAAATGAGGACGAGCCGAAGTTGCCGACGAATAGTTTCCCGGGTTCTCACCAAGCCCGTGGCATCCAACGTAGGCTCCATGATGACGCGGTTTTCCGAATCATCACTCCTGGAGCCCCCTGAGCCTGCGCCTTGTACCGAGAACATTGGAGGCAGGGAGGGTGTCCGGGGCCGAGCAGGCGCCGAGATTTGTGAGTATCGATTATAGAAACCTCCGATGCTATCGTTGGAATGCATCAGCGGCGTTGGTGCCATGGAGAAGGTCGGCGATAGTTGCGAATCTGCAATGTGAATCTCGGGAGGCGGGATTAAAATCGGAGCCAAGGTGACGGATCTCAGATCCGCACTTGAGTGCTTCTTTCCCTTGTCGAGTGTAATTCCTTCCTTGATTCCTGTCCGACTCAATCTGGAACTCATTGACTGATAAGACTTTCGTGGAAGCCTGGATGTGTAATGCTTCGAGTGTGCCATCTCCACGTTGAGCGTGCTCGTCGTTGACACAGAGTACTGTCGGCCGTGATCGTCTCTGCGGTCTTCCTTACCACGGTCGTCCCTGGAGCCTCGGCGGGATGAAGCAGTAGAGGGAACACTGGGGTGGTACGCAGTCGACGGAGGTGTTAGCGTTGAGTTGTTGGATGTTGTTGGCACGCCGGGGACGTCTCCGGAAGCTGGGTTGTCATCATGGGTGTCTTTGACCTCTGCGAACCGTCGCATCAGGAGCTTGACGTAGATGTAAATTGCAATGCTGGTTGCGAGAATGGTGGCAAAGATGAAGTACCGCGGAACCCAGCTCAATGCAAGCCTTGTCCACACGGGAGCCACCGGTAAGTAGCAAAACTGTCCGGTGTTAATATATGCCGTCTTGTTGATGAAAGCCAGCGACGCCATAAAGGCTGGAAAGAAGAAGATGAGCGGGTAGGCGTATTTTCTGAAAGGATACAGGCCCTCTTGTCCACGGAAGATGTAGAGTGCCGTGTGGATGGTGATGAGAGTGATGGTGAGGTCGGAGGCGCCCATGCTCATAACAAGGAAGAAGCCGCTGACGTTGCAGAACTTGGAGTCCGATGAGACCTTGCCGTAGACCAGTTCGACGGCGGGAAAGATGAGAAACCAGCACGCCTTGAACATGTCGCTCCCTATCAGCAACATGATGAGGCTGTGCGTGGTGTTAGTGGGCAGAGCAGGCCAGGTAGTATTGGCTGCAACTCACTCATGACGGAAACTCCTTCTCATGCGGACGAACCAGTACATGGCCAGAATGCCCGCAAAAATACTGAGAGAAGCGGCCGAGACAGAGGCAATGTGGAGGGAATACGTCTGGTCGGGCGTCAAGATGGCCATCTTCTCGTTGGACCTCCTGTCGAACGTTGAGCTCGAGCCGGGCCATCCTAACGTCACCGGCGAGATCCATTTTGAAGGGCGTTGCGGCGACATGTCATCTGAGACAGGGCCGGAGCAGTCAGAAGCCAGCCGAGCGTCGCGCAAGGGCACAGGCCGAATCGTCGTTCGTCGTGGTTGTCGTCACCTAGATCCCCAGAGGGTGGAATCCGTCTTGGTTTTGTCTCGTCTCAAGGTCGAAGCGGTCCGGTGCTGAAGTTGATAGTACACGACATGGTGAGGAGGCAGACGGGTCAGAAGAAGGGAACGGCCGTGGCAGCTCGTTTGTGGGCGTGGCATGGGAATGTAAAGGGAAAACCCTTCACTAAACTAAAGAATGCGGACAAAAGTCTCGGGCTTTGGCGAGGAAGCAGCGAGGAGCAGCTTTTGACTTTGGGTTCCGTTCCTGCGTTTGCTGGTTTCCCTCGTCCGGCTCCGAGATGTCGTCCGGGACGAGCAAGGCGCGAGGTTAATTTGCGGCGCCGGCGCTCGGTAAGGGGAGCCCAAACCCTGAAAAGGGATCTGCTGGGAGAGAATAATCAATTAAATCAAGGGTCTTTCGTTGTTGGTTCTTTTTGTCTGCAAACGGAGAACCGAGGACAGAAGCGGGAGAGGGATGGCGTAGCGGTTTCGCGCATGTGCGTCTCCGAGCCGCCGTCGACTCCATTCCAGGGCCCAACGGACGAGAATAACGGCATCCAGTGAGAAGCACCGAGGATGAAGTGGCCAAGAGAGAGAGTGAATGGGACGATGACGCTTTTGGGGCTAAGAACCACACCGCAAACACTCTGACATAGCGCAAGACACGATCACCAGAGTGTGAGCAAAAACCAGGGTTGTTGCGCAACTTCCCACCAAAAGGCGACGCCGGATTCTGCAGGCTAGATCTCAATCTGGTGGCTGATCAACTCCATCGTGCCCATCACCGCCGTGGCCTTTTTTAAGCGTGATAGTAGACACCAGCTCCAACGAGGCCCCGCGTGTTAGCATCGTCTAGACGCCGCTAGGTCCACAGTTCCAAGGCCATGATAATGGAGATGCCTGTCCCAAGAGCAATCTTGCACCTTGGACTCGATGGACGGCGTGAATGGACCCGACTGGACGGGTCCTCTCGCGTCTTAAACCCCGCGAAGGCCCTCGAGGCGCAATGCCTGGCCGGAACGGCGACCTATGGGCCTATCCCAAATCGCATAAGGAACGGCAAGTGGGAAGAGCTCTTGAGTCTGTCATCGGCCCCCGCCATTTCGGCTGCCCTGATGACTGTTTGCGGTTGGCCTTTTTTGCTTTTTCCCCTGCAGGGAGGAGAGAGAGCCGGGTGGACGGAGACCGCCACGTTGATCCAGATGCACGCACCCACCTGCTCATGATGCGTGGCGGCATGGCCAGTCGGTGCGTTCTTTGACGCAGATCAGCGGCTCAGATCTGCCATCGATCTTGTCTAGTGGAACATGACGAAACAAGTTGGTCCGTTCGCCGGTGACATGCAGGAATTTGAAGACGCTGATGATGAACGTCTTAGTCTGGCGTCATGTTGTTGACATGAGCAATCAGTCAGTCATCTAAAGTCGGTCACTCAGCGTTCCATCTTAGGGACTGGGAAGCCACTCCTCTCCTAATCCCCTGAGCAGCCGGCGCAAGTCCAGGGCCCGACTTCCGGCGTCCAGACCCGACCAGTTTGAGCTACGCTTCGTCACTCTCTCTGCGTTACAAAGCAAGCATGTCGTCTGTCCCGCACTCACTGTCGACGAGCCATCTTCTATGATCTAAACGCGATATTTCCCAGAAACCATCCGCCTGGGAAGATTTACATCTCGTAAGGTGCACCTTCAAGAGTCCCATCAATGCCCTATCCAAGTGAATGTCGTCCAACACCGATCGACCATCTCCGTCACCTCAGCCGATTAGAGTCAAAGCCAAAAGCTATTTTACCTGTCTCGGGCCCGACAGCTGTAAGTGAAGAGCGAAATTGGGGTGCGAGCACTGCCATACGATACCTGGTAGCCAGGAAGACTAAGACGGCCAATGGTCGCAAACTCAGTCTTCCCTTTGGGCCAGTCGACGGCTGGAATTCTTGCGCCAATGCCACAGAAACGAGATGCTAGCCCGGCTGTCATTCCTGGCTTCCGCTCTTAGCTCCTTCACACTTAAGTTATGATTTACTGGCGAGACCGGAAACAGACTTTCCACGTGAGCCTCCCAGGTCTGTCTATGGAGTTGGTAATCTGGCCCGGGTCGCAAATGGCCTACTTCGTACTCGTCGCCCGAGCCTTTCACATAAAGTTGGGTAGCACTTGAATTGAGTCGGCCGGTGCCAAAATGTAAGCGCCTCTACCGTAGTCCCGGGTATGATGGTAGTTCTGTCTCACTTGAATGCGGTCTCTCTGGACGATTCATGCACGCATATGGAGCATCATCCGTCCTGACTCCTGAAGGCTACCCGCTCGGGGACTATTTCGCCGTTCATGACAGGTACTGACAAACCGCCCACGTTATGCCTCCGCTGTCTTGATTGTTGAACCGACAGTACGGTTCTAGGCTTGCTAAGGTTCCACCACCTATAGACTTCTCGGTGGTCTGACTTGAGAGCCACTGTGCCAGCTGTGGCGGAGGCTGTTGCGCCCACTCACTAACACTGTCCTTCGACTTCCTAATCAGGCAAAACATTTAGACTACCTTACGTCAAGTCCGAGCATCCAAGACCGAGCCCAAGGCCACAAGACATCCAAGGCAATCATCCTGAGAAAAAGCCCATTTGGAGAACTTGCCACTCGCATATCGCTACGTAAGCAGCTGAGGCTGGATCGACCCCCGTGCTGTGTCCGGCGAGGCAGTGTTGGTGCTGATCCCCCGTGCACCCGCACACATTTCCAGGCAGTGCACGACATCGCTCACCTCACAGCCGCGATCCCGGCGATCCTCCCGCTAGAAGCCTTCTAGAACGACCAATTTCGTCACAGCGCCTTACTACCTGGGCGAGCAGCAGCCTAGGACAATGACGTGAGACTGATGTCGTGGGCTGACTGTCTGGCGAGTCCGAGGCTGATGGATGAAAACTTCGCCATGATGGTATCTGAAGATGTGGTATAAGTAAGAGGTGAATCACCTGTAATTTAATTCATCATCTCCAGTCTGTCTCTCAGTCGCTCAAGGGTAAACTGATTGAACAACCTCATTCAAAACAACGGGTTCCATAAAGTCCAGTACCTTCGACACCCAGCCAGACACACATTACAACTATCCAAGCGAACACCACCAAACAAAAAGCCGCAAAGATGTGTCTCCCTCTATTTTGCCGACGTAAGGCGCGATATTCTCCCAACATCTACGACCACAACGCCCGACCAGTCATGGCGCAGCCCGTCGTAGTCCCTGCCAGCCATCACCACGGACACCATGCGGCCTGGCATGGTGGAGGTCATCACCACAACGACCATCATCACCACTCTGAAGGGGGCGGTTTCGGTGGAGGAGGTGGTGACGGAGGCGGCGGCGGGGGCTGTTAAGATGCGAAGAAAAGTAAATGTACGATGGATTCTTGGCAAGCCAGACGGAAGAGGAAATGGAGCATATTGATAAGATTTGAAACGAAGACGACAGAGATACCTTAGTTGAACATTTTGACTAAACCCTATGACTTCCTGAGAGCGTCGTACAACCTGGGTGACATACTTATCCTCCCTGCTGTATATGTAATGGCTCCCTTGCCATTTCAACGAGCAAAGACCAAGGAACAATTCTCTGGGTAGTCCCAGGGCTTCAGTTTTCAGCCCGTGTAAGCACAGGTTAGGTCCAGGAGGTAGGTCGCTCAATTTTCTCTTACCTACATACTAGTCAGCCCAGATGCAGGGTGATTCACTCCCCAAGGTACATTAGGCATCCTGTGTCCTCTTATAAATTAGCAGCCTCACGGTGCTAACCTTCTCTTCTTTTCATCCTCGGCCACACCTTTCCGTTTCATCCTCGGTCACCTCTTTCTCTTCCTCTTCTACCCTCTCTCACGCCCATCCCTTCTCCATCTCTGTTTCTCTGCTGCCTCTTCTTCTTCTGGTAGTACAAAGCCGTTCAAGCGCTGATGCCGCGCTCTACACGTCTGCAACGTTCTTAGTGTTGCATCGTTGAAGCACCTCAAGGTTCGAACCTCCCGGTCCCGTCCGTTCCTTCTTCATTCCCGTACCTTTCCTTCCTTTCTCCCACAGTTCACACTTTCTTTCTTGACTAAGCACCTTACATCGTCGGTTCAAGTTCCCACTGCCATTTTCTCTATCGTCTTACTAATTCATCGTCCCAGTGCCGCCTGATCTTTTGCGTCAAGGATCTCATCGTCTTCGTTCCAAGCCTTCAGTTTGTCCAAAGGTTGACACGTGAAACACTTCTCAATCCGGTAAGTTCTCCCCGCAACTTCTTCCCCCTGGACTGTTGCCTCTTTATCTGATCTTACGTTCCATATTGAATTCACTTTTCGTCAGGCCATTCACTCATACCCACCAAGATGGAAGCAACTCCACCAAAAAGCGAGGAGCCAACATCTCCCGTGAAGTCTCGCTACTTCCCAGCGCTGAAAGACGAAATCAAGACCAAATATTTAAATGAAACGTCTGGATCATCATTGAGCTATGAACCAAACGCGGTTTCAGTGCCCCCAAAGTCTCCCGCCTACATCAAAACCGACGAGGCCGAGTCATCCACCATTTCCTCCGCGACAGATTTTGTGGCACCCAAGCTGAGCTGTGCTGATTCTGAGCAGAATTCGTCCGACCTATCTGAAGCTCCTTCATCCTATGAACCTGGGTCTAGCTCTGGTTCAGAGGGGCCTTCTGATAATGAGGACGGCCAAGATGTGAACTGGAGAAAGTCAAAGTTGGATGCAAAGAGAAACCGCAGTAATGGAAGGAAGAAGCGACTTCTTCTTAAGAACGCTCGCGAATACGTTGCGTGGCTTCACGCGAAGGAGGATGAGGAGGAAGACACAAAGCGCAAACGAAAAGAAGAGCAATCGGCCCCCCGCAAATCACAAAAGACTTCTCGTCAAAGAGCTCGAAAGCAAGGCAGGACCCTTCTCGATCATCTCGACGAAATTAACGGTGAAGTTGATGACACTGCCCCAGATAGCAATGCGCCTGGCCCCCAAGCAATCAAGGCAACAACACACGCAGCCCAATTGTCTCAGCTTTTGAGAAGCATTCCTTCAAACTGTGATACAAGGCATACAAACACGCAAAAACAGGATCTAAAGCAAGCCGTCAAACTCTTCGGGTACAAGAAGGTCAAGGCCACAAATGGAACATATCTCCTCAACGGCATGCTTAGTAGCCTCGAGCCTTATCAACAAACCGCCTCGGCGTGGATGGTAAAGAGGGAGTTGGCTCGTACTGGACCATTTGGTGGTATGTTGGGTGATTCGATGGGCCTTGGAAAGACAGTTGTGAGCCTAAACACCATCGTCGGCAACCCCCCAGACGATAAGGACATCGAAGAGTTCAGTACGGCTACTTTGATTGTGGTGCCAAACCGAGACATTGCTCTGCAATGGAAAATGGAGATCAAGAAGCATTGCGCGACTAGGCGAACGTCTTTAATTTATTCTAGAAACGCTTTCGACGATGTTGATGATCTCAAATCACAATGGATCGTGTAAGTCAAGCCCTATCACTTGATAGCAGATACTAACTTAATCGTCTAGAATAACTACGTATCCAGATCTAATTCGCCAGTTCCCCAAGCAAGAAGAACTAAGGGAGCTCAATGAGAAGTACGACAAAGACAGTTGGTCGCTCAGAAAAGCCATAAGAGCCAAGTTGGGCCGTCTCTTCCAAGTCGATTGGTATCGAGTGATTCTCGATGAGGCTCATGCCATTAATAATCACAACAGTTCATGTTTGTTTTCAGTCTAACTTTGGGAAATCTACGCTAATAATCGCAGCGGCCAAGGCTTGCTGGGAATTGAAGTCGAAGCATCGTTGGGTCTTAAGCGGCACTCCCCTCTCCAACAAAGCAGAAGGTATGTCTAATTGAACTCGCAGAAGCCTATATTAACTCAAATACTTAATTAGAATTCTATCCCTACCTGAAGTTCCTGGATTGTGGGTTCACTGGAAGTCTTAGAGATTACAAAATGAACTACGTGTCTGATGCAAGTTCCCTGCCCCTACCAGCAGCCCTCGAATAACCACTAACATATTTACGTATAGTACAAGACAGGCGGAACGTTCGACGCGCTCATTGCTCTCATCATGTACAGACGGTAAGTGTTTTGATCTAGGTATATGTTCACCTTACTCAAGTAACGTAGGACCACAAAGGACAAGTTCCTAGGATACAACCTCATCAGCCTACCAGACAGCGAATACCATGACATCTGGGTCCCTCTCTCTAAAGAAGAACAAGTAATCTACGAGTAAGCTATATGCCCCCTAGTCAAAACTATATTAACTCTTTCCAGGGCACTGGATAACTACTACGCACGTGAAGTTGCCAAGCGTGAGGAACAGAGAAAGAAAGAAGGCAATGAGAAGAAGAATGCTACATCAAGGGAAATCCATTGTCTTCAAATGGGACGGTGTGGGCGTCTACGTCAAGCGGTCTCTCACCCATTCAACCTAGAGATGCTATTTCAAGAGATGCTTGACAGGGAGATCATTGGGGGGATCAAGACCAGCCTCGGAGATCAAGAGAAAGTGCCAATCGCCCAGCAACTCCAAAATGGCGAGAACTTTACTACCGGACTGTCGAAATACGGATATGGTTTACGACGCTTGGAGGAGATGGACTCTCTCGGAGGAACGTTCGACATGGAAGCTTTGCTAACTCTAGTGGAGAATGAGCATCTAGTGAAGGATTTGACCTGTCCTGGATGTGTTGTGCGAAATCCGCCCCTAAATCCAGTTCAGGCTGTCAATGTGAGTGCATTCCTAGGTTGGTTCAAACTGCAAAGCTGAATGTACTGACTGGAATAGTGTGAACATGTTTACTGCCGAACCTGTCTTCCGTGGGACACCATGTTTGGCATGTCTCAGAAGGTCGGTACAATATCGCACAACAGGAACTCCTTTCTAACTTACTTACGCAGGAAGTAACTTGCAAGCACCCTGATTGCTCGGCACAGCTCCAAGGAGGTGACAGCCTGACGACGCCAGCCTGCATCCAGTCTATCGTATACAAGGATAAGAAGTTCAAAGAAGCCGGTCGCGATAGCAATGGTGTTCAACTGATCCGCGAAAAGGACAAGAATTTCTTTTTTATGGCCTCATGCCGTAAAGGGACGGGCGTCAGCATGCCCCCAAGCTCGAAGTTGGCCGCTGCAATGGCTGTCCTTATGACCTGGTCGAAGGAGGCTCCTGAGGACAAGATCATTGGCAAGTTCAACTCAACGTCTTCTTTAGTTGATACTAACCTTGGAATAAGTCTTCACTGAGTTCGTCATGACCGCGAAAGTATTGGGCCGAATGATGGAGACGGCAGGGCTGAACTTCCTCTACTATAATGGATCGATGAAGGGCCAAACTAACAAAAGCAATGCCATTAGAGATTTCCAGAACAATGAGGAGAAGAAAATTCTAGTAAGATCTCAAGGTAACTCACAGCTGGTGTTGAACTAACAAGTCGATAGCTTGCTTCGATGAAATGCGGCGGCCAGTCGCTGAACCTCGCAGTAGCCAATAGGGTCATCATCATCGATCCCTGGTGGAATAAAACACAGGAGCAGCAAGCATTTGGCCGAGTTGTTCGAAGGGGCCAGACAAAAACCTCACACCTCGTTCGGATCTTGACCGAGGACAGGATCGACAAGGGGTTAACAGACCTCCAACTCGTCAAGTCTGTGATTGTCGATCGGGCCTTACAGGATGATGGGCATGTGCCGGATAAACTGACTACTTCGCAGCTCAAGTCCCTCTTCGCACCCAAGCAGGACGTGGAGCATTCCTCACACTGGAAGAAGAAGAAGGAACCCCAAGCCAAGAAGGCGAAGGCTTGAGCCGGTGCTGTCACGGATACGGACTACGGTCACGAACCTGCCTTCATTACATGGAGTTCTCCATTGCAGCTTTTCTTTCTTGGTGTATTTCTATCGTTATTGCTTGGCGAAAAAGTGGCCTGGGCCGGGGTTGGTGCTGGCCGGGGATGCTGAGATGGGCGATTCAAATGGGAAGACATGGCGACTACTTAGATCACCAAATCTACAGTCTCGGAACTAGTTTCGTGTATTTTTCTCAATTTCTTTCGCCTGGTCGGTGAATCTGCCGGCTCGCATACGGAGTTGACGGGTGGGTGCCGTGCGTGACTACCCGATCATCTGCATGCGAATCGCGAACATTTGCAGACAATTGGGCTAATCAAAATGATTGAACCAATGAATGCCCTACCCTTCTCCAAACACTGCTTGGTACCTATTTAGCTACACACACATTGTCCCCCCTGTGCACACTTTTGCACACCAGCTGAACCAGGTCTCTTCCGCGGCAACTCAACGTTCAACCCTCCCTTCCTTTTCGGATTGTGAAAGGCGAGACAGGAACTAGATTGTTCATCCAGCTTTGCGGCAATATTACCTAAATAATTCTCAAGAGCAAGAGGGAAGAGGGGATGTCTCTGGTCACGCATCGGGAGGTCCTCTCATGTCTGCTTACCCTAAAGACAGGGATCGCTGGGATACTCAGAGACTCACAGCACAACCAGACATGAAACAAACGCAAGAACGACGCTTGGGAACCTAATGGATTGTTGAGGAGCAAAGAGATTCGCCGGTTCAGCGAGTATGGTCTGCCATCTTTCTACATCGCTAGAAACTCAATCTTCCGTCAAAGAAACAAATCGGCCACAAAACGGGCTGCAGAAAAGCACCGGCCCATCCATGCAAACCTCTCTTCCTTGCCCGATCTTGTTAAATCTGACTGGTCACTTACTAGTCATAGCAAATGCCTCTAGAGATGCAGTTGACCGACCGTGGCTAATATCTGAGCGATTCGACCAACTAGAGATGCCGGAGGTGATGTTTGCTGCGAGGCGGGACCAGATATCAGCTTCAACCAGTGGCATTGGCTCCGGTGAGGACGAGCTGTGCAAGATGGCGCTGGCTTCTCTTCATAAATAGGAACTTTATGATCCTATTCTGATATCTCTTACTCTTCCACTTTCTCAGCCAAGAGCTCCAAGTCTTTCCGCATTGAAACCATACCCATCTTGCCGCCCCATCAGGAGCCCTTCACCAACATGCACAACGACCCCATCGACGCCCTCGGCCTTGACTGCCCCGAGGGCGGCGACTTCTGGATCTGCGCAACGAAGCCGACGCGCTTCATCGGCTGCTGCAGAACGAACCCCTGCGAGACCGACTACGGCCTGTGTCCCGACGAGGACCTCGAGCCGGCCACCTTCGATCCGCACGCCTACAACCTCATCCCCGAGCAGGGCTGCATCGGCGACAACCTCCAGGTCGAATGGTACACCTGCGTCCGCACCAAGCCCCCGTTTCTCGGCTGCTGCGCTGTCGACGCCTGCGAGAAGGGCGGCTGTCCTGCGCAGTCGCTCAGAGCGGCGCGGCTGAGCGATGTCCTGCCGGATGCCGATCGGTTTCTGGATGGCGATACAGCTTCGACGACGGAAGCTTCGACTCTGGCGATGACTTCGGCTTCGGCTTCCTTCTCGGCCACGGGCACCGCGGACAACCCACGACCTTGCCCCAAAACGGGCTCTGGTCCGAGGCTGTCTAATGGAACTATTGCTGCCGTGGTCCTTGGTTGTGCGATATTCGTATGTGGCTTTTTGTTGGGCTTCACAAAGCTCTACAGAGGGGGAAGAGAAAGATATGCCAATAAGAAAATTGAGAAGGAAAAGCTCAAAACTCAGGCCACAACACAAACGACCGTCGAGGATCTACCCATTGCCATCATCAGGGGCAACTCTCCTCTGACCGTCTCTACTCCTCAGCCAGTGGCAGCCGTTCAGCCTCCCCCGCAACAGCACTCGAATCAACAGCCTCACTTGAACGTCCCTTCTCCGTCATCGGCACTCGTCCGGTCTCTCCAACTGCCGGGGTCGCCGCAAGAAGTACGGAACGCTCGCATGAGAGCCCTTGGTCAACCAGAGCGGGCTACTCATTCCCCCCCACGGGAGCAATCCCACCAACGACCCCAAGCCATAGAGTCTGCTCCAAGTGCCTCTTACCATGCGCACCAGATCACTCATCACAACTCTGTCTTGTGCAAGGCCTCGTCCCCCGCGTTTGACTTCTCCATCCCCCCAAATGACCCCGCGGGTGCGAAGTCTAGGACATCCTGGGATTCGATGCAGTACAGCCCGGAGCTGCCATCCGGAACGGGATTTGGGGAGGAGTCGAAGTCGAAGTCGGAGGGAGCTCATACGTCGCGACCGCAATCTGCTCAAAGAAGTCTCGAGTCGACTGGGCTGTTCACCCTCCTACGGCTAGGTGATGACGAGACAAGCGACTGCTCCATCTGAGTAAGACATCATGGGTCGGGTCTGGTTGCGGGAAGAGAAAGACGGATTACAGGCTGTGCATGTCTAGTCTATGTGATATTGGGTGCTTACACTTTGGATCCATTCTGTGCTGGCTGTTGACAATGGGTTCGGGGAACAGAGACTGGGAATGGCTTTGGTTCACGTCACGGTCACGGTATGATTGAATGTCAGCAATTGAGAACTCACAGATAAATCAAGTTTCATTTGCAATGCGCATTTGACCGCGGCTCTGCTTTGACCCTCAGCTTATTGGGCCTACTATAACAAGAATGCGATCAGCAACCAAGGCATGAAGCCTGGCCGGTGCTTTGGGCTTCGCAGATGAACAAACTCTTCCAATCGGGTACTTTGCACCACCGATGCACCAGGGATTCAAGCGATTGAGTACCGTAGCTGCGATTTGCCATGTGCGCTTTAAAATAAAATAAAAAGCAAGTAAGCAGGCAAACGTACATGAACTGCAGGCCGATGCAAGGTCCAGGCTTTGGCGCGGGCTCGTATTCTGGCCAGGCCGCGATGGATCCAGGTGGCGATGGATCCAGGTGGAGAGCGAAGGATTTGGGGATAGTCGTCCACTGAGAAGGAGGTATTGCGGTGCTTGGCGTGCGCGGGAGGGAGAAATACTTGGACAACTGTGCAAGAAACCGGATTGCATCGAATAGCTGGGATATAACTTGGAGATGGCAGTCAGAGAGGGTTCTGGGCTGGGAGCGAGTGGGGTTGGACATGCGAGATTGCTGCTGCGAGGGCGGCTGAAGCGACATCATCGCCACATACATGGACGTGGCCATCTCCTGACGTCGCGTGGTTAGGGAACAGACACGGCCAACAGACGGGCCGTACTCGGTGTGGTGGTTTAAGTATCGGTGAGTGGATGCCGTCACGGATCCAGGGTAACCCAGAGACTGGCTGGCCGGCTGCATGTTACCCCTCAAGGTGACATATCGTCTGACAGAATGCTTCTAGAAGAGGTCAGCAAAAGCAAACAACTTTCTGCAGACGAAAGGCTACCAGGTGCCGGTTCGGCGATCTTCATGGCGGAATGCGGACCACACAGCCTCCCTCCGCGCAGACATCAATCATATCTCTCTCGCATTAAAGCATCCCGGTTTTGAAACGACGGCACGACAGGGCTGGCCGGTTTGTCGGGAAGAAAAAAAGAAAAAAAAGAGGCGATAGAGAGGGACGTAGCACATACATTAGTCGCCGCGCCGTGGGCTCCGGCGCCGTGCTAGCGGGCAGCTGGAAACCAACACGACAGGCGACACACCGTTGCAGTGACGTGACGTGATGCGCCGGCGTGCTGGTTGCGCTGTGTTGTGATGTGTTGTGCTTGGACGTTGATCGGCGGGGAGGACGGCTGGACGCATGAATCGGGGACTTTGGCGTGCAACTAGTCTGCTACTGGCGATGGGATGGCTTACACAAAAAGCAAACACTCACAACACGCACATCATGCGTGTGCCTCCTCGCACTGATCGCTCTCAGCCGTCAATCCACGGGCGGCGCCTGCTTGCCAGGGTAGAGTACTTTGTGCGTACTATGTAGGCTCTATCGCGACAGGCATGGATGGATGGGTGGACACTAAATGTGCAGTATCCGTGCTGCTGCGCTCCGCGGCGTTAGCTTCGGGCGTAGGGATCCAAGGGGGGAGCCAAGTTCCCCGGCTCCCTGTAGTGTTGACGGTGGAGATGTATTTTTCTGATAGACCGGCTGTCGAGTCGTGACATGTTCGGGTTGTGTTCTCTCCCAGGTATTGTCACGTTTCATTCTTCTTCAGCTTTCTTTTCCTGGGGAGCGGCGGATTGTTTCAAACGAATGACTCTCGGGACCCACTGCGCTCCGTTTCTTCAGCTCGTTGTGTGCGTGTTTAGTCGACCCGTTAGATAGTTAGGTTAGTTTTAGTGCCCTTGGCCTCTTTTTTCTTCCCTTAGGGTGTGATTCCGAGGTCACAGGCAGTCGACGGACAGTCCCATCACATCTGAAAGGAAAAGGTACCTGAAACAAGGCACGGCAAACTACCGTCCATGTACAAACAACCCCCACTGCTTGCTTGCTTTTGATCCGCGGGAGGCGCGCCAGATCGACCAGTCTAGCGGAGCATTTCCCGAGCCGCGTGTTGCTGTATGTACCTCCAGCTTGCCAAGAGACAAACAACGAAAACGAAAGAAAAAAAAAAAGAAGAAAAAAAAAAGGAAAAAGCCCGCCTTCATCGCCGTGAAAAAAGCAAGCAAAACGTTCCTCGAATCGTAGATTATCCTGCTAGCCCGCCACGCGCTGGTTCGCGGTGCTAGCCTGGATTGGCAGCCCGCCCCGTCGCCTTTTGTTGTTTGGCCTGGACCGACCCGGGCGTTGCTACCGAGACTAGTTAATTAACTGGTGACCCGGGTCCATGCCATCCAGCCAGGGGTGTGTGTGTGTGTGTGGAAGCCTTCAGACAAGCCTCTTTTCTCGCAGGCCCGAACGAAGCCATCTCGATAGTCCTCGCGTCATCACAACGGAGTGCTCCAGCTACTTTGTAACTTATGGCTTTTACCTCTTCGACTTGGCTTGGATCACTATGTACAATCGAAAATGAAATCCCAGACTTACTAATTTGACCCCCTGAACCCCCTCCCCCCCAAAAAATACAACCCAGATTGTGAATGTCCTCTCCCCCTCCCATCCCTCCTCCGTCCCTCCCGGCCCAGGTCCGTGTTCCGGCTTTGCATCCTGCATCCTGCAACCTGCGAGCCGGCCCATCCACCCATCCATTTATTCATTCCCTGCCCAGGTTCCTCTTCTTCCCTCCAGTGACGGTCGATCTGGCCCGCCCCCGCAAGCTCGTAGCGTTGCGCTGGCGGGCAGATGGCGCCCTGTCCATCTCCACCCGTCGACGTGCCGGGGGCCATGATCCATGGACCCCCGTCTCGCCCGAGCGAGTCATTGTGCCTCCCTCTTCAGCCATCATGGGCTGCGCGAGTCCTGGATCTAGCCTGGCCCGGTTTCCCTCTCTCCAGCAGACGCCCTCGGGTTCTTCCCTGGGCCTCTAGTCTCCGTCCTGCCTATCGCTCGCTGCATTGCATTGCACTAATAAACTGCCGACCGAGAACGCTGGGCTTACTTATGTATTATTAGTCTATGCCTGGTTCTTCTCGTCCATCTCCGCCTCGTTCTTTTTCGGCTACTTTGCGATTGTAATTCTTCTTGCGACTCTGATCTACTCTACTCTACACTACTCTCTCTACTCTTGTTCCTGCGGCTCTTGACTTCACGCTCTTTACATACTTGCCGCGTCCTCCTCCCTTGCCATCATGATCACCATCTAATTGCAGCCCTCATCCGTCGTACCTATCTTACACTCAGCGTCCCGTTCGCCTCCTCCGCCCTATCTATCATCCGTCTCGTCCGTCTCCCACCGGCTGAGACAACCAACCACCACTGAGACATCTCGGGATCTCTCTACAACCAAACAACCCTCACCCTCACCCTCACAATGCCTACCCTCAACTCCCTCCGAACATTTGAGCCGCCTCTCCCGCCCTTTGCCGAGTTCGAGCGCCGCCGGTCGACCACGTCCACCAACGCCGAGTCCGTCGGCTCCTCGTTGCGCGGCCTGACCACTTCGCCCACCCAGCGCTCCAAGAACGGAGCCCGCCCCAAGAGCGCCAAATTCTCCGCCTACCGCCTGCGCAGCAATTCCGGACTGTCGCTGCATACCAACGAGGACCTCCTGCGTCAGTACACCGACTACCACCCGGATGGATCCCCGCGGGTCGCCATGTACGGCGCCAGCTCCGGCGGCGAGAGGCTGCGCAGCATCGACTCGATAACCACGTCGAGCCAGCGCTCCAGTATTACCTTCACCGACTCGGATACTTCTGCCGACTTGCCCATCCCGGACTTTGTTGGTCGCGACATGTTCGACATGGTCGTCAAGGACCCGGCTGCGTCGGCGCAATTGTGGAAGTTTGCTGCCAGTCGGGGCGTTGGCCAGAACGTCGAGTACTTGACGAAAGTGAGTTGCTCTCCCATCGCACACGAGTCTTCGAACCGTCTAACCCTCATCTGCGTAGATCCGCGATTATATCAATTCCCTAGAGCAAGTCGTAATCCAGCTATCCACCATATCCACTTCATATACTTCCATCACCGCCACCTCGCCCATCAACCTCCCCACGCCAATGTCAAAGACCCTCAACACCAACATCAAGCACCTGACGACCTCACTAATCCCCAGCCTGGAGAACATGTTCCTCGAGTCCAAAGGCTACGTCGAGCAGCGCATCCTCCGGGAAATCTTCCCCGCCTTCGTCAAGCAGCAGCTGTCGCTCTGCACCAGCGTCGCCCTGTCCGCCGATGCCGAAGGCGACAGCCCCCCCTCGCCGTTCCCGGGCCTCAAGGGCTCTTTCTGCCTCACCGATCCCGTCAAGCCCGGAAACCCCATGGTGTACCTCTCGGATGAGTTCCAGGACGTCACGGGCTACTCCCGTGCCGAAGTAATGTCGAGGAACTGCCGCTTGCTCCAGGGACCTCAGACGGACCGAGACGCCATCGCCAACATCCGCGCATCGATTTGGAGAGGAGAGGAGTGTTCCGAGTTGGTTTTGAACTTTCGCCGAGATGGACAGCCGTTCTGGAACCTGCTGTATCTGTGTCCCCTCCAGGATGCCGCAGGCAAGACTCGCTTCTACATGGGAGCTCAGATTGATGTCTCCTCATCCATTGAGAGCAACGACGAGGTGCTCAAGATGCTGGCCTACGGTTCCGTCGAAGAAGACAAAACCCCTGAGCGGAGCAGTTCCCGATGGCCCACCGAGGTCATGCAAGATGCCGGTCTCGAGGAATTAACAGCCGTCAAATCGAACTCGCAAGTCAAATCGCCGAAGAAGAACTTCTTCAAGTCGTTTATGAAGCCTCCCCCAGCACCGCTCTCGCCACCCCTGAGCCCACGACGCAGTTTGGACAGACCGCGATCCTCCGCAGGGCCGTCGCTGGAGAAGACGTATAGCACGCGAACGGTGCTCAAGCGACTATCGACACCACCCGACATGATGACGACGCCTTATTCCCGATACATGGTCCTCGAGCACGTCCCGTCATATCCCGCATCTCTCGGCGCTATGCCTCTGGACCAGGAGATGAGGTACCCGCCCAAGCTCAGCATCTCCTTCTTCTCACAGGCCATGGTGGACGCGCTGGATCTCGGCATGGCCGCCGACGCGATTCGCCAGAAGGACGTCTTTGACGTGCTAGCCGAGCAGGCCACCATCCCCTCCGTCACCAAGGCCTTCAAGTCGACGGTGCGCGACGTCGTCGTCCGCGACGGCAAGTCCATCTCACTAGACCTAGCCCTCACCAACCACATCCCCAGACGGGCGAACATGACGCGGGCCATGAGCGGTGAGAGCGGCGAAACGAAGAAGCCCGCCAAGATGATGAGCCATTGGTCGCCGCTGAAGGACGCCGACGGCCGCGTCAAGTACGTTGTGCTTATTATCTCACCACTATAACGAGCGAGGAAAAATTCGGAGTATATTCATGTGGCCTCGACCAGTTGGCCTTGATGAGGAGTTGGCTTGTTTTTGTTTTGTCTTCCTTTTTCTTTGTTTGCTTGTTCTACATGGCATGGACTGGGTGTAACGATATGTGTATTTACTTAACGACTGCGAAACCTGAGTAGAATGATACCACGAATGTATTGCTTGGATAATTGACACCATTCACACTTGACTTGACTTGCCTCTGCTTGCCACGATTACCAGCCATTGGCCTCTGATGGCCTCGTCTACCAGGCTCCAATGCACGTCATACGATGGGTTTGAATCCAGCCCGGGGTCTCGGTGCCCGTGAGGCGACATAGTTGTTTCCTACGGACGCACAACCAAACTCTCGGGATCTGCTCTTTGGCATCTGATATTCTGCACATGTCATCTGTGCCTAGCGCTTCCACCAAATGGTCGCCGGCTGATTCGCTACCAGAATTGCGGCGCCCAATAGCTCGGTTACGCCTTGTCGCTAGAGCCGTTCGCCCCCTTGTCGCTAGCTAGCCAGGGGTATTCCTTTTTTTTTCTTTTTTTTTTTAATCCTAGTCGTTACGGAAAGTTGAAGAGCCGTGATTGTTCAGCTGACAACTAATTAGCACCGGGGGAGGGGTGTAATTCGATCACGAAGGTCTGACGTTGATGTCTCAGCCTATCCGCTCCGCCGTGTCAGCTCTGCGAACACGCCGACAACTTGCCAGGCTTCCCCAGCCTCTGTTTTTGTCCCTCGTGAATAGTGGCTAACTTAACCCCCCAAAGCATACCCAACATCCTCCACCGCCGCCACTGTACCGCGGTGATACCTACCCGCCACATTGGCCGAGAGAAGGTTTCTGTGGCGGGAGCTCCGACGCGTGTCTGAGGGGCCACAAACCTCAGCTCCACACCGGAACTCGTCCGTGTTTGAGGTCCTAAGGTTTATACGCATCTCGTTGAGGGCAAGTGCTTGGGCTTTTCCCGTTGCTAAGCAATGGCCTTGGCAGGAGAAGTTGTTCTGGTAGAAGTCAAACTGGACTTCTCTTTTCCCTCCCTTTTAGCCCAACGTACGACGTTTGTGAGTAAACTTTGGTAATCATGGAGCCCCTCATAATTGCTTTTTATACGCCCAGCTGCTTCTCTCGGCTTCTCCATTGCTCATCCGCATGTAGTTGTGTCAGAAAGTGCACTGCATCGTGCTGCCCTTAGGCCAAGCATCCCAACAGCGATACTGAAAATCGACCATGCCCTTACATATCTTATTCTAACATTTGCAACGCCGAAAGACTCAAAATGAGAGAGCGGTGACCAAGCAGAACGCGGAGAAAAGAAATCGGTGGCATAGATTCTCTTCGCACTGTCTCACCCCAACCAGCCGCATGCTGATACAGTGTATGACCGCATAGTAGAACTGGGTGGTCCAAGCGTCTGCCTCGTTTTCCCATCTAGGCATCGACCTCTCTCACTCGTCTTCAGCTCTGGCGATAGCTTCACGCAGCCTTGACCTCTTTGGCATCAAGCCGTCTCCCCTTGCTAGCAGATCAACACTCTCCTCCTCTATTCAACATATTGCTATCTCTCTTTTCTCTCTCGGTTGTTTCCCGCGTGCTCCTGTCCTGTTGCTAGTCCGGTTGTCGTCACATCCTCAGCCTCAGCCTAATGCTGTCCTTTCAACTGCCTCCAGCTCCCTCCATCCGCTCCGAGTCTAGGCCTCAGATACTCCGCTGACATATCTGAAGATGGCTGAGAGAATTTCCTTGCTGAAAGATTCAACGTTTTTGCTTTGCTCAACCATCAGCACACATCTCAAAGCGTCTGCTTTAAAACACCACAACCTGCTCAAAGCTCTCGTGGTTGAGCTGCGTTTGCTTGGAGGCTCTCTTTACAGCCTCGAACAGCTCATCATTGAGCTTTACGGGGACGAACAGGATGACTCGAATTCGTTTGCGACCGCTGATCGGGCCAGCTGGCCTGTCGTTGATGGATGCGAACTCCTAGTCCAGGCACTCCTGATTTTGTACGCTCTGGCAGATCCCGATGGCCTCAAAGACGCCAAATCAGCACTGCTTGCATATCGCTCCAAGTTTGGATTCGTTCTTGGCTCTTCAGAATCCCTGCAGGATGTATCTCTGCATTTCAGCGTCCTGGGAAAAGAGCCCATGCCGCAATTGCAACACAGGGACCGGGATGTCGAAGAGGCTCAGGATCCATCCCGTCCCGGCTGCGATGCGACCGAGGAAGAGCCAAGCCTCGAAGACTTGCTGTCTTGGCTGGAGATTCTCAACTCTCCAGAACACGACCGCGAACCGGCGGAATACTCGAGTGAAATGACCATCGTCCAAGCGCGTCGTCTCACATCGCCGTTGTACCAGACGGCCGCAACCCGATGGCCGTCCTACGCCGAGGTCCACTGGGCGGAACTCAGATCCCAGATCTGCTCGCTCTTTCGAAGGCCCAGATCCCTCAACTTTGTTCAATGGGTACTCGAGTATGCCAGAGAGATGTATCCGCGTACGTTTGGCAGTCTAGCATTCTCTCACAAGCTGCTGTTAGAACTAACAGATGCACTCTGCGATGGATCCATCGCACCATTGCATATTGCTGCTGCACTTGGCTTGCCCAATCTTTGCAGAGATCTTCTCTCGATGGATGCCGATGTCAACCAGCTTGGCCTGCTCGGCAGTCCTTTGTTCTGCGCCCTCGTCGGTCCAAATGTGTTGACCACGCGAGCGGAGCCAGAGTCCTGGACCTCGCTTCTCAGCAGCGCCCACGCCGACGCCAACTGTGCTGCCACGATCCTATCACTTCTTGAGAGGGGCGCCGATTGTATGTACCAGTATCGATGGAAAAATGCGGGTGAGGCTTCCCTCGCGGGGCTGGCCTTGTGGATGGCGTTGACCACCAAGCACGACGGTGTCTTCACTCAAACTGTGACCAACGGCGCTGATCTCGACGGTGGCTTGATTCAACTTTTGCAGCGCGACAGCTTTGTGAACCGGGGCCTCGCATCCAAAGTCAGACTCTCGCGTCTGCTGACTTTCGTATACGATAGCACCTTATCCGCCCTCGAGGATCTGGGTCCAAGCACGGAAGCACTCCGGGAAGCAGTGCGCGTGCTCATGAAAGAGTCGGGCCACATCTTTGTTTTTGCGGATGACCGTCGGCGTATCTCCTCGATTGGAGACCTTCGATTTCGGTATCTTGTACGGGAATCTGTCGTCAACTCTGATTCGTTTCTGTTTCATCGCCTCCTTGCAGATCCGAGATTCGACCCAGACCTCCCCTTTGACGAGCGTCAGGTTGGGGGCACTATTCTGCACATGGCCACCGAAGGCGGTCATCTTGAGATAATCGATAGTCTTATCAAGGCCGGGGCCAGCCTTAAGGCAACTGATAAGGAAGGTCGGACGCCCATGATGGTTGTTGAAGATCCGCGGGTGCTCTCGAAGCTGGTCCTGGAGTATGGCGCCTCGACTACCGATGTGGATAACAACGGGCGGACAATATGGCATCTTGCGGCGTCAACAAACGATGCTCTTCTAAAGTGGCTATGCGAAAACGATCCACACAAGCAACAGAATCTGGTTACGAAAAGGCTGGCAGGTTGCACGCCGCTGGCCGATGCCTTCCTTTACATCTATACTCTGGACACTCAATCCAAGGGCTGGAGACAAATACCTCCGACAGCAGCTAGACTTCTCCTAGAAGAACCTCACACTAAGGAGTCAATGCAGTCCCCACGGTCCCTTTTGCATTGTGCCATCGAATGGGGTGAGGTGGATCTGGTGGACGACTTGATCAAGATTGGCTACGAGGTTGAGGGGGACCACGGGCCATTACTTCGCCGTCTCAACTTATCTGCCTCCGATGAGATGGTAGAAAAGGTGCTGAAACTATCTCAGGGGGAGTCGTTTGTATTTGCTGATGGTAGTACTGTGGCGGAGACTATCCTAACCAATACGGCATTCACGCCGCGCTTGAACTCCGCATCGTTTGCTCGGCCGACAGCTCATCCATCTTGCTATCCAAAGCTCTCTCTCAACGCATTTGAAAAATTTCTCACGCCCGAAGTCCTAAACGCCCGAGACTCTCGTGGTCGTGGTATCTGGGCGCGGTTCTGCGACAACGTCTTGCCCATGCTTTCAGGGCCGTCATGCGCGCCACCGCAAAGGCTGAGCTTTTTGACAACACTCCTCGTCGACGCCATAGCAGCTCTGAATGCCGTTGGAGCCTTGGAAGACCATGAACGGGAGACTGGAGAATGGGCAATCCTTTACATGGCGGATCGAAAAGGTATCAGTCCCTCCTGGGAGCGCTGGCACTTCACTTTCATTGCCCCTGCCCTGCATTCTTCAGGCCGAGATGAATCCAGATTCCTACAGTCCATCAACGGCGCGCTACTCCTCGCACAAGCGGTTCGGCGTGGCCAGGAAGCCTTGGTTCAAATGCTGATCGACAGGGGCGTGCAAGTCCACATCCAGCGTCCCCAACTGAACAACAAGTGTTTGCTCGAACATCTTCTATCCGATGCCGTTGTGCACGGGGCCATGCTAGACACCCTCTTGGATGGCCTCGAGCCGCTGTGTCTGGTGCCTCGACAACATCAGATCCTCGTATCCTTGTTAGACCTGCCCCGGGATTTCCATGCAGGCGGGGTATTAAAGACTCTGCTGTCGAAAGAGTTGATCAATCCAAATGAGATTTCAGCTGATGAGCCAGACGCCCCATCGATGTTGCAGGAGGCCATAGAGGAGGGTAAACCCGAATTAGCGTGGATATTGCTTGATCATGGAGCTGATCCGGCCTTTTCGAAAAACGGAGACTGGGCTGTGCTCTGTGCAGCAAAGAAGGGCTACACTTCCCTCTTCAACAAGATCCTTGAAGAAGCCGGTTCCGATTTTAGCTGGCGTTGCATTTATGACGTCCCCTCAAAGCGTACGTACAACGCCTTGCAGGTTGCGGCAGCAAATGGACAAGACGTGGCTCTGGCGTGGCTGATAGAGCGAACGCCTCTCCGCTATGATTTGGATCAAGGGACTGCCAGAAACGGCTCAGCACCAATTCATTTGGCTGTTGAGGCTGCGTCACTCAGCTGCGTCACGGTCCTGGAGCAGAACAGAGCTGACTTGGAGATTCGGGACCCGAGCGGTTTCACGCCGCTTCTTCTGGCCATCCGAGGGGATCATCAAGATATTATTCGGTTCCTCTTGGAGGCCGGCGTCAACACTGAGACTGATCGGTATGGGATGCACATTTCATCGACCTGGCGTCAGTCCGCCGTTGGCATCGTCAAGGAATTCGTTACGTCCAAACTCGGAGCCACTCCATTCGTTCCATCCGAGATTCCCAGCCCAACGAAGCTCGGTAACCTCCTGGCAGATATGATAGAGAATTGCGACCCACAGACCGAGGGGGTTTTTGCAACCATTCTCACCGAGATTCCAAAGGAGGACTTGATGAACGCGGTCCTGCCCTGCGGCGGCTGCACACTGCTGAGTTTTGCGAGCGTCAATCATTGCAGCATGATGATGCTCGAGCTCGTGGACCTTGGTTTCCGCGGCTTTGTGGCCGGCTGCAGCACTCACTGGATCAATGGGTACAACGCCTTGCATCATGCGTGCTTTGGCATTCTCAGGCAGCTTGATCATCAACAGACGGAGGTTGTTGAGAGCACGTTGACGTTCATCCGAAACTGTCTGGATGATTCCTTGGCGGAGGAGAACCTGTGGTTCCATGTACTGTGCTCTCCGCTTCACGGGGTTGTGCAATTTGGAATTGGGTTTCGCAACATGAAAAGGAGATGGGAAGTTCACCGGAAGGCCCTCCACGTGCTGTTGGAACACCTCGAGGAGCACGCTGAGGAATATTGGTGAGTCTTGCTTCTTTATGTCGATTTCTATGCACTAACACATACAAGGAGACTGATGGACAAGGTCGGAGTGTCCTCCCTGTGCGAATCGAAAGATGGCGACAACACGACAGCCAGGCTCTTACGTTACGTGGTCAACCTTCGGTGCGACTCGGAGCATTGGGTCGATTATGGCGGTGGTGCTCTCCCGAGCGCCGTACACCTCCTTGTCAATAGCATTGGCAGAGAAGCTGACAAAGACGAGCAGGACATGCTCAGGGCCCTTATATCATGTGGCGTGGACGTCAACGCCCAGGACAGCGACTACACCACTGCCCTTCACTTCGCGGCGGCGAGAGGAGTCATGCCCGTCATTGAGATTCTCCTCGAAGCCGGTGCGGACCCCAACATCCGGGACGACACGGGCACTACCCCCTTGGCTCGAGCCATTGACTGGGGCGACATCGGCGTGATCCGCTATCTCGTCGAGCATGGTGCTAAGCCTGAGGCCTTTACTGGAGTGTCTCACTTCTTTATGTATGCCAAGCCGAACATAAGGCATATGTGTGAGCTTGTCAGTCTCGGATTCGACTTGCAGGCGTCCAATCCTGGAAGCTCGAGTCTGGCTCTGATGCTGATGGTCTCAACACCCGCTGCGCGATCCTTCATCTTGAACCACGATGTCGACTTCGGCTCCATTGTAGCCGAGATACCGCAGCTCCTCAACTTGCTCCTGTCTCACGGCTGTGGGGCTGCTGCCATCAGGAAGGTCATGCGGCGTGCGCCACGAGAGTATCACGACGAAATCTTACACCCGGATCCAAACCTCGAGTTGCAGCCAGTTCGCATCGCTATCCGCAGGGGTGACGTCGCTGTCATGAACACCCTTATCGACTTTGGGTGGGATTTTGAGAGGACTTGTTCTATCGAGGGATCTGCTCTCATGTTCGCTTGTGGTATGGGCGCGCTCGAGTCAGTCCAGCTGCTCGTCCGTCGCGGCGCGCGCCTCTCCTACGTCGGCGCAGATACTCACGGCCGGCCGATTGTCAAGAGTGCTGTTGCAGAGGCAAAGATGTACCCCAAGGTCGTGCAGTGGCTGCTCGTCGGACGCTATCAGGACATGCCCCGTCTCGGCTGGACGGATGATGCATCGTCCGACGTGCCCATCAAGCCGTGGTCGGGTCCTCGTGTTGGCGCTTACAACCTGTCTGGGTTCGACGGCCATTTTATCAACCCTTCGTCGAAGTCGTTCTATGAACAGCTCGACGTTGACCGTCGCATTCGGAACATTCGCAAGAATTTGGCAGGTAAAATCGTGCAGGTCACATTGATTGGATAACGGTTAGGTCAATGAGATATAGCAAAGAGATGTGTCATCTCAGGGTAATTTAGGATATAGGTATGCTTA
The DNA here is from genome assembly GCA_030864175.1 of Neonectria faginata. Taxonomy (NCBI): domain Eukaryota; kingdom Fungi; phylum Ascomycota; class Sordariomycetes; order Hypocreales; family Nectriaceae; genus Neonectria; species Neonectria faginata. Next base: position 461,577 of record JAULBG010000006.1, on the reverse strand, counting down.
GGGTAAACTTACCATATTGATGAGAGACGGTCAGCTATATGTCCTATGGTTCAGGACAAGGTTTTATGAATTGGGTCTCAAGACTAGAGGAAGGGATCCAGACGGGTTGCAAGAACAGGCTCAAGGTTTAACATCAACGTGAACTATCTACAAAGAAACCTTGCTAGGCTTTCTGCTGTTTATTATCTACTATGTTACTTTGATCTATCTGATGAGATTGACTAAGGCTAAAAAGTAGCTTATAAACATGTCTAGGGTAGTACTAATCACCAACTTTACCCATATTAAACAATTTTATTAAGTCATTTATCTCTAACTTGTCTGTATCCTCCCTCTCTAGATGCGGCAATCTTCCTCAATGGGTTCCTCAGGCAATATTTGAGTTGTCTGTCTAAGCTTTCTCATCCCGTAACTTTGGTGGCTTGCCTGGGAGATGTTCGTGACAATGGTTCAGTGATTCACCTTAGTATATAGCTAGGTGCCTAAATATGAAGACTACCCACCATTCAATCTTCGATCAATTGCGGTATTCTTTGCCTACGAGGACGGCCAGCGTGGGAATTCCGCTTACATAGGTTAAAGCTCACCGGGACCAACTCCAGTTTACGCGACCACCATGCCAAATAACGGGACCAATCTGGAGTCTACCAGTTCCCACGACCCGACAACTAATGAGGCTGGCTCTGGTTCCGAACCGAAGACTCTCCCACCGGAACTACCTGAGGCTGGGCACGATGGGGCGCCGGACAACTTACGTCCCTCCATGAGAACGACAGCCTTGAAACTCGCCAACTCATGCCCTGGCGATTGGGACAACGGCGCAAATCTCCGGTACAGAGGTCTCTTTCGGAGGTACGCAAGAGGCGGCGAACTTGTCACCACAACCGAGGAAAGCCTGCTCGAAGTGATCACGTACCGAGACCGACTTTCCATCTACGTGGACCATCTTGTCGAATCTTACGGGCTTCCCAAATTACGGGGGAAACCCATTTTAGAGTGAGACAGAGACTTGTGAAGGCATCAAGGTGGCTCTCGGGCCGAACGATGGGAAGATATAACCCAGGAAATGATCAGACATGGATTGTGGTGGCACGAAAGTGGAAGACAGGGGGCAGGCTTCTCTAGACGTCGTTTGTGTCTAGCGGATTGCATCTTTCAGTCCGATTTTGATATCTCTGAAGCTCGCGCACTGATACAAGAGAGGGTTCAGGACTTCCGCAAGAGCGAGAAGCCAGTACATGGTTGAGAACCGTTGGAAGAATGCCCTAACATACAACTCTATTAACATAGTAAAATATATACCAAGGTCAATCCTATCCCTAACCTAAACTATAGCCCTAACCTGAAAACTATATATCTAACTTAATCCTAATACTAAACCTAGGGACCTTTTATTTTCCCAAAACTGGTGCGCGCAGGTGGCCTTAGGCTCGGTGTCTATAAGAGCCGGAATCAGCCTTCTTTTCTCCCAACTAATCTCGCACATCGTGATCATCCCTTTGAAGTCCCACTTGAGGTTTGGGAAAACTATGAGAGAAAGAGCGAGAGAGAACTCTGACTGAGGCTTTGGCTGGAATGAAGTTGACGAATATCCAGTGTGCAATCTGCGAAGGGCGTTGTGTTCAGTTTGACTCCAAAACCAAGGACATGCATTGATGGGCGGCTACGCTATGGACGAACATTAAACACCAACCCGACTCCCAACTCCTTTAACCAAGCCCCTCACCGTAGTCCTCCACCACTCCGTCTTACAATATGTCAACCTCCAATCAACCCCATGTACCACCGCCACCACCGCCTCTACCTCCCTTCCTCTGCGCACTCAGCCGCCAGTCGTCCTCGCCGGCAAACTTGTTGTACAGCGGCTGGATGCGCTCGGCCTTCTTGCGCTTGCTGAGCTTGTCGGTGCCGGCGACCTTGAAGAAGGTCGGGGCCGCCTCGACGAGCCACTTGGGCTCGATGGCCGTGGTGTTCTGCATGTACTCCTTGGTGGTCAGGACGAGGGTGTGGTAGATGACCCACTCGGCCTGCTTCCCGAACAGCGCAGAGCTGGGGTGCAAGTAGACGGGGGTGCTCTCGATGAGCGTCTTGTAGCCCTCCTGGGGATCCTTGCGGGCGGCGTTGCGGAAGAAGCCAGCGCAGAGGGCCTGGCGGACCTTTTCAGTCTTGCGGCCGCAGGACACGACGGGGTGTTTGTAGCGGTCCATGATTTTGACGAGCTGGTCGCGCACATCCTTGGCACGGCGCATTGACCGAGCTTGGATGAAGTTCTCGAAACACCAGGGAGTTGAGTAGCCGCTGTGTTTCCAGGCGTTGTAGACGTTGAGGAGGGTGAGATGGTCGCCGTGCGGGTCGTGAAACTTGGCCTTCTTCTGGTCTGCCTGTGTCTGCTTCTCCTTCGGCCGATAGAAGACGCTCAGGAGGTTCAGCATGGCAATGATGCTGAGCATCTCGTCTGAACAGTCGAGGTCGACAGCGGCGATCAGGACCTTGGCGAGCGACGGTTCCATGGGGAAATCCGCCATCTTCCTGCCCAGGCGGGTCAGTAGGCCTTCGTCGTCTAGGGCACTGAGGGCGTAAAGTTCTTCCAGGGCAGTCAACATGGTGTTGATTGGTGGCGGGTCCATGAAGTCGAAATGTAGCAGGTCGTTGATGCCCATGGCTTTGAGCATGAGGATCGTGTGGGACAAGTTTTGGCGTTGGATTTCGGGAATGGTGGTGGGCAGCATTTCTGACTGATACGCGGCCTCAGTGTAAAGTCGGAATGTCTTTCCTGGTCCGGTTCGGCCTGCTCTTCCGGCTCTCTGGTTTGCCTGCGCCTGCGAAATAGGCGTGACAACCAGGGAGTCCATACCCAGCTTTGGGTCGTAGGCGTTCTGCTTGACAAATCCAGGGTCCACCACATAATAAATCTCGTCGATGGTGATGGAGGTCTCGGCAATGTTGGTGGCAATAACCACCTTGCGGCTTCCAGCTGGTGCAGGGTCAAAAATACGACTTTGCATCTCGGTGGGTAGTTGAGAGTAAACGGGGAGGATGAGGAGTTCGGGCACGTTCGGCCCTAAGGCTTTCATTCGCTCGTACAAGATCTCGCAAGCCGTGTCGATTTCCTCCTGACCTGTTAGGAAGAGAAGGATGTCGCCCTTGGGTTCCGTGAGATGGATCTGCATGACAGTGACGAGAGCTGAGTCCAGGTAGTCGGATTCAGGTTCCCGCGAATACAGGATCTCGACCGGGAACGTTCGGCCGGGAATAGTAAAGATGGGGCACTCGTTGAAGTAGGCGGAGAATTTGTCGGCATCGAGCGTTGCGGAGGTAACAATGACCTTCAAGTCATGCCGGCGCTTGAGGGTCTTCTTGAGTAGAGCAAAGAGCACATCTGTCGAGATGGTACGCTCGTGAGCCTCGTCAAGCATGATGCACGAGTATCGCTTCATGTCTGGATCCACAAGAATCTCACGCTGAAGCATGCCGTCGGTCATGTACTTGATTTTGGTGCTCGCGCTGGTAACATCCTCGAAACGAATGCTATAGCCGACCTCCTCTCCAAGCTTGCACCCAACTTCCTCGGCGACACGCTTGGCCACGGACATGGCGGCGACACGACGAGGTTGCGTACATCCGATAATGCCGTCGTTGGCGAAACCTGCCTCGGCGAGATACTGGGTCAGCTGCGTGGTTTTCCCTGAGCCAGTCTCTCCAACCACGATGAGGATTTGGTTTTCGTGAACAGCCTTGATAAGCTGACTCCGGAAGGTGTAGACGGGCAACGACTCTCGTTGTTCCTTTATACTCATGCTTGTGCGCTTGCCCAAGGATTGGTTTTTGGGAATAACGACCTTTTTCCATTCCGGCACGTCGTCAGACTTGGTGTTATTCCTTGCGGACCTCAAATCGCTGGCAAACTTGCGCTTCTCGGGGTCTGCCATGGGATCCTGCCACTGAGCCGCCAGGTTTTCTTTAGGCTCGTCCGAGGCAGCAGCATCGGCCTCTTGTTGTTTTAATTCTTTCCGCTCTTTAGCAAGAGATGTGCCCGACATAGCTGCTCGGTTCATAGAGCCATCTGGGGCCTTGACGACACGGATCGGTGATAGCTCCAGAGACTGCTTGGTCTGGCCGGCCAGGAAGGGGGGCTCTTCCTCACGCACTTCGATGTCGACGTCCTCTTCCAACTCCATCTCGCCATCGCCACGCAGCGTTGCATTGTAGTCCTCCTCCAGGTCAGGGTAGTCAGATGCCTTGGCGACTCCTGATGCAATCAACTGCCGAATTTCCCATCTCTCGGGAGAAGTCATCCTCTTCTTTTGTCGTCGGGGAGGTCCTAGTGTATCTCGTGGCATACTCGGTGTGTCGTCCATATATCCATTCCTCCCTCCGCCTCCCAGTGCCTCCATGTTGGCACCAGAGGTCATTCGAGCTTGTGGTTCCAAATCCCTACCCGTCTCTTGATCCACATCCTTCATGGATAGGCCTATCCTTGAGCCTTCGATAGCAGTGACCTTGACCCAGACCTGCTGTCCACGCTCCACTAGGTCAGAAGGGTGGTTGATGCGTTGACCGGCCGCCATTCGAGAAACGTGGACTAGGCCGTCGACCTTGCCTTTGACGTGGTGGATATTGACAAAGGCGCCAAAGTCCTTCACGCCTGTGACATGTCCCTCGTAGACTTTGTTCAGTTCCGGCGCATCGTCGATCTCTGGCTCTGGGGCCTTGCGGAAACGGTCGTTTGCATCATCGTCGTAACGTCGGCGGCCTCGATCCTTGCGTATGTCGCGGTGTCCATCTCGCCAGTCCTCATCTCCTCGGTCTTGCGACCTCGATCGGTATTTGTCTCTTTTCCGTCGTTCGCGTGATCGCGACCTGTCCCTCTTCCGCCGTCTCGGCTCCTTGTGATCGTTGTTGGGGCTTCGGCTGCGTTTCCTCGATTCCTTCGCCTTCTTAGCCTTTCCTTCCAAGCCTTCCAGAAGAGCCAGCGTGTCGTCTATGGCATCTGCTGCTCCGGTACTCTCTGGTGCCTTGTCGGGCATCGCAAGGCCGCTAAAGACCTTTTCCTTTTCCTGGAGAGTTCGCGAATGATGATGCTCCTCTGTACTGGCGGCGCTATTCTTGCCCTTGAACTTTGGGTGCATGGCCAAGACGAGGCGATCCAGGCTGTCGATCAGACTCGGCGGGAATTCTGCGCCAATCCCGGCGAGCTTGTCGCGGAACTGGTCGAGGGAGCTGCATTCTAAGCGTTGGGCGATGAGGAACTCGGCAAGTGTCTTGTCGCCGACGCCAACGTGGTTCTGAAGTTCGGACGTGACTTTCGAGACGAGCGACAGTAGCTCGAGATTCAAAAGATCGTCCATGGTGGGTTGGGGCCTGCTTGGACGCAGGATGGTATTTTCGATAACCGGCGCGACGGCGAAGTCGCGGAATGCTAAAAGTTGCAGGTCAGTCTATCTCACCACGGCAGTAGTCCGGCTAAACTGATACGGTTCGGTGAGTCTCGGTAAGTCCCTTGCTGGTGATGGGGGCTTTTGAACATTGATAAACTTGTACAGCGTAGCTCTTAAACTATTAAATATTTAAAAATAATACGAGCTCTTAAATCTTTTTACTTAGTTTTAACGTCTAGAAATCATTTTGAGTGAACCTGTTGGTGTTGGAATACGGCTAACACTCGCGTAAGTGAGCCTTCACATTTTACAGTACTTCGTACTCCCTCCATAAGTGTGATGCCAAACTTCCAGCCCTTCTATATTTAAATGACGCATCATTCCAACAAAAATAAGAGAAAAAAAATTGGTTTAGTCTTTAACAACAGAGAACTGAGAATAGATCAGCTGGTCTCGAGATGGACTCGCGCATTGAGTCCAAAATAATGTCCTGGTGTAAGTGAGTCGATAAACAGCCTGGAACATCCCAACCACAAACAGTGAGAAATAGGCCATCAATTCGTCCGCGAAGGATGCCAAACCCAGTCCAACCCTTCAGCCACCACCAGCCCGAAGCGAAGCCTATTTCATCCTCCACGGCTGCCTCCCAGACAAGATGCGATCGTATTTCGTACCTGAGGCAGTCGCCCAGCGATTGCGAAATCCAATCGAGCGTTCATCCGGGCTGCCTCCAGCGAGGTACGTACCGGCATTAGCCTCTCCCCGCCGTGGAGCAGCCTCCGCCGCGCCCAATCAAACGCCCCGAAAGCCCCGGAGCATTACGCAACCCCCCCTGTGCTTCAGCGCCCTTTTGGTGCGCCACCGGGTGACCTCTGACACTGGAGTTCGCCGTTGAGCGTCATCGCCGGCCGGCCTCAGCCTCAAACACAAGTGCCCCGAGTTCCGAATCCGCCTGCCCTCACTTACCATCCTGCACCTACTTTACCACCTCAGACATCTCTCGCTGGGACATCGTTTCTCTTCCTCGCAACGCAACTGAAGACCTCTCCTTACTACCACTTGGCCTTTTGCTACCTCGTCGTCGCCATGTGCTCCGCCGACCTCTTCCTCGCCGTTGTCGCGATCCTCTTCCCGCCGCTGCCTGGTAAGTCACGTCACGTCACATCACATCCATCGCCCCTCACTCCCCCCGCTGCGTCTATCGCGCAAGTCCACCATTGCATCGCTAACTCTTCTCGCACAGTCTGGGTCAAGCGCGGCCTCTGCGGCGCCGACTCCCTCATCAACATCCTCCTCTGCGTTCTCGGCTACATCCCCGGCCTGCTGCACTCGTGGTACATCATCGCCAAGTTTCCCGAGCCGCCCTACGAGTACGAGGCCCTGCCCCAGGACCGCGAGGGCGGCCGAGTCACCTACGTCTACGTCCAGTGCCCCCAGGGCCAGCAGGGCCAACACCAGCAGCAAGCCAAGCCTCAGCAGCCCAAGCCTCAGCAGCCCAAGCCCGAGCCCTCGAACGGCATGAACTACGGCACTCAGAACAACGCCGCCGGCGCCTCGAACTCGGCCCCTGCGCCCCAGGAACACGGCGTCTCCGGTGCCGGTGAGGGAAGCTCTGACAACCAGGGCGTCCCGCCATCCTACGCCGAGGTCGTTGCTGGCGACCACAAGGTTCAGTCGCAGGACTAAATCAAGGGTGGTGCAAGCTCTCAAGACTAGAGCTGCATCATGAAGGGATTTCTGTCTTTGAATGAAAGAGAGGAGTGTTTTTGTCATCAATGACAAGAGCTGGAAATGGCATTGGGAGTTTCTGGAAATGTACTGTAACGATGGCTTCACCACACATGTGCTTGTAACGATGGGAGGAAGGCGTTGGATTCTGCTCCTTTCCTTAGAGTAATGGGCAATTAAATTCGTAGTTTTGCAAATTACAGGTGCTCAATTCACACTTCTCTTTTAACCTTTTTGATCTGGTTTGACGATGGAGTATCATCTCAAAGATATAGTCCAGTGTCCCATGTCATCATGCAGAACGTGATTCTTGCAGCGCCCTTCTCCAATTGATAGACGACCGTCCACTAGAGCCCATTGATCATCCATCCTTTGCAGAGATGGCATGCTGCCTCTCCTCCGCTTCAGGATCGTGCACTGAGGGCGCTGGCCGATCAGTGTTCTGGGGCGGCTTGTAGTGTCGCATCAACTCCTGCGGCAGATACGTGTAAAACATCGGGACGATGATCTCAACGGTCTTGACGAATCTTAGGCCTACGTTGAGCTCGTAGATGCCTAGTCGCGCCTTCATCCCCACGGGCATGTGCGCTAGGATGTCGTCGTCGAAGAAGAGCGTCATCTGCTCCTCCGCGATAGGCCACGGAGCCTCGGGGGTCACCCAGTCGTCCTCAATGATTCCTGGCTTGAAGATCGCCTTACCGACGGCGATGTGCTTGGCCGCGCCGTCTCCAATGACGAGCGAGTTGACCCGGCGAACAACGTCCTCGCTGGGTCGCGAAACCTCGACCAGCTCGAGCGTGCAGGTGAACTCCTTGGCGACTTTGGGCTCCTGCTCGCAAAGCCGGGCAAACATTTCCGGCTCGTCCATCAGCGCAAAGGCCGAGTAGAAGACGGACTTGGGGTCGAAGCCCTCTGGACGGGTAAACTCCTGAAACGACCAGCTCGTGGCCGCGTCATCTGGACGGAAGAGCTCCCCTGCAGCAAGATTGAACTGGCCGGGCAAGGAGGCATACAGCTGTCGCAGCATGGGCCACTCGGTCCGCGCATCTTCGCACACGTCCAGGGCTTCCTTGACGTTTGTTTCATGCTCGGGGCACACGTCGTGCTGGAGAACGTATCGCAGGAAGTTGTCAACCACGTCGATGCCCAGCGCCATCCTGGCGGGCTCGAACGACGTCAGGTGCACAAGCGTCACGGAAAAGAAGCCCGCGGCGACGCTAGCGAAGTCGACGCTCCAGGCAGTCTCGTCGCCATTGTAGAAGCGGTCGCCGGCGGAGGTGTTGCCGTAGATGATGTCGGTAGCGGTGGCATCGCGGCGCTGGGCGGGCGTGAGATCTCGGAGGTCCTGGCGGCCAAGCCCACCAAAGACAGCAGGGCTGGTGTCGACGCCGCCGAGAAACAGATACTCGTTGAAAAGGAGGGTACGCTCACCCTGGAGACGACGGCGGGAGCGGAAGCGTTGGATGCAGGACTGCATGCGCCTGCGAGGTGTCAGCAACTAGCAGCGGTTCGCCTCCAAACGAGGGCTTCGTACTCGGTAAAAGGTAGCTCCCTATCAACGCAGAGTCAGTCGGAGTTCAGCGAAGCTGAGGCTGGGGTACAGGACATACGAGGCATAGATCTCGGTCTTTTCCTCTTCGGCCTCGCCAGGGGTCATGGGCGGATCGGCGAAGTACTCTAAGCCCCGGTGGTCAGCTTACGGACTATCTCGCAGCTCACAAGGCACATCAAGCTTGCGCACCTTCGAAGCCATTTCCGCGATTCTTGGGAAGGGCGGTTGGGCCTCGCGAGGCTAGAGACTTGTTGCTTCTCTTGGACGCCTTCGTCTTTGCAATTCCCTGAAGGGCGTTGTTGGGGATGATGGGAAGCGAGACGGGGTTGTCGCCTTGGTCTTTGTCAACGCCGTCAGTTTCACAGGCTGAGGCTGGCTCCTCGTGCTGGGGGACTTCCGAAGGCATTTTGGGCCACCGCGAGTCGTCGATAATATGATAGTGAGGGATAAACGCGGAAGATGAGTTGGATGCCTAGAAGCCCCTGTGGTGCAGACGAGGCGACTGTTTTTGAAGGAGGTGTCAGGAAGGCTGGCCAGTCCGTGAATCATACATATCAGCGGGTTCCCGCTGTAGCGCAAACGATTTGAGTAACACACCAACAAGCAATTGCGTCAGATAGCAGCATGCAACCAGGACCTACAAGCAGGCCAAGTCTACGTTTGCCTAGATGCCGGTTCTGGATGTTGGTGTTAGATGTTGGTGTTGAGTCGGCCAACGACCAAGTCATAGGGAAGAAAGCTGAGCACAGGTTGTCGAGGCAAGAACCACAGGAGAGGAAGGAACTACGAAGAAGACTAGTTGTTTGGTAGCTGGCGAGAGTGATACTACAGCTGCCACGGCCCGTTGCAGCTGTTTGCCTTTGGCGCTCGGCACTTACACGGGAAAACAGCAGCATATTTGTTCGCATCCCAAGTTTGAGCATTATTAGAAATGATCAAGGGGAGGGAGATTAGTTCCCTGACTCCAAGGTATCTAGCTCATATCAAGGAACATCCCATGCAGCAGATTGCGAAGTAAACACACCTCTGTGCGTCAAGTCGCAGAATCCCGACAACTGCACGGGAGTTCGCTATCAGGTTGATCTTACAATTCAAGCAAGGAACTAACGCCTCGCCTAATAGCCAGAAATCACGTAAATTGCATAACCTGCCAGTGATAACAAAAGTGTAAAGACGACGGCCTCAAAGCTGAGTTGCCCATGTCAGCTCAGCTCAGCCTCCGCCAACTCCACGATTGACACCTGAGGTTGGTGCAGCTCAACGCCATTCCCCCATCGACAAGGCAGCAGAGCGGGGTCGAATGAGAATGAGCTCAGAACAACCTGCAGCTAAGTCGGTAGTAGCCGCGTAGGACAACGAGGATAATTTTCCGTTGGCAAACTGCGAGGCTGATTGCCTCACCCTGCGGAGTTGGGACTACGAAGGACGCAGGCGCAATGACACGGCTCATCCCGCCACGGAAGAAACGGGAGCGGAAAATTGGCCGTTTTGTGTTCCTGTGGTTTATTGGACGGTGTCATGGTCACTTGGCGATGTTCACTGCCAGTCGTAGGATTAGGCGAGTTGCACTTCTCGGTGGTTTGTCCAACAATACCCGCTTCTGACGTCTGCTGTCCATCATCAAAGAGTCAAAATCGCAAAGCACATGCAGGAGGCCCTCCCCTCCGCCAGCCACAAACCCAACACCTTCCAGCACGTGGACATATCGGATTGCCCCAAAAAAGCTCGGTGGCTCAAATATCGACGACGCAACTTCATCGCCACAAGCGCACCCAATGGGAGAGGGCGCGAGGCCCGGTGAAGCGGTGACCCTGGTCGTCGTCACATGGAGGGGCGGGATGGGCTGAACTATGCGACGGGCTAGACGACGGGAACAGGAAACAAAGGGCCGTCAGGTGGTGGGTTTCGTTTCGTCCTCTGTCAAGGTACGTGTACGAATAACTACCGCACGATAACAAGGCAGTTAAAGATAGTAATTAACAATTCACCTCCCGCCTGACATCACCGTGCTTGTAGCTGGGCCGGGATGTCGAGCCGGAACAGCGCAAAAAACACCCCAGGTTTGTGCGGAGTACTGCGGCGCTGCTTACTCGTGTGTGTGTGCCTTGCATGAGGCATCAAAGGAAATGACAGAAGGGTCTGCTTTCTGTCCACCTTTGCGCATCTTGAGTGGTTCCATTCGGGTGTTTGCTGGCTCTCATTATGAAACCAACGAGTGGTGAGACGGACAATGATGTGTGCTTCCAGGCGGATTCCTCGAGCAAGCAACAGAGCGTCAATCGATTGGCGGGGGAGGCAAAATGGCCTGGGAATACGTAGGTTGGCAGTGCGCCGTCCCGACAGGCCCGAGACCCTGACGCTGGGGTGTGGCGGAGCTCCATGTGCGCAGCCATCTCGCAGTGGCTCGTTTCAGTGCAAGGCCGTTAGCTATCCGATTTGCTGGCATTGGTTCTGTCGGGTCCAATACGTCCAATACGCGGTCCGTTGAGTTATCCAGGGCTCTCTAATCGTTCGCCTTGATCCTCGTCAGCTGGTCAATCAGTGACGGCCGCCAACGAATATTCACGGCTCCAGGACTAACGCGGGCCTGGCCTCGTCAGTGGCAATGCAATGCAATGTGCACTACCGCCTCGTCACGGCCCCGAGAGCTTTGTAATTGCATATTACCGGAGTTGGTGACGCTGCGCGTATGGTGCAGTTTCGAGCGGCACAGTCCATCACATCGCCTCCACCTTGTTCTGCATCCTCTTGTGAAAATCTGCCTGCGTGTTCCTCCTCGTCCTATTCACCCCTCCTTTGGTGTCTGTATATTGTATAAACTTGGATAGATTCGCTTCCTATTCCTTTTCTGGACTTTCTGCAACAACGGCAGATCCATTCTAATAAGTCACACTGCTACAACCTCTACTACACTACGTACCCTTCCATCGCAAAAATCTCTTTCTATCAGCCCGGTCCAGTTCCTTTGCCGCCCTACACACAAGCGTACGTACTAATTTATATTGTCCACCCCTCCCTCTTCCCATGGTATTCCTTGGTGCGTCCGTTGCTGGCGTCCGTCCCTGGAGCTCCTAGTGCGGCCTCTTGGTAAATCGCAAGGTTGACCTTGGCTCAGACCGGTTGGGAATTTCGAGTTTCGCCACCACAGCCTCCCCGAACGGCATCTCTTCCGCCATTACGCCTCACGCAAAACCCAAGCAGTTTGTTGCGCGGCCCACGGACTAAAGCAAAAATTCCAAACCCAACCCCGATTCATCTAGGGAATAAAGTAGAAAAGAAGGAGAGAAAGGCCCGAAAATTCACCGCTTTTTGTCGCAGATCCAGGATTTCGGTCGGGGGCCAGGATCCTAATGCTGGCTGATCCGTCGTGACAAAGTCATTTTCCCCCTGAGCTTTAAGGGACCGTCCGGTGTTTTGACCGAGTCTGCGACTGAGTGTTTGGGTGGTCAAAACTTTGTTTTCTTCACTCGGACTCTGTCTCGCTTTCTCGCTTCTCGCTCTCTCTCTCCAATACCTACATCATTCATTCTCTCTCAGTCTCTCTCTCTCTCTCTCTCTCTCTCCACCAACCAAAACCTCCCTCCTCTGCAAGAATAAACGCCTAGACGCCGCCGCCCCTACACACACTCGCTCTGCGCCCTCGCTCCGCCCGCCTTCTCTTGCTTGGCTCACTCACGCCCTGTGGCTCACGCTCACCCACGCTCATCACACTCCGCTCCGCCCTCCGGCGCCTCCTCCTTCAGCTCTCCCTTCTTTACCGCCGTTTGACCCGGCCTCGTCTTCGTTGTTTTCTTTTTTTCTTTCTCTCTCTTTTTCTTTTTCTATTTCTCCATCCCTCTATCGCGCCTCCGACTCCTCGCCCCTCTCGTGCACTCCCCCCCCCCCTTCTTCCCAGTCGCCACCTGGGACCACCTGGACGCGATCCAACATGATGCCCATCACCAAAGAGATACCGCATCGTGACGACCTCCGCGACTACAACCACGCGGTTGCCGGCCAGTGAGTACTCCGCCGTTGCCTTTGCGATCCCCGCGACTGGCGGCTCGGTGCTTGCGACCCTGCGGCGGCTCCGCGCACGCTTGCGCCTGCAAGCATCCCGCTCAGCCTCACAGTGCAAATGCACCACCAGCCTTCCACCAGTCTTCGCCGGGACCTCCAATACTGACCAGCAATAGTGCCGGCACCATGTGCAGCGCCAATGGCGAGCTGTTCATCAAACCATGCACACAATCCGAGATTGACTTCTACCACTCCGCAAACCGAAGACATCCCGAATTCGCCGAGTTAATGCCCTTGTTCATGGGCGACCTCTTGCTCACCGATCCCTCGGATGCGCGCATCGACGAGGCCGTCGTGGGCGTCATCTCCCAATCCGGCGACATTGAGAGCACCAAGGCCCAGATCGCCGCCACCGTTGCCGAGCAGGTCGCCCTCGTCGCCCCCGAGGCCAAGGACGTCGTCACTTGGGCCCCTAGTAAGGACAACAAGATCAAGACAGACAAGGCCGTGGTGCTGGAGAATGCGACCTTCGGCTTCAAGAACCCCAACATCCTCGACGTAAAGCTGGGCGTGCGATTATGGGCCGACGACGCCCCCCTACAAAAGAAGCAGCGATTCGACAAGATCTCCTCCGAGACCACCCACGGCAACCTGGGTTTCCGGATAGCGGGCATGCGAGTCTTCCGCGGGTCGGAGGACCCTGCCGAGCTGAACGACGAGGAGTACAAGACCTACGACAAGGACTACGGCCGGATAACGGTCAACGAGGACAACGTGGTTGAAGAGTTTCGGAAGTTTGTCTTTAGCAAGGCCGCGGGCATCAATAAGGAGCTTGGCAAGGCTGTCTGTGAGGCGTTCGCGCGGGACCTGCGTCGGGTAGAAGATATCCTTTCGCGACACGAAAGCCGCATGTACTCGTCATCGTTGCTCTTCATCTTCGAGGGCGACGGCGAGGCCCTACGCACCGCCATCGAGGACAACAACGCTCTGATCGACTCGGAGGCAGGCATCGGCCAGGCGGCTCGGACCACCAAGAGAGTTGATAGTGGCATTGCTCTTGACGACGACGAGGAGCTGGATGATGACTCAGACATGGAATCTTCACTACCGCAGATCTACGCCTTGAAACTGATCGATTTCGCCCACGCCGCCTGGACTCCTGGTCTCGGCCCCGACGAGAACTCCCTCATTGGCGTGCGGAGTCTGGCCCGCATCTTCGAAGAGATGGCACAATAACCAGAAATGTATGGACACGGATTTGAAGACGAGGATTGGCCATCTAGGGATTGCTTTACCAACCAACACAAAAAAGATGCCGGCAGCAATGGGAAACAATGCTTGCTAGACAGGAAGGCCGACTACACACACCGATACCCAGCGCGATTGGATCGACGAACGACGGTATAAAACGCTCCTCGATGGAGACTATACGGCACGTGGATGCCCATGATGATGACTCTTGATTTCTTAGGCCCTGGCGCCATCTGTTTTGTTTCTTCTGGCAGAAGACCGGCGTTGACACGGGGGGGGTTTTTGCAAATACACGCATGTATACAGTGGTGAGGCGAGGGTATTAGAGGATAGCATTCATGGGTAGACATGACACGGCGAAAGGACACCGGGGCGAGTACCGGGTTTAAGTATATCTACGACAAACACGGACTCTGTCTTAAACTTGAAACTGAACCAATGCGTCTCTGGTGATGAACGTCTTTCCCTACGTTTTCCAGTGGTTTGCCATATATACGTACGCCTAGTTAATGCACTGCCGCCTTGGATGGACTTCTCGAAGGCTTCCTGGGGTCGCACTGTCCAGGGTGGGCTTCTGGAAAGCTTCCGCATCGGCCCCACGCGACGCACCGGCACCGCCGCCCCGCGACACCGCTCTGCTGCACTGCATCACGGCGAGCTGCACGCGCAAAAAAAGTCCACCTCGACCACGCAACTCCATGTAGCCGGCCATGTCGATTCCAGGCCTGGGGCAGATTCCCGAGCAGGTGAGTTCACTCTGGATGAAGGCGGGAACCTCCATCAAGCTGTGCTCTGTGTCTGACTAACTCCTCCTCTCCTCCCAGCCCACTGCCTCGTCGACGCGCATCATCGCCCTCCGTCCCGCGTCCGAATGGCGCTTCCAAGTCCCCCTGGGCTCCCCGCTCGTCCTCAAGCTGCTCTCGGGCACCGCTGAGAAGGACGGTGTGGAGCTCGCCCCGCGCAACGCCTACACCTTCTCGGACCTCAAGTCCAAGATCTTGTCGTGGCACGGCTGCGAGCTCGAGATCGACGGCCGCTGCGACCGTGAGTTCGTCACCGAGTACGCCAACCCCACCGAGAACCCGGCCAACGCCCACCTGAACCTGCACGGCCAGCTCAACGAGATGCGCGTGGCCGCCGCGCGCGACGGCCGCGAGGGGCCCCGCGTGCTCGTCGCCGGGCCCGCCGCCGCCGGCAAGACCACGCTCGTCAAGACGCTCGCCAGCTACGCCACGCGCCAGGGCTACCAGCCGCTGCTGGTCAACGCGGATCCGCGCGAGGGCATGCTGAGCCTACCGGGGACGCTGAGCGCGAGCGTCTTCGCCACGGTTATGGACCCGGAGGCCGTCGACGGCTGGGGCAGCACGCCCACCAGCGGGCCCAGCGGCGTACCCGTCAAGCTGCCGCTGGTCTTCTACTACGGCCGCGAGTCACCCGAGGACGACCCCGACTTCTACCGCGAGATCACGAGCAACATGGCCGGGTCCGCCAGCGCCCGCCTGAGCGAGGACGTCGCTGTCCGCAGCTCGGGCGTCATCGTGGACACGGTCGGCATCAGCGAGGAGAGCAAGGTTGGGATGGACCTGATGGCGCACCTCGTCGACGAATTTTCAAGTATGCGCATCTTGAAACCTTGCGGAGCGGACAGAGAGTTAACCGTGTCACAGTTAATGTCATTGTCGTGGTTGGGCCGGCGCAGGTGAACGCCGAGCTGCTGAGGCGGTTCGGCAGCGAGAAGACCAGTCTCGGCGAGCCCATCAGCGTCGTCCATCTGGACCCATCAGACGGCGTCGTAGCGCGGGACGAGGTCTTTATGCAGCACTGGAGAGAGGCAGCTATCAAAGAGTACTTCTTTGGCGATACGAGACGGACCTTGAGTCCCCTTATCCAGCAGGTCGACTTTGACAACGTGGTCATCTACAAAACCTCCGAAAGTACGTGCGACACAGCCCCCTTTTCAATCATGGACAAAGAAACTAACCTACCACCCTCTCCAGATCCCACCCACGGCCAAGAATCCCTCGTCCGCGAAGTCCCGTCGTCGCCCATGCAGCACTGGACGCTGGCCATCATGCACGCGTCGCCCAAGGACCCGCCGGAGACGGTGCGGGCCGCCAGCGTCATGGGCTTCGTCTACGTGTCGGATGTGGACGAGGAGCGACGCAAGATCAAGCTGCTCGCGACGGTGAGCGGGCGTCTGGGCGACCAGCCGCTGGT
This sequence comes from Neonectria faginata, assembly GCA_030864175.1. Lineage (NCBI taxonomy): Eukaryota > Fungi > Ascomycota > Sordariomycetes > Hypocreales > Nectriaceae > Neonectria > Neonectria faginata. The sequence continues at coordinate 445,452 of JAULBG010000006.1, read as the reverse complement.
GTGGGGGAAGTGGCCGGAACCGTACATCAACTTGCTGGGATAGAAAGAGAAAAAGAAAAGGGCGTATGTAGATTGTGGGGTACGAATATACACTGGTCTCGTGAGAACGGCTGTTTGACGTGTTTCTGTGAGATGTGCCCATGTCATCTGCCGAGGGTGATGGGTGCACAGAGGGGGATGCCGTTGCATTCTTGTCGGTGGTACTTCTGAGTCCCGTTGCGAAGCTTGGTTTGCTGTTGTCTTGGCGCGGGAGATGGGATGTTGCTTCGTCGTGATGCTCATGGTCTCGTCATTGCAATGCAACACCGGCACTCTGCGTGTTGTATCGATCATGGAGTGTGTTTGTTGAAGACGATGTCCTAGGTGAGACAGCGTTGCCCTACGCACTATTCGTACAGTTGTCATGTTTGCTTCGAATGGCGGTTTAACAAATCGAAGTGTTCTTCTTCATCTCAACTCACACAAGACCTCCCTCCTCCCCGCAGCCCTCCCGCAGCGTCCTCCCCAAAGCGCATCAACGCAAAACCAACCACCCACCGACGCCCATCCAACACAAGGTAGTCTACATCCCTAATTATTCCGACATCTCTTACTCCCATTGCTTTTTTTTTTCCCTCTTTACTATCCTACCGACACAAAACCGCTTAAAACAGGCGCGGACGAATCAAGCCGTGGTGGAGTGTTGTCCGCGCGCGCGTGCTTTCCATATCACCCGGGTGGGTGGTGTGGAGATGGGAAGAGGAGAGCAACGAGAAGTCATTGGAAGGTAGGCCATGTACTGGATTACGAGATGTATGTACGAATCTGGGATGGGAAAAGTACGGGGATATACATGTTAGTGGGAGGATTTACAAGGGCAGCGCGGAGTCGGTTTCCGAGACGGAGACGGGCAGATATGCCGAGTTGAGAGAACATTTTGTCGATGATGGCATCAGGCGCATTCTTGCAGATTGCAGACGCGGGTCAGTAGGTGCACTGTGCCAGGATTGTGGTGTAACTCCTCCTCGCCGCCAATTTCCCCTCTTGCACTGCGGCGCCCCGGAGCGGGAGCGCCGGTCTTCGGGGCACGGCAGCAGTCAGTCCAGCGCGGCTCCCGATGACGGGCCCGGCGGCGGTCTAGGAGAAAATGGGGGCCGGGACGCGCCAAAAAAGACGGACGACGGCGGTGCATCGATTGGAGGGGACAGAGAGGTATAATGCAATGTTGGTCGGTCACTGTAACACCCGTTACTTTTGGTCTTCAGGATAAAAACAACACAGCCAAGAGTTCCCGGCTGCTGCTCGCTCTGCCCCGGTCCCGCATTTGGCCGGGGCGGGTAGAGGCCGCCGGTTACGCGCACGTTTTCGAAGGAGATGGACGTCGAGAGAAGAGGAGGTCTGAGAGGGTGCCAAGATTTCGAGATCCATGAATCCATGAATCCCAAGAGTCGAAATGGGCTTAAGCTTAATTGTTTATCGTTAGTGTAGCAGGAGGCGGAGAGCCAAGAGGGATCGCTGTCTTTTGTCTGATTCCCCCGCTTGATTCCCTCATTGCTCTTTGAATCCAGCATCGTCATCGTCGTTTCCTAGTAGCTCAGTCCAAAACTCGTCGAGGCGCGTGGTGTCAAAGAGGCGAGAGCGCACACGCAAGCAAACCCCCAGAACCTATCCATCCATCTGACAAAAGGCGGGAGGGCGTTGAACCGACGATAACAGCCCCAAGGGTCGGCGTCGCGTTATTCTGGGTCTGTTGACGCCTCTGCCAGGGAACGCAGTCGTCTTGGCTTTCCTTGGCTCTGAGGCGAAGCAAAAGGGAATCAATCAAACACCACTGGACAACCGATGATTTGCGCTTGCGGGAGAGGCAAAAACGATGGTGTGTGGTGCGAATAAGCAGAGCGTGGTGATTGGCGGTGGCATGGACCGGGGGGTGGGCATTCATTGATCATGTGTGTTGGTGGAGGCAAGGATGCTTGTTTGCAATTGGCCTCGACCCCATGTAGATTGCATGGACGCCACTGTTTTCTCACTGAAAGAGTGAAGATCGGAAGATGGACACGCTGTAATTCGTACAATGTACGTCGTCGGTGTCGAGGTGTAGAGCACGTGGGGTCAGTTCATCAGTTGCTCTGTTCCCGGTTGCCAGCTGGCGTTCTGGTGGAATTGCGAGTGCCAGCGCGCCTGATCGAGAGAATCAAGCCGGAAGACATGCTCTCCGCCGTCGATACTTTGCGGGAGCTTGCCTTGCGGATGCCAATTGGTCTGTTCTTTTGATCCTCTGCAGCTTCGTTTGCGGTTGATGGTGTCGTCGATTCGGTTCATCCGCACCCACCCCCGCCTCTGCCCCTCCTCTCGGAGTCTTGCCCCCTCCCCCGCAATGTCTCTGGTGTTTGGACCAGGCTGTTGTTACGCTTTTGTTTGCTGGTTTGTGGTTTGCCGGCATTACCTGCTGTGTGACCTGTAAAACCTTCCGCCTGGTTGTGTTGGTGCTGTATTTCACTGTTTTATCCCCGTCTTGCAAACGACCACCGATGACGACAACGGAAACACCCAACCCATCCACTCTCAACGACACGAACACTAACACCACCGCTCAGCAGCACCAGGATTTCCATTCACCACAAATACGTGACCCGTGACTGCAACCTACATGTACCTCCCTCGATTAGCCCAAACTCCGCTTGCTTGCCAAGCCTCCAGTCGAAGAGGGTGAATACTTGTTGCGACATGCCGGTACTTGCGTTCCGTCTCCACGCAGCGGCACAGCCACCATTGGCAAACCACCATGCGAGGTCGTCCCAGGTCGCTCCCCGGTTGCTTTCGAGGGTGCAACGACAAAGAGTAGTGAGTGAGGTGCACGGAAGCTGTGCCGCCTGAGGCCCACCAAACCTAATCTGCACAATCGATAACCCTCTGTATCCGCGTACCATATGTCATGATGATGTTGAACTGGACAGGCAGGACGTGGCTCCTTCGAAAAAGCCGCCACAGAAAAGCCCACGGCGGCTCTCTGAGACACATTTCGCACGGAACAACGGCAACGGGCAGCGGCAGCGGCGGGAGTCTCTTCCCATTTCGAGTGAGCACGTGTGTGGAGAGAACGGGCAACGAGCAGGGGGGCGTGGAGGGGGGAGTGCCGGTTGATGATGAGGCTTCCCAGAGCCATGTGTGGATGTTGGAGACGTGTGTTTCGTACATATCCAAGGTTAGTACTGCAAGGTAAGTTATCATCTCGGCCGCTTTCCCTGTACGTGTGCCAAGGGAAAAGTGGAATGGACAGTGGAACTGGGATGGGAAGGCGCGTGGCAACCCCGCTGTTGACCTCTCCTGCTTCTCGCACTGGCAGTTCTTGGGGTTCTGGCGCTTTTCGCTGTGCAAGCCGCAAGCCGCAAGCCGCAAGCCGCAAGCCGCACTTTCCTCTTCGCAAGTAGTAGTAGGTTCTGACTGTACCGATGCCATGCCCTCCTTCCTCGTCTTATCGTCTCGCCCCTCTCGTCCCCGGGCAGTTGCATGTAGTGTAGGCAGGTACGCAAGTAAATAAAGGCTACCCGTTTCCCTTTGTTCCTTCCTTCCTTTCCCTTTCCTTTTCTCTCCAGGTCTCGTGCCAATCCCTCTCTTACACCCAAAACACCATCACCTCTTCTGGTTGTCCGCAACCTGCCCTTTATCGCCAACCTCCAACCTCGTAATCAGCATCTTTTTTACCCTTGTCCAACACCCATTCGATGGGAGAAACCGAAGGCAACAGTACGAATGGTGCAGCTCACGCCAACGCCACCTCGGACTCGTCGACCGTCGCCAGCTCCTCCAGCGGCCAGGACGACCAGCCGCCTATAGCGGAACCCCCCGACCTCTTCATAGGCATTGAAAAGCCTGCCCTCCCCCATACGCTCTCGCCCCAGCGCGTTGCCCGGGATCTCAACACCGACGTTCACAATGGGCTGAGCAATGACGACGCTGCCGCCCGGTTCGCCCGGGACGGCCCCAACTCCATCAAGGGCGCCAAGGGCGTCTCGCTGTGGGAGATCTTCCTCCAGCAGGTCGCCAATGCCTTGACTGTCGTCCTCATCGCCGTGACAGCCCTGTCCTTTGCTATCCAGGACTACATTGAGGGTGGTGTTGTTGCTGCTGTCATTGTCCTCAACATTGTTGTAGGGTATGTTCTGTTGCTACGCCCGCTTACACAATCACGCAGAGTCGCTTGTGCGCTCGATGATGCTACCCTCGCGTCCATCTGTCCATCTGCAGCATTTGCATCTGCTCTGCATTGCTCTGCTTTGACAATCTCTTGCTATACCTCTCGCATCTCTCTCCCGTTCCCTCGGTGACGCCTAGTGATTCGCGATGCCCAAGCCCCCAAGGCCGAAGCCGAATCCCAAAGCTGCCAAAGCTCCCGACACCCCCGACACTCCCAAGGCTTCCAAAAAGCTCCATCCTCTCCCTTCTTCTCACCAGACGCTAACCTTCCTCCTCCCAGATTGATCCAGGATTACCGTGCAGAACAGACTATCCAGTCCCTCTATGCCCTGTCTACTCCCAAGTGCAAGGTCATCCGCGATGGCCAGAGTGAAACTATCAAGGCGGAGACGCTGGTCAAAGGCGATATAGTCTCCCTCGTAACCGGTGATGTTGTCCCTGCCGATCTGCGACTTGTCCAAGGTATCAACGTTTCTACCGACGAGGCCCTCCTCACCGGTGAATCCGTCGCCATCAGCAAAAAGCCCGACGCCGTCTTCACGGACCCGGACATGCCCATTGGTGACCGTACCAACCTGGTTTACTCTGGAAGCTCCGTCACTCGTGGTCGCGCGACCGGCATCGTCATCTCTACTGGTATGGAGACCGAGGTGGGCCAGATTGCCGACCTCCTCCGGAAGACTAAGAATGATACCACTGGGAAGGGTCCTCTGGGCACCTTCGTCATCAAGGCCTACCAGTCTATTCGCAATATCTTGGGTCTCGAGGGCACGCCGCTCCAGGTAACCCTGAGCAAGTTCGCCCTCCTACTGTTTGCCTTCGCTATCCTCCTCGCCATCATCGTCTTCTCCGTCAGCAAGTGGGACATCGGCGATGAGGTCCTGCTCTACGGAATCTGCGTTGGTGTGGCCGTCATTCCTGAATCCCTACTCGCCGTCCTGACCGTTACTATGGCCGTTGCTACCAAGGCAATGGTCCGCGGCAACGTCATCGTCCGTCAAATGCCGTCTCTCGAGGCTGTTGGTGGTGTTACCAATATCTGCTCCGACAAGACTGGCACCCTGACTCAAGGGCGCATGATCACTCGCAAGGTCTGGCTTCGTGGCAACCTCCTGGGAACAGTTGAGGGCACTGCGAACCCTTACGACCCTGGCAGTGGCACAGTTTCCTGGTCCGGAGATCTGGCCGGAAGCTGTCTTAACTCTTTTCTCAACACCCTCGTTCTCTGCAACAACTCCATGGTCACAGACGGCAAGAAGGAACCGGAGACTGACTCTAGTAGCGTCATCACCGCATCCGGCGATGCCGAATGGAAAGCTATCGGTGAGCCTACCGAGATTGCCCTCAAGGTCTTTGCTATGCGTTTCGGCCAGAGCAGAGCGGTGGGCGACTCTCTTGTCGCTGAACATCCCTTCGACTCATCCTGCAAGCTCATGAGCGTGGTCTACGGCAATGATGTCGAAAAGACCCAGAAGGTGTACACCAAAGGAGCCGTTGAGGTTCTTTTAACTAAGCTGAACGAGACTGAGGAGGCCAAGGCTGAAATACTAGCCAAGGCCGAGGAACTCGCTGGCCAAGGATTGCGAGTGCTCTGCATTGCGTCCAAGACCATGGACACCCAGGGGCAGAATGCCCATGATCGTGCCAAGGTCGAAAGCCAGCTTGAGTTTCTCGGTCTCGCCGGCCTCTACGACCCTCCTCGCCCTGAAACTGCTGGTGCCGTTGCTCAGTGCCGTGAAGCCGGCGTGACTGTGCACATGGTGACCGGCGACCATATTAAGACTGCTACCGCGATTGCCTACGAAGTTGGCATCCTTGCCTACGGTATGCCGCTCAAGTCCAACGCCGTCATGGCGGCCTCAGACTTTGGTAACCTCTCTGACGACCAAATTGACGCCTTGGACAACCTCCCTGTCGTCCTTGCCCGGTGCAGCCCTCTGACCAAGGTCCGTATGATTGAGGCTCTTCATCGTCGCAAGGCCTTCTGTATCATGACGGGTGATGGTGTCAACGATTCGCCAGCCCTTAAGAAGGCCGACGTCGGAATTGCCATGGGAGACCGTGGCAGCGACGTTGCCAAGGAAGCCGCTGACATGGTCCTAACCGATGATAACTTTGCCTCCATCGTGACTGGTATCCAGGAGGGGCGAAGACTTGCGGACAATATCCAGAAGGTATGCTCATTATTACCGTACATACTTTTCACTTGCTAATGGGTCCAGTTCCTGCTTCATCTTCTCACGTCCAACTTGGCTCAGGTTATCCTACTGCTGATTGGCCTCTGCTTCAAGGACGAGACTGGTGTTGCCGTCTTCCCTCTGTCGCCCCTCGAAATTCTCTGGGCCAATCTCATCACGTCTTCGCCCCTTGCCCTTGGTCTAGGTCTAGAAGAAGCTTCGCCCGATATCTTGCGCCGGCCTCCTCGCAGTCTGCGCACCGGAGTCTTCACCCCAGACCTCGTCCGCGACCAGCTCATGTACGGAACTTTCATGGGGTCTCTTTGTCTTTGCGCCTTCATGCTTGTCAACTATGCAGCTTCTGGGAAGGGTTACTACTCGATGCCTGAGGGCTGCAATGAAGCCTCGGCGTTTGGTTGTGACGATGTGTACCGTGCCCGGGCAACGACTTTTGCAACTCTCAGCTTCCTTTTGCTGGTCACTGCCTGGGAGGTCAAACACTTTCACCGAAGTCTGTTCGCCATGGACGAGCGTTGGTCTGGTCCCTTTTCGGTCTTTAAGACTATTTATCACAACAGGTTCCTCTTCTGGTCTGTTGTTGGTGGCTTCGTCGCTACCTTCCCTGTCGTCTACATTCCCACCCTGAACACTGAAGTGTTCAAGCACAAGGGCCTATCCTGGGAGTGGGGCGTCGTCGCTGGTTGTGTTGTCACATACATTGGTCTCCTTGAAATCTACAAGGCAGTCAAGCGCCGATTTAGCATCGGAATTGACAAGCACCCTTCGGCTCGAGTCGAGGTGTAAGGAATACACGACGGGTGGTGGTGGACAGGTTTTAGGGATATGTGGATGGGTCAGAATGTCGCGCTAGCATGAGTATCACTACTATCCTACGGTCAATACATGAATTTCCTGTCATTCTTTGGTGTCCGGGTGTGGATCATAAAGCACCCTAGTCTCGGCAAGGTCACATCACACATAATAGGTGGTCTCCCACCAACAGAAACCCTGACCAGTGAGTAGTACACTGCCTAGGTAGACCAGGTAGTCAGTAGAACAAGCGGGTATTATAGGACATAGATGGTGTGTATCGATCCACTACGAATCGATCACACCTCAACACAACACCCAACGAATGTATATTGCTCATGCAAAGCTGCCCAAAGCTACAAGGAGGGCGTGGGATAGTGGAGCCCTGGAACATTGGAATAATGAGACGGTTATGAGGAGCTGTTGGGGAGGCATCACCGACTCTTTGACGATAGGTGCGCTTCGGGGATTAGGATACTTTTCCGGAGAAAGGTCTGCATGTTTTAGATAAGAGTCTAAGAAATATAGACATCCCAGCGGTTCTTTCAGCAGTTCAAGTTGCAAGACCTTTTTCCCGGATTTAGTCTCTAGCTGTCGATACTGCGCTGGTGCAGTCCTCCAACTCAAGGTGGGTTCTATCCAGGGGTTAATCAAGAACATCAAGATTGTGTCGAAACGTCTCAACAAGGCCTCTTTGCAAATCTTTCGGGTGATAGAACAGAAGAGGTCTTTGGAAGTTAGCTGAGACATAACTGCGGACCATCATATTTTCAGCAAATCTTGCCAGTTCGTGTTAGATCAAATCCTACCTCAGATAGGACTTAAAGCCTCCACTATTCTACCAGGTTAGTACAGGTCCATTTAGAAATTTCAAGAATACTGCAAGCTCCAGCAGCTACACGACATTTGAGGTGAGTCCCTTGATTAATCTCCTGCAGAAAACACGAAGACTAGGAATATCCTCGAAACCCAAGAAAGTGGGAACAAATGGGTTCGGAGCCACTGACTCAGGGGATAGTCCGCTAAAGTTCCAGCACCTGAACTTGTATCCTGTAGATTCGTGGATATAGTCCTCTTTGTGAACAGATAGGGCTTTGCACCTAAAAGTCCCCAAGTATCGGAAACTCGATCATCACTCAGGTCGAAACTCAAAAAGGGAAGGGGAAACCAGTGGCTCAACATAACTCCTCCTGGGAAGTCTTAGGTATAACAAGGGCTTCCTATTCCAGAGCTCATTGGTACTTCGGCCAGCTTCGTCGTGCAAGGAAGCGCTTGAGAACCTACAACAGGAACAAGTTGAACAACCAAGCGAGGAGAGGCCTAAAAGCAGCCGCCTACGCTTACCTAAAATGCTGCGCGAGTTGTCTCGAGAATACTAGGTCCCACCGTGCGAGTGAACCGGCGTTATTGCGAACATATTCAAGACTCCAAATGATCGGCATTCTGCAAGGCTTGCTCGAGCATTGGAGGAGTTGGAAGTTGTAAGAGGTTGAGTCCCCAATGTCCTACCGTGGAGGTCGCAAGCTGCTGGAGTAGATTGCAATAACAAGGAATCACAGCATGGCTGAAGGGGGTTTGTCACAGGAGCATCTAGACTTCTAGATGTTGCTTGCATGGTGACTTTTAACACGATTGTGTTTGCTTGAGGGTTTAAAGTATCTGGCATGCACGACAGACTTGCTATGCATCTCCAACTACCACGATGCAGCCAGACGCAACGAGACCCAAGTGGTAAATGTAGGACACTGGAGGTAGGTCTGTCCTCAGAGAGGAAGAACTGAAATTGAGTTGTTTTGGGTGGCGGAGGTGCGGAGAAATGATGAAGAATTTCAAATCCTATAGGCATAGCTCGAGGGTTGTGGGTTGTGACGTCGGAGGAATCCCATCGGCATGGCTGTAAGGGAGGATTTACAAGAGTGTGTGTGTTACAAGATGCAGAACAGCGACCTCGCTTTTTCTTGTTATTTTGTAGTTGCGGCAACGGCTCGGGATAATGATGTCGACACAAGTGTGACAGTCGGGACATGGGGGCGTGATGTCGAGGATGAGGGCGTCGATTCACCATGGACGGAATGCGTGCACTGTCTTCCTCTGATTCAATCGGAGCGGCATCATGGGATATTTTGTTGGAAGAGAGAGTTGATAATGGCATTTCGGTCGACGGCAGCATCGTGAGAGGCGGACCGAGTAGTTGTCGTCGGAGAGGTTGATGGCACCCGGAACCCGATATGGCGCAGATGGTTGATAGAAGAGGAGGGCGGTACCTTTCTTCTGCCGGTTTCTTTATCCCGATTTCTCCTGGATATAGGCATGGGAAAAGGTAGCCTGGAACAGAGAGAGCCTCGGGTAGTTGGCGGTCTGGTGGGTGTCCAAAGAGCTGAAACTAGTACTTTACCTAGGTAGGCACTGGACTAGCTAGGAGACTGCAATTAAGAGGTAACGAATAGCAAAGGAGTTAAAAGAAGCCGCTTTCTGCCAAGTTTGATTTTCTCGAGTATTCTTTCGTCTTCCTGGTAATAGGCAGGAAGAACGTAGCTTTGGCGGCATGGGCCACGCGCAAGTTTCAGAGCTCAAGATACGAGAAATTGTCTATCTCACAACCACCAGCATCATTTCCCCTCTACCACGGAGTCATGCGCAAGTTCAAGCCGTGATGTCGTTTCCAAGAGTTGCTAACCCGGTACATGGCATTTTGGTGCAGCTGCCACCGAGCATCCGGGTATTGGTTTACCGTTCGGCGTGGTGAGAACCCGGATGGTCCAGCGCACCTTGATGGCCAACCCTGATGTCCTGGCTGCTCGCCCCGTGGCGTTTCTCTCTTCTCCGCTCTTTGGTCTCGTGCAGTCTCGCTCGTAAAAGGCGACAACTCAGGGTTTCAGGGTGGCCTCATAATGCGACCTTGTAGATCCCCAGCGCCGTTGCATCGTCAGCGAGCCAGCCTGTCGGTCAAGCAAGCCTTGACCCCTGAGGACGAAAGGAATGAGGCTGAGACCTGCCGATGTTGGGCACTGGTGGCCGAGTATAAGATAGAGCCTGGCTGGCCTCTGTCTGTCTGTGTGTTTCTTCCCGAAAGACTTGTCCCAGCTCGCAGCTTGGCACAACCACGACGACATCTTGCTATAACAACTCATGGCCACGTCCATCGACTCACCTATACCTGTGTCTAAAGCTTCAACAGTCAGCACACCACGGTTCTCAACTCTTCGACAAACTTCAAACCTCGACCGAGAACGAGTCGACGATCCCCACGAGCCCGCGACCCGAACGAGACCTGCAGACAGCATCCGTTTTGTTCCTTTCTGTCTCTCGCTGTTGCGAGTCTGGTCATCACTTGACCAGAGCTTCAACTAATAAGCGAGAGAGAAGGCGTGGGGAGGGAAGGTTCAGGAAATATCCCTCAGTTCAGCGTCACCATTGGTCCCATTCCCAAGGACGTGTTCCTCCCCGAGTCCGACGATGCTTGGATGAAGAATTTTTCAGTCTTCTCACCGGTCCCCACGAGGGAGGATCCCCCCTGGGACTCGGTCTGGTCGGTGCTCGCCTGGGCAAGTTTTTCCATCTCACCGTCGTGGGTTCTTGGATCATGGATGGACTGGGCCAGCTGAACTCGGGGGTTGCCTCTCGGGCGTGGTGTCGCGTGTCGTTTGTTGAGCAGTTGTAGAGTGGGCGAGCCTGTTGATGCTTGAAACATGACCGGGCTTGACGTCCCTGCTGGTGATGATGTTGCTGTTGTTTTTGATGCTGTGGTCGGTACTCGGAGAACTCACGACAGCAGATCTGAGAAGAGACGCAAGGAACGAGACTGCTCTCGTCACATAGGTCCCCTGCATACGTCTGTTCGCAGGATTCTCCTGATGATGAAGCCATTCTCGAACACCCTCTACTCACTTACTAGTCTGCTGTCTTGTCGAGCCACCAACCACCAGGTAAGCTCACGTTGCTGTTTCTCTTATTTCAAGTCCATCATCACTCTCCCAGATGATGGCGTTGTCGTTGCCGTTTCTCCCCCCGTCTCTCTCCTCCACCTCAAAGCCCCCCGTGGACGATATTTCTCTCGTCATCCTCGTCCTTGGCCACCCCCATCCTCCCTCCTACTAGTCTCCGGGTTTTCTTCTCATCCACGTGGGTCACGAGCCCGTCGGCCCCCTTTCCCATCATCAGGCTTTGCCCGCACACCCACGCGCCATGAACGGTTCCCATGACTAAAACCCAATCGACGTAGTAGTCCTACGACGTGATGGGTTTTGGCATCCCGTTCACTCACCGGCCGCCCGCAGCCAATGAGCACGGCCGGATATGCCTCAGGACGTACGTATGCGTGGGATGCATGCATGGACGGATCCGTCTCAGAGAGTCTGGGTCGTCATCTGGGACCTCTGTTCACCCCGGTTCCCCGTTTTCCCCATTCCAGATTATCCCTCACTCCGTTGACTCTCGTTCACGCTCTATTCACTCAGCATTTGGTCTGTTGGCCTTGCTCGCTTCCTCGCTCCCTTGCTCCGTTTTTGCTCTTTCACCCCCGCGTCATCTCACCCTCCCAGCTCCGTGCTGCAGGGATCAACTCCATCCTGCCGCGCTTTGCCTTGCCATGATGGTTCAGGCTGCGGCCTCTTTGGAAGCCATCTCGTCACATCACACTCTTCTTCCTTGGCCGTACCCGATGATCCACCTCCCTTCTGTCCTTATTGGCTCCACCATCCCATCGAGACGGCTCGCATTCTGCCTGTGCCCGTCCTCCACTCAGCCGCTGTGCTGTCCTGAGTATGTACAGTACAGTATTGTACAGCAGAGTACCATGGCAGTGTTGCTCTTGGCCATTCATTCACGTCTCTTCACATGCTCTTCCCTGTTCTCCTGTCCCAAACCATTCTGAATCCCCGTTCTGTCATGTCCCATTCTGTCCTGTCCACTCCCATTACATCCTCTCCACTCCTATTCCGTCCTACCCACTCCTCTACCTTCCTCTTTCTCCTCTTTCTCCTCTTCCTCTCCATCTTTTCTCTTACACCGGGCCCCATCCTACCCCCATCCACCACGTCCCGACCCGTTTCCCCCCATGCCGCCCCATTATTCCACGTACATACAGGCTTGCCCGTCATGCCGATGTGAGAACTCCTCCTGTCGTTCCAAGTGTTACAGAGCCCCACCCACCTCTCCGAAGCCCCTCCCTGGCACGCCCCCGACTCCGGCTCACCGGTGTGGGTGACGGAGGATCCACTCTACGTAGCTCGGCCTCCGGCTTGGGCGGTTCCTTGTCCCAAATTATCAACACGCTCTGTGTACCCCCACCCCGAGAGCTTTCCACTTTCTCGGCGAACTAGCTCCCAGGACCGTCACGTTCCTAGGGTGAGCTAACAGCTTCGCCTTCAGCTCTGTTGGCCCTTCAAGTCTCGCTTTGTCTACGTTGGGTTGCCGATCCTGGTCATCTGCAAGCCCTTGACGTGGCGGCCATCAGCAAGGCTCACCATGGCCGTGGACTTTGCGATGCCACCCTCCCCCGAAAGAACCCGTACGTGCTTTGCCGCTGGAGTCGCTGTGCAGAGTTGCCGACGACTTTGCTTCCCCATTCGATGCTGTACTGCGCCGAGTACGGATCAGCACTGCGACGCAACACTCCCGCAGGCCGCAGAACATCTGGCACCGCAGAGAGAGGTCCCTGCTTTTGAGGCCTCTGACCTATTCCTATCCTGTCACGCAGCTCCATGCCGGCACGGCACGAACAGCAAGCCGAAAGCTCGGGGGTGCGAAGGGGGTGCGGTACCGCTGCATCCTGCGTCCTGCATCTTGCATCTACTGTTGGAGAGCTTCCGTGGTGTTCACGCCGAGTGAGACGCGGGACTCTACCACACCACGGACAGACTCAGCCAATGGCGCGAGGGCGCACTCCTACACTCTGACGTTGACATGCGGGGTGAAGCTCAGGGTTGCCGCGTGACGTTTAGACTCCCCCCTGCCTTGGTTGGCCATCTTGGTGAAGAGGGAGTACGGCATGCATCGTGTGGTGGGCCCTCATCCACTTGAGACTACCCACAGCCAGCATACGATAATCATGCAACGGGGGAGGATGGACGGGCTGGCCTTCTCGAGACGTCGTCGCGCGGGATGACCAGAGGCTCGGGCGGATGCCGTCGAGTATAAGAAGGCCGAGACGTCGCCCTTCAATATCGCTTTTGTTCTGCATCCAACAATCAACTCTCCAACTCACTCATCCAACACACAACCAACACTTTCGAAGTCTTTTCTTCCCCCCAACAACCATCAACATGTCTCCCTGGTGAGTTCAGATCAGCCAGTTCCTGCCTGCCTGCCTGCCTGCCATCGAGTCTTGAGACCGACCTCTTCGGAGCATCTCGATTCACAGGCAACCGATTCATCAGCACCATGGCTAACACCGGATGCCTCTTTAGTGACTGCTCCTCTTGCAACTGCGCCGGCGCTTGCAACTCTTGCTCTTGCTCCACCTGCAACGTGAGTACCAACCTCCAGCTCAGCTTCGAACCAGTTCCCGGCTTGCTAACACCTGTTCCCAACAGCACTAAATACTTCAACTTCTCCCAAACCGACAGCATCTCGCCATTTCACGACAAACACACGAGACTCGACGGGTTCTGAAGATGTCTCTCTCGGATACGCAATAGGGAGCGCCTTCCAGCCGCAAGTCTCGCTCGAGCTTGCTGGACCAGGACAATGTATCTTCTTCGGATCGGGATCGCAGTAGCACAGAGACATGCGAGCGAGCGACTGGGGAGTGGCCAGGAACTTCGGGGTAGCACCATCGCTAGATAGTCAATAAGAGCTTGCATGCCTGAATCTTTTGTTTGCCTCTTTCGCGATTGCCTGATCATTCTAACCTAGCAGCAACTGCCGAAGGCGAGCCACTTAACTCGGGCTAGATCCGAGAGGGTGGCACCGGATCTCGAAACCTCGCGGACTTGTCTTACGATTTAATCTAGCCGCGGCAACCGAAGTAGATCGACGGGCCTAGCTTAAACTCTAACATCCGTCGTGTACTAACCGCAAGAATGCGGATTTTATCGGTGTAAATAATTGGGTGTTGGTGTTGGGCAGCGGCTTAGCGTGCCACCTGGCTATCGGCGTGGGGGTGGTTTCGGACGATCGCGAAAAGGTGAGGAGAGGATGAGGATGTTGCGGTTTCTGATGGTTGGTGGAGATGTGGGAGTTGTGGTTGCTTCTTCAATGTCAGGCTTCATCATTCGTGAGGGGGATCTCTTGGTGCTGGTACCATGGGACCATAAGTTTGGTTAATCTTACAGGGTGCTAAGAAGGAGGATAGGAATTTGAGACTCTACTTTGTCCTAAATAGACTTATTAAATTAAATATACGACTGATATTTATTTCCCATCCCAGATTCACTGGTCATTTGGTATGAAAGGAGTCATGGTAAACACCCCGTGGTAGGTGTAAGGTAAGTTCGTTGACAATTAATATGACTCTAACCAAATAGGTAGGGCATTAATATAGCTTGATGGCCCGTCGCCATCTCTGAGTAGATACGGGAGGTCTTATAAGCCCTGCCTTGTCTATGAGGGTGATAAAGTGCGTGATCTTATTCACTGTGGCCTTCTTTAAGCTTCAGGCCTCACCAACATTCCCCTCATTACACCGCAGGCAACTAAGTAAGTTAATATTGCACACCCAAAGCCCCTCCAAAGACGCGCCCACCGCTGCACAAATGTGTCACGTTCGCTCTGTCACTCTCGTTCCGAGCGGCTGTGCGGCGAAGCTCATTCGGCGAGTGAGGCCACTGCGGGGATGACGGGTGCACGGCATTGTGAGGTGCTGCGCCCTCCTTTGACACCTCAGCTCAACCTGAATCGTCTCTACAGCGCGAGTCGCGTTCAACATCGATGGACAGGATGGGCATCGTTTGGCAGCAAACAAGTTAGGCCATGGCTACAGCTACGTCATAAACCTGCCGGAAATAGCTACGCGCCTGGCCACATGACGACGCACATGACCGCACTCGTGACCGTGTGCACCTACGTAGATTCTCTTGTCTTTGCACCTTCACAATCACAATTACATTCGCCTCGTTCACAGAAGCCGTGAAAAGAATGAAGAAGAAGGGACCATTGATCCCCATCAGCAGACCCAGCGAGCCTTGTATCACCCACCCCTATTCAGCCAGGGCTCATTTGAATCGAGGCTGTGCCCGGTCATAAGCCGCAATTCCTTTGTGCACGGAAAAAAAAAAAGAGGCGACCTACTCAACAGGGATCCGGTTCCCGCCCCAGCGAATCCAGTAGGCCGGAAAACGAACGACCTAGTCTAATGGGTCTGGGCGGCTGAGATTTCTATGTGCTGGCGGCTACTCGTGCACCATCACGGCTTGCTCAGGATCCAACAGCGAGGTCAAACACTCGCAAGGCCCCGTCGCAAGGCCAACAGGTCCAAGAATCGTCGACGTCCGACCAACCAGCTGGTCTCATATTTTCCTGTTCTTCATCTCTTGGGGGCTTGTCGCTCTCGTGGGCTTGGACTCGACTCATCCTGGACATCCCCTCTAATATCATGCCCCCATCTCCAGCCTCGCCCGTGGGCTAAAAATACATGTCAGAGACTCGACGGCAAAACACATATCAACAGCTCGTCCTGCTACAGTAGTCACGCAAATCTCTCGCACATCTCCCGCGCATTCGCATCCGTGTCCAGGACTATCATCTCTCGCATCTCGCACCGAGCCACTCCCTGTCCCCTGTTTTCCAATTCACCAAGCGCCACCGTGGGCTCCAGCCGTCGTCCGCTGGCCGCCTTCATCTCGTTTGTGTCCATCTACCTTCGCTTCACGCCGCCGCGTGTTCGATAGTCTCGGTATTGTCTTCCCGGGACCGGGCAGCCAACGAGCCGACTACTTCTCTAACCGGATTCCTCTCGATTTTCTCTCAGTTCCCTCCTAATTCTCTCCAAGGTGCTGACCCTGTGAATTGCTTTTTGCTGGTCAACGCCCGAACGCTTCTACCCCTGGCCTGTGGATCACGAACCAAATAGGCGCTCTTTGGGGCTCCATACCGTCCATCAATCAATCCCAGACGCTAAGAGTGGATACCGGATAGGAGGAGCCGAGACGGGGGCGAGACACCGCCGGTTGTGCCCCGAGAATCACGGAGGTCGTGCGGCATCCCTTTGACCTCACTCCCCGCTGATCTGTCTGCGTCCGGGCCATTCCATCCTTCGCAGTCTCTTCTTGATCCGGCCTTTCATGACGCAACATGTCGGACATGCTGGAACCCCCCACCCCGACCACCCCCGAGAGGCCCGGCCTCGAGAGGCGGCGGTCGCGGAACCCGTTGAAGAACCTCATGCAGCACCTTTCCGTGGAGCCGCCTCAGGATGACGATGAGCGCCAGCCCAGGAGAGGGTCTCTGATCCGTCGCATCAGCTGGCGCAATAGCCGTAGCCCTTCCGCCCACTCGGACAGATCCGGCGGCCAACCCCAGGATCCCAATCTGTGTCGGGCGTGCGCCGGCTGGGCCGCCGACATCGACTCGACCTTTGACGAGATGGACCTGTCGTTCCTCAAGGCCCTGAACCCAGGCTCCGCTGATGCCTTTGACAACAAGGAGCACTCGCTGGGTCGGCTGGAGGAGCTTGAAGAGAACCGCTGGTCCACCAAGTGCCCGCTCTGCAAGCTCCTCCTCTCGGTCCACATCCCTAGCGAAGGCGATGGCGATCTATACCTGTCCGGTTTCTCCAGCCGCGACACAAACTATCTGATTGACACACATACCATGTTCGAGCAGGAGCACCCTGCCAAGAGCAAAGGCAAGGGATACAGCCCGGCCTTCCTGGGTGTTGTCCCCAAGAAGAGTGGTGATGGCGCCCTGAGCTGGGATGTGAATGCCGACTGGTTCCGTGGTGCCGGAATGCTGTACAGAACGATGCCTGAGATCCAGACCGAATTGCTGAGCGCGGTGAGCGCGGTGAGTAGGAGGTCCGAAGGGAAGCACTCGCGAGGACCGTCGTTGTCCGACAACCACGACTGGATCAAGCGAGGAATTTGGGGTCGTGAGATCGACCAGGTCATTGACATGGCCGTTGGACAGGATTGGCTGCGGTACTGCGAGTTTTACCACCAGGGACGGTGTGGACGAAAGCCAGTCACGCGCGAGCTTCCTGGATTCCGCCTGGTAGACTGCGCAAAGAGCCCCCCGCAGGTGGTTGATGCATCCATCACCGAGCGCTACGCAGCGTTAAGCTACGTGTGGGGGAGGAAGACAGCAACGACAGAGACAACGTGGCCCAAGGTCATCTTGGACGCCGTCATCGCCACCAAGGACATGGGAGTCCGGTATTTGTGGGTTGATCGGCTGTGCATGGATCATCTGAGGCCCGCAGACAAGGGACGGCAGATCGCCCGGATGGACGAGATCTTCGAAGGTGCCATATTTGCCATCATTGCTGCCTGTGGCGAGGATGCGAATCATGGCCTACCTGGAGTCGGCTCGATGACTCGGCCAGCTCAGCCCAAGTACCAGTTTGTGAACTCCGACATCACGCTCGTGTCAAGTCTCCAGGACCCCAGACTGGCAATCAAGAACTCGGCATGGTACACCAGGGGATGGACCTACCAGGAGGGTCTGCTCGCGCGGAGAAGACTCATCTTCACTGACCAGCAGATGTACTGGGAGTGCGAAGGCATGTGCTGCCCAGAGTCCTTAGTCCTGCCCTTGGAAATGTACTACGACACGGAAGAGCAGCGAATGTGCGACTTTATGCGACCCGGTCTCTTCAACGGCGTCTCATTTATCGACGGGAGTTGGGAGCGATGGAAACGACTTCCTAGCAAGGCCGAGGTGCCAAGTACACTGAGCATCTTCCGTGAGGCGGATCAACACATCATCAAGTATACACGACGCGACCTGACGTACGATGAGGACTCTCTCAACGCTTTTCTGGGCATCTCCCGCCGCCTCGAGACGAGCACCGGCCGAGGCAAGGTGGTGAACTTTATGGGAATTCCTGTCTGGGCACCGCCGATGGACGACCGAACCGGCCCGCCCCGGACGCGAGATCTCTTCGCGCTGTCGACGTGCTTCTGGCATCACAAGGACGGCGTGGTGGCACGGCGACGCCCGCACATGCCCAGTTGGACATGGGTAGGCTGGAAAGGCGCCGTGGATCTGTTCTCGTCGATTGTCGTTGCCGACCCGGACGGTAAAGCTAAGGAACGAAAGCACAATACCCACCACTACGTTACGGCGACTCAGTTCACGCGAAACGACCCCGCGTCCCTGCGATGGACCTACTCTCCCAACATCGTTCTCATCACTCGCGACGGCAGTGTTGCGTACGACTTTGGGGCTTCTGATCTTGCTTCTGGCAGTACCCCGAGGCCGCCTGCTCTGCCTATCCAGCCCTACGGGATCCACGTGCCGAACCCGCTGGTTCTGGACCGAGTTAAGGCGCGGACGCACGCGGGAGGCTGGATCTTCAACCGGGTAAGCGTTGACGTGCGTTTGAGCCGCGGGACAGGCGGCGGCATCCGCGAGTACATCGAACGGCATGCCAAGGCCGAGCAGATGACGCTGCTTTGGTTCGTGGAGGAGGCACTCATCATGTTGTTGGTGGTCGAGCGGACAGAGCGCGAAGGCCGAGTGGTGTGGGAACGGGTGGGACGGATGCGCATGAGCTTCCCCGAGGAAGCCAAGGAGGTGGCGCGCAAGTATGGAAAGCTGGAGAAGATGGTCGAGGACTTGCCGTTGCGGCGGTTGGGTGCGGATATTGTCATTGAGTAAAGGAGTTGGGCTGGGCAGCGAGGAGCTTGGGATGGCGGGAGGCTTTGGCGGACAAGCACCAAAACACAGATACATTTACATATACTCGTCGAAAGACGTAGTAGGGATTAGGAAAAGGTAGCATATTTGTAATTTGATGGCACATTCTGGGACATGCTGGGGCGGTTAGGGGCGGTTAGGGGGAGCTGAGTGTGGTGGTATTGTGAAGTCGCCACTGTGGTTTGTTTGCATCTGTGCCATGCTGATCTTATCACTTTCTTCGAGTCTGTTGCCTGCGGTTCGTCTGTACTGTAACCTTGATGCTCGGCCCGCACCGTGACAGTGTGGACCTGAACCCGAGAGGTTGATACTGACATGGAGGCAGTGCAAACTGGAGGATCCACTCGGGACATATTCGTTCAGTATTCGTACGTCGTAACGGAAATAGGCAAATGTTGAACCCCGGTTGTTGCTGGTCGTTCATTCGGCAATGGATACTGCTACCCCGGAATTTGTGTGTATTTTCCGTTTCCCCCCATCGACGGGCTACATACCTACCGTAGAATATATTGCGGACTGCAGAAAAGGGGTGAGCGCCCTGGCGAGTCAGTCAGCTGCCAGACTTCGGTATCGGCCGAACGAGCCGGACAAAGGACACCCAAAGGCACGCAGAGAAACACGTCGTAGGGCTTGAGCCTAGTGCAAATAAGGCTTTAAAGTGCCTGTAGAGACGTCATTTCTAGCCCCAGGTGGTCGGTCACCGGTCCCCACCCCTTCGCCCCCACACCCACAACCCGGCGTTCTCGCGGTGGGATCGATGAGATTACCCATTTACGGGGTCTCTCTTGTTTTTTCTTACATCCGATGCTTCCGCTACTCCCGTGGGGCTGGCAGTTGGCCTTTTGAACCGCTGACTGTGCTTTTTCCCTTTCCTGACGTCGATCGACGCGGGACGTGATCACACCGTACCGAGATTTGCTCTTTTCAGCTGCGAACTCCGAAGGCCGACGTCGCTTGTTCGTTCTGCATCTATCTGCACTCGACAAAGGGCGTTATATCACGTCTTCTGCACCCTGTATCGTTGCATCCTGCCTCTTTTCCCGCCATGACCGCCCACCACGACGGCGCCGCTACGGCTGTCCCGGCTCACCGCGTCAAGTCCTCGGCTTCGACTATCGGCGACTACGGATATCCGCATGGCCATCTCACCCATCTGAGCCCGCACGAGGAGGACGCCTTTGCACGCTTCAAGGCGCTGCTGGAGGAGAAGGGTCTGTTGAAGAGAGGGCCTCCGGCGTCCCATGACGATCCCTTGTTGCTGTACGTGAGAAAGCCGGTGTCCTGATAAACACAGAGAAAACGCGGAGTGTGGGTTGTGCTGACTCTGAGTGATCCTAGTCGCTATCTGCGCGCCCGTAGATGGGTTGTCGAGGATGCCTACCAGCAGTTCAAGGAGACGGAGGATTGGCGCGTGGCCAACGATATCGAGGTTCTCTACAACACCATCGAGCTCGACGCCTACGAGCAGAGCCGACGCCTGGTATGCTTCCCTCCCGTTTTCCCACAAAAGTCCCTTTGCTAACTATAACCCCCTCCCCCCCCCCCAGTACCCCCAATGGACCGGCCGCCGCGACCGCCGCGGAATCCCGCTGTACGTATTCGAGATCCGCACGCTCGACTCCAAGTCGGTGCACGAGTACGAAAAGGTCGGGGCGTCCAGCACCTTCTCCAAGGCCAAGTCGGACGGCAAAACGCCGTCGGGCCTGCTGCGGCTGTTCGCGCTGTACGAGAACCTGACGCGCTTCAACATGCCCTTCTGCACCCAGCTGGCCGACCGCGAGTTCCCCGAGGTGCCCATCACCATGAGCACCAACATCGTCGACGTCTCGGGCGTCGGGCTCAAGCAGTTCTGGAACCTCAAGGCCCACATGCAGGTTGCCTCGCAGCTGGCCACGGCGCACTACCCGGAGACGCTGGACCGCATCTTCATCATTGGCGCGCCCGCATTCTTCAGCACGGTCTGGGGTTGGGTCAAGCGCTGGTTCGACCCCATCACCGTGTCCAAGATCTTCATCCTGGGCAGCCACGAGGTCAAGCCGGTCCTCGAGAGCTTCATCGACCCGCGCAACATCCCCAAGAAGTACGGCGGCCAGCTGGACTACACCTTCGGCCAGCTGGGCATCCCCGACCCGACCTGGGAGGGCGTCGTCGCGTTCGAGAACGGCTACACCGCCTTTCCCAGCGGGCCACTGCTGTGGCAGGACATCGACGACGGCAAGCGCATGGCCTGCGTGGCCCTGGGCTCCAAGGCCGGCGTTCCCCGGAACGAGCGGGTGTGCACCGTGCCGAAGCGGCTCCCGGCGCCGGCCCCGGAGACGGAGCAGCCGCCGCCGCAGCTGTCCCACAGCGTCTCCACCGCTGAGGGCACGCAGACGACGGATTCCGACACGCGCGACGACGGCGTGCAGACCGACGACACCCTGCTGAGCGACGACGTGCAGGAGAAGCTCAAGATCAGCAGCGACGAGAAGGGCAAGGCCGTGCTCGCGGCGCCGCCCGCGGCCCAGACGGCGGCGGCATGAAACCAAACGACTACATAGAGCGGGGGAGGGCCGCGAATGAATACGCGGACAATATGGGACGACATGGGATTTGGCTTTGGATTATATCGAACGGGTTGGATTACGGTTGACACGAGATTGGATTGGGTTTTGCGCTGATAGGTAGGAGACGCATTTGGATTACGTCGACGGGAACGAATCGCGTGTATTGCATTGGATCGGTGCGTCGCGAATCGGGAGGAAGATGAGGCAACACAGCGCGGGGTACATTTCTTGATTGCTGGTTGGAGCATTCTATCTAGAACATCTATTATGCACATGGCTGATGGTGCCGGGCCTATCCAAACGCATATCGGCTCGGGGATATATATAGTGTAATGGAACTCGCCGCATCTTTCATCCAATGTCCTCTTGGCTTTGTTCCAGTAACGAACGAGTCACTGGTACCGTCTATCCATTGCCCAACGTGCTTAGTTCCCAAAATTCCACGCCCATGAACTCCTGTATGGCCTGTCTCGTCTTACGCCTTGGTAGTCGGCGTTTCAATGTATCCCCTCCTCTTGCGCCACTTGAGCACACCTTCCTCTATCTCGCTCCACGACGTCCCATCGCGGATCAGGTACATGGTGACGCCCAGGCTCTCGGTCTCGAAGTTGCGGGCCTCGTCATCGAAGAACAGCATGTCCTCGTACCGGATCCCCGTGCGCTTCTGAATCACCTCGAAGTGGCGCAGCTTGCTCCCCGGGTAGGCCTCGATGCCGCCCTCGAACAGGTCCATGGCGCGACGGGCCTTCTCGGGCTTGCCGGCGCCGTCACCGGGCGGCGGGGGGATGTGCACCATCTTGAGCATGTCGCGGGCGATGTTGGGCGTCGGGGTGCGGGAGGCGACGGCCATGCGCACGCCGGCGCGCGGCAGGGCGAAGAGGATGGCGGGGACGTCGGTGTAGAAGGCGAAGCCCTCGCCGTAGCGGTCGACGGCGGCCGAGTGGTCGGCGTTGGGCTTGAGCGGCATGGTGACGTGGGTGTCGACCCAGAAGGGCCACAGCGTGTAGTCGAGGTCGAAGACGACGAGCTTGGGGAGCGGGAGGGCCGGGTCGGAGAGCGAGGCGGGGAGCAGGGCGAGGGCGGCGGTGGCGGTTGTGGTGGTTGAGGAGGAGGTGGTGATGGACGAGAGCGAGGAGGAGCTGGGGAGCGGGTTCTTGGAGAGTTTCTTCGGCATGGCTGGTGATTGGTTGTTCTTCTTGATTGTGTCCGGTGAGTTGGGCGGGTGCTAAAGAGAGCAGTTCAGTGTCGAAGAGGTCGTTGATGACGTTGGAGCAAGAAAGTTGTGGTGTTGAGGAGAGGCTGCCTGTTGCGATACCGCTGCCTGTCGCAATCTTTGGCCGATTTATTAGGGCTTTGGTGTGGTGCCCCGCAGCGCTCTTCAGTGGGGGGACGGCATAATTCCCGCCGAGCTGGGCTGTGACGTCGATGCCTTGGGCGTGCACGTGGTAGCATGGATTGTTTTGAAAGGAATTCGATTCTGCGAGAATTACATCTCGATTTGGTAGTCATCTTTAGTAGACATTGGTTGTATGATATCCTGTCAAGTCACAGTGGGGTGTATTTGTTGTTGGTTCTTAACGCCACCTGCAGAAGCTGGCTTTGGTCGTTGCTGGCTGGCACATCAAGTTAACCCCAGGTACTGCTCGACTCGCCGGAGTGACACCAGAATAGGAAAACTTGCCTAGAGCGGAAGTCCTGCGGTAGTTTCGTCATCTTCTTGGAAAACCCGGGGAAAGACCCTGATCCCGCTAGTGGACATCTTTGCGTCGCGTGCTTCAAGGATTTGCAACCTTGAGTAGACTTTCTAAGACAGTTACATTTTATTTAACATTTAGATATGGTGATACAAGAAATATTGTAGTTGGTATCTGACATATCCGCGAAATATTTATGAGCATGGTGTACTGCCTCACTCCCGAACCCCAAGCTGCACACAACCACAACGCCGACGTATCCCCCCAAGACCAACGAACCAATGACCACTCCCACTGCCACCCCGGACAATCGAAAAAGCCATGTGACAGCTTCTCTCCCTGCCGCTGCAGAAGGTTGCCCCGTTTGCGGGGGGGGGGGGGGTGCTGAGTCACGCTTCCTCGTCCCTAGCGCATCTTTCTGGCAAATAGCCATGTTCTGATTCGTCCAGGCCTCGCAATTCCGCCCCGGCTTCGGGCCAAGTTTCCCTCTTCAGGCGTTCCCCATCCCCATCCCATCGCTCCTTCCCCCCATTTGCCCCCCGTGCATTTCCCCATTTTCCGATCCCGCGTGAACAGCGTCGTGCCTCAGGCCGCGGCGCTTTGAACTCGTTCATCTTGCACCTGGGCATTCTGCGGCGTCGAGACGGAAACAAGAGCACACATGAGACCGAAGGCACGAAAATGATGAAGCAGCGCATTGAATGTTGACCTGGTCTCTCACGGCAAGGATTCTCCTTTGGCTGTCCGGCAATTCGCTTGCTCCAATTGTCTTGTCGCGCCACAAGTCGGCTCACTTCCCCTTTGAGGAAGACGGGTGAGCGCCAGTTCTGCCATTGACCGAAAGAACACCACACACGGGACGCAAACCAGAAACTCATCATGGCCAAGAGATCCTGGTCTGAGTCTAACGGAGGCGGTGGAGGCGGTGGAGGAGGGGGAGGAGGTCCGACGATGAATGACCAGGATGCGAATGCCAACGGCATGACGGCCATCGACTCCAACGCCGACCCAGCTGTATGTATTTTCTCGCTCTCATACAGCAATCACCTGTCCACCGACAAAATACCAAAACTAACATCATTTGCAGCAGTCCACATCTAATAGGAGTCGACAAGCCCCTGGTCGACAGAGCATCAGCGGCCCGTTGCCCAATGAGCTGCCCCTACCCCAGATCTCACGCAAGATCAAGGCCTGTGCCGCATGTCGCAAGCATAAGGTGAGATGAGACGAATCAGACTCAGCGAGCCCCATGACTAACCGATGTGTTCAGATTAAATGTCTGATGGATGAGACTGGTCCGCCATGCCGAAGGTGTTCTGAGCGGAACCTGGGATGTGTCTTAAGCAAGAGCTTACAGACTATCATTGATGAAAAGTCACAGTAAGAGCCATTGCCGTATCACTTCTACGAGCATGCCGTTAACACTATTCTCAGATTTTCCGAGTCTGTCGTCCAGGATCTAGAACAGATGCATGCCGCCATTAAGCAGGTTATGGCTAAGGTCGGCCTTCCGGAACTTCCGCCTTTACAGAGCTCCAACAGTCGGGAGTCTGAAGGCACGCCTCCCAAGGACGACAACCCCACGAATGGTAATCATCTCCAACCACCCCCTCAACACGACCATGAAGCCCTTGGTCCGTCTTGCGACAACTCTCCCAAAGCCACGCCAGAGGATGAAGGGCTTCCATATGTACCCATCCACTCCCTGTATACCCTTACAAAACTCAGCGCCCTACGATCCCCTGAAAATCCCGAGGCCCAACGAGGCCGAGCTATCGACGACTTCATCGCTCGTGGCTCACTCTCGCTGGTCGATGCTGAGAGTCTTTTTGCTCTATACCGAGATCGACTAGATCGCTACATGTATGGCATTGGATGCCGCTACATGACTCTCGACGAATTACGACGCAAGAGTCCTATCCTGTCTGCTGCAACCCTCACTGTCGCTGCTCTACACGACCCCAAAGCCGATGGCATCTATGGAGTTTGCAGCTCTGAATTTCGCCGGCTGATGGAAAAGTCTATGTTCGATAGGCGCATCGATCGTGACTACCTACGCGCCATGTGTGTGGCCTCATATTGGCTTAGTGACCTCTCATGGATGCTATCAGGATATGCGATCCGGCGAGCGGCTGAATGTAATCTTCACAATAGCTACAGCCAAGCTATCAAAGGACAAAATCAAGACGCTGCTGACTGCGCTCGCCTCTGGTATATCCTGTACATCTGCGACCAGCATCTGGCAACTTTATACGGACGTCCTTCGATCGTACAGGAAGATCCATCCATTCAAGGGTGGGAAAAGTTTCTGGAATCTCCTGTCGCGACTGACGAGGATAAACGCCTGACCGGCCAGGTAGCGTTGGTCAGCATCCTACGAAATATTCGAGATTTGTTTGGCACAGACAAGGGCGAGACTATCCCTCGCGTCTATCTCAATCACATTTTGCAGTTCCGCCGGCAGCTTGATCAATGGTATGATAGATGGCTTAAGGAACTACCAGGTGAGTCCATCTATAACAATCACCATTACCTGTTTCGCGATGAGAACTAACTTGGTTCAGAGCAATGGCCGCAAATCGGATCTTTCCCTCGCAAGGGAACCATCCTGCACTATAACTTTGCCCAAATTCATCTTTACTCACATATTTTCCGTGGTCTGTCCGGAGACGACCCCATTCCACACTACTTTCTCGACTGTGCGAGCAAGGCGGTAGCGGCGGCAACAGCTATCATTGACCTCATCATCACAGATCCTGACGTTGCCGTTGGCATCGTCGGTATGCCTTCTTACATGCTCTCAATGACGGCCTTTGCTTGCATGTTCCTCATCAAGGTTGCCATTAAGCATGGTGGCGACCTGATCGAGCGACAGTATGTGCATGAGTTGACGACGAATCTTGTGAGACAGTTTCGGTCTCTGTCGGCGGGCAAATGGCACCTAGCAAATCTCATGGCTGGTGGACTGGAGAGGATGACGGCGACGCTGAACTCGGCCTTGACGAGACAGGTTCCTCTCGTACCCAACGGGGCAGTAATTGGTCCCGGCATGGCTGAAAATGTCGATCTCACCGGTCAAATGCTTCCGGGTGATCGTCCATTCACCGAGATGGATGGTGATCTCTTCTTTGACTATGACATGAGCTTTGGTCTCTCACCTGTGTTTCGGTTCGACCCGGGCATGTTTGCCATTGACGGATCAGGGCAACCCATTCCAAGCTACCCAGAAGCCGATTATGGAATGCGGTGATGAAGGGCGATTTGATGGATTTAGAATTGGGAGACGTTGGTTGAGATGACATTGCGCGGTATATACCTGGACAAATGGAGTCCAATAAGATAGGACCAAGGACGTTCGAGTTGGAGTCTGATTTGGCTTGGGTTGCGTCAGGCATGTTAGGATATCAAGTTCACAGGCGCGCAAAATGGACCTTTTGGACAGTTCTATCATTCGTTTGCGGAGGGAAAGCCGTCTGGCCACACGCTTGGACAGCGTTCAGATGTGACTGCGGCGGACAACTCGCCTGAACAGTATGACGTCGCCTTCGGGCCGAGTTCAAGACGGACGGGAGTCAAGCGGGCACCGGACATGTTTTCCTATTCTTATCCGACTTCATTCCCGCTGGACGACCCTAATCCTCGGGGCGATGGAGGTTCTCCGCAGATGTCCAAGACATGCTACTCCAATCCTCAACGGCGACATCCCGAATCTCCAACCCGGACCTAATTGTCTTCCCGTTCTGGCTGCTAACAGAGCAACTTCATCTTATTTCCGCAGCAGTGGCCGTCGGACTTTTTTCCGGCCAGGCTCCATAGTCGTGCATTTGCGGAGAACCAAGGATCACGCCGGTCTAATGATCTTACGAGATTCACGACAACCCCGCGGAGTATATTGGTTCTGTCCGACCAGGTCGAGGTGGATTCAGCTTCAACAAGATTATCTCATCGTGCTTGCAGACTGTTTAGATTGAAGCTATCGCAACTGAGGTCTTGAACCTGACCCGATTTCGGAACACATCTTCATCTATTTACACCTTCGTCATGAGCGTCAAACACATCCTCGTTACCGGCGCGGCTGGCTTCATCGGCCAGGCCATCGTTGCCCCTCTTTTGGCCTCTTCGCCCTCTGTGCAACTGACACTCACGGACATGATCAAGCCTCCCGTGCCTCCAACAGCGACGCAGGAAAGCAGCCACATCACCTCTCTGGCGGCGGAGTTGACCTCCCCGGTCGCCGTTGCGGACCTCTTCAGCCGCCGCCGCTTCGACGCCGTGTACATCCTCCACGGGCTCATGTCTAGCGGGTCGGAGGCCAACCTGGAACTCGGGCTCGCGGTGAACGTGGATTCCGTCCGCGCCGTGCTGGATTGCCTCCGCACGAACCAGCCCGGGACGACGGTCGTCTTCGCGAGCTCGTGTGCCGTGTATGGGCCGTGCGACGGGGAGGTCTCGGAGGCGGCGACGGTGCCGCTGCCGAGGTCTTCGTACGGCGCGGAGAAGCTGATTGTTGAGTTGCTGCTGAACGACTATTCCCGACGGGGAGTGTTGGACGGCCGGATTGTGCGGCTGCCGACTGTGGTTGTTCGTCCCGGCAAGCCTTCTGCCGCGGCGTCCAGCTTCGCATCGGGAATCGTGAGGGAGTCCCTACAGGGCATCGCGAACGTGCTCCCCGTGAGCCGGGACATCGGGCTGTGGATGTGCAGCCCGGCAACGGTGGTCAAGAACCTGGTCAAGGTCAAGGACATCCCCGCAGAGAAGTTCGGCGAGTCGCGCATCCTCAACCTGCCGGGCATCACAGTGACGGTGCAGGACATCCTGGACGCCGTGGAGCAGGTCGGCGGCAAGGAGGCTCTGGGGCAGGTGAAGGATGAGATCGATGCGCCGACGGAGAGGATAGTCAGGAGCTGGCCGCCGCGGTTCGACGTTAGCAGGGCGTATGGGTTGGGGCTGGAGCCGGATGGGGAGTTGATTGAGGCGGTGCGGGCGTTTGCTGAGACGTTGAAGGCGTGATGGGAGTAACATGAATATCATTATCAACTTCACGCGATTTAGGTTATGGATAGTTCAGTCCTTGCAGTTCTTGCGATGCGCTATGCATCCTCTATTGTAAAAACATATATCGTCGTTTCTATGCTCGCTTTGTATCTCTATACTTATTAATCTTTACAGCTTCGAAGTCCGCACTCGTGGCACGGGAGACGATCCAGCATCTCCCGACGGCACCATGTGATCTATATCCAACGTATTTACCAGTGCTGGCGTCGCTTGATCCAGACTCGTGATACCCGCAAGCCTCATTGAAGTCTCGAGCTCGTCCTTCAGAACTGTCGAAGCGGGTTAGCAGTTAGAAGGGAGTTGCGTGGTTTGTTGGGAACTTACGTTTTGAAAGGTGCTCAACGCCCTTTTGGCCGTATACGAGGGAGTATAGA
Organism: Neonectria faginata; assembly: GCA_030864175.1. Taxonomy (NCBI): domain Eukaryota; kingdom Fungi; phylum Ascomycota; class Sordariomycetes; order Hypocreales; family Nectriaceae; genus Neonectria; species Neonectria faginata. The sequence continues at coordinate 416,824 of JAULBG010000006.1, read as the reverse complement.
AACGGCCGCGCGATGCCTACTGCCGTGGCGCCTAGGGCGACGGCTTTGAGGATGTCTGAGCCTCGTTCGAAACCACCGTCGATGAAGATCTGTAGGTGCCGGAAGGCTTCTGGGAACTGTTTCCGGACTTCGAGGAGAACTAGGATCGATGCTGGGGAGCTGCGAGGGAATTGTTAGCGGAGTTACAATAGTCAGATATGGGATAAGTCTTGACTTGCCCATCAAGTGATCTGCCACCGTGGTTACTCAACACCACGCCGTCCGCGCCATGTTCAACAGCCAACCGCACATCCTCAACCGTCTGCACGCCCTTCAACACAATCGGCACCGAACTCGCCTCGCGGATCCAGCGCAAGTCCTCCCACTCGAGCGCCTTGTCGATGTACTGCCCCATCAGCCGGCCCAGCCCGCTGCCCTTGGTGTCCCTGGTGCTCTCGCCGCCGCTCATCGCGGAGCGCACGACGGTGGCCTGCGGCGTGCGCTCGTCGGCCTCTCGCTTGCCCGGCACGGGGGCGTCGACAGTGACGAAGACGGCTTTGATGCCGAGGGAGCGCGCCTTTCGGAGGGGTTCGACGGTCTTGGCGCGGTTGGAGTTGACGTAGAGTTGGAGGAAGAAGGGGTAGTTTGGGGGCGCGGCGCCGATGATGGTGGGGAGGGAGTAGGAGGCGTTGCTGGAGATCTGAAGACTTGTTAGCAAACTAGAACATAAGCTGGGCAAGTGTTGTACTGACAATCTCAAAGATGCCCTCGTTGGCGACGGCGCGACTCCAGCCAAGCTCGCCATCAGGATGCGCCAGCGTCGCCATGGCAGCCGGACACATGAAGAAGGGCGCCTTGCTCTTCGACCCCAGGATGTCGCGCTCGATATTAATATTGGTGACGTTGCGCAGGATCCTCGGGCGCAGCATGACCCTGCGGATGACCTCGCGGTTGCGGTTGACGGTGACGAGGTCCGTGGCCGCGGACGAGTAGAAGGCCCAGGCCTTGGGCGTCAGGGCCTTTTGCGCGGCGAGGGCGAAGTCGTTGGCGGAGAAGATTTCGTCGAGACGGGGGACGTCTTTGGGGAGTTGGACTTCTATGTTTGGATGTTAGCGAGTTTGTTTCTCATGGTGAATGTAATTACGTACCTCTAGGGGGAGGGATGTTGGGAGTCTCGGACTCCATGGCTGAGAGGTCACTCATGATGGCGGTTTTCTTCTTGCGCGTAAAGTAATTATACTGAATTAAACATGCAAGATTAGAGATGAGAAAAAGCGAAATGCTCTGCTTTTGTTCAATTCCAACGCTTCAATTGACTCTGTAAATATCCCATCTATTGGTCCCCAACACCGGCATCGGCGCTTTGTATAAGCAACCCAGAGCTTCAGTTCTCCACGTCTTCGCTTCCCCAACTGCCAAAAACGCTACCGATTCGGGGTAGCTTGTCTGGTCCTCGGCCTTGTCTCCGAGAAGTGGCGACGCTCACCTTCGCCGCCGTTCTCTCCGACGTCGCTCAGTGTCGTGGGAATAGGTGGCTTTGATGCGGTGAGAATGACCGCGGGAAGTGTCGGTGCGGTGTCGCAGTTTTTGGGGTGTTTTAACGTGTTGGAAACTTGCGTACTGTGGGCGGGTTTATCGTCCAAACCCTGGAGACGCATTAATGGCGAACGTATTTTGTAGCTGTGTAGGCGTTGCATAATTCTTTGTTTAGCCAGGCTTAGCAGAGATACTAATGCGGGTAGATGCCTTGACTGAATGTAGGAGACTAGAATTCTTCATCAAGTCTAAGATTGTAAGCAGAAGGCAATTGCGTCGAGGACAGAAAGGAAGCCTGCATGTACGCGCGATGCAGAACAAAATATTTAAGTCTCAGCTGAATGACAATGCAGAGTCTTGCTAATTGTGCAGCACGGAATATAATGGATGCCACTAACACAAACACATAAAGAGAGTTATCCAAAGAGCATAGCAAGACTCATTAAGCTGCACAATGCCGATGATGGTCCAGGATGCACTCGGCACAGGACCAAAAGTCGTAGTGAAAACAACATACTTGTGTTGCGACACAAAAAAAATAAGAGAGCAATCGAAAGGCGTCCTCATTAATTACGAGCAAGCCCCAAGAAAGCTATAAATGCGCCTTCGGTCATCAATGCTCTTGGAGATGCCTGAGAGTGGTGCCCCACGCATTTCGGATCTATCACGGACTCTTCTAAGCCCGAAAACGAAGTACCCCAAAGAACGCGGTTGTGAGGGAGGTAACGCTAACATTAAAATTGCCCATCGTGTTAAGATCAGGTTGACAGGACATTGGTGACATCACTGGCGGAGCAATTAAGATAAACCAGGGCAAAGTCCCCATTTGCAATACTACACAATAGAGCAAGGGTAAGAGTTCAAGGCTACGACCGATAGTAATTGATTGCTATTTAAATCGTTCGTATTCCTAGAAGAATGAACTAGGGGTTCCGAGCACAACAGCACATATGTCGGAAGCGCTTCAAGTATTGAGACGCGACCTCTTCGGGCTGCTATGATGACTCCTCCGAAGGTCTAGCCAACGCATGGAAATCTACGGAGGGTAAACTTCCGCTTTTGCAGGGGATCGTGGCTATCACAGCTCGTATTCCATAAACTCCTCGTGTTTCCTATAGATCTGGTCAGGGGCTCGTATTCTGCGACTTGGCACCGTGACCGCTCAGTGATATATAGTAGAGCGGCCGGACCCGTGCCCGGCGATCCTCACCGATCTAACGTCGCGATACACAGCCAGTATGCGCCTCTTATACGGCATCTTCGCTCTCCTGGGCGCCAATGCGGCCACGAGCCAGGCCGCGGAAAGCCCCAAAGCCGGCACCGTATTTGGCGAATACATCGTCGAGTTTGAGAATGGCTTTGACGGACCGACGTCTGGCTTCTACGATGCCCTCGAGGACATCGGTGTCGGGGTCAACGCCCGTGATGAGTTTCGGTCCCGCGTCTTCAACGGCGCGTCGTTCCAGGTTCAAAATGCGAGCGCGACGGGCCACAACCAGATGCAGTTCCTTCGCCAGCTCCAGGCGATGCCGCATGTCCAAAGCGTCTGGCCTGTACGCAACGTGCATCTCTCCATGCCCGAGAACCAAGCACCGGCGCCCGCCGAGGGAAAGGCACGGCTGCGACGGCGCGCGGAGTCTCTAAACACGACTACCGACTCGTTTTCGACGCATGTAATGACCCAGGTCGACCAGCTACGCGAAAAGGGAATCACGGGCAAGGGCATCCGCGTCGCCATTATCGACAGCGGCGTCGACTACACCCATCCGGCGCTCGGCGGCTGCTTCGGGCCCGGGTGTCTGGTAGAGGCCGGCTGGGACTTCACTGGCGATGACTTCCAGCCGGGGACGATCGAGGCCAAGCCCGACGGCGACCCCATGGACGATTGCCAGGGCCATGGCACTCACGTGGCGGGAACTGTTGCTGCGCAGCTCGAGGGCAACGAATATGGCTTCACTGGCGCAGCGCCCGGCGTCAAGCTCGCGGCGTATCGCGCCTGGGGATGTCGTGCCACGAGCACAAGCGAGATTCTGCTTGCCGCGTTTATTCGGGCTTTTGAGGAGGGCGCTGACATCATCTCCTGTTCGGACGGCGAGTGCGTGACGCTCCCTTGTTATGTGCTATTTTCGCCGTGCTAACCAACTGCCAGTGCCACTGGCTGGTCCTCCGACGCCTGGAGTCTTGTAGCTTCACGCATCGTGGACGCCGGAGTACCCGTCGTTATATCGGCCGGAAACGACGGCAGCTCGGGCCTGTTCTATGGATCATCGCCCGCCGCGGGTCGAGGCGTCACGGGCGTGGGAGCCGTAACTAACACCAAGTTTCCAACGCTTCTCACCGCGGGTTCATACACTGTTGGCGACGACTCGATCAGCGCGAACGACACCCACGAGTTTGGATTCCTCCCGGGCGTACCGGCCTTTTCCAGAAATGTGACCCTCTCCCTGTGGTCCGCTGTTGATGCTAACAACGCGTGCTCGGCGCTGCCTGAGGATACTCCCGACTTGAGCGAAAGGATTGTGCTACTAGAGAGCGTTGACGCCCGAGCAACCGGATGCTATCCGCCGGATCAGGGTGCTAATGTGGTTGCTAAAGGCGGCCGATATCTGCTGTACTTTCCACGAGACAACCTGTAGGTTATCCTAGATTGGCCCCTGCAGGGGTTCATAACTGACAAGCCCAGGACTATGCGAGATGAGCTGTACAACTACGCAGAAGGCCTCCAGGGTGTAGGATCTGTCCCTCCTTACATAGCCAAGCAGTGGGTCAATATTCTTGACCAGGGCGACCGCGTTACAGTCTCTTTACCCGAATCAAACTCCTCGACTGTGCATCTTGAGCAGCTTGAAAACAATATTAGCGGCGGCTACATGGGTGATCTTTCCAGCTGGGGTCCAACTTGGGAACTGGCCATGAGTCCTCACATTGCCGCTCCGGGAGCCAATATCCTCAGCACGTTTCCTACAGCCATGGGTGGTTACCGAGTCATGACTGGCACCAGCATGTGTAAGTACTCTCCAGACCATCCTAGTCTTCCCCTATGACAACGGGGCTGTTATTGACTGATCTCGCTTGCAGCTGCACCGCTCGTTGCAGGCATCTACGCCCTCATCGGCGAGGCGCGCGGAACTTTGGACCCCAAGCGCCTCCGCAGCCTCATAATGTCGACAGCGAAGCCCCTAGTCTGGTTCGACGGAAAGACGGCAGACAGTGATCTACTGGCCCCCGCACCGCAGCAGGGCGGAGGCATCGCACAAGCCTTTGACGCTGCGTACACCACCGCCGAGTTAAGCGTAGACAGCCTTTCGTTCAACGATACCGACCACTTCAGCGGCAACCAGTCCTTTCACGTGAAGAATACGGGATCTACGGATGCTACCTTCGAGCTCTCCCACCGCAAAGCACCCACCATGTACACCATGATACCTGGTAACTCGCTACTGATGGCAGACTCATTTCCCAACCCAACAGTAGACGAGTGGGCTGAGATTAGCTTCGGCTCGAGGTACGTATATACTCTCAAGCTCACATTAGCCCTGTATTAACAGAAGTTCTACAGCAAGATTACTGTCCCGGCTGGGGGCTCAGCCGAAGTCGTAGTTACCTGCACGCCACCGGCTAATGTCAACACAACACTACTACCGGTGTATAGCGGGCACATCGTGTTGAAGAGCACAAGCAGTTCCCTTGTGCTGCCATACGTAGGCGTTGTTGGCAGCATGCGCTCCACGCCTGTTCTCCAGGCCTCGCAAGTCTATCTCGCCAGCTACAACGCCGCGGTTCCCGCCAACCGGACCTATACCATCCCGCGGCCGGATCCGGCCAACCCGCCAGTAACCGACCGAGGCGACGAGGATTTGACTCCCAATGTCTACATCACTGCTACCGTTGGGTCATCCGCTCTGCATGTCGATGTTCTGAGTGGAAGCGGAAAGGGAGAGGTGCTCGGCGCGTTAGCTGGCTGGCCGCTTCTCTACGTTCCTCGCGGGACACAGCGGGCCTACGTCAAGGGTCTGCTTGCCGATGGAACTGTATTGGAAGAAGGAGCTTACGCTTTGAAAGTCAGCGCGCTTAGGGTCTTTGGAAACGAGAGCCGAGATGATGATTGGGACGTTGTGACTACGGTCCCGTTTAGCTTAAAGTACGAAGCATAGACGAGGACAATTATGTCTGGGTTGAAGCTATTTTTTTACCTTGACTACTGTGATCTAGTCGTGATGTTGCTATTGCCGGAAGGAATAATTACCTCGTATGCAATGTAGTTACGTATTTTTTCTGTCCCGTGCATGTTATATGTTGAAAATCTGGGTGACAACTAAATGGTAAACACTCTTCAGTTTCTCTTTCCTTGCTGAAAGTACATATTCGCCCTTACTACTTTATATTCTTCCCAACTACACACTCAAACCTTACAGTCAAACCTTTTGATATGTGATGCGGGAAGCTTCTAAAGATCAATGAAGGATGACTCCTTTTTGATTATCATCCAGCCTAGTGGCACCACCCTACACATATAGTCCAGAGAGCCACAAGTCGTGCCTCAGTGATTGGGTTGAAAACTAACCCCTGAATGCTTGAATGAGGAAGAATGTGCACACATTTGTTGCTCAATCTGTCTCCGTCATCGTCCGTAAATGGAATTCTCTCCACGGTAAGTGGACGGGTTTTAGCAATGCTGGCCTACGCAATAATTACCTGAGGCTGCAGAATAAGATCTGCTCTATCGCCTCGCTAGGTTATTATAGCTCAATAGTCATCCTGGGTATAGCAGAATAAGTATCTAAACTCTCTACTAGAATTCCATAACTCTAAGGTCTATAGTTGAGGCAGTATTTCTACTGCTCTACTAGTAAGAGTTAATAGTCATGTTGTTGAATTTTAGCTATTAGATGGGTTGATAGTTTTTACTATAAGAGAGATATACTAAAGCTTAGATCCCTTATGCCTCCCATCTTGAATAAGTTGTTTTAAAAACCAATTAACCTAGATTTAATACGCAGGGAAAATCTTAGAGAAATGATAGTATAATATCGCTATGAAGCATAATATTGGTCTGAGAATAACTTCAATATGCCAAGATTCATAGGAATCCGCCCTTTTGATCTGGTTGAAGGAGAAGCGCTCGATGCTGGTAGGGAGCCTCGGCCCTCAAGGTCCATTAGTAAAATTCCGGCCCCGAACAAAAACCATATAGATTTTCTTCCCACACCAACACCTTGCCATGGAAATTATCCCGAGTGTGGTGACCAAGAAGAGTAAGGAAGGCTGCCTGTCAATTCATTAGGGGGTTGACTGGTGCTGGATAAAGGATACAGCCAAGATGTGACACTTGGAGGTTATAAATTTATGAATCTGGCTGGCCCAGCTACGTGTGCTCATTCGCAATACGAGACACCTTTCCTCGATGGATCGGGTTATTTTTAGCGTGCACATGGGTTTGGGCACGTACATAGTCCTCAATGAGATTAAAAGCTCGATTAAACCATTATCTGCTGTGTAAAAGTACATATTCGCCAACTGTGCGCCCACTCTCCATCTACTGGTCTGTCCATCCCGTCCTTCGCGATCGATCAATGTCATTGAGTTGCTTACCGACAAGTAAGGTCAAACATCGCGGAGAGCTGCAAGTTACTTGCTTTGTAAATCCAGATATTGCTGCCTCAGAAGCCTATTTTTCTCCTCGAGAGTCGGTTCGAGCATCTTGTCAAGATCAACACCGCTGATGTTGATTTCCCCAAAGATAGAAGGAAACTTCTTAGTCTTGAAGATGAAAATAGTCGCGTTGCAGGCCAAAAGATTGCCAACAGGGTCAGGTTCCTCCCCGGATCCAATCGCCAGCACCGTGCCGGTGGTTCGTCCTATCATGACGTACTGTACTATCCTCGTAGCCAACATTTTCGAATTCTCGTCCACATCAGGGACGCCGAGGAATTTCTGCGTTACTGAACGCCAGTAACTGTCCTCATCACTGTGCTGCTCCATTTCGCTTATGGCAATTTCCATGAGGTCATTGAGACGGCTATAGATGCGCTTTTCATCGACTACTTTCCCGTCGGTGATGTTCAGATCCACCAGAGATGGATAGATGCAATCGAGAAATAAAAATAGAAACCCCTCGATGGAACTCATGTAATTGAGAACTCCCTCTTTGACTGAGGGTGAGGGCGTGGAGTTGGTAGCCAGCATTTTGAGAGCGACGTGTTGGGAAATGAGATGGCAGCAAGTAGACTGTGAGAGCGAAATGTCTGAAAATCGGTTGCCTGAGAGTTATTCGTTGAATGTAGAAGGTATGAGATGGTGAGGTAATTGCTTGAGATACGGAGCGATTAAGGCCAGTTAGGACAGGATGAAACACAGTATTTATTCCAACCTGAACGCTGTCTGCTCTTTATCAATACTGCCTATTTCAATTAATCCATTGAATCGAGCTATTCTTCGTCTTTTTCTTTTATGCTTTGAGCATCGTCTCAAAGAACATCTCTGTTGTCCTATAGCATGGGCCACCTGAGGCTGAATGAGAGAATACCAATTAAGTAATTAGTTGGACAAAGACTCACTAGCAAGGACTCAATGGCGGTTTCTCGAAACAAAGCGAGCGAACATAATAATTCATCCATCATTAATAAAGTTCTATAGACTAGGAACTTCTGATTATGACCCTTCGAAATTCCTTTTCTGTGCTATTTACTGAGGGGCTTGAACTCGACGACGGATCTGGATATCTGGGATCGCGGTCCTTCGTATCGTCAACCTCTACCACCACAGAAGTAACCGTGTCCATGTGTATCGCCGGGCCCCTCAGAGACTCTTGGCTGATAGTCCTGGTCATGCCCTTTCGACCTCTTGGATCGGATCCTCCTCCTCGATTCGACCAGAGCCACCACCCCCCAGTCGAATCGACGCCCTGGCTTCCTTGCTTGCCTCCCTGGATTGATATGACGTTGCCGTAACGGCGGTTCGTTGGCGTCTTCATAAAAGCGAACGTGTTCAAGCCAAGGTCCGTGGCATCGACGTCGTACCTAGACGAGAAAAGAATAACGTTACGTGTCGTGCCGAACAGGAGACAGTCGAAGGAGCCGTTGGAGGCAATCATTGCACCGGCGAAGCAAAAGTAGCCCAGCGGCACATTGGCCCCGGCCATTGTTGCAATACGGCCAAGTGCCAGCGGGAGGGTACAGAGGACGTAAATGACAGGGTAAATGAGGAAGGCCGGGTTGTGGCTCAGTTGTAGTTGAGTGGTGTCTTCCCCTTCGCTGGGCTTTGCCGGGCGTTCGGACCGAGTCTGTCGACGGATCGAGAGGAAGATGCCGATGTATAGAAGCGAGGTAACGCCAAGAGCGATGAAGATAAAAAGGTAGTGAGTAAGAAGCCGCAGGTTCTCATACTCCCTGTTCATCCAGCACTGTTCGACGGTGTTAGTGTTGATGCAAAGTTCAACGAAGAGAAACAACTAACCCAGCTGCCTGCGCGGACGAAGAACCCTCCATATTCAGCACCTCCACGAGTGGCGGCGATAGGGATGAACGAGATGGCATAGACAAAGACCCAGACGAAACCGATGGCAATGTACAACACGTTCTGTTTTATCCGGCGTCGCTTCACAACCGACATGTATGTGTGGATCGCAATTGACGTGATGAACATGCTTGATGACAAGTCTCCGAGAGAGACAAACAGCCCTTGCGTGAAGCAGGTTGACGTGCCCACGACGACAGCATCCTTTCGCAGCCACTCCGCATTGAGGAAGAAGGCCACTCCTTGGTGCATGTCAGCCAGCAGGAGATTGACAATTAGGACGAGAAACTGGTTTGGGTGCTTGGGAGCACTCTCTAGCTTCGCATCGCCTGCTGTGGGCTGCTGGGCGTCGTTCTGGTTGTCGGAAAAGATGCCGTCGATGCCGAGAGTGAAGTCGACGGCTTTCTGGAAGCCGCCGGTCTGTTGGACCTCGCTTGCCCGTCGATTCTTGATAAAAAGGTGCCATGTTACTAGCTTGAAGCTTAGATAGAAGAAGAGGATGGCCGACGAGAAGAAAGAGAGGAAGGCGAAGACGGTAATAGCCGTCAGTCCGCTTCGGAGATTTGGCGGCAGCGGGCTGAGAGTCTGGCTCTCCAGCTTCAAGTCCCCCCAAGCCATGGTTGGGTCTTCAGTCAACGAGACAATAAATATGCCAAAGTAAAGGGATCTTCAAATCACATATCACGGAGTCAACGAGAACTCCTTGCCTGGCAGGCGTGGCGACACACTCCCGTCAGTTTCCCACCCACACCAACTGCGTGGCGGCCGTCTTTAAGGGTAAACACCCCTCACAAAAACCTGCATGTGCCAAGACGAACCGTTGAGGGCCCTTTCGGCTCGACATCCCGACCAGGCTAGCGTTTTGAGCCAAGGCCAGGGCCAGGTTGCATAGATCAATCGGCCGAACAGCTAGTTGTGGGCGTGGTGGAGACGAAGGAGTCTAGTAGCGCCGAGACGTCAAGGAACGGCGGGCTTCTGTTGATCCAGAACTTCAGGGATTCCCTAGTGGTTGGAGGGGGAAACAATCTGAGAACGGCAAGCTACGAGATGCGATGGCAACATCTCTGGATGATCAATTGTGTTGGAGTGTGGAGACGAACTCGTGGGGTTGCATACTTTAATTGCATGCTACATCGTATAATGACTCGTAGAGAAGACTTGACGTTCGAGCGATCCAACTCAGCGACTGTATGTGCTCGGCTGCGTAGTGGTGTAGACCTCAGGGTCAGTCACCCTTGGCGAGTTCAAGATCGTGTGTCATCGCTTGGTCATTAATTAGCCTCTCTCGTTGACTCGGGTATTGGGGGTTCGCACGAGCCACGCAGACCAGGGCTGTCTGAGGTCTCCCATGGCAGTGGAAGTGGAGTCTTCAAGATCTCATCGATCGTTCCCACCAAACTGGAACGTCGATGAGTTGCTTTTTCACTGGGGATTGGAAGCTGTCAAGGTATGTAAGTGGATGTCGCGAACCACAATGCGCAGGCATCTCGAAAAACGCAAAGATGAACAATCGTCAATCTCATCACTCGCGCTTCCCCCTGTGGCAGCGTCGCGATCGGGACTGGAATCCTTGTTGGTGGCACGTCTTTAGCTTTTCGCCCGAGTCATTGCCTCGCTTGGGAGAGTCCGACCGCCAACGGTCTCGGCGCCGTCCAAGACGTCCCGAAGAGCCCGTAGTGTCTTCCGAGCCGACGGCACCAGGCACTCAAAGACTGGTCTGGTTGGTGGACTTCCAGGCAGGGTTACCGCGCTTGCGAGAATGGAGTTAAAGCGTCGAGATAGTTTCGTTCTGTGCCCGCGCTAGTTCGCTTGACAGTGGCCTAAAGGCGGAAGGCTAGAGCGAAGCGGCAGCTGAAACGTTCGGCGACCTGCGAGAATACCTCCTTATGCACGAAATAAGAATGGTGTCTGGAATCTGCTTACGTACAGGCGAGCATTCTGGAGCGCCACTCTTCAAAAGATCCCAGCCCTGTCTCTTAGCTTCTTTGCTCGACGAACACGGGCTCTCTTTGCCCAGAGACGCACAATTATCCCATTACATCTTGAGGCCTGTGGTCTTGCACTTGAGGCTCATTCGACCCATCCCCTTGGCTTGTCCTTGCCAAGGAGAAGGCAAAATCCCCGGTAGGTTCGTGACTTCACCTGAGGTTGACCATTAGGCTCAGAAAGTCGCCGAGGGTGGAAGGCACGGAACGAAACCAAACTCTCATTCTCAATACTTCTCTCGTTCGACGTGTTGCTGAGTTTAAACTGTGCATCATTCCAGCAGAGTCATGCTCACCCTCAAAGCTATGTTACGCCATCCCTATCCAACACCAACCACATCACTGTAGGGAAATGGGCTGCAACAACATTGGATCGCCGATCAATTCAAGTGCTACATTTTCTACATTGCCGAGGAGTCAATGGAACGGCGACTCGGGGAGGTCAACGAACTTCGAAGGCATGTGATCTTGTCAGCGTACGGCAGCTTGTTCAGGGGGCCTAGGCTAACTAATGGGGGCGTCGCCGATGGACGTAAGCTCGGTATTAGTTTCCCCGTGCTGCAAATCTTGTCCCTCAAATCAGGACTCGTCCTCTGGTATGGGCTCATCCCATGTTTAATACCATACCATGCAAGTAATCGTATGGCAAAGATGACAACATTATATGAACAATTATGATCGCAGGTTGCTGGGTGAGAACTAGCCTAGACTTGAATTGAAGGCGCTTGAACACGAAAAGGCGTAGATCCGTCCAAAAACAAAAGAACCGACTAAAACAACACGCAAGGTAAATTATATAGATGTTCTTCGAGCCCCCAAACGCTGTGCATCAAACCGAAGACCCCGCACCAGTCGGAGCAAGAGTCGATGCATCCGGGGAGACGTGATGCGTCAATGGTGGAGAACCGTCCGTAGCGATGGAAGGGCGGGCAAAGAGAGCATCGACACGATTAATGGCCTGCTGGATATCGCTCTGATGATCGTTGTGGCTCGTGAGAGTTGCAGCTTGAGGGATAGCCAATCGAACGTTGACCGGGTCGTCCAGCAGGTGGACAAAGCGATTCAAAGCCGCATCATTGTGACTCGGTGTTCGGCTTTATCGATAATTAGCTTCTATCTATCCGAAGCAGAACATATACAGTGCCAATGTGGTGTGAATGCTGAAACGCCACAGAAGAGCCAAGGACAAGCAATCACCTACTGAGCTAGTCGCGGAGCCGGAGCCGGCGCCGACCTTGAAGTGGATCCCGGAGTGGCTGGGGCGGAGGACGCCATGGTGTGGGAGCTGACGATGGTGATTGGCCCACCTCCCAGTCGTAGGAGGAAGTACCTCACCACGAAGGAAATTGTTAATAAATGGTGATTAGATCTTGGGTGAGAGAATTCGGGCTCTTGCTTCTGGTAAGAGAAACAGGTAGGTGTAGGAGTCTGATGAGGAAGTCCGGCAATTTAAAGAAAGCAATTACGCTGGGCTATATTCGTCATTATCGTGTATTTCAACGAGGCACGCTGGGTATCCGTATGCATGAGTATTACTATTGGCACGCACGAGTATTATTATTCACACGCATGCTTACCTGTGTTGATACATCATGACAAGTCTTCAGGCTACGAGTCCTGGCAATGCAAAGTATTTACCACGTGCGCAGCAACTAGGTCATCATGAACCAACTAAGGAGTCGTTTGGCCCTCAATTTTGGCATATGACATCCAGCAAAAAAGGCCGAAGGATGTGGAAAATATCCATACCCCAGTTGCAAGTCTTGATACTCAAGCCTGGTATGAGCAAACCCATTTTCTCATTTCCATCTTGAAATATGGAAGTTGTGAGACGTGTGAATACTGGAAGAACCAGCCACAATGTACACTTTCCCGGCAGGCAACTCATGAACGTGAGGCGGTCAGGAGGCGGTCAGGCTGGGAGCCAGGAATGCTGACTGGACCAACTTTGCAGCAACTGTAGGATTCCTGCTGCATCAATCGGGTAGCTGTCGAGTTGCGGCTTGACTTGTCGTATGAAATTGCACGAAATTAGCCGCATGCCAAAGAGCGTCAAGGTTGGAGTATCAATTGTAGCAGCCAAGAACGACACGTCAGCGCTACCGTTCTTCCTACTACGTCACCCTTCACAGCCGTAAATCGCTTGGACCTTCTTCAAAACTCGCGAACTGCCCCTCCCAAAATACGAGATGCAATGACGCGGGATGTCCGCTTGAAAATGCTCAAGATGCCCGTCTAGGAACGGCAGGTCCAAGCATCCTTCAAACGCTTGTTACTAATATGAACGTCAAAAGATTGATTTTAAGTACTGACATGTCGCATATAATGCTCAAAGTTTACACACTTCCGGCCGAACGTTACTTCAACTGGGCACTCTGGTTCAAGAACGCAAAAGAAGAAGGCATAGATTTACAGGGTCAACGGATTAGGGCCCAGAAAAAAGCCAGGCCGACCAAGTTGTGAACAGGGCAAAGTCGTGAGACCAAAGGGGTTTGTCTTCACGGTGACATCGAGAACACGAGACCTCAGGTTAAACCAGTGACGGTATCACCTAAGTCAGATGTATACAAGCCCTGTATTTCAGTCATTGACTTAAGTGAAGTGCTATGAGTGTAGTTGGATTGTTACGGACCTGACCATCTCTACGGTCTGTTCCTCAGCCACCATTTATGGTGAACCTTATCTATCATTTCCTGCATCCGTCGTTCATGTTCGAATTTCCACAACTGATCCTCTGCTGTGTGTACGACCTCGTCATCATCATAGCTGACGAAAGGGCAAGGGCCAATTATGCAATCGTCAACCAAGTTAGTGATGCCATCCCAACTCGTATTCTCATTACAAGTTCTCGCGTCAAGTTCTTCAAACTTATTGCCTAATACTAGGGCCAATAGATGCGAAGTAATCGCACTTCTTACGCAAGTCTCTGCTAATACTCTCCGTCTTTGTCTTGCCACCCGTCTGGAACACGATGCGCTGCTTGCGCTTCTCCGTCCAAGTCTCCCACTTCGCTGATCCTGAACGGCGATACTTGTTCGGGTTGTAGGAACGGATAAAGCTCGACCAGTATCCCTGAACAACTGGAGTCACCGGTCCGTTCACCTCGCCTTCGACATAGCTAGCAGGTGGGTCGCCTCCCGAATATCCAGGCCCGAAGATGGAGTTGACTTCGACCGTGTGGGGAACTCCCAGCCCCTGTGCTATTTGTTCTGGATCCTCGACGTCGTATAGGTAGTTCCAAGAGTCTGGGATATTGTACTGGGTGAGGGCATTCGAGATGTAGATGCCGGGACACATGTATCGCATCTGACCATAGGCATCGCTCACCTGTCGCCAGTAACAGCCCAAGTTCGGGCAAGTGTCGTTCTGATTGGGGTAGAGGCCGTTGATTGCACCCAGCTGGTCCAAAGTCAAGAAGCCAAATTGCGTCTTCAGGAACACGTCGCTCTCAGCCAGAGTTGATGTGTCTTTGGGAGCAAATGAAGTGCCGCCGTTGGTATCGTCGCCTATAATGGCGGGTACCTTAATGAACTTGCCCTCCTCAAACAGCTTGTATGTGAGATTTGGGACAAGATCGCCATCCACAACTGGAGTCCACATATAAAGAGGTGCTGCCGGGGCCCTAGGATGGGGAATGTTATAGTTGGCTTTCTGGATCTCCAGCGCCGACTTCGATCGCAGACAAGCCAGGGCCTTCTTGCCCGTGCAGCCCAGACGAATGGCCAGGTTCTCATACCAGTATACAGACTCCTCCACCGTTAATATGTTCGCGAAAGATACCGACCCGGCTGCCACGGCATGAAACAGGCCCTCATCTTTCCCGCCGTAGGCACTCACGTGATGAGCAACGCTGGCAGCTCCTGCAGACGCACCGCCCATCGTTACATGGCCTGGGTCGCCTCCAAACTTGGCGATGTATTTTTGCACCCACTTCAGAGCCTTTCGTTGGTCGTGGAGGCCGATGTTTGGTGTCACCTGGTCGCCATCCTCGAGGAATCCATATGGACCGACACGGTAGTTCATAGTGACGACCACCATCTTCATATCTCCGGCCCTGATGAGGCCGGTTCCGTCTACGTAGCCGTTCGAGTTGGAGTTGAAGCCGCCGCCCTGGATAAAAACGAAGACGGGTAGTTTCGAGTTCTTTGAGGCGTCAGTCGGGGCAAAGACATTGACAAAGAGACAATCCTCGGATTGTGTCTTGCCAACATCACTCGCACCGCTGCCCGTTGCGATACATATTTGACCCCACTATCATCCGTGTAAATAACGATGGTAGAGTCATTAAATATTAGTATTAAACCACTCACATCACTTGCGTCCTGAACGGTGTCTTGATGCACAGGATCCTGAGGAGGGCTGAACCGCAAATTCCCGAGTGGAGCGGCGGCATACCGGATCGCCAGCCATTGAGTAACTCCTTTGTCGAGCTCCTTTCCTTTGTATTTACTATAGCCCAAGTCGACGAGGGGCTTCACTGCATTTACTGGGGACAGCAGGAGTGCCAATAGTGGCAGATATCGTGAACCTTTCATCGTGGGCGTATATATAATTGCTAACAACACTGAGGTATTAGAAAGAGTCTAGAAGTGACGACCTTTGAGCAGCGCCTTTTTATATTAATTATTTAACAAGCTGGCATTTGCTGGGCTCAGCCCCTCACGGTGATTTATTTCTCTGACGACCAAGGTTCGGGGAAACCTCAGTGAGGGCGTATGTCGATCTATTTCTCCGGCGTGGCCGGGTCGTATTCCAACCCCACAACGTCACTTTAACCGTCCTGGCATGATCGTCCGGGGTGCGGGGAGCAAGAATTCGGCAATGTGGAGACGCCCTGAGCGAAGAACTACCCTGCTTGGGTCTCATTTAGGAACATTCCCGTCCTTCTGGATCACGAAAAGCGCCGACATGCTCCCGATGCTAGTGGTCTTGTGATGAAGCTTCGGCACCCGGCAACGTGGACGGCAGCCTTCGGGACCCAGAAGTGTCTTGCGATCGACACGCCACCGGTAGTCCGGCATAATAGATGGTTCTTCATTTCTGTTGTGAAATAAAGCTTGCTCACGATGAAAGCTCGATGCTAGGCACTAGAGCAGTGATAATGCGCCAAAAACTAGTTTCCTCAGTGAATCTCTGTCAATTTTCTTTACCTAAAAGCTAACTATCCCCAAATCGATTCCTTCTGTCTCTCGCGGTTAGTGTCTTGAGTTGCTTGTTATTAATGCATAGGTCGAGCTGCAAGTGAATGGCTTCACTGCTGCTCTTGAAGAATTCTCTGTACCTGCCCGATAGTCGGCTCGAGCAAGCTATTGAAGAAATTCGCAGTAGAGTCATCATGGGTTTGCAAGACGCGCTGCGCGATGTCCGTCTCTGTAATGAGGTGAGGATGCAGGAGTAGTCTTATCATAAATATCGTCACCTGGCAGGCCAAAAGGTTGTCAGGAGGGGATTCCAAGGCCGTAATCAAGCCGGTAGAGTTGAGAATGTAACGGAGCCGAGCCTCGATGAGGAAGACCGCCACCTTCCAAGAAGCGCGGTAGGAATAGTCTAACACATCGGGCACGTCAAAGAACGTCTCCGCTACTATGGTCCAGTAGCATTCCCAGTCATGCCCCCATTCCGGCAATGTACTGACAGATATTTTTATCAGTTTGCAGAGCTGGGTCTTGATGTGTTCTGTTTCGAGGTTATCGTCGGTGATGATGTACAATTCATCCATGGAAAATTTGCAACAGGAAGAATCGCCGAAATCGAATCCATCGATGGAATTGAGGTATTCGAAGACATCTTCGTCGATGGAAGAATGTGTGGAGCTATCCGAAGACGCTACGCTAGCGGTCTCGTCCACCATAGACATATTGGCCTTGGTCTGTTTGCAAAGTTTTGATTGAATATCGAAGTGTGCGCGGTGCTGATGCGATTGCTTGAGATATCAAAAATTTAGGGTCGGATGAGCGCCTTATTTATAATAAGCCGGACGTTATCCATTCTTCATCCATGGCGCTAAGTACCATAGAACAGTGGCACAGAGACTAGTCAGTTCTTTCATATTGTGGAACGGAGCTTTGAACAATATTTGGGTTGTGCCTGGTTCAGGAAACTTGTTCTATAGAATGGGTCCTCTTAAGGACCGAGCTAGAGAACAGTGATTGGTAAAAGAAACGCAGCATCAGCTCGTAGAAGAATACTGAAAGGTGATTTTTCAAACAACACTCGCAGGCAATAATGTTGTAGTTCGGGATTCTTCGATATTCCATTGTCGTTCACCATGAGCGCGGATTACAACGGAAGCTAACTCACTTGAACAGGCTCCAAGCGGTAGAACTTCAACACACCATCTTACTTTATTCTTAAAGCATAGTTGCTGGAGTCAGGCATATGGTATATACTTAGCTGACTCGTGATCAGACTATTGCCTTTTGAAAGCAATTCTCCCGAGGACGTCTTGGGGTGGTCTCGTCGCTGAGAGGGCCTCCTGCACTACGCCAATTGCCGCTGAACTACCCTTTCCTGTCCATTGGGCCTAGTAGATTGCCAACGTCCCTAAACTTTCTAGTATCAGACCCACCTATACAGGACGAAACAAAGAAAGAGCGAGGAAATGAATGGCGTGCAAGCACTCTTCGAACTTTAGGTTCTGTCCTGAACGTTAACTTCATATGCCAAACAACAACTGAACTGTGTCTTGTTATTTCCGTCGCTAACTACGACTGCTTCCCGAGGATGAAGAAATCTCGCGACAGTCGCGGAGGGTTTTGTCTGGCACGGCGGCCGCCAAGACACCAAGCACGATCGTTGCACAAAGCTGTTAGGTAGGTTAGAACTGGCTGCAACACTATAACTAGGGGCACCGCTGTCTGGATATCTGGGTGTTGCTGCAAGCCCTGTTACTGCGAGCAGAGTCCGCTTGCCAGCGAAACTCGGTAAGACCCTACTGTTCACGCCCCTGGACAGCATCGAGTGCGCTGTGTCGCTACCCCTGGTAACGTTTGTGAAGGTTACGTTGATCAGGCTCCTGGCAACGTTTGTCAGGGGCGTGCTGTTGATTCCCTGGTCATTTTCTGTAGGCCCGATATCTCGACGCCTCTGACGCGTCTTAGAGTGGCGGTATAATACTATAGGTGAGTGAGACAAGTGTCTCCTCCAAAGACAGGGTGATTTGGCTTGAAGCACGCGTAGATTCCTGAATGAATCACCCTTCGCAACGGCTCTTAAGCTAGGTTCGGGTGTTCAGCTCGAACTCTGTAACTACTGTCACACACTGCCTCGGAGGCGTACTGCATTACGACAATCATTGCATGCATAGTGAAGACTCTTGTCAGGACGTGTACTCGGAAGTCGTGGCACTGTTAGAAAAGGACTCGGAAACTTCATCAACGGTTTACCGGCGGAGTGCAGGCGAGCTCGACTTAGATGCATCGTAGCTTTCTCGATTGCAACTTGCTTGACTCTGGGTTTCAATCATGGATGTTGTCACTCTCAACGTCAAATCTTGAGACTTATTAGGCGTGGATCTGCCGCAATCTGCCACTCAAGGCAGACTCAAGCCGAACATGTGAGTGCTGTTCTCCTGCGAGGCCAGCTTATGCATGGCTGCAGGTTGGCTGACTGAGACGCCCGGCAGGTCGCTCAGCCTCACTGGAACGTGACCAGGCTGCAGACCAGTTGGTTGCCTCTTTCTTTTCTTCGCCCTTTCCTCCATCCTTTTGCATCACAACCACACCACGAAAGCCATCAATCGAAAGACGCCCATTGATGTTATCGGCCACACCGTCAAACATGGCGACTTGGAGCGTGTTATCAGTCAGCCATCAGGGCCCCACGGTTCCAGGCCCGTCGAAACAACAGGATTGACAGTCCTGCATGAGCCTGAAGACGCCATCCTAGAGTCAGCAACCACGACCTTGTCCCCATCGTCAACGCTTTTCCTATTGTTCTATCACTGACATTTTGCTATATGCAGCATCGTTCTTGTCCACGGATTCAACGGTTTATTCCGAGCGAACATGGACCTACAAGGGAGACGATACTGACTCTCTACGCACGAACACCGACCCCGCCGAAGACACATCCGATCAACCACAAAAGTTTCAAAAGCTCAACTTCTCTAATAGCCGACAACCAAAGCAGCCCTCTCGATTCGAGGTTTGCTGGCCTCGGGGTATTCTCCCCCAGACCATCCCTAACGCCCGAATCATGACATTTGGATATGATACAAAGGTACACCACGTGCTTAAGGCTCTCCACAGTCAGAACAGCGTCTACGACCATGCCTTGGAGCTGCTCAACTGTTTGAGCGATGTTCGGGTGACCGAGCCCTTTTCGTCGAGACCAATACTATTCATCGCACACAGTCTCGGAGGCATAGTTGTCAAAGAAGCGCTTCGTCAATCCAAATGTTTTGCGGACAACCGTGTAAATCGCAAGCTGTTTGCAACATACGAGTCCACCATCGGAGTCTTCTTCTTGGGCACGCCACATGGTGGATCGGACCCACGTAGAGTCCTCGCTAATATCGCTGAAAGAGCCGCCCGCGCAGCCGGTTTCACTGTCAATCAGAAGATTTGCGAGACGTTATTGCCCAGTTCGGAGCGCCTGAGAGAGCTCCGGGACGAATTCCCTGCGATGACAGAAGAGCGAGATTGGACAATTGTTTTATTTCGGGAGACTGTTGGAATGAAGGTATTCGATGGAAGAAAGGTACAATCAACTTTGACTCCAATCTCATATCACTTGCTTACCCTGTCTCCTAGGTTGTGGACAAGAACTCCGCCTGCCTTGGAAACCGTAACCTTGGGGGTGTTCGCGACATCGAAGGCGATCATCGAGCCATCTGCCGATTTCGAAGCCTCGAAGACAGCCAGTACCGTAAACTCGCATCGGAGCTTACATGCATTGTGACACGCCTCCAAGCAAAAATGTCAAGTCCATCGAAATAGTTCCAGATCGAGATTCTGTGACTGATCAAAGCGTGGAGATTATACCTCGAACCAAGATAGTTCTTTCTCCTGAACAGCGCGAAGAACTTTTTGGCCTACTTTACTTTGACCAGATTAATGCCCCGATTCGTGTCCCTTCGAAAGGTTCAAGCAAAGACGTGCAAATGGCTCCTCAGGACGCCCCAATACCGAGATTGGATCAATGCAAGACCGTCGCCTCAAGCCAACCCCAGTGGATTCTTTTGGATCAAAGGCAAGCCAGGCACCGGAAAGTCGGTGATGGTAAAGTTCCTGTTTTCAGAGGCCAAGCGAACCATCAGGTCTACGAACACGATTCTGATATCCTTTTTCTTCAATGCTCGAGGTTCCGAACTAGAAAAGTCCACGCTAGGACTATATCGCTCGCTTCTTCTTCAGCTCCTCGATGCAGTTCCAGAGACGAAGTCGGTTGTTGACCATTTGGGAACACTTGGATTCCAAGCAGTCAAACGGTCGGTCTGGCATCGCGAGATACTCAAGGAGACGTTTGCACTTGCCCTGGACCAGCTTCAAGCTCGTCGCCTTTGCTGCTACATCGACGCCCTAGACGAATGTCCCGAGGACGACGTTCGAGACATGGTGTCTTTCTTTGAGGATCTCTGCAGCAGGGAGAGCTCGAGCCAGTTTCGGATCTGCCTTTCGAGTCAGCATTGCCCAGACATAGGGATCAGGAACGCCCTTCAGATGGTGCTGGAGAAGGAACAGGATCACACAGAGGACATCAGGCTTTTCATCGATTCCCAGCTAAGGACCGGAGAGTCATCGAAAGCGGATGAGATCAAAGCTGAGATTCTTGACAAGTCATCTGGGATCTTTCTCTGGGTCTTCCTGGTCATTCCTATGCTCAACAAGGAGCACGACAGAGGTTAAATCAAAGCCATGAAACGAAGGCTCAATGAGATTCCCGCCGGTCTTCATGACTTGTTCATCGACATCTTGACAAGAGATTGCAAAAACATGAACGAGCTGGATTTGTGCATTCAGCTAGTCCTGTTTGCGAAAGTACCATTGAGGCCCGAGGAGTTGCGTGCTGCCGCAATGACGCTGGCCGAAGGAGAAGGCGATGAGTTGGACCCTGTCACCTCGGACGACTTGAGAAGATTCATTCTGGATGCACCTAAGGGCTAGCTGAGATCACCATGTCTAAGAAACCGACTGTTCAGTTCATTCATGAATCAGTTCGAGATTTTTTGCTCAAGGAAGGCGGAATGAATGATCTCCCGATGGTTGGTGATAATTTCGAAGGCCAAGGTCACAACAATCTGGCCAAACTCTGCGTGTTGCAAGTTGAGAGCTGGTTCCGAAAGCGTGAGCCACCCGACTCAAACACAGAGAACGAGAAGGACCGCAACAATGCGCCGTTAGCCAGATTTCCCTTTGTAGGATACGCGATGCAACACATTTTCTATCACGCCAACAGCGCAGAACGCCGTGGGCTTTCCCAAGGTGAATTTCTTACTCACCCCCCCCCCCTGGATCACTGGAAAGAGCTACACCGTTAATTCGAACGTCGCCAGGTCCGCCACTATGATGATGATACCGGTCTGCTTTACATTCTAGCAGAATATGGAGCGGAATCTTTGATCAACATCCACCCCCGAAGAAGCCAGCACTTTCAGATGAGAGGCGGTGGGCACAATCTCCCTCTTACTGCTGCAATCTTTGCTGGTCATAACGCAGCTGCAAGAGCCCTAGTGGTTTGATTCATCAGAAAACTCAACCAATGGCCAAAGGGAAGCTCTTGAATTCGGCGCGATAAAAAAAGGGACCATGATACATCCCGGGATGTCATTTCATATCTATTGCAATACGGAGATATCCAGTTATTACGCCATGTGCTAGAGAGTCGCGATTACAGCCAAGGTGGTGATCGAAGAAGAACATTGGACGATCTCCTAAAATACGCGTCTTCAGAAGAGGTAGTGGACCTCCTTTTCAAGTTTTCATCTAATCTGGGTCTTTTCGATGAAAGCCAAGCCTCTATGGCCATGCGTCACATCACAGGCATGCGCCGCGACGAAGATCAGGAGTTTAGCAGCCTACAGTTTGTTCAGCAAACGAAGCGCTTTCCCTACCTGCTTACTGAGGAGATATGGATCTCGAAATGCCTTCTGGGGACTGGTCAGGCTTGCAGTCTCAGAGATGGACAACAAATGAATACGACAGAGCCTTGCCCTTGTGGAAGATACATTGTGGATAACTATTCGGCGAGAGGGTACTGGCCGAGTAGCTGTTGTGAGAGCGGTATGTGAAACCGGGGCACGACCGAATCTCAACAAAGCAAGCATGATGCTATTGCATTCCGCTGTTGAAAACGACGAAGACGCGGACAACACGGAAATCATTCGTCTCCTTCTTTCTACGGGGGAAATCGACGTGGACCAGACAGTCAATGGAGACACGACCTTGGATTCATCAGTCCGTCAGAACCAGCGCGTTTTCGATGCCAAACCTTCCCTTGTGTCTTTGATAGAGTCTTCGTCCTTAGAGATGTTTTACGTCTTGTTGCACCATACAAAGCGCGGGGTTAATGCCATAGGCCCGGACTTCCGAGATCGAGAAGCGCTTCATGCCTGTGCATCGACCACAAGCTCTCCTACGGACTTTCAATCCACCCAACTAGAAATAATGTCGCAACTTGTTGCTTTTAGGGAGATTTGCCCCGTATTATGACCTTCTGGAGACCGTAAGGCTCGCAGTGGTGAATTTCAACCACTCAGTTGTCAAAGCCTTGCTCGATTCTAGTAGAATTGGTCCGAGTCCAGGCTTCTCCGCTGAAGACGGCTCTATGGCGGATCTGATACGATTGGCGGTTTCCACAGCACCTCGTTACAGTTTGTCGACGAGGCCTGAAATGTTGGAAACTGTGCGGGTCCTGCTGATGAGTTGGAAGATAGAACCTGAAAAGGCGGGTGCGTATGGAATATCACTGAATATGATAAGGCGGAGTGGTTCGGCGGACTTGACACGCATGTTGGAAAGGTATCTCGAAGGGGCGACATATCACAAGTTGTGATGTTCGAGGGCTACCTGTCTACTTAAATCCCATATAAAAGTCTCGTTGTTTGACGTGGTATAGGCCGAACATAGGTTCGTTCGCTTGCTTCGGTCTGTCATTTCGAGGATACTACGGGACCAGTCACTGTAATGCCGGGTTTACGATCATTGAAGACAATTACGCCGTCGTAGATATTCCATGCCGACAGAGGTCGTACATTGTAATGTCCAGGAAGGGGAGGAAGTGATATTTGCTGGCCCGATGACCTCAATACGCCGAGGCCACCGACGCGGGTTTTCGGTTCAAACGGATGCATTCCAGCTCGTACCTTGTGTCCTGCAGATGGAGACGTTTCAATCTGGCGGCTACGATTGGCGCTTACTACGGGATGATAATGCCGAGATAACAGCGACAGGGTACCAGGAGTGCGTGTCTTGTAGCACTTTCATCCGATACCGTCTCATGTTATGTTCTGTGAATACCTACCTACGTTGATAAACCATCTGGCGTCGAGTATGTGTATTAGTGCACTAATAAGTTCATTAATAAATTCTCTAAATTAATTTATTATAGCCATAAGACAGTTTAATAAAATCATAACTAGCCTTAGCTACCTATAACTAACCCTGGCCTTTATCCCCTACCTGCTTTTTATTAGGCCTGGCAATACTCCTGGAGTT
Source organism: Neonectria faginata (assembly GCA_030864175.1). Taxonomy (NCBI): domain Eukaryota; kingdom Fungi; phylum Ascomycota; class Sordariomycetes; order Hypocreales; family Nectriaceae; genus Neonectria; species Neonectria faginata. Next base: position 393,153 of record JAULBG010000006.1, on the reverse strand, counting down.
TAGACCCCAAATAGTGCGCGCGCTGTGTGCCTCCGATTGGCTGAACCTCGGGAGCTGGGTGGGGATTTAGCTTGAGCTCGGTGGGATAAATGACGAAAGAGATGCGGGCAGCGGGCAGAAGAGGAGGCGCTTGTTGAAGCTTCCCGCAATGGCTTTTTGATGAGCTATCATCAAGCAAACCAAGAAACCAACTTGGCGGAGTAAAAAACCTGGATCAGTTCAGTTGCGGAGAAGAAAAAAAAGGGAGGATCATGCAGCTAAAAGCAAACAGATTACATCATTCCCAGTTATCGAGTCCCAGTTCGGGGCTGAAGATTTTGTCTAGCTCGCGTGTCCTTTTCACATGTGGTGCGGATGTGTCGTCATCGAGGACATCTAGGCTATCGCAGCCATCGTCATCGGCGCAGGCGGGTTTCGCTAGGTACCTAAGTAGGTTGGATGACACCACCCAGCTGCAGTTGGTTTCCAGGGAGGGGGAGTCTATCTGCCGAGTGCCTCCCGGTGTTAGGGGTCCTCTGTCGTCGGGCTTCTGGAGTTCTTTGTACATATGTATTGGATTCTAAATAAATCTGTTTACCGAGTTGAACACCTATTTGTGCCGTGCCGTATCCTCCCCCTCCCCAGCCTCCCTTTAAATCGCATTCCATCCCTTCTTCTCCAGCCTCCTCCTCCGCTCAAACAAAAAAAGCCCCCGCACTCGCCAACCCCTGCTAGGCTGAACTCCCTGCTAGCGACGCCCAGTCTAGCTGCCGCCTGATACCACCTAGCGAGCCCGGAGGCGGGGCTCGGGTCGGGTCTTCTCCAGTGGACAGTCCCGCTGGAAAGCCGCCGGAAACTCGCTGCCTGCAGCGCCTAGCTACAGCGCTCGGTACCTACCTAGGCCCACCTACCAAGGAGGAACCCGCCGGAAAAAAAGAACTTGGTCGGGTCTGGCCACATCAACGTTCCGTCAATTCCTCTTCGCGACGCACTCACTGACCTGACCCTCTTCTTCTTCCTCGCATCATCATCATCACCACCACCTCCTCCTCCTCGTCCACCACAACCTCAACCACTACTAAATCCGCTCGCAACCCAACATCCTCGTCGACGCCGTGCGCGTGCGCTCCCCTCCTATTCTCGGCTTCTCTCCTCCTTTGTTCCCTATCGAAACCTGTGCACCCGCTTCCAACCTTCAAACACCACCGTCGCTCTCACAGCTCCTCCTAATCGCAATGGCTCTTCCGCCGAATCCCAACCTGCCTCTCCAGGAGAGGCTCCTGGCTCTCGCCAAGACTCTCCAGTGTACGTGCCTCGCCTCTTCTCTTCCCGAATACCTTCAAACGACTCCTTGCTAACGCTTGTTTGCCCTCGTCGCAGTCGCTTGGTTTGCTGGGTACGTAATCTGGCTATCGCTGCTCCAGAGCTGTGGCCATCTCACCCCTCCACTCCATACCGGCCACATTAACGCATCGCGCGCCGTCAACTCGACATCCGCCAAGTAACACACTCGAATGCGTTCCGTGACTAATCTCTCCCTCTACAGACACCTCACCCTAATTCTCACCACCATTCGATACGGTTTTTCTTGGCTTCGCATGAACTACTACAGCGGCGTTGCTCAGTTCACCTATCGCACTTCCTTTATCGCCGCCGCTCTGACTTACGGTATCGTGGTCTACAAGACTCAGCGCGCTCGCGCAAAGACTGGCACCCGCGCTCCCGGCGGCTACATTGGCCTTCTTGCCGATGAGAACATCCAGTATCTCGGTACGCCCCCAGCCTGCGCCTCCTGCGCCGCCTCTCAATCTCCTCCCCCCCAATCTTTACTAATTGTGTGCTAGCTATGGCCCTGATCTGGCTCTTCTCTCCCCAGTACCCCCTCGCTCTCTTGCCCTACTTCATCTACTCCGTTTTCCACGTCGCGACCTACACCCGCGCCAACCTCATTCCCACCTTGGCCGCTCCCAAGCCCACTCCCGAGGCCGACGGCGCTTCTCCCAACCGCAAGCCTATCGGCGCTAACCCTCTGGCTGACAAGATCGGTGCCTTTGTCAAGGAATACTACGATGCCTCCATGTCCGTCGTTTCCAGCCTTGAGATCCTTCTCTGGTTCCGTATCTTCCTCTCTGCCGTCTTCTTCCAGCGCCGATCATGGATCCTCATCACCCTCTACACGGCATTCCTTCGCGCTCGCTACTCTCAGAGCACTCACGTCCAGACCTCCTTCTCTCAGTTCGGCGCTCGTGTCGACTCCCTTGTCGGCGCTCAGGGAACTCCTCCCGCCGCCCGCCAGATCTGGGGAACCATCAAGGACACTGCCAAGCAGTTCCAAGATGCTACCGATCTCAGCAAGTACATTAGCAGTGGCGCCCCTGCCAAGAAGACCTCATAGAGGCATTGTGCACCACAGAAGGACAACTGTCTTAGTGCGCCCAAACCGCATGCGCTTCGAGTTATCCACTTGAACGAGAGATGACAGGACACGGACCATAACCCGACGACTTGGTTCCAGGCTGCCATTTCAGCCAAAAACACCTGACGGCTGTTGAAATTGAATTTGAGGACCGATGATTGCTGGTTGGGAGGACATAGACGGCCCAAGCAAGTGATGGGCTTGGGCGAGGGAAAGACTTGCAGTCTTGGGGTAGTTGTATTTGATTTACTGCCTGGGGTAGCTTCTCCTGTACTACTCTGCTCATCTTCGCTGGAAGATGTATGATGGGCTGGACAGGAGTTTAGCTCTACGCATTTGGGACCGGGGGAAATGGGATACGGGATGCACGAAGGGGTCTCCCTGGTGTTGGGGATAATGCTGTATCACTCTGGTTTTCATCCAGCCACCTATTTTCTTTCCAATTGAGCCCTTGTTTTGTTGCGAATAGTTCCTTTACAGTCTTGAGGTTGTGAATGGCATCCCGGCGAGATGTGAATAATAATTAAAGAAGACTTTTTGATCCTGGCATAAAACCTGTGAGCGTCTGTAGTTGAAGGTTGGTAATGATTGCAGTTCATCACATCTCCTTGTATTTTGGTAGATGCTGTAGCACATCGAAAATTCTACAGTCGGCCAGGTTCAACACCACGTCATGTCGATCAGCAGTGAAGCAAGCTTGCCGGTTGAGGATTTTATGGTGGGGCATCCAGCTGACTCCGTCCATGACGTCGTCCCGCTACTAACCACCCGCGACCGACAGACCATCTTCAACTCTCCCCCAACAACACCCACACGTTGTACTGTCGCCTCCGCTGCCGAACCACCTCCTAGAAACGTTGCAAAAGCCCTGAAAGGACTTCTAGGCTACAACGTCCAGCGGCCATGGCTTCGCTCCTCAGACAGATCGTCGCGGGCCCAAGGGCTCGTCATCCCGAAGCTGGGCTTGATCTCTGCTACGTGACGGATCACATCATTGCGACGTACGTCTACTTGCGCCCTGATCCTTCGGTGGAACTCCCAGCTGTCTCTCAGCTATAATACTAGTGTTCATATCTAATGCGACACTCCCTTGATATAGATCCGGTCCCTCTCAAACATACCCGCAACTGGCGTACCGAAATCCGCTCGACCAGCTCGTCACCTTCCTCGATTCGAAACACGGCCAGGATTGGGCAATATGGGAGTTCCGCGCAGAAGGCACAGGGTATCCTGACGATGCTGTGTACGACCGCATACGACACTACCCGTGGCCCGATCATCATCCACCGCCCTTCCGTCTGGTGCCCTTGATCATGGCGAGCATGCGCAACTGGCTGCACGGCGGCGAGCTGGCAGATACAGGGGGCACGCACGACAGTACCGAAAACTCTACGAGCGATGTGAGGAGTCGAGAAGAGAAGCAGAAGAAGCGGGTTGTCGTTGTTCACTGCAAGGCCGGCAAGGGGAGGAGCGGTACCGCCAGCTGCAGCTACCTTATCGCTGAAGAGGGCTGGAAACCGGAAGACGCCCTCGCGCGCTTCACGGAGCGACGGATGCGGCCTAAGTTTGGTGCGGGCATTTCCATCCCTTCTCAGCTCCGCTGGATCAGCTACGTCGAGCGCTGGACCCGCGGCGGCAAGAAGTATGTGGAACGGCCGATAGAGGTTGTCGAGATACACGTCTGGGGCTTGCGCAGTGGCGTCAAAGTTGACGTGGAAGGCTTTGCGGACGAGGGCAAGCGAATTGAGATCCTTCACACCTTCAAGAAGAACGAGCGAGTGGTGGTAGACGGGACGAAGCCTGAAGAGAGCAGCATGGCGGATCTGGTATGGGAAATGGCTGGATACAACGTCGACCGACCGAAAGGCAAGGCGCCTGAGGAGGCGGACTTTGCAGATGCCACGAACCCGCAGGACTTGAAGAGCAAGGCAACGGGAGATGAAAAGGTCAGTATTGACAAGGACAGCACCAAGACAAAGGCTCTCTCACACGCAAAGTCAATTAAGCGAAAGGGTACACAGCTCCTCCACAAGGCGTCTCCGTCAGACTCGAAACAGTCCAACGACAAGTCCCAAGGTAAGACTGGGCCTGCTCCCAGTAGCACCGCGTCGAAAACCGACGTCACCGAGACGTCGGGAGATTCAGAACCCGGAGGTATGGCCGTCATCCTTAGGCCGACCGAGCCAATCCGAATTGCGAACAGCGACGTCAACGTCTCGGTGGAACGGCGCAACAAGACGCACAAGAGTATGGGTCTTACCATGGTGACGGCGGTGGCCCATGTCTGGTTCAACACTTTCTTCGAGGGGCAGGGGCCGGAGCGGGACGGACGAGCCGAGAACAGTGGTGTTTTTGGGATCGAGTGGGACGCCATGGATGGCATCAAAGGTTCCAGCCGGAAAGGCGCTCGCGCCTTTGATCGCATTGCAGTCGTCTGGCGGGTTCCCGGCACCGACGGTGGCCTGGAGAAGGAAGCGCAGGGCGAAGTTGTCGAGGAACCAGCTGAGGGCCAGCCCGTACCACAGACAACACCAGCCGACTGGAAGGGCACAGGGAAGCAAGATCCCGATGCGGATAAGCAGTTGGGACTACGCGTACAAAGCTCTGAGAGTGTGGATGTGAGTAAGGCCAGCAGCCTCAAGAGCGTGAACGACGAAGACACAGCAAAGGACAAGGATGAGGAAGATGGCGAGTCGCTTGAAGGTGTAAAGTCGAGTGGACCATCGGGGGATGATTTACGGGTGGATGACGAGACAAGCAAGACTTTAGACAAGAAGGACGGGGATGAGAGGACGCAAGCGAAGGAAGATGTTACACAGCCCAGAGACGGAACACAGGAGTCGGAGACGGGCAAACATTAGAGGAGGATGAGTGTCAGGGAGGGATCTTGTATTATGTACGAATGTAGTGAGTACTGTTCATAGCATACAACATAATTACCCTAGATTACATCACCAGATGCAATATTGCAGTCGCTGCCGCTGTCTTGCAGATGATACGTTGAGTGAAAGGTCTATTGAACATAATGTCGCTCGTACTTCACACAGAAGTGGTGTTAAGACACCGATTATTAATGAAAGCAGCACAAACACATATCTTCCGTAACATTCAGCATGCACATGTACCACCCTGTCGGTTGGTCGACTTAACATGGCCAGCGAAGCGTCACGGTGGCTATACGTATTCCATACGGAGGTATCCCGGTAAAATACAGACCAACCTGCCCTGGCCGACAGATAATTGTTTCATGTGCAAGTCTTGTCGCTCTACACGCACTGAAGTCAGCCTCTCGCGATATGCAGAGAGCCAACATGGTGGAGAGGAAACGGAAGTCGGGTTTGTGTCGTTGCGACTGAGGTCCGGGGAGTTACTTCATAACAACCTTTAGAAACCATGTGAAGGAGATGTTCTTGGAATAGGCCAGACGGCCATATCCACAATCCGCAATATAACTTCTCCTGACAACTCGTGGGTGATACTGTTGTCAAAAACACTCGAAGCGACGGCCCGAGAAGCCATCGACACCAACCGACATCCGCCCGGTCTGAGCTTCACCTCGATGCACCCGGACGCACACGGGTTATTCCCCACGAATCCTCTCTCCCGATGGCCCGATGGCACTCTGCCGTGGCGACGTTCCGTGGGAACTGGGCCTTGGTTTGGAGTCCGTATTGGTCAGGTTTGCTACGACCGCGGGGATTCCTTGGGTAGTAGTATCATGCGTGTCGTGGGAGGAAGTATCTGGGATGATGGTAGTAGACAGATAGGCAAGGCCCTTCTTTGTTCGAGGGACTGCAAGTGTTGGACTGGTGTTGGTCAAGTATAAATAGAGAGAAGGATGGTCAGCATATGTCTGTTGTTCTCTTCTTGCCCTCACTCGAAGCGTACAATGAGACTGGCTTGATATACTAAACTCCCGCAAGATATCCTTCAACCTACCAAAAACGAAACAATATGACACAAATGCAAACTCCCCAAGAGAAGCACCCGGAGCTCTCCCAACCAGACCTCAACATTGACCGCCGACAATGCAAACGAACAGTTCCAATGCAAGTCCTCGCCCTGGGCATGTCCAGCACCGGCACATCCTGTACGTGTGCCATCCTTTCGCCCTTCCCAGTTTCAACCATCTTACAACCGATCCAGCGATGCAACGCGCCCTCATGATCCTCGGGTACAACGACGTCTACCACGGCTTCGCGCTCTTCGCTAACATCTGCGAGACCGAGTACTGGATGGAGACCTTCAGGCCAAGTACGAGCCCTAGCCCGGCTAGCAGCCCGGCGGTTGCGAGGAGTTCGACCGCCTCCTCGGCCACTGCGGCGCCATCCGCGACTATCCCGCCAACGTCTTCGGCCCGGAGCTCGTCGAGGCGTATCCCGACTCCAAGGTTGTTCTCGTCGAGCGGGATGTCGACGCTTGGTACAAGAGCTTTGACGAGAGCATCATCGACGTGCTGTACAACCCCGTCTGGCGCTTCCTCACCGCCATCGGCGCCCGCTACGTCACCGAGGTCAACGCGCTGACGGCCACGTGGGCGAAGCACGTCTTCCGCGCGACGGACAAGCAAGGTCGACAGGCGAATGCGCGCGACGGCTATCGCAGGCACTACCAGACGGTGCGGGCAACGACACCGCCGGAACGACTCCTGGAGTACGACCTCAAGGACGGGTGGGAGCCGCTGTGCAAGTTCTTGGGCAAGCCAGTGCCCGATGTGCCGTTCCCGCGCATCAACGACAAGGAGTCGTTCCACGAGAAACTAACGATTATCATGCAGCGGGGAGCCAAGGTGCTTGCGCGGAGGATGTCGTATGTCGCGGTTCCGGGACTCATTGCGACGGCGGCGTATTTCTTGATTAAGGATGGATCAGCAGGGGGGTTGCTTTTATCGTCGAGCTTGGCTGGGCTGCGAATGGTAAACGTTACGGAGAGCTGAGGGGAAGCGTGCTTTGAAGGTCAGAGGTCTTGTGCTGAGAAGCTGGATGAGCAAAGTCGATCAATCATCCGGCGGAAAGGCGACCGGTAATTCATTTATGTATCAATAATGTCTCCCCCGTCCCCTATAATGCCGTTCTCCTCGGTATCCTCCATACGGCCCACCGCGTCGGTGATCCCCTCGATCTCTGTGGCCGTGGCCATGATATCCTCCCCTGTGACCGCCTTCGTGCTGAGGAGGGGGAGGAATCGGCTCCTCGACCTCGACTTCGTACTCCTCAAACTCCTCGTGGAAATGTTCCTTGACCGTTTCTTGTTCCATCCTCGCGCTATCAGGGTCGAAGACGAACCGCATGGTGCCATCCTGCCCACGCGCCGTGCGTCTTCCTGATGCGTCCCCAGCCAGAGTTGCCGAGGTTACCGGAGAGGTCGCAGAGGCGGGAGTAGAAGGCTGAGGATCCTCTGCTTCGCATCGGGGACAATGGAATAGGTAACGAGGTTCGAAGGCTTTTTCCAAGTCGTGGTTGAGGCGGATTTTTATGTCGATCATCTTATTGAGGTCGAATTGTGACCCCAGCTTTGTAGACTTGTAGTGCTGAGAGTACAGGTCCAAAATGTCGAGCATCGTTTCCATGACAGCACCGCGGTGATACTGGCGTCGTTTGGCCGCGAATTCTTGGACCTTGTCCAAGTGCTCCTCCCGCATCAAAGCCGTGAGCTCCACAATGGCCATGACCATGGAGAAGGTGGTGCGCTTTATAGGAACAAAGGTCTTGTACATGTCGATGCACATGGCATACGCGGTATTGAAGAACTCCTTGCCATCTTCTTTTCCGAGAATGTTTCGAACGACCTTAACGAGCAGCTTCTGAGGGTACCGGGTTCTAAAGTCGAAGCCGATAGTTTCCAGGATTAGTCGTTCCAGACAGATGATAATTTTGCCGGGTGATTCGAAGATCTAGGCAAAGTCAGCGTGTCTAATCCAGACGATGGCAGAGAGCATCCAGACCACATACCTTATCATCGGGGGTCGTTGGCTTCTCTGGGTTTTTGACATTGTATGCAGCCGCAAGAATCTCCTTAGACTTCTTAATCGTATCTTCCACCTTGCATGCCACGAACAGAGAAGCCAACGCAGCGTCCTGGTAGTTGTACTCGGCGTCGCGAAAGTTGAGTCGGAACTTGTGAAAGTACGTGCACGCCGTGTCGAAGGACCGAACAGGCCTGGAACCGTTAGCCTTGGGTGCAGGGAAGCTCTAGGGCAAGGGTACTCACAGTTGTAGATACTCTCGGACATTCTCAATCAGCTGCACACCCTGGAGACGGTAACTATCCTGTCGCGCGGGGTCGCAGCCGTTGTCCTTGAGCATGCGGCGGAGCTTCAGCTCGGTGGTGTATTGGTTCGAGCTGGAGATGAAGCCTGGATGAGGCCCAACCTTGACAGCGGTGTCGCCATTGGTTGTGTTTGGTGGGTGATTCGAACGCGAAGGCGCCATCTTCGTTTTGGCCGGGCAGGGCTACGCGCCGTGCAGGCGGTTGGGAGGATCGAACTTGGTCTGTTGGATGCGGCTACGGTGACGAAGATTCCGTCAAAGTAGCTCTTTCGAGTATCGGGGCAAGCCGTTCTTCGGCTTCAAAACGCCAGCGCGGCGTGGTCGAGGCTGATCGTTTGAGGATGCCACGGAGGCAAGATGCTGCGGCGGTCGGAGCTCGAGAATCTGTACGCTTGGGGTCTTCGTCCTGGTACTGGGCGTCTATGATTTTGGCTGCGATAGCTCAGAGCTCGCGTGACATCGTCTTGGTCTCGTGGTGGATTTTGTGTTTGGGTTCAAAGTTGGCTGTTGTCTGAGGTTGCGACAAGGCTGAGAACCGAAGTGTGGCGCCGAGGCCGTAAACCAGCCACCGCCACACCATAAGAAGCCAATCAAAGTACCTTTGTGTCTCCAGCCTCACATCAACGCAGTCAGTCGCCCATTAATCAACGGATTCAAGGGTGAAGATTGAGGAAATTCGAGAAAGGATAAATCTAAAGAATTCTATCGAACTGTGCTAGTAAAGTCTATATACCTCTTCTTCGCTGAGATGGTACCGACTCGACGGAAAGTTGCAACGGACTGCGCACGCTTACTATTTAAACCACATCGAAGAGCAAGCAGCAAAATTGCCAATCACAGGAGAATTGAAAGAAGTCAGCTGCAAACCAGGAGTCTGTCCGTGCCTATCATTACATTCAACAAAAAACCGTATCACCAGTCCGAATAGTCTAGTGCCAGTTCCTACGACGGTAAAGCTGAAAAAAGTGCTTCTGGTGTAGGGTACTTATTAAGCACATGGACTCGCCGACTCGCCGCCATCCTCGCTTGCGCCGTACAGGCGAATGAAGTCTCCGAACCCATGCACTCTATTGATGTGCCCGGAGTCATACCCAATAATTACGAAAGGTCTTTAGGTCAGTCATAGGCAATGCCGTATTCAATAAGAAACGCTCACCGGATGAGAGTATCATCCCATCTACGGGAATTGTCTAACAGAGGTAATGTGAACAGGTGCAATCGGGATGCTAATTGGTGGATGGACTATTTCATTAAGCATTATGACAGCTATCAAGAGGTAGTTGTCTCGACCGTAATGTGATTGATCAGTGGACGATCGATCTCATGACCACTTCAGTCTTTTAGTCTTCAGATATGAAGAAATACCAAATCATATCATCGGGAGTGGCTTCCATAGTACACAATATGCGAACTGGTTTGCGTTTTTGTCATTTTCGGACTAGCTAGACTTCAGTGTTTGAAGGAGAATTAAATGCACCCTTGTTTTGAAGATGTGTTTACGAAATGTTTCATGTCTTCAAGCGGCAACGTATAGGGTGAAAACGGGGGGCTTCGGACAAGGAGGTGGTTTCAAAGTGAGTTCATTTCTATCTAATGCAACACCTGCTAACGCCTGTTGAAATGTGGTCTGTTCTCAACAAAACACCGAGGACAAGCTTTATTTGCGGATGCCTAACCGACGGGGGTTTCATCACTGGTGGAGTGAAACAAGAACATGCGGAGCTAGTTGGGTCATGTTACTTGGCGATCACACGAAACTCCGGGGCTCGAATCACTGGAAGGCGAAAGACTTACCTGAATGGCTAAGGAGCTGGTAAAGGGCCGTTTACCACCAAATTGTGATCCTCATCCCTCGACGTCGGGACTTGAGCTGGGTATATGAAAATTGTTCAAGTTGTCTATGGGGCCGTCGTCGAGAAACATGGCATTGGTTTGGCCGGCCCTGTTCGTGTTGCTTATTCCAGGTCGGTTCCGGAGACGGTAGGGACGTGAATCTCACCGTCTCGGGGTTGGAAGGAAGGGAAGGGGAGGGCGGCAGCCAGAGTGGCGCAGGCGATGGCTAGGATGGCGGAGGCGTTCATTTTGAAGTTGGGTTGTTGAAGATTGGATGGTTCGTCGATGGTCAAGGTGTTTGTTGTAAGAGGCAAAGACTGGATTTGTATGTTGTAGACGTTGTGGTCAGGTAGGTATCGAAGGAGAACAAGGAAAGATAAAATGGTTGTCGTGATATCTAGCTCGCAGAGCTTGAAAATGAATGAGAGTCTTGTGCTGGTTAATTGTAAGGCTAAGAGAACGTGAGTTGGAAAGTTTTCCATCCCAACAGGCGGCCGGACCGTCGGTTTTGAAGACAGCGGGACATCGGCGGAGGAGTGACATTCGTCTCGAACCACTCGTCGTAAGGGGAGAGGCGTCGTCACCAGATTCGTCTCAGACTCCACATGGGCCGAACAGGTCTCTAACAAGCTCCACCGAGCCCCTCGATCCTGACAGGCCTGACGAGAATCGAAGCCGATGCGCGGATCTGTTACACGCCAATCAACGGCTGGGCGGTTCCTGGCTAGTTGGTCCGTGGAGCGTGGATGCCGTCACACCCGCGCGTTTGCTGGTGTTGGGGGATCATCGGCTTTGTATTGTTTCTAGATAGGTCGCTTCCGGAACTGAACTCCTGAACCGTCTCGTCTTCAGTGTCCATTAAAATACGGCAGGTGACCGATAGACAAGGGCGTTGGCTTGAGGATGGAAATGCATGAGTGATCAGCTCTAGGGCGGAAGCGTCGTGGCCATCAAAGCCCGACCGGCCATTCTGGAGACAGCAGGGCCCCAACCATCCCTGCGCCTCTGTCCCAGACGGACGGGTCGTCGCCTCGGCTTGGGGGATACCACGCGGCGACGACGTGGTGAGTGCAGGCGTAGGAGCGACGACGCGGTGCGGTATCGTGATCGGCGGGGCTATGTGGAGGGGAGGTGGATTTCAGAACGGGTATCTGAGCGTCTAGATGATCCTTGATTCGAGTGCATCCGCGTAAGTTGGGTGGTATGGGGAGACTTACACGGAGGGAGCTAGATTGGCCCTGTCCTTACTTGGACCCAGTTGCCTGAATGTTCTTTCCATTCTTGTATCTAGAAATCTCACCGACTCGCTTATCGTTATGACACGGAACGGCTCTGGTAAGAAATAGTACTTGATGTCTGTCTAATGTCGGGCGTGTGGGTAGGGAGACCTCGGTGTTAATGAGATCATTGTTGCGCTGTGTGCCTGAGAAGGCTTCAGTGGAGAAGGATCTCCGGGTTAAAACTTCAGGAATAATTGGAGGCGTTTGGTTTACTACAAGATGATCGACATGTATCCAAGTCTAGAATTGCGACGCTGAGCTCGTGTTCTGGTTTGATCATCATTTCGAAAGGCGAGTAAAATTGGTATAAATTTATTGGTCCGCCGACCTTCTTTTCTAAGAACTCCCATTCTACAAATACATTGAAACGAAGGTATACAAGTACCTTCGGTTATGTTGCAATGCAACGTCTGTTCGAGCGACCGGAATGCAATGAGTCACTCTGGACCATGTCGCCCAACAAACCGAAGACATGACTATTCGGTGTTAGGTCTATCGTTTTGGCCGGCAATGTTTTCTTCATACAATTGAGAATGACTCTTACAGGGAAACTCCGATCGGTGATGACTCAAATGGCAGGGACGTTATGCCGTGTAATGCCCCAGACCTGAGATATCCTTACCTCAACTTTAAACACGAAACACCACGGACCCAATCTCATCAAGTATCCACCGCCGCTACACGATGTCGACATTGACTAAAGACGGCCTCGCTGCCCTGCTTGCAGATATTGGCGCAGATGCCATCCCCGCCGTCGCTGGCGATCTTCCCACTCTCCACATCCTCAACCGGCCGACGGACATTTATCGTGCTTATGCCGGCGAGGCCCTGACGAAGCTGACCAAGTGCGATGCCTCTCTTGTCTGCGACGCCATCCAATCGTCCAATACGCTTCCCCACGGCGACTTTCTCCTGCCAGTGCCACGTCTGCGGACAAAAGACAGGAAGCCAAACGAGCTGGCCGCTGAACTTGCAGCAAACTTCGTCGATGGACACCCTCTGCTCCAAAAACCCGAAGCTCGCGGTATACATCTCCCGATATTCTTCGATCCACCGTCCCTCCCGCGACTTCTCCTCCCCTATATCTTCCAGCGAGGGGAAACCTACGGGCATGGTTCCGACGCCGGGCTGCATGACCCATCTGCAGCCCATCTCGGTCGCAAGAAGGTCATTGCCGAGTTCTCATCTCCCATAGTACGAAGTAACTTATACGAAAGGACGGTCCAAATGCAGGATTGCCCTCGCAGTGCGTTAGCCTGGAATGCCAAGACAAAAAGCGGATCATTTCCATGCCGCCGTGGCCAATAGCAAGCTTCGAAGCTCGAGGGGCTGGTCGTCTTAGCGGCCGTCGTCACCACTGGCGACCTCGCATCCGCCGCCCGAATGTCAGCGACTCTCGACCTTCGACCTACATCCTCTCTTCAACCACGTCCAGAGCGATCACCAACCGCGCTCGAACCCGTTGCTGCGACTTCTCATCGAACCTCGCCGCTGATCCATCGCCATGTATCCCTCCTCGCTTCTCCGGCTGGCTGTCGCCGCCACCGCCGCTCTCGCTGCGCACTCCAACGCCGCCCGTACCGCCGACGACGATGACTCGGACGACACGCCCCTGCCCCTCGTCATCTGGCACGGCCTCGGCGACGCCTTCAACGCCGACGGCATGAAGCAGGTGGGCGAGCTGGCCGATGCCATCCACCCGGGCACCTTTGTCTACACCATCGCCCTGGGCGCCGACGCCAACTCGGACCGCCAGGCTACTTTCTTTGGCAACATCACCGAGCAGCTCGAGGGCGTCTGCGCCGCGCTGGCCGCCCATCCTATCTTGTCTACTGCCCCCGCCATCGACGCCATCGGCTTCTCCCAGGGCGGCCAGTTCCTGCGCGGCTACGTCGAGCGCTGCAACTCGCCGCCTATCCGCAGTCTCGTCACCTTCGGCAGCCAGCACAACGGCATCACGAAGTTCCGCGCCTGTGGTAACAACGACTGGCTGTGCAAGGGCGCCATGGCCTTGCTGCGCTTCAATACCTGGAGTAACATGGTTCAGTCACGCCTCATCCCCGCGCAGTACTATCGTGACCCGGAGGACTACGACTCCTACCTCCAGCACTCCAACTTCCTCGCCGACATCAACAACGAGCGCGAGCTTAAGAACGTCCAGTACAAGGCGAACCTGGCCTCGCTGACCAACTTTGTCATGTACCTGTTCGAGGACGACACAACTGCCATCCCCAAGGAGTCGTCCTGGTTCGAAGAGGTCAACGGCACCGAGATCATCCCCCTGCGAGCCCGCAAGCTCTACCAGGAGGACTGGATCGGTCTCCGTGAGCTTGACCGCAAGGGAGGTCTCAAGTTCCGCTCCATCACCGGCGAGCACATGCAAATCACCGAGCAGGCCCTCAACGACACTATGATTGACTTCTTTGGCCCGTACAAGAGGACCTTTGCGGCCGAGCCCGCCGCCGTTGACTCCGAGCCCGAGTGGGAGGAGCTGTAGGACTTTGGTGACTTTGTGTATTTGTGATTATTATATCGTCATCTGGGAATTTGTCTCTGCAATTGGAATCCAGGAGTCTACCACATGGGAATCAAGGGTCGGCTAGCGTGTAAATACCACATCAATAAATTCTACAACGCAAAGTTTGTTCTGCGTATATTTTCCACCCTGTCAACGCCCAACACCAGTGCCGTGATTATGCGAGGTATCAATCCATAGCCTTCTTTGCCGCCACCTTTTGCTTCCTCAACCTGCTCTTGCGGTCCGAAATCTGCTTGTCTAGCTTGTCGTCGTCGCCCTGGGGCGCCTGCTTCTTGGCCTTCTTCTTGGTCGCGGGCTCGGCGTCCGAAGTGGTGTCGAGTGACTTCCTCTTCTTGCCAATGTTGGCCTTCTCCGCCGCCTTGATCGCCTTGGCCTCCTCGTCCTCGGCGACGACGTCCCTTTCGTCCATCCACAGCTCGTCGGTCAGCCAGATGGGCAGGGCGGTGGACTCGGGGCCCTTGATGTAGATGCTCTTCATGTTCCGCCACTTCTGGGGAACCCACTTCTCGATCAGAGCCGTGGCCACGGCGTCGACGTTTTCGGCGACCTGCTCGGGGGTCCAGCTTGAGTAGCCGACCCGGACGGCGGTGTTGGTGGTGGGGGCCAGGCTGACGAGGGCCGAGCCGAGGGCCTTCTCGACCTCCTTGGCGATTTCCGCGGCGGTGCCGGCGTTGACGGTCCCTTCTGTCTTCGTTCGCTTCACCCTCTTGCCGTCCACCTTGGTGGCCTTGGCCTGCAGCACGACAGGGATGGGTCGCTTCTGCTGGGTCTTGAAGAAGGTCTTGCCGAGGACCTTGGGTAACCGGTTGATGATGCGGTCATCTCCAAGAAAGATGTCGTGGTCGGCGAAGAGCTTCCTCTGCGCCTCGTACTGGCTGAACTTGGACTTGAGCTTGGCGAAGTCGATGACTCGGGTGATGCGCTTGGCGAGGTCGGCGGGGAACTCCTCCGAGGCGACGATGTCCTTGTAGGCACGCTGGGGCTCGGCGGTGATGAGGCAGATGGTGGTGGACTCGTCGGTGTTGAGGGAGTGAGGCAGGGCGATCTTGCCGGGCTGGAGGCGGGCCTTGTCGGCGATGTGGCGCTTGGTGGTCAGCGTCAACCAGATGGGCGTGTCCAGGGGTTCATCGTCATCCTCGAGGAGATTACGCTTGGCCGACTCCTCGGACTTCTGCTTGGCCGCCTTCTTGATGTGCGCCAAGAGCGCCTTGGAGGCCTTGAGGGTCTGCAGGTTTGTCAGCGACGCGGACGTCGAGGGACCCAGATGGAAATACAAACCTGATCGGGGCTAATTGAGGTCAGGGCAGCCTCGCCGATGGCGGCAACTTCTTTTGAGGGCGCCATTGTCGCGATCGCAAAATGTCTGTTTGATGTAGAATCTCGAGATCTTTGATAGTGGGGGCTCTTATCAGTGCTTGGAAAATCCAAATTTTTTTCGCGGTCGGTGGTTGGGCGGCCGGAATATGCAAGCGCCGGCTTCCGGTCCTGGGCGCTTGGGCCATGTCACTCGTCCCTCCAGGTCCAGGCCCCACCTGTCTTACTCACCCAACTTGGACAACCAGCGACTCAGAGTCACAGCATTTACAACTTCAAAATCCGTGCAAATTCGACCTTTCTTTTGAGTTCTTGTCGGAATATCATATTCCTTGTTTCTTAAAAAAGCAAACTGATGGCTTCGGCACAGGACGCCTCTGACAGGAGGGCATCTTGTGAGCAGTGCAGTGAATCTCCATGCCCGCACCACCTCCAGTGCTACGTGTACTAACTTTAGAAGGGCAAAAGAAACTCAAATGTGACGGGGGGTTTCCGGAGTGTGGTAGATGTGTTAGTGCCGGTGACTCTTGCAAATACTCCGCTCGCCGGCCAATGGGAAGGCCGAAGAAACGGAAGATCCAAGCCGCGGATGAGGAGCAGACCAGCAGTGCAACCGCAAGCAACGATACTCCTCCGTCTTCGGGTGAAAGGGACCAATTTGGTGATTTGAGTTCGGAGATCAACCTCGATGGGCTTGAGCTAGCGCCTCAGGGAACGTTTGGCTCGAGCATTGATGCACCAAACTGGGCGTATGTCGAGCTTCCCAACTCCTAACTTCCAACGGCGGCCGTTGTCTAACTATGTTCCCAGATGTGATGCGAACGTCTCTGCAGTACCTGACCCAACTCTCTTGGGTCTCGGCTCAGTTTCTGGAAAGCCGTCCTGCTCTTGCCTCGCAAGCCTTTATCTGTCCTTGGAGGAGCTGCGGTCTGCCGACATTACTCCCTTCACATCAGGATTAAGCCACCTTCGGATAGTAACTGGAAGAGCCTCGTCTATCCTTCAATGCTTAGTCTGTCCGAGCCAATTTGTCTGGGCGATGCAGAACTCACAGCTGCTAAATACCCTTCTCCTGTCGATTGCGGAGACTTATCGGAGACTTATTATTGCCATTGAAGAGGAGGCGCAACGAGCAACGCACAACAACAAGCCCAAGACCTTTTTCCTCAGTGAATCTCGACCAGACAATTTGGATATGAATACTGGAGACGGGAATTATATCCCGCCAAGCTTTCCCCTCGATCTGAGTCCTGCGAGATGGGAGTCGCTCGCCAAGGAGGTTGTTAAGGCGGACATTTTTGGCTCGCCCCACTCATCCTTTACTTCGTTCGCGGCTTTGCTGCAGTTGATGGAGGATAGGCAAACGGGTTGGCACTCGGGTACCCTGGGCAATTGTGCCGGCATGGCACATGCTTATGCGCATTCTCATCACCATCACAACGAACCTGGGAAAGAACCTCTGTGCGTCACGCTTGTGAGGCACACGAAGAGCCTCATCAACAACCTTCCGTTCAATACCTGAGAGCTCGTCATAAGAGATCTCGATCTATCCAGGTAACGGCCAGGGACATGGGAAATGATCTTGCTCCCAAGAAGCCTACTCCTTGAAGCATCGGACTAAATAAGTCAAGGTGCCGATACCTCGGTTCAGAGAAAGAACGAGCGCTGGTAAAACAATACGGCAGCGACTTGTGATTTGTATCAGCTTGTGTTTGTATAACACCTTAGTCTTGATTCCCAGAAAACCATACACCTACTTCAAACAGTCGTTGGTCTTGGGTTGAAAAACGAACTCCCTTATACAATTATTGAAATGAGGAAGCTAAGTCAAGCGCCGCTAGTCTTGGAGTTAGAAGGGATGTGGATTAAGGTTATTGGGTTACCGTAAAAATGAGTTACGAGTCACTCGACCTTACTGCCCAAGGACCTTTTATCTCAGGATTTATTGACAATTATTGCTTCGTGAATGACTCCTCCATCTATCATTGGTATTACGCTTTTGAGTGGACCTTGATGTCTTGCAACGACTCGGCCAACTCTTTGATCAAGACTTCGAAGAGACTACGAGACCCTGATGCAATGAGGCGTCCTCGCGGTAGGCAAAGCTGTTGACTGATATAACCGACTCTCTCTCTCTCTCTCTCTCTCTCTCTCTCTCATATACATACATTTGGAAGGAGGTATATCAAATCTATTCAAGCCAACTTTTCCTGATTATATACATATTGATACTGTTCTAACTTCCTCTTGACTGACGCCACTTCTCTCCATGGATTGTCAACAACCAGATCATGAATCCAGTTACTGATATAAACAGACCCGAAATTGTGCTGAACCAACCTACCCCGATCGCCTCAATTGCTGGCAAGCAGACAGCAGTTCCAGCAGCAGCGAAAAGGAATCTTGAGAGGTAGTTGCCAGCCACAACCACAGAGCTTTGCCCTTTATCCTGCATGACATCGATGCAGTACGTGTTGAGGCTCGGAATGCAAAATAGCTGCGCAAATCCTTGCAGAAACATGACAATGACCACAAGCGGGATCCCTCCAACTTTCTTTTCCACGCCCCATCCATACAGGATCATGCATGTCGGGACAACCACAATCATAACCAGAATGGAGGCTTTGAGACGGTCCTCTGGTACTCGGCGTCCTCGCTTTTTAATGCACCGCGCAACCGTGTAATCTGACCACCGGCCACCGAAAAAGCTGCCAATGAGGTATCCTCCGCCAGGTGCAAGATAGAAGAGGGCGCTCTGAAGCGGCGTTATCAAGTTGAAGCGTGGGTTCAAAACATGTCGGATCGGCGTGAGCATCGAGTATTGATTCCAGATGAGGGATGAAACAGCCAGGGCAGTGATCCAGAGGTTCGGGTAGAGGACCAATGGCCGAATGACCGTCAGTGGGTTGATGATGCTCCCGAGTCTAGCGAGGAAGCTCCAGGTGCCGCCTTCGGTGCTTATTGGTCTCATCTCGTGAATGGTCTCTGGTAAAAGAAACACCACAAGCACTGTGGCCAAGCATGAAAGTCCAGTCAGGATCCAGAAAATTACCCTCCAGGAGGTGAAGGTAATGACAACACCACCAAGCAAAGGCGCAATTGTTGGTCCGACCAAGATCCCCGACAGGAACCAACTCAGCGCCCGTCCACGTTCCGTCGGAGGATAAATATCCCCAATAGCGACCGAGCCCACGACCAGATACGCCGTTCCCTGAAAAGCGGTCAACATGCGGAAAATGAAGAAGGCAGCCAGGTTGGGTGCGGTCGCGGTTCCAATGCTGCATACGATGAGCATGACGCTGCACACGAGGAAGATCCAACGCCGGCCGAAGCAGTTGGCGAGCGGGCCCCAGATGATGGGGCTGATGGCCATGAAGACGAAGAACAGGGCATTCGAGATGTTGATGATGACGCTGGTGGTTTCGAAGGCCACGGCAATTTCGGGGATGGCCACAAGCAGGGCTGTTGAGCTGATGGGCGTTAGGAAGCCGCAGAAGCAGAGAGTAATGACGATGCCGAGTTTTCGCATTGGGCTGAATCGGTTGTAAACATCTTCTGGTTCGTTCATGACGACCGGTCGGGGTTCCTGGTGGTCATTGTTCTGAGTAGATGTGTTTGTTGGGCGTTCTGATCCTCTTTCCAGTTCAATTGATGGAGCTCTAGCTTCGTTACTGCCACCTTCTTGAGATGTTCGGTCTTCAGCCATGACTGAAGCTCTAAAACAGTCAATCAACGTGGAGTTTGGGGTTTGGAGAGTTCCAGATTATCAATGGCCATGCGGTCTTTAGATACAACTCTGACAATGGATTTTACAACTCCAAAATAATTCCTCGTCATTGAACACTCGAAATCTGCTGTTGTCATCAAAGGGCGGATGCAAAGAAAGAAACGGCGACTCGAGATCTCACCGGTGGCCAAAACGGCTGCTTGATCCTGGAGAAAAAGGATCCGCTCCGCAAATCGCTTAACATGTTTAATTCCTGATTTGCTCCTCGGCAAAGGAACGCGATATCGGCGGATTGAGATGACAATGCCGACGGCGATGACCCAAAACCCCGAGACTCCACAATGGCGGGTAAGCTGCGACGCCGTTGTTCGGGAACAACGTCCGGGGATATTCGTGAGGTTCTAGATAGTGTTGTCACCGCATTCAATCGCATTTTCATTGGATGTTCATGTGGGCAGACGAAAGAATTGGCATTGGAATTTGCCGACTACCCGTAAAGGAAGAGTAGTCTTAGAAGTAGAGAATGTTCTCTAAGTGACGGAGCTGAAGGATGGGAGTACAGTTGATGAAGAGATGCATGTCTGGGACGGAGATATGGGTGACTCTCGATGGAACTGAATACTTTTTCCAAAGAGAGTTTGGAGGGATCTGACTTTCTAAAGGGATGAAGAAAACTAGCTCAAGAATTGAAACAGTGCGTCAAATGCTTTCAAAAGTGTTAACTATCAGCTAACTTAGGCCTCGCTCTATAAGTCCAGGCTGAGAAGCCGTCCATTTTGAATGACACCACAATGTCCTCCCTCTATTCTTCATCGCTATGTTACAGAGTGTCATCGGGAGCATGCTGATTATCATCCAACGGGGTAAGGGTTGAACCTCTTGGTGAAGCTCTCAAGGTCCAACAAGTCCCTCTTGGCAACACTTGGCCGGATCCTCTGAAGGGCTTTTGCAAAGTGCGCCAGCCCAAGGAGCATCTTGCCAGATGTATCAGAAGAACCATTCTCACGGCCTCTTTTGCTATGCTCAATGGCCCATATTAGTGCTGCCTCCGCACACAGACTGCGTAGGTCAGACCCGGAGTAGCCCTCTGTCTCTCGAGCTAAAGACTCAATGGAAACCAAGGGCTCCAGTTCTTCGCCCTCGAGAAGTATCTCTAGTATCTTGGAGCGCGACACCTGATAAGGGAGTCCTACAGGGATCTTCTGCGGCAGCCGGCGCAGGAAAGCCTTGTCGAGGACACCGGGGCGATTCGTGACGACGATGACGCAAGGTGCCTTGTCGTTCTGTACCAGCCCGTCCATCTGCGTCTGAAATTGTGTCACTGCGCTTCTCTTCCAGCTTCTCCTTGCCGTTTGTCTATCGTAGACCAGCGAGTCCACCTCGTCAATAAATAAGACGCAAGGGAATAGCTTCGAGGCGAGAATGAATGCTGCCTTGATGCTCTTATCCGCCTTGCCAACATACTTGGACAACAAGCTGGCGCCGTCGACGCAAACCATAGACGCTCTGGACTCTTTGGCGATTGAGCGCGCGAGATGTGTCTTTCCTGTTCCCGTGGGGCCGTAGAGTAGTATTCCTCTGATGCGGGTCCGGCTGAGCAACGAGGTGGAAGGGGTGACGGGACCCAGGTATGAGGAAGGTACCAAATGCAAGACTGTTTCTTTGAGGTCTTCGTCCATAATGACCTGCGAGTAATTGGACTGTATCTTGTCTTGAATCAAAGGTTAGCGAATGGGTTGGCTTTACTGAAACTCCTCCCATCTTGACTGACTTACCTGGATCGATCACATATGACAACAGACCTTTCTCTGCCGAGTCGCAGTCTCGGCGGAGGTTTGTCATCTTCTCCTCCCATGTCTGCTGGTCATTAGTTTTCTGTTACCATAACGTCATTATGTAAGGCGACTCACCCCGTCTCGCAGGCTCTATATGTCTCCTCGCATCTTTGCCACTCGAGAGCGGATCTTCTCTGTTTGCTTCTCGGCAAACAAGCAAGCCATGTCGAATAGTTTCTTTTCATCCTCAGTACATAAGATGTCCAGCAAACAATTGAGGTTCGCCAGACTTGAACCTCGCGATGTTCTCGTCAACCCATGTATCCACAAGCCTTAACAGCTGTAGCGCAGTGGGGTAGTTTCGAGATCTTTCCAAAGATCTGTCGAACATAATATCGTCTTTACGTGGGTTGAGATAAAAGTCTTTCAGCTGTAAGACTACCTATGTTAGCGACCTCTTCACATTGCAAACTTGATGAATGAGAATGCGAGATATGCGGACCGTAACACCTGCGGCACGGTTGATGTCATCCAGAGAACGATTCCACGACTTCTCTGACTCGAGGAAAAGCCCGTAGTACTTGGGTGTAGAAATAGAAGGTGTTGTCGCGAAACATCTCCCCTCTTTCGAGTTCCGTCAAGATACCACCGTATCCGCAAGCTCTCCATAACTCATCAGAGTCTTCGAGTCTATCTTGTGTGTCGTTGGACTGATCGTCTGAGACACAACGATGTTCCAGCAAATGCCGCTAGAGAACATGAGAAGGGAAGTGACCCTCTCGCATAAGCACACCTCGCCGCCCGGTGTGCTGATCTTGGCGGCTTGTCTTTCCAATTCGAGCCCATTCCTGTGTTGCGGATTAAAGGAAAATTCGAGGGAACCACCCTCGACATCTTTATTCCAACGTACCGACGCCCACGTCTTTGTCGAGGCGACGAAATCATGGGGCTGAAAATGGCGAACAGTTGAGTCGGGTGCAGAGAGAGAGTTGCAAGATGGAGGAAGGCTCTCGTAGGCAAGCAATGAGAGGAAATCGACATAAATGATTTCATATCGACCATTGTGATCGCTCTCTGGAGGAAGGTGGGGGCAAATGTAACTGAAACATTGTAGTGGTAGGCAATCTGTGAACAGATGATCGTGAGATGGTCTCCGAAGGTTAACGTAACTACGGGTGAGTTCAATGATGTGAGTGTTTTACGGGTCATGGGTATGCCCTACATTACCTGTCCCTGGTGTCCTTCTGTCACTGGCTTCTAGACCCAGAGAGGATCATTGTGGAACTGCTCGACGACTTTCTGCATAGGTTGTGTAAGCGAGTGTGGGAGATGGTACTTTACTAATCTTACCTCGTCAAAGTCCCTGATATTGTAGTGATGATGGTGCATCAACTTCCAATTTTCATCGTATTGGCTGACAGGAACGCTCCCATAGAATTCCAGCCTCTCTAGATACATAACGCGCGACATTTCGAATGACCGCTGATCTTCTCAATGGGTCGACGCTGTTTCCGTCGGCCACGAAAGTTGAATGGCAGCGATTGCGGCTTTCCGTGTGGTTCCGTCAAGAGCTCGGCCTCGACCAGGACCCCAGGGGAACAACTCTGGGGTATTGGTAGTTCTACCCGAATCATGGTTGATGTCGAGGACAATACTTCCGGTACCAGAGCTTTCCGCTTGAGGCCATCTTTCGAAACGCCACTTGCTTCCTTGCCGGTCCTGGGCGAACTCGTCTTCCGAGTTGCCAGGTGGGTGTAATCCGAGTTGAAAGATGAGAGCATCTCTCAATAAGCGCTGTTGGTTATCTTCGAGATCAAAAGAGGCCATTGATTCGCTTCTGAGGCAATCTATGCTCTAGGGCTGCGAGGACAGAGGAGTTGACGTGCTGAGTGATGATGGTACCGGATAAATCGTCCGTGTGGTTGTCAACCTCTATGTCGTCGATCTTCGTGCACTGAGAAAAATATGATTGTGACTTGGCGTGCAGCACAACTGCAACAAGTTTAAGAAAGTTGACATTTGGGAATGCCGACAGGCGTTCGGGGTACCTGATTATATGCTATCGGATATCAGGCTGCCGGTAGCATACTTAATCTGGCGGCTGCTTGAGCATCTGGATTGGTAGCCTCGTTTATGGCTTATGGCCCCCTTAGGACTTTCATTGCTGCCTGAAGTCGTTGGGCTGCAAACGACAATGGTGATTCCCTTTAAGCCTTCGGAAATTTGTTCGTGATATTCACCGGCTAACGAAGCAACATTAGTCATTGTCAACAGTTGATTGCAACATAGCCTATAAACATATCTAATATCCTTCTTCAGCCCTCTCAGCCCTCTCAGTGTCACCTACCCCCTCTCCATCATCGTGAACAAAGGTGTGATTAAACGTTGGCCCGGGGTAATGTTTTGTGGCGTGGACTAGCCACCAGACGCCTGTGATAAAGATGACCCCGGCAAGAATCACGCAGTTGTAATTCATCGTAGTCGCATCAAGTGGCAACGCAAGAGCTGGGTTCGAGTTAGCAATACCTAGACGAAAGACTTCGCAGGAGGAACTTACGAAAGCAGAAGAATATGTCAAACAGAGCGATGAAGAAAACAGCAAGCCCGTTTATGGCAAACCCCAGGCCTTTGAGGTGGAAAGGACCTGGGAGAAAGCGCTTACGCCCGGTGGCAAGGTTGCAAGCGAATGGAATCGCGTACGAGACAGTGCTGATGATGATGAAAGATCCCGTGAGGTTACTAAACCCAACCGAACTGCCAATCGGAATAGCACCAAGACCCGTGGCAATGACTGCCACGAACAAAGTGGCTTCAATTGGACAGCTCAGAGTCTCGTTCACCCTCCGAAAGATTCCCGAAAGCGGCACGGCGTTGTCTCGAGCCAATGCCCAGTAAGTCCGAGAGTTTGTCAGTACAGTGCCGGTACAGCAGCAAAGAGAAGAGAGGAAGATTATGAAGAGGAGTGCAAACGTGGCACCCGAGCTTCCGGTGGCCTGGTGATAGATCCCAGCGAGGGGAAATGTGTTGACACCGCTCTGCAAGATGGAGATGTCGGAGATAGCATAGCCAAGCACGATCGCGAAAGCGAGGCCGAAGAGTCCACCAAGTCCAATCTGGAGGAAAATCGCTTTCGGCAGGTTCTTCTTTGGATTGGTGATTTCTTCAGCCATGTGTGTGATGGCATCTGGTGTTCCAATAGTAAAGGCACCGTTCAGAACCCCGGTCATGAAGGCAATGCCGCCGTTCCAGCCCGTCACATTATTCTCTTCGAAGGAGCCCCAGACGAAATGGCTCGATGCGTGTCGAGAAGGCATCACCGCGATGACAATGATTGTGACCAAGCCACCAACCACGACGAGAAACAGGCCGAGGTTCTGGATGTAGGGAATCAGCTTGTTCGCAAAAATAACTGCCGAGGCACTCAGCCAGAGCACAATGAGGTATGCGATGTAGACGTGCCACGCCTCTGAGGTGTAGTCGGGGTTGTACGTCGCGTACAGCTGTACGGCTGTGTTTGCTGATATCTGGACTAGCGAGGCCAGGCCAAACATCCAGCCGTAGAAATTAATCCATCCCGCGAAGAAGCCGGTCATTCGCCCCCATTTGGGTCCGGCGGCATGAGTAGCCCAATGGTATACGCCACCGGCGGTCGGGAAAGATGACGCGAGCTTGTATCGTTAGAAGATGGCTGGGTTGGGCTTGAGGACGAGACATACCTCGGCCAGGCTCAGCCCAATAAGTGTGTAATAGAATAATGCCACCATGAGTCCGTATATTATCCCCGGAGGACCACCGTTCACTAAGAAGAATTGTTAGCCTTTCTACCCAGCGGTATATATATGCTGCCCTGAAATCTTACACAGTGAGACGGAAATTGACGACCCCAGAACTACCCAGGCATTGTTGACTGTGACGGCAATGCCAGTGAGTCCAATGAGGCCGTACTGTCGACTCAACTGGTCCTTGTGACCCGAAGCATTGATCCGAACTCCAGTCTCCGCAACAACAATTGTATTCCCATGGGGTGGCCCTTCTTTTGGAACCCCGTCCTCGGCCTTTTCGTCTTTCTCTAGTGAGCTCATCGTGTTTGTGGTGGACAGTGCTTCTTGTCGTAGGTGCATTCGAACACATGAACGGGGTAATAATATTAGATCAATAAGCCCGCGGCGTTGAGAATAATGGTGACTTCAATTAGAGGAATACCCTCGATGTGTTTGCGGCTGCCAAGCATACACTGCTGCGTACTGGCAACTGGGTGATGATGGATGGGGGTCTGACTATATATGGATGGAACGACACTAAGACACAGTACAGGCTGACAGGGAGAGGAAAGATAACACTAAATTACTGTGCCTGTGCTCTCTACTGACAAACACTTTCCCTGCTCGCGGGGGTGGCATTCATGTGTATCAGCTGCGTGGTAGGACCAACGCCCCAACGCCAACAGGTGCGAGTCCTGTTATCAGAACCATGAAAGTCCGAGGGAACCTTCGGATGGCTTGAAGTGGCGATACACCAACTTGAAGTCGGCCCCCTTGTCTGGCTTATCAGAGCACCCTGAAACCTTGGACATGGATCTCAAGACAGACTTCTTATCGCAGCTACCGGAGGGTGGGGCGGACAACGCTTACATCCAAGATACGGATAGCGTCTCATGAAATGCATGCAGGGAGGTATTGTCATGTAACAGTGATTATCCGTTAGTTGCATTACCGTTACTATCATAGAACCATACTGATTTAGTCCTGGGAGAATCTTGGTCTAAGCTAAACCTCCCCGTCGTCATCCGTGGATTCACCCCCCATGCCACCATCTACCAATCTGTCCGATGCCTTTTGAACCTCTCTGTCCCAATTGCTCATGCCAACAATAATCCACTCTAGAATACCAACAAGGGAGAGAGCCACACACTGGCCCATCCATAAGCCGGGCAATCCCCATCCATGGAAAGCAAGATAAATGCCTCCCGGTAACGCGCCTCCGTAGTAACTAACACAATTCACGAGCGCGCCAACCCATTGCCGTCCCATGCCTCTCAGCGCTCCACCACAGCTTCCATTCAACCCATCTGCGATCTGGAATAAGGCAACGTAGGGCATGATCTTGGCCACGAGCGCAATCACGCGCTCGTCGTCGTTGAACAAGCCGCCAATGACGTTTTTGGTCGACAACAGGAGGACGAGGATCAAGGTGCCGAATAGAACAGAGAGTACAGCGGCAGAATGCGCCAAACACCTGGCACCCAGTGAGTCTTGAGCCCCCAGCAAATTTCCCAGTCGTGCAGACGCAGCCACGCCGAGTCCAAATGGAATCGTGTTGATGATTTGATCAGCCGTCATGACAACGGACTGGGCAGCAAGAGGGATCGTCCCAAGACGACCAGCAGCAAGCGCTACTATCTCGAATGCCCACCATTCCGTTCCAACGTGAATGACGCCGAGAAAAGCCAGTCTGGTAAACGGCCAAAGGTGCGCGAGCGCCTTTCTCGGGGCCAAGCCATCCCAGCACTCTTTGCCCTGGATGAATGCCGCGTAGGCAACCAGGAGCAAGAACGAAAGCCAGTAGGAGATGCCGGTTGCCAAGGGCGCACCGTAGAGGCCGAGACCCAGCGGGTAAATGAACAGATAGTTGAGCAGGGCGTTGAGTGGAGACGTGATGAGGAGCGCGTATGTTCCGGGGCGGTAGATGCCTTGTGCTTGGAGGTACTTCTTCATGCATTCGAACCAGATGTAACCCAGCCCGCCAGGGGCGAGTAGTTGCAAGAATCTGGAACTTTGCATGCAGATGAACTCCTCCTGGCCAAGCGCCCGGAAAACGTGCTCGGAAAAGCCCCAGATGATTACCACGACCACATAAAAGCCGGTCAAGACAAAAAGGCCTCTCTGAAGGAGAATGCCCAAATCACCCTTGTCTTTTGATGCGGTGAAGCTGCTTGACGCCAGAGTGTCGAGAGCAGTGGTTCCGCCAAGAGCAATGAGCCAAGCCGTTGCCATGGCAAACATGTAAGAGAATGCAGCAGTGGCCAACGCTTCAGGGGAAAGACGTCCGACGACCAAGATTGAGACCGTCTGCAGACTGTTTTGCAGCATGTAGGCTAAGATGACGGGAATGCAGGCTTTGGTCAGAAGCCACATCTCAGCCACCCATTCGAAATACTCGGGACGCGGAGTAGGTGAATTAACGGCACGATGAGAAAGGAGTGATGCCGTTTCATCTGATGGAGGCTCCATGGTGCGCGGCATGAGTGGTGGTGAACGCCTTGGGAGAGTCATTTTGGGCGTTGCTTCTCCGAAAGTTGTAGATGGTTTGGTGTGAGATGGCTTTTCAATCAGACAGCGAGACCTTTTGTTGAGGCCGTGAATTGTTCACGTTATGACTGAGGTACAATGGCGTTTTTGTAATAGAAAGATTTCCAACTTGTGGGTTTTCGAGAACTGGGTGACTGCTCAGGTGCCGAGTCCCTCAGCAGCTAGATCAACACGCCGAGCTAAGTAGATAACTACGATAGCGCAGAAAAGACGCAATGTCCGACTTGCGGACTTGACAGACATCTGGCAAGATTCTCATAACCGAATTCCCTTGAAAAGGCGCTATTGCATATTCAATGAGTAGAAATGTCTCGCCTTCCGTGCCTTATCGTGAGAGGCTTGAAGGATTACCGACGTGGAACCACACCAACCAACCACTTGAGATATCGCAAGGTAACACCGCAGCTCGCTGTTATCTAGGGCAAGTTCCACACGTCATCAATCGAAGCGATTAGATCGACTTGATATCAATGAATGGCTACAGCCAGGCACCAACTCCTTTCGGTAATGTAGCCACACTGTGGAGGACATTTCGTGGGGAGTATGAGTGGAGTCTCGGTTCTTAGTTCCGATCGAGCACACTAACTCTGTTTAGTAATTTACGCGCCTGGCATGAAGCACAGCATGGGATGCAGACAATCTGGACCAGGAGATGTTATTCGGTCTGTGAGAAATGGCAAGCAGTAGCTTTGTAGAAATCGATTACGTTGGGGGTTTTGTCATGTGGCTTTCGTCTGCTTCGGGGACATAAATATCAGCTCGCTGCCCTTGATTACAACTTCTCGCCACAACCATCACTTCCATCACCGAGTTCAACCGTTTTGCTCGCCATGTTTCCCTCCACTCTGCTTGCCTTGGGCTGTGCAGCCATTGTCACAGCTCACGCAGGACACGGACACAACGATGAGTCTATTTTGGGACCTCTGGAGGCCTTGTGGTACAACAAATTGCCTGGAGATGGCGGCACTCAGGTTAGTGCAGCCAGGTATTAGTCTTCCTCGATTGCCTTCTAACGCTCTGATTCAGGCTGATTCCGTCTTCTCGGGAATTACCACCTTTGGTCGTCTGCCATACCTACCTTGCCTGAGCCACAGCTCTATCAAATACGATATCGCGTTCATTGGCAAGTAAGGTCAACATCTAACAAGTCACAAGATCTAATACCTTGCAGGTGCTCCCTTCGATACTGGCACGTCTTACCGACCCGGCGCCCGGTTTGGACCCTCTGGCATCCGACAAGGATCTCGCCGGTTGAATCTCTAGTATGCTGCCATCCATTCTCTCCAGCTTGAACCGTTGCTGACAGAGATATCTAGCGGAGGTTACAATGTCCCCCTTGCCACGAACCCCTTCAACAGCTGGGCAACTGTACTCGACTGTGGTGACATCCCAGTTACTTCGTAAGATATCATAAAGCATCCTCAAGAACTTGAAGCTAACAAGTGCAGATACGATAACACCTACGCTCTCCAACAAATTGAAGAGGGGCACTTTAGCATCCTGTCCCGTTCCCCAGCTACCGATGCGCACAGAAGGGGGCCCGCAAAGAAAGAGAAGACGCTGCCTCGTGTCATCACTCTTGGTGGAGATCATACTATTACTCTTCCTCTACTCCGATCCATCAACCGCGCTTACGGACCCGTGTCGGTGATTCACTTTGATAGCCATCTGGATACTTGTGAGTTTCCAAATCTGACTATGAGAGTACCTATTCTAACACACTTTACAGGGAAGCCCAAGGTGTTCGGCGGCTCGCCGTCTGAGGTTGCTAGCATCAATCACGGCACCTACTTCTACCATGCCGCCATGGAAGGCCTGCTCGCCAATGATACCAACATTCACGCTGGTATCCGAACCACTCTCAGCGGACCCAGTGATTACGATAACGATGGTTACTGTGGATTCGAGATTGTCGAGGCCCGAGAAATCGATACCATCGGTGCGGCCGGGATCATCGAGAGAATCATTAAGCGCGTCGGCACGAACCCGGTGTATCTGTCCATCGACATCGACACTCTTGATCCCGCCTTCGCGCCTGCGACTGGCACCCCTGAAACTGGAGGATGGTCGACCAGAGAGTTGAGGACGATTATTCGAGGTTTGGAGAACCTCAACTTGATCGCTGCGGATATCGTTGAAGTTGCAGTAAGTCCCCAAATCTCTGACTTGTGATTATTTTCTATTCTGACGTCAAAATAGCCCGCATATGATACCAACGCCGAGCACACAACGATGGCTGCAGCTGATGTCCTTTACGAGGTCATGAGCATCATGGTCAAGAAGGGACCCCTCAGTAACATGATCGACGCGGAAGAGGACGTTGCAGAGTTGTAGATTTACATCACCAGCGAACTCGCCAGTCTACATATATCCAATAGCATCGGTTTTATAGGTAGTAGAGTACCAAGTAGAATCCACCTAAGCACCAAACTTATTTCGTTAAAACACCTGTGGGCTACAATTTTTATATGGCCAAGATACCTGTTGTTACACATATGGTCCACATGCGGCATCCATTCTCTTCAAGGACCGGCAGCTCCTGACATTCAAACACAGCGCGCTCCTCTTTTTCCGGCTAACTGGGTCTTAAAACAAAATGATGTTGTACTGTAATTCCTCTAACAGAAGGAAAATTATTAGCCTTTGGTTGGGAGAATTATGGCAAGTAGTCCACTTACTAAGTAGCTGACTG
Source organism: Neonectria faginata (assembly GCA_030864175.1). Lineage (NCBI taxonomy): Eukaryota > Fungi > Ascomycota > Sordariomycetes > Hypocreales > Nectriaceae > Neonectria > Neonectria faginata. Next base: position 363,021 of record JAULBG010000006.1, on the reverse strand, counting down.
GCACATAGATGGCCATCAAAGTCCTCCCACTCTGTCCTGATTTTCCATACATCCTCAAGCGCTTGTCGGACAATCCGCACGTGGAGTGAGCCGAGGCAGATCTCAAGCTTGTGGATTTTGTCGAGGACGAAATCCTTCTGATCATTGCTAAAAGCTTCGCAGCCGATGGTAAAGAGAGGCATCGACATTGCAACCCAAGTGTTGCAAGGTTGCCCTTGCGTCATGTTGATGATCATTCCGTTGATCTCCTCGACAGCAGCCTGGATGGGCTGCGATCCGGAGGGCATGTTGTACAGGCGTCTGTACACGTGGATCAACGTCGCCTGCTGGAAGGCTTTGTGGCAGAGCGAGAAATCGCGACCGGATTCGGGCGACAATGTTGATGAGATTGACACACCAGGTGGTGCTTTGGCATCTCGACTTATCATCCCCTTGACCTTTCCGAGAAGAACATCGGCTTCGAAATGTGTGCTCGGATGACCTTCTTCGGAGCTGGGGACCAGGTTGATTTGTTGGAGAACGTCGAGAACTTCCTCACTATATCCCAAGAACCCATCAATCTTGGGGCCAAGGGTCGGCGAAGGGTCAAGTTTGCCAGAAGTGGCTATGCTCATAATTGTTGAATGTTCGGACACTGTTAGTGACGGGAGGTGAGGAAGGGTTTGGAGTGAGAGGTATAGAAGGTAGAGGTGTCTCATGGCTGACTGCGCAGGCCCTGGGCTTGTGACAAATTGCCGGTAGGCTTGGTCATCGCCGAGAATAGCCTTGACTCCTTGAAGATGTATGCGCCAAGACGACACTCCTTGGCGCCCAGCAAAGACGTCTGCTAGACACCAGATGATACACGTGGCCAGCAAGATCTCGTCCATCTGTCCATGGGCGAGCGCCGTTCTCAGCAGGGACAGACCCGACGATTGCAGGTGCTCTATCACGCGAAATATTTCCACGCCATCCACCTCAGTCAAACCTCTGGACGAAAACCCCGCAGCCGATAACGCGAGGCTTGCGGATAGTAGAAGGGGGGAATTGAGCATCGCGGGGACTAATCCCCGGCATAGATCCTCGTTGATCGACGGGTGACATGACAAGGAGGGAAGAATGTCTGTGGCAAAGTAATTGAGCAGTCTTCGATACCTCTGCGGCATGGTGACGCCATTGGGAAGGCATTGAGGTATGAACGTCGGTGGCTCGGGCGCTTCGGGAAGAGCCTTGGTGCCGTATACGAAACCACCGTTATCAGCATCTAGGAGTACGGATATCAGCTTGACTCATGCGGTATAACCTAGGACTTGAGACCGTACCTATCCTTTCAGCCGAATCCCCCGCCGAGCTCAAGCAAACGCCGAAGCATGACTTCTTGAACTTGCGACCGCCCCAAACAAGCTTCAACGTGTAATTGCAAGACCGATTGAAGCCGGAGCATTGACCACACGTCGGTTTCTTCTCGTCACACTTCCTCCGTCTCTTTCGGCACTCCTCACACCCTTGTCGAGACCTTCTCACGGGCATGGGACGTAGGCGGGCTGGCCGGGTCGCAGGATGGATGGTCTACAACGCCTCCACAATCGTCAGACCGGCCACGATCAAGCGGGTTCCAGGCATGCCACTTACGCGTGGAGGATCCAGTGGGCAAAAGGGGTTTTTTTTCTTCTGGGGACGGGACAATATCTTGGTCTATGGGCATTACGGCGTCTCTTTCGAGCGCTGTTGCTACGGCTCAGTTGTGTCGTATCTGGCGATTGGGAGGGGAGGTGCTTTATACCTCAGGAGAAGATAAGGAGCTGGATGAAAGATAAGGCCAGGCAGTCCCCACACTGGGATGGCAACCACCAATAGGCAAACTGATTGTCTAAGCTGTGAGTATATCAACTCAGGTCAAGATCACTAACTAATTCGTATTAGATGTAGGTTTCAGAGATGGCTGGGAGAGAATAAAAGTATTACGCTCTGTAGGTTGGAACATGAATCCGGGTTTGTTAGCCGTCCAAGGTTGATATACCCTACTTACACCCTGCAAGTCATTTGATCAAAACAGCTCTCCTCGTGAGATAGACGGGGGTTCAAATGCCAAATCTCGTTCTTATGTCCTCAAGTCACTGCTTTATATCTTGCCAGTAACTCGGTGGAAGGGCGCTGGTAGCACACCCATGGACGGGATGGAGGCTACCCTGGAGAAAGACGATTGTCACTCAATTCCGTATAATTATAACTCCCGCTACGTTTGAATCATACTACTTCTAACCTTCTTGAATTCTTTCCTCTTTTGTACTCATGCCTCGAGGCTATTGGCTTCAGCGAGATTAACTTCACGTGTGAAACCTCCACAAACACACCGTGCTGAGACATTGCCCCATGTTACTCAAACAAGTTCCTGATTCGTGTCCCCTGCCCATAAGCGAAGTCCACAGCTAAGTTTAGCCGTTCGGGCATAACCTTTTTGCTTTAACTCATACAAGTCGTCGCAGTCACCTACGAAAACCTTGTTTTAGTCTGATGGTCTAGTTCCGTACACATGGCCTTCACTAACGTTGATCTCGCAATTTCCTCTACACGCTCATAACATAACTACGCCGAGAATGGAGGCATTGTGTCTTCGAAATTTCACGTTAAATATCTCAGTGTGAAAGAACAAACATGCTCAGTCGTATTTCGGAATCCAGAGAGGGCACCGTCCCACTCGTTGTAAGGCCATGCAATTAGCAAAGCATCGTTTTCCGTTAGAAGGTATTCTAGTAACAGACAAAGATAAGGACGACTCGCCCCACTTACTCTCGGCTCCTGAAAATTCCTTTCTGAGGATAGCGCGTCTTTCCCCAGATCTGACGATTCAAGCTCTTGAAAATTCCCTTCTGAGTTTAGTCCGCGTCGACCCTATCTTCCGGTAAGTCACTCTTGAAGATCCCTTTCTCAGTCTGGCGTCTTCCCCGGATCAGGGATACGCTCTTCTAGATTCTTCTCGAGGCATAACTTGATTACATAGTAATAATGTGTGTTCTGTCACGTGGAATAGGTGCCATTGCTCGTGAGCCTCGTGGAAATTCCGCTGCGAGCATGGCGTTGTCTCACGATACCTTCAACTGCGTTTCCCAAGAGCGCCCAGCCTCATAAGCTTGTGCTTCAATTGGAAATCGGTGCTTTTATTGTCTGGCAAGCATTGTGGTTATTAGAAACAAAGCATGAGCACCAAACTGAGATCGACGAGTGAAGGTCTTGGATCAATTTATTAGTTCAGTGAAGAAATCCAATACGCCACCTGATTAATCAAACATCGCTTGCTAATTGCAACCTAGACCAACCCCGTCCATAAAACACCAGAGCTAATCCGAGCCGCAGCGTCCAACGGTCTCAGCGCGGCCTCATCTCATCCATCATCCGACTCGCTCGTCTCTCTCGCCACTCCATTAACTGAATTACCGGCGACCGAGTCGTATTATCAGGCCTATGCTGCGCAACATCGCCCTCCAGTCCAAATCCGTACTTGCTCTCCCCAGCAACATCCGGCACCAGCCCAAAGCCAACCTTGAGCTTCTTGATATCGGGGTCAGCTTCCCAATGAACCCTGTTCAGGCTCTGTCCTCTCGTCGCGGCAACGATGGACGAAAACCTGGTGTCCTTCATGACGTATTCATGCCCCATTGCCCTAATGCCGAGTACCACTCCCGCGATGGCCATGAGAATAGCGAATGCATAAACTATCCAGAGATCCTCAATATGGTAGAAATAGCAGTTCGTGGTTCGCTCCCTCACGCAGGGATACATGGTATGCTCATCGCTGCCATTCATGAGTGCCATCTTCGACGCATTGCGCGCCATAGAAACGGCGAGGAATTGCTGATCCGATAGCAGCGACAGAACCATCTCCTCGTAAAACTTCTCGAGTTCTACAGTGAAGTTTTTGACGGGGAGGTAATTTTTCCGATTGATAAGTCGCGACTCGAGCGCTCGGGTATTGGCGACCTTGTTTTCCAAGACAATGGTTCCGTTGACGAGGTCGCGCAGTTGTTTCCCGATGGAATAGTATGTCGCGGTTTTGCGGTACTTTCGCACATCTTTTGGGAAAATGTAGTTGCTAGAGGGAGTCGCGGTTGTGTTGTCTTTCAATCTCTGGTCTTTCTGCGGCACTCCCTCGAGGAATCGCGTGTCGATGATCTTGCGGGGGTTGCTGCGATGGACTCGTTGACTCTGAAGCCCGTTCGTGTAGTTCATTTCAACCTTGTAGTCCATCTCGTAATGCTCGCAGCCAATGATTTTGGGAACGAAATCGTCGGCCGAGAAGTTGTCGCTGTCCTTGTTCAAGGGCATATCCCTGGGAGCTAGCTTTGTGGAGACGTACCCTATCCAGACCAACGGCTCGGTCCGGAATGCGCCCATGTTCTTGGGATACGGCGGTTTCTGCTTCGGTCTGCCTCCAATCTGGGTGTTCCCAATTTGCTCAACCCCGTAATCCCCTCTGTCGGCGACGGCGAGGTACATCTGGTTGCCCTCTGGAAGCATCAAGCTTGTGTTGAATGGTGCACTTGCGTCTCCGAGCTTCCGTACTTTATCGCCGACTCCGGAGGCCAGTTCCTTGCACTTGTAGCCAGGCCCGGTGAATTGTATAGTGTAGGAGCAGTTCCATCCGTTGCCGCAGACATCGATGCTGGCATTCTTGCGAAACACGGCTTGTTGAAGATACTGACTCCTCATGATGATCTCCTTGAATTGTACACTACTCGAGGTCCAGTAATCGAATTGATTGGGATCGCTCTCGTTAACAAACGTCTCGTTTGTTGTAGTATTCCACGACGAAACCGATAGCTTGTAGAGACCTTCTGCCTCGGTCGTATGTGGTACTCGAAAATCGTTTGTTTGTTCGTGGGTAAAATTGAGAGTAGTGACATTGGGACACATGGTATGCTGGCGGACCGTCTTTGGAAGGACCGAAAGGGTTTCGGAGGTCAGAATGACGACCAAAGGCGTCGCCCAGATGTAGATGGCGAGACACATGGCCACCTTGGCGCCCTTGAAGGCCTCCCAGTGGAACAACGCGGTGAGGTCTTCGGCGGCGGCGAAAAGGGAGTCGACGGCGCCAAGTGTCAGAAGCTTACGACGAACCATCATCCAGACGCGTTGACGGTAGGCCAGGATGGCGGCGGTGACCAGGCTGGCCTTTGAGAAGAAGGCGATGGCGGTTCCGTATCGCAGCATGCGCAATTGATTGTCGGCCTCTTTTCCATGGAGCCGGTTGTAAAAGGCGTGATGGCCGACGGCAAAGGCGATCCCCGCGGCGAGGAAGGCGTACATGCTCCAGGCCGGCGTCCAGTGGTTCCGGAACCAGTCGTTGATGCGCGGTCGGTACGGAGGTGGCCGGTCCGGCGGCCGGGTGTCCGGTGGTCGCACGGGCGGGAAATCATTGGTGAGGAAGGGATTGAGCAGCGCGGTCTGGCTCTCGGTCTTGCGGTTCGGAGGCCGCGTCCTCGTGCTGGGCGGCGTCTGCTGTATCGGGTCCCAGATGCTCGACGGCGACGGGTAGCTGGTGTCCAAGGACCGGCTGGGCGAATGGGTGAAGTAGGTGGTGGAGTGGCCCATCCACGGCGTCTGCGGGGTCGTGGGCGAGCTCATCGACGAGAACTCGGGCGAGCCGACGGGCTTCCGCGGGATGTTCCCGCTGGGCTGCCAGTCGCCGTCGTTGTTGTCGTTGGGGTAGCGATCCATTGCGGACGACGGATAGTTGAGTTTGGTTTGGAGGTTGCAGCTTGGAGGTCAGCCAGGCCCACGACGCGACCAGGCGAGAGGAGGTAAAGGGCGTGAGACAGCAAGACCAGGCATTTATTAGACCAACTTCGTACGCCTCGCCTCGTATCAAGTACCACCTCGCACTGCGCTGCACATTCGCGGCCCAGACTCTGGGTTTTAAGCCTCAGCGCGACGCCCTCAGCCGCCACTTGACTCAGCTTTCTCCGTTGACTGTCAGCTGCAACTGCGGTCCAGATGGATGGCGTATGTATACGAGCCCAGGGTAACCCACCACACCCGCGGCTTTTTAAGGCCAACGGGGTTGTGGGAGCAGGCTGAGATGATCGGCCCCCAAAGTTGCTCAGAGCATGCTAGTCCGTTGCATGGACAGGTCAGACGGACTCAGCCGAAGGGGGCGATGATGGGCTTGGCGGGGTGGATGGTACGAATGTACTCAGCCCAGCAAGGCTGGATATGGATCAGGAACAGGAGAGGTTCGCAGCGTGAGATTGAGAACGTGGATGCCATGCCAGGATGAGCAGAGTAGAATGAAACAGAATAGAACAGATAGAGTACGTAGCAGAACAGAGCAGAGAGGCCGAAAGGACCGAGGTGTAACCCGCCCTCACCACAGCATACGGCCACTCATTCTCCGTTGCGTCGTTGCCTGAGGCAGTGTCAGCAAACAGTGCCATTGATGACTTGTCGCCCCAGAAGAAGCCACTCTCCTACGCAGTCTCTGTAATCCCCGACGCAGTGTTGCAAGCGGTGAGTCCCCAGTGGCCGGATCCTCCTCCGCTGTCAGCCACGCAGGGAAGCTCCGCGGCAGCGCGAGCCCGGAGAGCGATTCGTTGCACCGAAACGCAGTGAGACAAGACAAGACCGGACGAAATTTACGACAGCTGTCATCTTCAGTTTTGGCACATTCTTTTTTCCTTTCTTTTTTTCCGTAACCATTGCGAGCGAGGGTGAGGGTCAGAGGCGCAGCTGAGGAACCACATTTTACCCTCGCTCAGGGGTGACATACGCGCTACCTCAAACATCGTTCGGATTGTGAGCAATGTGAGGTAGATAGTACTAAGGTAAGTTGTTAGGACTTACACCATGGGCTACTTTAAGTGTGGACAGAAGTACCCGTCATTTCAAGCCATCTAATTCGCGAAAACCAGGCGCGTTTCACTGCAATTTTAGTCTCTCCAGCCGAGGTGACTTCCCTGCCATTGTCTCAGTTACTACCAGAAGAACTCCGGCTTCCGCTCCAGGCCGAAACGCCTCTCAGCCCCCAGCACTTCGCTCCAGTCTCACTTCTCAGTTCCTACTCAATCACTACTATCCATGTATGATGCAAGAAGAATTTTACCTTCGCCAACAGTGCAAGGTAAATTGCTATTGTGCGCAGAACAGCAGAAGATTTGCAAGGCGCCATAAATCATTTGAAACCGGCCGGGCGAATGAACACGCACGTTTTCCCTTCAGCACTAGCAGCGCTGGTTGAGAGCCCTTTCCAAGACACTTTATTTAGGTAGGTAATGACTGTCGACCATTCCATCTAACGCTAATCCACAGATAACACCATTCCTTCCCACCCACGCGAAGCTGAACTACAGAGCCCTTCTCGAAACCCAAAGCTCCTCAAGAACAACAACCCGATTTCCCTCTTAAGCGGTTCCCTTGGCAGCTTCGGCCTGGGCGGAAACTAGGAGATTGATGACTGCGTCGAGGAGTCCGGTACCAGCCGCTCCACCTGCAACATCTTCCACAGCTCCGTCCTCAGCCGCACCGCCCTCGGCTGCGCCATCTTCGGCCGCGCCATCACCTGCCGCCGCAGCGTCGGGCATGAAGATGCCCCATTCTCCGTTCATGTTGGCGACGGTCAAGGTGAGCTCGTTCTCTTCCACTTCGAATTCCAGTTCGCCGACCGCAGGGTCAATGATGAAAGCACCCGCCTCAGCGCAGAAGCGGCCGATTTGGCCTTGACTGATGTCCAGGGTATCTGAGAAACAGTAAGTATTACTGCATGGATTATCTGAGCACTCAGGGAGAGGGTCACTTACTTCCTTCGGTGAGGATGTAATCAACCTTTGAGAGCGTGAGGCCGTCGGCGCCTTCTGCGAGGTCGATGATGTACGACACGGCTTCGACGGCAACGAAGCCAGCAGGGGGAGCAGCTGGTGTCTTGTTTTCGGTAACGGTGAGGGTTCGTCCTTCTGCGTTCTGGAACTCAACCTCGAAGACTCCATTCGTCTATGCAGCCACTTATTAGAGATATTCCAGGTCAACAGGAAGTCAGTTAATACGTACCCCTGGGGGGAACAGCACATCCTGCTTGACGTCGCCGCCATCGAGAGCCACAGCCTCGTCGAACAGTCCCGCTTTCTCAACTTCGTTCTCTGCACCTTCGCCCTCGCCCTCGCCCGCGGCCTCGTCGCCGGCAGGCAGTTCCGTTTCGTTTCTCGCGTTGATCGCCCCTCTGGGAACTTTTGAGGCAGGGGGCATAGGCACAGCCATGGCAACGGCGAGCGAGAGGGCCAAGAGAGTAGCGCGAATAGGATGCATCTTGAAAAAGTGAGAAGCTGATGTGGGAAGTTGAAGTGGTGGATGGGAAAGTAGCCTGAATAAAAATGTGTCGGGCCGGCCGATTGTAGAAAAGAAGTAAAGGGTAATGGAAAGGTAGGAAAAGCTGATGATTGTGAGGAATGGTGAGGAGAAAAGAAAGACACGGCAACTTCACAGGACTTCACCGGTCTTTATACACGTCGCACACTTGACCATTCATTGAAAGATCCTTAACGCCGTGCTGCGAGCATCACCCCTGGGTTAAAAATATCTTTAGAAACTCGCTGAAACTGTTGTCGACCCCGCCGCTGGTCGAGGAGTGCCAACACTGCCAAGATGCCAAGATGTCTCCAGAAGCTTGCCGAAACAACTGCCAAGGCCTATGCAGGGCCAGATACAACCAACATGCCAAGATATCCGAGACGAATTCGCCTCTAGGAAATGCCAGAAATGCCACAAATAGTTTATTAAAATCTGTGAGATCTATTCTGGTCTTTCATCGGACACGAAACAGTGTCTGCAATGCCCCAGCTTTGGAGTTTGGACGTGATGAAATAATAGATCCGCCTTGGACCGTGCGCAGATCACTTTAAGTGGTTTTTAAGTTGTTTCCTCCTGTTAAGCTTGTGCTTGACAGGACGGCCCTAGTTTAGAATCGGGAAAATGGCACGCGACAGCTCCCTGAAACACTCTGGAAAAAAGCCAGGCGCTTGTCCTCGGCATCAGTACATCATTCAATGCGGTGTTTTTCCAACCCAGTCGCCGCTGAAAGTGCTTGAAGAAGAGCTGGGTCTTGAATAGATACAAGATGAAAGCGACGCGCAGTCAATTGTTCGTTGGTAATCTTTGAGCTCCACCCCGGTCCCGAAATCACAAACGCACAGCTGGAGATGGCCCACACAAAAGCTCTCTTGGTCCTGGAACGTACCTGTATTGATTCCAACCATGCCTACCCCAAGCTACTCTGCGGCCCTCCAGCAACTCTTCACATTGTTGCTGTAGAAATACCCCACGAGACCAACTTCTGCACGGTAATTTCTGCACGGTTGACGAGCTCGAGGACTTCGTTTTCAGACGAGAACTTGACGAGACCCGCCAAAGGGCCAAACGTTTCTTCCGTTGTAAACAGCATTTCTGGCGTGGCATTGACAATGATTGTGGGTTCAAAAAACGCCGGACCGAGATGCGGCATCTTTTGTCCGCCGATAGCAACGTGGCCGCCCTTTGTTTTGGCATCCTCGATATGCTCAATGACCTTCTGTACCGCGCGCTCGTGAATGAGAGGGCCATGTGTGACGCCGTCCTTGGATCCGTGGCCAACGTGGAAGTTTGTAACCCTTTCTACGAGTCGTTTTGAGAATTCTTCGAAGACATTCTCATGGATGAATATTGAGGCAAGACGGACAATCGAGAACGCCGGTCATTCTGCCCAACTAGAAGTGTCAATGGGAGAGCCACGTAATCTGGCTGTTCTCTAACAGAAGATGGACAAAATATCGGAATGTTAGCCGGCGGTTGCGAACAACGACATCGGAAGACCATCCGACCGGCTCCGTACTTACCGACCGTCTGTGAACACTAACGCGCCAAGTAGGTCACACTCCAGGTATTGCCCAATCACAATCCTTACGCGCCCCATTACTGCTTTTATTGTTCGATAAGTTACTGGAAGCATAACAGTCGTAGCTAGATTAGAGGCCACATAGTACTTGGGAATTTGAGATGGCTAATCGCCGACACCGGGCCATCGCGGCTTGCCCAAACGGGAAGGCTAGATGAGAGCATCAACACCACAGAATACATAAGTCACTATTAGCATGTACGGTACCCTCTCGGTCTGGTATCTCAGTGCATATCCCTGGCCACCAAATATTAATCATCGTTTCAAGTTCAATTGCATCCATGGCTGATTCCCCTGACGGCATTTACGACAAGGGAGTCATTGACCCTGGCTTCCCTGTCAAGAACTCAACCCAGTCCTTTTGGCTTACGGAGCCTTGCGAGATTGGCAAGCTACAGTCGCCATGGCCGGAGGAGACTGTCGATATTGCTGTCATTGGCTCCGGCATGACTGCCGCCAGTCTGATCAACACCCTCTACAGCAAAGCAACCCAACCTCAACATTGCCATCCTTGAGGCCCGCGACCTCTGCTCCGGAGCCACTAGTCGCAATGGAGGCCACATCAAGGCAATGAACCATGGTGCGTGGTTTGAAAAGGCAGAGAAGTTCGGCGTACAAGAGGCCGTGCGCATTATCGAGTATGAGCATAGCCATTTGAAGAAGATGGCGGCTTGTATCAGAGATAACGATACCAACTGTGATCTCGATGAGGTGGGAGGGCTTGGATGTGTACTACGACGAAAAGGTATTTCGGTGCGCATGTGATGCCGTTAAGGATATGCGACAACAAGCGCTTAGCCTGGGCGCTATCTATACCATCTACACGACAAAGGAGGAGCTCGAAGCGCGAAACATCTCCCAGCCCTGCTTCGGTACTATCGGCATGCCTGCTGCATCTATGTGGCCTTACAAGATGGTAACGTCGCTTCTCGACAAGATGGTCCGGGAAAACCGGCTTTCGATCCAAACCAACACTCTCGTTACTGCCGTCTATGACGAGGATGACAAGATATCAGTGGATAGGGCATGCAAAGGGGAGGGATAAGAAGACAGCTCCAGCTCGGGAGCAACCTGTGAGCCAAATCAAACAGGTAAGGGACCAACCAAGACTTAGAAACACCTATAAGATTACAGAGTACTCCCAATCAGTATAATTCACCGAAGCAGAATTGCCAAGGTCGCTAGCAAGAGTACTGAATAAGGACAGAATCCCGAGGTTTCAAGACTAGGGTGAAACCTCCTAGTTTTCCCCACTACGGAGTACCGGAAGAGCTGTTTGAAGGTCGCCCTGGCTGAATTCGATTGACCGGAGCGGCATCTCCAAGATCGCAGTCAGTATCTTGTCGGCCGGAAGAATATCTGAGCAATAAGTCTGTCAGTCCGGCTCTACTGCTCTTACATTCAGTGTTAACCTGGGACCTCGCTATGATTAGCTGCTCTAACCAGGTTTGACATACCAATTTTCGCTCATTATAACTGTCGCCTAGGGGCGGTAGAAGAAGAGGCCGCTCGTTATGCCACTCTGTCTTTGTAGCACAGTTGGGTCTATCACGCGTTCGCTCTTTGCCTGTCCAAATTCAGCCAGCCTCCAGGTAGTATACGGACAGGGACGGTTGGCTGTCTCTACTTAATCCGCTTGCCCGCCAATCGAAGAATGCAATTTGATGAATCACTCTGATTTCTCAGATCCGAACCGATGGAGTAAGCCGCACATACGAGGGCTACCTGGAAAGCCAAAACGGCGATGTAACTTGATGATATGGGGTGTACCAGATCTTACTGTTCAGATTACGTTGTCTTGTTCTGTTATTGGGGGAACTCGACGGCTTGTGGAAGTTGCAAACATCTTAAGCCGGATTGATGGATAAAATAGGCGAAATCACCGGGATTTTCGGAAACACCGAACCAGAAAAGGGGTGGGTAAAGCAATACACCGAAGTGGCCCAGAAGAGGTCAGTATTCCACTGGTCTGATGACGCTGATCGTTTCCATCATTCCATTTTAAAGTCCAAGTAAAGCTGGCAGTTGAATCATGGGATATGAGCATGCCTTGTAGGATCAAATATATAAATTCCGCTTCTTGCTCGCTGAAATGAAAGCATACTCCTGCATCACAAGTAATTTGTTCTTTAGTTTCTAACTCAGCACCAATAAGAAAGAAGCCATTCCAGAATGGCCGCATAACAACGGCATTACCAACACCATGACACAATTTAAAGTCCTCATCTACGGCGTCGACATCGCCGGTAATTCCTAGCTTTCTGGCTTTCCAAGCTAGGATAAAACGTCACGGTTATCGAACGGTTCCCGACCTTACGAGTCACAGGTCTTCAGATAGACCTCCGCGGATATGGCATCGAAGTCATGAAACGGATTAGCATCGAAAAGTCATTCCGCGACAAATCTGTCCACGAGCAAGGCCTGGAGTTTGTCGACAGTTTTGGGGAGACGGCGGGCTTACTTCCCAACAAACACGACCGGCAAAGGCCTGCAGAGTTTCTCTACAGAGTATGAGATCATGAGGGGAGATCTGTGCCAGATCCTATATAACGAAATAAAGGACCGCGTCAAATACATCTTCGGAACATCGATCGAAAACTACACTGAGGATGATAACTCAGTTCACGTCGTTTTCTCAGACGGAAAACCCGAGCAGTTTGATCTCTTGGTCGGTGCCGATGGTCAGGGATTTCGGACTCGTCGAATGATGTTTGGACCTGGAATCGAGGACTCTGCCACGTTTCTCGGAGTGTACATTGCTTACTTCACCATTCCTCAATAGATCAACCAAGGAGAGGGCTATGTGGGTTCAGTTTACATCGCTACTCGGCAGCGATATGTGTTCACTCGACGGCACAAACCTGACGTGATTCAAGTGTATCTTGCCTGTCAGCAAGACGACGGTCCATTGGCGAAGGCGCGACGAGGCGATGTCGAGGAGGAAAGTGAAGCTATGATTTCTATTTTCCGAGGGGCCGGATGGCAGACGGACCGCATATTAAAGTCGCTGCGGGAGGAAACCGATGACTTTTACTGCGAAGGCCTCAGTGTCATCAAACTGCCTTCTTGGTCCAGCGACCGGGTCGCTCTTTTGGGAGACGCGGCGTTCTGTCTTTCAGCAACAACCGGGATGGGCACCAGCTACAGCCTCATCGGTGCTTATGTACTGGCGGGCGAAATTGGGAAGCACTGCGGGCACGCCCAGGGCAATGCCGCACAGGGACAGAAGCCTAGTAAGGCTAACCTTACCAACGCGTTGAAGGCATACGAAAGCAAGTTCCGGCCTTTCCTGGACCAAGTCCAAGAGGGCATTGCAGAGAGTTCCAGCTTCTGGAACAGTATTCCGTCCTCGTCTTTGGGGATCGCTATCCTGTACGTTTCCATGTCTGTCGTCGCCTTCTTGAGGTTGAATGTTCTTGGGAAATGGGTCCTCCGAGAAGATGTGAGAGGTTGGAAGCTCCCGGAGTACAAGACAATGATGCAAGGTTAAAAAAAAATATAACTTGAATCACTGCTCAGGAACTGCATACTCAAGGACCGAGGTTACTTGTTATGGTTTGTTTCTAGAACTCAGTCTTCCTTTTCGTTTTGTTGTGTGACATTTAAGATTGCGGTGATCAAAGGGTCTAATCGTATCGTCCTACTTGATTTCAAAAAAACTCAATGACTAATACAAAAGTTCTTTGCTCTTCGGCGTCATAATCGAAGTTCCGGTCTGTGGAAAGGTTTTGTTGCAAGTAAGCGCATCAGTGAGAAAGTATATAGGTCTTCCAGCATCCCTTTTATCTTCGTTTGGCAAAGACACCACCAGTCAATCGTGGAAGCACTAGAAGCATAGCCGTTGTTCTAATAATTCATTTTCCAACATACACACACCTCGTTCCCAGAAAGTTACCCAGTTCCGCAGTTAGGGAAGGAAAGACTGGAAATAAAACTCCGAAACCTGATCACGAGTGGCTTGAAACTCCTTCCCTTGATTCAGCTGAGGTGACATCGATTTAGGCGAGTCTTGGAACTGTGTAGAAGAGTGCACCTCTCTTCCTCCATAGAGAAATTGGTAGCATTCTGAGACATGTCAGCTTCCATGATGGCCATTTGAAGATGGAGCGTTGGGAAGTCGAGCGGGGGACAGTCCTGAAAGCTGCTGTTAGGCATTACCCTACACACCCCCTACTATCCCAGGCTCAATGGTCATTGAACTGTATTAAGACTAGCAAATCTAGGCGGTATCAAGTGTCTAGAGCGTGCCAGATATCTCAGTGCCTAGGAGAATAACTGTACACGTGTCTGCTGTTTCATCCATTCGGTTCCGTCAATATCGTCCGAGTGATATAATACTGAGGCCTTTCTTGGACCGTCACTTGTCTTTTTAAGTGTTTTTCGATGGTATGCTGCGAGTAGTACTAGGAGTTGAAACGCGTCAATGAAACATACCCAAGTCTCAGAAACCGGGCTATTCTTAGCATTCGTCCCACGCTACCCCAAAGCGACGAGGTTGCGACAAGGGAGGGACGAAACATTCGCATTCTAAATTTAAGGTTATTCAGTGGCAGTTGAGACATTCGGGGTTTCGTGCTTGTCTGAATGTGGCAATTGGTCGTGTGCACTTGAACTTGGATGCGGGCGGTTAAGTGATGCCAGGCATTAACGTTTCCATCGGATTCAAGGGATCTTGGAAGTGGAAACATCCGCTCTCTTGCAAGGGTGATTGTATGCGGTCCTCTAAAAGCTCCTGTTTGTCTGCAGCAAAAGTTTGGGGGATTGAGGAGATCCAGTTTTTCAATCGTTGACAAACATCACATGTCTCTCCATTGGCTGACACAAGACCTACCACACCCTTCAAGACCAGTTAAAGGGGATTTTCACAGATAACGTAGGTAATAAGGACAGTAAGAACATGGCACAAAGATTCGTATGCGTGATCTAGATCTCTAAATGTATTTCTATACAGATCTCAAGTAGATTTATTTCTTATTCGTGACGTCTAGAAACAAATAGTTAGCTCTTGCTCGGGTATATACAAAAAAGATAGGTGAGAAGAGCGGTGTTAGTGAGCGTTTGCAACTTACTGAATTGGAAGTGGATAATGTCTCCATCTTGAACAACCTAGAAGAACCCAAGTTAGCTGCTGCTGCATCGAGACGAATTCGAGTACGTACGTAGGTCTTTCCTTCTTGTCGGTATTTACCAGCAGCCTTGATTGGGCCCATGGACTTGCCGCCTTCGCAAAGATCGTGGAAGTCTTGGTACGCAACCACTTCAGCCTTGATGAATCCCTTCTCGAAATCGCCGTGGATGGCTCCAGCAGCTTGCGGTGCTAGGCAACCCCGAGGGATGGTCCAGCATCTGATTTCCTTTTCACCAGCTATACACAAATCAGCGTGAAGTTCATCCAGAGGGAGCAGATTATGAGCGAACCGGTGAAGTAGTATTGCAAGCCAAGCTTGGTGAATCCCTCCGTGATGATCTTGTCCAGTTTTGACTTGACCTTGCTCTCCTTGAGGAACTCGGCCTGCGCAGCTGGATCATCTTTCATGCTGTACAGCTTCTCCTCGAACTCGACAGAGAAGGGAACAATGTCTCGGGGAACACCTCCGTGCTCGGTGACCCACTTGGCGATGAGCGGCAGATACTTGCTCTTCTGTCTGAGGTAGTCCTTCATCGTCAGGTTGACAAGGTAGATGGTTGGCTTCGTGGTGATGAGCTGGATCTTCTCGTTGATGAGTGCAATCTCGGCCGGTGTCCAGCTTCCGTCTCTGACTGGCTTATCATTCTCCAACATCTTTTTCACGACTGTAAGCACATTTGCATGATTTAAAACATGAGACTGGGAATTTTGGGCTTACCGCTTGGATCTTTGTCGTTGTCTCCGTGAAGAGAGGTAGCATCTTGTACTTGCCACCGGCCTTTTTGACGGTCAACTCTTCGGCAATGATTGTCTTCCTCAGAATATCTGAATGATGATTAGCTGGCATCAAGGTGCCTCAAGGGACAGAACAAACCGAGATCCTTCTTGCAAAGCTCGCTTTGGATGGTATCTGGAAGATGCACCGATTAATTTCGTCATCTCAGTGGACTAAGATGAACTGACTCAAGTCCCGGACGGGATCGATCGAGTCATCGACGTGCAAGACTTCGTCGTTATCGAAGGCTCTGTCATCAAGTCTGAGTTAGTGTGAAAGCGCGGCAGTTTTGCGATGGATGTCGTACCTGACAATGTGGAACATGCCGTCGACGGCCTGAATATGAGACAGGAAGGCATTTCCAAGTCCCTCTCCCTGAGAAGCACCCTTGATCAGGCCGGCAATGTCGGTGACCTGGAGATACGCTGGGTACATGGACGGCGGCTTCCAAAGGTCACAAAGAAAGTCCTATATGTATTCTTTACTTCAGCCAACCATTCATCTCCATTTGAAGTACAAGCAGAACAAGTAGAAGAGCCCTAGGTTGCTATGGAGTGTTTGAACTTACATATCGAGCGTCGGGAACAGCACATCTTGCCTCGTTGGGCTCAATGGTACAAAAGGGATAGTTCTCCGCAGCGGCGCTCTGCTCGGTCAAGAGGTTGAACAGACTCGACTTTCCCACATTGGGTAGACCAACGCATCCCATCTTCAGGTTCTTGCGAACCCGTCCAAAAGCAACGACATTGTCCTTGACGACTTCAACCTTCTTGGGGGCCATGGTGACTTTACTGATCGAACACAAAAATGAATGTTTATGTTAATGAGGGGTAAAAAAGAGAAGAATCCTCTGGCAAACTTTTTACCTAGCAAGTAACTAGGATAAGAAAGTGGCCTGATTAATTCTGGGCCCGCGTAAGCACGCCTGGACTTGGGCATGGGTACGCTGCAAGTACTGGATGTACACGGGGGTCGACTAAGCACACGCTATAATAGTACTGGCATAGCTTAGAAAATTCCGAATCCTTTTCTAGATATCAGTAGAACTACACGAATAACTCTTAAGAATGTGTAAAGTAAAACAAAGAAATGACAATTATAGTCGTGAGGAGTATAGACTAGAGGCGCAGGATCAGCTTTGACTACAGTCTGCCAGTTGAGGGTGCAATAACAGAGGCGGTCATTCAGCGATTGCAAAGAGAGTACTAGTCGTGCTGTTGAGCTACGCAATAAGTGTCTAAATCTTATTGAAAAATGTCTAGTCAAAGCAATTTGTACGCACTAAGGGCACATGATGTTTGGATTGATGTGGCGGGATCAGTCAGATGAAGGCGGTTGAGGAGGTTCAGCGAGCATTTGCTAAGTCTTGTTAGTAGCTTAGGACGGGGGAAAATGCATGGAAACAACCTTCTGTAACCTTCTATAGACAGGTGTAGGTACACCTCGTGTGCACTGGCTCCTCCCTAACACTTGACCGGGTTCACGCCGAAACGCAGTCGACCTTTTCTAACCCCGATCCGTGCTAGGATATGTCGAGCGACGTGCATCTTTTCGCAAAGCAATACGTTTGTATCTGTTTTACCAGTCGCACAATAAGCTGCCGTTGTTTGGCACCGTAACAAGAAGAGAAGATGAGATGAAGTCCCAAGTGATGAGAACGGGCACAGTTCAATTGAATGGGGTACTACTGCATTTAGGGCCCCGACCTCTGCACTACTAGATAACGGTCCGAAAACATGGCCCTCCTTGGCATGCGGTCGTTTTCCATAAACTCATAGAATACCTTAATTATTGCCTTCCTTTTCTTATTCTCGGCCAGTAGCAAAACTACCCCAGTAGCCTCAGTTGCATCTCTAGCGTCCAAGTCATTCCTGAGCCTAGTCGCGTTGACTATTCCTTTAATTCCGTCCATGTCCAACGTATACTTTCCGAGCATGCGAAAGGAGCAAGTATCGCTCTATGCCCTTTGATGCTGCCGGGCATCTTCTGCAATGTACTGTCGATCTGAGTTTGGCTTGAGTGTAGCTCGTCGAGTGAGCAGACGATGATAGCTGAGAAAGAGAGAAACGAAAATAAGCATAAAACCAACAAAGGCTGCAATACCGAACGTAACCCTACATACACAAACTGGATTGGCACCCCGATAATATTTCCCCCGCTGCTTTCTTCAATGATGCCGACTTGGCCACAGCCATTCTGCAAGTTATCAAATCTCAGCTTTGTCGCCGGTGTAGTGGTCTATCTCTTTGGTCCATCGAGTGTAACTTCATGGATTCTCGAACCTTCATTGGGATAGAAGAAGATTTACACCGAACCTCGCTTCCACTGGAACGAAAAACGTTACATGAACTTCAAGGACATCAATTTGAACAAGATTTTGAACACGCGACAGACTTGATGATGAAGTCTGCTTGCCTCAAGATACCTCCCAAGCGAATCTAGCAGATCAAGCACAACAAAGACTTTCGTCACTTTCTTAGGTCTCCACATAAAACTCAACAACTAAAATCCAACAAGCACGAGTTTTTGATCAGATTCAAGACCTGACTATCACTTATAAAGACCTGTAACCCTTTACTGAATATAAATTTGTATAAAAAAGCTGACCGGGAGACCTATCCGAGTCCCCGTAGCTAAATTACACCTCGAAGCCACGCAGCTGGACGCGTTGAGCGTGACGTCAGGACCGCTGCCTTCTTAATCGATGATATCGTCCTGCTCTGTGAAAAAGAAAGACCAGCCTACTGCAGATCAGCTAATTTACCGACTCAAGACAAAATGGCAAATTCAAGATCTGGGAGATGTTCAATAATCTCTCGGAATTAGACCCTTGAGAAGGAATATGTGGTGACAAAGGCTTCTAGAATGAGTGCTTGTATGATAACTGTCTACTGGTCTGGCTGGCCAATTATCCTCTAGTACTAATCAGCTAAGTCTATTGCGATGTAGTGTATCTTAGTTGGCTTCTTCCATTGCAACCACCGTCGGTTTCCCCCGGAAACCCTTCCCCATAGACTTCAAGGATTCCTTCAACTTGGTAGAATGATTTGAATGGAAGGCTCGCTGTATTTCAGCAAGTGTTCGTCCTCGAGTCTCCGGCATGAATAGCCAACAGACGACGGCCGTCAGAAACGTGCAGCCGCCAAAGAGAAAGTAGGCACCAAAGCTCGACTTGGCAAGAAGTGCGGGAGTGATGAGGGCGACGAGGAAGTTTGTTAACCAGTTGGCGCCATGAGCGATGCTGGTGGCACTCGCCCTGGTTCGTTGAGGCTGGATCTCGGCGGCATAGATCTTGAGAACGATGCCCCACGAGACGCAATAGACGACGGTGAAGAAGTAGATGGTGACGACGACGACCCAGCGCCCGGCGCCATCTGCGTGGACGGCGTCTACAGCGTACAGTCCGCCGATAATGAACATGCTTCCAGCCATCCCTAGGCCGCCGAAGATAGTATTCCTACGCCGCCCCCAGCCGTCGGCCCAGATGGTGCCTGGAACGCTGACGGAGAAGATGACAATGGCCAGCACGCCCGAGACGAGAAAAGTGTCTCCTTCCAGACCGATACCGGCTTGTTTGAAGAGGAGTGGAGCATACTGCGAGCTGTTAGACTAAGCTGAAGAGTAAAGATGACCGAAAGAGGAAACTTGTTACATACGTAGAGAACGCCGTCGATACCACACAACTGCTGCATGGCTAAGAGAAAGACGGCTATGAAGAACCTTGGACGGGCCTCGGGCAGAAATACATCCATCATCTGTCGAGAGTTAGTAATGGTATTCGCTGATATGGACGACTGGCATACATTTGATGATGTCTTAATCTCTTCAGCGTGGAAGTGCTCGTCTGGCATGTCCTCCTGATCAGCAGCAAGGATACCTAGGGACACCCAAGCTGCTGCCACTTCTGATGTAGGGTTTCCACGCTCGAGCAACCATCTCGGCGACGTCGGCAGCAGGACGTAGGCAACGATCGAGAAGACGACGGAGTATGCAGCAAGGAGGACAAAGGGCAAGCGCCAACAGAAGTCAGACTCTATTCGCGCAGTTCCGTAACATGTGAAGAAGCCGATCATCAGGCCAAAGCAAGTCAAAAGCTGAGGTCCGGTGGTAAGCGGACCACGGTGCCTCGCAGGTGAGATTTCGCATATGTACCTGCGTAGAACAGCACCTTAGCACTTGAGACATGCACTAAGTCGGAGCCTTGGGTACTTACACTACCATGATCCCGTTGGTGAGACCCTCGCCCATGCCTGCCACTACACGGCCGGCAACGAACATGCCGAGGTGGACGGCGGATGCCTCGATAGCTGCGCCGAGTGCAAAGGTCATGGCGCCGATGGCGATCCCGGTAGGCCGGCCGAGGATATCGGCGACATGGCCGGCGAGGAACGACGTGACGGCCGCAGAAACGAGGATCGAAGACACAACCAGGCCGTGAATAGCAGGACTTGGATGGCCAAAGGGATCGGTGAACTTGTCCATGACGGTGACGGGGCCGATGATGCCGGTGTCAATGCCGATTAGGAACCCGCCAAGCGAGCATAGGTAGCTTGCCACGACATAGCGAGGAGGTTTCTGGAACAGCCCGGTGAATTTCTCCATGGTTCTGCTTGAGCGGAGCTACTCGTGCGGTAAAACTGCAGTAGAGATGGCACAACCAGAAAACAATTTCTGCGCTTCAGGCTGGCGCTGGGCAAAGAAAGAAAGAAATCGTGCTTCTGTAGGCCAGCCTGGGTGATGGACGAACCACGCAACAAGGTTCGGTTATAAACGTAGGGAATTTGGACAGGGTTACGCACGCCGAGAGCGGAAGGTCACGATATTCTCCTCGGTCGTCTCGGAGACAATGCATATTGATACCCAAAGCCGGCGACATACGATGGTCTAAAGGCCGGATCGCGATTCGCACGGCCGCCACCGTTGCCATCATCAGTCGGCGTGAAGATCGTGAGACGGACGAAGTGTAAGCTACTACCCACCCAACGACGAAAGTGGAGATTTCCTTTCTGGGAGCCCTTTGCAGTGCGTGAATTTATCAGCAGTGACGAGTAAGGGAGCGTACAGAATTTTCATGGCACGAGACACGTCGTGCTTGTTCACGTCTGATATCGGCCAACATAAGTAACTTTTCCGAGCTGATCCGTTTGTTCGTGCAGGGGCTGTCCATTGTCCCGCGACCCACTCACACCCGTTAGTTAAATCCCGAAGCGTGTTTCCGAAAGAAGTATATTACACGGCTGGTGGATCTCTTGGGTAGCATTGGATAGACGCGTATCTGACGCTGTTTCCGGTAGGGAGCAGCGATGGGAATAGTGTCATGCGAGATATGGATGCATGACTTAGTCATCACGAACTTATGTGTCCTCGTTATAGTCCAAGGTGTGCTTTAAGCATATGTCTAACGCTGAGTAATTCGTCCCCGAGTCACTGCTCCTGCGCAACAAACAGGGACATGATTGCTTTATAGGGTAGTCTATTTCTGTAAAGAGACAACCACCGAGTGCCTACGCAGCAACGGTGTAAGCCAACGCAGCCGCAGAAAACGGCCGGGGGCGATGAGATGCAAAGTTCGGGCCGGCATATCCACCTGGCGGGTTAGTTAGGAGCCGCGGTACCCGTTCTGAGCTACGTCGTACCTGAGCCATCGTGTAATTGCCCAGCTCGTCGTGAAATTCGCCATTTTGGAAGACCTGCGAGACACGTCCCAACTGGCGACCCCTGGTAAAAATGCTGTCTCTCTCTACCGGTAATCGTTGGGGCTGCTCAAGACGCAGAGGACAATGGTCTGTCTGTTGGTAGTTTCAACGCGTGCTCGCCAGTTGGACCGAACGCTTCGTGGAGACTGGAGAGTGCCCAGCCCCATAGAGATATAAAGCCTGGGTTCGTCGTGTTCTCAGAAAGAGAAACCACGTCAACTCATTTGCAAACCGTTCTCCATTCTATCAACCGCAAGGGCAGAGAAGCCAACTGTAGCGATCGCCCATTTTATTCAGTTACGTTACATAACGTCAATTTGTTCCGTTGAGCATTAGAAAACTACACCGCGACTATTCTCAAAGCCATAAGTTCCTCCCACGATTGTTAGACAACAGAGAAACCGAATAAGCAGTGACTGCGTGGTTGTCTGTACGAGCACCCTCATCCTGTTAGGCCACTGTCGGTCACGCTCTGACATCTATTCTAGAACATTCTCTAGGTTCCTCTCTCGCCGGACGAAAACCCATTCCGCTAGAGCGAGTGAGACAACAGTCACCATCGGCAAAATGCTCGTGGCGGTGTTTGCGGTACTGTTCGCATGGGTCACCTTTATGATTGGACGGCCCATCGTGCGATATCTCCAGGACCCCAAGGGCCTCCGTAGATACCCATGCCAAAACCTCTTGTCGGGAATCTCCGCCTTGGCCTATGGCTGGGAAGTCGGTCGGTCGCATCGCCTATTTCACACGCAACGGCTTCACGAGCAGCTTGTCAAGAACCCCGTGGTGCGCGTTGGACCTAACTGGCTCTCGTTCGGACGCGCCGCGGCCGCCAAGGATATTTACGGCTTCAGCTCTCCCTGCAACAAGGGCGGCATCTACCATTCGCTACAAGGCGGCGTCGGGGAGAGCCTCATTCTGACCCTCAACCGAGGCTTCCACTCGGTGCGACGCAGGATGGTAGCAAACTCGTATGCCCCCAACAAGATCGAGCTATGGGAGCCCCGAGTTGCAGACAGCACGAGGGTGCTCATTTCCAAGCTCGACGCCATGTGCACAGCGGCGCCGACGAAGCCACTTATCGGTGCTGTTCCTCAAGAAGAGCTTACCTTTAACGCTGAACCGTGGTCAATGCTGTACGGCTTCGAGTGCGCCATCAAGATCGGGTTAAGCTTAGACCCCGGCTTCCTTGCGCAAGGCTCCGACATCGTCGAGGTCACCCGCCCCGACGGCCGGAAGGAGAACGCCCGTGTCATCGACTGCATGCACAGTAGCTCACGCGCCGCTTCTTCCCTGGTCTGGGACACGGCCAACTTTCCCCTGCTCAAGAAGATGACGGCGAAGTTCTCTCCGTGGTACGCGAGCCAGTGGCACAACGCTTCCAACTGGGGCATCTTCATTGAGCAGATAACGCGGGAACGCTTGGAGCTTAGTGACACGGGTGAGGACTTTGAGGATCTTACGCAGCTCATGATCAGAGATAGGAAGGGAGAGGATGCTGAAATCAGCCACATTGATCGGATAACCGAGGTGCACCAGATTGGTAAGTCGGCGTTGAATGCTACATTGAAGAAGAAGATTAACATGTTTGATAGTTAATGGCGGCGGAGACGGTCCCGCCATTTCTCTCATCAACACCCTGTATTACCTGCTGAAGCATCCCGAGACCATGGCCAAGCTACGTGCTGAGCTCGACGCGTCCCTGACTCCCGAAGACACCGTGGCCCCGTGGTCCAAGGTCAAGAAGATGCCGTACCTCCGGGCTTGTATCGACGAGTCAATGCGTCTGTCTCCTCCTGTGGCAACGGATCTCCTCCGCACAACGCCCCCCGACCGCCCCTGCACCATCGCCGGCGAAGTCGTGCCTCCCAACACAAACGTCAGCATCTCGGCATACACGGCGCACCGCGATCCGGACATCTTTCCGGAGCCAGAGGCGTTCATTCCCGAGCGATGGCTGAAGACGGGCGACGACAGGCTGAGGCGCATGCTCGAAGTTTACATCCCCTTCAGTGCTGGGTCTCGGGCTTGCATCGGGCGAAGCGTGGCCCTCCTGATGCAGGTGGTCCATATCGCCACTGTCCTTTACCGTTACGACTTTGCGCTGCCCAGTCCGGACTGGGAGATGAAGTGGGCCGATTACTTCAACTTGTGGCCCGTCGAACTGCCTCTCAAAATCTGGAGGCGCCGCGTTGACAAGCTCAGTGCTTAAGGAAGCGACGTGGTGTAGGTGTGAGACCGGTGGTATTGGTCGGCTTGTGAGTGGACTGATGAGGTTGCGACGGCGATGACGAGGGTATTCCTTGTCTGAGATGTTACAGTCACAATAGTACACTCCTTCTAACTTGCCCTCAAGTATCATGCCTGCAGAACAAAAGGTCTGATGGTTGGTTGTTGGTTTCATGATGATCCATTGATTCCTAGCCGTTTACTTGCAGAACTACAGGATACCGCTATTGTGCTCACTCCTAGCTAAAACCCAGCTTTCGAACCTTGCGACATATTCGATCATATTGTTTGCGTTAATCAACCCCTCTCTTCCCATGGTCTCGAATCCCAGCTTCCACAAGCTGTTGCAGTTTCTTCACGTGGCCCCGAGTACTGAAACCGTGATAAACCTCAAGGTCTTCCAGCATATTCCAAAGCTTCATCTTCTTATCTATGCCTGTGATATGTGTGGCGGCTTCAAAAGGTCAGCTCTTGCTTCCAAACAGCACAGACTCTTGCCAAACCGGACTAAGAAAGACATACAGTAGAAGATGGCCTGGGCAGAGAAGCTTCGAACGCTCTGGGGGATATCCGATAATGCTATACACGCTATCTCTATGGCGTGGTACTGGATCTGTATCAGGATTAGAGATGCGCGTTAAAATGGGGAGTTTGCTGCCAATAATCTTGTTCATACCTGGGTTGTCTGGGATGAATGCTGCAACGTAGGCTCTGCATAAAGCAGGAGGTGCAAGAGGTGGTAACACATCATGGCAGCAGCTGTTGAAGGTGGCTGATTAATAGAACGTCCTCTCTATAAAAAACCAGCAGATGAATTTGACTAACCAGCAGAGGGAATGGCAAAATACAGCTTTGAGAAGCCTTGATCATTGGGCTCTCCATATTTGACCCCTCGAAACGCCAGGGACCGACCATCAAACCACCGGGCGGCTTCGGCATGGATATCTCGTCGCTCGTCACTCCAGATCATGGTCATGGATATGTCTCTGCCGTAAGCAACTTGGATGGCTCTGCCGAGCAGCCAGAGGAGCTGGTTCCCCATCGAGTCTTCGCCAACTTGCCCTTGTTCCCAGTCAACGTGCCACTTCTCAGGGCTGATCTGCAAGGTTGTCTTGTGAAACAGGGCAACAGTGATTTCGTGTCGAATGTATATCCAAAAGTTCGCCCTGTCTAACCCAAGCGACAATGCATCGACTCCCCGATGGACAATCAAGGTCATGGCGCCGTAAAGGTGACGTCGATGCTCGAGCCCCTGAGACGCAATCATCTCGTAGCTACAGAGAAGCATAGCCGCAGTGAGCGCATCCTCGTGAGCGCTGTCGCGGTCGAGGTAGTCTATCAATATGCGCAACGACTCGCCGTAGTAGCGAGCCGCAGCAGCGGCCCAGACGTCTCCGGAGGGATGCAGGCTCAGGTTCTTAGCCGTGAACGCACATACGCTGCGGACTAGGAGCTCGGAAGTCGTGCACCGGCGCAGGACCTCGCGTTGGTACGAACAGTCGTGGTCGAAGATGTCCATCCAGGTGGCCACACCAGTTTGGTAAGTGTTTAGCAGATGCACCATTTCCGCCGTCAGCGCCACCTGGGCCAAGCTACTGCTATTACTACTCTTTTGGTGGAGAGGATGGTACTGTGTGTCGGCGGCCGGTGTGGCTGTAGAAGACGTCGACGACGGAGTGGAGGCACTGGGCGTGTTTGGCATATTATCCAAACCCGGATTGGGCATATAAGCAGTGAAGAGATCCCATGTCGACTTTGGGGTTACCGGTCTGAGACGGTGTTGTCTATCTGCTGGTGGGAGTGGCTGTTGCTGCTGCTCAGGACGACCTGCATCGTCGCGGTGCGCATCCACATCGTCGCCGTTGAAGGCGCACCACGACGACGGCTTGATGAACTCGGAGGGCCGACAAGGCAAACCCAGGCGTTCGCAACTGCTGCAGATGGGCTTTTTCTCGTCGCACGGCGTGTGGCGTGACTTGCATGTAGAGCTGACGGCGGCAAAAGGTTAGGTATTGCTTGCTGTCATGGCGAGGTGTCTTGGCAAAAGGTAAGCCCATGTTGGATTGCAATTGACTTACCAGCCTATAGAGATGGCCCCGGCCAACGGCATTAGCACATCTGCCTGTGATAAAGACGCGAGAGGAACATTTCCTACCAGTTCTTCTCCGTGTACCGCCCTTACGCCTCTTTTTAGTCTGGCCGGCGACAGACGGTTCTTGATCCTGCGATTGTAGCCACGGGTCGTCCATATTGTGGGGGATCGATCTAGTTAGAGGAGAAGAAGAACCATGGTGAGTATACTGGGTGCTGCCAATACTAGTAGTCGACTACTAGTAGTTAGACAATGAGTAGGTAGTGAACAGTCCCGGTCCGCCCCGCTCGCTCAGTAAGTCCACCCCCCAACTTCCAGATAGTAAGGGTCCATCCAGCATAGAATCTCTCTACAGTATGGCGTAGTCTGTACACTATTCCATCAAGGTCCACGGGTGCTCCACGAAACGTGTTTGCGTACGGAGGTGCCAGGTATTCGTATTCTGTAGCTACAGGCCCTAATGGGCTAGTAGATTACTCCCCAACCAGCCCTAAGCGGGGAGTGTTGCAGGAAGAGGCAGACAGGGTCAAGGGCTTCATTGTTATCGCCGCGGAAATCTAATAAATCTGGCTGTAGGGCTGATTCCCACAAAAGTCCCTTGCACTAGACTGGGCTAGGCTGAGCTATTTTGGACGAACTGAATATGACGGGTCAGATCGACACTTCAGCAGCGAATTCCTCAAGCAAGTTTTGCAGCTCCGTCGGCCTTTCCAACTGGATCCAGTGACCGCAGTCTAGCGTCTTGATGCGGAGATCCTTGGCCCACTTCTTGGTGTTCTCGCTCTGCGCGTCCGCACGCGTCACGTAGTCCTGCTCGCTGACGACCAGCAGCGTGGGGACTCTGCACTCGCGGTCGCCTTCCGCAACGGACGCCTCGTCGGGGATGTTGACGCTGCGCACCCCGGCCTTGTACCAATTCAGAGGGCCCCGGTACCCCTTCATCGCCATGATGCGGTCCCGCGTCGTGTACTCGTCTAGCGGGTACCAGGACGGCAGAGGCCCGAGCCGGCCGCCGCGGACGAACTCGGCCGCCTTGCCCACGGGCGCGAAGTGCTGCTTCCAATCTGCTGGATCGGACGGGTACAGGAGGTTGAAGACCGAGGCGGGCTAGTTCGCGGGAATGCTAGCATTAGTCCATCGATGTCTTGCAGAAGGAAGGGTGGCTTCTCACATGGTCCTCGCAATCCTTGACGGCCTCCTCGGTATTGTGCCAGAGCCAATACCCGTACGTTTCGTAGCCAAAGGCCTCGCGACTGAGCTGGATGAAGGATTCTGCAGGCGTGTTAGCCAACTCTTTATCTCCGTCCGCGAGTCCGTCCGTGCCTTACCAATGTCCCAAACTAGCCCTGGCTCAAGATAGCCGACTGAGATGAAGACGGCGCCAAGAAGGCGATCAGGCATGTACGTGGCCAGCCGAGAAAGGAAACCGCTCCCCCTGGACCCCAGTAAGTGAGCGGTTCTTTTGGGGGGTTGGCATCTTATCCTGCCCACGATGGTCTCACCAATCATGGCCGACAGCAATGCAACGCGACACTCCCTCGCCGTCGAGGATCTCTGCCATGTGCTGGGCCATGGTCTTCATTCGATACGCGCCCACGCCCCCCGGCGCATCCGTGTCGCCGTAGCCGAGTAGATCAGGGACGATGGCGCCGAAACCGCCGGCGGACAAGGTCTGGATCTGGTTGCGCCAGTCATAACTCGAGCTGGGGTACCCGTGGAGCAGGAGGAAGGTTGGCTTGTTGGGGGCCGAAGGGGCGACTGCGACGTAGCCGTAGGTCGTGCCGTCGGACACGACGATCTTTTTTGCCAGGGATGGGAATGCGACTGAGGCCATCTTGAGCAAATGCGTTAATAGGACAAGATACGAAGTAGACGGACAGCGGACTTCTGTGATGAGTCAGGCGGATGGCGATAGATGCGGACTTTATAACCAAGATAGCAGGAGCAAGTGTCGCCCAATCTCAGAACCGGTCATGTTGTCGATTATGCATTGCCCGGTCCGAGACTTTCGGTGCAGCACCGATGATTGCAACTTAGCTGACAAACAAGAAACGTGTCACAGTCACACAATCGCGGATAACCGAATTCATCAATGCCGCAGCAGCCGATCCGATGAACGACGGCATCGAAGCCGACCTTGGCAGATCTCAAACTGCACGGCTACGAACTAGGTGCTACTATGTGGTAGTGGTAGCTAGGTTCCTAGGCTTATAGCTAGGCTATAGTCCAGTATCAGGCAAAGCCAAGGACACCACAGCAGGTTCCGACTGTTGCAGGGGTCCGAACTAGGGTTTACTAGGTATGTAAGTCGCGGTCTTTAGAGGGTCTATTTGTCACACATAGACTGAGGCCTGGTCTTCAAAGTTTCGGCAATTCCTTGGCTAGATGACTTTGACGCAATTGACGATTGAGTTGTCACTTTGCCCGTTTCCTCAATTAGGAGCTGTGCACAGAAGGAACTGAACTTGCGTGAAGCGCTCCACTAGTTGCCGCTTAAACCCGGGCCGGCCCGCTATACTTAAGTGATAGCGACTAAACTAGCCGTGATAAGTTAGATGTGAGTCGCTGTGTTTACTATGGTAAGGGCGTGAAGGGACTGTGAGATCCAACCTATCGTGAGTTAAGAAGCCCTTGCCAGAGACTCTAATCGGAGCCTAGATCTCTGCCCCGAGGTTGCTACTACCTGATACTATCATACGGATGGATTATATATACTGCCCAATTTATGACAAGTTTCCCACTTATCCTAATTTAGTAACACCTCCGTCCAATCAATTAACACTTGTCATAGGGCCCATAGCGATCAACATGGCGGAGTCCGTCAGAGACCAGGCACCGTTACTCTCCACGGGGATGATGGGGTCCACGCAACCCAATCTATCCTTGATACGAGCGGGAAGCCGGCTTCTCGTAGCCGTTGAATGTGTCTCCGCACCAACGCCTGATCCACTGATTTATACTTGTCAGTTTCTCCATGGACGCCCGTCTGGTTCAATGGCTACGAACTGGTGGAGATGGTGATGTCGTTTCAATGCCACGCTGTTCTCCAGTTCTTATCAGAGCAGAGCTTCGGTACAGGGGAGCTGGATACCTTTTCCGGCCTTTCCCGACAGACACAACCGCCCGCGTAGCCACGAGGCCCATCTGTTCGCATAGCCCGTTTGCCAGTCTTCCTGCCAGCCTGTTTGTGACATCTTGATCTCATAATTACCGGCTATTCCCTCATGCCCGATCTTCGCCCTGTTTGGTTCTGTGCCGATGATGGAAGAATTGCACCGCACGTCTCCCTCGAGAGATTTGGCCTTATGCAGCTTATCGTGATGTCCACGTCCCGATATGGAAACATTTACGGTGTCGAATTATCAACGGCTATAAGTATCCTTACATACTCACGGCGTATCTCAAGTAAATGGATGTATCACCAATTCTAGATGTGAAAAGCAACAGCCAGACTAATTTTTGTCTTTCCTATTCCCTATCCGGCCGTAATCGTCGCAGTCCTGTGATGGAAATGGGCTCAAACAGCGATCGCCACAAAGCTTGCAACAGGTGCAGGCTACGCAAGGTCAGATGCGATGGGCGAAAGCCGTTCTGTAAGCAATGCGCTAGTGGCCGAGCCGCATGGGAATGTTCGTACCCGGCCTCAGCGAGAAGGGGTCGTCCGAAGCGGTGTAAGCAGACGGCTACTTGCCCTGCCTTTCTTCAGGAGAAATTGACCGAACTCAACAGCTTACCCGTTCAGTCCCGCGAGCTCCAACTTGGAGTTGGACGGCCCGGCATGCACTTCACCGCATAGAGAGGGGGAAACCATGGCCCTCGATATTGCTATCGACCCGTCGCTTCTGAGCCTCGATATGGAGAGCGGGACGTTTGAACAGCTGATGTGGGACGACGGTAACATGTACGACATGTTTGATCCCGTGTGCCAGACGCTCGAAGTATTTACAGGAGGCACCGTCGGCACTCGACCCAGCAACACACAAGATCCCCTCGTTGGCGAAACCACCGAGGATAACAAGATTCCCTATATGCTAGAGACTCCACCGTCCCACATCTACCCCGGAATGACGCAGCCACCTTTGGACGCCAAGTCGACGTCGACGACGACGACGACGACGACGACGACGACGAGCCGCTTCAACGACGTCCCCGAGGCGTTTGTGAACTTGTTATTCAAGACGTACTTTGATGCGTGCCAGAGCACGATCCGGCTCTTCGACGACATGGACGGGTTCCTGCGCCTCACCAAGCAACCGTCGGCCGAGATGACGACGCTTCGGTACGCCGTGATCGCCCACGCGGTGCCTGCGTGTCCACAATTCTCGGCCTGGGCGGCCACGCACATGCAGGTCGCGGGCGCCACGTCCGGCCATGACTACGCGGGCCACTTCTATCGGCTGGCCGGCTTGGCGCTCAGCAACTGCGACCCCGACCACAGGGCGCACCGGGCGTCGCTCCGGACGCTGCAGGCCACAGTGCTGATTGCGCTGTACGAGCTGCAGCACGCGCAGTTCGGCCGCGCGTGGCTGTCGGCGAGCCGGGCGGATTGGTTGACGGAGACGATGCACCTGCGAACCCTGGACGGCGCACGCCCAGATGGTTCGTCGACGGAGCTTCTGGATGAGGCGAGGAGGGCTCAGTGGGCGACCAGTGCCCTGGCGGGCGCGCTGATGAAGGGGGGGAGGATGGTGGGTTCTGCGGAGGACGAGGAGGAGGTACGTTGTCCGTCTAAGTCGTCACTGAGAACGCAGACAGGGGGCTGATCCAAAGTACCTTCTCATGCATAGATCACGACATGGCTCCCGCCACCTCAGTCACCACTAGCCCGGAACAAGTCATCGCACGTCGGCGTGCGCATCGAAGATATATTTCGCAACGCCGCCCCGCGACCACTCTCGGTCGAAGAGGCCCTGTGGGCGACCCACACGTTGACGCGGCGCATCGTGATCCATGTCCGCGACACCAAGACGACGACGGGCCGCCAGCCGTACAGCTTCTGGACGAACCAGCACCAGCTGGAGCAGACGCTGCGGTACCTGCGGAGCTTCGTGCACGCCGAGATGGACGCCAAGCCCGGGTCCGGCCAGGAGACGATGCTGGACCTGTACACCAAGGCCTGGGACGTGGTGCTCCTCGAGGCGAAGCTCAAGAAGAAGGCTGCGTCGCATTCCAGGAGCGCTGATCAAGATCGCGCAGGCGAGCGTGTGATTCTGCAGCGCACCCTGGAGCTCGCGGGATCCATGCAGACGTGCGTCCTGCCCATCGATGCCGTCTCGGCGATAACCCTGTCCTGGATCTTATATGCAGCCCTTCAATCCCTGCTGCGCTGCAAACGTCGGCAATCGGCCTCGGCACATGGCAACTCGGCCGATAACAACGACGGCGGCAACAATAGCAGCAGCGGCAGAAGCAGCAGTAGCAGTTTGCTTCTCCTCGATAACGTAGCGTGCGATGGGGGAGCATTTGGTCAGACGGACTCGTTCACCGTCAACAACGCGTTGCTTATGGATGCGTCGGAGGCCCTTCAGTCCATGCTTGCTCAGCTGGGTCACGACAACCCCATTGCAGGGTTCTTCTTGGGGCAGCTCGAGGTGGAAAAGAGTAGTAGCAACATGGACCTAGGGAAGTACCTAGTCGGCCTTGCTGATTTTGCGGCGAGTTAATCTTGGTCGAAGATAGAGGAGTACACTGTGTTATAGAGATATGTGTGAATTTCGGGCGAGTACATCTAGACCTGATTTTCAATTTCTATCTATTCGAGAGGAAGAACTTCTATCTTTCATAGATGCTAGGTAGCGCAATAGTATAAAAGGCTAGTTCTAATAAAGTGTGTTGCTATCGTATACTCCACATGGCTTCGGCATCACCGTAAATGAATCGTTCTTTGATTTTCTTTTTCGCAGGCAGAGGTTGAACTTCTTTACCCTGTATGTTTTCCTGCTCTTTTAGGCTGTCTTTTACGCAACCGAAGCTGCCCTTAAACTAGAGTACCTGGTTTTAGCACTATTATAATGGCACCAAATCTATTTGTCTGATGATATTGGCTAAGGCTAGAAAACCTCTATAAATAATGACACCAACCGAAAAAATAACACGAAAAAGGACTGTCGGATATGAACACAAATCGAGCTCTTTATTCACGGTAAAGTGATATTTTCCTTTAGGCCCTTTTCGCTGATCTTGGCGACCCTCTAGTAGACCTCTTCATCGTGGTTGGTGAACGTAGCGAATCATAGTCACAAATGTCTTGTCTTGGGCCATAATCTCGAAACCTTCACACTGTCCGCACGTAAGCTGAATTACTCCTTGTCTGACAACGCATACCGGAAGACAAGACACATGTTCTGGATATCAGACACGCTTCCGGCATCCTTGGAGACAGCAAGCTTCCAGCCAGCCAATGACTGCTTCAATGGCCCCCGTGAACATCTTGTTTTCGCCAACAAGCACGGGATCTCATTTCTCATCCCAAGCTCGTTGATGGCAAGACCATTCTCAACCGTCTCGTCCTTTCCGTTTACTACGATGGTAAGACTGAGCACCGTGATATTCTTGTCACGCGCGCCCAAGATGGCAGCCGATCTGGCAGCCCGCTCAGATCAAGTGTTGCCTCACGCTTCGTCTGGGCCACTCCCTTGCCCGATAGCGCCGCTTGGAACGCGTACCACTGTTGGAGAAGTCGTTCTTGAGGTCGAAGTAGGCGAAAAGACCCTCGCGGTCGCCAAGTTCTTCCACTGTGGAACGGTACGCGCTGACGGCCTCGGTAGCGGCGCGGCGCAGTAGAGGCCCGCCGTCCACCGCCGTGTACCGCATGTGCAGCACCACATCGCTGATGGTCTGGTGATCGAACTGCCTCACCGTCGTCGGCAGCGTCAGGCGCCATGTGCTGATAGCGCCCGCGCCCTCAAAAGGCTGGAAGCGCTCACCGTCTCGCGGACCAAGCTCGAACATTCCGGCGTCTCGTACGCCGGAACTGATGACAACCTGAGTGGTGGAGACGTGGTCAGCACGGAACTGATCGGCATTGGCGTTGGCCCCTGTGGGATCGTGATAGTCCTCGCCCTTGGTCGCGACGGCGCTGACGCGGTACTGTGCTCAACGAGAGACAGCGTGGCGGCAATGCTTGTGTACGGGCCGACGAGACACGGGATCGACAGCGCAACAGAGCGGATGCGGCGCATGTAGTGGCCTGGGAAGTCGACGTCGAACATCAGCTCGGGCACGGCTGTCTTCGCCGTTCCCATTTCTCGGAGATCAATGAGCGCGAGCGGGTCGAGCTGGCGAAGCGAGATATTCTTGCTTATCTCAAAGTCGGGAGGCAACTTCTCGAGGTAAGCCGTCCCCATGCGTTGTAGATCGAAGCTGAGCTGCTGGGCGGCCATGGGACCATCACGACTGCTGTCCTAGTAGCCTCCGGTACGAAGGAAGCTGAGCGGCATGTTTGCGCTCCGTTCAAACCGAAATGCTTTCTCGGCGCGACGGGCCAGGTCGGTCGTCAGGAGGTAGATGTCGTACTGTATCGATCGAACTGAGTTCTCCATCCAGCTATAGAGCTCGGCGTTGGTGTACTTGGACAGGTACCACTTCTCTGTTTCCGTCTCGAATTCGATTTCCTGCTTTTGCAGTGCCGTCTCCCTGCTGTTGATCTCGAGCCGCTTCTTCTGGATCTCGATCTGCTTATTGAGACTCTT
Source organism: Neonectria faginata (assembly GCA_030864175.1). Taxonomy (NCBI): domain Eukaryota; kingdom Fungi; phylum Ascomycota; class Sordariomycetes; order Hypocreales; family Nectriaceae; genus Neonectria; species Neonectria faginata. The sequence goes on along the minus strand of JAULBG010000006.1, from coordinate 329,518 downwards.
CATCTCCCTGCCCTTGGCGTTGGCCTGCATCTGCCGCTCCTGCAATTGGCGTGTAAGGCTAGCCTTTCTCGCCGACTTGTGGGCGTTCTCGGAGGCGATCATGGCTAGCATTATGACGGCCGTGGCGGACCCGTGAACCGTCTCTGTCATTTGGTGTGAGTCGTAGCGGACCGAGATACCCACGCCCCACGGCTCAAAGTTGCTAGTAACACAGTGCAGGGAGCGCAGGAACGATGTGTAGATGTCCAAAGCCGATGCTCTGACGTGAGGCCCGTCGATACTTCGCTCAGGAGCTCTGGCGGCCTCATGACAGTTCAGGCGAAGGTCATCGGTCGTTGGATGATCGATTGTCTGCTTGATGTCCTCCCACTCCGTCGTTTCGTCCGGAATATGGCGGCCGATGCACACTCTCCACCACGCAATTAGTAGTCGAATACAAGTCGACGGTAGGCTAGTCCTCAGATATCAAGCTGGAGCCTTGGGAATACTTAACGTCCTCAGTCTTTGGCGCCCTAATCCGTCCCCGTTGCACCACCGACACGCTTGGCCGGAGGACTCGTCTGCAGTTCAGTTTGATGGGTGGACTCAAATCCCTTCACTCGTCCTCGAAGGATGACAGCGACGATAAATGGAAATGCCACATTTCAAACGCGGAGTACACGGCGGACAGGCGGTTAACACATACAGATGTCGGCAACAACACCGTTTAGACTTACGCCTACAATCGACACACGCGGAAGTTGGTCCATAAGATAACGACAAGACGCGGTGTTGCTTTCAGTCGCGATGTTCTCGAGGATTACAAATACACGTACGATTGTCTGGGGCGGATCACCCATGTCGACAACGGGGCACACCAAGCCATCTTCTTCCGGAACAGACGAGTCGACGCGTCAACCGAGTATTGCTACGACACAATGGAACGGCTTATCCAAGCCTCAGCCCGCGAGATGGTTTCCCCTGAGGGCGGCGCATGCATGTCGATGCGACAAGCAGGAACACCAACGATGAGCCCACTGGCCAAAGCAGGACTGCTCGAAGACAGGCAAAGCTTTACCAGGTACACCGAGACGTACGCTTACAGCGACGCAGACAACATCCTCGAGATGCGTCACGAGCCGGATGCCGGGGAGATTGCGGGTTGGTCCCGGACGTTCAACTACGCAACGACAGGAAACCGCCTCGTCAGCTGCAACATCTCGGGCTCGCTGGAGGACTACGGCTACGAGGGCGCCGCGGGCAGGTTTTGGTGCATGACGGCAATTCCCGGCTACTCTCGCCTTGGATGGGACTGCGCAAACAAGCTCAAGTCGGCAGCCGAGCAAAAGGTCAAGAGCGGCGTGCCGGAGACTACTTACTTCGTCTACGGCAGTGGCGGAAAACGGCTGAGAAAGGTTACGGAACTGGTCATGTCTGAGGAGGAAGCCAACGGGGGTGTTGATAGCAAGCTCAAAGAGACGATCTATCTCGATGCGGCTGAGATCCAGCTCACTTATGAAGGGGATGGAGTGACGGTCAAGTCTGAGAAGCAGACATCTTTGATACTGCGTTAAGGCAAAGCCGACGAAGGCCCATTTGTGCAGATCGAGAGGGATACGAAGATAAGCAGTTCCAGCAGCGACAAGGCCGACAGGAAGACAAGTAGCAAAGGTCTGGTCCGCTACGCCATAAGCACCGGGCTCGAGCTCGACGACCAGGCCCAGGTAGTCTCGTACGAGGAATACTCGCCGTTTGGGGCAAAAACGCTCGTGGCGTGTCGACGAGACATCGAGGCCCCGAGCAGCTACCGCTTCGCCACATACCGCAGGGACGCGGAGACGGGGCTGTATCACTGCGGTACGCCATACTACATCCCGTGGCTGGGGAGATGGACCTCGTCTGATCCTATCGGCACTCGAGGCGGCATGAATATGCATTGCTATGTCTGGAATGACCCTTTCAACCGCACAGATTCCAACAGGACCAACCTCGGGGCCGATACGGCTACGGAGGAGAAAAAGGAAGCCGAAGCCGAACCTGGTGAGCAGGTTGTTGTTTCCGGGGACCCGAAGGCCGGAGCCACAGAATCTCATGCTGGCTCCCCGTGAAATCCTCAGCCGCCATAGCCCCTCTCACGTTTAATCCCAGTCGTCCAGCACACGCTGACAGTCCTCGCCTTGTCGACCATGTTTGTCGTGTTTCAGTTGGGCGATGAGACGATTCAAGGCTCCATGTGCGACAACGGAGGTTCTTTCGCCTGCTCCGTAGACACCACAACACAGAGAACAAATCTGACAGCGTTAGGTCGCGAGGCGTTTCTCGCTTTATATGGTGCGAAGGGGCTGTTAGCTGCAATAGGGCACGGGGCACTGAAGGGGTGCTAAACAACTTACACGGGCGCGTGGAATTGGTACGCAGAACACGATGTGTTTTTTAAGCTGAGTGAAGCCGTCGAGAAGATGTGCAAGAAATAAAAAGTTGCCGCCGCACTAGGTTTGAGAAACAATTCGCGTGTGACAGTCAACGAAAGCGTGGTCGTGGAGGTAGTCAACGAAAATGAACTGGCAACAAAGCGATCGAACCAGCGGAAACGACTGACAAAGTCGAGCTGCTAGTCCAGACAAGTTTAGACACGACATCGCAAGTAGGTATACGCAACTCTTTCCCTCTCTCTTTACTATTCAGAGTGGACGTTTCTAATATTAACCGTGGTTTAGGGAAGATGGACCAGGTCAAGAGGAACCTACCTATACGATTCAGAAAGATCCAGGACACTATTACCAAGAGTGGTAGCACGGGGGATCACCCTATTATTCCAAAGACCACATTGTAGTAAAGATATCAATGGAAACAGTGGTCAATCAAGTTGTTTTCGCAACGAAAGGAATCAAGGGACGTATTGGTCTACCGTCTCAGTCGACATTGAAGTGTAGACTACAGAAAAGCTGTCTTCTTTCTCAGCCAGCTCTACATACCCGAGAGAGTCTTCATACTGCAGCTAGACGTTTTGCTCTTCCCTACACTGGAAATAAATTCTACCCCTCAGCGACTCGACCGTCATGGCAGAATGTTGTTAGACAATAGCGCTGTATGCTATCACTTTATGCGACGCACCAACTGGCTACTCAGAAAATTGGTCGGAACCGGCTCCCACCTTTCCCTTGGTCTTGTTGGGACGAATGGCCATGTACTCGTCCACAACGCCCTGGTAGCTCTTGGGACCGTAGGGCTTAAAGAAGTCTACAAGCGCGTTGCCGTTGCGCTGCGACTTCACGCCCAGATCTCCCAGCAACCGATCCAGATACGAGATCCAGTCGAAAAGCGCGTAGGGGTATCGCTCACCCACGGCGCCGTAACGACGGCGCGTCCAGGCATTCCACTCGCAAATCTCGCGGACCATCTCGTCCTCGTCCTGCGGTAGGTCCATGTCGCCCAGCATGTAGGCCACGGCCCAGAGCGACTGCACCTCGGAGATGGTGGGCGTCTGCGTCGTGTGGATCTGGCCCAGCACGACGAGCGACCGGTCGCCGTCCGAGGCCAGCGACAGCGGCACCACGCGGTTGTACAGACGCCAGCGGCGCGTCGTCACGATGCGCCCGGCCTCGCGCTTCCACCCGTTCAGGTCCTTGGGGCCCGCGGCGAGGAACGGGATCTTGCGCGCGAGCACCTGGTCGGCCGCCTTGTCGTGGAAGTACCACGGGTCCATCTTGATCCCCGGCTTGGAGGGAACCGTGGCCTCGCCGTAGGGAGGGATGCCGAGTTCTTCCTTGAGCTCCGGGGAAAAGAAGTCGAAGTGGTCACCCCAGCCCGTGGCGTAGATAACATAGTTGGCGTCGATGCGCTCACCCGTCTTCTTGAGCGTGACGCCGGCCTTGTCCGCCGAGGCGACGCTGTCCCGCACGATGCGGATGTCGGCCTTCTTCAGCGTGCTCCAGAAGTCCTCCATGGTGATGAGCCCGATGGAGCTCTCGCACCAGAAGCAGCTGTTGTCCTCGATCTGGGGCTTCAGCCCTTCGACCTTGCCGGCCTTGCCCCCGAAGCCGGCCGCCTTGTTGGCCTGGCTGCTGACATAGCCCCAGCTGGCCTTGGTCAACCAGCGGCCCAGCACGGTTCTGTGGAAAAAGGAGCCGAGCCAGGTGTCGGTTGTCATGAGTGAGGGGCTGAGGTAGGTTGCGAGACGGTTGGCGCCGATGGTTATTGTGTTCTATAGTATCATCGTCAGCTTTATTGCCGCCTTACTAGTGCCCCAGGGACAGAAGAAAAGGGTTAACAAGTCTGTTCGTACCTTGCCGAGCATCTTGGAAGGCATAATTGGCATTGGGCCAGACCCGGTATCACGAATGACCCTAAAACAATGTCAGCGACGGATAGATTCTAGATGAACAACAACGAACCAAGTGATTTTCTTGCCAAGTGTGCTTAGTAGGTACGCGGCATCGTACGCAGATTTTGCGGCACCAAGGAGCACAAAATGCTCGTTCTCCGGCTTCTTAAAGTTGTCGACATTCTTGGCAATGTCGACGGCGTGGAGCACGGGGATAGCATCTTCGGCGATGGGGAACCCCGGCTTGTTGGCCTGCGTCGTGATGCCGACGGCGCAGATCACCTTGTCCGCCTCGACGGTCTGGCCGTTGACCGTCACGAGCCAGCCACCGACGGGATTGCGCTCGACCTTGGACACCCAGCTGTTGAATTCGATGTGACGCTTCAGGTCGTTGTCCTGCGCGTACTTGTCCAGGTATCTCCAGATCATGTCCCCGGACACCAGGTTGTTGCCCAACTTGGTATCTGCGGGCATTGGTGTAGACGGGTAGTTCTGGTTTCCAACGTTTATTAGCTTATATTCACTGACGTCAAAATAAGTAAACGCTTGCATGCTTACAAAGTATCCAAACTCGACTTGGGCAACGAGGTTTGGGTAGATGCGGTCCCTGGACCACGTTCCTCCAACCGTGTCATATTTGTCGAAGACGGCCAACTTGACGCTTGGCTGCAGCTTCAAGAGGGTGTTGGCAGCTGTGAGACCATACCAGCCTAATAATGATGTGATTAGTACAGCTTTCAAAAAGACCAAATCAAAGGTCGTACCTGCGCCGATGATGGCAAAGTCAAGCCGGGTCTTCTCGTCGGTTCTGGCTGGTGACATGGTGTCGCGGTGCTGGCAGCGAGACTAAATTATAAGTCTATGGCGATGAGTTCTAGTTCCGAGATATGATGTGGGAGGAATCGTCGGGTCCTTATACACCCGACCTATAGACACTAGACCCTCGTAGATACTTGGACTAGCCAAGTACCTAGAATAGAAGACAGTATCGCCGAAGGTCGGCATAGGGTAAACGGGCGGAAATCCGGAAGCATGATTTCGATGTGGGACTCGGAGCCGTGCTACGCGGTCCGAGGCCCGCAGAAAACATGCATAATGCGACCAAGAATTATCACATACATTCCCAAAGACGGCAGCTTCATAATATGCAGGGCTCGGGATGCAACCCACACCAGATTATCCGGGCGTAGATCCTATACGAATGTTCACTGTTTTCGTTTGTTCCGTGTTTGAAATCCCGGCATCGAGCTCGGCCACCGAAAGACGGTACATCGGTGACGAGAAACGTATGCCAAGTTCGGAAGTCTGGATGATATCGCCGTTTATTGTCCGTCGGGCCAGTTGGCATAACGGAAATGGATAGAAGGAAACGATAGATAAGACCTCAGGACTGCCCGTGTATCACGATGAGTAGCAAAGCGCTCGACAGATTCATAATCCAAGAGCAGCCATCTACCTTATGTGAGCAGAGAAACTACAACATTCGCCATTACTGACGGCCCTCGGAGCAACGATCGTCTTTCAATCCCCGAGGAAACCCTTGAATCTTAGCAAATATGCCTATGATGATTGAAGAGGCCGACTCGGCACTCGAGCCAATTGCCATTGTCGGCATGGGTAAGCAGATATTGTATTCCAACCGCCAGCTATTTCAGTTATCTAACCTAAATGAATTCATCAGCCTGTCGTTTGCCGGGATCTGTGGACTCGGCGTCCAAGTTTTGGGACTTGCTTCGCGAGAAGAGGTCTATCCGCACGCCTCGAGTTCCCAGTAGCCGTTTCAATATCGACGCACACTATCACCCCGACCTATCGCGCCCGGGATCGTTCTCAGCTATGGGCGGTTACTTCCTTGACGAGGACCCCGTCGATTTCGACCCCAGCTTCTTCAACATGACGCCTATCGAAGCACAGTGGCTTGACCCGCAGCAGCGCAAAGTCCTCGAAGTCTGCTACGAGGCTTTCGAGAACGCAGGAGTGCCTCTTGAGAAAGCTGCCGGGTCAAACACTGGTGTCTACATGGCTACATTTACCAGTGATTATCAGCAAATGTCCATTTTCGAGCGCGACTTTAGACACAATTACGCAGCCACTGGTGTCGATCCTGGCATCATCAGCAACCGAGTCAACAACACCTTCAACTTGACTGGTCCTAGCTGTGTCATCAACACCGCTTGTTCTTCTTCGGTGTACGGTATCCACAACGCTTGCCACGCACTGCGTGCTAGAGACTGCGATGCCGCGCTTGCCATTGGAAGCAACCTCATCATGATTGTTGTGAGTATTTGCTTTCAGACCCTGGTTAAAAAACAGGATTCTCATAAAAGTCTTACAGGATCAACACATGAACACAGCCAAGCTAGGTGTTCTTTCTCCTACCTCCGAGTAAGCATTTTGTCTCGGCCAACAGAACTTGGCATGATGCTTACTGACTGCAGATGCCACACCTTCGATGAGCGCGCAGACGGCTATGGACGAGCCGAAGGTATTGGTGCGGTTTACCTCAAACGACTCTCCGATGCTATTAAAGACGGAGACGTGATACGGTAGGACTCACAAACTCGACGCTGCGTGGTAAAGAGGTTTGAGAACTAACCTTGTCTGTCTCAGGGGTGTCATTCGATCATCTGCCGTGAACACGAACGGTAAAGTTGAAGGCATGGGTATTACTTATCCAAACGATCTGGGACAGGAGAAGGTCCTTCGACATGCCTATAAGCGAGCCAACTTAGATCCCAACAAGACGGCCTACCTGGAGTGCCACGGTACCGGAACCCCCACCGGCGACCCGATCGAAGTCAGGGCTGTGTCACTGGGGATGAACGACTCGAGGAGCAGACAAAAACCACTGCTTTTGGGCGCTGCGAAAGCCAGCATTGGACATAGTGAGGCTGTAAGTAGCGAAATCTGCCCCATTAAGATGAACTTGAAGCTGACGCCTATGCTATTAGGCCTCTGGTATTTTCGCCACGATGAAGGCGGCTCTCATGACAGAGAAGGCAGAGATCCCCGGTGTTTACGGTTTCAAGACTCTCAACCCCAATATCAAGGATAAGGAATGGAACGTCAAGATCGTCGAGAACCTCATGCCCTGGCCCGCAGAATTCGACGTTCGCCGCGCCAGTGTTTCGTCCTTTGGCTACGGAGGCACCAATGCGCACCTGGTCATCGAGTCCATTGAGAGCATCTGCCCGTGGTACGAACACGGCAAGCCCCTTGCCACGGCCAACTACGACTACCGCGATTCCGACCGGCCGTTGCTAGTCACCATGAGCGCACACGACGAGAGGACTCTCAAGCGTAACATCAAGGAGCACCAGGCGGTTGCCGGAGACTACCACCTCGTCGACTTAGCTTATTCGCTCAACCAAAGGCGTTCTCAGCTTTCCTCGCGCGGGTATACCGTTGCCGAGGCTGGTCACGAAAGCGAGGCTTTCGATACTTCAAACTTCTCTTACGGGACCAAACTAAGTCGGCCTGCAAAGATCGGTTTCGTGATGACAGGCCAAGGTGCTCAATGGGCTCGCATGGGTTACGAAGCGATGCAGAAGTTCCCCAAATTCGCAGAGGCCATAGACGGCCTCGACCACGTGCTGCAGAACATCCAGCCTCGCCCGTCTTGGACCCTGAAGGAAGTCTTGGAGGAGCCAGCCGAGTCGAGCCACATCGGTGAAGCCGAGATCTCACAACCTACCTGCACTGCCATCCAGATCGCCATCGTCGACCTCCTCGCGTCGTGGGGCATCGAGCCCGAGGTAACGGTCGGACACAGCAGCGGAGAGATTGCGGCCGCATACGCATCTGGCCGCATCTCGGCCCCTGAGGCCATCGTGGCAGCGTACTTCCGCGGGTACGCCGTTGCCAGGGCGGCGCCTGTCGGAAGCATGTTGGCTGTTGGCTTGGGGGCTGAACAAGTCGTTGAGTACATCAACTTCCTGGAGCCGGACGTGGCCGAGTGCCTGACGATTGCCTGCGAGAACTCCCCCGGTAGCGTTACCATGAGCGGGAGTGAGCAAGATATTGTCTCACTGAAGCAGGTTCTGGACCAGTCCAGCGTTTTTGCCAGGCTGCTAAGGACGGGCAAGGCCTACCACTCGCGCCAGATGGATGCCGTTGCGCCATTGTATGCCGACCTTTATTTGAAGGCTCACCAGGGCCTGGACGATGGGCACCTGAGCTGGCGTCGTCCTCTCGTCGGCATGATATCTTCCGTGACCGGGTCCAAGGTCGAGGTCTCAGAGCTCTCTATTGCTTACTGGTGTGACAACCTCCGCAACCGCGTGCTCTTCAACACGGCCCTGGCGACACTGGGACAACCGACTTCCGACTTCAGCCATGTCAATATCCTCATTGAGATTGGACCGCACGCAGCACTGGGCGGACCGGTGAAGCAGGTAGTCCAGTCCAACGGCTACGACATGCAATACGTGCCCTCGCTGATGCGCAACACCAACAGCGCCGTGGCTCTCCTCAAGATCGTGGGTGAACTGTTCAAGCGAGGGGCAGACGTTGACTTCGGCCTTGTCAACAAAATCGGAACATCACCATTCTCCTCCAGCAGTGGAAAACACGGCAGCACGCCTCGCTACCTGCCTGACCTTCCTCGCTACCAGTGGAACTACGAGCGCAGACACTGGTACCAGCCTCGGGCCATGCAGGAGCTGCGAGAGTCCAAGTTCCCCCGGCACGATGTCCTCGGTCGTCGCATCTTTGGCCTGTCCACCAACGTGTCAACTTGGAAAAATGTGCTACGCCAGCGCGACGTGGCTTGGCTTGTTGACCACACGCTTGGCACCGACGTCGTTTTCCCTGCAGCGGGTTATGTGTCGCTGGCCATTGAGGCACTGCTTCAGCAGCTGGACCTCGAGCCGCAGGATGCCTCGGCTGTTCGTCTTAGGGATATCAACTTCCATACGACACTCATCATCCCAGAGACCGATGACGGTATTGAAGTACACACCCGACTTGAGAAGTCGTCCGCCGAGATTAACTGGTACAGCTTCACCGTTGAGTCCGTCGAGGGAGAAAACTGGACCAGACACAGCACTGGAAAGATTCAGCTACAGCCCAAGGAGATGCCCAACGAAGAGCCAGGCTGCCCATATAGCGCCAGCCAGTTGCACCAGCAGGTCTCCGGCAAGCGCTGGTATCGGTCTTTCCACCGCGTCGGATTCAAGTACGGCCCGAGTTTTCAGACCATGAACAACGTCCGAGCGGACGGCAAGGAGCGTGTTGCATCAGCCGATGTCCGGGTGCAGACGTCGAGTACTATTATGCAGGACGAGTCTCGCTATCTCATGCATCCGTCCACCATCGACGGTTGTCTGCACGTCGTCATCGCCGCCGTTCATCGTGGTCTGCACAAGGAGATGCCCTGGGGAGTGATCCCTGTTGAAATCGAGGAGATGACCATCAAGTTTCCGACAGACCAAGACGAGGGCCACGAAGCCAGCTGTACGGCCTGGGCGGAACGAGCATCGTATCGCGACTTCGCTGGCAAAGTGCAACTATTCAGTGCCTCTGGAAACTGTCTTCTGGGCATCAAGAACTGGAAGTTCGTGGCATACGAGGCGGCTGTCCCGCCCCAGCTGTTGGAGCCAGAACCGAAGCAACCTTACACGAAGGTTGTCTGGGAGCCGTCAGTCGAGGCCAAGGAAGCTTTGGGCGTGGCAACTGAGAAGAACCAGAACATCACAGTCTTCCATGTATCCAACGATACTTCCCTCCCTAGTGCTCTAAACGCCAGCGCCGTCCCACTCGCTACCGCGGACACCAACTCGGCTGAGCGCTTCCTTGACAACATTGTCATTGACGATTCCAACGGCTCCCTATTGACAACTGCATTGACCGAAGATACGTGGGATACCATCAAGAACATCTTGCAGTCCAACAATCCCATCGTTTGGGTCACGAGGGGGTCCAACTCTGGAGACTCGGCTTTCAGCGGTACACCGCAAGGATTCCTGCGAGCCGTACGCTCCGAGTCCGTCTCCTCTCGGGTCAGCCTAGTCGATGCCGACATCGACGCGCCTCTGGAAAAGGTCGCGGCTTTGGTTCAGCAGAGAATTTCTACACTCAAGGCAGCCGATGGCTCCAAGAGAGGTGACCTCGAGCATTGGCTGACCAAGGACGCCGAGGTCTTGGTTCCTCGTCTCGTGAACAACGACGAGTACAACAAGCTGATGTTTGGCGAAGAAGAAGGAACCGTGACTACCATCTCTGAAGACAAAACCTACAAGGGAACTATCGTTGACAACGAAGTCGTGTTCGAGGCGTCTCCTGCGGCCGTTGTGGGACTTGCTCCCCTGGAAGCCGAGATCCAGGTCTTCTTCGCTGGCTTCAGCAAGGACATTCTCTCTTCGCGCGCTACCGGGCGAGAACGCCTTGTTACCGGTATCGTCAGACGCACTGGTAGTGCTCTCGACGCTGGGCTGCGCGGCCAAGCTGTTGTTGCCTTCGCCCAAAGCTCACTGGAGTCTCTTGTCGTGGTAACTGTCTTCGCCAAGCTTCCCGATAGCAGCCAGCTGGAGAAGGCAGCTCACTTGCTACCCCATCTTGTCAAAGCCGTCGACGCAACTCTTATTACGACCGGCGCTGGCGCCAAGCCCGGCGACCATGTGTTCCTCTTGCCCAATGCCGCGCCACTCTTTGAGCAGGCTGTTGTTGAACTGGGAGCACACGTCGGCTTCGGTGTGTCCAAAGTGCCCAGTGATACCGTCAAGGTGCAGCCGCTGCTTTCAACTCCCGAAGGACGTGTCCTAGTCGTCGCAGGAGCACCGACTCCGCTCATCACTGAGTCCTGGCTTGCCATGCCGCGAGACTCTACGTTCGTCTTCAGCGATGTATCTATTGAAGACTACGCGCTTGACTCGCGTCCGTTTGCTCGTGGCGTGGGGGTTCAGGTCTGCGACATCTCTGAATCGTTGAACAATGACTCGGCTGCTGCGAAGCGCACACTGCAAGCCAGCGTGGATATGCTCGGAAGCCTGGAGCTGTCGACATCTCCTAGTCTCCGCGTAGAAGACCTGGCTGATTTAAACAGCGCCCGCCGCATCATGACCGAAACATCCACTAATGTTCTGAGCTTCGGATATGGCCAAGACAAGATCAAGGTAAGCGATTGTGATTGTCGTCAACCCGATGCGTGTAATATGTTTTTATCACCTGCTAACTTGGAGTCTGCTACTAGTCGCGCGATTCCCGTGATCCTGTTCGCTTTAGTAGCGACAGCGCTTACCTGCTTGTCGGTTGCCTTGGTGGTCTCGGTCGTAGCTTGACGACCTGGATGTTCGAAAGGGGCTGCAGAAACTTCGTCTTCGTCTCTCGATCCGGAACTGCGAAGCCAGAAGCCGCCAACGTCGTTGATCGCCTCAAAGAATCAGAAGCCAACGTCGACGTCTTTTGCGCAAACGCAGGTGACGAGGAGGCTGTTGCCAAGGTTGTTTCCGATGTGACTGCCCATCGCGCCATTAAAGGTGTCGTTCACGCCGCCATGACTCTTCAGGTAAGTCCACCGTCCCCTCTCTGACTAGCGAAGAAGGGAAACTGAAGTCGTTGCCAGGATGGTTTGTACGAAGGCATGACCTTCTCGGCATACCAAGCCGTGCTGCGACCCAAGGTGTCAGCGGCCATCGCGCTCGACAAGGCGCTTGGCGACACGCCGCTGGACTTTTTCCTCATGACGAGCAGCATCTCGGCAGTATTGGGTAACCAAGGACAGGCCAACTACGCTGCAGCGAACAGCTATCTCGACTTCTTGGCGCTGCAACGACGCCGACGAGGCCTCGCAGCGAGCTCCCTTGCCTTGCCCATGGTCGAGGACGTTGGCGTCGTGGCCGAGAACGCAGCTATTGCCGAGTCGCTGGCTCGCAAGATGCCCTTCAGCGTCAGCGAGCGTGAGATGCTCGATGGATTCGAGGCATCCATTCTTCAGGGTGCGGCATCCAACGGCAAGGACGTCCAACTCGGTGACGTTCAGTTGATCCTCGGTCTTGAGCCCAAGCCCATGCTCGAGGCCATGAGTGGCCTGGCGCTTTCGGATGCATTCTGGTATCAGGACGAGCGCATGCGACCAGTCATCGACAGGGTCGAGGCCCTCGCCGCAGCAATGGGCAAGACCGGAGAGACAGCCGGCTCCAAGGGCTTCGACGCTGCGATTGCCGGCCTCCCCCGAGACGAAGCGCTTGTTGCTATAGCGTCGCACATCATGGAGCGAGCAGCACGGATCCTGGGCTCTCGGGCAGAGGACTTCAAGTACGACGGAGTCTCTGTTGCGAGCCACGGCATCGACTCCATGATCGGCGTCGAACTTCAGTCCTGGATCTTCAAGGAATTCGGGTTGCGTATTAGTGTGCAGGTCTTGTCGAATGCGAACACGACGTTTGCGGGACTGGCTGGGATTGTTCTAGACCATCTTGAAGGGGTACAAAGTGATTAAGGGTGTCGATACATTGGGACTGTTAGAACGAACTCGTGGTTATATATGTTTTCCTTGTGCGTTAACTGCGTCAAGCACTAAATACACGATTCCTGCTACCATCTGTTCTTCGTCGGCGTCGTCAAATAATTAAAATATAGGCTAAACACAGACACAACCACGACAACATCCAAGCACATCAACCCCCTTGAGCCACCGTGTTCCCGGCCAGCAACTAAACTCATGAGGTAACTAGAACTTGCTTTCAAAGACAGTGAGTGACATGATACGATGGTTCTGTCGTATTCCAAAGTAGAGCAGACCTAAGAAATGTCGTCGTCCACTACCCAGTCCCCTCCCTGTTGCCATTCCCGCTGCAACTTGCTAACATGATACGAAGTCGACCAGCCAATGTTCTTCTGAATGTCCCTGAACAACTTGATGATCATGCTCCTTTCGCCAAATGAGCGAAGAGCTTGCCCTGCCACGTAGAGAGGTTCCAAGGAGTGTAGCAGCACTGCATCCGGCGGGTTCGCTAGGACAATGCCACATATCTCCCTCGCGTGACGAATCGATTCCTGCTGTGTGTATTCGTAGCTTCGTAGTCGAGACGTTACAGAGGAACGGATCGCGGTCGATTCATGCGGACGGTTGACTAAGAGTAGGATGCGAGCCATGTGATAGCTCAGCATCGCGGCTGCGCAGAGCGGTACGTCGTACCAGACTTTCTCGAGGTGCGTTAAACAGCCGTCAGTGTCTCTCGAGTCCCCCGGCCGCGCTACAAGCGATGTGCGCGCACTTGACGTAAACGAGAGCGGCAGGCGGGACAACCAGTCTAGAAGTCCTGTATCCAGCGTCCTCCACCTCTCGAGCAACTGTTCTTGAGTCACGCCGACCGGACATCTCTCCTTGGCCGGGCGTGCGTAGTCTTCCGGCACCAGGGCATCGCCTTTTGTCAAGTAGTTTATGATCTTGCTCAAGAGCCAGATCATCTCGTTGGCCCTTTTGTCCTCTTCGTTGTCGTTGGCACTGCCCATGACGACGGGACCCGAGGGGCTTCCGTATGGATCTGCGCTTCCCTCGTCGCTTGCCAAGTTCAAGCCTGCACTGTGCCAAAGCTGGGCGTCGTCCAAGCTGAGTCGCGTCTGGGTTTCGCTAATAACTGTCTCTAGCGTTAGCAACGTTCGAATAAATCGTCCGAGGCTGTCTGTATGGCATCTCACAGGCGCATAAAAAGTCTTGTCGCGCTAGGGACCAAAACACCGGCCTACAGATGGTAGTCACCTGCTCTCCTAAAGCCGCGGCCGCTCGTGAGCTCCCAGGCGGGCTGCAGAACAGAGGCAGGGCGCTCAGGTGGGCTCTCCAAGCCGTTCCCGGTTTATCCATGAGCTCGTACGTGCTGAGGATAGCGACGGCCGTGAATATGCATTCACGCTCTCTGTCGGTGCTGGACGAGTCCGGACCAATCTTGTCATTTCGGACAGCCGCTTGTAAATGGCCGATGGCGAGATGGTAGTACTCGGTAGAGTAAAATCCCCAGTTGATCCTGCCGTGGTCCAACGTTGTCGCCGGGTGATGCTCAGTGTTACTTTTTGCGGATTGAATGCGATGCATATGCTTTGCAGACAAGGCGCATATGGATGACTTGAGCAAAGGGCTACCCGTTGCCCTTATGGGGGCCACATTTGAGTAGTACGCCGCGGTGTCGAAGAGGTCCATCCTATCACGCCAGTGTCAATTAATACATCAACAAGACGAAGACTCTGCCTACCATTGGGAAGGTCCCTCCTTGAAGTGTCTCATCAAGCGTAGCGCAATGATGTGTTCGTCGGCAGTAGGTTGTGCATGTTGTTCCGTATTGGATCCCTGTGCTTCTTGATGGGCTGGGCTTTGGTCAAACGAAGCTGGAAACGGAGTTGAAACGGCAGAAGCCGAGATTCCGACGCAGCTGCTTCCATCAGAGAAGCTATAGTTGTGGTCTTGGTTCTGTGTGTCTGGTTGTTCGCGGTTCACTCTTGGACGCTTCGTCGGGGGTTCAATCGACGAACTTGGCGCAGGCGTCGGCTCGCAAACCACCGAAGGAGGAACAAAACTGACTACATCGACAAACAAACGCTTTAGCCCTGGACCAACGATGAAAACGACGGAACGGTAACATACGGTTTCTAGGGACGTCGATCCAGACCTGGTCGTCCTCGAACGACAAGACCTCGTTTTCCCGGTCGGCAACGCCATTGCCGGACTCGCCGCGGTTCACAATCCGGAAAATGAACCCGTCTGGGAAGTCGCACGACCGCGACGACTTCTTGCATTGCCCGCAGACGGGCCTGACCTCGTCGCACTTGAGCTTTCGGCGTTTGCAGACGAAGCTGTCCTCTCACGCTCACGGATCAGCAAAAGGCTCCGTCGCCGAGTGGGGGATGTGATGTGATGTATCGTCAGTCGGCATCGTTACGTACCAAGCAAAATGGGAACGCATCGTCATCTTGAAACTGTCGTAACAGCCGATTTCGGGCTTGTCGCGATGGTGACCGAACAAGACAGACAAGGCCGCAAGAAGGAGGAAACGCCGAGAGAGAAGATTAAATGATCAAACGGGCGTGCCCAACAGAGTTGATTATCCGAGTGCTCCTCGAGCGGGTCATGTGGGGGTAATTATGGACACGGCTTCCATTGGCCTGGCCTGCGAAGGTAATTCTTCCGAGAAGCGTAACCCAGGTTGACGGAATCATCTGTACAGTTGGCTGCAGTCTTTGTACATGATAATGGCGGTGTTATTCTATCAACCACGCCACTCTTTTTCCCCAGATCTGAGACAGTCGACTCACTCATGCATTCATCATCACTTTGCATTGAAAGCGACCATCTCCGGCAGTTACTCCCAGTGTCCTATTTCTAAGCAGTGAGCTCACTATCGACATGTTAGAATTCAAAAACCCCTTGCCTTCCCAACTGCTTAACACTTGTCATCTTTCCCCTTCATCATGCGCTTGTTCAAGCTCGCACCCGTCGTCTTTCGTTTACCTGCACGTACTCTCAGTGGTATCCGACCAAGACAGCAATTCAGCTTCAGCAGCATGGCGACTAAGACATGTCAAGCCCTGGTCATCAGGGAAAGGGACGGCAAGAACACACTCGTCGCGGAGACTATCCCCGTGCCACAGCCCGGACCCCGCCAGGCTCTAGTCAAGGTCGATGTGGCAGCTCAGAATCCTACCGACGTGCTCTGCTTTGACGGCGGCGTCTTTGGGGATGGGAGCGTCATGGGCTGTGACTTTGCCGGGACGGTGGCTGCTGTTGGAAGCGAGGTTACTCGGATCAAACCGGGTGACAAGATTGCCGGCCTCATCTGGGGAGGTAAGTCTTAGCCCATTGGCATATAAGACAAGACATAGCTGACACCACAACCTGATCGATAGGTCAAGTAAAAGGCCAGGGAGCCTACAGCGAGTACACCATCGCCGACGAGAACATCTGCTTCAAAGTCCCCGACGGTTTGCCACTCGAACAGGCTGTCACCGTACCACTCGCTGCGGCGACGGCGTGGATGGCCTTGTTCCGATCCAAGAGCCTTCACATTGACCGAACACGGGGCTCCGATGTGCAGCTCCTCGTTTGGGCCGGAAGCAGTACGTTCCCCATCTATGCATCAATCGTGAGCCTCTTACTCACGTTTAACTAGCTAGCGTCGGCCTTTATGCGGTGCAGCTTGCAGCTCTGTTCGGTTTCCGCGTTGCGACAGTCTGCAGTCCTCGCCATTTCCCACTTCTTCGCTCCCTTGGCGCCAAGCACGTCTTCGACTACAAAGATCCCGACGTCATCTCCAAGATTCAGCAGGCTCTGCCCGATGTGGAGTATGTATTCGACACGATTGGCAACGAGACATCGTCTGTCACTGCCTCCAAAGCGATTCGCCCCTCAGGCGGTACTCTATGCACCGTCCGGCCATTCAGGGAGAATACAGAAAATGTGACACCGCAGACCAAAGTGACATCTCTTCTCGTCTTTACCTCGTTCTTGAAAGATCAGCAGATGGGTTCCAACTTCCTACCTGTAAGCCTGGCCGGTTTTCTCTATTACCACCCACACCACCGCTCTCTACTAACACATCTCAGGCCTCCAAAGAAGATCACGAGCTTGCCTCGGAGTTCTATGAAAAGCTGCCTGACTTTCTACGCCAAGGGCAAATCCGACCCAACAATCCAGAGCTCATTGAAGGTGGACTGGAGGGCATTGAGAAGGGGTTCCAAGCTTTCAGGGATGGGAAGATATCTGGCTACAAGGTTGCGTACCGGATTTCTTAGCCTAAACGCGAAGGACTCGGTATTCCAGCCGATTTATTGTGATGGAGGAGATGGCCAACTGATAGCTGATTAATTGTTTTATTGATGCAACAATTGTGCAGTGATATCATTGGCATAAAAGCCATTCATACTATAATCAACCTCCTAAATGTATGTTAGCTTAGTGTACTATTTACCCTCTGGCTACCGTATCACACTTTAGCCTATAATTAGCTCTCTCAACAGTGAATTATCATAAACCATAGCAAATAAGCTATCGTTTTTTTTTAATAGGTACGCAAGCCCTATTAATCAGGCTGCATAGCTTCTGTGAGCACATAGCCAGAATCTGGTCAATACCCCGCTACAGATACGGTACAACAAAAATATAAGGGGTTTACTGTATTGTACGCCTTATAGGCACACTACTAGGCAGACTACTAGGTAGACTGTTGGGCAGAGTACCAGGCAGATTGCCAGGCAGCCAGTTGCTCGCCTTTCAGACCCATCTAGTGCGGTGGCACAACAGGCACTCGGGTGTGATGACTAAAAGCCAATATCGGTATATAAGCTCATAAAGGCGCCTACGCAACGAGGCTAGTTGGATCATATTGGAATGGCATTGCGCACGCTGCATTCTCACGCAACCAACTGCTATTGAGCTAAAAGTGAGATGGAGGCTGTGGGCCTTACCCTGGGCGTGCTAGGCCTGGTAGGGTCGTTCAACACTTGTATCGATCTCCTTTCGATGATCTCTTCCTTAGGTTCAATGGGCCGCGACTACGAGATGTTACACGCAAAGCTTCACATAGAAAAGGCGCTACTTTTGCAATGGGCACACCGCGTGTGTCTGCTCGAGGAGGAACATGACCGGCAACTCAATAATCCAACGACTTTTTCAGCCGTCGAGCAGATTTTAACAGGCATTCAACTTCTCTTGAGTGAGAGCTCAAGGCTGCAGGAACGATAGGGCCTGCAACCCCGGCCGTCGGACAAGCCATACCCTCCCATTGAAAAACGCGTTGCGAGAATTAGCAGAGTGCGCATGGAGACGTTTGTCGAAAAGTTCAACACCCTGCGAGTCCGAAGCGACGAAACACAAAAAAGCACCTCAGCCTCGACGAAAATTCGATGGGTCCTTGTCGACAAAGATAAGTTCGAGAAACCTATTCAGGAACTATCGCACTTTGTTTCTAGGCTGCATCAGCTCTTTCCTGCTCGGGACAACGAACAGCAGCGCGACCTGAACATACTCAAAGTCATGGCCAAAGAGGATCTGGAAGATATCCACGATGTCAAGACCCTGCGCTTGATTCGCGACGCAACCAGCGACCGCCATGACCTCATGGCCGAGGCTGCTGAGGAACGATACGCGGCGGTATGCCAGCAAAACGTCCTAACCATTCTCTGGTTTCGAAGCATGGATGACAGGAGGGACGCTGTTGTACAAGCGCACTCGAGAACGTTCGAATGGGCCCTTAAGCCTCCCCATGATGACGTGGAATGGGACGACCTGTCTGAATGGCTGCAAGTCGGATCCGGGACATATTGGATCTCAGGCAAAGCGGGCAGCGGCAAGTCCACCTTGATGAAGTATCTTTATACCCACGACAAGACGATAGGCGGGCCGAAGCTCCGGCTACAGGATCTCACCAAGACCGACATAACAAACTTCGTGCATAGCACTATTGGTTCCCATCCTTACATGGAATCCCTTCACTCGGCAGACTCTTTGGACGGCGTGGATCCTCAAATAATCCTACAGCAACTCATTGACAAGGCAGCAGGCATCTTCCTATGGGTCGTCCTTGCGTGTCGGTCTGTGCTTAGGGGATTCGCGGCCTACGACAACATCCAAGAGTTGTTTCACCGAGTGGACGACCTCCCTCCCGAACTCGAAGAGCTTTTCCAGCACATGCTGAAAAAGATCGAGCCGCGCTATCCTGAGCAGATGGCCAAGATATTGAGGGTATGCTACCAGAACCAAATTGCCTCGGGGAATCGTGGAGATGAAGTTTCGGTCTACACTCTTGTCCTGGCAAATCTAGACGAATACGCCATGGATTGTGAGAAGATCAGTTCGTTGAAAACACTGACCCGACCCAAGCAAAAGGCGAGATGTGAGAGTATGGAGGGACGACTACGCAGCCGCTGTGGTGGTCTCCTGGAAGTACGCCAGCGAAAGGTCTGTCTGGCAGAGGTATGCCTGTGTGGGTCAAAAGCTCAAGATCCCCTGATACACTCGACGGTAGGATTCATGCACCGAACGCCGTTCGAATTCCTGGACCAGCCACCAACCTGGGACTTTTCTCTACTTCGGATCGCCGACGACAAATTTAACGCCAACGCAGCTCTGTCTGTCATGGACCTACAACTAGCTCGGATGGTCCACCAGAACTCCAAGCAGCCATCTTTCAAAAAGTTCGTCACTGACGCCATCGTCTGCGCGCGACTTTGCGACGCTGAAGCCCCTGAAATCGCATTCACGATTTTGCCGAGACTGGAAGAGATCGCTCATTTGATGCTACAAGCTCACTCGAACGCCAGCCACAGCTCAGAGCAGTTGATAAGCAGTAGCTCAAACCGAAAAGCCGTCGCAATGTTGGTAGCGATAGAGTCCGGCATGGTCAACTGCGCGGAATATTACCTTCGGACATCGGACATGGGTATATTGCAGTTTCCTCTTTTGTATCGTGCCATACGAAAGCCTACATTCTGGAGAGAGTTTCGGCTGCAAACAAACCAGGCCATGATGCGATGTCTTCTATCGCACGGCTGTCTACCAAACGAGTCATTCCGAAACCAGGAGGGACTCCTTACAGCTCCATGGAGAGACTGGCTCAGAGAGCTCCACAGATTGGATAGCAATGCCTTCTTCAGCGCTGTGGCAGTGACCGAGGAGTTCATTAAGGGCGGAGCGGATCTTGAACCACCCAGGATGGAGCCCGTGGACGCCATCCTCCAGCGCCACTTGAACAGGACACAAAGCTCTCTTACAGAAGGCCGAGAACTCCTCAGAAAAGGGACGCAGCTTTCGGACCTTATCAAGGAAAGGATGGAAACTACTGAACTTGACGCTGCTGCACAGAATAATCGCGGCAGCTTAGTATCATCTGCCTCTATGGACATCGCAGGACTAGGAGCTAGAAAGCGGAGTCTTTCTGTTGACAAGGATGATAACTTGCAGTCGAATTTCAAGGTAATGAAGGTTAGCCATAGGACCTAAGGCTTTGGCGAATGCAGTAGAGACGTCGTTGACTCGGCCACACCTATACGCTATGAGCGTGCTACTTTTTTTGCCTGAAGGGACTATGCTTCTCATAAGGTAGGGTCTTCAGAGTTCTCAGTCTAAGAACCAACCGAGAAGCCTTCTCGTTATCAGCGTGGTTCAATGCCTTTTTGGACTTCTTGATGAACTTCCACACATGAGTTGCAACTCCTATTACCCGTGGTGAAAGGGCATGGATTGTAGCTAATTCGTCTGATACTGGTCACCGAATCTGGCAATATTTTGTATTATGACCACCACTGCAGGCATCACAGAGGCATTAAACGATGCTGATGATTCCGCTTGTGATTTTGTTGAGCATAAAACGAGACACCCATCGCGTAGGCTGAGGGAACTTATTTCTCAGCGACAAACTGATCGATCACTTTCGAGTACCATCCAGCCTTACCATTCTGAAACAGCCTCATCGCAGCTATCAATTGCTGTCTTCTCAAATCCCCCAGTGCTTCCGACAGACAGCGATCATTCCTCCGCTTTTAATTTCTTCCTCTCTCACAGCTGCCACGTATTCTCTCTAGTCTGCAAATTCTGGGGTGGTTCGTCACTCTTGGGGGAGCCATTATCGTCGTAGTTCCATAGAACATCAATAGTAGGTAGAACTGTTGAAAAGCTTAAAGGGAAGTCTCCGGATACCTCCCACGGCCTAGCGAAGGCCGTTTCCCAGTCAATCACGTCGAGAATGTAATAGTCATCATTGATAATGATGTTGTTGTGACTAAAGTCACTATGGCAGAGAGGGAATGGGCTATGATCGCGTATAGAAAGTCTACTAGCTGACTTACTAATAGACTCTAGGAACAAAGAGACCGAGGGGACAATTTCGTCAGCATATTCGCCAGACACTACTCGTAGCTGCTCGTCGGACATTCTGAATGTAGTCCAGGCCGCCCATGCATCAAAGAATTCAGTCGCAGTGTTACAAGGGCCACCTAGACCTAGTATAGGGCCTTATTAGTACGTCCTGTCTGCATTCATAGATATGATTGTTCTAATTCTATGTAGCTAGACTGTGGATAGGAATACTTAGAGTAGAAACAATTTGATTAGTTATCTATCTGCTGCTTGAATGCAAACTGTCTTATATGAATCTTTATTAGATACCTTAAGAATGCTTGTTTGCTCTATAGCAGTATTATTATGCCTAAGTCCATTCTAATATTGCCCTCTAAGCATTCTATCAGTATAAATGGGGCCTTAATGCTGCAGTCAGATTAAGCTTTAAATGCGCGGATTTCTAGGATAGGAATGCTGATCTTTTGTCGCAGAAGAGCAATCATATTGAATTCGCAAATACCTATAAGTTAGCCTCTAGAGCATGGTCAGAGGATTTAGAGTGGGCTAGGGGGGGTAATTATAGTTGTGCGACCTATCGACCTCCATTCTATAAATTCGATAATCCTAACCATATGGTTATAGCCGAGGCCAATGTCAGGGAGGAGCGAGCAGTTGATTCCATCCTGCCTACTCGTCGCCTACTCTTACAGTACAAGCCAATTCACGGATGTTAAGAATATCTCGGCCGGTGAACGAATTGGGCCTTCTTACAGGGAAAGGAAATAGTTCTACTGATAGCCAGAAAATTCTTTGCGCTGTTCTGCGCTTCTGTCAGTGCGCGCACAACACAATTGAAGCTGTTCAGGTCACAACTCACCAGACATGGCGAAATATGGCTGTCATGAGTCCAATGTATCGACGAGACTACACAGAGCTGAGCCCCCCTGAATTCTATATGTTTCGATGGCAGAGGATGCAAAAATGACGATTGCCGGTTAGCAAGGTGTCACAGGTAAGAAACAGAGGCGTGGGGGGGGGGGGGGGGGAGAAGGGGAAAGACATTATGTAAACGAAACGGGGGTTCCATGGCAGCCCAGCGTCCAGCATGTATTATAAAGGCTCGTGTCAAAATACAGTAGCTCAACGATAAGATACTAAGTAAAAGGCTAAGCGTGAGGAAACATTTGCAGCCAGTCTGGCGATAAATAGACGCCAACTGGTGCCAACCGTAAACTTGCAAATGCCTCCACCACGATGTAAACCCTCGCAACGACAGACACAGCCATCATTATGAGCCAAGACCATCCAATAATAGTATCCTGATACTTCTCCAGAGCCTCAATGCAAAACACAAACGGAGCCACGAATATCCCGAAGATAATTAAAAATAAAGGGTACGCCCCAGCCACCAATGAACAACTGACTCTCCATAGCATATGCTCCACTTGTGTAGGAAAGTTCCAGTTCCATGCTGTAAGGTGGAGGCCGCCGTACAAGGCCGAAAGAAGAGTGATCAACAAAACCAGAGCCCCGGCTTCCGCGTCTGTTTTGACGTTGAAGTTCCGCTCGTCCTCGTTGAAGGGCATAAGGCGAGGCGAGCTGTCTTCGTGGTTCTCGAAATGCTTCAGCCGATATAGGAGTGCCAAACCCTCTTGTGTCAGATGTTGAGAGGCTTGTTCTTCGTCACCATCGAGGGGGAAGTGGACAGACTTTTTTGGTAGTGAGGTTAGTTCTTTGAAGGAGAAGGTATGAAAGATCCGATTCCAACGCTCCACAAACTTTGAGGTAACGTCTAAAGATAGCTCTTCGCAGCTGGCGTCAGATTTACTGACGGCAATCCCTGTGGTCGTGACATTTCCTGTGCTCAGCACGGTTCCAGATTCCAGAGAGACCCAGTGTCTATCCCTAGGAGGGGTCTCGCTTGATGCAGCACGAGGTGGGATTAATGCTAGGTAATGTGCCCACTGAGAATAAACCTGCTGCTGGACCATCAGAGCAATCTCGCCCTCGAACTTGCATGCGGATGGCACAAGGACTTCAGGATCTTGGATGTCAAGTGGCTTGTAAGAATTAAATATGATTAGCAAGGGGAATACGCAAGGCTTATGAAGATTTGTACCTTGAGCCAACAAATGTAGAGACAAGTTGCGCAGGCAACGTGAATCATACTATGAACCTCGAGGAGGGTAAGAGGAAGGTTACAATACTTGCGCGTGATGCACTGTACCACCAGCCACATCGCTTGTATGACCACGAGGATCTTCTGAAAGTAGTCTGCTTTGCTTTTGTCGTCGATTTTACTCCTCGCGATTGGTACCCAGTGCCCTCTCTCCGCAAGCCGTATCATGCCTTGCGGGCTTAGACGAGCAGTAGGATGATTTGGGCGCCCGCTGGAATCGAGTTCGAACGCGCCTGGGTTCAAATCCGGAAGTGACAAAATCTCGTCTATGGTCAAGCGAATTCCTCCCATAACCACAAAGAATGCATATTTCAAGTCGATATCAAACTGTTGAATATGTTAGTTTTGAATCCTATTCAGCCAGACCAAGACCTGCATTTTTCTTCTCGCCCTCGTTATTTTGCTGGAGTTGGCGAGGCGTATTCTTCAGCCTGAAAGCTTGTTGAAATTGGTCGATGGCCATGAAAAGAACGAATTCCGGTGCAACAAGAGCCATCGCTGCCCACTTGGTCTTGGTCCACAGGACGGCATACCAAGCGCAGTTTGTTGGGACGTTTAGGTGTAATGCGGTGTAGATGCAAGCAATAAGTTTTAAGGCACAGCTTTGTATGATATCCATTGTGCCTCGGACATCAGGGGAGCTGACCCATCCTGGGGCGGCGATGGTATGAAGCGCGTTGGTATTGTTGTTGAAGGGTGACGTAATTGACCATGGGGAACTGGAGTTATCCCGAGATACTGCTGTCATCGTGGCTGTTGAGACCAGAAGAGAGTCTGCCTGCAGGAGTGGGAAAGAAAAACACGGCGATTGATAGAAATGCGGTTGGGACGCGCCAGCCTTAGAGCCCGTCTAGTGGGAGGGAAAAAAGAAGGCCCAGTTATTGATGTTCTCACCTAGAATGAACCAACATGCACACATGAAGGCTTGGGCTTTCAACATGCCAAAATTCAGTTGAGACTTTCGTCACGAGCAGACTCCGAGTTTCAACTTAAGGGGGCTTGGGGGCTTAGCGGGGCTGAGGCGTGAGGCAATCGGCACTTTTTATTGGTAATGGCCAGTGCCACGATAGCTCTGACATGTACACTTAGGCATAGCTCATGATATTTATTTGTACTGTCCAATAGCAAGAAAGTCCCTCAGCATTGTTGTTCCAAGTTCCCAATACCATACTACCTACAATTCTGCGTTATGCGGCCGAGCCTCAATGCAGGCTGATAATGTGCAACGTGTACTCAATCAAGATCATAAAACAGGGCTAAGAAGAGATTGAATCTGCTTAGGCAGCCATGGGGTGATGGTGTAATATTTTAGATTATATTAAAGTTGCCTTCTCTCATGGGAGCAAATACCCCCCTCCCTTACTACAAGAAGTCTCTGCATTCTCCATTCACAGCCAGTAGACTAGGACACCAAAGCTGCCCAGCCTGTGGAACTGCTTTAAATGAATGCCATTGATCAACGCCCCGGCCTTTTCATCTCCTCCAAACAATGTTGTCCTTCCATTGTTAACATATCTCTACCCATCTGTCATCTCCGTGTTTACGCCATCTTAAAAGTTTCCCCGCCTCTGACCGACTACGCCATCGGCTCGAAACAATGAGTAGCCTACAGAATAACGTCTACACTGCTGTCTTTGCAACCTGGCCCGCAGCCCTATCAGCTTTAATACTCCGAATCATTGCGCGCCGCTTGACGAGAACGCCGCTATGGTATGATGATTACTTTTGCGTTTCCGGCTTTGTAGGTTTATCCCTGTCAGCCGCAGGCGATTGACATAACGCTAATAGCTCTCAAGATATTTGCAGGCGGGTATAATACTATTATACTACTATGTATGGACGTCCTTACAATATTCGGTTGCTGTATTAGTAATAACATGCCCGCCTCTAGGGACAACCAACTACGGACTTGGTAAATCGGTCGACAAATCCCTTCCAGGACAACGCCAAGAGGATACACTGTCATATTCGAAGCTCTTTATTTACTGCAGTCAGCTTTGCTATACTTTCTCAATCAGCTTAGCAACGCTTTCAATACTATCCATGTACTGGCGATTATTCCAGTTTACTTCGATACGAATTCCCCTGGTTGTCCTGTCTATCTTATCCACTGCTTGGCTGACTATAACAGCCTTTATGGCTACCTTTCTCTGTATTCCTATTCAGGCTTACTGGGAAAAGTCAATCAAGAATGCTACTTGTGCGGTAAATGATATTCAGTTACGCTTCGGTATGATACTCACACACTCGATTATATACATCATTGTTATAATCTTGGCAATCACGGAAATTCTTAAAATGCGCCTGCCAGCACAGCCGATGCTTGGTGTCGTTAGTCTTTTTTCTTTTAGTTTCAGGTAAGGCCCCCATCTTTTACTGATATGCAAACGGCTCATCATTCGTGTAGTGTTTGTCTCGCATCCACATTCATGCTTGTGGAGTCCGCCCATTACAAGCCGGAAGATGCAGAAATGCCGCGTGATGTCGCTTCGTTGTGTCTATGGGGTTCAGTTGAGTTAAACATGGCAATTGTTTCCGGTGAATAACCATGAATCCGAGTCGATTTGCCCAGGCTTTATTTACTTACACATCTCAGCTTGTTTTCCGGTCCTTCGGCCAATCTTTAAGCGTGTCCTTCCTCGACTGTTTCTCAATTCCCGTCCAAAGCCTCGCTTCCCCCGACAGCCTGTCAACTCTACAAAACTCAACAGGTCAAAGGAAAGCATCCCGACGAATCAAACTTGGCCCCCCAATTAGCGGATTCGGAACCTGCTACCCGGTATCTCCTACATCAGACACTGTTGCATGAACTGCTCCATCTACAATCATATCAAGCTAAACATGCATGCCCACCAGCTGGAAGGCTGGCTATCTAGGACGTTGAGTTCGTGTCTCGGGCTAGCTAGTCGCCCAAGGGCCTTGAGGTACGAAGGTCTTTCGTCCTGCTGTGGAGGTGTCGGTCGGCGTTCGGTCCAAGTTAGTCATATTTTTAAGCGCAACGCATAGGTTCCCAGATTTATCCTTTGAGCGATTCTAATTTCTCCTTTGAATCATCTTTGCTCATGAGGCCGATTCTAAGTACTTGAACGGCGTGCGGAGACTAAAACATAATAGCATGCTTATTACACAGATCGGTTTGGAGAATGAACTTGGTAAGATAGGAAAAATGTGCTCTTCAGAATGTTCACGTTCACTTCCGTTTTGCTCCAGATAGTGATGCGGCTCTCTTTTACCTCTCGCGTCGTATCGCGTTCCACGTTGCTGGAGGCTTTCGCTTTTTTTCTCGGTCCGATGCAAAATCAGCAGCAAAGGCACGACATGTGATCAATGATGATTTACCTTGCAGGTTTCTGACCAAATGTGCCCTCTTATCACTCTCTTGCCCAGTCACAATGCAAGGAAACGTGCAGGCCACATTCCCACGAGGCAGAGTCTCACAAATGAGCAGCAACACACTGAATTCGAGCCCACAACGGTCTCATGGACCTGCAAGCTCTTAATGATGACTGCATGTGCAGTAAAAGCTGAAGGAGCCAGTTGAACCGGTCAAGACTTTGATTGGATGAGTCTTGAGATTTGTCACCGACGCTACCCGCAAGGCAAATTAAGGCAGAAGCGGCTGCCCAGAAAGCTGACATGGAGCGTGTCGTTGAGCAGGTTTTCACCCATGTCCTGCGAAGTTTGCAGTTGAAATTACGTTGGTAGGTCCAATGAAGTGAGCAGAAAGACGAGTTGGAGGGTGCAGCCATTACAGCTATCGGCCTTTTGCCGAGCCTTGTAGCAGCCATAATGTAACTCCATCCACCCACACCATGATAAGAAGCGGCTCTACCCGGAAGAAGAGACTTTCATGTATGAGAGGTCAATAACAAAACGGTGAACGCGGCTTGATAAAAGTCCTTGGTAGTAATTTAATGTATAAGAACTACAACAAATTAGTAAATGAATGAGCAAATACTAATAGTACCAGGAGAGAAATGGCGCAAAGGTGTTAGTTAATAGAAGATCCTTTTAATATAGTAATTCTTCACAACTTTTATTTATAAAGAGTTACTAATACTATTTCCTTTAGTACCTAGTAGCTAACCCTTTCTGCAGCCCATAAACTACCTTCTTTAGAAACGTCTTAGTTGGGAGATTAGCTACGACTCCAAGTTATTAGATTAGCTACCGTTACATCTATCAACTGATGTGTGCGTCCCCTTCTCAACGCAACCCTGCACTTCATTGTCCTTCTCGCTCGTCTTATTCGATGGCCAGGGGATGACGCAACCAACAACCTCTTCAAGCTTGGCATGATCAGGGATTGACGAATCAATGCTCATCCACGATTGCTCGAGGCTGGCACTGTGTGGATTAGACTCGGTGAAGGCTTGTCAACTGTTTATTGGATTGCAGTCTGTGCTTAAGTGCTTGCAGAACGCTCCACGGGTTTGCGGCAAACACTATGTGCCTTTTGCTAGGATGCAAGCCTGTCATCAGCAGATCTTCTACTGGACCTACGTCATTGTTGCGCTCCCTTTTGTTCTGGCAGTCATTGAAAGACCGGTTCAATCCTCGGACATTGGGGGGCCTCAATCTTGAATGCGCCCCCAAGGCGTTGTCAGCTGATGAGTCTGGGGAGCAATGGTTCGCCTTACTTGCAAGAGCCTTGCACTGCCTCCACCTTCACACCATCCCAACTACAACATAGCCTTAAGATGCACTTTGCGCACTTAAAATGAAGGCTGTCTGTCGATTCTGAGGCCTCCCAAAGTAAAATACCTAATGTGAATGCAACTGTACGTGTTTGTCAATCTTTCACAACCATCGCATACGAGCACTTTATGCAACTCGACCTCAGCTCAATCGGAAACCAGTCTCATTCCCTGACTCACCTTCATCCGATCGAACCAGGATCATGCCGCCCCCCGCAAGACCAACCCTTCCAACCTTGTTCAAGGAGCTTACGGCCTCGAAAACAATGCATACTTGCATTCTCACGGACAACAAGTACATCCCCGAGCAGAAGGTGCACGAAATCGTCACAGTACCCAGGGTCAAGTCTACACTTCGCTCTAGATGGGGCTGGCTGCTCTTGCTGATCTTCAATCGCGGTTTGGATAACAAACTCCTCCAGGCCAGGAAAGTCATCGCAGTTCTCGTCATCATCGGCCAACTCAACGAAGACACCCTCATGAGCCTAACTGCGAATGCGCTCACGGATGATGACCTCCCCCTTCGCGACAAGGGTGATATCGTGCAAAACCGCTACAAGAACAAGACTGTCACTTTCCCAACCTGGGAAGAGGGCACAATGGAGGCGTTCCTGGAGAAACAATGGATAGTTCTAGCACCCATCTTGGACCTCAAAGACGGCCATCCTATTGAATTTGAACTTGACGAGAAATGCGCCTTGGAGTTCTCCATGTGTGAGGACCAGGGAAAGACACAATTCAGCCAAGTCTTCTTTGCAGAGATCCTCTCTGAGGTAAGTCTTTGCCCAACTTCCCGCCGATCGCTTGACGCTCCCTGACTCCCGGTCCATGGAACAGGTGGGAGAGCGCCGTCACATTGCTGTGAAGAAATTCATCAACGCCTTCAAGGACTACACGCACGAGAGAGACAATCTGCACAAGATCAATGCCGTCAACAATAATCATCTGATCAAACACCTAGCCACTTGTGATCAGATGCCTTGCATCGTCTTCCCATGGGCTGATCACGGGGACCTAAAACAATTTTGGGAAGACGACTCTGCATCTGACCGAGCGCTGCCCATTTTCGTCTGGTCCATCGAACAGCTGTATGGGCTCGCATCCGCCTTGAGAGACCTTTACAACATCAACTGCCGTCACGGGGACCTTAAGCCGTCCAACATATTCTACTTCAGCGAGGACGGTACCGGAGTCCTCAAGATTGCAGACGTAGGCGTATCCAAGATACACAGCATCTCAACACATCTACGCCGGGGGGAGACAGCCACGACTGCGTCGACCCGAGCCTACGAAGGGCCAGAAGCTTACCGGCAGACCAATGCACCAAGATCGCGTACGTACGACTGCTGGTCGATGGGATGCATCATTTTGGAATTCGTCATCTGGCTACTCTACGATCAAAACGCACTTGACGGTTTCCAGTGGTCTCGAGATTCGGAGTGGAATAGCTACTACTGCCCCAAGAGCTCCAAGCCCATCTCCGACGACCGAAAGGCAGAGTGGTGGGAAGAGATGGAAAGACATCCCAATGTCGATGTTGTCATCAAGCTACTACTCGAAGATGGACGAGTCCGAGGCACCGCGTTAGAGGAGCTTGTCAACATCGTCGATTCAAAGCTACTTCTGATCAACCCCAAGAGCCGCCATTTGGCTATCGACATCGCCAAAGAGCTCCAAGGGCTTCTCGGTCGGTGCAAAAAGGAACAGATACCGTGGGTCAACCTCGACGAGGTACCTCCAACAGTTCCGTCGATATTTAGTCATGCACCGCCCA
Organism: Neonectria faginata; assembly: GCA_030864175.1. Lineage (NCBI taxonomy): Eukaryota > Fungi > Ascomycota > Sordariomycetes > Hypocreales > Nectriaceae > Neonectria > Neonectria faginata. The sequence continues at coordinate 299,803 of JAULBG010000006.1, read as the reverse complement.
AGGTCCCAGACACCACTTATCAACCCAACGGCGTCACCGTTGTAGACTCGACTCTTCCTGCACAACATGCTTAGAGGCTTAAGGTGATTATGATAAGGGCTGTTTAGTCTTTCTTGACAAAACTAAGAACTCAAGAGGTACTGTCGCGCTCGCTATATGCCAGTACGTGTACTTCGGACAGATATGCCTGCATGCTATGTCAGTTGCTAATAGTATTAGGATGTGAGAGCTGAGATTATGTAGATTCATAGCAAAAGTCTCGCAAAAGATGTTTTAAGTGAGTCGATTTCTGTACCATAGGTAAGTCTAAAAGGGTTTTAAACCATTCATTATGTCGGCCTGTCTCTGATTGGTTATCTGATACACACGCGTTATTGATCTGTATTCATACCAAATAGCAAGGGTTGCTTGATTTATCTTGTAGCTAAGATTCAGACTGAATATAACAATTCAGACTCTCCAGAATGGCCTTGGAGCTTTGGGCTGACCTTGTCGCATTGATACGATTCTTGTTGCCTTTACCGATGAGAAACCCCTTTCTTGATTTGGGCAGGACCTCTGATCTTTACTTCGGTGGTTTACTGGACAAGATGCCCAACAACTCAGGCGTTGGGGTGCTAGAGACATATGGTAGCATCTACTGCTTACTGAGGCCTTAATTCCAACGATAACAAAGGTTGCCCAAAGTTCTTAATAGATTTCTTTGTACGCATTCGCATGTTGTCGACACACTCGTTCCATTTAGGAGCTTTTCGTTACATCTTTAACACTGCTGCCTTATTCTAAGACAATCTATTCACATTGCTCAATGAACATATCCAAGAAAGCTATGTTGGTGTGGAAGTCTTCAATACGGGCCACCTTGTTGAGTTGAAACAGTTCTTCTTTGAGCTAGTGTACACCTGACCATTGCCTAGAACGTCCAGCTTATTTTTGCAACCAGGATAGTTTCTATATGTCTGGACTTTTTATACTTAAACCCTGTGAGACACTGTTGCAGACATGAGTAGCTGATCTATAATCATGTATGGGTAGTATTTGAATGGACAGACGTTAATCTCTTAGTCCGTGGTGAATTCTTGGGCCTTTTGTGAGCCGGTTGATTGTTCAGCATGTCCTTAGTGCTCTCTTTTCTTCCTTTGAATAGAAACACCGACCTTGTCTTTGACCTTCGGGTCTCTGAGTTGTCGTTGACTGACCTCGTATTTTCTATCAGAGTTTAATTTCCAGTTAATTAGCCGTGCAGCAGCTGCTGTAGGGATATTGATATTCACGGGGACAAAGGCTGGGCCCGGCAGGACTATGATCCAGCCACTCCTTATATCACTTATCAACAGACGGAGGCTTTTATTGCCAACGCGTTGCTCCATATGTTCGAATATAGTTAAGAGTTGTTCGAAGAATTTCTCAAGCACCAGTAAGAACTTTGTCCTGAGATTTTCGCAGATTGCTTGATGCGTGAACGCCTGCTCTCGCCACAGATGATTCTGCTCGTAATATTAAGGGGTACTTCGGCCAGAATGCAAGTGACATGACATCGCCACTACTTGGAGAGTCGCAATTCGCCCCCAATGCAATGCCAAATCCTTCAATTCCGGGCAAGAATGACTCGTTTATGTTTGAAATGTTAATTTTAGTCCTTGCCATTATCGTTTAATTTATTATCCCTCCCTCTCTTCACCTCGAAACTTCATCCGACTGCACTGCAATTCTAACATTTCTAAAGCAGTTCCCCCGCTTCAGATACCAACAAATTCGTCCGGAATCCTTCGACGCCAAGGCACTAACTATGCTCCTTGATTGGCTGGCCATCATTAATCCAATCTGCTGCATTAGCGTTGAAGGATTCGGAGAGTCAGAACAGCAGCACGCACTGCAATTTTAGCTTCTCCAGAGCACTCAACGGAAGACACTTACGTGAGCCTGCATGATGTACCAGACCGCATTCATCGGGTTCAAGATGATTAGTCTTGTTTATTAATAATTAGGCAGGTATATTATGGGTGGCCATGCAACGAGAGAACTGAACAGTGGAAGATCTTGTCGTCTATCCAGCTTCTCACCTCGAGCAACGCTCTTGAATTATGAATATAACTGAGCGTAGTTATACGATGATGATTTTCTTCCTCTCAAGGTCCTTTCGTTTCCCTTCTTGCAAAGTGGTGCGTGGCGGCCAACATTGTTCGTTCTGGACCAGTAAGTGAATCCCTTCAGCCATACACGACAACGCAATTATCACGTATTACCCACGGCATTTTTGAGAACGTAGTCTTGAATCACAGTAGCACACCCTTCTCGGCTGATGCAGCCCATTGCGTCTTTTAAGGCGCGTCGTCCCGTTCCGGGCGCACAAGTTACACATAAACGGCGACTATAAAACGGCGAACTTTGGTGTTACTAACTGATTCACGGGCAAAGAACAGGGTTTTCGGTAAGTGGTTCATTTCAAGCCATTCCTCTATGAGCTTTTAACGAATCCAATCCGTTAAACGATATGCTACCAGTGAAAAGAAGGCGCAAAGTGACGCGGGCAGGGAATCAGGGATTCGTGCAACATAGCACAAGAAGCCCCATTGCCAGTTGCTGGACTATCTTCATAAAACACTTACTTACTCGCTTATTTAATGGAATTATGTCAATTGTACTTCTTGGTAGCTAATAACGGTAGGAGTGCGCAGCAATGCAGATGCCGTACTTCACACCATATTCCGGTCAAACTTCGAATCACTGTCCTCGGAATCTGATCGGTGGGATGCAGTAGCACGCATGATCCTGCGGGAGCATAGCAGCCCAGTAATGCATCCCGTTCCATTTCCTCAGGTCAAGATACGAACGTCATGCTGTGTAAAGGTCTACACGCTGTGAGGTACCACCCAAGTCCTAGTACACGGCCTTCCCTTTTCCCTTCTCCCGCGCTTTTTTGCACGAACCGCACTCGTCGACATTGGTCTGGCCCGTTTGCTTGACCACTCCCATGGAGCACTGGCCGAACCTGTCAATTTCTCCTGCATCTTCGCATGGGTCGTACAGGAGTTTCCTTTCGACGGTTCTGCCACAAATCCCGCAGACCGACTTCATGACGGTGTTGTAGCACATGGTGGGTAGCGTGGCTAGTAATCTTTTTTGACTTGGGATGCCTTCTTCGTATATTGCTGGTGAGTGCATATGTCTTAGAAAAGGAAGCCTCAGACGAAGAATGCGCCGTGCTATTATAGTCACGCTAAATGCGTGAACAGCTGAAAATTTGCAACGTTGAAAGCGAGTAACCACTTAAGCTCTGACGGTGAATGCTAAACGGCTACGGTGTACCAGTGTACAGATGCACAGAGCAGCGCTCTATCGTGTAACTGTCGAATTACCGACATGTAGGTCGCCGCATCTTCGATGGGCCTTGACACGTCATGAAGGAGAAGCATGTCACAAATCCGCAGATCACCAAGAGAAGTCGGGTCACATAATCACGCGTCTTGGTACAGATAGACTCAAATTCAGGAACATAAAATGATCATAAATTGTTCCTCATATCTCCCCAGTCTTGTTCGGCAATCTAATGTCCAATATCCTAACTTTCATACATGCGAACAACGCTCAGTTCGCGCCAACTTACCGTACCAATCAATATCGGAGGTCAGTTATCGCATCCCGCATCCATGTGCAAACAACACTGGACCGTGTTCTACTGCGTCGAGTGCGACGCGCGGTACTACGAGAGATTAGACGATGAAAAACTGTGCTTGGCCGCATCCAGGCTCAAGGGGACAAAACTTTACTCCTGCGGCATAAAACTGAGAAACTTGGTTGAAAATCGGAAGACAAAGTGCCCGCAGCATAGCGTCCACGACAAACCACAGCCCATGGAGGCATGGGATGGCGTCTGGCGTTAGGTTACCTCGGCGGGAGCCAGCGTGGCCGTCGGGTGTACAGGTGTCTGAGTGTTCGCGTGTCGTTGTAACATCTCGGTAGTAGCACGTAACGGTCCCAGGTGACCTGGGTAACTACAGAGTGTGAGTCGGATATGCCGTCATGTTCATTCCATACTGTGCACGTTTGGCAAGGAGGTCGTACATCAGCTGTCCTCTCTTTGTGACGAATTGGATCTGGGAGTACAAGAGCAGGCGTTTCCGGCATCGGCTCGGACTACTTATTGTCAGGCTTCGGGCTTCCCTTGACGACAGAACATAGACTGCAGATAATCACTCCTGGGGCCATGACGAAGCGATCGTCCTTCACAGCGAGATGCGAGTGATTCCGACCCAACCGCGACATATATATACACATTCCCACCCAACAACTATCGCTCCCGGTCTCGACACAAACAATTCCTTCACAGCAACGGAACTGTCACCAGTATATCCACCGACACCAGCACACTGAACCCGAGCACCGCAACCAACAAACTACACTATAAATCAACCCATCACTACACTACAATGTGCGACTTTGTCGAGAAGAAGTCTTACTGCATTCAATGCGGTTCGCACATCGCTACCGAACCCGTGTGGGAACTCTGTCCGAACGCGCTGAGGTCGCGAGAGGGCGTCGTGTGCGAGAAGGCGCACAAGGTTCGCATGGTGTATGTTGACTCGGTTGGATGCTGGACTTGCAACCCGCCGAATCAGGAGAAGACCGCGGAGGGTCTCAAGAACGATGATATCGCCAAGGCTTAGGGGCTAGGACACGTGGGAGGTTAGAGTGATGCTGGGCTTTTTGTTCCAGTAGTAGACTAGGTGTGAGGGGCTGCATTTAGGGTGTATTCAGGTTGTGTTTTGTTTGATACAAAAATTGACAACTACCGTTTTTGTCTCAGTCTCGCTAGAGTTTTTTTAATTTGCTCAGCTTCACAATGTGCGTGCGGGTGACATGGAACGTTCGTCGAAGCTACGGGCCCGGCCGAAAAAGTGTCTCAAAGGGAAATGAAGCGATGAAACGGAACTCTTGGGCTGAGGCTTTGACGCGGTCGTGCTCTTGGAACAGTAACGGTTCAGCGTTACTGTGTCACAGAACATCACTTTAAGGATGCCGCACAGACTGATACTCGTCGAACAGACATGTCCATATGACGTCCTGTTCTGATTTACATCCGACACTGTATCTTTATCTTTATCTGTGATGGTGTTCAGATTCTCAGTGTGGAAAAGGCACACGCTAGAGAACAAAGTGAATCAGATTGACAGAGCAAGTATATATAATGGGTATTCTTGCAACGAAGACATCTTTCTCTTTCAATGACCCCAACGAAAAGAAAACAACAAAACCTCTCGATTAAAAAACGAAACGCTTGAATATTCTGCCAGCATGTGCACTACTATCGACACCGTCACCACGTGTAAGGGCTGCTTTGGCTGGTACGGCTCGAAGTCGGAGGTCAAGAAGTGCGAGTTGTCGAAGAGAGGGGAGAAGTGCGAGAAGAGGCGCGAGAGGGAGGAGATCTTTGTTGACGTCCGGGCGTGCGATATCTGCAAGCCCCCAGTTGTGAAGAAAGGCAAAGACGGTAAGAAGTAGTTGGGGAGTCAGTAGATGAGGAGCAGTAACTGCCAACTATATAGGCGAGGATATATCGGAACTTGGTGTGGCTTACGACGTGCCCCTGGGAACACCCAGAAAGCGTCAGCAGAGGCGATGTAGCACACTTCCGTATACAATCACTTGAAATATTCCTGTCTTAAGAGGATAATGTTCAACAGCGTGCCGTGAGATTGAAGTTTAGATGAGAAGGTGATCACTTCAGGGTAAGCCTAGGGCCATTGGAGCGGGTAAATCTGACGCGTCTGGAAACAGCTGGAATGCGCGAATGAAACGTATGCTTCGGGCCTCGCAGTTGCACCAAAGGAGACAAGCAAGCGATTAATTATGTCGCTTTAAACGGCCTCAGGTAGTTATGCAGAGTTGGCAGTACGGTGTGGAAATAGGCCCGGAATAAATGGCCCTTATTTTGTCATAAAGTGGACTTCGGAGCTGGAACTAAATGGAATTCGGGAAGAAGAAAGGGCGGTAAAGAAAAGGGACCGAGTAACTCTGACATTCGCGCGCGACAATGGAGCTCACTCGTCAGAAGGCTGGGATTCGAGTGGTGATGATGCTGTGTGCGGCGGAGTTGGACGTCCCAGACGCGTAGAGTGGGCAGGGCTAACCGCTTTCTCCACGCAGGAGTCAGTCAGTTACCGGGCCAGGCGAGACAGGATGGAACCAAGACAGTCTCAATGGTGTCTGCGTGCAAACGAATAGAAATACAAATGATACACTTCGTGGAAAAGGAATCCGAGCAGCGCACAAGAAACGACGCGGTTTGATACGGCGGATGCTGTGACTTCCAATGAGGGGAACCACGACTCACGAGAACGCCGAGAGAGGGGTCGGTCGGTGTAGCTCTTTTTTTTTTTTTTTTTTTTCTTTCTCCTGCATCGGTGGAGACGTGTCGGCCGTTGAAGAAAGAAGAGAGGGGCTGGCCTCTTTTTCCTTCAATTGTCTTACATTAGACTGCAGAAGAGGATTGTTCGGTGGAGAGAGGTCTTGCGTGAAGGTGATGGTTTGGACTTCTTTGTTGTGACTGTAAAGAGGCTCGAGTGTTGATATAATGCGAAGGATAACGTTCCATATCTGATAAGATGACGCCTGTACCTACCTCCGCCCGGGCCACTATAACTCCCCCCATCTTCAGCGCGTCGCTTCGGGCCCCGGCGCCAAACCCACTGAACGCGGTGGACGCGTTAAGCACCGAAACCCCCTGGAACCGTTGCCCTTCCAGCGACGTCCGCCCCCTGAAGCCCCCTAATTCTCCAGCGCCTGTACAACCCGCCCGCTGCACAAAAAGGGCGTCACAAAAACGCCAAACGCCAAAATACGCCAACGCGCGCAAAGTGGAAGCGTGCTTCCCACACCCCCATCGCGCGTGTCCCTTGCGCTTCCGCCCTCCCTCTTAAATACCGCCCTCCACCCAAAATCCTCCCTTTGCTCGCACCCACGCACAACTCTCTCTCAGCTCGACACTAGGCCTCCATCTTGGGCCTCTTCGACACTTCTTTCTGCATTCTATTGAAACAACAGCAACGTCCCGGCCTTCTTTCGAGACCTATACCCCCCGTGGCTACTACAGCCTCGACGACGCTCTTTCTCTCACCGCGACTATCGCGTGTAAGTGCTTGGTAGGGGGGAAAAAAAGGGCACAAAACGCCCTTTTCGGTGCGAGGGGACGAACCCGCTACTTTGCAACCGTCCAACAATCCCGTATACGCGTTTCTGCCGGCTTTGAATCACGCTTCGACACGCAACATCGCCTCGAGAAAGCATTCTCCGCCTCGTCTTCCCGCCTACACACCACTTTTCTCAACTTCACACACAGACAATGGACTCGATATCCTCCTCACCGCGCCTCGGCCACGCCTCGGTCGAGCCCACGCTCCCCGCAATCCCTCGGCAATCAACCTCCTCCTTTGGCTTGGCTGGTTCCAAACGCCCAGCCCCGACGCTGCTGCCTCCGTTCGAGCCTCTATCTTCGTCTCCCGGCCTTCCCAGACCCGTCAAGCGCCAGAACACGAATGCGTGCTCCGGCCGCGCCCACCTCAAATATCCCACGCCCGTGCCGACGTCCAGCACCGGCATCCTGTCCAGCTCACCGCCGCAACGGGTGGTTTCCGGCCCCGAACGCGCTCCGCTGTCGGCCGTGCCCGCCGTCGAGCTCTCGGAGAATGGCGAGACGCTCATCATGGGCCGTTCGTCCAACTCGTCCCATTTCCAGCTCTCGGCCAACCGCCTGATCTCCCGCGTCCACGTCAAGGCCCGCTTCATTGCCCCCGCGAGCCCCCTCGAGCCCGGCAAGATCGAGATCATCTGCAACGGCTGGAACGGCCTCAAGCTGCACTGCCAGGGCCGTACCTGGGAGCTATTTAAGGGCGACAGCTTCACCAGCGAGACGGAGGGCTCCGAGATCATGGTCGACGTCCAGGATGCCCGCGTCCTTGTCCAATGGCCCAAGCGAGGCGCCGACAACCTCTCCGACACCACCTGGGACGACTCCCCGACACGCGGCAATCCCCTCATGCTCTCGCCTCTCCGCCGAGGCGCCCGCATCGCGTCTCCCGTGAGCCCCACGCCCGTCAACTGCAGCTCCCGCCGTCTGCAGGCCCTGCTCCCCGGCCACCGGGACCACGGCATCCACATCTACGAGGACGAGCCCCAGCTGCCCGAGCCCAGGCGCGAGTCTGCCGACGTGGACGTTAACATCAGCATGTGCACCGAGGCCACGGTTAGCTTCTCCAGCGAGCCTGATGAGCACGACCCGGACGAGGAAAACGACCCCATTGTCCACTCTTTCGGTCCCTTTGGCGCCGACATCTCGTGCAGGCTGGCTTCGATAACGACGAAGTCGCCCAAGGTGTTCAAGGGCGTCAAGCGAGCTCCAAACCCGCTTTCCCTCGCGTTGGCCACCTCTCTGTTTGCCCCGCGACAGATTCCCTCAAATCCCATGTCCCCCATCAAGAAGCCCATTGCGATTGCGTTGCCAGTTGAGCTTGACTCGCCGCTTTCCTCACCGCCCAGGGAGCGAACGCCCTCAGCCTCGCCCACGCCCTCGACCTCGCCCACGCCCACGCCGGCGCCAATTGAGATCAACGCTGCCGTCGCCAACCACGTCATCAACCAGCTCGCCTTCTCACGACTTTCGTCCACGCCCCTGTCCACCATCATGCAGCACCTGCCCACCGAGGAGAAGAAGGACCTCACCAAGGAGGTCCTCCGGGCGTCGATCGAGGCCACGCCCTGCATTGGCATCATCGAGCGGGAGGGCAAGGACGCGGCAGGCAAGCTCCTGGAGAGCGAGTACTACTACGTTCCGGAGCGGGACAATGATGAGCAGCGACGAGCCGCCGTGGTGGACGGTCTTCGAAAGCCTAGTTTGAGAGCTTGCCGTAAGCAGCACAAGGTATGTTTCCACCATGATCAAACAAGCAAGTAACTAGGACTAACATACAACAGCAATACTACTGGAAGCGTCCCCGCACTCCCTAGTCACCCACTACACTACAACGCAACGCAACGTACATATACAATCTCTCTACATTCCTGCGAGGAAGCATACGAGCCGAGCGGTGCAAGATCGGCATCGGTATCGGCATCGGCATCGGCAGGCGGCTGGAGGACTTTTCTGTTTTATACCCCGTTTTCTTGCGCATTGTTCATTCATACGACCATGATCCATCCACCTCTCATGAGATCTGCGACCTGCATAGCCTGAGGCGTCTGGGTTTTTTTTTCCTTCCTGCTTTTCCCTTTTTTTTCGACTGTGCTTGTCCACTTTCGAGTCTTGATGACGGAGTTGGAGGATGGCGATTGAGTTTTGTGGGTGGCCTGTTGAAGGCGGGAGAAGGGTGGGTGTGTGTAACGGAACATCAGTACATTTATTAGAGTGATTCATGGAGGGTGGGCATTTCCATGGCGATTCAAGGCGGGGGGGGGGTCTTTATGAGGCTGGATGGATCATCATGCTACGGCATTGGCTTTTAGGAGGCGAGGGGAGTAATGGATCATGCTGAACAATTCTACCAAAGAATGAATGAATGAATGTATTTACATGGAAGTGCTAAGAAATGTGTCATGCGTCGAGGTCCTAGAGACGAGACAGGCTTGTTACCGAAGGTACTGACTGGTCCAGACCGAGGCGTTGACCGGAATGCAAACCCCGAACGACCATGATATCACAATCTCATGCTCGTGCAGTACCGTAGCTTTAATGTATATACGTAATATACGTACTAACTGCACTGCGACGATTCCGATGCTCGGAGCCCCCGGCAATAGAAGCCCGCGCCCACGATGCCATCCCATTCGTCCCCCCAGCTCACACACCACCCTCACGCGTCGTTTTTCCCACTAACTCATGGCAGCACGAAGCACGAAGCACGAAGCACGAAGCACGGGCACCCCCCGCGCCTCACGCAAACGCGGTCTAGAACAGAAGTGGCATTCCCCTTTTCAGCTGCCGATCACGCTTCTCCCCCCGCTCGATGGTGGTGGCGATGGCATGCAATGCGTGGTGCCGTCATGGTGATTGGTGTCGTGGGCTGATTTGTGCTGCGTTCGGGACTTTCTTATTGTTTGGGTTCGGTATGCGTCGGGATCGAAACGTGATGATCGGAAGGCGTGGATGGTGTATATAAATGGACGGGAGGCCCTGCAAATTGGAAACTGCAGCTGCAATCATTGCATCAATCTACTACAGTACCAACTGCAAGTCACCCATCATCACTTCATCCCTCCATACCCACCGACCCTCGCTAGCACCTATAAAGAACCACAACAACAATAACCATCTCCTCCTCAACCATGTCTCAAAACTTCACCGAAGAACCCCTCTCCTACTCCTCCTCCGCCGCTCCCGCACCCGCACCCTCCCAAGGCCGTCGCCGCATGAGCGCTTACGCTGAGGCTGACGCTGCCCGTGCCATGCGCCGCACCAACAGCTGGACGCCCGTCTACGAGCGCCGCCAGAGCTTCAACAAGGAGGACATGAAGCACGCCTTGTGCATGGCCGACATCGACACCGTCAAGACCGGGCCGGGCTTTACGGAGCGGGTCTAGACTCGAGACGATTCCGTTTCCCGCAGGCGATGGATTGGCTGGGTAGCATATCACCGGGTGTAACAAAAGTATGATTGAATGAAGGCTGTAATAATCAGGGAGATTGGCATTGTACACTATAAAGGGAAAACGGCATTGGAACATCATCAACGACCACCTCAAGAGAAAGGCATGGCAGCATGTGCAGCATGGCAGCATGGCAGGACATAGCTTCAACTCAAAAGAATGAATATGTAATTGTATCCACGCAACGGTGATAAACCGTAATAAAGAGGTATCTTGAGTCCCACGCTCCAGAACAGTGCCAATAAAATCCACCAACAAAAGACAAAAGACAAAAGACAAAAAGCCAAATCCCAATACCACTTGGTTGGTGTCAATCTCGTGCTTTGCCCGGATTCCTCCCAGCGGTCGCTTATAACAAAATGAAAATCCCCCAAAAAGTCCTAAACCGTCCTCATTTACAATCGCCTCTGCTTCGGTTCATCCCTGTTGATCCCCTTAGTGCTGAAATACTCTCCCATCGTAGCAACCGCATAGGCCGATCCGGCCAGTCCTGCAGTTCCGAGGACCAGCTTCCTTCCGATTCTCCGCTTCTTCCGCCCCTTGATTGGTGCCCGGTAGGAATCATCCTGATCGAGATCAGGAACCGGTTGAAACGGTGGCGCAGGCTTTTCGGTTGTCTCGGACAGAGCATCGTAGTTGACGAACCCCGTGGGACTTGCAAAATTACCAACGGCAGATTTGCCCATCATATCGATGGGGTTGATACGGGTTGGAGAGAAGCCCGTTGTTCTGTGTTTGACGCTGTTCTCACTCGCCTCTCGTACTTTGCGAAAGATGAGAACATCACCACTACCTGATACCACCTCGTATCCCTGTGCCTGGAGTGACTCAAAGTGTGGCAAGAACTTGGACGGATTAGACAAACGGAGCAGCACATCTGAGAGGGTTGAGGCCGGATCAGCCTCGTGGATTGTGGTCTTCGCCTCCGCAATGCTGATTGTCTGCGATGCAGCATCGTACGCGAGAATCTTGTACGAAGCCGGCAAGTCACTGGTAGGGCTTTTCGCTTTGTAATGCTTCTCCAACGTCGGCAACGTCGTCTTGCCTCCGCACTCGTCCGCAAAGCTCGTCTCCAGGCCCTGGGGTTCATGCGAATAGAGGTCCTTAATCTCCCTGTCCATCTTCGTTCTGTGGCGATCCAAAGCAGTTTGCAGCTTGTGATCTAGGCTTGGGAAACTCTCATCTAACGAACTGACCTCAGCGCTGTCGGGGTCAGCGGCCAACGCATTTTCCTGTTCGTCAACCTCTTGGGCCTGGTTCTTGGGGAACAATGTAGTCTTGGTAGGCGAGTTTTTGGTGCTCCACGATGTCGAGAATTCCTCGGGAAAATCCCGGGCATAGTTACCAGTCAAAGTCTCGTACTCCGAGGAATCCAGCGAGGCATGGCCCTTAGACTCTTCCGGTTTGGTCTCTTGACTGATCTCCCGGGCCCGCTGCAGGGTCGCAGCACGGATTTCCTGGGCCGTCAGCAAATCGGCATTACTGTCAATTGAATCTGGTTCGGATCTGTTGGTCCTGTGGTGAAAAGGATAAGCAAACGATGGTCCATTCCTGGTATCTTGGGAACCTGCCTTGGAATCGAACCCCCCAAGGCCACGAGCGACTGCGTCCGGCTGGGAAGCGGGCTTGCCATCTGGCTCATTATGACGCATAGCCGAGTATCTGTGCAGGTCCTTGTAGGCCTTGGTGGCATCCTCTGGGTGAGTGGGGTATGGCGTATCAGCCTGGTCAAAAGTTGTTGGCTTGTACTTGTCCAAATCCTCGTAGGTTTTGGCCAACTCCCCAGGATGGACCTGCTCGGTGTTTGTGACCTCTTCAAACCCAACGGTTGGGTAGTTGGAAATGTCCTCATACTCTTTTGACGCTTGCTCTGGGTGGACACGCTCCAAATCCGGCTCATTGTTGTCAAAGGCAGAATACTTGTCAAGATCCTCATACTTCTTCGACACCTCCTCGGGATGAACTCGGGCAGTTTTCGAATCAGCATTGTCATAGTGGTGATAGGCAGGCAAATCCTTGTAGTCTTTCGACGCCTCTTCAGGATGGGTTCTTTTTGCAATCACCTCGGGTTCCGTATCACGAGGGGCGTACAGTGGAACATCATGGTACTCTTTGGATTTCTCCTCGGGAGTCAACATTCGCAGGCCATCGGGCTCATTCCACTTGACCGCGCCATATAGGTGCAGGTCCTCGTAATTTTTGGAGAGTTCCTCGGGTGTCTTCTTTCGGAGACCATCAGGCTCGTTCCAACGGACCGGCCCATACTTGTCCAAGTCTTCGTACTTGCCGGACAGATCCTCCAAAGGCCCTTCCACCTTGGCAGCCAGAGGTTTTCCCTTGGGTGTAGCATCCATCTGTGCCGCTTCGTGGGCCCTAAGAGTCGAGTTTTTGGCGACAAACGGCGTATCGTAGGCATCGAGGTCCTTGTAGTTCTTGGAGAGCTCCTCTGAGGTTAGACGACGAAGGCCATCCGGCTCGCTCCAGCGCACAGCATCGTAGCCCCCGAGGTCCTTGTAATCCTTTGAAAGCTCTTCGGTGGTTGGCTTCCTCAGACCATCAGGCTCGTTCCAGCGCACAGCGTCATATTTTTCGAGGTCGTCGTAGCTTTTGGTCAGCTCCTCCTTGGTTTGCTTCTGCAGTCCATCTGGTTCATTCCATTCCACTGGTTGGTACTTTTCTAGGTCATCGTAGACCTTGGACTGCTCTTCAGAACTCAGCTTGCGGGTGATGCGAGGGTTGTCGATGTTGCTTGTCGAGTATTTTGCTAAGTCTTCGTATTGCTTTGAAGCCTCCTCGGGGGTAGTCTTCCGGAGACCATCAGGCTCGTTCCAATGAACCGCGCCATACTTATCCAAGTCTCCGTAGCGAGGCGCCCTTTGCCGCGTGCTAGCACGACCATCCACGACGGGTTCATACTTGTTCAGATCGGCGTACTTTTCGCTCTGGGCCTTTCTTGTGGCAGCCTGATCCTTGATAGGCCCGTAGCTGTTGAGGTCGTCGTACTTTGGTGAAGAATTTACTGGCTCACTTGGCTCAGAGAAGTCTGCTGCCGTGTACCCATTGAGATCATCATATTGGGAAGAATTTTTCGAGGCATTCTTGGACGTTCTGCGGTTGGTGATTGGGTCGATGAAGGAGGAGTTATCGGGGTCCGCGGTGGTGTTCGTGTTGGTTTGTGAGTTACGTTGTGACTCCAGATAGCTTCGGATATTGTGTAAAGGAGACTTCCACATGTCGTACTCGTAGCTGACGGGCCTATCGCCACGAATCAAGTGGTCAATGGCACCCCGCTCCACGTCTTCGATGTTCTTTCCAGGGCGAGCACCGGAAAACTCGTCTGACCAAGACTTGACCTCATCGACATTGACGTACTTCTTGCCACTGTTGGTGTTGGAAGCGCGATGCAATGCAGCCATGGCCTTTTTGATGGTCTTGTTGGAGTTGTTGTCCCAAGAAAGCTTGCGATTGAGCGACTCCATGTGACGGTATCGAACGGTGCGATGACGTCTGCGGCCCTGTTGATTCGCGCCAGCGCCGAGGTACATTGACCAGGCGCCGAAGCAGAGCCCTCGGGTTTGGGCGCTGCATCTTGATTGCAGCAAGGTTGTGCTTGAAGGAAGGGCAGTGGAGCTTGTAGGGCGGGATTGCAGCATCCTGGCGCGAGGCGAAGTGCGAGATGCCGTCAACAGCATGGTGTGGGTATTTGAAGGTGGTGTAAGCGTGGGGGGAGTCGAGATTCTGGTTTGGTCAGCATCGATAAAAGGAGAAATAGAAGCGAGAGTATTGACAGGAAGTATTGCAATTGCGAGACATGGTCCATGTATGAAGCGGGAGGCAAAGGGAAGGGGACAAGCTCAAGTGAGGGGCAACGAGTGGCATGAGGGGAGCTTACCAAAGCGAAGCGTGGAAGCGCAGCAATGAGAGGCCGCGAGCGACGGATGCGACTATCGTGATGGTCTTAGTGGGAGAATGAAACCGAGGCTCCGGCTTTGGCGGAGTGAAGGTAATAAGCGTGGGATGTCCGCGGCAGAAGTTGAGAGGGGGCTAGCTGGGAGCTTGAGTGACAGAGAAGGATGGGAAGGAAGAGCAGAGGAACAGAAGAGAGAGGAGCAAGGCAAGTTGAAGTAGGAGACGACGGGCGGGAAAGCGTCCACGACGTAGACTAGGTCCTGGGGACGGCCTGAGGTTCATCAGACCGAGCCTGGGGAGTGGGGACCTCCACCCAGGCGCGCCGGGGGCTTGGGGGTAGGGGACCGCTGGAGGGTGAGACTGGGGGGCGCATTCTAGGCTCCATTAAGGTGGGAGTGGGTACCGAGAGTCAGTGGTGGTTCTGGCTTCTTGGGGCTTTCGACCCCTGCTACTCCGAGCCTGGAGGGGAAACAGCCCGCGAAAAGCCACCCCGACCTCACTGAGGGTTTGCGGGGTAGTCTGGAGGGTATGGTACTAGAGGGGCGCAGAGGGGCGGACAGGGAACGTCTCTGTGCGTCGTTGACTCGTTCCATTGTGCATCAGGCGCTGTGCTGTGCATCCAGTCAGTGGGGTGCTCGTTGCAGTCAACGCTGTGTGTCCGCCCAGTCTCTGTACAGCTCCCCGCGGCCCGCCCTGTCCAAAGAGCCATGCAGCCAGCCACTGACGTACTTTGCTCGCACGACACTGCAAGTCAAACAAGTCCACTCCTCGGGGCTGGCAATTCACGGCCAGTCTGGCATGCCTCTGGGCGCTGATTGTCTGGCTGAGTGTCTCTTGGACAGGAACACTTTGGGGGGATGTTCACATTGGCATGCACAACGACCAGTCGCACCAATCATGGCCGCAGCCTGACACGTTGTTTGCTTTCCCCATGACTAGGGCATGCTCCAACTTGACATCACCGAGCACGTATCATGTATTGAAATACCCGAAACGGCAAGTCCGCGGCCTCCATTACACAACATTGTCACGTGGCTTGGATCATGGTGTTCTAGAGCATGGCGGACGTGCTGTTTTGGGGATTCTGGCTGGATGCGTCTCCCGTCGGTGCTATCTGGACATCCATATCGTGGAACTCTGGGACGGGAGGACGGAATGGGAGGTCTGGCTGCTGCGATGGATGATGATGGCCTTGACATCCGCTCGACCATGGAAGTCAATCTCGGGTGGGGGGAGAATGGAGATCTTCAGTCCGCCTCAGTTAACCGACCGACAAGGAGCTGGATTATTGGCGTGGCTAACGCGGCGGATAAAGGAGTGCTGAGACAAACTGTCAGACACTGATTGCCATCCTCCAGCGGGCTTGGCCGGCGTGGCCTGTGATTCTGCGAGTTAGTGCCCCGCCAGCCCAGGTTAAATGCGGCAGTGCGCGCTGGGGCGCTCGGTGATTGGCAGCGTCCAGAACACGACCAGGCTTCTCCCCCGCCGTCCCGCGAAGCCCTCCAATCCGGCGAATGGCTTCACTACCCCGGCGCTGTGAGTTTCTACATTCAGAAGGAGTTTACAGGGGACCCTTAACCCCGAACCTTCGCCTTTGACAGACGGCCAGCGGTGGACAGGCGGCTGTCATCTCTGAATCCTCAGGCACTCACTCACTCAATCATCCATTGCAGACTCTGGGGACTGGATTGGATCGGCGTGAGTCAAGTCGGCCAGGGCGTGTCCGCAGCGAGGCATTGCTCTGAGCCAAAATCAACTTAAATTGTCGAAACTAAAACAACCGTTGTAGAAGAAACTCCCATGCACATCATTTCCAATCCGGCTTCTCTCTCCTAGATCGTCTGCACCTAAGGCGGCAAGGTAAGCCATTCACAAACCCACTCTCAAACCTTTCGTTGAACCTTCTCGCCGTGTGTTT
This sequence comes from Neonectria faginata, assembly GCA_030864175.1. Classification (NCBI taxonomy): domain Eukaryota; kingdom Fungi; phylum Ascomycota; class Sordariomycetes; order Hypocreales; family Nectriaceae; genus Neonectria; species Neonectria faginata. Next base: position 283,338 of record JAULBG010000006.1, on the reverse strand, counting down.
TACGGATGAGGCTCCGTACCCCGCTCCCGCCTTCTCTTCCTTCCTCCCTTACCAAGACCGTCCAGGTCCGTGCTTCATGTGACATCACTCGCTGCCCCTCCGAGCATTTTCTCATCCCTCACCAACAAGCGCTTGAATAAGCGCATCGTCACACCCACGCCCGCCGTCGCCTCGCTTCACGCACACCCCCGGATAAGATCATGAAGCGGGCTCAGGGAAAGCCCGCCGCCCGGGGCTTCGATGCCGGTCCCCGTTCCGGATTCGGTGGTTTCGGTGGCTTCGGTAGCTCCGGGTCTCCAAGTGGGAGCTCCCTGTCGTACCTCGCCGAGCCTCCATCATTTGCTGGCGTCTCGGATCCCAACGTCGTCGTCTCGCTCAAGAATATTCTCAAGAAGGACAGCACCACCAAGGCAAAGGCGCTGGAGGAGCTGCTCGCCTATGTGCTTACCCACCCTTATGATAAGGATGGCGGCATCGAGGAGGCCGTCCTCGATGTTTGGGTGAGTTGTGGCTAAGCACGTTCCCAACATGAACTGTGTAGGTAGCTCATGTTACATAGGTCCAACTGTATCCCCGAACGTCGATCGACAACTCCCGCCGAGTTCGCGAACTTTCCCATAATCTGCAGTTCGAGCTCATGAAGTCGGCTCGCAAACGTTTCGAACGCCACATTCCCAAGATTGTCGCCGCCTGGCTCGCCGGCCCTTTTGACCGTGATCGCGTTGTCTCTAGGGCCGCCAGCGACGGCCTCAGCTCTTTTCTCAACACGCCCGAAAAGCTCTCGGCTTTCTGGAACAAGTGCCAGGCGCAGATCCTCGACTACGCCATCGATGCCATTCAAGAAACACAAGACACCCTCAGCGATGAGCGCTCGACAACTACGGAGGATGCCGAAGCCAAGTACTACCGAGTTGTTACAGCCAGTCTGTCCCTTGTTCTTGGTCTGCTTCAGAGGGTCGAACCCGCCAACCTTGAAAAGCTGCGGTCCCGATACGATGACTACTTTGCCGAGGAAAGTGTCTGGAAAACCATAACCTTCAAGGACTCGAGTGTGAGGAAGACGACCTGCCAGCTGCTCTTCGCCTCCATTGATCGCAAGTTGCCGTACGCCGAGTCGCCCAAGGTTAGACAGGCCATCATCACCGGCGGTCTCAAGACTAACCAGGCGGGCTCTGCTCTTGAATATGTTCGTGCATTGACAAAGATGACACAAACATATCCCGACGTCTGGTCCTCTTCTAAGTCTCCCAGTGACTCGAAATCGCCGCTTTCTAGACTTCAGGCCTTCATCGCCAAGGGATCGCAAGGCAGTCCGCCTAAATTTTGGGGATACCTTGACCAGCTGCTTTCCATCCTGCCCGCCGATCAGACGACACCCGAAGTTGCTTCGCGTCTATTGGGTTCGTTGAAGTCTGGTATTACAAATCGAGAGGAGCCTCGGACGAACACCTCGCTAGCATGGAAGTGCTACATCGATACAGCGAAGCGTTTGCTCCATGACCTTACTGCAGACAACCAACTGCCATTTGTTCAGGAGCACCTCTTTCCTCTTATTGAACAATTTCTCTTCTCCGTCTCTGAGAAAACCGCCGCCATCCCTCTAGGTCCCAATGCAATATCCGTCCTTGTCGATGCCTACGTCGCCACCGTCCAAGCCTCGCCCCCTGTTGTTTCGGCATCGGCCGAGGAGTGGCAACGTCTGGCTACTATCTTTTGTGCCAAGATTTCGGGTTCTCTCCCCGAGGTCTCCCGGGAGTACAATCAATCCCAAGAAAAGATTGCGGAAGAAGGTCGACGATGGTTCAGTCTCGTGGGACAGATCGAGGACAAGATCACCGAGGTCGCACAACTTCCTGACCACACAGCTGCACCATCGGGCGTGGTTATATCTCAAAGCATAAGCCTGCTTGAAAGCCGGAATTTGAAACCGTACGGTGCCGCTCGGATTCTTGAGTATGCGCTGAGTACTGCTCCTCGCTTATTTGTTGGCGGCGCAGCGAAAACGGTCTCAACATTTCTACTGTCGCTCACTGAAGAGAATGCAGCCAATGCGGTGGCATCTCCATCTTCTCGGTATTTGCTTTCTTGTATCCATCTGCTCGGGGCTGTTTCGGAGGAACTTGCCACAGTCTGGGCTTCTTGGATCAAGGTTATTTTGGAGCTTCCTTCGGGGGCTGCTCGTGACTCAGCACTTGCATCCCTCATCTCTCAGGACACTGGATCGACTCTCGCACAGAACGACAAGGAGGTGCAGGGCCACATCGTCGCTCAGTCTGTCAGTCTGGCCAAAGGTGACGCGGGATCTTGGGAGGTGCTTGAGGCAGCAGTAACCTATCAGAGCCTTACAGACGACGGATATCGAGAACTCCTGCGGCAACTCGTTAATATTCTAGAAAAGGAGCCCCAGCACACAGAGTCCACACTGAGGGCTCTAGAAGTCGCCGCCAAAGGTAGACCCGACCTCTTCTCACACGATGAAAGGGTCCATACCGCACTCGTGGCTCAGTTGTTAAGCCTCTCCGAGATCGACAACTCTGCCGTTTCCTCCAAGGCCACAGCTATTCGTTCCCTCCTCGACACCCACAGCGATGGAAAGCTTCCTGTTGTTGGTATTATCCAGTCAAACCTCGAGAGGGCGGGACCGCAGTCTCTAGAGTAGGCTATCCCTCATCCCCCTGATTGCATCCGCTAACCCATACAGCATCGAAACGCTCGTCTTACAGGCACAAGTTGCTGCCGGAACTGAGACTCCCTATGAGGAATTATTCCCGAGCACCAATGTCTGGATGACAGAGCTCACCCCTTTCTTAGAGCAACCTGTTAACGCTTCGCTGTCAATCACCAACAGCCTCGGTGGTGCCGCTGCACTCGCTGCTGGATCTCCTGAAGCTGCTCAGGTCCGAGTTCAAAGAGATAGGAAGGGAAGATCCATTCCCATGAGAATGGCTCTTTATGTCTGTCAACTTTCAGAGTCCAAGCTATCGCTCTCGGAACTCCCGAAACCGTTCCAAGTGGAGCTCCTCTATCTTCAATGTTTGACTGTGCAGCTCGTCTCCGATCAAATCACTTGCATGGAGGAAAACCGACTTTGGAAGACAGTGGGGCACTCTGAGGCCAGTTCTCAGGCTGAAGGGTTTGTCTCGTCAATGCGTGGGGTTTTGAGTGCCCTGGCCTCTGAGGTGAAGACCTGGGACGAAACGTCGGTTCTTCACGATCTCGTCAATCTCTTGATGGAACACTCAAAAGAATTGACGCCAAGGGGTCTGTACAGTGCGAGGGCTTTGAGCGAGCTCGTGCAATCCTTAACGGAAACACATGGTGTATCATCTCATCTTGAGGAGTCGCTTTTGAAGCCTGACGTTTTGAAGATTTCACCTCTCACAGTCCTGCCGGCGTCTGCACTCCTGACTGGGTTTGGCGAAACTCTTCAACCTTCAAAGCCAGCCAACACCTTCTGCAACCGGGTTATCAGCGAGGTGGCTGGAGCAACTCCCAAGGGGGAGAAGACATTCATGACTCTCACTCTCTTGTCAACATCTGCTCAAATATACGGACTTGGTGAGTTGCCTGTTGCTAACAACCGCATTGTTTTCGCCGTCCGACAGATCACGTCTTGGTTAGACGAACCTGAGGATCTAAGCGCGCCTCTTTGTGCCGAGATCTGTCGCTCCTTGACCCATCTCCTACCATGCATGAAGGATGTGTACGGGTCGTATTGGGAAAAGACCATCGAGTTTTGTATCTCACTCTGGAACCGCGCCAATGACTACAAACTTGACGAAGCGCTCCCATTCATCCACTCATCATTGAGGCTGTTCAAGACTTTAGAGGTACTTCAGGAGCCCAATGACGATCTTGTCGATGCCATCAAGGAGTATGCCAGCGCCAAGCCCCGGGCTTTGATCGAGCTGCTACGACTTCAAAGGGACGCAACCTCCCAGCCTCTGGAGATTGTAGACGCTATGCTCTGTCGCGAGGTTGAGAAGATCCCACTTCGACACATTCCCGATTTGGGCGACATCTTTGGCTTGGTGGCTTCGGACTCCCGGGATATCCAGACTGCTGCATTCAACCTTCTCCACAAGGCGATTCCTGCACAGCAGGAGCAGAGATCAATTGACGTCCTGCTCGACAAGACAGGTGTGTATAGCCATGATTCTTCTTTTTCTTTGCTAACCCCATCAGATGCTCGCCTACCTGATGAACTCCTCTCCCTCTTGTTAGATGCTCCAACCTTGGAGAAATACTCGGATGAGATGCTCGCCGAGTTCCCTTCACCCATCCGATCATACCTTCTGTCTTGGAAACTCGTTTTTGATGCGTACTCGACTTCATCCTTTAAGATCCGGAACGATTTCACCGAAAACCTCAAGATGGACAACACAGTTGGCCCACTCCTGGACTTTATGTTTGACGTCCTTGGACACTCAGCTGCCCACCCGCTGAGGCTGGAAAAGGCCAATCTTACCTCCCAGCATATCAGCGACTATGACGTGAAACTTGCGGAATCGGAGCCTGAAGAGAAGAACATGCAGTGGTTGCTGGTTCACCTGTTCTACCTAACGCTCAAGTTCACCCCAGGCCTGTTCCGTGCGTGGTATATCGACTGCCGATCAAAGCAGACCAGGATCGCTGTCGAGTCGTGGACAACCAAGTACTTCTCTCCTTTGACAATCTCCGATACGCTCGATGAGGTTCAGGTGTGGGCAGATGGACAGGAACCGCCCGGCGTGGACGAGCAAGAATTGGTCATCAAGGTTGCAAAGGCGGCGAGGGAAGTAACGGCAGGTTACGAGATCGACGAAAGCCAAGCGGCCATCGTCATCAAGATACCCCCGAGCTACCCCATCGAGGGTGTCAACGTCGCTAGCCTGCACCGCGTCGCCGTGAGCGAAAAGAAGTGGCAGAGCTGGATTATGACGACCCAGGGAGTTATCACTTTTTCCAACGGCAACATCATCGATGGGCTCCAGGTCTTCAAGCGTAATATCATTGGAGCACTCAAGGGACAGAGCGAGTGCGCCATCTGCTACAGCATCATCTCGACCGATAAGCGCATGCCCGACAAACGCTGCTCGACGTGCAAGAACCTGTTCCACCGTACGTGTTTGTACAAGTGGTTCCAAAGCAGCAGTCAAAACACGTGCCCGCTGTGCAGAAACCCGATTGATTATCTGGGTTCGGACACGGCGAAGAGGAGGCAGGGTTAGATTGACATGGCTGAATGAGGAAATAAAGGCTGGTTGGGATGCGGTGTCACGGTGGAACGCATTATAGTGGCTATGTCTGGGCTGATGAACATAAAAAGGATTGGATGGAATGACTTTATGGACACCATGTGATAATTATTGAACCTTGATTGCATGCGCCTAGCTTCAGATGTATGCTCAATACCACTTGCTGGATTTGTATGTAACCCATCTGTGCGCCTCAATCTCCACGGTAGAAATCGTCGACACTCCCCCGATCGCGTTCCTGAATACAGCCACCCATGAAGAGTAGAACCTCCAAGAATAACGCATAGTCATGGTGCACGCTCCCTTTATCCATATATTCTGGTCCCTCAATAGTGTTCCTATTCTTTTGGTTACGTCAACACGGAAGAGTGCGAACAAAGGACGGTGGAACTTACGGTTTGTTGGGTTGCTTGTTGGTATCGGGGCGCCTGCTAGCGAAGGTAATTTGGCTTGGGAGTTGTTGATGTGCTGTGGAGTACTAGCTGATGAATGTGCGGAATGTGGCGGCGTGTTGATCTGGTTGAGTATCCTGGGAGGTCCGGACAAGCATGTTTGTATGCTTCGTCCGTTGTCGTGTATGTGGTCAGGTGAGATAGTTCCTTGATGCGTTGAAACGAGATATGGTGGAATGGCGCCCCAATCTGGTCATTGTGAAAAGCCAGAGTGATATATGACAGAAGCTAAGGAAGCCAAGGGTTTGAGCGGGACCAGGATCGCCTTTGTCAAGTCCATGCGAAATCATTCTCAGCGGCCAGTCCTGAGACACTGATGCTCCAAGGCCTATGCTCTCCGTCAGTTCCGTGCTTTCAGGTCAACGGAGGAGGGAGACAAACCTGCTCGGCCGTGGCTCGCTGGCTGTCGTACCGCACAAGGGCCGCGACAAGCTGCCTAAAGTCAGGGTCCACGTCGGGGAGAATAACGTCCCACGCACGGGGCGGGAAGACGGTCCAGAGCTCAAAGGGCGCAACCTTCAGGGCCTTCGCCTCGGGCCAGGTCTCGGGCGTCGGCGTGCCCAGCGTCTTGAAGATGCTGAGGATGAGGCCCAGCTGGCTGCCGTCCTCGTGGGCCGGGCGCGACTCAAAGATGGGCGCGGGCGGGTCCCGGACGGCCTCGGAGAGCATGACGCCCAGGCTCCACATGTCCACGGGCGGGCCGTAGGCCGCGTCACCGAAGAGCGTCTCCGGCGCGCGGTAGGCGCCCGTGCCGATGTCCAGGATCTTGGCGCCGGGCGGCTCCGCGTGCGCCGAGAGCTCCGGGTGCCACGCGGTGCCGAAGTCGGAGAGGTAGGCCGGGCCGGTGGGGGAGGCGAGGAGGATGGCTGACGGCTTGATGTCGCGGTGGATGATGCCCTGGGCGTGGATGTCTCGCAGCGCGCGGAGGGCGTCGGTGAAGATGGTGCGGACAGAGGACAGGGCGAGAGGTCCTTTGTCGAGCAGGTCAGCCAGGGTGAAGGGCATGAAGGGGAACACGAGGACGAATTGCTGCTCCTGGTCGCGGAAGACCTCGACTAAAGGGACACAGGGCTCACGAAGGGTTGCGAGGATCTTGGCCTCGCGCTGGGGATTGTGCGGCTCGATGTTGTGGTAGGCCACGATGACTTTGAGGGCCTTGTCGCCAGACCGGTAGACCTGGGAGGTGACGCCCTCGGCAATGGGGACGCAGTTCGTGTAGGATCCTATGCGGACGCCGGGTCCCTCTGCGTCTCCCAGAAGACCATCGTCTAAGTCCTGGACCGGCGGCGTGGCGGTTGGCTGGCAGGCAAGAAGATACTCCTCCTAACCCCCCACACCAGTCAGCGCGCGGAGTACACACCAGGGGGGAAACACAGCGCGGCGCACCTCTGTAGACGAGACCTGGAAGGCAGCCTGCTCAATGGCGATGGCATCGCTCATGCCCGCCGTGCCCAGGGAGAGCTGTCTGCGGACGTGAGCGGGGGCAGCACCGCGGAGGGGAGAACGGCTCGACGTACATTTTCTGGATGGTTTCGTAGCGGTCGGATGCGGAGAGTGAGGTCTTCCAGGCGGGGGGTGGGGAGGCCATGGTGGGAGTGAGGCGGGAAGGACGGTGTGAGGTGGTGGTGGTGATGGTGGATGGATGGTTTTCGTTTTGGTGCGTGGTCTGGTATGGCGGGGTTTTGGTCTGCCGAGTGGCAGGTAGAGCGCGTCGACACCAAATGAGTTCATCGTTGGACATGCCCTAATTATATCTTCTTCTGTCTTTCTTGTCCTTATTTTTGAAACCATGTTAAGCTATCTAACAAGAGGAATATTAAATCCCGATCAAGTACCGGGTCTTCTCTCTTCTTCTAAGCCTCAATTGCTTCTTCCATGACCAGCCAATTCAAAGCCTTTCCATCAGCTCCGCTTCCTTTCCCCGCGTCTCCAACTTCATCCTTCAATTATATAAGAACCACCTCCCTCATCCGCCATCCACCCGCCCAATCCCGTATCCGTCGCCAAGCTCGCCGCAATCAACGACACATGCAAGAAAGACCGGCTGCTCCTAGACCTCCGCTTCGACGCAACCGTCACGTACGTCCCGCTGGGCAACCGTGAAATCGCCCTGTCGCCCTCCTCCTCGCCGGGCCCCAGCTTCCACACATCCTCTGCTAAGTCCGCAAGTGGCACGCCGGGCGCGAAGGCGAGGATCTTGCATGACCAGGGGCGGTGGAAGAGGCAGAATGCTATCATGAAGCGATGCGTCGACGAGTTGTGCTCAGCGCCGAATACCATGAGGAAGAACTCGGGGCATGCTGCGAGGTTGAGTTCCGATCCGTCTGAGCCGTCTCTCTGGGATCGAGAGCTTCTCATCTGTCGTCGACCTCAACCGCAGCTTAAAGTCCAGTGTTTGCGCTGGGATCCCAGGCACAGAGAGATCCGTAAAGACGCCCATGCACATGTACTCTGCTTCGAAGCTCCCCAGTTCCCCCTCGTTGCCAACTATCTCGACATATCCCACCCTAGCTCTGTAGTATTTATAATTTGCCTGCTGCGGACCCAACACAATGCACACTAAGCCGCCGATGTGTGTCAAGTAAGTCCAAGCCATTCGGGAGCCGTCCTCCCTCCGCTTAGTATGAAGCGTCATTTGAAGACCTTGAGGCGTCACCTCCAGTGGCCTCGTAGTTCCTGGTCTGTTGCCAACGGAAGCTTTCGAGGCCACGATGTCAAAGTACTTGCAGAAGCCGCCAGATAATATGGGCACCGCTTTTGTTGGAAAGCAGTCAAAGTATGATGCGACCTGGGAACCCATATCTGCTATCAACATAAGTGGTCTAAGTGTGCAGCGAATGCCATTTCTATCCGGGTCTAAATCAGGTGTCAGCGACCTGCAGTAATCTACGAAGCCTACTTTCATTTCAGGCATCCCTCATCAGGATTACTATAGGTGGCCGGTCGAATAATGGTGTGATATGACAGTGCCAAAAGAATGAATCTTTTGTCGTTTGGTGGTTGAATGCGTCCTAAGGCCTCGTAGAGAATTTCCTATTTAGGAAACCCAGTACGGGCGGCGGCCCTCACATCCCCCACTTGTCGGGTTAGATGAAGGCGGATTCGATTCATAACGCAATACGGTCTTAATCCAGCGGTATTACTTTATAAGCGTTCTCTTTCGGATATTTTCAGCCTCCGGAACGACCAGTGTGCATGCTCTACGGTTCTCAAGTCTCCAGTATAACAATACTGAAGCTACTGTTCACACAGCAGAAAGCAAGAAAGCAACTTGGAAGTACTGCAAAAGACGCTGACAACAAAACGAATGGCTCGTCTTTCGTGCAAACTCGGCCTTGTCGCCCTGTTCGTCTCCTTGGCATCGGCCTCAATCCTGCAACGACCTCTCCAAGGGGATGCTCTCCCGCAAAGAAGACTCGGGGACTACCAGACATTTTCCCTGCAATCCTACCCTGAGCATTCCATTCGCGTCAAAGAGCAGACGGATGAATTGTGCGATGCAGGATCGAAGCAGTACACAGGGTGGCTGGGCGTCGATGGGAAGCACTTGTTCTTTTGTGAGTGACAAGACCATCCGATTTAAGCTTGGAGTGCAATAGCTGACTTGATGGCATCAAGGGTATGTTGAGAACTTGAATGACCCTCAGAATGATCCTCTCAATCTGTGGATGACTGGCGGGCCGGGCTGCAGTGGTCTTATCGGTGAGAACTTAGCTCCTACGAGTCACGATGGTGCACATATTAATGAGATGCAGGTATGATGTTTGAACTGGGTCCCTGTCTCATCGACAATGATGGCAAGGCCACTCACCGAAACCCTTACTCCTGGACCAAGAACGCATCCATGATCTTCATCGACCAACCTGCCGGAACTGGCTTCTCCTACGTCAACTCTTCGGCCGATCTACCGGATGACTCCTTCATCGCCGCGTCGGACATGTACGTCTTCCTCCAAATCTTCTACGACGTGTTCCCGTCCTTGGAGGAAGTTCCTTTCCACATCAGCGGGGAGTCTTACGGAGGCCATTACGTCCCCACCGTCGCCGCCGAGATCGTCCGCTACAACACCCAACGGATTGCCCCGGAGTTCATCATCCCGCTCAAGACCATTATGATCGGCGACGGCTTCGTCTCACCCATGGACACGACGTGGGGATACTACGAGACGCTCTGCAAGGTCCTTCCCGGACAGAAGGCGCCCGTCTTCAACGAGACGCGTTGCAGCGCCATTGCCGAGGCGCTTCCGCGGTGCATGTACGTCCACGAGGCGTGCTACGACTATCCTGACCCGCTCATCTGCCAAGCGGCGGATTCGTTCTACATGACGCAGATCCGCGACTTGTACGATAGCGAGGCTGGCGCCGCCGGCTGCGATCCCTTCGACGTCACGCGGATGTGCGAGGTGGACGAGTTCTGCTACCTGGGCGTCATCGGCATCCAGGACTACATGAACACGCCAGCCGTGTGGTCCATGATCGAGCCCCCCGCCGCCGTGACCAACTTCTCCATCATGAGCTTCGACATCAGCAAGGCGTTCCTGGCGGGCGCGGACATGTACGTCAACACGGCGCGCGAGGTCAAGTACGTGCTGGAGGAGGGCGGCGTGGACGTGCTGGTCTACAACGGCAACCTGGACCTCGCGTGCAACACGGCCGGCAACCTGCGGTGGATGGAGCGGCTGAGCTGGAGGGGCCAGGCGGAGTTTGTCGCGCGGGACATGCGCGAGTGGAAGAGTCCCAAGGATGGAGAGACGGTGGTTGCGGGGACGATGAAGGAGGTTACGGCGACGGTCAGGGATAGGGATGGCAAGGCGAGGCTGGGGTTTGTGACGGTTGATGCGGCGGGACATATGGTGCCGTTGGATCAACCGAAGACGTCTCTGCATCTGATCCAGAAGTGGATGAATAGGGAGAGCTATTAGATCTAAGTTACGTGAGGAGAAGAAGAGTCGTTCAAGATGGTAGAGAGGATGCTATCGTAATCAGACGCCGAGCAATCCAGCGTGGGATCAAACGAACAAGGAAGAGACATAAGAGCCCTAAGTCTAAGACAAATTTTGTGAAACTCCCCAGCCATGACATCGCATGCCATGTCTTTCTTCGCGAATCTTGAAAGCGTGTTCGTCACGATGGCTCGTTTTGACAAACCCCGTTGATGGCATGCCGCGATAAGGCACATAGAACGACCGAGACTAACTTGAAAGTATTCTTAGCCGGAACAGACTTCAAATATACGCTAATAAAATCGCTATGTCTCACTAGAGGTGCACATAACAGCCCAGATCGTTGATGGTCCAAAAAGAGCAAGTCCTTACGGCTAGTTAGAGCACCGTAGTGGCGTTATGCCTGCGTCGTTTTACTTTATGCCATGACCTTTCATGTCTATAACTGCGCAGAGTCTCAATATCGTTTTAATCTGGTTCTTGTAATTAATTGCAGAGTAGTCACTGTGCCTCAAAAAGTCCGGGCTAGCAACAAACCGTCCCAATGGAAACCCGCACGGGTGCATCACCACTCCCCACCATCGCCCTCATTGGCCCCATCCCTTCCTCTTTCAACTCCGTATTGAAGGACCTCGCGACACGATTCGAAATCATACACTACAAACCAGATTCAACGGAGGGGTTTCTTTCAGATATCCAGTCTTCATCGTCACCAATCCACGCCGTCTCGGCAATCCTCCGTCTTGGGAGCTTCAAGAGCACCAACCTCCAACATGACTGGGCACACTCGCTTTCTACCATTCCTAGTCTACCTCATAATCTCAAACTTTTGACCAACAACGCTCACGGACTAGATTCTCAACCCGTGGAAGCGCTGTCGGCTCGGGGTATTACGATCCTAGGGTCCGGCGGCGGGACCAACACAACCGCCACTGCGGCTCTCTATCTCACTATCGGAGCCTTCCGCAACTTCTCGAGCGCTGAGAGATCGGCACGGGCGCAGGATAAATCCAAGTTCTTCGAAGCGATGGGGAAGGTCTGGGAGAGCCGTGATCCAGCGGGCAAATCTGTCGGTATTGTCGGCTACGGCAGGATCGGGAAACGAGTGGGTGGGTTGCTCTCCGCGCTTGGTATGGAGGTACATTGCTTGAAGAAGAGTCACGGCCTTGGGAGCAGCCTCAATGGGGATGGTGTTGTTGTACATGGTGACTTGGATGAAATGGTGAGTGGCATGGACTGCGTGGTATTGTGTTGTCCATACACACCGGAAACGCACCATATCCTCAACTGGAAACAGAATACAAGGCCTGAAGAGGGAAGTGAGAATCATCAACATCGCGAGAGGAACGTGCATAGATGACGAGGCGTTGATGAAGGGACTAGAGGAGGGAATCGTGGGTGGTGCGGAATTGGACGTTTACGAGAACGAGTAAGTCGGCGTGTTGCTTCAATACCCTACTCCAGAGTAGTGTTACCGGCGGATGGCTAACGAAACAACGACACAGACCGGAAGCACACCCGAGATTATTGGAGTTTGAGAATGTCAGCTTGCTGCCGCACGTGGGCGGGCAAACGGTTGATTCGATCCAGGTAAGGGGTTTATTTTTGCCCGGATGTGAGAGTGTGCAATTGAAGCCAGTTTGGGAGATGGATTTTTTGTGTTTTATACTAATTAGTTGACAGAACCATGTTCAAGATGTATTGCGGCTGGTTGATGAGTTCTTTTACCCAAAGACGTCAATTGAGTAGTACAGCCACGGGTCGAACCCTACTTCGTTATGCAATCATCCTATACTCTGTCATTCAATACCATTGGGTCCTATTTCAAGGATCGGGGACATCTAGAGTGTATTCTATGGTCCTGTAGTCAAAGCTAGCATCAATGCATGTTGTTGAAGCCAGTGTTGGTCTATCTACTCCATGCCAAAACGGCATCTAAGCCAAAAATGCCCGGGAAATTCTCCCAGCTGTCCCATTCAAGCACTCTGTTCCGTCTTCCTTACTACTAATGCTGCTTGTATCCCAAGTACCCACGGCATCTTCGATTGGCCCGAGATCGCCCAACTTCGACGCCCAATGCGGTGCCGTTAGCCACAGGGGTTGTGGCTCCGGGACCAGAGGGACCAACCCCAAGCCAGAGAGCCCATGCAACATACAACACAAAGATTTATCACGAGAAAGCCTCGCATGCATTCATCTGAACTTTACATTTCAGGATATTATCATTCGAATTAGATATTTACAGACTGGGTGGAATTAGAGTAACACGAGTGTCCTTCGGTTCACAGAGCTAAGTAAACATTTTAGTAATAGTTCACATGAGGAGTCACAGCTTCCCCGGGCGGAAGTGGTCACTAGTTGTTATCCGGCGATGGTATTTTCGCAACTTTGGTCCCAGCTCATTCAAGAGTCTACCTTGGGTCGATGGTGTTCATTTCGAGCAATAGCGGTGCAGTTGGACGCACGATTGACAGTGGAACAAATGTGAGTAGCCTTTAAGTCACCGGACCGTAATGTAACTTGGGTTAAACCTTGGCTACCTAAGCCGCGTTCACGGTTTCCGGGATGATGGAGGCCGGTTTGCCAGGTTCTCTGTGGAATCTCACCATGGGTATACAGAGAGTCGAACGCAATGTTCCACAGCGTCTCGAAGCTATTCGTTGCAGCGCCTAGGTCCCAGCCTGTCCAGAAATGTTTTTGGAGCCAGTCACTGCCTTGAGAGGCTCTTCCAGACCTCCTTCAATGTAAATGTATGAGCCGCCGGAGCTTCGGCTCATACTTAATTGGGAGTTTCCTACATCAATTGCCTTAACAACAAAGCGCTCGCATCCGGGTCGAAGGACATGGCAAGCACACAACTAGCCATGGCAATTGCCGCGGAAGATGCCCAAGCTGAGAGCTGTGGGATCACACAGAACATGCGACGGGAATGCTACGGAAATCGTCTTCATAGTCGCAGGATTTATGCATAAACGAGGCTATTTTGCATAACTGGAGTGGCAACCTTCCAGTCGGCATAAACTTCAATTCAGGACTAGCCGCTTCCTGCCTGGGCGGGTCAAGGACATTGGCTCTGTGTTTCAATGCTTGAAACTACGAAAGCATATTCTCCGCAATGTTTTGGCCTGTCACTACAGAATAAAGCGAAGTGTGTACCGTTAGATGTTGTGCATCTATTCAAATCCCGTAAAAGCAGTTCTTTCATGTTCTCCCGCAGGTAGTTCCGACGCTCGTATTCATGCGCTAACAGTTACTCCCGAAGCTCATTACCACTGCTGTGGCTGCGGTCGTGGCTGATGTAAGCTGCTGGACACGTGGAACGAGCCAAGGTTGCTGCTGGGGTTGTTGCCCATGGGTGCAATGGAGTTGTGGCTGAAGAGGTTGGAACCAGGCAGACAGAACAACCTAGGCGAACTGGCTGCTGTAAGTAAAAGAGAGGCCAAAAGAAATAGAAGAGAGGCAGGAAGCCACGGTCATTGGATTGGTTTGCTCTTGCTTCGTCGAAGCTCAAAGATACTCGTACAAATGCAGCAGGTGCGACCCAACCACTTCCACCACTTCCACCGCCCGGCGACGTGGCCAGCCAATCCGCGGGGGTTCCACAGGCTCCGCTTCCTTCCTTCCTTCCTTCCTTCCTGCCTTCCTTCCTCCCAAGCTTCCCGTCGCTCGGCCCAAACAAGCCCCAGGCCGCCAGCCCCAGCCCAGCCTTTCCAAGCAAGTTTCCCTTTCCCGTCCCGAACGGCCCATTCGTTGGCATTCACATCCACATCCACATCATCGCTCGCCATGGTCTATTCTTGTACTTGTATTTGTCTCTGGCTCTAGACGGCGAACCAACCCAAACAACCTACCTATCCAGCTTGTCTTATCCCCGTCATTCCTATTCCCCCGACCAAGGACTGTCTCTGGTGCCCTCCTAGCGCTTCTTGTTCCCCTACCGACGACACGACGCCACCGACATCGCCCATCGCCATCGCCATCGCCATCGCCATCGCCATCGCCATGCGCTCGACCTCGTCTCCCTTGACCTCCGAATAGTCAGTCCGCCGCCTCCGACCGCCCTCCGCCCTCCGCTTCCGCCTCCACCGCTCCACCTCCGACGCCGATACTCCTCCTATCCCGATTCCGCTCTCCCTGCGCCGTCCATCCATCCCGGGGTTCATCATGGAGGACATGGCCAGAACCGAGTATCCCGCCATGCTGGTGAGGCCATCCCCAAGTCCCGCACCGCCTCGACCGCCAGAACCGCGAGCCCACCTCGCCTCCATGTTCTGCGCCAATCCCAATCCCAAACTGACCGACTTTGCGCAACTCTACAGGCACACCTCCATCCCACCCAGGCCGCCCATATCCTCGCCGACCGAGTAAAGCGCATCAACCGCATCAATGCCGAAATTGCGGATTGGCTCCAGGTACGACCACGGAACCTTGGGACGGGACCCGCCAGTGCCACGGCACTGCCAGCATGCATCCGACCTCGAGGCACCGTCCCCCAGCTACCAGAGAGCCCAACAGCTAAACCATCATCTCTAGGAGCGTCGTCGCGTCGAGGAGCAATACGTTCAGGGCCTGCGCAAGCTGGCTCAGTTCAAGGTGCCCAATGCGCAAACGGAGCTAAGGTAAGCTTCCCAAGCAACTCCAACAATCGTCGCCCACCGCACTCTACCAATACTGACAAACCCACAGCGTCTTCCAGGCCCCATGGAATCGAGTCGTCGACTCCGTCGAGGCCATCGCCCATTCCCACCACCTCCTCGGCGAGCGCATCGAAAAGGACCTTGAGCACCCGCTCCGTAACTTCCACCACCGCACCGATGCCCAGAACATGAACACCATGGCCTCCAACCTGGCCACCATGGCCAGGGATCTTGAGGATGCCCAGGAGCGGTCCGACAAGCTGAGCAGGAGGGGCGGTCGCGCCAACACCCAAAAGGTCGATGCCGCTGCATCCAGGCTCGAGGCCGCTTCCCAGCAATGGGAGGCCCAGGCGCCTTTCATTTTCGAGTCCCTGCAGGCTCTGGATGAGTCGCGAGTTAACAGCCTCCGAGATATCCTGACTCAGTACCAGTCTCACGAGTCCGACCAGGCCCAGCGCAGCCAGGACCACGCCGTTGAGACCCTCGCTTTGATGCTCGAAATTGATACGGACAAGGAAGTCCACAGCTTCGTCCACAAGGCTACTGCTGGAAAGGCGAAGTTGCCCACAAGAACCTCAACAAGGCAGTCTTCCATCACGGGCACCACGAGTACTGCGCCGGCTCCCCCAAGCACGGGAGGCAGCACCAATATACCTCCCAGCATCCAGGCTCCCAGCACCCAGGCTCCCAGCACCCAAGCTCCCAGCATCCAGTCTCCTAGCATCCAGTCTCCAAGTGTCCAAGGCCATGCAGATGATGATGCCATCAGCGAGCACAACTCTGTCCCAACCGAGGTGAAGCCAGGTTTGTCCACCCAGTTCCCCCCTAGGAAGCATTATCGCTAACTCCGTGAAGAATCCAAGCTGAGACGTCTTGGGACCATGTTCGGCGGCCGCCGGCGTCAAAGCATGCACGCTGGCTTCGGTCAGTTGTCTCCCCAGAAGGCTCCCACCTTTGGAAGATTGGGCACCAGCCACAGTCAACAGGGCCGGGGCGTGTCACCCAGATCGTCCGCGACCAACCTTCACCAAGACCAGAGCCGCTTGTCGTCTCTGGCCGAAACTCCCGACATGCCCAGATCAGCTGAGGCAGACTCGTTCCCACCCAATTCGGCAGCTTCGCACGAGAACACGAACGGCGTAACGCTCCATGATGCTCCCATCGAGATGACCGGCATTGCATCCACAGCTAGTACAGTCAACGGTACTCACGAGAAAGATTTGGCTGATGTTCCACCTCCTCCGGGCCCGCCCCCATCTCATTCGCACGAAAACCAACCGCCAGCGTCTGCGACCAAGGACGCGGAAGGTTTCACCATTCCTCCGCCCATGAACGATCCCATCTCCGAAGCCCAGAAGGAGGCAGCTGGTGACGAGGCTGATCAAGGCTTCAAGCTCAACATCTCGCAGACCCCCGTCGAGGAGGAGGATCCCCAGGCGAAGCAAGCTGCCATGTCCAGTGTGTTCAACACCCTCAAGGCCGGCCCTGCCACTCGTCGATCTGGTACCGTCAGAGGCCGCCGCGACATTCGCCAGACCGTCTATGTCCCGCCACCAGCTTTGCCCGAGAGCACCACTGAGTCGAGCCTCGGAGGATTGCCACTGTCTCCATCTCTACCTGCCTCGCTTTCCAAGTCCAGTGCGGTTGCTGCACTAGCATCTGAAGCCAGTGTTGCTGCGACTTCAGATACTCAATCAGTTAGGTCAGGGAACTCGTTGGGGAGCCTCGTACACCCCAAGCACCCTGACATGACCGGCCCTGGTCTGAACTCGTCCATCATTGAGACTGTGTCGGCTGTTTTCGAAGATGGAGTCCTGAAATCTGCCTCCGTTTCAGGCGAAGTTGCCTTTGTCAACAACCCCAGCGAGACGGGTGACGTGAAGGGTAAGTTTTTTGTCCTGTCGTTGTTGTACCTCACTAACCATACGCAGAGCATGAGACAATACGCATCAACAACTTCGACGCGCTCGAGCGCGTTGGACCAAACCGCATTTTCGTCCAAAACTCATCCCCTGATCAACAAGATCAGTTCTCCTTGGATGTTTCGCACCTCAGCAAAACCGCAACCGCTTTCTCCTACCGACTGCTTGCTGAGGAATCAGAAATCCCATCCCTCGGCCAACACGCTCCTCTCCTAGTGAAGCTCGCGTGGAAGCCGCAAGGTGACAAGCTTGGGTTGTTGATTCAGTATCAGCTTAACCCAGCCTCCAACTTCACTGCCCCCGTTGCCCTCCACAATGTCGTCTTTGTGGCTACTTACGATGGCCGTGCGAGTGGCGCTCAGACAAAGCCCAGCGGAATTCACTTGAAGGAAAAGCACCTGGTTTACTGGCGTGTGGGAGACGTCACGCTCACCAACGTCACGCAAAAGATTGTGTGTCGCATCATTGGTGCTGATGGCGTGACGCCCAACCCGGGTCATGTTGAGGTCAGATGGGAACACACCGTCTCTGAAGAGGAGGCCGTGGGGAGCGGCATCTCCATCTCCAGGCTTGACGAAGGAAAGGGCAAGGTTAAGGAGCTGTCAGAAGACGATCCTTTCGCAGACGACAGCATAACCACACTGAGCCAAGAAGCTCAATGGGTAGATGTGCCCGTCATCCGGACCCTTGTGGGTGGGAAATACGAAGGAAGGTGAGGGAGGCTGCATTCATCTGACGACGACACGATGGAACCACCATACAATATTTAAGGCACCTAAAACGAAGGGACCGTGGCCAAGAGGGCCAAAGCGACGTGACGTTTGTGGATAGCGGACTACCCCGACTATCCAACGAGGGAAGCGCATTAAATAGCGAGCGTAACGTTGGAGGATAATCCTGTCTTGCAGTTTGGTTGCCACTTTTTTCTTTAATTCTTTTTGTCTTCTGTTTCCTGGTGTCATGCCTGAGGGCTGGTTGGCGGCGAGTGGAAAGTGTATGTAGTCTGTACGACTAAAGAAACCTGTCTATATCTCGGGCATTGTTGGTGTTAGTAAAACTAAATCTGGATATACTGTTGATTTGACTGGATTTGGAGAATGTCACTTCTGGGCCTGGTGCATAATTACTGGAATCACGTTCATTTGTTTCGTGTCGCTATATCCCAGCTCAATGCTCCTCTATGTATACAACGCTTTCAGCCAAACGCTACATCCACCTTTTTCTAGGCATTTTCATGCCCGCGGCCCCTTCGGCCACGTATAGTACAGAGAGGTTACAAATGGGGAAGTGTGCTCATAGGAGCTCTGTATCGCCTGCGAGACGGAGAGTCGTGGTGTTGGTACATAAACGAGGCCTCGGTGGGGTTGAGTGGGCGAATAAACAGGACAGGGGAGAGAGCGTTGGGAAATGGTATATTTCTCATGTTACTCCGATTTCTCATTTGACCCGTCCTTGGCAGTGTTTTGGGCCTGCTTTTGGCCCTTTTTCCACTTGGAAATTTTCTCGCCGAGGTAGCGAGCTGTGCGGGCAAAGCCGCCCATCAACACGCCTTTTAGACTCTGGGTTGTGCTGGGCCAAGTGACGGTCTGCTTGATGACCCTGCGGACCGTATCCTGCAGCTCTTTGGTATCGCCTGTTGCGATGCGTTTCTCAAAGTCACCGCCTTGTCGTCGCGAGATGGAAGTGGTCTCGTCGTCGGAAGACGAGGTCATGAGTTTGTTGAATTCCTCCTTTGGCATGGAAAACTTCTTCCGATACTGGAAGTACAGTCGCGAACGGAACATCTTTGGTAGGCGCCGTACCATATTCCCACGCCTGATGGGGTCCATATCCTGATGGAGTTTGTTGTTCGCCTCAGGGTTCAGGATCCAATCCTGGTCGTCTAGTCGGCATGAGCCAGCGAAGTCGATGTTGGGCAACGTCTTGACAAGCGGCGCGTACAGGCGACGGAAGTGGATGATGTTGTTGTCGACAATGTTGTTAACCTTGCTCTTGTTCTCCGT
Organism: Neonectria faginata; assembly: GCA_030864175.1. Taxonomy (NCBI): domain Eukaryota; kingdom Fungi; phylum Ascomycota; class Sordariomycetes; order Hypocreales; family Nectriaceae; genus Neonectria; species Neonectria faginata. The sequence goes on along the minus strand of JAULBG010000006.1, from coordinate 264,145 downwards.
GGGGAGCGACATCCGAGGGTCACCGAGGTAGCTGAGCCCGGCGATGGTGCTGTAGAGCTCCGCCTCAGTGAAGTCGGGAGGGAGAAGAAGCAGGGCAGTCCGGACAGCGGCGATTAGGTTATGCTGGTTCGCCAGCCGAACACGGGGGTGGTCTCTGAGGATCTTGACGGGCTTCTGAAGACGACCAGCCAGGTAGAGGCTATCCCACGAGGACAGGTCGTCGACAAGGTTGTCAATGCTAGTCACACCGTACTTGATCAGCATGCCGTTCATCTCGATGTACGGGTTGAAGTAGACTCCAGCACCCCAGCTTTGGACACGTGAGACAAATCCGGAGCCCAGAGAGGCGACACTAGAGTAGTGGTCTCGATGCTGCTTCATGTTGATGGAGTGCCAGTGCTCGGTATGGGTGACGCCAAAGATGAAGTCAAGCATCTTGGGCGATCCCTTCTGAGCCTTCACCAAGGCCTCGGGCGGGTGAGGGTGGACAGCGCGGAACTGAGCGTCGGAAACGCTGCCTCTGGAGGACTCCTGGGGAAAGACGCCAGACCCATACGCAAAGGCGTAGACAATGGGTGCGTTAAACTGGCGCAACATCAGGCGCAGGGCTTCCTTGACCTCGTTGTTGATGATCATGTGCTGGTTTGCGCCGAAGAGCCGATGGGGCAAATCTTGGAAAGAGTGTATTGAAGTGTCCGTGGTATCTTCCCAGTCACCGTCGAACAGATTGATCTTGGGGCCCGAGGACACGCTGCTGTACATTGGAGATGCGCTCTGCTCGGGCGAAGATTGGGTGGTTGAAGAAGAGCTGGAGCCATCGCTTCCACTTCTGGAGGATGCGCTTTTGTCCTGTGTTCTGGAGTCGGATGACCATCTTGGAGATAAGGGCGCTCGGTATTTGAGAGGGTGAGTCTGTCGAAGGCAAGGTGGGAGGAGGCGAGTGGTGGAGACGTTGCGGAGGGCGATGGCTCGGGACACGGAAGTTGCGGAGGTTGCGGAGGACTGTGAGAGAGGTCAGAGCAAGGCATCGAGAGATGTGGTGAGGGTCCGGCGCCTTACCCTCAAGCACAGGTGTTCCATTTCGAAGGCGGGCGGTCTGACGAGCAACTTGTAGAATGAAGGGAGCAATCGAGAGAAGCGTGGGAAGGGCGGGCAGCTCAAGCTGCAGTGAAACGACCCAATCGCATAGTCCGTACAAGCGTCAATCGCAGAAGAGGGCGTCGGTTGAGGAAGCAGTTGAAAAGAAACGGGGTTCGCGGGTGTCAGTCTCAGTAGACGGGTCCGTAATCCGTCATCGATATGTTCGGAGTAGCTGCTTGTTGTTGGGAACAGCTTCGTCTTTGGTGGAGGAATTGAACGAAGCAAAGTCCAATGCCGAGTGGGCCCGAGGCCTTGGTGCGGTGCGAGTGACCAATCACGTGGATGATCATCTGTGGGGCGGCTAGGGTCAGGTCCCTCCCGCATTCATCCGCCGACAATCGCTGAAGCGGGATGCTACGTCACCGGAGAATTGAACCTTGGCAGGGCAGAAGATGTCATTAAGGCAAGGTACCTGGATCTGCCACGTTTTGGCGGATGCTCGCTCTCGCTCAGGTACCAATATCAGTGTTTGTTTTATTTTAGTTCCTATGAAGTACTGGGGAGTACATCAAGAGCAATGTCGTGGAATGCGTCCAACGGCCATGACTTGCACGCTGACGCGTCGCTTTGAATCAACTCCTCGCATTGCTTTGCTGCCATGAACAGAGCTCGTGTCAATTCACACACTACATCCTAAGCACTCAGGATATCGTGTCTGTTTAGCAATAAATATATCCCCTTCCACTTTTCATAGTGAAAGATTTCTCCAAAATATCCCAGAACAAATCAATTAACTTGTTTCCCTCCCAAGACCCCTACCCTACATGGAACGCAGAAAATGTCACGTGACACCACCCGCTCAGCTACCGTGGTGATGGGCCAACCCAACGATCTCCAGATCGCGACTCTTGACATCAACGACGCGCACCTGCAACACCGTTCGAAATGCGATCTCACACGCCGCAGGGGCGCGAAACCTCTGGAAGCCGTCGAAACTCCACCTCTAACAGGTTCCGGTCGAGTACTTCTGCCATCGGCCGGCCTCAGACGTCTCTTCGCGAGTCCAGGGTAAGTCAACAAAGCCGGAAAACAACAACCGCGGCTTTCCTAACACTCGTTTCATCGATCCTAACCACACTGCTCCTTCAGATTGGCTCGTTCCGCGCGACGCAACCGACGTACAACCTCTTCACCGGCGCCGAGACCGGTGGCTCACGACCTGCTTCTCGCCAGGACCACACCGCCGAATCTGTCCGCCCAGGGTCTCGCGACAGTTGTAAGGAGAACATGGCGCCCCCTGATGCCGACGAATATGAAAAGTACAGGAAGGAGATCGAGGCCCTCAAGGCCGAGATTGGTACTTTGCAATATCGCATGCAGACGGCCGAGCAAGAGAAGGAGATAACTGTTTCACAACAGAACAGCAAGGTGGAACAAGCGCGCCGCCGAGAGCAGGATGAGGCGCAACAACGACAGGTTGCCGAGGCGGAGAGAGAGAAGGCCGCATCCCAGATGGAGGCTATTCGAAGAGAGCTTGACAACGCGAAGGAGGCCATCGAACATGACAAAAAGACGCTCGAGCGCAAAGCTCGCGATGCAGAGGACGAAGCACGACTCTTGCAGGAGCAATTGGAGGACCTTTCAACTGCCAAGGAAGAAGCTGCCCGAATCGCCGACCGAAAGATCACCGACTTCGAGATGCAAATCACCGCTTTCCAACGGTCGTTACACGAGTTAGAACAAGAGGGCGTGCAGAGGGAAGCCGCTCTCCAACAAACGCAGGCCCAAGTCGCCGACAAGGACGCCCACATCGCCGACCTGGAGGCCGACGTGCTGCGCCTCAAGGCTCAAAGCGGCGACGCCGAGACCATGGAGATTATCCGCAGGGAATTGACAGAGCAAGTCCAACACATCCGGAGTCTCGAAGCGACGAACCGTGACCAGCTGTCCGAACTGAAGCACCTGCGCGCCGTAAGCAAGGCCGTGGAGGTGGTCGAGGAGGAGAAGCGCACGCTATATCGCAAGCTTGAGGCTGCGGAGACGACCGAGGCGGAGCTTGCGGAGGCCCGGATACAAAGACAGAGGCTCGAGGACGAACGACTTGCCTGGACAGCTTACCTTAAGAATGCTTCGGAGACGGGCGATGCCGAGTTCGACTCCCCAGAAGCCATGGCGAGGGCATTGGTCCAGGAGCGATACACCACCGCATCGTACATGGACAAGCTGGGCGCACTTCAAGGAGAGATGATGGCTCAGCAAAACACCATCCGGGCTCTGCAGGACGAAAAGGCGAAGCTGAAGGGCGAGGTTGAGAACGCAAAGACCTCTGCCAATGCTGTTACCGCCGACAAGGCTCGTCTCCGACTTGACCGACAACGCGCCCTGGCCGTGAAGGAAGTCGAATACCTCCGGGCCCAGTTGAAGACGTTTGATACAGAGGACGAAACGCTCCAGCCAGAGCAATTCGACGAGGCGCGAGCACTGCGGGTTCAAGAGCTCGAGGACTTGGTCGACAAGTACAAGACGGAGGTCCAGAGCCTTCATACCGAGCTGGCCTCGATTGAGCCATCCGCCACGGGCACGCCGCAGCCCGTTACGGGGAAGCGTAGCCGCGCCGAGGACGAGAACGCCCAGGAGCAGCTTGGACAGCTGGCACGTAAGAACCGCAAGCTTCAGGAGGAGCTATCGAGCTCCCAGACCAAGGTGGCACTGCTGGAAAAGGACTTGTCTGCAAACCGCGAGCAGTTGATGGCGGCTAAACAACAATCCAAAACCAGGGTTCTGTCGCTCAAATCCAACCCGACGTCGGACCATGAAGCTATCAAGCAATCTACCCTGGACGCTCTGAAGAAGGAGAACACGGATCTGCTCGCTACCCTGCGACCCAGGGGCAATTCTTCAGTACCGATGATCCCAACATCGGTCCTTGGTGCCATGGAGCGTGAGATCGCAGCCGCAAAAGCCGAGACAGCATCGGCGCAAAAGTCCGCTCGAAGGCTCAAGGAGGTCTGGGGCTCCAAGTCACAGGAGTTCAAGGAAGCCATCTTCTCGACGCTCGGCTGGACCGTCACCTTCATCCCCAACGGCAAGATGCGGGTGGAGAGCACCTTTTACCCGTCGCAGACGGAAGAGAACGAAAACTCCATCGTCTTCGACGGCGAGCGCGGCACGATGAAGGTCGGCGGCGGCCCGCGGAGCGCCTTTGCCCGCAGGATCAGCGACCAGATCGGCTTCTGGGTGCGCGAGAAGGGCTGTATCCCCGGGTTCTTGGCAGCGTTGACGCTGGAGTTTTACGAAGAGCATGCGCGGTCGGCGAAGTGATCGACTCGCGGGGACGCCATGTTGTTAATGGGAATGGATGAGATGACGACCTATACCCTTGTACATGCGACTTGTGCTTATTTTGTGCCAGTTTCTGGGCTTGTAAATTATCTCTAGGCTGGGACTTGATATTAAAAGATGTTGTTTCTCGCTGTTCCAATTACGCATTCAACTTGGCCTTGTTTCCTTTTGATGCATCACAACCTTAGCATTTCCTGTTTCCCTTCCCACGGCCGTTCCCTCTCCTCCTATCTCCCCCATTCCCCAGAGCCGCCTCCCTCAAAAACTCCGTTGCCGCCGGTTGGCCACTCGTCGCAATCTGATCCAGCGCAGCTCTCCACTTCCAGCTCCTGGCCTCCAACTCCGCAATCGCCTGGTTCAGCTGCTCATAGACGACGGCCAACTCCTGCCGGTTCACGCGGTAGAGCTCTGCGAGCGGCGAATGGCCCAGCTTCCGGGCTAGGGTCTCGCAGTTGTACGCGATCTGGACGATGCGCAGGCACAGGCCCGCCTTCTGCGCGAGCTTGCGGTGTTCCGCTTGCGGGCTGAGGTTCTGGGCGCGGATCATGGCCGGTAGGGCTGCTGCGCGGGAGGGGAGGGCGGGCAGCCATTGGACTTGGAGGGTTTGCTCGAGGGCGGCGTGCAATTCGGGGGGGTTTTGAGGAGGGGTTTGTGGTGATGTTTGGGAGATGCGAGGGGAGATTTGCGTGTTTCCCATCTCCATGTCCATCATCTCCATGTCCAACGCGTGTTCCATTTTTGGCACTTGGTGTTTTGGAGTTGGCGATGATGGGTGTTTAATTTTGACTTGATGAGATGCTGTCCCGTGTGGAGGCTTTGCGTGGGTTAAATACTAATGGGATCTTGAACGGTCAGGTTGATATCTGGCTGATACGGTTGCTATGTTAGTATGTTCAGAAAATAGCAGGGGTGAAACAAAGGGGAAGAAGCTGTGCTGTATGAAACACCCAGGCGATTGAAGGACAATTGACAAAGAGAGACGATATAAAGTCGTTGTTCGCGGGGGATAGGAACAAAGACGAAGAACAGGCGAACTTTGAAGTTGGGCATCTCTTTGACGTGCATCGTATATTCTTGCATCTCGTCATGACTAGCGACGTCACCCATTAAGATAAGATTAGATATGTTACATTAATACATGAGTCCAGACCTGTTTTCCAACCACTGCAGTCTGGAGATACATTATGGCGGTCTCTCGCGGTCGACGTCAATCCAGCTCTTGAGACTGTTGGTGTTGACAATCTCGCTGCGGTCAAGGCGGGAAAGCGCTCGGGTAAAGTCTTGCATGTACTCTGCGGCACGTCGCGCCGGTCGTTCGTGGGCTTCGTAGGGGCAGTTGAGGAGGGTGACGCCTACATCGCGGACTTTGTACGTCTGTAGGCGTTAGTATCTACTGGACTGGTTTTGATACTTAGACTGGGGTGAACTCTTACCAGATACAGCCCGTTGGGTTCGAGGTGGGCGTAAGGCATGCTGTGCAGGAGATGCAGCATCTGGCGGCAGACGTCTTCTCGCTCTGTCCAGCTCGCTTTCACAGCTGCCGTATGTAAGTCTGTGTCTGCGGAAGAGTCTGCTCGCTGGGAAATCTTTTGTAAAAGGACGTCGATTTGGTCAAGCAACAGACTCTGTAGCCATAGATGAGTGCCGTGAAGGTTGGCCCTCATGATCTCAACTTGTCCCGGCAGAGCTTTGGCATTTGCGTCAGCGGCATCAATTGAGTGGCCTGTCCGACTCAGATCATCGAGGATAGGCCTAGGCACGAAGCCATCAACGGCGTGCGAAGGGCTGTCACTGGCTGCGTAGTCGCCGGTGGAAGCCCACTGCCTCATGGGACCTGGCACGTCGTCCAGCATGTACCGGACCTCTTGCAAGAGATCGCGAAGGCGTGAGAGTTGCACCTGTGGGCTGTGACGGCGTTCCCAATCGCAGTTCCCGGGGTAGAGGACCTCCTGTGCGCCCTTGAAGAAGACTCTGGAATGCAGAATAAAACCGCTGGTGAGACTGAGGGGGACCGGTTGTGCTTGTGTACCGGGTGCAACGGACGGGGATGCTACGGGTGAGGGAGGGCCCAGAATGCTCTTCTCGAGAATCTGCTCATCATCTAGGTCTAATGGGAAGAGAGACTCGAAGTTGACCTCGTGCATCATTGAGTGATCAAGAAAGGCGAGCCGTTCCTGGCGGCCACATTGAAGCATTGAATGACTAGAGATTGATTAGACATGGAGAGGAGAAAAGAGTCGAGAAGATGAACTCACGCATATGTGTAGAACATGAGCCAGAATGCCTTCTTTCGAAGTTGAGTTTCGATGCAATTTAGCCCGTCGTAATCAGAGATACGATGGAGGCCTAGCAAGCGCCCGATTTGCATAGACTCGACTTCGAGCATGCGACTGCGATTGGTCTGCCCGGTCTGAAAGCAGCCAACGGACAAGAGGTAGCAGACGGCCCATTTCCGGAGACTGACGTGATCCCAGTAGTTGTAGTTCCTGACTCGCATACACATGTCGACGCAACAGTTGATCATGGCCATCCTCGTCTCGAAGCGCATGGCAACATCAGGGGCCATGGCCCGGTAGACGGGGAAGCGCGAGGGCAGGAGTCCGACAGTCAGGGCAGCGATGGCGATGACAATGGCGAGGAACTCCGGGTCGGTGAGATCCCGATTGGACGCAAGGTCGACGCGGAAACTCGGGCGGTGGACGACAGGGACTAGAGGGTAGATGAGATCCAGGTAGTCGTTCATGATGATGTTGAGCAGGGCGCGGGAGCAGAGCTCGTCGGTCGGTAACCTAGGGCCGGCCATGGCCGGAGAAGCATTCTGGGCAGTCAAGGCCGGCGATGTTGCTTGGCGGCTGCCATCGATGCTGAGTTGCGATGGTCCGTAGGGAGAGGAGTGATCTACGATGGGGGCAAGCGGGCGGATCTCATTGCGTGACTCTGGCTGGACGGTTGCGAACGGCCATGCCGGGGCTTCGACAGGGTTGAGGGGCTGCTGGGCTGGCTGGTCATCGCCACTGTCGTGTGGAGTGGAGGGGAGTCGTTTCCTGCAGGATCGTGAGTATAAAGATGGGGTATAAAGATGGAGTACAAGGTGAGGTGGTGAAGTGGTGAAGTGGTGAAGTGGTGAAGTGGTGAAGTGGTGATGTGGTGATGTGCTTCAGGAGTAAGTGGCGTGGTGGTCACAGTGAATGAGACGGACGAACGAACCTGCGCTTAGGTCCCCGCGTCCTTGTCGGGACGAGGAAGCTGCACGAAATGCCGAGCCTCAGACAGTCTTGACATTTCTGGTTCAGGGTCGAAGAATCCCCCGGCTGCGGATGAGGACGAGGATGCTGTTCGTCGCCGTCGGCGGCAAAGACGCACTTCCGTCTCCGGGCCCGGCACGCATCGCACGCGCGCCTCGCCAGCGTCTGCGGTCGCTTCCCCGCTAGCCTTCCATTGGCGTTTGTGTCGGCACTGCGCTGGGCCGCCGACGGAGGAGGAGACGGCGGCGCGAGAGGAGACCTAGAGCGGCGCATGGTTTGTCGGGGGGTGGGCGTGGATCACTCTGCTATCGTCGTCATGCAGTCAACGCAAATGCAAAACAAAAAGCCGACGAGGAGAATTAACGCGGGTGAGGCGGAGAAATGGGAGACAATTTCTCCGGGAGCCGATGGAATGGAAGATCCGGTTGGTCACCCGTCAGTTACAGGGGGGCACCAACCCACACCACCACACCATGGTCCTTTTTCCCGGTATTCGTCCTTTATGCCGTGCTTGCGTGCGTGTATCCATTCCCTACGGGCATGGACGCCTCCGCCTTCCCCAGGGGGACCGATCAAGGCAACTTGGCGGGTGCATTAGCTGTTTGCGGGCAGTGGGGATGCTCTCCAGCCGAGGACGATCCCCGGGTACGATATTTATTGGGAGTCTCCAAAATGTCCGTTTTCACGGCACATACACACATCCATGCCGATGAACCCTGTGGAACCTTGTGATTGGTTCTGCCTGAAACCTACCGAAACGCCTGGTCTAACTCCTGGCCCATGTCCTTATGTGCCTGCGATGCTTCTAACCGTTTGACTACCCAGTTTATACCTATGCTCAAGCCCGCAGTCCCTTCCACGTTCTGCTCTGCCGGAGCACAACTGTCTTCTCGAGGAACTTGCCACGGCTGCTAGTTCCCACCAGGATCCCGTACGACCCGGCGTCGCTGCGCCAGCAGTCCTCCATCTCGCTCCAGTAGCTCGTCGCCCGCAGCAGGTCCAGCTTGACCTCGCCCACCTCGGTGGCTCCAGCTGCGACCTGCACCTTGGCAAAGCCCTTCAGCTCCTTGGCCGGTCGCGTGATGGTCTCCCGGGTTGAGCTGGTCAGAGGCGTTGACGCGGCGGGCTTGACGTAGACTTGCACTACCTCGGCGCCTGCTCGGGAGCCGGTGTTGGTGATTTGCACGCGGACGGTGAGCTCCTCGGCATCTTCGACGACGAGAGCATCGGAAGTTTCCTCGGATGTATGGCCGTTGGTCTGGCCATTGGAACCGTTGAGGCAGTTAGAACCGTTGAGGCCGTTGGCGTGACCGTTGACTTGGCTCTTCCCCTGAGACACTTCCACGCCCGACAACTCAAACGACGTGTAAGACAAACCATGTCCAAAAGCAAATAGAGGCGCAATGTCCAGCGTGTCGAACCAGCGGTATCCCACATACACATCCTCACTGTACAGAACTCGTCCGTTATCAGAACGGAAGCTTAGAGCGCTGGGGTTATCCGCCACGCGCCGAGGCATCGTGATGGGGAGCTTTCCAGCCTAGCACACACGTTAGAAACACAGCAGCTACACAATTCAATGCCTTTCTTACCGGGTTGACAACTCCGAAAAGCACATCGGCAATACCGTTTCCACCTTCGTTTCCGCCGAACCAGGCCTGCAGCACGCTGTTGGCCCGGTCCACCCACGGCATCGCCACGGGAGTACCGCTCTGGATGACGATGGCCGTGTTGGGATTCGCTGCCATGACAGCCTCGACTAGCTCGTCGGTTACAGGCGGGAGATCCATCGTGGTGCGGTCCTGGCCCTCGCACTCCCACTCGCCGCTGGTGCCGACGCAGAGAACGACCTGGTCGACAGACTTGGCGACGCGGACGGCCTCCTGCACAGCCGCGCCGGCGTCGAGCTTGGGACAACCGCTGAAGCGGAGGCCGCCCTGTCCAAAGTCCACCATGCCTGAGACCTTCAGATTGCTGGTCTTGGAGCAGCCCCATTGCACGAGGATGCGGTACTCCTTGCCGGCCTCGAGCTGGATGCTTCCCGTCTCTTCCACTGTTCCACAGCCGACGAAACTGTTACCTAGACGCTGGTTCTCGACGTTGGACACGACCAGCTCGCCGTTGATGAACAGCTCTGCGGTTCCGTGAACTGACAGGCCAAACTCCCACTCCCCAGACGTCTCGGGCCTGAGCACGCCCTCTGCTTCGGCGTACCAAATCGGCGTCAGGTCGGGGTGCTCGTAGTCCACGAACCAGGTGTTAGTATCGTCGAGAATTCGCTCCTCCAGAAGTGGTCGAGCACCCGCACTGCCCTTAGTCGAGGGCGGGTCGTTGTAAAATCTGAGTGAGAATCCTTGATGCTTTCCGTCGACAGTCCGCAACGCCTTGCCCAACAGGGGCAGCATCTGGTGGCCGTATGCACCCTGAGAAAAGACAACATGGCTGGCGAGGCTCTTGACACCCTCGAGAGGCGTAACCGCCTTGTAGGCTCGAAGACCGGCGCTGCCGCCACCGCAGTATGTTGCGATGTTGGCATTGGGACCGATCACCGCGACGCTTTTGTTCGGGCTGAAGGGTAGGACGCTCTGTTCGTTCTTCAACAAGACAATGGACTTGGCAGCGGCTTCTCGCAGAAGCGCAATGTGCTCAGGGGTGTTGAGCTGCTTCTCTGGAGCGTTGGGAGGGATGGAAGTTTTCTCGAGGCCGTGCTTGATCAGCTTCAACACATTCCGCACCCTCTCGTCCAGTGTCGACTTCTTGATTTTGTTGGCCGTCACGGCATGGCTGAGAGCTTGTCCACGCCACCGTGTCGGACCGGGCATTTCCAGATCCAGACCGGCGTTGATGGCTTCAGAGGTGCTGTAGGTCCCGTACCAGTCGCTCATGACCAGACCCTTCCACTTCCACTCATCCCGCAGAATTTCTTGTAGGATGTGGTGGTTCTCTGCGGCGTGGCAGCCGTTGACCTTGCTGTAGGACGTCATGACAGCCCGAGGCTGAGCCATTTCGATGGCAATCATGAACGGCAAGAGGTAAATTTCCCGCAGGGCACGAGGTGTGACGATGGTATTGACAGCCATCCTCTCACTCTCCATGTCATTGCACACGAAATGCTTCAACGTGGCAGAGACTCCGGACTCCTGGACGCCGCGGACATAGTGACCGGCAATGACACCGGACAGTATCGGGTCCTCCGATACGGACTCGAATCCTCGTCCGCCGAGCGGTCCGCGCTGGATGTTAATGGTAGGGCCAAGGAGAACATGAGCGCCTTTGGCATGCGCCTCATCAGAGAGCAAACGACCGATGCGCTCGGCAAGATGAGTGTCAAAGGTTGAGCCTAGGGCTGTGCCGCATGGGAGACATGCTGAAGGCGTACTATCAAAGAAATGCGTGCCCCGGACTCCATTTGGGCCATCGGAAAGACGGATAGAGGGGACTGACAGGCGGTCAATAGCGGTGGTGTGCCACCAACCAGTACCTGATGAGGATGGTGAGTTTGTGACAGTAAGACAATTTTCAAGATGAGTCGAGAGACAAACCAGCCGTCAGCGCAACTTTTTCCTCGAGGGTCAACTGCCCGATAAGGGCCTCGACATCCATTGCGCGGATAAGATGTGGGTGGGTGAGTTGATAGGGAATAGCACTGAGGATCAGTGAAGCTCGCCAACAACTGATTTTACGCAGACCAATGCAAGCCGGGGATAAAACGAGCGAAGACAGAGGTGAGAGACAGGCTCTTGAAGGAGATTGATTTTGGAGACGACATTTCGGGCCGTCAACAACATCGTCTTATCCCACTGCCGAAACGGCGTCATGGCAGGTCCACCCGGCTGACAGGTTAACAGCCGTTTGCAACCCACTAGAAAAGCGTCTGCCCGTCACTTGACGCGGAGAATACGGGACGCGGACAGCGAAATTGTCACGGATTGACAAGGAAGCGAAGGAAGCGATAGTCCTCGCGTGTTCCGAGGCGGAGAATTGAATCACATTCTTACAGCCGAGTCACCAGCTAGTGATGTGATCGCACAGCCTGGCACTGGGTTTCTTCCCCGGCAATTCTCCGCCTCGACACGCGCGGCCCCTGACCCGGTTCTCCGCCCCGATGCACCGTCCAAGCCCCGAAACGAACGGATCCCGATCAGGGAAACTCGTTCACGAGGCTACCCCCGCGGCTCCGCGATGGGGAAAATGGAGCTAGACCTTCTCCACGGGGAAGAAGGCTTGGTCTTAATTAACTTAGTAGCTAAATTGTCGGGTGAGGATTTGTGGCGCCGGGAACACCACGTTTTGGGCGACAGCTGACAGGTACCAACTTACGACCGAACCCTGGATGTCAATTGAACAGGGAACGGGAAAAGCGACGCTGGAGGGAGAAAAACAAAACACAACATTGCTCCACTCGCCCGTACTTCCAATTGGGAACCGTTCTGGCGGGTCTAGAACCAACCGCCCGCTTGCGTGCGAACGGGCTCGAAAATTGGTATATAGACCGCGTCACCCCCGGTCTTTGGAGCATGGAACAACAAGACAAGACAAGACAAGACGAGACCAGCTCCGAGTCCCTTCACCACCGCTCAACAGCCAACAAACTGCACCAGCACGAAGCCAGCTCTGTTGCAGATTCCTCGGGGCCACTCCCACGGCGTTGCGATAATCTTTTGCTATCATGACTGGCGAGGTTACCCTGGCGAGCCTGGACGATGGCACGCCCTGGTGGAAGCATAGCTACCTGCGCAAGCTGAACTACATCACGCTGTCTCTGGTTCTCTTCTGTAAGTGAAGCACTCGCCTGACGACTCCTATGTCTTTCTTTTATCATTCAAACTTGGACTAACCCCTGACCCTTCACAGCCTCGGCAAACGGCTACGATGGCTCCATCATGGGAGGCATCCTCGCCCTCCCCGAATGGAACACCTTCATGCACAACCCCTCGGGCGTCTACCTCGGCTGGATCACCGCCATCTACTGGCTGGGCAACGGCGTGGCCTTCCCCGTGGCCGCCTGGGTGTCCAACCGCTACGGCCGCAAGCCCGGCATCTATCTGGGCTACGTCTTCCTGGTCCTCGGCGTGGGCATGCAGGTCGCCGCGCAGAACGAGAAGACCTTCACCGTGTCGCGTCTCTTCATCGGCATCGCCGCCTCGTGGCTGGGCAACGCCTCGCCGCTGCTCATCAACGAGATCGCCCATCCCAAGCAGCGCTCCGTCGCCAACGCCCTCTTCATGTGCGGCTGGTACGTCGGCGGTACCCTCTGCGGCTGGATCACCTTCGGCTGCCGCAACATCCCCTCCGGCTGGTGCTGGCGCGTGCCCGTCCTCATCCAGATCATCCTGCCCATCGTGGCCCTGCCCGGCTTCCTGATGTCCCCCGAGAGCCCCCGATGGCTCATCAGCGTTGGCCGCAACGAGGAGGCGGCGGATATCCTGGCCAAATTCCACGCTGGCGGTAACAGGGAGGACCACATCGTCACCTACCAGATGCGCGAGATAGAGGCTACTATTACTGCTGAGAAGGAGGCCACCGCGAGCGCCTCGTACGTGGAGATGGTCAAGACGCCCGGTAACCGCCACCGCCTCTTCATCTCCATCACGCTGGGAATCTTCGCGCAGTGGGCCGGAAACGGAGTGGTAAGAATGATCCATTCGCGGTGGAATATGCTCCAGTAACTAACAACCCTGAAGGTATCCTACTATCTTCCCCTGGTCCTCAACTCTGTCGGCGTTACGTCGGTCACCAACCAGACCCTCATCTCGGCCTGTCTCAACGTCTGGAACTTACTGTGGGCCGTTGCCGCTGCCGTTAGTGTCGATAAACTAGGCCGCCGCTTCCTTTTCCTCACCTCGGCCAGCGTCATGTTGGTGAGCTTCATCATCGTCACTGGCCTGAGTGGTTCTTTTGCCGAGTCGGGATCGACCAGCGTTGGCTTGGCCGTCATCCCCTTCCTGTTCATCTTCTTTGCCGGCTACGACATCGCCATGTAAGTCACCCATAAAAGAAACCCTTCAGAAATTCAATACTGACCCAGCTCCCAAGGACTCCCCTGTTAACCGCCTATCCCTGCGAGATCTGGCAGTTCAGCCTCCGATCCCGCGGCCTCACCGTGGCGTGGTGCTCCACCGTGGCCGCCATCTTCGTCAACACCTTCGTCAACGCCATCGCGCTCGAGGCCATCCAGTGGAGGTACTACATCGTCTTCATCGTCATGCTCACGCTGCTGCTCATCACCGTCTACTTCGGCTACCCGGAGACGCGCGGCCACACGCTGGAGCAGATGGCAGTTGTGTTCGACGGCGAGGACGCCATGCCGCCCATGGCCAACGATAAGATGGCCGAGATTGGAGACTCGAAGGAGTTTGATAGCAAGGCTGAGCATAAGGTCTAAGATGGGTTTAGAGGGAATATTATACCAGATGAAGAAACATCAAAAAGTAATGCTGTGAGAGGGGTGATGTATCTTATAGATCTCATCGAATCAATATCAAAGTTTGAGACAACTCCAGCCTTCGTGGCTGTTGAAAGACAACATGTGTCGTTTTTCTAATTTGGGGGAAGCTAATGCACGCACTAGACTATGAAATTAGTTTCCTAATGCTAATCAAGCTAAATTAGGGTAGCTTTGGGCAACAAAAGTTGACGGCTCTTCTATCCATGACCATGTAGTTCAGATGCTTTCTGACGTTCCACGTTTTTGTGCACACTTCAAGTGTGTGGAACAGGGGTTCGCACAACCGTGACAACCCAAAGAATCTCGAGATACCAGCCAGACATGAAAGGTTTCCGTCTGAAAGCAATACCTCGGGATCGTCCTTTCCTACTCGCTCGATCGAAAAGAAATGGTTGTTTTGAGGTGACTTGGGGTTCTAGGGTAGGCGCTCTGGCCGCATCTCCCTACATCTTCTCGTAAAGATGGTCAGATACGGGCTGCTTCTTTTGTTTCAAGAGACTTCAGCTGTCGTACCACCACTAGCACAACAGTCTTGGCTTATGCTCGCTGACTATTTCAAGTCAGCAGGTGGTGGCTTAGATTAACATGCACAGTGATAGTTGGGTGACAGAAGAAATCAGGCTGGGCAAAGAGGGTCCACGACTCAGAATCACTTCAGTTGGATTGATTGTCCTGGGTCAGAATTCTTTGCGCTGCAGTAACTGCATGAGTAGATACGTATGTTCAGACCTGGTAGTTTGATTAATTAGCTGGGACTTTTGCGTTTATTACACGCGGCCTGACGTATAATGGTAGGACAATGCTCTGTCAATAGCAGTCTTAATTAGATAGCCATATGCATTCTGTTTGCTGTTACCTCATTTATCAACCAGCTGAGCCGTAGCCATGCCCGTCCTTACACAGCCCACTCTGAATCTCGGAAAGCGGCGTCCCCGGTTTACGCACGCAACGAAATGTCTCGCTTGACTTGACCAGTCTTAACCATGGCACCCAAAGTCTCACTATCCAATTTCCGGCCAATTTCTGTGTGTGTCCTGAAGCTAGCTCAATGGTAGCCCAGTTAATTGGAACAGCCCAAGCTGCCGGACTTCGTCTACCAGGTGATGGGCAAAGTTTGAGGGTCTTCGAAGCAGTTGCGGTAGGTTTGACCGTCTTGGAATAGCCCTTAGGCCGGTGAGCCGGTATGCCGGTAATCCGGATCTCGATTGAAGGCCGGATCAAGCGGGATGCGTCCGATGCTCTAGAGGCGTCCTGCTTTCCCTCGCTTCCATCGGCATTGTGGCGCAGTAGATCTTGGCCCTTTAACTAGTTGAGTCCAATTGAGACAGCGGAAGTGGAAGTCATCGAACAGTACCTACCTGTGCTAATGCAAACCTTTTGCCCCAGTCATGAATCGCTGCAAGGTCCCGAGAGTCTATTGCTCTCATTTTACGGCCGATAGTCTTTGGGTTCATTCCTCGGCCTGCTTCCGTCAACCCGCAATCCGTGCTAAAATTCGCCGCGATGCTTTCAGCCACTAAAGTCTCTGTACGGGCTGGATCATCATGATCCAAGAACCACATTCCTTACACGATTAGTGCGAAACTTCTTTGGAGAATACCGGGAACAGAGGCTGGAGCCTGAGAAATATAAAGCAGCATTAATGCAGCGATAGTTCGAGAGCAACTTCACTCAGAACCACCACAAAATCACCAAACACTTAACCGTTCACATCTTGAACCGAAAAAGCTTTCCGCCTCGAATCAACATGAAATCTTTCGCAGTCATCGTCACCATGCTCCTCAGCATTGCCCTTGCTCAGGAAGCCGACAACCAAGACCAGGTGATTCGACGGGATAACAAAGTTGCCCTGCCTGACGGCTATGCAAAACTCAAGAACCCTGGGGCCGAAGTCGTCGCAGCCGCTGCTTCGATATCTGCTTTAGTGAATGGCGTCCAACAAACCGATGTCGTTGAGATGACAGCGTCAGCGACGGACTAGAGTTGCTCTACCTTTGGCGAAAAGGAAACATACGACTCAATCTTCTCGGTCTGAAGAGTTGAAGGTACCAGATATTCATTGGACTCGGACGACATCACTTGAGGGTTGGAGTTAGGGAAGGGATTGGGTATGATAGTGAGGCCAGGGTACTGAGGATGCATATATGATCAGAACAGGAGTCAGTCAAGCGTAGAGACGAAGGAGACTATATTACTTAGGCCGCACAATATTTTCCTACATCAATACGACTCTGTCAACACAAATCCCATGGCGCAGAAAATGAGCAAAAGTATCTAGACAAAGCGATAAGAAATATTAAACCACGTTCAACCATGATAATAGCATATTACAGTTGCTTATTCATAACAGCTGTGGAGCTGATTCTAACTCGTTCTAAGTCGCTGTGTTGCAGCTGCACCCCGCCTGTATTTGCTCTTGCTACCCTTAGCAGCTGCGGTCTGATGATCGAAGTTGACACTATGTTTCTATTATGAAAGTAATTAAGTCCTGTACTGCACATATAAGGGGAATGCACGGGGTTTTGGGATTGTTAAACATCCTTCGTACCGGCTCAGATTTAGTGATGAACAGATTGGGATATATAAGTTACGACAAGTGGTGTAAGGTTATGGGATAACTGGAAGAAATGGTCAACACCTGAATAATCATATTGAGCATTCACGATTGGGGTCTGACATTATTTCAATTAAACACCTTTTAGTTTACTAAGCTGGATTATGATAAAGAATGTTGCAGCTTTAAGAGTTATTTCTCGGTATGTTGCAAGTACATGGATTAAAGAGAGACAGTAGAGCCAAGAGAAAGTGTGACAGGCGAGCCCTTGAGGGTCACCCACTGGATGGGAGGCTCAGAGCCAACGACATCGGATGTAATGGATCCCCCAGAGGCAGTAACAGAGCCAGAAGGAATGGTGACAGGAATGGGAACAGAGCAGGTGTTTCCATCCGCAGTGACAGTGACGGACTTGATAGAGCTACCATCGCTCGAGTAAGTATAGGACATCTTGGGGTTGCAGCTGTCTAAAGCCTGGCGATTAAGGAAGTACTGAGCAATATCATCATGCCTCAGAGACTTGATAGGCCAATTAGTAAGGCGCATCATCTCTTGAACCATAGTCTCAGTCCAAGACGTAACCAGAGACATCTTGCCAGTCTGCGAACCAACAGTTATAGGGAGGACTGTGGTCTGGTGCATGTTGGCCTGGTGGAACATGTAGGGGTCTGACATAAGGGCGAGCAGGTTGCGGACTGTAGATGCCTTGGAAGAATCCAGAAGATCGAAATAAGTTCCCTTGCCAGCAGAGGTGGCGATCCATTCGTTAAGAGTACACTGCATAGTGTTACAGTTAAAGTAAATAGCTGTAGAGAATCGAGGGACAATGGTCAGACCGTCATAGCCGTTGGCGGCAGAAGTGCTGATTAGAGGCCAGTAACTATTCGAAGGGTTGCGGAGGATAGAACGCGTATTGTCGCCGACAACGTAGATGATGTTGTTATCCATCCAAGCTTGAATAGCATCACCATTGTGAAGGCCGGTGATGGCTGGGGGAATGAGTCCGTTGGGAGACCAGCGAGTAGCCTGGTCGATTCCAGTCTGAGCAAACCAGGCCTGGTTAAATTGGATCTCGCGCTTAACGTCGTGGTAAGTCGCGTTATTGAGACTCAGATGACTGAAGGTGTGAGACACATGGGCAAACTGGTTGCGGTTGCTAGGGATGGTGAACCATGCGGCAAAGGCACCTAACTGGGCACAGGCTGCGCTCCACGAGTACTTCTCGTACCCAGTGGGCCAGATATCAACACCAGTGCCGAGCTGCTTCTGGAATTCGAGGGGTGTGCCGTCGGGGGAGTCGTAGTAGACAGCGTCTGCAGGCTTGCACTTGTTGCTGGTGTCCGAGAGAGTAGAGTTGATGATGTCGCCGTTGCCGTTGTGACCTAGCTCCAGCCAGAAGTCGGATCCGTCAGGCATACGCGAGACAAGATCTTTCTGCCAATCGGCGTGGGCCTCGAGGTCTGCAATCTGGATGGTGAAGTCCGGAGCGTCGGAAGGCCAGTAAAGCGTGGTGGAGATCTGAACGTCGTCGATCTGACAGCTCAAGTGAATCTTGCGCTTTCCGAGGAAGACACCGCGAGTCATCCAGTGGATGTGGGCGTGCTGGAGGTAGTTGGAGGTCAGCGACCAAGAAGGAGCCCAGCCAATGAACCAGACGAATTGCTCGCGACCGTTGAAGTTGTTGATGACGCCAGCGACAGACGAGGTAGGGAAGCCGGTGGCGATGCCGAACGAGGCAATCTGCTTGGTGGTTGACGAGTCGGTGATGATGGCAGGGACGTGCCAGAGGCCAGCGGTGGATACTCCAGCTTTACTAGAAAGATGTTAGCCATGGTCGATGAGTGAAGAAATAGGTACAACCTACGTCTTGAGGTTTGCCGTGGGGAAATCGCTCGTATCCGTGAAGCTGACGGTCTGATCAAAGGTGCCATCACAGCATCCACCACCGACAGGAGCAGTGCCGAACTTGGAGCCAGGATACTCATTGATGCGGACCATGCGTACATTGAAGGCAGTCTGGTAATCGTAGAGAGCGTTCCACTGGTCGTCTGTTAAACCACTGGCCCAGCCGGAGGCGTACTGGTAAGCAATTGAATCCATGACAATGATGCCACCATAGTTTCCACTCTTCGACGACGAGCTCAGCTTAGGCAAGTCGGCACCACCCTGGGGCACGATAAGGTACTCGTATGGGATACCATAGCCCAGGAGGCCAAGGCTTGCACTAGAAGCAACGTCCTTGCTGGAGGCGATGATGAGAACGGTGCTATCGACGACGGCATTGCCGGGGCTGGAGCTGGCACTGGAGCTGGCGGAGGAAGAAGCAGCAGTGCTCTGGTCGGAGCCTGTAGAGCCAGAGGCAGAAGATGCAGCACTACTCTGGCCGGAGTCGGTAGAAGAGCCAGCCGCGGAAGAGGCATTACTACTCGAGGCGGAGGCGGTAGACGAGCCGGTAGTGGAAGCGTCAGCGCTGCTCTGGGCGGAACTGGAGGTGGTAGACGAGCTAGTTGTTGAAACAACAGAACTGCCCTGGACAAAGAGGAGGGCGGAAGAAGTGCTAGACAAGCTGGTAGAGCGGGACGTGGTGGAAGTGCTGGAAGTGCTAGAAGTGCTCGACACAGCCGCGGTTTTGGCCACGGTTTTGGCGACAGAAATGTTGTCGATGTAAATCTCAGCCATGCCGGTGGTGCAGGTGACTGTAATCTTAAAGGTTCCCGAGGTAGCAGTAGGGATAACAGTGCCGTTCCACCCGATCCAGTTGGTGATGGGGACATAGACAACCGGGAAGTAGCTCGAGTTGCCAATGTTCTTGTTGTCGAAGAAGCCCGAGAGTCTGCAGTTGTTGGCCTTGGCGTTGAAGAGAATGTAGTAGTAGAACTGGGCCGTGTAGTTGGCTCCGACGGTCAAGCTCGTGACCTTGGTGCTGATGCTGCTGCTGGTGAATGCAGCTCGTTTCTGGTAGGAGGCCAGGTCCTTGTGTTGCCCGCCGTGACGCCTGTGCACCTTGGTGATGGCGTCGACGTCGCCAACCTTCATCATGATGGCACCGTTGGAATCGTCGCAGTCACCCTCGTAGGCGATATCGTCGACAAGCTCAACGCTGCCCGTGGTGTTGAAGCCGTCTAGGCCATCCGAGAAGTCGGCGTTCTCGATCTTGGCTGTGGCCTTGGGCGCGGCGCTTGCAGTCGGCGCACATTTGATCGCATGGCCAAGGTTGAAGATGCCGAGGGCGGCGATGGCAATGGCAACATGACGCATCGCGAAGGAGCAAAGTAAGAATGAGAGGGCAGTTCAAAGATGTTATCAGGGATAGAAGAGAAGAATGGGAAGATGATCTGAAGAGAAGGCTGATGCAGACTCGTGTTGTATCTGCCCGAAGTCGTCGATAGATATAGGTCTGATGTCGGACGGGTACAAGCAACCGAAGCATTCAGCCAACGCCGGCCTCAGCTGCACTATGACGGATGCGTGCCTGGCTGGTGGGGAGCAAACTCGGCGAGGCCCTGGGAAAAAATGGAACCGAGTTCTCGGTATCGAAGGGGTTCAGGAACTCACAAAGCGGCTAGAACGGTCTGGTCTGCGTCGAACAACTCTGGACCCGAAGCTTCAAGCCCGCTTCTGCAAGGAGCTGGTCTGCATACCATCACGTCGGTGGCGCCTCTGCAAGCACCACGTAACGTGATGAGCAATAGTCTACTTCAAAGTCGCCGTGAGCCCTGCTCCGTCATGGCTTAGTATCCTTCCATCCACATCCACCTACCTGATTAATTGCCTCCCCATTACGTCCCATGCCTTTCTCCTTTACCACGCTACCCTACAGCTCAACCTCCTAGCTTCACCATGGGTGCCTATCCCTTCGGCCTCGACTTCCCTCGGGATAGCCGAGAGCTTGCGGATACGTCGCAAGATCTGGAGCAAGCCAAGGACGACAACAAGGGCCGCAAGGAGACATGGCCACTGTGGCAGAAGCTAGCCCTCGTCGGACTCTCCATCCTCGTCATTACTCCAGCAGCAGTTGGCATGAGTCTTGGCCTGTCGCATTCCATCCATACAAACCCAACTACTTAGACGGCAAACGCATCTGACGGGCGCGCTGTTGATCCTGTTCAGAATGGAAATCGAGATGCAGGAGGGTCAAGGAGACGGCAAGGGAGCATGATGGAATAGTGGGTTCTGGGGAAGACATGAGTAGCCGAGCTGGATAATTGCTGCGTCATTGTTGAGAGCAGTGGTGCGCACAAGTGAATCGAGAACCGGACCAAACTTAGCTATAGTGCAGTCCAACATGTAACTTTGAGACCCTTATGCGATGCCGGCGACCCGAAAGTTACTAGTCCTGCTATCCACGAGAGATGCTGACTTTAGACTCAATCAACCATCTCCGCTTTCCCATAGTAGCCACGAAGGCAATCAAGCACAGAAGTTACGCAAATGTTGCCTCCATCTCCGGCCTTGTCCTCTTGCGGTGCCAAGGGGCTCGTATCGGGACCGACGGCCGCATTGGGGCCCAAGTGGAGAGGATCGAAAGTATACTGTTTTCTTGGCTGAATGATATATGGTTCTATGGCGTTAGCATACTCCTAGGTTGAGTCTATTTTATTGGCGTAGGAAGAGGACATCCGCGGACTGGGAATAGACTTTTAACAAATGCAGCCACTTACGACTGGGAAAAGCGAAGCCGCAGACGTTAGATGGAATTGTTATACCTCGCTGCTGCAGGGTGCTTAAATCAACTTCTTTACTGTGTTAATAACACTCTCTGTATTTTAATATGCCAAATTAAATTCTTGCCTCGTTTGCAGCACTCAGTACTTTTGAATTATGAACCATTCAAGTTACAGGATAGACTTAGTTTCATTACCAATCTTAGTCTACTATAGATATCCCCAAATATCGACTATTCGCCGGACCATTCCAGACAACCATTCCATTCCCGTACCATTATTCTGCGTTCCATGTCAATTTTACAAAAAACCATTCACACATGAGAAATGAGAAAAAGAGTAACCAGAAACAGAACCTTACTGCATAGCCGGCTGGGACTCTTGAGCCTTAGAAACAAAGTTCCACAAGTCCGCAGCGCACTGAGTGATACTCTCGGACGTCTGCCAACCAAGCTCCTTGGTCGCCCGCTGGTTAGCCGCAACACATGATCCGACATCCCCCTCTCTCCTGGGAGCCATGTTGACGGGGATAGATTGTCCGGAGGCCGCCTCGAGACTGTCCACAGCCTCTCTGACAGTGGTGCCGGTTCCAGTACCCAGGTTGAAGGTGCGGAAGGGCGCGTCGATGGAAGCGCCCACGGCAGCAATGTGACCTCTGGCGAGATCGGACACGTGGATGAAATCACGGATGGCAGTACCATCGCGAGTGTCCCAGTCGGATCCGAAAATGTCAAGTTGCTCGCGTTGTCCGGTTAAGACCTGCGTAATGACAGGAAAGAGGTTTGTGGGAACACCCTTGGGGTCCTCGCCAAGAAGGCCGGATGCGTCACATCCAATTGGGTTGAAATAGCGAAGCGCAACGATGTTCCAGGCTGGGTCCGAATAGGCAATATCAGCTAGGATAGCCTCGCAAAAGTATTTGGATCGAGCGTAGGGGCTGAGAAGCCCTTCGGCCTGGGGCATTCGGATTTGTTCCTTGCCATTATCATCGACGTAAGTCTCAGGATGATGGACAAGGTCCTCCTCCTTGAGAGGTAGCCCCTCATCAGCCTTAGTCCCATAGACTGTAGCAGAGGATGAGAAAACGAAGTTGCGAATGTCATGCTGGCCAAGAAGCTCAACCAGATCGACGAGACCACAGACGTTGTTGCGATAGTATGCAATAGGTTTCTCAATAGAGTCCGAAACTGACTTGAACGCAGCAAAATGAATCACACTCGAGATGCGGGACTGGCGTACAAGCCTGGAGGGTTCGCCAGGAGACGAAGGAACCGTAATGAGGTCGGAATATGACTCAAGCAGGAAGTGCATCGACTTGCTATGGTAGTCGACCTTATGAAAGTGAAGAACAGGCATAGACTTTCCCATCTGCTTGCAGTTGATCTCAGCAAGCTTCCTCACACGGGTGAAGACGCTATGGAAGCTGTTGCTAAGGTCATCGACAATGATGACGTTGTACCCAGCCTTCAGCAGCTCCAGGGACGTATGAGATCCAATATACCCGAGACCGCCAGTGACGAGGACAAAGTTGCTGTCGGGAGCTTGGGATCTGGCACTGGGGGCGTGGGCATTGTTGAATTCAGCGTCATGAGTGGTTGCCGCGGAAGAACCCGAGAGTGAGACCGATGAGGATGAAGATGAAATTGAAGTGCGGTTGTTGAACTCCATGGTGTGCGTAGTGTGCGTGGTGTTTGTAGTACGGCAAAAGGATTGTGGCACAAAGAGAGTGCTGTGGTAAAGGAGAGTGTATTGGTGCAAGGAGAGTATTGCAATGTGGATTCACAGTAGAAGAAGAAAAGATGAGTGATTGGGTGGTGAGTGGTTGTATTTCTCAGATTGAGCTGCTCATCGTCGAGATCATATATTCCGCAGAATACAGCACTTGCCACTCCCAACATGACCGGACTGCCACCTGCTCTCGTTTGGGCCATGAACAACAAACTCTGAAGGGCCACATCTAGAACCCAGACGGCGCCGTAACGATCGTCCAGGTCTGCAATGTGATGGCAATCCTAAAAGACAACCAATCTAGCCCATTTCCCATCGTGACGTGACGCCGGGCAGTGACACGTTAGGTTCCCGCTCCAAAGCAAGACCGCGGACTAGGCCTTGGCATCGATATCCAGGCGGTAGGTCTGCGAAAAGAGATCTACTAGATGCTTCAGCTGGCTGCTTACACACGGCCAGCTCGGCCCAACTCCCTAGCCTGCGCTCGACACATAGCGGGAACAACGCTCTTGTTTGGTGGGCTGCGGCGTTAACTCAACTTGATGCCTAGGACCAAACGGGCCTTTGCCTTCCTTCGATCGCCCGGCTAACTCGCCGAGAGGCACTCCCCCCCAAAGGACAGGAACAATGGCATCAGTAACTTAATCCGTACAGACCTTTCTTTTCGCGGCCGCGGTGCAGGGTTGGAACTAATCAACCCGCTCCACCACTAACAAAAAGTAATTTCGAGGCCCGAGACTCTACGCTGTCCGGAGAACAAACCAAGGTCCATAAAACTAGGACGCTCCATTCCGCCCGGTCGATCAGACACGGATGTCCCGGGGCCCGAACCGTGCCGGATCCTCACGGGCGCTCGCCGCTATCCCGACAGCGTTGTGAGCATCTCTGGGGCAACCTGTTCCGGCAGACGCTGGAATGCAGCGCCTTTGGCCCGCCGTTCTGGGCTTGCATGAGCCTAGCCTGTCTGAGTCTCATCGGCACGGCTCGACAGGTGAACGTCGCTTCCGGTATGCTGTTGCCCCCGGGGCCTGCATTCCGCCAGGTTCGTCCCTGCATTGTCCCTGCATTCGGTTGCCAACCGCTGGGTGAGATGCCCCTCTGGTCGCCTTTTGTTCATAGCACCGCCCACTTCACCACCAATTGTTTCCTTTTACTCATCGAACACTGAGCTGGGCCGCTTCTCCCTCATCCACGATGGCTTCGTTCTTTCAACCCGGCAAGAGTGACCCCGCCGCCGACTCGTGTGGTCCGTCTCGGTTTCAAGTCTACTGCAACAGCGCTCTGCCCGCGGACCGGAGGTACAACCAGTTGTTCCAAGTAGTTAACTTCAGTTTTGCCATCGCGGCTATTCTCGTTCCTGTGCTTCTTTATATCGTCTACCTTATGGTGGAGTCCTACAAGGCGAGAAAGAAGAGAAAGAAAGCGCAAAGGTAAGTTCACGACTCAAGCCTCAACTTCCGTTCTCGCTCGTCTAACCCCATGATAGCAACCAACCCAAAGACGCGCTGAGCTCAACTGGAGCATCTACCGACGACGAAACTCCTCTGTACTCATTCAGATCGACGAAAGCGTTCACTTACGTCGCCGACCCTGACGGAAAACCATCCAACCGGTCCTACGACTTTGTCATCCTCCCTCTGTCATTGACCAGCAACGTTGTGAGCGAAGATGGAAACTCGCACTCGTCAATTTCCACATCCACAACTCTCGTCACAAAGTCCAAACTCGGCCGTTTTGCCTTTGATTCTCTGAACTCGAAAGCTCTCAAGAAACGTGAAATTGAGGCAACGTCCAACTTCCTGGTCGAGCTGTACCAGGAAAACAACCTGACTGGACTCGTGCTTCACATTTCCGAGCCAGGCAAGGCCAAGTACACGGATAGATTGCTCAAGGCAATGCATCGGAAAAGAATCCCCGTTCTCCTCTCGTGTCATCATGATTCCGAGGCTCTGGATACGATTTCCCTCAGCTACGCCTCCGGTCTCATCCTCGAAAATGCCTTGATTCTGCGAAACGGGGAGAGACGGGATTACTTCAAAGCCCAGCGACTCCGTCGCATCCTGTCGAGGTGCTTCGGGCAGCGGGAACAGAAATCTACTTTCTTCATTGGGTTCCTAGATCGGTGGGAGAAGCAACCACATCCTGCTACGGTCCGACGCGCTGTAAAGTTGGCCGAACACTTTAGCAGCGTCCTGGAGCATGGACCTCTTGACCCTCATATGAAACTTGACGCGACTCTCGTTGAGGGCTCCGAGACACTCAGTGGCTTTGAGTTTCTCCGCCGCTCAGAAACAATCCAGGTATGTTCCTATTCTTTGCTCCATCTGTAGACACATAATCTTACAATTATCCAGCTTCAAAAATCATGGGTCTCTGAAGCGAGGAGGGTTTGGGTCCCCAACGGATCTTCCCCGCCCGAAATGGCCCCGTTGCCTCTGAAAGATCTAGATGCCGTGATACCCCACGCATCCCAGCTCCTGGCACACTATGCTCTCCCTCCTGCTTTTGAAGCAATCAGGGTTGAGGTGCCTCAGATACATCTCGCTACCGACCATATCGATTTGGCACCTGCTCGAGACAGCTTCTGGGACTCATCCATGGGTGGGAAGACACTCTCGCCTCTTGGGTGCTTTCCCATCACGTCTGAGCCTCATGCGGATCATCACCGGGCCATCATAGACATCCAGGATCACCTGAGGGAACTCAACATGCTCCACGTCGTGGAAGGGACCGAAGAGCAACAGTTGATCCAAGCCCTATCGCCGTTAGCGCAGGGTTGGGAGGACGACTTCTCTGTCCACAACCTCGTCAACGCAATCGTCGATCGCCAAGTCCGCATTTTCAAGGGCATGGATACTGGGTTTAGGGTTCAGGGCAGCGATGCCCACTTCTGGGGCGTATCGAAGACTCGGGAGGGTTACAACGAGGCCTGCATCGACATTTATATCTCACAGAAAGCCCCCAGCGATGCAGCCACCGTCCTGCACACCTGGCTTGCTCATAACCAAGTCCCCCGTGAACAACGGTACGAACAAGAGCTTCAGCTGGAACTGTCCGGCAGCATCAGTCAGGTTGCCAAGGCCGGCATCCCCTTGAGTATTCGGGTAGGGATTGAGCGAGGTACATACTCGGAAGTCCTCAGTCTCCTACACAAGCTCCGTGTTTCTGAACTCAGCCACGACATGGGCGATGCAATCAAAAAGCACTGCTCATCCATGCTCATCGAGGATACAACCAAGGCATCTTGGAACCTAAGCTGCGCAGAGACAGCGATTGACGATACGAAAAGCATTCAGAACCTCCTCCAAATGCGCCTGACGCATTATGTGCGATTACGCGCCACCCAGCTTCCAGATTTAGACAATCTTGTAACCCTACACGGGCTTGTGAGCCAGACAGTTCAGAACGCTCTTTTCTTCGGACAGCGAGAGACTCTGAATGCGTTGACCCAGGTCCTACTCCACGCCTATGATCCTTGGGAGTCATGGAGCAAATGCGATCGCATCGACGTCAACGCCGAGCTGTACTCTCTCATTTTCTTTACTGTCCTTCGACGGGCCGCTTTCGAGGAGGTTTACAACGAATCTACGGATCGCTGCCCTATCTTCGTCTCCCAGCCTGACCAAGCCGCCGTTTTCTCAGAGCTTTGGATCCTTGGGTCGCAATGCGAGACATATTTCGGCTTGCTCCCACGTCATCTCGGCAGCGCCATCTATAACCGATACAGGTCGTTCCTCGGTGAGCGTCCACCGACGGTTGCAGACCGAATAAACGACGAGATCATGACCATGTACTTCACCCCTGACGCCTCGTGCTTTCCGAAGGATGTCGACAGCCAACCTACTACTTCTCCAACAACAAAGCACACGTTGTACGACCATTACACGTTATGGAAGAAGCACTTCGCCGAAGGTAGTGCCATGACCATTTTCTTCCTACCTGCTGTTGTCGACCTGGCCCTACTTACCTTTGTGGGACGTGGGCTATTCATGAGCGCGTTTATGGACTTCGAAGCTATTGATACAGCCGGCTATGCCCTCCTTATTTCCCTTCTGTTAACTGCCGGCGTGACAGGCTGGGTCGGTAGCACGGGGAATTACTACCTTGCTCACTATGCCTATGACAATATGGTGTATTTCCAGGTGCAGAGGCTATCGGGCGGCTTCATTCTGACAGTCCTCGTTTCTATCGTCGGCATTATCGTCTTTACTATGCAATATAGTATCGGCATTGGCTTTATCTTTGTGGCCTATGTGGTATGTCTCTCAACCCACTTCAATCTTCTCGGGATTATGAGTGCTATGCACCAGCATGGAAGCCCCATTGCCTCCGGCCGCCGTGTGTTTCTTTCGAACATCCCAATTCTCTTTATATCACCCATCATAACCTCATTTATCAACGGTCATGATCTCGAGGTCTATATCCCCGTCATGTACATCTATCTCTTCGTGTCGTTATATCGCTACCGCCAGCTCTGCCGCGGATGGTCGAATTGGATGGACAACATTGCCAAGTTTACACACAAGGATATTCTCAACTGGTATGCCAAGAGACTTCCCGACAGCAGCGAAGAAAGGTCGAATGAGCAGGAAGCCTTGGCCCTGGAGACCTTCAACACGGCTCTGGATTCATCCTTACACTCTCTTGTCGCCTTCTCAGACCCCCTCGTTGCGCGCGTCGCAAAGTCAATACCGTACATCGACTGGCTCTTCAAGAAGACGAACCCTGGTGATGACCACCCACAGCGGTTCAGTACTGCGTGGTTCACCCAGCTCAACGAAGCAAAGAATTCCCAGCGTGGCTTGGTCCGTGGCCTCAAGGACCACAACGTCTTTACTCTGTTTCGCCTTGCCCGATACGATATTGGCCAGACCCTGGCGCTATTCATCCTAGCCCTTATGGACCGCTGGGTCTCCCTGGTCTGGAGTGCAGCTGGGTCGCGTCCTAGCATTTACAGTGATGCTAGAGCCCGTTACGGTATCTGTATGTCACTTGGGTACTTTTGCATGGCTGCAATGCTGCTTGACTCGACCCTGTTCAAATACTGGGGCCTGAAAGAGCAAATTGCCCCTACGAAACTACGGGACCTAGAACACTCCCAGAAAATCAACCGAGACTTTGAGGCATTCCGGCATCAAAGTATGCTTCGGGCAATGACTGATATCATGGGAAAGCTTTTTATCGTCTTTGGAGTCACAACGCTGCTGCTCTGGGCCCTGGTTGACAGCTGGGAAACGACTGTTCTCTATTACCTGTACTCGTTGGGCTACACTGCCGCCATCGTCTTTCAGTTCAACCGCTGCTTTACCACTGATGTTACGGCCTACATCACCATTCTGTACTATTCCGCCACCATCGGCTTCATCGTTGGGTGCGTGCTCCACGCCCTTCCTAGCACCTCTCAACTCGTCTATATCGATGTCATTGCGCAAAACACGTGTACCCTCCTTGCCGCAACTGGTACAACTCTCTGGAGTTGGAAAGATTGGTCCGGATATTTCTCCGGTCGTTCTGTGTCTGTGTTTGGGTCTCGCGATGAACAAGTCAAAGTCCAGATTCAGCAAAGATACAGTGCTGAGCAGTCTATGACCTCACAGGACCTATTAGTATCTACCCGCAAGAGCCTCTCTGGCGTCAAGCTGTCGCATGGCGATATGAAGCCCGCATCCATACGAGTAACAGACCACCTCCTCCTCTCTCTGGAGGAACCCAACTACATGAGTCGCCAGGCACCTTGGGGACCGAAACTTGTGCGGACCACAAAGGAGATGTGGTTTGAAAAGAAGATCAAAGTCACAATAGTCAGTCGCGAGGACTTCTGGCATGCTGGCTTGAGCGACAGCTGCTCCTTTAGCATCCAGCGAGGCGCCGTTCTGCATGTGACCGTTGGCTTTATGGGAGAGGCCCAGCTATCACTGCCTACTTGGCAGCCGCTGCTAGCCACCATTATCAGCGAGTCCATCTTTTATCATGTCGCTCGTTCACAGTTCAACTTGTCCCACGACCGTGCTCTTCGGGCGGAGCACTTCCTTCACAGCACAACATCTCTTTCCAAGCGTCTGGAATTTGAGCTGCACTTTGAGCGCCCTCAATATCTCACCCGTCTGTCTCTTAAGTCCGAGGAGGACTTGATGAGACATCTTTGTCTGGATTTTGATGTGGATTTGAAGTGGGAGACGGCTCCTCAGTCTGTCCGCGAAAGCATCCTGCGGCGCATATCTGGAGAGCCGATCAGGTTGACCTTTGAGTTCACACAATGGGCTGTTGGATCCAGGATCGACCTGGACACACAGGACTTCCACGTCAACGTCGCCCTCCAGGTTTACCAGAAATGCCAAGAACGACTCAGTGTGGTCGCAGCGTTCCCGGGGCAAATGGCTATACCTCAGCCTCCTGCCGAGCTAAGACCTGTCACCATCGACCGCACTCACAAGTCTCTAAACTTCGTCCACATCATTTGGAACACGACAGTCTCGATCCCTTTCGCTTGCGTCAAGTGGATCGCATTCATTTCTAGTGGAGCACCCAACATCGAGCGAGAGCTTGTGTATTGCCTTGCAGAGGTCCCAGGACGAAGCGCTTTCATCTGGATCATCCTAGCCATTTGGAACATTTGTCGCCTTATCAAGGACCTCTGGGTGTACTGGATTCTTATTCATCATCGGCCTGCGCTTGTCCACATCAGTCGACTGGCTCAAAAAGGCGCTCGTCGGAAGATTATCAAGAACGCCATCATCGTTGAGAAACCACGGAAGACGATCACTGGCTTTGCTTCCGTCGATGAGAACGAAATGATGTCTTTGACAGTGTACAGCGGGTTACTCAAGGAAGCACCACCGCCTGAGACACCGTCGCTCTCCGTCGACAGATACGATGACAGACTACGTCTCAGCAGTCGAGAGGACAGCAACGGCGACATTTGCACGTACCAGTACGGAAACCAATCTCGCTGGCCGTCCACGAAAGTCACGTCCAAGAAAGATTCTCTAAGCGTTGGAACTTACGACCATTATGGCCGCATCGTACAGGGCACCATCACCATGGGAGACCATGAATTCGTGTTCCAGTACCACTACAAATCCGTCCCCAAGGGCAACACTGACGTCCTCCGCGCCGATTATAGGCTGAGTGTCACCGACTCAGAGGATATGCTGTCTGTGTTCTGGGGCAAGCCTGTGAATATTGATGTCTATGACTGGGTGCCGTCCAAGAACATCGGTCGCATCATCAGGCAGATCGGCGATAAAACATATACCAGCGAGTATGAGTATCTCCACAGGCGTGACCCCACGATCACAACATACGTGCAAGAAGAGAAGAAAGGTGCCAAGACGGTCATTCTCAAGGCCCCAGAGGTCTTCCCTCGGGAATCAGACTTCCTCGCTCTCCCGAGCAACCTATCCTTCGACTTGGACAACCTTCTCATCCACCACAACGCCAAGCAGCTCCGACGCATGAAGCAATACGCAAGCACGACCACCTCTCGGCTTTCGTTTCTGAATCCCATTTCGTGGCTTGTCCTGCGAAGCCAGCGCCAATACTCGTCTGTGCCAACATGGAGGCTTCGGACCGAGCTTTGGAGTCACTGGCTGAAGGACGCCGATCTCGACGCGGTGACGACTTGCTGGATGGACGAGCTCATCCTCCGCGAGGAACGGCTGCTCCGCCCCTATTGGCGTGCACGAGATAGCGGGCGCCTTGAGGCCGCTCGTGCCGCCTTGGATGCCAATATCGATCAGATCGTAGCTGCCATCGACATCGACACAGACGTCTCTGAAGTGAGTCTCCTAACTATCAAGACCGCTGACTTATATTCGATGGGCCTCAGCAACGACGCTACAGAAGTCACTGCCCGACCTCAAGACTGCTTCAACGATACCCATAACCGAATTTCCGTCGTCTTTAACGATATTGGGTGTTGGCCAGTGGCGCCCGGCGGCGTGTCCAACTGCCGTCGCGATCTAGTCAATGGGCATAAGACCATCCGCAACCATGTCTTATCTGAGTGCGCGAATGACTATGGAATCCCACGCTTTCAGATTGAGAAGAGTGTACAGTCGCTCAAGCTCTTGCCGCTTTGGGGCATCGATGGTGGCACAGCTAATCACGGTCTCATCGACAACCTGCTTGAGTCAGTAGTCGATGAGAAGGTCGCCAATACCAACGTGCAACGAGATATTGTCGGCGTCTTCATCCCTCTCATGATGGACTTCGTTAAAGGTGCCCGGTCAAAGCGCTTGACCCGACAAGACCTGATCAAGTACAGCAATGTTATCTTGTCTATGGCCAAGTACTATGAGCAGAAGGACTATACCTATACATGGCAGTCTACTCAACTTGAGGATGCTTGGGTAACGGCCTGGCTTACCCATTATGATGATCCTAACATTGCCAACCCGATGGACTGTCTTGAGCTTGAGCGGCCTTCCATCAATGACTTCCGCGTTGCATTGGGTATTTTCCGGGCATATTTCTTCATCTTTGCTGTCAAAATCCCCGAAGACTGTCCCCTCGTTTTCCAGAGCACCCATCATGGTATTAGCAGCTTGTTTGGGCTGGTTCTCAAGTACCGTCGTGGTGCCAACTTTGGTATTTGGGACCATGCCATTCTTTGGCGAGAATGCTGCCTAAACATCAGTGCCGCACAATGCGAGCTTCCACTGTCTGTCCAATCTATGCTTCTTGCTAGTATTGGTCTGGCTACTCGTCTTGCCTATTTTACCGCCGATGTCATCACCCCTTGCGCTTCGCTATTCAACCCGTAAGCAAACCCAGTCCTCCGACTTACATACATCTAACCGTTGTGTTCAGGACGTGGGAAGTCGAGATTGGTACAGATAAAGGTATCGTTGGCAACAGGAACCTCTTCGAACGCAAGATCGACCCGATTGTCAATGGCATCAGCAACATGGAGTTGTTCAACCCTGTTGATAAGATTCGAACTGACAAGCCAACTGTCATTATGCTCTCCAACGTCCAAGTCATCAAGGGCGTCAAAGCAGCAATCCAAGCAGCTGAAATCATCATCAATCGTTTCAAATTTGTTGACTATCAGCTTATTGTGTATGGCGCTAAGGACCGCCAGCCGGCATATGCACTAGAGATGGAGAAGTTCATTGTCAACAACAACCTTTCAGGTAAGGTGATCCTAGCTGGTTTTGGTAACCCTATGGATATCCTTAAGGACGCTTGGCTATTCATGAATTCCTCTATCTCTGAGGGCCTTCCCCTCGCCATCGGTGAGGCAGCCCTTGCGGGCGTGCCGATTGTGGCCACCGAGGTCGGCGCGACAGCATTGGTCTTGACAGATCCCAACAATCCCGATCAGCGTTATGGCGAAGTTGTACCGCCCAACGATCCTCTCGCTTTGGCCCGCGCTCAGATCAGCATTTTGAGCATGGTTGGGCCTTGGACCAAATTTACCGACGAGGCCGAACAGAAAACGAACCTTCCCACTCTTCCTGATGAGATCACGCCTAGTGACGTTGAGTGGTTGACAAAACGCTTCTATGCAAAGGCCGAGTATCGCCGGCAGCTCGGCATGCTTTCGCGGCAGGTCGTGCTACACAGCTTCCACGGCACCCGCTACCTACGAGAACATGAACAGATGTTCTGGGTGCAATGGCACCAAAGCAAGATGAAGACGGATCAGATGCTCCAAGACCAGGCCCAGAATCGCTTCAAATTTGGAACTCCGGCGCCGCTTCGGTATGCAGAAGGCGAAAAACAGCAAACGGACAAGGATTCGCCAGAGAATGCGTGGTTGCATCCGACCATGCTCGAGGAGTGGCAGCAGCCTCACAGGAACAACGCGAGAAAGTCTTTGTCGAGGAAGAGCAGGATATACAGGAAACAACGGCCCTGGACCATGAGCTTCGCTTGAGGGAGAGGGAAGCGGCACACCGCACCGATTGTAACATCACATTTTCATTTGTACTAGAATCACTCACTACGTAGTAATCCAACCCTGAACTAAAAGGACGCCTCAAACTATCTTACAATACTTTATCTGCGCAAAGCTGCGTTTGCTAAAGCATCTGCCTCACCGTTAAAACCGCGTGGTATATAATACCACTGCACCTGAACACCGACCGAGGCCTGGAGAGCAGCTGGCCCATTTTCTGGGCATGCACCATCGATAAAAACCACAAGAGAGCACCTAGTTCCTACATAGATGTGAAGTAGAGTATGGTGTGATGGGTGACTGGCTGCAGCATCTGGGCCCTTTTCGCCCACAAGCCAGGTAAGACCGCAGACGTGACAGTAGGTGAGTGGAATCTGGACTGGGGCGCACTCGGGGTCGATAGGAGTGTTTGCAGTGTTTTGCGGTCCTATGACCTGCTCGTCCTTTTGTGGTATGAAGCGCGCCGTGGAGCCGACCAGGATGAAGACCCGATCATTGTTGGGCATTTTGGTGCTAATCAAGTTGTTCGGTTCGAATGGGCAACATCCGAGCCTCGGAAAGTTAGGGTGCAATGCAGTACTGGAGGTTTTGTTTGTGTGCACCCAGAGTTGCTGTGACAGATCTAAGCCTGATGATGACATGTGGCGGGATTTTACCTCATAGCTACCTATTTTACCTAGCTACCCTTATATTAGTTAGTTTTACTTTAGCCTTAGCTTATTATATCGAAAAGAGTATTAATTAAGCCCCAACACTAACATCAGCATACTCTAGTTACTTGGATTGGAAGCCAGCTGTGAAACCACGCTGGACAGAGGAAGTCGATCAGGAGGCATAAACACCTCCTTTGCCTCAGTGCTCCACCACAGCTCGGGCGAGTAGTACAAGAAAGGTAGGTCCTCATACGCCAAATGCGGGCTCTTTGTGACAAACTCTTCAAAGGCCAACGGCCCGTCTGAATTGGCCATTGAGATCTGGGCCTGCTGAACCCAGAACATACTCTGAGTCGATCCCAAGGCCCCAGAAAGGGCCAGCGCCGTTCTGGCAGCTACCTTCCCCGATGGCCCTTTTTTCTCAGTCTCTGATGGGGTCGCTGACAGCTGACGGTGCAGGTACTGAAGAAGGCTCGCGTGAATTACAACGTTCAAGCCCCCCTCGGGCATCAAATTCGCTTCATCAATCACAATGGCAGCAGAGAAGTCGAGTTCTTCGCACGGAGGCAGCTCAGTGGGCGTGGTGAACCGATGCGTGACGGCATTTGCCATGCGCAAACGAGCAAGGTCTATCTTCGCTTTAGAAGGGCTTGCGAAGACGTTGGGAAGAGCCTTGAGGTCGGGGTTGACGAAGCTCATACGCGCAGAGATAGATTCCCATGTAGACGAGGTGTAGTATCGCCTCCATTCCGCTCCGTTCATGTCAAAGAGCGTCTTAAACGCGTCGAATGTGAGCTTCGTCACTGGCCCGTCGAAGCTCGGGCGTGAGGAAGATTGCTCTGGGGTGGGAACGTCCAGCGACTTTAGCGAGGCGTGTATAATCTGGATCCAGAAGTACGCCTGTGTCTCTGAATACGGCGGGATCGAAGGATCCGTCGCTCGGAGACGCATTGTGGACGATTGCAGCGCCGTCAGTGCCTGCTTCACAACACCTCCGCGTCGAAGGTTCGACGAAAGCGTCTTTTGCACCACGGAAAATGCAAAGCGCGGGAGCCTGTAATGATCTATCGCCAATGCGGTTGTGCTTGGTGTTGGACTTGGTGTCCCACGCTGGAAAGAGGGCAAGGGCTGGAGGTCGGGGAGATGCCAATTGTCTCGAGCGCCTGGACTGAACATCAAGTTTTTGGAGTAGTATATTTTCCAAAGACTGGAATTCATCAGCGTCGGCGTGAAAAGCAGAATATCGCAAAAGTCAGCTGGAGGGGGAAATTCCTCGAGCTTCTTGTCCATCTGATACGCCACCGCCGCAAGTTGCAGTTGATAAAGCCAGAATATTGTCATTGTCCTGTAAAACCATCAGTCATATGCTCGTTAGACACATTGAAGCGACCTACCTGTGGGAAGTATTCCGAAACTTGTCTGGATTCTGGAGTCTGAGGTCCTTGAGACGAGACAAGAAGAGACTGGCGCAATCGAGCAGGGTAGACCCTCGAGATAGTCCTTCAAACATGACAAAGTAGCCCGCTCGGAGGTGAGCGTAATGATCCCAGGAGTCAAGATTGCCTTGCACAAAATCTTCCCAGAACTGGTCTGGCTCTGCACTCTCCGCGTTGGCCTTGTTGATCCGCTCGACGAGCTCCTGTTCGCTGGGACCTTGCTCCAGCTCTTTAACCTGTGCCTTTGTGGTTTCCTGCGCGGGCTCTGGAACTTGTCGAAGTGTCTGTCTGATCTCCTTCATGACAGAGTCAAGCTGAGCCCCGGATGCGGCGCTTAAACCAGGAGTGTCCATGATCTTGATGGAGTGCTTGTCTTGATACTGACCCAGCTCCGATTCGAAGCGGCTCCGCAAGCCATTGACGATGGTGTCTCGCTGCGATGGAGGGAGGAGGTCTTGTTTGTTGAACAAGATCCACATGTGGCGGCATCCAAACTCGGACATCCATCGTGCGGCGGTGTGTAATTGCTCGATAGAGTAGTCGAGTCTCTCGGGATCAGTGCAATCGTGAAGAAACACGAGGAACCGATCCTTGTGGATGTAGTGCCGGATATGGCCTCTCATCTGATCGCAACCTGATGCAGTGATTAACACCTATCATAACTCAAGGACGAAGAAAGACATCGTCACGTACCTCCGACATCCCAGAGAGTAATGGTCGCCCCATCTGAATATTCGAGGGTTTCGACATTCATGCCAATCGTCGGAATCGCATATACCAGCTCACCCAGCTTAAGCTGATACAGCAACGTCGTTTTCCCAGCGGCATCACTGCCGAGGAGCACTCCAGAGTGTTCGGGGCCTTTGCCCAATAACCAGCGACCGATACCTGGGTACCTGTATTAGCGATGGATGCGTGCCAGAAGCGGGATCAGCATGAACTCACGCATTTTGTTTCTTTCAACTTCGTGGAACTTTTTGGTTGAGGAGAGGAATTGTGTCGCTGCGAAAAGAAGGGATGGGGCGAATATATATTGATGTTGCTGCCTCTGAGAAGTGGGGGAGCTGAATATGTGGCTTCAGCATTCGTCTGCCTGGCTCGAGCTGATGCCACCTAAAGAAGAGGCTGAAGCTGGTTGAGGAGCTAGCTACTGGCCACTAGACATAGCATTAACGAGAACACGTAGTCGTGGTAATTCGTAGGAGCTTGATTGGTGTTTACTAGTAAGTTGTCCAGTCTCGGGGTTGTGAACTCCAATTCAGCCTGGTCATTCTTGGATTGTTGTAGCTACACTCAACGATATTCGGATATCACTCCAATACTCAGTGCGGCCGAGTGCAGACGGTGTTCATGTCCTTTTTTTCATTTTTTACATTTAGCGGGCATGTCAAGAGAACATCTACTGCCAGGTCTCATTTCGTTTGCCCCGTTCCAGACTAAGTGTGTGGACACCGTCTTTTCTGGTTTCTGTCGCATCTTGCCAACGGCAACCTTGGACCCAGACTGAGTATGTTACAAGATAATCCCGCACTTCAAAGACTCCTAGCCCAATCGATAGCAAGAACTACCATAGCTTCATCGCGTTGCATTTTGCATCTTCTGTCTTAGTCCAAGGTCCCAGCCAGGGCAATGGCGCTGAACCTCAGATCCCCGCCCTCTCTCTCGAGGAACTTGAGCACACCGAGACTCAAGCCCTTTTCACTCAGCACATCCTCATCCTTATTCAGGTCCCCCCTCCTGATCGGCCCTTGGCGACGACCATCCAACTCCCAGAGACCACCGTCGCTGCCCTTCGCGAAAGTGACGTAGTGTAGATCGATATCGTCTTCAGCGGCGGGCGCAGGAGTGTCGCCTTCGGAGGCAGCTTCCTTGTGGGCAGTGGCAAGCTCGGAGCAGTCCTCAAGGACCTGCGATCGTTCGCGACCGGCGAGAGGTGTGCTCTTCTTGATGATATCGTCAAGTGTGGAACCTTCCTCTGCGCGGGTGGTTAGCTCCTCGGAGCATGCAACATTGTCTCAGGCAGGGTCTCCCATACCAATAAAATCTTTTGCAGGGCCGTTGCTCACGGCATGTAAAAGTCCCATAAGGCCACAAGCGTTGCGAATGGTCTGGCGCCACCAAAGAACGGGCTCGCCTTCGCCTTTACGGTTGTATTCCTCGGTTAGGCTGTCCTCGGCCATGCGGTGGCTCTCGTACGTGGCGCTTACGGGAAAGACGAGCAGCAGGGCGAGGGCGGGGCGTGGGATGAAGGCCAGCAGTTCGGGGTCGGTGAGAGAGTAGACGTCGTGGAGCTGGAGGGCTTCGCTGACGCCGAGCTTGTGGATGAGGCTCGTCATAAGCTGCGGGTTTGCTTCGAGCGGGATGAAGGCGGGGCGGCCCTCATCCTTGGGGACGTTTGGATTGGTTAATGTCGACATGGCAGGTTGGAAAATATCGACAGAGGGAAGAAAGTGTCAGAACAGAGTTTGTTTGGAGTTGTTGAAGTAGTGTGACGATGGGTGTTGGAGGGATGTTTTGATGGTGGGGTGGTCTTGGCCCCGCGCCCTTACTATGACGTTGCTGCCTTGCAGCCTGCAGTTTCAGCACTTTACCCCAGATGATCAGTCTTTGTCACGCCGAAATGAAAGCAAAAGCAATTAACGCCCCGTCATCAAATTGTTTGCTCGACTACCGTAGAAACAATTACGAGTGCGAGACATGGCTTGAGCCGCAAATGAAACGACAAACTTGACAGGACTATTTGTCATTTAACTCAGCCAGAGCTTCAGCTGTACCTGGTTCGTTGGTTGGTTGGTTGGTTCGGGATCCAATATCGACTGCCCCGGTAATGGAGCTATCCCTGCTGTTGATGATCGCCCGTCACAATTTCATCATCGACCTTATTCTTGTTCAAACTGAGCTTGCCATCTTAACGCCACCAATTAGAACCAGAGTGTACCTCGAATGTATTCCACCTTACCGACCGATGTAGTCCTGGACCTCGCAGCCGCGCTGGACTGTCTGCGGAACACGGCGTCGATCTTGGCTGGAGCGATCCATCCGGGATCTGTCTCTGGACGCCACTTCCCCGAGGAATCCTATGTCTGGGTTGCAGATTGAGCAACAATGAAGTCGATTGTATCAGGTCGTTCACCGTCCGCGTGCCGGGCATCGTCGTGAACGTCCTGGTGGCTCCGAGACAAGGGCTCGGCCGTTGATGGCTGGTCTAACACGGGGTAATAAAGGACGAATCCCTTGGGCTCCTGGTTGAGAGAAGTCATGATGCGGAGGTTTGTAAACAAACAAGGAAGTAAATATTTTGATTACAGGTTAGGTTGATCTGTCAAGATGAGTAGTAGGTGTGTGCTAAAGCAAGGTACCCAGGCGCTACGAATTAGCCGTCTCGCAGCTGAGGTGTGATCTGATGCTTCCTGAGGCAGAGCTGCGCTCTTCCCCAATTCGGGCTGGGAACACCTCCCATCTGCCTCCGTCGATTGCACCTGCCTTTCACGATTGTTTGACTTCATGGAATGTTTGGATCGCCCGGGAACCCGCACGTGCCTCCCGGTGACCCCAATGGATTTGCTTCCCGTCTCAACTTTCACTTATCTGCATCTGCATCCGCGACCGCATCTGCATCAAACCGCCGCACGCGGGAACCACCGGAATCGCACAATGGTCGCACACACAATCTAAGGCACTCGGCTCTGCATCGTCGTCTAGTCTATCCGTGGCCGTCCCGCCCGTCCGCTCTCGAGCTCCAACACACTAGACGGAGCCTGCCTCCGGAACGCGTCGACCACGATCAGACCACCCAGCGACTTGCAAACGAAGACGGCGTGCCACATTCCCTCGCACTTTATCCGCGAGATGAGATGCTGACACGGTACGACGTAAAGGTTCGGCTACCAACCCTTGATTGGAATTGCATCGGGCCGGGCGCATGGCCACTATTCGTACGCAGTACTCTGTTCCTCAGCATGACTCGGATAGATGTCTTGCGGCTGTCGTCGCCCGGTTGTCTCGGGTAGTATCGTCTACTGGCCTAAGTGGCTACCAAACTGGCGCGTCGCTCGCTAGATGGGCTCGGTAGGGTTCCAGGTCGTTTGTTCACTAACAGTAATTCGGATCCTGTTTTACGCTGTGCCAAGATACGACACAGTAGCGGCTAGGCACATTGTACGACTACAACCGCCATGTCTGAGAGCCAAACTCGCCTAGGACCCAGGACGCCCCCCAAGACGACCTTGGCCGACCCGGAATGGTGGCACCGATCCTAATTTTGGTGGCTACGCTTGGGATTCTGGCACTGATTGGGGCTAGGTATCTCCATGTTCCCACGTGGAGTCCAGACAGGCATGACTCGTCGCTGGGGTTCGTCTCACAGGCACAAGTCTGACCGGAATCAGGCACAGTGTCAGGTGGCCCCAGCAGCAACCCAGGGCCTTGAGTTCCAGGGAGAGACATAGAGAGAGAGCACTCGGTCATGAACATATGACGCACTGTGGTGGTAATGGTCGAGGTTGGAGTGGTTTTCCGCGACCATTTGGAGGCGCTACTTTATCTCTTTTGCTTGTTTGGCCCAGCCCAGCAAGGAATTGTGAGTGCCGGTACTTGGTGCTAAATCCATCTGCTAGTCTTGTCTCGGGGCCCGAGCCCAACTTAACAATCTGCAAGGCATTGGATGAAATTGAGCCGGACCACTTCTAGTGCAGCGCGAGGTTCTGTCACTCGAATAGTCCGTCGAGGTTGAGCCCCTTGTCCCTGCATCAGCTGGGTTACATGGCCCGAGACTTGGGTCCTAAGATCCAAGCCAACACCCCCGTCACCGTCTTGATGCGAGTCAAACGCCATCCGGGCTGGGTCTTGGATTTGATCAGCCACTCTCCCGCTTGCGACCCCTGTCTTTCCCACCGCTGGCCCCCTTCCCCTGCGCAACCGATGGAGAGTTCTGCGGGTCAGTCTCAAGTGGGAGAGTTGCCTGCGAACGTCACCTGCGGCCGAGGACGAAGAGGGGCTGCAGATAATACCTTGTTACCATCCTATCCGGGCTGTCAATCATTGGCGCCTGGGAATGCTCCATGGCGTTTGCGTCGCCAGCAAACTACACACAAACGCCAAGGCTGATCCAGATCCAGACACATACATTGACGCAGGGGAAGCTTTTCTCGCTTCATCCCAATCACGGTCGCGGTCGCGGTACGAGGCAGCAGCTGCTCGTCCTCTCCGGCTCATGGACGCTACTGCATCTCATCCTCGACTCCTATTGTTCCTTGTGGGCCCAAGCCTGTCGTCTCCCGTCGTCCCGGAATCGTGCTGTCGCTTCTCCAAGTACGTTCGTCCCCTCAACCCTTCCTTGTCTCGTCGTCGGTCGGTCCACCTCCTCGCACTCAGACTGTCTGACAAGTCGGTGTTCAGAATAGCGGCACCTCCACTTGAAGCATGCTGTGCTCTGGCGTAAAGTGGCCGCGGATCACGATCTCCTGCTAACCCATCTGCAGAAACTCTGCTAGCGGTTACTGGACATGCCCCAAGGGTGGTGTCTCTAGCCCGCCTGGCCCAAACATTAGCGTCCTTCTCCATCAACATGGAGTCTTGACGTCCCTTACTCGGCATTTCTACTAATAAAGGCGGGACACGCCCATTTCTACGTTTGTTTGCTTAGCCGCCTCCATCCTTCGCATGGGCCTTTCACTCGCTCGCGGCAGGTCCATGAGGCCTTCGACTACAGTATCGTGAACCATCCAACTGACTGCTGCCACCGATACCGAGACTGCGACGGCCCATCTGCTCTTCAACGCCCGACTCCTAGCCGGCGCATGGCAGGGCCAAAGTCGCCGCCATCATGGGCTTTCTCAGTTTCTTGACCCGGAAAACGTCGAGCGATCGCGGGCTTGCGGGTTCGATCAAGACTCAGGCATACGACTCGACGACTGCTGCCCATCCACCAGTGCGAGGCAAGCAGCCCACCGACTCCCGCGCCTTTCAATGCTAACCTAGCTACAGGGACGTATCCTGTCTCTGGCAACGGCAGTGCTCTGGAGAAGCTGCAAGAAGCGGCGAGGAAACGTAGCCTGGCACAAATTCCTGTCATCGAAGACCCCATTGAAATTGAAAGCTTTAAACCGGCGCCGTCCCCTGGGGTATCTCGGTTTCGTGAGAATTTTGACACGAGACCGAGTTCTGCTCCAGGCATTGCAAGATTGAACTCGCGCTCCAGGTCTACTAGGTCCAGCTCTCGCGGCACCAGCCCTGCGACGGCTCTTCGGCTAGACAGCAAGTCCATTCAAAAGGAGGATCTCCCTCCGGTCCCGCCTATCCCCAAGCGACATCATCGCCGCCGCCCGAGCTCCCTCGAATCGTCGCAGAACAGGTTCATCGACATTCTAGACGCCCAGGGCGAGTTTAAGCCCGCCAACTTTCGATCGCGAGTTAATGCCGCTGGTGCTCGCGAATTTGGGGAGGATGTCGCGGATCGCAACCTTGGCGAGAACGGCCATGACTTGGCCAGTCCGGTTGTCCAAGCCTTCTACGGCATTTCTAGGACTAGCATTGATCTCGACGAAAGCGCGCCCCCTCCGACCATCGCCAAGGCAAGACGCAACAATGCCGAACGAGCTCGCATGCGCCAACCTAGGAAACGGGAATCAGCGACATCTTTAGGCAAAGCATCGGATGTATCTGGCTGGACCTCGTTTTCCGAGGCCAACGAGGTTGACTTCTTACGACCTGAGCATTCCCGCGGTCGGCGTACCGAGCGCCGGGAAGAAATGCAATACGCAAATTCCACGATCAGGGACTTGCACCTCCTCATGCAGGATCGAAGAAGGTCTTTCCATTCGCTCGCTGCTGGTACACACTCGATGGAGAGATCGAGGCCAAGACCATTAAGCCTGCATCATTCCATGTCTAATTTCCACGATGAAGATGCGTATCCGCCACCGCTGTCCCGCTCTCGACCGAGGGCGACCGGGAAGGGATCTGAGCTATATCCAATTGGAAATCTCGAAGTAGAAAGCCTGATGAATGGCATCTTTGATGACGCAGCACCACCTCCAAGTAAGTACTCTCATTCAAGGCTCTACGGTAACGCTAATGTGGGCGTATCAGTCATCCCTGTTCGAGCCAGTCAGGTTCGAAGGCGATCTTCATACTCGGACAGCCAAAACGGCCAAAACGATTGGCAGGCCCAGTCCGTATTTGCTCGAGGAGAACCCTCCCTCTCGTTCTCACGACCTTCCAGCTCTTCTTCCGCCGAGCCTACGCGTCCTCGAACTCGCTCCATAAGCGGCACGTCAGTCCAACAACGACACCGACTTGGCGACATCACCGAGCACATCCCCGTTAGGACTTCATCGCTGGGCCTTCATTCTCAGCCGTGCTTTACTCCCACGACAATATCATCCGCGTACTCCAGCAATGCATTTCCGAGGTCGCAGAGCCAGCATACAGCCAGTACATCGATCGATGCCTCCCTTCCAGGGCGACCCGACAAGACTATTTACGAAGATGATTTTGTTCCCAGCTTGCCCAGCTTGGGGTATCCTCGCCCGACGTACTCTCCTGTCGCAGAGGCCGATTTCTCTATCGATGCCCTAGGACTACCGCGGAAGGACAGCGAGCAGAACAAATCCCGTCTAGAGTACACTCCAAATTTTCCAACGCGCGACAGTCCCATCATGACGAATTACGTCTCAGGCTTCACCGATGATTCAGATGTCGACTCATTTGTCGCGACTGGGGAACCTGATGTTGGAGAGGAAGGGCTTCTTTTCAATGAAGTCATCTACAGCGCCTCAGGGGGTTTGCCTGGATTGTTTGACTCATTCCCCAATCCGAAAGATCCACGCCGGGTGTCCAACCGAAAGAAGGACAGTTCAGCCATGAGCAGTCCTAAGTCCCCACAAACGAAGCCCAAGGACCGTTCGAGAACACGGTCCAGCCACACGCGTCCTCACTCGAGCTCTCACAAGAGTATCGAATCTCGGCATGCATTTACTATTGATGCTCAAGACTTGGAAGCATTCTTGGAATTGGAGCACGCGTTCCTTCGAAGTGCAGGCTC
Organism: Neonectria faginata; assembly: GCA_030864175.1. Lineage (NCBI taxonomy): Eukaryota > Fungi > Ascomycota > Sordariomycetes > Hypocreales > Nectriaceae > Neonectria > Neonectria faginata. The sequence goes on along the minus strand of JAULBG010000006.1, from coordinate 221,047 downwards.
CATGATGACGTCCAGCCTTGGCAAAGACAACAAACGTAATAATAGGCGGAGCATGTACGAGTTTGAAGACGACGACGAAGCCCAGGTGGACATCCGCACGACGACGCGATCAAGGAAAGATCTAAAGAGGGCGGATACGGGACCGTCTAGGCGAAGTCATCGACCGAAGTCAGCATACCAACGCCAAGTGAGGGAGGAAGAATCCGGCGACGCTGCTGATACCGAGGACTAAAGAAGATATGCTCTACGATTTCTTATGTTAGTGGGTTGCATGGCGCCCTTAAAGGGACGGTCTTTAGCAGGGCGTTTGGGTACTTGGCCAGGCCGTCGAGATAGGACCTGGCCGGCATGCGTGCTTGCTTCTTTGCATCGAGTTGGACGGCGGACAACGAGTCGTCATTTCTTTTGTATCTTGCTGGGGCGACCCGGATTGTGGGGGAGCTGTACAAAGTAGCAGTGAAGTACAGAGCACAAACACACGGGGATTTATTATGAGTAGACGGACGGAGGGCAAGGGAGCCTGTGTCAGGACGTAGCACTAATTAATCTACAGGCATTGTCTTGCTTAATCACGCATATCCAAGCACGGCATGTTGCTTAATTACTAGATGTCTGTTAATGATTCAAGTATAAGTCTGATCTCTCTCTACGATGTACTCGATATCCCCACCAGTTCCGAGATGTAATTAATGTGGATGAATTCGTCATTCTGACTTGGTTCTTCTTGTCTTTGCTTTGTCCTGTATCCATCCGTACGTACCCTGTGTTCAGCTGCGCACGCAGCGCCTTCAAACCTCTCTACCCATTTTAATGCCACTAACAACCTGAAAATATCACCACGAGAAAGAACCAAGTAACCTAGTGCAAAAAAAGAGAAAAGAGCAAAAAGAAAGGCTCATTCATAGGCTGTAACCTCGTGAGTGCCCACTGACGGAATTGAACCGTCGATCTTCCCATTACGAGTGGGACGCCTTACCACTGGGCCAAGCGGGCTGGGGTTACTCGGATGGGCTTCGTTGCTCAGAATGCCATCCCATAAGGCTGGGAGTTGTCGTCCTCTTCGTTGTTCGGAGCTGCTGGCTGGGCGGTGCAGTCGCATCCCATAGTCGTCTTGGCCGCGTCGCCGAGCTCCTTCAGCTTCTCCAGCGCCCTCTTCGCGACGGCGATCTTGGCGTAGCGGCCGCTCTTGGCCGTGGCGTGGGCGAAGACGTCCCCGTGAACCATCAGCGCGCACACGACGTCGCTCTCCGTCATGGCGCGTACGCCCTCGTCCAGCGCGCAGGGCACGTTGGACGTGCAGATGCGCCACTGCGAGCATAGCAGCTCCGTCTGCATCTTGCGCGCGAGGAACGTCACCGGGTGGCGCTTGGCGAAGGTGTCGTAGAGCGCCATGTCCTCGAAGTACGGCTGCACGAAGCGCGCGAAGAAGGCCACCACCACGCCGTAGTCGTACCGCGCGTCGACGAACATGGCGCCGATGAAGGCCTCGACGATGTCCGGGAGCGCCTTGGGCGGCTGCGACACGCCGAGCCAGAAGTTGCACCGCATGGGCGTGCCGTCGCGGTCGGCCTCGTCGCGCGCGTCGATGGCCGCCTGCTCCAGCTCGGCGACGTACTCGCTGATCTGGCCGATGGACGCCGCCGTGGTGATGAGCAGGTGCTTGTGCAGCTTCAGCTGGACGCAGACGCAGCCCAGGAACTGGTTCGACGCCATGGCCATCTTGTGCTCCGTCAGCCACTGGGGGTCGGCCACGGGGTAGCGCTTGAAGAGGTAGTCGACGATGGCCATGTCCAGCAGGGCGTCGCCGAGGAACTCGAGGCGCTGGTAGTTGGGGACGGGCTCGTAGGGGTACGACGGGTGCTTGAAGGCGCTCCGGAGCAGCGACGCCGACGAGAACTCGTAGCCGGTGGCCTCGGCGACTTGCGCGACGACGAACCGCTGGGCGGCGGTGCTGTGAGCCGTTTGCCACGGCGGCACCTTGTACGCGGCGTAGTAGTCGTTGAAGCTCTGCATCTGGTGGTTCTTGCTCTTGACCATCTGCGTCACGGCCTTGACGGCCATGTCGAAATCCCAGACGTCGGTGGTGACGTACGCGGCGCCGATGAGGGCCTCGCAGACGTCGGCGATGGACTTGTCGGCCAGGTTGTGCCGTAGCTCCGTCTTGGGCGCCTTGCCCTTTTTCAGCTTCAGGGCCGGGTACCAGGTCCTGCGGTCCAGGGCCTTGGAGCGGACGAACTCCTGCAGCTTGCGGTCGACGGCGTGGTTGAAGAGGTTCTGGTTGCAGATGAGGAGCATGCGCTCGACGTGGTACTCGAACTCGTTGCTGTCAGGGATGAGTGTGAACAGGGCAATGGTCGTGGCCATTTTGAGGAACGTGTCGCCGAGGAACTCCAGGCGCTCGTAGTTGTTGCCCATGCCGACTTGGAAGTTGATGTCTTCTTCCTCGTGGTCGTCTGTGTTGTCGCTGTCCTTTGTCAGGGCCTCGAGGGCCAGGCTAGGCTTAATAGTGAGGCCCAGGAGGGAGCATGCGTCGAGACAGATGAGAACAGAGTCGATCCGGTGGATGATGGCAGGGAAGACCATGGCCATGGTGACGACGTCCATGGGAAGCTGCAATTTATCAGTGCTGCCGTGGGAAAAAGGATGTGCTTACTTACCGGTGATACATGGAGTGACTCCAATATGATGAAGCACTCGTTGTTGATATCCTCGTCGACTTGAAACTCGTCCAACAAGTTACGACGCAGCGACAGCAATTCAGCATTCACCACAGGCTGGTCGTCCCGCCATTTAGCCTTCTGGCGAGCCCTGAGCCAGAGACTGTTGCTGTACTGCTTGATGGTCTGCTCGACAGCTCGATACGCCCGGCCCTTGTGTCCAGGCACGTTCGCCGGAGTCGGATCGGATGGCCGCAACGATTTATTGATTCCGTTGATGACCAGCTTTCGAGAGCCGTCATGTGGATCAACGACGAACTTGTTATGGAAGAAGTCTTCAGGCGCATTCTCCCAGGCGAGGTGCTCATTGTCTCTGACTGTTTTCACTACGTCCCAGTCGATGTGGGCTTCGACATCCCAGACCAGATTCGTATGCTCTTCAGTACAGGGGGCGAGGAAGTACGGGATCTCCTCCGGGCTGGCGTCGTACTCCTTGCTGAATACGTCGGCAAAGACCTTGAGCGTGAACTTGGCCAGCCCCTCAACGTCACTCGCGGTCATGATGACAGGCTCCTCACGCGTAATCAGTGTCGCCAGAGACGAGTTGCCATTGCCGAAGAATAGAGGGATGCCCTGTATCTGGTGCATTTTCTGCCGAGAGAGCAAAAGAAGTGGTCGGCTGTGTCGACCTAAGGCATCTGGGTTCTCAAGTTTGATGGTCGTGACATACAACTCGGATGGAATCGAGGTGCCAATCTCAGACCACATCTTGGGCTTCAGAAGCATCTTGTAATCGGCCTTCTTGTTGGAGCTGACCGCCAGTCGAGCGTTGCGCATCGCAGGTAGCTTCTTGACGAAAACGGGCTGGAAATGCTCGTTGATATAGGTCTTCTGTATCAATTCCACGCAGGCCTCGAACGCCGCGGAGCACCGAGCCAGCATCTTGTTCCGCTGCGGAAAGCCAGACATGGACTTGAGGGGCGAGGAGTCGGGGAGGATGACGTCGGCGACGAACTTGGACCCAAACGTGGTGACGATGAACTCAGGCTTCAAGCTCGTTTCCGTCGGCGAAAGGGAGGATACAAACCTCGCGAGGACATCGAGGCTGTGGGGGTATGTGAGACGCGCCCCCGTGGACGGCACTTCATACACCTTCTGGCCAGCTTGCTCGAACAGCGCAGCTGCCGCGGCGTCGATGTTCTGGTCCTGTAGTTTACGGTCAGCAGGTAGAGCGGAGCAGAAGCGGCGGAGAGCAGAGGCGTCTCGCGTTGCCTGGTAGAGGCCGCGCAGGTGCTTCATGTTGCCTTCCTCGACCATGCTGATGTACCGCGAGTTGTTTTGTCGGGCCCGGCCCTTGGACTGGAGGTACTGGATGACTGAGTTGTAGAGATCAAAGCGGATGACAAGGTCGCACTGGGGGATGTCGATGCCCTCCTCGGCGACGGGCGTGGCGAACAGGCAGTTGGTTTCGCCCCGTTTGAACCGCTGGAGGGTCAGGACTTGATCGCGGAAGGACATGTTGCCGAGGTTCGAGGTGGTAGACTGGCAGCCAACCTGCGGATTTGTTAGCAGTGCTCTTAGTAGCGCGACGGGTCGTTTAAGATGTTACCATATATGCGACAGCCATTCCCGAAATCCGCATTTCTGGTTGCTTAAACAGATCTGCGAGAAGACAGGCCGTGTATCTCTTTTCCACAAAGACTATGCAGCGGCTTGTGCCGTAGTCGCTGAAAGCCTCTCGCAGGATGCTATACAGCTGCCTCACCTTGGAAGACAAGTCCGTCGATTGTGGTTCAGCTGTCCCCAACTCATAGTCCTCAATCAGCTGCTGCACCGTTCGGATCGCATCCGTCGCTCGCTCCGCCTGCGTCGACGCAAAGTCCTGCGCAAAGTCCCGGTCTGTCCTGGCCGCGAGGCGCGTCATCTCGCTGTCGGTGATGAGGAGCTTCCAATACCGGTCAGCGCACCAGCGGCCAAGAGTGGAAGACGCTTCCTTGGTGAGCTCAAGGAGGGCCCGGAACTGGGCGTTGTGCGATACCTGTTCGGAGATCTGGCGCCACAGATCGGTGGCGGAATCTTCAGGGAACTCCAGTCTCTCGTAAGTCTCCTTGGTTTCTACAACCTTCTGTCGTTGCGCGTCGGCATCCGTCATGACGTCGTCGGAGAGGGTCGCGATCTCGCTGCAGAGCATGCTTTCCAACTCAGCAGCTGCCACCTTGACGTCCTTGGTTCGACAGTCGACGGGGGAAGCCGTCATACCCAAGATCCGAGGCCGCTCCTGGGTCTCGCGAGTGTAGTGGTTCTTAATGATGAGAGCGTAAGGATGGTTCTTTTTGGTGTGATGGGCCTCGTCGAAGATGAGCAGGTTGACCTGGTTCATTCTGATGAAGCCGTTGTGGAGACAGTCGAGGAGGATCTGGGCGGTGCAGACGACAACCATGTTCTCGCTGAACTGCGTATCCCAGAATTCTTTCGTCTTCATGATGCCCGTCATGTCGCCGAAGAACTTGGTGATGGGATGCTCCAAGTTGCAGTTGAGGACAGCATACTGCTGGAAACACAGGGCGACCTTCTCTACCAGGAAGAAGGCAACTTTCTTGGGCTTTCCCATGGCGCGGTCTTCCAGTTCTTGTTCGAGCGTGTGTCTCAAAAGAAGAGCTGCGATGAGTGTCTTTCCGGAACCTAAAAGCTGTCAGAGTGGCAACTAGCGAGAAGGAGGTAGCATACCTGTGTCGAGAACCACGATAGTGTTCTTCTTCTTGGCCCGCTCAAACAACTCGACCTGGTACTCTCTCGGTGTGGCGATGATCTTCCTGTCCTCGCTTTCCTTGACCAAGTGAGCCACAGACTGATACGCAAGGTCCCTAGCCGAATTCTTGGAGTCCTTGGTGACCTCGCGCTGGTTCTTAGCAATCCACGATTGGAAAGCTGCAGTGTCGAGGCGTTTCTTCTCCGTTACCTTCTTTGGCCGTTCGGGGTTGACGGTCAAACGGTACGCATCGTCGTCGTCGGAATCGACATCCTCGGGCTCGTCTTCAGGGTCGTCGATCGGGGGTGTTGAAGTGACGGCTGGGGACTTGGCAGTCGGCTGTTCATCGTCGACTCTGCTTTCAACGACGTCGAGAGCGCATTTGCGTGAGTTTGGCGATGTCGGTGCGGTTGCACTTTCTGCTGGGAGCGAGAGAGTGCTGTGGTCGTCGAGAACCATCGCGGCTGGTGCGTTGAGGTCCTCTCAACGCGCACGACTTGACAATAAGAACGGAAATGTTGTTGAAAAAAAAAAAGAGGGAAGCCTTCGAGGAACCACAAGCCTCAGGTTGATCATGCACTTGGATATCGAGATGGAGGTTGTAGATGCAAGGTGGAGAGGCCAAGTGCTCGATGTGCAGCCTTACAAGGCAGGCAGACAGCGGCAGCTGGCAAGCAACAGCAATAAAATCACCGCATCACCACTCCAGCCTTTACTCAGATCACATGATTACTCTAAGAGCTTGAGCAGCAAAAATTCCCTCTCTTAGGATAAGGCAAACCACAATGCTGGGTTTTGTGTCTCGTCTGTGCTGTGCAGGACGCGGGTGGCTGCAGTGGGTGAGATTGTTGAGCAAACATTGTTGTTACAAGGTTGTTTTGAGAGATGCGGGCTGCTACATGTTCCACTATAATACTTCTGCTTCAGTTTGCGCAGAAAGGCGCAATGAGCTCATGTTTGTTGCTCCTGCGTCATGTGCTATGCTTGTTGCGGGTTCCTACATTATTTAGTTGTCTTTTTATACGCCAGTATTGCAAGCTTGCAATAACGTCATTCTACGCACACACCTAGAGTCTGCGAAATCTCATACTTTTTCCCTTACTATTCAGTTCCTTTCCAACTGAGTCTACCTGCAATCCCTTCGTTGCGCATTCCTCATACCATCGTATCGTCTCATGAAGTCCACGGCTAGCTACGCTACCCTAGATGCTCATCCAACCAACACATTCCCTTCCGTTGCTCTTACAAAGCCACTCCGCCGAGCAAGTCGCAAACATCATAACACGGATCCTAACATGTAGTAGGAACCGAATAAAGTAAGAACGAAAAGGCCATCTCGACACGTTGCTCACGCGTTTCAGACCTCACTGGAAGCATCGGGCATTGGCGTATCCTCATCCTCAACATCCCCCTTTTCTTCCTCAACTCTTACACAAGGCTCTTCGCCCTTATTGATTCCAGCTCCTGTCAAGTTCAGAGCAAAGAAAGCCTCCTCAGCTTGTCCCGCGTACACGGCCACGTCGGCACAACCCGCGAATCTGGCTTCTTTGGCGTCTTGGGCCGCACTCGCCTTCTGGCCATGCTCGACTCCAGCAAACTCTCGCTTCAGGCTCTGCAATGCCTTGAAGCTCTCGGTTGGGTATGCTGTGTTGGATGGAGCTCCTTCTGGAGGCAGAACGATGCGATCGGCTCTCTCTGCGAAATGGGCCTTGCTGGAGATGGCGGCGAAGGTGGCCTCGTCGGCGGACCAGGCGTAGAAGGCCTTATCGACGCGGTTTAGAGGTCCAGGGAGCAGTGTGGTTCGATGCATTCCAAAAAGAGGCTCGTTCTTGACCAGCGTTGGGGTGGATGGTATCTGCATCTCATGTCCTGTGTCAGCGACTGACATGGGATGGCCGCTTTCCACGCTTTGTTGATGGGGATCGTTGCTCTCAATGCGACTTCGGGACGATGCCTGCAACCTTTTTCGAGGAACCAATCTTTGGGACGCCCTGGGTGATGCCAACTGCGATGTAGGCTGTGTTATTCATAATTAGTAGGCGTCCCATATCCAGGCGAAGTACTTACCTCGTCGTTCCCCTGTTTACCCCAACGCCGCTTGGCCGGCGTCAACTCTTGCTTTCCACTAGCAACCTCACCGTTAACGTGATTCTCCGAGTACCCATTCTTCCGTGCAGAACCGGCCACAGCTTTTTTGGGGGCCTCTTTTTGGGGGGCCTTTCTCTTCCGTGAGCCATTCGGCTGGTAGTCCGAGTCGTTCTCCGCTTCGCGAACCACGACGTCTTCAGGCTCATTGTCGTCGGATTCAGTCGAGCTAGCACGCGCTTTACGAGTTTTATCCTTCTTGGCAGGCTTCTTGGAGCGCGGTACGAAATTGGCGCTGAGAAGATCGCGCAGTTCCTCGGATGGAACTGGTTTCGCTGTCTGTCTGTGAGCCCCGAAGCTCGCTCGAGGTCGGTTGTTCTGTTGACTGAAGATGTTGTTCGGCGTGTTGAACAAAGACCTGATGGTCTTGTATCCAGCTGAGAAGCCGTTTTCGATCATGGGTCTCATGTGTGAATCCAAGTTGTCGGAAACTCTTGTCATGGAGCTTGCCAATATGGAGATGGGCTCCTGGGCTGGAGGTGGAAGATGTGCCGTTAGCGCTGCTGGGCGTCCCTTGTTCTGGGCTTTCTTAGGAGTGTCACTTTTGCTCGCCTTCTTCGTCGCAGGCTGACTTTCGACGACAGGAGGCTTTTCCGCCCGCGGAGCTGGGGCTCTTCCTCGCTTCACCGGCGGATCCTTCTGTCCACCGCGACAAGTTACGCGTACCGGCTTCCCCTGAGCAGACGCTGTAACTGCCCGCACAGAGTTCTTCTGTTCGTTGACGGCTTGGGGCTGGCGAAACTCCGTTGCTTTGCGGAACGGCTTCACAGGCCGGTCTTCCTCGATCAGGGTGGAAACAAGTTGGCCGTCGACGTAGCGAAAACAATCGGGGTATTGGCGACAGACGGCGCTGTTGAGTTCGCGCTCATGTCGCGGCTGGACGTTCTTGCCGAGCTCCCTCGCCGAGACCTTGGGCGTCAATCTGTTTGTGCTTGGGGCTTTTTTGGGCTCTCGGCGAGCCTTGGTTGGCTTTTTCCAGATCTGCCTTATCGTTCCCTCGCTGAACAAGTCTTCACCCAACGTCATTGTTCCCTCTTCTGGTTCACCGAGCGACAGCTTCTCCTTCAGAGTCCCCAAGAATGGGCTGCCAGGCCGCGAGACCGGAGGATCTGGGCTCGGGGCTAGACGCTTTCGGAACGCCTCCAAGTCCAGCACGCCCGTCTCGATGGCATTTTTGACGGTTCTGCGATCGAGACAGTCCTGCAAGATGTCGCCCTCGACATTCAACGACAAGAAGTCCACGGCGCCTACGCCGGACCAGCCTTCGAGCTCGTGCACGTACTTCTCCAGCCGGTTGTTACGCAGGAACAAACTACCAATCTCGATGGCCTGCTGCGAGATGCGGTCCGTACTCAGCCGGGGTCGGTACTCGTGGACGACATCGACGACGGTCTTATTCGACTCGTGAGCGTACAGCCGCAGGTCATTCCAGGGGATTTTCTGGACTTTGTCCTCGTACACCTGCCAGTGCTGGTACTCTTTGACGTACACGGCGATGAATTCGTGGACTTGTCGCCGGGTGAGGCGCAGAGTGATGGAGACGGTCTTGGCGAAGCGGTGGTGGGCGTCGAGGATCTTGAGGATGATCCATTTGATGCCCCAGGTGAGGTCGTCCCAGGCAATAGGACGGGGATTGCCTTCGGCGGAAGGGGTTCCCATGTAGTTAAGACGTCGGTTTGGTATATTAGTAGACGGAAGATCCTGGTCAGGCTCTTCTGATTCAGAGCTCCAGTCAACCAGATCTTCGTCAAAGATGGCGCTCACAACGCTCTTCTCGGGGTATGTAAGACCACAGGCTTGGAGCTTCGTGACGAGGGGCTGAGCGAGCGAGTCGACACTTGCTTGATTATCCGAGAGTTTGATCATGTCGAAGTTGATCCCGAGGTCGTCGTTGTCCCATTCAGGGGAACCTAGTGACGTTAGGACAAAGCAGCAGTACGGGCCCGATGGCTTCACTCACCTGTACCTCCCGAACTCATCAATTCGCCATTCTCAATGGAATATGCGATGTAAGGTTCGCGCGCCAGAGGCAAGCAGCGCGTAGTATACGTCGTGCCACGCGGCGACGCGCATGAGGTCGTCGCCAACGGAGTACCTGGTGCGGTAGGCGCATACGTCACGGAGTCGCAACTCTGCGGCGATGCTGGAACGTCCGAGACCTGGGACGGAAGAGAGTTAAACCCACCCACGAGTTGGAATTGGGAGTTGCAATAGGGTTCTCGTACGGGTTCGAGAGACGAGTGACGGCTCGCGGTTGGGACGTGAGGCCGTGGGCTAGCCATTCTCTTGTTGGCGTCGTGAGGTGTTCGCTTGGTCAAGCAACGTGATCGAGTCGTGAGAGGATGTGGGAGTCGGAATTCAGAGGGATTGAGAGGCTATAAAGGAGAGAGCATAAGAGCATTGATTGCTCGGTCTGAAAGAGAGATAATGTTGAGAGTGAATGCCGTGGTGAGATGTGCTTTGATGTGAAGAGACGGTAACAACGCGTTGAGATAGGTGATCTGTATGGTTGCCCGGTAGCGCGTCAACAGACGAAAGAGCCGGCGTAACAAAGAATAGGTAGCTGTGAATGGCTCGAATCGTTGCTGGATCGACCAAAGCTGTCAGTGAATCATGCCTATCTGTGAATCAAGGTCAATCGCCTGGACCTCACGGTTAATATAGTGTGCCATAGTAATATGGACTCGAAGAACATGGCAACCTGGTCAGTCTTTGTACGTGTAGTCAACTTGAAGTGATCCTTTGAAGCACACAAGGACATCCGCGGATAACTGCAGGCAAGTAGAGGCCGCAAGGATTAATTGAGTATGCCAGGCCAATACGGTAGGCCACTGGGTTCCACGTCAGTAGATAGACTGTGTGGAGCGAGTTAGTTCTGCTTAAACCTGAGATGCCGTTACTTCATGCGTACGGGTAGTCTGGTTGGAACCTCACGTCACCAAAGTTCAACTCCGCAATTCAATTCCTGATTCGGGTGGTCTGACCACCAACTTGCCCTAGTCTAGCATGATCCTTTTGTGGTATGCCCAATCGCTGTGCTCTAGCGCCTCAAACAATAAGAGGCTCTAACAAACCCGGGTATCTAAATAAACATATGCCACCGACCATCCTTAAACGCCCCGAAATACATTTCCCTTTCCGCTATATGCTACCCGCCAAGTCGGAGAGCCGCTCGCTAGGTGATACCCAACCAGTAGGTTACATCTGGTCTACGAAGGGCACAAACGCATCTCGTCCCTCGAACCGAGCCTGGTCTGTGATTCCGACATTTGCAGTGGCCGTGGACAGCTCGTCCATGTCGATGACCTCGTCGATATGACGCTTCGCATGTGACGGGGTGTGTGCGGCGCCAGGCCGTGAAAGCCGAAGGGATTGGGCAACCTGAGACCGCGCCTGGAGAATATCCTCCCAGGACTGGAGTTTGCGCTTGAGGTCCTCGTCGAAGCAGCAGCAGAAGCGCTGGATGCAAATGAACTGAACTGTGGCAACCATACCCCTGCCGAACATGGCCATGATGTAGGCGGCCGCAATGGCAGCCGAGCGGTCGTTGCCCGTCTCGCAGGTGATGAGGACCTTGCCACGGCGAAACGACGACGGCCTGACGATCAAGTGGCCGTCCTCGCTCTGGCCCTGGGCCTGGCTGTGATACACGGAGAGCAGATGATCGTTGATGGCGCAAATGGTACTGGAGAACTCGCTGATCGTGTGGTGGGCGCCTTCGACGTTGACGTAATGGGTTCGGAGGTTTAGGACCTGGGCGGCCTTTTGGAAGCTCATGAGCGGCGTGTTAGCCATGCGGGCATCACGGGCGACGACGATCATGGTGATGCCCTCGCGCTCCAGAAAGGCAAGGTCGCGGACGATGCTATTAGGCCCGAGGTAGAGATAGTCGAGCAGCCTCTGGGCCTGGCGACGCTGTTCGTAGGACCAGTCGGCAGCGTGGTTGGTGGCCACCTGGGTCGCGTTCTGGGTGATGATGTCGAGGTCACGGCTCGTCAGCTGGCTGGAGTCGACGTTGGCGTACGAAGGCATGAAGATGGGCGGTTGGTGGTCGGGAGAGCCCTCGCCGGGAGGTGGGATGTGGATGAAGGGCGGGCTGGGAGGACGGCGGGTGTAGGGCGCGGCCGCGATGGCGTTGTTGGCGGTGGCCGCCTGGAACCTGGGGGTTGCGTTTTCCCGGTCCATCTGTAGCGGTTCAGAAGTGGTGCGAGTGATGCGATACGATGCGATGGCGATGATACTTCGGGTAACGTTCGGCTGGTGATTGCTGGCTCGGTGTTGTCGAAGAGAGAAAAGAGCCCGCCTCCCTGCCTGCCTGTTGTTAGCTGGGGCTTCAACGCAGGGCAGGTGTGCTGAAAGCTTTAATTAGTCGTTGGTTGGGTGGGGCGGGACAGTTGGGGTTAGCGCGCTGCGGGTCCATCCGGCCCCTGTAAGGCTAATCCCGGGGCGTTGTCCAGGGGTTTTGACGGGTACCTTACCCACTGACAACTGTGCTCCGTACCATTGGACCGACCCGCATGGCAGCGAGATGCAAGGCATTGTTCTCCGGGTTCTATTCTCAATGGAACCTCCCAATGCACCGACAACCCCAACGGGTCATTCAGATGGGCCAGGGGCTGCAGTACGGATGTGGCACGCCTTGTGGTTCCCCAGCTGCGACTGCTAGCCAGGTAGGTAGCCAACCACATGTCTTGGGGAGATGAATAATGAGATAAAGACAGACTGCCCGAGGTAATAAAGACCCGACAGATCAATGACACCCACCAACCATCCATTCTATCTATTAGTACAATAGTAATGTTACATTGACATGACTGTACAATTAGATGCAATATATCCAGCAGTCTTCATCCACCAACATGATTTACAATGCTCCAAGTCCAAGTCTAAGTTCATGAACCAAGCCAAACGCCATGCCTTTTCATCATGCATTCTTCAAGTCCACATCATAGAGCCCCCCCGGCGGATGCCTCTCTTCCGGCTGGACTCCATTCTTCCTCTCCAAGAGCCCCATACTGTATCGTTGAGTCCGACTCCAATGCATCCGGGTTCTGCGGAAGCTCCTCGAGAACAGGCTTCGATTTCGCCCGCATCTGCAAGTTGCGTCGAGCCGTCATTCGTCTGATCTCGAGATCCTCGTCTGTCCAGTCCATCTTCTCCAGGGTGTCGATCAGCCGTTGTTCGACCAGCTGGCGCACGTGGAACGCCAGCTCCTGGTCTTTGAACATGCCCGAGTACCGGTACGACAGCCAGACGTACTGGTTGAGGGCCCCGTGTAGTGACTCGAGCTTGTGGAGGTAATCTTGCGGCTTGCCGTCGAAGTCCTTCTGCTGCACATCCATGAACTCCAGGGGAATTTCCTTGATCTTGAGAAGCTCTCCGTTCTCGTTGTTGGAAATGATAGTAGCAAGGGCGCGGAGTGTGGCTAGGGATCCCTCAGCTCGTATCTGAATAGGGAGATGGCAAAGCGTCAGTCTGTCGTAGATGGACATGGGAATGTCCTGGATCGCGTCCGCAACCTCCAGCACATCGCTCGGCACATGGAGATGATACCGGTTACCGACAGATGCTAGCTCTCGAATACGCATCAGGATAAACGACAGGGGTGTGTCGCGGGGGAAGTAGGTAGAGAAACGCTCAACGACAGCGGCCGGAGGTGTGATGTAGGCTGCCTCGAGATCATCGACGGGAGTCTCAAAGGCCCTGTGAATGTTCTTCAGATCCGCGTGGTCCATGGCGGTGACATATCCAATTTTCTCTGCCACTATATCGGCCTCAGGGGTAGATTCAGTTTCGTTTCGAGCCGATCGGTACCGTCCAGCGCGACCACCAATCTGTTTCATCTCGGGATAGGTGAGAAGTCGTTTCTGGGTCCCGTCAAACTTGGTGACGGATTCCATGATGACCCGCCGGATCTCAAGGTTCAATCCCATGCCAATGGCATCGCTGGCCACGACGAAGTCGTAGTCGTTGTTGGGGTCGTTGAATAGTGCCGCCTGCTGTATGCGTACTTCAGGCGGCAAGGATCCATAGATGATGGCACAGCGCCGCCCAGTGTACTTCTCAACTGACCGCTTCATCGCGTGTAAATTGAGCCGGCTGAAGGATACAATGGCATCGCCTTTCTGGAGTTTGCTGTAATCGCCGTCAATGGCAGTTTTCATGGTTTCGAGAGGGCTCAGTCGTTGGTATCGGTGGACGATACATTCGTCTCCAATGCTGGCGCAGATTGACTGAACGAGGCGGACTGTACGTTCCTCGCCACACACATGGACTTCCTTCGCCAATACGCCAAGAAGAGCTGTCGTCCAAGCCGAACCTCGCTCAGCATCGCCGATCATTTGGATCTCATCAATAACGGCCACATCGAACCTCGCGTTGAGGGGCGTCATTTCCACCGTGCAGCTCGAGAAGTACGAGTCTGTGTCCTCGGGGATCCGCACCTCCTCGCCCGTGAGAAGGGCACAGCGTAGACCCTTGGCTTCAAGTCGCTGGTAAACCTCGGTCGCAAGAAGTCGTAGGGGTCCAGCGTATACGCCACGCTTCGAATTTTCCAGTGCCTTGAGTGCTTGATACGTCTTGCCAGAGTTGGTTGGCCCGACGTGGACATGGATGGTTCGCTGCATCGTTCGCGTGGCAGGGAACCACTCATGAGGGAACCGAAAGTCGAGCAAGCGTTTGTGACTCTCCTCTAGGCCTTTCGTAAAGCGCTGTCGGATCAAGAACGACTGGAATGAGTACAGAATTTCGTTGGTTAGACCCTTGAGATCTTTCAAGATAAAGGCATCTCGGAGGTTCCAGAATAGCGGGTTCAGTTCTCGTTTGGTGATATTTTGCTCTGCCATTGAGAAAGCCTCATCCATGACATCCATGAAGAGGGAAGCCTGTCGGTTGAGTTCATCCTCGCCAACGCCAGCGATGGATACCTCTGATCCACTGAGCTTTTTCAAAACGCCCTGGAAGCGCATCAAGACGGTGGAACGAAACACAGCATGGCGTCCGGTGTACTTCTTCTTGTCCAGGCGGAGGCGAGATTTGGGGTCATGGCCGCGTCCCACCTAAGGCATGTCAGTTCGGCCTCAAGTAAATTTGGTTCTTGCGTCGACATGTGCTTACTGAACTAGCCCGTGAACGAGCAGGCAGTTTTGCGCCCTTCTTCACGCCGGTGCGTGCAGTTAGAGCATCGGCGATGGACAGCTTTGCATCCTTGGGGCTTTTTTCGAAGGGTTTGACAACAGCCAATAGGCGTGGAGTCGTGGACAGTGCTCGCTGAGATGCCGGGTGAAAGGCGGCTCGCACCGCCCCGGTTCGGAGTAAAAGTCTCATCGCCATAGCATTCCAACCATATGTGACATGCTCCCGTATAAAGAAACACGAGATTGTGGATTGCGGGAGGCCGATTTGCTCTCAAAACTGGCCACGGCAGTCTGTGAACATTCGCCGCCGATGAGAGTGAAGGCGGTTCTAAAATTTCCAGATCCGGATCATTAGTTCAGCCGACCCTCGAAACGCCGCGTCCCGTCACCGTGAACGGTGCCAGTGGGGCGGCAACGAGATGACGCTGAGACTCCAAACTCCGAAGCGTCATTGTACATCAAGCTACTGTCGACATCTCGGCATCACCCTCGCTCCATCCATCTCCGACTCCCGCCCCTTTCACCACCTACGCTGTAACACCAAAGGCCTTCGCGTCGCTAGACGGTCGAGACTAAATCCACCCGCAACCATGGCTTCGTCGTCGACTCCTGCCACTCCCCTTCTCTAGTAAGTATCCTTCTGCCTAGCTGCCCTCGGATGGAGAGGAATCTGAGAATCCCATGGACGAGGCATTGGGAGATGAGGCTAATCTTAGGACGATGACAGCTCCTGCATCGCGCACAACACGACCATCCTCGCCGAATGCACCACATCAGCCTCATCCCAGACCTCGTCGCTCGCATCCTTGATCTTGCCCAAGATTGAACACAGCTCGCCGCAGAAGCTGACGTACACCCACGGCCAACATCAAATCCACTATGTCGCCGAAGCGCCCTCAGAGCACCCCGACTCTCCTTCGGCTGGAGGTTTGACGTTTCTCGTCATTGCGAACTCGTCCCTCGGTCGCCGGGTTCCCTTTGGTTTCCTGTTCGAGATTCGCAAGCGCTTTTTCGCCGACTTCCCCGAGAGCAGCGATTTCACGGAAATGCCCAACTACGGCGCTGCTTCGTTCAACTCCGAGCTCAAGGGTCTGATGGTTGAATACGGAACGACGAGCGGCGGACGCGACGATGCGATTGGAAACGCCCAGCGCGAAATTGACGACGTCAGGGGCATCATGACGAAGAATATTGAGAGCTTGTTGGAGCGCGGAGAGCGCTTGGATCTGCTTGTTGACAAGACCGACCGAATGGGAGGTAGCGCGCGCGAGTTCCGAGTCCGCAGTCGAGGCCTAAAGCGCAAGATGTGGTGGAAGAACATTAAGCTCATGGCGCTGTTGGGATTGGTTCTGTTCCTCATCATTATGGCCATTGTTATCGCGGTTAAGAACTGAGCGCGACGGTACCGAACGGTGCGAGTAATGGGAATTGGGATTGAAATGGGAATTAGGAGAGTGGACAAGTGTCCACGGCCCCAATGCGAACGGGCCGAGTCATTCTTTTGAAGTTTTCCTTACTTTTGTATACCTACTATGGGGGATTCTGGGCGGAACCTGGTGCAGCCAAGGCAATGGTGTTTCAATGGAACAATATGATTCTTTTCAATTTACTGATACCCACAAGCCTTGTCCAAACCTGGGTGCTTTTCTGCGCTGGACCATGATAGCCTGCCTGTAGTGAACCTGTGTCAGGGCTGATGACTTACCCTCGCTACGCGTTCCTCGTTGAAACGCAATAATTGCTAGACTCCCAGCTGCACAGTCCCAGATGCGCCAAAGACTCGAAGCACCGAGTTCATGAATCTACCAAGCCTCGTTAAACCTGATGGAGCCCCATCTGCGAACAATTCAGTTGACTATTTGGTTGATCGCAACAGATGTGATCTGCCGGAGTCGCTTGAGACGTAGTTTTGGACCAGCAAAGGGGTAAAATGAGTAAAGCCTCGATTGAGAATCGATCTCTCGAAGAGCTATGAGGACACATACAAGACGAACCAGTGTGGCGTTAGCAATGTAATCGATTGAGAACAAGTTCAATGCCATGGCTAAATTATCAAAACATGCTGTTTTCTCTAGGCTCTCATTATGCCCAAGTTCATAAATCCTCTTGTGGTCGTGATGTTGAGGACCGTCCTCGGCATTTCGTGTACGCTGGGGTGGGTGCGAAGACGAAATGGTGTAATTTGGGCCTTGTAGGTGACCGCTCAGGTCCGTCATGGCGAAATGATTAATCGCTGCGCTGTGGCTCCATTTGGCCAAATATCTTCACTCCTCATCCAATAACAATTGCGGCGAAACCCCATCATCGCCAAGACCGGTGTCGTCAAGTCCTTCACCGACAGGCCCATAGACGGCTCAATCGGCGACATGTCCGATGCGCGCAACACCTGCATTATAGCTTGGTTCCCCTTCGCTGTGCGTCCTGATAGACGTATCCCTGGGTGACGGGACTCTCGGAAATTCCGAAGCCGACGGACGCCGGCAATCTTCGCAGCCTGTCGGTGAAAAAGGCTGGATGGCGCGTCGATACGCAATGCTGATGTGCGGCCGCCCACGAAACGGGGAGCGGCGTCGAGACAGCGGCCGTGTCGGCGCCGAGGGCCGGAGAAGCGGAGCCCATGTCCGTACAGGAAAAAAAACAGACGATGGCGGAAACTGGAAGAATGATGCGGAGGCAGCAAAAGGTATCGACAGAAAGGTTAGACTACATTCTCCTGTCTTTGGGGAGGGAAGAAACGAAGCTTGCGTCTTATGCCCGTTTTCCACGTGCCTCGGTCTCGGCCGCAGACTCCGATTTCTCTGGGAGGGAATGACGACAGGGCAGCTTTCCCCGCATGACTAAGCGAGATTTGCTGGGAGTTTTGCTGGTTTGGGAATGCGGAAACGCGGGGCCGGGGATTCGGAATGCAGCCACCAGCGGGCGAAACGGGCAACAGACAGCGAAACAGGGAACGCTGGATTATTAACTAAGTTAGATTTAGGTGTCTGACCAAAGTGGACTCGGCAGATGCGATAAGTTGAATTAAGTTGCACTAGTATTTGATCTTACTGGTCCTTCACTTTGGTTCGGAACTTATTAGGCCTATGTCCACCAAGAGCTCTGTCCTCGTTGTGGGCTTCGGAAGCACCTATAAACACTCCGATAAATTAATTATAGCTTTTATCATCTCGACCAGCCCATTGAAGCGCAAGCGAAGCGCTCCGTTATCCTCCCTCCCCCCTTATCAGCCTTGCCAGGGCCTAGAAGTCTCAGCTCGAGCTTCTAGGATAGACACACTCTATCAATGACCTTCCCCAAATCGGTTTCCTACGTCATCATCGCTGTTAGACGAAAATCTTCCTCGTCCTCAGTCTAACAACGCTCTTACACTTCCCTAGACGCTCAGCCCAATTGTGAAGTCTCCCCAAACCATCCACGGTTCATTGCCTCGATAGACACAGACTCGCCGATTGCCATTGAGTTCCAATCTCCCTCTCAATCACACCTACGTGTCTTTATTCCGTCCCGGCGCCGGAAACCCAACTTCACTGTGCCTGTTGTCGGCCATAGCGCGAATCCGGGTGGCTCTTCACTGGTGTTGAGCTGGCCGTCGCGGTAAGTGCACCGACCAACTCGAGTTGTTTTTATCGGCCGTCTATGTGGTACCTTCAGTGACCTCTTCAAGGGCTGACGTAGCTGCCGAGTATGTATGCACCTCAGAGATCTCCTTCTCAGCACAACATGCGTCTCAGAACCAATAGTATAGAGGGCCAAGAGTATCCAGGTCTTTCCGAACCAGAATGATACCCACTTACTCTCTCCTGGACAGCGACCAAAGGCCAGGAGTTGACTCCAATATCTCTATGGGCAACAAGCTGTTTACGGGACTATTTGAATTTCTCTCTAATCCGACTAGTAAGAGTCTAAATACCCAGTCAGACGATTCCTTTTTTTAATAACTAGATACCTGTTTTAATAGGACGAACTTCGACACAAGTTTATAGCAGAAATGGAGTTGTGAATGAGACTGGGATAATACAGAAATCGGTGAGGTGGGTTCTGCTCTATGTTCCATCTATAGTCTATGAATTCGTAATATCTTCATAAAGCACCGCTCTGCTTAGTTGCCTTGCCCTTCTTCCTCGTCTTCGTCGCCGCCTTTTGCTTTTCCTGCTCCTTGCCCTTTTTAATAGCGTCCACTAGGCCCTGTACTTCCTCCTTCTTTTCCTTGTCCTCCTTTTGCTTCTCCTTTGCGTCGGCTTGGGCCTTCATAGCGGCCCTTTTCTTGGCCTGTAGCCTTTCCACCTTTTCAATCAGCGCATCGCTGTCCTCCCAGAGCTTCTTGGCCACCTCCTCGTCCTTGACCTCGCTTCTGGCAAAGTCCACCTCCATACACTCCTTGATCAGCTTTCCACCAGATCCACGGCCTAGATCTCCCTCCATGGCAGCATACAAGATAGACTGCGCGGCCATGTTGGGAGACTTGAGGAAGAACCAGGGAACAATGTACCCGACAAGGTACAGGGCAAGGCCCCAGAGGGAGCCACGGGTCAGCCAGCGGCGAGTGCTCGGGGTGCGTGCAAGTCCTGGATCCACGAAAATGACCCGAGTGTTCATGATGCCGCCATCAGGTCGCTTGTAGGCATCGAGGTGCTTCTGGAATGCATGGCCGAAGACGTTGAGGGCAAGCTTACTCCGCGCGTAAGCAGTGCCGGGAGACCAGGCCAGTTTGGAGATTTCCTTCTTGAGAGACGGTGACCCAATGTACGCAGAGCACGTCGGAATGATGACCCGGACGTCCCGGTCGATCGGCTGCACTCGAAGTGCAGGGCTGAGAATACCCAGTAGGTGGAAATTCGCCAGAAAATTCACCATCCACGTCTCTTCAACGCCCTCCTCGGACTCCCTTCTCTTGCCGCCAGGTGGCGTCAGGGTGGCAGCACACAGTATAATCATGTCCAGCCGACGTGGTGGGGCGTTGTCAATCCACTTCGTGGCGAAGGTGCGGATGCTGTAGAAGTCGGCGAGGTCGACCTGCTCGGCGTAGATCATGTTATTCTTCGTGCGTTCGCGGAGGTCCTGGATGTACTCGACGAGGAAAGGATCCGTGGCCGGAGCTTGGGTGAGCAAAATGAGCTGCGCGCCGCGCGCACCAAGCTGCAAGGCCGTCTGGGCGCCGATGCCCGATGTTCCGCCCGTGAGGATGACCACTTTTCCGTGCATCGGACGCTCTGAGAGGTTTGCGCGGCCGTTACTGTAGACCTTGAAGAAGACCGTGAGGACCAGGCCGAGGATTGTGTAGAGGATGGTTCGGATGTGGTCGCGGATCACGGCAGGGAGGCCGTTCTCGAGGAGGCCCATGATGAGAACGACAGCCATTGTGAAAGTAGGGGGCCGGAATCGCCGACTGCGTAACTGTTATCCGGAGTTGAGTGTTAACGCATACCGGAAGAACTCGCAAAATAGTCGCCGGGGACTTGTTTCGCGGGGTTGAAGGTTGGAAGCGTTAAAGGGGAACGTCCAACGTGTCCAGGCTATCTCGTCGCCACGCGGCTTCACGTGATCCGGACCTCTTTATCTCGACGACGTCCAACTCCAACAACCGTGAAGCTCTCTTCACGATTTGAACATTTTGAATTTTGATGGTTGTTCAATCAAATTCATATTCGACTTTGCTATATTATGGATGAAATCATTTCCAAACTATTAACTACCAATTTCCAATATGATCGGCTCCAGAATCCCAAGTGGGCATCTCAAGGAATCAATGGTTCACCATCTTCCTTCTGTCTGACCCAGATCTCACCAACTGGGTCGCCTGGCGAGGCGATGCACACCCAGTCTCCGATTCCATGCTCTTTCGGCGCTTTTTTCATGCCCCGGCCGCCTCCGCCCACGATCAGATTGCCCGGGCGATAGTTGTCGTCCATCTTCATGCGGCGAATAACACTTCCATGGACACGGACAGCATGGGGGATATCTCGCACCTCGCCGCAGGGCAACGGCCAGCGAATGGGCTTCCAAGACCCGTCTCTTTGCAAATCCATCCTGCGGAATGGGAGATACTCCATGAACTTCCACGCCGCTACTGCCATTCCCCCGAGACCCTGGCCAAACTCGAGTGAGTCGTGGAGTCTGGCACCGCACGCCCCGTGGATGATGCCGTGGAAGCCTTGGTGCGAATGGTCAGCCTCGGTCTTTTCGTCTGTGTCGAGACTGGGCATTGTAGGCGTTCTGCTGGGTCCTCCTTGGCCGCTGATCACACGGATGTCCGGGATGTCCGGGTCCTGTTGGCGCTCTTGTGTCTTGGGGTCGAGATCACCAAACTCCTCAGTAGCGCAACATCCCATCTCTGCGACCTTTTCTTCATCAAAAGGGAGCCCGGCGTGCATGGCTTCCCTGACCATCCACGCAAGCGGGATGTGGCTGGCGCTCTTGCTGTCCTCGAGCATCTCCCAGCCTCCGCCGACGTCGGCATGTCCTCCAGCAAACCAGACTTCGTCGATATCCTGACTGTCGTCTTCGGGCTCAATTTCAGAGACTCGCATTCCAGAAAAGGTCGACCTCGTCTCGGGGTCTGTGTGCTGTGCCCTCTGACAAGACTTGGATCGAGCGCGATAAGGGGCGTACTTCGATCCGGACCGTTGGTTTCGCGTGCCTCTGGCGTTCCTGGCTTCTCCTGGTGTGAGGTGATTGCGCCGACCTCGATCCTCCTGTTTTGAGGCATCCTTCTCTGTGGTCCCGTTTCCTGTTGCATCACGCAAGTCGTCGCCCAGATCATCGAGGAATTCACCCACATGGCGATGCTGCCGCGATGGATGTTCTTGGTACATGAGGTCCTGGCGGAACTTGGCTCGTCGCTCATCAATACTAACTGCGTGGCGGATCACTCTGGCACTACTTCTTGCTGTGTAGGGAAATTTGCTGCGCTGCATCCAGGCCGTCTCAAATCGCGGCACAGAGTTGACCGTGTCAAAGAGTCCCAGGAAACGAATTCGCCCGACAGGCCTGGAGAAGGTCTCGCGGAAGCCTTTCATAAAGCCGAACATTTCGTCCCTCTTCTTACGAGTTTGCTCGGCCTCGTCGTCGTCGCCAGAAGCTTGCCCGCGAGCCTGCCACTCGGCAAAAGCCTTCCAGGCAAACTTGACCATTTCTTCGTTCCCGTGAGAGAGGAGTCCGATGTAGTCAAGCATCTCTGCGAGGAAACGTGCAATGTATGCACCGCGGCTGAAACCAAACATGTAAATCTCATCGCCGGGGTTGTAAAATCGCATCAGAAATCGGTAACCGCCCACGACATGTTGGTCAAAGGAGGAGCCGACGGCCGAGTCCTTGGCCTTTTGATACCAAGAACTTATCCGGGCGCGAATTCCGGTGTGTGTGAGCGATCCGGAGACGACATAAGTGCCGATGCCAGCTTTGTGTAATTGTCAGCGCATGCAGCCATCTTGCAAAGAGTCCAACTTACGCTGGTAGTAATGAAACTGATCATCAGCAGTTCGATCGAGCATTCGAAAGATCTTGAGGATATTACTGTCACTGTCGTCGCCATGAAACTTGTTACCGGTGCCGTCGAAGCACAGGACGAGCTTTCGCGACTTTCGGCCAGGCTCTGGTGCAGAAATCACGGGAGCCATGATGAAGCTGGGTGGCCTGCTCTGGGACTCCTGCGACGCGGGGGCCTTGGTATCTTTGACGGGCGCATGCTCTGTAGAGGTCGGGGCAAGATGGGATGTATCCATGGTGACACAGAACCCGGCCGTGTGACCTGCAACTGTCGAGTCTGGGCTCAGGTTCTTCGAATCAACGTCTTAAGCAGCTGCAGCTGTTGCGGCATGTCATGAAAGGGTGTGGTTGGGCAGGGTGGAGGCAGACGGATGTACCAGGAATACGAGCGACGGAAGAACCCAACAGCTCTCAGCTTGGCCCGGAACTCTTGACCATAACACGATCTAGGCAGAGACATTGTCCCGTTGTCTCAAAGACGAGGTGGAGGCACCCAAGTACGACTATCAACTCGACGGCGATGGCGGCCAATGCGGTGTGACGGTGGATGCCAATTCATCATTATAGTCTCACCCGGTCAAGCACAATTGGCCAATCCACGCAGCCCTAGTCACATTACGAATGAGCGACCGGGTCTACCGTACCGCGCGCGGTCGGTAGTGAAGCAATGTCTCACATGGACGGCCATTGAGAGAGGATGCGGTGGATGCTCGGCCGACTCTGCAGGTTGGACTGCGGCTGCAGGCGACGCAAGTGGCTATCTGAAAAGCCAGCCGCAATTGAAGATC
This sequence comes from Neonectria faginata, assembly GCA_030864175.1. Lineage (NCBI taxonomy): Eukaryota > Fungi > Ascomycota > Sordariomycetes > Hypocreales > Nectriaceae > Neonectria > Neonectria faginata. The sequence goes on along the minus strand of JAULBG010000006.1, from coordinate 198,087 downwards.
CGACGATCTCTGCCTGATGGGGATGGTTGTCGTACTTGGACGGGATTGATGCTGTCACTCAATGCTTTCATTTTCACATGAACGGCCTCCCCAAGATTTGCAGAGGACGAGAGAATCGACGGCGAAATTTAATGCCCAACACTAATGTTTTTGGTACCGCCGTCTGATAACTATCTACACAGGTTTGATTTCCACCGAGACGTTATTGCTCCAGCATTAGCTTTCCTTATTGCGGCCCGTCTTACACTAAGAACCACTAGTCGCCAGCCGCCGACGCAAGCAACTGCCTTTGCACGTATCCTCACTGGTTCCGCCGGAGGATTTACCCTCTCCCGAATGACGGCTTATGTGCCGATCCGTGCTAACGTCGGTAGACAAAAGATCCGCATGTTTGTGGTCAAGCCATTCGCCCAGGGCGGCATGACAGCATCCACACGGGTGGCTAGGGCGCTGCAATGAGAACAGAGTTGGGCAGTTCACTTTGCTGCGGTCTCTCGGTTTCCGAGTAAACAGATGCAAGTCGTACATTGCAATCATCTTGCTTTGAATCCTTACCAATTTAGGAGGCCCAGTCCGGTGGCCCCCGTGCGGCCGCTACGAAGGGCCGGCCGTCAGCTAGGATTACGACTAATGAGGAGCGCCCTCGAACGGTGGCTTGCATAGCTGCAGTTCTCTCAATACTCTCTCGCTAGACATGAGGGGACATGAAGACATCCAGCTGAAGCTAGAATACCGGGTATCCATCCGTTAGCGCTCGGTCGTTCATCAACAGCGGGATCGGGCAGCGCTTTATGCAACCCAATGGAGAAGACGTCCAGTATGGCAACACAAACCTCAACGCAGATGGACGCTTTGGGAAACGCCTTGTCGTGTTATTGATTACCTGCATCAATGTCGTGGTCGGCGTGAGTGACCGTTCAGCCTTAACTATCCTATCCCGATACTGGGTTGCCTCGTTGGGCAGATTCAGCTGAAGACAAAGACACAGATACACTACATGGTGGCATTATGTCCAAACTGACTTACACGGCGTCATCCGGACACTTGAACGCACAACCACACACGCCATCTACAGCTTGCTATCCCTCCAGACCGCCTCTCTCTTCTCGACAAAGCTCAACACGCCCTCCTTCATGTTCTCCCCGCCGTCCAGCCCACGATAGACGCCCTGGTCCACCCGCCTCGTGCTCGCTCTCGGATCCTCGCCGTCCCATCCGCCCAGCAGGCCCTCGCGCGACACAATCACCGCGTCGGGCGAGTTTCCTGCCATCTCCACCGCCCACCGCAACGCCTCGTCCACCACGTCCGCATCGTCCACCACCGCGTTGACCAGCCCCCATGCCTGCAGCTCCGTCGCCGTGTACATCCGCCCCAGCAGCGCCATCTCCGACGCCCGCTGTCGGCCCACGCTGCGGATCAGCCGCGGCAGTGCGCCGGCGATGGCGACCACGCCGCGGGTCACCTCCGGGAGGCCGAACTTGGCGCCCGAGCTGGCGATGACCATGTCCGTGTTCAGCACCATCTCCATGCCGCCGCCCAGACACAGCCCGTTGACGGCGGCCACGATGGGCTTCTTCCCGCGCCGGTTGCTCAGCCCGCCGAAGCCGTTATCCGCCCACTTCTCCACGGCCGGCTGCTGGTGATTCCCGCCGTCCCTCTCGTTGTTCTTCTCATGCCACTCCTTCAAGTCAGCCCCCGCGCAAAACGCCCGCCCCTTGCCCGTGATGACAGCGCACCGCAGCGCCGGCTCGGCGTCGTACCACGCCCACAGCTTGTCGAGCGCAAAGTGCATGTGGCGCGGCAGCGCGTTGAGCTGCTTGGGGCGATTGAGCGTGACGAGCAGGACGTGCGGCCGCGGCGAGGCGAGGATCACGTCGGGAACGACTGGCGGCGCGCGGGTGAAGGTCTGCGCCATGGCGACGGATTGCGGGAACGTGGTGAGGGAGAGGGTGAGGAAGTGAGGGCCGACGTGGGTGTGGTAGAGAGTGGGCATGAGTCTAGTTCAGACTTGACGGGATATTCACTTGCAGTAGAAACTCACACGAGTTTATAGACGTCCGTCCATGTTGATCAATCGAGTCACCATTATCCTTACCCCGGATTTCGACATGGTCAGTGTGGGGAACCTCGGCATCTCGGCTGCCACCAGCAACGTCATCCTCCGGACAAGCTATTCCGCCAATGACCACCTCGAATTCATCCATAGCTGAGCTTCACTTACACCAACAGTCTTCACCAGAAAGAAAACATGAAAAATAATTCAACCTTTTTCTTTTTTAGCTTGGAAAAAAAAAAACTCAACGCCAAGCGAGCCCGTCTGCTCCCCTGGGAATCCCAGCAGCAGGCATCAAGAACGAACATCACCACCTTTCCACCCCACCACCATCTCTGACTTCCCGCAATTTATAGGACCCCGCAAAGTCGTTCTGTCCATGATAGTAGTACAATCCGGCGGCCTCTCCGGCTTAAGCCGGCAGGCCTCTCTTCTCGCTCTCGGTGAAGAAGATGACCATGCGCCAGAGCTTCTTGACCAGATCCTCGGCCTCGTCGTCCAGTGCCTGTCATCAGTTAGCTTGCGGTAACGCATACTCGTAGTAGTGGCGGAACGTACCCCTTCCAGCTCGTCGACCAGGGCGGCCGCGGTGCCGTGGCCCCTGAGATGCTCCTCCACGGCCTCGACCAGCATCTCCTCCTGCACGCCGAGGTACTCGACAATCTTCTTCTCGACAAACGGCCGCAGCTTCTCGCGCACCACGCCCTCGTCCATGTAGTCCCACTTGACCTGCCAGTTCCACAGCCCGTCCTTGTCCGATGGGATCTCCTGCGCCAGCGCGCGGACCGCCTGCGAGATCTCCTCCTCCGTCATCGAGGCCGATGCCGACGTGGGCTCGAACTGGATCGGGACGAGCGTTCGCTTGGTCGAGGCGTCGGCTTCCTCGTCGTCTAGGAGACCTTCCACCTCGGCAATGGTGCGTCGCTGGGGAGCCGCTCGTGAAGCCTGGGCCTTCTGTGCCGCCGCGCCGAGTGACAGCTTGAAGGGCTGCGGCGCGGGCGCCGAGGGGACTTGTCGCCGTTCCATCTCGTGAGCCTGCTTGTCCAAGAATGAGTCGGCCATACCGCGTGCCCGCTCCATCGCAGCCTGTTCGCGACGCTGCTCGTCGTGCTCTGCTCTCCGGTCGCTCTCGTCTCGAGCCTCCTCATCCGCCCGGTCGATGCCCCTCTTCCTCGCCCAGTCGCCGTGGTCGCGGTAGTAGGGATGCGACTTGCGACTTGACTCCTTCTCGTCGTCCCATGCCTTCTCCCGGTCGAGCTGTTCCTGTTTTCTGCGCTCAAACGACTCCGCGTCCTGTCGCTCGCGATCTCGTTCGCGCTCCAGGGCCGCTTGTCTTGATCGTTCTCGGTTGCCCCATTTCCGCTCGGCCTCGAGGTACATCTTCTCCGCGTCCGCCTTTTGCTTCGACTGGTGTCGACGGTGAAGTTCTTCATCGTCGGCGTCCGTCTCCTCGTCTTCCCTGTTGATGGAGTACTCGGTGTTGGAGACACCTCCGTTGACAAATGCAATGCGACCCTGCCCGTTCTGGCCCTTGGGTCCTGACGGAGCATTGGGCACACCTCCTCTTGGTCCTAGGGGAATAATGTTGGCACCAGGAGGTGGCGAGTCGAGACGCGATGGTCTAGGGGCGCCGTTTCGTTGCCGTTCCTGTTCCTCCATCTCCTCCTCCCTCCTGAGCCGCTCCAAGTCTCGTCGGGTGCTGCGCTCACGGAAAGCCGAAATCTCCTGTGCCACGACCTCTCGCATCTCAGCGGGGATATCCGCAAGCTCATCGTCCTGAGCAAGAGGGATATTGACCACCTCCACATTCTCGCCGGACTCGTTGTTGCCGGTCGCAGCGTCCCCTTCCGCTACTGAGGTAGTAGGATAGAACATTTCCCGGATAACGTCCTTGAGAGCGGCCCGAGCAGCTTCTATCCTCTCCGGCGTCGTGGATTCGTCGCCTCGGCTCTCTTCGTACGACTCCACGTATTTGACGGAGCTGGGATCGACGGCGACCTGCAGCTTCACCTTGTCGATTCCTTCAAACATATCGTCCATGGGGGTGTCTCCGGATGCCTGCTGTCGCTTCTTCGGAACCTCGACGTCCTCGTCGTAGAGGAGTTTAATGGCGACGGCGAGCGACTCGATGTCCTCAAACTGCGCGAACCCATACTTGGAGCCCTTGTGGTCCTCCGTCACGCTCACGGCAGCATCCCACTTCCTCAGCTTGCCAACGGCCTCGAGGATCCGCTGCACGCCCTCGTCGCCGCCCACGCCCTCGGAAATCTGGTGTATGAATATCGTCCGCAGCTTCTCTTCGTTGGTCGGAGGCACGAGGACCTGCATGGCCTCCCTGGCGCCGCCACGGCCCGAGTCCATCCCCCTCTCCATGCCGAGCCCCTGGCGTCCGCCGCCCATGGACCCGGACATGCCGTCGCCGCCGCGGCCGCCCATCGGGGGCCCGCCCGCCTTGCCCGGGGCGGAGGTGCCGAGTCGGATCACGGGGGCGTTGAAGTTGATGTTGGGCATGTTGGCGGGCGCCTGGAAGTTGGGCGGGAGGCCACTTGGACGATTAGCTTGCGTGGCGCTAGACTGCTGGACACCCGGAGGCGCCATTCCCGGAGCAGAAGACATGCCTGGAGGAGGTCCTGTGAGCCGCGTCAGTGCATTGTCCACCAGCGTCGCATCGTGAGGGAGGCGCGCACCTAGACCAGGTGGAGGGGCCATGCCGGGAGGAGCATTGTTGGATCCGGGGTAACCTCCATAGGCGGGAGGCGGAGCGCCATAAGGGTTATCTGGTAAATCCGTCGTCAGCATGTTCGGCACGTCGTGGACAAGAGCTTTGCACTCACTTCCATACGGGTTGAAGGCCATCTTCGGCAGCCCGTGGCGCAAACGCCCCTCGTCGCGATCGCGGTCGCAGAAACTCGTTTCTCGTCTTCGCAGCGGCGTCGGGGGCTCGCGGTTCTCAGAATCGCCCGTCCCTAGAAAGGCAAGTCCACGATGCAATACACAGACAGACAATTGCCCAGCGAAGAGAAAAAGAAAGAGTTGTCGGGTGCAGTCACAATCGGTAGGCAGCTGTGGGATGGAAATTCCAACATGCACAAGGCTGAACGAGGATTGTCTCTTTCGCTGTGGGTCCAGCTCTCTGATTGGCTGCAGGGAAATCTGAGCCACGGCCTTATCGCACCAACGTTAATCCGGGACATGGCGACTTTTCTGCTTCAGCAGCTCATCCGGCGTGGTCCGCGGTGCAAGCCAGCTTGATCGACGACGACAACTTCAATTCAGCCAATTTGCAATTGGGCGCGCACCTCGGTAGTTCGTCCAGCGACATGTAAGGCACAGCTCCAGACAGGCCTCCCACACCCCAATGCTAACCTGCCGCAGGGCTACGACCCCGAGATTCGGCAGCACGATGCTGTCGAGGCTGTCGACGACTCCCACGATGCGAGCGGCCTCGTCGCGGGCCTTCACCACCTCAATCGCCCTCCGAGCCGATCCTCCGTACTCCATGGACAGCGTCGCCCCTACTGCAGCGGTCCGAAAGAACCCCCTGGTGGGAAACACCCCACGCCGTGAGCGTCAGCAGGAATCCCCCGCTTGGACCCGGACGCCCCAAGCCCGAACGCCCAGGTCCTTCAACCCAAGGCCGAGCCAGATAGAGCCCAAGTCCGACCTACCGCCTCCCCCATCCGTCCCCGGGTCCCTCCTCTCCGGCGAGCCCGCCAAGTCGAACGAGCAACACCCGTACACGGCTTCCAAGACGGCCACTCCCTTCAACCTCGACATCGCATCCATCATCGCCAACAAGGCTGTCGCCTTCGGTGAGGGCATCGAGTCCAACCCCATGGCTCGACCTCGCATCCGCGCCAAGGCCGTTACTGGACGAACCGTCTTCGTCAAGGACCGCATCACTCCCACCAGTGCCCCGACTCCGATGATCGCCCTTCGGGTACTCAACAAGATGGTGCGCGAGCAGCAGGTCAAGACCAAGTTCCACAGCCAAAAGTTCCACGAGCGGAATGGTCTGAAGAAGAAGCGGTTAAGGAGCCAGCGATGGCGATCCAGATTCAAGAACGGCTTCAAGGAAACGGTCAACCGGGTTCTGGAGCTAAAGAGACAAGGATGGTAAACGAAGCGTGTAAACTATCGGCCCTGGACATCATTGTACAATATATAGATGTGTATGACGCAAAAAGGCATTGGGCATTGACGTATTCATCCTAGTTTTGTGCTCGCTCTAATATCAATCTGTCGTAATTCGGGTCGCATGTCACATGTATTCATCGGCTTCCCATTCCCGAGTCGGACTCGGAAGGGGACTTGCCTTGATCTTGGGGCGGGATCTAAACACCGCCTCCATATCCTCCTCAACCATCAGCTCCTCGGCCAGTATGGTCTGGTCCTGCTCTTCTTCGGCCACCTTGGGAAAGTAGCTACCCTCCCTCCGAGGCGGCACCTTGGACCTCCTTAGCGACCGCCTCCTCTCCATCTGCGCCTTTTGCTGCGCCTTTTCGAACCCGGCCATGCTCTTCCGCGTTCGGCTGGTAAGATCCTCGTGTTCGTCTGCCACAATGGTCACGCGTCGATCATCTGCTTTGGTTGGTACGTAGTTGGCTGGCGTGGGACGGAGGGGCAGGTCAACATCCTCGTGGTCCGGGAACGTAAAAGGTCCGCGGGTCATGGTGAGACGAGTGCGCTCAGCCAGGGAGAGCGTGTGGCGCGGCCTTGCTCGCTTAGTGGGCGACGGAGAGAATTGGTCCATGGAGTCGAGGATCTGATCAGCTAGCTCCTGTGTGGGAGAAGGCGACATGTCTCTTGGTGATGGCGGGGACGGGTGGCGCTGCTCTGACTGCTCCTCTCGCACCAAGGGTCGTTCGGGAGAGCCTGCCACAGGCGTAGGGTCGTTGTCGAGTACGGGAGAGTCGTTGCGCTTTGGGGAGCTATATCGCTCCGGGGAATCGTATTTGTATTCAGCGGGGTCTTCGTCGAAGGTTTCGTTTGAGCTATTTGAGCCCGACGCCGTGTGTGCCGCAAACCACTCGTCGGAAAGCGACATCTTGGGCCTCAACGGTTGTCGTCTCGACTGGTCGAGCTTCGTCTGGAACGATTGAATGGGTTTCTCGGGGTAGAAAGGCTCGTCGTCGTCGATCTCGCTCAGCTCCGATGCCACCTCCTGATCGGGCTCGGGGGCAGACGCGTGGCTCTGTTGAGAGACATTGGACGTTTCCGGCCGTTGAAGAAAGGCGAGGGCGGCAGATCCCTTCGGGCCTGTTCCTGACAGCTCGTGCTCTAGGCCTTGAACCAAATCGTCGTAGTCGTCGTTTAGCTTCCGTTTCTGGTTCCCAATTGTTGCCTTTTTAGAGCCGGCCCGTCCCAGCTGGAGCGCCTCGTGGGCACCGAAGCCCAGGTCAATGCCCTTCGTCTTCGTCTCCTGCCGCTTCTGCTTGGAGGGAGACGGCACCTGCCGCTCTTCGCATAGCCGCTTGTGGAAAGATTCCCACTTCTCCAGACGTTCTCTCTGGGCCCGGACGCGGCCATCTAGCTGCTCCAAAAGGCCGGTACCGTGCTCCTCCAACTCGGCCAGTCGACCTTGTTGAACCCTCCGCCACACACGATCGAATGGCATCCCAAGAAGGCCGTCCTTCTTCGCGCCTGAGTCTCCGTAGAGCAGCGTTTCCATCCATCGCTCGTTGCCGGACCAATTGTTCCGAATTACGCGCCACGTCTCCAGCTTGGCATCGTTGGAGATTGTCTTGCGCCCATCTTCATTCTGCTTGGCATGGATGGCTTCGTTCTTTCTTGCGATGCCACGTTCCTTGATGGTCAACAGCTCGGAAAAGTCCCGGAACCTGGCATTGGCAGCAGTCTTGCCTCGTAGCACACCGCCCAGGGAAGCCCTGTGGGCCCAGACCATGGACACCAGTTCGGTATTGTCACCTTTGTAGCCTCTGTCCTCAAGCGCAAGACCAGCAGCCAAGGGAACATGCTCACGGTTGGCTGTGGCCTCATCGGATACAACCAGCTTGAGGACAGCCGAGGAAAAGGCGGCCAGGACCTCCTCCAGCCTCTCGCCCTTGCATTCGTCCAACATGGTCTTTCGGACAATGGCATCCCTCCCCAGGGCTCCGTTCTTTTTGGCTTGCTCGAGAGCTCGGAGGAGGGCGGCTCGGAGGTTGACGGACTGGGTCTGGTCCAGAGGAGGAAAGAAGGGCTTCATCTTCTGCGAGAGTGTCAATTGGCCAGATACGACTTCATGGGGGTTGATTCAGGAACATACCTTCCGTGTCTCGTCGGGATCCCATATGGCAAACAGCTGGAACAAGGCCCACTCGACGCATTGCACCCGCTTCTTCTGGCCCTGTGCGCTAGAGCCGCCGGTTGCGAATGTCTCGGGACGGATGCCAGGCCAGTCCTCACGCAGGTCGAGGTCGAGAAGGCGAAGGTTAGTCAGGAACAGAGACAAGGCGGACGGACCATGATGGGCGTGGCTGGCAGGCGGCGGCGGCGGAGGAGTGTTGGCATGTTGCGAGGACTTGGAGAGATTGGCGATTAGACGGGCGGAGCGGGTGCGGGTTTGCTGGACGGCAGCCATTGCAGCATATTCGTGGCTGCCTCAGCGCGATGAAGGGCAGAGGTCACAGAGATGTCGGAGTGGTTGGCGGTATGGAGTATCATGCAGGCCTCGATGTTGCAACTTGCAAGGGTCGAAAAGGCGGCATGAACCGAAAGTAAACAGAACGTCTTGTGTGGTCGGGCCCGCGAGGTGGAGGTGGAGGTGGAGGTCCGGCCCAGCCCTCCGGGGTACGTACCTGGCCCCAGGCACCGAAGGATTATTTCAGCGGGGCCGGCTACCCTATACCATCAAGCTGAGCCAAAACTGGTGCGCACCCCTGTTTCAGGGGACCAACACGTGCCCAGCCCGACCTGCAGCGCCTGCACAGCCGCTTGGCTCCTTCAGGGGGCCCTCCTTATTCCTCGGCCACTCCTCATTCAGGCCTCGTTCATTTCGAATTTTCGCTTTGTTGGCTGCGGGATGTGACTCAAATTTTCGAGGCTCCACCGAGGACGCACCACTGTCAATGGGTTCTGGATTGGGCTTGGCGGGAAGAGAGAGAAGGGCACGGTAAGGAGAGGGAATGGGCTCTCTACGTCAACTTCATGGTCATCGTATTTCGTACGAAACAAATACCAAAGTGCAAAAGAAAATCCCCGGCTTCTTCGTGGCTGCAGATCGAAGCCATAAAGACAAACTCTAATCCAACCCCAGACATTTGCGGCTGAGATCCGATGCTACAACATGTGTGGATAGCCTCATCTCAGCCTTAATGTAGGGCGACGAGTACTCACTCACACGGGAGCACCACCAGACCACCCACTCAAGGAGAAACCGCCGAGGTTTTGCTAGGTCCAGCTGCCTAGCAGGGGCCCAATCTAGTCTAATTATCGCCCGCTAAGCAACTCGGAAGGAATTGCAAGTCTTTCGTACATAAATAAGCCGCGGCGTGGCGTGATAATCGCCGCGAGCCAGCCCGTCACGCCGTCGTGTTTGCTCGCGCCCGCCATCTTGTATAACGGCTGGCCTTCTCCACGATTGTGGCTTGTTCGTTAGGGTCTCTCGCTGCTTTTGAGTTCTCACGCTCGTTGAAGATGGCTTCCCTCTTCTTGCTCCGCGCCTTCGCGGCCCTGTGGCTCCTCGCCGGATCCGCGTATGCCACCGCGTGGACCGTCACCTCCTACTACGCCGTCACCGTCACCACATCCGCGTATTCGGGCTACACGGACGAATGGGCGCAGTACACATACACCGACACGCTGACCGTCAAGCCCACGGCCGACGTCACGGCCTCGCCCGTGTCGACTTACACGTCCGTCGACACCTACTACGACATCAAGCGGGTGGAGGTCTACTACGATGCGACCGACATCGACTCGTCCGACTTCGTGCCCACCAGCACCTACGACGACGAATACTACTCGACGTACAGCGCCGCGCCGTACACATACTACTACCAGGAGATCCTGTACACGGCGCCGGCCTCGTGCCCGACGTCGTTCACCGTCAAGACTTACACCAACGTCTACATCCCCACCGAGGTCGTCGACCAGATCACCCCGAAGAGCACCACGACCCGCGTGTCGAGCTACGCCGACGGCGACAGGTACACCGTCGTCACCGTCTTCCTGTCCGAGGGCGAGGTGTCGCTGACCACCGAAGCCTCGTCCACCGACTTCATCGAGACCTACTACCTCGCCGACTGCCGCAACCCGACCGCCACGGGAGACGCGTACTGGGGCAACGACGACGGCGGCGGCGGCTACTACGACGACGATGACGACAGCGGCGGCGGCGGCGGCAGTGGCCGGTACCGCTACAACACTTGCTCGGTGCTCCTCGGCTGCTCAAACGTCAAGTCGTGGATCATCGCCATCGCCACCATCATCCCGGGCCTGTTCCTGCTCGGCTTCCTGGAGTCGTACCTCTGGTTCCGACGCATGATGCTGGGCAAGGGCGCGCTGCGGCTCGGGACCATCTGCTGGGTGTGCATATCACTCCTGGTCGCCTGCTTCACGCGCCACACGCCGGCCCGGAACGTCGCCGACCGGCCGGCCCTCCGCGAGCAGTGGGCCGCCATGACCATGCGCACCCGGATCGGGCTGTGGTTCAAATGGGGCTTCCGGCACTCGTACCCGGTGGAGCTCCTGGGTCCGGACCCGCGGACGACGGTAGCCGTCAAGCCGGGAGACGGCACGCCGCCTCCGATGCAGTACGTGCCGTATCCGCAATATGTGCAGTATCCGCAGTACCCGATGAACACGCAGCCGCCCATGAACATGCAATACGCGCAGTATCCCATGCCCATGCAGCCCATAGACACGAACAACCCCATGTACATGCAGCAGCAGATGAACACGCAGCCTCCGACGAATATGCCGTCCACGATGGATACACCGTCGCCCTTGAACACTCCGCCTCCAGTACACCAGCAAAACACGACTAATACGCAACCTCCGGCAACCACGCCGTCCCCACTGGATAGCCAACCTCCATTAATGACCACTGCTCTACACAACGAGCCTCCTGTCAACCAAGAGAGAAGCGTCGATGCGCCAGCAGAAACTGGTCAAGTCGCTCCTCATCAACAACCACCTCCTCCTAGGGACCAATAGCAGGGCCAAGTTGAAACAAGTGGTGCTGGAGATTCTATCATTGACGAGATTCCGAGGACCATTTAATGAACCACCGCTAGCGGCATACACATAGACGTGCTCCAGCGTTGACATGCCCATGCGCTGAAGATCAATCAGAAGACGGACATTTCCTTTCGTCATACTTTATACCTACTCACAGCTTGAGCATTTTCATATACCCCTTAATTGTATCTGCGTCTCAATACTGAAATTCCCCTGATACCGGAATCGCACCAACGCCGGCTTGTCCGTCCTGTAGATAACGTGCGTGTTATGCAGCCGGTTGCTGTTAAAGCATTTCAACCGTTTTAGCAACCATCTCATCGACTTTGTTGACGAGTCCACCGCGTATTTAGGTCAATGGGCCACCGTGAGCTATTAAAGAGAGATGTTTACACGTTCAATGAGTTTAGACACTCACCTATACTGCTACCATCGAGAATGCACTCACTTACACGAAGACGAGGTCTTAGACTACAACTACAGCATTTCCCCAACTAGGTCATTTCATCATACCCAACGCTGACGCCATCGCCAAGCCGTCTCTCGCAATCCCCTCCATCCCATTCAAATACCCCCCCCCCCCGTCACCCTCGAGCTCCCAGCACGACAAAACGCAGCTGCCAACCCGCCCACCATGGCCGACAGACGAGCAGCCGTCAACGCCAACCGCCGCGTCGCCAACATGACGTCCTCGCAGATCGAGAGCAAGCGGTCCATCGACCGCGCCAACCAGCGGTACTGCCGCGCCAAGCGCAAGACGCAGCTGGACCGGCTGCAGGCGCAGGTCGATGCGTTGACGCGCGAGCTGGAGGATACTCGTGGCTTGCTGCGCGAGAGTGAGGAGCGCGAGAGGACGTGGATTGCGGCGCTGGCGGCGGTGGGGGATGGGTCTGGTGATGGGGTGAGTGCGCTGCAGGGTTCTGGTGGTGATGTTGAGGGCGGTGTTGATGGTGATGGCGACTTACACGCACTGCAACCTGCAACATCACAACTCCTCGTCTCGAGACCCAAATCCCAGAGCCCCTCGCTGGCCGCCATGGCATTCGACCAACTGCCCTTCACCACCGACTTCAGCAACTCCTATTACCCCCCCGACTTCATCAGCATCAACCCGCTAGGTCCCACTTGGCCCCTGGACTCATCCCTCACCCACCAAGCCCTCTTCCAGTCACAACCACCGCCATCACCATCACGCCCTCTCCCCTGGACCGGCCACTTCACCCTCGACAAACTCAACCCCCCCTCCGCCACCACGGAATGGACCTCCATCCCGCCGCTCCTCGCCCCAACAACACAGCTCGACCAGGTCATCCTCGACACAACAGAGACGCTGCGTCTACACGCCCCGCGACGCTCATCCACGCCCTTCCCCAGCATCTCATCATTCCTCAACCCGACCACGGCGACGCCATCATGCGACATCTCCGCCGCGGCCGCCGCGCAGGTGGGCCGCTCGCCCGTAGCATCGCTGCTCGCGCGCGTGGGCTTCATGTACATGCTCTCGCACCTGCTGCGGTGGTACATCTGCCGCACAAAGGAGAGCTACGACCAGCTGCCGCGGTGCATCCGGCCGACGCTGCTACAAAGGACGGTGCCGCACCCGCCGTGGATCGACGTCATCGTGTGGTAGGTTTGCCCCTTATACCCTCGTCAAGCTGATGACTGAACGCATAAAGGCCCCAAGTGCGCGACGCCATCATCAAGCACATGGACTGGTCGCGCTTCCTGGAGTTCCGCGCCGTCACGGCCGGGTCGCTCTGCGTGGGATGGCCTCACGCGGACACGCGGACCGTGTTTGAGTCCGTCGACGGCAAGAACTACAGACTGAGCAGCGTGTTTGAGGAGCATCTGAGAGAGTCGAGCAACTGGACGGTTGGCGCTGGTGCCTCGGTCGTGTTCCCCTTCTTGAAACCCGTTTGTAGGGACTCTCCGTAGTTTGGATGTAGACTAGGTGACCGTGAGGCGGATGGTTTCTTTGTGACCGTGTTGTGCTATACTTGGTGACAGTTCTTTGACATGATATCCGTGCACTTATATGGGATCCTCGCCATGAAAGACCTTCACGCACACTAAGAGCAGCTTCAAGTCCATGGCCAGACTGCGAGTATATAATTGAGATGATGCCCTGGACAGAACGACAACTTATCCAACTCAAGTCACCACTTCAACGCTCGCTAAACAACACTCTTTCAACCCTCAACATGAGACTCACCACACTCGCTTCCGTCCTTGCCCTGGGCCGCCTCGGCCTCGCAGGACCAACCAAGCTCGATCTGAAGGTCATCGACAGCGGCTGCAGGCCCTAGTACGGCACTTCCCTTCACTTCTTAATGATTACATCTGACTTGTCTTTCACCTAGTCAAGCACCGGGATGCTGCGTTCCCACTCTCTGCCAGTGCAAAGACGGTAAGACAACTCCTCTGGGAAACAGGACTACGGGACTGACTGTGCTAGGCCTTCTATACCTCTTCAACGAGGAGGACAAGAACGCCGGGGGTTCTGGCTGCAACCCTCCGTGGGGCGTGATGGGCGACAGCATCGGGGCTGTTCCTGGGTACTGCTGCTAGACAGTGTCTACCTACACATAACTACGTTCGCTTTAACTCCAGACTTCTATGTTGCTACACTCGTTTTCAACTGTATATACCTGTTTTAGTACTCTAAATACAAGACACTCTTTTTATTCTTCCAACTGTAAACACCATCTAAGTATCATCCCACTCTAAACACCACTGAAGTATCGCCCTCCTAAACATCTCCCCTACACCTATCAATCCCAACCGCAATCTCCTCCAACTCCCCCCTACATCCAACCCCCGGCCCAACCGTATAATTCTCATCCCCCGTCGGCGCATACAGAAACCACGCACTCCCCGGCCTCGCCACAACCCGTCCCTCCGCATCCCTCTCACGCCGCACACCAACATTCCCCGCCAGCACGTACGCCCGCGTATCCTCGCCCGCGCGCGGAAAATCCACCATCGTCAGAGGCGCCTTCGCATAGCCCACGCTCACGTCCTCCAGCGCCTCAGACACGTACACCACGCCGTCCAACTTCACCGCGCCGGCATCCTCCCAGACCTCCTCCTCCTCCTCCTCCTCGACGCGCAGCCGGCCCGCCTTGGTCCAGTGCATGAAGCCCGTCAGCCAGCCCGACACATCGTACTCGGCCGCGCCAGCGCCACAGGACCACTTCTTGTGCGCGCGGACCATCTGCGCCCAGAACCCCATCGTCGCCGGACCATCGGGCTCGTCCCACGTGCGCACGAAGCGCCGGAAGATGGGCCGGAGGTTCGCGGCGAAGGCGGCCGGCTCGGCGCCCCACTCCTCCAGCCGGTCCAGCTTCGCCAGCAGCCGGACCCAGTCCCGCCGGTGGCCGCGCAGCGTGACGGACGGGATGCCGCACACGATGACGCCTTCGAACTCGAAGAAGGACTGCACCAGCACCATCACCAGCACCGACGCCGTCACCGCGTCGTCGGCCGTGCTGGTGCTGAACCCGGGCGAGATCCAGTCCAGCAGCCACTCGGTGCGGACACGCTCCTGTATCGCCGCGCCAAACGTCGCCACGACGTCGCGCCACGTCAAGCCGCCCACGCGCAAGGGCTTCCTGTCCGTGTGACCGACGAACAGCCCGCGCAGGTCCTCGGCGTGCGCCGCCATGTAGAAGTTGAGCTGCGCGAGGACCTCGAACCAGACCTCGTCGGGCCGCAGCACCAGGTGGTGATGCTGCGCCCAAGCGTCGATGGCGCCGCGGACGAGGCCGTCCGACGACGGGAAGATGGTGTTGCGCGGGAAGTCTGCGTCGCCGAACGACGAGAGCAGCAGCAGCTGCGGGGAGTAAGGGTTGGTCTCGGCGACCTCTTCCGGACAGCTGCGACGGAAGAGGTCCTCGGGCGAGGTTGCCGCGCCGTCCGTCGTGAACGGTAAAGCCTCGACGTCGGAAACGTACACCGTGACGTCGGCGGCCGACAGACCGGCGAGTGCCACCAAGCAGAGATGCATCAGCTTGGCCATGGTGGTGTTGATGCTTTGCGGTGTGGTGGGTGGGATGTGACGCCGGTGATACTGTCCTGCATCCTGCAACCTGCAACGATGTAACTTACATACAACCACTCTCTGATCAAGACACCTCTCAAGTATACCACAGCTCACCAAAAGCTAAAGTCAAAGTTGAGGTCATCACTCTCTTGACCAGCTTGCCAGCTTCATCAAGGACACCGTGTTGGGTGTCAACAAGCTCCAGTGCCATGGGTTCGTCCCAATATAGAGTCTAGGCTAAAATTAGCCACCCAGTTGCTCATCTCTCGTCTAGCATATGTAAGGCTAAGAGTGGGGCGCTTGGCTCGTTTGTCAGGATGCCCTAATGAATAGTCAACTCACTCAGCACAAGTCAGAATTACAGCTAGCTAAACGGCTGCATCAAGTCCTTTCCAAATGCATCACAGATGCGGTGAGCAACCTCGGTCAATTGCGCCTCGCGGACTCGGTCAGTCTCGACGCTCAAGACGGCCCGACTTACACGTGGAAATGACAACCACACCACGGCCAAGCACCATCATGCAACACGTCTTCTCACGAGATGGTATTGTCACTGCAAGTAACAACTCAATTTCGGTTGAGGATGCTCGTCGCGACGCATCCTCACGTCACCAGTTAACTGTCAACTGTCCAATGCATGTAGTGCACGCAAAAGTAGTAGTAGGCTAGTGTATTGAGGTAACTCTCTACTAGCTATCAACAATGCATCTCAATCCTCCTGTCGAGGTCGATGCAGCTTCTGAAGCGAAGAAAGTCCTGGCGAATTCCAAATCCCTTCCCAGCGCCGTGCTGTCCTGTGCAAAGCAAAAAGATTTCATCATGTGTCGTTAAACGCCGTGAGCCAGCCCCTCGTGGAACGATGCGGGCTCATGTCCCTGTCTAGAATGAAGTGTGTAGAAGAGAAGTGCGAACGACCTATTCCTCAGCGCTATCGGCCTGGACACGCTTGACGACCTCGACCAGCTGGGGGAAGATCTTCTCGGAGTCCTGAATGCCGCAGACCTGCTTGACAACGTCTTCGGCGCCCTGAGCAGCCATGATCTTGGCGAGCTCCGAGGACTCCTCATCGTCCTCGACATCCTGGAAACGGAAGGTCATCTCGATGGCGTCGAGGAGGTACTTGATGGGTTGGTCGTTCTCAGCGAGCTCGGCAGCGGGGCCGATAAATCGCTCCTTGCGAGAGAGCTTGCGGAGGGGAGCTCGGCCAACACGCTCAACCGCATCCTCCAAATGGGGGTTGCCGATACGCTTAATGATCCTGTTGACATAGGCAACCTGAGCTTCCTCTCCGATGTTGTGCTTGGAGGTGATGAGGGTCTTGGTCTCCATCAGAGCGCCGCGAACCTCGGCCATGATCTCCTTGTCCTGAAGAGCATCGAACACGGTACGCTTTCTGCGGTTGTAGCCGTGGTAGGCAGCAGTGGCGTGGCCAGTGTTGACAGTGAAGAGCTTGCGCTCGATGAAAGGCTGCAGATTGTCGACCCAGTTGATGCCCTCAATATCGGGGATACCAACGTCCTCGAAGGGAGTGCGGTCGACGACCCACTCGAAGAACTTCTCGAGCGTCACGTCGAGGCCGGCGTTGGGGTCCTGAGCAGGAACGATTCTGTCAATAGCAGAGTTGGCGTAGCGAGCTCGCAAGTGGTGGTCGTCGAGGCGCTCGGGGGCCGTGTTGCGGGGGTCCTTGATGTGACCGGCCAGGGTGTCGGTGGCGCCAATGGCGTTCTCGCAGGCGATGACGTGCAGGGGAGACTCGTCAGTGGACCGGGCGTCAATACCCTTGGCGATGACGGGAGCGATGAACTTGAGGATGTTGGGGCCAACGGAGCAGGTGACGACGTCGGCGGTGCGGATCTCCTCGATGAGGTCCTCCTCGTGGGTGCGCGAGTTGATGGCGCGGTAGTTTGTGATGGTGTTCTCGGTGGTGCCCGCAGTGCCAACCTCGATGACGCGGTAAGAGGAGGTCGAGTTGATCTGGTCGATCAGGTCGCCGTTGACGTCGGCGAAGACGACATCGTAGCCCGAGTTGTGGAGGAAGCAGGCAACGAAGCCACGGCCTGGACAAGGGGATGTTAGCATGAAATGGAGGCGAGTGTTCGAAGGGCGGTAGACGTACCAATGTTGCCGGCGCCGAAGTGAACAGCCTTCTTGCCCATGGTGACGGGAGTGAAAGGTGAGAGTGGGTGAAAGTTGGTGTAAGTGGGGAGAGATGACTTGCAAGGCAGACGAAAGAGGAGGTTGAGTCTGGTTGAAGCGAGGAAGAGTCGAAGGCGATGTAGGTTGAAGTGAGAATGTGAGAATGAGGAATGAGAAACGGTGGCGGTACGGAGTTTATATATCAAAGAGAGAGAGAGAGAGAGAGAGAGAGAGAGAGAGAGAGAGTTGCGTCGAGGGCACTCGCAGTTGAGGTGTGCACGGAGAGCGGCCGAAGTTGGAGGGGCAGTTGGCAGGGGCGGAAGGCGCAAGGCCAAAGCCAGAAAGTGACGGCAGGAGCGGTTGGACGGTACGAGTACGCTACTTTACGGTACGGGGCTACATGGCACCTGCCGTCACACCTCAGGTCCGCCTTCACAACAAGGCATGCGAGTGGAGACGGGCCAAAAAAGACGCCTTTCATCATCGCGCCTGCCCAACTCCAGGGCACCTCTCAGCGCTTTTCCTTTCGTTACGGGTGGGTGACGACAAGTCCGAAGTTGGAACCCGCTCCCCCCCAAGCGCCCCACCGTCTCCAACCACTCAGGGCTCTTCCGGCCAAAAGGCGGCGGCGAGTGCAGTGGCGCGCGCGCACCCCCCGGCGACGAACTGGCCCGGGCGCCCCAGGTTCCAGTCCAGTCCATTCTCGCTCACCTGTAGGTAGACAGGTAGACAGCGCAGACACCGTCCGTCGGGCTTCCCCCAGCACCCGGCCAGCGTCATCAACGGTACGGTAGCGCCCCTGGGATACTGTGCTTAGCCCCCCCCCCCCCCGGGGGACCTGCCTTTCCACCTCCCCTGCGGCCAGGGTTTACAGGGAGGTCGGTCGGAACTCAGTGGGCCAGCTTTAGTGGGCCGGCTCAGTGAAAGACGGCCAGTCAGACGGTGCGCAACCTTTTGCAGCGAACGGTCCAGCGGGCGTATCAAGGGTCCACTTCGGTGAGGTAGAGTTTTGGGGTTGAGACTGAGTTGCGAGCCTGGCTGCTGCACGCTGCATGCCGCTGCAAAGTGACGGAATTAGGGGGGCAAACCGCCTACAGCGGAGCCCGTGGACCCAACTCCTTCAGCCGGCCATTGGACCCATCATCCACGGCGTCACATCGACACGGCGTCATCGCACTTCCTTCAATCAATCAGCTCGGTACCAGCCCAAGCGAGAAACCCCCCCCCCCTAATGCACCTGGAAGCCCCGGGGCTCTCGTCAGCTAGCCTACAGGGCTTACACCCCGTGGTTTGAGACGCGACGGGCGCCGAGGGCGCTGAGCCCGGGAACTGACGACAGGGGGCATGGACCCCTTCTACGCGGCCCAGGCGGGTGTGTCTCACGCCACCGACTGTCTGAGGCTCACTTAGGGACGGAGGCGGACATCCAGACACATCCAATATCTTCGACGTACTGTAATTCCTCCTTTTAAACATCACCGGCTCTCTGTACGAGTGGCGTTGTATTGGGCTATGACTCCACCGCCAGAGCCGGGACATCCAATGTTTCGACGTAAAGGGAATAACACGACCATCACCACGACCCGATAACGACATGCCTTGCCGCCGCCGCACAGTTTTCTAGCTACTTCCGCCGGTGGCCCACCGTTTTCGGGGAAAGGCTTCGACCGTCAGTTGAGCCCCGGTTTTTCATCCACTGTTCACCTCAGTTAACACTTATCCGGGCCAACGAGAGGAGGCACTTACACGGACTTGTGACGTCGATGCTTGGCTGGGAGTTCCATTCTGTAGATCCCCCTCGTTTGGCCCCTCTCCCTTGATGTGTTATTTTTTATTTTATTTTTGGTTTGGCTTGGGGTTTCTTGACGATGCCCGCGCATTGTCTTCAATGACGTTTTGGGGAAGAAATTACAGCATCCCACCGTGGCTCCATTCATCACCTGTCGGGACAAAGGGATGTCCCGCACAGGGCACCGGGCTGGGTGAACGGAGGTCTCACCCCGTCCCTTATCGGCCTCACCTTGGCTTCGATTCGGAACAGAGTACGTAAAGCGCCCCTGGGCGGATAGACGGAAACAAACACCCACCGTCGGCCTGTCCCTGCATCTACGCATCGTACCAGATCGCCTCAAAACTCAACTCGGCGCTTCCATCTGCTGCTGCCCAAAACACTGCTTGCGTCTCGCCCTCACGATAATACCTCAGCCAGGGGATGGGATAATTCGCTGTCCCGTTTGCGGCCTCACGATAGGTACGGGTCTGGGTGCCGGGCCTCCACAGATCAGGGCCGAAAGTAGACGAACGACCCGGAGCCAAACCCTGGACGTCGTCGGCCTTTGACGCTGGCGGCCACGGCGGCTAGTCAGCAGAAATTGCTCAGATTCCCCGGACCAGACCAGAGGCCAGAGATGGCTGGCTATGCTACCTATGCTACCTATCTATGCAGTGTCACACACACGTGCAACAGTGATAGGGCGTAAGAATATCGGTTCTTTTGTGTCTTGTCGAGACTTGATGCAAGTTGACGACAGACTCTCCTCGGCCTCTCCTTGTAGCCTCCGTCTTGTCTTCTCATGCGTGTCTACCCAGATCACCTCACCTCACTCATTCCCTCTCCCTCGGCAACCTCACACGTATCGTATCGTGACTCTTCCGAGGTATCACGACCTCTCGTCCCCAGTCGGAACCAAGCCCCCCCTCGTCGCCCAAAAAGGCCAAGAGTGCATGCATGCTGCAGACCTGGAATTACATAGTACTGCATGCAATGCGGTTGTTGTGCTCACTACGTCATTTGCCTGCCATAATCCAACCCTCCATTTCCCATCCAGAACTGCATCGAGGGCTGTGAACCCCATGAACCAACCCATGTCCAGCCTGATCTGATCCGATGCAAAACAATCATCCAAAATAATCCCCCGAGTGCCTCCGCTGGAATGCCTACCTACTAACCGTGGAACCACCGAGGCCGCCCACGCCGTGTCTGTCCGTCCGTCCGTCTATCTGTCGGTCAGTCTCTGACTCGGCCACCGAAGACTCAGCCATCATCATCATTGTCATCCAACTATTCGCAGCCCAATCGTATTATTAGTAAAATCTCGGCTGCAATTCTTTTTTTTTTTCTTTTTTTTTCTTTTCTTTCGTCTTCGCCGTTCCATCACCTGTTTCTCCTTTCTTCTCAGGCTCCGCTCGCCTCACTCAGCTCAATGACTAATTCCCGCAAGCCACGAAGCGAAGCAGTCGTTCGTTGAAAGCATCCCATCCTCACAGAAAACAATGCACCGACAACGGGGAAGTAACAAAAAAAGAAAAGACCTCATCTCCCGGAGCAGACACCAAACCGTCTCGCCAGCTCCGTTTCCAGCCCGCCCCGTCTCGTCCCACAGTTTTCCCCAATCCGACCGTTCAAGATGGCCCAAAGCAAAGACGACCAGAGATAACACCCCCCCCGGCTGAGCCCAGCAAATCCGCAGCCGTCCCGACGTCCCCTCGGTGGATCAGTGGTTCCCCTTGGCATCTTGGCATGGATGATTGCATCGCTGGCATCGCCTTGGTCCAGTACGTACTTTGGCGTGGCTTTGTTCGCGTATCGCGCCATGGAACTCACTCAACCGAACCGAGGAGTCTGACGGCCTCCCAAGTGCGTGTTCCTGTCTGTGCTATGCCTGTGCCTGTTGATCTGGAACGAATGACAAGTACTATGTATACGGCATTTGACAAGCACAGACAAAAGAATGCAAATCATCTGTCAAGTCAGGGGCATCGTCTCGTAGCCTACAGTACATACTTGGTCATGTAAGCCAACCATGATATGTCATATTGTTTCCAATCTTCATGACTCTGCTATCTCCCTATCTCTCCCTCTCGCTCGTCATCAACTCTCCCGAAACCAAAGGGCGACGTCACCCTCGTGAAGGGGGGGCGGTGTTGGGGGGGGTTTTTTTTGTGGTCCCGCCGCCGGAACCGTCTCGATTTTCCGCAAACGCCGCCGCCTTCTTGCATCGACATCGTGAACTTTGCCACAGGTGTGAGTGGGGGGGGGGAGGTTTTGAGGAAAACCCCCTCGGCCGTGGTTTGGACTCGAATGGCGAGCATGTCCTGTACAGTACGGAGTAGGTACTACGTAGACTACGAATGGATGTGAACGGGCAGGCAAAGTAACAACCTCATCGAATCGTGATGATCCCGGGTTCACCACCTCTTTTCCCCGTCCCGTCTCCCGTGTCCGTCTCCCGTGTCCCGTTCCCATCTCCCCATCCATCCCTCCGGAAGAACCCAACCACCACTAAGGTATCGTCTCCTCGGCCCGGAACCGCAAACCAAGAAAAAGAAGCCAACCATCTCAAGACAACACAACAACACACCTCCATCCAAACACCAAAAACAGCAGACATTATATCCCCCATCACGCCATGCCCTTCCCCTCATTCCAACCCCAGGTTTTCCTTTCTTCTTCCGCACCCCCAATCTCGGCTACGCTCCGAAACGACCCAGTCCCCCAGAAAACAACCCCCCAGTCTTGTGTCTCCATCTCCATTTCCCCGCGACCTTCACGCCCCACCATTCCCTGCAGAGCTGGACACTGGAGATGGTGTCGTTGATAGGCACATGCGGCGCTCTCCCGAAGCCACCATGCACGTAATTCTGTACAAGACGACTCACGTGGGCGTTTCGAGCTTGTCGAGCTTCACTTGTAGACTACGTGTCTTCGCCAGTAGAGGTCATGTTCTGTACTTGATTGTACTCTCCCCGTGTATTCGTCCAACATGCCTTCGAATGCTGACCACCGGCCGGCCGGACCATCCATCACAGCTTCAACAAGGCATAATCACAAGGACCGGGTGTGCTGACCGGCTCCTCCACCCAGTTTCGCTCCATCCAGCTTTACTCTGTCCGGCTCCTCTCCCCGGCAGCATTCCTCACCTCGAACGATGTGACCTCAATCTAGAACCCGTAGACTCCTAAACCACCTTGTGCAGGCATACTCTACTCACAACTCCCTACCCCAGACTTACCCCGACTTCTTCCGGGACCACCTCCAAGTCCAGCTGCTTCAAGGAATATGCCGGGTAGCCCGTCCATATACCCTTGCTTCCCCTTTCGTCCATCTGCTTGTCGTCTCGCAGTGTACTGCCACAGGCCGATTCTCCAGCTTCATCCATCCACATCGCGACTAACATGAGCCCACTCGACTTTCCTTCGGCTTAATGCCGCCTCTCCTACGTTGGATGGAAAAGTCCCTCTTTGGGAGCACTTCCAGAGAATGGACCGAGGAATCACCTGTCAAACGTATCATCAGTTAACCTGCAGTCTCATCTCAAGCCCTCCGTCTGGCCGACAACACATTGAATCGTCGGGCTTGCTCGGGCTGAAACCAACAACGCATATCCAGAATGTCCATTGTCATGGTCAACAACCACTCCGGGCATCTACAACAGGCGTCACCAGAGGTAGCTTCAACCTTGGTCAACTGCAATTTAGGGTCATTTGGCATCCAGTTCAAGTAGCTTTTGCCTCGTTTCATACATTAACATCAGTCATCTCACATCTAGAGGTCTGCTAGCCACGCCTTTGCCTCTCGGCGACACTCCTACCAGGAGCCGCAACGCTCGTGTCCCTTTCCTCCTTTTGCTTTAGATCTTAGCGTACTTCTTGAAGGCGCCAATCAGGCCGCCCGTCGACGAGTCGTGGCCCTCGCCGTTACCATCCTCACTGAGCTCCGTGAGGATCTTCTTGGCAAGCACCTTGCCCAGCTCAACACCCCACTGGTCGAAGCTGTTGACATCCCAGATAGCGCCCTCGGTGAAGGTCAGGTGCTCGTAGTAAACAATCAAGGCACCCAGCTCAGCGGGGCCAATGGTGCCTCCGACCAGAATGGACGTCGTGGGGCGGTTGCCGAGGAATCGCTTGTGCGGGACAAGTACCTCGGGGGTGCCCTCGGCGCGGACCTCGTCTTCCGTCTTGCCAACCATGAGCGCCTCAGCCTGAGCAAAGTAGTTGGAGGCCAGCATCTTCTGGTGCAGGTTGTCGGTGATGGGGTTGTGCGACTGCGCAGCCAGGATGAAGTCGGTGGGGATGAGCTTGGTGCCCTGGTGGACAAGCTGGAAGAACGAGTGCTGGGCGTTGGTGCAAGGCTCTCCGAAGACGATGGGGCCTATAATGGAACGTTAGCAAGGAGAATTAACAAGGCACGGTCACAACACCAGGTTGAAGTAAGTAGCCATCAACTCACCGGTAGTGTACTTGGCCGCGGAACCATCCGAGGTGATGGTCTTGCCGTTGGACTCCATAGAGAGCTGCTGGAGGTAGGCAGGGAATCGGTGGAGGTACTGGTCAAAGCTGGGTATCCGATTAATACATCTTCTGTGGTAGTCTTGAAGCAACACTCACGGAGCAACCAGGTGGGTCTGGGCCTGGAAAAAGTCCGAGTACCAGACGCTCAGGAGACCACCGAGGAGAGGGATGTTTTCCTTGAGAGGAGTCTCGCGGAAGTGCTTGTCCATGGCGTGGGCACCGGCCAGGAACTTGTGGAAGTTGTCGTAGCCAACGTAGAGGGCAACGCTCAGGCCGATGGCGCTCCAGACGGAGTAGCGTCCGCCGACCCAGCTCTCGAAACCGAACATGTTCTTGGCGTCAATGCCGAACTTGGTTACCTCGGTCTCGTTGGTGGACAGGGCGACGAAGTGCTTGGCGATCTCGCCCTTGCCATCGGTCTTCTCGAGGAACCAGGTCTTGGCAGTGTTGGCGTTGGTAGTGGTCTCGGCGGTGGTGAAGGTCTTTGAGGCAACGAGGAAGAGGGTGGTCTCGGGGTCCGAAGCTTTGAGGGCCTCAGCCATGTGGGTTCCGTCGATGTTGGAAACGAAGTGCAGCGTCATATCGTCATCGCCGTAAAACTTGAGTGCCTCGGTGACCATGACGGGGCCGCTATCGTCACGGGTTAGCGGGGTAAGATCATGAGAGCGGGTGCTTGAGGGAGCAAGGTATGGGGAAGATGCGGGTGACCACTTACAGATCAGAACCGCCAATGCCGACGTTGACAATGTTGGTGAGCTTCTTTCCTGTGTATCCCTTCCACTCGCCGCTGCGGACCTGCTCAGAGAACACCTTCATGTGCTCGAGAACCTCGTTGACGCCGCCGGCAGAGCCCATGACGTCGACACCATCAACCTTCATGTCCCAGCCGCCGACGTTCCGCAGGGCAGTGTGGTAGACGGCGCGGTCCTCGGTGAAGTTGATCTTCTCGCCGGCGAACATGGCATCGCGCTTCTTCTCGACACCGGCCTGCTCGGCCAACTTGACGAGGAGGTCGAGGGTCTCATCAGTGAGGAAGTTCTTGCTGAAGTCGAAGAGGATGTCGGAGCTGACGCCAGCGGCCTCGAAGGTGCGGGTGAAGCGGGAGTAGCGCTCGGGGTCAGAGGCGAAGGCCTCCTTGAGGACGAAGGACTTGCCAACGCTGTCGCGATGGGCCTGGAGCTCGGCCCAAGCGGGAAGGGTGTTGGCGGGGGCCATCTTGAGGGTCGAGAGAGGGGGTGGATGGCAACTGTGAGAGACAGTCGAGAGATTAGAATAGGTTGTAGAGAAGGAATCAGAATCAGTTGCGGGGAGGAGAAGCGCGAGTAAAGGTGGAAGAGGAAGAGGAAGAGGAAGAGGAAGAGGAAGAGGAAGAGGAAGAGGAAGAGGAAGAGGAAGAGAGAGAGAGTAGGAGACGGAGGAGACGGAATATGATGTGATGTGATATTGCAAGTAGCGCAGATGGAAGGTCCGAATAGCTCCTCCTTCTGGGAGGTCTCTCGCCGGAGGTCTCTACCCGGAGGTCCCTGCCCTCACC
This sequence comes from Neonectria faginata, assembly GCA_030864175.1. Taxonomy (NCBI): domain Eukaryota; kingdom Fungi; phylum Ascomycota; class Sordariomycetes; order Hypocreales; family Nectriaceae; genus Neonectria; species Neonectria faginata. Next base: position 172,848 of record JAULBG010000006.1, on the reverse strand, counting down.
TCACCTCACCTCGCCTCGCCTCGTTCACACGCCCACCTGAGGCGAGTTGTGAGAGGTGGCGCGGAGTGAAGGGGCAAGGAGTGTTTTGCGGCGGCGCGGGCGGAACCTGAGGGAAACGTGGGGCATGATGCCACCGAGCGTGCGTTTCCACACGACGTATGTCATGACGGGAGAGTGATAAGACGTACCTTTTTGGAAGAGGCAGCTGCCTAATGATAGGGATATGAACGGTTCAGTAAGTGGAAATCCCAGGTGGGAAGAAGGGATTTTCTCGAGGGATGGTGCGAGATGCAAGATGCAAAGTGAGAGGGAGGGTTTGTGAGAGATATGACCGGCCAGGATGGAGCGGAGATGGGGGAGAAAGACAGAGAGAGGAGTGGGTGATGAGTGGTGGTTGGTGGGGAGGAGGGGCAGACTTCGGTGTTGTGAGGTGAGGTCAATTCCAGCACGCTACACCTAATTCGAAACGCTTTATCCTCTGTAAACAGCCACTTGCTTCCCCCAGCAGTCCCTGTTATGCTTTATAGGTGCTTTTCTTTTCTTTTCTTGTCTCCCTCAGGTAATTACCAAGTGAAACTCGTTGGGGGTGGATAATCAAGACGCTGTGCGAATAGTGTCGCAGCTATCGAGACATGAGCTAGCTACCTGAGTGAACCCCGCCCAAGCTGTTCTGTCTGTCTTTAGCTTCTGCACATCCTTATTATAACCCCTCCAATGGCAGCTAGACTTCACTGCCCGCTCACCGAGGTGCCCCTCCACTCCATAGATGCTTGGACATTGATCACTCAGCAGACACTCTCGATTTCATCACCATGACCAACTTCTATACCAAACAGTCAATCTCGCCGTTTTACTTACACCAAAATACGTTAACTCAGTGCTCCATTCCCATGTCTCTCCACCTCCACTTTCTCTAGCGTCACGCTGACACACCGCGGTGACCGTCGCGAATACCGAATTCCTCATCCGCCGTCTAATACACCTCCCGCTCGACGCCTCGGCCATCTCGCCGAGGTGGCCACCACATCGAGGCTCTCTCATGGTCCCCCAAAACTTCACCTTCACTGACCCACCCCCAGCTTTGACAGTCGAAAGTGGTCACGAGCTATTGAAAAATGGCTCTCATATCCATCGTCACATCTTCAGAAGAGAATGAGTACGTTGCAGGCCATGTAGCACCAATGAAGAAATCAAGACTTAATCAAACCCAACATCATGAGCAAACGTACATCCTTGTTTTATACTCAGGGCCTCGTCCCTTCTTCGAGGCTTGACCTTATCTACCTCGTCTAGCCTCTTCGCCTTCTCTGCTCCCTCCTGTCCGCCGCGATCGTGATCCCATCGACGGCGAAACTCTTCTCCTTGGTCCACTCGCATCTGCATAGAGGTTCCATCATCATGTATGGGGAGCATGTTTGGCTCGCTCGTTCTGCTTGTCTTACGAGCCGCCTCTCGGACTCGAGCCTGCACGCCGTCTATTCTCCTTGCGACCTCGCAAGGCTACCATCCCTCCTCACCCCTGAACCCTGACCTGGGAATCATCTATCCCACCACCCCCCAAGTCCATACACCATGCCAACCGCCATCTATCGGTTGTCGTTCATGCTTCCGACAAACGAGGGGTCCTTGACACTCCCGCCAGCATCTCCCAAACCAGCAATCGGGCGGTTGTAGCTGAATCCTTGGAATTGGTTCTGCATCGTCTGCGACAGCATCGGGCCATCGACGTACGAGTCTTTGGGAACCTCCGACGTGAACTCGGGGTCAAAGTTACCGGTGTCCATTGCATCCGCCTGAAGGTCGAGTCAGTACACACTCTACGGAACCGAGGAATGGCATGTTTACTCACCACATTGGGCTTGAAAGTAGGCTCGTACTTGCGCTGGAGCAGCTTACGCCAGTCGATGGCGTGGAAGAAGGGGTGCGCCTTGATCTCGGCGGAGCCGTTGGCGCCCAGTCGCTCCTCCGGGTTACGGTTCAGCAACTTCGTCAGCAGGTCCTTGGCCGCGGGAGGTACCACATCCGAGAAATGGAGCGGCTCCGACAGAATCTTGCGATACATTTCGTTGGTGTTCTCATCGTAGAACGGGGGCAGACCCGTCAACATCTCGTAGAGCAAAACTCCCAGAGTCCACCAGTCGACCGTCTTGTTGTAGCCTTGTCCCATGAGCAGCTCAGGTGCCAGGTACTCGGGGGTACCGCAGAAAGTGTTAGTTCGGTCCTCATCCTTCATATCTAGCTTGCAGAGACCGAAATCGCATAGGGCAATGTGGCCCTGGTAATCAAGGAGAATGTTCTCGGGCTTGAGATCGCGGTAAATGACGTTAAATCCGTGGAGGCATTCCAAAGCGCATAGCAGCTCCGCCGTGTAGAATCGGGATCGGTTGACATCGAACCGGTGCTCCTTCTGCAGATGATGGAACAGCTCGCCTCCGTTGACCAGCGCCAGCACAAAGTAGAGCTTCTCCGGTGACTGGAAGCTGAACTTGAGCGGGACGATGAAGGGGTTGTTGATCTGCGCCAGCACAGATCGTTCCGCCAGCGTGTGGGCCACTTCAGATCGAGAAATGATGTGCGCCTTGCGGATCGTCTTGAGAGCGTAGATTCGGTTTGTGTCCTTCTTGCGCACCTGCATCACCTTGCCAAAGCTACCCTTGCCAATGACCTTGAGCAGCTCGAAGTCCTCAATCTTGAGCTTTCCGGCTCGCGTCTCCACGTACTCCACGCCTATCTTAATTCTGCCAGAGCCGTACTGGACGTCCACCCACTCGGCACCGCGATGGCCTGGTCCCTTGTGACGGGCCGCGTGCTCGGCCGCCGCCTTCTCGCGGTCCTTCTTGCTCGCCTTCGGGTCCTCCACAAATGGCTGTCGCTCCTCAAACCGGGGGTTGATTCGAGCCACGCCCAAGAAGATGTCCTGGCTACGTCCGGACCCCGGCGGGGCGGCAGGGTTGCGCATGTATAGATGAATGACCAGCTCCGTCACTCTTGAAACATCGAACTTGTACTGGGTGTTGCCGCCCGCCCACAGCGGGTTCTCCGGGTTGCCGTCGACCGAGTTGACAAAGACCTGGACCTTGTCGAAATCAAGAAGGGCATAAGGCATGTACTTGCCAGAGATTCGGCCGTGGTTGGTTGGGATGCCACTGAAGCCGCCGGCGGACGAGTGTGGTCGATTGGCTCCGTTGGCATAAGAACCTGGACCGCGTGATGAGGAGGTCGGTCGCACAGAGCCGGCCATGTTCAGGGCGCTGCCCGAGGAAACCGACCCTTGGTGTGAGGATTGGAGAGCATTTCGATGTTGCTCGGGCAAGGAGAATCCTTGGCCTTCGTGAAGAGTGACAACAAGGATACCGGGCTTGGGGGGCTTAACGACAGGTGCTTGCGTCATGGCCTCGGAGGCGGCTAGTCCAAGGTCAGCTTGGCGAACAACAGTAAGCATGCTACCACATCGGGCACTCACCGATGGCATTGTCGGTTGCTGGGTTTACGGCGCCCGGGTTCGGTTGGGCCTTTCCATCCTTATCTGTGATGGTAGAGGTGGACGGCGATCGGGAAAAGGGGCTCAGAGGGCCAAGATGGGTTTCCTTTAACTCTGGAAGTCATGGTCAGCCTTGGGTAGTCAGGCACGCGAGTGGTGAGGGAAGGGGATGAGGTCAGGCGAGGGTCGGATGGCTAAGCCTGGATCGGGTAAAAGTGATAAAGTGAGGGGGAGAGCGCGGGAGCGAGAAACACGTAGACGGAGACGAAGGCGGAGAGTAGCACGTACTCTTTGTGAGGTTCCACGACGACATGGTTGCGACTGGGCCAGCGAGGTATTTGCGAAGGGCTCAGTGGTGTCGGGGGGCCAGGTCGACGACGATGCCGACGACGAGGTTCCGGGCGAGGCGTCGATGGAAAGTCAGGCGACGAGGTGTGCTCTGGGCAGGCTGAGGAGAGTCTGGGCAAGCAAGCACAGGCGTGATGGCGTGGCGATGCGATGCGATGCAGCCGTTGGGCTCAGGCAGGTGGGTGGGTGATTTGTAACCCCGCAGACACGGACGGACAGAGAGACAGACGGGCAGACAGGCGCAGGCGTTGAAGCGCGTGGTCGGGTGGAGCAGAGGATTGACGATGGGTGGGAGAGAGCCGCAGGGCGACGGCGACGGCGGCGGAGGAAGGGAAATGCGAGGGTTGAGAGAGAGAAAGGGGGCGGACGAGTCGGAGAAATCGATGCTGTTGGGGAGAAAGGACGGTTTCGAGGTTGCGAGGTTTGGATCGATGTCGGAGGTCGAGAGGAGAGGGAGGCGAAGCAGAAGTAGCGAGTAAGTACTCGACCGGCGGACGGGCCAGGATGCGAGAAAGGGATGATGGAATCCAGGGCCCATCAGATTGCGGCTTAGGTGGTTTTGGGTGGCAATGGCTTAGCGGGCCAGTGGGCGGCCAGTGGACGGACAGCGGCCCAGAGGACGGATAGAGGCCTAGACTGCAGCGGGCAGCACCCAACTTGGCCCAGCCCAGCAGCCCGGGCAGTGGACCTCGCTACTCCGGGCCAGGCGGCTGACACTCGCACTGTGACGGGGGCTGGTCTCAGGACCAGTTGCTGCGGAGCGGCGCGCCAAGTCTGGATGACAGCATACAGTGCGCTTGGTTACCAACGCTGAGTATGTCACTGTACTGTGGGAACCACCTCCAACGCCCGTGAACTGGTCCTCCTCGGTTGAGCTGCCACTGTCCAATGCAATGCCAGAGAGCCCTGCTGGAGGGCAGATGAGATGAAGGACGCAATTACAGCAACAGGCAGGAGTCGGGTGTTTCTATTCGAGATTTGCGCTGCCCAACAACCATTGGGAGCCAGGAGCCTAGATTAGCATCTGAGTGGTCGCGAAGTGTACAGCCATGGTTTGAGACGTGATTGAGGCTTGAGAGGGAGACACGCAAGCCATCCATCCATCATCCATCCATTCGTCCATGCTTTTTGTCCCCGACTACGACTCAAGGTATCAAATCAGGGTGGGGAACTGTTCGTGATGGTGGAACAAATTGCTTTTAATAGGAAGCAAAGACGTGCAAGTGTCTATCTCGCAATAAACACAAAGCAGCTAGGCTATGCTGCGTCGACCCCGACGCGTGGTGGAGGTGGGCCATGCGTGTGTATGGATGACTGGTTCTGAAGCTAACTGCCTCAGCTGAACGACCCGACATTATCTTAGGGGAACAGGTGCGTCTCTGGCCTGCCAACTCCGATGAACTGGTTGCTTGGGGAAGATGTCTACTTTGGATACGAGGAGGGAGGCATCCAATACCGGGCTGTGTCATGTGCTGTACCTACGAAGTAGTTGGTGCGTTGATGTGCCTGTAGCTGGTCAAATGAGGATGAAGACGGGACAGCCGATGAATACAGTTACACCTGCATTCATTGTGTCTTCTCTCACGCAACTCAATAGGATAAGCTAAACGATAGAGGCAACTTTCCAAGTAATCTTGAGCTTCAATTGATCTCCCTGGAGATAAGCTTAGATACATTACACTCGGTTCCATTAAGTATTGCTTCTCCTGCCTTTACTTTTGCACGGCACCTACCCTACACGCAGCCGCGGCGCCCCTTTTTTCCAGGGGAGATCAGCCACGGTAGCCCCTTGCGATAAGGATGTGGGGGCCTGACACATCAGGCCGAAACCTTGTGGCCACTGGCCGTCGCCGTAGCCGTCTGGCAACCTGGCAAGAGCCGCAGGACACATTTTCGAGAAGCTCGAAATTCATGTGCAACGGGAGCTCCAAGCTGCTGCCAAACCCGCGATTGACGATTGACGCTGTAGACAGCCTTCCTCCCACACAACACACGCCGCGCCGCACCCAGAGCTCCCCCAAGCACCCTCTGTAGCGCTTGCATGGTGGCCGCTTTCCAGGGACTCCAGCCGCCGACCCCACTACGAAGTACGTGCTTCGACATCACCGCCCTGGCCTGGACAGCTTGCCTCTTCACCTCTGCGACTGCGACACTGCGACAACCACTGCCACGATGAAGTTAGACGTCAAGGTCAGTACCGCGCTGGCTCTCGGATGCGCCTCTGCAATTTCTCCATGACGAACCCGTTTTCCGCCCTGCTCTGTTCCGTCTTCCTCCTCGTCTCCCCCGGACACGTCGTCGCCCACCGTCCTCCCTCCTCACCCGTTGCGATCCCCAAGCTGACCACTCCTTGCGACAACAGCGCCAGCTCTATGCTCGCAGCGAGCGAGTCAAGGGCATTGACTTCCATCCCCATGAGCCATGGATCCTCACCACCCTCTACAGCGGTATGCTCCAACAGCTGTCTCATCCCCGGGTGCACCTTGACGCTGACCGTCCCTACAGGCCACGTCTATATCTGGTCCTACGAGACGCAGCAGATCGTCAAGACCTTCGAGCTCACCGATGTCCCCGTCCGCGCCGGCCGCTTCGTTGCCAGGAAGAACTGGATCGTCTGCGGATCCGACGACTTCCAACTACGTGTGTACAACTACAACACCTCCGAGAAGATCACCTCGTTTGAGGCCCACCCCGACTACATCCGAGCCATCGCCGTCCACCCTACGCAACCTTTTGTGCTAACCGCCTCCGATGACATGACCATCAAGCTGTGGGATTGGGAGAAGGGTTGGAAGTGCGTCCAGGTCTTCGAGGGCCACGGTCACTATGTGATGGGCCTTGCCATCAACCCCAAGGACACCAACACCTTTGCCTCTGCCTGTCTCGACCGAACCGTCAAGATCTGGAGCCTGGGATCCTCCACCCCCAACTTCACCCTCGAAGCCCACGAGACCAAGGGTGTCAACCACGTTGACTACTACCCCCACTCCGACAAGCCTTACCTTCTGACCACCTCTGACGACCGGACCGTCAAGATTTGGGATTACACCACCAAGTCCCTGATCGCCACCCTCGAGGGACACACCAACAACGTCTCTTTTGCCTGCTATCACCCCGAGTTGCCCGTCATCATCTCCGGGTCCGAGGACGGAACCATTAGAATATGGCACGCCAACACCTACCGATTCGAGCAGTCCCTCAACTACAGCCTCGAGCGAGCGTGGTGTGTGTCGTATCAGAAGGGAAAGCAGGGAATTGCTGTGGGTTTCGACGATGGCGCTGTTGTGGTCAAGCTGGGCCGCGAGGAGCCAGCCGTGTCAATGGACCCCTCCGGCAAGCTCATCTGGGCCAGACACAACGAGGTTGTTTCTGCCATCATCAAGGGAGGAGGTGAGTTTGCCCCGTTGACCGTCACTGCGTTATACTAACCCAAAACAGATGCCTCTGTCAAGGACAACGAGCCGATCTCACTCCCCACCAAGGACCTCGGCACCTGTGAGGTGTATCCCCAGACCCTGATTCACTCCCCCAACGGCCGCTTCGTCGCTGTGTGCGGCGATGGCGAGTACATCATCTACACTGCCCTGGCCTGGCGCAACAAGGCCTTCGGATCGGCATTGGACTTTGTGTGGGCTTCCAAGGACAACAGCAACGATTTTGCTATCCGGGAGTCTCCCATGAGCGTCAAGCTCTACAAGAACTTCGTCGAGAAGACCGGAGGTTTGGATGTCGGTTTCCAGGCCGAGCGACTCCATGGTGGAGTGTTGCTTGGTGTCACCGGACAGGGTGGAGTTTCGTTCTTCGACTGGACCACGGGCGGCTTGGTGCGAAGAATCGAGGTTGAGCCAAAGGAGGTTGGTACTCCATAACTAAGACAAGGAAGCGAGAGATTGCTAACGAGGTTCAGGTCTACTGGTCGGACAGTGGAGAGCTAGTGGCGATTGCCTGCGAGGATACCTTCTACGTTCTGCGCTTCTCGCGTGAGAACTACGTCGAAGCAGTGCAAGCCAACCAAGTGGATGAGGATGGTGTGGAGGCTGCCTTTGAGGTCATTACAGACATCAGTGAAACGTGAGTGACTACGCCAAATCACCTTGGACGCGGACTAACAAAGACAGTGTGCGAACTGGCGAGTGGGTTGGCGACTGCTTCATCTACACCAATAGCACGAACCGGCTTAACTACCTCGTGGGTGACCAAACCTACACCGTATCTCACTTCGACAAGTCCATGTACATTCTCGGCTACATTCAACGCGATTCTCGAATTTACCTCGCGGACAAGGATGTCGGCGTTACGTCGTTTTCGCTGTCACTACCGGTTCTGGAGTACCAGACGCTTGTGCTCCGAGACGACATGGAGACGGCCGCGGAGCTGCTCCCGACGATTCCTCAGGATCAGCTGAACAAGATCGCCCGGTTCTTGGAGGGCCAAGGCCACAAGGAGCTTGCTCTGGAGGTGGCTACTGATCCCGAGCACAAGTTCGACCTTGCGCTTGGATTGAACCAGCTCGAGGTTGCGTTGGAGCTCGCTCGCTCGGCCGACGTCGACCACAAGTGGAAGACTGTCGGAGACGCTGCGCTGGCGGCTTGGGAGGTGACGCTTGCTGCGGAATGCTTCACAAATGCCAAGGACCTAGGCTCCCTGCTCTTGCTGCACTCATCGACTGGCGACCGCGAGGGTCTGGCTGCGCTGGCTGCGCAAGCGCAAGAGGCTGGCTCGCACAACGTTGCCTTCTCATGCCGCTGGCTGCTGGGCGATATCGAGGGCTGCACGCAGGTCCTGAAGGAGACGGGCCGACTCGCCGAGGCAGTGTTATTTGCTCAGACCTACAAGCCTAGCCTGGCGGTACCGGCCGTGACGGAGTGGAAGGAAAACCTGGAGAAGAACAAGAAGGGACGAGTTGCCAAGCTGATTGGTGTTCCGACGGAGGACTCTGACCTCTTCCCCGAGTGGGATGCGTGGCTGACGCTTGAGGGCGAGGGTGGTGCGGTGGGAGAGACTAAGGCGATTGAGGCGGACGAGGACGTCAATGGACAAGACGAGGGCTCAGAGGAAGAGGAGAGCGAGGATGACGAGTAGAGTCTTGCAGTTTGTCCCGGCAGGCGTGCTTAGATAGGAAGGGCACAGAAAAGGCTGGCTTCAATTCCCGTTGGGGGCATCAATGAGTATAATGAGAGATAAGAGAAAAGATGTACTAGACTACCTACTTACTGTGGGCTACGCGATGCTGGGTGATGTGTCCATTGTATGGAGTTGTGAAGCATTATAAATACAGGGCCTATACATGCTGCTCCTGAGGTACTTGCTCCCTCTCGTAAGTGACTTCTTTCTCGGTGAGGCTTGGGCTGTCCGGGGCTGAATATTGGCTAAAACCATTGGCTGGTCGCGGGCGTTTGTTATGAGTGGCTGGTGGCTGGCTGTGCTATTAGGCGGGAATTATTTAAGCGACGCGCCGGACGTCTGGGCGGGCGTCTCAGGACAGAACTCTGTCTGTCACCCCGTATTTGAGTGTCTACTGCAGTGCTTCGTACAGCTTCGCTTCTTGTCTTTCCCCCGCCACCCAAAATACCCTCCCCTGAAGAACAAACAAACAAACCGCCCCGAGTGAAACAAAGATGCCCGCCGTCAAAGCCCCCGAGAAGCAGGCGCCCATGGAGATGGCGGCGTCGGGCCAGACAGAGCCGCGCATTGTTGACCAGCAGCCCGTAAGTCCCCTCTCGCTTGCCCCTGAACGCGATGACTCGCTGGGCGGTCTGTGACTGGATGAGCCTGCTTGCTGACTTGACACAAGGCCTCGGAGCCTCGTCCGGACGCTGAGCCGCAGATGACGATGCGAGGCGGTGGCTTCAGCCTGGGATGCGACTGCTGCGATGGGTCGTGCCGCTTCCACAAGCACTGTTGCTGAGCGGGTGGAGCTGGGTTTTGGTCTTCTTCATGATTACGATTTGATGGATTTTGGTGGAGGAGGGTAGTTGGATGCCTGTGGGTTTAATGGTGGTTGGATGGTTGAGTAGCGAGCGGAGCGAGTGCTGATGTTGATGTGCGCTATGGATAGAGACAGATAGACAGACAGACAGACAAAAGACTTTGTTCGATGGACGTTTTGTCTAGTATTCGCTGCCCAAGGCTGTGTCCACTGAGAGGACTCACGTACCTGACTCTGACGTTGTGAGGCGTCTGGGCATCTATTGCTTGGCTGTCGATCCCCAAGAGACACATCTTGGCACCGGGGGACGGATGCCTCGCCTTCAAAGCCACTCAATACCAAGACTCCACCACACCATGACCGGCTCACTCCCGCCATCAAATTTAACGTGCTGACGGCCGGGTCAGCAAGACCCTTTTTCTTGGCGGGATCCCGTCCTTCGCAAAACCAGAGCGCCATCGGGATCTGCAGAGTGGGGGGCGCTGTAATATGGGGACGGTCGTGATATCCTCCGGTTCTTACGGATGCAGTGACCTATTTCCTGCTGTGCGCCGTTGGCGATTTGTCGCGAGGGCTTGCGTTGTGGTCTGTTGCTCAAATTACAGGGTGGAAGAAGGAGGTCGGTTTATGGGCCGTCTCGTATTTGGGGGGGTTGACTCGGCAGTTCAGTCAGTTACGTGTGGCGTTGGATCATCAACAGGGGTTCTTTTTCATGTAAGACGGGCTTGGTAATTGCACATCCAACTCCACATGAGAGACACGGCAAACAGAATAATGTTAAGACATCGGCAGATAGACAAGTCACCACAGAGATACATACAGATGATGCTGGCTCTTGATTATGGCCTCAATTAAGGATATATGTGAAAATGGAGCTCCAACAATGGCAAACGCTTTAGCCCAAAGCAGCATACAACAAGATGCCTCCCCAGCTCAAAGTTTTGAACGGTAACAACATCTCTTTACAGGATGGCAACGACGGCGCCGGCAACAGCCATGGCGGCAACGGCCATGCCGCCCTGGTGAGAAGCAGCACCGGTCTCGCCGGCCTTGCTATCGCCGGTAGCCGTGGCATCCGCGGAGGCATCGGACCCGGTGGCCTTGGCGTCGGAACCCTTCTTGGTGGAGCAGGGCGCGATGCCGGTGTAGTCGCTGAGGGCCGGGCACTCCTCGAGGGCGGAGGAGATCTCGTCCTCGTTCTTGGAGTACCACGACATGACCTCGGAGCTGTAGCTCTTGTACTCCTTGCTGAGGCTGGCGGGCGTGGTGAACTTGCACGCGTCCGTCTGCGGGTGCTCGAGCAGGTCGGACACGATGGCCGACGGCGGCGTGGGCACGTCCTTGTAGGCCGAGAGGATGGCCGTCTGGCACTCGGGCGACGAGAGACCCGTGGCCGAGAGGTCGTCCGTGGTGGCGCGGGCGTCGAGCTCGCGCTTCATGAGCGGGTGCGCCATGAACTCGGCGGCCGAGGCGGCGGTTGCCAGCAGGGTGGCGGCGAGGAGCATCTTGGACTGCATCTTGACGGATGTGTTTTTGGTTGTTGGGTATAGACGAGAGAGTCTTTGAAGAGTCTTAGGAGTCTGAGAAGAGTGGAAAGCGTGATGAGTGAAGACCGTTTCAAAAAATGCTTCTCCTCCTCCTCCTGGGTCCTCCCCCTCTTTATACAACATCCAGACCTTCACCTCATCAACATTCAAGCCCCAACGCCCAAAAGCTTCGCATCTTCCCCGGAATGCAACACCGGCAACAGCCTAGCCGTCTCAGCTGCGGACGAACAATCTCCACAGCCAACGACGCCGGACAGCACGCTAACTGGCGCTTGTCCAGACGCGGAGCAACTGTTGGTCCTGCGCTAGGCAGACTTCATGTCGCCTCCCCAAAACTAAGTCTAATGTGAAGGCTGATTTTAGGGGAGGTAGAGGGAGAGTCCTGTTTCTTCTTGTTGGTGGCTGGAGGGTAGAGGTTATCCAGGGGGAAATGGAGCCCCTTGCCGTTGGGTGAGTAACGGTGTGTGTGCGACTGGACCAATCCTGATGAAGGAGGGAATCGAGGTGGTGATGCCGACTGCCGAGTGAGGTTGGCAGATCAGCCCTACGGGTGGATGGCGGCGAATTGGGACTCAGAACCAACACCGCCAACACCACCACCATCACCACGGCGCTTTGTCTCATTCCCAGCAGCGCGGTAAGGGAGCAGAACCTCCGTGTGAACCAACCCCGCTGGAGATGGAAAATAGATTCTGCCTATCATAGGTCTCCCGGAACCAAAACGCCAGCCAAGACAGCGCAGACATCAACACTTGCCACGATGGCGTCCCAGCTGAGCATCTAGCGGGCCTCCAACCTCAACGGCGGGAGATGGCTTTTCCCAATAACCCTACGAGTCATCCATCCATCAAACAACACGCTTCGAGCCACCGAGCTAGCGGCACTTGCGCAGATCAGCCCTGGAACTAGAGAGAGAGGAGCTGAGCGCCCCAATGCGACGGACGGGCCAACCAAAGCCCTGAGCGCTGTCGGCCCTACGGTTGGTGATGCTCTTGCAGGCCCTTAATGGACAAAATGAGCCTTGCCCTTGGAGTCTGGGCCTCGCGGTGGTGGAGGATGTGGAGGAGCGGATTGGGCACTTGTCGCGCCACGGCTGGACGAGCTGACGAGAGGGCGTCGAGAGGTGAGGACATCTTTATTAGGTTGCTTGCTCCTTGCATGACGGGGATGGGTGGATGGATAATGCGTTTTCTTTGGAGGAGGATAATAAAAGAAACACGGGGCTTGAGGGTTCAGGTCCTGAGGTCCTCTTTAGATTGGGACAGCATTCGTTGCTTCATGTAAAGCTTCTCAACGAAGGAGGATCGAGATGGACACTACCAGGGATAGGTTAGTCACGGGTAGAAAAGGGTCCGAGTGCGAGTATCCCATTGACGAGGTCCTACCCCTGATCGACGAGCGACAACGCATTGCAATTTACGTACCCGCACCGACGACGATACGAATACCTCCCATTGCCGGAGACAAGCGAGTATCATAATGGCCAGGATAAGCCGGTGCAATGATTGGCCATCTGGTGACATGCTCTTCAGCCGCAAGCCACCATTTCCCGAATCTGGGTTTTGCGTTGGTTCTAGACTCTGGCTAAGTTGGAGCCGTGGCTGGCGCTTGGGACTTATTGAGGCGGGAATAGGGCGCCAGGGCTGAATTGATGGCTTGCCAGGGAGTTGATGGCAGGATAGGACTTGTTGAAAGTTCCTTGGTGATGCCAGAATGGGTAGGAAGGTAAAGTAGGTATGCATCCACCGAGTGTATTGAACTAGGCCTCATTATCAATTATCGAATATTCTTTCTGATGCTTCTTTTCAGGTTCATGTACCAAGAAATCCATGTCCATCCAACCATCCATCCATCCAATGGTATCCAACCGGTGTCCATTTCTCATCAAGCATACGTAAATCTATTCCAGAATTCCCCAAATCAGTTCGACGATCCGCAAGTGCCAAAGCCGCTCTGGCAGCCCGTCCCGCAGTGGTCCGTAGTCGCACCGCACCAGCCGGCCCGGGAACAGCACGTCGCCCCGGGCTCCTTGATGCACGTCGTGCCGCCAAAGTTGGTGCCGCACCGGCCGTTGGTGCTGATGGGCGCGCTGCCTGTCGCCGTGCTCGTCGCCGACGTCTTGGTCGTCGACGAGGACGCCTTGGCCGACACCGACGACGACGAGCTGCCGCATGTGCCGTACTGGGACTGGCAGCCCGTTCCGCAGTGGTCCGTCGTGGAGCCGCACCATCCGGCCGGCGAGCAGCATGTCGCGCCGAGGGGCTCGTACTTGCACGTCTGGGTGCCGTGGCTGGCGCCGCATCGCCCGTTGGTCGTTGCCGGGAGCGAGCCTGTGGCCGTCCCGGCCGCCGACGTCGACGTCTTGGACGTTCCCTGGGTCGTCGTCTGCGTCGAGCCCGACCCCGAGGCGCTCCGGTACCAGTTCGCCTTGGGGTCGTTGAGGCACTCTCCCACGGTCACGGCGCTGAAGCCGTTGTTGGCCATGGACTTGAGCATGTACTCGGTCAGGTTGTACACGGACTGGTACACGGGGTCGTGCTCGATCTGCAGCCACTTGTTCGACGCCGGGCTCTTGCCCTCGACAGTCGAGTCCCAGATGTCCTTGGACGTCTGGATCAGGTCGGGGCTGTCGTGGAGGTAGCCCTCGGTGTCCAGGTTGAAGTAGGTGATGTGGTAACCCAGCTCGCTTAGCCAGGCGTCCGTGGTGGTGTTGCTGGCCGAGTACGGAGGGCGCATGTAAGTCGGGAAGTAGCCCAGGATGTCGGCAAAGGCGATCTCGTTGAAGATCATCTGGTTCCAGAACTTGGCCTTGCTGAGCGTCGTCAGGCGCTGATGCGACCACGTGTGGCTCGCGACCTGGTGGCCGTCGGTGATCATGCGCTTGATCAGGTTGGGCCAGTCCGTCGCCGGGTCGTTGATGGCTCCCTTGCCCAGGTTCCTCCCGGTAATGTAGAAGGTGGCCTTGGCGTCATACTCCTGCAAGGCATGTTAGCACAACTCGGCGTGGCCCTAGGTTTCTCCATGAACAACTTACCGCGAGCAGATCGAGAAGGTCCGAGGTGTAGGTGTAAGGCCCGTCGTCGTACGTCAGGGCAATATCGCCATTGCGGTTGCAGCGATAGATGGCCTCTCCGTACGGGATGCTTCCCAGCTTCGGCCGGGCAACGTCCTTGGTCTCGGGCCCTGACGGGCGGACGTTGGCATCGCAGCCCGGACCGTAGTCGATCTGGCAAGACGGCGCTGAGCAGTAGAGATAGCCGTTTCCGCACCATCTGCTGGGCGTTAGAACATATCGCGGGTCCGCAGACGGCCTACTTACCCGGCGCTGGAGCAGCACTCGGTGCTGGAGCAGACGGTGCCGAAGCCGGTGCCGCATCTCCCGTTGGTAGAGACCTGCCGCTTCTCGAGGCCGGCGTCGCCATCGTGGGAGTCCCGTTCGGCGACGGCGCGGCGGGACTGGTCCAGAGCGGCGCCGTGGACGAGGGAAGCGCCCGTGGCCGCAGCGACGGCCAATGCATTCAGGCCTTTCATGACTACTTGGGGAAACGAGTGACTGGTAGAACGAGCGGACAAGCCTGAAGCCAGACTACGGATACAGAGAGCTGTAACGGGTGTGTGCCCTCGTGCCGTCGAGCGGCGTGGGAAGCCGCGGATATATACCTACATGGCCTCGTATTCACGCGAGGACAAGCTGCGTGCTGCAACCTGCGAGCTGCTGGAGTCCTGGCCTGACGCAAAAGAAAGACCTCACGCATGGCTTGCTGCTCACAAGGATGCATCATCCATCCCCAACAGCACCACCACCGGCAACAACAAGGCCAGACCCCCCCCCGCCGGCGATGCATTATCCCTGGCCCGCGGGCTCTCCACCCGCAAGCATCTCGACATGGCGAACCAGTTGCCAGCTCGCGCCAAGCCAATATCTGGTCGGCACTGTACCACGCCCAGGAGAGACGGGGGAGACGTGGCGTGCGAGTTAGCGTGCTGTGGGCGTCGATCCTCGTTGACGATGTGCGGGCCGGGTCCGATATCACGTCGGCAATGGACGCCACATCGGGGGCCGGGCCGTATTTGTTGTGTTGGCTTTCGGTGAGTGAGAGATGCCTCATCTTCCAGCTCGTCTTTCTTTCCAGGCTTCCACCCGATTGTGTTCCTGTCCCGTTCCCGCCCTGGTTCCTGAACTTGTTCGTGAGAGAATTAATGTCAGGTCGGGCTGCATCCTGCTTACAGTAGCTGCACCGCGCCCTGAAGCCACCAACGCAACGCAACGCTGGCCAAGAAGGCTCGTATTCCCAAAAGCCCATTATGCAGCTGACGGGCGGCACTGTGTCCGCATACTGTAGCACCAGGTGGCAGGCAGCCCACATCCCTGGAAATATTCCCTGATATAGCCCATTGTCGGGTTGATCGATGTAAGGCTGCTGCACGTTGGCTGCCGGCAACATGGGGAGCTGACCCCCCGTTCATTTCGACAGTACGAGGTTGTTCAGCTGGACGCGAGGCAGCTGGTGATTGGGCAGGTCGATGTGGATGGATGCATATATCGACGCCTTGACCTGACGTGATGCCTTGGTGCAGCAAGCCCGCAGCTGGAACTATTCATCCAACTGGCCCATGATTTGTTATACGCGGTAAGCTATTGTCTCTCCCCCCCCCCCCCCCCCCTCGCTTGACGTGTGCCCATCGAGAGCGGAGCCTCCTCCCCCTTGCCGAAGCCTTTTTTTCTTATTTTTGGGTTGCGTTCTAAGCAAGGGGGGTCGCCAAGACGCACAGAGAAGAAAGGGAAAAAACGGTGATCAACCACGGAACAACAACGCAGAACAAGGCATCCAATGGCTTTCACCGGCCGCAGGGTCAGGCCACACCGATCTGCGCGATGCGTCGCAGCTGGTCTGTGAGAGGTTGCGGCGACGACGGCTCAACTGAGCTAATGTCTGTACTGTTGCAGGGACAAGGGGGGGATAGAGGGAAATCTGAACTTATTCCCCCCGAGTCCCGCGAACCGATTCTAAGCTTTTAAATTGCCTGTTTTCACACACTGTACCGTCTCCTCTTTCTCCTCTTTCTCCTCTTTCTCCTCTTTGGGCAGCCGAGTAAGCCGATTCCGTCGTCATTCCTGTGTCACACAGCGCAAGTGTAGGAAGAAATCTCATCACTCGCGCAGCCTTTTCAACAGTTCTTTTTTTTCTTCCTGTCAGCGTGGAGATTTGCATTGGTTTAGCTGCATATGCACCGCTTCCATGAGGCGACCAGAGGGGCTATCAACGGCGAGCTCGGGAGGAGTTGCTCCGCGGATGACCCCGCATGTTAATTTGCTGATGCTGCCATGAGGGAAACATTAGTAGAAGACACAATGCAGGAGTATGATGAGAATGGGATGTTAGACGCATTGTAACGTATTGTTCCAAGACAGCTGTCAACTTAAATTACGACGTCACTTCATCCGCATTTCATGCTGCAGCCATCCATTCCGGCCTGTTCTGCCGACTTGGCAATGAAGTTACCCTACACTTGTCCAAATTGCGGGGAAGAAATACCACTCAATCAAGGAATACCGAAACTCCCTCCGTTCATTCCCAAAGGGTCTTCTATATTAGAAAATGAGGTGAATCTTATACTAACTATTAAAGGATTCCATGGTGTGCCTAAGAGTCGCGTATCTCTCCTTCGAAGTGGCTCAACTAGGCCAACCTCCACCAACGCCATCTCGGGTACGATCTTTGGGACAGATAGAGTTGCATGACACTAGGCGGATCAAGCTTAAGCCTGGGGAAGGGCCCAACTAAATTCCATGTGTTTTTGCACCGTATACTCGCCGATATGGGCTTCTTTGTCACCTTGATGGCCCAAAATAAATACTCTTTTCTGTCTGGTGAAAAGAAGCCGCTGTACTTTTAAGTTCATGAAGTCAATGACAACTGACATAAGCCAGGCTTGACAAGACATTATTTGTGCTCGTGTTCACCGGGTAAATTTGCAAGTGACCTCTGACGTCGGTTCTGGCTGTAGACAAACTTGGCCACGCTGTCTTACCATCTGATCTGGTCTGCGTCATTCCGTGCCCCAACTAGAGCCATAGACAATGCTGGACGCCTCTCCAAAGCAGACATTCATGGTCCAGAACCGGCTCTTATATGAATTGGGGCAGTTAAGTCGTCGATGACCTCCTCAATGGACTGAGGCTATGTCATACCAAAACCCTCAGAACCCACATGCCACTACCGTAATATTCACATGTCTGCTGCGAAGAGCTATGTGATGCCTACACATGGAGATGTTTCCTCACATGCAGAATCTGAAAGCGTCTCGATTTGATCCGGCTTGGATCTGGCAATGATGGCGAATTCTGGCTACTAATAAACAGTTCAGTTTCATACTTCTCTGTGCAGTTTGGTGGTTCCGTGTAAATCGGTGGTTCCGAAATAACCTACTGATTCTGTAGTAGAATCCAAAGACGGCTAGGATAGGCCCATGATCTAGGGTGATCGGACCAAACACGGTTCATACAATGACCATTTGAGAGGCTCTATCTGGCTCGACGCATATGATCTGAGCTTGATGTCGCATCGTGGAGAAGCACTTATGAAAAAACTCATTCTGGAACATGTCACCGTCGCCACGCTGGGCCCTTCTTTCACAAGCCTGACCTTTTGTCTAACCCTCTTCCGGCCAAACTCCTGCAGCCCTGTGGTTCGTGGCCCCCTCCAAGTCGGGCCGCCGCATGGCTTGGCTGCGAATGGCGTCTCCCGAGACTCAGTGCGTGGTGGTCGCGTGACCGCAGCGACCTGCCAATGAATGACTGCCTCATACGGGCCAAAGAAAGCCATGAAAAGCGCTTCCTGTGGGGGGTTCCGCCCCGAGGCCCAAGCCGTCGGATTCCCGACCGGACATGATGTGCAACACTAGTCGCCGATGCTGCCTCGGCTTGCATCCCCAGGAGAGGAATGGGACGAAACGCGAGGAAGCCAAGGCCATGCTGTGGAGCGTCCCAAGGTCCCGGAACGGGATCGCTTGGCTTGGCTGATGGACATGGCGCTGCGTGGGATGACATCTGGGAAAGGAAGAAATTTTTTTCTTCTTCTTCGTGGACGGCGAAGTGTATACGTAATTTATTTATCGGGGAATGAGCTGCCAAGTTGCCTCCCTCTTGCTGGGTTGACTTTCTTCGTACAGTCTACGAGCAAAGCCTATAGAACGACTCTAAAGTGTCGATGCAAGGAAGAGTCGCTTGGGTCTTGTAGAATCCGATCTGTCTCAAAAAACCTTGCGCGGGATGAGGATGAGGTCCAACAGCGGGTTCGGTGAAGCGGATGGATCATCGGCAGCGGGTGGAGCGAGGGTCACGTTGCATCGCCGTCCGACAGCCAACGCCAACGATGGGACATTCCGCGAGCAAGCTAGTGCTGAGGGTGGGTTTTTGAATTCGCCATCTGCCAGGAACTACAGAGTCCATCGGCATGTAGTTCCTGGCAGATGGCGAATATAGACACCTAGGCACTTGTCGATGCGAGACACGGCATCACATCACCATGAACCTCAAGGCTTCATTCCCTTTCTTCCTCGCCTCCTCGGCACTCGACGATTCGATTCGTACAAAGTATCGTCAAGGAGCTTGACAATCATTGCCTCTTTCGTCGACAAACCCCACCACCCAGGATCCGCTCCCCAGTCCCAAAACCATGCATGATCCTCTGGGTAGAGTGCAAAAGTCGACTGGGTAAGGTTGTCGACGCGAGCCAAGATCAACACCGATGTCTCGGTCAACCCGCGAAAGCCAAGGCGCCGCGCGTGAAAAAGGCCTCACCTAGAGAACTGAAGGGCCCTGATCCATGTTAAACAGCTGCCTGGACGTCGCCCCATGTTGGCCTGTTGGCGGGGAGCAGCCGGGAGGGAGCTTGCGGTATGTTCGCTGGCTGAGTGCCGCAAAGTTTCTCCCCGAGACAGCGGAGAGACAGAAATACTCCCTACTGAAGATGTATTTTTAGTCATGGACAAAACTCAACAATTCCCCAGCGCAAAAGATGGGAAAACAAAAGCCAATAGAAACACAAAAGCCCAGACAGAAAGGCAAAACTCTCACATGCTTCTCCAAGCCTAGTCTAATTCCCCGAAGGATTAACTAACCTACATTCCCTCCCACGCCAAGCCAGACCATGTCGCAAATCAACGTCTTCGAATGTCCGAGCTCGGCCCTTTACCTAAAAGCCATCGGGTCGACCGAGCTTCCTGCTAGCTGGAACTGGCATCTTTCCACCTTGCTTCTCGCCGAGGATTGGAGGACGCTGTGTGTGAGCTGAGCTAGATCCATCTGATTAGGGAAACCCAGCCAACAACAGTGGCCTCCGGAGTCTAGAGAAAAAAAGAAAGAAAAAAAGAAAAAAGAAGCAGGAATCTTGTGCCAGGGTTTTATCTAATCAATCTTTAGATGGGGCTGTCTCTAATCGTCGTCGTCTGGTCCATATTAAGTTCCCAGCTCCCCCTCCACCTCTCACACGTTTCCCGTTCGTCGTCGTCCTCCAAGCAAACCTCCCTCCTCTGAGTCCTCTCCCAGTCTTCAACCGCCATGCCGTCTCCAACCAAGGACGTCGACGTGCTCGACTCCTCCAAGGAATTGGACCCGAACCAGCAGCAGCAGCAGCAGCCGCCGCCGTACGACGAGGACCACGCGACGCCCAAGTCCACGGCGGCCGCGCTCCGCAACAGCGACATCAAGTCCCCCGGAGTCATCCGCATCCAGGCCATCTCGTCGGCCATCACCACAAAGGACCGCGTCTTCATCTTCCTCGGCGTCTTCCTGGTCGCCTACGCCTACGGCCTCGACGGCACCGTGCGCTACACTTTCCAGCCCTATGCCACGTCGTCGTTCGCGAACCACTCGCTGGTGTCGACCGTGGCCACGCTGCGCGCCGTCATCGCCGCCGCCGCCCAGCCGACGTCGGCCAAGATTGCCGACGTCTTCGGCCGTGTCGAGCTCATCTGTCTGTCCGTCTTCTTCTACGTCATCGGCACCGTTGTCGAGTCCATCTCCAAGAACGTCTCGCAGTTCGCCGCCGGAGCCATCATCTACCAGATCGGTTACACCATGATCATCCTGCTGGTCGAGGTCATCGTCGCCGACATCACGTCCACGCGCGCCCGTCTCTTCTTCAGCTACATCCCCGCCCTGCCCTTCATCATCAACACCTGGGTCAGCGGCGACATCACCCAGGCCATCCTCGACAACTCGACCTGGCACTGGGGAATCGGCATGTGGTGTATCATCTACCCGGCCTGCGCCCTGCCTCTCGTCATCAGCCTGTCCGTCGTGGCCCGTCGTGCCAAGAGACAGGGTCTTCTGGACGGCTACACCTCGACCTTCAAGCAGCTCGGCTTCCAGAACTTCTCCATTGCCCTGTTCTGGATGCTCGATGTTGTGGGCATCATCCTCATCATCGCCATCTTCGCCCTCATCCTTGTCCCCCTGACCATCGCCGGCGGCTTCCAGGCCAAGTGGAGCGCTCCCCAGGTCGTTGCTCCTCTTGTCATCGGCTTCGTCTGCATCCCCGTCTTCATCATCTGGGAACTCCGAGCTCCTCACCCGCTGGTCCCCTTCACCCTCATGAAGGACCGCGCGATCTGGGCCCCAATGGGCATTGCCATCCTGCTCAACTTTGCCTGGACCATGCAGGGTGACTTCCTGTACACCGTCCTTGTCGTGGCCTTCAACTTCAGCATCACGGCTGCCACTAGAATCACCTCGCTCTACTCATTCGCCAGTGTTATTACCGGAACCCTCCTCGGCCTCGTCGTCTACAAGATTCGCCGTATCAAGATGTTCATCGTCGCCGGTACTGTCCTGTTCCTCGTCGCCTTCGGTCTTCTCATCCGCTACCGTGGTGATCCCTCCAGCGCCGGCCGATCCGGTGTCATTGGCGCTCAGATTGTCCTCGGTATTGCCGGTGGCATGTTCCCGTACCCTGCGCAGGCCTCTCTCCAGGCCTACGTCAAGCACGAGCACCTTGCCGTCATGACTGGTCTCTACCTGGCCACTTACAACGTCGGCTCTGCCCTCGGAAACGCTGTGTCGGGAGCCATCTGGAGTCAAGTGCTGCCGTCGACATTGAGCAAGAACCTTGCTGGCATCAACGACACGCTGGCCATCTTCACGTACGGCAACCCCTTCGAGGCCGCCACATTGTATCCCATGGGCACCGAGGAGCGCGCCGCCATTGTCGACTCCTACCAGCACGTCCAGCGCCTGTTGACCATCACGGGTATCTGTCTCTGTATCCCGCTTATTGGCTTCTCGTTGTGCTTCCGCAACCCCAAGCTCAACGACAAGCAGACTTTGGTTGAGGATGATGATAAGCCCAAGACCCCAGCTCCCACCAACGAGCATGTCGGCGTCTAGAATACCACCTGAAGCCATTACCATCATGTGTGGAAAGACTGATTAATTATTACATAATAAATACCTCCAAGTTTACCTTGCTCTCTGCCTTCCTTTCGACGTGATGTCTTATAAGCCTTCAAGTACGAAGTAGTGCATGAACCTAGCGTCTTAGCCACCGCCACATTTCCACCCCCTGATTAGCGAATAAGATCATGTCTAGTAAACAAGATCAGAAGTCTAGAACCCGGCTAGCTTACTAGACCTAGTACTCTGGCAATCTCATGCAGAGAGACTACCATTGCTACGACGCAGACTGCCGCCGCTGTTGGGGTTTCCGATGTTGCAGGCCGTTGAGAGTGACGAGGCGGTCGAAGCCACGAAGACAACGGCAGTGAGAAAGTTGGAGATCTGCATGTTGGGCGCGTCGAGTGTGGTGTATATGGTATGTGTGACTGAACAAGATCAGGATCAGCAGAGATTCGAAGCAAAAAGACAGGCGCGGGTTACAGGCTTGGAAGAGAATTGTAGGGTGCGTTTTATGTGAGAGCTGTTGTTACTGAGGTGAGATGGAGAGTGTGTTCAAAGTCTCGAAGGACTGGATGTGGTCTTATATACATAATCTTTTCATTCAGGACTTTGCCTTCACTGCATAGAGCAGCCTGATTATCGAGTAGTCTCCCTCGAATACTGAGTCGACCACCATTGTCCCCCTTGAGAAACTGGTCTTGACGAGAGGCTGGCTTAGAAGCGGACTTGGTATGAAGCAGAGGCGGACTTAGGGGAGCCCGACAGGACTTGGCGACCAGGGGTTGTACTCGGAGAACTGCACTTGAAAACAACCTTCTGGGGCCTTTACGTGATTTAACAGGTCATTCACGGTTCATTACTCACTCTCACCGTCTGACGTAAGACCTTCCATTGGAATGGCTGATGAGGTTCAGCCATAGAGACGAAGTCCGGTGAGACAATTCTTACAACATCATCTGACTTGCAACCGCAGTCTAGGCTCTCAACCCCCATCGAGACTCAACTTTGTCAAGAGACTTAGGCCTAAGCAGGAAGGAGCAGCTGGTATTGAGACAGCTGGTGCCAGTCCGGATCTGTTCTTAGACTGGAGTTTGCGTCACCGAAATGACTTGATTGAAAGTGAATTCTGGAACGTGAAGTTCGTAGCTCAGAGTGTCAGAATGATTTCTAAATTATACTCAGTTGTAGAAGACATCCCTATATTGATACAGCTAACTCCTATCATGTCGAAGCGGTCGGGCGTAACTGTTGACCACGGAAGATACGCTGTAGACCATCCGGCGTATATACTTATGTGCTAGTTCTCATTGGTCGCATGTTGATTTAATTTTAATTACAGGCTATTGTGACTTTACTTGAGTCATCATGCAGGCGGTCTTGAGAGACTTCCTGAGTAGCCTATTTTCGTGGGCCCTGGAGGGTTTCAGCCATAACTAATAATTCAAAGGAGCAATGTTGGCGTCTGGATGATGTAAGGCCAGCTGATTCGGGTTCAATGAGAATCAACGCCATCGCTTGACCACATTAAACAGCGAGATGTACCAACTCAATTGAGAAAATCTGCTCGTCTCCTATAGCTGAAGAAACAAGCCGACTGTGTGATTTGGGTTCCTTTGCTTGAATAACAATAAAATGAACGTAGTAATGAATTTATAATACAAATACAAGTCCACGGTATGAACGTCCGTGGCCTATGAATCCCACACTGATGTTGAGATGTGGGAGTCGTATGGTTTCCTCTTCGGATCTCGCTAAAATACTCCTGGAACAACAAACGAAGTTAATAGGCGAGTCAAATGCATGAGCAATACTGCTGCTCAGGGCTAATCATCACTGATCCCTATTCGGTTGACGGCAAGCTCTAAGCAGTCATTCTCGACCATGACTGAGCTGAGGAAAGTGAGTGCTTGGTGACGGCACATCCTCGTAGATATTCTGTGAAGCACGTTGGCGTGTCAACCTCATCTTGCGTGCAGACAAGGAAAGATCGGCCAGTTGGGCATCTGGGAATGGTCGTCAAATTCTGCACCTCGCGTGCTAAATTCGCCACATCGCCACCTTGCAGCCCGATCCAATCCCTGGTCACTTGTGGCTGAATGTTCCGCAAGGACATGACATCTCTGCAATTTCTAAAACGAAGAGACCAGCATAAGAGGAGAGAATGTCAGTGCCGTCAAGGTGTTACTAACTACCGAGCAGAAGCAATTTTGGATGATTGGGTAGTTTCTCATGCATTAATGCGCCTCTGCAAACTCCATTGTGCACTGTTCCGTCCTCTTAGCCTACCCAGTACTGAACTGATTTGTAATATAAGTCAATTGATTTGTAGCAGAAAGAAAACTTTACCTTGATGCTTGGGGAGTTGCGCTTGTAACAAAATACATACCCTCTCGTCTCCCGAGAGCCTCACGTGACCCTACCCTTGAGCTCAAATGGGAGCGAGTCCAAGGCTTGGATTTCGAGCATATACAGCCCACAAGGGTTTCAAATGTTAGTTCGGGACCTGATTTTGCCACTCTCGCCACTGCCAAGATCTTACCGCTTTACGTTATTGGGTCGTTCAAAGAGAGGTATCTTTCCTAGCAATTTGCTAGTAAAGATATCTTAACCTTATCAACAGTCTGACATCAAGCAGTCATGTCATATCATCTTAACAGTAAGTATGCTAGCCAAATCACTCTAACTTGCAACTCATTGATATCATCAGAATAGTAGCTTTCTGAGCCAATTCTTCGTCTATGATGTCTTCCAACAGCCAAAATGCCGTTGGTTTCTCTATCTTTAGAGACCCAATGCCACATCCCTCCCGAAGCCGCTCCCCGAGCCCTCCCTCAAGCCCGAGCCCTAGCTGTGTCCGCAACCGTAGCCGTGGCCGCTTTCTTCTTGATACCCAAGGCGGCTTCAAGGATCCTACGCTTCCAAGCCCTCGCCGCCGCAAATACCGACTTTGCAATGATGGAACGGTTCGATCAGTCAACAGCCCGACCCCCTCTCGCAGTCTCTCTCGCGGTCCCTCTCGCAGTCCCTCTCGCAGTCTCTCTCGCGGTCCCTCTCGCGGTCCCTCTCGCAGTCCCTCTCGCAGTCCCTCTCGTGGTCCTAGCTCTAGCCCTGACCCTGACGCTCTCCAAGAGATCCCACAAGCTCGGGCAGGCCGAAAACGCAGGGCTAAGGAGCTTTCTCGCGATGACAAGGTCGTCATCCAAGGCCTCGATCGGTACACAAATATGACTATGATTGAGATCGCAAAAGCGACCCCCTTTACATACCGGCAGGTTCAGCATGCCCTCGAGACTCCAGCAACCCCACAGAAGTCAAAGCCGAAGCCCTATTTTCGTCGCCTTTTCCAGCAGCAGCTTGACAACTTGGAAGCTTTTCTCAATGAGGATCCCTCACATAGGGATATCCCTTGGCAAGATTTACGGTATGTAGTACCGGGCTTTTGGGATGTTGGGATCCACGCAATAACCACTGCTATGAAGGACCTTGGTTACTATCGAAAGAAAAAGAAAAAGTCTGACTGTTAGGGAGGAATTAAATGAGGAAGAGATTGAGAAAGTCTTCCGCAGCATGCCGGACCGGCTGCGTGAATGCATTGAGAATCGAGGTTATCAGACCTCTTCCTAGCGATAGTATTGGTATCTCAATTACTATGAAATTTTGGTATGTCCTAAGATATCTTTACTTGCCACCAAAATCGCGTCATTGTGGGCTTTGTACCAGCGCTAACATTTGAAACCCTTGTGGGCTGTACACCGCACTCAATACCTGTATGGTTAGGGCCCAGATGACTCGAGGTGTCTTAGTAGACATAGTTAGACAACAGCTATTCACTAGTTGTGATGATATCGAGTTGATGTATCTGCAAGCATCATCTCTTGAACAAGAACCTAGCTGATAACCGAGGGGAGGTTGTCGACAATGATTGCCCTACCGATGTGGGCAGCTGCCTCTGTGTGGCAGTCAAAAATGATTGGAGTCACACTGAGATCAGCGGCCCTGCGTGAACCGATCCAAAACATTGGAAATCACCCATCTACGATGCCTTCTCGTCAGTCAGAACCATTGAAATTGCGACTGTGTGTATCTGATTGAATCCCGGCATCGTCCAAGAGCGCTGCCTCGGCACTTGCACCGCGTTGATCACACTTACGTCACTTCCATGGACTTTGTATATTGCTAGTTTCTCAAACTTAATTTCTACCAAGACCTGACAAGATATATTTCCCGAAGCGGGATCCCTTCTAGCTAGGCCGATGGAGCGGCCCCTTTAGCCCGTGCAGATCTGTTGCCTCGGTTCCTGGCTTCACCGAAAGGGTCTGTCCGCGTGTGCTTGTGTGTGCGTGTGTGTGTCTGTGTACCTCTGACTTCTAGGCAACCGTTTTAAAGACGCCCGTACATGCGACTTTGCCTTCCCCCTTTCACCCCATCTGCAACCCGGCGGCGTCGAAGGTAACCGGCCTCAGGCGGTGCGACCGCAACGTCGCAACGCACGAGCAAAGTCCGGGGTGACGATAGGCTGTTGAGCGGGACAACTCGCTTCCCCAGCGTTAAGGCTTCAACCGAAATTACAAATTACTTACTCCACGGTTACGACGTGTCCGTTGGCTGTCCGTCGGGTCGTCCGTATTTTACGGGCCTTGTTGGTGGAGTGCAAAGGATGGAGAGGCAGCCAGCGCTCTACGCGCACGAATATTCCCATATCGTCGCTGAGATAAAACATGCATGCGCAATGAGCGGAGCGCCATTTCTCATCAGCCTCGTCTTATCACCGGTCCCTAGTCGGGGCACTTGCTGAATGCAGCAAAAGCAAAACGGACGGCCGTTTACGACGGGCCATGTACGACTCCAACCGGGGGACGTGGTGCTTTGGCGAGTTCAATACGTCAGAAGGCTCACGCACCAAATCCACCAAGCCCACCTAGGGAGCAACCATGGCTTTAAGACGTGGGGACATCTACGGAGCCGGTGCTCCACGGCGGCTCCACAGGGATGAGACATTCGTGATGGGTTCGTTCCTTTGGTGCGCGTAGAGTGGGTTTTTGGACGAGAATACATAGTAATCAGCCTGGGGTGCGGAGTGGTTTGTTTGTGGAAGTTACCGCGATGAGCGAAGAAGGCAATGAAGGGGAGAAGAGAGTAAAAAAAAAAGGGAATGGAAGGGGAGGATTTTGATGTTGGTGGAGGACATGGTGTGATTTGGGGGGGATCTAGATGCGAGTACTTGGGGAGATGCTATGCAGATGTTGGTCCATTGCTACGTAATAACTACGAAATACCCCGGAGAAGACCCTTCGCGCTTTAAGATTAATAAGATTAGAGTAAACCGCCCGCGTTCTTTCACCTGCCGAGGCGATCTTTTGTCGTTGACAGCCGAGTCAGAAGCGGGGTTTTCCTTGTCAGGCTCGTGTTTGTTCTACATAGTACTAATCACCTACAGGAGGTACCTGCACGAATTAGAAGGCTCCTGCTTTTCCTCCATTTCTCATTTCTTTCCTCGTCAGAAACTCGTTCGTTCTCCGCGAAAACAGACCGACGAGGGATTCCCATCCCCACCTTTGATAGAAAAGTCCACTGAAAGGATGCAACCCCATCCCCCGTTTCTCCAGAAAAGACGCCCAAATGGTTCGATGTTTGCGCCGTTTGCTGCTCTGGCCTCTACGTCATTGCCCGACGCGAAACAAACAGTAACGCCGAGCAAAGCCGTTAGTTCTGGGCCCCCTGTGGAGCCATCTATGTGGACTTGGTCCCGGCTTGGCAGATCTCGGACAACCAGCGGTAGGGCGGATTTGTTTTTCGTTTGGGGTTCGCGGCGCGGCTGGCGGCACACGGGAATGACGACACGGAGGATCGGCAAAAGGACAACAAAAAAAGGGCCCTCGGCTGTTGGTTGGCGTTTGATAATCGAATACCGGGGTTGCTCTTACAATCTGGGTCCCTCTTACTGAGAAGACTGGGTCACTGATACTGAAGACTGGGTCACAAAGGTCCTCTCTTACTGAAGACTGGGCCGCTTTCACTGAAGACTGGGTCACTTCTTATTGAAGACTGGGTCGCTGACCGAATACTGGGTCACCCCCGTGCTGCCCTTTGATAATGAATACTGGGCCGTCTGTGCTCTTCAGCCCTTTACTTCGCTATTCCCCCCGGCCGAGATTCCACTTTCAACTTTGCGGGTGGTGGAGAGCTGGAGTCGGACCCCGGGGCGATACAACCCTCGCGGGCCAACCTGCATCAACCACCACAAAACGTCATGGGAGAAGATCATCTTCAGACATGGTTATCCCTGTGGGGCGTCCCATGAAACTTCCATGTTAAAGAGATTTTTGCAGATTTTTCAATCGTCGTAGGTATATGAGCCTTGAACTAGGTGCTTCCCGGCCTGTCAAGGTCCCTTCGTCTTTTCCTATAACAAGCCCGAGCGTGCCCTCTCCATTCCCGACTTGAGCGTTGCATGCTTATTCCGCTTTGCAAGTCGATACCACTTCTTCAAGCGCAGCCGGACTTGCTTGCTACTACTTCTCTGGCATCCTAGGCCTGCCTTTTGTTTTGCCCTTCCCATCCCTCCCTTCAAAAGCCAGCCTGCCCAGCATGGCGCCTCCCACCTTTGCAGGCTTCTCTGGGAACCGCCTGTCGCTGGCCATCTCCACGGTGGCCACGACGGGCTTCCTGCTCTTCGGTTACGACCAGGGAGTCATGAGCGGCATCATCTCTGCTCCCCACTTCAACGACTACTTCCCAGAGACGTACGGCGAGACCATGCAGGGCTTCGTCACTGCCATCTACGAAATCGGCTGCCTGGCGGGTGCCATGTTCATCCTTGCCGTTGGTGATCTCCTCGGCCGCCGGAAGGCCATGATCCTCGGCGGTGTCATCATGATTCTGGGCGTCATCATCCAGATCAGCTGTGTCAGGGGCCACTCGCAGCTCGCCCAGCTCATCATCGGCCGTATCATCACCGGTGTCGGAAACGGCATCAACACCTCGACCATCCCTACGTACCAGGCCGAATGCAGTAAAACCTCCAACCGTGGTCTTCTCATCTGCATCGAAGGTGGTATCATTGCCTTCGGTACCCTCATCGCGTACTGGATCGACTACGGTGCTTCGTACGGAAGCCCTGACCTCGTCTGGCGCTTCCCCATTGCCTTCCAGGTCGTCTTTGGCCTGGTCCTCTCCATTGCCATGATCTGGCTGCCCGAGTCTCCCCGATGGCTGCTCACCCACGAGCGATATGAAGATGCGGAAAAGGTCATTGCTGCTATCCGTGGCTACGAAATCGACAGCGCAGAGACCAAGATGGAGCGAGATGTCATCCTCGACTCCATCCGCGCCTCTGGCTTCGCCGGACAGAAGAGCACCCCCGTCAAGGCCCTCTTCACCAACGGAAAGACGCAGCACTTCCGTCGTATGCTGCTCGGCTCTGGTGCCCAGTTCATGCAGCAGGTCGGCGGATGCAACGCCGTCATCTACTACTTCCCCATTCTCTTCCAGGAGTCCATTGGCGAGACCAAGAACATGTCTCTCCTGCTGGGCGGTGTCAACATGATTGTCTACAGCATCTTCGCTACGGCCTCGTGGTTCCTCGTCGAGCGAGTTGGTCGCCGCAGGCTTCTACTCTGGGGTACTGCCGGCCAGATGTTGTCCATGGTTCTTGTCTTTGCTTGTTTGATCCCTGGCACCAAAACCGCTGCGAGGGGCGCCGCTGTCGGTCTCTTCACCTATATCGCCTCGTTTGGTGCCACCTGGTTGCCTCTTCCTTGGCTCTACCCCGCCGAGATCAACCCTCTCAAGACCCGATCCAAGGCCAACGCTGTCTCGACTTGCACCAACTGGCTGTTCAACTTCCTCATTGTGTAAGTTTTCTGACTGGGTTGTGCTTCAGCGGCGAGTTACTAACAAATGTACAGCATGGTTGTGCCTATTATGATCAAGCGTATCAGCTGGGGAACCTACCTGTTCTTCGCTGTTGTTAACGCCTGCTTCTTCCCCGTCCTCTACCTGTTCTACCCCGAGGTAAGTTTCCAAGAGAGCCTAAGCAGTCTCCATAACGAATGGCAACTGACCTTTACCAGACCGCAAACCGCTCTCTCGAGGAGATCGACATCATCTTTGCCAAGGGTTACGTCGAGAACATGTCCTACGTCAAGGCCGCCAAGGAGATGCCGTTCCTCACTCAGGAAGAGGTCGAGGCCGAGGCCATTCGCCTTGGCTTGTTCGACGTCGCTAGCCGAGGGGCTATGGGCGAGAAGGGTCCTGCGGATGACAGCGCTGAAGACCCACCAGTTGATTCCAGCTCTGAGAAGGGAAGAACCTTTGAGAACGAGAATGAAAGGAAGAGCCTTTGAGTATCGAATGATACAGCCTCGAGTCTATTCGATTTGAGTTGCACATCCCAGTCTGACAGCATTGAGTTGCTGGGACAGGACGGTTTAATTAGAAGATGAGGAAAGGATTGGACCGTGTCCAATGCCTTTATCGCCAGCATAGAACATAGGGCATCTGTTAGAGAGGAGCTAGGAGGTAAAGATCCAACCGCCTTGGAAGATCCTTTTGCGCGTTCAGTGATCAGATCCAGGTTGACAATTTGAAGCATTGCATCTATGACAGAGACGCGTAACATGGCAACATTCGAGGGCAAGGTGGTCAGTCTTCCAATCTACTTTAACGAGTGTCTATACCCGCTGACGTAAATGGCTCCTACTCAAGATCGCTATCACAGGGGCAGCAAGCGGCATGAGTCTTGCCACAGTACAGCTCCTCGCGTTGCGGGGGCCCTCCATCTCTCTGGCCGACTTGCAAGAAGCTGCACTCAAGACTGGAGTCGAGGCTTTACCAGGCGGCACCACAAAGCACCTTGCCGCTGTCGTCGACGTTCGGGACGGCGCTTCTGTTGATTCGTGGATAGACAAGACGGTGCAGAAGTTGTCAATGTCGTTGGCGTCTTAAATTGTTGACGCGCGCAACTCAAAGCAATGACAGCCGGCAGCATCGTAAGTTTCTCTACAACAAAGGGTACCCATGACATAATACAGATCTAACCTAAGTAATTATAGGTGTCTGCAGCCAGCACTTTTGGCCAAGTTAGTATGCCAAAGTGCTCCTCGTATTGTTCCAGCAAAGCTGCCGTGATAAGCTTGTCCAAGTCGGCTGCCAAAGAAAACGACAAAGTTCGCATCAACTGCGTCTCTCCAGGCAAGTTCGTCTGCAGGCAAAACCATCCCGTGCTGACTCTCGAGACGAGGCACCCTCTGTGCGACGGTGTTGACAACGTTCCTGGAAACAGGTACTGTCCTGACACCCATGTCCGTGGATGATGACCCAAAGCGTGTTGAGTCTGGTATCATGGCAAATGCGCAGAAGAGACTTGGGACTGCGGATGAGGTTACAGAGGTGATTGCTTTCCTACTTAGCGATGATGCAAGCTTTGTGACTGGTGCTGTTTATAATGTTGATGGCGGTTGGATACATTAAGCGATTAATAATGACATCTTAGCATTGTCGCTCAGAAAGCTTAACTATAATAAGACTTTCCAGTTTGACATTTTCGTCTCTAGAGGCGTATCAGGCTGAGGTGAGGTCCCATGAGAATATTCGTTGATAGCCGATGATCGAGTCTTGGGTCAATGTCATCCTCTGCCAGATATTAGCTGAGAATTATCCAATCTGCTTTTAGGCCAAAAAGGGGGAACCAACCGGTGCTGATAAAGAATTTTAGCTGGGACTTGAAATGTCCGTCTTTGTGAAATGCCGCTTTACTTGAGCTAGGACCCTGACCTGAAATGGGCCAACGCAGGGCCGCTCTAACTAATCTCCTTTGTCTGTAAACCAACCGTCTTGGCATTTGGATAAGAGTACTATCCGTTCCTCGCATTCCGCCTG
Organism: Neonectria faginata; assembly: GCA_030864175.1. Lineage (NCBI taxonomy): Eukaryota > Fungi > Ascomycota > Sordariomycetes > Hypocreales > Nectriaceae > Neonectria > Neonectria faginata. Next base: position 141,265 of record JAULBG010000006.1, on the reverse strand, counting down.
CTCGCCCTATTTTGCTTCATGTTCCTTCTCATGTTCCTTGTCGTGCTCAATTTATCTTATCACGGATTCTGAGATCCTCGCGCCCTCCTCTGTGTCTTCACAGTAAAAGTCATCAACAGAAGGCAACGGGCTGCCTCTCTGGAGTTCCAGCTTTTCCGAGGAAAGTAATATAGCATCACATTTTTCTGCGCAAGATGCTCTCAAACGATTTAGTAACACTTGACACATTTGACAACCAAAGCCTGCTGAACTTTTAGGAGTGATAAGACCGGGGTGGTGTATATACATCCACCGAAAAGACACTACCTGCCGAATGCTGTGTCTTCTTATAGACATTCTGCTGCTAGGGTCGCAGTCTTCAAATCCCCTGCACATAGCGCAAATGAAGGGATCGCTCTCTGTGATTTTGGCTCGACTTGGGCCTGCTTAGCTGGAATGGCCGTCCATTATGCACGGGATCGGCGCTGAAGAAATTGACGAAAGTTCGCCGCGCTAGTAAATCCTAACGGCTATGCAACGTGTGGTTTTGAAATGGGGTAGCGAGGAGGGCTGCAATATTTAGGTCTTTATTGTAGTAAGGATAAGGGAGGGCCGATTGAGCTGTGGTATAGTTAATAACTAACAAACAAAGACAATAATAAAAACAAAGACTGGTCATAACTAGGTAATAGAGATCTTATTCCTTCTCACTGCTAACAATGACGGTAGTTAATAATGATTAATCAGCGATAGAGACCTCCCTCAATATATCATCTCGTAATAGACGTTAGTCGTAAAGGATCTTCAGTCAATCCACTTATCCCGCTTCAGTATTCATTTCTATACATAGCAACCAAAGATTTCAATCACCAAACAGCGTTAAATGCCCAATTTTGGGAGATGTAAGCTATCTGAATTATAGATTTGCCTTGCTTGTAAAGAATCTGTATACCTTGTCGAATAAAAGGGTATCTGTCGTCATACAAGTATCGAAAAGCGTAGTACCATATTACCGCGGAGGAAAAGAAATGTGAAAGCGACGCCTAGTACATCAGCTCCAATCTTCCAATGGAAAGCACTGATATCCTGTACTGGGCCGACTGCAAACTTGCGAAGGTGGCGAGCTAATCTAGTAACTTTCCTGATAGCTGCTCGAACGAATCTCATACTATCCACAGAAACCCTCACACTAAAGTAAACAAGTGATGTTACCAAGATAGCACAAGTAAATCCGAAGAACAACAAGTCGCTGAGTATAAGGTATGGTAGGGAGATGTGTGCTATCAGTGCGGCAAATAGTGAGGTAGCGATTGCGAGTAACAAATAGTATCTGTTAAGATAGCGTTGTAAGTATCGCCGAATCACAACTCCGATGGTGACACCCGCGAAGTACGAAAGAATAAGGAATCTGAAGAACCATCACTTTTCTGATAGAAGAGGGGCAAGTATAGGAATTGAGGCTGCAAGACAAAGCTCCCGTCTATGAAGGCGTCTAATGTGATTTCCCAGTACTGCTCCAAGGATAATACTTCCTAGGAAGGAAACAAGACATACAACCGATGGAGACGGCCATGCTATCTTGGTGCTCGATTGGTTGGGTTGTTCCTCAAAACGCTTGCTAGATGAGATAGCGATGACCCAATGTTAGACCTCGGGTCTGCTTCTGCTGTCATAAGTGCTGGGTTAGTCTGCTTGTAGGAACTAGCGTGTCAGTGTTCCAGTATCGGGCATGGGCGCCTCTGAATTCCATGATGTATTGAATTGGGGCAACTGCCTCATTAACCAATTACGGATGGGAATACAGGCGGCGCTATCGCAGAGGCCAGGTGACCCGGTACTGTTTTCCTAGTGAAGATAACGAGCAGAACCGGCTCGAGATGATCCACCTCGTTTACTACCGCGGGTTTTGAGGTCGCCTGTTCGACTCAAGCAGGCTTACTCTCGAGCCGGATAATGTGATCGTCCAGACGATCAAAACCCCACACTGTGATAAACGACGCCATCCTCCAAGAAGTGGGCTGAGGTAGCTAATGTGACTGAGTTGAGATTTAATTCTTTTGATATGCGAGTGACAAGCGCCAACATTGAACAGGTTGCTAAACGTGTCTGTAATGAAATCGAAGAGAGCTGACAAGGAAGGGAAATATTTCCGTCCGTCGTGAAGGGCTTGGATAGGTTGTAGAGTCTATAAGTTCTGCATGTATACAAAAAGGAGTACGTTGGACTAAAAACCAGAGTTGATAGACCCAGTGCAGAGCATGTGTGAGAAAAATCCAAGCGAGTAGTTGACACCTGTATCGGTGCAGCCCTCGTCGTCATTCTTGGTGCAAAAGCCCAAGGTCTGGCTGTTTTGAGAAAACTCCCAGCCCTCACCGTTCCAGTTGAAACCGTATTGATCTTCCGTCTTTAGACCACGAATTTCAAAGAAGCCTTCAATCAAGCATCGCTCTGAGACACACTGCGACTATGTCAGCTGTGTATAGAAATAGTAATAGCGGTTGGTTGGCATACCTCGAACTGCTGAACGTTGTCAAGGCAGCCTCCTGGGTAGGACACAGCGACTGGATCAGTGCTGTAAATATCGCCTCCAGTATTAGGAACGATCTCTCCGATTCCGCCTTTATACAATTAGCATGTGTTGATACAATGCCACAGTTGAGTCTGCTCACCTTGAGAAGCAGAAGTGCCAACTGCGAAATCCGCTCGAGAGTAGCCAACGAGGGCCAATAGGCTAACTACGCGGAGAATAGAGAACATTGTGGCGGTTTTGGGTTGAATTGAGTTTGGGGTATGTATTGAGCTTATTGTTATGGGTGTTATGTTTGTATCTGTGAGTGTTGGTAGGGAAGTATTGCTGTTGAGGGGAATCTCAGTACTTTTATATTACCATGTAACCTTTGCAGGATCTAGGCAGCAACTAAACTATTCTGACTAGTATCGTTCTCTAGAGAGATCATCATCAACATAATGCTCTGACCAGAATAGTTCCCTAAGGAGATCATCATCGAGATGCTCCAACTACTGGTTCCCTAGGGGAGATTAGCGTCGTGTTCCCCACTTGATGACCATCCATAATCTTGGCAGACGTAGGAATGCTTCGAATGCGGAATCTCGTGAGTATAATCGTCGCTGATCGACAGGCTAAAATTCCTTCGCGCCTTTCAGCACCTAGTTTATCCCCACGCATTTGCCTCATCTATACCGCCCTATACTCTGTGACGTAATTGCTACCATCGTAGGATGAGCTAGCCGCATCTACTAATAGTTCATGCGCTACACACTCCTTTCACTGGCATTGCCGCATCTACAATAGTAAACATATGCACTTTATTAGCCCTGAGTTTCTACCATTGGACGGGGAAACAACGGACGGGGAAAGCGATGCGGGGATCGTCGTATCTTTTTGACTTTTGAGTGTGCAAAGGATCTTCAGAGGGATCGATCCGACATCGCCCCAGCCCAAGAGTACGGTACTTTGATCCTCGCCAAATTTGAGTGTGGTCTCATGTACTGTTTGCGGTGGTTGGCTGAATAGAACATCTTGGCAGTGAACTGTTCCGTTCCTTTCGCACACTGAGCAAAGGATCTGGCCTGGTGCCTGGCCATCCCTTGACGTAAAGAGCATGGATTAGTGGTGCTTGCACTGGTTTTCGTCTCCGACTTGTTCTTGATGACGGACGCGTCCGTCGTCAGCCGGGTCTGTATCTTGCCAACTTGCGCAATGACAGTTCATAGCCCGTGGGGATGAACGAGTCATCAGGGATCTCCTTGACTGCGGCAAATTGCCTTTTCTGTACTAGTAAATAATAGTAATATGAAAGCAATAGTTCTTTTAATACTAAAGTTGTATCTATAGCTTTGAGTTGAAACGCAAAAACGTAACAACCCCATGCATATGCCCCAAGACTACTATATCACCATTCATTGCGAATGAAGTAGCTTTATATCCCTTAGAAAGCCTAAGTAAGCGCTTACTCCCTCGAGTGACCCACTTATCATTGATGAATATGTCATGTTGAAATGCGTTTGTCTCATCAGAAGGTTTAGTAGGAAGCCCCAACGATCTTTGGTCAGTTTTGAGATACCCGTCTTTCTCCGAGAAGACAATGAAGGCAGCTGAGGTCCCATGATTCAGATACTGATAACTGCGGGCCGTAATGTACCAAAGTCCGATGCCCCCTGTTGATGAACCCCATGCAAGGTTCATGCCATCGGTGGAAAAGGCAATTGCTTGCACCCGAATGCATTCAACCCCAGCGTCAATCTTCTCTGGAGCGATGCCTGTGTTGATGTTCCAAACCTGGATCATGCGGTCGTATGAAGCCAACGCAAGTGTCGTGCCGTCGGGCGAGAAAGGTATCCCAAATGTTGACTGAGCCGTCAGTCGAGGCGGAAGCCACCAGCTTTCCGCCCGGAGAAGAGGTTAAGGCAGCGACGGAGTAAGCATGATGCATCCTTTTTCATTTGCCTGTCTTTATGGTCCAGAGTCTGGCAGTGCCGTCTGTTGAAGCGGGCGCAATCAACTGTCAATCCGGTGAGAACTTTATGGTATTCACCGGCCATTCATGGCCTTGAAGGTTCTTGTTGTGCTCTCCCTGGTCATGAGATGTAGATGCAACCATGCGGCCATCTGCAGAGAAGACTATAGCCAACACTGGCCCACTGTGGGCTCGATATACCCCTTGGTGCGTCTTCGCATCCCAGATCCTGACCGTGCCGTCATGCGAGGCGGATGCTAGCTTCTCGCGTTCAGGTGAGAAAAGTAACGTTGCTAACACCACCGTTGTAGCCCTTGAAAGTCATTCGAGGCCTTCCAGTACCAATGTTTCACGTCGTTACTGTATGATCTTGTCATGATAACACGAGAGTCTTGCCGCTTGGTGAGAAGGCTACTGAGAATACTGGCGCTTGGTGCTACCGAGCTTTTGGAGAGTAGTCCCTTTATTCGTATCCTAGAGTCGGATTTTGCAGTCATGGGAGGCCGATGCAAGCGTCTTGCCGCCTGGGGAATATGCGACATTACTGACCTAACTACCGTGACCCTTGATTCTCTTGAGGAGCACGCCTTTCTTGAAGTCCCATAGCTTGATGGCCCGATCTTGAGACGCCGACGCCAGAATTTGGCCTTCAGGGGCAACAGGGACCGAGAAGCCTGCTGGTTCATGGCCAGAAAACGTATCACAGTCCTCCTCGGGCATTCTCGAAACTGTTCGACTCTGGACGTCGCAGAGCCGGATAATGGAATCGTATGAAGCAGTTGTAAGCCTGTCGCCGTCAGGCGATGAAGCAGCCGACAAGGCGCTGGAGCCGTGATCAGTGAAGGTCTTGTTATACGTTCCAACGGTGACATCCCAGAGCTTAACTGTGCCGTCATGCGATGCTGATGCAAGGCATGTGGCACCTGGCTGTGAAAAGGCGGTTGCATGAACTGGTCCCTGATGCCCCTCGAGAATCTGCAAACATACGTCACTGTCTCTAATACCCTGGACAGATTCAATACATGGTAGCCCCTGCTTCCACATTTTGTTTCTAACTTTACTCGCCAGTGGGCTGAAGATGAGGGCAGATCCGCACGTCTACAGCGGAGCTCCCTCTATCAGGGATCTATAAGTCAATAAGTATTTCTCGACGTCTTTCAAGAGCTCGACAAGCTTTTTGGATTGTATCTAGAAAGAGTTGAAATTACATGTGGAATACTTGCGCTGCCTTGCCACCTTCAGAATCGCGGCAAGAAAGACCAATCATTACGATCAAAGCAAGAGGGCACACAACTCAGGGACTGAGATGGACTGTCATTCCGAGTGCTATACATAGGATACTTCATCAGCATCCACGTCAATCAGCTAGTCAAGTATGAAACCGGCCACTGTCGGGGAAAAAATAAAGCTGCCGAGGAGGGCACTATGTGAGGCAATGAACCAAGACGAACATATCTAATCTAAGCTCGGTTCGCCAGCCCCAAAACGATTCAGTAACTATTCAGGCCAAATTCCTTCCAATTTAGTACGGGCCATGGATGAATAGCTTTAGATGGGCGCCTTTGAGAGGGAACAGACTGTGGGCGAGCCAGACTAGAGGCACCCACCAGTACTGACTTTGATTACATAGACCAACATATTGCTAATATTTCTCAGACCCTCAAGTGACGAGTCTCAATACTCAGCTCTCCTACAGCCAGCACCACGTCTAAGCGTCTCAGAGTCTGGGGCAACAGTCGCATGTCACTCCCGTAACCCTCGGTAACGGTGAACATGTGAGCTCAGAAGAGGCGGTACGATCAATGTAGAATCACAAAATCAGTAGAACCCACCCCTCAGTTCTCGAACTCGGGCATGCGTACGCTCAAGTTCTGGACCCGCAGATGTAGTCAAGGCAAGTGAAGCCATCAAACCCATGGCAACTCCCCCGCTGACAGGTGACACACCAGACTGGACGGTGGACTGCTCCAAGAAGCGTGTCATGAAGGACACTGTCATCATTGTGCCTGCTGGTGATTCGTGGCCGCAGCGCGTCGTCGTCTACTTTGTCCGTGCCGAGGACGAGACGGACAGGTATCGTTCATGGGCAACAGTTCCATCACCTCCAAGCCGGCAGATAAACGTATGAGAAGGTAAAACCAACGATGACTGCAAACAAAATGTATTCTAAGTACCAATGAGACACGGTTCAATTCGGTCTGATCTGGTAGTTGAAAATGCCAGGGAAACACGGCAACAGCCCGGCTAACTCGCCCAATAAGGAAGGTAGGGTGCTTAATAAGTTAGTCTATTGAAGTGCCGACATTGCCGGTTTGCAAGAATTTGGAAAGCCAATTGGTGTATGTTGACCCACCGCAAGAGGGACTTTTGCGCCAGTTACAGTGTGTCTGGACTTCGCATTCCCGGGCCTAAGGTGATCTACATGGTGATAAGTCACCTGCTATTGATTCGGCCAATAAGCTTAAATAGGCAAAGAAGGAACTTGTGTTAGCGCCGTAGACCATGTCCGCATCTAGGCTGCGGAACATCTGTAACACTAGAAACATTTTGTAGCAACCAACTCCTGCATTTCCGTGAAGATGAGGGGACTTTTGTTCATGCACCTCGAGCGTAAGAGAAGCAATCCAGTCTGCTCAGGAACGCATGCCATAACTAGTAGCACGCCGATTCGATGAATAGTGGCATTCAGTGAAAGAAATACAGGTAGTATCAATGTAGGATGTGGCGCTATTTCAGAACCCTTATCGGACCTGCGGCTAGTTAAGGGAACTGCCACATGTTAATATGCGTTGAACCTGGGCTGTGTGATATGTGCAAATATGATTTTTCTAGGTATCCTTAGCATGTTCACAAAAAAGCACTATTATATTAGTACAAGGTTAGTCAATTTATATTTCTAGAGCTAGAAGTCTATCTAGGTTAACCTTCATAGATAATCATCTCTAAACTGTCTCGACAAGTATCGATCATAATGCGCAAGAAAATTCCCACACTAACTAAGACAGGATACGTCTAGCAGGCTACGGACGGCTAACCGGCTTCACATTAGAATCGCAAACAGTAGACACAGAAACATCACGTATGAGCTAATCGCAAGATCATCAACTCTTCCCTGCACACACGTGAACAGAGTGCGACTATTCGCTACATATGCTTAGATGATTTACTGAAAGGGTAATTCGCCCATACACCTTGTGGGGTCGAAACCTCCAGCCCGAGTGAGGTGTGGGAGCTGCCTGATGCGGCAGGTGTTAGCGGCTATGCGGCTGCGAACGAACAACGAAATCATCGCACGCCTAGCGAATATCATGATTCTTGGGTAACTAGTAGATGATTCAATCCTAGTCAAACTAGATACGACCGTCAATCGCATAATGCCGGTTTTCCGAGAAGGGATGTACAGAACAAGCCAGGTCGTGGATAACTTTTTATATAAATGCTGCTCTTCGTTCCTGGTTTTGGGACTCTTTACTTTTTTTCATCATCCACTCAGGAATCTTCTATTGCTCACTGACCATCATCTCCTCTTAACACAATGTTGTTCGCTGTCTCTCTCGCTGTGGCTGCTGCCGCCGCCGCCGTCACGGCTTCGCCGGTTGAGCCCAGAGCCAAACCCACTGTTCTGTCATTGAAGCATGTCTCCAGCGTCACTTCAGTCATGAACATCGTTCAGAAAGGCCAGTCTCGCATTAACAAGATCAACGGCAAGAGTGCCGTCCACTTCAACGTTGATGTCAGCTCTGGCTCGGTTACGAACGACGATGTCACCTACGTCGCCCCGGTCGTCATCGGTGGTAAGACGTGGAATCTCATCGTCGATACTGGATGTACGTGGCTTCCTTTGCACCACTAATGCCACAATATACTAATTTAAATCACATAGCCTCAAACACTTGGTGTGGTGCCCAAACCTCTTGCGAAGCAACATCGACCGGCAAGTCTACTGGCGGTACTGTGTCCGTCACTTACGGCTCTGGCTCGTTCTCTGGCAAGGAATACACCGACAAAGTCAGCTTTGGCGGCCTCTCCGTCGCATCGCAGTCGATTGGTGCTGCTACCTCGGCGTCCGGCTTTAGTGGTGTCGATGGCATCATCGGCTTTGGTCCTGTTGATCTCACCGAGGGCACGGTCTCGAACGTCAACACCGTCCCAACCTTCTTGGACAACCTCTATAGCCAGGGGTCTATTTCGACGGAGGTGCTCGGCGTTTCCTTCAAGCCGGAGTCTGGCAGCGACACTAGTGACACCAATGGAGAGCTGACTCTCGGTGGCACTGATAGCTCCAAGTACACCGGTTCAATCACCTACTTCTCAACACTCACAAGCGGCTCTGCCTCTGCGTACTGGGGTATCTCTATTGCTAGCTTCACCTATGGCACGACTACCCTTGCCTCGTCTGCCACTGGTATCGTTGACACTGGTACTACGCTCATCTACATCCCAACCAGCGCCTACAACAAGTTCTTGTCTGCTGCTGGCGGCAAGACTGATAGTTCATCCGGCCTAGCTGTGTTTACTACAAAGCCTACGTCAAACTTTGGTATCAAGTTCGGGTCAACGACTTACACTCTCACACCGGCGCAGTACCTGGTCCCGACTGCCCAGTACAGCTACTACGGTCTGACCTCCGGCAAGTACTACGCCTGGATCAACGACGGTGGCAGCTCTGGCGTCAACACTATCATCGGTCAGAAGTTTCTTGAGAATTACTACTCTGTCTATGACACCACCAACTCCCGCATCGGTTTCGCTACCAACGCCTAAGTTGATTCGTTGTTTTCTAAGACTCGCAGAGCTTGATATGAACTTTTCTGTATCATATCTCGAAAGCAGAAAACAAGGGCAATGCATAGTATTTTGAAAGGGGACGGAGAACTTGAGATGTAGAATTGGCAAGATGTATACAAAAGATACTAGCTATATACAATCTACATGCTATTAATCTTTTTCCTTTATTAAGACGTAGTTGACCAGACGTGTGTGGAAATATCGAGTCTGCTAGTTTTCTAACTGTTGTCAGGATGAATCATTCAGTATGAATAGATGCTTGTATTAGGACGCAACATCACCCTGAGGACATCTATAGAGACAGGAGCCTTGCTTCACATTGGAGACACGTTCAGTGCATTATGACCGCACCCTAGCAAGCTAATTATGCCTAATTGAAATATTCAGGGCTGTGCGCACAGGCCGTGGCCATGACTAAGCGAGTCTCAGTCAAACTGGCGTATTGGTTTGATTGGTTAGGTAGCCACTCAAAATCAAGCCCCGTATTTAGCCGTCACTGACCCACTCGCTCTCTTGGAACGTTTCCCCAGTGACGCAAGCTGAGCAAATCGTCATCACAACACAGTCGCCAAGCAGCCACCAATCAACCCTCACAATCAACTTATATCAACCTTTTTTTGTCCCCCGTCTACGCCCGAAACCGACACACATGCCGTCAAACCATGGGCAGCGACAACGACATCTTGGAATGGCTTGAAACTGTTGCCCCGGCCCATCTCGAACAACCATCGCCCTCCTCGCTCCGACCGCGCAAGCGACCGCGGCTCAACAACGAACACACTTGCGACTGTCGCCAGCGAAAAACCAGAGGCGCCCGTTCCGACACGAGACGGGCCAGGTCACGTCTACCGACGCCCGCGGCATCCGCATCTGCTCCAACGTCCTGGCCCACGACAAGATCAGGTCCCAACGGCGACTCCTCTCTGCCGGCCATGCCTCCCAAGCACCCCAGGGATCCAGACAACTACAACAACAACAACAACGACAACGACGACGACCAAGACGACCGTCAACGACAACAAAGCGACTTCGCCCCCGCTCAAACGATCGATGTTACCCCTCGCCCCCTTCGCCGTTCGGCTGCAGCCATCGCTCTCAGCGACGCCGAAACAGGTTCCCCAACCCCCTCCTCGTCGAGGGCTTCTTCCAAAGCTTCCAAGATCTCCCGCCACTCATCTCCAACAAAGCAGCTCCACAACGCGAACTTAAGGGAGACGGGCTTCTCCAGAGCGAGCATCGAGGACGACGAACTGCCGATGTTACTGGGTAGTCTGACGCAGAGCTTGTGGAAGATTGATGAAAGTTTCGGCGTCTTTCCCAAGGGTCTACAAGACGACGTACGTTATTCAATGAGTCCCCGTCCAACGCATTGGTTCTCGCTGACTCATTTCCAGCTCGCCGGCGAACGTGTCCGAGAGTGGATGTTTGGAGACAGCCCAGAGTTCGAAACATCACAGCTACCTGATATCCGAACGGTCCGCAAGATATTTCGCCTAGCAAAGAGGTGTTTCCAAGAAAACCTTGCAGAGTCGTCTTGGAATAACGACGTGCATTCGCAGATGCTGGAGTGGGCCATGAGAGATAGCTCCAGCAGCGATGACCTGTTAGACTATCGATGTTGGTATGTATTTGCCTTGTTGAAGCTGTAGCTCAGACGGTGCTTGCTAACCCAAACGCAGTCTGACAGCCCGAATCGTACCCCCATACCAACCAGAGAACGCACCAAGCAAGATGGTCGACTTTTGCATCTGTCTCCAGCCTGAAGCAGCCTCTCCGCAATACCATGCCATCCGGTCGCTCTGTATCAACCGTCCATCCATGTCGATCAACCATACAGATTGGGGCGACTTGTCTAAGTACCCTATTGCCATCTCTATCGAGACCAAGGGCCCAGAGCAGTCTTATGAAACCGCATTGCTGCAGATGGCTACGTGGCACTCGTCGCAGTGGCGGAGTCTCTTTTGGGAACGCGGCCCTATTCCATCCAGGATAGAGTTTCTTCCTGGCATCATTGTCATTAAGCACGACTGGTACTTTGTGGCAACTATTCGAGACCCCAACGGTAAGGCTCGGACGTTTGAGCGCGTGCCACTAGGCAGCACAGAGACGATACCTAGCATCTACAAGCTATCGATGGCGTTACTGAGGCTGCTTCAGTGGGTGCGGGTTAAGTACTGGCCCGCCTTTCAGGCTGATGTTTTGGACATCCAAGTAGGAGAGGGTACTGGGTAGTCAGGCGTGTATGGTAGAATGGAATCAAGAGGATTGTCGTCTTCGTAATCATGACCAATCATGACCTTTATGCTTCACTCCAACACAAGTCGTGGCACTAAGTATTACTTTTCAGGTAAGCTTATATATTAAGGTTAACCATTCATCCTTATAAGTATATACAAAGCTATACCTATCTTCTATTACTTTAGAAGCTCCTCCTTCTCATCTCTAAATATCTTGTAGACGATGTACTAGTAGCGATCTGACCACCAATACTTTCAATTCCGCTCAATCCTGGCACGCCTTCCTCTTCACTTGTACCAAGATCTGGAGTATTTCCTGTGTGTGGTTGAGAATCTCGACCTGTGTTCTCTGTATCCACAGCTAAGTCGTGCTCTGCGCTATACCTGCGCAGCTTACGCCGTACATCACTGAGCTCGGCAAGCTTGAGCACATCTTCCTGGGAGGACGTTAGAAGAGGGTCCCGTCTGCCAGCCTCATGACATAACGTAAAATATAAAATCTGGAGACGAGTTGGGGTGGAAAACGACGCTGGTTGTAGACTTACATATTTCAAATACTCCATCACGTAAAAGAACCGCTCCGTTTCTTCAAAATTATACCCCAGCTCTTCGATTGCTTCCCGTGTTACCAGACCTTTGGTGATCTCAGTCCACATTTCCTTCTGTTTCTCCTCGGTGATCTCGGTCCGCGCTTCCTTCTGTTTCCCCTGTTGAGACTCTGAGTCTGTGCGGGAACCATGGTCGGAGAATCTGGCCGATTGGTCATTCTTGGGTTTGCTGGGCTCTGCTGCGGCGACATGATCATCCCTGTCACCAATGACGCTGTCTTTCGGCCCATCCCCTAGCTCGACGTCCACAGCTATAGCGGCCACATCTCTCGTGGAACTATCTATTCGCCGTTTATCAGGCTCTTCCAGCAACCGTCGAGTTTTGGCCCAGATAGATTCGGCGGTACGGTTATCTAGTTTAGGTTTTGGCACTGATGCGGAGGCGGGGTTCGAAATAGATTGAGGTTCTCCGGCATTTCCACCAGATGCCTCGGCTACCACTGTGTGTCAATAAGCCTTGGACCGTTGCAAAAGGAGGGGAGGCCACGTCTCTTACCTTTCCGGTAGAGGTTTCCGCCAATTTTCACCGTCTTTTCTCTGCTAATAACTCTTCCTACAACAACGATACCACCCTTCCACGTGTCAGACTTTTTTCCACTTAGTGATGCGCAAAGAATAATGGATTGTCACCTTTTCCTCGTTGTGATATCTAAGATCCGAAATTGCTTGAGTGTCAAACGGTTTCCTTGGGATGTGGGTCTTTCCTCTCTTAGGATATGCATTTTGGCTTGACCCAGTACTCCCATTCGATGGTAGCGACGGTGATTCGGGGGGCGTGTTTGACCTATGATTTGCAAGTCCGAGTTTATCTTCGGTTAAAGGTTGAGGCTCAGAGCCGCTCAGCTTATTAATAGTGCCCTCTAGGTCGTCTTCCTCCTCCTGCTCTAGAGGTTCGACAGAGAGTAGGTCTTGATAATCTTCATCGTCGGAGGCTTGTGCGGACATATCCTTTGAAATCGACTGAGAGCTTCCGGAACTAGCGGACCCAATCTTCTCGTTTGATCTGGGCATGGCAAATATGGCGAGCTGCTCCTGGTGAGTAGCCACGTGTTTCTTGAACCGGCTGGGAGACACCAAGATGCCACTTCCTTGTCCAGACAGATATTTCCTGTTTAGGTCCTCGCGAGACCGAAGCGTCTGGGCCCAGTCGTCGCAGAATGGGCAGTCCTGAGCACTGAAGAGGTCGGGGACTTGCCTTCCTGTATCGGTAAGCATCGACATCTGATCTGGGGAGAAAGACCCATGAATCGAGGTAATATGGGATGCGAGATCGGACTTGGAGGTAAGCGGTCCCTCTCCGCAGAGGCTGCATATATACCGTGATCGGTGGTGTTGCAGCTCGTGCTCGAACCAGGAATTCCTATCATCGAAGAGCTCATTTCGACACTTTTCGTCATGTGATGTACACACATATGACTTAAGATCGCGAAAGGCATGCGTCCTTGTTGGGTTTCAAAAGTCAGCCGCAGGCTCTCGTTCAGCCCTCAAGACTCAGAGGAAGTCGCAGAAGTGGTGCTTGACTTACTTCCAAGGCTTTTCTTGAAGGAAATCCTGCAAAGTAAAGCATATAGGGCACTCGAACACCTGTCCATCTGGTGACAGATCTTTCAGGCGCGGCAATCTTTGCAGCGTGCTGGAGTCGAATGCGGTTGACGCAGTCATCAATGACACGGCGTCATCCGCTTCTTCGAGTCTAGACTGGAGGAGATCCGCATCCACATATCTTGCCTTTATGAACATGGTTGCCTTGCTTGAGAGCCTCTCGGTTCTATTGTCGACCTCAGTCGAGATTTCGTCGTTGTCCACGCCAAGCCGGGACTTGTGATCTCGGCAGTATTTGATGAATTGCCTTCGTTTTGCAATCGCACTGCCCAATCGTTTCGCAAGCCACCTCGAATCATGCCGTCTGAGCTTGGCGTGTTTCTGCTCCACGTGCTCGACATCGAACGAATCCGGGAAAGCTAACTCTGTGTGCTGCATCGCTCGCTTGAAGCGATCTTGCGGGCTTGCCTGGCGGATGAGGACGGCCATACGGAACAGGGAGCGCATACATTGAGCAATAACCTCGAAGATCATGTGCGCCTCATCTGTAGGCGAATCGTCCGACTGTGCGAGTTCGTCATCGTCATCGGATCCTTCATGAATATCACGGTTTGGGCTGTTGCCTGTGACTATACTGCTCACTGTGGTCGACTCATTAGCTATTTCCCCGCGACTCGATGCCAACTACTCACGATCTTGTGTAGCTTCTTGGAGGTTCTCAAGGTATTCGCAAATTTGTTCCCAGATGTCGGGTGCCTCCTGAAGCCGGTAATCAAGTGACAGCTTCTTAGAAGGAGCTTGCAAGGCCCCCAAGCTACCGGCCCACAAAGTGAATTTGTCGACCAAGTCCTCAATACTGCTCGGCTGTATAGTGAGCCGGCTGTCTGTCGACTTTTTTTTTGCTTCGGAGAGTAGCTGAGCGAGGCTGGTCTTTACCACAGCGCTCCGATCCGCGATGGTCAGCTGTTCGATTTGAGCGGACATGACTCTTCACTCCGGCAGCCAGCCGGGCAAGGATGTTGTAATTGCGGATGTTGCAGTTGCGGCTGTAGAGCGTATTTTTCCGCCAGGTTCCATTATCGGATGAAGCTGATAGACTGATCGATTTGCAAGAAGTGAGGATCAAGGCTGGCGATGTCGGCACGCAGCCCGACTCGGCTTTGCGAATGTGCAGTTGATGAGGGGGTTCGACACGTCAGCATCTGGAAGAACGTTGCCCCTGTTCCTTGATTGGAGCAGTTGCGTCAGCAAGAGGCCGAGGAAGTCCACCTTGTTTTCATCTTCTCGTCTCCAGACTTGAACTTGGTAAGCGTTAACCCCAGACGCGGCAAGCCAGAATGTCGGGCTTCGAAGTTGCAGGTATTGTCCTCGGAGCTTTGCCTCTCGCAATCGAGGCCCTTGATAGGTATCGTGAGGTGGCAAAGCGCCTGGGCTTCTGGTACAAGATAAGGCTGGAGTACCAGAAGTGCAGCGACCACCTTACCTACTATCGGTTGGCGTACAGACGGCACTTGAAGCTACTCCTGTTGCCGCTTGTTTTGGACGATGATAAGATGCAGGAGCTACTATCTGACCCTGGAGGGAAGGGTTGGAAGAACCAGACTGTCGGAAGCCTCCTCGAGGCCCGCCTAGATGAGTCTTACGAGCTTTACCTGAGGCACATGACAGCTACCGCCGAGACCATGCAGAAGCTGAATCACGAGCTTGCTGTTGATGTGGATTCCATTCAGCAAACCATCAACACTTCGGTCAGTACATTGAAAGAAGAAACCTAGGAAAGGATGACACCATTTGACATTACATAGAAAGGGTCGACGAAGTCCAGGATGAAGTACGCGATGAGCAAGGACGGAATGGAATATCACCGTTACAAAGTTAGGTTCATGAACGGAGCAGCCGTACGCGGTGAGCTGTTCACCGAACTGAAGGACCTCCTGGAGAGGATGAGAGATTTACTCGACACGAGTGACAAAGAGACCCAGCTCGTTGGCAAAAGGGCTTCGGCCGCCAGGAGCTCGGCCATTGACGCTGCCATCTGCGGCTTCTTTGTTCACGCCAACAAATTATTCCATGCCCTCACGTCGGCATGGAACTGTTACTGTCAGCAGCAGCACTGCGTCCGTCTGTTGTTGCAGCACCGCACGGATAAGAAATCCGAGTTCGAGGTCGTCTTTGCCAAGTCCTTGCCGTCGAGCTGGGAGGTTCGTAGGACTCGAATAGTGGAGGGAGATGGTGTCGAGGCAGTAAACCAGCTCAAGAAGCCAGCGGGATCAAATCAAACATCCACCATCCGGATACCGGCCCATAGAGAGAAGCAACCGATGAAATCGGCCTTGCGCACGAGAACGCAGGCATCTGTTACGGACGTGGGAAGGCGAGTTTCTTGCCATTTTCATCTATCTTGCATAGGCTTACGATGTCAAATTTAGGACTGTCCCAGCAATTACCCTCACGGCTTCAACCGCCCTAATTGACGACACTAACGTCCCACCGATAACAAGCTTGTGCATCTCACTTGACGAAGGCAATGAGCCGTGTTGTGGCTTTCTACCCGAGGAAGACTGCCGCTATTACGTCTACAAATTATCTCGCCTACAAATGAAGACTCTGTCGCCTGTAACGCTGGATGAAATCCTGCGGGGCCAAGTCCAACCACCGCCAACCCGTCGTCAGCGTTACTCACTCGCGCTCACTCTCGCTTCTTCGTTCCTTCAGCTTTTGGATACCCCATGGCTCCCGGCCACCTGGTCAAAGTCTGACATAGTCTTCACCGGCTCCGTTGTCGATTCAGGCGTATTCGCCCTCGACCAGCCTCACCTCAGCCGCGGTCTCGTCGCCCCAGAGAGGGCCGCGAGCAAAGCAGCGACATTTCTCCAATCCCTGGATCTCTTTGGAATCGTCCTTCTGGAGGTATGCTTCGGCGTCCTCCTCGAGAACCACGCGTGTCGGCGGAGGTGGCCAGCGGGCAACAACGAGACTGAGAAAATGGCATTTGATTTCATGGCAGCGAGAGAGTGGCAACTCGAAGTGAATGAGGAAGCAGGCCCTGACTACTCCGAGGCGGTGGCATGGTGTCTGGGAGGTAATCGCGGCACGCCACCTGAAGTGTGGAGACGGCAAATGCTGCAGAAGGTTGTGCAGCCTCTTGAACGGTGCAGCCAGTTCTTGAGTGGGGGAGTAGGAGGAAACTGAGCCTCGTGAAGAACCTAAGAGACTAGATGTCTGTCTTGGCACATCTTTACAAACCTCTGTATAAGGGAAATATTGTTCGGTGTGCATTGATAGTGTGCTGGTCTAGTCTTTCATTAGTATTAGGTTTATCTAGGAACATGCTGCATTCTTGGCCAATATAGGGTCGAAGAGCAACCAAGATCAGGTCTGCATGGCGACGTAACGTCTTATTATTTATCGAAACATTTAAAGAATCAAAGTCCAACTAAACTTCATCATATAGATCAAGGCAATACTATAAAAAACAGAGTAAGTAACAGCACGGTAAGGTATCGCTTTTCTCGGAGCACATACGAAGACTTTACTGTCCGCCTGGATGTCAGATTGTATCCATTAGTATCATCAGTGGCATTTCGACGAGAATAAATGCTTCTCGATCAAGTTAACAGTCTAGAAGGTGCATTTTGAATCAATCCGCGATGGTCCTGATGCTTATGACAATTTCATTCATAAGAACATGTCTTCGGACCTTTTTGTTTGCTTGTACAGGGTTGTCCCACTAAGCATGATTCAGATCAAGTCTCGCCGGATTTCCATGGATGTCATCGGTGTATCCGGAAGCCGGTAGAAGAGGACGGTCACCCGGACGATAGTGATGGTACTAAAGACTAGGAGCACAGCCTACCAACAGGTGAGCCAGAGAACCACCCGATGAATTAAAGGTCAAGCACACGATGTTGAATCTGTCCTTACATTCCTTGGAGCAATAGTATGCACATAGCTGATACCATATACGACCAGGCCAACAAAGATTCCAGCGACGGTGATTTCTTGGAACCGGATACCGTGACGGAAGGGTCGTTCGGATTTTGTGTCCTACATGGAAACAACAACGGTGAGGTCAGTTGCAATGGCGGCCTCAGTCGCACCCAAGAAAAAACGAACGGCTATCAGATCTTTATTGTTAAAGGTCGTCGCAGTCAAAATTAAGGCGACTCCCCACGTCATGCTACTCAAGTAAGCGCCTATCCACCAAGTCATATAAATAAAACTCTGGACATACACTAATGTAGAAATCACCTTTCCAACGGCGAAGCAGACCAGCAAGGCGCCCTACACTTAGCAAGGTCATATTGCGCGTAATAGGTGGCTTCCCACTAATAGATTCCGAGAATGTGTTGCTAAGGGTGTCCATCGCCATTGCAGGAATATAGCTGTAATCATTACGGGTTCTAAAGGGAAGCCGAACAAATCCTCCGATAATTATATTCGGATGATTGAGCATGATTAAGCCTTATAGCTGGAAAGTGCTGGAGGGCTTTACTCGCTGTTTCTCATGCACAAAAAGTGCGCATTTAGTAGGCAGCAATGAACCAATTGATAAAGACAGTAGCAAAACCTGCGACAAGGGTCGTTTACCAACCGTTCTAGTATTATTCTTACGATCAAGGATGGTGAACTATTGGGAGGTAAAATTGTGGCGTTGGCTCGCTGATCTAGTGATGGAACTATCGAGTTCTAGAACCCAATAGGTCGTTTACGGCTTTGGTAAACCCTTAGCGGCGACTGTAGTGGAAATGAGGTTGATCGCCTAAATCGTACCGTTTAAAAGGCGCGATTACCCCTGAACTGGTGCTGAACTTGACTTCTTAGCTGTCGCAAAAGTCCAACGTCTCAGATCCGGTCATCCATGAATCCCATGATGGGTTCGACAAAGCTGCTAGCCACCTTGTTGGTGACTGTGTTGTCTTTTTCCGGCATCAACGCAGGGCCGTGCAAGCCCCAGTCTCCTGAAGAGATCTCGACTACCTCGCTCGAAAGTGCTACAGCCATATCAACCTCGGCCGAAGGAACCACCACTACCTTTCTTGAGAGCGCTACAACCATTGCAACGACGATTGTTACGACCAGCACCAGCGAAACTAGCACGACTTCAGAAGCCTCTGCTCTCTGCACGCTGCCAACCCGCCTCGAGGAGACCATCCTGGCCCCGTCACAGTTCAACTTGGCCTTTGAAACATGCGATGGCACTTATGGAGAAAACTACAGGCTAGTGGGTAGCGGTGGGAATGGGGAATGGGTTTGGACTGCACTGAACATGATGGCCGATACAGTCAGCCTGGACTCTGACGGCCACGTTCTCTACCTAGGCGGAATGCTCATATCTGTGCAACCGCCCGATGAGGACCATCAGTGGGTGTCATACGTGTTTCCAACCGACGCCTCAAAGGACGACTGGCCACGCATCAAGTGCCATGCCTCAACCCCAGATAATGGCAGCACCAAATGGCTGCGATGCACCGGAGCTGAGGATACATCCGTTCACTTCCAACTTTGCGAGTCAGGGAATAGTGGTCCACGGGTTTATCTCGCTCCCGAAGTGAAGGCTGAGTGTAAGGAGTTTAACTTTAGGATCATTGAGGTTGTGGAAGAGTAGACGATCATAGCGAGAAATATTATGAATACCTATTTACTTGGATAGCAGCCTTTGGATCGCCTGTGCTATTAAACAGGTAACCCTGAATTTGATGCTAGAATGCTGCATCAACGTCCAGAATGTGGTCCCATGAGATTTGATGTAAACGAGTAGTGGTATGGGTTTCCAGGCAAAAGCTTGACACAAATTCTACGCATGTCGTCCATCACCAGCCAGTTGTAAGAGATCGCGTAACCGCGGCCTCGAGCGTCTCCAATTCTAAGTCATCCAATCCAATACTCTCGTTGTCCGTCTTTTCGTAGAGAGTTCCGCCCTCGGACCAGATCCGGCGCAGGGTATAACTAACCGCATAAGGCACTCCTCGACTCCAGGCGTCCTGCTCTGCGTCCTTCAACTCCTGGAGCGAGTAGTTTTGGACAGTCCACGGTTCGCCGCCGGTCTGCTTCTCGAACTCGGCGAGGATCTGCTTGGACGTGACCATAAAAGATTGGACCTTGAGGGCTTTGTTGAAGGATGCCTCGGGATGGCGAAGAGCAGCCACGACAGCTTTTCCAACGCTGGGGTATGTGAGTTTTCCATTATATCGACAGTTTTTGGAGGGGGAGATGATGCTTACTCTGGCATTGTAGTGAAGCCGATTTTGCCTTCACCGTAATCGATGAGAGTAGCTTTCTTGTTAGGAGAATCAAACCCTCCAGCCTCAGGAGCTTCAGACTTGAAATCAAAGTACATGTCGGCATACGGTCCAGTCACCACATACGTGTACTTCAGACGTTGCACATTCTCCCGGATGTACTTTCGAACCTTGAGCTTGAGCTGGTGAGGTTTCTCGTTGGCGCTCTGAGGACCGTACTCGATGTCGGTGCCGTACTCGGAGGGCAAGAACCATTTCACAGACGATGACTCTTCAGCGAGACGAATGAGATTGATTTGTGCCTCGAGGACGTTTCGGCCAACGGCGCTTATGACGGTGTCGACTCCCTCGTAGGCGGCCTTGACGTCTTGCTCGTTCGTGACGTCCCCCGTGATGACCTTGACGCCCTTGGACTTTAGTTTCTCGATGTAGTCGGCTTTACTGGAGACGGTGCCCTGAGAAGTGAAGATGGCGACCTTTTGGAACGGCGGTTGAGCGTCGACGATGCGGTCTGTGATGTATTTGCCGATGGTGCCCGTGGCCCCGAAGATGAGAAGGCTTGCTGGTTGGAACGATGTCATGGTGAGTGATGATGATTCTGCTTGAAATCCAGTTGAAAGAAGATAAAAGCTCAGAGGGTTTCTCGTGTTTCTTCCGGATTTATGGAGTGACTAATGCGGGTTTTAAAGCCAAGGCGGGGTTATCAAGCACGAGATAGTCGGGTCAATTGATGGCATCAAAGTGAGAATTAGTAAGCCTCGATGGTGTTCGCAACCTCGCTCTCAGTCGAGCTACTAGTAGCTGACTCTTAGATGTACGCGATTCTGTAACGTCAAATGCGACCTGAAATGTCCCGTCCCGATTGCCCGTGATAAGCCACATCACATTACCCAAGCATCGCGAGTTCGTGCTTGCCTATTCCAAAGCACTTGCTTCTCAGCATTGGCTACCCTTAGATATCTTGATACCTATCGATAACCCTTCAGTGCCACCCAGGTTTTCCTTCCTTAGTTCACAAGGATTGATAACCTCCTTGCGCGCCTGGATTGTGAGGTGGGCTGGAATGGAATCAGTTTTGAATCTTGATAAGTGCCTTGGACGTCATACCTAATCATATTATTTGCACCGACGATGGCCGCGGCTCCACCCGCATAGATGCCCAATAATCGGCTCCAACTGGTGTTCCCGTAGACTGATTGACCAACGGCCAGGGCGACTAGGTCATATACTAGACATCCACCAAAGATCCAATCGCTGGTTGCAGAGAGCAAACCAAAGCCAACACCCGTGGCAACCTTGACGCCAATTGACGGCTGAGCGTTGACAAAATAGGCTGCAGAGAAGTTGTGAAGAAGGTCAAGGACACCGATGCCAGCAAAGGTCTTGGATACGATGTGAGTGAGAACGGAGTTGGTGGACTTGATGTCCATAGGAGCAAGGCGGCTGGAGATGTAGTACAGCTGCGCAACGGAATTGATTACGACAAAGATGTTGGACACCTTGAGGTTGTTTCCGTTCCAGAAAATCATCCATGCTACGTAGATAAGCAAACATGTCTCCCTGCACAGGGTTGCTACACTTACTCGCGATGCAGAAATTGCCCAGCGCGTAAAACGGCGCAAAGTCGACCATGCCAGACAAGTCCTGCTCAGAAGGGTCGGCCTTGTACAGCCGCCAGAGCCAGGCGAGCTGAAATAATTGCTGCGGGAGAAAGAAGCCGCCGATGAAGTAAGGCTGCGGAGAAAAGAAGGAAATGTTGGCGTCGTGGATGTCTTTCATGTTGGGAGAGCTCAGCATGCCGTACGTCTGCGCGGCGAAGTCGACGGCGAAGGAGGTGGGAGCGAGCCACCTCGCAGTTGAGAGTTCGGCACCCATTCTGGCGAGGTATTGAAGAGTCTAGTGTTCTTCAGAATAGAGTGATTAATATCAAGGGTCTGTTGTGAGGTTTCGTCGGCCAACTAGACTATGTCTGAGATGCGGTGAGTATTTCGAGCTGAAGCAGGCTCACGAGCAAGATTCGAGGCTTTATCTATTATTACCACCTGGATTATTATCTATGACACCTATGACTTTCGGACGTAGGTAAGGTGGATGTGTTCAGACCGACCTCTCCATGGATAGTCAGCGTCATCGATTCCTTGGACTCTCGGAAACGGAATTCAGCACGTGACTTCGCAATTTCCACGACGGCAATTCCCAGCTCTACCATTCCTTGCTTTTGGTACAACTCCGTATGTACAGTGTAACTAACCAAGTCCCCCTCAATAAGAAGCCTCCGAATAAGCCGACTTCTAAAGTGATCCAAGAAGCAAAGGGTTACCGTCAGAGGCTCTAGTGGCAGAACCGGGATGAAGGATGCTGGACTGGTTCCATAGCTGCACCACCCTGACTCTCCTTCTGGGTAAACACATCAATCCTGACCGTTATCGAATATTTCCTTCTTACGTGCGTTTCCGTAGGTGAAGAACTTGTATCATCTCACTGCCATTTAGAAGCTCTGAACGGTGATCCAACTGCGCGATTTATCTGCGAACATGGACCGGAAAGCGAGATTGGTCATGTCGAATACCGCTTCGCTGATATACACCCCTCTAAGCAGGCATGGAAAGTTGACATGACGTCTATAATGATAGGAAGCATGCTGGAAGTGATGAATCTAGCCTGAAAGTGATAGATGAGGCAAAGGGCTCTGCCCAAGAGTCATTTGAGTGATTGAAGCTGAACTCAATATCATCAGATAGGTCCAAGAAATTATTTGGACGTGCCTTCCACAGCTCCTCGAGCCTCATATGTTGCGCCCGTTCCCCGCTCTTAAGTAACTGCGCTCTCTAACGCCTCTCAAGCGCTTCACCTGTCAACTTCGGGAAACTCACCACCAACTCATTGTGCTCACCTCGGCCGATTTGGGTATGAATTAATGCTGCTATCGAGAATTTACCATCGAGCCATGAATGGTTGCATTACCTGTAGGCGCACAGAAAAACAGGTCATAGTCGCCTTGTCCAATATTGGAACGGATGGTGAGACTCCTAACTTAGACGGAACGCGGGGGCCATAATACCACCAATCAGTGTCCGCTGTCGACATCCCTGTATCCTGAAGGGGTATTCGTCGTCCCCTTTCAGTTTACCACGCGATTCAATCTTTGTTTGGTGAGGTTTGTGCGATTTCGATCGATTGTGTTTCCTCCGCATCGCGCCAAGACAGCCAAGCATGTTGTCAAATCTCCATATCGCCAAGATCTAGAGCCTCAATGACTACGCATATATACTGTTTATCTATATGTGCTCAACCATGGTGTCGTCGGCCAGGGTTTCTGACGACGCGTCAAGGGCCCCATCATGTTACGCTCCTGCTTGTCAGGTCTCCGGCAATCTCGGCATCTTGTCCAAGTGCCTTTTTTCCATCCTATGTCTGTCGTGTTTCCGGCAGTATCGGCACGGCGAATATCGTTCTCTTGCCCCCTTTCACTCAACCCCTCAGTGTGTTCGTGAACCATTGGAGGAATTCAGGACTGCCATATTGAAGGGGGATCAGAACCAGAACGCGTAAGCAAAATAATCGGCGTGAAGTTGGAGAAGACGGTATATAAGAGACTGGGCCATGACCTCTCAATGCCATCTCAATTCCATTGTATCACAAGACACTTTGCATTCTTTACCCTGAAAATGGTTTCTCTAGCCTCCACCCTGGTGCTCGCCTTCGCGGTGTTTGCCACCGCCTCTCCTGTGGCAGAAGCCATGGCTGCACCTCTCGTCACTACTGCTCCTGATAACAACCTCGACAAGAGAGCGACGAGCTGTACCTTCTCCGGCTCATCTGGATATGCCTCAGCGAGCAAGTCCCAGGCCTCCTGCGCCACTATTGTGCTCTCGGGCATCACCGTCCCGTCTGGCACTACCTTGGATCTCTCTGACTTGGAAGACAACACTCATGTCAGATACTGTCATGTGCTCAACCCAGAATTGATATCAATCAGGAATATTAGATCATCTTCCAAGGCAAGACGTCTTGGGGTTACAAGGAATGGGCCGGTCCCCTGCTTCAAATCAAGGGCAACAAGATCACCATCGAGGGTGCCAGCGGCTCGTACCTTGACGGTGGTGGTGCTCAGTATTGGGATGGCGAGGGTGGCAATGGTGGAAAGACCAAGCCCAAGTTCTTTTACGCCCACAGCCTAACGTCCTCGACCATCACCAACCTTCACATCCAGAACACCCCGGTGCAGGCAGTCAGCATCAGTGGATGCGAGAACTTGACCGTCACGGGCATGACGATCGACAATAGTGCTGGTGATACTGGCTCCCTCGGCCATAACACGGACGGCTTCGATATTGGTACTAGCACCGGCGTGACAATCACTGGAGCCAACGTATACAACCAGGATGACTGCGTGGCTGTGAATTCGGGAACCGTAAGAGCTTTGTTCCAGTTTTATAACTGTTTGTCCTTGTGATCTGACCTATTTAGGATATTACATTCTCTGGAGGCACTTGCTCCGGCGGCCATGGTCTATCTATCGGCAGCGTGGGAGGTCGTTCCGACAACACCGTCAGCTCTGTGACTTTCTCTAACTCTGTGGTCAAGAACTCTGTCAACGGTAGGAGCAGTACTCACCTAGCACAAGCAAACTCATCTGACACGATGCTAGGAATTCGCATCAAGGCCAGCGCGGGCGACACCGGCACCATCTCCGGGGTGACGTACTCCGGCATCACCCTCCAGTCCATCTCCAAGTACGGGTCCCTCTGGCTCAATCCTTACCCCAAGCTTCAATGCTAACACAGAACGCAGATACGGCATCCTGATTGAACAGAACTACGACGGTGGTGACCTCCACGGAGACCCGACCACTGGCATCCCCATCACGGGTCTCACAGTCAAGGACATTGCCGGAACTGGTGCTGTCGCCAGCTCTGGATATGATGTCGTCGTTGTCTGTGGCAGTGGATCGTGCTCCAGCTGGACGTGGTCTAACGTGAAAGTCACTGGAGGGAAGACGTACTCGAGCTGCCAGAACGTGCCGAGTGTGGTTGGATGCTGTTCTTGAATAACCATCCTGGATTTCGTACTAGGTAGGATAGGTGATGATGGAGCTATTTATACGAGATTTGTGTTATGCTCATTAAGATGGACGCACGCCGTAGGCGACAACTCAGGCTTGGGATTGACTGTATTGTGCGGCCTCTGTCCCACTATGAACCAACTCAAGATAGAGTACCAGGGGAAAAGAAATGGTACGGACATGAGTCAAATGCTACGTAATCTGAGCAAGGATGGGAAGATGGTCGTTCCTTTTGTATCATGAGTTGATCTTCTGTACATTGTACAGTGCTCTGGATATATACTCTTGATGGAGGGGATGTGCACGCGGCGCCGGTATGGGGTACCCTAGACTTCGAAAGCACCCACTCACTCCTCTGCACGAGCCTGATTGTGTACTCACCAATGAGGTTACTGAGAAAGTTCCCCTGCGAGTCACGGTTAGGTAATCCATCACAACTCCTTGCCTGGGTGTTTCGCCCAACCATCTGCCGCTGTAGTCTGTAAGATTGTCCATGCTGGTATGTGATTTGCTTAAGTTGATGTTTTCATGTTGGCTAATATACAAAATAATACAGCACCTTAGCCAGGCCATCTCTAATTACAAACCTAAGAACGCATCCTCCCTGATGCGGACAGTCTCGAGAAAGACGCCCTTCAAGCCCTCTGCAGGAAGCACCCCGGCCTGACCATCAATCACACCGACCGGATGGTCTCACTCTGCAGCTGGTCATTGACTTGAATGAGAGCAGGAGATAGTCGCACCAGTGACCATAGCGGGCGCAGTGAATTTGTTGGAAGCGATCAAAGTGCCCACGATAAGCATGTTCAAGATCTCGGCTAATTAGGGCAAATACATCGCGGAAGTGATGCGTCCCAGGGTTGAGTCCATTCCACGAATGATGACTCTGAATTGGCGATTGCCCTATACCCGCAAAAATAGCGCATTCAATCATCTGTCTGGCTACCATGTCAAAATTCAAAATTGCTTCGTCAGTCTTAGCCGCTAAATGGGAACATCACGTCTGGGTCTGGCTGAGCTAAAACCCGAGCGTCCAGGGTGACAAGCACAAACTACGGACAATGGAGATATAGAAACTCCTAGCCTCAGGCCTTGACTAAGCAGACCTTGCTAGCTTTGAGAGTGGGCGCTTAGTTACCCCCTCATTTCAGAGACCCCAACTACCTCAGCCGATTCATCGCCAGCGGAGAATAGTACGAACTGATGGCAGCTTCCGCGTCCTTTTTGATTTCATTCATCATTCCAAGTCTCAGCCTGATCCGGAGTTTGTCTATTTCCGATTAGCATGGACCAACTACCAACCGCAATCCCCCGGGGGTCTTGGGTCCTGGTCGTCGCAGCTGGCGGCTACACAGGCTGCCATATAGTCATCGAGCTTCTAGAACGAGGCTTCAACGTCCGCGGTTCGGTGCGAGAGCTAGAAAATGGGCAGTGGCTTTTGGACGATCCGTCCATTAAGCCTTTTGCGGACCAAGGCCGGTTCGAACTCGTCGTCGCCGACCCCTCGAAACCCAATGCGTTCGACGATGTGGTTCGGGGAGTCTCGGCTGTCATTCACATCGGAGTAATCAGCGATTTCCTTCCAGATCCAACCGTTTCCATACCGACTGCAGTCGAGTCGGCTTTGACTGTCTGTCGATCCGCCGCCAAAGAGCCATCCATCAAGCGGCTGGTCTTCACTACAACCTTCTGGGCGGCCAGCATGCCTGTACCGGGTGACACTTCAACAATCAACCAGGACACCTGGAATGACGAGATAGTCAAGGCAGCATGGGCACCACCGCCGTACAAGGTGAGCCGTGCACTGGAAGTCTACTTCGCTGGCAAGACGGAAGCCGAGAAGGCCGTTCGAAAGTTTGCAGCAGAGAACGAAGTGCCTTGGGAACTCGTCTTGGTCAGTCCCAGCTGGATCGTCGGCGACCTACGACACGTCAACAACCTCCGCTCCGTGCCCCTACAGATTATGCTGCAACTGTTCCAGGGCAAGACGGATGGCTTGGATAGTAACACAGCGGGTAAGTTCAGTGTTCAGTCTTGAGACTAGCATGACCACGCTGACCTTGCAGTGTATTACTCGCATGTCATCGACAATGCCATCGTCCACGTTGCTGCGGCAATCGACCCAGACGTGAAAAGCTCGCGGATTCACGTACACGCCAGATCATTCACTTCCAACGACGCTCTAGCAATTCTACGCGATGCGTATCCGGACACTGGCTTTCCAGAGGATTACATCACTGGAGACCCCAAATTAGAATATCACATCGAAAACGACATTGCTCCGTCGCTAATCCAGAAATGGGCCGGGAGAGACTGGCTCGATTTGAAGCAGGGTTTCATTGAGACTTTTGAGTTCATGAGAAACGCCGGGCTGGTGGATTGATTGCAAAGGGCACCACCATGGAAAGCCTTGGGGCATTACTAATGGGATCCAACCCGCATTTCGTTCCAGCTCATGGTGTCTGTTCATTATGATGAGTCATCATGTCGCAAGCTGGCCGCTTTGAGGATGATCAGTTTGGTGTTAAAGATGCCATGGGAACCCTGTCTTCCCGCGATACGGATGAACTCGAGGCGGAGCCTTGGTTGGCGGCTTTCGAGACGCAAGGAGAAGTAGACAGGCCCTGAATAAAGGTCATTATAGTCAGTCCCACTCCATCTGGCTACGTGACTGGCAAGTTTATGGAGTGACATATTCACTACGTCGTTGGCCAGCATCCCAACACCCATTGCCGCCTTGTTAGCTCTTGGGCTTAGACGGTATTTCAAGGCACTAGGTACAGTGAGTACCATGAACGCATCTGGTCTCCCACTCAACTGACCACGATATACTTGATAGTCTTGACTCCGGGGCTCGTGCGTGACATCGATTCAACCTTGCAAGACGCTCCTCGGCCTTTACCTTTCTTCTTTTCACTACCATCACTCTTATTATAGTCGTCCTCCTGCCATTCTCTTTCCTCGCCCTTTCGCCAGAGAACGGCAAAGAATCATTCAAGCTCCAACAACATGGATATCCCAATTCGCCCTGTTACCGCTGACGACCTTGACGCCGTCGTCGACATCGTTATTCAAGCCTTCTCTTACGACGTGCAGTCTGCCTATCGATAGCCATATCGCGAAAAGTACCTAGAAGATCACTACAAATACACGAAGCTGTACTACGGGGAGTACCTCAAGACCACTTTCGCAGGCCAACATACCATCATGGTGGCCGAGGCGCCCGATCTCCAAGAACCAGAAAAGACCAGAGTCATCGCCTTGAACATCTGGGGTAACTCTGGCGACAGAGAGCCGAATCCTGATATCCCTGCCGTGACTCCGCCCAAGAACCACCCGGAGAGGAAGGATTGCAATCCAGCGCGACCCAAGGCATACTCGGAGGCTACCATGAAGGCTAGGAAGGAGATATTCGTTGCATAAATTTGCAACGTGGAACACTATGTTCCATTCCTTGAAAGGATTATACGCCATGTGGCCATTCTTGAACTACCTCTTTTCCTTCCTCGCAGATAGTCTGAAAAATGGCAGCCAGGAATGGTACAAGGTAACGGGTCGCGATGCCCGCTGGGTGGCCGTCGATGAATGGACATTTGCACAGACACAGTGACGGAGAAATTCCTGGCAACGATGTACTCGCGAAGGCGTTCCAGCACCATCTTGCTCGCACATGCTAGCCCAATAACTCGTGTCACCAGCGTCGAATCCATACCTCTTCACGTCAAGGTGGCGCGTGAGAATCTGGGAATGTCTGGGCTGAGCGATCGCGTCGAGGTCATTGAGGGTTACGGTGCCGACGTCTTGCCAGCCCTCGCGGAAGATGTTCCACAGGGCCAACGCCAACAGTTCGACTTCATCTTCATCGACGCCGGCAAGCTCAGCGGCTGGGTCACCACCATGACCCTCGCAAAGTTCATCCGGCGCGCGCGGTTGCACTCAGGCGCTCCTTGGCTCCGACTAGGAAGAGGAGATAAACGAGAATCCAACATTTCCATAGCTGCCGAACGCAAATTTTGGCTATACGGATGAAAGCGTAAAGCAGGTCTAACACAGAGAAGATTATCCTATCCTACAGTTTCGACTCTGTCTTATCGGATATATCTGCCTTTGCCGTGGTTGATTACATCCGTACCAAATTGTCTTCACACACTTCCAGAGTTGAATACTCATTGTAAAAGGCTAAAGAGAGTGGTAGTGGTGGTACCACACTATCTTTCATCAACGCCTTTGACGCCTATTCCATCTCCCTCTCGAACCTCTTTAAGCTGCAAGACAGCCAAAGCGGAGCCATCTTCAACGAGCATCTAGAATCTATCTTAACAGCTGCGCTTCTAGGTGCTACATTTGCGCAGGCTCTAGAGAGAATTGGCATGGATTTTGAGATAGGGGAAGCCATTTGAAGGGATAAGAGGAGGTAATAATGTGTTGTTGTATGAATGGAAGTAGAGTGGGATGCGAACGGTCAATATGCCATCATCACAGCCTACTGTATACATCATAGTGGTAGTAGCCAGCTAAGAGTTTACTCAAATGTTGCGGTGGCTCTAGACACACACTCAATCGTGGTATTGAGGTAGAAGCAATACTAGTCCCTACCAAATATGTACCAGCACTGCATGTCTCAGGTGAAATACTTCATGGCGTAAAAGATTGGTCAGGGTAGTCGGTTGCATCTGATACGGGAACATTTAACTCGTCCCCATACATAGCGCTAAGTCTACGTAAACGCCCTTTCAATACGACTCTGCAGGGATCCTCCCTGTTCAAAAGCCCACTCGCCCACTGCAACAGGGCTTGAAGGGCCGGTGAATGGCTTTGAGTAGGCTCTTTGCCCTTGGGGTTGATTCTGATGGAAGTACTCACTGCGTAATGGGGAGATGACGACTACACCCGTCAAGTTATCGAGACTGGTCAAGAGATTCGAACAGGCATCCACGACAATGATACGGTGACACTGATAGACAGGATACTGAAATTCCAAGACTATTTGAACCCGTCACGTATTTCTACCGTACAAGAAAGCCATGCACTTTAACAGTACCGAGTCAATGTAACGGGACAGGGTCATGCATATCAGAGGAACGAATAATCAAGCCATTGAGGCATTTTAACTCCCATTGTCATCAAGCCACAGGATGATCTTCTCCGTAATGTGCAACCTCTACATGGTGAGTTGACTATTGGCTGGGTAAACCTCATTTCCCCTCACCAGATGCGGCATCCGTCGGATCAGATGCTCACGAGTCCATCGTCACGCGCCGGCCGAATACTTACAAGCGTATGTAACGTTGATCGAATACCACCTGCCTTTTCAATTGATTGATAGCTCTGTATAAAGATATGACGCTGTGTCTGTTCATTTAACATGCGTGACCAATAGAACTACAACGGGCTCTTCCCATTTAGAAATCTCCAGCCTGAATTGTTTCCTAGCTTGGTTCGGATTTTACTTCGTCGTAATGAAGCCCATACTGTTCTTTCTTATTGGTAGAGTTGCAGCTGCACAACTTGACACCTCCCATTTGGCACGAATGGCGGATACCGTGATCGCGCAGGGAATCACCCCAGACCGTGGATATCAGGATGCAGTCCTCTACCTCGGAATCGAAAAAGCTTATGAGCTCTCTCAGGACGAAAAATACTTGGACTGGTACAAAGGGCAACTTGAAGGCCCGGTAGTCCAAGAGGACGGCATTATTAAAGGCTGGAACTATACGAGATGGATACTCGACGAATACCGGATGGGACACAATTATCTTTACTTGTATGACCAGACTGGAGACGACAAGTTCAAGTCCGCTGCCGACATAGTCCGGCATATGTTGTATGATTACCCTCGGACACCCTCTGGCGGATTTTGGTGAGTGCTCTATGAGACACGTTGACTCGCATTGCTCGGCACTAAACCCCAATCAAGGCATCAGCAATTCTTCTCAAACCAAATGTGGCTGGATGGGATTTACATGGCCGACTCTTTCTACGCCAAGTGGACACATTTATACGACAAGGACAACCAAACAGCTTGGGACGACATCCTGCTCCAATACGAGCTCATCGATACACACACACGCAACCAGACGTCGGACCTCCACGTGCACGGCTGGGCTGAGACTGACAGAGCACCATGGGCTGATGCCGCAACAGGACGAGCACCCAACGTATGGGGCCGCGCCCTGGGCTGGTATTTCATGTCTCTTGTCGAGGTGCTGCAGTTCTTCCCTACTCAACATCCCGGCCATGACCAGCTGCTCGGATACTTTGTGTCCCTTGCCAGCGGACTGAAGAGGGCCCGAGATCCAGCTTCTGGCAGCTGGTGGCAGGTCATGAACGAACCATATCCTGGCCAAACGGGCAATTTTATCGAGAGCAGCGCCTCCGCCATGTTCACTTGGGGGCTGCTAAAAGGTATCGACCTGCGATACCTCGACCATACGGAGTTTATGCAGACAGCAAGGGATTCCTATCTCAGTCTAGTTGGCAACTTCATCACGGAAGCCGACGATGGAACACTGACTCTTAATGGCACCGTTGCTGAGTGTGGCCTGCTCAGTTCCAACGTAACATATGAGGTGAGTATCTTAGTAAACGTCTCGCCCAATCTGTTCAAGACACTCCAGCTGACCAATCTTAGTACTACATCAGTAGGCCTACCCTTTTGAACGGCCAAAATGGCGTGGGCCCCTTCATGCTCGCCGCTTATGAATGGGAGACTTGGGCTAAGGACGCATGAGGTTTGGAAATTGCAGTTTGTGAGAAGGTGATATGATGATTATCGGTTGTGAAGAATCAGAAGATACAAGATTGTTTTGTTTTGAAATACAAGCACCCGTTACGCGTCTTGACCCCAGCCCAGACCTTGAAATGAACTACCACGCCGTCATCTTTTCCCTGCCAGATTGCATCTCGAACATGAAAATAAACCATAGGTACCTTCTCTTCTTCCCAGATTGGTCCGTCTCCTGTGTTAGAGAGCGGTAAAAGGGCAGCTCGGGGCCACGCTAGAAGATATCCATCCCACAGACACTCTAGGTGACGTTGCCTTGAAGCAAGTCAAATCCAAACGAAGCATCTCCGCTCTTTCAAAGCAGCTTTTTACTATTTCGCCTAAACCTCTGGTCGACCTGACAATGAACCAGCGATATTGCATGCTTCAGCTTCGCCGTAGAAGGCTGAATGTGCAGTTGATCCCAAGCGACACTGATCCTTATTCGCCTACAGAATGTTTTCATTCAGCTTAAATTCAACATCAATCCCTGACTCATCTGTAGGAACCTTCTTGTCGGAACGAGTTAAAGGGAAGTATGCTTATAATGTTAATAACTGGAAGTGGAAAGGAAGGAGTGGCGGTGGCTATTTTCTGCTCCCCTGATGTCACGGTATCGAGAGGCGGATGATAGTGCTGTTTTAAGAGGTGTCTGACTGCGGGCCCTGTTCCTGGACATATGCACCTCTTGCTCGCTCAAGCATACTCAGTGGAGGAGCCACTAACGTCAATTGCCGTTGCTGCTAGTACTAGTTCCAACGTACTGGTCCTCTGCTTCTGTGGGAGATCATGTGCGATCTTGGTCAGTAGTGAGGCTTAGACGGATTGAGGGGCCTATGAAGATTGATCTCAACCGGCCGCTCACAATGTAGCTAAGAACTTGGCCGAGGAGAATGGCAACCAAAGCATATTCGATAACACCAAAATCAATGAATGAGGGCAGTTTGTTGAGAACACTGAGCTACCTAACGCCAGTTATTAACTATAAATAGCTTTGGGATCTGTTTGCATCTTCTGCCGCAAAGTGACTGAACACAGACCTCGGGTTGCACCTGTTCCTTTTTTGGTATCTCCGTATCGAGCCACAAGACACGCAAAATCCGATCCAATTTGCACTAGATGTGTTGGCGATTCCAGCGATGGCCAGCGATTGTGAGAGGCAATTTAGTCTGACCAAACTGACTCTAACATCGCAGAGGCTCTCAATGGGTTCGGGGACGCTAGAATAGGTTCAATGCCTTAAGAACTGGGTTAGACATGGTGAGGTAGAGCTAGGAAGCTGGGTGAATAGGTGAGGTGAAGTTATGCTGATGCGCAAAGCATGTAAGAACCATGACCCACAAAGCTGATTGGGGTTATCAATCAACTCAATTAAATCAACTTCAACCTGGGAGTTCGCTAATCAAATCAACTTTGACCACAAAGTTTGGGATGGTTGGGTCCTAGGGCTGTTTGGAAACTATGTAATGCCTGCTTATATATCTCCTCTGCCTCTTTGGATTTTCCTTGGTCTTTATAGAGGTCTCCTAAGTAGTGAACTGAGTTGAGAGTTGATGTATATCGAGATTTAAGCGCCTTCTCTCTGCCTTTTAGCCAGGGTTGAAAGTTGTCAAAGGAAGCCCACTGCTGCCTGCGGTGGCTGTGGCCTCGGGCAGCCGGGGCCCGTACAGCCCCTAATTCCCTTGCCTTAGCTAGCTAGTTACACATCATCAATATACACATCTTTGACCTCTCAACAAAAGCCACTCCACTCAATCCACCCGTGGATTCCACTGTCCATTCCACTGGCAACATTCTAGTGGATTGGAAGTAGAGCAGTTAGGGGCACATATAGTTCAGCCTTTACTTTCCGTAGAGAGGGCTCCTTCTTCATCGCAGTAGCATTATCGAACGTGGCCTTCATCATGAAGCCGAACTCATTCGTAAGCACGACTAGGATATCTTGTCCAGGCTGGAGCTCCACCTCTAGCAGCGCAGGGTTCAGCACACTGACGATGCTGCCCCTCCCATATATCCACTTTCTAGATGTGAAGCCACCCTCAGGCGAGCTCTTCATCCAGTCGATACGGCTTTTCCAAGGTTGCTAATCGTGAGGTATATACGCCAGTATGTGGAATGTCTGGCCGCCTTTAGATGTCGGATCTCTATCACGGGGCAGTACGAGATAATATTCTGCATTGGAGGAAACCGCAGCACTATAACTGGTTGACAAGAAATTAAAGGTAAAGAAAGGAATGAACTATGCTATGCCCTCAAACTAAGCAGCTGCATAATGGCATCATACCCTTGCGCAGTAGCTAAGTCTAGCGGCGTCCTACCACTATTATCCTTAGCCTCCTTATTAGCGCCTAGCTCGGCGAGCAGCCTCACGATGGCCTCATCCTCGCTCGAGGCGGCCCAGTACAGCGGCGTCCAGCCATCATTATCATGAGCCTCCTTATTAGCGCCTAGCTCGACGAGCAGCCTGATCACCTCCTCTTGGCCATCCACGACGGCAAGATGTAGTGGTGTCCTGCCGAGCCTATCCCTTGGATTCTGGTCGACCTTGTGTGTGTCAAGCAGCAGCTGGATTACATCCACCGTTTTCGCTATCGCTGCTAGGTGCAAGGGAGTCCTACCATTTTGGTCGCGCAACCTTTTATTCGCATCTGGCCACAGATAGTCAACGACGTCCTTGTGTCCCTTGTATGCAGCCCAGAGCAACGGAGTATTCCCAGAGGCGTCCAGAACGTCATAAACCGCCCCTGCTTCGATCAACGAGCTCACCACGTCCTGATGGCCACTCATTGCTGCACAGTGTAGTGGCGCTACTCCATCTCTGCCGCGCGCATTAATTTCCGCGCCTTCTCGTAGGAGTTTCTGTACGATTGAAGTCTCACCATGCCGGCAAGCGTAATGAAGTGGTGTCGATTCCAGAAGGTCTCGGGCATTGACGTCCGCGCGGTGCTCTAGCAGTTTTCTGGCGGTGTATGTGTGTCCCTTCGCTGCGGCGTAATGGAGCGGCGTCCAGTCGTGGATGTCCTTCGGGTTCACATTCCCTTCTATTTCCAAGCTGAGCTTCCACCGGTCACTGGATCCAGCAACTTGATGCAGCCCCGTGAACTTGAACGTTCTAGGGTAACTTGTGTCTTCCACCGAGCCAGACTGGGCTTCCTCCACAAGGACACATTTCCAATCACGGCCCTGTTCCTTATATAATCTCATGAGGCTTGATAAGATCTCCTGACCAACGGTTCTTAGCTCCTTTTCAAGATTCGATTTTAGCTCCTTGAGCCCCTCGATATCTCTTTCCTCATATTGTTGAGCTTCCCTCAGTTCAATAGTAAAGATGACTTCCCTTAGATATTCCATCAATATGGCGGTAGCCTTAGTGAAAATGAGACTCTCTTCTGGGAATGTCGTTGCCGTTTGAAAGAGCCACACGTAGGCGTCACCGGCTTCCTTCCAATGCCCTAGCTGCTCGTGTCGCTTGGCATGTTGCACCGCCAACTCAATAATCGCGTGAGCGTCCGGAAGCTTCTGCTCCACACTCAACGGCGGGATGATGCTCAGGTAGATTTCTTCCAGACTTCCAAGGCCAGTGCTCTGGATATCTTGAGCCAACTTCAACAGCCGAGCATTCCGGAGCGTAAAGGATTGCCAGGAATTCACGCTGCTAGTGTCATCAGTTCGTATGCCAGCGCCGCCCTCAATGGGATCTGTCAGTGTCTTTGCCGCAGCCCATATGAAAGCCGAGAGCATGTCCTGAGCATACAGCAACTCCAAGGGAGCATACAACTCTATCGCCAAAAGAGTATTTGCTCCCTCCCCGTCAGCGACATGCTGGTTGGGTGTATCGTTGGGGGGGGGGCTGTGATGACGTCTGGACCCTATATCCGGAAGAAAGATCAGTCGTGCTGTTCCCAGATCCGACAATTCTGTGACGCTCCACTTCAATTCTGCCGTCATCGTTGGGTGCTGCCTCTACTTTGATTACTCGGGTCGCGCCGTTAGGCATCCACCACCGGAGATCGCGATGGAGACCTTGCGGATCTGAGCCCAGAAGTCGCAGGCTACGCTTCGCGGGAGTTCCTGGAGCCACTGGTCCTTTCCACTCTTGTTGATGCTTGTCCTCTTTTCCACTGATGGAATAGATCCACAACGATAGCGCAGCTTCGATTTCATTTTCGAATACTTTCCAGTTCCCGTTTTTTTGTCGTTCTAAACGGAAATGGATCGATTGGGCGTCTCTTTGGGCGTAATTGGCCACAGGGGACCAGGTAAAGTTACCGGTGTGAGAAGAGCCGAATAGAGCATCCATCGTGACCTCGATTGCCCTTGCAACGGAGGCGGCCTCTGCGGATGCGGGACCACGCCAATCAACGAGCTGACCAAGATCTCTCCTTATCATCATCACCCTATGTGCCTTTTCGCTCGGCTCAGGATCTCCATCTTCGCTCGTCTGGCGCAGTCTCTCGTGTGTCTCAGGACTTCTGCCAGTTATGATGATCCAGTCCTCCTTCCAGGGTCCTTTCTCTGTCTGATCTGCTGAGGGTTGCTGCCAGGGTGCATTCTCAACATCTCCCAGCGTCATCGCAAACCAATCAAGCTCGAATCCTGAAAGGAGAGGCTGGCACACGGGACGCTCCACGAGCCCACGACGAACCCACGACCTAAGAACGGTCATCACGAGGACTGCGCCGAGTTGAGCAATCGAGGCTGACCAGTGCATCCCGCGCAAACCGATGAACTGCACGACGAACCCGCAGAGACCGACCATTGTGTCAGCGACAGTTTTGAACGCTAATATAGTGGCTTGGCTTCGTTTGTCGGCTCGCTGGGACGTCGTAATGATGGTTCGTTCATCCTCGGGATATAATGCAAAGGAGTTAAAAGACTGGTCGCTCACGGTTTGGGTCTTCTGCAGCCAAACAATGCGGGCTTTCTTCATCTGCCCCCCTCGATATCTCTTCTCATCGGTGCTACTCTCCACGACATGGGAGCATAGCAGCATACCAGCCACCAAGAGTAGAGTCCCCACCGCGGTGCAAGGAAAAGCATAATCCGCAACGGGAAGCCCATTCTTGAGGAGTATTAGCGTTGGGTAATGGGTTGCGAACCCAGAGTATAGGACGACCCCCAGCTGAAGCATGGTCCCTATGGCCGCCACCATGCGTAATTCTCCTCTCCCGAAGTGGCTATGGGTATTGAGCGAGATGTTTGGTGCATCGGCAGCCGTATTCCGTACGATGATAATCTTGGGTACTGAAGGGGTGGGTGCTTCGCCTTCCTCGGCTTTCGAGTCGACCGGAGAATTTTTTGGAGGACGCTGACGATAGAGGCTGTCCCGGATGCTCGGCTCTGATGGAAAGGTGAGTCTGGGCCCACTGAAGGCGAATGGAATCACTAACCAATTTTCACAAGATATCCCTCTTCTACTGCGTCCGAAAAGCGCCAGCAGCCTGACCGAAACCATCAGCATATGAACCTGAAACGTGCAGACTGTGAGACGTACGGCGCCAGGTCTGAGAATAGGTTATTGGAGAAGTTATTTCTACGGTCTGTAGAGACGTATCCCGCGAACGATATAGCGAGGAGGAACTTCAGATTCTCGGCAACCGACATTTTGCAGTCGAAGACGGAAAGTCGAGTATGTCAAAGCAAGACGCTTGGGACGGAAAGTATCAGACACTCGACCACTGGACGACAGCTAAATATTGCTTGGACTCTTCGATGTAAGGCTGCAGAGGTAGGAGTACAACCATGGCACGTCACAGGAATGGTGTGCTCAATTCTGCTGCAGGAGGGAACAGGATGTTCCCTTCGGATTTACTGCTACAGGCATGACGAGGTTCTGCATAGCGCCGCTGGTTGCCGTTGGTCGCACATTGTTCCTCGGACCGATAATGCAAGCCACATATTATGGCCGTCTGCATCTGGTCCCCGGCCTTCGCGATGTCGGCGACACTGACCACTTCGTAGTGCTTTCTTTTGCGCATGGCGTACTGCTGCAGTCTCAAGGATATACTTGGTGTTGACGTGGGACCCATGTTGCCATGGCATGGCACGGCTCAGGTCGAGACCACAGGGCCTTACAAAAGCTCCAGGACGAAGAACGAAAGTTGTGAACAAATTGTGCTGCTGGAGGAGGCTTGGGACTATTGATTGTCAGCAGCAGGCAGCCCTTTTGGGCAATGCCAACATCGGATCTCACCCTATCGCGGGGGTTCACAAACGGCGTTGACCAGCGAGGGAGAGCGATAACAGCCGGCGCGAAGCAGCAGATTGCTGGGCGTGGGGAGCCAAGTCACCTTGCTTATGGGCGCACACGCAGATGCGCGACGCAAGACAGCTGGCTCGCGTCCGTGGTGGCCAATCGAATGCAAACAGAGACGGCGAAGGTGGCCACGCTTGACCAGACGAAGGTACGTACGAGTACTTCGGTCGTCCAGAGGGAGGGAGAGGGGACGGCCTTGATGCATGGGAGACCTGTCCATCGCGTCGAAGACGCGTAGGGTCTTAGTGCTACCCGGCTCGCGCCGCGGATCGTGCCGAATCCAGCTAAAATTAGGTCCTCAAGGTAAGCACAGTACGCCCAGTCCCTGCCGACGTACAAGATTGATTTGTTTTGGGTACAGGCACCCGCTGAAGGACCTGATCTTGTATCAAGTAGCGCTGGAAGCTAAATTCTTAAGCTCTTACAGATGTCCATTTCAAAAGTCCTGTCCCAAGCTAATGACGCCACATCCTCATACCCCGGTCGGTTACCTAGGGATACACAGCCTTCAGGGCGGCCCACCTGTTACCTCCTCTAAAGCTTCTATATTTATAGGGGTCTCCAGTAGTTACGGATGCCTATGGCAACCTGCTAGGGGCTATTTTACGCGCTATACCCTTTAGCCTTATAGGGGTGTTAAGACACGTAATGTACCTTATGTACCGAGCCTCTCTCTGATTGGCTGTTCTTAAATTGTGGCTGAAGATTGGGACAAGACTTTTGAAATGGACGTCTGTAGTATTTATAGTATTTATCGCTTATCTAATTACCAGTTACTTTTAGAAGCTTTTATTATATCTAAAAAGTCATCTTTTGGTTTTTTCCTCTCTTTTCTCCCTCTTTCATCTTCCTCTCTTCTTTTATCTCTGCTCTCCTTTCTTTACACAATCTTTCCCTCCTTCTCCGCTAAAAGAACTAGCTTTCCCTTCCTCAGCATGAAACGCATTCTTCCTAATAAGCTGTCCCTATTACAGTACTCTCAGCTCCAACGAGTGCCTCCACAATGGCCGAACTATTGGAGACATGGAGGAATGAGAGCATTGTCTTCTTTACCTCTAAGGCCTGCGCCTGTCAATTCCACTCCAATCTTCCCGCGGACCCGAAACTTCCATTCGTCCGCACCCTCAAGCCTGGACTCTCCGCAACGGGTCATTCAGCAAGTTATGGAAGGGCATAAATGGGGCTGGGTTATTTACCGCTGCACCTATAGCGACGATGAGGCGTGGAAGCAATTTAAGCAAACAATCGACCAGCGATCCCGCAAACATATCGCAGACTCCGACGCGCCTGACATTGCTGAAAACCTGGAGTGGACTTTCATCGAGGATGCGCGTTTTGACGGCGCGTCGACGCAGGAGCTTCGCGCCCACTTTTTGGCCTGGGGAGGAGAGGCTTTCAGGGCCGAGCAGAAGGCTCCTCCGCCAAGAGCCGACGTCCCACAGTACGGCAGCCCGCGGTATGATTACTTCATCCAGGTCGATGAAGCCGCCTTACGCAGCATCTTTGTTGAGAACGACGACGATCGCCCCTGGTGGGACGATTTCAATGAAGGCTACGTGAATTTCGTCAACGCGAATTGGAAGTCACTGGCTGAGCTGGGCCTGGACCCGGGAGATGAAGAGCATGAGTCTATTCATAGTTGTACAGAGGAAGATGTTGGGTGGATGAAGATGAGCGCCGGCCTTGTTGGTGCTGAATTCTACGAGGCAATGATTGGATTTGCCGACTTGTGGTATGTTTTCTACAAACGGCCACCAGCGGTAAACACGTGGTGAATGGGTGCTTAGCTATGTAGGAGACTGTGTATCAGTCTTCGAAAGGATACTTCATGTCCTTGATCCTGTCCTGAATCTCCGATAGTTCCTTTAGTACACTCTCGCGATAGGGGCTATCGTGGGCTGCAAACTGCAGCTGGATGTACCTAACCTGCGTTGATACGAAGTCCCGGGCAAACTCCGACACCATGCCGAAATATTGCGGATCTGTTTGAAACCAAGCCGTTAGTCGTCGTCACCTGTAAGACCCGACCCAACGAGAGACTTACAAAATTCATTCCAGTGTGCTGATAATCTACAATAAGCGAGTCGTTAGTACGTAACGCTTATCGAAAGCTGGCCTCGAACTTACCCTTCGCTTCCAGCCGCATACAGCTCGATCAGCTGCAGGTCTTGATAAATCCCCGATGCGATCGTATCCATACGTGTGACAACGTCATCCTCGTTCAAGTAGTCGAAAACAGAAACAGTCTATCGTCCGGATCAAACGGTAAATAAGTCAACGACTGACTGGCAACAGGGACTTACATACCTCTCGCAGTGGATCCATGAAGCCCTGGATGGCAGTTTCATTGCCGTTGAGCGCGGCGCGAACAAATCCCTGGATTCTCGATTCACTCATCGGGCGTCTGAACGCCTCGAGCTTCCCCTTTGTGGCGTTGACAGCATCTTCAAGTAGGACAAAATGAGAGGGGTTAGTCGTCGAACCGAGACGCTCGTACAGACGGTCCCACGGTCGCCTGAGATCTGGCGAGGTCGATGAAACGCCTGGCAAAGCAGCAGGC
Organism: Neonectria faginata; assembly: GCA_030864175.1. Lineage (NCBI taxonomy): Eukaryota > Fungi > Ascomycota > Sordariomycetes > Hypocreales > Nectriaceae > Neonectria > Neonectria faginata. Next base: position 100,747 of record JAULBG010000006.1, on the reverse strand, counting down.
AGTCCTTGGGCGTTATCCCAAACATCAGTCCAGAAGGCGGCAGCGATCGCTGGCGTTCGAGTGCGGTCTCCTAGTGGTACTGAATTGGTGAGCCTATTATACGGCCGTGGCAGCCAGAACCTTCCATGGTTTGCTGTCGCTCCAAAACGAGCCAGGATGAATAACTGCAAGTCAGTGGTTGTCAGCTTAGTTCTCGCTTATACTAAGGCTTTCAGCTATTCTCACAGGTAATTGGTGCTCGACTTGACCACTGGCGGGGGCGTTTGTGTGGGTGGTCAAGTCCGTGGCTCCAAGCATTGGGTCGCCGCAGCTCCTTGACCGCATCCGGTACCAGTCTCTGGCGAGGCCTCTGAGATTTTGGCGAAGAAGCCTCATGATAACGGGTGGTGAAGGATAGATCCGTGAAGACCCAAATAAAAACAGTCCGGTAGTGAGCTTCCAGTTGAAAGGTCTCGGTGGACCGCGCTCCTCAAGCTGGCTCACCGACATGGACTCGTCTCGCTTGTAGAACACACCACCGTCGTCACCGCCTTGATCAGGTTCACAGGCTGCAGGATCGAAGTCACATGTGGTTTTATCACAATAGATCTCCTCTGCTGGTGGCTTCTTGACCTTGCAACAGGCGGTACGTTCCCTCCACCCTGATGAAAGCAAGTTAGCTGGGTCCATTTTTGTATACAAGAAGACGTGAAAAAGGAACGTGGATACACACAGCCGCAGCTAGACGAGTCGTCTCCGTGCGGGTCATTCGCAATGGCGACTTCCCCGGGCTTGCACTTTGCGTCGGGGCAGTCCGAAAGAGTTCCTCGCCAGGTGCACTCGTACAGCGATGTATCCTTTGGGCAACAGCATTTCTCTATTACTCATGTTAACATGGGGTCTCAGGTCTTGTGTGTGGACGAGTGGAAACGTACTCTTGGGATAGAAGAGACTGCAGCCATCGCGTGACATAACCATTTCCTCTTTGTTATCATCGCAATCATCTCCACTGGTGCCATATTAGCGATAATTAGCTCTGGGAAACAGCGACAAACACAAGCTTACCATTCCGTCCATTTACAACCAGAGATTGTTTCTTTCCAATCACCCGCCTCGCAACAAAAGACCTTTACGCCTCTGCTGCATTTTCCAGTCCCGGACTGAGCGTCAAAGCCACCACCCCTATTAACATTAGCATCAGCTACTCAACCTTTGACTTCTCACCACTCAAATCCGCACCATTTAGACCTGAACAAAGTCGATTCTCCCACGTGGCATTGTCCGTTGCAGTCACCACCGGAACCACGCCCTTTGCGTTGTTAGCGTCAATGTCCTCACGTAGCTGGTTTCAAATACCGACATTGACAGTTACTCGGGGCTGTTTTGGTAGGACAGCAGATAAGTTTGCCGGTCGACTGCATCAAAGAAGTCTTGTTAGCAAAGTTCGTATTATTCCATATGGGCTTCTTGTACTTACACCGCCTCCACCGCAACCCGCATGATCCCATCCAGTCTTGTGCATGCCATCGGGGCATCGGATAATATCCGGGTCCACGCATTCAGTCATCAAAACGCAATTCTGTCCGTTTTGCCCAACAAGACTCGTCGCAATGTTCAGATTTGTGTTGCTGAATACTCCCTTGGAAAGGTCAACGTGGGAAACAGGCGTGCCCATCAAGCCAGCCATGGCACTATACTCGTCATCGTCAGTGTCGACGGCCCAAACAAGAGACCCGCCGATGCCGATGGAATTCGCCCATTTTATCTTCTGTTCGAAGGTTGTTGCATCATCGTATGACACCCATTGGTCTTTGTCAAATACAACATATTTGATGGCAGCCTCTTCGTCATGGACAGGTTTCAGATCCGGCACTTGCTTCAGAATGGCTTGGATCTCATAGTACATGAGAACTCCGCTAGCCTTGGAACATGGCCCAGCCTTGGCGCCGCCCTTGAACTGGCATCCTGGTTTAGAGCAGCTCGAATCTGTCAACTGGAAAGAACGTCCATAGAATCCATAGCCCATGACGACTTGTTTAGGCTTGATGCCTACTCGCCAAAGAAGTTCCGTGGCTTGCTGTATTTCCGTCAGGTTTGTATGGCCCTGTACTATGCTGCCAATTGGATTGTTTCGGTCCCTTTAGTAGCATAGGTTAATAGCGCGTTCACGGATCAGAAGAGGATTACGAGCCCTGCTTACCAGGTACCATGAAGATCATAGCTCATCAGGTTCATCCAGTCGGCGTATTTCAAGAGGCCTGCAAGATCGAACCATCGAAGATACCAGTAGGAAGATGGTGCCGTGAATGTAATGCCGAGCTCTCGGGGAGAGGCGTTGAAAGCCGAACGAAGAGTCTTCAAGAGAGAAACAAAGTTCTCCGTATCGTCCGAATTGCCGCCACGGTCAGGTGCGCCAGGATACTCTCAGTCAATGTCAATTCTGTATCAGTTAGCTTGATATACCCTAGAAACTTGATTCCCTGGAAGACAGACCCGTCGAAGCCATAATGGTTCATAAATTTGACAACGTTGTCCGCAAACTTTTGACGCTTTGCAGCTGTTGAAGACACCTCGCTGAATAAGGGCTGGGTAATGGTATCGTTGTCAGAAAACGTCCAGCCCCCGACAGCGACGTAGACTTTCAAGTTGGGATTGAACTCTTTCGTATCGACGGTGAGTTTGAACAGTGATTCTGGTGTCTCAGAGTCCATAGTTACTATCTCATAGGAGTCAGGTGAGATGTAAGCAAAGGCGTAGTTGAGATGAGTCAACTCGCTAAGTGGTAGGTCATTCGGGGCCATTTTGTGGCACTTGGATCGAGCGCTCCACGACTCGTAGTAGCCGATGACTATTAATCACGCCAACGTCAGTAACGGACCTTCGAAACATGACCAAATCCACTGACCTTTGCTGAGTGCCTGGTTCTTAGCTGAACCGCTTGAAGGCTTGGGATGCAAGACGCAATTGGACTGGCAATCATTGGTACAGAAGTCCTGTGAGTCTGTTAGCCAAAGTTTAGTGGACAAAATAGTGTCATGTCTTCTCACTGTCGTGGTCCCACAAAACCCGTACTGACTGCAACATGTATTTAAAGGGCATTTCTTTCCAGACGGAACAGCATCGACACCGCATTCAGCGACGGCATCACAGTTTGAGACGCAGCCGTTGCCGCAGCACGTGTCTCCATATCCACAGAAGCCGCTTTCACCACAACAAGCTCCATTGGAACAAGGGCGTTCTGGACCGCATGAGTACTCATCATCACGACGCTTAAGTGAAGACAACAGATCGGGGGATAGGTTGTCCAAGTCATGATGTGCCAGGCTGAGTATGTCTCGTGCTTTAAGGAATGTAGGTGACGAGAAGGAGTGATGTTGGAGGTAGTGGCCCAAACCAAACAAGAAAATGAAGCTTAAGAACGATAAAACGGCATAGTGAGGCCGTGCGGTATAGGCCATGACGAATGTTTAGCTGAAGGGAGAATGACAACGAAAGTGGATGGAAAGATTGGCAAGCAAGACCTGAAAGCACTTGAATATACACAGGCCAAATAGCAAACGCCGTGAGGGATAAGTCAAGAGCATATGGGAACGGCGTGGTGTGTTGCTTCGATATCCAGCAGCCTGAGCCCCCGGCTATCGACTGTACTTGCATGCCGCGCCAACCGATGGCATGCCAGCATGCTAAATTGAGAGAATACATTACACAACAATTCGCTCACTAGATTTTTAAGTTCGACTGGGGGTAGCTCGGTGCAGCCTGATTCAGTAGTCAGTTGAGATGATTGAGCCGCGCGCCCTTTGCTAGTTAGCCCCAATAATCTATGCCTAGCCGACCATCGGCTGACTCCCGCTTGTGACTCGGGTGTTATTCGCAGTTTTAATTGAGGTTACAGTCAGGTGGAAGAATTAATTCTCTCATCTATGTTGCATCGCCTGTTGGAGCCTGTTGTATCGACCGACTACACCCCTGGAAATGTTGTTGGTTCAACCCTAGGAACCAACAATATGCGGGTCCTGCAAGATAACCACCAGCAGATGTCCATCTACTGTCTCACTTTTAGTCCAATCTGTTTAAGCGGCAGCCGAAATGCCGCCTTGGTTCGGACAAGCGGAAATTGCAGTTGTCGAAATGTCTTTCGTGTGACCCCCTACGTCTTCGGTAGTTTGTATGGGAGCTGTGAGTGTAATGGTAATGCCACAATGACTCTGGCCGGTTTCTCTAATCCTCATATCAGACTGACACTCATACGTTCGTTCATTCTCCTCCACTGGCTGGTTTACCGTTCCATCCTGTTCCCCGTTCCTTACACAGATAGCATTGTCATGGGGTTATTTTCACCATCCACTATGAATCCAGCACTCTCTATACTTGTGGCCTTTTCGGCTTTTGTTTGCAAGTCCATCCACGCACAAAGGTTTGAAGATATCCCGATAGTCCCAATCGATTACCCGGGTATCAGTGAGTCTTGTGCAACGGCACTCAACACAACTCTTCCGTCTTGCCCGTTTTTTCTTGGTAGAAGCATCTCAATCCTGAACCCACGTCTCAATTCTCATCAACTCTCGGAACTTTGCACTTCGGACTGCCACGACTCGTTGATAAGCGCTCGCGAAGTCATTGCGTCGGGATGCAGCAGCAATGATGTCGATGTTATTGATTATGACAGCATGATATGGCCAGGCCTGATGCTCCGTATGCTCTCCTTTTGTTGAATACTCCCGACTAAAACTTCATCCTAGCTACGCTTGTGATTGATAGATACATTTTTACGTACGATCTATCATGCCGTAAGGACTCGTAAGCGTTGCGCAGCCAAAGTAGGCCAGCAGTATCTTCTAATCATGCTTATTTAGCTCAACTGGCGAATTCTGCGACTTGGTGTTGAAAACCTGGCTCAACCAGTCCACCCTGACAGCGGCACAGAACTGCTCCGATTGCATGCTTGGAAATGTGCAACTTCAGCTCAACTCCCCATTTGGGTACGACGAGGAGTTTGCAGACGCCTTCGCGTCGACTACGGAAAGCTGCATCCCTACGGGATATGACTTTACCAGTCCTGCCTCCTACATCATCAACTCCACGGCGACTGCTACATCAACTGCCACCGATTCTGCCAGTTGTTTTGAGCCTTATTTGGTGCAGTCAAACGACACGTGTAATTCCATCGCAGCCGCGCAGCAGGTATCAACATATGCTGTCATCAAGGCCGGTGCTCTTAACCCAACGGGTAGTAACCTGCAAATTGGTTCCTCACTTTGCCTCCCGAGTTCTTGCAAAGTGTATCAGGTGGGCTTTGACGATACTTGCGAGGGTATCATAGAGGCGCACAGCGGCCTAACTGGCGTTGACCTCTTCGCTTGGAACCCGAATCTCAATGTACTCTGCACCAATCTTCACTCACTTGTAGAGACATTGATCTGCATCAGGTAAGTGCCACGCCAGTCGGCCACCGTTATCCTACTTTCCCTGGCTCACCACTTTCGCTTGTCTTTCAGTGCTCCTGGAGATAGCTTGGATGGCATAACCACAACACAAGCCACACAACCCGCCGCAACTACAGCCGCTACGACGGCGGTACCTAAGCCCACCAATGCTCTAGACGAGTCTAACGCCGAGTGTGCGAGATGGTACACCATCCAGGATGGGGACTATTGTGAAGCTGTGTCTATCCGCGAGAACATTGCGGTCGAAGACTTTTACTTTCTCAACCCTGAAATAAATGCCGAGTGCACTAACCTTCTACTCGACATTGCATACTGTGTCCAAGCAGTGGGAGAGATCTCGACATATTCCGGGTACCCCTCCTCCTCCGCAATTTACACGTTGACCTCACTTACATACACCACTACGACATCAACACTTGCGTCAGCCACGGCGAGCTTGACACCCTTGGAGGCATCACCCACTGCGCCTGGAACCGATCCAGATTGTCAAAGCTATGTCGACTACATCCAAGTTCCGCCAGTGACCGATCAGTTCGACTCCCCTGACGCGCCAACAATGCCTGAAAGTGTCAACAGTTGTGACTACGTCATGACGGCATGGGAAGTATCACTTGAGGATTTTCTTTCATGGAACACATCGTTAGTGAACGTGGATCCTTGCTATCTCCAGCCTGGATACCGCTACTGCACCACAAACGACACTTCCTCACTGGGTAAGTTAAGGATGTCGACTTTCTGCACTTGGCTTCACTGACTTAAGAAGACGGGACTTCTGGAATTGGCCAAGGCTATTGTTTCACGGATGTCGATCCTATGCCCGGAACAACGTCCCAATGCTCCTGTTTCACGCAATTCGATGGCAGTACTGCTGGTTGTATGGAGTACCCTGCTTTCCTTTAAGTCGGCAAATATAATCACTAACAAATTAACTAGTGTATGTCTGTGAAGATTTGGCATACGACTTCAGCATAAGCGAGGTCCAACTGAAATCATGGAACTCGTGGATTGGCTCGGACTGCGACACAGGCCTGTATCAAGATCTCGGAGAGACCGAGGAACGCTATGTATGTGTTCGTATCGGATCTGCCACGGGCACTCAGGTTCCTACTACTACCTCGTCGACGTCAGCAGCTTCCATAGGACCCACGCAAACTGGAATTATCGAGGACTGTACGGCGTTTTATACAGTTCAGGACGGCGACTCGTGTGCGTTCATTGATTCCGAGTATGGAATCACCTTTGCACAGCTTTATACCTGGAACCCCGCTAGTAAGTTTGCTTACGCTCCTGAGGCACGTCTCTCTAACAATTCATAGTCGGCTCAGACTGCGAAAACCTATGGCTGGGTTATGCTTACTGCGTGGCCACGCAGGCATTGTCCACTGCCACCTTGACGTCGACCACCTCGTCCTCCCCAGCGGCTCCAACGATGTCCGGTACTGCCTCAACTTGCTCTGAGTACTACACGATTTCAAGCGGAGACGGTTGTTGGAGTGTGCAGCAGAAGTTTGACCTTGACTTTGCTACCCTGTATAGATGGAACACTGGCATTGGGTCTGACTGCGAGACTTCTGGCTTGGCTATAGCATTTGTGTTGCTGGAGGTCCTGAATAGCATCCCAGCTGCAGGTTAGCCTTAGTGAGCGGCGCATATAGCACAAAGCGGCCTCTCGTGGCAATTCCTCGCCGCATTTGGAAACAGACGACATATCTCCGTTGGTGGCTCTTCTTCAAGTTATGCGCATTGAGTCCTCCGCCGTTTATTTTTACTATAGATGGTGAAAATTTGATGCTGTGTCACAAATTCCGAGGAGAATAAGAGATTAACCTCGGGGAGCCAGCATGTGATACAACAACAACAAAACATTTGCGTGTGTGGGTTTAAAGTTTTCCTTTCTTAGTAGACTTATAACTTACAGGTCTGTGAAGTCGTATAATAGAGATTCCTACAGTATATAATTGTGTTTGCATTCTTGAAGTTCCGGATAATTCTAGTCTGATAGGTGGAAAATGTGTTATTGCGGCGTCAAGGTTCACAATTGAGGATGGCATGATCCCAAACTTTTGCGCAGTATCACCTGCTGCTCGTTGACAGTGGGCGGCTTTGATTTGATTCCCATTGGACCCTTGGCATGCACACAAGCCTTGGCGATTGCTCGTAACCCGACTAACACTGTCGACAAGGATATCACACACTCTATAGATGCCAATATGCTGCAGGTTTGCTGATGTGGTAGATGATGGTGTGATGACACTCGGGTAAAGTGGAACGAGGAATGAGGGACAAAAAGGGGGCTTGAGAACCCCAATTAACTTCCTTCTTTAATCACACTCCATCACATTGCATCACACATCACACATTTCCAGTCTCTCACCGCACATGGCGGAATCGACCCAAGCGCGGGGCGGAAGCCCAGAAACTCCGGCAACGCAATTGCAAACTCTGCTTGCTGGCAATCAGTTACAGGTGGACGTAAGGAATAGCTCTCGTCCAAGCAATGAGCAGTATAATTTCAACTTACTTTCCCTCTAGGATGCCCCGGAAGATACCGGTTCTGCCTACAATGCATCGTAATGGTTTCTGCACATCATCGTAGCAATCTTGTCTGACAGTGGATGCAGGGAGACGTCTGCCAGCTATCTGTCGTCTTTGAACTCGAGCATTGTCAATTACAAGTTGGTCATCTTCCCTGTTCAGCCTTGAGCGCCCGCGTTATTCTAACGACTAGCCACTTGATCGATAAAGATACGAGGTTAGGCCTGAAAGACTACAGGTGCCAATTGAGTGCTGACTTAGCGATGCAGAATGGACGCCGTTATCATGCATTTCACGAAGGCGCCTATTTGGTGGTAATTATTAGAGCTCATTAGGCAAGCTTTGTACAAGGCGCATGCTAATATATCTACCAATAGCCAAATGACGAAGAAGAACAAGATCGTATGGACTTGGGACACCATATATATCGTCTTGTGCTTGGAGGAAAGCTTTACCTGGCGCCTATTGGCGAGTATCCCCAACGCGTACTTGACTTGGGTACTGGAACTGGTATCTGGGCTATGGACTTTGCAGAGTAAGGATCATCCAAGGGTTGTCCATTGAACCTTCTGCTGATCTCTGGATTCTCAGTCAACATCCATCTGCAGATGTGCTTGGGACCGATTTAAGCCCGATTCAACCCAAATGGTACAGCATATCCCGCACTTTTATGCTCTAAGTAATGACATCGTTTGCCACATAGGACTCCACCCAATTGCAGATTTGAGGTCGACGATTTTGAATCTGAATGGTTGTATCATCAACCATTCGACTTCATCCATGCCCGGGAACTGGAAGGGTGTATTAGCAACGACGACCGACTATTTCAGCAAGCGTTCAAGAACTTGCGGTCTGGTGGTTACCTCGAGTTGCAAGCCATATACGCAGCCTTCCTCTCTGATGATGGAACTGGTGAAAACGCGACAAATGCCCAATTGTGGATGAAAAATATCTGCGAGGGCGCCGCGAAGTTTGGCAAACCTTTGGATAGCGCAATTCGATGGAAAAAAAAGCTGATGGGCGCCGGATTTGTCGATATCCAACAAGAGGTTCACAAGGTTAATAGCCCTGCAAGGTTATGTCGCTTCAGAATACATGCTAACGTGTTAGCGCAGGTCCCAATCGGCACTTGGCCTAAAGATTCTACGTTGAAGGAGATTGGGAAATTCCAATCGATACAGGAGGTCCTAGTGGTTGAGTCGTACACGCCAGCGATCTTTGCACGCGTTCTGGGATGGAGTGAGACCGAGCTGCGGGTGCTCATCGCCAAGGTGAAGAAAGACCTTCAGGATCCAACCATTCACATGTATCTTCCGGTTTATTTCATCTGGGGTAGAAAGCCCTGAAAGTTTCTCTCGAGGTACCGGTTCATCTCATTGAGTAGTTTTGTACTTACGTATCCAAGTCTGAGAGAAATGCCATTGTTTGCTCGCAAGGTCTTCGATCATGTCAATCGAGATTTCGTCTACTGGGGCTGCGGCACGATAAAGGCTCAGGTTCGGCTTGGCACCCAAGTGTGTTAGGATTGATGCTGGCCACGAAATGGTTATAAGCAAACTGTTTACGTTTCCTTCCGAGCGGGAACATGAAGCCTTGGCAATGTGGGATATTTCGGCACCGCCGACTCACGAAGCCTCGGGCGGTGTTACATAAACGTCATGAGAGCCGCGTGTTCATAAAGGCGGAGACCAAATGATGGCTGAGTTTTCAAGCCAAGTCCGAGAACCTCAGCCACGCCGCATAGCCTGGTCGTCTTGTCCAGTCTCACCATTTGGCTCTGGGTGCCGAGCCACACTTCTCTTGGCCGCGCACTTGGCACTGCCCATTGCCGATGCATCCGGCGCCAAGATGGAGAATTGCGTAGCACATGCGCCACCAGCATGACGTGAAGCGGGATCAACTGGGATAGAGGCAAGTTTTGGTGGCGGGAGTCTTGTATTAAATACGAACGACTTCTCCGTCTTGTCTCAATCCAATCCATTCATGCACTAAACTCTACTACCCCACGTTTTCACAGCTGCTCAAGACTTCAATCAAACCACTCAGACTTCATCTTGCATAATTATACAACAAACATGTCTGCCCAAGATTACTACGGTGGAAGCCAGCGGGGCAACAATCAGCAACAAAGCTACAACCAACAGCAGGGCTATTCGCAGCAGTACGGCCACCAGCAACCACAGTCCTCGTACCCGCAACAACCCACCTACGATAACCGCGGAAACTCATATCCCCAGCAACAGCAACAGCATCAGGGTGGACAATATGGCGATTCCCAGGCTTACCCCGGTGCCAATGGCCAGGGTCAAGACGGTGAGCGAGGCCTGGGTGCTACTCTGGCCGGAGGCGGCGCGGCTGGTTGGGCAGCGCACAAGGCCGGAGGCGGCTTTCTTGGCAGCCTAGCGGGTGCGGCCGCGGGTGCTATTGGCGCCAATATGTTCGAGCACAAGTTCAAGAAGTAAGTTACTTTCTCCTAGCTTCTTCAATTGAATGTTAGTCAGGTCAGAGCTAACGCCTCCTGTAGACACAAGAAGAACAAGAAGCAGCACAAGGACGGCCGCGATCGAGCATTTTCAGGAGACTCTACCAGCAGCAGCGACTCTGACTCTGGCGACGATCGACGCCGTCACGGCGACCCTCCTCGTGGAGGACAAGGCGGACCTCCTTCATATGGTGGACGAGATGGGCCTTCTCATGGTGGATATGGTGCACATGGAGCCCCCTCTCACCACGGTGAGCAAGGCGGCTTCGGTCACCAAGGCGGTCACTACGGCGGTCCCAGCGGCCCCGGCGGATTCGGCCAGCACGGTGGTCATGGGCCTGGTCCTCGTTGGTGATCACAGAACCCAACTTTACGTGATTCATCCAGTACCCAAGAACATTGCGTGTAGTTAGTATCATTAGGAGCATATCTGGTTGAACGAGGTGTATTATCAGGATTGGTAATACGGAGATAAAGTCGGCAATACCCATTCATTCATTTTTCCTTTCGGTAGTCTATAGTCAACGGCATTATTCAAACATGTTTAGTTTAAACCCTCAACGACCTGAATTAAGTAAAAATTTGTGACCTTTCCTACAATCCCATCACCTCGTTGTGGAAGGCAAGCTTTGCGATTCTTGAGCAGAATGCCAACGTGGGATGACTCAGTAACAGCCAGTTGGGACGGTGTCTGCTGGTTCACTCTTCAGGAAGCAGAAACATGATAGTTTTTAAGGACGAGAAGGGTTTATTCACGTAACCTAGCGCCTTAATTCAAGCGACGCAGTCGCAAGCCATTCGCTTCAACGCACATAATACCCGAGGCAGTGGAGTTGTTAATCCACATCATGGTGATGCCCTTGGGCCCGTGACTAGGGAGGGACAACACATATTAAACTGATCAAAGAGGAAACTCGTAGTTCATGCATAAGGTCCATGCAGAACACGTAGTGCAAACGTATGCAGGAGATTCAGCCGCACTCCCTATAATTACAGCCCAGGCCTCGGCCAGAGTCTGAGATCAGAGTGCGAAGGAGCCTGCGTGCAAGGATTATCCAAGCCTGTTCTACCCTTGACCCAGAAAATGGCCCCTCATGTGTTTCAAACCATTTCAGCCCGCAAGGGTCACCACCACCCCGAAAGACATCTCAGGCCACCAGAATCGGAACCCCCGTGGCTATAACGCACGTCGGCGAGCTCATCGAAAACATGGAACAGGGTGGTGAATTGATTTCTACTGGCAAGAAGATGGGGCTGTACATGGCCATTTAAACCCTCATGGTCCTCAATGTTTACTCCTCACGTAGCTTGCACAGTCTTTGTCTTCCTGGCTGCAAACACAATGCTCCTTATCCCCTTTTCTACTATGTTTCTTATGTTACCACTCTGCCTATTTTTGGGCTTGGCTAGGGCTTGGATGCCCGAGTCTAAAGGTATGTCGTCTCGACATCGACAGTCCGTTTGGGGGTCCTAATGTACTCTACTGCTAGAGCCGGAGAGCAAAGTGTCTGCCCGATGGCTGCGAGGTTCACAAAAGTTTCGCGGCGTCAACCTTGGATCCCAGTTCATTATAGAGCGCTGGATGGCTGAAGATGAATGGAAAGCCATGGGGTGTGGCAACACTAACGACGAGTGGGCGTGTGTCAAGGCCATCGGGCAGGATGCAGCGGACACTGCTTTCAAGAAGCACTGGGCGTCTTGGACCACACAGAATGACATTACGCAGATCTCCAACCTTGGACTTAACACTGTACGAATACCAGTTGGCTTTTGGATTCGTGAAGCCCTGGTCGAGGAAGGCGAGTACTATCCTCGAGGCGGTCTTGCGTACCTTGATCGCGTGGTTGGTTGGTGCAAGAACGCCGGCCTGTACGTGATTATTGACCTCCACGGTGCCCCCGGGTCTCAGACAACCAACGAGCAATTCACTGGCCATGTGCGTATACCCCAAGGTCGATTAACTCGTGCCCTTGCTAAATCTTAATCCAGAGCGTGACAACGCCTGGTTTCTACACGCCAAAGAACTACGAGCGAGCGTACAAATTCTTGGAGTGGATGACAAAGCGAATCCACACAAATGGCAAATACACTACTGTCGGCATGCTCCAGGTTTTGAACGAGCCTGTTCATACTGGTGCTTGGAAGACGGAGGCAGCCTCCATGATCGAGACGTTTTACCCGGAAGCATACCAACGAATTCGAAACGCCGAAAGCAAGCTGGGCGTTGCGAAAGCGGGTCTTTTGCATATTCAATACATGGTTCGTCAGTCCCAAGATCTCCGTTAGCGACATTGCCGATGTGTGCAATGCCTAATTAATTTGAAAATGAATAGGGAAAGGCATGGGGCTCTGGTGATCCGAGGACCAACCTGACGAGCACCAGTTACACGTACTACGATGCCCATAGGTATTACAGTTTCGACAAGAGCGTGCCAACTACAAAGAGTGGTTATATCAACGCAGCCTGCAGCGACAACGTCGGAGCCGATAACCTCCTGGTTGGTGAGTGGTCCCTTTCCGTCAGCAGTGCAGTGAGGACGAGCGACGAATTTGAAATCCACAATCGACCCGATCAGGTTGAATGGTACAGCAAATATTGGGCCGCACAGGCTCAAGCGTTTGAGCGAGCTGGCGGGTGGGTGTTTTGGGCATGGAAGTGCAACTGGATTAATGGCATTGACGAATGGCGATGGTGCTATAAGTCTGCCGTCGCGGCTGGAGTGATCCCTCGTGATGCCAGCATTGCCAATATTACGAGTCCTTGCTAAAGGGAGAAGAAGGAAGTCCGTCCCGCGGCGCTCCAGTTAGTTTGCTAGCTTGTAAAATGTAAAATTATGGGAATTATGCATTCTGATACTCTCTGCTATAGTACAATCCTCATCTCATTTTTTTTACAGTGCCTTGTGGTATCTAGATATTATGGGAAAGACTCCCTGGTGTTAACTCGGTCAATATCGTACGGGTTCCCGTCATATGACTTTCGGCGACCCGAGGCTCCTGTGGCGGTTGAAGAAGCTCGAGACCGTATTGCGGCAAACGTGGGTTCGTCAGCCATGGTGAAACTATCGTAATTACTTGACTGATCCACGCGCTCCTTGGTTGCACCCTCTTCCTTGTCAGTCTGGTCTGTGGATACATCCTGGCTTTCTTGAAGATTCCTGATAAAGGCAGCTGATTGGGCGGCGAATTTGCAGCGTTCCCGAATGGCTGGTCCATACTTGTAGAACAAGAACAGGAACGGAACACAAGTAAGGGCTAAGAATGCGGGAATTGTTGAGGCCCAATGAAAGCCTAGTCTGTCGTACATCTGCGTTGTGAACAGTGGAAAAGCGGCTCCGAAGCAAGAGCGCAGGACTGAATTGGCCGCTAGAACCGAAGCAGCGAAGATGGTGTAAGAGTCGATGGGGTAGTTTATGATGCTCAAAAAGACTAGGACCATGCCGAACCCAAAAGGAACACCAGCCGCGATGCTGGCCATCCAGTGGACAGAGAAAGAATTCGTCCAAGCGAACCAAAAGCGGTCAATAGGAAGTGCGATCGATCCAACCATAGCAGCAGGGAGGCGAGTTTCTTGGGGAGCAAATCCACCATGCTCCTGCTCAACTCGAATATATCGCTTGTTGGATGGGATCGTATAGGCAATCGCGAACAGCATGCCGACCATGATGCCGAGAAACGACAGGCCGCCAACGCCTTGGTTCCATCCACGATTTTGCTGATAAACAATCGGGAAAGCAGCAAAGCGCATGTAAAGGGTTCCATAGATGATAGCCATGTAAATGGACAAAAGCAGCACGATGGGTTCCTTGAAGAGCAGAATCCAAGGCCGCAGCAACGCAGTCTTCAGAGCGACGCTGAAAGTTGGTTTACCCTGCTTGTGATCGACGACGCTGATGTAGTGCTTCCCAGTCATCTTCGATAACTTTGCAGCACGCTTGCGAAGGAGACCTGGGGCATGCGTTTCAGGCAGAATCAAGGCTCCAAGAATCCACAGCACACCAGAGAAGATAGCGAGGAAGCCCATGACCCAGCGCCATCCTTCCGTCATGCCCAAGAACCCGCCTATGATGGGACCCAGGAAAGGTGCGGCTGCAAAGAGGGCCATGGCCAGACCTCGTTGCGACGCCGGGAACATGTCTGCAATGACACCGCCAGCGTTGGTGAGCGGCGATGAGCCAAAGGCCCCAGCCAAGAAGCGGAGGATTATCAATGTCGCGCCATTCTGAGCACCCGCGCATCCGGCGTTGAATGCAGTCAGTGCAGCATAGGTTCCGATGAATAGGAGTTGGCGCCCGAGTAACTCGCTCAGCGGAGCCCACAGCAGTGGTCCGATTGCAAAACCCAACGCAAATAGAGACACGCCTAGAGTAGCTACCTCTTGGCTGAGCTGGAATTCCATCATGATTTCAACTAAGCCGCCAGTGTAGGCGGATGATACCAGGGCGACTGCCAACGTGGCTATCGCGACGACCATGGTGATGAACCATTTCGTGGCTTTGCTGAACAGCATGGGGTTTCGAGGATCGGCTCAGGCGTAGAGGTATTCCGGAGAGACAGCCGGGCTGTGATTGATGTGTTGAATCGGTTACCCGAATTTGTTACAATGCCGGAAATTGCGCTGTTCGTGAGGAGTGGTGGAAATCGCAATCGGTCTCGCTGTAAGCCGTTTGGTCGAAGTTGCTCCCGGTTGAACGAAGAGATACCGTAGACTCAATAAATTGGCACAGCCAATGCATTCTCTGGGATCTCTCTACTTATGGAAAGACTCTGGAGAATCGACGCTAAGCGATACTAATTTATTGAGTCTTTACGGTAATTGATGACTCGCAGAAAGAGGACAGAGAAGACACCAAGGCCATCATGTGCAATCCAAATAGCGACATCGCCCTCCGTCGCTCGAACCAGTCTCATCATCTCATGCAATCTGAACTTGGGCGTTCAGTGGGAAGATGCAAAGTAGACCCATCGTCGAGTCAAACGTCGGGCTTGGCCTCGGGAGACGTTGGTCTGAAAGCGAATTTGCTTGCTAATTAGACACTGAAGAAATCAGCCCTGCGGACCGTATGTGCATGAATAAACTATGATTTTCGTCGAAGAGTTTGCATGCAATGATTGGGACACATACGGCCATTATTCATGTATCAACGCAGAACGCAGTAGAACAGGGCTTCCTCGAAGATTCCACATGATTTATCAGAGCAGAGTTCTCGGAACTAACTAGTGTACTCATACATTGAGGCTGAACATCCAACTACCACTCCATCTTACTGCCTCCAGAGCTACACAGACTTCACCAAATACAATGTCCTCCTGTAATCCGTCCGCATTTGACGGAGTCCGCCTTGTTGGCCAATCTCTCCGCCAGCTTTCTGCTCTCTTGCACGTTGCTCCATGACGGTTTTCTTCACTCGCTTCTGGAAGTATAGCACGCCCTTCTCGTTAGCTGTATGTAATTCGCCACTTACGTATGTGCCGGCGTTGAGGTTCTTTTGCGCAGCGTTGCACAAGTCGTTGTCCTCCGCCTCGACCTGTTTGAAGAACCGATCGACTTCTTCAAAATCCTCGTCGATAGCATCCCTATGCCGGTAGACTTCATACTGCATTAACGTGGTGACTGGAGATGTCGGAGTCACTCTCATCAAGTAAAAATACTTGGTGCTATACCAATAGGTAGCGTCAGTTCTCTGATTCGTCTCAAAGAGCACAGGTTGATCAAATCAACCGAACTCAAGTACGTCATAGTTACAGACGCATTGGGAAATAAAAACGTCGGCGCTGCATTGTGGCCTGGTTCCTGGCCAGGCTTATCGTTGACATAGTGTTGAATCTGTCCTCCTGTAACCTCGACGTTGTAGTTTTTCAGGTCAGAAGTTGCAGCGATTCCAGGATGTACAACACTACAGTGATACCACTGTGCTAAGTCAGCGATCGACCTGTTCGTCAACTGTATAATGGCACAAACCTCGTTGTAGTTGTTAATTAGAGTTTTCCAGTTATATTCTCCAGTCATGTCCCAGGCATGGTTAAACGAGAAGTCGTCCATGTTGAACTCTCCTAGACGAGCCTGAGTGTCGGATCCATCAAACTCGGCGTTCCAAGGGATCGATGGTTTGTCCGCAGCTTCGAGGTTGACTCAAACGAAACGTCTGGCATCCAGATGTACGGAACTTTGAACAACCCCGTTGTTCTCCTTGACGAACGATGGCATGGTTTCGAAGCGCGGGGCCTTGGCCAGTTTGCCGCCGAGACCATACGACTGTCCTGCATTGCCACGCGCATTAATAAGCAGATACTGGGTGCTTTAAGGCAGGCGCTCACTGACCATGATATTTACAGGACAAGATACTCACGATTCCTTCGTCTTCAGTTACGACAGGATATGCTCTGTGATGGCAAATGTTGTGAAAACCATTGAAGTTCCCTTGCCGATCAAGGCAGAGAAAAAAACAGAAACCGGCTTCTTCGTAGGGCACGTAGTCGCCAGCCTTGGTGAACCGAGAACGATGTGTAACCAAGTGCCATCGTTTGGAGAATATGGCTCGCCTTTCAAGCCCGTACATGGCGGGCTCCCTGTACCAGGAGGATGGGAGGCGCGGGGCGCATCTTCTTGGGCGTTCTGAGAGAAGAGCCGGAACATGGTAGTTAATGGGGCCTGAGTTAGGGAGTTGTTGTTTGGTCGTCGTGGTTGGTTCTGAGAAACAGAAAACGTTAAAGGCGGATTGATGAGATTATAAGTAAATGACGTACTTTACCAGACGTTGTTCAAACATGCCGCTCCTATAAACTGTATGCACCTTGGGTTTTAGTTCGATTTCGTTTCGCTGTGACGCCTAACAGATGCTATCTCGCACTACATGACCTAAGTTATTTGGTGTAGCGAATGCTGAGCGCGCTGCGCTGCACCAATGAATATGGACGCTAATGCCACCGTTACCTTTGGCGTCATTTGTATTGACTGCCACCATGAGGATGCTAAACCCTTACAACGATGCAACTGGTGCAAACACTAAGTCTGGTTTAGTGGTCCTTTTCGGCTCTTGAAAGCTGGGGCTTGGCTGCAAGGCCGTGGCGTTGGTCGATGTTGTCTCAAAATGGGAAATATCACCCATTCATGGGGAGCAAAGGCACGCGGGTGATGTAATGAATGGTCAATTGCAAGATCGGAAACGCCCAACTTCGTAGGCGCTTATCGTAGATCACGCGTACTTCAATGCCTCCCTACAAGCCACTATCAACAGTGCCCGTCCTAGTGAGCATTTGTTATTATAATTTGGAAAGTTGAGTCTACTTTATTGTCTTATAATTCTACCTAAGAATTGAAGCTTAGGACCATAGCGACACGTGCATAGTCGATGCCGAAAGAGATACATTGAAGTCAGACGGAGTTGGCTAGGCAAGAGACTTCTTTGCCCATCCCAGACGAACATTTCCACCGTCAAACACCACGAACCCAGCTTTAAGTGCGATATCGCCGAAGATGTTAACACCAACATCATCGCTGCTCTGGAGCCCACCAAAGCACGTAGAAGAGCCTTCCTCAAGGGGGGCATAGTTTAGGAACGCAGCGGGGATAGTGAACTCAGCGTCTCCGACGGCAAAGGTGAAGGTTGGAAGCTTGGCGGCACAGGAAAAAACATAACCACCAGCTGACGCATCGATGCGGGCGCCTTTCACTTGAGCGTAGTAGGCTTTGGTGACTTTGCTTGGTAGTAGAAGAAGCGTTGTGCCTGTATCAGCGATGCCGGTGATGGGTGAGCTGGAGACCGAACCGCCGCCTATAGCATAGCCGGAAGACGTGAATTGCCACCAACCCTGGGAGCTGTCGACATCCGTGTACGAGATTTCACCAGTGTAGGCCGTTTCATCAATGAAGCCAAAGTTGTAAAACCCGGGGGCGTCGTGTTTGAGGTCAGCGGTGAACACTGGGGAGTCGAGATGAGCCATGGCATTGTCGAAAAAGGTCTTCTGCTGCTTTGGCTGAACAGTGTTGATCGAGGAGAAGCCTAATCCGAGGAGGCCGTCAAGATCCGACTCTGACGTGAATGAGTCGGAAACCGTCTTGGCAGCCTCGACAGCTTGGGCACTCACGGTGAGGCCACCAACAGTAACTTTGTCGGTATAGACATCTCCAGAGGAAGAGCTTCCATCACCATACTGGATGGACCAAGTAGCACCAGCCAACTTCTTAGAGGTGCTGCTCTTGGAAGGGCTGTACTCGCTCTGGCCGTTGACCTCATTGGAAGCGGTTTCAGTGCTGAAGACCCAGAGATCCGACGACCCAGTGTCAAAGTCCAGTGCAAGAGTCTGGGGCGGGTTTCCGATTTGCACAGGAGTAAGCCACTCGCTGTCATCGTCGGTGGGAGACGTAGTGGCATTGCCCTCATCACGACGTTCACGATCCTTCTTGATCTTGCTCACGGCGGCAGCAAGTTCTTTTGGGAGACGCACACCGTATTTGTTGTACACCTTTGCAAGTGCAATGGGCCCATTCCTACTGTACTTAGAGTTTTTGACTTGTGAAATAGAGAAGTGCTTGTCTCTAGTTGATGCAGTCGGAGCGCCGATTGCGATGGAGGCGAATGCCAGACCGGCGGTCAGAAGAGCGCTGAGGGACAAGGTCATGATGTGGTGGCTCTGGAGTTGGTAGGAGTCAGAGGTGGAAGGAAGAGTCGAGATGAGACGAGACAATATGGTGTGTTAAGTAGGGAATGGTGATGGTGATATTTTTGATTCGACTTTGTAGTGAACGTATCGATATTTAAATACTTAGCGTTGTGTCCTCATATCAAAAACCTCTTGCCGCGCATCTCCGTACTTTCAATGATCATAGCATTAAAACTGCAGCTCGGCACTTGGGATCCGAACCACCTTCCGTAATGGTCTTCCTTCAAGCTGTTTGGCCATCAACTCTCACTTACTCAAAACATCCAGCGCCAAATATCAGCTCATATCTTCATACCTCCGTCCTCTCTTGGGATTTGCTTGGCCCAAGACATCCCCATGTTGGCCCTTTTGTCGTTTCGAATTCAAACATTCCGGCAACACGGCAGTCTATGGAAACATCATAGTGGCCATGGCCCCTGTTGACGCTACACCTTGGCCCTAACTAGGCACCTACCGAGAAGGGAAATGCTCCAGGGCGACGATGTCACCATAGGATGGCCAATCACGATGACCGCACAGCAACTTCACATGGCAAGCGTTCTACTACTTTACGTTAAAGGTAGTTAACTCGGAACCCGGCATTGATAGTATCGAGGCCATCGGAGCGGACTATAAGCAGTTAGAGGATCGGCAGTTACTGAAATTAATTAGGACCTGTTTCATCCGTCCGTGATGTTCAGGGCTGTTTTCAATGTGATTGGATATCCTGACCACATTTGGAACCCATTTTTGCATGATTGAGGTTTTGCAAAACTGGATGTGCCAACGGTTTCATTGATTAACCTCGACCGTGCAACCTAATAGGGTGTGGTTTGTGTCTAATACGACGACTAGCAGTTATACCGATCTACCACTATCAATTCAGGCATGGAGGAGAAATTTGCGATTATTGATGTCTGGACATTTCTTTCATTACCTCTGCTCTAACAAGCATGCTACATAGACAAAGGTTCACACAATAAAAGAATGAAGATCAGGAGAAAGATTCCACAGTTGGACATAGTCGACAAACAGAAGTGTGCTACAGATAGCCTAGCTAACGAGCAATGCATCTCCTCATCTAGGCTAGATCACGCCACTTAAGCTGACGTTTAGGATGTTCCGCACTACAGGGATTAACAGGGGGATTTACCACGTCAATCACCAATGGAAAGAGATGACACGAAGATATATTGAATTGGCCGAGCCTTAATGACTGGTAGATTCTGATGACGTAGCTAAGGATTATCTGTGCCTTGCTCGGAGACGCAAATGGTGACGTGTGAGAATAAAGCAATGCAGAATTTCGAGCATAAAACAAGGAATTAACTAGTAGACTTCACCAAGTTGTAGGCCCAAAGAAGGATCCGTCATTTGGAAGAACTTTAGTGACAGCCCCCTCAGCGTCAAGATTGTTGTCCATGACAGTGTTGCCCCACCAGGTAGGGAACTCGGTATTGGACAGACCAAGAGCAATACCGGAGATGACGATGCAAAGAGCGGTGCCGATATCGAGAGCACCAGAGAGGAGGTAGTTGTATCGCACTTGATGGAGTTAGCAAAGGCTCTCCAATACCTCCGATGGTTGAAAAGAGAAGGGACTTACTCCACCACCCATAATATCTATGCTTGATCCACCAGTTGAAGATGAGGCCAACAATAACCCACTGGCCGAGCCACCATGTGGTTGCTGGCGGGATCATGCCAGCGGCACCAAAGATGGCTGGAAAGAAAACATAGCGCAAAAAGCTACGGGGGTACTTGCGAGCCAAGAAGTATTGGATAACAGGGAGGGCGGCACCGATCAACCAAAAATAGTTCACCCATGAGTAACTACAGGCGGTTAGGCAAGTTCGAGAAACGTCAGGACAGAACTTACAGTGCTCCTGCACCAAACATTCTGCGCGGCCCGATAACACCCCAGATAACACTGGCGTTAAAGAATGTGCGAGCCATGGGGCAAGTGAGGCCTTGGGCCTGGTCGGGCGTACAAATCCCGTCGATGTTACCTCGCAGGAAGTTGTATGTACAGATCTGTACAATGGACAGCCAGATGACCGCAAACACCTGAGCAGCGAACATGGTACGCGGTGGAATCTTCATATAGTGACCGACTTTCATGTCCGACACGTACTGAAGGCCATTATAGCATAGCATATAGCCCCAGCTCTTGAACAGCATCATGGCAATGGGGCGGCCAGGCGTCCTAGATGTTATTAGTCCCCAAGTGAAACCCTTCGTGGGAGTGGGCAGGCGACGAAGGAACATACATGTAGCCGACAATCATTTCAGTCACAATGTTGAGACCCGTCTGCTGATTGGTGATGGCCTGGATAATTCCTGCGGCTAGATTAGATGTGAAGGGAAATAGACTCAGAGTATCTTGCTTACCGACAGGGAGGATGAAGAAGACTCCAATGAGGATGCAGATGATATATGCCCACCAGGTTAAATGGGTATTCCAGACCTGCGAGGCAATCATGCCAAAGGCACAGCTAACGGCAAAGATGATAAAAAACCACCACTCAGGAGCCTCCTTGTAGCGGCGCATGAGCTTGAGATGCACATCGGCCTCTTCATTAGCCGCATCACGCGTACGACTGACTATGTCCTTGCCGTAGAATAACGCGACGTGCACAAGGGTGGAGATCAGGCCGGCAAAGCCCATTCCATACGAGAGAGAAAAGGCCGGACCGAGCATGAGCGGGGAGTATTCCTTGTACGCAGTCTCGTTGAAGGTGAAGTCGGACGTCAGGATAAGACTGGTATTGTATCTGCTGCCGAAGTGATCGAAATTGGCATTGGCGCTGTTGAGCATGTGTTAGGGTTACTCAAAAGACCACCTGGTTAAGGAACCATACCTGATTGGAAGATAACGGTAGTATTCCGGGCCTCCCCAGGCGAGACCGGCACATCCGATGACCATGATGATGATACCAGCAGCCACGTTCAAGATGGCAAATGCCGGGGTCGGTAGAGGACTGAGCAGGAAGCTGCTGATGGTGCTCCAGTCGAAAGAAATGGGCACAATGCCCAGGCCAGTTTGACCTCCGAAGATCTGGTTGACGAGAACATTCTTGGGCGCGATCCAGGAAATAAAGGTGAAGACGCTGAGGAACTGGGCAATGACGGTGGGAAACCACTCGTAGACAAAAGTGGCCAAGGCAACGACGAGGAAGAACATGTAACGACCAATCTTCCAGCCATTGGTAGTCGACGGGTCTGAGGGAGAGTGATCGTGAAGCGAGAACATGACGGTGGTCGTAACCAGAGTCGCAGGCCAGACCATGGCCGCGGGCCAGATCAGAAAGCGACGCAAGATTCCGGCAACACCGAAGCCCATGGCTTGTGTAGACAGGATGAGGATGATTTGGAAACCCCAGCTAAGAAGAAGTTGATCATCAGCAACGGGCATCAGTGGATGGGCTATTAACTGGGGTGCTCACTTGAAGTACTGCTCATAGAACAGCTCCTGTGCCAATAGGATGTCGATAGCATAGCTGGCAGCCGATCCAGCGGCAGTCATCATGGTGATGATTGTGTGCTCCTTGATGTTGAAGGGGCCAGGGTTAAGTGACACTTGGCTACCGAAGAACTTGAACCGGTAATCGGGCACCCATTTGTACCACCCTACACCCAGACTTGATTCGCAGGGTTAGCCGAGTATGTAACGCATGTGCCTATCAAGGATGGAACATACGGGTAAGAGATCAACTGAACGACCGTGGACGTGATGGTAATGGGCGAGTAACGTAAGCCGAGAAGGATGTTGCAACTGGCGACGATGGTGCACATGAGTGCGCCAATAGTCCAGGCGCGGATCGTGTTGATGGGCATGTCTGGGTCGTCGGTGGGAGGAACCTAACAAGTGGCTTGATCAGACATGATGGATATCTCGGCGGCCGTTGACAGGAACCTACCGACGCGCGAACTTCAGGATAGGGCGAGTCTTCCACGAGAAGAGTCTCCTGAACGGCGGCTTCCTTCTCCACGTCGCCCGTCTCCAACACCCTGTCAACATCGTCGAGCTTCTCGACGTCCAAGAAGGGATCCCATTTATGGAGTTGCTTGAACTTCTTGAGGTCAGCATCCGGGTTCACAGTCTCCCCGCCGATCTCAACGCCCGTCACAACAACGTCGTTTTCGGACGAGTGCTGCGTGGCATCTTTGCGCCACTTGAGACCCATGGCTTGCTTCCCTTTGTCCCTTGTTATTGCTCGAATAGGATCGGAATCAGCAATGACGCAAGCATGAGTAGTCCAAGGAGTGGTTTTCGAAAGACGCGGGCCCATGGCCTCTATATGTGCTATTCTTGCTATCCTGTCACTGCATACATACTGCTGTAACAATGCTGCTGGCCCGGGAGCTCGTGCCTCTCTCGGGAAGGTGGATCAGTACACGGGTCGGTCATAATGGCAGGGCTTTGATTGGCGTATCGCGGGAAGCTGAACTGCACGTACGAAGCATTCGTCTGCTCGGGACATCTGTAGTCAGAGATAGTGACAACCCCATTAATGGCTATACGGCACGCCAGAAACAAAAGTCCAGGACAAAAGTTCGAGACAAAAGTTCAAAAGCAAAAAGGACGCTAACACCATCGTGTAACGAGCATCGTGGCCGTCGAACAGACCACCTTGGAGACATCGGAGCACAGAAAGGGGTCCGGTGATAGGTTGCGATCAGCATGCTGAACGGGAGAGGAAGGTAATCAATGAGTGTATCGGTACAGTCATGGCAAACAACGTCTGCAACAGAGCAACACATGAACGATCGCGGTCAAACAGCGCAACTGAGTAACGGCTCGACCCAATCGTGTCGCCCACTCCGCTCCGCAATGGCCACATCCGCCGACGCGTCCCCCGAGCGATCGGTGCAGATAAGGGACCAGCAAGGCCGGGCTTTCCGGCTTGGTTCTCCACAAGCACCAGGCCCAGGAACTTTTTGCTGTCGTATAGGCGTCCTAGCCAATCACACGCCATGTTTGGGCCGCGGGTCTCCACATCACGAGATGCTGATGTTGGTGGTTAGCACCCGACTGACAAAGGGACCGGCCAAATTAGGCCTCCCTGCCACACCAACTCCACAACGGCTGCCGATATCGTTTGGGATTTTTGGAAGCGTCATGGAGCTTTTGGATGGGACCTTTCTAGCTTTGGACGCTACCGATTTCCACACGACGGCTTCGTTCTCAAAGTGGGATTATATCCCGTTCTTGTCCGCCCTTATTCAGAGCTGAAGAAGCAGCCAGCGACTGGGCCGGTCGCCAAAATACTACACGAGATCAAAGGCCGAGATGTTTCTGTCTCATTTGACCCTTGAAATCACGCAGGGCCTACTGAGTTTCGTGGCCAGGTTCTCCTCTGCCGGTACCCTTGCTCGCAGGGTCCGTGTCATTCCATATGTTAGCAAGGACATCTAAATGACCCTCTGGGCAAAATTATTAACAACTAAGGAGAACTACGACGCATCCCTACTTCTAGGAGCACTCGTTGAATCATTACTCCAGCTATCCATGGAGACACGATAATTTCCATCCCGCAAATAACGTAGACGGATGGGGTAGACTCCGTGTGCTCAGTAAGGTTCCCAAATTAAGTTCTGACAATTTTACCTTGTTGCAGGTATTCCGTACTAGGGTCAGTGTGGAGATCGGTCCATACCGTTTGCCAATTTTAGGACCTCCAGGACTTCGAACAGATCAATGAGTGCGAGTCGCGGATCCAAAGTTCCATTGACAATTAACAAAATGACCAAATATGTTTACCATGAATATCAGCTCTTGAGACATGGGCTCCTAGAATACACATTACTGTCCTTCTCTTGTGGGTGGCTGCCTTGCGAACACAAATAGAAAGACGTCGTCTATCTACCTAAGTAAGGCCGGCTAATAAGGACAATTGTGAATAAACACCCCTTCCCCGGAAGCTGGAAAGATTTGCCACACAGCAATGCATCGTGAACATTATTACAGACAGCTCATCTTCATTGCCCGAATGTCTGCAGTGCGTCCGTAGTTGAAGACATGGATGCCTCAAATAAGATACCGCCCATTGATGAAATCAGGAGTGATTCGGTCAGTCTTTCAGCCTGAAGTGATGCTACTTCCATTAAGGGTTCCAAAGGTCAACCCAGTTCTTTGGCCACCCTATGCTCCTGAAAAAGCCCTCCAAATGTTGTTCAACGCTCGCCTTAACAGCGAGGGGCACGGCGGCCTCCGCCCATACGACGCTGTTCGCCCATTATACCGACTCGGGGTCCGCCCATCCTAGGGCCATTAAGGCGCCCTCCGTGGTGGACGTGTGTTACCCTCACCACAGGTCGAGGAGCAAGCATCGGCCCGCTGTGCACGACGTGGTGATGTCGAGGGACTCCGAAGCACATTTTGCGTGCAGTCTTCGTGACGGGGTGGTGTCCGTGTTCGATAATCCCCCACGATGTGTCCAGTTGGTGGTTGTTTTTGCTTAGCCAGTAGGACTGGAGTTTGAATAATTCGCATTTGTGGATATCAATGAAGGCAGTGTTGACTCGGGTGGGAATTTTGGTGCCTTAAATACATATTTCCTTGGCACGTCTAGAGCCTTCGTGCGTCACTCATATGTCATGATATTGATTCTGCGCTACGCTATTCGTCACAACTTCACCATTAACTTTACAATTGAAAGGCACGCCACTCATCGCCAGCACTGAAAGGAGACTAGTCATGAATAGACTTTGACAGCTCTTCTCACGACCACGGCTTCACACGTTATCCAGCGGCACTAGCTGAGGCTGACTCGTGCTTTGTGACATGATGTAATATGAAGGTTTTGCGCTTCATACTGCCCCTCGCATTACCATGAATGAACAGGTCTAATATGTATATCTAAACATCTTGTTTTCCTTGTCCGTCATGGTGGACCACGTCTCCGGTGACATGTACGCATCCTCCATCTGCTTGCTGTGAGCCCCACGCTTCTTATTTGCCCAGACGTAGTAAAGAAACAAAACAAAGGTAGTAAAAGCACAGCCAGCCTGCGTGCCCATTACAGCAAGCTTTGCTGGACGAAACCCTGGCGCGTCCCGGGCTTGGAAGGTCTGTGGACCGATGATGTTTCCTAAAGAAAAGGAGCCACTGACAATGGCAGCAGCAAAGGCTCGCTTAGTTGCACCACCGAAGTTTGCTACAGTCCACTAAAAGGTTTGTTAACATGGGGCGGGAGTGAGTGGCGGTGATGTCCTGGGGGCTCACGTTGTAGAATATTGTCAATGGCGCGACGACTGCATTGACAAGATATATACCAGCCAGAACTCCGGATTTATTGCTGGAATCAAGGAAAGACATGAGGGCACCGCCGATGATTCTGCTATTCTGTCAGTAGTCAGTCTTGGTGTACGAGTATGGGAACTAACGCGGGAACAATGCAGGCAATAATCCAAGCCCATCGATGGGATTGCTTGCGGATACCGTAGCCAACAGCAAGGGTGAAGAAAATACTGACAACACCAGACGGCATGTTCATCAGAGCGGCCTGTTTAGAGTCGTAATCTAAATTTCGGATGAGAGTAGCTGAGTACGTGGTGACTACGCCACTGGAGACGGAGAGCTTGTGCAATAAGTTAGCATCCAAATTTACCTGACAAATGGGCCGAGAAAGACGTACGAGAACGACCGACAGCACCATTAGGTATAGTTGTGGATCACACAATGCCTCAACAATTTCCCCTGGACGGAACTTGTGGCTGTGAATCCCCGTCTGGTTTACACTGACGTGCTTCAGGAGAGCAACCTTCTCGCTATTAGATAACCACTTAGCATCCATTGGCGTGTCTGGCAAGAAGAAGAACGTGCAGAGGCC
Organism: Neonectria faginata; assembly: GCA_030864175.1. NCBI lineage: Eukaryota > Fungi > Ascomycota > Sordariomycetes > Hypocreales > Nectriaceae > Neonectria > Neonectria faginata. The sequence continues at coordinate 73,826 of JAULBG010000006.1, read as the reverse complement.
GATGACGATGGTGATAACACCAAGAGTCACAAACATAATGCGCCAGCCAGCCAGGGCAGATCCAGGTCCGACATGTTGGAAGCCATAGGATACAGCACCGCCTAGGATCTGACCTAGGCCGAGGCCGAGGTACCAAAATGAGAAGCGCGGTGCCTGTTCGGACTTTGTGTACCACTGACTGCTGATGAGCATCAACGATGGCCCGATTGTAGCCTCAAAGATGCCCAAAAAGACACGGGAGACAAGCAGGGTCTGGTAGTTGTGGGCAGCTGCGCCGCATGCCGTTGCGATGCCCCATAGCGTGACATTGACTCCCAACCATTTTCCAGCGGGAACCATCTGGAGAAAGTAGGCTGCGCTCGTATTAGTAGACGGCATTCTTGACGAGTAGTGGACGACTTGCTGTTGGGGACCTCAAAGCAGAGCAGCCCAACAAAGAGAAAGGTAGCAATATTAGAAAAGTCGTTGCCTTTCAGACCAAGATTCACAGGGAGGCCCATAACGGCAGAGTACTGTAAATTAGGGATCCCAGTCAGCTTTGAGATCCAGGAGAAGTTTACTCGGGAATAGCTGCGTTACGGACATTGAGAATGGCCTTATCCAGGAACTGCAATGTGTAGCAGCAAAACATCATCGGGACAATCCTCCAATCAATCTTGCGCCGCAGTGCGCCAATGTCCACGGAAATGTTGCTGACGGCTACCTCGCGGTGGTGGTCGAGGAACTTCCAGGCGCTATCCACATTGTTGTGGGCGTCTTCCGTTGATGAAGCTTGCGTGGCGATGAGGTCATTCTTCTGGGCGTCTTCGAGCGACATATTGTGGATAGGAGCGAGCGACGGAAAGGATTAGGCGTTTTCCGCTCTGCGAAGAGATTCCCAAGATGGCAAGTGTTTGTGAAGCCACGTTTTTAGTGAAGCTCTTGAGCACAATGCGGGGATAAGTAGCGAATGTGATCACGGGAGGAGCGTCGTCTGGCTGGAATGCAAATGTAACCCAACCCTCACCACATGAAACACTGATCCACGTATGGTATTCCTCGTTGTGGTTACACTGCTACTACTGTGACGGGCATCAACGAATCATCTAGATCCAACCTCGGGACGGGCAGCGGAGGCTCCCCGGTTTACCTTCGTGGCGGTGGCTCATCGGCCCGAAGAATTTCTGACGGACTGGCGGACCAATCCTTGACTTGTTAACTGAGAGTCTTTAGAGGTGGGCCGTTGCGGACATGAGTATGTACGTTGGTTGTCAGGGTAAGATCTGTTGGCTGTGCCTGTAGGGCCCTGATCCTTGTTTTTATATGCAGCTGGCTTCCAAATTGCTCGTATCTCCACCCGCTTTAGAAGGCATGTTGGTGACAACCAACATCAGGGCGCTTTGGAGAAGGGGCCCCTTACTTTAAGGAGTAGAAATCGAACGTGAGAGAGCACACGCGAGCTTTGTCAGCGTTACATGATCTGTTTGCGGAGTATTTGTTGCGCTGAGGTTTAACGAGAACTGCGGAATGAGCATTTCTACAGGATGATACGTCGCATCATGATCGCGCAAAAGCAAAGAGATGCAGGCCCTTGTCGTCTTAATATGCCCATCGAAATCTTTGTGGTTGATCCCGCAATTGGGGACGTGCTCTTAGGTTTACGAGTGTTGGGTATCCCCTTCACGGCTTACGTGGGCTTCCACTTACAATATTTACAGAAAAGCAAGCAGCCTCGAGCTATTCCGTAGTCAGTTGCGACGCAGTCTTCTTTCCTTCCTCAAGTTGCCTGTGCTTATCTACCGCTTCCAGTTCTTTTGAAACTGGAGATTCGCCTAGGGAAAAAGCTTAGTCTTATTGCGATCTTTGCTCTCGGCCTATTTACTACGATTTGTTTGATCCTACGGTACCTGCAGATTGATCGCATTCAGGGCGGGGATGGAAATTCTACCATGCTGATACTCTGGGGAACCATTGAGTTTAATGTCAGGGCAAGTACTCCGTCGCTTCTGTGCAGACTTGGGACTAATTGGGACATGCAGAACACGGTTTCTTCTCTTCCAATCCTGGTACCAGTCTTTGTCAGGAAGGCGAAGCAGTATCGATCAAATCACTCGCACTCAGACGAATATGGAACTCGCCAAGCGGAAGAAGTCGAAGTCGTGGATTGAGAAGCGATCATTACAGGCTGAGAGATCCGAGTCACGGAGCAGACGAGGCCCTGTTTACCCCGAGAACCACCAAGTCGCGGAGTGGGAGCCAGGAACACATCTTGCAGGACGGAGAGGGCATTACAAAGTCGGTAACTTATACAGTGTAGGTAGACGATGCCGGGAAATCAAGTAGTGGTAATAGTGTAGGAGGGGTGGACTTGCGAGGTTGATGTCTAGATAGAGGGTACATGGGACGGCTGAAGAAAAAGTGCAATCGTTTAGCTGTCAAGTAGTCGTCTCGTAATTCTACCATTCCGCCTTGAGCTCGTCGAGGATGAGGCGATGAAGTTTCGGCCGCATGCAAAGATGGGTCGAGAAATCTAGACTACGAAAGGGTGTGATAACTCCGCACCAAGGGTCCCTTAACCTAGCGATCGGCATCCTTCGGGCATGTCCCGCAGTAAGGGTCCCGTGATAGCCCGCAGGGATGCATGTCATCTTCGTTTCATCAAGATGGTTGCGGAGCTGCTCCCCGCAGCGTCAGCCAGGCATTTCCCCGTTACCTCGACAAGCACCGAAGATGGCAAACCAAACCACAGCTTCCCCAGAGCTTCCCGTCCTCATTATCGGTGCGGGAATCAGCGGACTGGCTCTTGCGCAGCGACTCCGTCGAGAAGGCATCCCTTTTCGAGTCTTTGAGCGTGATGCCGATCTCACCACTCGCGGCGTTGGCTGGGGGTTGACCTTGCACTGGTCGCTCCCAGCACTGCGAGAACTGCTGCCAGACAACCTCGTTCAGCGTCTGCCGGATGCTTATGTTGATCGTGTCGCTGTAGAAGCCGGGGCCTCGTCGACATTTCCCTTCTTCAACCTGACAACAGGCGAGATGACCGCCGCAACGCCCAAAGCCCCCGAGTCTCAGCGTATCAGGGTAACGCGAGAACGGTTGAGACAGTTACTGGCTACCGAGATTGAAATTGAGGTGCGTGCCGTCGTCCATACGAGCATTTTCTTGGCCCAACTGACGCTTGGCTATACATCAAGTGGGAGAAGCCTCTGCATGACTTGAAAACGCACTCCGACTGCGTAACCGCCACGTTCGAAGACGGCTCTTCCGCCAAAGGGCGCCTCCTTGTAGCCTGTGATGGTGCTCAATCCCGAGTCCGGCGCTCAATCTTTCCAGAAATATGGGAAACGTATGCAATCCCGGTTCGGGTGTTGGGGGTAAAGGTGCATTTATCGCCTGCACAAGCGAAACCCATCCAGGATCTAGATCCTTTCTTTTTGCAAGGGACTGCTTCTGAGAATAACTCTTTCGTCTACATCAGTTGTAAGTGTCACTCACCCCCATGAGATCGGGTTCTAATGACAATGATTGGCAGTATTGGACGCCCCTAGAAACAACGCAAATAGTTCAGACCAATATACCTACCAGATCTGCGTGTCTTGGCCATACCGCCAAGGTTTTCTCGGCGAGTCAACTCCAACGGAGATACCCCATTCGAATGCGGAAAAACACCAATTAATTCAAGCCCTGGCAGAAACCTGGGCCGAGCCTTTCCGAAAACTAGCTCTGAGTATCCCAGAGACTGAGGCCATAAAGGACTTTGCCCCGCAAGACTTTCCTCCGCCACTCGGCCTTCGCTCGACTGGTCAGGCCGTCTTGATGGGAGATGCGTTCCACGCAATGGCAATGTGTGAGCTGGCCCATCCAATCATGCGGTTTGAACAATGACGAAGCCTAATATTTCTAGACCGAGGAGAGGGCGCTAATCATGCGATTGTTGATGTTCTGGACTTCTCTAATCAAGTGGCACCGCATTTGAAGACCCCTACTGATGCCATTACATTGAGGACAGCGCTGGATGAGTACGAGGACGCTGTTACTAGTAGGACCCGTCCAGGTGTATTGGCATCCCGCCAAGCATGTATGGATGCACATGACTGGGACCGAATCACCTCAACGAGTCCTTTATTGACGAAGAGAGAAAAGAACCTCAAGGTTAGCAATAGCGCATAGCTATAAGAGTGGGAGTGGGAGTGAGAGTCTGCGTAGGGGTAGGAACAGCCTGAGTTTTTATGTATATAAATAATGTTTCTACTTTTAATTATAGCCCTCTAGAATTTGATCACCAGGACTAGTTTGTACTCTTCTTTGCAAGTGACTCCTTCACGGCTCGCATCAAGACCGACTCCATCAGCGTAGCTTTACAGCACGTTATACTTGAGAAATCCAGATCCCGCATTTCTAACCCGGATGAGGAAAAATTAGGCTGTTCGTGCTGCTCAGCGTATTGAACAGCGTCACACGACATTCTGCTGAAAGGTAATTCGGCCGCCTCTAGTCTTCTGTACGTGGTGTTACGGGGACACGTCATTGCAGTTATTCAGTTACATGTAAACCGACAATGATTTGTTATACACATGCCGTCACGGGCGATGTGGAAGGTGAGCAATAGGCACCCAGTGTTCCCGGATGGGGGAACAGGTTAATATATGTACCACGCAACGTTTAGGCACTTCATTAGTTCTACAAAGCACCATGGATTATCTAACCTTGTGATGCAACGGACATGACGTTGATAACCCCTCACGATCACCGTAGATGAAGAAGGATTATCTCCAAACCATACATCTGCCAGCTGTCATTGCTTCCACGCGGTCGAAACTGAGTCTAACTTGCTGGACTTCTACGTTTGAGATTCACACCTCAAGACCATGTTTCGAATTTGGGAGATAGTCAAGGCTATCCGGACTTCTGGGCGAAACCCACAATGCAACCCCGAGGAAACAGCCATCGAACGAAAGGGCTTTGCAGTTGAAAGGGGGGAAGAATTCAGTAGGAGGGAGGACACTGCTGCCGTAAACGAGAACCTGGCTGTTGGACAAATGGACGCCATCGTTGACGAAGAGCATGCTACAGCCAAGCACGAGTACGCAACAATCTTAAATGCTCACCCTGCTTTGAGCGAGCAGGTTGTCACAGACACTGCGCAAAGGTTCACAGGCGATTCAAGAGCAATTGCCAATCTTATGCCGGCGAGCTCAGACGGAAAAGACGGGAGTTCCTTCTTAGTTACAACGTCTGTCTTCTTGGAAGAAGAAGACCAAGCAGTAAGTGAATAACCACCGGGAGCCTAGTCCCAGAGCTCGGTGGAAAGAAACCTCCCTTTTTTGGGTCTATGTGGCTGACCGAATTGCTTCATGGATACTACAGACCTTGAACGAGCTTTGCCAGCTGCAGGCCAACTGGATCATCTCTGAGCAACGCCCCTGTCTTCAACCAGCAACTTTGACCGAGTCGGATCCACGGTCATCGGGACGACACTCACCAGGACGACGTCCATCGGGTCCACTACCGTCGCCTTTCGTGAACACGTTCAGGGCCCTTGACGTTCCAAGAGACAAGAGCAAGGCCGATTTGCAGGCTATTCTCGAGGATTGTGGCATTTCGCAAGAAAGTGTACACATCCTCAGCCTAGCACCGACCGGTCCCGAAAAGGCTTGCGCGACATTCGCCATCCGAGAGCCGAATCTACAGGAGTGGAGGAAGCTCAACGTTCAGCTTCCGGATGGAATAAGGGTCGACGAAGACTTTCTCGGTATCACGCCGTTGTATGATGCGCCTGAAAACAAAGCTGTTGTTGAGTAAGTAATTACTGCGATGCTGGCTACTTGTCGACCGTTTTCTCACACCCGGATGCAGTATCATAGCTATCCCAGGTCTTGGTTCTAAGCCCATTTGGACTTTCCGTCCACCAGGACAGCAACAGATTTGGCTACGTGATTTCTTGCCACGAGACATTCCCAACTGTCGCGTCCTCCTGTACGGTTACGAGAGTCGGGTCCCCGAAAGCGACGATACGTCTAGGATCAAAGAAACCTCCGACCAAATGTACCATTACATTCATCTTTTTCGCCGTTGTACGCAAGTGAGTCAGCGGATCTGCCACGTTGGGCCTTGCTAGAGTCTAAAATGTGCTTTAACAGACCTCTCGACGCCCAATCATTTTCTTAGGACATAGCCTAGGAGGAATCCTAATCAAACAGGCGAGTACCAGGACCTGTAATGGCGAACGACCATAGATCAGGTGCAATCATTTACGCGGAATGCTAATTCCAGCAAGTTAGATGCTTCACGACATATCCAAGATGGCTGAGAGCGGTCAAGATCAAGACATTTTGCGGAGCTTTGTGGGATTCATGTTTTTCGGAGTACCCAACAATGGCCTTGTGAACCCGGTACTGCACGACATGTCCCATGGATACCCGAACCAAGAGCTCATCCGTGAAGTTGTCATTGAGCCAAACGCGCAGATCCCGGAAAAGCTTTCGCGCTTGAATGACGACTTTGCAGATCTCGTTACCAAGTTAGAAAACAGCCGCAAGCGCACTGTTGGGAGGGCATGTTTTCATGAGAAGCATATCAGCCCAATTGCCGTCGTAAGGAACAAATCAAGGCATTCAAATGCTAGCTCAGAGCTGTGTGGCTAATCAGAATCTACAGAAACAAGAGGATGGTAAGTGGAAGCGAGAGGGACCCAAGGTCTTGATGGTCAACAAAGAGTCAGCCTCACAACCACTGTTGCGATGTGCAGCAACCCCTATCGAGTCCGATCACTACAAGCTCGCCAAATTTCGCCCTGGCCAAATTGAATACACAATAGTGGCCGACAAGCTGGAGGAATGGATCAAATCTCGTGGTAAAGCGTGGGGTAAACATTGAACGTTGACTAAGGTTCTCTCTGCACTGAGGATTTAAGAGACTGTGAAGCATTTTTCTTTGCTAAAACCTTGGCATTCCCGTGCACTTTTCAGTGGGCCTTTTTTATCAGCTTTTGGCATAAGTTTCGAAACTGATCTTGTTCTGCAATGTCGTTAGTGACTTGGAGATTTCGCAAGATGGCTCGTAGGCTACTAACCAGAATTGGCCATTGGCCAACTGACATGGACGTATTCAAGATTCTTTTGCGTCAGAGGATTGGCTCCATCGAGGAACGGGCCACAGCCACAGTAAGCCCCAAAAAGTAGAAGGTTGAGATTTCTGGGTTCATCGGCAAAGTTGACTGTCAAGTAGTCGTTGCCTTTCAGGGTAACACAAGAGTTGAATCGCTTGTCCGCATGCTTGTCTACCAATTCCGCATGCTTGTCCACTGTCGTATAAAAGTTATAATTCCATGCGGTCAAAGAGTGCAACGCGAGACAAAAGAACTCGGGGGTTTACTCACAGATAATGGCAAATGCCACTGTATCGCCTTCGCTGTACTTCGCGGGGTGGAGTTGGCGGGAACGATTTGTGATTGAACAGAGCTTGCCGATGAAAACCAACTGTGCAGGACGTAGTGAAGAATGTTTCAGATGGGACCTGTCCTCTACATCCGTGACTCGAGTCTCTGTGGACCATATTTGGACGTGACCCTTGTATTTTTCTCCCACCAGACTTCCCAATCCGCCCAAGCTGGACTTTTTCAGTTCCACTTCGACATGGTCGCTAGGGCTGTGTTAAACTCTGGCTTGTGCCTTCCAATGTTAGACTTACCAATGCATTCGAACGGGGTGGCTTGTCAGCGCTCGCTGAAAGTGAAAGAGATCTGGGTCCCGACTCTGAAAGTTGAACAGCTTGGTATACCCTGGCGGGCCACACGTTATCGAAGACCGAGATACTGAAGAAGAGCTTGAGGCATCCATGATTGCGTAGTCTGGCCTGAGGATGAGATCCGAAGTGGTCCTGGGAATGATTCTGTTAGCGGCAACGCGTATCTGGAAGCAATGAGGCATACCATAGAATACATTCCCCCGTCGAGTACCTGACATTGATTTTCCCACCAGCAGCCTTTTGGAGCGCAATTGTTCCCTGTCCATCGCTCTCCGTGGTTGCTTCCGATGTCGAGCCTTTTAGCAAGCGGCTTTTAGGAAGTTAGTGCCATCCGTCACGGTCGCTTGTCGGCACGAACCCACGATACAAGAAGCGCCCTCCTGTCAAAGCCTCGTCTTCCCTTAAACACATTGTCCATGCGAATCTTGACGCCGCAGCTTTGGCCACGTCATTGCGGAGAAATGTTGTACCTCCGTGGCGCACTGCGGATGCAAAGGTGTCGACTGTACGGAAGAGTTCCTGGAGATTTATCATAGGGAACAAATTAGCTGATTACATCCAAGGTATAACGAATACTTCAAGCCAAGTCGTGACTGCACATACCATTTCAAGTTCGACAACAAACTTTTGGAAAGTCAATTTGTGTTTGGCCAGCCAACCTCCCATTCTATCGTCCAGAGTTGCCTCTTTGTAGGATCGATAGGCCTTGGTCTTTCGTATAATTGACAGGATTCTAGAGCAGGTCAAGAATCGTAACCATTGAATCTCTCGTGTCTCACATGGTCCAACGTTGACCGCATCACTGAGGTGACTGACAAGAGCATTGACACGCTCACACAGCACCCCCACGGATTCTTCATCGCCTTCGACAGCAGGGAGGGGGGTGTTGAGAACCACGTTGATGTAATCCTGGCTTTGAAGCTTGGTGAAAATCATTTCCTGAGACGATGGGATGCGTGTGGTCGGTGGAACTGGTTGACGCTTGCAGTTGATGTACATTTCAACGAGCTTGGTTCTCGAATCGTTGCAGAAGGCGGCGCGAATGTCACTTTGAGTCCCGGTACAAAACACGCACTGCATCCCGTGATGGCGATCCCTGTATGCATGCGACTGCGTGTCAGCTCTGCAAAATCAGAAGTGAACCACGAGATAGTGGTCGGGCTTAACAGTTGCTGACTGTCTTGGCCCAATGCAAGAGATATTCGTATGGGTTGCTTTACTTTCGAAGCTGTGGCGCTGGACATGATACGAGCAGGTATTTGAGCTTGAGAGCCTCGAACACCATCCGCCTCGCATTCCACGCCAGCTTCTCCACATCTAGGAAGTTGGTGTCGTCGCCGAGGGCGCCCACCAAGCTCTGGATGGCGTCTTTGGATCGGCCGGTGACTTTGAAGAGGAAAGATGATTCGGGACCCGGACTTTGGACTGGGGATCGAGGGCTTCCGCTCAGGAGGCCCGACAGGTGGTCGAGGTGGTTGTCGAGCGTCTCGAGATGTGCGACGAGGGTAGATTGCGCGGCTCCAGGTTTGTCAGACAGCAACGAACAAGGACAGATTAGAGTAAGCAAGACTTACGGGAAACAGACGCGCAAATGTTGAGCGCCTTCTTGATGGCAATTCTCGACGCAGAAATTTCATCCATGCTGGCCACAGAGCCGACAATGTAGATGTCCACTGGCAAAGCGCTGTTCAATCGTCTGGGTTTGTTTGACGACGCCGAGATAAATGTGTCTCGCCTTGTCGTGTAGGACCAGGTCATGTCTAGCTGCTAGCCGATAGGTCTGCTTGAAGATCACCTGATGGATTGTCCGACAACGCGTCTTGGTGTACAACCGTTGGTATTTGCAACCCCCTGTTCCCCTGCAGCCCAGCCTGCTTGCTGAAGATCACAACATCACCATTCCTTCTTTGCAGAACGAATACATACCATGGATCCCACTATGAGTGGCGCTGCACCTTCGCCAGAGGTCTTTGTTCCAGACCCTCTGGATCTCGACTTTCGCGAGCACTTCGACAGGCTCAACGACGCGAATCGGGCTGATCTGGAGCGAAAGATGGAACCGCAAACCGGGTGGCAGGTCTCGCCAGATCCGGTGCACAAGAGTCTCCTCGCCCCGTACGCAGTGGCTGCCATTATTGCCAATCGAATGATCGGTATGTCGCTTAGACAAAACAGCCTACACCTGGCAATAGTAAGGCGTGGTTGACGTATTTCCAGGAACCGGTATCTTCGAGACTCCGACGCATGTTCTCAAAGAAGCTCCCAGCATTGGGCTTGGCCTTATGTTTTGGCTGATTGGCTCTGTTGCCACTCTGTGTGGCTCGCTGGTGTGCATCGAATATGGGTTGACTATACCTCGATATTCGCTCGAAGGCGGGAGATATAGCTGCATTCCCTGCAATGGCGGCGAACTTAACTATGTGCGAACTTTCTTTGCATCCTTACGTTGCCCGCGCTGGACTTCGCTAACTACAGATTAATGGTGTAGCTACAGTATCTTATTCCAAAGCCGCGGTATCTGGCAGCCTTCCTATTCGGAGTTCCCTTCGTCGTGATCGGAAACTCGTCGCCCAACGCTATCGCTTTCTCCCGGAGTCTCCTCGATCTAGTTGGCAACGACAAGCCCGATCCTTCGGCTGTGGCTTTCATCGCGATCGCGGCTGTTGGTTTGGCCTGTCTTATACACGGAGTCTACCGGGGCTTAGGCGTCAAGGTCAACAATGTCTTTGCTCTAGTCAAGGTCTTGTTTTTACTTGTGGTTATAGCTGGCGGTGTCGCCATTCGCGTCGGCGTCCACACCAAAACCGTGGCAGCGACAAACAATCCAGTGGATGATTGCAGATCCAATGCTACGAGGACGTCGAACTTTGACGAAGCATTCAACGACTTCACCAAGCGTCACGAAAACCCAACCAGCACCTATTTACAGATCTTGTTCACGTTCGGTGGTTGGAATCAGGCGAACTATGTGAGGAATCTTGTCCCGATGCAAAACAATCATCTCTGTGGCCAATGGCTAACTCCAATCCTATTCATAGGTTCTCAGCGAAGTCCGGGACCCCCATCGCAGCTTCAAACGAACGTGTCTCGCGACTGTCAGCGCCATCTGCGTCCTATACATGCTCGTCAATGTATCATACGTAAGTAAATACAGTAAAGCATTCTGGGTTTTCTTCACCGGTCACAGCTAACATTCAATTAACTACGACAGGTGACGGTGGTGCCAGTCAGAGGCAACGAACTCTTCAGCCAGGGTTCTGATGATAGCTGCAAGGATTGGAGTGTTGCCAGTGAATTTTTCCAGTTGACCTTTGGGACGAGGAAGATGTACAGATGCTTCCTCATGATCTCGAGCCTCGGCAACATCGTGGTAACCACATTCACTGCCGCCCGCGGTAATTACCATTGAATCCTCGCCCATCTCGTTGTCGAAACGTAGCTAATTGTCGCTTCAGTCAAACAAGAAATCGCCAAAACAGGAATCCTACCTTATGCAGCAGTTTTCGGAAGAGATTACGACATGGTCACCAAAGTCCGGGGTTGGGTTGGGCTGAAGCAACAAAACTCGGTGAAGCACCGCACACCAGCTGCCGCCCTTGGTTTGCATTTCGTTTTCTCTGTGGTTCTCATCTTCTGTGCCTGGCCGGGTCTCATCAATGGCCAAGCTGGGTATATTGCTTTGACCAGCATTTACAGCTACACCGTCGACGCCTTCTATACAACTTGTCTGGGACTGGGAATCATCTGCATGAGGCTCTGCGGCAACAAGACGCCTATGACGAATTGGAACATGATCTCCGCCACCAAGTCCGGCATCGTCAGCATTGCGTCAGCTCTGGCTACGTTCATGGCCAACGGCCTTCCGCTGGTCGCCACCTGGATCGGGGTTGAGCAGTCGGGATATATAGGCCCAGCTGCAGGTTCGGGGCTGCTTGGTCTCAGCATTCTGTGCTGGATTGTTTTCCGCACTGTTTGGGTCAAACATCTGGAGTTCGTTGTCAAGAGGGAGCCGGTTTACCAGTTGAACGACGATGGTGTACCAATCAGAGCCTTTGACACATACAAATTTGGGTGGTTCCATCCTGGGGGGACTCAATAGTCACAGCCACGACTCTGGACTCAAGGTCTCATAGCATACATAACACATAAAACCGATTCTCCAAACTCCGGCTCTCTCGTGTGTGTGGTAAGACTGGCTCATTCCGCATGCCGCAACAAGCTCAAGACTCACATCTCCAACTAACGATGCACAACGCGAAGATCTTCATGCCGGGCCTTCAACTCGTCCAGTACGTTGCGAGTCCACACGGTATGTGCATGCTGTGTTCCCAATACTCGGCTTTGTGCTTCCAAAGCTCGCTTCTGCAACGCGAGCGCCCCCGCCGTGTCCCCACGCTCCGCAAGCACCACGCCCAAGTCGTTGATGGACCAAAGCGTATCCGGATGTTCATCACCCAGCGCTTCGATGCGTCCCTTCATCGCCAGCCGATGGCATTCTTCCGCTCGCTCCAGGTTGCCAAGGTCCCTATAGCACTGGGCCATGTCTCCAAGAACCCACAGTGTATGTGGGTGTGATTCTCCGAGCGAACGGCTCCGAACAGCGTGTGCCCTCTCGTGTAGCGGGAGTGCCTCCCCTGGACGACCCTGCTTACGAATCGCACGGGCGAGGGTGTTCTTGGTCCACACCACCTCAAGATGATCCTGGGGCAGACTCGTCTGCAATATTGCCAGTGCACGTTGGTGACTGGTGACAGCGTTGGCAAAGTCCCCGGTGTGTCTATACATTCGACCGAGCTCATTGACAGTCCAAGAGGCCTGAATGTGATTCGGACCGAGGGCAAGAGTTTGTGTCTCGAGAGCCCGACGATGCAGAGACATGGATCGTGCAGTGTGTTTCTCTTGATCGTACAGTATCCCCAACGCATTGAGTATCCATACGTTAGCAATGTTTTCATCCGGGCCGTGGCATGAGGCAAGATGCCCCTCCAATGTAGCAATGACGGTATGAATGCGGTTCGACTGTTTCAGATACCGAGCAAGATCGCGTACAAACATGAGCTTCTCAAAGTAGCTGAGATTTTCCTGTAACACGCTGGTTTGATCTAGATTTGCGTGTAACAAGATAGCAATGACGTCCTCGATCCAGTCGGAAGTCAATGATGCTTGCGCGGGGCTGGTTCTCTCTTCCGCTGCGGCAAGCCAGGTTTGCAATCTCGTGTGTAGCCTAACGACGTTCTGCAACAGGAATCCAGGCTGGTCCAGGAGCAGTTTGTTAGACAACCACGCAAGCCTTCGTGGACTTTCGGCCAGGAAGCATGCCACGCGATTTTGCAGTTCGTCGCTGTGCGGTGCCTCCAAGACATGCTCGCACCAGAACGACATTGCGTACGATGTAAGAGGCGTGCTATCTCCAGTGCTCCTCAGAAGATGAGATAAGCAGATCGAAGCAAGGCTATGGGCAGCGGCCTTCGGCTCGATGAGGAATCGGCCCGCTGCTGCAGGAATGGTGAATCGTGTGGAAGGATTGACGAGGAAGTCGCGCACAGAGAGATGTTGCAAGCGGAACGCATCTTTGGAAGGATCGTAAAGCACAAGAGGATGACCCAACTGAACGACCACCGGCTGAAATAGTACAGGCAGGTCGTCGTCCAGCCGCTCTTCGTCGTGACATGCTGCGCACTGAAACTCCGCCCAGGTGAGTGGGCGCTTTGAACAACAAACCCAGCGAAGCAGTTCAGAGGCGAGGTCCTGCTTGTAAGCATCCTGTTGCTGGAGGGAATTCAAGCAGTCCACATAAACTGCTGTCAAGCTCCGGGGTATCTCCTCGACAAGACTGAGTAGGTGCCGTGGCGATGCGGCTTGAGACAGGGAATCCATAACCAACTTGGACCATAGAAACATGCCGTCTGCTTTGTCCGAGACCAGTTGAACTATGGCTCGACGCAGAGCCGCATCATCTGTGGGAAGGCTCGATGCAGCGTCGGAAACAAAGGCCGTGATATCTTCCTTCGTGTGTAGAGCATCGAGCATTATGCTGGGACACTCGGTCAACTTGTTCCTAATGTGAGGCAAGTCTCGGCTCAGAACCATGATATGCACCGTCGATGTCGTCAACGCTAAGTTGTTGAGTATTGTGAGGATTTTGGAGCCATCTCCCAACTCGTCGACACCGTCGACAACCAGATAGAATTTCTTCAGCCCCGAAATCAGTGTTTTGACCAGAGTGACGGGCGAATCGGAAGCACCAATTTGACGTCTCCCGTAGGCACGTGCCGTATGATAAGCTTGCTCAAGACAGGGCGGAACAGTAGGTGATTGCGTGCAAACCTGAGCCATCATGCTACTGACGATGGCTTCGTCGTCTTGTCGAAGCCTATCCGCTTGGTTGCAAAAGTAGAACGCGACAGCCATATCGAGATCGCCGCGGCTCTGTAGATGTTGGATGATACTAGTCGCCAGCACGGTTTTCCCACTTCCCGGATCGCCATGAACCCAAATCATGGAAGACGTAGAAGCTGATTCCCACTCCTTGAAGAAATGCTCCTGAAGTATCCATTGTCCAGTATTGTTGGTTCGGCGCTGGGCAATTTTCTCAAGATGACCACTGCTGTCCTCGGGCGAAAGCCAGTCCATCAACTTCCTTCGGTTCTTCTGAGCCTCACAGACCTTCACCGACGCATCTCGATCTTGGCCTTGTTTTTCGAGCTTCTTCAAGGCCTCGTGAAGTGCTTTCCTGTGCGCAAGCGTAGTTTCTTGTTCGAGGTTGGCAAGGAGGCGAGCTAGCTTGTCCAAGCTGTTCTGAAAGTCCGACTCATATGATGACCACAGGCTTCGTAGCAATAACATGCGGCCTTGAGAGTCAGCGCTAGGGCTTAAAAGTTCATGAATAGACCAAGATTACCTCTTCGTTGGAAGATCCTTCGGGCTTTCAGGAGTAGTTCCAGGAAGTGCGAGTAGAAGCTTGCCAGCGCGGCGCCAAATGACCGTCCCTGGCCGAATAGCTCTTCATACCGTCTGTATATGGAGAATACATCCCTGAGCCTCTCCAACATGTCCAGAAGTTTGGGAAAGTATCGGCTCAGTGAAGACGCGGACTGTAGAGATGTCAGCGGTGTCTGGCATTTGGACTGTTCACATCTCGTACCACTAATACGACACGCAACATCCCCCAGACCAAGGCGATTGGACTCAAAAGAGAGCCGTCGGTGCCCTGGACAAAAAAGTCCACGGCTTTTGCGTATCGCTCGATGAAGCCTACTAGGGGCTCAAGTTTCGTGCTGATCTTCCGAACACGGCAAGTGGATGAATGCGTTCTATCCAGGTCTGAAACCGAGTTCATGAGCTTCTCTAGAGAGGTCGAGGATTGATCGAGGAATTTCGCGTCCTCGTCCTTGGTTGTGTGGACTTGCAGAATCTGGCCTGGGCCAACGTCACAGGCAACAGGAGCCTTGCCTTCGACGTCGGCACAAGTCTGCGACATTGCAACTGGGAAGTCCAATTGGATCTTCAGAGATCTTCAGCTTGCAGAACACGGTACTGCAATAATTAGGTGGTTGGGTTATAGGGGTGTTGAGGAGCAACGCCAAGGTTAAACCCCAGCATCAAAAGTAGTAACCCGCGACATGGAGGCAGCAGAGCCGCACAGGTTAGACAATATGCAAGGCGGCCTAACAGAGTAATCTGTCACCACGAGAGGGCGTTTGTTTCCAAGGCGCTTGTCCTCACTCAACAAATGGTACGCCTGACTAGGTCGCAAGGCGGTTCAAAGCAGATTAGGGGTGGTCAGCATTGCTTGGCACCATTCATTCATCATGTTGGTATTCCGCATGCACTAGTAAGCCTCAACTGTAACCATACTTGGACTTCATGTGGCGACACGCGGGCGCTTTCGTGCAACGATATTGAGGCCGAAGATGTCAGGTGGGGGGATGTACGACGGTAGCTTGATCATGTTCTGGACAGTTTGGCAGACTGCTTTGTGAATAAAAAAGAAATACAATTGTGAGGTATATAGAGTTATACTACACGACAAGAATGGTCATCTGCAATGAGGATGGGGTAGTGACATTCAATTTCTCCCATGCATCTTCTTGCCTGTCTTACTTCCATTCGTCGAAACGACGACTTTCACTGACTGCCTTGACCTTCTCCTGACATTTCTTTTCCCGGGCTCTAAGAAACGCAATCGGGTCCTGATAAGTGCCGCCCAAAATATCCCATAGGGCCAGGTATTGACCAAAGTTGTAATTGATGTTTTTGTGATGGACAGTGTGGAACTGAACCCGGTCGTCGTCTGAAAGTGGAGAGTCAGCGTCGTCACGATATCGACCAGGAGAAAGCATAACCGGAGATCTCATACGCAAGAGAAATGTCCAGATGTTGGTGAAAAAGAAGACGATCAGCTGTCCGTAGTCTGACATTGGCCAGATGAAGCTATACGCATAAATCGGCAGGCTCATGATCCATGCTTCCAAGGGATCGAATGCATAAGCCGAGAAAGGTGTGGGAATGACGTATCTACCGGAGTCTCTATGTTAATACATGGCCCACAAGCGAAGATGGGGTGTTTCTCACAGGTGGTGCTTTTTGTGAGCGAGCTTAAACAGAACCGGCGTATGAAATACGCGATGGAGCCAATACATGCATGTGTCGCTGAATAACACAAAGCATGGGTATTGTGCTATTTCATACCACCAGCTGGCAACACCAAACTTGTAAAGCTTGGAGAGGCCATTCACCTGGGCCACAAATATTGGCACCGTCCAAAGGTTGAGCCAGAAGAGTGTCAACAGTGATTGTGTGATCTCGGATCGTATTTGGTTCCGGTGAAATTTGGGGTCGTTCTTCAGCGACTTGTCAAAGTTCAACCAATAGCAGACAGTGCCGAACAGAACGAGTGAGATGGAACTCAGTAGCCTAAAGATGGTATGGTCAGAACAACTTTTCGAAAGAGCGTGGAAAGGAATAACACATGCCAGGTAAAAAGGAAGATACTGATGCTTTGACGGATTATACTGGTTCTCTCCCACAGTTGTGACTCGGCTGCAAGGGTACAAAGAGAATGTTCCAGCCGAGTAGGTTCGAATGGCGACAGAAACTGAGACTCCCGTGGGGAGGCTGAACAGAATTTAACCCGAAAGGCTTGACAGGTTGAGGCATAGATTGAGTCGAGAATAAATCCATCTAAATAGTTCAAGATCACGTTCATGTTGAGTCTTCTAGGTAGCCAAGGATAGACACGAGTTATAAGTTAGCAAGAGATGCCAGGTAAAAGGGTTCAATAGATAGAAATCGCATGGTTTGAAACCAAAAGGAATAAGCAGAGAAAAGAGCAAATAAGTGTGGCACCCACCTCCACCTCCATCGAGTGGTGTCTAGGCTCATGCAAGAGGCGGTGTCGGTTCAGCCCGTGATTATCTCATTCCATGTTGTCATTGTCTCACAATGCGCTATCACTGTCTCACCTGTGCCGTCACTAGCTCATCTGTGCCGTCGCTGTCTCACCCAGTGCCGTGATTATCTGGACAGGAGTGGTAGATATGCATGCCTGTCAACTTTGTAGGCCTTATGCTAAACCAGTTTTGGTCCGAGAATTCCCGTAGGCTACATAAGGCTGAGACCGAGATGCGAGCTTCAATCACTAATGCCGGCGGAGTGTCGAACTTTGCAAATAGATCGTGTAAGCTCAACCTTTGCCTGCTAGCTTGATTTGGCGTGTGCGACATACGGTGAAGCAGAGTATTAGACCGACCGTATCTACAACGAAGGTATATATGCCCTGAAAGCCAATCTCGTCAAGACCCAAAGATAGCCAGCCAGCCACCCCCAAGCCCCGAAACAATGTATGAGCCACGAGTCACAAGTTGGACTGGTGTCATCCTCAATGAGACTATCAGCTTCGTGCTGATTACCACCAGTCCAGTTTTCGATCTGCTGTACTGGATTGCCTACCAACAATTCGACGCTTCACTCTGGTCTGCCCTAGCGACTCTGCTATCCGAGGGTCCAGTCTTCTTTTTCTCGACTCGGTTGCCCTACCCAACAACACTTTCAATCGCAGGTTATTTGCTGTGGGTCGTCTTTCAAGCTGCGCTATATCACGTCCTCCCTGGCCCTCTCCACCGAGCCCCGCGTACTCCTGGTGGAAGACAACTGTTGTACAGGTTAAACGGACTCCTTGCCTGGGGATGCACCGTCGGAATTGCAGCTACAGCGTCATATTTTCGGGTGTTCGATCCAGCTCTTATTGCAAACCACTGGGGAGATATACTTGCAACTGCCAACGTGTATTGTTTTGTTCTCATTGCCGTATTCTTCATCAAAGCGAGGCTCAAGCCCGACAACGACGCGGAGACGTTACTGACAGGTGAAGCTCGTGTCTCTTCACTATATGACCTCAGCTGATACAACTATGGTATAGGTCATTTCTGGTATGATCTTTTCAACGGCGGGGAGCTTCATCCGCGAACGGGGACATTGTTCGACTGGAAGCATTTCAATTCCAGTCGGACTGGAGGACTTGTGGCATGGACCTTGATGTATGTTTGTCAGATGCATTGATAAATGGTCGTGCTAACTCTTCAAAGTGACCTCTCGTTCGCTGCCTTCCAGTATCAACGCTTCGGCATTATGACAAACTCGATGATTCTTGCAGTGGCGTTTCGAGGAATCATTGTGTTCGAGTACTTTTATGTTGAAGACCTGTAAGATTTGTTCCTGCATGGCACATCAGCCAAATATCATCCATTCTTAGCCCCCGCTAACGTTCCTAGATTCTTCGAAACACTCGACGGTGCCCATGAACGTTTTTCCTTTTACAATATTTACGGCTTCGCCGCCATGATGCCACATCTCTGGACCCTGCAGACGCAGTATCTAGCCCTCCACCCAGTACATCTGTCTGTGCCAGTGGTTATTAGTGTCACTACCCTGTTCGCCTTGGGTTGGGCTCTGAATCACTACGCAAATGAACAGAAGAACTTGTCTCGCCGAACAGCCGGTAATTGCACCATTTGGGGTCAAGACGCGCGTTTCCTCGAAGCAAAGTACCAGACAGGTGATGGAAAGACCCATCGGACAATTCTGCTATGTTCAGGTACGCATCTCCGTTCCTCATTAAAGCTATCACATCTTCTCTCCTTTCGTATCTAACAGTACTATTCAGGCTGGTGGGGTATTGTGCGTCATGCCAACTATGTTGGAAGTCTTCTCTACACTGTGGCGGCATGCATTACCTGCGGGACTGATCTTCTCTTCCCATACACCGAATGCATCATTCTGGCTTTCACGGTCATGCATCGTTGTTTTCGTGATGAGGCAAGATGCAGGCAGAAGTACGGGGAAACCTGGGACGAATACTGCGAGGTCGTAAAATGGAGGATGATCCCTGGGGTTTTCTAAAATCCAGTAGTTTAGGTGGCTTTAAAGAGGCTGTACGTCAGTCAACTGAGGTACACGTGCCGATATTGGCATAACATTGGATGACTCATATTCTTAGGTCAAGGCGGAATCTCAAGGGGCCGTGATATATGGATAGAAGATTGCATAGTAGGAGTAGTTACTGAAAATCTCACATTAATTACTACGCTTTCTTTGGGTAACTTAGCCTTGCACTTTTCAGCAGCCAGAACAAAGGCAAAATGCTTATGAGGGCCTGAACGTGGATGACATGAGTAGCGATCCTTGCTTGCTAAGTCCCGTTCGAGTTTTCTTTTTTGACCTTCGGCAGTGGAAATGGCCGATGTGGCCAGGAACTAGTATAATTGTCTTAGTCTAACTTATGTGTTGGCAACACATTTTACGTGTGGGTTTGGCCTCATGTCTGGCGACCAAATCCCAGACCTACATCATTAGCTGGTAGATATGGAGAAGCTAAAAGACCCGGTCCGCAGGTGAGACACTCATGCCGTCTTCTAGTCAAGGCGTAGATAAGTCATAGCTCCACTTACGCAGAACTATCGAGGATAGCGGTGGACAACTGGGGAGGTTGTTCTACATCATAGGCTCGTATTATGAGACATTCATAAGTAAGGACGGTAGGAGAAGCTATGCCGCGGCAAGAAGATCACCGACCTTCCGCCTTTCGGCTACACGGCAATCATTGACAAGGGTAGGGCCGTTTGACACGCCCTATCAAGCAAAAAGCTCAACCTTGGCTTTATTTTCATCATGCTCTGAAGACTCCACATCACGTGGGTGATGGCGACATTTCCGTGCGGATACCATCTCGACTGTGTAGGGTTATCGGATCAAAATCCGGCATGTCGTTTAGTCCGTTTTCTGAATCCGCCAGTTGACGTGTTGAGCTCGCCTCATCCACCTCCTTGTCCCTATTCGTCATGTTTATCGTCGTCAACCTCATCGCGCGACTCGAAGGGGTAATAGGCTGGCTGCTGCCAGCAGAGGCGAGGAATCGTGCGGGAAGAACAAGGGCGAATATCGGCTGGAGCAAAGGAAAACAAGCTGTAGCATGTAGCTAGTAAGTAAAGGCGCCAACAAAAAGATATTGAAAGGAAGTTATACCAGAAACGATGGCGATATTAATCTCGACCGAACCCCATATGCAATACATGCCATAATCGTGCGGCATCTGCGTGGACTTTGGATTGTAACGCAGCGCCTCCACTATGGCAAATACCGATGCAAGACAAACACTAAGCGATGAATATAAGTTTTCTTGACGCATGAATACAGATGAGGAAATACTTACATGGCACCGATGACAAAAAGGGAAATGATGGCAAGCTTCTGGCTAAGTCGTAGATGCAGCTTCATTACTTCAATGATCGGCAAGACCAAGATGGCAATATCCATTAGAAAATGGGTGAGCACCGTGCCAAAGAAGAGTTGCGTATCCTTAATGTCACACCTCGCATTCGGGATGGTTTTATCCCAGTATGCCTGGACCGGGACGCAGCGAAAGATGACCATGAAAGTCCGCACAATAATCCACATTATTGAAAGGACAATCAGCACCTGAATAGGGACCCGGATTGACGATATCTTGAAAATCCGCCAGTAAAGGAACAAGATGGCTAGTTTTGACGAAGCAATCGACGAGGCATAGGCGAGCGAGTTGAAGAATCCAAGGAACCTCGAGTTGTGAAGTATTTCTTCTCTAGACTCAGCGTCAAGTGAATCAGGCATGTATTGACCAAGCGACCAATGGATGGTCCCTGAGCAAGAAACCATCAGTCCTTGTAAAGAAAGTATGAAGTCACAGGGTGCTTGGAGCTTACATTGCAATATGGTTGCGGAATAACAGCTCGCAAAAACCTGGGGATCCCATAAGTAACTTGTCGCAAGAAAAGCACACTGGAAGTGGTGGACTCACGAAAGCAGACACGCAAAAATAATCATCGAGCCCCCATTTTATCTTCATTATACGTCTAGCGATCACGCGCATAATCAGAGCTACAAACGCTGCCACCCAGGTAACACCTGTCGAGACAAAGATGTTAGTTTTGAGCCCGGCCATGGTTGACCCTGCAAGCCCATGTGGTCGCCTTTGTAACAGCCCTAGACGAATTCGGAGATCCGTCGGGTCAGCAAACGAACGATGATGATGATGACAAAAGGATTGCCTAGATGGTCAACACGGACCGAGCTGTCAATCTCCTTGCTTTATTGACCTAGGGCGGGTGGAAAGGGTCACGGGAGCGCTCGTGTCGTGCCAGGTCTAGCGGTAAGCAATCTCTCGGCTGGGATACGTTTATCGGCTCTCAGACCAAGGACGACGCCTCAGATTGACTCGGTTACCCAAAACCCGGCCGCGAAGCCTGGCTGAAACTAGGGTAGCTGGACGATAGAGCCAGAAGGTCTGCCCAGCTAGTCTCTCCCAGCGTAGTCAATGCTTCCGGCCCCCGCGGAACCGTGCTCTGGAAATGTTCCAGCTAGCACCGTATAGTCTTAGCTGGAAACCTAGGATAACAGAAAACAGAATCATTCGTTGATTTCACGAAGCGATACGCGAGTTCATTGAAAACGGTTAGTCGTATCCCTCGAGCAACACCTCAATGCTCGCAGTCACGACTCGCTTGCAAAGCTTCCGCGATATCTCCTTTTGGGGATGACGAGGCCCTCGGCGTTGATTGATCGACGCAGGTGATCCTCAGTGCCAAAGAACACTTTCCCTTGTGTCGTTGTAGCAATTCCCCAGAACACCGAGGTTCAATAAAAAGAAGCCACGCAACACTCATCAGCGATATCTTCGCGCGAATGGGAGCTCTAGTCTTGCTGGCATTGGCGACAGACAGGCATCCAAAAAAGAATCCAGCGCAAATTCCCGCCCGTTCCTCTGTCGAGACCATGACAATCGCGCAGCTGAAGCAGGGGCTATCTATCGGCATGCAACCAAGCTGATACCCGAGCCGGATCCTTGCAATATGTTCCTGTGCTAAGTCAAAACAGGGATCGGGAATCTCAGCCTTGATAAGAACCCCTTTTTTTAGAGTATCCAAGTATCTGCATAGATAACGACGGTGACGGTGGCTTGATGTCAGCCATCACGATAAATATAACTTGCCGAAGAAAAGCAAATGCAAAATAGATAGAAGGCAGCTGAAAAATGACAGCCCAGTTTCAAGGTGAACAAAATCGCTGTAAATTTTGCACAAGAGTCGGAGGAGCGTGAGACTCCCAAGGTGTTTGAACCGCCAGACCCAGGAGCTCCGAAAGATTGTTGGTAGGTATGTGGTTGAGATAGAAGCGATCATTCAAACACATAAACTACTGCGTCAAACACGATTGCTTTTGTACATAGTTCCTACTTCCCTAGGGCTAAACCTTGGAGGACTAGAAAATGCAACACAGCGCCGGTAGTGAAGTAGCTGCACGTTGTCTCCAACCTCGATAGTGAGGACCTGGAACGTCCGGATGGGCGGCGGCGACTAAATGTTCCTTTTCCACGAAAGGCTAAGGTAGAAACACGAGCATATAAAAGAGATAAAAGTTGTCTATTTCGCCGGAGGATCTTCATCAACTAAACAACAGCATGTTTTGCAAGGTCTTTTCAGCTAATTTTGCAAATGCCTCCACATCAGTGTGCTCAGGCTTTTCGTTTGAATCGTAGACTTCAATCGACAACCAGCCTCTGAACCTTGTGTTTAGGACAGCTCTTAAAACGTCGTGCACCGGCAAATAGCCTCCGTCAAAAGGTAACGTTCGGTAGCCGTTGCTCCATTTTGACATTGGTCCCTCTCCCTGGGTATCCTTGGACTCCGGCATGGGCGGGTCCACCTTGTAAGCGTCTGATATCTGAAGGAGGAAAATCTTCTCTGGATAGACAGTTCGTGCCAGTTCTTTGAGGCTCGCTCTCCAGCAAGACTCCAGCTCGGCTCTGTTGATGTCCTCGATCAGTCCCGTTTTGGTCGTCGGGTCTCCATACTCCCCAGCCGCGATTTGGAAAGTATTCAAACATAGGCCGAGGTTGTGTCGGTCCGCTTTCTTCACAATCTCCCAAGCCCTCTTCCAGGTCCTGGCTTCTGGCGCCCAGCACCTATTCTCGTATGCGATTCGGAAGCACTTCTCAGCGCAAATGTCTGCGAGCTTCGCTAGGTCTTCGGCGAGATGATCGATCGAGCGTGAACACTCTTCAGCATATGATGGCCCAATCTTGCATTCGTATTAGTTGTGATGCCCCTACTATTTGACAGACGAGTCGTCTACCTGTAGCATGTCTGTCCCGAGGGCTTCCATCACTCTTAACCATCCTCGTACGTGTTTGAGTAGAGTTTCTGTTGTAAAGTCGTTCTGTCCTGACTTCCATCCCTCCGAGTAATCAAATGGCTTTAACATGAGAATCTCAACGTTATATTCCTGGGCAGCGGTTTTGACTGCCTTTGCGACCTCGACCATAGCGTCGTAATTATCTGGACTTAGTTTCTGGACGTTCAACATCCTTCCATAGGCCAAGATATCGGGGAGGGTCAATTCAACAGCGTCGAATCCCGCGTTGTGGATGGCCTCCAGCTTCTCCGGCAATGTGGCCCCGTACTTGGATCCGATACTGCAGGTCGCGAGTGAAATCGGAATCACGGCGTTGTGATAAGGATAATGAATCCCCATTGTAGATGAAGAATTCCAGGTTCCTATCTTGAAATGCTCAGAAATTTTACCACTGTAGTTGGCGTTGCGAATGCATCAGCTTTAGGGCTGTTCTTATCCATTGACGTCAACAAAACCCTTAGTGGGACGTCATCTGGATTTTACACAAGGCGCCACTTACATCACACCGTTCAATCAGAGTACGGGTTTATCTCTGGCAAGTTACACAAGGAGGTCTGTGGAGCATTGGAGATTTGGCATTCTTGCTGTCATGATTTCATAATGACGTATTCCACTTGATTACCCAACCTCATAGGCAATAGTAAAGAGGCCTAATCTAGGTAGACGGAGCAGTCAAGACATGGATCAAAGAATCTAATGATTGTATGAAGAACTCTAGAAATGTCATAATTTGTCTGATTGTGGTCAGAAGCAGTTCAATACGATACAACGCTAACTGATCATCAAGGGAAATTCAAGCTTGGCTCCTCCATCAACTCCATGATTTGATGATTACTGTTGAACCACTCCTCAAGCTGGGGGATCTCACGGGGGTAGGACTCGCACGTCGTCTGACACAATTACGAAGTCTACCAGCCCGCCTTAACCTTGTTGCTAGTCTTTGCCATCAATTCTAGCTATCAACCGAGTGTCAGGGCATCCTTTCCAAGATGAGTTTTGCGTCACCGCCGTGGTGAGAGACTTACCTGGATTTCAGCAGCCTTCTTCCTGAATCTCATTAAGCTCGTTTGCTAGAGCTGTCACTCAAGGCTTCCATACATGGGCCGGCTGTTCAAGGGAGCCAGGTGAGTATAGCATCTCATAGACGTTCCCCTGGCATCGAGCGGTCATGATCCACACGGGAACTAATGGAACCAGAGGACTCGGTGTGAAGTCCTCTGCAGTCGGGACAGGTACAGTGACATCCCGGTCTGGAATCGTCGAGGCCCGTCCTAGACGAAGTGACAGGCTCTTATCGATGAAGTACACACACCAAAATAGAATCGTTTTATGCCGTACAACGCTAGGGACGCCGTCTTTCATAGATGAAATTCGGTGGAACCCTAGTGTCTGACATAGCTGAACTAAGGACAAAGTCTCCTCTACCTCGTCGGTCACGCGACGCGCATGCTCTTGCAAAAGATAGGAAAGGCCAGCATTGATCACAATAAAGTCGGCTTCAGAAAAGTCTTCGGAAAAATAAATATTAAGACAAAGATCGGAAAATTGTGTCATGAATGAAAAGTCTTGAATCCATGGTGACATATTCGAGGGGTCGCTTGAAAGTTCGGCTGGCAATCATCAGCTTCGGAGGGCTCAAGCCAAGTATGGTTACGATATAGTTGCTTGAAAAAGTGGAAGCCATGTGGACTTGGACTCACTCTTGGCGGCCCTCATGAGAGCCACGACTTTCTGGATAGGCGATAATTTGCAGTCTCTGAGAGAGGTATGGGTAGCATTCTTAGCATTCGGATAAGACACGGTCGTTGTGGTGGTCTGTCGCTTCAGGGAATCAACGACGTGTTGAAGGGAGTCCAATATCCCACGCATCTCGAGGCTCGAATCTTGTACGGAACCAGTACGGACAGCTTTCCCGAAGGGATTCGTTGGCGAATACAGCGTGCGTGGCCGAGGAGGACTCTCGTGGGCGACTGCTAATTCGTCCCAGCGAGTGGCTATGGACAGCGAGAATACGTCGGGTTTTGGATCAAAATTGTTAGAGGTACGTTTGAAGCTCCTTCCTTGCTACTCATAGTCTTCAAAGAGACAGTTTTTTGTTTTGTTTCATGCCTTTCTTGGGACACAGGCAAAATCGCGATTCTAACTGCGAAGCTCAATACGGTCACCGCCATGCCATCCGTCAGTCTCCCCATCCCCACCCAATCTACCATCGACCCTCCATACTAACCTTAACACGGGGAATGACCAAGACACCTCCCGTCATCCACGCTCAACTTTCAATGTGCCCACCTCTTTTTGTTCTCTTTCTAATTCACTCGCACAGCTAGGATAGAAGCTATCCCGACTGCCCTTCATTCACTGGGCTACAAGCCTCAGCTGGCACGCAACCGCTCAACTCTCCAGGTGGCTTTCATGTCCTTTGTCTTGACCTCCGTCCCCTACGGTCTTGCCACTATGCTTTACTACCCAATCCTGGGTGGCGGGCATATCCAAGGCTTCGATCGAGAAAGTCTCCCTCCAGTCAAAGCTCTCCCAGGCCGTGGTCTAGGGTAGCTTGGCGCCTCGGCGAACAGGACCAAGGGCTAGGCGACCTTCGTCACCGAAAGCTTCTTCCGCGAACAGGAGAAGCAGTATCCTGCAAGTCGCAACTGACTTGAGCAGGTGATGAAAATGAGCTCTGAAGATCGTAGTTTACCTTCGTAGGCTGAGTGGACTTTAAGTACGAAGCACCCTCTATCCTCTAGAATGTGTAGTAGGTGAGGTTTGTACAGCAGAGTCAGAATTAAACTTGGAGCTTAGGTAGGTCGTCATTCCATTTCGCCATGCACCGAAGCTAGTTGAACGGTTCTTTGGAAGATTCCAGACGTTAACATCCGGTGATGCAGTTGGTTACACAGTCCATGAAAGATGTGCTAACAATTTCTCGTGGTTTCTAGGTGGCAATTGATAGCGGGGTAATGCATCGCAGATATTGCCCCGTTTTGTCGGTTTGCCTTTGCATGACTAGTTGATGCTGACCAACGCCGCCCTTTGCACTTGTCATCGATGGGCTTTCTTTCCTGTTTCGGGATGAGGTTAGCCCCACTGCGCCCCCGCTAGCCCCTCTTTACCCCGCTCCATTGCGTCCGCCGGGGAAAGAGCGAGAGAGTCCGAGACGATTGGGAACTTGGCAACTTGGCACGCACGCAAGGAAGGCACGGCACTTGGGCACGCGTGGTTCTCAGGCCACGCAAGAAGAGCGAATGCAATGTGACCATGATGGTTTTACCTCTGATTGGCTGGTTTGAGCAGCTAAGGGCGTTTGTGCAACTCGCACGCGTTATGATTGGGCTGGAATATTTCCATGATACGCGGTACACTGGCCTTACTCTTACTGCGTAGCACAGTACCGAGAGACGGCCGGCCGAGGATCAATTTTATCCAACACGGTTTGGAGGATTGGTCATTCAACGCGGGGTCTTTTAAACAGCCGGGCCACGCCTTCCTTCCTCTGAACTCTCCGAGTCTCCGAACCTCCTCCCGCTTGCATCTTTCTGTCAAGTCGAGACTCTGTCAAGACTCAACAGTCCACCCACTTCAAAACTCACACAAGAGCCACAATCCTGCCAAAAACCAACCAAAAAGAACACCCATCACATACTCCCAAAATGGCCGAGAGCAAGTGTCCCGCTCAGCGCCTCTCCAACGTCGGCGGCGGCGGCACCAAGAACCGCGACTGGTGGCCCGATTCCCTCAAGCTGGGCATCCTCCGCCAGCACACGCCCGTCACCAACCCGCTCGGCGGCGACTTTGACTACGCGGCCGCCTTCAAGACGCTCGACTACGACGCCCTGAAGAAGGACCTCAATGCCCTGATGACCGACTCGCAGGACTGGTGGCCTGCCGACTTTGGCCACTACGGCGGCCTGTTCATCCGCATGGCCTGGCACAGCGCCGGCACCTACCGGACCTTTGACGGCCGCGGTGGAGGCGGACAGGTAAGCAAGCAGTCGACTGATCCATGCTCTGCTTCTATACTGACCTTCAACAGGGCCAGCAGCGATTTGCACCTCTCAACAGCTGGCCCGACAACGTCAGCCTCGACAAGGCCCGTCGTCTGCTGTGGCCCATCAAGCAAAAGTACGGCAACAAGATCTCCTGGGCCGACCTGATGATCCTGACCGGCAACGTGGCGCTCGAGTCCATGGGCTTCAAGACCTTTGGCTTCGCCGGCGGCCGTCCCGACACCTGGGAGGCCGATGAGGCCACCTACTGGGGTGGCGAGACGGAGTGGCTGGGCAACAATGTCCGCTACGCCAAGCCCGGCGCCCTCGACTCCAACCCAGAGGCCAAGGAGGAGGCCAAGGAGGGAGAACTCGAGTCGCCGCTGGCAGCTGCTCACATGGGCTTGATCTACGTCAACCCCGAGGGCCCAGACGGCAACCCGGATCCCGTCGCGGCCGCCCATCTCATCCGCGACACCTTCGGCCGCATGGCCATGAATGACGAGGAGACGGTTGCGCTGATCGCCGGTGGCCACTCCTTCGGCAAGACCCACGGTGCCGCGCCCGCCGACAATATGGGCGTGGAGCCCGAAGCCGCCGGCCTCGAGCAGCAGGGCCTCGGCTGGAAGAACAAGCACGGCTCCGGTGCCGGGCCGGATGCCATCACCAGCGGCCTCGAGGTGACGTGGACCAAGACGCCAACCAAGTGGAGCAACAACTACCTCGAATACCTGTTCCAGTTCGAGTGGGAGCTGACCAAGAGCCCGGCTGGCGCCAACCAGTGGGTCGCCAAGAACGCCGACGCCATCATCCCGGATGCCCACGATCCCAACAAGAAGCAGCGTCCGACCATGTTGACCACCGATCTGTCGCTGCGCTACGACCCGGCGTACGAGAAGATCTCGCGCCGCTTTCTCGAGAACCCTGACCAGTTGGCTGATGCCTTCTCGCGCGCCTGGTTCAAACTGACGCATCGTGACATGGGCCCTCGGGATCGCTACCTTGGTCCCGAAGTGCCCTCCGAAGTCTTCATCTGGCAGGATCCCATTCCGTCTCCCGACCATCCCCTCGTCAACGACAAAGATGTCGCTGCGCTCAAGAAGGATATCCTGTCATCCGGCCTGGACGTTTCCAAGCTGGTCTCGACTGCTTGGGCCTCGGCTTCCACCTTCCGTGGTGGTGACAAGCGCGGGGGTGCCAATGGTGCCCGTATCCGTCTCGCGCCACAGAAGGACTGGAAAGTCAACAACCCGGCTCAACTATCCGAGGTGCTCAGCGTCCTGGAGAAGATCCAGGGAAGCTTCAACAGCTCGCAGAGCAACGGCAAGAAGATTTCGCTCGCCGATCTCATCGTCTTAGCTGGATGCACCGCCGTCGAGAAGGCCGCCCGTGAGGCTGGCCATGAAGTTGCCGTCCCCTTCACGCCCGGCCGCATGGACTCGTCGCAGGATCAGACAGACGTGGAGAACTTTGGCTATCTGGAGCCCTTCGCCGATGGCTTCCGCAACTACGGCAAGTCGTCGCCCCGGGTCAAGACGGAGCAGTACCTCGTGGACAGAGCCCATCTGCTGACGCTCTCGGCCCCGGAGCTGACGGTCCTGGTGGGCGGTCTCCGCGTCTTGAACGCCAACTACGACGGATCATCCTACGGCGTCTTCACAGACCGCCCAGGCGTGCTGACCAACGACTTCTTCACGAACTTGCTCGACATGGGAACCGCTTGGAAGGCAGAAGAAAACACTACCGACTTCTACCAGGGCAGCGACCGCAAGACCGGCGCCAAGAAGTGGACCGCCACCCGATGCGATCTTGTCTTTGGCTCTCATGCCGAGCTGCGTGCCATCTCCGAGGTCTACGGCAGCGCCGACGCCTCGCAGAAGTTTGTCAACGACTTTGTGGCGGCCTGGGATAAGGTCATGAACCTCGACCGCTATGACCTGCACAAGGCGCCTGCTCCCATCAAGACATCCAGCCGCCTGTGAGGCGAGCTTTCTGAGAATGTAAATGGAAAACGAGCGACGGGTCGGGAAGGGACAGAATGTGATTACCGTTTGCTTTTTGCCCATATGGCTGTGCTAGCATTTAGCTATGATGATTAAATACAACCTTATGGCAACCACAAACTAGATCATCACTTGAAATAAAGATGAAGAATGTCCAAGAATTGTTAGAAGGCCGAATGCCTCTGATTAAGAAAGCGTGATCAATTTGTAAACGTCAAATGTCATCAAGTAGTGCTCCAGAAGCCTCTGTATACGGACTAATACTTCAAATACTGCTTTTTTGCATGTGTACCATTGTCACATTATCGGACCAAACCGCTCATAAACGCCCGCCTGCTCATTGCCTATTCCTTTTTAGTGACCAGAGACATGTCAAACTCCAGCTCCCACTCTGCCTCAGGGTCTCCTTTCCTTGGCGTAAACGTAACTGTGAGGCCCTCCTTGACGGCGAAGACGGTGTCGTCGCCAAGGTATTTGGAGTCGGAGTCAAAGATCTGTGTCGTGACGCTCTTGAAACCATCCGCGATGACCTATCAAACCCCGAGGTTAATTAATGCCGACTATGGGGATTTTACTCGAGTGATAGTCGAGGAAGACTCACCATGAAATGGAGATGTGCTGGTCGATAGATGTGTCTGTCGAGCATGTGAAGAAGCTTACCGGCAGGACCATCCACAGGGACCTGATAAGATGATGGCCGTTAGCAAGGAACTCAATGCATGCAGCGGAGATACTGACGGGATATGGTGTCGGCT
Organism: Neonectria faginata; assembly: GCA_030864175.1. NCBI lineage: Eukaryota > Fungi > Ascomycota > Sordariomycetes > Hypocreales > Nectriaceae > Neonectria > Neonectria faginata. The sequence goes on along the minus strand of JAULBG010000006.1, from coordinate 43,634 downwards.
TTAAGCAGTAGAATGAATAGCGACCCTGGTCATCGGTGATGAATTTTCCTCGCAAATTGCAGTCGCGCTGGTCGGCATCCTGTTGCTCATAGAGGCCTGATAGAATCGTTAGAATAAATGGGGGGGGGGACGACAAGAGTCGTCATCGGCGTCACAATAGGCAACATACCATTTGTTGATGCCTGCCAGACCTCAACGGAAGCGTTGGGAATGGGCTTGCCGGTCTCGGCAGAAGTGATGGCCCCGTGGAGGAAGGTGACGATGCCGTCCTTGGGGGTTTCAAAGGTGATGGTAGTGCCGTTCGGGCGGACAGGTGTATCGGCGCGCCAGAAAGGGCCCAGGATGGCTGTGAGCGTCCCCGAATTGGAATCCTTTGAGGCTGCCCGGTGGGTGATGTCGTCCACGAGTCTGTGTTGTTAGCTTTGTGGTGTCAAGAATCTATCCATTCAAAACACGTACGTCTCCAGGCCGATAACATCACACATCAGCTGTCCCTCGTTCCGGCGGTCGTTGCTCATTTGGCCAGCCTTGTTGATCATATCCACTCCCATCAACCACTCATCGACGGTGAGGTTGACCTCTCTAGCGAAGTCGTGGATGTGCTGGACAAAGGAGCCCATGACCTCCCGTAGTCGGGGATCTGTGCTGGGACCGAAGGAGTTGATGACATGGGAGGTGAATTCTTGGCCGAGCCCTTCTTCGGCGGCAGCTTGGGGCTTGCCCGTCAGCGTCGCCGACTTCAAGGCGGTCTCGATGGTCTGTGTTGACATGTTGATGAGTCCCACCTGGGGTATTGAAGGGCCTGGGATTAGGATTGACTTGAGTAAAAAGCAATAGCGGACTGGATTGAAGGTAGGCTGGGTTGTAAGCCGACGAAAGGGAGGAGCGTCGAGACTGTTTTATGCTGTCCCAGACACGGATATGTGGCGCCCGGCGGGTTTACGGACGGTAACGCTGGCGTCTGTTTTCGGCGTGAACAGCGACGATCCGCACTCGTGCGTTTAAGCAGTGCAACGCATGCGTTATGACAAACGCAGCAGCCGTGATTGCTGTCTCAAGACAAGGGGGATAACGAGCCACCCCGCAATACAGCGAGGCGAGGCCCGTGGGGGAAAGGCGGGGATCGAATAGCAGGGAATGGGCTAGTCTGACTGTGTGGATGCAACCCTTCGGCTCAAGTTGGTGGAGGCTTTTTGGTTTCGGGTACGGGGTAGACTGATCTCGACGTGGCTGGCGGACTGGGGCGAGAGCCGCCATCCGACGCCCTTTGCCGGCGTTGGCGGCAATCCCCCGATGGTCATTTGTTGACGGGCAGGAGGATCAATGTTCGGTAGTTGAGGTAGGTGTATTTTGTCTTGACATGGTCGATCCCCAGTCCACGGTTGGTCGTTCGGCTCATGTCGTATGCGTACAGTATATATTGACTCCCATCACCAAATCACAGTTCAAGGGAGCAAGCAACATATCAACTTGACAGCTGGCTCGAGCCACAATTAGATAGATACCGTACAATAGGCATTCAGGCTGCTGTCTTTCTGTAATCGTCGTCGCCACTAAAATCCCACTGCGGCTTGTCGGTCCCGTTGGGACGACTGGCCCGACTAAACCCAATCTCCAGACCGTCAACTTGAACCACTGGCAGCACAGCTTGGACATCCGCCTCATAAGCCGCCGAGTACCACGTATCTAGCAACCCAGCGTTGTTGAATATCTCCGGGCACGTCACCCGCATTCTCCGCATCGCGGCCCCGGAGATCTGGTCGACGCTGTGCCCATGTCTCAAGGCCAGGAAGTCCTCGCCGGCGTCCTTTCGCATCTGCCCCTGGACCTCCTCCGAGTACAGCCCGGCTTTGAACAGCAAGAGGTCGTACTGCAGGAGAGACGCCTTTCCGTGCCAAGAGCCTCCTTGGGTTGCTCGGTGGTAGAGTCCCGTCAATGCCGCAATCGCACCGATGCATCCTGTCCCGTAGTCGGAAATGGGAAACGGCGGTACGACGGGTTCGTCCAGGCCCATGAACTTGCCTTGTTCCCAGGCAACGCCGCTGACCTGCATTCGGTTGTCAGTTACGCACTCAGGAAAGGGCGGCGAGAAGCAGGAGAACCCACACAGTCTGCAATCTGCTGCCAGCCCGGTCGGTCTGCCCATTCGCCCTGGTAGCCGAAACAGTTCTCGTTGACATATACATATCCCTTCCCTCTCTCCTTGGCCAACTTAGCCAACGAAGCAGCGCCGTAGCCCAGACGATCCAGAGCACCAGGACGATATCCATCAACAACCACATCCGCCTCCGCGAGGAGAAGGTCAAACTTCTCTCGCCCTTCAGGTGTTTTCAGGTCCAGTTCCGCGGCGTGCTTTCCCATGTTTCCGTCCACTTGGAAAAAGGGAACGTCGCTCAAGTTGGGGCTGGTAATCTTGAGCACCTCTGCGCCGTATTCTCCTAGAATGCGCGTGATGATGGGTCCGGCAATGATGCGACATAGCTCGAGCACTTTGATGCCCGCAAGCACCTTGCATTTCTGACCGGGAACACTTGCGGCTAATGGAGACTTTGGTGTCTGGCTCTCTAAGCTCTCCACTGTCCAAGGTTGTCGCTTGACATTCGTCTTACCCTGCGCGGAGACAATTCTCTCGTATTAGCAAATCGTGGCAGTGAGAAATGTGCTGGGAATCATGCAACCTACATGCGGAGTGTTCAAGAACTCTTCGTGCTTGAGAGCAGCAACACCAGCTTGGCGGTTCTTGGCATTGAGCTCCTCCAGTTCGTCTGTTGAGAAATTTCTCACTGCACCCTCAATTACCCGGACGATATCTCCATGCTCTTCTAGATCTGGCCTAAAAGCTTCAAGTCCAATCATGCCCAGTGTCGTGGAAGCCTCGAGAGATCCGTGGATGTGGTAGTACTGTCCCGGTGCTTTGGTCTCATAGAGATTGGCAGACATGCGCCGGTATGGATTTGACTGTGCTCGGAGTAAATCGGTATCTGTTGATGTCAGTGCTTCCGTTTTCCATACAACGAGGAACGCCACATTCGTCGAACTCGTGGACGTACCTTTCAAAAGACCCTTGACACCGGAATCGAGCTTGCCGAGACCTCCAACCGTGGCCAGGTAAGCTTGGCATAGAAAGGCCGTGGTCTTTTCCAAATCCACGACAATCTGGCGCTTCTTGGACTCTCCATCCTTGAGATCAGCCAGGAGACACACAACAGCACCCTCAACAGCTTTCAGTGCAGCGCCTGTCTCTGTTTCTTTGAATGGGATGGGGAAGTAGGGAAAGTCACGCGCGGCTGTGAACTTGATCTGCGGTACGAGGCCACGGACGGCTGGGGGAAGCGATACCGAGTCGACTTGGTCGCAGAGCAATTCCAAGATGCGACTGGTCTCCCTCACAGAGGAGTACGAAAGCGTTTTATCGACGGCCATCTTTTTCGATCGGGTAGCACTAGCTTGGATTGAGCCGTGAAGGGATTTCTGTCAAAGTACAGGCATCTTTCTTTATACAAGACGGACCTCATGCTCCACCACATCCGGCCACGGAGACTAATTATCCTAGTTTGCCAGCACCAATAATGTCTGCGCAGGCCCAGAACTTTTATCCAAGGCGAAGTTAGTGCTCTTGTGCCAGTGTGCGGCCCGGAGGTGCTCCGCCGGGCGTTGCCGCGTTGGTTCCGGCTTGCGACGCTACCCTCTTCCAATGAAGGGGCTTGAAGATGCAAGACTGAACACCGATGATATCCACCGCCCTGTATCCGACGTAATAACGTGGCTTTTGTGAGGTGGGTGCGTGATTGCATGAGAAACTCTCACCCCGTAGCCGAACACATCTCCACTCTGGATCACGCGGCGTCACCCCGTATCCGACGGCTTCGTGAAAACCCCTTGTAAAGGATGCCGTCTATGAACCGCGTACATAGCCGACACGATGTTACCCCGCTCTCACTGTAACGGAATCTCATAATCTCATCGCCCGCGAACAACCGAGTGCGGGCGTGCGTGAGACGAAGCTCGCCGCCGTAAGCTGATTAAGCCTACGCCTATTCGATAGGGTCTCCTTTAGCTTCAACACCTCATCGAGTATCTTGTAACAGAACCTTGACTATTCGATACCATCTTTTTACAAACAGACACAGCTGTGTCTCACGTCACACTCGAAATGCCATTCCTAGAGGTGAATGGGAAGTCCCTCTTCTACGCCAGGGCAGACCCCCCTGCGACGGCACGGAAGGAGACCACCTTCGTGTTTATCCATGGGCTAGGGTCTTCTCACTCCTTCTATATGCCGTTGATGAGTCTATTGGCCAACGACGGATACCCGTGTATTGCCTTTGATACGCATGGTACGAGCTCCTTGTCTTGATGCAATTATTCATGGATGACGCAGTCTTTAACCAAGATGCACAGGAAGTGGACTTTCGGAATTACGACCGGATCATAAGCCGACCAGCGTTGAGTCACTTGCCAAAGATGTGGAAGGCATCATTCAGCATTTTGGAGTCTCGACAAAAGATGTGATTGCTGTTGGTCACTCAATGGGTGCTATTGTGGTTTCTGAGCTCGCTGTAACCCTCAAATTGAGAGCCGCCATCCTCATCGGCCCCGTGTTACCAAAACCAGCACTTGCTCAAATCTTCACAGCCAGGATTGAGACCGTCAAGAAATGTGAGTCTTTAATAAGTGCGACGTTCGAGATATATGCGCTCAAAAATTCTTGTTCTGTTCACAGTTAACGTTAAGTTGCAGCCGGAATGGAAGCCATGGCAGATACGATCCCTTCCGCAGCGACGGGATCCAAATCGACATCAACTCAAAAGGCTTTCATAAGATCACTAATACTTTCGCAAAAGTCAGAGGGGTACAATTCGCTCTGTCGTGTGATTGCGGAGACCGGGCGCCCGAACTACTCTCTTGCGCGTTGCCGCCTCCTGATTCTCGCTGGTGAGGAAGACAAGACAAGTCCCATCACAGACGCGCAGGTCATACATGAAGAGTAAGTTATTTTTTCTAGGAACTATCTTTCGGTTCTTAAACTAATGGCATTCGACCGCTAGATGGGGCTGTAAATCTGAGGATAAATCCATCAAGATTTTGGAAGGCGTTGGGCATTGGCACTGCATTGAAGCTGCGGATGCAGTTGGCACTTTCATATTGGATTTTATCTAGGAAGAGTTTCTATGGCCCAATGGCCCTCGGCCTTTATGTTGCTTCAATAATCCTTGTTGCACCTTCATAAAACCAACACGATCTATTTCTTTGCGGCGTTCATGGCTCCAGTATCCTGTAGAGCCGGTCAATGGTAGATTCCGAAGAAAAGTCCAGCGTGATTAATCTTACCAGGTACACCTGATAGAAGCTCATCTTATACTCTCCGTCACTCGCGTCTTTGGTCAACTGTGCTCTTCCCGCCCAGTCAACGTCCACTGTCGACCCGCTTCGCATCCCCAGTTCAACAGACCCGTAGATCATGACCTCGGTGGCATCATTGCCAAAGGGAAAGATCTTGTGCAAAGTGTGTTTCCGAGATGCGACACTGGCCCACATTCCTTCGCGCAACGCTGTGATTTCTGATGTGGTGGTGTAGCGTCAGTGGCATATTCCTTTACTCCGGGATAGAAGACTGACCATCTGATCCTTTGCTGACTTTGGAAGCAAGGATGAATGTGGCATCGCTCGTGAACATGCTTACATACTTGTCCGTCAAGCCAGGTGTGTCGGAAATGTCGTAGAACCGGGTAAAGAAGGCATCCACCTCGGGGTGAGTCCTTAGATCCGCTGGATAAGCAGCCTTGTATTGAGCCATTGTGTGATGAAAGTAGATGTGATGATAATATGAATGTGATGATAGATAGATAGATAGTAGATCTTTTTGGATGCCCTCAAATATTTCTGACATGCGTGTCAGTCTTAGAATCGTTGCCAACGCTATGACGGACTAGTTACTGTGCCACCTTGCTAGCCGACATGTCGGAAAGCGGTCGCGTGGCGTGAGGGATGTGGAGATGGTTTGTGACGACGATCCAATTGAAAGCCAAGCGAAGCGAGAAATGAGGGGCGGGAGCTGTCGGCAATTCGGGTCGGGAGTACTTGTACCCAGATTCCTGCATTCAAGATGCTGTGTCATTGTTGTGTGGAACGGAACGTGGACGAGGCCTTCTCGGTTTGTTGAGCATCATTCGTAGAAATCAGCCTCCACCGGATGTGTTACTGTGAGTCTCCTCAGCACCCGAATGAGTGGGGGTTTTGGTCGTCATGCAGCATGGTCTACACTCGCAGAAAGGAATGAGACCTGTGTGCCGTATACTGTTTCGGGTGGCAAGATTGGCGACCTATCGACAGCTGCTAACTCGGCAAGCAGGCACGTCGTTGAGACCTTGTTGGAAGAAACGGGTGTGAATGTATGCGCAAGTAGCAATCGAGGAAGAGAGAGAGAGACGACGAAGCGTGAAGGAAGTCAAGGCCCAGAGACATGGGAGTAAACCGGCTGAGAAAGAAAACACGCCATGCCCACAAAGAAGGTCCGCGATGGCGACCGCAAACGCTGCGCCCAGGCATGCGAGAGCTGCAAGCACCGCAAGCAGCGTTGCGACGGTCTCCGGCCCTGTCGACGGTGTGTACGACGCGGACTCGGCCGGGACTGTCAATCCTCCTCCACCACCCGGTTCCCGCTGCTGGCCTCCTCGCTGCCGAGCCCGGACCCCGATCACTTCAGGAACGCGGATGAGGCAACTCCTCCGGCCGGTGGCGGCCCGCCCCCGGAGCGGCTAACCCCCGGCCGGCATCCCGACAGCGGACACCCGACGCCCGTCACCGGGCCGTCTCCAGGTCGCAACGACGGCGTCGATGCTTTTGTATCGCCTGCCGGGCCGTCGAGTGACGCGCCGTCGTCTTCGTCGCAGTTGCTCTCCAGAGGCTTCCCAGCTCGGGTGCCGCAGATGTCTCGGCTCGTCAAGGACACCAAGGGGCAGTACATGTTCATCGGGGACTCTGCGACGCTTTCATTCGTGCAGAACATCCGGCGCATCGTCAGGAAAAGCCTGGGCAGCTGTACCTTTGTCGACGATCCGCTGCGACACCTGATTGTCGAGTCGTCGCCCGACACGCCGCGAGGATGGATCCTGTCCAGTGCCCAGAACCCTCCGCCAAAGCAGTCTCCCGCGGAAGTCGAGTACCTCCAGCGGTGGTACATGCAATCCGCCAACTGCGTGCTTCTGCTGTTCGATCGGGACGAGCTCGACGCGTCCATCGACGGCTGGCAGAAGAAGGACAACGATAAGGCCGACCCGGCGAGCCCCGTCTACTACCTCGTGCTTGCCATTGGCGCCCAGACCGGCCCCGAAGACAAAGATGGCCTGGCTGAGACATTCTTCAACTATGCTCGCTATCTGACTGTGGAGACGCTCATGGAGGACCCGGATATCCCTACGATACAAGCCTTTGCCCTCATTACCATGTATCTGCTCGGCGCCTCGCGTCGGAACTCGGCCTTTATGTATCTGGGCATGGCCGTCCGGGCTGCCTATGCACTCGGCCTTCACCGTAAGGATATATCTGCCTTGTTTCCGCCCGCCGAATGCCAAACAAGGGAACGACTATGGAAGGCCATCCGGATTCTCGATCTCTTCATGAGTGCTTCTCTGGGGCGTCCGCCATCAACATCAGAGACCAGGGACACGGCGAGCAGGGTCGACTATTCAGCCTGCAACGACCTCTCTATGATATTCGAGTCGGTGCTGTTGGACATTTACGCGAAGCGAATGATTTCCACCGAAGTAATTGAGAGGATTAGTCAAAACCATCGGCGCTGGGCAGCTCAGTCTCGCGATGGCTTCGAAATAGACGGCATCCAGCCCGGCGAGATAATCGACGCCTCGGACGGCACGAAGCAGCCCAACATGGGTCTCCTCCACCTCAAGCAGACTGCGTACTGGACTATTATCCTCCTCTCTCTTCCGTTCCTCCTCAAAGATGTGTCTGCACACGTGGACTGTAACCCCAATTCGGCTCTTACCAGCCAAGAGAAGCGAGTCGTTTCCTCCTCAAACCAGGTCCTCGTCTACGCATGCCTCGAAGCGGCCATCCACGCCGTCGATCTTTTGCAGACCATGTTTTCCGCTGAGGTCATTCCCAAGCGATTACCGTTCATGATGAACGCTGTGTTTGCCTCCGGGCTCGTTCTTGGAGTCGCGACTTTCGGCGACTTCGACGCTTCATTTCCGCTAGAACGCAGTTTGCGTCTAGCCAAGAATACCCTCAGTCACTTCGCTGTCCATGACCCAGTAGCGAAGAGACATTTGCTGATACTCGAGCATCTGCAAGGAGCGTGCGACAAGTACATGGAGATGCGAGCGCGGTGGAAGATGGAACACCAAAGCCATCTAGTGGGTGGGCTCTTCGGCAGTATTCATAGCATCGGAGTGCCAGCCAGAGACTCGAACGATGATCAAGATCAGATGCAGGTCGAAGGCGACACATCTGCGAGCCCAAGGACAGTGGCCCGTACGTCGGCGCCAAGAGTACAGACGCCAGTCTTGGACATGGACGCCGGCGCTGGCCAACAACCACATGACCTGGGAGCCGGGTTTTCCGAACTGATACCAGCCATCTCGCCAAGCTTGCTCTGGTTTGACACGTTTGGCAAGACGATGCCTCTTTATCCTACTGTTGATGCAGGCATGATAGAGATGGATTCGGCTGGGCTTGAGAGAGCCTCGCTAACCTACAATGAGTTCATTTTATAGTGAGGAGAGGGTCTTGCATGGATGTTTTTGGGGTCAGGAAAGAGGAGCGGAAGTGCTTCTGAGCGTGCTTTTTGTGATGAATTATTAAGCGAGCTCACGATTATACGTACATGGCTTGCTTTCTTTTGAGAGACTTGAGTTTGAAGCGAACCTCTGAAAATTATCTTAGAAATAACTAGGAATGAAATAACAGTTCCAAAATAGCTCCTATCAAGACCCTCCGCATCATGTGGCGACTCTCACAGTAACATGCTCGACTATTTGTCTATGGTCAAAGGAGCCAAACTCAATCAAAATCCAGGGCTTCCATGTTTGAGGCGACAGCTTCTTGGGTTTCGACAAAGCGGTTATTTCGTGACAGTCTTCTGTTTGCCGTGTACAATTCGGACTCAGTGTTTCCGCGGCGAGATTCTCACATTAAGTGGCTCCTTGATCCAGTTCGTGAATACCCGCATGTTTTGGTGGTCGTTACGTGGATCCCACAAAGTCCAAGACTCATCACCGGTCATTGCCACATCGTTATGCCACAGAAGCTTCGCCGTAATCAGTCTCTGCTCCATATACGACAAACTAGCGCAGTAAGTTAGTTGAACTCTCCAAGAGCTGTTCATGTGGACACTTACTTGCGGCCGATACATCCCCGAGGACCCAGCGAGAAGGGGTTGCTTGCGCCAAGCTTATCCGTGGCGTTGGCCTTGTCCAGCCATCGTTCCGGTCGGAACTCGTACGCGTCTTTGAAGTTGTTCTCGGTGTGAGTTGCGGCCCACATACAAGTCGACACAGTTGTGCCAGCTGGGAGGAAATTCCCATCCACGCTGTCTCCCCCGGCAGAGACCGCCCTTGTGAAGCCGATGGGGGCACTGGGGAAGATGCGGAGGCCCTCCTCGAGTACAGCCGTCAACCAGGGTAACTTCACAAGCTCCTCGTACGTGATTTCGTCGTCACTCCCAAAGGTACCTCTGATCTCAGCCACAAGCCGATCCAAGACGTGCCTGTTTTTGGGCCTGAGAAGGTGATTAAACAGCCCTGCCATGAAGCTTCCAGTCGTCTCCGAGCCGGCTATGATGAAAAGAGCGCCATTAACGATGATTTCATCCTGGTTCAAGTTCTCCTTGTCTTTCTGGTTCATTAGGTAGTACAGGAAATCCCGGTGCTGATTGTTTCCGGTCTGTTGGATTCGCCTCATGATCTTCTCCCTTGAGTACTGAAGATGTTTTCTCCTTTGGTCGCGTAGTTCCGTTGGTGCGAACATTCGCAAAAATAGATGCTGCAATCGGCTGCCCGTAGTTGCTAGACGGCGACTTGCCTGTTCGATGGCACCCGCCTTGATAGACTCGGAGATGACTGGGACCCAGAATCTCAGATCGCTGCTTGTGAGGCAACCAAATGGCTCGCCTAGCGATAGATGACCGATGATGTCAAACGTAGTATAAGAAAACCAGTCGGCGATGTTGCACACTTGGCCGGTGCTCGCAAACTCGTTCATCTTGTCCCGGAAGACGTTGACGTAGTTCTTGATGAGATATTCCTGCTCCAAAAGTGCCTTGGTGCTAAAGGCATGCGAGAGGGCCCGTCTTTGGCGTGCATGATCGACATCGTCAGCCATGGTGATGGTGACCACGCCGGGAACCGACTGGATGGATCCAACGTGGACCGGATCCTTGTGAAAGTTTTGATGACCGGGTCGACTGCCATATATGTCTTTCCAGGACGTTTCAGAATTGAATGACAGTTCTGTTGGGGTCACACGGACGACTGGCCCGTACACATCGTGAAGCTGTTTAACATAGAAAGGAAGGCGGCCGCGAATGAGATGGTAGCTCAAGGGTATGGAAGAGATTCGATCGAACACGGGCCCGGGGTATTTGGCGAGGGGATGGACGTAGAGCCGATATACTCCAATAGCAACGAGATAAACAAAAGTCTGAGACTGTTAGGCTTTGAAGTGCATGGGCTTATTCGTGGTCACTTACAAAGACACCAAGAGAAGCAAAAAGCGCTAGAAGGCTTGCATGTTCTACGAAAGAGGAATAGGTGATAGCCATGTTTGCCGTATTTATCGTCCGGACATCAACAGCATCAAGAAACAGAGAAAATGATTGAGAAGACACCGTCGACTCCGTCGCGCGTATTTATGGAAATCCGGGGTAAGTGGTGTCCTTCCCCACAACTCACGCCGGGTATGAACATCCGGGCTCGGGTATCATGGAGTCAGCTATCGGGTCTGTACCACCGAGGAGTGGCGAGCTACGTTTGGTAAGGATGAGACCAAGAAGTACGATAAAATGGAGTGTGAAGAGCAAACGGGCTGTAATTAGACTGTGATTTCCAGTACTAGGTGTACGGCCTTCTGTTATTCGCTATTAAGACGTCTGCCTATCGTGCTGCGGTTGATATTTCCAGAACAGAGATTAGTAACGAAATTCTTGATGCCTTTTCTATGTCCTTTGGACAACTCTTGGAATGGTAGCGGAGGTTGTCCATTAATTTCGAGGCGAGGGAGATTTGTTAACACCCATCGTCATTTGATCGCGAGTTCTCCATCTAACAAACCCTCCGATACCTGCAACCTGTCCTATGAAGCACAGCTCGTACATAAATAGGCATGGATCACGGACCTAGAGTGCAACCTCTTTTTCTTATCTCGTGATGGCGGTCTGTACAGACAGTTAGATTCCGCCGTGATGCCCTCAGGATACAGAGGTGTATGAGGTGGCCGAGACCACAAGGTGTCCTTCAAAGAGAGAAAAGAACTGATAAGCACTTCGTCAAATATGTGACGAGTACCAAATTTCGGTATGGGTCGCAGAAGGTATTTTTATGAGGTCAAAGTGCTGGAAATAAATGAGCTGGTATGGTTCTCAGGAGTCGTGGTACCGGCAGGTGTGGAAACCCCTGGAGTGTGGAGGTAAGACGTGCAATAGTAGCCTGGCGCTGAGTGTCAAAGGAAAAAAGGGCCTCAGCCAAAGTCATAGAATTAACGCGAAGGGATGGAGTTAGATCTGTGCTTCGTTTCCGATCAGAGAGGTCTGGCAGAACTAGCTGCTCTCCTCCGACCCGATTCAAACGATAAAGAAACACTTTGCTCTACGCTGTAGCTGTTGATTCTTGTCGTCGTCAAGCTGCAGATACCTCTTCCTCATTGTCCCGAATACCCAGAAGAATGTCCGAGAGAACAGAGGACTCCGATATCAGTGGAGACGAGAAAGACGAGAGAAATGAACTATCACTAATTCGTAATCAGTGCGTTGAATGTCGTGTCCCTGGAAACCCAGACTTGAGTTACACATGCTAGCGGTGGATGCATGCAATGGTTTCAAACCCAGGTACGGCATTTCTCTGGATGATGAGACGTCACGTATTTCTCCGATTAAGTGATTATTTATCCCTCAGAATAATGGTAAGACGACCATCTTCTGTTCAATGCTGATGGTGACCGTGATCCCGCATCGTCACCTCGAACCTCGGGGGGAAAGTAAGAGGAACAAGTGGGAGGCAGAGCCAATAACAGCCATCATCTAAAATGCTTCAAACAAGGGTAGAACTGGGGCGAGAGAACAGGAGGAGCAACCCAGTCAGTCCACCCGGGTGCAATGTGGTACCCTCCATTAGTAATTCGGCCGTAAGATGATCTAATTCCTCTTCCCAACAACCACGCGCATGCGTCGTGTCTTAGCCAATCCTACCCTAGCACCAAGCCATCACCCTCCTCCGTTCTCGCCGGCCTCTAGATCTGACGCCGAGGACTCATGAATCGCGTCTCCACCTTCCCCGGCTTTGACGAAGACGCCCGGCTTCCCCGCACTATTCCTACCCCAGATTCCCTTGCGCGTGCTAGCGTCGGCATCGCGAGCAAAGTTATAAATACAAGAAAGGAAACGATAAAGACGTGAAGCGGAACAGAGGACGAGAACCCCAGCCCTCGCCTTCGCACTCGTCTCCTCCCGCAGTCAACAGAAACAACCCTGCCCGCAACATGACGAGCATCAGAGAGAACCGCACGTCCAAGGACGACTACAACGTCAACCATGTCAACAGCGTGCTGGACGAGAAGCCCGTCAACACCGAGGTGCGAGACTACACCGGCACCGCCAAGAAGACTGATCCTGAGGAGATCCGGCTTGTGAGGAAGCTGGATCTCTGGATCATGGTAAGTCAACACCCGACGCCTTGCCTTGCCTCCAAGGCTAACCTCTGTATCTCTGCAGCCGTGTCTGTGCATCATGTACTTTCTCAACTACGTCGACCGAAATGCCATTGCGCAAGCCCGTCTCAATAACCTCGAAGAGGACCTCAACATGACTGGAAACGAGTTCAACACCACCGTGTCAATGTACGACAGCCCGTGAAGCCAGGGGTGAACAATGAGCTAATGGCGACCTTGTAGTCTATTTGTTGGCTACGTCTTGATGCAGGTTCCAAGCAACATGTTGATCACCAAAGTCAGACCCGGCATTTACATGAGCTCGTGGATGTTTGTCTGGGGCGTTGTCTCTGGTATGGCCTAAATCCAGCGCTCGGTGCTCCTTGAAGCTAACTAGAAACAGGCTGTACCGCTCTCGTGAAGAATTATGGTGGTCTTGTTGCCTGCAGATTCTTCCTTGGTATTACTGAAGCACCTGCATGTCCCAAACCCATATTTCTCTCGCTAAACTCATTGTTTCTGACCATTTCTAGTTCTATCCAGGAGCCACCTACATCTTGTCAATTTTCTACACTCGCAAAGGTACCTTCAAACCCAGCTCAGGCAGGAAGGAAGCTAATCAAATCTTGTACTCAGAGGTGGCATCTCGAATTGCCCTTCTCTACTGTGCCCAGATTCTTGCTACAGGCTTTTCCGGGCTCATTGCCGCAGGCATCTTTGCTGGAATGGACGGTCTTGCAGGTATTGCTGGATGGCGATGGTATGTCTCTCTGTTTCCCACTGTTACTTCAAGCTGACCAAATTGCAAGGCTCTTCATCTTGGAGGGTGCCGCCACAGCTCTCGTCTCCATTGTCGGGTTTTGGCTCCTCCCCAACACTCCCACGACAACCCGTTGGTTGACCGACCGCGAACGGGAGCTTGCCCATTCTCGAATGGAAAAGGACAAGCTATCTGATGCAGATGATAGCCCGGCATCATCATGGGACGGCCTCAAGCAAGCGTGCCGCGACAAGAGGACCTGGCTTTTCTGTTTGATGCAGAACTTCCATCTCTCAGCGTGTTCCTTCAACTCGTTTTTCCCGACGTAAGAAGCCAGCCTGGATCAAACACTAAGGAGGCTACAGCTAACAAACCATGGAAATAGTGTTGTCAAGACTCTGGGGTTCAACACCACCATCACCCTCGTGATGACTTGCCCGCCGTTTATCTTTGCAGGTGCTGCGGGTATCTTCTTTGGCTGGAGCTCTGGTCGGCTCCATGAGCGCACCTGGCACATTACGGCGGGTCTTTCCATTGCGATGGTCGGATTTGTGCTTGCGGCGTCCACTTTGAACACGCCCGCCCGCTACGTGGCCTGCTTTATCTTCCCCATGGGGGCATATGCTGTGAACTCGGTCATTATCGGATGGGCATCATCCACACTTTCTCAGACAAAGGAGAAGAAGGCGGTATGTGGAGTTGACCCCCCCGTTCATCTCTTGGACATATTCTAACTTCCTCTACAGGTTGTCCTCGCTATGACCAACGTCGGCGGTCAGGTATGTTTATCCCCCATACTCCAAATGGAACGTCTACTCACCTATTCTTCTAGATTGGCTACATCTACGGTGCCTATTTGTGGCCCAAAAGCGATTCGCCTAGGTATGCCATTGGGTTCGGCGCGTCGGCTGGCTTCGTTCTGTGCTCAATCCTCTGTGCCTGGTGCATTCGGATCCTGTTGATCCGGGAGAACAGGAGGATCCGAGCCTCAACCTCTGAACACATCAACCTGTACGGATACTAGTCCAGCATAATGAGACGGCGGCAGAATGTGTTGGTGAGGTTGGGGGAGTTGGAATCACAGTTGCCATCCACTCTGTAGGAACTGATTTCTCTAGTTCGGCGTGTTGCAGATTTTGCCGATGCTCAGTCGGCCTGTGAGCCTAGTGAACCAAACACAGAATCAAAATTCATGACTCGGGGCATTTTCCTGTTGAAATTAATCACACGGCTTCAGATGCCTGCCTTAAAGTAGCCGGTTCCCATAATCGGCAGTAGAGAGTAACCGGTCTCCATCAAAGAGAAGTTTTCTGTTTTGATCTATCACGTCCGGCTCATCGATTGGCTGCGTATCACCACACATTGGAGTCGCCCTAGAGCCGGCACGTCAACCCAAGAGCCGGAAACGCAACATATTGCCGATGAAAGAAAATGCAATTATGTAAGGCTAGACTAGAGAATTGAGGGCATAAAACATAAGACCATTATATAAAGGCCTCTGTCTTTCTGACCCAGCCTCCAGACGAGATAAGTCCCCTACAAAGTCACAGCACAGTACCCCTCCAAAAGACTTTTATAAGAGTTAGGGCAGCGTTCCTAACCTTCAATAGACCAGTCCAGCCGTTAGGCCAAAAAGATCAACCAATTCAAGTAAGCTACGTTACTGAATCGCGCTGCACAATAGGTTATAAGGAGTTAGGCCTCGTAGCACATAGCGGCAAGCCCTACAGCGCACGCGCGCCGAACCCGCGGCTAGTTCCTTACATAAACTTAAGTCTTAAGGGATATAAGAAGGAAGAATTATATACTAAGAAGGGTATAATCTCTAAATAGCCTAAGTATACACTAAGCTTAGAAAAGGTATATATAGTAAGTTAGACTCTTTTTCCTTCTTAACTTTATAAATATAATCTTTAATAGTTTTATTATTTTCTAAGTATTAAACCGCCTTTAGACTAAAGACTATTATTACTCCTTATTAAGAAAACACCTTTTGCACTTATTATAATCGCTACTTCCACCTTTTCATAATATCACACACACTTAACTAAGCATTCGCTTTCTAGAGAGGAAGGATTTACAAAGGGATACGCCTGCGGTCCCCATCCTCGATCATGCATTTTCGAGCAGGCAGTACTCCAGTATAAGGTTGGACAGTATCTCCGCCATACCTTGGCTTTCACGCGCAGCGCCTTCGCCTCATCGCTGGTCGCTGAATGGGCCAAACCGGATGATCTCAAGCTTGTCAATCGTTAAGCAGCTCATTCGTTGTATCACCGGCAAGCCGCTTCTTGCCAGCTTCGAGGAATTCCTTCCACCAATTGCAATAGAGACTCTTGGTGATTCTTTCGCGGCGGCAATGGCGGCAATGCTGTCCTCGCCATGCAAATGAACTTCAACAGGAGACCGGTCCCCTACGGGTTCCGCCAATGCCTTTTCGGAACAAGTTGAGAGCTTGAAAAGTGGCCTGGATAGATAGAGGTCAAGGACAAGGAGCGGGAATCTTGAAGACAGCTGATAAAACACCAAATGGTATTGGCATGGCTGTTGTAGCAACGACCAAAATCGAGTACGAACAGAGCCTGAACCTGAACTAGTCGGGGCTTCTCACTGCACGGGGCAATCCTCTCTGGCTCCTCCTCTACCAAAACCCCCTCTGGCTTGACTCTCTTTCTTGATCTTCGTCATCAGCCTATCCAGCCTCCACGGGTCTAAGTCACCAAACTCCGCATCTTTCAGCTCCTCCGGCTCAGCCTCTGTCTCAGCTTGCTCCTTTACAACTCGTCCATGCCCGTCTTCCAAGAATTTGCGCATAACCTTTACGGCGGCATCGATCCCGGCATCCACAGCCTCTCCCTTATCGTCGCTTGTCAAGCCTCGACGGCCTGCAGCAATGGAAAAGACGTAGCCGACCACGTAAGGCAGCTTGTCTTCTGTGGGTATGTATTGGAGAAATCCAACCCCCAATGATCGGGTAAACTCTTCTTTTAACTCCATGAGGAAATTCCACGCGGAGTTGTGTCACACTGAGTGGATAGGATCAGGATGATGATGATGAAAGCTCTTGATTTCCTATCTAACGAAGGGCTAGGAAACGGTCTTATAGATGAAGTTGAGGGAGGCCTCCGGCAGCCTCCGGGACGAAGGTCCGGAGGTCTGAGACCGGAGGACCCACCTGCCGGGGGTCTGAGACCCGGTCCGGACCGGATTCCTAGCAGCCGGTCTGGAAGCTGTTCCAGGCATCTTACGATGATCCCAAAATGTGACAAGTTGTGCATAGCGAAGTAGTTGAAGACTATGTCGGGGATCTCGGCGTGAATGTTTAGGGCAAGCTTGCGAATAAGAACAGTGGGGGAGAGCATCACTGAGTCAATCTAGTGATAAGTGTCAGCAATAATTTCTTGATACGGCAATTTAAAGTTATTTAAAACTCACAGTCTCATTCTTCGCCTTTTCCTTGACCTCTGGCCGGATATGCCCTTTGCCGTCCAAGGCCTCATGGCGGCGACCCTCAATCAAGATCCCTTCAATCAGGTCAGACGACAAGGGGGGACGTTCTCCGGTCGGCCGGAGACGACGGTTAATCACCAAAGACACCTACCCCTTGAACTTCATGTTGCGCCTGTTTGCAGTGTTGACATTGACTTTGCCCTTCCGCTTGGTTGGCGCCAAGTTACTGGCGGACATGCCGCTGCAAAGACAGTAATTCTTGAAGTAATCTTCGCGGTTCGTAGGTAGATCGCCGACAAAGACAGCTGAGTCACCCTGCATCTTCCAAAAAGTTTCGAGATCTTCCCATGCGAAATGGTCCAAAAGAAGTTTCTCCTGGCGAAGAGCGTGGTACAGCTGCGTCGTACACATGACTCCTCCTGGAGTTGCTGCGTATGTTACGCCCGAGAGGTGTAGATTCACACGCATATTATGGAGGAGGAGGCCGCAGTGAATCGGATTGCGATGCAAAAACCTCCATGCCGGGGGACTGTTGTCGGGTAACAACTCTAATTGGATCATTTGGAGGCGGCATGTCGAAATCGGATCCCTGTCCCACTTTGTTGCAGCTTTGAGGACCCAGCTGCGTTCCTGCGAGCTGGGGACGTCGAGCATTGCCTTCTTGATCTTGAGGCTTTCCTGTTTCATCTCGTTAAAGCCACGGCTGCAGCTTGACCCGAGGAACTGTAGGACATCAAGATAAATTTGCCCAGGCTAACCACAGGGGCGCACCATCGCCGGGATTGTTCATTATAGCACCAATGCCACGGATCAATTCGTCTTCAACCGCTCCTGTTCCCAGATTCGAGGAGAGGAATTGCAGGTCTGGCAGGACCTCCAACATTGCAGTCTTATCCTGATCCCATTTTGCGCGGTTTGTCTTCCCCTCGGTACCAAGCTCTTCATCATACCAGCCGAACTTGCCGTTGTAGTTGGTGATGACGAGGTCACCCGAATTGCCATTTGCATAACTAGTCAGAAGACTGATGGTGTTTACCAGACAGAGATGGGCCAGATTGTAGGCTTCCAAGTTATATGCATCACCTGGCTGCTTGTTACCCAGTGCATCAATGCCGGATAATTTGCATAACTCCATGAAGTACAAAGTGGCAATGTCGTCTGCGCCGCCGTGTTTGCTCACTATAGGCATGATTTCGTCTTCCATGCTGCGAGCGAGCTCGAAAGCCGTGTTCGTTGCAACAGCAGCGGCAGCGAGATCGAGGCGATTTGCCTGATAATCCGCCCACAGCGACTTAATCTCTTGCCTGAGGCGGCTATAGTCACCCAAGAGAGCGACCAGAGCAAAGATTGCCTCCTCCACGGACTCGTCCTGTTCGACAGTATACTTCAAATCGGTTGCGGACTCGGCAGCAACATCTGGAGCGTTCAAGAATGCTTCGGATGGTGCGTACACTTCGAGAACTTCAAACATGTTCTTGAAAGGATCCTGAGATTTCTCGCCAGCCTTCTTAGCTGCTTCGTCCGCGTTGAAGCTGCCAGTCTCCATGAGTGGCTTCAGACAGTCGCGAACTTTTTCAAGTACCCCGACAAAGAAAGAATGTCGTTCATCTGAGCCGGGTTCGACTTCGGCTCCACTGTCAACAAGCCGTTTCGGAAAGTTCTTGCGTACTGTCGACAGAAATATTAGTTTGCTGCTTACAAATGGGGGCTGTGACAGTCAATTTTAAGTACCCCAAATAACACGTTCAAGGGCCACAGTCAAGTGATCGGGAACCTTGACGGAATCTATCTTGGCGATATAGCTTGCCATGGGTTCACAATCCCTGATCCTGATGGTGCGAGAAGTTTTCGAGCCTTGCCCTTCAGTCTTCCCGACTTGACCGGTGCATTGTTGGAGCTTGAAGCATTGTCTGCATAACCGTTGGCCTTAGCAGTTGTGGCGAGCCAGTTGGCTACAGAGTCTGTGTCGACTTTGTACTGATGATAAATACTCTTGAGAGACGAGGGTAACATCTTGGGCGATGGTCGTGAATGGTGCGAAAGATATTTATTCGAGTTGCGTTTGCCTACCACTCGGCTGGAGGAATCAGGATACAGGTCCCCACCACTCGGCTTAAGAGTTAATCCAGCCGTGCACACGTGGCTTGCTCATCGAGTTGGCTTAATAAAATTAATAAATCATAATTATTAAAAATCTTAGTCTTCCCCCCACCCCCCACCATCATGAATCTACCATTGAGAATCTACCACCAAGAATCTACCGTTAAGAATCCGTCTCCTTTATTCTCGCCTAATTTTACTTAGACTACTGTTCTTTCGCATTGCTTCCCATCATTTTATTTCCTCCTTTCACAATGCGACTGTCCGACCGGGAAGTTGGCCATGCCATCAGGGCCAGACTAGAGCCCCTCGGACGAATAGGTCTCAGTATTGTGTATACAGAGAAGGGAAATTCCAAATCCGTTCTTAAGGCTATAGGGTTTTAGCTTAATGGCGAAATGTACGATCACGCGGCCTTTGCTGAGGACACAAGTAACCGATTTAAGCGTGAGGCTGCTCTCTATGAAGCTCTCGGCTCACACCCATGCATCCTTACGTACATAGGCATTGAATTAATGCCGGACGGTGAGGAGGCCTAGGCTCTTCATCTTGAGCGAGCTCCGTATGGCAACTTACGGGAGTATATCGAGAAGAATAAACTCCTAACTAAAGCTCGTCGCATACGAGTGGCAATCGACTTTTCTGAGACTATATAATATATCTACAACTATAGTGTTATTTAGGGCGATGTCTCGACGGAATGTTCTCGTTTTTAATGATCTTCATATTAAGCTCTGCGACTTTACTAGATCTAGTCTATAAGATATATATCCCAAACTCCTCTTTTCATATGAGCCCCATTATTGGGTGCTAGAGGAAGATAAGGAGACTCCTGCCAAAGGCACGCTTGCAATGGAGCTATTTGTGCTTGGTACTGCAATCTACGAGATCACCGAATGGGCCTTACATATGGTTCGATTGGGATAGAGGAACTTCAGTAGAAACTTTTGGATGGGGAGTATCCTCATGTAACCGAGAACAATCCAGTCCGAGATATCATCTAGAAGCTCTGGCATTTTGAGTACGGCTCTGCGCAAGAGGTTGCGGATGCTTTGAAGACGGCTTCTGACTATTAAACTGGGATACCTACCTATATGCTTTATAAATCTTACTTGACAACGCTGGCAATATGGATACAGCAACGGAGGAGATTGGAGGGGCGCTGGGTTTCGATCCGAAGAAACGGAGAGTGCGATGCTTCGGCCACGTCCTCAACTTGGTAGGAAAAAGCTCTGTTGTTTGGGCACAAGGCTGAGGCTCTCGAAGCAGAGATTGATGGGGAGTCTGGTTTTGGTGCTGCCCAGCACGAAATCTGGGGAAAGAAAGGCCCCATCGCGAAGCTCCATAACCTGGTCCATTGGATCCATCGGTCCGACAAGCTGACGTACCGTCTCCGTGCCCTGCAGGAAGAGTTCTTTCAACATTTAGACAACCCGAAGATTCGAGCAAGGAAGCCTGTCGACGTTGTCCGCGATAACCAGACTCGCTGGTTGTCGACTCTGTATGATGCGGCGCGGTCTCATATTGCGTCCGTTTCTCGAAGACCTGGTTGAGAAAGTCACGCTTGAGTTCAATAAGGAATGTCGCAACGGGGTTAGAAGGAGGGAAGAGATGCCCGTCTGTCTTCGGGAGGAGTGTCTTCTTAGCGATAAAGAGGAAAGCTATTGAGTTGATGGACAAGATGCTCCTTGACTTCGAGGAGGCACTCCGGATGCTTGAAGGCGACATCCAGAGCCGGGTGCGCAAAGGACGCCGTCTTAAGGCATACGGCAATATGTGGGACGTTGCCTTAACGTACGAATTCCTGATAGACCGCCTAGAGGAGTGGAAATCAGCAGCAGTGAACTACCCGGATCCGGAGCACTTCAAGATAAACATCGACTTAGGGTGGGATAAGTTGAACGAGTACTATGCGAAGCTGGGCGAGACGCTGGCGTACTATGCTCCCGCCATTCTAAATCCAGTCTCACGTTGGTGATATTTCGAGAATATATGGACTGACAAAGCACAGCTACTATAGCTTTAGGAGGCAAAAAGAATAGCGAGGACACTATAGGATGAAGAATATAAATTACTATTAACTCTTTTAAATTTAGATAAAGAACCTCTATTTAAGCATTTAAAGGCAATAAGTGCGCTCGAAAGACACTGAGCCTATAGGACTATGTCCCTAGCAGGCAGATGTTCTTTAGAAAGTTCACTAATTGCAGACTATAACGAATATGACTACTGGCTGTCGAGTCCTAACCCTAAGAACAACCCTCTTGTCACGGATCCCATCCAATATCGGTGGGATAGACGGATAGATTATCCTCGGCTGTCGCGAATGGCTCTTGACTTGCTGTCGGTGCCGCCTATGTCCGCAGAGTGCGAGCGTTTGTTCGTTTGTTTAGTGTTGCTGGGCAAATGGTCTCACCGCTGCGGACTCGATTGGAAGCTAGCACGATAGGGATGACACAGATACTAAGGTCGTGGGTGTGGAATGGCCTAGTCGACGCGGTGGATATGTTAATTGATGTGTCAGGAGGTTGGGAATAGCATTATATGGGAGACAGAGGTGGATGGCTAAGACGCAGGGGAGTAAGCGATGGGTGGGGATCTCAGCGCGCGTATACGGTTCAACCTCTTCAGTTCAACGCCATCAATTCAATTTGGAGATGCGGTGATTTAACTCCACGAGCCAAATGTGACAGTCTTTATAAACAAAACCGACTGGTACCTTGCTTTCACCGCTTCATCGCTAACCCCATATTCAGGGAGGAGCCCGCCGACATCCCGAAACACCAGACACGCCCCGGCTGTTGGAAATCAACCCAGCATCAGTGCAGGGAGTGATTGGTGCTATCCTCTTCCGCAGAATGGCGTTAGAGAGTTCTGGCTGTAAGTATCACCTCGAGGTCTGGAGCCGCCAATGTGAACCTGTCCTTGAGCCCGGCCAAGAACTTAGGCGCTGTGTGGTCGTGGGCAAGATCCACGTCAAACCGTTGCAACACCAGGGCCGTCACATAACGAACTTCTAGCAGGCCCAGCTGCTTACCAACACAAGAGTACTGTCCTGTGTGACTGACTTAGTGTCTGGTGATGGATAGTTTGGTAACACTTACCAGTAGAGAAGGGGGCGAATACTGAGTCGTCTTTGACTAGTTCCGGTCTTGTTGTCCATCGTTCCGGGATGAAGTCGTCAGGGTAGGAGAAGAACCTCTCATCTACCACACGTGTCAGTTCCCTCGCCAAGATAGTTTCATGAAGAAGCCCTTTATAGGATCGGGTTTAGTAGTTACATACCTCTATACAAGGCGTAAGAGGGGACAGTTACAATAGTATTGCCGGGAATAAATAGCTCTCCAATTTGTAACCCCCGGGCGGGCGTCATGCGTTGTAGTCCTGACGGAACTGGCGGGAAGAGTCGAAGTGTTTCATCGATGCATGCTTGTAGATACTTCAGCTTAGAAAGACTTGAGTGGTTCGGCTGGGTGGTTGTCAAGAACAACCGGTCAATCTCGTCCTGGAGTCTGGTGTATGCAAGCTTGTTCGTCGCCAACAGATAGAACAAGCAGGCGAGCGTTGTGGCTGTAGTATCACTGAGATCGAATTAGACGCGCCTCACAGGTTATTAGGTTACCGGCAAATCACCTTCCGGCAACTGCAATGAGCTGAACGTCGGCCTGCAGGTTGAGTCGATCCTGAGGGATTGGGTTTTCCAGGCTTTCGTAGTGGGACAAGAGCCAAGAAAAGACATTCGGAGCATCTGGCTTGTTCTGAAAGCCGACATGTCAGGTTCGATAGTGGATGGTGTGGAAGGGTTTACACTAACTTTCTCCCGATCATAAACTTGCTTGACGAGCCAGTCCTGGAAAGCAACGTCTTCCTGGTTCGCGACTGGCATTGCTCTGAACAGAGGAAACATCCAGATTAAATGACTGAACATACCAGCCATAACCATATGCGAATGAACCAGCTTCATGAACGGATGCTCCATTCCGTCAGTAAGCATGTTGAAGCTCTTGCCGAAGGCTAAATCGCCCATAACGTCGAAGCTGTAGTACTTGAACCACCTTGAGAGGTCGAATGGCACGTCTTGTGATTGCTCAAGTCGATCGAGTAGCTGGTTGGTATATCTGGCGACTCGGGGTTCGTAGTCTCGGAGGGCTGAGCATTACTCTTAGCATGGGTGTCGAAGATGCGTATCGCAGATGGCTCACCTTTAGTACTAAACGCTCTGTCCCAAGCCTTTCGCCTTCGCGAATGATCTTGCTTGTCTCGTGACATATGTAGAGAGATGGCGGGTTGCTCAATGTTGTACCATGGTCCTTTAACGCATGGAGAATTGTTTGAATGGATCGCATGTAAGGCTTTCGCATCTATAACAGACAGCGCCGAAGGTCCTTTGGTAGGTGAGTATGAGTGGCAGCGGACATCAATGCCAGAATGATAACTTACCCACTCGTACTACATCTCCGTACATCCGATGCAGATCCTGAATTTCCTTGTACAGCTGGGAGTTTTGGATAGAACGCTGAGTGATGTAAAAGTTGGACAGTCTTGCAAGAAATGGCCCAGGAAAACTGTGTAAGCGATGAAAGCCCAGTCTATAGACGACCATGCTGAAGAAGATCCCAGCAATCATCGAGGATACCAGGTATAGAGAGGAAGCGACAGAATCCCAGAAGTGATAGGACCATCCGGTGGCAACGACTTTCAAAATCTCCAACCCGAGCGCCAATACGCTGCTTAGCAGTGCGAAGAAGCGAAGTATTCTGATCGTAAAGAGATCCCATTCTCCGATTCGGAAGACGAAAACATGAAAAAATAGACCCGTTGCGAACGCAGTCGTGAACCCCAGTGAGGCAAAGGTAGTTGACGCTGGAGCCATCTTGGAGACGACAGAATCAGTTTCCTGCAAAGTCGGTTACGTCTATCGAGGCAGTAGCAGGCAGCAGCACGCGCGAGGTCTTAAAGTCCTTGTAAACCGATCGGATGGGGAAGTGCGTGGGATGGTAGGAGTAGAGAACGCGCCTCTTTCTCTAAGGATGTCTGAAAGTGGTGCTTCAGTGGTGACTTCGAGCCAGGTGTGGTGACTCGCTCGCGGGGATCCAGTGGTCAGAAGTAACGCTTCCACTGATCTCCAGAGAGGTGAGAATGGCCGGCGTCTCCAAGAAATCTCTCTCAATTCCCCCTGAGGGAACCTGGTTGGGTACCCGAAACCGGCTTGGGCATGTAAACTTCCTGTGGCCATCTGCAGTCGTAGTACGCAGTAAAGATGTTGGCAAATTGGACCAGGTCTTTAGTAAGCATACACCTGTTTCCCATCACAACTCTCCCACCCACAAGCCGAAGAATAAAAAGACATTACAAGAGTCTACGTACTGCTCAGCGTGTCGTGCCGGTGAGAGAAGAGAGAACTGAAGCTGCATAAGGTTTCCCCTCAGAAGTTAACTGCATCATACTAAAACTCTGTCAAGTGGTCATACGTAAATACCCTGGTTTGATTGGCAAAGCCGGCCATGGCTAGGATTGTTTTGACTTTTCAGACCAAGTAGGTCACGTATAGGTCATACGACGGTTGGAGTTTGTACAGTTCAAAGCGGGGAAAACACCCGAGATCACCGGAGCTGAGCAACATCCGACAGGTTTTGTTGGCCAGGGGGGGACAATCCTATCCGTCAACGTCGTGCTCCCCAGCGTGCCCTGCAGCCAAGCACAAGACCAGTCACAAATGCTGGCGAGTCCATTGAAAATGGGATGGCGTGTATAGAGTAGCAGGCGGGAAGCCCGGGGTATTAATCAGATTGCAGGCATCCGCGGATCTAGGAGATCCTGGCCTGGTTTCCTTGAGCCGACATCGACGAGACGCGGGGGCAGCTGTATGTGTCAGAGTAAGGACCTTATTACTAAAAGCGTATGCTCAACTGGCTAGTTTAATATTCAACCTGGAAGGTGAGATAAAATCTCCTTTGCCGTGTAATTAGGCCTCTATATCTCTTCTAATACATCTATGTTGCTATAGTATTAAAAGCCTCTGATCAACCCGTGAAACCCTGCAGGTTAGGCTTGGGGCTGATGTTTCACCTGAAATCCCAGAAAACTACCGTTAGAAAGAGCCGACATAATCTGATCAACAAGCACAGAAAAAAAGCCAATCAGGTCAATTCCCGCTCGGTGCATGGAACACTCTCTTGTCACTGCATACGTAATGCACGCGGCCAATTCACCACCCAGTCCCCCTTTCAAGTTCTGTGCTAGGTGAGCCTGATACATTGCTTGCACAGGAAGTTGCGCTGTCTACTAGGGAACAAAAGTCAGCCAGCACGTAACTTGATGCTGGCCGCAGTCAGCCGCTTCCAAGACACGAAGTAACTCTACGACACTAGTGCCCGTCCTGCCGCGACAGGCCGGCTGTGCAAGGTCGGGGTATTGACAGCTGGTTGGATGGAAGACCTGCCGACACATCCGACCCCGGCAGTTCATGGCATATCGACGCAAACAGGGGGCAGGGGCTGCAGAGTCAATAGTGGCTGCTATCCATGCCAACCTCAGTCAAGGGCCGAGTTCGTACAAACGAAGAACCGGGGAATAGGGTCTGACATCTCCCAACCCTTTGCTGTGACAAGCTTTCTATCCTTGAGACGACTACATGGGCTTGGACTTGGGATCCTGAATCCGAGGGCGGGACTTTTGGTATTACCGAACTCAGGGCCCGAAGAGAGTCTTGAGAAAGCCCGTGGGTGATGGTTCAGTCGCAACGGCAATCTCGTTTTGCGGATAGAGTTTTCGAATTGGCAACCCAGGGCTCAATGCCGCGTCACTATGAATCCCAGTATAAGATAAGGCCGTTCTCATGTTCGGCATGCAAGCTTGGCCTTCTCTTTCCGCTACCAACCCTCGTCTTTTTCTGTTATCGGATCAATCGCCAAGCATTCTTGTCCAGATGGAGTTCAATCAGAAACTCGCCATTGCCATCTTTGGTCCCACCGCCTCGGGAAAAACCAAGCTCGGGGTGGCCATCGCTAAAACCTTCCTCGGCGAAGTCGTCTCCGTCGACAGCCTTCAGTGCTACAGACCGGGCGGCATAGTCACAGCCAGGCCCGAACCTGAAGAGACCAAAGGTGTCCCCCACCACCTGGTCGGCTACCTTGAGGCTGACGAGGAGCCCAATCAATTCGTGGAGATGGCCGTGGACAGGATGGAAGATATCGCGAGCCGCAAGAAGCTCCCAATCCTTGTTGGAGGGTCAACGTCCCTCACCATACCCCTCTTAGATGAAGCATTCAAGCGCCAATACCAGGTACTTGCGGTAATCCTGGTGCCACACCACACCAGTCACCAGGTACTTGTCCAAGCCAGGGGTGACGAGATGGTGCAGAGGGGGCTTCTGGAAGAGCTCGCCGAGCTAAAGTCCCTCGAGCAGACGTTGCTCAATGGCGAAGCAGACTTCAGCAAGGGTGTCTGGAAGACAATCGGCTACCAGGAGCTCCATCCATATCTTCAAGCTGACATCACGTCTGAGAGTCGCGAGCAGCTGTTCCGAATTGGCTTCGCGTCAATGTACGCCAATACTCTGCAGTACGGCTTCCACCAGCTCGAATGGATCCGGCACACCTTGACCCCTTTTCTGCACAAGGGTAGAGTGATGTGTGTCAGTCTCTCTGTCACTGACAAGGCATCCTGGACGACGGATGTCGAGGGGCCGGCGCTTTCCGTTGCCAGCCAGTTCTGCCATGGGCCTCAGCTGATGAGGCTTCCGACGGAAGCAGCCGCCGCTAAGTCTCGCGTGGTCTGTTTATTGTCCGACAACCCCTGCTTGCATTTCTTATCCTGGGCCTGAGCTAACGTTCTCAGTGGTGGGGCATCTTCGGGGAATGACCCTGCGCACATTGAGGCAGCCAGGGCTCTCGCTATCGTGCTGCACCGTCACGGTATAAAGCTTGTCTACGGCGGCGGAACCACCGGAATCATGGGTGCGATCGCAAGCACCCTTGTGGATTTGTCAGGCCCGAAAGCGGTTCACGGCATCGTTCCCGCCGCCCTCGCAACATACGAGGAAAAGATGACCAAGAAGCGCGCTGATCAAGCACACTCTTCTAAATTCGGAACGCGGACCGTTGTAAGGGACATGCACACCCGCAAGAGGCTTATGGTCCAGGCCGTGCTTGACGGGGCTCCGGGGAGCGGCTTTGTCGCCTTGAGTGGCGGCTACGGCACCATGGAGGAGCTTCTTGAAATAACGACATGGTACCAGCTGGGCATCCACAACTGCGGCGTCTGTGTGTTCAACGTAGAGGGTTTCTATGAGGGGCTGCTTCGCTGGATTGATCAAGTAGTGCGAACCGGGTTTGTCGGCCCAAAGGATGCCGGCATTCTCCAGATCGCAACCTCGGCTGAAGGGGTCGTTGATTGTCTTGCGAGCCGGAACCAGCATTCAAGGATGGGCGAGCTAGAGTGGTTTTAGATATAGGGAGAACATTTGTCGGCAAGTTGCAGGTCAGCTTGAAGGCGCTGACGCAGGATGCTGTCTTCGCTGTTACTATCTAGCACCAGCGCTATGTATCGAACCGCAGGGATTAAACAGCCGTAAGACATCACCCCTGAATCCGCGATTCTTAATGCATACTACGTAGTAGTTAACGATATTGAATTTTAAATTCATTGCCCCCTGCTAGTGCATCTAACCGGTATCCCGTTCCCACCGGGCCAGGATGCCGTGACGGTGATCCGATATTGAGTGTTCTAGTGCTCTAGGCTCGGGCCGCAATGCTAGTCTAAACTTAACCGGCTGAACTGCCGTACAGGATTCGGAACTCACCATAATATGACGATGTCCTCTAATACCTGTACACACTGAAGTCAAGGATATGAACAGGTGTGAGGTGAGCGGCCGCTGAGTTCAGCGCGCCATACCGCTTGAGTAATGCTGAGAGGTTGCTATGTGCCGGTTGCAGGCCCCTATCAACCCACCCCATAAGCCACGAAGTGCAGTCGCTACTGATGAGAACGCGAGATTCCATTGGAAGGACCCCAGTAAAGCCACTTGGGTAGGAGAGGTATACATCTTGTCTGATAGAGTCGTAACTTCAAGTTTATCACGACCCGGAAGAGTGTCTAACAACGGTATATAGAAACTAGACGTTGTAAACATCGTTTCGACCTTTTCATCTCGGAGGCTGAATCTGGATGCCGAGAATCACACGACTGCGAATACCCCGCAATGAGCTCTATTGGTCTAACCAATAGTCATCTCCTAACAATGCGGTTGAGGGACTTGTCTCTTTCAGACAGCTCGATCTCATCTCTCAGTCTAAATGCTGAGATTACACTAAGCCGAATATGTCCAATAGATTGCACTTCGTGAGAACAAGTTAACGCGCTATCTTGGCTTTGAAGCCAGAAAATATCCAGCCGCGCCAAGTAGCAATCGTTAGGTAGCGGCGTACCGATAATGTAGCAGGCCAACCAATAGGCCCCGAGGTAGAGTCATTGACAGGGTAAAGTGTATATGTGGCTTCCCATCGCCCCAATGCGTGCGGATCTTATGAAACATCCCAAAACTGTTGAAAAGTAGCCTGCGGACAATCAGTGTGATCTTAAGGTTAACCTCCCCAAAGCGGGTGATCCCCACGTAGCGGCTATCGTTGGTGGCGTGTGTGAGAGGGTCGGATGCGACATCGGGACGCAGCAAGCCATCCAAGAAGAGTTATTTGAAGCTGGAGCAGGGCGCGAGGCGGAGATAGGGGGCACGTATTCTGCGGTATGTAGTCGAGGAACTAGATCAGAAAGTGCGGTCAATGCAAGGCGGTATGATACTGGGGAAAAGGTTACCTAGAGAGCGGATTGGAAGAGACATAAGAGAGTGTGCGTGCATTAAGACGCAGAAATGGCAGGCGGGAGTCAAAGTACATAATGGGCGGTCATCTTTGAATCGCAAGAAACGTATAGGACTTCAGCACAACTGCAACGTCTTAGTCTTCGTGAGAATACTTCTTCGGGGGATGGCGGCTGCAATGCGGCCAAATTGCGCCGCCTGAAACCAAGGAAGGAGCCAAAGTGATGCAAGATTCGTCAGGGTCAGCCATGGTCGATGGAGAAGGGGGCCAAGGGGAGGGTGTTGTGTTGTCTTGCTCAGCCAAAACAGGAGCATGGTTTCCCGTAGTTTCTTGTAGACTTGTTTTCCCGTAGGAAGGCTCGGCCGGGCGAGATCATCAAGAGAAACCGCATAATATGGGGGTGACTAATACGTGCGTGCTTGGGAAGGGCGGTCTGATAAGGGCAATATATCCATTGCCTCAATAGCATGCAGGAGGCCGTCCATTCGTAGCCTCGTGATGACTGGTGGCGCCCACTTGCACCTGAGTCTACATATCAGCGTCATCCAACGCGGGGCATGCTAAGGAGTATGGGCAGCCTAGTGGATCTAATGAAGGATGCATACGAGGACCTCTTTAGTTTGAGGGTTGAGCGTGCATTAATAATGCGGGAGGCCGACCACTACGTTTAAAGCTCCAGACTCATTGGCTAGCAGTGCGTGCCGCTGACTTCTGGGTAGCTTGCTGTTTTGCTAAGACATTTCGTTAGTAGCGTTTAGGTTACGACAAAGTGTAATTACAGCAGTAAATCCAAAGATTGTGGATTCACTGATATAAATCCTCTCATCGCCTACAGTCCCACCTTAGCAACCTATTTCTTCCTCTCTAGACACAGAATTGTCTCCAAGCTGTCTTTATTCAATCCAAGAAATGAAGTCTTTACGACGAGTTCGATCAGACTGCTGCATCAGGCAACATGGTCCCTCACAAACCTCTCTTTACTTCGACAAAGATAATCGTCCCCGAGAGCAGGCAAAAGGACCGGCTTCACAGCCTCTCGACAATAAAAATGCTCTCACTAGATCAAGCGACTACGGGTAGCTTATGAAAAGCCGCGAGGCCAAAGATCTAGAGGGAATATTCCAACACATTGAGAGTCTGCACGGCACTATCAGAAATCTTCTGGACGTGAACGGATCACTACAGTCCTGGCTCTATACTATGGTAGAGGAATCAGTAGCCTTACAGATAGAAGAGAAGGCCGTAGGGTTAGGGTCAGACAGTATGTCGCGGGACTTTGTGCAATTCCAACTCAGTCGCAAAAACAGATAGAAAAATCCATAGAAATACCACAACACCGATGCACAAGGCAATATGGACATAAATGGATAGAGAAAAACGTAATGAACATACATCTAGAGATTATTTTCATTTTAGTTGTTATGTGGGCATTTTATTCCCAATATAATAGGCAAATTAGGATGCAATGCAGCTAGTAAGGCTATAGGTCATAAAATAGTGTACTGCACCCTTATTAAGTGGCTAAAGAGACTGACTAATGGGAGGAATTATAAACGAAATGTACCCTATCCTAGGGTTTTTTCTAACCAATCTGATGCATTATAAACGAAAGATACCCTACTTCTCTTCAGTAGGCCAATAGGATATATTCAAGACCTACCCTCCCGACCAGTAGTAGCCCTACCCGAAGCCAGACTCAAGCAGCAGCTAGTAGTGCGCTACACTAACGCCAGGCTCGACTGCAAGTGCTGGCCGGAGGCGCGCAAGTGCTGGCCGAGGGTGACGATTGTAGCCGAGGGTGACGATTGTGGCTGAGGCCGCTGTTACTGATGACTTCCTGCTATAGGCTTAGGGTTGGCCACCTGGGGCCGCCTGGACCGCATCGTACTAAGAGCGAGAGAGTATAATGGTAGAAGATAATACTACGATTTCATCTAGTAGCTAACGAAGAGGGAGGGTATGATGTTTATCTGCTAGGAGATAAGATTTCTCTATGGGGAGTTCGTAGCGTGGGGATACTATAATTTCATCTGCTAGGTCATAAAGGAGGGAGGAGGAAAGCTTTGTCTACTAGGAGATGAGATATCTCTATTAGCATATTCCCAATGTAATAGGTAAAGCAATGCAGCTTATAAGGCTATAGGTCCCAAGGTGGCATACTACAGCCTTGCCAGATAGACCAATAGGAGGAGTTTTAAATGAAATCTACCCTATCGAGGCGTTCTTTCAACCAATCCGATCTATTATATACGAAAGATCCCTACTTCTCTTCAGTAGGCCAATGGGATTTGTTCAAGACCCACCCTTAGAGTAATACCGTAGAGTTTGACTAGATTACTTTAGTTATAGCAATAGTTATTTGGCGGGAAGCATATAGTATTCTAGTATCCTACCCATAGAAATAGACGGAAAGGAGGGAATACTATTACTGTATATATAACCCTAAAACCTATAGCTAGCTTCATCCCTTACCTTATCCTTTCGTCTCCTAGTTAATATTATAGATCTACTCTATACCTTAGGCCTTTAAGACACTAGTAATCTTGGAATGGAAAGAGCCAGTATGCAACGTCATTATAGCCCCAGCCTAGTGCTATAGACTACCTATCCTAGTTTCTATAACCGCCACAGTATGCACCCCTCACAGCCCCAGCCTAATGCTATAGACTACCTATCCTGGTTTCTATAACCGCTATAGTATGCACCCCTCAATGCAGAACCCAATCATCAGGCTCAATAAGAATAGCTACATACACATCACTATGAGAACCTTATAGGCATTCCTAGACCGTCCAATTACGCTCACTATAGATATCCTACTATTAAGCCATATAACATAACATAAGAAAAAAAGCAAAGGAAGGCAGCAACAGACGCAATAGTAGTATAAATAGAGAAGAATAAACAAATAAATGGAGAGAAAGAGAGTAAACTCTATCAACTCTCTATTATAGGTTGCTGTATACTCTCCGCTGCAGAAAAAGCAGCACGATAGAGACAACGAGAAAAAACACGCCAGGAGAGGCAAGCACAATATATTGACGAATGTGCTGGTAATGCAAATATTCGCCTAGTGCATGCCCCCCTGCCAGGCCCGCCAGCCATTGAGGCTGCCATTAAGGCCGCCACCGCGCCAACCGAACCGCAGGAGCTGCTGCAACCAAGGCGCTGAAGCCCTAGGCGCCGAAGCCCTAGGCGCCAAAGCCCTAGGCGCTAAAGCCCTAGGCTTGCCACGACGATATCCTCACAGATAAGCCAAGCAGGTATGACTATAGTTGCTAATACTGCCATCCCCTCAGAGCCCTCCATCGCCCTTCTGTCTGCTCTGACCTTATATAATACCCTATACCCTCTCCCTCCTGCCCTTCTGTCTGCTCTAACCTTACATAATACCTAAGATTAGCTCTTAGACTACCAAGCTCTGCTATATGATATAAATATTGAACCTAAGGTGCCCAAGGTGGGGGTGGTATCTCTGCCCCCATCTGTAGGCTCAGTCTCTAACGGCCTGCCTCCCAAGCCTAGCAATCCCCCTCCATCACCTTCAGACTTATCAAGCATTGTAGGGTCTATACTATTAGCTTCACCAGTCTTGGGCCGCTTCGTCCAAGCCATCCACGACCAGGAAACAGCAGGTAGCCCTAACTTTCTTTAGATGCAGGGCTATATATACGATCGTATACTCCACACGTTTTTTGCATTCGATTGCAGCTATACAAACCCTAGTCTCTATATCCTACCTGCTTACCAGCTGCCATATACTAATATAACGCCACATAGGTCAACACCCAGAAGAGTATAACAAGCCCAAACATATACATACAATCTAAGAAAGGGTCTAGCATCTCTAGCAGTCCTTTCCTCCCTTGGCAACCATCTTCAGCATTGGGAATAATACCTATGACCCCTGGGCCTCCTTCTAACAGTAGTAGTCCTTCCTCTCCGACCAACCGGCCGAGCTACTCTCTTTCTGCAAGACATAAGCTAGCCTCCCCCAGGCCTTAGTGACCCTCTCTTAGCAGTGGGATGTCAATAGCATATAGCTCGGGGCTAAGGATCTAGCAGCTATCTGCCTACCCAACCACTTCTGCCTTACCTTTCTCCCCCCCTATAAGCTCAACCTCACTACCAACCAAGTCATTCAGCCGTATAGCCTCGACCTTACAAACACATAACACATCCCCCTCGGCCACTTCACGACAGCAAGCGTCCGCATCTCCATCCTCCTCTTCTTCCCTAAGGCCGCTCGCTCAACAATATCAGCCACCTTTAATAGCCTCTCGCTCGAGCGGCAATAAGATCTCTATAACCACATCATCATCCTGGCAGCCTATGAGACCATCTCTAACCCCATTCGACAGGAGATCTCCCGCACGTACGATATCGCCTACGCCAAATCCCGCTCCTTTAGGGAAAAGCCCGGGACAGGCCGGTGGAGGGCAGAGGATGAGAGCCGGTCCTTTTCTCTTGCGTATGCCATCCTGGCCGAAGACCTCTCCCGCTTCTAGGCCTCCGTTGTGGAGAAGGCAAACTTAACTATTGTCCTAACTGCCAAGGGAGAGCTGGTTGGCTACTTCTAGGGCCTGTGCCTGCTCTTTTAGGCCTACGACCTAAAGAATACCTTTGCCCGGCCCAGCCTTTAGGAAACCTTGCGTGCATTCTAGGATATGGTCTTAGTAGGCCTTAACCCGAGCCAGCTGGACATCCACTCGTGCTAGCTTGACATCAGGACGCAAGACTATATGAGTAGCCCTATCTCCTCCGACCAGTCCGAGCCTTGGACCCTCCTGTGGAAGAACCAGTGCAACTGCTGTCTCCACGAGCAGCTCGTAGACATTGCGCTAGAGGCCTCCCTGGCTGCCACCCACTTCCGTTCCTTCCTCCTCCGCGATGTAGGCACCTACACCTCTAAGGTTAAGCCCACCCAAACGTCCGACCTAGCGCACCTAGAGGCCCGGCAACCTAGCGTCATTCGCGCTAAGGCATACAACTGCAATAAGGAGCTCTTTGGTATTATATTGAGCGACTACTAACTCTTTAGCTCTAGGTTCCTCCCCCTACTCGCCTTTGACGAGAGCATGGTCAAGGACCTATCCTCTGTGAGCCAAAATCGCAACTGAGCCTTTATACCCCAGCTGAACTGCCCTGCCCTCCTCCGTGCCTGGGAGGCGAACAAGCAGCATCTCCAGGCCATCTCGAACCCCCAAGCCTTGACTAACTATAGCATCCGGAAGGAAGTCACCTTCCGCCTGGATACTATCCTGGCTATATAGAGCAATAATTCCTTCTGCCCCAACTGGAGCCCATACACCGGCTCACTAACCTATGTGGTCCCACTAAACCTAGAGCCTGGGGAATACTACCCGTTCTGGGCTGTCCCCACCAAAGATATCAACGCCCTCATCTTCACCTAGGCTGCCTGCCTAGTTCTTCCTCTCGACTACATCTTCCTCAAGCCATTGCCTAGCTAGGCACCCTTATTCCCTCCCCCAGTCCAGCAGGTGCTTGACTTCTACACTGCCTAGCTCCTCTGTTAGCTTCTTATATATACCCTAAGTAGCGAATAGGCGCTAGGCTTTGACAAGTAGATTTAGCTGTCTTGTTGGCGCGTATGGACCCAGGATGGCTATAAAGAGCGGCGGGGCCTCGGGCTTGATGCTTCTATCAATGCATCTGGGATGCTTTGGATCCCTTAGGCTCATATGAACTGGCAGCAAGGCCACCTCGCGCTCAAGACCCTCATCAACCTCTATATCCCCTAGAACCCCCTTTAGGCACGCCTGGCCCATCAGTCCAACGTACAGGCTCTTACTACCTCGCAGGTCACCGTCGAGTTCTTGCTCCAGAAGTGGCTCCAGCGCGCCCGGCTAGCCTTCGACGAGGGGCGCGACCGCGAGGCAGAGCAGTTGGCCGACCGGGCCATGAAGCTCGCCACCAAGGAGATTGCCCGGGCCTACTACGAATACTTCCTAGCTAAGGTTGAGTCCTACTGGGATGGGGTACGGGGTAGGCTTGGGCGAAGCAAGACGCTGAGCCTGTGCTGGCTCCAGCGGGCGCAGGATGAATCCGCTGCCGATGCGGGCTGTATCCCCACGGCCCAGACCATCTGGGAGGTGTACGTCGAGGCATAGTCCACATATACCGCCGCCGCGCCGGCCCCAACGGGCGAGACGACTGGCCAAGCCGCCGCAGAAGGGGACGGCCATATCCTGCCGAGCGAACTGCCATATTGGATGACAACCCGCCGACGACGGCCGCCGTGCAACAGTTAGTGCGACTTTATGTTCGACCACCTGTTCGAGCGCCCGAGCCCGCCAACCTAGGCATGACTCCGCTTTCTGCAGGTCTACCATGCCTTTAAGGAGCTCTAGAAGGTAATTGATAAGCCGGCGGGGCCATTCGATGATCGCTTCAAGTCCCAAATCGGCCGCTACGTCCTGGTCACCTTCAATAGCGACCAGACGAAGGAGGTGGGCACTAAGCATGCCTATAGCACCTAGTATCACGGCAGGCTAGCCTTTTTCTAGATCCAGTACTGGGCTCCCTATTTCTCACCGCCAGAAATCGACCGCTATATAAGGCTGAGCACCGTATTCCGCTACGAAGAGTACCCCAGTGGCCTATGCCCTACGATGCTTCTGAGAATCCTATCTGCCCGGGCCTTTTAGGACCTCGAGATGCGCGCCCAAGTAGACTGGCTGCGGCTGATGGTCCACACGGAGAAGCTGCAGCATACTGCGGACGAAGCTATCTAGCGCTACTGCCAATGGCTACTTAAGCGAATGGTTTCTCTGGTAGGTCCCGTTTGGAGTAACGGCCCTGACCTAAGATATGTAGTTCTGTGGGCCTTTAAGGATATATTACTGTGGGGCTATGGTGAAGAGGATGTTCTATTCCTACCCGTATTGGAGATGAACATACCTTAGGCTCGGGCTGAGATGGTAGTAAGCCTGCCTACCATTCTGCTGCCTACTCGCCACAACCTTTTCGGGCTACTAGAAACCATCTGGGCCTTTCTAGCACGTCCTCAGCCTATCACCTCGATTAGGAGGTAGGCTACGCATCTACTTTACAATGGCGGCAGGCAGTATGACCTCTATAGTCACCTAGAAGCGAAGCAGTAGGCAGTGGAGCTAGAAGCAGAGAGCCCGTCCCTACTGCAGCATTTCTTGTGCCAAATAGAGCTGCTATAGCAGGATGTTGAGACAGGGGAGATAGCTAAGATAGAAGAGGGAGAGTTAGAGGTAGAAAGGGGAGGGGAAGAGGAAGATGGGAATGAGGAAGATGCTTCCACCCTAGATACTACTGCAAGCGATGGTTAGTTAATCGTTGGCCGGTCCTACCGACGATCATAAGGGCCGTGTAATTAGCAGCCTACCAAAATTCAACTACGAGGTTATAAGCTCCCTATGAGGATTATAGCACAATTTTATCTACTGGCTGATGAAGGAGGGAGGGAGGGTAAGATGTTTATCGGCTAGGAGATGAGATTTATGTATTAGCAGCTGAGAGCAAGAGGATATAAGGATAGAAAATAATACTACAATTTCATCTATTAACTGACGAAGGAGGGTATGATTGTCTATTAGGAGATGAGATTTCTCTATTAGTAGGTAAAAGTGAGAGAGTATAATAGTAGAGAATAATACTATAATTATATAAAGGATTTAAACATTACATAATAGAGATATATATAACCCATACATATAACCTAACCCCTTAATGTAACGGTTAGGTCTAACCTAGGGGTGTAGGGTAGGTCTAAGGCGTATGGTTTAATGATCGAGAAGCAATATGTAGCTAAAGATGATATACCACTAGCTTCGAATACATATAATAGAAGCACTACGCCTACAATCGACAGCATACAGCCCAACTACCTTTCTTACATAGAGAGAGATGTCAACCAAGATGGTGGTTTTAATCCCTTGATCGACCTTGAGCTTCAGAACGACTGACCTTCGGATGAACATAGTGAGCAACTCGACCTAGAGGTCGAAGAGCTTAGGCAGAACATCGCTGAGCGATTGGGAGTTGATGATACTCTAATCATTAAACATGGAGACCCTAACCAAG
Source organism: Neonectria faginata (assembly GCA_030864175.1). Taxonomy (NCBI): domain Eukaryota; kingdom Fungi; phylum Ascomycota; class Sordariomycetes; order Hypocreales; family Nectriaceae; genus Neonectria; species Neonectria faginata. The sequence goes on along the minus strand of JAULBG010000006.1, from coordinate 6,548 downwards.
CTCTCACCGGAGAACCTCTTTCTAATTCACCTCAAATGCATTGCCTCCATCATACCCCTACCCTAAAGGTTGCACCAATTACCTCACAAATTATGCATCCCTCACTCCTGAAGAAACCACCACATTCCTCTTGCCAGTTCCTACCCATCGCCAAGGATACCTTCCTCAAGCCGTAGCTCATCCCAGCCAACACTAAGCTCATAACTCTTGCCGAAAGAATTGCCCAAGAACGCAAGGACTACTCGCTCAACTGGAAGAGGCAGTACGAGCAGGTACGGCGCTGGAGCTGCAATCTCTATCAGCTATGCGGCATCGTCGTAGCCCCTGTCCACCAGTCCGTGCCTCATTCATGCTGAACGTAGCTTGGGTTAAGCGAGATTGTATGGCGCCAAAGTGGCGCAGGGGTAGCATTCACGCAAAACGAAATTCATCCAGGGCAACGGCTGGCATTAGTCCCCAGCTAAACCTAAGTGGGGCACCTGGGTTTAGCTCCTAGGGTTAGGCCTAGCTGGCTCAGTAAGACTGTGACTAAGAATAAGTTATGACTGACGTACTTCTATCCCCATCCCCCCTTATCTGTTCTATATCTCCTAGAACTAACTTACTCACTCTCACCTTTCTTCTTCTATTAATTCTCTTCCCTTCCCTTCTAACTCGAAAAAAAGACAATAACAAAATGGGCCCTTTGATATTTGTGCTTGAGGAGACTGTCTAACTATATAATCCATTGCGACTCTTGGTCTATCTCCACTGCTATACTGCTATAGGACCTAATGTAAAGGCAGTTAAGACGCACTTCTGGAATTAGCATAAGACTAGGAAGACCGAGCTGTAGGAAGTGCTAGCATTGGTAAAGTCTGTCTAGCCACTGAATGACCCTAATGACATTTCTCTGCCCGAGAACTATAGCGCCCCGATCGATTGCTTTAGGTCATATAAGGGCTATAGCTGTACGGGTTGTCCGTTTCTCACCTGCAACTAGAATAATATTGCCACCCATCAAAATGAGTGCATCCGCTCCGTAATCGAAAGCAGGCCCGGATGGAAAGTCATTACGCTCTAGGCACTCCTAAAAGGCCCCTATGTTCGGTATTGGATCGTGCAGGCCGCCACTACCAGCCCAACCTTGACTACGGATGATGATAGCTACCACAGTGAAGGGGAGGAGGAGGGCGAGGAGGACAAAGATGGGGCCTCCCGCAGGCTCGTGAAGACAGTGCTTGCTTGCAAGAAGCGGCTAGCAGAGGCGGAGGAGAAGCAGCGTATGCATGTTGAGACGCCAGGCGGCGTGAATAGTGAGTCAGTATGGGTTAAGTTTATGAAGTGGGCGGCCCATCTGCAGGGAAAGGACCGGAAGACGCTCTATTAGGCCGGCCAGCCGCTAAGCCTAAGAGCGGTAGAGAGGCAGTGGCGATAAGAGGAGGAGATCAAAGCCAACTGATGACTATAACGACTTGCTGCCAGCTTCGACCGGGAGTTAGCGAGGTGTATAGAGCGGCTCGATCGGGTGCTAGAAGATACGCTAAAGTGGCTATCCAGTATCGACCTATCTAGGTCATCAAGTAAACCGTTTAGCCGGAAGCAGGAGGCCGCGTTAATAGAACGATATAAGTCATATTGGCAGCGGTATCTTTACTACTGCGCCTGGATCTGGCCGCTAGGACGTGATGGGGCAAAGGCCGAGCATAGTATCCAGTTCACAGACGAACAGTGGGATGCATTGAGAGAGGCTATCTATCAACTCGATGCTCTTGTGGCAGCTAAGGCTATTAACGGCGGTGGCTGCAGTACCGATGAGGGCGAAGATGAGGATGATTGCAGCAATAACCCCAACTAAGATGCTCTTGACGACACTATCTTTCAGTTCTACATCAGCTCACTCAAGTAGAAGCTTCACAATCAGCAGTATAGGAACTTATTGCTTCACTTTATAGCCGTTCTTGCCGTCCCCCATAAGATCGAGGGGTAGATGCTGTGCCACTTGCACACCCACTTTCTCGCCGGCTTCTTATGGTGCGGCTACATCTTAATGCTTGAGCATTTCTTCTAAGGCGTCCAATACAATTCAGATAGCGATGGAGACGGCAATTCGGACTCGGACTCAGACTTAGGCAATAGCAATGGCAATAGCAATGGCGATGGCTTTAAGGAGCGTGAGGCAGCCAGTTTCAAAGCTATCGCCCGCTTTTAGGAGGGGCATCGATAATGGCTTGCAGACGGATCGTATATGCCGTTCAGCGCCATCATCTAGTAGATGACATACGGTCGAGGGTACTGCAACCAGGAAGGCAGGTTGGCGCGGCTAGCTTAGGAAGGCGACGGGAAGACGCTTAGCTACCAGGGCGATCGGATCTAGGTAGCAGACTTCCAACGGACCGCATAGGCGGCAGCTGCAGAGACCGAGAGGCTACTCAATAAGCTGATGGGCGGCCAGTGGGCCGAGGCGAAGGGGGCAATCCGACTGAGGGATATCGCTAATAACTTGGTCTATGAAGGGCTGGGTCGGTCGTTCACAACAAACCGTAAGAACGTGTAGCTCAAGCTAGGAGCCGGGAAGATGGCCAAGCTTATCGGCCGAACGCTCTAGAGGGAGGTCAAGGGCGGCGACAGCTAGGTCCGATACGAGTGCCGACGGCAGCCAGTGCAGGAGTTCATCGCGGATATAAAGCAGTTTAGGGCCAGCTTTATCGGAGCATTGCATATATGGCTTGGGCAGCCCGGTCGCGGGCCCAAGATGACAACACTCAAGCATTGCGATATCGAGGAGCTGGCGAAGAATGTATTCATCTTCGACAGCTAGGTCATAATGGTCATAGATCGCAATAAAAGCAAGGGTGCTACTAGCCGGGGCCGCTTAGTGGCGCGATTCTTACCGGAACACTTGAGCTTGGTGATGGTTGCATGTGTCGCATAGCTACTGCCGTTTGAATAGGTTATGCACGAGCTCTCTAGTATCTGTGGACCGTCCGATAAGCTCGGCCTGTAGCTCTAGAAGTCGGCCGAGAAAGGGCTCTAGGTGATGGAGGATCTAAGCAAATAGCTCAGTCTGCTGACCAGTGAGCATCTACATGTCAGTCTTACTGTCTCTAGCTATCAGCATGTTGCTATTAAATTTAGACGCTATATTAAGGGCTTAGTGATTCGGCAGAACGAGCTTAATGCAGTTAGGGCTGGTAGTGATAACAATAATGATGAATAAATCGATCCATTGACAGGCAAATCCCGCAAGTAATAGTAGGTAGAGTATATTTAGGATCTTCAAGCGACGTATAGTAGTCTGATCGCATGCAACCACTATGCAGTCAATATTCTCTTCCCCGGTCGACTGCAGCTAGAGATAATTTCAAACTTCTAGGAGATTAGCTAGCTATGGCATTAGTTTCTCAGCCGCACTGACGGCGAGTTCGGGCAGAGGAAGCGGATAACGGACGAACTAGAGGTACTATCGCCGCAGGATGGGAAGAGGCATTACTACAGTTAAGGGCGGACCGTCAGCAAACTCAACTGCTAATATGCTTTAGACTAGATTATGAAAATTCTGCGGCCACTTATAGAAGAGGAGGATACCAATAGTAATAACCCCCCGCTATAGTAGATCTAGGTATGTATATAATCTATTGTCTAGGATAGGATATAGAGAAGGATTGAGAAAAATGGGGGCAGTAGTTCGGCTTAGGGGGGTCATAGGATATTATATTATACTATACTGTACGATCTTAACTAACACATACTCACTCTTAGGCTCTAGGGCGAGATAGCAGCAATGACAGTACAGTAGTGGCACCAGTTAATGAGCAGCGGATCGATCTCAGGCTTAAGCGATTATTAGGGGAAGGTACAAGCTAGAAATTAGAGCAGCAGCGGGAGGGTATATATCAAATTATAGCAATGCGCAATAACGATACTTAAAGCAATATGCTTATTGTTATACTCCTGACTGGCGGCAGCAAGAGTATCTTCTTTCTATTACTAGCTCTTCTTGAGGAAGAGGGCAGACCTAGCGGCTCAATGAATATTGTAGTCATACCGTTTATCGCACTGGCCGAGGACTTAGTCACTTAGGCATAGGACTTTAGGATCGACTGTATGCGCTAACATAGTGAGGTCAAGGAGGAGCGCACCGAACGTCAATAAGACGTACGACTGGTTGTAATAAGTGCCAATATGGCTATTAGTGAAGCGTTTATAGCGTATGTTGAGAGCATCCGGGCCTAGGGGCTGCTTAGGACGATATTCTTTAACGAGAGTCATACTATTATTCTTGACGTTGGCTACTAAGAGCGGCTTGAGCTATTGGTAGGACTGCACCGATATGGATGCCTGCTTGTTATGCTCACTACGACACTGCCCGTATCAATGGAGGGCTAGTTCTAGGAGCGGATGCTCGCTCAGGATGCTATAATTATCTGGGCGCCGACCGTGAGGGTAAATATCCGCTATAGTGTGAAGGCAGTCAAGCCGAGCAAGACTGGCATTAAGGACGGCATAGTTGAGGCGATAGGGCATATCGAGGAGCGGATAGAAAAGTCGCAAAGAGGGGTCATATACTGCCGCTTAATTAAGGAGTATGAAGCACTAGTAGGGCGAGTAGGCTACAGATACTATCACAGCAAGATGCTAAGTGAAGAGCGAGAGGCAGCACTATAGAACTAGGTTGATGGCTAAGGCGGGCAGCGCTAGATCGTAGCCACAACCGGACTTAGGACTGGCGTGGATATTTAGAGCATTATTGGCGTCATTCATATGCAGTAGCCATATGGCATAGTTGACTTTGCGCAGTAGACCGGCAGAGGCAGACAGCAGAAAGGGGAGGTTGTAGACTTAATTATCATAACGGATGGTATACCCCTATAGCACAACGAGTTCGGCAGTAATGTAGACTAGGAGAATAGGGCGGCAGTCGAAACGTTCATTAATAGCATAGACTGTTACCGCATGATGCTAGGTATGTTTCTAGACGGAACTGGGCGGCAATGTGGAGAGCTAAGGGCTGAGCGTTATGACTAATGTCTTTAGAGCGAGGGTTCCGGCGAGCATGAGGGCAAAGTGGGTTAAGTCTAGAACTAGTTCTAGGAGCATATAGAAGTAGAGAGCTATCATCTCAAAGCGCTGTACAGGTAGCTAGACTGGGTACGGGGGGTAGGCTACTATATGTATTATGTAAAGTAATATATACATAGGGCTCAAGACAAGCTGAAGAGGAACTACGAGTATGGCTGAGAAGTATGCACTATACTAAAGCAGAAAGACTTTTGCTGATGGCAGATAGGCTTGCAATATGCAGACTTCAATTGTTATTAGGAGTGTAGGCTGCCGTATGACTGGTGTATAGCAGCACAGGTTGACAGTAAGTGCAATTATTGCGGCTGCATACTGCCAGTTATAATAATGGCGCTAGTCAGCACAATAGTATGGTAGGTAATAAAAGATAAGTTTGGGATCAACGCACAGGAGGAAAGGGAGCACTATTAGAAGTGGGTGGTGCAATTAAGGCGTCTTTATGGATGGATAATAACAAATGGGCTGGCAGTATAGGACAAGATTGTATAGTATCTTCAGGTATAATAATATATAGCTATACTTATTAATATTAGAATAAGAAGTAGATAGGGCATACCCATAGTGAGATTGTAGATTTAGATCATAAGGTATAGAGGGTTAATTAGCATAAGGGATAGGGTAGGCTAGGATGAGGTGAGGGGTTTGGGATCTATAGATTACTACTATTAGTGCTAGTACTAGAATCTGTAGATTGTAAATGCTGCTATTACTATAGTAGAAAATAATAAACTTAAAAGGATAAAGTATTATAACAATAAAGAGAAGAAAAGAAATAAGATAACTTAGAAAGCTAAAAGTTTAAGGTATAATAAGTAAGATAGTAAAGAAAAATAAGATAATTATAAAGGCTAAGTGTTAAAAATAGTTTAACTAATAGCTATTAAAATATTACTATTTATTTATATTATATAGAAGATAGAGTAAGCAGGAAAGTAATTGAGAAGATATAAATAGAAAATAGATTATATTAAATAGTATAGATTTAGCAGGGATTTATCTAATAAGATAACTACTATATTATAAAGTAAGAGTATAAGAATAAATGGTATTATATAGAGTAAATATATAATAGAGTAAAGTATTAGTAAAGTATAAAGGCATAACAACTAACCGCTAGAGCGGCAGCATTATATCCCGCAGAGTGTACTAATTAATAACAGCTAATATATAGTTCGTAGGCGGAGGATAAAAGGGTAGAACTGCTAACCGCTATTAAAAGTAATTAAGTCCTGCCGGCCCCCGAACCTGTGTTTTTAGCACCCGGCAGTTAGTCCGCGCTGGCGCGCGGGTAGGGTTAAGGGTTATATATAATAGTTAAGGGGAGGGATAAGTATAATAGTTAGGGGGGAGGGTTAGGGTTAGGGTTAGGGTTAGGGTTAGGGTTAGGGTTAGGGTTAGGGTTAGGGTTAGGGTTAGGGTTAGGGTTAGGGTTAGGGTTAGGGTTAGGTTAGGGTTAGGTTAGGGTTAGCAATACGTAACCGAACGAA